>JAHNUO010000003.1:0-2714745 GCA_019787685.1 Chiua virens
CGGATATCGTTCTGAAACAAGGACTGAGTCCATAGAGACTCGAAACTAAATAACTGCTTGAGGCAACCACTTGTCTTCTTAAGCTGGCCTCCACAATCTACTGGGAAAAGACCGTGACATACTCGTCTACATCCAGGTTATCGTTCGGATCCAATTACCAATATGAATAAGTTCCTCGGCCCGCAGGCATCATTCTGTACGTGCGAGCAAGTTCGCTATCTTGCCCGATCGTACTCTCATCCTACAAGGGGTGGGGAGTGCACGTCTACCCATTTATGATGAACAGTCGATTCCCAGACATTGCAGTCAACCAAAACATACCTGACGAATAATTTGTTACAAAATTCGGGCACAGGCTCAAATTCGTCCCCCGCGTCATCCAAGGGCTTGACGACGTCAAAGCACCTCAAGATGTGCGAGATCATGATGAAAAGTGCCGAGTATCCTACATGGCGCCCGGGACATGTGCTTGAGGGGTGATCAGTACCACAAATGTATAGGAAGGACTCGTCTACCGTTTTCCCCACCCATATACCGTTGATTCAATGGTTTCTCGCGCTATCGCGCTGCCTTCCGCTGTTTTCAGGAACCGAGAAGGGTCAAATTGTTCGGGGTTTGGGAACACGTCGGGATCCCTCAAGATAACCCTTGTAAAGTCAGGATCAGGTATAATACTTTACATTCGAACCCACCAATTGTTGCCAAGTACCATCGATCCCTTTGGGATACGATAACCTAGGTACTCATCCTCGTCTATAACCATGTGAGGAAACCCTGGATCTCTATCGATAACTCGAAATGAAAAATGAAGGAAACAGATCATACCAAGCGGAGTGACGACATTCCACCGAAAAACCTCAAGAACAATACAGTCGATAAACGGTAATGAAGCGCGATCATCAAAGGTCGGCAGATTCTCCCGACCTAGCACGGAGTCCAGCTCACTGCTGGGCTCGGCGCTGTATTTCCGGGTGCAAGACCATGGCACCTAAGAAAGTATACATGAAGGAGACGGTCTTTGTCTATTACTTAGTCGTAAATGCATTGTTATTGTCAAAACTCACCGACTCCATAGCGACCCCATACATGGCGGCAGCGGTATCACGAATTAGTTCCGCCTGATGGGAGTGTTCCAGATCTTCCTCGGGTGGGAGCTGGCTCAGCAACGTAGACACAAATGATGGGCTGGCTATCCCCGCTCCCTGTAACAGATGAGGAATAAGTGTGTGCACAGAAGTTGGATAGATGGCACGGCGAGTTACCATCTGACTTCGAACCATATTAAATGGTGTGTAGCGAAGCCGCTCAGTTAGCAACCTGGCCTCTGCCGCGTCTATTTTAAATTCACCGCCTGGCAACCAACTAGGGTAATATTTCACTGCAAGACTGTTAGGTGCAGTCCCGGACAAAAGGGTGTCTGCTCACGAAGCGGCAGGAAGTCAACCAGGTAAGGGCCATTACGAGGAACTTCCATTGCATCCTGAATAATCTTCAGAAGACTATCATCTGTACGGGTGACCTCGTGACCGTAGCATATCCGCAGTACAGAGGATGCAATACTCCTTCAAAATGAACATTAGTTCTGAATATGCTGCGAGAAGAGTCTCACAAGTGGATCAGTGCGGTCCAGTCATCAGGGTTGGCAAGCAAATTTTTCAGCAAGGTTCGTGAGCTTTCCAGTTGAACGTGCTGCCAATCTTTGAACTGCGAAAGGAAGTAGCGCTGAGCCAGAGAGCGTCGCTCCTTGTGCGGTTCTCCCTGAGATGATACCGAGAACCCAGTCAGAACCCACACTAGAGTAGCACCGTCATTGGAGGTATCTGGAATGCAAATTGACGCTCACACTTCGACAAGCATAGGCATTCGGGGTCTATGGGAGTAAATGGCCTGCACGCTTGTCCATGAGATCGCTCGCCGCTTCTGCCGTATTAAGAATGATCGTATGCCTTCCAAATGCCTCCATGTGCATGACACTGCCTAGAGATCGCTCAGAGTACAAATCTTCCGCAAAACTAACAGCGTACCATAGTCTTTACGCCATCTTATATGGGTCTCAGCGTTTCCCGCATTCCCTCGCGGAAGATCTGACAGATTTCCAAACAGGAAGTGTCCTTTTGGTCCTGGGGGGAGGCATTTTGCAGGTCTCCGTAGACAGCGGAGAAGTAGTGCCAGTGACGTTGCAACAAACGCGGAGATGTATATGAGAAAAGGCGACATGGGCCAACGAATGAATTCGTCAATGTTCTGGTCAAAGCTCAGACGTAAATAGATATGGGGCGCCGGCTATCAAATGCCAGTTATCAACAATATCTGTAACCTACCATGAATCGTGACCGATACAGCGATTTCCCGCGGCGATGCCGCTCGACACCAGTCAATAGACTACCAAATTTGCTGTACAGCTTTCCACGAACATTTCCGAGGCTGTCTCAGATTTACCCGATAAGTGAGGGTGAATTCCATGTGGAGAGAGACGGACTTGGATTTGCTCGCAATATATGCTAAGAGAGGACGGCGATTCGAGGAGCCGCTCGGACGCCCGGAGCACTCCACAGCGAGCACAAACGACATCCATTCACCCAAGGTCATGGCATGCTTTGGGTTCGGTATGAAATGGCGGGCTGGGTTGGCGGACCCTGGAGCTCTTCTATGTTACAAGATTTGATTTACATAAATACCACCCACGTATAAAATGTGACTGACCTCAGGTTGCACTGGCATGATCCCATATGTCGCGTTCGTCGTCGTTCGCGCTCCTCTCGTTTACAGTTGTAGGCTCTCGGGTTAATGATCATGTCTGCCGAGTTGTTGATTTGGTTTCTCGCTCTCCGAGGCTGTCACGTCTTCGTTGTGACACTAGCATCTGCGTTCTTTCTGCATTTCGTCTTCGTACCACACTACCTTAAGTGTTGCAATCCACGACAACGTCGACGAGGAACCGGCGAACCTAGAAATAGTTGGTTGCGTAGGACTCGTTTTGAGTGTGAACATAGAGCATTCGCAAAAACTGATCAGAGTGCTAGTGTCGAGAGTCTGAGTCCGAGCCGAGCCTGCTTACTTTTTCGGCAACGACACCATCCGGGCCGTCAGCGGGCCGACTTTGCGTTTTTGACACCTTCCTCTTTTAGTGAACCGTACAGTCGGTGGAGAAGCCCGTCGTTTTAATATTGGCCCGGGGGTGTTGGGAGAAGTTCAAGCTAACCCTCACCCGTTCTTGCGCCGACCGTGTCTTTAAAACTTCAGTACCTAGTCCTTACGGCGGCTGCTCATTTCTCATCTGAACGATTTCTTGACCTGTCGCGTTACATAAAATTCGACTCAGAATGCCCACAGGCGACCACTTGCCATCGGAAACGGATGGAGATTTGACGCCAGGACAACTTCCAGATCACGTTTACAATGCAACCCTGTCCCCGTGGAGAGCTGCAATTCGCACCCATCTCGTCAAGACTATCGCACAAGAGAGCATCGCCATAGCGCGTTTGCAGGTGCTCCGAGTCCTCTATTCATTCCATGTTGCATTTGGCTTACTCGCCCATAGACACTTCTGCGTCACCCTTGGCTGGACAAATATTTCCTCTACTCCTCTACGCTTGGGACACACACGTTTTTCATGATTGCGCTCCCAATCCTGTTTTTCTTTGGATACCCAGAAGTTGGGAGAGGGTGAGTGTTTGTTCTGGTGTTTCGTGCTAAACCATTGAGTGCCTTTTCCAGCCTTGTGGTCGTCTTGGCGTCCGGCGTTTACTTCTCTTCGTTTATCAAAGACCTTGTCTGCTCACCTCGCCCCTTTGCACCTCCTGTGACCCGTTTAAGTCTGTAGTTTCTATTTCTCCCTTCATCTCCTGTCGACTCATTTCTTCGACTTCTTGTATAGTTATCGGCACGCATCACCTTGAGTACGGATTTCCGTCAACACATTCGACTAATAGTGTCTCTATGGCTCTCTTCATCTTCGGTCAAGTTCACATCGCTTACACTGTTCATTCGGCTGTATCCAGTCAGACATACTGGATTTCATGCGCAATTCTGACGCTGTTCGCTATCACGATCGTCTTTGGCAGGGTTTACACAGGTATGCACTCCTTCACCGACTGTGGTATGGGCGTGGCCCTCGGAGCCGCCATCTGGGGTGCCTACGTCGTCATGCATAAATTGTGGATCGTTGGTTGGAGACTGGATCATGGATCGGTAAGTCACGTTAATCTCGCTCTACGTCTCCTTTGACCAGGGGTCATCTCCATAGTTCCTTCTGTGCTGTTGCCACTGTGCCTGTTGCTGGTACACTATCACCCGCAACCGGTAGATGATTGCCCCTGTTTCGAGGACGCCATTGCGTTCGTGTCTGTAATCCTGGGAATCTATCTAGCACGATGGCACACCGTTTACATTGACCTGGGCGACAAATTTTTCGAATCGGTCATGCCTGGAGGTCAAGGAGATGTCTGGACGTGGGAAGAACAAGTAAGGTGGTGTATTTTGGCAGGGACTAAAGTTGTCTTCGGTACGTTTCCCATTTGCATCCTCCGTCCGTCCCATTCGCCCTGACCCACCTATAGGCATCGTTGTTATTTTCATTTGGCGACTTCTTGCGAAGTCGTTTCTGCACGCTGTCCTGCCACCCATCTTCCGCGCATTGGCTCCTTACTTTGACCTCCCGCACCGACGTTTCTACACCCCTGCGACGGATTACGGTCGGTTGCCTGTAAAGAGCGGCCTTCATCCCATTCCAAGCATGATTGATCTTCCTGGTGCGTTGGAAGTAAGCGGTGTTGATGGTTCAGAACTATCGAGGCATGTGATCAAACGACGGGGGTTGAATTCGAATGAGAGGAAGGGGAAGGATCATGACGAGGCAGGCGTAGGCATCAATTTGGAGAGCGGAAAGTCCCTCGAAATTGGGAGCTTGGGCACAAGAGCGACAAAAGAGGTGAAACATTATGATGCCGATGGTGTGTTTTCTTCGATTCCCTTTCCTTTCGTCTTCATTTTGTTTGTATCTTTTATTGAGCTGACGCGACGAATTTGCAGTGCTTACGAAGGTGGTCGTTTATTCTGGCATTGGAATTATTAGCAGCGAGATAATGCCGCTGTTCTTCTCGTTGATGGGATGGGGTATCAAAGCTTGGTGAAGAGGATCGATGTTTTCCTGGTACCGATTATGATGTTCGTCGGCAGTGAGCACGGCAGATTATCCAGTTACAGTTTTAATATTGAACTGTTGACCTGAAAGCTAATAGCGGGCCAAAGCTAAGAGCCCTGGACTGTTGTACGCTGAGGCGGTCGTTGCGCTTCACCTTTCAGAAATAGTAAGCACACTGCCGGTGAGGAATACCATGCGCAGGTCCGAGTTCATGCTGCTATATACTGCAGCATTGATTCTGGTGAGTCTCGTATCTTCAGAACCTCCGTCCAACTTCGTCGATGCTCTATCCCTCTTCGCAGGGAGTTCCGGAGTCTGTCTTCGTGTGGTCGAACCTTACGTGGTTGGGACAAAGGACAGGGCCGCAGACCTAGGACTGCAGTGTGGGTCGTGCGAGAGATATGGACCGATGGAGAGGGTGGTTCGGACTAGAGGGCATCAATGCCTACTGCTGGTCCTTCGTGCGCGAGACAGCAGTGTGCATTAACGATGATTGATGACGCACGGGAGGTGGACTCGTCGCATCTGCGGAGGCTCGAGTACTCTCTTCATTCTACTGTTATGTGCTAATCCATGCATTTGATCATCATGATAACATGGCCTTCTACTACCTTCGCAGAGGAGTGTTCCTGCCAACCGGAACCAATTGACGTTGGTCGATCTACTACTCCTCACGCACCGAGCCCTTCCATCTTCATGCCGAAGAAATGGATGGAAAACTTCGAAGCACTTCCCCCATTGGATATCTCACGACAAACGGATTAGATGACTGGCATATGTACAATGCCGCAGTCCAAGTGGTGACTCGGATGGATTATCGAACTATCTCCAAGATATTATTTACCAAGTTGCGTTCCAACCCGTTTGCATCAGACTCTCCTGAATTCAATTCCAGTAAACGGATAAGCGCTCAGTATGTGATCCGATATCCGGAGGTGCCATTTTCTCTAAATACCTGGGCCCTCACTAGGTTTTACTTACGTGATGATCGATACGATTAATGATTAATGAAGCCTTGCCTTGCCTTTATCCTGTTGATTCCCCATCCCTATCATCTCTACCTTCTTCCCACCCACTTCGTTCCTCGCTTCTTTCACATCCTACCGAATTCTCTATAAAGATGTCGTTTTCGAGCAGGGTGAGACGATTTCCACACACGGAAAGAGTGGAACTCATGATGTTGAAGCTGAAAGCTTCAGAAAACGCTCATGGTCGAGGAAGAGTATTGAGGGACAACCAGGAATCAAACGCATCAACTATTCCACGGCAAACTTTTGAAAACACGCTCGACGCTACAATTCAAATTATTCAACAAATCACCCAACTGATTCCTATCCAAACGGCAAAGAACGTTCTCATTGGCATTACTAGTATCCTCTTACTCTTACAGGTGCGTCTATTTAAAAAAAAATGAAATACCGATTAATTCTCGTCGCAGAAAAACACGAAAAACAAGGATGGATTGACCAGTCTTGCTCGGCGTTGTGATGCCATCTGCTCGACGTTGGCAAGAGCTACTGAAGACGTTTCTACGGAGGACATCAGTGATGTCCTCACGGATGCTCTACGCACCCTCGAGTCGTACGTTTGGTGGATTTTTACCAGCCCTTCTAACTCAGCTTACATCCACTAAAATAGCTCGATTGACGAATTGCATTCAAGCGTCGATAAGGCGATGCAGCGCGGCCGCATCCGTAGGCTCGTTGGTGCAACGCTTGACGAAAAGCAGATTAATGAATGGACTCGAGAACTTGACAGCACTCTTATATTGTTCAGCGTATGTAAGATCAGCTATGTGCTGCGTCCAATTGGATCTCATCGGATGGCTATGTTGACAGGCGGGTGTGAACATTGTCTCTGGAATTCGTTCCGAACAAACATACCGTTTGTTGAAACATCGGGAGGGACAAAGGCGAGGAAATTTTATAATTCTGATAGATCTCTCGCCAATGATACATATTTATGTAACAGCCTAAGGCCCGAGCTTCCGCCAGCACCTCCCGCTATGTTCTTTGGTCGCGAGGATCTCTTCACGAAAGTTAAAAGTGCCTTACTGCGTGATGAAGACGTCGTGTTGATTGGGACTGGCGGGATTGGCAAGAGTACAATTGCAAAAGCTCTCATACACGACGAGGACATCCGGAGACGCTATGCTAGGCGGTTTTTCATAACATACGAGGGGATGGATCCTTTGACGATAACATCAGGCTCCTTCGTGGACCGCATCGCCTGCGCCCTTGGGCTTCCGATGCGTGGTTCCCACAATAAACACACAATCGTGTCTAACCTGGCGTCGTCGACCGTGCTTATGGTTCTCGATAATGCAGAAACATTCGAAGATGCGGCGAATCAAGACGTGACAGAGCAAATATCATCTATTGTATCCGAGATTGCAAACACTCAAGGAGTGACGGTTATTCTGACCTCCCGAACGAGCCGCAATGCCCGTAACACACGTTGGACTGAATTCTACGTCCCAGCACTCCGAAAAGCACCTGCGAGAGAATACTTCAGGACAATTTACCATGGAGACATCACAGACGAAGATATTGACGAACTCTTGGGTACACTGGATTTCCACCCACTATCGATTCATATTCTTGCCCACACTGCGAGAGAAAGTGGATGGACAGGGGAAGAACTAAGAGATGAATGGCAGGCGCAGCGAAGTCGATTACTCCAGAAAGGACATAAGAAGGAGAACCTTGGATTCACAGTTCAACTGTCTCTGAACTCACCATCAGTCAAGGATCTTGGTGACAATGCTGTGAATGTCCTTCGTGTCATTGCCTTTTTTCCCCAGGGCATCAACCGGAAGCACGCCACTCGCCTATTTCCAACCATCCCTGATATATTGTCGCTCATGGATACATTGTACAAGGTGTCACTTGTTTATCGCTCCGGCACCTTCTTGTCGACACTTGCACCTATCAGGTTATTCCTTCTCGACGTATTCTCTCCTCCCGGGCTCGACCTTCTTGCCGACATTCGCCAAACGTACTATGATTCACTTTGGGAGGTGTCGGAAACGAAGGATTCACACGCGGAGCTGATCATCTCCGATCATCTTAATATTGAGTACCTGATCGCGCACGACATCGCACACGGACCAGACAACACCCAGGACGCCACGCTCGCTTGCCATCGGTTTCTTTTTGGTCTCAGACAACACAAAGTTCGGCCCACTTCACTCGCTCTCATGATTCCCCCACTGCCTGAAGCATCATATGATGAGAAACAGTCGAAAGCATGGTGCCTGGAAGCCCTCGGAATGCTTTATTCTGGACTCTCGGGGTATGCCCGTGTCAGAGCGGCTTGTTCAGCTGCCTTTACACTGTTTGTTGATATCGGGGACCACATCATGGCCGCTCGTTGTCTCTCCAACACAGCCATGTCAGATAATAACCTCGGCTTCTATTCGCGAGCTCAGCGACTTCTGGAAGACTTCATATGCTCTCCTTCATGGAACTACGCAGATGAGGAGAAGCCTGAGATTCATTTCACGCTTGACTGGTCCAAGATGTACACCTCCCGTGAAAGTGCCGACAAGTTGTTTCTGCTTTCCATGGATGATCCGTTTCGTGGTCCACAATCACATGTGAGGCACTGGCAGGCTAGGATGTACCATGGATACAACAGACCAGAAGAAGTTGAAGGACATCTCGAGTCCATCCGATCACTCTGTATGACATCATCCAATATATGGGATCACTGGAGATTTCTCCAAGCTGCGGCCGAAGCGGCATTTCTTCAACAGAGATTTGACACAGCGATGGACTTCCTCAACCAAGCATCCGATGCTGCCAGCGGCGACTCGGATTTCTTGCTCACGTTGATAATCCTCAAGCATCAGGCGGCAGTTGCCTCAGTGCAAGGCAACTACGAACACTCTCGATCACTCTTACAGCATGCTATCGATACCCTCTCGGTGGTTTCCACCCCTTCATCCTCTGACTTTTTGTACATCCGCTATGTCCATGGTCGAAACGAGCTCTACGCGCGAAACTATTCCGAGGCTCGTCGACTACTATCTGATGTCATCATCGATTCCGATATCCACGGAAACCTTGCAGTGAAGTTGAGATCCACGAGAGCGCTTGGAGAAGCAGAGCTTTTATTTGGTTGCAAAACCAATTCAGACCGAAGCTTTGGTCAGACGGTAGAACTGTGCAGGGAAGCTGGTATATCACCAGAGTCGTTGCATATAATCGAACCAATGATGTTGAACCTCGACGATGGCGAGTTTCCGGGATGGAAGAATTTTTTACGGGGGCAGACTGTATAGCTCTGATGTACTGTTGTCGGAGGTAGTAATAATACGACGCGCGCTCTGATCAACATATAACTCGAGTCAACATCGCTGTGCCACAACGATACTGAGGCTCGTCCAATTCGTCCGATCATATTTTACTACCGGCAGATCATGAAGATTTCAACCTGAAGTGCAAAAGTCAGCAATTGTAAACACTGAGCTATAAAGAAATGTGTAGGCTTCTTTCAACGACGGCGTACATATGGACACCTTACCGAGAACATGTCACGGTGCAGCACCACATGCACATAACAGCGCGACATACATAGATGCCAAGTTAATAAGAAATACCTACTAGTACGGAATTTCCGCTCCTTGATCTCAGAGTCGGCTGGGCGCTTTTAGCCAGATCTCAAAATTCCATCGGCGTGTTGCATATCAGAAGCACACAAACACCTGGGTTTGCCCAAGGGTCTGTCAACTGCTGACCACTGGCGTATAGTCGTGATGGGCCATTATTTTGCCACCTCAGGCTGCATTCAGCTAAGCCTGCAACTTCATACATTAACGAGCGGCGTGCACTATCGTACAAAGAGACGGAAACGAGGTTATGAGGTGTGCCAACTTGAGGTAGATTCCTAGATATAGAGATCTCTATCATTTCGTAGATTGTCCCCTGTTTCACTGAGAAATATTTGTGGGCTTGATGAGATTAGGGGTATGATTAGCTGTGGAAACGATCCGGACGAACCATCATACTTACATCTGGCCTCGTGCCTTCCTCGACACTTTGGGACTTTGAGTCTGACACCTGCCGATTAGCAGGTACTTTGTCCGCTTCACCTTTGCGAGGCTTCAAGTTATTTGCCTTAACGTTAGTTAAGATTGTTACATAGCAAGGACATGTGAAATATACGGCTCACTTTAACTGACTTTCTGCGTGGAGCCCGAGCCACCCTTGTTCTTTTTAGTTGGCCCATGGACAAGGGAAATACAATTTGTCCAAACGCGCGCAGCAATGCTCGAATCGGCAAAGTCCGGCTGCTTAGCAATTTAAATATTGGGAATAATTATACTGATATTATTAATATTGAGGGCGCCCTTGCAATTGGGTTGAACTCTCATAGTAAAGCTTGAAGCTTCCATGAAAGTTCCATGTTCTCGAAGCAATGTTCTAGCTTATTTTCAAACTGATTCGAACTCCAAAAAAAAGGTAGTTGTGATTATCTCAGGCTGTCCTCCGAGAAAGGATCGAGATCTTCAAATCTTGTAGAACAACCATGCACTGGCATTTCACATTCAGACAGCAGCCACTCAAGACGCTGTACATCATCTACACATTGTTTCTTGTGCTCTCCAAGCTCCCTTACTGGACTTTGATCTCACTTCCTCGAGCATGGCGACCCCGTCGCAATTGGTCACTCGGTCGCTCTGTCACCCTTTCCGTGTTGCGAACGATTGTCGACATGGTCTATGCGACGGGTCTGTTTATTGGAGAGGACGCCGAGAAGAGTGCCAAGTCCGCTGACAAACTCGGGTTCGTCTGGGTCGAGCCTCTTTCGCCAGAACTCATAAAGGGAGAAATTGCCTCTCTGGCGGCTGCAAATAAGACAGTGTCGGTCCGCGTGTATGGATTTTGGTATGGCAAGGACGTTGGGAGTGGTTCGCATGGAGGAAAGGCACGACCAAACGAAAAAGTTCTCTACCACTTCCATGGTGAGCTCAATTGTATGGGCGTGTCGGTGTAGCCATGGAGGCTCATTCAATCTGTTCTTTTTCAGGTGGTGGATACGTTGTACGTTGCATCCATCCACCCTCCACATCCCCTATCTGATCTCTCGTTCTGTTTTAGATGGGGTCTGCAAGTCCCAATGGACAGTCTGGATCAGCTCTCGCCGATTATGTCAGAGAATGTTCTGGGGTGGTCGAACGGGGGTTCTTTCTTAACTATCGCCTTTCCTCGGCTGCTCCCTTCCAACCCGAGAACCCATTTCCCGCAGCGGTCATCGATGCGCTCGCTGGATATAAATACCTCATCGACACTCTTGGATTTAAGCCGACCAATGTCATCGTCTCTGGCGACAGCGCTGGCGGCCATCTTGCCTTTACGCTCGTCCGGTACCTCGTCCGAGAGGCGATCTCTGAGCTCCCTCCACCAGGCGCAACCGTCCTCTTTTCGCCCACCGTCGATTGGGCCTGCACGCACGACGCCAAGCCGGGGTCGTCCATGACCCGCAATGTCCGCTGCGACGTCGTCCAGCCGATCCTCCATAGCGGCTACACAGCACGCGGGCTCTGCGGCTCATTGGGCGCGGACAGTGTGGAGACCAATGCGTGGATCTCGCCGGCGTCGCTCAGTCTCGACACGCGCGGTCTATTCACCAACTTCACGCCGACGCTGATTCTCGCAGGTGGTGCGGAACAGACGCTGGACCCTATCAAAACGCTGTATGATCGGTTGCAGGCGGACAATGATGCAGCGAAGATCAAGTATACAGAGTTTCCCGAGGCTTCGCATGATTTTGTTATGATGACGTATCATGAGCCTGAAAAAACGGAAGGAGCAAAAGAGGTGGCACGGTGGTTGGAGACGGTGTACGGCAAGTGATGAGAGGGTGGGCTTTTAGGTCCTCGTCGATTGTGTTTGTCGTTTAGTGATCTCTGAGCAGCTGTTGTTTTACGATCTCCATAGTGCAAGATTCTGTCGTGTTTTCTTTGCCTTGCGCAAAGTACTAACGTTGGAGATCGAGCAAGTAGTCACACTATGTCGAGACAAAGACTTCAGATCCAGAGTCGTCCGCTCCGAGGGACAATAGTGGTAGAATATATAAAATGTCGGCCTGTATTAGTTATACTCCCTGCGAAAGGCTTACTCACAAATTGAGGCACTTACCTCCAACAAACGCGTCGTGGTCGTCCGACATGGCTTCCGCAACAGCCGCTGCGGTACGATCGCCCTTTTTTCTTGCTCGAAGCAGTTTTGACAGTATCTCTAGCTCCGGCAGTTCACGTTCTTCGACGTCGAGCCCGTCAAGGATGTTCACGACCCAGCAAACCCACCTGAACGGTTCAAGGTGCAGTTAACTTTTGAGTTGTCCTTCTACCCTGTTAACTTCCGAACGTCAGAATGCCCCAGAAATATCCACCATGATCTCTTCCTCTCATGGCCTAGTTGTCGCAGACATCCACGGAAGCGTCCATTTACTCAACCAGGCGTTCGTTTCTGTTGCGAGTTGGGTCGCACATGTGGGAGGAAGAGTCACACATATGGTGGAGGAGATGGGCATTCTGGTATCTATTGGGGTGCGTAACCGTTCTTCGATATTCTTTCCGATCTGACTTCCAGATTGCCAGGACGAAGACAACATGCGCTCGTCTATTTTGAAAATATGGGATCTGGGCAAGACGGACAAGCGGACTGGTGGGCCGTTCCTCCTCCGCACCGCCAAAGTCCAGCCAACTGGGAAGCCGCATCCTGTACGTTTCTCTCCGGTTGCACGCTCCACGGAGACTTACCACTGGATTTAGGTGACCACTCTAGCATTAACCTCCGATATTTCCTTCCTTTCCATCGGCCTTGCAGATGGCTCCGTTCTTCTGTATCGCCATTTGGATCAATCACTAAAATCATCCTCATCCTCTGCTTCCATCCCGAAACCTCGCGTTATTCACGAAATTGCGACTGAACCAGTCACGTTTTTAGCTTTTATCACGGCCCCTTCATCTGTTTCTATGGATCCCTTGTCGTCACCGATTATCGCGGACCCTTCGAACCTTGCCTCTACCGCGCTCGCAAATATCCCTTCCACGCTTTCGCTCATCATCGTCACCACCTCTTCTACTTATGTTTATCCACTTCTACCAAAGCCTTCTAGCCCCACGGCTGTCCTTGTCGACGAGATTGGGGCAGGTCTGCGTTGTGCTTGTGTCGACTGGAAAGCACGTTGGGTTGTTTTGGGCCGAGACGAAGCAGCTGTCGGCGTGGGTAGTGGTGGACGGTTGGGTGTGGTCAGCTACGAAGGTCAGTATACTGTTCGTCTAAGGGCGTTCGAGGATTCTTTAATTGGACAACTCGCACAGGGCGCAAGTCTTCCTTATACACTCATCTAAACTACGTGGTGGTCGTTCTTCCTGGGTCAACAGCTCCTTCGGCGACACTTCCAAGTGCTGCAACGAGGACTCCTGGTCCACGCCAGCGTAAACTCACCACCGACGCGTCTTCGTTGTCAAATGTGTTGGCCTCAAATTCTGCGAATGGCGCCTCTGACCCAGATGCCGCACGGGTCGTACTCATCGACATGGAGAACAAGATGGTCGCTTACTTCGGAGTATTTGAACGTGGTGTCCGGGACGTTGTGTCCGTATGGGGGTCGGTGTATGTATTGGGTAACGATGGAACAGTGAGTGTGTTACCAATCGCATGTAGGCCTACACTCAACCTTGCCGCACAGGTCACTCGTTTGAGCGAGAAACCGACCGGCACGAAGCTGGCCCTCTTGTACGAGAAGCACCTTTATTCTCTCGCGCTCTCTTTTGCATATACGCAAAGCCTGGACACTACGGACGTGCATCGGCATCATGGCGACTATCTTTACGAGAAGGGTGATTACGAGGGTGCGATGAAGGAGTATTTACAGACGATCGGCGGTGTCCGCGGAAGTTATGTCGTACGCAAGGTATGTCTGCTATACTGTACATCTTGTTCACTGTTACTCTAGCATATACTCACCTACGCGTAGTTTCTCACAGCCAATCTCACCCCCCTACTCATGCTGTACCTGCAAGAACTACACACGCACGGGCTCGCGAACGCAGAACATACAACGCTGCTCCTCAACACCTACGCCAAGGTCGGCGATGTCGCCAAGGTGGACGCTTTCGTTCGCAGTGAGGGGAGAGTTACCGGAACCGCCGCATTCGATGGCAAGGCGGTACCCGGCGAAGGAACGAGTCGAGAACCACCGTTCGATCTTGACACTGCGATTCGCGTATGTCGGCAAGCGGGGTTCTTTGAACAGCTGCGTACCTTGCGAAGAGATGGGGAAGACACGAAGATTATCTGAGGGTCGTCGTGGAAGACATTGGTGCGGGAAGTGGCGATCTCAAGGTAGCAGAGAAACCGGACAAGGGGAAGATAGAGAATGGATACAGGGAAGCTGTTAGTTATCTGAGAGAAGTTGGTGGAGCCGCTGTGAGTTTTTCTTCCGTTCATTTGTCGAAGTGAAACTGACCGGAGTTGGGTTCGACGGGTCGAATTCACTCAGGCGGAATCAAACCTTGCTCGTTACTGCCGCGCCCTTTTGGATAACCTTCCAAACGAAACCACGCAATTGCTCATCGATCTGTGTACTATATCCGGTCCTTTGCCGCCTTTGGAGACTCTTCCAACTGCCAGTACAAGGTGCATCCACACCGCCTTCATATCTTACTTTATTGTCTCTCTCAAGAGCGCCAGCAGTACCACCTACAATGACTGGTAGTGACGGGGCCGGGAAGAAAGTGGAAGACAAGGAAGGAGAAGAAGACTTGGTCACCGCATTGGCCGGGGGGCCTAGCACTCAGTCTCTTGCTCCCCATGCACGGCCTGCGAGTGGTCCGGGGACACAGACACCGCCCAGACGGCCATCTCCGATGCTCTTCTTTGCCCATTTCGTGGATCACCCTGGTTGTTTCACCAAGTTCCTGGAGACGATGGCCTTGCGGCGGTGGGGCCAGACGCTGGATGAGACAGGAGGGTTGGAGTCAGGCGCCTCCGCTGTCGCCGCAGGCGAGGATGAAGAAACTGAGAAACGGGATCAGGCCGCAGTGTGGAATACGCTACTGGAGCTCTATCTCGATGAAGGCACCGAAGGTGACCGACAGAAACCGTGCGAACACCACAGAGCATACCGACTACTCCATTCGACCCACCTTCCATACGATCTCACACATGCGCTGGTCCTCTGCTCGAGTCACCGCTATACACCCGGATTGATTCTGTTATGGGAGAAGATGGGCATGTATGAAGACGTGTTGCGATTCTGGATGGAAGAGCACAACTCTGGGAGCACGAGTTTCACGGAAACCTCTCCCTCGGCACAAGTTATTTCGGCGCTACGCAAATACGGTCCCGACAATCCCCACCTGTTCCCGCTCGTCCTCCGGTTCCTCACTTCGACGCCTGCACTTCTCACGGCACACCAAACAGATCTCGAATCCCTCTTGGAACATATCGAGAGCGAGAAGATCATGTCCCCGCTGTCTGTCGTACAGGTTCTCAGTCGGAACGAAGTGGCGAGCGTCGGGCTTGTCAAAGGTTGGTTAATGAGACGGATCAAAGAAGGCATGGAGGAGATTGCAACCGTACGTTGCGTTTCGCTCGCTTTCATTGCCGCATCGTATGGTGACATGCCCTCATAGGACCAACAACTCATTTCATCCTACCGCTCAGAGACCAAGGCGAAACTGAAGCAAGTCGAGGATCTCGAGGATACGGAACATCCGAGAGTATTCCACGTCACGCGGTGCTCACAATGCAATGGCCAGCTCGATCTTCCGAGCATACACTTTATGTGTAATCACAGCTACCATCAACGGTAACGTTTCTCATTCTGGAAACGAAGTGTGGTTTTGATCACTGACGGATACGTTAGATGTCTGTTTGAGAACGAGACTGCTTGTCCCTCTCTGTACGCGTCAACACGGCGTTATCCAAGAGATCAGACGGAACAATGAACGACTGGCGGACCAGCACGACTTGTTCCTTGCCGAGGTGAGGGAGTCTGGCTTTAGGGCCGTGGCGGGAGGGTTTGGAAGGGGATGGCTAGGGATGACCGGGACCACCAATGCGGCGATCTCTGGGTGAATCAAGCTTCAAGTCTTCAGGCGCCCTACTTAACATGCATCGGTGTCGTGGATCCCAAATTTACTGAATCACGTTTCACTTTGTTTGCGATCTCACATTGTTCATAACATTCACTGCGTGGCATCGAACGTTGCTCTAGTACACGAAAGGGAAAAAGAAAAGCACGTCGACAAATCTATTCCCGTTTGCGCTTGAGATTCGGTTTACTGGTAGGGTTCTGTCCTGCTACCGCGCACAAAGGTCCTCGTTCTAGTGATGTATGTTCGGTCGTATCAAATTCAATCCCGAGGTCCTCCGCAAGTGCAGTCGCATCCTGAGGCGGTAACGCATCCGTCGTTAGTTGCCAAAAGCTAGAAGAAAAACAATGCCGGTCAATGCGTTCCCTGCGAGTGTATGCGGACTAACGAGGCAAAAACTCTCTTTCGACGAACCCATTCGGGTCTCCATTTGTTCCATTCGGTGTCCAACTGGGCAAGGTCGTCGGAAGATATGAGCGGCACGCCGTTACGTAGTGGTGCAAGCCGTGCCAATAAGTGAGCGATCTGCCAATAAAAGGTAGGTGACATCAAACAAATCGTCCAATGTGGGTCTTACAGTCTGCTTTGCTTCTTCTACCTGAACTCCAAGCTCAGAATCCGTGGGCGTGCTTTTGAGTTTGTTCAGCTCTAAGACGTGTCAGAGGCATCGGCCACGATCAAACACGTCAATTGAAAAACACCTGATTGCAAGCCTTTGACTTGCGCGGAGATGGCACTGTTCGCCTCCTCCGTCGCCTTGCATTCCGATTCGAGCGCCGCCAACTCGCCTGCGTCGAGCGTATCGATCTCGTTTTGGTTTGCAACGTAAAAGTTAGTCTTCCCTACATGACAAGAAAGCACCGAACGCGCGTGCTCGCATATCATACGTCAACTGTGTCTAAGAGGCGCATATACCGTAAGTTTTTTGCACGATGGCACCCTTCTCGGCGAGCGAGACCAGGATCTTGGCCGTCGTCGCTTTCGGAACTGCACCTTTCAAGTTGGCTGAGATGTCGACGGCACCAAAGGGCCTGTTCATCTGTCGAAAGGGATCTCGACATCAGCATCGCGATGCATACAGACTGGTATGGTGAGGGCGAATAGTACCTTTTTCATGTACTGCAGGATCGCATCTTCAGCTGTGCGGGCCAGGCGGGGTATGATCGCGTCGACATCTCGGCTGGAAAGAGTTTTTTTATGTCCTACCTTCCTGGCCTTTCAAAACTTTGACGTCGCTCTTGGCTTTGGTTGCCATGATTCGCGGCCTGGGGCTTTCCTGTAGGTTGCAGATCAAGAAAGGATCCAAGTCTCTTCGTGCACGCGACTGACTTTTGTCACGTGATGAGCTCTGAGAGTCAAAAATCTGA
This sequence comes from Chiua virens, assembly GCA_019787685.1. Taxonomy (NCBI): domain Eukaryota; kingdom Fungi; phylum Basidiomycota; class Agaricomycetes; order Boletales; family Boletaceae; genus Chiua; species Chiua virens. The sequence continues at coordinate 17,624 of JAHNUO010000003.1, forward strand.
AATTATTCCGTCTCGTCCTGATCGTGCTGCAACATATTGTGTACGTGAATAAAGAAGCTACCACACCGAGCGTAAGCCCGGTTGAACGATGCATTGGGTCAGGCCCAAACCCTCGAGCATATAGCTTTGGGTAACTTCAAGTTCAAACGAAACCAGCTGACGTCTTGGAACGTGCAAACCGCCCAAATCGGTCATGCATCACCGCTTTCGGAACCTTCAAAGAGTCGTCGAATGCTGTCTCGTGACGGTACCTTGGTCCAGGCGAGTTGGACGCATGTTTGAACACGTGGTAGGAGGTGGCCTTGGCGGTGGCAAGATTCAGACGCTGGTTAATAAGTTTTCCCCCATCCTTGGCATGGAGCGTGGCGGAGTAAACAATTTCTCCGATATCAAACTCTTTGAACAGGTACATGCATACAAGCTTCATTCACTGAGGATCTAATTTGTGAGTAGATGAGATCCGGCCGAGACTGACCAGCTTATGATTGTATTTGCTGTTGCTTGCGGCTTGCAGTGTTTCTGGTAGGTGTACGTCCCGGATTACGACCTGACTCGGATCTGGTTGAACCGTTGTCACAGATCGGCGGTAGATACGAAGGGTTCACGTGAACTTTGAAGTGGCTGCTACCTGCAGATTGGCCTCGACTCGGACTCTCCAAAAGTCAGCGTCACTCGGGAAGTGTGCGTCGAATTCGGTTCATCTTGATGCATCTTTGTGAATGCGTACCCTACTTCAATCGACATAGATCTGTATGTGAACCGACCTTGAAATGCCAGTACTTGGGATGTATCTCAAATCCCGGCCACAGTGACTATTTAATATCATTCTCTCGCTTGGCTGATGGGGCCGTACGAGCAGCCTGAGTGCACCGTTGTACAGCGGAGAACTTCGATCATAATACATGATGAGTAAAGACTAACCTGAGAGTAAATATTCAAGTTCGAACTTCGAGCCAAGACAAAGCGTGTCACATCTGGTCCAACAAACATTCAGGCTATTCCAATCACCACTAGTAGTTTAAGTCTCGTCAACAAAATGATGTGCGTACTAAATCAAAGTACAAGTAGTATCATACAAGAGTGTGTACTTAGTAGGCTATGATAATATGACAACATTAATCTAAAGAGTGTAAGTAAAGTCAAGAAGTTGGATCAGAAAAATCCGGCCGTATTACATGGTCGTTTGGTACACTTTGTCACGATCAACGCGGGTAATAATGGCGTCGAGCATCGGACTCTATCAGAAACTCCTACATGTGCGCTCGACTGACACCTCCGAGTCGGAACGGGCCGGAGTTAAGTGGCTGAGCGCCTCGCGCGACAAGCCTTCGCGTGCGTGTATTGCACGTCACGACGGGAGAGTAGCAAGCCGCATTCAGTGCACCTAGCCTTCACCCTGAGATGCCTGGACACGATATGCCTGGGGATGTTCTCCCGTTGCAACGTATCTCGGCATCCTGCCCATGGACATCGTACCATGTCCTTGCCAGCCACCGTAGAATGCATGATCCCGTTTGAGATGGTCACGTACAAATCGACTGCTTCCACCTAAGGTGGCATTGCAGGGTGACCCATCGATCGTACACTGACAGATATGGGTGGGATTCGAGTGATCAGCAACGACAGCGCTCACAGCAACAAGCGGAACTGGCAGAAGTTGACGCGGCGGCGGATAGTCCAACGTCGGGGACGATCACAGTCGACGATGTCGAAGGAGGATAGTCCACGGCTTGAATTTGGACTTGTGCCAAGCCGCTCGTCGTTACATCGGGAAGATTTTGGATATGTGAGGTCGTCGCTGGCAGTGGAACAGAGTAGGAAAACGAGGACAAATCCTCGACAGAAAGAGCGAATGTCATTGATGTCGTCTCGTCTACTTGATGCGTATGTACTGAAACTGCACGGAGAATATCATATAGACGGCCTCCGTCCGCGAGGGTTGGAATAGTAGATGATGAATCATGAGCTATGGATTCCCTGAGTGGGAAATTCAAGTAGCTCGGTGGATAAAGAACGGAAGTATCCGGAGGGTCTTGAAAAGAGTGAATCTGCGGCTCCGAAAAAATAGACGGAGGCTTCTGATCCACTTGGTCGTGATATATCAAGAAATCTGGAGGCCCAGGGAAATTCCTGTCCGCAAGGCAACTATGTCAATCTTCGTTCACAGCACAATCAAGATGCATACCCAAGGATACCATTAGGAACGAAGGGCGAGTGGTTTTGCTGGACATTATTTGGCTCGTCAGACTCTGTATAGTAGGGGAGATTTGGGGTAAGGCTGAAGTCAACAGCGGAACGAAAAGAGGATGTCGCGGTATTGAGACGGGTCATTTAAAGAGAGACGGCCCCTCCGTTGGAAGTGCGCTGTGACATCGACGAGAACAAAGTGTTCTCCTTAAGTATACGTGACTAGCGCTCAAATCGATCGTATCTCAGAGTGTTGATTTATTGGTTCCTGTGGGACTAATCGTGCTCGTGGGATTAGATAAGTTGGCGGTGTGTTCGGGGGTCGTTACTCGTATCCAAGCAAGCTTATTCTGCTGTAATTTCAAGGGTCCATGGAATATTTGTTGAAATGAAAATTACCCAGTCAAGGAATATTATATGGAAAACACGAGTGTTACGTTGATGCGCTACACCAGTTGTAATCCAGAGGAGATGACGATTGAGAATGTTTATGACATATACTCGGACAAGCTGCGCTTTGGGTTACACTCCGCATTCGGGTACCTTGGCAAGGACCCTGACTTCCAAGAAAACGGCTGACGATAAGTACCAAATGCGAAATCCGGTGAACATACCTATCCATGAGATGATAAGCGTGTCAATGGCGACAGAAGTAGATTAGCATTACGTTTGTTGGCGTCCTCCACCTGAGACCCATTGCAGATTAGCGGATCAAAATATTTTCTGTTGGAAGCCACCTGAATCTCGTCAATGGTCAGTTTGAATCAATTGCCAAGTAAGATGGAGGGAACTCAGAATTCTGCGAGGCGCCACCAGCGGAGTGGCAGGCCATCAATGTCAGCTGACATACGCTATTCTTGTCATTTCAGTTGAGCCGTTATTTCCGAGTTCTCCGATGATGACAGCTGAGCGTCGCGGCACGTTGGAGGACACATGTTGGTGCTCCTTGGAAACTGGTCACATCATCCACTAATCTACGTGGCACCGGCGGCATCTCCAGATTTGCCCTCCGGGCGGATCAGCAAGTAAACCGACCCTAGCTACTTACGTCCGGCGGCGGCTTGTCTATAGGTAATCATGGGCGGCAGAGTTGGTGGTGTGACCATGTGATGGCAAACCGACGTTATGTAAACACGGCGGGAGCTGCGCCTTGGAGGTGTTGCTGTCAACAAATCCATCTGGCCATTTGCTCTCCACTCAGAAACAAATGCGTTCGCTCTGGGTGACATAATGAACTTAATCTAAACACAAAAATTTATTGATTCTGAATTTGCGGGCTTACCTCGGCGGCGCAAACGTGAGAACGATGTGGCAGGATGATTCGGAAACACGAGGTGCACAGCTAGCCAAGACGATACACCTTAGGTGGTGTGCAGAGGTCCGTTTGTATCATATCTTGGAAGAAAAAGATGGGAGTTACTTAGCGTTCGAGATGACCCGAATAATACGCGCTCCAGGCCCGTCACGATTTGGAGCGCAGGGAAATGGGCGCCATGTAAGGAGATCACCGAACGTTCTTTGCTCTGGATCTGATGGGCCCTCCACAGGATTGAAAAAAATGTTGACTTCGCACCATTTCTGGGTCCTAGTTGGTCTCTTGGTACGTTCGGCTGCATACGTCGACCGTCTTCAGCATAAACATGCCACAAAACGGTGCTGTAAGTACTACATGCTCAGCGAGTCATTTTGTGTGATAATTTGAGGGCATATTGAGGGACGGCTGTGCATATCAGGGCCAACTGACAGCAAACATTTGGACTCGGACTCACTTGTCGAGATCGCGAAATGGGAATTGCGCAAACTTGCTGTGAATGCATATGTAATTTGACATGAACCGGAAATGATTTGTCCACTTGCTCAGAGGGGATACGGCACACGAATGCGCGCTCAACTTGAAGTGAATATAATATGGCGCGTTCGAGACCCTAGATGGGCTGGTTGCGAAGATTCTTCTGGAAAGAAAAGCGTTGCCAAGGTGGTAACTAAAAAAGAGACGGTAGGGTGTGACCGCATTGAATTCCGCCGCAGGTCAACCGCAAGTCACCTAACATCATCTCGTTAATATGTCAAGTACTAATTCATAGGATCAGTAAGGATTATGACACTTGTAGTAACTCAGCACTTGCCAAGTTTCCACCCAATATGCGCTGGATTTGACGGGAGTAATTCCTGGACCGAGTTACATGTATGTAGCAACGTCGTGATGGCTGACACGCTGTCGCGTAGAATTTTGGTCGGAGACGGAGCCGGCATGGCTTGCGTGTTTGTACCATATATAGTGACCGCCACTGCCACACTATTCTGATCTATGTAATTGTACTTTTTGGAAGTCGCTCGGCCGCGAGATCTGTCGATCGGTAACGAGGGAATGGTAAACTGCGTATCACGCGTCCATGGGCGGCATCGCGTAGGGAGGTCCGCGGAAAAGTACTGGTCATGGGCCATGGCCTATAGGTGGAACATCAAACCGAGAAGGGCGGTCTACTTACTGAATGGGCGCCTAGTTAGTAGTGGTGGGAAGGGATCGAAGGGTCGTGGATTCATGAACCGAAGAGATGGCGCAGGACGTTGGATGACGTTGCTGTCGCAATGACACTGGCAGTGCTGTGTGCCAGTACCAGTGGGTCCGATTTCCCCGGAGCACATTCAACACAGGGCCCGCCTTTCTGCAGACCATGATCAACACATGTATGAAACTCTGTACAAGTCCTCTCTACCAGCCACTATCAGAATCTATGCAAGCAGCCACCCGTTGCGCAACATCCGCGTCCAAGTTGCATCGTTTCGTCAATATCCGGATCAAGTCTTTCCCCCTCGGGAACGTCTTCTCCACCAACGATCCCAAACCCTTCAGAATACGCCCAATCCATGCCTCGGACGGCATCGAAAACTTACCCTGATCGTCAAACCGCGACAAAAGACGCTGCACGATGTCTCTCGACTCGGCGTACTTGGGATGCGATTCCAGCGTTGTGATGCATGCATGCCCTGTGGAGTGAATCCCGGTCTTTTCCAGTGCTTTGCCGTTACGGTGCCACCAGTCCTCCATGTCCGATTCCCTCTCCAAATGAGTCACCGCAAGCGCGATAGGCACCTCTTTCTTCCCGAGCACTTCGTAGAACAATCTGTAGTTGCTCTGTGTCGTCGCTGTAATCCTGTTTCCGCGCATACAGAACAGGAACAGGGTGATGCCACCCGTCGCGTTCAATCTCCGAATCAGTTGGACAGCCTTCTCGATGGCCCCGACGTAGCCGTTCGGTCCCTTTTCAGGCTCTTCCAAGCCAACTGTATCCCATAAGCGAATGGTAGTGGTGCCGAGTTGGAATTGATACTCCGACGCATCCAGAGTACAAGGCGCACTGTCAGGCGAGACCGATGCGATTTGCCATCCCGCGAGGAGATTGATGAGGGAGCTTTTTCCGACTCCCGTCTCTCCAAACAACAAGACGTGCAAGTCTTTGGGGGGTGCAGTTCGCGGATGGAGAGAATGCAATGCGATCAGGTTGCATACGAGATCTTGGCATGACGCACGACGCCCAGGTATCTGCGGATGACAGTCGTCGGGAACGGTGGTGATACAAGCGTGACCAGAAAAGGTCATGTCATGGTCGGCAATCGTCCCTGAGCAGGTCTTCCACCATGTTTCCATGGAAAGTACGGTATCGGTATCGAACGCGGTCGACCGATTCTCGAGCTCCGTGATGACTGCTACCACAGGCGTCGCGGGAGAATACTTTTCCCGCATCCGCAGGATGAGATCGTACGTCTTCTTTGTGGCCATCATGACCCCGGAGACGCCACGTATGCAAATGACGAGGAGGTGAACGCCCGATTTGTCACTGAGGTCCGCAAGTAGCGACCGTAGCGCCTCCTGTGCACGCTTCTGCTGTCCACTCCCAAGTAATCCTTCCCCGAGCCCAGGCGTATCCCAAAGACGGTAGGTTTCATTGTTCATCTGCAAATCATAAGTAGCTCGTCGAGGCTGTCACTGGGCTCACGTCGTTTCCCACCAAGGCCCGCTCAGCACCAAGTAGCAGATTGACCAAGGAACTCTTCCCGACTCCAATCTCGCCTGCGATAACGATGTTACAAGCCAATTTCGGTGAAACGCCCTTGACGATGAGGTGGCGAACGACACCCTGACATTGCGCTTGACGGCCAGGTATCCTGGGATGGCAGTCATCCGGTAACGTCGTGATGCAGGCATGCGCGGAGAACCCCATGTTGAATTCCGAAAGTGATAAGGCGTTGTTGGTCCACCATTCTTCCATGGAGGGAACGATATCTGCTGCGGCTGACCGCTTCTCGAGGTCGGTAACGACAGCGACGATTGGCACGTCCGGGGCGATCTTGTCACGAATCCGCAAGATGGTATCGTATGTCTGCTTCATGCCTTTGGTGACCCGAGGAAGTCCGCGCATGCAGATCACCAGAAGATGGACACCGTCTCCTCTAACCAGCTCCGTGAGAAGTGACCGGAGCGCATCCTGAGCTTGCTTCGGGGATACGGTGCCGTACGAGCCTTCGCTAAGGCCGGGCGTGTCCCAAAGACGGTATGTCTGAGTATCGGTAACCCAATCATGACATTCCGTCCCTCTGGTCACACCGCGGACATCGTTGGCTATGGCTGCACGGTCTGTGCCAGTGACAAGGTTGATAAAGGAACTCTTCCCGACTCCGGTTTCCCCTGCGACGACGATGTTACGAATTGATTCGCTTGAGAAATGTGTCAGCTGAGATCTTTACATGGTTGCCTAGCGTTACCCAGTAGATAGGTTTATCATTGTCCAATTCGCTCTTTAGACTGATATGGTTAATCTCGAGGAATGGGACTGGGAAGTGATCACTTTGTTCCCGCCTCAGAGGTAGCTTGAGACCGGGTCAGCAAAGGGTTGTTTGCTGTGTCATTTGATGGATCCGACCTCGTTGTTTTCACGAGTTCGATATTCCCTTCTTGAATTGGCAAGCCCTACGACATGCATCGCCGCAGACAATTCTAAGGGTGGTGATCGATATAATCTATCGCCTGCCTCGTGCTCCTCGGTCACCTGTTATTTTGATGGGCAACTACTGCCGTTCTAGACTCGGGACCATGCATAGGAGGTAAGTCGTGTATTGTGATAATACAAAACTTTATTTCCGAGAGAAAAATCGTAATGCACGGACTAGCACAGGTCAGGATGACCCTCCTAGACAAACGAGGCAAAATGGTAAAGACCAAAGGGCCACCACGTTTGTCGTCCTCCTGATGGCGTGGTCAGCCCATCTCTCAATTTGGTTGCGTGCCTAGAACAACTTTTCGTTACTCTGCACAAGGCGAACCCATCTGGGCTGACCTTTAGACTATTATGATAGACCTCTTAACACTTCGTCAAGTTCGCATTGAACCTTCTGTATCTCGACGCCTTTCCTTTGCAACTCCCCGCTGTTGTACACCCTTAGAGCTCCCCGGGTTTCGTTGACGAACTCATGTGACCTCTCTGTCGACCTCAACGACTCGGAAGACTCGGTGGTATCATGATTGACACCGGATGAGGAATCCCGGGGAGCGACGGTGGACAAGTCTACGCCAGATGCGCGCAGGAAAGCAAGGTCGCGGAGAGTATCGCTGAGTGGAAGGGGTTTGGCCTTGGAAGATGACATTGTGGACAAGGACAAGTTCGCGGCCTGGGTAACTGACTTTATGTGTATAAAAGTAGCGCGTTCAAATGTCTATCTTGTCTTCGTCCACCACTCATCGACATTAATATTGTTACCAGCCCACGACTGCTACTCCGTATACCTTCTCAGAATCGGAACACTTGTCCGGTTATACCTTTTTTTTTTCAGCCCTCATGGCATCTGCATCGGAAGACCGTCCTGCTCCTTCAGCAGAGGAGAATACCACTACATCACCACCTCTCAAAGTCGAGCCCACGACGCACTCTGCGTTCGACTCTCCTGACGCAGATGTCGTCCTAGTCTCCCGCGACCTTGTTCGCTTCCGGATGCACTCTTTTACCCTAAAGACCACTTCAGGCTGGTTTCGTTCCCTCTTCTCGCTCCCCCGTCCCTCTACGTCAAGCCCAGAAATCACGAGCGCTGTGGCTGATGGCAGCGAGCGACGGTCTGTGTTGAATCCGTCGATTGCAAATCCAGAGACGATCCACCTCGACGAAGACTCGACCACGCTCGAGCTCTTATTCCGCATGATCAGTGGTCTTCCCATCGAACCAGTCACGTCATTCGATACTGTCGACGCCCTCTTATTTGCTACCGAGAAATATGAGATGCCAGGCCCAACCTCGCTCGTGCGCATTGCGGTCCTCACACCGCCTCTCGCAGACCAGCCTCTCCGGCTGTATGCCGCCGCATCTCGTTGTGGATGGACGGAGGAGGCCAAAGTTGCCTCGCAGAGGACGCTTTCCATCAACCTATGGCAGGATGAAAACTGGGAGATGCTCGCCAAGATTGACGTGCGCTCTGCGCTCATCCTGTTGAAACTGCATCGGTCGCGGAAAGAGGAACTGCGCAAGAAACTAGACGAGCACCCGTTCGTCAATGCGAATCCGGCGTCGTACTGCTCAAGGTGCCGGCGGCAGACGGACCATCACGCGTGGCGAGAGCTCAAACATCGGCTCATTACGGAGATGGATCATAGACCGTCGGGGGACACTATCGTGGACATTGGACTGACGGAATGGGCGGAGGCCAAGGCGTGTTGGGAGGCGAAATGCCCGCACACGGATTGTGCGATAGTGCAGTATGACAAGACGGAGACAATGCGATTGATTAGGGAGTGTATCGAAAGTCTACCAAAGACGACTTAGACTACAAATTACATAAGTAATCACATCCTTGACAAAAAACTTTGAAGATGCTCGCGTCCACGTCGCGTTGGTTGTCGAGGGCTGCAAAGTCTCGCTCGTTTTTCACCGCCTCGCTCCTCAGAACGCCCAATGAACCCCCCAAACCACCGCGGCCGATAGATGACTCAACATCGGCCCTTGACTACAAAAGTACGCAGAGAACACGTCCACCACCTCTCCCGGTGTCCGACATTCCGCGTTCGAGGAGCGCAGAAGAAGCCGTGACCAACATCCTATACAACACTCCTCCTCCAAACCTGCAGCCCTATAAAAAGTTGGTTCCTCTTTTTCGTTCAACACCAAGTCGCCGATCGAGGTTTCTAGACATATCCTCAATTGTCTCGTTCAAAATGAACCTGGGGTCTTGTCTCGCGTGTCTAGCATCTTGGCCGGACGAGGGTTCAATATTGATTCTCTGGTCGTCTGTCGAACCGAAATACGCGACTTGAGTCGCATGTCCATTGTCATCAGTGGACAGGACAGCGTCGTCGAACAAGCTCGCCGACAGCTCGAGGATCTCGTGCGTCCCTCCTTTGCATTTCAGCGGCCCTTCTGACCATTAAAAACCCGTATTGTCAGGTTCCCGTGTGGGCTGTTCTCGACTACACCGACACCCGCGTCATCTCGCGCGAGTTACTTCTCGTCAAAGTATCCATCCTTGGACCCGAGTACCTCGAAGACCAATTCGTCGGTGGACCCTCGCATGATCCTCGTCAGAGCTCCCCCCATTCAACCGCGTCCTCCTCCATCTCCGCCAGCGCAATCAAAGCCGGACGCGAGGCGATCCTCGCACACAACTTTGAACGGAGTGGCCACCCGGAGACACCCGTCGTCACTGAGCCCCACCCAACCCCGCTTCCACTCACCGCTTCTGAAGCCCTCCGGCTCAAACACCAGCACCTCCAGTCCATCTCTGTCCTCGCCAACCAATTCGGCGCGAAGATCGTGGACGTGAGCGATAACAGTCTCATCGTCGAGTTAACGGCCAAGACGAATCGCGTGGTGGCATTTTTGAATTTGTTGAAGCCGTTTGGGATTTTGGAGAGTGCGAGAACAGGTGGGTGGTTTTCGTCCTCAGGCGTGTTGTTTGAATGTTGAACGTTTACTTTTGAACCAGGTTTGATGGCAATGCCGAGGACGCCGATTGCGAGGTCGGGCGATGACGCAGACGATGTCTCCGAGGAAGGGGGTGCTGTGGATGCTAGCTTGCTTCCCCCAGGCTAATCCAACCGGATCTCGGGAAATCGACTAATGCTGCATGTATGAAGTGATATAAAGAGATATTTCTGACGCTGGAATAGATGTGGTGCACGATCTGTCTATACCTGAGGTTCCAAATACAAAGCTCACGGCAAAGGATATTGATCCTTTATTTTCTGGGCCGTGGAATAAAATCTGCACGGAAACAAAGTGGGATGACCTTCGGGGTCCTGGCATGGTGCTCCTTCAGGTATCCCATCTACGAAGATTATCGATCAAAGTCGGACTCGTCGACAGGACACAAGTCATATAACACACAGGGACAGGTAGCGGTTTGAACCTGCGAAAGCTGTATCAAACGGCTACCGCTAAGTGTCCCAAGAGCTAGGTCGGGGAGGAAACCTGCAGCCGGATTACGAACCTCTGACATGGCCAGCAGTGACGGCGTCGCCGCAAGTACAGTGACTAATTGAGTGAAGGTGAAGCAATGCTTACTAGTCCGACAGAGTTTGTTCTATTACAGGTAATTATGTACAGAGTAGAATTTTCACTTTGAGATATAGAACATGGCCAAGTGGTACGTACAACCTTTACATTCAATATACAGCCCTGTCGACGCTTCCCTCGACAGCGCAGAGGTACACGGGTTTCCCCTTCATTCTGGGCCCGCGAGCAAGCTTAAAAATTTGTCCGACCGCGCTCTCATCCTACAAGAGGTAGGCAGTGCACGCCTGGCACCACAGGGACATCCACATGGTAAGGATCTCACTGAATAGTAGGCACATGCGTAGGAAGCCGAACATACCGGACAAACAGTGTGTGGTAGAACTCCAGCACTGGCTTGACTTCCTCCCCCGCGTCATTCACAGGCTTGTTAATGTCGAAACACGCCAAGATGTGCGCAATCATGATGAAAAGGCTTGATGAGCCAACATGGCGTCCTGGACATGTCCTGTTGGAGGGACACGTAAATCAATCCACCACCGATTTGAGGGCGAAATTCTGCTAACCGTCTTCCCCACCCGAACATCGTCGACTCGATGGTGTCCCGTGCTATAGCACTACCCGGCGTCGTGAGCAAGAACCGAGAAGGATCGAAAACCTCCGGGTTTGGGAATGCATCAGGATCCCTCAAAACCGCCCTTTATCAAATGTGCATAAACACGGGACATGATGGGATAGAGATTCGAACTCACCAAGTGTTGCCCATTATCGTCGACCCCTTTGGAATCCGATAACCGAGGTACTCGTCATCTTCGGTAACCATGTGAGGAAGACCTTGAGGTGTTGTGTGAATACCGTACCTCGGAATTGAAGCAACTAGAAACAAGTCTTACCAAGTGGTGCGACTACGCTCCACCGGAACACCTCGAGGACAATGCAGTCGATAAATGGTAACGACGAGCGATCATCAAAGGATGGCAGACGGTCCTGGCCTAGCACCGAGTCCAGCTCGCTTTGGGCGCGGCGTTGTATTTCGGGGTGCAAGACCATGGAACCGATGAAAGTATTCATGAAAGAAACGCTCTTGATTGATCTGAGACGAGGAAAGAGTACCGGAACCTAGGAACTTACCGAATCCATAGCGGCGCCATACATGACGGCAGCTGTATCACGAATAAGTCCTGCTTGATGTGAATGCTCCAGATCCTCCTCTGGCGGGAGCTCGCTCAAAAGGGTAGATATAAACGATGGACTGGCTGTGCCTGCTGCCTGTCATGCAAAGAATATTGACAACGCTATGAGTGGTCTTTGTGAAGATGGAAGTAAACGTACCATCTGACTGCGGACCATGTTAAATGGTATGGACCGGAGACGCTCGCTTATCGCTCTAGTTTCTGCCGCATCCTTCTGAAACCCACCACCTGGCAACCAACTAGGATAATATTTCACTGCGATATCATTGGACAGAGCGCTGGGTATGAAAAGGTGGCCACCTACAGAACGGCACTAAGTCGACTAGATAGGGTGGATTTCTGGGAACTTCGAGTGCATCTTGAACGACCTTCAGGAGACTGTCATCTAGGTCTTTGACTTCATGACCATAACATATCCGCAGAATAGAGGACGCGACGCTCCTGAAGACTGAAAGTGAATTCTGAATCTGCTGCGAGAAACAAGCCTTACAGACTAACGAGCGCAGGCCAGTCATCAGGGTTGGCGATCAGATTTCTGACCAAAGTTCGCGTGCTCTCCACTTGGACGTGCTGCCAATCCTTGATTCGTGCAAGAAAGTAACGCTGAGCCAAGGAACGTCGCTCCTTGTGTGGTTCCCCTGAGATGAGACTGAAAGCCCAGTTGATACCCGAACTGAAACACAGGCGGGATTCAAGTTGAATGTAACGTCAAGCGTAAAAGGAATTCTTACAGTTCAACAAGCATGGGCATTCTCGGTCGATCTGAATAAATGGCTGCGCGCTTATCCATGAGGTCGCGCGTTGCCTGTACCGTGTTTAGAATGATCATATGCTTCCCGAATATTTCGAGATGCATAATTCCACCTATCACTCCATTCAGAACGACAAATGGGCGGTGGAGAAATGAATGTGTGCACCATAGTCTTCGCGCCATTTTACATAGGTCCTGGCCTGCTCGGTATCGCTCTTTGGGAGGTCTTGAAGGTTGCCTACCAAAAAGAGTCCTTTGGGTCCAGGAGGAAGACGTTTCGCACGTCCCCGGAGCAGAAAGTGGCGGAGAACAATGAGCGCTGCGATCGTCACAGGAAGATAGACAAGGGAAGGGGCCATGGTAGAAGGCTAGTAACACCTTCACAGCTTCCATTTCCCTTTACATAAAGAGGCGGTGAACTTGAAGGGTCGACTCGAATGAATACGAGCTTGGGAAGAGTTCATGATGCATCGATGCAAGACCCTCCAATACCAGCATATCCTTTAGCATCCCAAATTCCCATCTAGTACCCGTACGAAATCGAGAACGAAGCTGATTAGTACAGAACATTTCATCACTGGGATTCACATCAATTACAACATCTCAGATGACTAAAACCCACTAAGTATACATACAATTTTGACATCCAATACACAGTCCCTTCGACGCTTCTCTCGAAGGAGCAATGTCATTGTGTAGATAGCGCCCTCTTTCATTCTGGGCGTGCAAGTAAGCTTGTAATCTTGTCTGACCGGATTCTTATTCTACAAGGGGTGGGCAGCGCGCGCCTAGATATCGTCATATGTTATGAGCAAATCACCGATCGTGCAGGAGCCGAACCAGGTAAAGGACCTACGAAAGCTGTGGTCAGGCGAGGAAACCTATAGCTGGAATATTATGAACCTCTGACATGGCCAGCAGTGACGGTCGAAACGCGTCGCCGCAAGTACAGTGACTAACTGAGTGAAGGTCAAGTGGTGCTTACTAGTAGGGATCTGGCTTCTTATTTTGACGACTTGCGTATTCTCGTATGGATGTAGCACCACACGGACATCATTTGCGAGGAAATCTGGTCTCTCGCCGTGCCCAAGGCATCCGATTATATAAACGACAGAGTTTGTTCTCTCTTACAGGCAATGATGTACAGAGTAGAAGTTTCACTTCGAGATGTAGAGCATGGCCAAGTAGTACCTACAACCTTCACATTCAATATACAGCCCCGTCGACACTTCCCTCGAAAAAGTAAAGGTACATAGTATGGGTCTCTCCTTCATTCTGGGCACGCGAGCAAGCTTAAAATTTTGTCCGACCGCGCTCTTATCCTACAAGAAGTAGGCAGTGCGCGCCTGTGCCACAGGGGAATCCACATGGTGAGCATCTCACCGAATGGTAGGCACATGCGTAGGAAGCCGAACATACCGGACAAATACTTTGTGGTAGAACTCCAGCACTGGCTTGACTTCCTCCCCCGCGTCATTCACAGGCTTGCTAATGTCGAAGCACGCCAAGATGTGCGCAATCATGATGAAAAGGCTTGATGAGCCAACGTGGCGTCCTGGACATGTCCTGTTGGAGGGGCATGTAAATCAATCCACCACTCGTTTGAGGGAAATTCTACTAACCGTCTTCCCCACCCGAACACCATTGACTCGATGGTGTCCCGTGCTATAGCACTACCTGGCGTCGAGAACAGGAACCGAGAAGGATCGAAAACGTCTGGGTTTGGGAATGCATCGGGATCCCTCAAAACTGCCCTTTATCAAATGTGCATGAAAACAGGACATGATGGGATAGAGATTCGAACTCACCAAGTGTTGCCCACTATCGTCGACCCTTTTGGAATCCGATACCCGAGGTACTCGTCGTCTTCGGTAACCATGTGAGGAAGACCTTGAGGTGTTCTATGAATACCGTACCTCGGAATGGAAGTCACAAGAAATAAGTCTTACCAAGTGGTGTGACTACGTTCCACCGCAATACCTCGAGGACAATGCAGTCGGTAAATGGTAATGATGAGCGATCGTCAAAGGATGGCAGACGGTCTTGGTCTAGCACCGAATCCAGCTCGCTTTGGGCTCGGCGCTGCACTTCGGGGTGTAAGACCATGGAGCCGATGAAAGTATTCATTAAAGAGACGCTCTTGACTGATCTGAGACGAGGAAAGAGTACCGGAACCTAGGAACTTACAGAATCCATGGCAGCGCCATACATGACGGCAACTGCATCACGAATTAGTCCTGCTTGATGTGAATGCTCCAGATCCTCCTCTGGCGGGAGCTCGCTCAAAAGGGTAGATATAAACGATGGACTGGCTGTGCCTGCTGCCTGTCATGCAAAGAATATTGACAACGCTATGAGTAGTCTTTGTAAAGATGGAAGTAAACGTACCATCTGACTGCGGACCATGTTAAATGGTATGGATCGGAGACGCTCGCTTATCGCCCTAGTTTCTGCCGC
Source organism: Chiua virens (assembly GCA_019787685.1). Lineage (NCBI taxonomy): Eukaryota > Fungi > Basidiomycota > Agaricomycetes > Boletales > Boletaceae > Chiua > Chiua virens. The sequence continues at coordinate 32,704 of JAHNUO010000003.1, forward strand.
ATCCTTCTGAAACCCACCACCTGGCGACCAACTAGGATAGTATTTCACTGCGATATCATTGGACAGAGCGCTGGGTATGAAAAGGTGGCCACCTACAGAACGGCACTAAGTCGACTAGATAGGGTGGGTTTCTGGGAACTTCGAGTGCATCTTGAACGACCTTCAAGAGACTGTCATCTAGGTCTTTGACTTCATGGCCATAACATATCCGCAGAATAGAGGACGCGACGCTCCTGAAGGACTGAAAGTGAATTCTGAATCTTCTGCGAGAAACAAGCCTTACAGACTAACGAGCGCAGGCCAGTCATCAGGGTTGGCGATCAGATTTCTGACCAAAGTTCGCGCGCTCTCCACTTGTACGTACTGCCAATCCTTGATTCGTGCAAGAAAGTAACGCTGAGCCAAGGAATGTCGTTCCTTGTGTGGTTCCCCTGAGATAAGACTGAAAGCCCAGTTGATACCTGAACTGAAACACGGACGAGATTCAAGTTGAAAGTAACGTCATGTGCAAAAGGAATTCTTACAGTTCAACAAGCATGGGTATCCTCGGTCGTTCTGAATAGATGGCTGCGCGCTTATCCATGAGGTCGCGCGCTGCTTGTACCGTGTTTAGAATGATCATATGCTTCCCGAATATCTCGAGATGCATGATTCCACCTATCACTTCATTCAGAACGACAAATAGGCGGTGGAGAAATGAATGTGTGCACCATAGTCTTCGCGCCATTTCACATAGGTCCTGGCGCGCTCAGCATCGCTCTTTGGGAGGTCTTGAAGGTTGCCTACCAAAAAGAGTCCTTTTGGTCCAGGAGGAAGACGTTTCGCATGTCCCCGGAGCAGAAATTGGCGGAGAACAATGAACGCTGCGACTGTCACAGGAAGATAAATAAAAAAGGGGGTCATGGTAGAAGACGAGTCGTCTCCAAGCTCACCACCATCTCTTTTCAAAATAAGTACTATGCCAGTTGTAAGTCGGCCATTTCCGACAATCTAGAACGCGATAAGGAAGTGGAGTTATAACGTTGGGTTGTGACTGGAAGGTGTCACTAACAATATTGAACATGACGAGCCTGGGAAATCTACGCGGTTCATGATGCAAGACCGGAGTCCAATACTAGCATATCACTTCACGTCCCAGATTCATATCTAGTACTCGTAGTATGAAATCGAGACTTCAGTTTTGTCACTCCAGATCCTCAAGTACAATGAGCCAGAGATATTGAACACACTAAGTATAAATACAATCTTGACATCCAATGCACAGCCTCTTCGACACTTCTCTCGAAGGAGTAATGGTGCAGATAGGGCTCCTTTTCATTCTGGACGTGCAAGTAAACTTGTAATCTTGTCTGACCGCATTCTTATCCTACAAGGGGTGGGAAGTGCGCGCCTAGATATCAATGTTATGAGCAAATCACCGATCGTGCAGGGAGCCGAACATACCGGACAAATGTTTTGTGATAGAACTCGAGCACCGGCTCGACTTCCTCCCCCGCTTCATTCACAGGCTTCTTGATGTCGAAACACGCCAAGATATGCGCTATCATGATGAAAAGACTTGAGTAGCCAACGTGGCGTCCTGGACATGTGCTATTAGCGGGGGGATGTATATCAACGAATTGTCCATTTGACAAGATAATCTGTTTACCGTCTTCCCCATCCGTAAACTGTCGCTTCGATGGTCTCCCGTGCTGTAACACTACCTGGTGTCGTGAGCAAGAACCGAGAAGGATCGAAAACCTCTGGGTTTGGGAATGCATCAGGATCCCTCAAAACTGCCCTTTATCAAATGTGCATAAACACGGGACATGATGGGATAGAGATTCGAGCTCACCAAGTGTTGCCCATTATCGTCGACCCCTTTGGAATCCGATAATCGAGGTACTCGTCATCTTCGGTAACCATGTGAGGAAAACCTGGAGGTGTTGGGTGAGTCACATGAGGTTGAAGTAATTGGGCACAAGTCGTACCAAGTGGTGTAATTACATTCCACCGAAAAACCTCGAGGACGATGCAGTCGATGAATGGTAATAACGAGCGATCGTCAAAGGATGGCAGACGGTCTTGGCCTAGCACCAAGTCCAGCTCGCTTTGGGCTCGGCGTTGTATTTCAGGGTGCAAGACCATGGTACCAAAGAAAGTATACATGAAAGAGACAGTCTCGATCGATCTGAGTCGAGGTAAGAGCACAGAAGCTCAGAAGCTTACAGAATCCATGGCAGCGCCATACATGACGGCAGCCGTATCACGAATTATTCCGGCTCGATGTGAGTGTTCCAGATCTTCTTCTGGGGGCAGCTCGCTCAAAAGGGTGGATATAAACGATGGACTGGCTGTGCCTGATGCCTATCATGTAAAAATATCGACAGAATTGAGTAGTGTTTGGAAAACCGAGGTAAACATACCATCTGACTGCGGACCATGTTAAATGGTGTGTAGCGAAGTCGCCCGTTCATCGCCCTAGTTTCTGCCGCATCCTTCTGAAACTGACCACCTGGCAACCAACTAGGATAATATTTCACTATAATATTATTGGTCAGAGGGTTGTATACGAAGGGACTGACTACTTGCGGAGCGGTAGCAAGTCGACTAGATAGGGTCCGTTACGAGGAACTTCAAGTGCTTCTTGAACGATCTTCAGGAGACTATCGTCTATCTTTGTGACTTCATGACCATAACATATCCGCAGCACAGAGGACGCGATGCTCCTGAAGAGATAGATGAGAATTCTAAATCTGCTGAGGGAACAAGGATTCAAGTTACAGGCTAGTGAGCGCAGCCCAGTCATCAGGTTTTGCAATCAAATTTCTGAGAAGAGTTCGTGAACTTTCCACTTGGACGTGCTGCCAATCCTTGATTTGAGCAAGGAAGTAGCGTTGAGCCAAGGAACGTCGTTCTTTGTGCGGTTCCCCTGAGATAATACTGAGAATCCAGTCGTTACCCGCACTGAAACGGCGTCGTTATCCCAGGTAACGTGGTGTGCAAAAAGCATCCCTACAGTTCAACAAACATAGGCATTCGCGGTCGATTTGAGTAAGTGGCTGCGCGCTTATCCATGAGATCGCGCGTTGCCTGTACCGTGTTTAGAATGATCATATGCTTCCCGAATATTTCGAGATGCATGATTCCACCTGATAATCACCTCATTCAGAACAATAAATGGGCGATAGAGAAATGAATATGTGCACCATAATCCTCGCGCCATTTCACATAGGTCCTGGCCTGCTCGGCATCACTCTTTGGCAGGTCTTGAAGGTTGCCCACCAAGCAGAGTCCTTTGGGTCCAGGAGGGAGATGTTTTGCACGTCCCCGGAGTAAAAAGTGGTAGAGAACAACAAGCGCTGCGACTGTCACGGGAAGATAGATAAGAGTAGGGGCCATGGTTAATGTTGAGGGAGAATTGGTCGTCTGGGTTGCATCTCCACACTCACCGCCGTTTCTTTAAGTCAAAACACGTTATGCCCCTTAAAAGGGAATACATATAATATGGACTATTCACGCGCGGAGGACGGTGTAATCTGTCCAGAAAGCAACACACGATGCCAGGCGTAAGGCGGAGATACATAGGCTCGGGATTTGAAGCTTAATGAAGCTTGACATGAATCAGTGTGCAACAAGTGTGCAATTACCAATACGTGTGAGAGAATCCAGCTTGGTTGCAATTTGATCCGAGGCGCCTGGCATTTCCAACCTCAATAAGTTATTGTGATCTTGTTTATTTTCTGATCAGCTTATCGCCTCCTAATCACCATCAATGGCCCAGAAGTTTCAACATATTGTTCAACAGGTCAAGTCACGTTCGGTCATCAGATTAGTTGCGACTGTGGATGTGCTTGAAGGTGCCACTTATTGAGAGAGGGTATGACACGGCGAACGGATTGCAATGTTTGTTGTCGTCTAGTGTACATGTTTTACCTTCTGCGAGCAATACAATTACGGTCCACGTTGACTCTGCAGGTGCTGATCAGCTGAGCGCTGATCACTGATCAACCTAGCTGCCATCCAGAGTGTACTCCTAGCTTCTTGTCCTTGGGGACCAGATACGTATCATACAATCACCTTGATCTCAGGCTGTGATGAGCTGGAAAACACCATTTTTGAAGCATCCAACGAGTTTTGGTTGTCTGAGTTGCGCGTCATGATCATCGTGTCTGATCTACCTTGACCCTCATGGAACATGATCTGCGTGGAAGTTAATCTGGCAGATGTCTTCTCGTCCCAGCCCACGCCTCTTGCTACCCTGTAGACGATCAGAGTGGGGGCAATGACCTATCAATCACAAATGTCAGGGCTCTCAAGACGTCCCTATCACACGGAAGGAACACAGACGTACCTGAACGTTCCAAGTACCATTAACATAATATACTGACCTAAGCTTCCCAGAGCGTATGTGATAATCCAGACGAGTGAGGTCACTGCATACAGGGAGGATGACTCGATGACCATCGCTGCGACGCTCGTGTACGGCGATTTCTCGGCTTCCTGGTACCCTATACACAACACGACATTCAGTTAAACACACATCTTTCTTGGCGGGAATAGTACGATACCTGTGGTTTTTTCAAGCTGCCTCTTGCACAACAGCAGGCGAATCGAGATGAAGGCCGTGGCAAAGACGTTCAACGTCACCGATAAGGTGAAGCACGGAATAGCTGCTTTCCTGGCAAGTTGGGTATACAATGTTTCATTCGAACTGTTTATCGCAATCGTGAAACATCCAGTAGCTTTGAATAGGGTCAGCTTGGCGTCCTCGCTGGTGAATATAGGGAGACTAACCAACTACACCGATGTAAACCAGAAACATAAAACAATAAATCACGTAGCGGGGAATATAGTAAACTCCGTTGTAAAAGATGACAAGCCGCCATAACTACCACACTTTGGTCAGATGGTAAGCCCAAGACGAATTCAAACTCACCATTAGAGCATCCGCGAACCACATCGCCAAGAGATAGGTTGTGTATGCAAGTTTCGGAACGGGTTGGTTCCAATGGTCAGCTAGGTACGTGAACGGTCCTCCAGGGTAGTTCCATTGCCAGGTAAATGCATCGAGTGTGCAATAGACATTCGCTATCGACGAGAGACTCGACAAAATCCATAATATAGTGATCCAGGCGGTCAGCATAGCAGTCTTCCTTGAAGCCTTTGGCGAGCGGAGGTTCCGAATGAGACTGTGCATGCAAACCACATACAATGCGGTCATGAGGCCCCATGTAACACCCACTACGAATGTGGTACCCGTGAGGTAGACAGCCCCGTCATACAGAAGAAAGGATGGCGTTCCACTGGAAGACGACATTGAGAGATTGGTGAGGGGAATGAGTTCCTGATGAGTCGTACCCTTTGCCACAAGGTCTTATCAACTCTATTTATGATGCCAGCGTCTCCTAGCACTGGCAGTGCCAAGAATTACTCCAGAAACACTGATTCCGGTCGTTGTGATCCCGAATATTAAACTCTAAGCACTATGCCGCCACGGTTAGTTATGATCATGAGAAACATTCATTTTGTACGGCTCGGTGGATACACCGCCGAGTCATTACCGCAGCGCCGCCGACAGATAGTAAGTGCTAGTGTGTAACTGGCTCTGTGGCAAGGTTCACTTCCATCAGGGAAGGGTGAATTATCGTCATTGGATTGGTTCCAACCTGAAACTTTTGAATACACATTCTCGTTTCTGTGGCAGTTGAAACAATTATTGCACCTACGTTAAGGGCCAATGCCATACTTATCATCAAATTTCTTAGTGGCAGCACCCTAAATTTCCGCTCGGAGGGTTTGTGGTAGTACTGCGGTTTTGACAGATCACGTCAGCGTGGGTAAAAAATCACCCGCGTCTACTAGGATCTTCCGTTCTCTCAAGTAAAGCATCAACTTGAAGATCGTGGGCAAATAGCATGGTCGTTACAGCAACGTTACAGCGATACGTCGTTCTGGAATTATTGTATAGAGTACTCTCGAGGATATGGCCCCGGTTCTGGAAACCTGATTATCAACCACCTTGGTCGAATCGCATATGTCCAATTGGATATATACCTGATTACGATGCCTCTCAAGATCTCACGTTCATGCCGGAACGTATTGTAATCCCCTCCCCATCATCTGCTTGTAATGTCAACCTTTCCCAGTCTCCTCAAACTTCGCTTCAAGTAAGTACTTATGCCGCTCTCGGAATCGCTCAAAATAACATCACTTACCTGGATGAGTCCAGCGTATCCGTGTCGCATAGGTGACGCAAGGGCGCCCCTGGAGGTCTTCTGGAAGTCCGATCACGGGTGATAGAAGGGAGGCTTAGACTGATGCCGCAGCTCTAACTTGATACATGGGCTTCCATCACAGCGCCCATGTAGTTATTCTTTTCCACGGCGTTCACGTCGCATGAACAGGACAGACTGTGCAGACTGTCAGCTGCATCGTCCGGCCCGTCGTCCCCGAGCACATATAACGATGTTGTGTAGTGTCAATGACTGGCCAGAGACGTCCAAAATCCTGAATGCGAGGCAAGTACTTGTGTCTAATGCATACAGTCGATCCATGTTGAACGTCGATGAGGAGAGTGATCTACACGCAAGGATGTATTTACCACAGGTATCCAGCTCGGTAGAAGCGGAACGTTCGAGCACTCAGAATTGTGAGGGAGGAGCGGGCAATCTGGTAAATTGCGCGCATTCTGGTATCCATGTTCACGTCTGTCGACGACTGGCCGAATTTTTCACCATTGCATCTCTAGGTAGGCACAGTTGATGCACCATCAGCATCAGACGTTTGCAGACTGCAGTGATCACTGCCAAACCACCCCTTTGCTACACAATCTTCACTGCTTATTTTTTAGGGGTCCTGCGTCCGCACGTGAATGTTTGAACTTTGGACTCGGACATGTATTGTCTATAACTCGATCAAGTGCTTTTCTAGGTTACATCTTTACGCTCCCTCGCACATTCAAAATTAGTTGCCAAATGCTTCGCTCCCGTCGCTCGCTGAGTGGAGGGTTGAATCTTGTTGGAGTGGCATAACATGTGACTCACATTCAAGCTCAAGCTCGCACAGCGTCGAGGTCCTTCGGAACTGGAGCAGTTACGACTAGTTGCGATGGAAAGATCAAAGATCAAAGTCATCCTCACGACATGCGATACAAAGCTGAGTCACATTGTTTCAAAGTGCGCGAAGATGTTCATGATCACAAAGTCGTGTTTCAGACAAACAACAGATGCAATACTCTACCATCTGGCCACCGGTTCAGGATTTATTTTCTGGTTAGTTCTTGTTCCACCTATTTAGGACTGGTGTTCCAGCCTGCAGCTAATCGTATGCAGTATCGACTATATTATACGGATTCTCACGGCAGCGCGGCGCCGCGGTGAAACGAGTGATGCCAAGTCCAACATAGGACACAACAGCTATAGCGCGGTGTTCAAATCGACTCGCGATCATTTCAAGGCGAGAAAGGGTCAAACAAGCAAAAGGCTTTAGGCAAGGGCGTGTAATGGTGAGCTGAAAGGTTTACGGAAGGCTGGCCGCCTTACTATCCGATGTCCAGTCCGAGTACCACAAATAACCAGTTTTGCACAACTTCCACAATGACGTCTCATAATGGACTATTGAAAATGTAAGTAAAGATGTGCAAAGGTTACAGGAGTGGCTTACCTAGGTGGGGGCGGGGGGGGTTTCGGGTGGCCAGTGGTCGTTGACGCAAGAATAGCAATGATTCAAGTTGATTGCGAGGGAAACACAAGAACCATCGCTATGATACGTCACAGTAAGTTGAGTTGCATTTTTTTTTCTTTAAATCTCCGAGAAATATTAGAGATGGATTGCTAGGATCGGTGTCTCGGAGTTGAAGGGTTAAGGTACGATATTCGACTAACTTCCCAGGTTCATCCCTGGACTTATCTTGTGCTCACCTTGTTTTCTGATTTGGCTTGGTACCCAGGCCGTGCAGTATGCCGCACACTGCATCGTCATGCAATACTGTCCGGTTAGTCGCCTGGACTCTGCAATGAACAAATACCATCATGGAGATCAAACACGCTGTGCGGCCGTTGTGGCGGTGTAGCATAGGATCAAGCCAATACAGACAGTCGCACATTTTTGCAACCATCAGTGACGATTCAGTAGGTCGAACATAGCGGTGACAACTTGGTCTCTTTACAGTTGAGTTGCTCACCGTTTCACGCGCCAGTGCCGAGCAACGAGCGGAATATTCTTGTTATCTAATCCTCGCAAGGTCCAGGAAGTGCTAGTTGAACATACCTGCGGACTCGGATCGCAAGATGTACCTTAGAATTCGCTTAAAGTAAAAACCGTATTGTTCGCGACTCAGAGCTGGCGGCATTAATTGGTAAAATCTACTGGAAGACACATCGCATCGCATCTTCCAAGAAGAAGTTGGAGCGCAAGGTCTTTTGATTGGTGAGCATAGTACTCGACACATACGATGAAGTCATAAGAGCACTTTAGGCAGCTGCTGTAACACGACCTCAAAACATCCAACATCGTCTTGCTCGTCCAGCGTAAGTCAACATGCGACTCGGATCTGATTACAGTTCATTATCTTGTACGTATACTATCAAACGATTATTATAAGAGCTTTCTCTGTATCAGAAATATATTGACAATTCATTGTCACCAGCAATTCCACTGTCTTCAGTGGCCCAGCACCATCGGTAACCACCGGAAGTCTTATACGACCCTCCAAAAATCGTTTCATGGAGTTGGACTGTGAACAAAACGTAAGTAAAGCGTACCATATCACTTAAATTCCTTACCTGGGAGGGCCTATTGGCTGAACATTGTCCCTAGCGCGATGAGGCTCAAGCTTGGTTGGAGTAGGAGTAGCAGCGACCAAGTGCGAGGAAAACAGGAGAGCCACCGTTGCGACACGCCACAGTAAGTTCAGTTGCATGCTTCTTGAACTATGTGACGGAAAGGCTATTAGAGCTTGGTTGCAATAAATAGTGACTTGGAAGATAAATATCGAGTATGATGTTCAACCCATCCCGGTTCATCCTTGAATTTATACTGCGGGTTCCCTCTTGTTATCTGACTCATGATGGATGGGTATCCTGGCCGTGTTCAAGTTCAGGTTTACCGTCGCACTAAGGTCCGATGCAGTGTGGTCTGGCTACTGTGTGGCATCTGGGACGATCAGGCAACGTTGAGTGGCAATGCATGGCTAGGGACAGGACTCCGCCTGGCTCAGGACCGCATGGGTCAGAGAAGAGCAGTGTCCCAGCCGTATGATAGGTGCAACTTTTCCATCGTCGTCTTACGTAGGGGTGGTATTCACCGAATCAGCCCTCTTTACTGTGTAACCACTCGGTACCTGGCCAGTGCAGAGCTATGAACAGTGTTCCTATTCGTAATGACGCGAGTGACGGGACGTGGGAATGGAACTAGTATGACTCGGACAAACTGCAGCGCAACAATCGTGCCGAACCACACATGAGGCAAGACCCAATGATGCAATGAAGTAACGGTACCGCAACAGACTTTTTGTGGAAAGAACTGTACCTAAAGGTGATTATGTACATAGCTATGGGCCTATGGCTTATCGCACTGGGGAGGAAAGAGCAGAGTGCGCGAGGCGCAACACGAAGTCAATGAATGCCGAGGCTTGACAGTTGATTTATCTATGTATGACACCCATCATGACAATCATGAGTATATGAAAAGCCGGACAACTTCCGAGATTGGATAACGCATCGACACTGAATGGGGAATTTCCATCAATAAGACTTCGGACATCGTACCTGGACTTTCTTGATGCGCATTCTCCGACTCCGTCAGGGAGGTCGGTCCGTGCCACCTGGCTCCAGCATCTAAGCAGCTAAGTCTACGGCTTGATCGTACCTGGTATGACCAGGGACTAGAGCACCTCTGACCTTGTCAAGAGTGCGACACCAATCACGTCTGTACTGCATCGCAATATCTTCCCGTTCCTCCATATCCAGCCCATGCCAGGCCAAGAGAACGTGGGACTGTAAGCCAAGTCTCACAAAGAATGTCACCAACATTGGCACGTCCACAGGTTGAATAGGCGAATCGAGCAAGTTGATCGTCAACAGGCTCCCGGTTGTCGACATCGATGGCCGATCAAATATGCCCCCTTCAGATCTGTGCATCGTTGCGATGTCGACACGGCTTTCTGTGCGAATAGCAATGCAGAGCGTTGAGAGCTGGCGACATTGTTGCAATAGCTGTGAGAATCCATGCAGCGTGATCCCACCACCTGTCGTCCTCCAGCCCCACTTGTCATTTATGCTGAGTGTTTGTATGTATGGCCATGCAGATGCCAACGCGAGCAAGTCACTGTCTGTCATATCCACAGACCACTGAAGATTGATCTTCATGTGGCGAAGGTTGGTAAACATCATGCACGGGCTAAGATCGTCCAAGGCAAGATTGGAGAGGCTGCGATCGAGGGCTCCCGAATATCGAATTCCGAGGGGATTCTTGGAATTGATGACAAATTTGGTCAAGGTGTTGGGTGAACAGACGTGTCGGACGGTCTCCACGTATGTTCTCAACACGTCTTTCTGAGGGTTTCGAGAAAGGGCGACATCAAGGTGTTCCATTGCAGGCAGTCGAGTGCGAGATAGTAACAGGCTGGCTGGCTCGAGCAACGGACACTTCATCTCCAACTGTCGTAGCGTCTGGAATACGAGTTCGGAACAAGAAGAGAGCATCCAGTCGGCGTCTGGGATCACCGTGTACTTGAAATAGATCAACGAAGATAGCTTGGAGAGATGGAGAATGGTAGGTGCATCAAAGAGGAACCCGTCACACTCGAGGATTTGGAGATTCGGAATGGACCGTATGAATCTGTTGATTGCTTCACTATCAAGACCAGGCGAAAGCACGTGGATTCGAAACTGCTTCAAGTTTAAGCATACGTTCACCACGGTGTCAAGGAGCTCCAGAAGCGGGTGCGTGCGGGGAAACACGAGTCCAAGGCTCACATCAAGTGAGGTGAGAGACGGGACTGCAACGTGCACTGGAGGAATGTCTGGTAAACTTCGCCAGTAAAAAGAACGTAGATTGGGAAAGAGTGGCTCGGTGATGGGAGGACCACAAATTTCGATAAGGGCAGCAGGGTTAAGCCACTTGGAATTTGCATGGCCGCGTATATGCCAGATGCGACGAGTGTAGCTCCGTAGGATAGGCCACTCTGTTTCGTCGAGTCGTATTTTGAACGAATAGCACTGCAAAGTTAATGAGTGGGTAGTCCTGACAATCAAGACACAAAATGAACCATTGAATGCTACATACTCCATGGGAAACTGAATAACATTGAGGAACACACCGTGGCAGAGGGGTCAGGTCGACCAATTCTGACCAAAGTACATCCAATGCTGGCTCCTTGAATGTGCGACACGTTCTGGCGAGTGTAGCTAAATCTGCAGTAAATTTGCACTTATCAATGGTCCAGTGTGATTCAGGAGGGCAGCAGTGACCAAATATATTGAGGAGGATCTCTTGGATACAGAGTGCATGTTGCATAACTGTGACGGATGGAGAGGATGGGCAAATGAAATACACTGAGTGCCAGCGGTTTCGTTTACATAAACTCTTCTGTGACACGAACCTGCATTAGCATTGATGTCATGAAATGCTGGCAGTGGCGGCCCCACGCTGGCTGACACGGATGTTAGGAATAACACAGTTACTTTATGAAGTTTATCCGCCTGCCTTCAACAGAGGCCGCATTGTGTGCGAGATTGTGGGAGACAGTTTGAATGGGTCTAGGAACATGATTAAGTATAAGTAGCAGCATGAAGGATGCGTTATCAACTCACCCATAACAACGCGCTGTCTCTTGGAGAATGAATATCTTCGAAAACTGTTTTCAGCCACTCCTCGCTGTCGATCAGTTGACCCATTCTCTTCTCGCCAAGAGACAGTGCAAGTTCATCATCCTGAGGATTTTGTATATATTGATGGAGGAATGTTCGAGAGCGGACAAAGTGATTGATTTCTGAACGATGAGTTTATCCAGCAGCAAAAAACCATCGACGCCAGCAGGATTCGAACCTACGCCCTCAAAGAGGAACAGATTTCTAATCTGTCGTCGTAACCACTTGACTATGGCGCCTTGTTAATTAAGGGTCAGGGCAACGTGACATTTATCTTTCAAGTGTAGTGTTTATTTCTATCTCTGGCAAAGTCTCTCCTTCAGCATGTTGGCCTGTCGCTTTCGGCCAAGTCGTGTCGTGTCCCTTTATTTCTCTGTCGGTCGCTCTGTCTCTACTTCTTCCACCTCCCCAGCCCCATCCACTTCCAACCCGCAGACAACCCGCAGACTCTATCTTCACCGCACCAGAATCACCCTGGGATCACGTTTTCTCTGACCTCGACCTCGACCCCGCCCCCGCGCCTCCCGTCCTCCGACACCGCCCGCGCCTCCAAGACTTCACCAAGGGACGCAAAAAAGGTCATGGCTCCAACCAAAGCCACTTGCAGCGTTCGTCTAGCGTCAGACAACAACGCGCATCCCTCACCGCGCGCGAGACGAGCGTGTTCAACGACATGTTTGATTTGATATTCAATGCCGTATCTGCTTCTTCCTCGGGCTCGGGTTCGAGGTCCACGTCTGCCCCCGCTCCTGTCCCGTCATCCTCTACACCGTCATTTTCAGGCCAGACCCCGAGTATTGGACGGGCAGGTGCGCCATTGAACGACATCTTTCGTACACTGCGTCGTCATACGTCACGCGTTCGATGGACTACGGCTATCGACGAAGAACTGGATCGGAAAAAGGAGACGATGGAGTTGTTCGACACGGACCATGACCTCCTTCAATGGGTGACGAAAGAGCTTTTCGGCGAGTCACAGCAGTGGGACGAGGAAGCGAAGCAAGCTATTGCCGCCTCGAGCACGGGTACGACCGAGCAAGGGAAGGCAAATGAACTTTCTCCGACTGCGCCTTCCTCGGCGGACGTGTCCTCGTCGTCCCCGTCGCCCGCCGTCCTCGTCCTACATCGCCTAAAGAACATCCCATTAATCATTCCATCTACCCTCATCTTATCGCGCACGCGATGCGTATCTTCCGGACGACCTATTCTAATCCATCGCTTTCGCTTGCCATCTTCAATCATGCTGCACACGCGTCAATACCGTCATACGTCTTCGGATGTACGGCACCGGCGTACAATGAACTAATTGAGGCCAAGTGGGAAGGGTGGGGCGACTTGGAAGGGGTTTGCAATGCCCTCGAAGAGATGAGGACGAATGGGATCAAAATTGACGGGAGAACACGGATTGTGGTGGAGAGAGTGAGAAGGGAAGTTGGAGGGGCGCGGCTGGTGGAGCTGGAAGGGCCCGATGCAGAGATTGATGAGCCTGGGGACGACGCAATGGTCAATCCGCTCGCAAGAAGGGTTTGGAGGGAGCTGGGAGAAGTGGAGGTGATGAGACTCGTTGGCCGAATCGAACAGCTTGCGCTTCGCGAGCGGTCTCGTAAGTCCAAGGTCACTCCCCACGAGGAGTCGTGGAAGAGTGCGGCTCTGCAGTCCAGTGAAGACGATGGATGGAGCTTCGACAGCTGGGATAAGAAGAGCGTTGGGAACACGAAGAAGCAGGCTTCGAATGTTTCAGAGACCTCTTCGCGCCCTTGGTCTTGACTAGCTTTACAAGGTCCCGCTCGCCGCCGGCTTGAAAATATTGGAGTTCCGTTCCCGGCTCGACTAAACAGCCGTACTTTTCGAGATGGGAGCGCAGAATGATTCGATGGTGGGAGCGTACCCACATCAGGAACTGTGGGTGTCGGGTCGGTGAGGAGAACAGGCTCAGGCTCCAGTGTGTCGAGTTTGTATTCTGTTATGCAGAAATCTTTCGTACCTCCGAGTCTGTGTTGCATCCGGAGACCATAAAATGCTTCCAACGTACGAGGATATTGAGAAAACATAGAATTCAAATTATCAGCACGGCATTTGGTCGATGCTTACCAAAATCCCAGCGACATTGTTTTGAAGCAACGTTGCAAGCACGTCAGCCTTGCAAACCATGTTGTAAGTTACACCTGCCACGAGTATAGGTGCAGTTGAAACTTGAAGGGGTCATGAACAATGGCAAACCTGGTTGCGAGAGCAGTAAGATCATTTCTCAGGCCCAACACCTTCCGCGTAATGTAAGCCTACTCTGAGCCTAGTACTTGGTGCGAATTTAGAGGCCTTTGGCACTGGTTATTTCGGCACTGCGCATGTAACGCAAATACGGCTCCGAGTCCCGACGATCCCCACCTGTTCCCGCTCGTCCTCCGCTTTCTCACCTCAACGCCTGCGCTTCTCACGACCAGACAGTTCTCGGAGAATGCCGGGCTTGTTACAGGTTGGTTGACGAGACCATCAAAGTAGTGGCGATGACGCAAACGATCCCCATAGTATTATATTGGTGAGTGTGGGGATTACGAAAGTAGACAAACTCGGAGGAGCACAAAGTAGATAGAGGTCACGACAATGTTGCCTTCTGGTCGCTTGATCGCCCGAGTAGAATACATATGTGCAACTCTAACCATTCACAGTAAAGGCTACCGCCCTATTAGACCAGTAAAACAACAAACCGACAGTAGCAACTATCACAAAAAGGACATGCGTATACGGCCATTAGAGAACAAGGGAATCAAAAAGAATAGCACAACCGTCTCAGCGGCGACAGGATTACAACAAGTCAATAAAGGGCGAACGCACTGCGTCGTGCAAAGAAATGAATCAAATGGGGTAGTAAACATGCACATATTAAGGGATGCGAAATTGACATCATCCAACGACGTACTACAGAAAAGGAGTGGTCCGGAAAAACATAGTCCTGAGTGCATAGTTAGTTAAGTGTGCATGACGAAGATGGTAGCCCATCATGGATAAGTTCCTTCACAAGCGGTGGGATGTCACAAAGCGTACGGATCAGCGATCATCCGGGGGAACGAGGTGGGGTTAACGCAGCGTTGATCTTCTCGACCCACTGCGACGCCACGGCACTCGATTCGCTAGCATATGTCTGCGATTTCGTAGACTATATGCGCTACATTAGTACACGGAACAGTCAACAACGCTGAAATAGTTAAGCACGTACCGTCAAGACGACAAATTCTCGCTCGCTCTTCCTCTCTGCACTTTCAACGATCGACTTGGCCTCCTTGTCCTTGTCCTTCTGTGCTTGTTTCTCTGTGCCCGAGGTCAAGTTAACTCCTTTCCTCAGGTTCAACTCCGATTTCAGGCTAATACCTCCTTCTACTCTCTGCTTGACGCACAATAACCGGTGCGTCGTCAACAACAATTGCCTTGTCTTGGGCTTAATGGGCGACACACTAATAGGAAGCCTCAGTCTGCTCCCTCGACGTTTCGGAGAGCGAGCCTCTACACGAGTGTTAAACAGAATAACCTCCCCAGGAAGAAGCAGCGGCAGACTAAAGATGATGCGCATCAATCCGTTGCATCGAGCAAACAAAGGTCAGTAAAACTTACAAGTCCGTGTTGCGCAGTCGCTCGTTGCCTTGTACGGGAGTCAAGGCTCTATTACGTCCCCTTTCAAGTTCCAAAGTAGCGATGGCTTGAACTACGTCTGACTTGTCCACCATGCTACCATCCGAAGAACTGGTACCCGATCCTGGAGGGTTGCCATTATGTGGAGCTAAGGGAATGGGTATTGGAATCGTTGCCGAGGACAGCGGCGAGGTGGGCGGCACCTTGTCCACCTCGGCTATCTTGGCCGAACTGTCGGATCCATTCGTGTTCGCGCCCTCGTGGCTTGGACTCGATTCGACACGACTATCGTCTGTACTCGTGGGGACAAAATCGGGAAGTTCTCCCATGGGTCCGACTTCCTCCACGATGCGCGACGCACGTTTGACCGCAGCCGCGTTCCTGAGCTTGTATTTCTCAAATGCGGAACCGTGAGCTTCCTCTGCCCACTCTATCCCATCGTCGTCGACAGACGGCCGATCCTCGTGAGCTTCAGTGACTCGGCTGCTGCTCGCCAGGACATGGTCCATTTTGTCTCTGTCACCATCGTGGTCTGCGCCAACGAGCGCGTCCCATTTCGCACCGACATCATTCCATCGGGTGTCTTCACCATCTATATCGAACAAAGAGGTTCCTTCGTTATTTCTATCCGTGGGTTCTTTCCTGACGAGCCCGGGTTCTAGGAGAGGCGGTGGATCGGTCCAGAGCGTGCTCCAATTTATGGAAGCAAGGAATGGATGGGCGCGGAGGGGCGACGGAGACGACGGAGTTCGGGATGCGCCAAGTCTCTGTTGGGGATCGCGAACCTAAATGGGGTTTACGTCGTTGATAACGAGAAAAGGAAAGAGATAACGGACCAAGAGCTTGCTTACGAAATCCTTGGCATCTTCGTCGAAACATTCGGGAAAAGAATAATCGAGAGATTTGATCTTCTGCCACGTAAGGTACTCGGACAGTCCCTGGAATGCGAATCGGCCCGCGATCATCTGGAAGACGATACACCCCAGCGACCATAAGTCGGAGCTATGCAACACGTTAGATCTTCGCAATGCGTCGAGAACTGCGCATACCTCTTGGATGTCTCGGTACTTTCTAAAAGCTCTGGAGAGACGTACTGAGCAGTGCCTACGAACGAATTGGCGCGTTCATCTTCAGGAACAAGTAAGCATTGACGTAGTACCAACGTGGCCGAAACAACCTACCACTGCTCTCAAGGATCTTCCCTGTTCCGAAATCGGTAATCTTTATCCGAAACTCACTGTCCAGTAGAAGATTCTCCGGTTTGAGGTCTCTGAGTATTGCAAATAAGTGCCTATGACACGACCCATGATTAGAGGAGTACATACCTATGAATAACATTCTTGTCGTGCATGTACTCGATAGCATCCACGATCTGCGCTGTATAATACCTCGCGCACGGCAACGACAATGATCCCAGGCACGATATTCGCGATTGCATCTCACCATTCGGCGCGAGATCTAGCACAAAAACTACGACCCCTCGTCAGCTACGTGGCATCTCTGCAGTGGACGACGTACATAGACTCCACTCGTCCTGGAACGTCCAGTGGAGATGGATGACACCCGGGTGACCGGCCCCGAGTTTCACGAGAGTGTTCTTCTCAGCAAGAGCTACGAGCATCTTCTCTTTGCGGATCAGGTGATTCTTGTCCAGAATCTTAATCGCATACTCTTGTCCGGTGCGGGTATGGCGTGCGCGCATCACCTAGCGAAACGTGATGTATTACACATTAAACATCAACATGAACACAGCAATGGTGGTCCGCGGACCGGACTCACAGTGGAATACGAGCCCTCGCCTAGCGTCTCGCCAAACACGAAATCTTGGGCTGACAAACGCGTGTTTGCAGAAGGGTTTTGCGACCTTGACCGTTTGCGTGATTTTGAGCGAGCTTGTTTGTGGGCCTGCACTGACTCGGGAGCGGGATCGCGATGCTCCGCATCGTCTGATACGCCTAATTCCCTGGTGAGGTAAGCGGGTGGGGGTCGAACGGACTGCGAGGACGGTGAGTTGGGACTGCGAGAGCGAGGAGAGGAGAATGTGCGAGTCGGACGTGGGCGAGGTGTCCTGAGGACGGTGGTGGTGCTGTTCTCGGAGTCGGAGGACGAAGATATGACTGATGCATTCCTGCTGAGATCCGCGAGCGTCGGAGCAAAGGTAGGCTCTGTGGACTGGCCTTGAATTGCAAGTGTGTCGACCATGCAAAGAGTAGGAAGTGGAGGAGGAGGACAAGGAACGTTTCGGGCTGAGAAATTGAAGTCGAGGATCTGGAACATCCCCACCGTCGTACAGCCACCCCCCTGTGTCGTACTATTCTCACGGACCCTTTTCTACGTATAGCTTCGTGGTTGCGCTCAGTGCGGACGGGGATGACATACACGTTGGAGTATCATTTGATCCAACCTCAACGGATCATCAGGCCCGGCCAATGTAAGTCCCCGCTGCAGCGATGGGGTCGGACCAGCACGAATTTTCTCTCGTTTGAGCGGGGAATACTGAATCTGAGCTCACATGTACACAGCCTTTCGCTGGCAAGAACACCGTGCATTGACTCGGATCGATGCCGCTTCCACACGAATCGATCAATGACGGATATTATTAATTTAATAAAATGTGTCGGAAAAAAACCTGGGAATATGACAAGTGCTTATCGTGGCATAAAATATTAATGGGTTTTTCCGACTAATAGCCTGTTATGATAATTCGGAACAAAAAGGACCCCCTTATTCCAAATATCACTTCGTGTGTCCAGGTTATCGCCTCTGATGATTTTGGTTTAGCCAGGAGAATCTGAGGAGATGGAGATCCCATTTTCGAGAAACATGTGTCCATTGCCACAAGAAATCGTGTAGGTCTCCTGATAGACGCTCATTCGATTATAGATTTCAAAGTTATTTGTTCATCTCTGCTAACAGGTCGAAACTTCACTGACTCCGAGTCTTTATTCCAACACTTCTTTCCTAGAATCTTTCCACCACACTCCCCTAACACTTCCGTTGACTTTAGTATCAGGTTGTTCAGCCTGCACTATCAAAGTCCTGTTCTTGAACAAGGTGGGTAGTCGCAACACATCAGAAAGTGGAACTTGAACTCAGTGTTGCAGTAGAAAGCCTTGGACAAGGCCCCTGCTCGAGGGGAATCATCGAGCGGCGACAAGACGACGAACACATTGGGTAGCCAGCAAGAGACCACTGACCAGGTACTCAGAGCTGCTATTCAAATCATCCAGCAAATCACCCAGATCGTTCCCCTCGACATCGCCAAGGATGTGTTGAAGGGAATCACGAGTATCCTTATACTTCTACAAGTATGTGTCGGACATCCTCCCTGGTTCAAATCACGCATAATGCACTGGCAAGCAAGAATGTGGAGTGGCTTCAGTGCGCCAGGAGAGGTCGAGCGGAACCTTGAACTAATCCGATCGCGTTTCATGACATCATCTGATGCATGGGATCGTTGGTTGTTCCTCTTAACCATGGCAGAAGCAACATTCCTTCGGGGGAGATTTGATGCAGCAATGCAATTGCTAAATCAGGCTTACGACGCTGTCGATGGCGATTTCATGCTTACATTGATAGTCCTTTACCACCAAGCAGCACTTGCCTCTGTGCAGGGAAACTATGTATTCTCTCGGTCTCGTTTACAACACACCCTCGACACGCTCGATGTAGTTGCCACCCCTTCCTCCACCGGTTTTTTGCAGATGCGCTATGTCCACGGCAGAAACGAGCTTTATGCCAAAGACTATCCCGAAGCGCGTCGCCTCCTTGTTGCCGTCATTGCAGATTGTGACATCTCAGGTAACATTGGGGTAAAAATGAGTTCCATGAGAGTGCTCGGAGAAGTGCAGCTTTTGCTGGAATGCAAATCCGACTCGGATCACTCCTTTGCGCAAACGGTCGAACTGTGCAACGAAGCTGGCATGCCACTGGAGTTGCTGGACGCTAGTAAACCTTTGTTGAAGATCAACAACGACGAGGAGTTTCCTGGATGGAGGACATACTTGCGCGCGCGAGCTGGACCGTAATTTTTGTTCGCTGAAGCGGACACTCGTGTTACCAGGCTTTTGGATGCAATGATTCGGACATGGACTACTTTTCTGTGATTATATACACGACTGGCGTAATTACCCGCGACGTTATGCACGTTCCGCGTAACGAGTTTGAGATCGCTGTGTTATGTGGGTGGGATCACTCGGAAAAATGTAGGTGCACCTGACCTCATTAGGCTAATCAACTGTCGACAAATTCCACCAATACGTTGCAACGTCGAGTTGGTGGGGTTGGAAGATGTTGGGTAGATAATGGGCAGGATAAGGGAACCGGAGAATGATCGAGTTGGTATCGAGGGTGAGTCGATTCGCTCCACCAGTGCAAGGAGCGTTGGCTCGGTACACTTCTCGCCTGTTTGCTGATAGTGCCCATCTGAACGAGAAATAATTAGTACACCCGAAACGTAGGATGGAATGGGGAGTATATCATTATGTAGATACGTCGTGTCCATCAAGATCGACCCTGGGTGGCTGAAGGCTGGTGCTCACCACAGGTGGGGTCATTGCAGAGACCAAGCTCCATCATGATACCATCTTCATCGCGAGTGCGATGCGTTGAGCTCGAGGAAATCTCGATGACTTCTGTAAAGCGGTGGTAATGACCACCTTGACAGGGTGACAACCCTTGAGCTCGATCGCCATGTGGTTGGTGAAAAGCGTGGCTTCAATGCAGAGGATTTATACACACAATGTCGGCTTTAGTCCTGACTTTAGTGGCGGGGCTGATGTTGCTACGGCCCGTGCTTGACGATCTGGTCATCGTAAATATTCTGAATCCGGCAGGCTTTCAAGTTTATGTGCAAAATGCGAGTATCGACATCTTTTCATATAAATTCATAAAGGTGCGTACGATGGTATGGAGGTAAAACAGGTCAAGGAATGCACCAAGGATGGTAACCGGACAGCTAACGGAAAGCAAGACTATCTTCCTGGGTCTCCGAGTCGTCGATTGTCTGCGGGTCAGTGTCGTCTCGAAAACTAGGTCTTGCTTTCTGCCTCTCTATGTTATTGGAGCAGATGGCACTAAAGGTGTGTGGCATTCTTCAGGCGCTCATTGGTTATGATTCAATATATGCTGCGGCCCTAGTTGGTATTATTCGGAAACAACTTGGGCTGTCATCCCTTGATGAAACCAGACAAGATTTCATTGCAGTGGGCGGGTTTGAGAATTGACAGAGGTGTACGCAATGAATTTTCGGTATATAATGAGAGACTCACCGTCCTATCTAGCACTTCCATATCTTCGGTGTTGGATCCGGCAACAGGTAAGTGTGAATACCACAAGGTTTCTCTGCATCGTATCTGATCACAGGATAGATTGATACTTCGCCCAACGAATGAAGTAGGCGCCGATGGTTTCCGGTTCGCCCTATCCTCGAAGGACTACGGTCCGGGACAGCTGATCCTTGCGTAGAAGCTGTCCTGGGTCTACAAAGAGCTTTCCCCGGTATCTCTTCTCGATTCTTACACATCTGGGCGCCTCTCAGTCATCGCTGAAATGCTTAACCTCGCCACTGGACTTGTCAACAAATTGATTAATGAAACACACTCGGGGCAGGGCTGTATGTCGCGCGAGCAACGGATGACTGTGCTCGGTGTGGATTGTCGCACAAGCCCCATTGTGGTGGAGTTCGCCCAGGCCGAACCTGTGAATGCCTATGGCATTTTACAGGAAGGGTACTGTGGGCCTGTGGCAGGGGATAGGGAATCAGATGCCCTGGATCAGTCATAGGTTCGAGTGGGGTGAAGGGAGACAAGGTTGTTCAATGTGTTCACTGCCGTGTATCACAGTGTGCTGTGCCTGATGTAACGTCGTCAACGGATATCCTCGAGGCACTGCAGAGGTATCCCAAGGATGTGATCGGACCGGTGATCGTCCTTCCTCGAGGACCCGAGGCAACTACAGTAGCGCAGGGGATGTTGTCGTCGACCGTCAAGGACACGTCTACCCAGCGGTGAAGGGAGAGCGAAGGGTGGTTGTGGTCCGGCCCGATGGAGTGACAGGTGTTATTGTGCATGGTGTTGGGGGGTTGGACAAATGATTTACGTCTAAACACGTTGAACCTTTTTATATATCAGTACTATCTAGGTTCGGAGGAGTAAACATCGTGTTGTCGTGGGTAGTAGACATGAGTCACAAGTTGAGTGGCGTCGAGTTGGATTCTTGCGTGAAGAATGAAGACTGAGTATTGGTACTGAGTTCTGTACCATGAGTAAACTATTGCGTGTGGGTTGATGAAGTTCCGAGTCGGTGGATTTACTGTCAAGTTGCCGATGACTTGTCGGTTCTGGATCTAATCAGCACAAACGCGTGTGATTGGTTGGGAAACATCGAATTCGGCAAATTCAGAGCTCACCCCGAGCTTGGGGCACTTGCCAGTGGTTCTCGCTTTATCAAAAGGAGGTAAAGCGAGTATCCAAGACTCGTCGGGCCAACGACGATAGCTGGGAAAGCGGCGATTGAACTGGAAACGCGGCCAAGTTACTACTAGACGATCACTCACGCGACGAATATTACAGACATGCATCACGCACTTCACATTCATGAAATCCTTCTCAATATCTTTGGTCATTGCTTTATGTCCAAATCGTCTTTCCCTCCTTGCAATCATTCGACTGAACTGGTTGCGCTCGCCAGGACATGCCGCGCATTCAAGGAGCCTGCATTGGACATCCTCTGGTCAGAATTATTCAACTTCTCCCCTCTCGTGCGGTGTATCCCTCAAGCTTGTCAATTTACTCGTGGAGTACGTATGGCTGAATCATACTCAGAGCCGATATGAGTATTCATGTTGCTTCTTCATAGAAGTATTCCTTCAGTAGACCCCTGAGTGAAGCCGAGTGGGGTACCATACGGGATTACACGCGTCGCGTCCGAATCATTCACGACTGTACAAGCCATTGCTCTTCAAGTTCGCTCGCTGTCGATATCATCTTTAACTCTCCTTTTGCTGCACCGCTCTTCCCAAACCTCCGATGTTTGCAATGGCGTGGCCTGGACAGCATTCCTGTGGTACATGTCGCTGCCTCGTTGTTGACATCTATCACATTCAACTTTGCGTACCGCAGTGCTTGTGTGCACAGGTCATTTTTCTCCGACGTGGCTGCCATGAACCTCGCGCCGAACGTCAAGCGGTTTGAAATCTCTTTATTCCAAGGACATCCCTTTGACGACACCATCTGCAAGGCCATATGTCGCTGGCAACATCTTTGCGTCGTGGATTGTTTCATGGTCACCTTGAATGCGGACGCGATCTTGCATCTCTCCCGCGTCCCTAGCCTAACGCGGCTCCGCTTCACGGTCACCGAGGAAGCAATGGATTCAATCCTTCTCTCCGATGCCTCGCCCCTCGTCTTTTCACATCTGACATACCTGAACATTAGGACCAACCTGCTCGAGCGCCTCACGAGACTGTTCTCCGGGATTCGACTTCCGGCCCTACAGATCCTCATTGTCCGCGTGTTTGGGTACCTTCGTGGGCAGACGGTTGGCCCGTTCATGTCCACGATGCGGCCGACGTGCTCGGTAGAGTCACTTACCCAGTTCCAGCTCATTTGTGATCGCTTCACCACCCCGCTGCAGAAAAAGTCTGAACATTTGGATCGCCTGTGCATCGTGGACGATGTCCGACCTTTGATGGTTTTCAACCGCCTGCGCAGCCTTTGGATCACACTCCAGTGGTCCGAGGTTCCGAGGGACGATGAGTTACTGGAGTGGGTGGCTGCTTGGCCGGATATGAAAGAGCTCGTTATCAACGCTTGCACCCGGCTCGTTGGTCATTTAACAGCGATTGGTTGTTGGGATCCACCGAAGTAAAGGCCCGACTGGCCAGTGAATGGAAGGGAAAGGCAACAAAAATGGTGTGTCTGTTTCGCTGGATCACTCGGTATGCCACCTCCGATGGTATCAAGTAAGCATGGTAAATCGTGTTCTGATTATCCACTTACTCGAGCCGCCAATGAATGTCCTAGTCTTCTTCTGTAGCGCAGATTGGACTTTGCGGACGCTGTAACACATATTGGGAGCATTTGTCTCTTCTTTCGATAAGAGGATGGTGGTTATCTCTGAGCACGTTCTTCACAGCATGGGCAAGGTAGCCCGTTGTTTTGACATTTCAACTTGAACGTGTGTAAATTTTTGTCTTGGTATTGGTAAAACAAGGCGCCATAAAAAGCCGACGCAGCCACGTGAGAATTGGTTTCCAACATCCTTGTTCCTTCCACCTACAGCGTGTGAGGTATGGGCAGTGCTGTAGTCACGAAGTTGGCAACCTCGTTGGCAATTGAATATCGAATATTCTGTTCACCGCTGCGCCTGCGACACACATGTCAATCGTGTCTGAAAGGCAGTGCCATTCCAGGAGAACATCCCCAGAATGCACTTTCGCTCTACGCACTGCCAGTGCATGTTCAACAGCAGTTGCTTTCTAGATTGGGTAACGAGCTGTGACATCAGCCTCTTATAATAACCGTTGTTCCCAACCAATTTCGACAGCCAACATGGCAAGCATTCCAAACCCGTTATCTCATGCATCTCCTCCGTCTACGTATATGGTCGGCCGGCGGCGAACGCTGCCACTCGTATGTGCTCGACAGCTCGGGGGACACCTTGCACTCCTGCATGCTTTCGACGCACTCCGACATGATGTCGAATCTGGAGATCTGTCTCGTCTTCCGCAAGATGCGCGTATTATGGATGCAGGCACACGTTGGGGGTGGTTCCTAAATCTTGCGGTCGAAAGGTATGATCTTTCTCTCCCTCAAATTCCCTGGGAAAGGACAACGCCTATTGACAGGTTTGAACGGTGGTGTAAGAGCATCCGTGATGTGCAAAGCGACGCTATCGAAAGAACATTACCTCCGATCGATGTCGTGATGGTATGGCACGCATATCTTCTCAATCCAATGTGAGCATGTCAATTAGTCTGCACGTAGAACATGTTGATTCTTGTCGGTTAGATGGTATGCAGAAGACACCATTCGCATGCCAGCGCTCTCCGCTCTGCCACGGTATACGGAACACCTGACTAACCATCTTGTAAGTACACACTCATGTAAACGCTCATTGTCGATTGAGACCTTTCAGGAATCTCCCGAAGTCCTGCTCACTAATTCGCCGAATGTCGATCGGATGCAGTTCTGGTGTGATGGAACAATGACACCTTATGACCCGTTTGATTCTGCGGGGGTGTTAACACATATCGTGCTTCGGTGTCCGCATTGCAAGAGCAGGACAAATGTGCGTAAGTGCCACAGTTTTAACGACGTCATACGAAATCACTGAGTCGCCATCAGCTATTCTCACGTCGGATGGGAAGGGGTATGCACAGAGCAGGTTTTCGGCTCATTGTTCATCTTGTCGTGGGAGCATTACGAGGGAATCACTTGGAATGTACAAGCTTGCAAATAACATCGCAAAGGAAGAAAGCGAGGGTCCAGGGGCGTTCCTCGCGTGAGTGCTCCACCATACCGGAGCTTGGCATTGAAATATCTGAATTTTTGCTTTGTGGTGCCAGCGGGACACTTCACACACGAGACGAGATGCAAGATACCCGTCGTGCATCTTTGATCAAGAACCGCATACGATCCGGGATAAAGGCGTATTCCGCCCTGTCTTCGAAGTCAAAGCGTTCAGTCGCTACTAGTGATATCCTGGCAGAATTCCATCATGACCCTTCTAAGCTTCACAAGAAATTAAAGGTCATCGTTCTCCCGTCCATGTAAGGTGTTACATGTATCCCGCCAGCACCATCGTGACCATTCGGCAGAATAACCCGGATTCTTTATGCATATTCAGATCAGCGGCCATTCTCAATTGACCTTGTTGGTGCGGTCCGTGTCAATGTTCCTATTTATTCATATTTGTTTTTTAAACGTGCACTAGGTCTTGCGTCAGGGTTCGTTCGTACACAAGATGGTCGAGCTTGGCTGGACACGGCCCGGCTTCCCTTTAGATGATAACGGTGCGCTTATCCTAGAACATTGTGTGGCACGATATCATGCGTACGTGGTTCACAGCTCTGGAACTTCCGGTAGTTTTCATCTCGTGTTTAGATTTCTCAACCTTATGGTTGATTCACCCGCATCATTCTTTGTCCCAACTCTCGACATTGACCTTGCGTGGCACACACACCAACTCATGGCCTCCCGGTATCAGAATGACTGCAAAGCCATTGTGAATCGATACGTGGATCAGTGAGCACGATTGATGTAATTCTGGCGGTCTAGTGTTCACCAGCATGTTGCAATTTCTCCTTATAGCGACGACAAAGTTGAGGAAGGCATCCTCGCTACAGCGTTTGATGTTACCTGCCGAGTCTGGATTGTACGTTGCCCGACCTCGGGGGATCCGCAAACACTCATGCACGTTGTTGTTATAGGATCGATACAAAGTTCCATACACTCATTGTGGGTGCCCACAGCCAGGTCCCACTCTCGGCCAACGGGTGCGACGTGCGCTTGGAGGAAAGGAAGTCGCAGATACGATGCTCCAGCCACCCGACCTAGCAACACCTGGTACACACCCCAGCGATCACAACGCGGTCTTTCCCATGCATCAACACAGACAATCCATGCGCGCGCGCGAACGCCGACAGCAGAAATTTGCGCGTCGACGACAACGAGAAGCAGCTGACGGCAACCTCGACGACGCGCAACGGACCTCGCGTGATCACGCAGAACCATTCCTGTATCCCATCCCATTATATTACATGCCAGTTGGTGGTTGTGTTGTAGGCGTTGGGGGCATCATAGACAGCGGTGCACCGTTTGCGGGAGCTCAGTGTGCTTTTGTACGTGATTTGTTTTTCATATCGTTTGCGTCTGAATCGGACATTCGTTGGTATGTTAAGGGTGCAGGAGGTAACTGTGGGTTCGGAGGTGCTAACTGCGGTGGATCTGCATGTGCTGGTGGGGGTGGGGGATGTGGGGGTGGCAGTGGGGGATGTGGGGGTGGTGGTGGTGGATGTGGGGGCGGCGGCGGCGGCGGCGGATGTGGCGGGGGGTAGCCTAGTAATGATTCTATCCTCTATTGCACGAGCTAGATTTTTCAATTATTTGGTTTGGGGTATTGGATCATCCTGATATCCCACTTGAATTGACCATAGAAGGCCTGTATGCAGGCTATAGCGGAGTTCCATTGCATCAAAAGTCTGTAGCTACCGTGCTGTACATAATGCAACAATAACGGTGACGTTCACTGTGAACGTCGTGGGTCACCTTATAGCAGATGTTGCAACGCGCGTTCACCCTTCGGTCCCTTTCACGTTGCAACACAAGCATACTTGCAACGCATATTCCAGGTCTTCCCCTTGTTGTTTCTGTTGCAACGTTTGGACTGAGTAGGTTGCACCCACCATTACTGCTTTCCGTTCGCATTGCAACGCCCAGCACTCACTCTTGTTCGGGCCCCATTCAGGTTGCAACACGGGCATGCTTACGATGCATATTCCAGGCCTTCCCCTTATTGTTTCTGTTGCAACGTTTGGACTGAGTAGGTTATCTGCCTCTCCTCCTTTTCGTTGCAACGCACTTACTTGTCTAGCACCTACAATTACCACTTCCGTTTGCATTGCAAGCCCAGCGCTCACTCTCGCTCGGGCCCCATTCAGGTTGCAACACGGGCATGCTTACGACGCGTATTCCAGGCCTTCCCCTTATTGTTTCTGTTGCAACGTTTGGACTGAGTAGGTTATCTGCCTCTCCTCCTTTTTCGTTGCAATGCCCAGCGCTCACTCTTGCTCGGGCCCCATTTAGGTTGCAACACATGCATACCCTTGCCTCCCCCTCCTGTTCTTTCTATTGCAATGCTTGGGCCAGTAAGTTCTCTCCGCAACGGCGAGACTCCGATGACGTCGATTGACGCCGGCGGGAGCAGGGCTCTGACGACGACGGTGCACAACCAACAGTTTTCCTCATCCTTCGGAAAGTCTTGCATACATTCAACTTCTAGATATATTGTATCTGTTTTGTCTTGAGACCGTATTCTCTAGAGCAACATGGGATATTGTATTATCTAAACGACATACGTTGTACATGTTAAACATGTTAATACCAAGAAAGTCGACAAGATATGCGTCGCTCAAGTCTCTTATACTTTAGATTTTTGCTTTCTGAATGGTGGATGAGCTAGGATGAAAGGGAAATAACAACAATGCACGTACTTGGTTGCACTCTGACCATTGGTAACACCATTATGGGCTGCTCGCTTTTTCCCTCTTGAATTTCCCTTACTTGTGGGAAGTGGCACATGGTTTTCCTTCCCGAGGTCACCAATTGCATTGTCTCTTTGAGCTCGCTGATATGGGACTTGCTTTCGTTTTGAGCGACTCAAAATCCCCCTGCCACTGCTGATTTCGATATTTGACCCTGGTGTCTGCTGAGGGATATTGACGACAGTCACGACACCCGGTTCCGTCGGTGATTTCGGGGGAGCAGACAGTACTTGGATAGGCGTCAACGGGCCAGATGTTTGCATTCTCGGCTGGTCTGGCACAGAGGTTAAGACGGCCTCGGACAGGGGCATGTGCATATTCGGAGCACCCCCGACTTGAATAACTTGAGGCACCGAGGCATCGACATTGATGAAAGAAGATTGATTTCCAAAATTGAATGTGGGGGGTTGAAAAGGCGTTAACGGTGCTGCCTGATTCTGAGCGGATTGAGTATCGAAAATTCCTCCAGCAAGTGTCGATGGGAAAACGGGCATGCAAGCCGACAAATCCAGAGAGGGGGATTGATTATACCCCCAGTAATTCCAGTCCATCGAAATATCACCAAGATTCCCAATGGGCTGTGCAAGAAGATCCGAGAATGACGAAGGAAAGATAGGCACAGTGTGCCCAGAAAATAATTTATCGGGGGAGGACGGTAGTATAGAAGGCAAAGGCAAGTAAGTTTGAAGGGGGTCCTGGGACGCCGAGACGCATGGAGATGTCGCCATTGTGACAGCAAGCGGAGCTGGTGCCGCAACCGTGTTGGCTGTTGTTGCAAGGCAAGTTGATATTGCAACGCCAGCCCTGGGAGGTGATGCGACGGGGATGTGATTGAATGGTGTTGCAACATTGGGAAGCAATGCAACAGGGGCTTGAGAGGGAACAGAAGACTCAAAAGTATGATCTGGAGTGGGTGCCGCAGGGATGAACGTTGTTGCAACATGGGGCGATGATGCAACTGCAGCTTGCCAGTGAAGGGGGACAGAAGACTGAGAAGCATGGTTTGTAGGTGCTGTAGGGATGGGGATTGTTGCAACACTAGGTGGCGATGCAACGCACAGCGGGCTAGGTGGTATATAAGAGGGGAGGAGCAGAGTCTCTGTCACCTTCTCCCTCGTTCTCTTCCCCTCGCTCACAGAGCTCCTCTTTCTCAATGTCTTCGTCACTGCCTTCCTTAGATGTTCCCTGTGCTCCTGTCGTCTCTTCGTCAAGGTCGGCGGATGCCTCGTCTGCCTCATCGCCAGACTCAGCTCTAGTGATTCCGTGACCTGGCCTGAAAGCCCTGAGCCGATCAAGCCGGGCCCCAAAAAGCCTGGCCAAGCCGGGCCGCATTAGGGGCTTGGTGGAGCTTGGAGCTCGGCTTGCCATTTTAAGAAGCCATGAGCCAAGCCGAGCCAGGCCCCAGAAGCCCTGAAGCCCCGCAGAAGATTGCATGTTCTTGTTACCGGTGACAGCCGATAACTATAAACGGTATGCAGATATGAAATTTTCATTTCGTCTGCCAATCCCATTTGTTCACTTATTACAGGCAATATGTCTGACACCGAACAGCCTCGCCGGCCCAAACGTACAGCCACACCATCTGCACACGTGACATGTGCTGAGAATGCTGCCGATTTGGAGCTTTCCTCCCACCGGAAAGCTCAGGTAGCAACGCAGCCACATGAAGGCGTCCTTCAAGGCAACAATCCACTGGCACCTGGCAGCGAAGCTGGCCCAAAACGGACTCGGAAAGTCCTCGACATTGACGCTGCCATATCCGATGCTGAATCCGATGCCGAGAGCCCACCCAAAAAGAAAAAAGGTGAGTTTGCAGCGACCATATACTAATTTCTCACAACATTTTGTAGGGCTTCAGAAGGCCAATAGATCTGCCTGTGACAGGGCCCTTACTACTGGGTTTGACGGCCTGCTCAAGGACATCCAGGTCATTGAAGTAGATGAGCCAGCCAAGAAGGGATGGGCTGAACGCACTCAAGATATCGACGCGCACTTCTCTGCTCCATACCTTAACTTGGACAACAAGAAGGTTCGAGATTGTAATGCCTGCAGGTGCGTTTCCTTTTCTTTGCGTCGTCAAATTTCTATTAATTGTGTTACAATTTCTTTCTTTCGCTCCACTTGTACTTCTTCACTACACTCGATACCTAGGTATCCTCGTACGTTCATCCGTACTCGTTTCCCCATTCACTTTGTAACTCCGCACCGGCCTTACCCAGTTGCTTACGTTTTCCCTTTCTCGTCATCGTCCGATGGCATCGCACTTACTCATTCTTTTCTCGTCATCGTCCGATGGCTTCGCATTTGTCATTTCGCTTTCGTCATCGTCCGCTGCCTTCGCATCGTACGATTCCTCTTTGGTTTACTGCGCACTCCTTTTGGCCTTTGCCCTTCCGCTCTTCTGGCCTCCCCTTTTTAGTTACTTGGTCCGTGCGCAGTTCTCGTAGTATAAATACCTCGCAGCGATACTCCTGTACCCTAGTCTTGATCTCCGCAATACTAGCTGAGTATCTCTGCTCCACTCGGAACCTTCCCTGTGACCACTCGACCAGGGACTTCTCTCGTCGTCCCTTGACCCAACACTCGGACTCTTCGTAGTCACCCTCGACACTCGACCGTCCCTCGGGTATAGATTCCCAACCGGACAATTCTCAGCAACGCCTGAGTCTTCACTCGTCTCTCTGGTAGCAATCCGCTGACCAGAAACCCTTGTTCGACTCATCAGCGCACCACGTATCAAGTGGTGGTTGTTTGAGTTATCGCAGCCACTTGGTACTTGGCGCTTTTGCGGCTACGTTAGGTCCTACCCGGAACTATCGTAACATAAGATCAAGACTACCAATACAGCCTGCCTTCGTGCAGCCAGCTGCCCACCATTGCAGGACGACCACCCACCCGTCCACTCTTGAACCCCGCTTGGAACCTCCGAGCCACCAACACCCCGACGTCGGATCTATCTGACGAAAACCCTGAACCCTCGACCCCACTTTCTGAACCTCAGGAAGCAGACCTCGACATCAACGTCGAAGACCTTGACTTAGAGGACGATACCCAGCGACTAGCTGACCGTCTTCACCAAACACTCGACCTCCCCGCACTTGCCACCTTCGCATCCCCAACGACCCCACGAAGGCCGAATCCCGGACCACCATCTATCCGGAATCCAAACCCATCCATCGTACCACCACCCGTACGAACAACGCCCACCTCGACCAACATGTCTAACAAGGCAGTTGAACTTCGTCTCGGAAAACCCTCAGCCTTCAACGGCTCCTACGATCGTGCCATACCATGGCTCAACGACGTCGCCACCTACCTCTTCGTCAATGACGATGTATACAACACCGAGAACAAACGAGTCGCTTTTGCGCTCTCCTTCATGACCGAAGGATCTGCTCTGACTTGGGCCGATACGTTCCGCGCCAAGTCCATCATCGCAAGATCTTTTGGTACCTGGACCGACTGGCAGACGGAGTTCCGAAAGGACTTTGAACACCACGACACCAAGGGCGACGCCATCGCCTGGTTATCCACCACCCGCACTACCAAGAACGAGGACGTCCCCTCGTATATCTCCTCCTTCCGCAACAAAGTCGTCACCGCAGGGCTCGCCGGCTCTGACTCCGTCCTCATCACCTTCTTCGCCGCCGGGCTCCCGCCTTCCCTCATGAGACGCATTCAAGGCATGGACACGGTCCCTACCACGATCGATAAGTGGTATACCCAGGCCATCCATTTCAAAACCCAATGGGAACGCGCTGACGAGATAGCTCGCCGAAACAAGAAACCCGCCGCTGCCGTGGTTTACCATGAGCAGCCACCTCGCAAGAAGGAGCGAGACCCCGACGCAATGGACGTAGACGCTATCTACGTTCCAAAGCTTACCGAAGCAGAGCGAAAGCGATGCTTCGAACAAAAACTCTGTTTCCGCTGTCGCAAACCAGGACATCAAACGTCCGCCTGCACGGCATTCTCGACCAAGAACCCCTCGTCATCCTCCAAGAAAGTTCGGAAGACCACCCAGAAACCCGAACCGATTCCATCCCTAGTAGAAGTAGAGGAGGATGACGACGACGCTATGAGCGTCAACAAGGTGACCACTCCGGTCACGGGTTTTTAAGGAGGAAGACCGATTCGACGCCGGTATCTTCCCATTCTCGTACCCATGTACTTGTAGCTGAGCTTTCGTCCCAATCTATGCAAATCCCTGTTAGATTGAACGTTACGGCTACTTCTCAAGACGTCGACACCCGCGCCCTTATTGACTCAGGCGCCGGGATTAACTGCATCGACTGGCATTTCGTCCAGAAACACAAGTTCCCCAAGGATCGCCTTCCGAAACCTATCCCGGTTAGGAACATTGATTCTACGGCCAACAAGAACGGTGACATCAAATTCACCACCACCCTACGGATCGCTCTTGGCGGAGTACTCCAACGAATTAAGTTCCACATTATCCACTGTGGTTCTGAAAACGTCATCCTAGGCCTCCCTTGGCTTAAAGCGACTAACCCGATCATTGATTGGGTAGCCAAAACCATCACTGTCTCCGCTCCCGAACCCGACCTACCCCCCATCACCACCGACGAACCAAAACATTCCGCCAAACTCGCTCACCCACCTCCCATCCGTCCCGTTCGCCACCTTGATGTCGACCCTATCTGGGACGGCAAACTCTACGACTACCTTGACACAGAAACTGGGCACCGATTCACAACCCAATCCGTGCAACACTCCGTCAACCGCGTCATGCGCGCAGGACAGCGCTTCGTTCGGACCACTCAACCCGAGAAGCTCACCAACGCTACCGCCCTTGCGGCAGCAGCCAAGAAACCCAAGATCACCCTCCCTTCGGAATATTCGGAATTCGAATCCGTATTCGCGAAGGAACCCTTCAATCAGATGCCCCCCTCAAGGTCTTGCGACCACGAGATCCATCTGAAAGACACCTTTGTACCCAAAGTCGGAAAGGTCTACCCCTTGTCTCCAGATGAGCGCAAGGCCACCGATGACTTCATCGACGAACATCTCGCCAATGGCAAGATCCGCCCCTCGAACTCTCCGCAGGCCTCCCCTTTCTTCTTTGTCAAGAAGAAGGATGGCAAACTCCGTCCTTGCCAAGATTACCGCTATGTCAACGAACATACTGTTCGTGACGCCTACCCCCTTCCCCTCATTTCCGACCTCGTCGACAAGCTAAAGGACGCTAAGCTATTCACCAAGTTCGACGTCCGATGGGGTTATAACAACGTTCGTATCAAGGACGGACATCAATGGAAGGCCGCTTTCATCACCCACCGCGGTCTCTTCGAACCTACGGTCATGTTCTTTGGACTGACCAACTCTCCTGCGACGTTCCAACGTTTCATGAACGACTCTTTCCGCGATATGATCGCCGAAGGATGGCTCGTCATCTACATGGACGATCTCCTCATCTTCTCAGAAGACGAGGCTACTCACACTGAGCGCACCAAACGCGTTCTCGCCCGCATGAAGGAACTCGACCTTCACTTGAAACTCGAAAAATGCCACTTCGCCACCACCGAAGTAGAATACCTCGGCATGATCGCCCGACCGGGTGAACTTGCCATGGACCCCGTCAAAGTGGCCGGTATTGCCGACTGGCCGACCCTCACTAAGCTCAAGGACGTCCGATCGTTCATGGGCTTTGCCAACTTCTACCGTCGGTTCATCCCCGACTACTCTACCATCGCTCGCCCCCTCGTCGATCTCACCAAGAAAGACGCCCCTTGGACGTGGGGACCTCCCCAGGTCAATGCCTTCGAACGCCTTAAAAGGGCCTTCACTACGGATCCGGTCCTCCGGTTTCCTGACACCTCTCGTCCCTTCGCCATCGCCACGGACGCTTTGAAATACGCAACCGGCGGTGTACTCCAGACCGACGCAAACGGCGACTGGAAACCTTGCTCTTACCTTTCTCAGTCGTTCAATGCTGCAGAAAGGAACTACGACATCTACGACCGGGAACTGCTTGCGGTTATCCGGTCCCTCAAAGCTTGGCGCCACCATCTCCGAGGAAGCACACATCCCGTCACGGTCTTCTCTGACCACAAAAACCTGACGTACTTCCGTCAACCACAAAACCTAAACCGCCGACAAGCTCGTTGGCTACTTGACCTTGCCGACTTCGACTTGACCTTCTCCCACGTCCCCGGGAAACTCCTTGACGGTCCGGATGCGCTCTCATGCCGACCGGATCATATCACCTCTGATTCCGACAACGAAAACGTCACACTCCTCCCGGATGACGTATTCGTTAACCTTGTTACCTTGGACCTGCAGTCGTTGATTGCCAAGTCGTCCGCCGATGACCCGTTGGTCTTAGACACCCTCAACGCCCTCGACGGTGGTCTCCCCTCATCCTTCCGTGCCCGCCTCTCCGATTGGAAATACAACGCCGGCGTCCTGACTTACCAGGGTCGCGTCTATGTTCCTCCGAACCTCGAGCTCCGACAACAAATCGTTGCCCGTCACCATGATTCCCACTCCGCCGGACACCCCGGCTACTTAAAAACTCGTCAACTCGTTGCCGCAGAGTTCTGGTGGCCGGGTCTCGCATCTTTCGTCCGCTCTTACGTCTCCGGTTGCGCTGCTTGCCAGCAACACAAGGTCAATACCCACCCGACCACCCCTCCTTTGTCCCCGATTCCCTCCGCGTGCTCCCGCCCCTTCCAGAACGTCTCCGTGGATCTCATCACGGATCTGCCCACATCAGCGGAGGGCTACGATTCTCTCATGGTCGTGGTCGACCACGGCCTTACGAAGGGGGTAATTCTTTGCCCCACAGTGAAAACCGCCGACTCCGCAGGTATCGCCTGCCTCTTTTTCCACAAAGTCTACACTCGATTCGGCCTCTACGACAAAATCATATCCGATCGTGGCCCGCAGTTTGCTTCTGCTTTTGCAAAAGAACTCTCCCGGCTTATCGGATACCGCCTCTCCCTATCCACCGCGTACCATCCCCAATCCGATGGTGAGACTGAACGAGTCAACCAAGAAGTAGAAACCTATCTCCGCATGTATTGCCAAAACAACCCGGAGAAATGGGCCGATCTACTCCCTATGGCCGAATTCGTGCACAACCACCGCCCTCACTCCGTCACCGGCAAGTCGCCGTTCTTCTTGATGATGGGATATGAACCCCGTCCCCTACCCACGATCATCGCCGACACCAACCTCCCCGCCGTCAAAGAACGCCTTGACGTCTTATCTGCTGCCCGGGACGAAGCCCTCGCAGCACACGAACTTGCCCGCCAAGCCATGAAAGCCCGATCCTTCCGCAAATTTAAACCATTTGCTAAAGGAGACCAAGTATGGCTCGAAGCCCGCAACCTGAAACGGGAACTCATTTCCCCAAAACTCGCATCTCGCCGAGAAGGACCCTTCTCTATCGCGGAAGTCCTTTCTCTGCTCACCTACCGACTCCGCCTCCCTAAGACCTGGAAGATCCATCCCGTCTTCCACGCTTCGTTGTTATCGCCCTATCGCGAAACAGAAACCTACGGTGCGAACTTCCCGAAACCACCACCTGACCTTATCGCCGGAGAAGAAGAATACGAAATCGAGCGGATCTTACGCCACACGCGGAACCCGCTCAACCGCAAGTTCCTGATCCGATGGAAAGGATATTCCGCCGCCGATGACTCATGGGAACCCGAATCCAATTTGGGAAACGCCAAGGAAACGGTCGACGCTTATAAGCGGACCCATCCAAAGGATTTCCCCTCCAACGGCTCCCTTTCCATCCCACCACCACGACCACCTCGCTCCCCACTTCGACCACCTCCGCCAGTCTCCGTCAAGGCGATAATGACCTACCGCTCCTGCTCAACCCCCGACTTCGAGAACGAAATCATCCATTCGGTCCCCGTCTTCACTCCCACCGCGTCCATCCCACACCTACCTCTCCCACCGCCGGCGACCCCTATCTCTGATGTCGCCACCCTCTCAACAGAGTCTTCCCTCACCGAGTCTACCCGACCCCCTTCTCCAGATGTTTCAGCAGTTGCCTCCGCAGGATGGGGAGCTCCTCCTCAATGGCCTGTTTCTTCTGAGCGCCCTCGTTGCGTTCATTCTCCTCTCCAGGCAGTAGACCTGCCATATCACTCGCACACCATCCGTTCCTCTTCCTCCTCCCCGGAGTACTTTCGCCGCATGCGCGAACTCATCCTCGACCCGGCAATGGCCTTCCCCATCGAGCACCACCTCGATTTGGATTCGCCGCTCAATGCCCTCTACCTGGCGTATTTGCAATGCGAGCGCCTTACCTTTGTCCAATCCGACCTCCTCGGTCGTGATCGTCACTCCCACCTCCTCTCCGCCGTCACTGGACAGATCCATGACCGAATCCGCGCCTACATCGAGCACACCCTTCACCAGATGCAAATGGGTGAATTTTTGGAAGATCTCCACCGCTATCAAGCGGATCTCGCCCGCCACATGGCTCCCCCCTCTACCCCCGCGTCCACTCCATCCGCATCCTCGACTCCCTTCACAGAAGAGGAGATGCTCGCATGCAACCGCGCCGAAGCCGAACTGATGTTTCGGACCGGTCAGGTATCCCTCCCCGACGATCACCCTCGATTCCACGAAGCCTGCTTCGAATGTCGCAAGCTCGGCCACATCCGCGTTGAGTGCCCCATGTACCAATGCCCCATCTGTCTCACCTGGGCCCCGGGTCACATCCAATCCCGCTGCCCTGGACGACCTCCTCGGGTACGCGCTCGCATCCCCCTTGCCAACCGGCTTACTCCCGTGGCCGCCGGAAACACCTGGACCAGACGCTCGCCTCGCCCCGCTATCCCCTCCGCGTCGTCTTCTTCGACGAACTCGTCTTCTTCGTCGCGCCGTAACGGCCGCTCCATACTCCCTATACCCCCACCTCAACGAGCCCGCCGCCATGCGAGACAACGTTCCGCATCTCCTGACCGACGCTCGGTCTCCCCATGTGATGACCCCATCGACGACGAGGGTTACGCCAATATCACCGGCAGTCCTGTCCGTGATACGTTCGATTTCTAGAGATGATCTTCGCCTGGTGCTTTGATCGTACTCCGGGGGTAATGTTACAATTTCTTTCTTTCGCTCCACTTGTACTTCTTCACTACACTCGATACCTAGGTATCCTCGTACGTTCATCCGTACTCGTTTCCCCATTCACTTTGTAACTCCGCACCGGCCTTACCCGGTTGCTTACGTTTTCCCTTTCTCGTCATCGTCCGATGGCATCGCACTTACTCATTCTTTTCTCGTCATCGTCCGATGGCTTCGCATTTGTCATTTCGCTTTCGTCATCGTCCGCTGCCTTCGCATCGTACGATTCCTCTTTGGTTTACTGCGCACTCCTTTTGGCCTTTGCCCTTCCGCTCTTCTGGCCTCCCCTTTTTAGTTACTTGGTCCGTGCGCAGTTCTCGTAGTATAAATACCTCGCAGCGATACTCCTGTACCCTAGTCTTGATCTCCGCAATACTAGCTGAGTATCTCTGCTCCACTCGGAACCTTCCCTGTGACCACTCGACCAGGGACTTCTCTCGTCGTCCCTTGACCCAACACTCGGACTCTTCGTAGTCACCCTCGACACTCGACCGTCCCTCGGGTATAGATTCCCAACCGGACAATTCTCAGCAACGCCTGAGTCTTCACTCGTCTCTCTGGTAGCAATCCGCTGACCAGAAACCCTTGTTCGACTCATCAGCGCACCACGTATCAAGTGGTGGTTGTTTGAGTTATCGCAGCCACTTGGTACTTGGCGCTTTTGCGGCTACGTTAGGTCCTACCCGGAACTATCGTAACAAATTGTCTATGTACTAGTAAACAACTCAAAAAGCAGGTCACTATCGTCGACAAAACAACCACGTTGCGGCGTCACCAGCAAGCAGCCCATGAGGAAACATATCGGAAGTGGGCCGCCGAAAACGGGTTCACGTCTATGTTACCTGTGGACACCAAACGCCGCCAAGACGAAGAAGCTCATCAACGTGACACCACCTCGTCTGGCGCCAGCATTAGTAGACAGCCATCCCTTGATAGCCATCTCGTGCCCACTGGCTCGATCATTCAATATTCTGACTCTGCATTTCGTAACGCCGCTATTGAGTGGCTCATTGTGACAGACCAGGTGAGCGATCCCACCGTGACTCATGGCAATTGACTCGCTAAAAACCAATGGTACAGCCTATCCATTGCATGGAACATCCGACATTCCGAAAATTACTCGACATTGTCTCACGTGCGCCCAACAAGATCAAGGTACCCGGTCATACCACGACGTGCAAACTCATCATCAAGAAATTCAAGTTTGACTTCCTCTTGCTCAAAAAGAAACTATCAGTACGTATGCATACCCTTACACAATACTCAACTAACTTAGTACAATAGAGCCAGAATGTTCAAGGTTGAATCAACCTTACCTGCAATGCGTGGCAAGCATCGAACTGTGACGGCTACTTTGCCGTCACTGCATCATGGATCGAAGAGAACGTGCCCCACATTTGGACCCTTCAAACTGGCCTTATCGCGTTTATTCAGCTCAACAACGCACACAATGGAATCCGTCTTGGGCAGGTGCTGTATAAAGTGGTCAAGTGCCTCGGTATAACTCACAGGGTAAGTGATCTGTTTAATACATGTCCATCAATGATGCCTCCATCATATTAGATTGGATATGTCACTTGCGACAATGCAAGCAACAATGACACAATGATGGCAGAGCTTGCTCGCCTTCTCACATCCGAAACAGGTAAGCTTTTCGATGGGGCGAAGCAATGATTACAGTGAGTCGGTCATGATGTCTGGCGCTCATATATTTTAACTACTACGTACTTCTGTCACAGCTGTATGGCCCATATTATCAATCTGGCCACGCAGGCCTTCCTTACGACCTACAGCACCTCAAAACATTATGACCCCTCTTCACCTGATGCCGACATTGTCGTCTCAAGTGACAGAGGGGATCAAGACCCGATTGGCCTCATTCGTGCCATCTCTGTCAAGGTAATCAGGATTCTTATGTGTAATCAGAGTTGCCAAACACTGATGAGTACCTCAGGCTCGCTCGTCTGCACAGCGCAAAGAATTATTCAAGAATATTCAGACACGCTCCCCTTCCCTGCAACTTATACTTGACATGAAAGTCCGATGGTCCTCAACATTCAACATGCTTAGTCGTGCACTCGAACTCAAGGAAGTAAGTATATCTGACAATGTTCATGTATTTATACTCACTGATGTTACTAATATAGGATGTCAACACTTTCGTTGAACAGCTGGCATTCAAGGATCGCGGGAATGACCCAGAGAAGCGCTGCAAAGTTCTGGGTCTCCAGTTATCGGAAGAAGAGTGGGACCAAGTCCGTCTCCTTCTGGCCCTCCTTGTGGTACATCTTGTCTTTCCTTCCATCACATGCCGATGTGACACCGTTCGCATTAGTTTGCAGAGAATGCACAACACACATTCTTGTCAGAGCAAGGGCCTACGCTACATACAGCCCTCCTGGCTTTGGAGACGCTACACAAAGCATGGTCGTCGCACACGAAGAGCAAGAAGTTTGCAAGATTCAATGCTGCGCTTGAAGCAGGGGTGCAAAAAATAACCCATTACTATGAGCGTACAGCAACATCCGACGCGCATATCATAGCAATGAGTAAGTGGACTTGCGATATGTCGTACCTATCTGACATCTGCTTTCTTTCTCTAGTTCTCGATCCTCATCAAAAGCTTGACTATATTCGTGCCAATTGGGGCAAACAGCTTGCAAATGAAGCGACGAAGCATGCGGAATTAATCGTAAGTCATTTTTTTCTCAATCATATTCTCCATTAACGAATCCAACAAGTACAAAGAACGTTATTACACGATGTATGGCTCTGACACTGATGCCCCACAGCCCATGGACCACAAATGTTGCATCACAACGTGTAACCCCAAACTTGATGCCCTTTTGGGGTCTGACATCGATGATGAGAGCGAGAATGAGGACACGATCAGTTGGAACCAGAGCAACAAACGTGGTGGCGATCCCGCACGCCCATGGCTGCAAGGTTTCCATGACTACCTCAATGTGCGGGAACACCTTGGCGACACCACCATTGTGCAGTGGTGGGGAATGCACTCCTCGCGATACCCAGTGTGGGGATCCCTGGTGCGGGACTTTCTCCCCATCATGGCCAGCTCCGTATCTTCAGAATGTGCATTTTCATTTGCCGGGATAACCATCACCAAGCGCTGCAATCATCTCAAGGCTGACATCATGGAAGCACTTCAATTCTTGAAGTGTAGTACAAGGTCGAGCGTCCCGCTTCAAGAGGATCCTTTGCTTGCTCCGGAGGTGCATGAAAGGCAAGATTCTGGTGATGACGATGGGGAGACTGAGGATGAGTGGGATGGTAGTATTCTTGACATTAATGAATAGCTTATTTTTGAGTCTACTAGTACATACATGTACTACATTTTGTCTCGTACTTTGTTTTTTGGTAGCAGTTTATATCAAGCTGCGGCCTAGGCTTAAGCTCGGGCTTTCGAGCTGGGCCGGGCCGTCTTTAGGGGCTTTAGGGGCCTAGAGCCTGGCTTGTGATTTTGTGAAGCCACTAGCCCCCTAAGCTGGGCCCAGGCTGGGGCTTTTGGGCCGGGCCGGGCCATGGAATCACTACTCAGCTCCTTTGACGATCTCCATCGATGACTTGTTCAACTGGGAGCGATACGTGTCATCCCACTCCCACATACCAGGAGCTACATGAATGGTTAGCGCCATCATCAGCAAACCAACCATTATCTGGACAGTGCTGGACAGCTCTGGACAGTTTTCGACAGAAAGGTTCTCAACTGTCTAGAACTGGACAGATTTTCGAAAAAAAATCCTGCCTCTAAACTTCTTCTCAAAATTTCACAAGGTAAAATTTCCATCAAATGAAGCCAATTGAGATAGTTTTTGTGAGCCTAGACATTGATTTACTTGTGTGGTGAGCCCAAACTTTCAACAGTGTGAAGGCTGTTCCACTGATGATCCATTACTTATGG
Organism: Chiua virens; assembly: GCA_019787685.1. Classification (NCBI taxonomy): domain Eukaryota; kingdom Fungi; phylum Basidiomycota; class Agaricomycetes; order Boletales; family Boletaceae; genus Chiua; species Chiua virens. Next base: position 73,481 of record JAHNUO010000003.1, read on the forward strand.
ACTTGAGAACTGATACTTACTCCCATGAACCCTCTTCAGGAACGTCCCATATGCTTCAACAAAATCAGTGTCAAATTTCCCATAGACATCCGAGAAGTCCCGACCCTGTTGGTCTGCTCCAATGTGGAGACTTTGTTGTTATGGAAAGGTCAGTAAGTGCTGTGCGTAGTGGGACAAATGACTAACCTAGTGATGTGATTACCTTCTTCTGGCGAGATGGGATCAGGTCTGCCCATTATCAGACTGAATGACCAGCCTGTCTTCTTGGAGAGGTGCTCCAAGATACGGTGGAGCGTTGGGCCCAGCTCTTGAATATTCCTAGTCAAATGGTTTGTAATTAGCTTATTGTTCTTTCAATTGGATCTAAGATGCTAACCATCGAACAATTAGTGGATCTGATTCAACATCGTCATCCTTTGTGATGCTCTTCTGCAGCAACGCCCTTTGTTTCGCTTGCTCGAGTTTAAGCTTGTCGATGACCTCCTTTGGCTCCTTTTGGAGGGCCTCGTCTATGCTGCGCCATATCGTGGCAATGTTGGATCTGGCGGGAACTGAGTCCTTGACGCGCGTTTGCCAGTAAGTCTTGGCATAGATCTCTGAAAGCTGGCTGGTGTGCGATTTGGGCTCCAGTAGCCCATTCAAGAGTCGTACCAATGCACGAGTTGCAGCACGGGTATCACTCCTATGTGCATGCCAGTGCATCCACGAGTGAATTTGCTAAGTCTGGTAAGTGAAGGATGCCAAGTAACAGGTCAAGGTACTTACCTTCTGGCATTTTGACCAGGCCTTCGAAAGGATGATCGCTTGGTCATCCATCAGCGGTTGGTCAGGTGGCACGTCAGGGAGAGCAGTTGCCCGCTCAGGCCAGCGGTCCGACCAGTTTTGGTACAACGTGGGCCACTTTTCTTGTATGCCTTGGTGCCAAGCTTGATGTATTCTGGCAACTCCAGCTCGAGGAACTTTTTCTGGTCCGAGGTTGTCCAGCCAGGTGGCGCCATAGTAAAATAGGAAATGAGTACTAGTGAGGGTGAGGGAAGATGAACGTAGATGGTCACACGTGAAAGCAGACCGTGTCACAAGCGGGAGGGAGGTGAGGGTCCACTAATATCCGACGACCTGAGTCTTATCTGTCCAACAAAGACGATCAACAAAGTCACTCCACTAGATTTGGATCTCTTCGACCTAAGCACAGAAAGTGAAAAAAACTGAATATATTGTGAGTGTGATGAGATTCTAACAGACATCGTTGGCATTTTGATAGAGTAAGATGCCGCAACATTGGAGATCTGAGATATCATTCTCCTCCATTGCATTGAGTAGCAGATCTTCGAGAACGCGAGTCACCATGCACAGCTTTTGAGCTATGTCAGTCCCCTTATTCCCTGGTGAGGTTGACTGGAGTGTGTGCATCCGACATTCAAGTTCATGCATAGAGTCAACGGTGCGGTTGATGTTTGAGTAGTCGCCGCTCTTCAGATACTCATTGCATAATGAATCTGCAAATTCCCACAATGAGCCTCCGATGATATGACGAAAATCAAGCTCAATCTGATTCGTACTGTCTTCATTCAAGTTCCTCATGATAGTTTGTTTTGGCCTTCCAGCGCTATTACAGGCGCCACGTATGAGAGCGTGAATTTCTAGAGAGGTGAACTTGAAACCAACTTACCGACGAGTCAGTGGGCTCGGCGCACATGGTTGGCCAAGTAACGACTGTGCACTTGAATGCTGTGACCTAGAGAAAACACTTCAACCAATGTTAAGGGAAACAAACATGCCATTGGTTTACATTCCACTCGCTCTGTTGTAGATACATTTCGCCTGAATTTTCTAATTAATTGTTTTCTTGTGACTACAGGGGCAAGTTAGGCCAACAACATAATCAATTGGTGTAAACCCTGATACCGTTCATAGTACTTTGCATGATATGAGTGTGCTGCAAGTACACGCTCTTCTGGCAAGTGATACAGTTGCGGACGGCCCATTGGGGTGTTTCAAGTAAATGGGACAGTGGTAGCAATTTGAAGCGTGTGTCGGTTACATAACCTGCCTAGTATATGCGAGGTTTACAGGACAAACCTGATCGCTAATGCAAACTCACCCGCTCTTCCTGTTAATAAGTGTGAAACCACCAATTTGGAATTCTTTTCCACAGCACACTGGCATAACATGCAATATCACTGGAGTCATGTCTAAACACACAGAACAAGCTGCTTTCGGAGCGTCTGTTGCTTGGTGGGTTGAATGTATAGGAGATTTACTGCTGCTCAGAAAGGAAATCCCAGGAATCCGGAGCTTAGATATAGGAGGTCTACATAGCAAACTGGACAGCTAATGCAAACCTACCATTCTATCATGTCCAAACTGCGAGATGGTACACAAGTGAGATAAATTGGAATGATTTCTACCAAACTTGCATGGAACAAAGTGCATGACACGGTCCGTGTGGGGTCTGGGGGCATCAAGCAAGTACTTTTGGCACTATCATATGTTTGTTTGTTGTATAGGAGATTTATAGTCCCCCGGACCAGACTCACCAGAGACAGGAAACATTGTCGAATATAATTACTAGGTTTCGGTACCAAACAGCTGACCAAAATGACCAAGAATATGATTGCAACACCATGATAATTACATTGTCTGAAGCGCCAAGATATCTACGTTATACAACAATAGCCTCAGAAAAACATGGTCGCCTCAGGTAAAGGTTTCACCTCAGTGAAAACCTTATTTTCGATCGCGCTCCATACCATCATAATGGCCTTGAAAAGGCTAGTGCCTTGTGGGAGTCGGCGAAAGGTGACCCCGCTCATGCGGTCAACCAAGGGGCTAGCATTCTCCCTAAGAACATTGAGAAGGTATTAGTCTCTTGTTGTGGTAACGTCAACTCTTCCTTACCAGCTCGAGATCACGCCTGTCAACCTGCCTTGGGTGACCATATAAAATGGTTCGGATTCACCGTCAATAGGGATGATGAATTTAACCCCGTGATAGGCGGCGACATGGTGGCCAGATGGAATCGCAGGAATCGTGGCCAGTGCATGGACTTCTCTGGTTCCTGGATCCTCAGGTGAGGGAGCAGGGTCTTCGGTGCTGGGAGACAGCACAGGGGTAGATGGAGACACTTCTACAGTGGGTGAAAACAGAGCAAGAGTGTTACAATTTCTTTCTTTCATTTCACTTGTACCTCTTCACTTTACTCGATACCTAGGTATCCTCGTGTGTTCATCTGTACTCGTTCTCTCTTGACCTTTGTAAACTCCGCACCGGCCTCACCCGGATGCTTACATTCTTCTTTTCTTGTCATCATCTGATGGCATCGCACTTACTCATTCAATTCTCGTCATCATCCAATGGCTTTGCATTTGTCATTTCATCTTCGTCATCGTCCGTTGCGTTCGCATCGTACAATTTCCCCTTTTGTTTACTGCGCACTCCTTTTGGCCCTTTGGCCCTTCCGCTCTTCAGGCCACCTCCTTTTAGTTACTTGGTCCGTGCGCAGTTCTCGTAGTATAAATACCTCGCAGCGATACTCTTGTACTCTAGTCTTGATCTCCGCAATCTAGCTGAGTATCTCTGCTCCACTCGCCTCAGCGCCTGTGACCACTCGACCGGACGACTCCTCCAAGTCCTCCAGGAACACTCGGACTCACCGTAGTTGAAACAACCTAGAACAAGACTAGACTGTTAAAGTGTAGTGGATGAAGTGAGAGGGGTTCAGTCCAGTAAACGCAGGCGAAAACTCCAAGAGAACTTTGTTAGAGCTCTCTGGCTGTCATTCATGGGGTTTATATACTACATGGATATCGGAGTTCTAATCTGAGTATGAACTATGTAGATAAGCATAGTGTATCCTATTGGATGATAAGGTGTGAATAAATATGAGTCATAGATAAGAGCATAGCCTTGCACTGCCGATGATGAGTCAGTGATAAGGGAAATGAAATGATAAGAGGCATGTGTTGATGGGTGCTGCGTTATTGTGGCAGCCAATCGGATACAGTGGCTCAAACAACTGTCCCAATGTTTGCATGTCTTTCACTAAACATAATAAAACACAGTAACCACTAAACCTTACCCAAACCTGTGGGAGTACGAAATATAGTACCTACTCCTGGCTTTCTATTGGACCAAGGGTCAAAGGATTTGAATAAGATTTGATGACATGGCAATCATTTCAAAATGATCACTCATTGGGACAGTTTTTTGACTTTATATAAATGTAAGTATTTAATATTTGGTATGACCTCCTTTGGCCTTGATAACAGCTTCAAGCCTTCTATGCATGCTTTTAATCCATTTCTGATGCTATTCTGCACAAATATTCCCCCACTCCTCTACTAACCTCTCCTATAAATGATAAACTCCTTTAGGGGCACTTTTATAAGCTGAAAGTCATTTTTTGAGATGATTTCAGGTATGTTCAAAGAAAGCGAGGTCTAGAGACTGTGCAGGCCAATCTAAAGATCCAATCTCTTGATCTTTGACCCAGGTCTGAACTCTTTTAGAGATATGCTTGGAATCATTATCTTATTGAACAATGATATCACCTTCTGAAATTTAAAATTCTTCAATGTTTTCCAGAAACCCTTGCTTTGAAATTGTCACATACTGCTCAGCATCCATCCTTCTGTACATCTCACTCTAAACTCCCACTCCATTCCATCCTATATAGGCCCATAGCCTCCTCTATGCTTGACTGTACCTCTAGCAATCAACTACTCTCCTGCCTTTTCCACACATACTGTTCTTTATATAACCCATTCCTATTGACTTGAGTCTCATTTAACTATACAACCCTTTTCCTACCCTCCACAGTCCAATGCTAGTATTTGAAGGCATAGGCCAACCATCCTTTCTTGTGACTCTGGAAGAGAAGAGGTTTTTGTTCTCTACCACAGCTTTCAAAGAGGCTTCCCTGAGGGTATTTCTGGCTGTCTGATGGTAGAGAGGAGTATCAATAATAGTATTGATAAGTATAGTGAGCTGAACAGCATTGTTGGCCTTGCCAGTAATGATCTATTGTACAATAGCCCTTTTGCTGGTAAATGAAAACTTTGAAGGGTGACCACCAAGATGTTTAGTGTGGTCTAGCTGGATTTCCTGAAGGACCCTAGACACTATAGACTTGCCCAGACCAGTTTCAGAGGTTATTCTTTTGGAAGAAAGCTTAAGGAAAGGGAAGGAGATGTTATTGTCCCTTAAGAGCTAGAGATAGGTTTCATAATGATGATGGGAAAGTTACTATGAAATGGTGGGGTTTATATGGTGCTAGCTGATGATAGTTACATAAATATAACATAATAGAACCATTATCAAATGTATGTAAGTACTTTCCAACATGTTAGGGTCTGATATATATGATCCAAACTTAAAGTCAAAGAACTGTCCCAATGAGTGATCATTTTGAAATGATTGCCATGTCATCAAATCTTATTCAAATCCTTTGACCCTTGGTCCAATAGAAAGCCAGGAGTAGGTACTATATTTCATATTCCCACAGGTTTGGGTAAGGTTTAGTGGTTACCGTGTTTTATTGCATTTAGTGAAAAACATGCAAACATTGGGACAGTTGTTTGAGCCACTGTATGATCCTTTGGACAGCCTTGACATGAGGCGTTTTGTAATTAGAAGCGATTGAATGTTGGAGTTGAGAAGTGAGGAAAAGTTGATATCGTAACAGTAGTCAACCCTCGACCCTCAACCATCCCTCGGGTATAGATTCCCAACCGGACAACTCTCAGCAACGCCTGAGTTTTCACTTGTCTCTCTGGTAGCCATCTGCTGACCAGAAACCCTCGTTCAACTCTTCAGCGCATCACGTATCAAGTGGTGGTTGTTTGAGTTATCACAGCCACTTGGTACTTGGCGCTTTTGCGGCTATGTTAGATCCTACCCAGAACTATTGTAACATAAGATCAAGACTACTTATACAGCCTGCCTTCATGCAGCTAGCTGCCCACCATTGCAGGACGACCTCCCACCCATCCACTCTTGAACCCTGCCTGGAACCTCCAGGCCTCCAATACTCCGTCGTCTGACCTATCTGATGAAAACCCTGAACCCTCGACCCCACTTTCTGAACCTCAGGAAGCAGACCTCGACATCAACGTCGAACACCTTGACTCGGAGGACGAAACTCAGCAATTAGCTGACCGTCTTCATCAATCACTTGACATCCCCACACTTGCCACCTTCGCATCCCCTACGACCCCACAAAGGTCGAATCCCGGACCACCATCTATCCGGAACCCAAACCCATCCATCATATCTCCACCCGTACGGTTTCAACAAACTATCCCCACGTCAACCACTTCAACCAACATGTCTAACAAGGCAGTTGAACTTCGTCTCGGCAAACCCTCAGCCTTCAACGGCTCCTATGATCGCTCCATACCTTGGCTCAACGACGTCGCCACCTACCTCTTCGTAAATGAAGATGTTTACAACACTGAAAACAAACGAGTCGCATTCACGCTCTCCTTCATGACTGAGGGATCTGCTCTGACTTGGGCCGACACATTCCGCACCAAGTCCATCATTGCAAGATCCTTTGGTACCTGGGCCGACTGGCAGATGGAGTTCCGAAAGGACTTCAAACACCACGACACAAAGGGCAACGCCATTGCCTGGTTATCCACCACCCGAGTCACCAAAAACGAGGACGTCCCCTCGTATATCTCCTCCTTCCGATACAAAGTCGTCACTGCTGGACTCGCCGGCTCTGACTCTGTCCTAATCAACTTCTTCGCTGCCGGGCTTCCCCCCTCACTCATGAGGCGCATCCAGGGAATGGACACGGTCCCTACCATGATCGACAAGTGGTACACCCAAGCCATCCATTTCAAAACCCAATGGGAATGCGCCGACGAGATTGCTTGTCGAAACAAGAAGCCTGCCGCAGCCGTCATCTACCACGACAACCCCCCTTGCAAGAAGGAGCGAGACCCTGATGCTATGGACGTGGATGCCATCTACGTTCCTAAGCTCACTGAAGCTGAGCGAAAGCGATGCTTCAAACAAAAGCTCTGTTTCCGCTGTCGCAAACCTGGACATCAAACATCCGCCTGCACAGCTTTCCCTACCAAGAACTCGCCGTCGTCCACCTCCAAGAAGGTCAGGAAAACCACTCTGAAACCTGAACCTGTTCCTGCCCTAGTAGAAGTAGAGGAGGATGACGAGGACGCCATGAGTGTCAACAAGGTGACCACTCCGGTCATGGGTTTTTAAGGGGGAAGACCGATTCAACGCCGGTATCTTCCCATTCTCGTACCCATGTACTTGTAGCTGAACTTTCATCTCAATCTATGCAAATCCCTGTTAGATTGAATGTTACTGCTACCTCACAAGACGTCGACACCCGAGCCCTCATTGACTCTGGGGCAGGGATCAACTGCATCGACTGGCACTTTGTCCAGAACCACAAATTCCCGAAGGATCGCCTTCCGAAACCCATCCCGGTTAGGAACGTTGACTCTACGATGAACAAAAATGGTGACATCAAATTCACCACCACCCTCCGGATTGCTCTTGGCGGAGTACTCCAACGCATAAAGTTCCACGTTATCCACTGTGGGTCTGAAAACGTCATCCTAGGACTCCCCTGGCTCAAGGCGACCAATCCAATCATCGATTGGGTAGCCAAGACCATCACTGTGTCCGCTCCCGAACCCGACCTTCCACCCATCACTACCGACGAACCCAAACACTCCGCCAAACTCGCTCATCCACCCCCCATCCGTCCCGTCCGCCATCTTGATGTCGATCCCGTCTGGGACAGCAAACTCTACGACTACCTCGGCACCAAAACTGGGCACCGTTTTACGACCCAATCTGTGCAACACTCCGTCAACCGCGTCATGCGCGCAGGACAACACTTCATTCGGACCACTCAACCCGAGAAGCTCACCAACACTACCGCCCTCGCGGCTGCAGCAAAGAAACCCAAGGTCACCCTTCCTTCGGAATACGCCGAATTCGAATCCGTTTTCGCGAAGGAACCCTTCAATCAGATGCCTCCCTCTAGGTCGTGCGACCATGAAATCCATCTGAAAGACACCTTTCAACCAAAGGTCAGAAAGGTCTACCCCTTGTCCCCAGACGAGCGCAAGGCCACCAACGACTTCATCGACGAACACCTTGCCAATGGCAAGATCCGCCCCTTGAACTCTCCTCAGGCCTCCCCCTTCTTCTTCGTCAAAAAGAAGGATGGCAAACTCCATCCTTGCCAAGATTACCGCTATGTCAATGAACATACTGTCCGCGACGCCTATCCCCTTCCTCTTATCTCCGACCTCGTCGACAAACTCAAGGACGCCAAACTGTTCACCAAGTTTGATGTCCGATGGGGTTACAACAACATTCGTATCAAGGACGGACATCAATGGAAAGCCACGTTCATCGCCCACCGCGGCCTCTTCGAACCCACGGTCATGTTCTTCGGACTGACCAACTCCCCCGCGACGTTCCAACGTTTCATGAACGATTCCTTCTGTGACATGATCGCCGAAGGATGGCTTGTCATTTACATGGACGACCTCCTTATCTTCTCCGAGGATGAGGCAACCCATACTGAATGCACAAAGCGTGTTCTCGCTCGCATGAAGGAACTCGACCTTCACCTAAAACTTGAAAAATGCCACTTCGCTACCACCAAAGTCAAATACCTTGGCATGATTGCCCAACCTGGCGAGCTCGCCATGGACCCCGTCAAAGTAGCCGGCATCGCAGACTGGCCCACTCCCACCAAGCTCAAGGACGTCCGTTCGTTCATGGGCTTTGCCAACTTCTACCGTCGGTTCATTCCCGACTACTCCACCATCGCCCGACCCCTCGTTGATCTCACGAAGAAAGACGCTCCCTGGACTTGGGGATCCTCCCAGATCTCCGCCTTCGAACGCCTCAAAAAGGCTTTTTCCACGGATCCCGTGCTTCGGTTTCCTGACACGTCTCGACCCTTTGCAATTGCCACCGACGCCTCCAAATATGCGACGGGTGGTGTACTCCTCCAGACCGACACAAACGGTGACTGGAAATCCTGTTCCTACCTCTCCCAGTCTTTCAACGCTGCCAAGAGGAACTACAACATCTATGATCGTGAACTCCTCGCAGTCATTCGATCCCTCAAAGCTTGGCGCCACCACCTCCGTGGCAGCGCACATCCTGTAACAGTCTTCTCCGACCACAAGAATCTGACGTATTTCCGTCAACCACAAAACCTGAACCGCCGACAAGCTTGTTGGCTCCTCAACCTCGCCGACTTCGACCTCACATTTTCCCACATCCCCGGGAAACTCCTCGACGGTCCAGATGCTCTCTCCCGCTGTCCTGACCATATCCCTTCGGGCTCGGACAATGAAAATGTCACACTCCTCCCTGACGATGTCTTCATTAACCTTGTCACCTTGGACCTGCAGTCCCTGATTGCCAAATCCTCGGTTGCCGACCCCCTTGTCCTTGACACCCTCAATGCCCTGGATGGTGGCCTCCCATCATCATTCCATGCCCGTCTCTCCGATTGGAAGTATGACACTGGTGTCCTGACTTACCAGGGCCGCGTCTACATATGTCCCTCCAAACCTCGAACTCCGCCAACAAATCATTGCTCGGCACCATGACTCTCACTCGGCCGGACATCCTGGTTACTTGAAGACTCGCCAACTCGTCGCTGCTGAATTCTGGTGGCCAGGACTCGCCTCTTTCGTCCGCTCATACGTCTCCGGCTGTGCTGCATGCCAGCAACACAAGGTCAACACCCACCTGACCACCCCTCCTCTTTCTCCGATCCCCTCCGCCTGCTCTCGCCCCTTCCAGAATGTGTCTGTGGATCTCATTACGGACCTGCCCACATCTGCGGAGGGCTACGATTCTCTCATGGTCGTGGTCGACCACGGCCTTACAAAGGGGGTAATTCTTTGCCCCACAGTGAAAACCGCTGATTCGGCTGGCATTGCCTGCCTCTTTTTCCACAAAGTCTACACCCGATTCGGCCTCTACGACAAAATCATCTCCGACTGTGGCCTGCAGTTCACTTCTGCTTTCGCAAAAGAGCTCTCCGGGCTTATCGGATACTGCCTCTCCCTATCAACCGCCTACCATCCCCAATCTGATGGTGAAACGGAACGAGTCAACCAAGAAGTCGAGACCTATCTCCACATGTATTGCCAAAACAATCCGGAGAAATGGGCTGATTTAATCCCAATGGCTGAATTCGCGCACAACCACCGCCCTCACTCCGTCACCGGCAAGTCGCCGTTCTTCTTGATGATGGGATACGAACCCCGTCCCCTACCCACGATCATAACCGATACTAAACTCCCTGCTGTTGAAGAACACCTCAACGTTCTCTCAGCCGCCTGCAACGAAGCCCTCGCCACCCATGAACTCGCCCGCCAGGCCATGAAAGCTCGATCCTTCCACAGATTCAAACCATTTGCTAAAGGAGACCAAGTGTGGCTCAAAGCCTGCAACCTGAAATGGGAGCTTATTTCTTTGAAACTCGCATCTCGCCGGGAAGGACCATTCACAATCACGGAAGTCCTCTCCCCGCTTACCTATCGCCTCCGTCTTCCCAAGACCTGGAAGATCCATCCGGTCTTCCATGCTTCCCTGTTATCGCCCTATTGCGAGACAGAAACCTATGGCCCGAACTTCCCAAAACCACCACCTGACCTTATTGCAGGAGAAGAGGAATACGAGATTGAGCAGATCTTGCGCCACACATGGAACCCATGAAACCACAAGTTCCTGATCCGATGGAAAGGGTACTCCGCCGCTGATGACTCATGGGAACCCGAGTCCAACTTAGGAAACGCCAAGGAAACGGTCGACGCTTATAAGCGAACCCATCCCAAGGACTTCCCCTGCAGCTCCCTTTCCGTCCCACCACCACGACCACCTCGCTCCCCACTTCGACCACCTCCGCCTGTCTCTGTCAAAGCGATAATGACCTACCGCTCTTGCTCAACCCCTGACTTTGAGAACGAAATTATCCACTCCGTCCCTGTCTTCACCCCAACCACATCCATCCCTCACTGCCCTCTTCCACCGCCAGCAACGCCTGCCTCCAATGTCAGCACCCTCTCCACCGAATCCTCCCTCACAGAGTCCACCCGACCCCCTTCTCCTGCTGTTTCAGCAGTTGCCTCCACAGGATAGGGAGCTCCTTCTCAATGGCCTGTTCCTTCTGAGCGCCCTAGTCGCGTTTGTTCTCCTCTCCAGGCAGTAGACCTGCCTTATCATTCACACACTATCCATTCTTCTTCCTCAACCCCCGAGTACTTTCGCTGCATGTGCGAACTTATCCTAGACCCCGCGATGGCTTTCCCCATCAAACATCACCTAGACTTGAACTCCCCACTCAACGCCCTTTACCTCGCATATCTCCAGTGCGAGCGCCTTACTTTCGTCCAATCCGACCTACTTGGTCGTGACCATCATTCCCACCTCCTCTCTGCGGTGACCGGACAAATCCATGACTGTATCTGCGCCTATATTGAGCATACTCTCCACCAGATGCAGATGGGCAAATTCTTGGAAGATCTCCACCGCTACCAAGCGGATCTCGCCCGTCACATGGCTCCTCCCTCTCGTCCCTCGTCGCCTCCATCCGCATCCTCGACTCCCTTCACCGAAGAGGAGATGCTCGCTTGTAACCATGCCGAAGCTGAACTGATGTTTCGGACTGGTCAGGTATCCCTCCCCGACGATCACCCTCGATGGCATGAAGCATGCTTTGAGTGCCGAAAGCTTGGTCACGTCCGCGTTGAGTGCCCCATGTATCAATGCCCAATCTGCCTCACCTGGGCCCCCGGTCACATCCAATCTCGCTGCCCTGGACAACCTCCTTGGGTATGCGCTCGCATCCCCCTTGCCAATCGGCTTACTCCTGTGGCTGCCGGGAATACTTGGAGACGGTGTTCCCCTCGCCCCGCCATCCCGTCTATGTCGTCCTCCTCGATGAACTCGTCTTCATCATCTCACCGCAACGGCCGCTCCATACTCCCTATACCCCCTCCTCAACGAGCCTGCCGCCATGCGCGACAACGTTCTGCGTCTCCTGATCAACGCTCGGTCTCCCCATGTGATGACCCCATCGACGACAAGGGCTACGCCAATATCACCGGCAGTCCTGTCCGTGATGTGTTCGATTTCTAGTGATGATCTTCACTTGGTGCTTTGATCGTACTCCGGGGGTAATGTTACAATTTCTTTCTTTCATTTCACTTGTACCTCTTCACTTTACTCGATACCTAGGTATCCTCGTGCGTTCATCCGTACTCGTTCTCTCTTGACCTTTGTAAACTCCGCACTGGCCTCACCCGGATGCTTACATTCTTCTTTTCTTGTCATCATCTGATGGCATCGCACTTACTCATTCAATTCTCGTCATCATCCAATGGCTTTGCATTTGTCATTTCATCTTCGTCATCGTCCGTTGCGTTCGCATCGTACAATTTCCCCTTTTGTTTACTGCGCACTCCTTTTGGCCCTTTGGCCCTTCCGCTCTTCAGGCCACCTCCTTTTAGTTACTTGGTCCGTGCACAGTTCTCGTAGTATAAATACCTCGCAGCGATACTCTTGTACTCTAGTCTTGATCTCCGCAATCTAGCTGAGTATCTCTGCTCCACTCACCTCAGCGCCTGTGACCACTCGACCGGATGACTCCTCCAAGTCCTCCAGGAACACTCAGACTCACCGTAGTCAACTCTCGACCCTCAACCGTCCCTCGGGTATAGATTCCCAACCGGACAACTCTCAGCAACACCTGAGTTTTCACTCATCTCTCTGGTAGCCATCTGCTGACCAGAAACCCTCGTTCAACTCTTCAGCGCACCACATATCAAGTGGTGGTTGTTTGAGTTATCGCAGCCACTTGGTACTTGGCGCTTTTGCGGCTACGTTAGATCCTACCCGGAACTATCGTAACAAAGAGGCAGTGATGAAGGCAAGGTTGACAGAGGGGTGTTTGCTTGGGTATCTAAGGGCAATTAGAGGTTCCAATAGAAGTTATGAAACATGTTTCTTACCAGATAATTTGGTTGGCTCGTCTTCCAATGTGAGTGCACGGACCACACTAACAATTCCATCGGCACGTTCCTTCAATAATTGAATCCCCTGAAGGAGTTCCATGAGAGCTTGATGCAAAGCAACGCTATCAGTGAAGGCACGGAGAAAACGGATAGAGGATGAACTGCTCATCGTATCCTTCAGTAAGACAGAAGTAGGGTTGTTGTCAGAGGATTTGGAAATGGATTGGGTGGTCATGGTGAACAGTGAGAGTGGCAATTGACTGTGAAGCAAGTGACACAGGCAAGCGTCAGGCTGGCTGCACATGAACCAGAGAGCGGGTTTTATGTCCTGGCTGTTCAGAATATTTTAGTCCTCGCACTCCGAGCAGAAGGCGGAAAGGGATGCTTATCCATCATTTGTCGGGTTGTGTGTCTTCATCGGAGTGCAGTCGGTGAGTTGTCCTGACAGATCTAAGCTTTCCGAGCCAGTACTTCTCGTAGTCCCCGCGGTCCCCGCACTCCGAGTATAAGGTAAAACAAGGGAGGTCCTTGTTATCATACAGAATGTGGCGACAGTGAGTATAGCCTTGTAAATCAGTGGCAGAACGCTGCCTTATTATGGTAAAAGGTCAATGTGTGGCCGCCTGACGGAGCTTCAAGGAGTTTTGCCATGGAACACATGCCTACCCGCTTCTTTCCGCATGCAGTGTACTTGAGGTATAAGCGGGTTACGTTGCAACGCATCCTATCAGTCACGGTGATTGGTACCTGAACACTTTTTGGGTGCATGTTGGACTGCAAAGGTATGTAGCGATGCAGTTGTTATGGAATACAAATAATTTGTTTCACATTGGCAAAGGTCTCCATTTCAAAAATACGAAGGGTTTCAAGGTACTCGAGAGAAAGACATTCGGTCAAACGGAAGGACACCATACGAAAGTCCACAGGGATGTGAGTGGACTTCTACGCCTCAGCAAGAAGAAGTACAACATTAAGGTTCAAGATGGTCCTACCAACGAGGACTTGCTGGTACCTTCCTCATCCACGGAAAACCCCACTTTTGATGATGTCGAGCCCATTTCTATGGATACACTTCCTCCTGACTCCGACATCGACGCTATCCTTGGTGAAGAGCCCCCGAGGAGACAGTATGCATCAGTGAGTGGATCCTCTTCAGATGACTTTCCCATTTCGAGTTGAACTTTGTCTCAAAGGATCACCTGCTGTTGGTGTGGGTAAAAGATGAACGACAAGACTTCCTTGACGAGTTTTTACGTTTGGAAGGAAGATGTGGAAGTGGTGCCATTTGTTTTCTTTGCAATGCAGCGCCTGCGTTGGTGCGATGTTCCGATTGTCTCAGTACTGAGATGCTGTGCACAGCCTGTACGATCCAGAGACACCAGATGACACCCTTACACCATGTGAAGGTATGATCGCCCAATGCCAACCCTCGAATATGTGCTAATCCAAGTCTCGATGGCAGGTTTGGAATGGGAAGTTTTTTGAGAGGACAAGCTTGAAGAACCTCGGACAAAGAGTTCAGCTTGGCCATCTACCCGGAGACCAATGCTATCGTCCGATACCGGCTATTAAGGATGACTTTGTCATCATTCACAGTAATGGTGTTCATTCCGTCGCAGTTGACTTCTGTGGCTGTGAGCGAGCAGAGAGACCAACTCATCAGCTGCTCCGCATGGAATGGTTTCCTGCAAGTTCTGACAAACCTCGCACTGCTGTATCCTTTGGTGTACTCGAGTTATTCCACCTCCTTTCATTTGAGTCGAAGGTATCCAGTTATGAGTTTTACAAGGCGTTGGTACGCCTGTCAGACAATACCGGCCTGGGAGATACAAAAGTAAGTCTAATGACTTTGCTCCGTTTGTCTCATTCCTATTGCTTGTCAGGATCGTTATGATCAATTCTTACAGGTCGTCCAAGAATGGTGCCATCTTAAAATGCTGAAATGTTCGGGCTGTGGACATGACAGTGACGGAGTGGAATCTACACAAGAGGGGGAGTGCGCGGTACTTTGTCCTGCATGTCCCCATCCTGGAATCAATTTAGCCTCAGGATGGATGGAAGCACCAATGGAGAAACGGTGTGCATTCTATGAATGCAAAGTTCTTTTCATGTCTAATTTCTCTCTCGTGTCCAGATGGCTGTACACACTTTTTATTGCAATTGATGCTAATTTCCGAATGAAGCGAAAGGCAGTGTCGAGCGACACAGCTGATCCCGGGTTGCGTCGCAGATGGGCTTATTTCATTGAAGAAATGGGATACAAATCCTATCTTAGCAAGCTCCTCAATGAGCTGCAGCCAGTATGTTGCTGATTTATTCCATTCAGTTGTATTAACCACTTCTCGTTTCTAGAAAAGTAGCTGCTCTAGTCATAGCGCAGTCAACACAGCAGACACCAAGTCAACGACAGGGCTCACTGCGACTGGTGTCGGAACCATTGACTGTGCCTGACATGGCTTCAAGCTTCCTTGTGGTGTGGGGGATCTACAGAAAGGAGAAAAGTAAGTGGTCATGGCAATATGGTTTATGATTGTTCTGATTCTATGCTTATATAGATATATTAATATGGATTATCTTGTGTTCTCTGCGCTGCGCATCTTTGCTCCCTTGCTCGTGTTCAAAATCTCGTATGACATAGCATGTCAATGGTACAAACATTTGTGGAGCAGGATGGTGCAAGTTCCCAAAGTGTGGCATATCAATCCCACATCCAAGGATGTCACATTCCTGGTACCCAAATTCCATCTTCCCACTCACGTGGCAGAATGTCATTGGCTATTTTCCTTCAACCTTGTCCGGGGTGTAGGCCGAACGGATGGCGAAGCTCCGGAACGAGGATGGGCTGACATCAATCCCACTGCTTCTAGCACGAAAGAAATGGGACCTGGATCTCGGCATGACACGATTGACGATCATTTCGGAGACTGGAATTGGAAGAAAGTGATCAATTTAGGTATGTCTTACCGGCAGAGAACCAATTTGAATTGACATCTCATTATGCGACAGGGATTACTATTTTAACCAAGATACAAGAAGCTGTTCCAGAATGAAATGATCACCGCAAAGACTTTTTGGAGTTGTCCCAGTCGCTCTGCATGAAATATCCAGATTTAGTGTCTACATGGGAACGTGGTGTTCAAGAATGGGAACTTGACCCAACCATGCCAAATCCATTTGAAGTAAAGGCACAAGGTATGTTCGTTCATCTGATTTGCACATGTGGCTCAGAACAGTTCGCAAAAATTACTCAAGCTAGTATTCGCTTGCAATTGGCTCAAGAAGATGCGATGGTTGCTAGTCAATTGACATAGCTTCCGTTGCATGCGGAGGTCACTCCAAGCGTCCTCATAGATACAGGGATTGAGCTAGAGGATCAACAGTACACCTTATTTAGTGATGCAGCTTTGTAACGTATTGATCAGAGTTTCCCTAGACAACGTCTCACGGCCGAAACCGAAAGGCTCGGACAACATGCCACCGATAAACAGAAGGCACAACTCCAACAACGAATCAACGCACTCATCCGACGGATCGATGCATGGGTCAAAATACAAACCCTTTTCATACCAGGAGTTGCCGGTCTACGAGATGCCACAAGAGACCTCACAAGTGGTGTCTCTCGCTCTGCTCAGCCTCAGGATTTTCCCCTCTTATTACCATCTTCGATTGCTCAGCGTGTGGACTGCAACGAAACCTTGGAGCAGATCGAGTGGAAGCTTCGTGAGGGTCAGGCACATGATGCTTTGAATGAGCTGTGGCAAGCGCTATGGTCAAGAGCCTACATGCTCAGATTCAAAGATTGCTTCCTATGAGGACAGGGTGCGAATACACGTGCAAGAAATTGCCTGAAAAGTGTCGAAGCTAAGATAGAAGCTAGTGTGCGGAAATATTGGACGGCATATCGTGC
The DNA here is from genome assembly GCA_019787685.1 of Chiua virens. NCBI lineage: Eukaryota > Fungi > Basidiomycota > Agaricomycetes > Boletales > Boletaceae > Chiua > Chiua virens. Next base: position 90,419 of record JAHNUO010000003.1, read on the forward strand.
CCTTGTCATCCTTGGAGACTTTTTGGGGAAGGTAGGATGGAAAACTTACCTTCGACCGCTTGTAGATGAAGATATTCATTCCATGACGGATGGGACTGATGATGCTCGCAGCGAGGGCCGGAGAAGATTATTGTGGATATGGTTGGTCTGTGTTACAACTTTTCTCTTTTGCCTTGTCGACTCCATTTCCCAATGGACTCTTACCTTAGCTCTTCCGCTCTATGACCCACTCCCCGTACTTGCAGAGATCATATCGCTCCATAGCATGGTAGCTTCTTTGTTCCTCGATCGGTTGTCGTTGCACGACTCCCTCTTCTCACGAAGTGCTCCCACTTCACCTTTGTTCCCCTTACTTAGTTCTTCCCTTCGTTGGAACACCCCTTTATATCAAATGTATATAACTCGCAGCGATACTCCCTCTGTACCACCGTACTTCTGTAGTACCCGCAATCTAGCTGAGTATCTCTGCTCCACTCGCCACAGCGCCTGTGACCACTCGACCAGGGACTTCTCTCGTCGTCCCTTGACACAACACTCGGACTCTACGTAGTCAACCCTTGACCCTCAACCGACCCTCAGGTATAGATTCCCAACCGGACAACTCTCAGCAACACCTGAGTTTTCACCCGTCTCTCTGGTAGCAATCCGCTGACCAGAAACCTTCGTTCAACTCTTCAGCACACCACGTATCAAGTGGTGGTTGTTTGAGTTATCGCAGCCACTTGGTACTTGGTGCTTTTGCGGCTACGTTAGATCCTACCCAGAACTATCGTAACAGTCTGTGGGTATTCCGAGGGTGCAGCCGAGGATGACACTGACACTGGTGTGCAGGAAGGTGAGTACGTGTGGAAGGTCAATGTAGAACTTCTAATTAAAGGATCCACAGCGCTTCGGATTGAATGGTGTCAGACATGAGCCCATGCAAATCGGTGGTCTGAAGAAGTGATGCTGCTGTTCTTCAAACAGCAGCACGTCCTCCGGTTCCTGCAGTGGCACACAGACTGGTGGACCGCCAAAGCAAGTGCCTGCGTTGTTGATAACCCTGAGCTGGCAGAAGGGTTGACGGCATATGCTGAACGACAGGCCTCGATATGACTTGGCCTCAAGGGAAGGTTCCAGTATATGTGGAGGGACACTCAGTGGTTTCTGGAGATTGCCGATGAGCATGGAGATCTTACTATTACTACTTGATCGGATCACAACTTAAAGTAGGCAATGTAATGCTTCTGTCATGCAAAAGCTGGAGGAATCTGTTGCATTATCGTGAAGTACTACTGATAGGCTACGAGCTTCTTGCAACAAATTGTGGCGTTGGATGGATCCTCATACTTGGGGCATCATCCCACTAGTAAAAGGGTGACCGGGTCCGAATTTGCGACCCCTGCAGCTTGCTTCCCCATGGCCTACAACACAGCCGGTGCCCTTATCAAACTCAGCCTACCGCGCCAAGTGACTCTCCATTCCATCATACTCACATGTGAGTATACAGAACCAGTTGTAAGTGAAGTGATCACTTTCCTATTGCGATGAGAACCTCACCTGTTCTAGACTTTCCAGATCGAAGTGGACAATACAGACCCCATCATCGTGCAGCCGCTCCCCCCGCTCCCCCTATCCAATCAGGACAACATTCCGCCTGTTCCATGTGATGAAATTGCCCAGGCCAATCGGATGCCGTCAGAGGATCTGATGACAATGTACGAGATGGAGGAGGAAAAGGCAGCCCGCCTCACAGCAGCCCAGTCAACACAGATGGTGAGTGATTTTTTTTTTGGTCTCATTAATTAACGAACCTTCCTCATATGTGCAGAAGGGGGAACAGGTTGTGGATCATGATGGTAATCTCTTGTCTCAGTTACCAGCACATGAGCAAGTCGAGTGATGCGTGAAGCGCAGGTGTCGGGGGACCAAAAGAGCATTGGGTTTGTAAGCAGATTCGCTGTGCAGCGGTTCTAGAGTTTCTTGATACTACTATTGTGTGCTGCATATTACAAAAACAAAGAACATTGCAACGTGAGGATGTTAGTGCAACGTTAGTGCGTTGTCATTTGGGTATTGCAACGCAGGAGCACGATGGTACAGACTGTATGGGACTTACGTTGCAACGCGGGAGTGAGGGGTATGGTCCGGACTGTATCGTTTGTGTTGCAATGCGGGAGTGCGGGGTACAGAGTATCGTTTGGGTGTTGCAACGCGGGAACGCGGTGGTACAGACTGTATGGGACTTACGTTGCAATGCGGGAGTGAGGGGTATGGTCTGGGCTGTATCGTTTGTGTTGCAATGCGGGGGTACAGACTCTATCATTTGTGTGTTGCAATGCGGGAGCGCGATGGTACAGACTGTATGGGACTTACGTTGCAACGCGGGAGTGAGGGGTACGGTCCGGACTGTATTGTTTGTGTTGCAACGCAGGAGTGTGGGGTACGGAGTATCGTTTGGGTGTTGCAACGCAGGATTTGTGTGTTGGGTACAGACTGTATCATTTGGGTGTTGCAACGCGGGAGCACGGTGGTACACAGACTGTACAGCAGAGGTAGAACAGGAAATGCTACCGTAAATGTTGCATAAACGGGAACGGTCACTACCGGAGGCGATGCATCAGGACTCCAGCATCTGGTGCTGTATGGGGTTTCATTTGATGGTTTAATCCTTTGAGGACCAAGGACCAACAACGTCGGTAAGATATGTCCACTAAATCCGATCAACCCATGTAGCCATGCAACTGTTTACAGTACAGTACATACTCACTATAGTTAATCATCCTTCAACCACTAGCAATGCCCCACTCGAAAGCTTCTTGGCTATCTTAGCCACCTTATTCGACACCAAACACCACCCAAGCCTGTGCAAAATAGAAATAAGCTCACGCCTCGTCTGAGGGCGCCAACCGTTATTCAAGAGAGGTAAAATGCCACCTTAACCTGACAAATGGGTCTACTGACGCCAGGACATCCTGTATATGGATAGGCGAGTCACAGATATGGACTTGAAGTGGCAGCTCCCTTTCGATGCCCATCTCATTCGCGAGCTCGTCCAGCCCAGCGAGTGCCGTGCAGCTCTCCGTCCACAAAGCAATGGACAGTGTCTTAAGCAAAGGTCCTTTCTGAGCTAGTTCCATTACTTCTCATAGCGTTATCCACCCTGGGGGTTCACCAACCATGACGTTCATTGATTTGGAGCCGGCACATGACCGGCCACGCAGACACCAGCGTGAGCATGTCCTGTTTAGTCAGGTCGACGAACTAGTCGAGATCCATTTGGACTTGGAGGAGCTGGACAAATTCCATCAATGGGCAGATCATCTAAGACCAGGTGGTGGTCGATACCATCGCCGGTAGTATCGGACACTCGAAGCTGGCGAGAACGGTAAGTGAGAAGTATGAATTTGGTCAATTTACCTGGCGAACACGCATTTCGAACCATCAACAAGTAGGATTGGAAAGTGTCCCTTGAAGGTCGTATCGGAAAGATGATGCATAGATCCTTGAGCACACCTTAGGCAGCACTTTTTGGAGGTACAACGAGCCTTTAGGGTAGTTTTGTATGTTGATTGTATTGGTCCTGTAAGGTCATTGGGCCTCTTTGCCCTTCACCAAAGTCCCATTATGGCAGGATGACCCCCCCCCCTGCCTGAGGCTGCCTCTATGAACGAGGCTCGGCAAACATCCAAGGTATACCTCCTAGGCTGCTCATGTGTGCTCGGTCTGGTTGCTGAGTTCCAATTTGCTTGTCTGTTTTTTTCCGTACTAGTATGTCCGAATTCCGAGTCATTCTGTGTTTTCTACTATATGATATCCAATTCCAATTCTATTTCGCAAATGATCACACACGATACAATGAAGACAAAGATGTATTCAAGTCATCTCGATGCTGTATGACGCTTCCCGAGTATCTAATCCTACTCACATGTCGCAAATGATCACGGCCTGATGATACAATGAAGATAAATGTATTCAAGCAATCTCGAGGGTCACAATAGGTATAGATAGCAGTCTACCTCTAACTCGCCACTTTACGACACTCTATGACGCTTCCCGAGGGCACGCGAACTCGGCCCAGCAGTTGGGGAGCACATCTCACTCCCTCTCGCCTGTTGAGCTCTGCTGCTGCAAGTCTGTAGACAGTAGTGAGATCAAGTTATTGATTAACGAGAGGTTACTTACTGTCGCACGCACCACTGACGCCCGTGTCCGAGTCTTCGCAGCCTCAGTATGGGTGCCAGCCTTGGACTAAATCTTTCAGTGCCGGTGTGGGTGTACAGTCAGGGAAGGCTTACACGTCGGTTGGCGGGCTGTGGAGTCTTGGACTCGCACTCAACATTGGGCTTATGGTCTTCATTGTCAGTGCGAGGTAACCAGGCTCCGAAGCTGGATAGATTCATTGTGTGCTCTGAAGTGGTGGGTAACGCCGGGAACTTCACTTGAAATGACTGTTGTCGTCAGCTAGCGCCAATCAGAGTGGGATGAATATGCAACGCACCAGCTCAATGTGGCTAGCCACATGCCAACTCAACCTACAGTCTTGCATAGTCACTGCTGGCGGAATTGCCACCAGAAGCTCCTGCGACTCTACAACTGGACTGATAACTTGCTCAACTTGTTCGTGAGGCGGCAATGACATCGCAGGAGGATATTGAGGGAGGGAGGATGTCGGGTGGGGAGGGGAACGAGAAGGTTGTGGACGATGGCATAAGTAAGTCTCCGCGACGGGAATCTCAACCTGAGAATATTTTATCAAAGAACCCCAATAAACAATGCCGATCTCACCTTGAGAGATGTACTTCACATTTGCCTCAGGTGCCTCTTTGATTGCATCACCGAAGCCACTATGGGTATTCCGCCACACGCGTGTTGTTGGTTCTAAGTTGAAAGAAAATCCTTATGTAATCTTGATTCACTCCTCGTTCGACCATCTGATGGACCCGACGATGAGAAGCGCCACTCATTACTTCCGTCGCGACCCCTTCGGCCTCCATGGCCCCCTCGGCCTCCCAGACCATGGGGATGACTCAGATCTCGCTGCTTCCACTCACACTTGCCTTTCATGGGTAAGTCAACCAGTTTAGGGACCGAGTTAATACTAGAAACATACAACCAACGTGAGCGATCAAGGAGATGTTCAAGGAAACAGGGTGGGTATTTTTCGGTCCAGGTTCCAACATAACATTTATCACCTTCACGCTGTTGCAAGGTCAAGATCATGCCCCCTTCACTCATCGACCCCCTCTCCCTCTTTGACCTCGTCCATGCTCTCCGCAGCCTCATTGACCTCCATGAACCCTCTTCCACTTCTTCGACCTTGTCCATGACCTCCACAGCCTTGTCGACCTCCACCAGCCCCCCTCCACCTCTTTGACCTCGTTGTCTCCGTCCATGGCCTCTTCGACCATCAGATAAGATTGATGGCCAACTAGATACCTAGTAGAAAGGTCGGGTTGAAAAATTGATGCTTGATGTATGCCCCTGACAAATATATTAGTTCGTGTCGAACCAGGCAAACAACACTGTCACCCTAGCCTATGTTACCCCACCCACCGACTCAACGCCATTTGAACCAGAACCTCCATGGCCCCCACAGCCTCCTCGGCCTCCAGGTCGTCTCTCACCTTCACGCTGCTGCAAAATCCAGACTCCCTCTGTGCCCTGATCGACCCCTTTGACCTCATCCATTACCTCGACGGCCTCGCCGACCTCCACAGGCCCTCCTGTTCCTCTTTGACCTCATGCTCCACGGCCTCGTCGCATCATCAACCTCTGGCCTCCACAACCTCTTCTACTTACACTCTGACTCAATGTCGTTCAGCACCTTCACGCTAGTCAAGACTATGCCCTCCACGCCCTCATCGACGCCCTCCCCCTCTTTGACCTCATCCATGACCTCCACGGCCTTGTCGATGTCAACCCCCACCAGCCTCTTCGACTTCCAATGGCACTAACACACTATCTACCTCACACACTTCTTTGACCTCGACCACCTTTGACCTTGTCCATGACCTCCACGGCCTCGTCGACGTCGACCCCCACCAGCCTCTTCAACTTCCAATGGCACTAACACACTACCTACCTCACACACCTCTTTGACCTCGTTCGCCTCTTCAACCTCATCCATGACCTCCACAGCCTCGTCGACGTCGACCCCCACCAGCCTCATCAACTTCCAATGGCACTAACACACTATCTACCTCACACACTAGCTACATCACTTTGTAAATTGTATCTAAATATTAGTCAAGCACAATAACAACAAGATTGTCATTGAGGAGCAAAAAAAACAAAGTGGTACATTGACGGCATGACGAGAACATGCCCCTCTGTCGTGAGGGGGGAGATAGCTCGCGACTCCCTGTGCCCGTTGAGTACTTAATCATTAGAATGACACAAAGACGCGAGGACGCACCAGCTCATATGCAGTCAAATTCTCCATCAACCCCAAGCTCACGAAGCTGAGACCGCGGCACAGGGGACAGAGGGATGTCAGACTCTCTGAGTGGGTGCTGGAACTTCAAAATCCGACTCGGACGGGTGGATGGCGGCGCAGGAGGGTCAAGATCAGGCTCACTCAGTGACGTGAACAGTGCTGCCAACACATTGGCATCCCGAGACCTCGGGGATTGATCCTCACCAATCATAATTGCAAGGTGGTCGAGGGTTTTGCTGACTGCTTTCAACTGTTTCTTCAGGCACGTGATCAGAACTGGGTTGACAGTTAGCTATGAATATCAGAGGTACGACATGAAAAATTGAACATACGATGGTCGACATATTCCGCAAGAGGCTTGGACTTAGGAGGATCTGCAGAGACGTGAGCGGAGGCGCCAGCAAGGTGGGCAGATGCAGAAGGAGAGGGATCCATGGTGATGGTGAGATGGGGTGGAAGCTGCGTGATAGCATGAGGGAGAGGAGGTGATATGGACTCACCTTTATATACACCAGGTGCCAGTGTGCGAGGACAGCACGAGAAAGTGGATCAGTGGGACAACGAAGGAAGACTTCCTCACGTGTTTAATTAATCGCGATAAAACCTGCGGAATGAGGATCCGAGTCAGTGGACGACGAAGGAAGACTTCCCTACATGTTTAATTAATCATGACGAAACCTGCAGAATGAGGATCAGTGGAACAACGAAGGAAGATTACCCGGACAAGGACAGTAGCTGCTGCGAGCACCACAGAAATAGGGAAGAAGTTGAAGTTGTGCTTTGGAGCACAGAAGGTGGCATGGCAGGTGGCAATGTGGCAAGGAGTATCTTTAGTCGGTGAAAATGTCTGAACCCGATGTAGGAGTTAGATACTCCCTACGGTTGTAGGATACATTTTCCTCGCTCTTCATCATGTCATATCATCTCCCGTCTCATCCACCATCGACTTCGTGCCAGCCCGGTTTCATTCCAAGTGTTTACAGATCATCCGAATCCAATCTGAGTCCAATCCGAGTCGACGCAATCCAATCCGGTTCTTTCGTACGTATTCCGCTTCATCCGATTTGACTTGTTCTACTCAATTTGGCCTTATTAAGGTCATTACTATCCTAACACCTTTCCTTTCTTTGTCATCTACAAGGTTTGACACTCCTTCTTTCCATACTCGCCCTACGTCAATCCTGTACACTTACTTAGGGTCGGATTACCTTTAACAGTCCTGGGTTATGCCCAGGACTATAAAACCATGTTTCTAACACAAAAATATTGTCTTTCTACGTTCAGAAGATCTCCTGTTTACTCTCCCGTGCGTGAGTGAGCTGGATAGTTTCTCTTTTACCTCGTCCTATCGTTCCTCTGCGTCTCATCTACTCGAATCAATACTCTCATCACCTCGCCTCCACCTGGATACTTTTACATCGACCGCTTTTCATTCCGGATCGTCCAGCAGCCTCTAGGACTCTTAGACAAACCTGAATCCATCATTCCTTCAAACATAACCCCCTTTGGGACAAACCTATCGCCCCACCTTTCTTCACATCACCAATTATTACTTTTCTACACCGAGCCCCGAGGGTCAGCACAAGGGGATTCTCCGTTCAACTTGAAGTAAACGGAAGCAGCGCACTAACCGTACTCTCCATGAAGACCCTTGCCGCGTAGGTCATTTGTTCACCTTCCTCTTGCCTAATCTGACTGGCAGACAGGCCATCTGCCACCCATGTGGAGGACCTACCTCAGGGTTTGATGCCTCCGCGATACCCCCTCCGCAGTTGGCAAGTTTCATGGGCTGTTGGGTGTTTCTACGACCGTGAGTGTTGGGACTTTGCCAGTCGTGAGGAGCGCCGAGAGTTCTTTCTCTGGCTCGTCAGAGGCTTCGATGAGAGGTGGCCAATGAGGCGAACCATTTTCCCTCAGCTTCCTCTCGACGTCGCATTAAACAATGCGCAGCTGCAGGAATTGGAAAAGAGAAAGCTCGACCTTCATTTTGTGAGTCTTGGATTTACCGCGACTTGTCCCGGTCATTGCTGATAATAGGCTCACCTTAGCATTTCATTCGCCTCTGGAAATGGGTCCAATACGGTCTCCAAAACTTCGGTCTGGATTTTGATATCCAAGTCGTCGAATCTGCTGAAGAATGAAGGGCGTACCTTAGACCGTCAGGCTATATTTTTTGTGAAGTACTGTTGTCCCTAGCGAAAATGTCTTCCTTCAGCTGTCAGAAACAAGACGTCGGGAGACAGAACCCCAGTAATCACTCAAGAAATGCATTCAAAAAGCTAAGTACAACAAAGTACATATAGGATATGCTTCAAGGAGGCCCAGGAGGCCCTGGTGCTGGTGGTAGCATCAGAAGGGCTTCCCGAAGATCACAGCCTCCCACTTCTGGGGTAATTTCGCACGAGTGGGGGTCAGTGACTGCACCGCCGTACAAATTATGTGGGTCTTGATACCATCCCTTGGGATTGGCCACATCTCTGCGCGAAGGGGTGCGTAGAGTTGCACAGCCATACGGATCATGATTGGGGTGCAAGCTTTTGTGTCGTTGTTGGTAAGGCTGGTCGAAGTAGCTGACCACATAGCAAGGGTCAAACAATGCGTGCATTGGTTGACCATACGTGGACGGTGGGAAATAAGGTAACGGAGGATGGTCCTGCAGATAACCCATTGGTCGAGGAGGCACTGGAGGTCGGGTGGAGACCTCTAGGGGCACAGGCAATGGCAATGCCCCATTCTGGGGTGGCAGAGGCGGTGGCATGACGAGATGAAGTTGAGAGGGGGGGGTGCAGGAAGGGCAGGAACAACCGGCAGCGAGCCCTCAGATGGTGCCACAGATGCAGTAGGAGCTGGTGACGCCCGAGAGGGAGCAAGAGTGGGGGGTGCGACAAGATGAAGCTAAGTAGGGGGGGGTGCAGGAAGAGCAGGAACAACTGGCGGAGGGCCCTCGGATGGTGCCACAGACGCAATGGGGATTGGTGACGCCAGAGAGGGAGTAAGAGTAGGGGCTGGCGATGAGCGTGCCCCGTTGGATCGGGGAAGTTGTAAATGTTGGGGTGAGGGTGAATCGAGGACATTCACCTCTGTCGTGCCCTTGAAATTTTGGTGAAGTGCCGCTGTCACAGCCACCTGAGTAACCTTGTCCGCAATCCCACTGCTTTGGAACAAATTATCGTCATTCAAAACCATGTTTTTCTTGACCAAGCGAGGTTTTGGGCGTCCTGAAAAACACTAAGCAAATGATGGCAACGTAATCAAATATGAAACAATCTGACCTTTGGGAGGTTCCATGGCTTTGTTGATGTCTGACACGAATGTGTCAGTGAAGTCGAACATGGGAAAGCGATTACTTACGTCCTTCAGCAGCACTCTCATCTTCCGAAGAGATGACCATATCGGTACTCTTGAATTTTTTGGTAGCGCCTCCACCGCCTCGTTGAGTACCTTGCACCTTAGTGGCGTGCTTCTTTCTGCCACATTTTGTGGCTTCTTGGCGTCGGCGAGGCTTGACATCCCTTGGTGGTTCTGGCTCGCTATCAGAACTGATGGAAAGTTGGGTCACTCCACAGGGCTTCTTCGGGCAATGTGAGGATGCTTCAGAAGCTGCCTCAAACTCTGAGTCAGACGCAGGAACCTTCTCCGATTGTGCACGCTTGTCATGCTTAATTGCAATGCCATTCGTCCCGCGGCGTCTTGGCCCCCTTCTCTCCACTTCAGATTCCGAATCAGATGCCAAAGCCATCTCTGATTGAGAACGCTTGCCGCGTGTGGCGGCAATACCACTTGTGCCGAGGCACCAGGGCCCACCTCTCTTACATTTCCCGTCTACAAACATCTGTTTGGCACGGGAGTGACATGACGAAGGAGATGGAGTCTCCTCGATGACCACTGGAGCAACACCGGCAAGGAGATCGGCTGCAGAAGATATGAGTATGCGCTGTTCAAGCAGGTCACATAATAACATCACTTTCCAATTTCTCGGGCACCCTTAACATGTTTGACCTTCAGCGTGCCCGCCTGGATCGCACATATCAAACACTTCATCTCGGAAAGCTTCAGATCACTTATTCCTTTAGTTCGTTTGCTGCGGCATTCCCCAGGCATCAGCGTATCAAATGGGTAACCTTCTATAATGAAACCACCATTTGCCAAAAGAGGGAGTAGCGCCTTCCATGGGAAATTTTTTCCTCCAAGCCTCAATACATCCGCCCCTGCGGCCACTGATGATGATCATTGAGGCCGATTGAATGGAATAATGATGATGAATCATACTCACATATTAATTCAAGGAGATGTTTCTTCAAAGCATTCTTTTGGGCCTCATAGGAGGCTTCGACAGTGGCTGAGGTTCCGATGTCGCAGCTAGAGGACTTGGCACGGGGATCAATACGAACTTTCATTCGGTCATCATCATGGTCGTCGCTGGTATTGTCGCCCTCCCCAAATGCTTCGGCGACAGTGTCCAGGGACGCCATATGACTATGACAGTTGATTCAAATCAAATGACTGCAACGAAGTCAAAGACTCACAAAATGTGCGCCTTGAGATGACCAATGATCGTGTCCTCATCTGCCTTACAACGGGTCGGCCAAAACTACGCATCCAATATTAGTGCACATGCTATGCTTGGAGAATACGGATAAAACAACCTCTGCGGCTCCTTTAGTCACATATGCATGACCAAAAGAATTATCTTCATTGACGATATTCCCACACATGACCAGGACACTCTGGAAACCGTACTTCTCAGCCGCCACGTCCATCTTAGGAACGAAATATGAGAATCAGGAACATGAAGCATTAATAGACTTACCATGTTGCAAATCTTACGTCAAATGTTGCCGAAAACTTGGCCCTGCTGAGCAAGTGTCTGCTCCGACGTCTTCATAACTTCAGATATCTCGAATACATCCAGGGTCTTCTTCCAATCCTCGCCCTGATCTGAAACAAAATGTTTGTAGCAGCAACTCATCACGGTGGGTGTGGCTGGAATCATAGCTTAAGAGCGTATCTAGACAGGTCAAGTGAGTAAACTGTACCTGGCTCATCCGAAGTGATGCCCGCTCGGTGACGTTCAGCGGCCTCGTTGGCCTTCCAGAAAGCCTGGTATTTGTTCCAATAATTTGAATTCACGATCACACAACCCCGATCTCGATGCCATGTTTCGGCAACTTGCTGCGCTGTCAGCGACATCTCCTCAGCAACCCTCTCGAGGATGACTTCCATTTCATCATACCCTTTTTGGAGGAGTTGGAGAACCCAAGTAGATCTTCGCCCACCAGTCGGAGTGCAGGGCAACAGTGATTCCGAGGGGGGACGTGGCTCATCCTGGTCATCTGGGTCGCCAGTATGCACATTGTGGTCAGCAATGGTGGGTGGCGCAGGGTCCGATGTGTGAGAAACAAGCAGAGTTGGAGGAATAATGTTCATTGTAGGCATAGGGCGAACCGTGATGGTAGTGTCGTCATCAACGACCTGATGGTGGTGAGGATGGGGGTTCAAGGGCAATCGAGGACGCGGACCAATTGGTGGTGGAGGTCCAGGGTCCAGAAAGGAAAACTGACTGGGAGGCGATGCCGCACGGGAAACAGGTACACCAATAGGAGGGGGGACTGATGGGGCTCTCGATGGGGCCAAAGATGGTGCTCTCGATGGGGCCAAAGATGGTGCTCTTGATGGGGCCAAAGATGGCTCTCTCGAGGGAACAACTGACTCAGAGGATGGTCTCGAAGGAACCAAGCTTGTTGTGAGGGTTTCGACAGGAAATGGATATGTAGGTTCTTGGAGGGGTGGCACAGACGGTATGCGAACCGTGTAACGATGGTCACTGCTCAATGCTGGAGGACCCGGGGGTGGAGTACCAGAAGGGCGAGATGGCTCAAACCCATGGTGTAGAGCTTGAGTTGGAACTGCCATCGCATGGTGGACTCGTGGACCTGCGGGATGAGCGGTGGATGAAATGGTCAGAAGAGAGCATTTTGAACTCTCTCGAGCAGGAAGGTCTTCTTTTCTACGCCAACTGGGAGTGTCTGGAGGATCAGCCTGATGAGCATTGGGCTCAATATCCATCTGGGCACACCGGTTCGAGGCTCCACAGACAATACCACTGTCCCGAGCTGTGGGCTTCAACCTGGTATGCAACCTACTTGGAGTTTGGATTACAGGACTAGCGCTACGGCGACCTCCACCAATTTGTTTAACAATGTAGTCATCCGGAAGAAATTCCGAAAACATTTCTGTGGATCACATTGATCAGTGGGCGTGTATGACAAAAGAGATTGCTCACCAAATATGAAGAACAAGCAAAGAACAATTCAAAGGCGCACCTCATTCCTGAGAAAGATACAGAGGGAGTGGGGGAAGGCGAGGAGGCGAGAAAGGGCGACGAAGGCATTTTTAAGTTGTAGCCTGAGATCTGAGCGTGCGATTCAATATAATACGGATGCATATGAGATTCTATGAAGAGCCAGAAATACGTTGAAGGATCGTCAGAACTAACTTAGATAGATGTTGCTACTCGACAAGGGTGAGGCCGAGCTTCAAAGGCTGTAGCAGAGGAGTCAAATGGGTTACATAATAGTACAAGTAGCCAATCAGGTGACGAATAACGGTCCTACTGAAGCTACTGAACTCGTGAAAATACTATAATTGTAGTTCATGTCCGAGGCAGATGTGTGTGTGTAGGGAGTGGAATATTAGTCTGACATCGATGGGATGATTGAATCTATTGGAACGAACAAGTGGGTCAGTCGAAAACCAAGTTATGCATATGGGACTCTTACTACTAGTAGTACGGACTTGGATGATCCATATCAATCATACTCAAGCTTAGTTAGTATTTGACTCTGGCAAACAAGCGCACATCATCAGATTGGTGACAGCGAGCGTACAATGAATCCGAGAGTCGATTCATTCAAGTTTCACTTGCAAGATCTTTCTGACATTTGCTCACCCAGCCCATCGAGCAATTATTGAATTTCAGGGACACATGCCACTCATGCTGTGCAAAATCATTGAGTCACATCACAAGACTTGTTCGTGTCTAGTATTCAAGGAGGCCTTACTAAGAAGTGCCGCTATGTTAGACGAGACCGAAGTGCTTCTGTGGCATAGCGACCCTCCATATCATCAGCCCAAACCTCACAATGACATATGGAAGGAAACAGAACTCGGTTGGCGTTTTGATGGGTCGGAGGTTGCGGTGCGAGTGAGAGGCTAAGCGCCTGTGAGCTGATAGTTCTCTTTATGCAAGTATTAGGAATTACATTGCAAGGCATAAGGAAATGGCAGCTTCCTTTTTACATGGCAAGTATATGTCGTTCACTCTTGGCACACTGAGATAGAGACTCTGCAAGGGAGAAAAACCCTCACAAATGTTAGCTAGTTGGGCTAGACAGAACATTCATGTACAGATAGTGACAGAATAATGGGAGGTCCTTTTCACTCAAACTGGTGACATCAAAGCCTCGAATAGTAGCGGCGACTGTGGCAAGAACCCACACTCCACAATCATAGCCGTTGGTTTGCAAGGTCTTAACCTGGCGTGTGATTAGCGGTCAAAATAGTTCCATAGCACGGATCGCTCACAACGAGGGGGTGTGCAATCCATTCTGCTGATACGTCAGCGTGCATCGCATGGTCATGCCAATGAGCAATGTGTTGAAGTCGGGCTAAGAGTTTCATTACATCCTAACAAAGTAAGTAAACAGACAATCCCAAGGATGTGCGATAAATACCTGAACATTAGCTCGCCATCTGCGCCGTTCCCCGAGGCTGTCAAAGAGCAATAATTCCTTGCGACGAAGGTGGGCGACACAAAGGACCCAATGGCCACCTGCATCAGAGCGATGGATCAGAATAATCCATATGTCTTTGCACCAGAAGGAATTATGCTTCATCACGCGCCACAAGCAGTCATCCGAGGCATTATACCAGATGCGGATCAGATCATGAGTAGAGAAAATGGCAAATTGATGAGCATTTGAAGGTTTGATGGACGAAAAAAGAAGAGGAATGCATCCATTGATGCAAATGTCGTTCAAGCACTCTGTGGGTGATTGGAGGATCTTGATGTCACGAACCTGGAAGAATGTCCCAGAAAAGCCATCTTGAGGTGGGCATGTTCGACCCGCAAGGACTTCTGGGACGTCGGTGGGCTCACTTGACGGCAATGGAGTCATGTCAACAGACATGTTCTGGTCAAAGTTATCAATCAAAGGTTGCCCGATGTGCTAGTCAACTTACCGAGGGGTATTCCCACACAATCCTCGTGCACGGAGTTTTGGCAGGGCCGCCATCATGTTCTTCAGGGACTTGGTCGGATGTCATCCAATCATTGGATACATAATCGGCTAGAGTGGGGTTTGTGGCATCGGAATTGTCTAAGCTATCCGATGGAGGATCAGGGAATTCTGTGTCTTCATCCTGTGCGGCAGGAACGGGCACCTCTACGGTGATCCACGAGAACGATATCTCAGGAGTCCCACCAGAAAGACAAGTTGCTAGGGATAATGCTTCTTTTCGACAGGTTTTGAAGCGCGGCGCAGAGGCGAGGGGGGTGATCCAACAAGACTCGAGGGCAAGAAGATGGTCGCGACGCAGCTTAATTAGACGAACCAATAGGTTATCTTGCAATGATTCAGAAATGCTGGAGTGCAACATCCGAAGTTGATAACTTACTGTCGGTAGTGCGTAGTGAGAGTTCCACAGCTGCCAGTTCGTCACCATACCAACGGCATAAATTGTCTGCTTCGGAACCAAGCCATCGTTGCTCTTCGAGACATCGATCCATTTTAAGCAGACCTCGGATGCCAAGGCGAATGTCAGAGTCTTCTAACCAGAGAGGTACTTGCCCGGTGGACGGTGTAATCCACACGTCCTCCAAGAGAGATTGGTCTTCGCGAAGCTCCGTGAGCTTGGTCGGAAGAGATTGGGGGAGCAGTATGGCCCACCGGCGATCATAAAGCTTTTCGAGCTGCTCACAATATGAATTGAACTTGCGGATGGCGCTCAGGAGAGCGGGTTGTCGTTTTGCGATGGCTTGACGAGTCTGTTGGTGAAGCTTGGTACCTAGCAAAAATTAACTTCAGCGGAATGCCACAGGGAAACTCTTTACCAAGGGGTTTCTGACCACCTCCAACAGCCTGATCTAATTTATCCCATTCAAAAAACAAAGCTATGGCACGCTTGCAGATATTGATCTTCAGATCACGAGCTAAAATGAGTATGTGAATAAACTCGAAATCGACGCCTTCAAGGGCAGGAAATCGGTCATGAACATTGAGCGAAGCGTAGAGGCCATCGACTTTGCCCATCAGGCGTTCATGGGTTCGTTCCAAGCCTTCAAGAGCAGTCAGTGCTTCATCAGCATTACCTTCAGAGTCATGCTCGATCACACTTCGAGCTTTCTGGAGGGCTCTTTCAGTAGAATCAAGATCGGACTGTAATGAAATTACTGTGTCAAGTTGTTTCTTTAGGCGTTGCGGGGCATCTGAAGATAACTTCATGACATGTTACGAGCATAGATTGGCCGCTGGACATACGTGCGCGAACAGAGAGCTGCGAGTCCTTCTGTAAAGCCCATTGGCGTCTCAACTCCTCTATGGAGTAGCCTGATTGGTTGACCTGTTCCTCGGCAGCTCCTCCTTGTTCCTGGACGCCACATTTGAGTCGCCGTTTGATCCAGTCACCAAGATCAACTTGCATCTCGTGACCAACTGCAGCCGTGTGACGGTCAATCAGCCATATCCGACACTTCCTCTATAGAATGGTCAACAAAGTGCATTTCAGGAACGGTGGCAAATAACTTACCGAAGAAGATCGCTCGACACCTATCAGTTTAATGAATCTTGACCACAAACGTTCCGTGCCTTTGCCATCAGACAGTCCGAGCCCAGTCACCAAACGAGGATTGTAGACCAGTTGGCAAGTCCACTGGTGACCATATGCATGTATGGTGCTCGTTGCGAAACGCAGCCGTTCAGTAATATTGTCATCGAGAATGTCGTGCTATGAGCTGGTGAGATAGACAGAAAATGACTCCACAAGTTGATTTACCTTCGACAAGGTCCGTGCCAAAACGCAACCTATGTCGTAAAATACGACAACAGTTGCAGTTTCCGGAAGAAGCGAAAAGAGGTGGCTGATAAGAGCGATGGCGTATTTCTGCTGTTCGCCAGGGGAATCTATGTTTGCAAAGAAAAGGGGTATGTCATGGCGACAGATCAGACCCATGATTCCAGTGTCATCGTAGATGTCAGCGGCAGTCTTCTGCTTGTTCCCATCAGCGGCGATATATGACTCTTCGCATTCGTCGATGGCTTCATCCAGAACAGGAGAGCGATGTGCCTGTCGAGCTGGCTTTTTCCGTTGCTTCTTGATACGATCGCCGATAGCGTCGACGAATGTCTTCGGAAGGAAGTATGAAGGATCGTAAAAAGAAGGACTGTCCCCAGCACTACGACGGTGTCGGTGATGGAAGTTCCTGTCGGTTGCCACATGTATGTCTCCGCCATCACCGAGGGATTTACCGAACTTGGTAGAGCCGAAACACGCTGGACATCGCTGGACAAGGATTTGGGCACATGACGACGGTGGGTTCAGTGCCGATGAGGTGCTCGCAAGGTTGGCAGGAGGGAGAGTCGAGCATCTGATTGTATCACGACTACTTTGGATGATATTGTCGATCCTCTTCTCCACTTCAACGATAAGGATGTCGAACCATTGAACCGCAGCCCCCAAGCTGCGGCGAAATGGATCTATTACAGGTTGTCCCTTCACGAGACAATATCAGACATGTAACTGAGTTCTGGCCGTCACTCACCTCTGCGTTGACAAAATTGAAACCTCGCCGAGTATAATGCGTATGAAGCGCAGACGCCAAAGCGTTGATAGCATCACAAGAGCGCTCAAAGAGAGCACGATAGAGTGCAAGGAGATCCATAGATATTGCCATCCGTGGTTGAGATGGCGCAGACGGGAAAAGCCCAAAATCTAGGAGAACTTCGCTGAGAGATGAACATTTGCAACTGCCGACATCGACAAAGGTGAAATCTGATGAAACTGAATGTCACGTTGGCACGCACACGAAACGTGTGTAAACTTACGATCAAACATCAGGCATAGAATCTTTGTATGCTTCAGTTCACAGTCTGTAGTGCGACAGAGTGAAATGCGATCCAGGATGGTTCCAAGAGGCTTGCCGAGAGTGCGTGCCGTGCATCGAAGATACAGTTCAACTAGTGTCGGCAGGAGCGCTTTCCAGTTGGCATACTGATGTTGCATGGCGGCGGCATAATTACGTCGTGGACGCTTGAGAGGAATACTGGGGGGTGGTTGAGGAGCATGTTCAACGACAGTCTCAAAAGGATCGTCCTCGATCATAAATAAGGGTCCATCCACTTCAACATCCATGGGGGAATCATCAAGAATCTCGCCATTCAGGTTGTCAACACTGTTTTGAAAGGGCGAAGTAGGTATTGGTTGGGGGGAAACCACATGCGACGAGGGATTGAGCAGCTCTGCCAATCGGGCAAGACTCTTTTGATGTCGGGCTAATTGACCTGGAATAGAGACCAGTCGGGAGGTTTGGCGCTTGTCTCGGGGTCGTTTGGCGCTTGAGAAATGGTGGCCAAGGCCAGACGTTGCCGGTTGCGCTCTTCGAGTGCCAGGACGAGGGGGCATGGGTGGAACAAAACAGTAGATTGGTTGAACAAGTTGAAAGAAGCATTGTTGAGTCAATGTCGGCGTGGAGTATTGGTGCCGTCCGCCGAGGTCACTGAGGTAATGGCATAGATGTTGTGGGGAGGTTCACGAGGTCGCATTGCAGTAATCACCCAATGTGATGGTTGTGGGGAGGTTCGTGAGGACTCGCGCCAGAGTTCCAGAGGCACAGGAGGGCGTATGGTTACTTTCCGAATAAAGTTATTTTTAGAACCTCCAGGAAGTTCGGCCTCAGAGGATAATTACAGTCAACATAGAAAACCGGCCTCTTAGGTCTTTATTGGTACCGAGAAAGTGCTGCCTAAAGTGCTTGAGCACGGGGAGCTGAGTGCAAGACAAAAATCCGTTATTGAATCCAGTAACTTAGACGTGATTTGCAAGTACAGCTTCGAGAAGGTCCCCAGTGAACCAGAAAACAACGTGAAGATCAGTGTCTCCAAGGAAGGCAATCTGAAAACAGCTCCAAGTTTCTAATGGAAGTAAATTCGATTGGTGTAGCTTTGTTTGGAAGGCGTGTTAGAATCAGTTCGAGCTTCATCAAAGACGGTACAGCGACATGAACAGTGGGATCAGGGGCCTTAATGCCAGACAAACCTGCGGAACCTCAAAAAGAGTGGCCGAACCAGAGTCGTGGGCCAGAGTCGTGGCATTGCAGATCGTAATGAATATCTTTATCGAGTCCATGGGGTGGGTCACTACAGGTGTTTCAGATACGATGAGTGTACCCCAAGAGGATCGTCGATGTTTCATCCTTGGGTTGTCTTCGGAAAGAATGGGTCTGGAAAACAAGTTACGGAGCCGTGTCAACGTTTACATACAGGAATGAGAACAAACTGTACATACGATAGCCGAAAAACCACAAGCTTCAGGAAGACACCGTGTCAAGGGCGTTAGATCGACAAGCTCTGACCAAAGTACGTCCAATACGGGTTTTTGAAAGTACGACACGTCCTGGCGAGCGCAGCTAGAAATGTGGTATACCTCCACCTGTCGGGCGCCTAACGCGATACTGGAGGAGCACAGTAGCCAAAGATGATGCGGAGGAGCTCGTCAATGTGAAGTGCAGGGTGCATGGCGCCAACACGGATTTTGACGCAGTTCCGAGTCTCAGAGGTTCTGACAGTAGTAGCAGAGTTAGCCTACTGACCGGTCGAATGCTCGACCGTATATCGTCTTCCTGGAGACGAGAAGCATTCTGTATCTGTATCGTGGTGACGATCGCGCAACGTTCAATATTGCAATGCTCAACGTTTCAATACTCACTTGCATTGACCTGACTTCCAATAATGGGTGAAGCAGCCATTGGAAGTTCAATTCGTGCCTGCCACTCGGTGAAGTAAATTGATTCTGACCTCTGTCAATCTTGCCAGTTTACGTGGAAGCTGTCTAATGGTGGGTCCTTTAGCATCCCAGGGGTTTCTCCCAGGGTGACTCATTTCAAGAGGAAGCTTCCGCCGTGGTGACTATACCAGTGGTTATGCAGTAACATTGGTCGTCCGTTCACGCTTGTCGGGATTCTAATAGTACAGTAATACGTATTGTGTTTCGAGACAATTATGACCGTGCCGATGGGTCCGATCGAGCCAGCGACCATGACTGTCAGGTACATTGTTACAAATCACGCTCACACCGAGCTGCACAACTTCTATAGGACGCGTCACTCACCCGCCATACGGGGATGAAGAACGCTAGTTTGTTCGGCGATTGAGTCACTGGGTGAGTCTAGCTATTGCTGACTCACAGGTTGCTGTACGAAAACCCCCGCTTAAAGTTACATGGGAGTCGCTGACTAGATCGTAGTGTCCCCTCGGGCCCAGGCCGGCAGTCGGTGACGTGTACTGATGGGCCTGCCGAGCACTCTGCAGTTTGCCAGACGAGTCGCTGTTAATCAAAGTCGGGGGAATACTTATAAGACGCGGGAGCTTGAAGGATGACCTTACGTTCCTGCCTCCCGCAACATCGTATATCCTGGATTTGCTCTTCATTGCGCCATCATGACCCTTTCAACTGCACCTGTACTCGTGGTAAGTCTGAATTACAACACGATGTGCAGGGCTGACGTGCCCGTAATGTGTATTAGGCTGGTAGTGGGCCATCCGGACTGGTTGCCGCGCTCACGTTGCTGCAGAACAATGTCCCTGTGCGAATCATCGAAAAAGAGTCCCATCACCAAATCGGCCAGCGCGGAAACGGGATTTGGGTAAGTACTAATGAATGGATCGCATTCTGATACGCGCTGATACCGTTGCATGATTTCAACAGCCGCGTACATCGGAAGTGTTTCACTTCCTCCGTGTTCAGGAGATTCATCAAAGGGGTACAGCATTGTTCTCTGTGAAGGAATACAAGCCCGGCTCTCTTGAGTCTGTTAACTCCTTTGTGATGTTTCCCCCCACCGATCCGACACCCTCCGTTCCTTATGTAGGCACTCTAGGGACCATTTATTGGCGGCTAGTTGCTAATTTTATATCTCCATAGAGTAACCCGACGATCCTCGGTCAACCAGCACTTGAAGGCATTCTACGCTCCCATCTCGAGAAGTATGGCTGTTTTGTTGAGCTGGGAACGGAACTCCAATCTTTTGAAGACGATGGGGACCAAGTACTTGCGAAGCTGGTCAAGACGAAGGACGGTGAAGAGGTCTCCGAAACATTTGAAGCCTCGTATGTTATCGGGGCGGATGGCGCCAAAGGTATGTGGCATCCATGAACCATGGTTGCATCCAATGAACGATGTGCTCTGTTAGGGATTACTCGGAAACAACTTGGATTGTCGTTCCTTGGTGAAACAAGACAAGATTTAGTTGCAGTGGTCGGCGACATCTGCCTTGAAAACGAGGGACTTGACAGAAACGTACGTAAAGAATTTCTGGTATATAATGGGAAACTAACATTCCCTTTCAGCACTGGCACATGATCGGTGTTGGATCAGGCAACCGGTGAGTGTGAATCCCTCAAGATGTTTCTACATCGTACCTAATTACAGGATAGATTTATGCTGCGCCCAACGGATGAAGTCGGCCCCGATGGGTTCCAGTTCTTGCTATCCTCGAAGGACTACGATCCAAAACAACTGATCGCAGACGAGAAGTTAATGTTCAAGTGTATGTCTGAACTGATGGGCCAGCAAGTTAACGTCAGAAAGATTGTTGTTCTGTCGGAATTCCGGTTGGCAATTTCAGAGACCATCGTTAGTGGCTGTTTTTTCACTACTCAATACAGACCCAACATCAGAATGGTCGACAAATTTGGTCTTGGACGAGTTTTTGTCGCTGGAGGTAAGAGATCCACGTCTTTCTGTTCTGTCTTGAACTAATATGTACCTCACGTAGATGCTGCACAGTATGTTTTTCGTGCTCCATCCGCATACTCCAACTAATTCTCTTACAGCGTTCACAGTCCCACCGGTGGTCAAGGTCTGAACACGTCAGTTCAAGATGCTGTATGTATCTCTCCAGACAGCATGCTCTTCGTGGCTAACTCAATTATTTCTACAGTTAAACCTAGCGTGGAAGCTGTCCTTGGTCTACAAAGGGCTTTCCCCGGTGTCCCTTCTCGATTCTTACACCTCTGAGCGTCTCCCAGTCATTGCTGAAATGCTTAACATCACCACTGGGCTTCTCAACAAGTTGATTAATGAAACACACTCGACACAGGGCGGCATGGCACGTGAGCAACGGATGACCATGCTCGGTGTGAATTACCGCACGAGCCCTATCGTGATAGAAGGGTTCACGCAGGCTGATCCTGTGAGTGCCTATGGCGTTTTGCAGGAAGGTGTATTGGTGGCAGGGGATAGGGCACCAGATGCCCCTGGACTAGTCATGGATTCGAGTGGGGGGGAGACAGAGACAAGGTTGTTCGATATATTCAGCGCCGTGCGTCACACTGTGCTGGTCTTCGTGCCTGATGCGGCGTCATCGACGGATATTCTTGAGGGGCTGCAGAGGTATCCAAAGGATGTGATCAGGCCGGTGATCGTCCTTCCTCAAGGATCCGAGGTGACTGCAGTAGCACAGGGAGATGTTGTCGCCGACCGCCAAGGACACGCCTACCGCGCATACCTGGCGGTGAGGGGAGAACGAAAGGTAGTCGTGGTCCGGCCTGATGGAGTGGCAGGTGCTATCGTGCATGGTGTTGAGGGGTTGGGCAAGTATTTCTCCAAGATTTTGGTCTGAACACGTTGTATTCTTGTACTACTACCAGTGAAGTATTTTGTTGTATGGAACAGTGTCACTATTATTTACTAGGGTTTGCAGGGCCGTCACGCATAGTATGAGTCCTCACACTAGCAGAATAAGATACTAAGGGATAAGATTCAGATGCCAGTGAGCGCGATGTAGTGGTGCGAGAAAAAAAGACGGCTGCTTCAAGGTAACGGCCCGGGTGCGTCCTTAGACAGCATTCTTCCAGCTCAACCTGGCCTCTGCTAGTGAGCTTTCTCCGGACCACACTCGGGACGGCACTCTTCGGTAACTTGGACCCTTTCCGACTTTGAATTATTAAGCGTCACCTCATCATCGCCAAATGGCAAATACTCGACCTTGTCACCATAATTACTGCAGAAGAGCTGACATGTACGTTTTGAAGGGCGGACGTATGAATGCGCTTGGCGAATAGATTTCGCACCGAATCATGACGGATGAATTCAACGTTCTGAACCTGTGAATACAAGTCATTTCCACTAAGGTTTGCCAAGTATGAAGTTCCAACTTCCATCACCGCTTCCAAATGAATTTCACGTTGATCGCGTTCGTTCAGCCTTGGTGTGCTTCTCTGTTGGTATCGCATATTGTCTACGAGCGTCCACCGGCCTCGAGGCGTTGCCTCGTCAAGGTGGTTTAACACCTTTTATAAAATATTGTTTTTTTCAATCTGTAGTTAGAGAACTGCACGGGTATGGATCACCCATGACAGGTTACGGGTATGGGTGTCCATGAGTGGTTGCCATATATGGACCCGTGGACCCGCCACCCATCGTGACCAATACCTGCACACCTAACCTCGTATCTCATCACCATGGCCGCCATTTGATTTGTGGCTTCAAAGCTATTGAAATGGATCACATTTGATCCATTTCAATGGCTTTGGAGCTGCGCTTTTGCCTCAACACTTCCCGAGCTCGCCTCCTCCTTCTCTCACCCATTTGGACCATTTCCCCCCCATATCTCACCACCATTGCAGCCGTTCGATTCGTGGCTTCAAAGCCATCAAAATGGATCATATTTGATCCATTTCACATGGCTTTGGGGCTGCGCTTCTGCCTCAACACTTCCCGAGCTTGCCTCCTCCTCCTCCTACCCCCTTGGACCGTTTTTACCCCGTATCTCGTCGCCATCGCTGCTGCTCGATTTATGGCTTCAAAGCCATTGAAATGGATCACATTTGATCCATTTCAAATGGCTTTGGGGCTGCGCTTCTGCCTTGACACCTCTCAACTTCGCCTCCTCCTCCACCTACCCCCTTGGACCATCTTCATCCCATATCTCGTCACCATTGCGGCCGTTTGATTCGTAGCTTCAAAGCCATCAAGCCTCATCATATCTGATGAGGTTTGCATGGCTTTGGGGCTGCAAATCATTCTCACCTTTGTATTCCATAGTTCCACCAGTTACCCATCATACCCGTCAGGGGCACCCGCAGGATATAGAACCCATGGGTTACGGTACGGGTTGTGACAGGTTGGGTACGGGTTGGTGCCACGACACCCGTGGGTTCACCCGTGCAGAACTCTAACAGGGGATGAGTCTACAATGAAGTTGAGTGAGCAGAAACAGCCCAAAAGGGAGGGTGTGCGCATGCGGGTGGCTGTGCTGCGTCGGCCTACTGAACGGACGAAGGATTTGAGCTCGAGTTCGAATGCCGCTTGGCGAGCCACATGGTTTTCGTTGAGCAAAAAAGGCAGCTTTGTATTGATAAGCGAAATAAGCGACGGGTAAGTACAGAAGCGAAATAAGCGAAATACGCGAAAAAAGCGTCGGATAGGTATGGTCAGACTACTTTCCCGCGCCGTTCTCCCTTTAGTTTTTAGACGAGGCGTTTCACCCGAGTCATTGCCTCGTAAGGTTAATTTTTTTGGGTTTGTAAAGTTTGAGTAGGTAGTGGATTATCTGAGTCAAAGTAAATGGTTTTATTTTATTTGAGTATTCAAGTATGTACAAAGTTCAAGTGTAGACTCATGTAGTTCAATTTATGATTGACAGTGAAACAAACATGCCAGAGTGAAATCAGGATGGGTCAAGGGAAGTGGGGTAACTGGGACATGTCACAGCAGTCTCGGGTTGATGTAAAGGTGGGAATAGGACCTAAACAGAGTAAGTAGAGTGGGCACCAAGGGGCAAATCAACTGGTCGCGAAACGAACGTACCACATTGAAATTGAGACAAAGGGGGATGGAGGCAAGAGGAGTGACTCGGACATGTTGGGGCTGTTTGATATTGATATAGAGGTGGGAATGGCGGCTAAATAGACTAAATGGAGTGAGCATGAATTGACGAATCGATCGACAGCGAAACGAACGTACCAAAATGAAATTGAGATCTAGGGAGGATTGAGGCAACTGGGGAGACTGGGATGGATCGGGGCCATTTCGGGTGGAAGTAAAAGCGGGACTGGTACCTAAATGGACCCAATGGAGTGAGTACAAAGGGGCGAATGATTCAGTAGTGAAACGAACGTACCAGAGTGAATTGAGTTGCAAGGAGGGTTGAGGCAAGTGGGGCGACTTGGGGCATGTCGAGGCCGTTTTGCGCAGATGTAAGGGCGAGGATAGCACCTAAATATACTCAATGGAATGAGTACTGAGCGCTGAAACGATCGGGGGCGAAACGAACGCACCACAGTGAACTTGAGGTCCAAGGGGGGTCAAGGGATGTAAGGTAACCGGGACGTCTCGGGGCCGTTTCGGGTCGACATAAAGGTGTGAATGGCACCTAAATAGATGTAATAGAGTGTGCCCAGGGCGGCGAATCAACCGGTCGTGAAACGAACGTACCACATTGAAATTTCGGTCCAAGGGGAGGGGAGGCAAGGGGAGCGACTGGGACATGTCGGGGGTGTTTCAGGTCGAGGTAAAGGCAGGAATAGCACCTAAATAGACTCAGTAAAGTGGTCCCCAAGCGGGAAATCAATTGGTCGCGAAATGAACGTACCACATTGAAATTTCAGTCCAAGGGGGGAGGGGAGGCAAGAGGAGCGGCTGGGACATGTCGGGGTCATTTGAAGTCAATGTAAAGGTAGGAGTGGCGGCTAAATAGACTAAATGTAGTGAATATGAAGCGGCGAATCGATCGACGGCAAAACGAACGTACCAGAGCGAAAATAAGATCTAGGGAGGGTCGAGGCAAGTGGAGTGACCAGGATGCGTCGGGGCTGTTTTGGGTCGATGTAAAGGTAGGAATAGCACCTAAATACACTCAATAGAGTGAGTATAAAGCGACGAATCAATCGGCGATGAAACAGACGTACCAGAGTGAATTTGAGGTTGAAGGGGGGGTTGAGGCAAGTGATGTGACCGGGATGTGTCGGGCCATTTCGGGTCGATGTAAAGTTGGGAATGGCACCTGAATACACTCAATTGAGCGTGTACCAAGCGACGAAATGAACAGCGACGAAACGGACGTACCAGAGAGAATTTAAGGTCCAAAAGGGGGGGGTCAAGGCAAGTGGGGTGACCGGGATGCGTCGGGGCTGTTTAGGGTCGATGTAAAGGTAGGAATAGCACCTAAATACACTCAATAGAGTGAGTATAAAGCGACGAATCAATTGGCGATGAAACAGACGTACCAGAGCGAATTTGAGGTTGAAGGGGGGGTTGAGGCAAGTGATGTGACCGGGATGTGTCGGGGCCGTTTCGGGTTGATGTAAAGTTGGGAATGGCACCTGAATACACTAAATTGAGCGTGTACCAAGCGACGAAACGAACAGCGACGAAATGGACATACCAGAGAGAATTTAAGGTCCAAAAGGGGGGGTCAAGGCAAGTGGGGTGACCAGGATGTGTCGGGGCTGTTTTGGGTCGATGTAAAGGTAGAAATAGCACTTAAATACACTCAATGGGGTGAGTACAGAGCGACGAACCCCTCAGCAGTGAAATGAACGTACCAGAGTGAATTTGAGGTTGAAGGAGGTCAAGGCAAGTGGGGTGACCGGGACACGTCGGAGCCTTTTCGGGTGGGTGTAAATCAGATAATGGTACCCAAATAGACTACATAGAGTAAGTACGAAGTGCCAAATCGACCAGTTGCGAAACGAACATACCAGAGTGTGCAACACCATGAACACACCACGTCGATTGCAGCACGTACCAAATATGGACATCGATCAGAGGCGCCAGCCGAGCCACATGGTTTACGTCGAGCAAAAAAGGAAGGATTGTATTGGTAAGCGACGGTTACAGAGATAGCCGACACAGGCGAAATAGCCGAAAATTACGCGGTACGCGAAAAAAGCGTCGGATAGGTAGCCTCAGACCACTGTCCCACGACGTTCTCCGCTAACTTATTGACGAGGCGTTTCACCCGAGTCGTTGCCTCGCAAGGTTATTTTTTTGGGTTTGTAAAGTTTGAGTAGGTAGTGGATTATCTGAGTCAAGGTAAATGGTTTTATTTTATTTGAGTATTCAAGTATATACAACATTCAATGTAGACTCAAGTAGTCAAATTTATGATCAACAGCAAAACAAAGATACCAGAGTGAAATTAAAATCCAGGAAGGGTTGAGGGAACTGGGATAACTGGGACATGTTGCAGCAGTCTCGGGTTGATGTAAAGGCAGGAATAGGACCTAAGTAGAGTAAGTAGAGTGGGCACCAAGGGGCAAATCAACCAGTTGCGAAACAAACATACCACCTTGAAATTGAGACACAAAGGGGGATGGAGGCAAGAGGAGTGACTGGGACATGTCAGGGCTGTTTGATGTCGATATGGAGGTGGGAATGGCAGCTAAATATACTAAATGGAGTGAGCATGATCGACGAATCGATCAACAGCGAAATGAATGTACCAAAATGAAATTAAGATCTAGGGAGGATCAAGGCAACTGGGGAGACTGGGATGGATCAGGGCCATTTTGGTTGAAGTGAAAGCAGGACTGGTACCTAAATGGACCCAATGGAGTGAGTACAAAGCAGCGAATCATTCAGTAGCGAAACAAACGTACCACAGTGAATTTGAGGTCCAAGGGTCGAGGCAAGTGGGGCAGCTTGGTACATGTCGAGGCCGTTTTGTGCAGATATAAGGGTGAGGATAGCACCCAAATACACTCAATGGAGTGAGTAGTGAGCGCTGAAACAATCGAGGGCGAAACGAACATACCACAGTGAATTTGAGGTCCAAGGGGGGTCAAGGCATGTAGGGTAACGGGGGCGTGCCAGGGCCGTTTCGGGTCGACATAAAGGCATGAATGGGACCTAAATAGACGTAGTAAAGTGTGCCCCAAGCAGCGAATCAACCGGTTGTGAAATGAACGTACCACATTGATATTTCAGTTCAAGGGGGAAGGGGAGGCAAGGGGAGCGACTGGGACATGTCGGGGGTGTTTCGGGTCGACGTAAAGGCATGAATGGGACCTAAATAGACGTAGTAAAGTGTGTCCCAAGCGGCAAATCAACCGGTCGTGAAACGAACATACCACATTGATATTTCAGTCCAAGGGGGGAGGGGAGGCAAGGGGAGCGACTGGGACATGTCGGGGGTGTTTCGGGTCGACGTAAAGGCAGGAATGGCACCTAAATAGACTCAGTAGAGTGGGCCCCAAGCGGGAAATCAATTGGTCGCGAAATGAACGTACCACATTGAAATTTCAGTCTAAGGGGGGAGGGGAGGCAAGAGGAGCGGCTGGGACTTGTCGGGGCCATTTGAAGTCGATGTAAAGGTAGGAATGGTGGCTAAATAGACTAAATGTAGTGAATATAAAGCGACGAATCGATCGACGGCAAAACGAACGTACCAGAGCGACAATAAGATCTAGGGAGGGTCGAGGCAAGTGGGGTGACCGGGATGCGTCGGGGCTGTTTCGGGTGGATGTAAATGTGGGAATGGGACCTAAATATGCTCAATGGAGTGAGTACCAAGTGGTGAAACGATTGGTGGTGAAACGAACGTACCACACTGAATTTGAGGTCCAAGGGTGGTCAAGGCATGTAAGATAACCGGGACGTGCCGGGGCTATTTTGGGTCGACATAAAGGCATGAATGGCACCTAAATAGACGTAATAGAGTGTGCCCCAAGCGGCGAATCAACCGGTCGTGAAATGAACGTACCACAATGATATTTCAGTCCAAGGGGGGAGGGGAGGCAAGGGGAGCGACTGGGACATGTCGGGGGTATTTCGGGTCGACATAAAGGCGTGAATGGCACCTAAATAGATATAATAGAGTGTGCCCCAAGCGGCGAATCAACCGGTTGTGAAACGAACATACCACATTGATATTTCAGTCCAATGGGGAGGGGAGGCAAGGGCAGCGACTGGGACATGTCGGGGGTGTTTCGGGTCGATGTAAAGGTAGGAATGGTGGCTAAATAGACTAAATGTAGTGAATATGAAGCGACGAATCGATCGACGGCATAACGAACGTACCAGAGCAAAAATAAGATCTAGGGAGGGTCAAGGCAAGTGGGGTGACCGGGATGTATTGGGGCTGTTTCAGGTCAATGTAAAGGTAAGAATAGCACCTAAATACACTCAAAAGAGTGAGTACAAAGCGACGAATCAATCGGCGATGAAACGGACGTACCAGAGCAAATTTGAGGTCGAAGGGGGGGGCTGAGGCAAGTGGTGTGACCGGGATGTGTCGGGGCCATTTCGGGTCGATGTAAAGTTGGGAACAGCACCTGGATACACTCCATGGAGCATGTACCAAGCGACAAAACAAACAGCGACGAAACGGACGTACCAGGGAGAATTTGAGGTGCAAAAGGCGGGGTCAAGTCAAAGGGACAGCCCAAAAAGGCAAGCACGTGGCATTTAGCGACTGAAGCGCACAGCCGAGCGAGGAGCGAGACAGCCGAAATAGGCGTCGGGTAGGAATATTCCCACACCCCGTTCTCCGTTAACTTATAGACGAGGTGTTTCACCCGAGTCGTTGCCTCGTAAGGTTAATTTTTTTGGGTTTGTAAATAGTGGATTGTCTGAGTCAAGGTAAATTATGAGCAAGGTTTTACTTTATTTGAGTATTCAAGTATGTACAAAATTCAAATGTAGACTCATGTAGTTCAATGTATGATTGAGGGTGAAACAAACATACCAGAGTGAAATCAGGAAGGGTCAAGGGAAGTGGGGTAACTGGGACATGCCACAGCAGTCTCGGGTTGATGTAAAGGCAGAAATAGGACCTAAATAGAGTAAGTAGAGTGGGCACCAAGGGGCAAATCAACCAGTCACGAAACGAACATACCACATTGAAATTGAAACACAAAGGGGGGTGGAGGCAAGAGGAGTGACTGGAACATGTTGGGGCTGTTTAATGTTGATATAGAGGTGGGAATGGCAGCTAAATAGACTAAATGGAGTGAGTATGAATCAACGAATTGATTGACAGCAAAACGAACGTACCAAAATGAAATTAAGATCTAGGGAGGATTGAGGCAACTGGGGAGAAAAAGCAGGACTGGTACCCAAATGGACCCAATGGAGTGAGTACAAAGGGGCAAATCATTCAGTAGTGAAACGAACATACCAGAGTGAATTGAGTTGCAAGGAGGGTCAAGGCAAGTGGGGCGACTTGGTACATGTCGAGGCCATTTTGCGCAGATGTAAGGGCGAGGATAGCACCTACATATACTCAATGGAAATGAGTACTGAGTGCTGAAACGATCGGGGGCGAAACGAACGCACCACAGTGAATTTGAGGTCCGAGGGGGGTCAATGCATGTAGGGTAACCGGAACGTACTGGGGCTGTTTCGAGTCGACATCAAGGCGTGAATGGCACCTAAATAGACATAATAGAGTGTGCCCCAAGCGGCGAATCAACCGGTTGTGAAACGAACATGCCACATTGATATTTCGGACCAAGGGGGAGGGGAGGCAAGGGGAGCGACTGGGACATGTCGGGGGTGTTTCGGGTCGATGTAAAGGTAGGAATGGTGGCTAAATAGACTAAATGTAGTGAGTATGAAGCGACGAATCGATCGACGGCAAAACGAACGTACCAGAGCGAAAATAAGATCTAGGGAGGGTCAAGGCAAGTGGGGTGACCAGGATGTATTGGGGCTGTTTCGGGTCAATGTAAAGGTGGGAATGGGACCTAAATATGCTCAATGGAGTGAGTACCAAGTGGTGAAACGATCGGTGGTGAAACGAACGCACCACACTGAATTTGAGGTCCAGGGGGTCAAGGCAAGTGGGGTAACCAGGAGGGGTTGGGGCCATTTCGGGCCGACGTAAAGATTGGAATGGGACCTAAATACACTGAATGGAGTGTGTACCGAGCGACGAAACAAACAGCGGCGAAACGGACGTACCAGAGAGAATTTGTCCAAAAGGTGAGGTCGAGTCGAAAGCGAAGGGACGGCCCAAAAAGGCAACCACGTGGCATTTAGCGACTGAAGCGACCGACGCGACCGAAGCGCACAGCCAAGCGAGGAGCGAGACAGCCGAAATAGGCGTCGGGTAAGATTCTCCCACACCCCGTTCTCCGTTAACTTATAGACGAGGCGTTTCACCCGAGTCGTTGCCTCGTGAGGCTAGTTTTTTGGGGGGTTGTAAAGTTTGAGTAGGTAGTGGATTATCTGAGTCAAAGTAAATGGTTTTATTTTATTTGAGTATTCAAGTATGTACAAAATTCAAATGTAGACTCATGTAGTTCAATTTATGATTGACAGTGAAATAAACATACCAGAGTGAAATCAGGAAGGGTCAAGGGAAGTGGGGTAACTGGGACATGTCGCAGCAGTCTTGGGTTGATGTAAAGGCGGGAATAGGACCTCAATAGAGTAAGTAGAGTGGGCACCAAGGGGCAAATCAACTGGTCGCGAAACAAACGTACCACATTGAAATTGAGACAAAGGGGGATGGAGGCAAGAGGAGTGACTGGGACATGTTGGGGCTATTTGATATTGATATAGAGGTGGGAATGGCGGCTAAATAGACTAAATGGAGTGAGCATGAATTGACGAATCGATCGACAGCGAAACGAACGTACCAAAATGAAATTGAGATCTAGGGAGGATCGAGGCAACCGGGGAGACTGAGATGGATCGGGGCCATTTTGGGTGGAAGTAAAAGCAGGACTGGTACCTAAATGGACCCAATGGAGTGAGTACAAAGCAGCGAATGATTCAGTAGTGAAACGAACGTACCACAGTGAATTTGAGGTCCAAGGGGGGTCGAGGCAAGTGGGGCGGCTTGGTACATGTCGAGGCCGTTTTGCGCAGATGTAAGGGCGAGAATGGCACCCAAATACACTCAATGGAATGAGTACTGAGCGCTGAAACGATCGGGGGCGAAACGAACGTACCACAGTGAATTTGAGGTTCAAGGGGGGTCAAGGGATGTAGGGTAACCGGGGCGTGCCGGGGCCGTTTCGGGTCGACATAAAGATATGAATGGGACCTAAATAGACGTAGTAAAGTGTGCCCCAAGCGGCGAATGAACCGGTTGTGAAACGAACGTACCACATTGAAATTTCAGTCCAAGGGGGAGGGGAGGCAAGGGGAGCGACTGGGACATGTCGGGGGTGTTTCGGGTCGACGTAAAGGCATGAATGGGACCTAAATAGACGTAGTGAAGTGTGCCCCAAGCGGCGAATGAACCGGTTGTGAAACGAACGTACCACATTGATATTTCAGTCCAAGGGGGGAGGGGAGGCAAGGGGAGCGACTGGGACATGTCGGGGGTGTTTCGGGTCGACGTAAAGGCAGGCATGGCACCTAAATAGACTCAGTAGAGTGGTCCCCAAGCGGGAAATCAATTGGTCGCGAAATGAACGTACCACATTGAAATTTCAGTCTAAGGGGGGAGGGGAGGGAAGAGGAGCGGCTGGGACTTGTTGGGGCCATTTGAAGTCGATATAAAGGTAGGAATGGTGGCTAAATAGACTAAATGTAGTGAATACGAAGCGACGAATCGATCGACGGCAAACCGAACGTACCAGAGCGACAATAAGATCTAGGGA
Organism: Chiua virens; assembly: GCA_019787685.1. Lineage (NCBI taxonomy): Eukaryota > Fungi > Basidiomycota > Agaricomycetes > Boletales > Boletaceae > Chiua > Chiua virens. The sequence continues at coordinate 122,669 of JAHNUO010000003.1, forward strand.
GGGTCGAGGCAAGTGGGGTGACCGGGATGCGTCGGGGCTGTTTCGGGTGGATGTAAAGGTGGGAATGGGACCTAAATATGCTCAATGGAGTGGGTAGCAAGTGGTGAAACGATCGGTGGTGAAACGAACGCACCACACTGAATTTGAGGTCCAAGGGGGGTCAAGGCATGTAAGATAACCGGGACGTGCCGGGGCTGTTTTGGGTCGACATAAAGGTGTGAATGGCACCTAAATAGACATAATAGAGTGTGCCCCAAGCGGCGAATGAACCGGTTGTGAAACGAATGTACCACATTGATATTTCAGTCCAAGGGGGAGGGGAGGCAAGGGGAGCGACTGGGACATGTCGGGGGTGTTTCGGGTCGATGTAAAGGTAGGAATGGTGGCTAAATATACTAAATGTAGTGAATATGAAGCGACGAATCGATCGACGGCAAAACGAACGTACCAGAGCGAAAATAAGATCTAGGGAGGTCAAGGCAAGTGGGGTGACCGGGATGTATTTGGGCTGTTTCGGGTGGATGTAAAGGTGGGAATGGGACCTAAATATGCTCAATGGAGTGAGTACCAAGTGGTGAAACGATCGGTGGTGAAACGAATGCACCACACTGAATTTGAGGTCCAGGGGGGGTCGAGGCAAGTGGGGTAACCAGGATGTGTTGGGGCCATTTCGGGCCGACGTAAAGATTGGAATGGGACCTAAATACACTGAATGGAGTGTGTACCAAGCGACGAAACAACCAGCGACGAAATGGACGTACCAGAGAGAATTTGAGGTCCAAAAGGTGAGGTTGAGTCGAAAGCGAAGGGACAGCCCAAAAAGGCAAGCACGTGGGATTTAGCGACTGAAGCGACCGACGCGACCGACGCGACCGAAGCGACCGACGCGACTGAAGCGCACAGCCGAGCGAGGAGCGAGAGAGCCGAAATAGGCGTCGGGTAAGACTTTCCCACACCCCGTTCTCCGTTAACTTATTGACGAGGCGTTTCACCCGAGTCGTTGCCTCGTAAGGTTAATTTTTTTGGGTTTGTAAAGTTTGAGTAGGTAGTGGATTGTCTGAGTCAAGGTAAATTATGAGCAAGGTTTTATTTTATTTGAGTATTCAAGTATGTACAAAATTCAATGTAGACTCATGTAATTCAATTTATGATCAATGGTGAAACAAACATACCAGAGTAAAATCAGGAAGGGTCGAGGGAAGTGGGGTAACTGGGACATGTCACAGCAGTCTCGGGTTGATGTAAAGGTGGGAATAGGACCTAAATAGAGCAAGTAGAGTGGGCACAAAGGGGCAAATCAACCGGTCGCGAAACGAACATACTGCATTGAAATTGAGACACAAAGGGGGTGGAGGCAAAAAGAGTGACTGGGACATGTCGGGGCTGTTTGATGTCGATATAGAGGTGGGAATGGCAGCTAAATAGACTAAATGGAATGAGCATGAATCGATGAATCGATCGACAGCGAAACGAACGTACCAAAATGAAATTAAGATCTAGGGAGGATGGAGGCAACTGGGGAGACTGGGATGGATCACGGCCATTTCGGGTCGAAGTGAAAGCGGGACTGGTACCTAAATGGACCCAATGGAGTGAGTACAAAGCAGTGAATCATTCAGTAGTGAAACGAACTTACCACAGTGAATTTGAGGTCCAAGGGGGGTCGAGGCAAGTGGGGCAGCTTGGTACATGTCAAGGCCATTTTGGGCAAATGTAAGGGCAAGGGATAGCACCCAAATACACTCAATGGAATGAGTACTGAGCGCTGAAACGATCGGGGGTGAAACGAACGCACCACAGTGAATTTGAGGTCCAAGGGGGGTCAAGGCATGTAGGGTAATGGGGGCGTGCCGGGGCCATTTCGGGACAACATAAAGGCATGGATGGGACCTAAATGGACGTAGTAAAGTGTGCCCCAAGCAGCGAATCAACCGGTCGTGAAACGAACGTACCGCATTGATATTGCAGTCCAAGGGGGGAGGGGAGGCAAGGGGAGCGACAGGGACATGTCGGGGGTGTTTCGGGTCGACGTAAAGGCATGAATGGGACCTAAATAGACGTAGTAAAGTGTGCCCCAAGCGGCAAATCAACCGGTCGTGAAACGAACGTACCACATTGATATTTCAGTCCAAGGGGGGAAGGGAGGCAAGGGGAGCGACTGGGACATGTCGGGGGTGTTTCGGGTCGATGTAAAGGCAGGAATGGCACCTAAATAGACTCAGTAGAGTGGGCCCCAAGCGGGAAATCAATTTGCCGCGAAATGAACGTACCACATTGAAATTAAGGTCCAAGGGGGGAGGGGAGGCAAGAGGAGCGGCTGGGACGTGTCGGGGCCATTTCAAGTCGATGTAAAGGTAGGAATGGTGGCTAAATAGACTAAATGTAGTGAATACGAAGCGACGAATCGATCGACGTCAAAACGAACGTACCAGAGCGACAATAAGATCTAGGGAGGGTCGAGGCAAGTGGGGTGAGCGGGATGCGTCGGGGCTGTTTCGGGTGGATGTAAAGGTGGGAATGGGACCTAAGTATGCTCAATGGAGTGAGTACCAAGTGGTGAAACGATCGGTGGTGAAACGAACGCACCACACTGAATTTGAGGTCCAAGGGGGGTCAAGGCATGTAAGATAACCAGGACATGCCGGGGCTGTTTTGGGTCGACATAAAGGCATGAATGGCACCTAAATAGACGTAATAGAGTGTGCCCCAAGCGGCGAATCAACCGGTCGTGAAATGAACGTACCACAATGATATTTCAGTCCAAGGGGGGAGGGGAGGCAAGGGGAGCGACTGGGACATGTCGGGGGTGTTTCGGGTCGACATAAAGGCGTGAATGGCACCTAAATAGACATAATAGAGTGTGCCCCAAGCGGCGAATCAACCGGTTGTGAAACGAACATGCCACATTGATATTTCGGACCAAGGGGGAGGGGAGGCAAGGGGAGCGACTGGGACATGTCGGGGGTGTTTCGGGTCGATGTAAAGGTAGGAATGGTGGCTAAATAGACTAAATGTAGTGAATATGAAGCGACGAATCGACCGGTGGTGAAACGAACGCACCACACTGAATTTGAGGTCTAGGGGGGGTCAAGGCAAGTGGGGTAACCAGGATGTGTTGGGGCCATTTCGGGTCAATGTAAAGGTGGGAATGGGACCTAAATATGCTCAATGGAGTGAGTACCAAGTGGTGAAACGATTGGTGGTGAAACGAACGCACCACACTGAATTTGAGGTCCAGGGGGGTCAAGGCAAGTGGGGTAACCGGGATGTGTTGGGGCCATTTCAGGTCGACATAAAGATTGGAATGGGACCTAAATACACTGAATGGAGTGTGTACCAAGCGGCGAAACAAACAGCGACGAAACGGACGTACCAGAAAGAATTTGAGGTCCAACAGGCGGGGTCAAGTCGACAGCGAAGGGACAGCCCAAAAAGGCAAGCACGTGGCATTTAGCGACTGAAGCGAGCGACCCGAGCGACCCGAGCGAAGCGACCGACGCGACCGACGCGACCGACGCGACTGAAGCGCACAGCCGAGCGAGGAGCGAGACAGGCGAAACAGGCGTCGGAAATCGTTGTCGTGAGTCGCTCCCACACCCCGTTCTCCGTTAACTTATTGACGAGGCGTTTCACCCGAGTCGTTGCCTCGTGAGGCTAGTTTTTTGGGGGGTTGTAAAGTTTGAGTAGGTATAATAGATTGATTTTGGATATGATGGTTACAAATGTATAGTAGTAGTACAAATCATATTTGCAAGTTTCTAAATACTTCATTCCAAACGACATTGGTAACTTTGGTAGATTGGTGATTGTCTGGATCAGAAGGAAAGAGAACTTTGATGTTTCTGGGATGAGTACAACGTGAAAGAGCAACATAGAGTTGACCATGAGAGAAAACAGGAGAAATCAAATTGAGACCAACATGGTTGAGAGATTGACCTTGAGATTTGTTGATGGTCATTGAATAGGCCAAATGAACAGGAAATTGCAAGCGACGAAAAGGAACAGGAGAGTCTTCAAGACCACTATCCAAAGCCATGCGAGGGATAAAGACAACATTGTCATTGTGATTGGCACCCAATATGCAACACTCCAAAATGCGGCGAGTGGATCTGATGAGTCTCAAGCGAGTACCATTGTAGAGACCATGAATGGGATCCAGATTGCGCAACAACATGAGAGGGGCACCTTCCTTGAGCTCCAGGTTGTGAAGGGGAAAACCTGAGGGATTGAAGGTATGGAGAACTTCTGGCTGGACATAGTCATATTCTGTGTCAGTGACAGAGTCAGCACTGAGATAAGTCAACTTCTGGTCAGGTGCCACTGAGTTGAGGATGGTAGAGTTGATGTCATGGACCTGGACATTCCTAGGAGCAAGAATGGTACGATCCAAAAAGTACTGATCAGGCAATGGCTGGTCTCTGGCCAGGAGCTGAGAGTAGATGGCATCAATGAGGGACTGCAAGTCATCACCAGAGCGCATGTGTTGAGGAAGGATGAGATCACCATCAGTGATGCCAATTTGAAGAAGCTGTTGTGCCCATTGATCAGATTCAGGATCATGGCCAAGACGCATATTTTGAAGGAGATAGTGGACAGTCATGTTGGCCCAGAGGTTGGAGTGTGTAAGAGTGGCAGGGACAATCTGTTCCCTTGAGCCATGCTGAATGACAGGAAGAATTTGTCTAAAGTCCCCACTGAAGAGGACAGTGATACCTCCAAATGGCTGGTTTCTATTGAGAAGATCCTGAAGAGTACGATCCACAGACTCAACCACATGATGATGCTGAGCACCCACTTCATCCCAGATGATAAGTGATGTCTGCTCAAGAAGCTGGTGATTGAGATCATCCTTCTTGATGTTGCAAGTGCTCTGTTCATGGCAAGGAATGGGGATCTTGAAGCGTGAATGGGCAGTACGACCACCAGGGAGCAGAAGAGAAGCCAAGCCAGTGGATGCAACACAAAGGACAATCTGACCTCTTGCACGAACAGCAGAAGCAATGAGCTTGGCCAGATAGGTCTTGCCACAACCACCACCACTATGAATGAACATCATGGATCCAGTGGAGTTGATGACACTGTTCATGACTGCATCATAGAGAGCTCTCTGTTGAGGATTCAAGGTAGGGAGACCTCTGTCCACAAAGGCTTGCTGTTCCTGTCTGTCATATGCTCTCTGCTCATTGATGAGTTGGTTACCCTGGAATTCCTCCCAAATGTGCTGTGGTCTAGGCATGGATGGATAGTCTTCCAAGCGTTTTCCATGTCTCCTGAGATCTTTGGCTATTAGATGCAAGCCATAATCAAAGACCTGGTCTTGGGTGGGATCAAGAATATTGAGAGTATGAATGAGGTGGTGTTGTAAATCATCACAGAGGTTTTGCTTGGATGCCTCCCATAAGCGATCTGGGTCTACTGGAGAACAATGGACCAAGATGATGACAAAGAGACGACGAAGTTGATATCCCATGCTGAAATGAGCAGCTTCCTGAAGACACAACAACCATTCTCTGTCATCTTGCAAGAGACCATGTGCACGACAGGCCTCTTTGAAAGAGTCATGAAGTTGGCCATTGACAGTACGAAGATCTTCAAAGGAAGTAGCACCTATGAGAAAAAGTGATGAATATCAAACCATCTCTATACAATCAATGAACTGACCTTTGACCACAGTGAGCAAAAGACGCAAATAGAAAGCCTCTCCAGCAGTGGCAGGAATGGAATACATTCTTCCAATGGCCTTGTATCTCTGACGAACCTTCCAAACAGCATGGCCTTGATGCCAGACAAACCTCTTGGGAAAGTCTTGATAGAGGTAGTCATGTGCACCAGCAGCAATGAGATCAGGATCCTGGTTTGCCTTGAACCACCCAAGAAGTTGAGTGTCCTTTGCATTGTTGACAACATCCTGCAAAGCAGCACCAGCCTGAAAGATGACATTCTGATTACCTGGGAGATGGACAGAAAGACGATAGATGGCTGGCCATTCCATGTGCATGGGGAACTCAAAGATATTGTGACAGGCCTGAGTGGAGGAGATGTACCTGGCATCAAGATAAGAACGAATCTCATCATGGCCTTCTGTCTGAATAGTAGCACGGTCTGGACCCTTGTAGATGTACTTGTGAATATATTTGACAGCCTTGATAGAGCCACAGACTTCCAGATTGATATGACAGTCAAACTCAACCACCAACTCCCTTGGATGAGGGACCACATGTCTGTTGTCAAAGGTGTCCTCTCTCTTTTGAATGGTCCTGTCATTTTCAGGGCGAGCATAGTCAGGATAGCCATCCTCTTTGATGACAGTGACAGGAGTGAATGGCTTTGGAAAGCGCTTTTTGCAGACATTGTTCTCAATACACCTCTGAGGAGAGCAAGGACCATGAAGCATGACTCTGGAGATGGCAGCATGAAGTTGGGGATGAAGCTGAGGATCTGGAATCTGAGCAGAGATGATGGCATCCACTTGTTCTGCAACACGAATCTTGTCTGGCTCCTCCAAGAAGATCAAGAGATGCATGTGAGGCAGACCACGTTTTTGATACTCGATGGTGTAGACAAAGCCTGCCACTGTACCAAAGTAGCCACCACGAATTTTCTTAAGCAAGGCTTGCTGTTTGGCATGAAAGACCCTTGTGACCAGATCAGGCCTATCCACAGCACTTTGACCTGTTGTGATGATCAGATGATGATAAGACACAATAAGAATAAAAACAAACCTGGAAGCAAATTCTGAGTGATTTCTGGCCAGGATCCATTGGCAGTCATGGTGAGAAAGAGGTCAGGCTTTCTATATTCACGACAGATGGCCAAAGAGTCTTGAAGGAGCTGTTGCATATATCGAGGACCACCCTTGTGAGTGGAGGGCAGAAGGACACGACCGACTTGAGCCATGTCCTGAACACCATCTTGAGCCAAACGGTCTTGCAAACCCTGATAGAGATCAGCCCTGAGTCTTGTCTGATTGTTGGCAGCCCAAGTGAGGTTACACTGATCAATGGAAGCCCAACCATCACAGATCAACTGTTGAAAGAGTCTACCACCCTTGAAGAGATTGGGTGGTTCTATTTCTGGTGGACGAACATGAAGTCTGTAGGCATACCATAGCAACTGGGTGACCTTCTTGGAGCGATGAGCACGACCATGACGAACATCTTGAAGTGGAATGTTCAAATGCCAGCCTTCCTCACCATGTGGAAAGAAAAGAACATAGTGGAGTGGAAGATATGATGGATGGAGATTGCTGATGCGATGCAGGCCACCACCTTGAAGACGAAGGACGATATCACGATCCACCCTTGTGTTCTGTTCACCATCACCAGGGACAATGGCAGCTATCTCATCCACAGTTGGCAGATTGTATCTTCTACCATCATTGTTCTGCTGCAGATGAAGCCTCATGCGTACATTGGTGTGCTCCTCTGCAGGCTTTGCCTACATAGATGCAATGATCAGTTTATGTGACTCAAAAAGAATGATAAAGTTAAACTAACTCTCATAATTTCATAGGCCTGCTTATAGAGTGGAGCATAAGGATGAACATCCCTCAGAGCAGTATGCAAGTCTAATAAGATTGCAGGATTCAATTGGGGATTGCCCTGGACACGCCTATCAGTTGCCTCCTGTGGATCATAGATGTAGAGCTGAGCAAAAGAGGGCTGAAGACCTTCTGGTGGGATAAGGGCACCCATGAGGTGATGGAGTGTACCATGAATACGAAAGGATGAGGGACCAGAACCTTGGATGGCTTGGTTGTCAACATCCACACCCACAGAAGTAAAAGCCAGAGTGTTGTTATATTGGCGTATCTTCCTCTTGAACTCTCTATTATCCTGAGGGTCATCAAAGAGCTGCTGAAGGACATGTGGCCATTGTTGAACAGGGGGGAGATTGACCTGGCCTTGAAGACAGCAGATGCCAAAGCGAGGATTGTGAATGCCAGAGTTTGTAAGCTTTTCTGAGATGAAGTGAAGAGCATGGCAATTTGGACATTGAACATTCATAGGACCCAAAGAGTGGATCTGAACAGGCTCAGCATATGGTCTCCCACCAGGAGGGATAGGATGGAGTGGTTGAGGATCAATAGAATCATGAGAGCTGCTAGAGCCAGAGTCATCAGGATCAGGATTAGGTGGTTGAGGGACATCTTCAGAGGACTCAGAACTGGCATCAGATGGATCAGAATTGTCAGGATTGGGTAGTGGTAGTGGTAGTTGACTTGGTGATGGATGTCTGGATCCAGATGATGTGGATGAAGAAGAGCCAGAACTACTTGGAGATGAAACAGGAGAGCCAGGAGGTGAATTAGATCTATAACATCATAGATCAGACATGTGTTGATCAATATAGACAATCAATATATACCTTTGTCTTTGCTGGTCTTGCTCATATTGTTCTGCAGACCTTTGACTATGTTCACTCAAAGCTTCAGAGAGAAGCCTTTGTGACAATTGTCTAACTTGGTCCAAATGTATCTCCTCCTGAGTTTGTCTTTGGTGAATCTCCTGATGTAAATCCTGGTGTTGTACCTCTGAACGGTGGTGACGCTCTAGTTCTTCATGTTGTTGCAATTGAATTCGTAGTGCCTGAAGATGATGCTGATGCTCTTGCTCCTGCCATTGCTGTTGTGCTCTGAGAGTATGCAGATGCTCTTGCTCCTGCTCCTGCCATTCTTGCTGTGCTCTGAGAGCATGCAGACGCTCTTGCTCCTGCTCCTGCCATTCTTGCTGTGCTCTCAAAGCATGCAAACGCAGCTGTTCTTGCTCTTGCCATTGCTGTTGTGCTCTCAAAGCTTGTAGACGCTGTTGTTCCTGCTCCTGCCATTGTTGTTGTACTCTGAGAGCATGCAGACGCTCCTGCTCCTGCTCCTGCCATTGTTGCTGTGCTCTGAGAGCATGCAGACGCTCCTGCTCCTGCTCCTGCCATTGTTGCTGTGCTCTGAGAACATGCAGATGCTCCTGCTCCTGCTCCTGCCATTGTTGCTGTGCTCTGAGAACATGCAGACGCTCCTGCTCCTGCTCCTGCCATTGTTGCTGTGCTCTGAGAGCATGCAAACGCTGTTGTTCCTGCTCCTGCCATTGTTGCTGTGCTCTAAGAGCATGCAGACGCTGTTGTTCTTGCTCCTCCCATTGCTGCTGTACTCTGAGAGCATGCAAACGCTGCTGTTCTTGCTCCTCCCATTGCAGCTGTTGTTGTTGTTGATCTATAGCATCTTGAAAGTTGATGGTATGCTGATACATTTGATAGTTTGGCATGGGATGAGCCAAGGAAGTAGGAACAGCAGGAGCAGAAACAGAAGACCCAGGCAAAGGGAGAGGGGCCTGAGGAACAGAGTCATTGTTGACCCGACGCTGTCTATGCTGGCGACGTTGCTGATGATCATGATTAAACCCAGCCATCAATTGAGCAGCATAATCAATACGCTCAGGAGGGTTTGGATAGCCCATAGGTTGACCTGCTGGAACATGAGAGGGCTGACGACGGGTTGGTGGAGAGCCCAGAGTACGCTGATCACGCTCAGCTTGGCGAGCAGCATTTTGAGCACGCTGAGGAGAAGTGGGAGGGGTTGACCTGCATTACAGTCAGTCATAGTAGCAGCAATCATGAAAACATACATACATGATATCCAAAAACAAAGCACAGTTATAATAAAGAGAACCAAAGAGGTCTTGCTGTCTTCTGTCTTCTTCGAACGGGTCTCCAGTCAATAGCCACTCTATCTGGACGATACCCTAGCTTACGCAAAACTACTCTTTGACGCAGAGTATTACGATGTGACGTCACAGGTAAATCACACGAACCTGGGGACCAGATATATCGTCTATCCCTAAACGTAGTGGCTTAACGTCCCACTAAACCGCCCCTTGTGCACTATGGGGAACAGCAACCTTATCCTTATTTATGACGGCGGACAACCGTATGTGCAGACGTGGCTATAGAGTGTCTTTCTCTGGTTATCACGTGACCAACGGGCAGAGTGCTAGTGCCTATCTCCTTAACCCTGGAGTCCAGGTATGATATGAATCACTACATTCAAAAAGAAATGGTGACATTCATCGATGAGAACATCACATGAAACACTCACCAAAGGCACAAAAAGTGCTATCAGACACAAAGGATCAGCAAGGGCAAGGCTTGCCAAGCAAGATCTGTGTCAGAAAAACAAAAATGACATGACATTTGCTCATGCAATGACATGAGACACTCACCAGAAGCACAGATGTGTCTGGGGACACAAATGGGGAAAATCCAGGCCAAAATGGCCTTATCAGTGAAGATCTACACTGATAAGATCACAATTTGAAGGGTTTATGGGTGGAAACTCACCTTTGTTGGGTATCCCGGGCAATTCCAGGGAAGAGCAAATTTTTGGCAATTTTTCAGTGATTTTTAGATAATTATTGGTGGAGATATGGAGGAGGGGCACTCCAAAGTGCTGATGATGGTTCGAGTCGAAGAGGCGACAGCCCAAAAAGGCAAGCACGTGGCATTTAGCGACCGAAGCGACCGACGCGACTGAAGCGACCGATGCGACCGAAGCGACCGACGCGACTGAAGCGACCGATGCGACCGAAGCGACCGACGCGACCGAAGCGACCGACGCGACTGAAGCGCACAGCCGAGCGAGGAGCGAGACAGCCGAAATAGGCGTCGGAAATCGTCGTCGTGAGTCGCTCCCACACCCCGTTCTCCGTTAACTTATTGACGAGGCGTTTCACCCGAGTCGTTGCCTCGTAAGGTTAAATTTTTTGGGATTGTAAAATCAAGTAGGTAGTGGATTGTCTGAGTCAAGGTAAATTATGAGCAAGGTTTTATTTTATTTGAGTATTCGAGTATGTACAAAATTCAAATGTAGACTCATGTAGTTCAATGTATGATTGAGGGTGAAACAAACATACCAGAGTGAAATCAGGAAGGGTCAAGGGAAGTGGGGTAACCGGGACATGTCGCAGCAGTCTCGGGTTGATGTAAAGGCGGGAATAGGACCTAATTAGAGTAAGTAGAGTGGGCACCAAGGGGCAAATCAACCGGTCGTGAAACGAACGTACCACATTGAAATTGAGACACAAAGGGGGATGGAGGCAAGAGGAGTGACTGGGACATATCGGGGCTGTTTGATATTGATATAGAGGTGGGAATGGTGGCTAAATAGACTAAATGGAGTGAGCATGAATCAACGAATCGATCAACAGCGAAACGAACATACCAAAATGAAATTAAGATCTAGGGAGGATCGAGGCAACTGGGGAGACTGGGATAGATTGGGGCCATTTCAGGTCGAAATAAAAGCGGGACTGGTACTTCAAAGGACCAAATGGAGTGAGTACAAAGTGGCAAATCATTCAATAGTGAAACGAACGTACCAGAGAGAAATAAGTTGCAAGGAGGGTCGAGGCAAGTGGGGTGGCTTGGGACATGTCGAGGCCGTTTTGCGCAGATGTAAGGGTGAGGATAGTACCTAAAAACACTCAATGGAATGTGTACTGAGCGTTGAAACGATTGGGGGCGAAACAAACGCACCACAGTGAATTTGAGGTCCAAGGAGGGTCGAGGCATGTAAGGTAACCGGGACATGTCGGGGCCGTTTCGGGTCGACATAAAGGTGTCAATGGCACCTAAATAGACTTAATAGAGTGTGCCCCAAGCGGCGAATCAACCGGTCGTGAAACGAACGTACCACATTCATATTTCAGTCCAAGGGGGAGGGGAGGCAAGGGGAGCGACTGGGACATGTCGGGGGTATTTCGGGTCGATGTAAAGGCAGGAATGGCACCTAAATAGACTCAGTAGAGTGGGCCCCAAGCGGGAAATCAATTGGTCGCGAAATGAACGTACCACATTGAAATTAAGGTCCAAGGGGGGAGGGGAGGCAAGAGGAGTGGCTGGGACTTGTCGGGGCCATTTGAAGTCGATGTAAAGGTAGGAATGGTGGCTAAATAGACTAAATGTAGTGAATACGAAGCGATGAATCGATCAACGGCAAAACAAACATACCAGAGCGAAAATAAGATCTAGGGAGGGTCGAGGCAAGTGGGGTGACCGGGATGTGTCGGGGCTGTTTCGGGTCGATGCAAAAGTAGGAATAGCACCTAAACACACTCAAAGGAGTGAGTACAAAGCGACGAATCGATCGGCGATGAGACGGACGTACCAGAGCAAATTTGAGGTCGAAGGGGGGGCTGAGGCAAGTAGTGTGGCCAGGATGTGTCGGGGCCATTTCAGGTTGATGTAAAGTTGGGAATGGCACCTTAATACACTCAATGGAGCATGTATCAAGCGACAAAACGAACAGCGACAAAACGGACGTACCAGAGAGAATTTGAGGTCCAAAAGGGGGGGTCAAGGCAAGCAGGGTGACCGGGATGCATCAAGGCTGTTTCAGGTCAATGTTAAGGTAAGAATAGCACCTGAATACACTACATAGAGCAAGTACAAAGCATCAAATCGACCGGTTGTGAAACGAACATACCAGAGTGTGCAACACCATGAACGCACAATTGCAGCATGCACCAAATATGGACATCGATCAGAGGCACCAGCCGAGCCACATGGTTTCGTTGAGCAAAAAAGGAAGGAGTATATTGGTAAGCGAAAGAAGCGACGGCTGTCGAGATAGACGAAAAAAGCGTCGGGTAGGCCTTGCAGCCGACACAGTCGACACAGGCGACACAGGCGGGACAAGCGAAAAAAGCGTCGGATGAGTGACTCCCACACCCCGTTCTCCGCTCACTTTTTGACGAGGCGTTTCACCCGAGTCGTTGCCTCGTGAGGCTAGTTTTTTGGGGGGTTGTAAAGTTTGAGTAGGTAGTGGATTTCTGAGTCAAGGTAAATTATGGGCAAGGTTTTATTTTATTTGAGTATTCAAGTATGTACAACATTCAAATGTAGACTCAAGTAGTCAAATTTATGATCAACAGTGGAACAAAGATACCAGAGTGAAATTAAAATCCAGGAAGGATTGAGGGAACTGGGATAACTGGGACATGTTGTGGCAGTCTCATGTCAATGCAAAGGTGGGAATAGGACCTAAATAGAGCAAGTAGAGTGGGCACCAAGGGGCAAATCAACCGGTCGCGGAACGAACGTACCGCATTGAAATCGAGACACAAAGGGGGTGGAGGCAAGAGGAGTGACTGGGAGATGTCAGGGCTGTTTGATGTCGATATAGAGGTGGGAATGGCGGCTAAATAGACTAAATGGAGTGAGCATGATTGACGAATCAATTGACAGTGAAATGAATGTACCAAAATGAAATCAAGATCTAGGGAGGATCGAGGCAACTGGGGAGACTGGGATGGATTGGGGCCATTTCGGGTGGAAATAAAAGCGGAACTGGTACCTAAATGGACCCAATGGAGTGAGTACAAAGCAGCGAATGATTCAGTAGTGAAACGAATGTACCACAGTGAATTTGAGGTCCAAGGGGGGTCGAGGCAAGTGGGGCGGCTTGGTACATGTCGAGGCCGTTTTGCGCAGATAAAAGGGCGAGGATAGCACCCAAATACACTCAATGGAATGAGTGCTGAGTGCTGAAACGATCGGGGGCGAAACGAATGTACCACAGTGAATTTGAGGTCCAAGGGGGTCAAGGCATGTAGGGTAACGGGGGCGTGCCGGGACCGTTTCGGGTCGATATAAAGGCATGAATGGGACCTAAATAGATGTAGTAAAGTGTGCCCCAAGCGGCGAATCAACCGGTTGTGAAGCGAACGTACCACATTGATATTTCAGTCCAAGGGGGGAGGGGAGGCAAGGGGAGCGACTGGGACATGTCGGGGGTGTTTCGGGTCGATGTAACGGCAGGAATGGCACCTAAATAGACTCAGTAGAGTGGTCCCCAAGCAGCAAATCAATTGGTCGCGAAATGAACGTACCACATTGAAATTAAGGTCCAAGGGGGGGGGAGGCAAGAGGAGCGGCTGGGACTTGTCGGGGCCATTTGAAGTCGATGTAAAGGTAGGAATGGTGGCTAAATAGACTAAATGTAGTGAATACGAAGCGACGAATCGATCGACGGCAAACCGAACGTACCAGAGCGACAATAAGATCTAGGGAGGGTCAAGGCAAGTGGGGTGACCGGGATGCGTCAGGGCTGTTTCGGGTCAATGTAAAGGTGTGAATGGGACCTAAATATGCTCAATGGAGTGGGTACCAAGTGGTGAAACAATCGGTGGTGAAACGAACACACCACACTGAATTTGAGGTCCAAGGGGAGTCGAGGCATGTAAGATAACCGGGACATCCCGGGGCTGTTTCGGGTCGACATAAAGATGTGAATGGCACCTAAATAGACATAATAGAGTGTGCCCCACGCGGCGAATGAACCGGTTGTGAAACGAACGTACCACATTGATATTTCAGTCCAAGGGGGAGGGGAGGCAAGGGGAGCGACTGGGACATGTCGGGGGTGTTTCGGATCGACATAAAGGCGTGAATGGCACCTAAATAGACATAATAGAGTGTGCCCCAAGTGGCGAATCAACCGGTTGTGAAACGAACGTACCACATTGAAATTTCAGTCCAAGGGGGAGGGGAGGCAAGGGGAGCGACTGGGACATGTCGGGGGTGTTTCGGGTCGATGTAAAGGTAGGAATGGTGGCTAAATAGACTAAATGTAGTGAACATGAAGCGACGAATCGATTGACGGCAAAACGAACGTACCAGAGCAAAAATAAGATCTAGGGAGGGTCAAGGCAAGTGGGGTGACCGGGATGTATTGGGGCTGTTTCGGGTGGATGTAAAGGTGGGAATGGGACCTAAATATGCTCAATGGAGTGAGTACCAGGTGGTGAAACAATCGGTGGTGAAACGAACGCACCACACTGAATTTGAGGTCCAGGGGGGTCAAGGCAAGTGGGGTAACCGGGATGTGTCGGGGCCATTTCGGGTCGATGTAAAGTTGGGAATGGCACCTGGATACACTCAATGGAGCATGTACAAAGCGACGAAACAAACAGCGACGAAACGGACGTACCAGAGAGAATTTGAGGTGCAAAAGGCGAGGTCGAGTCGAAAGCGAAGGGACAGCCCAAAAAGGCAAGCACGTGGGATTTAGCGACTGAAGCGAGCGACCCGACCGAAGCGACCGAAGCGACCGACGCGACCGAAGCGCACAGCCGAGCGAGGAGCGAGACAGCCGAAATAGGCGTCGGGTAAGATTCTCCCACACCCCGTTCTCCGTTAACTTATAGATTTCCGACAATAGCGCATTCAGTTCGACCACCAGCCACGCATCATATCATGAGTCTGATAGAATCATGTCCAGTGTATGAAGGCGGCTGACTAATTGTTGCCGCGGAGATAGATGATGATAAGGCCTTAAAGCATCACTCGCTGGTGACCTCAGGCTATGCTTGGTACCATGATCGGGTGGTTTCGGGCTTTCTAGATAGTAACAACTAATGTGCCTCCTTAAGGCTGACTCGAACCATTAGCATCACCCGGGCGTTGCCTGTGCGCAGCATTGCACTTCGATCTCTGTCTTCATTCCGTCAACATAACGCCTTCTATGGCGCCTGCACTTGTGGTTGGTTTCTGGAATGTGAGGGAATGGACTGACTAACGGACTTTGAATTGTATACTAGGCTGGTTCTGGACCATCTGGCGTCGTTTCCGCACTCACATTGTTACAAGACCACATTCCCGTTCGAATTCTTGACAAGCAGCCTCACTACAATATCGGCCAGCGCGGAAGCGGGATTTGGGTAAGTGTCAATAGAAAGAACTCCTAGGAAGTGCGCAGAAGCTTTGATATTTTTCTGTTGTTCTAGCCTCGCACGTTCGACGTGTTTCACTTCCTCCGTGCTCATGAACTTTATCAGAGGGCTATGCTGACGCTTGCTATGCGGGAATACAAGCCTGGCACCCCATCGTACATCACCCCCGTTGTATACGATGATTTTTGTTTTCCACTGGCAGGAGTCACTCGGAAACAGCCTGGGTTGTCATTCCTCGGTGAAACCAGACAAGAGTTTGCTTCGGTGGTGGGAGATATCTGTATTGAAATCGAAGGGCTTAACAGAAACGTACGTCACGGTATACGGAACTGCTCCGACGAACCTCGCGTATTAGAATTAAATCCAGCACGTGCACATTTTTGGAGAGAGACCCGACTTGTGAGTGTCGATGTCCGCGAACGTATTTGATCTCAGTATTGCAGCTTTGCACTTCGTCCAACAGACGAAATAACTCCAGACGGGTTCCAGTTCCTGCTGAGCTCATTGCCAACGAGAAGTTGATGTCAAATGCATGTCGAGCTGATTGGATGCGAAATTAATGTTAGAAAAGTCGTCATGTCTGATTTTCGGTAAGCTGTATCTGAAAGTGACGCCTTCCTGTTCTACCCCCCGAGATAGGCCGGATGTTGTATACATCTCTGGGTCGTGAAGTTGAACATTTCGGCGATAAGCTGGAAGACGCTCGGACGTGTAGGAACCCAGAAGGGTGACTGGAGTGTCCCTTGCAAACCAACGAGACTTTCCACGCGAGGTTGAGCCATCCAAACGGCGGCGCCATCAGCCTTACGGAATAGGCTACCAGGGTTCTTGAAAAAATACTATATGAACTACAGTCGATCGGGCGCACCACGGTACTCGGGAAGCGGATGGATATGCCTAACGTGAATTATCGCATGAGCCCATCGTAGTAGACGAGATCACGCATACCAAACCCGTGAACACATATGGGGTTTCGGAGGTAGAGGTGTTGGTGGCAGAGAACAGGGCGCCAGATGCGCCCGCATTGAACAGGAGACGGAGACGAACGCTGTTCGACCTATTCATCGCGGTGGACATACTTACCGGCTTACCGGGCGGTGAAAGGAGAGCAAAGGTAGTCGTGGTCAGACCTGATGGTGCTGCGGGTGCCATTGTGCATAGTGTCGAAGGAGTCAGAGCATACTTGAGCAAGATTTTTGTCTAAGCCCATTTCTGTAAATATCCACTCGCTCTAAGCTGTCGCTCAGGGGGCAGGTCACGTGCGTCGCTACTAGCACTTTGCATGTGTCTTTTGGTATTGCGTTGTCTATCAAATGTCCGCGTACGGTACAACGCGCAACCACCCTGGCTCAGCGTTCGCCACGTCCGCCTCGATCACCCTTTTCAGACGTCTCTCATGGGAAGGAACCGTCCCACTAGAAATTCGCGTTGATCCCAAAGAACTCCCCGCGAATTCTGATCGCGGGCTCGAATGCTACTACATTCAGGCACCGAGGGTCAGCTACCTGCCATTGCTCATGCCAGAACTACGAAGATTCCTCATGGATATCGTCTTTGATGAGGCAGCTGGCAAAACGTTGAAGGAAGAAGATTGGTGGTTCGAGAGCGAAGAGGGCACGCTGCTCAAGTGGTACGTTTTCGTTTGTTTCTCCCATGCTGGCGCGCATCCCCTCTCTTTAGAGGCCCGTGGTTTTTCTTTTGCCACGCTGTGGCTGTGGACAGTATCTCTGACGCGACACATGTTGGTAGGCATTGGCCGATTGGCTTGATCTATGACAACCATATTATATCGGCTTCAATACGACCTCCTGCACCTACGTCGGGATCAGGGCTCAACATGCAAGTTGCACCGTTGAAACTGATCCTTCACCTTGCGTCACCACCGACCGAAAAACTTCTCCTGCCTCCCTCAGCTGAGTCCTGCAAACAAGCATTCATGGGTCAATTGAAGGAAGCGGATTTCATTCGATGGGGGAACACGAAACGTATGACTAGTCTGCGCAAGGCTGAGCAAGACGGTATATGGGAGGGTATCAAAGAACGTGAGTTTGCTTCGTCGTTTGGGCCTTGTCCTCAGAACGTTGTGCCTCCTGGCTACCTGGGCGGACTGATTTGGGTGGTTCTCGTCGATGACCGACATTGGTCCTTTCCAGACAATTTTGATGATTACTGGCGCGTTGCTTCCAAGATCGTACCTACAACGGCGCCGACAAGACCGAATTCGCCGCCGCCGGCTTCTGGTGGTTCCTTGCACGCACGACCGGCGTCTACGGATCAGCAAAGTGCGTCAGACCGCGATGGGGCATACAATGTCCGGAGTGTGCCCGTTAGATTATACCTTCCTGACGGACCGGTGATGCAAGATCTCGTACCACCAGTATTAGATGATGGTATGCGTCGATCTTGACCCATCTTGCTTATTTCTTTCTGATAGTGGGATGTACTTTCTTCTGCTCTTGCCCCTTCCTAGGCTCTTCCCACACGCTCTCGCATTACCTATCGATGCACCTTCCACTCCTGTTTTCTCAATCATCACCCGGTTCAGAGCTGGCATACGCCTTGATTCAAGGAATTGTCGCTCCTCCAGAGACAGAAATGGGCTGGCTAGGCGCATGTTTAGCTGGGGCAGACGGCTGGGTGAACATTTGTGTCGGCATTTCACGGTAGAAGACGTCTTATAATGTACTTACCATCTTACTTCTCTCAGTCTCTCTTACTGTCATTTTCTCGCGCAGATCTAGTACATGTGCCAGGTACCGCCAAGTTGTTACACCTTCGCTTGCCTCCAACCTACGATTTCTTAAAATCTTGGTCGCTCACTGTTGGTCTAGCTCCACATATTTTTTTCCCATTGCACCGCATGTTATTTCCGACTCGTTCTACTAGTATACTGCACGACATTTGAATGGATGGCCGCTTCGTTCTCGCCATACCTCGACGGCCCGGATTGATCGCATCTACGGTCATGATGGGACTGGTCAACGCAATCAGAGAATGACCAGATTACTTCTGGTCCTAACGTCCGAATAACTGATCCCGCCGAGCCTGGAGAAACCGTTGATAAAGTTCACAAAATAGCAGATCCCATCGTCATGATAAGGCATCATCACGTATATCGCGCCCATTTGGCTCGCCCACGTACATGCTGCTGCTTTTGCGGACCATGCTAAGAGTTAGTAACGAAGAGCTCGTGCGCGCATTAGTCGCTATACCGGGCTAGATCACTAGATAACGACAACGACAACAGACAAAAATGCTAAAACTCAATAAAATAAAAACAAATTTCGCATTGCATTCGATGACACCACACTGGCCAAATATTGGATCTCAAAATTAGATTTTCTTTTGTTTACGCAGGTACACATAGCTATTCCCGTCCTGTGACTGGTCAAGCATGCCGCGCTCACGATCCGGTGTCACGGCGACCTGTGCATCACAGGCTCGCCACTGACCCTGACTCAGAGTTGACTTTGGGACCGACGACTAATAGTGCAGCCGGACAAGACAGCATTGCGCTCATAGGTGGCATAGGTTACCCAAGCGTTTCTCCTACCCCGTCGGACTAAACACAGCTGCGGCCGGAGTGTGGGGCTGCTAGCAAACACATCATTTTTTCCCAAATGCTCACAGCCCTGGAGCCCTGGGCTGTTCCGTCTCGTTCAGAGTGCGCTCGATCATGATGTTACTCCTAGGCTGGCTGCTTTGTTTTTAGCAGCTCGACTCGGGGGGAAGTCGTGACAACGACTAAAAGACCAACAACCAAATGCCAAAGGGACCGCTATTTTTTTTCCCCACCGTGAGACAGGTTTCCCGGGTCGTACGTGCCACGAGCATCCACAGCAAGGACAGGAACACCCAACCATAGAAGTAGCCCGGGGCCGTGACTTGGCGTGTTGGGAAAGAGGATCAGTATCGACGGTAGAAACCCCGGGCTCACCCGCGAAACTTGTAAAATAGAGTAGATATCCCTATGTTTCACGATGGTTGTTTCCCCGGGCTATCGATCGACACCGGCGGGGACGTTGATCTTGGACTCTACCTCTGCGACGAATTGTCGCGTCACTTGGACGACGAAAAATAGTACCTCCTTGAAGATTCCAATTTGTTCAACACCCGAACCCGTGTGTTCATGGGAATGCCAACCCTAGAACTCTTCATTGCGTAGAGTCAGAGAAAAAGAAAAGGAGAAAGAAAGAAAAAATCGGGACCCGGGGACACCAGAGATTCCTTGGGAAGCGCGGCGACAGTAATCAGGGATAATCGCCTGTGTACTTCTGCGATGAAAACGGCACAGTGGGGGAAGGTGGGTGAACGCGGGCATTGATACCCGGAAGCATGCTCAAGGCATGCTCAGATGGTGTGAGATGGCTTTGGGGGAATCAAATTGGCTTGACCACTGTAGTCCCAAATTCGCGGCATGAACGGATGGTGTATAGGCAATGAAAATCGTCAAGGGTTCTAATTCAGTTGGATCAGTCACCAGGCTCCATTGGCATTCATGAGACCCTCGTTGAACGAAGTACGTCGAACAACGATCATTGTGAAAGCCGTGGGATGGTAATACCTATACCACCAATCTGTAAAACTTTTTCGAGTTGGCCCGTTTCACATTAGAAACCAAGACGTAATCAAGACAAAATATGGTTGCTCACATGATGAAATCTCTGGGGAGAAGCAACGTAGACATTTACACTGCGGTAACCTGTGATGTGGCACTCACACGCGCAAGGACAAGGACCAATCTAAATCCCTGGTTTGCCCTGGTGTGTTACGAGAATGCGCCCGGCTTTAATGAATCCCGTTCATCGATGAACCTGCCTGTACGCTTCGTTGAGACCGGTGGCCAAATCATGACGAAGAAATGTCACGCACAGCAATAAGTAAAAGAACGGTGACAGCCCTGAAAAGATAAACATGGAGATAGCGCGTAGACCGGGAGAAACGAAGAACGGACACCACGACTCGGATAGTTAACGCGCATGGTCATCACCAGAAGCGGGTTATATTGCGTGTATCGCCTAGATCACTGAGGTGTCTTCCGAGGAGAACGCTGAGGAGACAAAGAACTTGAGGGTCCCAGCAAACGTGGGAGACGAGAATTGAAAACATGAACTTCATGATGTATTGGATGATTACGCCCGCATGCAAAAACGTTTGAGCGAATGCATGTGGAACACGCGTGTTGAGGGGAATTCCAAATCCAATTGAAGACCTCCGCACAGAATCTCTGATATTACTGGCGAGGAGAATTTAGGTACAACCGGCGGAGAAAAACGGTGGTCCTGCCTAGTTGCTGAGCCCTAAAATGCACAGCCCCTGAGTCACCGTCCCGTCGGCGTGAGGAAGAATCGATGCGAATCGATGATGGGCCTGTGACACGACCCTCTCAGGCTGGGCATGGAAGGACCCTGACGAAAACCATAATGTCCCTATGCTTGTCTTCAACGCGAAGAAGATAGACTTACGACCTGCAGGAGAAAGTAAATATCCTACTGATCCCGTGAGCGCGTTCTGATAAGTATGTGCTCATCACATTTGGTTTAGCAGGTTGAACTTGAAAGCGAGTTGACTCCGACTAACACTACATGCCATTTTAGGCAACGGCAATGTAGGCGTCAAAATTACTTACTTGGTAGTGGTAATCAACTCACGCGAGCACCTTTTTTAGTGAGTATTATCTGTGGGACACGCCCGCAGTACCCCTTTTTTTTCCCGTTCGCGATCAACGGACAGGGAAGATGATGGGTTTCTTCCCACGTTTGAGTACCCGCGTAGGTTGACTTCGTGGAACGCCCACCACTGTGACGTGGCATTGACACTTCAAGGATCTCAGCTCTACCTTGGACCTACATCATAAAACGAGGGTGAACGTCACCGGGATGTCCTTCCGGGTTTCCGAACTCGCAATCAGTACGACCAGCCAAATGCCATCCATGCATCAATGATAATGCAAGATTGCAAGTGAAACGAGCAACCTGTATCCGTACTATCATGGGTCAGGAAACCCGTTCCGGTCTACAGGTCCGCTGATTTTTCTTTCGGAGGTTCGGTCCTGATACCTTGTATAGAGACGGCGCCGTGGCCACGCGCGAAACCCCGCAATCAAGATGAACCTACTATTGGCAAATGGCGCGTTAAATGTCGTTGCTTGGCAGGAACTACGCACAGTTCACTTGAGTCGGCCCTCGGGCGATTTTGTTTGAATGCGAGCGGACGTTTTTAATGGGGGGTCCATCTAGAAGGGCATCGTCGTTGCGCAGCACGCGGCACATCAGCACAATTTCACATTCGGGCAAAATATCGACAACGCTCAACTTTGGCCACTAATCTTAGGGCACTTGGTGCTGCATGTGACCCTCACAGCCCCCTTCGGATCCGAATCCCCGAAGTTGACAATGCACTGAATCCTGTGACAAACAAGACTCTGGAGTAACCACCGGTCTAGAATCCTCCGGTGTGCAAAGTACTTACACCGCCCACATTTCATTAACGGTGGCGCGACACCGGTCCGATTCTTGGTTTCCAGGTGATGCTACGCATTTCCATATATACGAACGAAGATCAAAACTGTGTGTGGCGAGTAGTCATGTTACGGATGGATCCGAGTCTATCGTGGTTGAATAGGCGCCTGGAACGAAGACGATCATCCGGACCATTCCATAAGGTCGACCAGCAGCGCTTGATCATATCACCAGTTCCACCACAGGCACAGATGGCTGGGCGGTACGCTGATAGAACTGAACATTCGATCTGGGAATAGATCGTATGTCTTTCGCCTCGAGGAAGGAAGGTGTGGATGCAATCTGCAATGCCATCAGATGTGTCCATGTGGTTTCCCACCGCACTAGACTTGGTGCATCATCACTGATATCCCATCGCAATCAAAGCGACGATCCGTTGGGTACCTTTATTCCGGATCCCTAACCACAAACGACTGCGGATGGGGACCGGCACTTGATGTAGATTCAGATTATCGTTGATAATCGCGACTTGGGCAATGTGCTGATCAAAGATGAGCCACCTGACGAGGCCGATGCCATCTTCCCTTTTCTAAGAATGTACAAAGAAATCTAAAAAGTCGAGGGACCTGACCTGAACAAATTGTCCCGTTAATCCCCGTCCAGACCAACACCAGGGTCCCCAGCGATGGTAAGCGGTTGACCGTGTGAGTACCTGTGCTCGCCAGGCAAACAAACAAACCACCGAGCCAGAGTCACGGACCACCCATACTATGGATTTGTCCAATCAGAAAACCACACCCAAATCGGTTTTCCGGCGCAAACCCGCGTTTTGCCAAGCCGTTCGAAACGTGATCCCATAAAAGGGTACGCCGCAGCCTGTCACGCATCATCACAGCCAGTTCGGCCTCCGCTCCTGACAAAGAGATGAACACCTAGACGTCGGAGCATTCAAAACACCGACACTAAGCACTATTACTCGTCTCTCAGAAGACGAAGAACTTGAAGAAGGGCCCCTGGCAGGATCAGATCAAGATGACTTAATGGTCGAATTGCCAATCTATCAGAAACTTCTAACTTTGAGTCTCATGTAGTGGCATGATCATACATGGTTCAATTATTATTCAACGTCCTCGGAGGTTAATAGGCTATTCGTTGATTCTAGTGAATGGTTTAGGCGTCTTCAATGAGATGGACTAACTTACGCAACTATTCTCGTGCGCAGCTTGTCAATGTAGCGGTGACCAACCACTCCGCGGACTTGGGGTCGTGCTTACACCTCACGTTTCACGAGATAGATCAGCTTAATATGGCGTCCGAGGCAGTATCCTTCCATTCTGACATGCAGGAAAATCGAGGTCGGCCGGCATACCATATGAAAGCTTATACACACCAAATGGTTGGAACGAGCGGCTAAGCGGCTGAGCCAGTGGACTCACTTGAGTCAAACGCGATTCGACTAGAGTCCGCTCCCAAGCTACTTATTAAAGCTAACTTATTATATTATTTGGGGCACCGTGTAAATTACATATTCTATCAGGTAACGTCCTCGCATGTGACAAAGCGTCCATGCATAACGGAATGGAACAGAAAAAAAAGAAGCACACTTCTACACATCGAGAAGTAAGTAAAATATATAAATTAAAAAGGCGCTTTCCCTTTTGCGTGTTACTGTTTCAAACAGCTGCGCATTTGAGTATGAGTGCAGTGCGGCTACCCTGGATGATATGACGATGATGCAGAGACATTGGCAAAATAATATAGTGCGTGGAGATGGGCCAGAAGAACTTTCTTCCGCGTGTGACTCGTAAGCATGAAAAGAGAAACCAGGATGGGGTGTAATCAATAGTCGTGATCTTTCCCGTCGGAGGTAAGCATCGTGTCATTGGAACATGATCAACCGAGTTTCTGGGCTGCCACTCAGGCTGGTTGGTGGGCAGATCAAGGAGCACGCGGTCAGCCAAGGTAGCCGTGAGAGCTTGGAAAAGTAACGTACACGATGAGGCGTAAAGCCGTAACTGGTTCAAACTTGACCATGTCATCCGTAGTCGGTTTTGATAAGGATCATATGGGCTCAGCTGGAGTGATGATTCTTCGGACAAGCCAATCGCCATGGCAGTTTGCGTGGCAAGCTGTGAGAGTGGGCATCAGATTGTACTGTCACATGCGGTCAGGCAACACGCACGTCACTATACTGACGGAAAGCTGTTACCCCGTGAGCGGCGCATCAGCAACGATTCCATGAATGGGGTGATAGGGCATACCATGCCCGCGACCACTTTTGTACTCGGCCCACGCGAGGAGAATTGCCCCTTGCAGGGTCTCGATAGATGGCTGCTGAAGCGAGGTAGACAGTTGTTCCTGAAAACATTTTGCTTGGTGCCGGCGGCCCTCTATCGAGTGTGTGCAGACACACCTTGGCAATATCACAATATATCTCGGCGACTGCTTGCGGGCCTCGCGCAACGACTTCGGGGATGTCAGAAAACCTGCACGTAACATGAAGCGCGAGCCAATATGTAGTGTATGTTAAGTCACCTTACCTGGCACCCAGAGCAGCTATAGAATTCGACAGGAGTGGCGACAAGGCTTGACGTCGAAACTTGTCGTATATGTCCTCGTAGCTGAGAAACGGACACTGCGCGCCCATGTTGCTCACGAATAATTGCATGAACTGTTGCATCCAGGCCCGCTGGGGAGAAGATGGATTTCCAGTGTCAAACAAGGGTGTCGACCTATATTGGGACGATTGCCCCATCGATCTTGGGTACGAAAGACCGGATACGGATGGTGTAGGACGGTGACCAATGTGAGATCCTGAGCTCTTGGCATGGTCGAGAGGGTAGGATTGGTAACGGACATGGCCGTCGGTACTGTGGCCCTGAGACTGAGATGGTGAGTATGACGAGGAACGTTGCATGGAAAGTAGCGGCCCGGCGGGCGCACTCGAGACAGGAAAGTCGGGGACAGTGCTCTCGGCCCGTACGAGGGTGTCGTGCGTTGTGTAACCCGCTCTGCCAGCTGGGCGGGTGAGACTGGGTCCGGCGATGGCTCGACTCCGCTCGGCAAAGTACCGTTCTCGATCTCGGAATCTGCACTGGATCTTTGCGACTTTACATGCTTCGCATTGAGACTCCGGACTTGGCTGGAGACACTTGATCTTTTTGAGACGACTGCAAAGCGAAGAGGGAAGTATGATGGTTAAGAAGCTGTGACTGATGTACGACGTGAGAAGGCAGGTGACCTACCAATTATCGCAGGACGTGACGAGACGAGGGCGTTTCTTTTGACTCTGAGATTCTTGGGGAGACTCGATGATGAACTGGAAACCTTCCATTGTTGGAGAGAATGATGGGGAGGGGGTTACTCGATGACGAAGGTAATAGGGCTGTTTATATCCGCACTATATAGCTACCTCGAGGCCCACTCAAGAAAATGTCACGCCCGTGTCACCGAAAAAATACCAATAAGCGTCGACTCAGATGCCCAGATCCGCGAATCTCGAGTCTCGTTGAAACGATTCTCACTTGTGACCTGTAAAGGCTCGTTAAGCGATCACCGTGCCGCAAGAAAATGGACTTACTCAACAGACCACACCGGTAGCAGGCAGCTGTGCATTGATCGATTTTTTGATCAGTTGCACATGAGTCGAGGCTGCTACCGGCCGGAATTAGTCAATTCTAGAAATAATACCTGCATTTGTTTCAACCCGGTGCCGTAAAGGGATTGGCAATCATCATGATGGGTCTCAAGGTCCGCAACTCCTGACCATCATGCATCATGTCCCACTGCACACGAAGAACAAGATGTGCTGAGTTCCAAGACGCCGCAACACGACTGTCGTGCTTAAGATGGGTTTCCCGAAACGTCAGCTGTCACTGAACGAATCGGTAAGCTTGGACCGCCTCGTTCCGGTGGAGCCACAAGTTGCGGTGACTGGCTATGGGAATTCGGGACGCCCATCCAGGCAATAACCAAGTGTGCGGATACTTCCGTTCCCAAACGACGCTGAATTTTACAACCGTTTCCAGAGTGGTGCTAGACGATTGGCTGTGCCTTGTGACTAAAATTGATGGCTCACTCCCCAACATATGCTGATGCCATGTCATCACTTGTTTTCATTCAAGCTCGCCGCATCCGCAGCAAAAAACTATAACCTTGAGCGTGACAGTAACCATACCACGATTGCCGAGTACTTCCGTTGTCGACGGATATTCTGTCAGCTATGTATTGGCATTCAATTTCGGATCAATGGTACGGTACATCCGACAGTATTTAGGTCGCACAAACCCACGTAATTCTAGCCTTCAGGTTCAAAGCTTCAGTCACTCAGGGTCACCCAAATTAGAATGATGCCACAAGAAATAATTAAAAAAAAACTATGAATAAATAATGTACCGACAACCAAATGAGAACTAATACCAATCTACATACTCTGTCTAGTCTTGTCCGTCTTGTCGCCCCAATTCAGCTTCGAGCTCCTCAAACTTCGGATCTCTTCGGCGTCTTCCTCCCCTTCGTCAAATTCTTCGCTTGAGAAGAGAAGATCCCGACGCGCATCCCCGTTAATGTCTTCCGGGATCTTTGTGGCACTCAGCATCAGCCATTGGCCAGATGTTTCTTTTTTTAACCAACTCACTGATGATCGTGAGCGTCTGACATCGGATGATCGCTGAGACAATTCCACAGCATGATCATACGACCCTTCACTGCTCGGATCTTCGCCATCTAGCTGTATCACATTACCATACGCATCGAGAGCAACGTTGGAATCGACGGTCTTGGAATATTTGTCGTACGTAAAGAGTGCAATACCTATCCTTCACTATGTGAGCTAATGAGGCACAGTACGAGAATGGAGACCCACCGCAAACGGTAATAACAACACCGGTGATGTTCACAGGTGTCAATTCGTCTCCAAAAAACCATGCAGAAATCGTGATGGTCGAGACTTCCTTGGCGATCCCTGCTATAGACATTGGAAGAACCCCGGCACGCTGAATGATGCTTGCAGAAAGAGTATGCGGTCAACCTCATGGCGTATACGATGAACGTGGCACTCGAACGTACTAGTACTCGCTCATTATCATGCAAAACGCAGCCATGCCTGGCATGACAAGCATGACCAGCGTTTTCATCGTCGAACCGACCGTAGCAAAGAAGGGGGTCGAAAATACATTGTTCCATCCTTCCCAAACGATGCTAATCACGACCAACGAAAGAGCTGTCGTCGGTGACAACCAATATATCGTATTCGGCGGGTTGTCAAGTCCCATTGATTTATCTTGCATTGCGACCTGGGTCAGGCTCCAGCGGAGGCCACTGCAGACACTCGCGAACATAACCATTAGGAACCCAGACAAGACGAATGCAGTTTCTGAAGCGACCATCAACAGGATTCCGGTGAAGATAATGAGGATCACAGTGATCAAGCGCACGGAGAATGACTCCAGTCGGAAGAGAAACGCGAAACCAAGGACGAATATTAACGAGGAGGATTTGCACATGGCTACAGGCATCGGATGTCAGCGAACTATTCAGGCTGCGATCCTAAAAACGCTCACTATAGAATGATAGGGTAATTGTCTTCAGAGAAAGGTTGGATAGTCCGATATCAATTCCGGTTGACATTGCAGCGGGGACAACCTTGATGCTATAAGAACGGTATCTATTACCCTGGCATCATTCGCACTCAGACCAGCTCACCTGTAGTTGCGCATTGTGGGTCTCCTATCGCAGAAAAAGGTTTTCGAAAAAGTCCATCTGAGTAAAGCAGACAGCACAAATTGGATGAAGCTGTGGACAGCTGTTACGAATAGCGGGAAAGTGAAGTTGTAGTGATCCGGAGAAAACATCCACTTGTTGTACACGGAGAGCAGAGTCGCGAAAAGAAACCTAGATTAGAGTGTCAGAGAATCGCGGAAACGGACGGGTAATGCATTGTACCATGTAAGGATGAAGAAGGCGTTGATGAGTGCATTTCTCCACCAGTAGCGTTTCTTCTCTGCCTTGGACGCGAGGTGGATGTCGCGGTTGTTGTTGAGAAAGGTGTCCTCATCGTCGTTCCCAATACTTTGCAAGTCTGGATTTGACAGTATTGGTTCACACTCGGGGGACTCTGGATTGGCGCGAGAGAAGTCAGTCATCATGAGACAACAGTAAACACGACCCCAGCCAACCCCGCGAGGAACACACCGTGTGAAAAATATATGATGGCAACATGTCGACTACTCAAACTACAACACTTGCAAGGTATTACTTTGTGTTGGCGAGTTGATCTCAGTCAGCATCCTGATGAAGAGCTATGCTGTTCCACCCGGACCGCCGATCCGATTCTCCATCTAAATCCCGTGTGGAACACCATCTCTTGGCCACCGGCACCGGACACCTTTCCGACGGATTCAAATCGAACTTCAGACTGAGATCTGTCACGGTAGCATTACGCGGCATCCTTCTCCGGTTCCCGTGCATGTGGAACTTCATCAGTGGGAAGAGAGGCGGTAGGATAGTTTCGCCTGCCAGTGGGCGTGGCATTCGTGAGGACTTCTTTGAGGGTGCAAGCAGAAACGTAAACTTGCCAAGTTCGCCAATGATCAAACTGTTTCTGGTTAAGATATTCCCGCCATTCGTCTTTCTTGATTTCCGATCTGAAGCGAGCATGCTGAAGCAGCTCTAGATGGTGCAGAGCATGAGGATAGCTTCGGGAACGTTGGAGTCAGCGTCCAAAAATGGGGGATCGGACTAGACCGACTGTATGAAGCGAGCGTAGTCCTTTTCTCGCCAGTATTGTAAGTATTCCAGGTAATTGACGAACGCGGGCTGATCGAGTACGTTTTGTTGTGCCAGTGAGTGCAGATAGTAAGGGTTCGCGAGCGATTGTACGAATTCGAGCTCCAGCTCAAACCTTTCCCTATTAGCTGCCTTGGCATCCGTGACTACAGGTGATGACTCTGCCGGTGCAGTTGAAGACATATCGACATTTGGATTCAAGTCCTTCCATTTGTTTGGATTGCAAGTCTTTGCCAAATAAAACATCACGTGGTTTATGACGCGTCGAACACCGAGTCTGCCTTGGGTTTGCACATTACTTTTGACTAAATCCAACAATCCCGTCATCATGTCTGACGAAGTCTCCAGTGGTTGGGAGCTTACAGAATCCGATCCAAGTGTCTTCACGTACGTACTTGACCCATTCACTTGCTGACTCCAAACCGTAACCCTTGTCATTATTCAGGGAACTCCTGAACACGCTCGGTGTTCCATACATCGTCGATGACTTGTACTCACTCGATCCTGAGGCACTGTCTGCACTGCAACCTCTTCATGCTCTCATATTTCTCTTCAAATGGCTACCTTCCAGCAGCGAACCCAGCAGTTCGGAGGGACAATATGACACTGATTTTCCAGGTTTCTTCGCACAGCAAACGGTCAACAACGCCTGTGCAACCCTCGCCGTTATAAACGCGCTCGGAAATATACCATCGCTTCCTTCTGGTCCACAACTAGCAGACCTGATGAGTTTTACGGCGGGAATGGATCCGCAGACATGCGGAATGGCTGTGACGAGTGCCGATTGGTTACGCGAAGCGCACAACGCACTTTCTCCGCCAAGTTCCATATCGTTAGACGGCCTCGGGTTACCAAAGAAAGCTGAAGATGCTTATCACTTTGTTGTCTACATCCCAATTATGGGTAGCGTTTATGAGCTCGATGGACTAAAACCGTATCCCGTTCGTCACGGCGAATACGATGATTCTGGGGAAGGCTGGTCAAAGAAAGCGAGGTGTGTGGCTGTCGTCATTTTTTTCCCACCAGAAAGTTTATATCCGCCCAATTAGAGAGGTGATTGAGCATCGAATAGGCACTTATCCTCCTGGCGCAGTAAGTGATTTCCCCGACAGAGATCACTGCTTCCGACTTTATTCCGTTGGTAGTTGGAGTTTAGTTTACTTGCCCTTCGCGAGGATCCTCTACCTGCTCTCCAAAAGCAGTTGGAACACCTACAGGAGACAGAGAATCATTCAGAAGCAACTCAGGTTCTCGTGAAAGTTGGCAATGAGAATTCAAAACGCGAACGCTGGGCTGTACGTTGCTGAATCATCTTACAATCTAAGGGTTATTCAACCAGCTTCCGCAGTTCGAGAATAGCCTCCGTCGTCACAACCATATAGGGCTTATCCATGCGCTATTGGTTGCACTTGCCAAGGCTGGACAACTTTCGTCCGCCACGGAGAATGCGACAAACGCGATGCGAGAGCGGATCGCAAGGCGGAGGGAAATGGGGCTTGGCGAAATGGATGAGGATTAGCGGCTCTTGGGTTTGTGGGTGCAGGTTTTTCCGAGCGGTGCCTATGTGCAGGGGCTGCGCACAACATGCCTTGGAACTTTAGATCGAACTCTTCCGTGAAGGCACATGTTCCGCACACGATTTTTGAGTTAGAATTCCGACCAGGCAGGAGCCAAGAAATGAAGAGGCCGCTATTGTCACCAGACTGCCTCAAGCCTGCAAGCTCCGGCCACAGCATGTTGTAAATATTCTACGGAAGTGAGAGAAGAGTTGGCCTCAGCATGATATGATCCCCTCGGCGATCCTGCATCTAGCTCGATTCCGAGGTGCCGTTGGCTCATGCTTTCCGTCAACTCATTTGAGAGGAGTTTCCTAAAATGTCCGCACGGCTACTCTCTAGGTTCCGACACGGCAAGCTTGACTCGGCGATGATCATTGTAGGGTTCGACTTGACGACGACCTTCTCTTGACGATCCGACATTGATGCCGTTGGCACTTACCTCAATCAACAACGAATTCCACAAACATGTCGCTTACCATTAAATCATCTGTCCGATTGACGTCAGGTAACTCGGTGTTCCCTTGCACTATTACGACTCCCTCTTGCTGAACCCACATCGGCGTGGGCCCATGCAGGATATGCAATGCCTCTTCTCGGTTTTGGCGTGTACCAAAATTACATCACACGGCCGTCCGTTCTAACTGCCTTTGAAGCCGGTTATAGGTACGCGGTGATCCCTCAAGTGCGGCGTTCTTTTTGGGGCACCAGTGAAGTCACTGTGCCCAAATGTACTGACTTGTGTCGGTTTACATGTTAGGCACATCGATTCAGCGCAGGCATACAAAAACGAAGCAGCAGTTGGTGAAGCCGTTAGGGAGAGTGGTCTTGAACGGGGCGATGTCTTCATCAGTACGCTGCACATGTGTTCTTTTTCACTCGCCAACGCTTATATTAATCATGCTCGTTGCGACTCGGCTCCTCCTTTGTGACAAAAGCCACGAAATGTGTTAGTAGAACGCACGGGTATGATAGCACGTTCAAGGGCGTCGACGAATCGCTGTCAAGGTTCGGTTTCGGTAAGTGCCGTATCTTTCTGAATGAGCGAGTACAACTCACCAGAGTTTTTGGGGTGTTTCCTGTCCGGATCGGCGGATCGTTGCGCGATCCAAAAGATTATATTGACTTGTTTTTGATCCACGATCCCTTCTCTGGCACGGAGCTACGCTTGGATACATATCGGGCCCTGCTGGATGCCCAAAAGGCAGGGAAAATCAGGACGGTCGGGGTGTCCAACTAGTTTGGTTTTTTTTTTTCGACCCGTCTCTCAAGTTGTCGATCCACACTGACGTTTCGCAGTGGGGTCAAGCATCTCGAAGAAATCAAGAATGCGGGGCTACCGATGCCCGCTGTGAATCAGATCGAAGCAAGTTTCCACTCCAGCCGTTGGCGTTTATTGTCGTATTTGATGTGACCGGACTCTTGTTCTTCTCCTTTTGCGTAGCTCCACCCTTTGTGTCAACAGCGGCCGATCGTGGATTATTGTCGCGCTCACGAGATCGTCGTGCAAGCGTACTGCCCGATTTTACGTGGACAAATGGGTCATCCAGTGATTCAAGGGATAGCGAACAAGGTTTGAACTATTGTTTTTCTTAAACACGCTACGTGCAGTACTCATCACGACTCGCTTTACATCAATCTAGCACGAAAGAGATCCTGCTCAGGTGCTTATCAGATGGTCCTTGCAGAAGGGGTATGTTCTTTTCCTTTGATTACAATTACCCACTTCGATGTTGCTCCAGTTTTGATGTGATCGATGTGTTTACAGATTTGTCCCTCTTCCAAAGTCTGCGACCTCCAGCAGAATCAAGTCCAACGCGAACGTCTATGAATTTTCACTCGGTTCAGAGGAAGTGATGCTGTTGGATAACCTAGACCTTGGAGAGGCAGGAGCTATAAGTTGGAACCCGATCGATGCGCCTTGAAGTTCGACCTCTCGTCCGAGTAATCTCTGGTTAGCTAAGAAATGTTATGTACACACCATGGTTTAGTGATTTGTACTATTTCGTCATCAATTGTCAGCTGTCCGCTAGCGGCACCGTAACAAATTCGAGGGGATGAACATCGTAAGTCATGCCACCTCTCAACCACGGCATCATCAGCGGGATTCATTAACGGCGGGGAGTCATCACAAATCTGTCAAGGTCCATCGCCGACGTTGAATAAGATCTATCGGATTATGTGCCTGCTTTTGACGTGACGTCTGAACCTCACAGGATAAAGTTGGGGCCGCATGCGTGATGTTGAACTGAATGCCCGACGTGCTGCCACGTATCTGGATGGGACCACAGTTGCTTCATAAACCTGAGTCATCAGGTCCCGTTCGCGATTCTCCGCGTTCGATCCGGTCTTTCTTGGATGCGAAGCTCTCCACGATCACGAGGTCCGGAAGCTGCATAATGAGGTTTCAGGCAAACATGAAACAGGAGCATGATGGAATTCTTGACAGAGAAGTAGCGGACCCATTAATCCATGCATTGAGATTATATTGATAGTATCCCCGCCGGAAGCCTTCGTTGCACATCTTTCGTCCTAGCAGTAATGTGGTACGGGGGTAGTTGTTGGGTTGTTTGTCGATGATCTGTGCGGCTCATGCCAGTGATGCATGATGTTCGCCTATCTATGTCCACTCCGCCACCATCGAGGGCGGAGAACGGTGGTAAGCCAACAAAACATGAGTGCAAAACGGATCATCAAAGTTGTAGTGGATCCTCGGTCGGACCGGATTGCCGCACGGCTGAGGTGGCGATGCAGGCATTTCTTACTCTTGGTTGTTCGAACGTTCAAACGTTCAGTACTTCAGTCATCGCTAGTTCTCTCAAATCATCCTATCATCTTTGTGAATGGACGTCCTATCTCATTTCGGAGAGCTTGATGAACTCATTCAAATCATCTACCAAGGTTTTGATCGGTTTATCATCCTGTCCACTGTCAGCGACTCCTCCTGGACGGTGTGCGTCGGATTGAAAGGACCGGAAGGCAGGTGGTGGCGCGGTTCGTGGTCACCGCGAGACATCACACAGTTTCTCGTTCGTTTTCATTTATAACCTTGCGCACGCGCGCCGTTGATGTGGAAAATGCACTTTCCAAACAGGATTCCAAGGCAGGCTCCCAAATCCTGCCCAATTTCGCTCACAACTTGGCCGAGGCGTTTGTCAAGGGCGAGCTATGTATCGACGGCTGGACACCTGACAAGGGTGCAAACATAAACGTGAATTTAGTTTCGAGTCCTTTTCTGTGTCAATTAAACGACGTTCATGTCTAGCTCACGTTGGGTCCGACAGTCGAAGAAACCGGTTCACGTTCCCCTGGTCGAAATGTCTGCCAAGGAAGCCGCATCGCATGCAACCACCGTTTTTAGTACAGTATGGAACATGGACTTGTCAATTTGCTTGAGCAGTGGGTGATGATTGACAAGATTGCCCTTCAAGCACAATCTCGCAAGTGCAGGCTCAACCCGCCCGCGTTTTCTGCACAGGCTGCCGTAGCAGGGCCATCCCAGACCACCAGCTCAGGTACGTCTTACAGATCGCAGAAACACTTCAGAGCTACAACTCTGGGTCTCCTCAGCCACCAGGGTCTCTCCTGGCCCCAAGAAAATACGTGTCACCGCCGCCGAACCCACGACACGGCTTCGAGCTGAAAATGAAACTGGAGTCGCTCAAGAGAAAATCAAGTCGTTGGAGGCTGAACTCGCACGTGTCAAGGCGACCAAAAAGGCCAGATCGAAATCGCCGTCAAGCGAGGCAGAGCCGAGTAGGCTGCACCATTGACACGACGCCCATTTGCTAACCACCGCGCATGTGCCTTCCGAACAGAACCAACGGTGTCTACACGTCGGCCAAAGGGAGCGTCCCTAGCCAATCCACATAAAAAAGCACGTAAATATGAGGCGGTAGAATTTGCGGATGACGATTGATGGTGTTAACTGAGATCTGTGTTTCAACGCTTTCCGGCAAACAAGAGAACAGTCCTTCACTACCCGCCCTTGCTGCGGCGCAGTGGTGACGGTTTCCGTGGAGTTGCCTGTGTTTATATTAGATTGATTAATTAGCTACTGCTGTGGATAGTATCACATTTCCTGTGCCCAGTCGACAACGGAAGACGACACGATTTATGGTCGTAGGGTTCGTTAAGTGAAAAGCGTCTAAACTATGTATTTGCAATATTAATTATGTAGACAGATTCCGCTTACCAATGTGGAATGACATAGGCAGATTGCTGATGCCGGTCGCAGCAAACATATCAATGTCTTATTTCGCATTGGAAAGATGGAGCTTAGGTAGCCAACAGTTAGTTCAGCTACTACGATTTTTTTTCTGATTTTTTAAATTGTCATTTGTCAAAGCCCTGTCCGAAGTTGACGTAGACAGTCATTTCATTCGAAATACAATGGAGGTATACCATCATACGCACCAGCCAATGGGTAAAATGTACTATGGTGTTGTGTGAGCTAAGGGTATTTTGTAAAATGATAGTACTAGTAACCAACTCCCTTCCGACGAACCGACACTTGTCCCGAAATAGGTTCTGAATCACTGACCTGAGTATAGCCGCATTGCAGACTGACACGTTTGCATAACACCCACATCATTCCCTCGTTCCTTTCTTCCTGAATACCCTTGACTAAAGACCGCCATGTCCTCCGTTCCTCGTTCTTTACCCGCCCAGGGAGATACCACCGCCAATGCGCTTGGCATAGAAGGCATGTTCGCGCAGATTATGAGCGCGATAGAGAAATCGGTGCGCCGTCGTTTTTCGCTTGCTCAACGGATCTCGGCTCTAACGAACGTCGCTACAGCAAGCCGAAATAGGTGAGCTTCGCCAAGAGTGCATTGACCTGCGACTCGTCAACGCGAGTCTCGAGAGGCAAGTTAAGGAGGGTCTCAGCGTACGTCTATCCCCATGGGTGCAAGGGGTAGGTTCGCTGACTCAAACCCCCGCCGGCAGAACCACGCTGTCAATGGAAGCCGTATGCCTGCTACCCCTGGCGCGGTGACGCCCACCGGTAGTCCTCAGCTCCGTGCAAAGTCGCCGTTCCTGTCTCCCCACAATATTCCCACTCTTTCGGCAGTCCCCCCTTCTATTCTCGTTCCTTCCCCACTCGGCGACAATACCGTCACTGCTGTCCTTTCTGTCCAACGCGACATACCAGGCTTCTATGTCGTCATTCCCGCAGGAGGTGCTGGTACGCGCCTTTGGCCCTTATCCCGGGAGGAACACCCTAAGTTCCTCCTTGACCTCACTTTGAAAGGAAGGTCTCTAATTCAAGCTACCTGGGATCGGCTCATACCCCTTTCCTCTCCGCTTCGTACGACCGTCGTCGCTGGACCGGGACACGTCAGGTCCATCCACGAACAACTCCCAGATCTCTTGCCTCACAACCTCTTTTGTGAGCCTGGTCCTAAGGACTCCATGGCTGCCATCGGTCTTGCAGCTGCTATCCTTGCCAAAAGGGACCCTGATGCCATCATCGGAGCTTTTGCTGCCGATCACATGATATCTGGCGACGATGCCTTCCTTTCTGCGATTGCAGAGGCCGTCGAAGTGGCCAAGGACAACTATCTCGTTACGATTGGCATTGCGCCATCACACCCCTCCACCGGGTTCGGTTACATCCGTCTCGGCGATAAGCTGGGTCTTAAGCAAGCTCCCAATGCGAGACTCGTGTCGAGCTTCAAGGAGAAACCGGACGCCCGCACTGCTGCTGCCTACATTGGCACGGGTAACTATCGTTGGAATGCTGGCATGTTCGTGACGAGAGCCGCGGTGCTCATGGCCCTTCTCAAGGATTACAAGCCTGAGCTACACGACGGACTTCAAAAGATCGCCAGCGTCTGGACGGACGAACCACGACGTCGAGCAACATTGGCCGAGGTGTGGCCTACCCTCGAGAAAATTCCCATCGATAATGCTGTCGCGGAGCCTGCCGCCGCCGAAGGCAAGGTGGCCGTTGTACCTGCGACCTTCGGTATGTCTTTTTTTCCGAGACGTCGGTAGATCTACTTCTGATGTTAATTTCTCAATAGGTTGGGACGATGTTGGTGACTTCTCTTCTCTTGCGGATCTTCTTCCTGCAGAATCCAATCAACCTCGTGTGCTGGGTGATGGTAGCTTGGGTACGTGGTTCGTTTATGGTCCGATATTGTCTGTCTGACACGTAATCTAGTTCTCACCGAGCAGGTCGCTGGTGGGATCGTAGTCCCTGGGTCAGGGCGGCTGATTACTTGTCTTGGTGTTGACGATCTGGTTATCGTTGACATGCCAGACACCCTTCTCGTGACGACGCGCGCGCGCTCTCAGGAAGTGAAGCGCTTGGTGAAGAGATGTCGCGATGCTGGATGGAAAACATTGTTGTGAATTTTCGGGACTATCTTTCATGATTCCTCCCAACAATTTAGGGCTGGCTGGACCCTAGTTCTCTTTCTGGTCCCGCTGTGATGAACGAACTTCATTGGTACATCCTTGTGTTACTGTTAACGTATAATCTGTTGTATGGTCTCTAATGTTGGATTTGCTCGCTCAAGCTGTCTCCGAGATGATGATTTACCTATGGATGATGTAATCGTGAGAGATGTTATGCAGTAACACTGAATAGCATAAATTAATTGATATACACACTGAGTGATGTCTGCATTCTTTCAGTGATATAGGGAATCCTCCAGACCACTATCTAAGGCCATGTGAGGGATGAAGACAACATTGTCATTGGGATTGCCATTTAAGATATGTTAGGCTTTCTGTATTCACAAAAGATGGCCAATGAGTCCTGAAGGAGCTGCTGCATATAGTGGGGACCACCCTTATGAGCGGAGGGAGAAGAACATGTCCAACCTGAGCCATGTCTTGAACACCATTCTGAGCCAAATGGTCTTGCAATCTCTGATAGAGATCAGGCTGCAGCTCTAAATCTTGTCTGGTTGTTGGCAGCCCAAGTAAGATTACACTGATCAATGGAAGTGTGAGGAAAGAATAAGGGTTAGTCTCAATATCACTTCAGTGACTGAAATGTATGATAGTGATTTCAAGACTGAGGTACAGTGAGCAACAAA
Source organism: Chiua virens (assembly GCA_019787685.1). Taxonomy (NCBI): domain Eukaryota; kingdom Fungi; phylum Basidiomycota; class Agaricomycetes; order Boletales; family Boletaceae; genus Chiua; species Chiua virens. Next base: position 160,243 of record JAHNUO010000003.1, read on the forward strand.
ACTGTTGCAATGATTGACCCTAATGTGGTGTGCACAGTGCACTGCAACCACTTGTGGGAATTTCACTTAGCTTTGGTGAGACCAAATAAAGTACAAACCATTGGCTACAAATCAGCCTCTGGGTCATGTGATTTGGCCCAGTGGCTGCGAAGATATTGCCATTTTAAGTCACTCTAGTCATTGCAACAGTTTTGTTGCTGAGCTATGTAAATGCAGAAACCACCTGTTGCAATGAAATATTATGTCAGAAATGGGTCATGTGATGCATAAACAGTTCAACATGATGTAAACACAGCCAAACATCATCGCTTTTACCACTTCTTTCATCATGAAATCTCTGCCCATTGATCAAACCAACCAGATCATTACTTTCTTGGAATTGGGTCAATCAACCCGCCAAATCTCTGCTTCTACTGGGTTCAACCACTCCACCATCAGTCGTATTTGTGCCAAACACTGTCCTGACCTTCCCAAAGCCTCTGGTGGTCATCCATCCATCATTTCCCCCACTAATATGCACCATGCCATTCGACTTCTTGGTACTGGAAAGGCTGAAAATGCTGTCCAGATCACCAAGACTCTTCAGGATGTCAAGAACCATCCCATATCCTCACAAACCATTTGTTGTCACCTGAAAAAGGCTGGTATGAAGGCTGTAGTAAAGCAAAAATGACCTCTTCTTTCCAAGCATCATAGGAGAGAAAGATTGGATTTGCTATAAGCCACCAGGATTGGACTGTGGATGATTGGAAGCATGTTAGATGGTCAGATGAGACCAAAATCAATTGTATTGGGTCAGATGGCAAGAAATGGGCTTGGAAAAAGGCAGGAGAGGGCCTTAGTGATAGGATTGTACAGGGTACAGTCAAGTTTGGGGGAGGTTCAGTGATGATATGGGGTTGTATGAGTTGGGAAGGGGTTGGAACAGCTTGCAAGATTGATGGTAAGATGGATGCTAACCTCTATGTGCAGATTTTAGAGAATGATCTCCAACAAACCCTGGTGGATTTTGGATTTTCTCCAAAGGACATTATCTTTCAACAAGATAATGATCCCAAACATACCAGTAGAAAGGCCAAGGAGTGGTTTGAGGAGCATGGATTTGAGGTCATGGTATGGCCTGCTTAGTCCCCAGATCTTAATCCCATAGAACATCTATGGTTCATTCTCAAAAGAAGGCTAGCAGAGTATCCTGAGCCACCCAAGGAGGTATTGGAACTTTGGGAGAGGATTCAAGCAGAGTGGTACAAGATTTGGGCAGTGTTACGATTCATTTCTTTTCTTCGTTTCACTTGTACTACTTTGCTTCACTCGATACCTAGGTATCTTCGTACGCTCATCTGTACGCGTTCTTCCTTACGTAACTTGTCATCGGCTCTACCCGATGCTTACTCTTTTCCTTCTCGTCATCATCCGATGGCATCGCACTTACTCATTCTATTCTCGTCATCATCCGATGGCTTCGCATTTGTCATTTCACTTTCGTCATCGTCCGCTGCCATCGCATCGTACGATATCCCCTTTTGATTACTGCGCACTCCTTTTGGCCCCTTCGCTCTTCCGCTCTTCTGGCCTCCCCCTTTTAGTTACTTGGTCCGTGCGCAGTTCAGTAGTATAAATACCCCGCAGTGATACTCCTGTACACCAGTCTTGATCTACGCAATCTAAGCTAGTATCACTGCTCATCTTCGGGTTCCCCAAGAACCATCTCTCGTCGCTGCGTCCAACGACCAGCACCTCGATCCACCCCGAATTACAAAGGGGAAGTCTCGGTCCTTAGGGTATAGATTCCCAACAGGACGCTCTTAGGCAACGTCCTAAGTTCTACCTCGTCTCACTGGTAGCATCACGCTAACCAGTGTTCCTCCTTGAACTCTACAGCGCGCCACGTATCAAGTGGTGGTTGTTTGAGTTATCGCAGCCGCTTGGTACTTGCGCCTTTTGCGTCTACGTTAGGCCCTACCCGGGACTACCGTAACAGGCAGAGGGGTGTTAAAGATTGATTGAGAGTATGCACAGGAGGGTTTAGGAGGTTATCAAGGCCAAAGGAGGGTACACTTCATACTAATTACCATACCCATGATATCAGCAACAAAACTGTTGCAATGACTAGAGTGACTTAAAATGGCAATATCTTCGCAGCCACTGGGCCAAATCACATGACCCAGAGGCTGATTTGTAGCCAATGGTTTGTACTTTATTTGGTCTCACCAAAGCTAAGTGAAATTCCCACAAGTGGTTGCAGTGCACTGTGCACACCACATTAGTGTCAAACATTGCAACAGTTTTGTTGCTCACTGTAAATACATGAATATGTACCTACTTATATACTAAACTAATGGAATATCAAAGAATAATATAGAATGATTAGTTAGTGGGTAAAGGGTCTGATGTAGTCTCTTAGTGTTAGAGACCGTGCGACTCGGAGGTAGCCAACTCCGGATCTCCGGAGTTGTAGCGTCGGATGGGACTTGGCTTCACCGTATGTGGTGCGCCCTTGTCACAGTCTGTCCCTATATTTCGGACATGCGGAAAACGGAGGTAGATATATGACTCAACACATAAAGTGGAGTCGAGCGGAGTAAAGACCGTCAAGGTCTTACGGAGTGTTCAGAGTGAGTCGTACAATAAACTAATATTCAGACTAAGGGTACACAGTCATGGTACTACAGTTTTATATACTCGGAGTGGAATGGAGATTAGTAACGGAGTTGGTAAGAACTGAGTAAGACGGAAGATTGGGAAACTACATAGCCGGAGGTAAGTCGGGTACTGAGAAAGCCGGAGCTGTGCTCATAAGCGAGACACAGGTTATGTACTAATATAAAAGAGGAAACATATATACGTAATGGAGGTCCGGGGTCGCGGAGTTGCATCCTGAGGGAGATCGACCTGGAGTTATCGTCTAAGAGAAACGGAGTTATATTCGGAGGAACGGAGAATGGAGCGGTATATGACAGTATCCCCCTTTTAGGCCTGAACCCTTGAAGGCCTTTAGCGAGGAACAATAGTCAAGCGGAGTCAAAGCGTGAACAAAGCGTGAGTGGAGGTGACGGATGTGCGGAGTTTGAATTCGGAGTGTGGGTGACGTGCTCTGTATATAAGTCCGGCGGACGGCTGTTTCATTCCTTAACCATTAATTCCTACCATGTCCGATATCAGCAGCATCAAGGAGTGGGACGACGCGCGTCTCAAGGAGTGCGACGATGACAGTGACGAGCTGTTCGATGCGAAGGCGACGGAGCGGCGACGACGGATGAAGGTTCGGAGAGAAGCGGAGGAACGGAGGAAGGCGGAGGAAGCTGAGGAGGCGCGCAAGGCTGAAGAGGCGAGGCGCGAGGCAGAGGAGGCAGAGAAAGCGAGGAGGGCTGCGGAGGAGCGGAGGAAAGCGGAGGAGCGCGAGGCGCGAGAGGTCGAGGAGGCCAAGAAAAGGGTGAGTGGTTCACAACGTCTGGCTTCCGGAGCTGACGGAGTTACTAGGCTGAGGAGGTCCGTGTGGAGCAGAGTGCTCCCAAGGAGAAGGGCAAGGAGAAGGAGAAGGCGCGAGGGTCGGAGTGGGAGGCATGCACTAGGTGCGAGGACCGAGGCCTGGAGTGCGTACTGGGTGCGGGGAGGAAGTCGATGGCTTGCGAGCCTTGTCGAGACGCCAAGGTGAAGTGCGAGAGGCCCGGAGAGGAGGTGACGGAGAAGAGGGTGCGCTGGAGGAAACGGGTGAAGGAATCGGAGGAGGTGCCGAAGTCGAAGAAGAAGGCGAGGACCAAGTCGTCGTCTGCTGGTCCGAGCGGGGCTCAAGTCTCGTCTCTTCCGGAGACGTTCATGCAGGCGGCGGAGTCGTGGGCGGGAGTTGCGAAGCAGATGACGGAGGCCGTAAGGGATCTCCAAGCGGCGATGAGGTCGCAAAACAGGCGTCTGGATTACCAGAATGCTCTGTTATCAAGGCTCGTGGAGCTGAAGGTGGAGGAGGTGTACGGAGCGAAGTCGGAGGAGTCGGATGATGAGGATGTCGATGCGGAGGTGGGCGAAAAGGAGCTCGCGGAGATGGGCACGGAGGTGGAGATGGGTGACTCGGCGGATGCGGAGGGAGAAGTAGAGTAGAATAGAATGTACTTATGAAGTTGCAAAAAGCAACAAGATACGATTCTCGGAGGAAAACGGAGTGAGCAGAGATGGAAGTGTGGGGAACGGGAGGTCCATATCCCCCTCTTAGGCTAGACGTCCCAGCGTCTAGCAGCGGAGGTGGATGGAGGGAGTTCGGGGTACGAAGGAGGAGGGATGTGAGTGCCTTTCAAAGTAATCCAGGAAAGAATGGTATACGTCGCTGAGGTTCCATGGGTTTTCGATGTTGAGCAAGGAGGAGGGATGACCGGAGTAACCTAGAGGATCGGAGTAGTAGCCGGAGTTGCCAGAGGGAACACCCAAAGGCGCAGAGTTGAGCTCATGTGTGTTGGCGTCCATGTTCAGGTGAACAGAAAAAGTTACTGTCCATAACTCGTCACTCAACGGAGTGTTAGCGAGCGGATCAGTGGTATCCAAGAATCAAGAGAACAGGGGGAAACGGAGGTGCACGGAGTGCGGTCGGAGTGATCATAGGGTAAGGTCGGAGGAGTTATGAGGAGGTCGGGGATGAGAGTCGGGGTAAACGGCGTTGAGGCTCGGGGTAAACGGAGTTCTGGGGAGTGGAGGGGTAGGGAGTATCGGGGTGAGGAATCATGTCCTCGAACTCTCTCAGGGTGAAAAGAAGAAGGGAGGTGACGACATAAACTGAAGTTCATGAGGTCCAGAGTGTCGAAAAGACTGGATGCGTTGGTTCTGAATATACTCCTTATTGTGCAGTAGAAGGTAACGCTCCTTCAGAATACACGGAGTCGGGGGTCGGAGGCTTAGTCGGTGTCCTCGGAGGAGGATACCGGAGTTGCTCGTGTAGCACGGGGCTTCGCAGAGCGAGAAGTGGACTTGGGGCAGTCCTTAGCCTTATGTCCTGGGAGGCCACAGAACATACATAAGAAGAGGTCGAAACGTCTCTGACGTTCGACGGAGGTGAGTTTACCGTCTTCACCGAGTGGTGATTCAGGTTCTTGGGGTGCGGAGGTAGACTTGATGGAGTCGTCGGAGTCATATTCTTGGTCGGATTCAGAGATAGGAGGTGATGCGGATGCGGAGTTTCTGGAGGATTGCGCGGAGGCGCGATTAATCTTGGAGTTGCGCTCCCAATGGCGAGCATCGATAGCTTGCGCCATGTAACGCATTTCAGAGAGCCTTGGGGGTTTGCCTACGCGAGAGATTTCGTCTTTGATGCGGTTTGGCAGACCATTGTAGAAATGGGTACGGAGAGCACCTTCTCCATAACCACGGACTTGAGCAGCTAAGCGGTTAAACTCAACTACATATTTGTTGATCCTTTGTCCATCACTCATGGACAGATCTCGGAGTTCATACTCCGCGTCTCCGACCGGATCGTGCGGACCAAAGTTCGTCTGGAGTTCCAGAACGAAGTCGGTGTAGTGATCTTTCCAGAGGGGACGGGAGACGGAGGGGTCAGATTCGAGGAGGTTGGGTTCAAACCATTCAAGGGCAATTCCTTTCAGACAAGACAGTGCAAATGTGACTTTGGCACGGTCTGAGCGGAAAGCCTTGGGACGGTCCTGGAAGTTCAACTTGCATTGAACGAGAAAGACTCGGAGTTTGTGGGGGCTTGTCCCATCAAACTGATCAGGTTCTCTGACTTTAGTGCGAGGGGAGGAGCTAGAGGAGGGGTGACGAGAGGCGCGAGTGAGACTTTGTATTGCATTTGTCAATCGCCCATAGGTATCATCAGAGGCAAGTTCGGTTTCGGGGTCAGAGAAGTCATCTCCGGAGTTGGGCTCATCAGAGGGATGTCCCCTGGAGGAGCCCGGAATACTCGGAGATTGATTACGGGAAGACGGAGTTCGTGCACCCAGGAATATGGGTGCTCGAGAGGCAGAGGATGCGATAAGTTGAGTGGAGAAACCTCGGAAATCTTCGATGACTTCGGGAGTTCGTCGATGACTGAGGAGGTTCCTGAGAGATTGGATGCGGGTAGTGTCAGATAGGTTCAAGGTAGAGATACCAGTAGTACTGGTCTGAGGGCGGGTGTGAGAGGACATAGGTCGTGAGGTGACTGATGGCAAGGAGGAGTCTGAATATACTGTTAGAGACCGTGCGACTCGGAGGTAGCCAACTCCGGATCTCCGGAGTTGTAGCGTCGGACGGGACTTGGCTTCACCGTATGTGGTGCGCCCTTGTCACAGTCTGTCCCTATATTTCGGACGTGCGGAAAACGGAGGTAGATATATGACTCAACACATAAAGTGGAGTCGAGCAGAGTAAAGACCGTCAAGGTCTTATGGAGTGTTCGGAGTGAGTCGTACAATAAACTAATATTCAGACTAAGGGTACACAGTCATGGTACTACAGTTTTATATACTCGGAGTGGAATGGAGATTAGTAACGGAGTTGGTAAGAACTGAGTAAGACGGAAGATCGGAAAACTACATAGCCGGAGGTAAGTCGGGTACTGAGAAAGCCGGAGCTGTGCTCATAAGCGAGACACAGGTTATGTACTAATATAAAAGAGGAAACATATATACGTAACGGAGGTCCGGGGTCGCGGAGTTGCATCCTGAGGGAGATCGACCCGGAGTTATCGTCTAAGAGAAACGGAGTTATATTCGGAGGAACGGAGAACGGAGCGGTATATGACACTTAGTAAGCCTATGATGTCATATGGAAGATCTTAGAAGGTTTGAGGGAGAAGGGGAAGGTTAAAGGGTTAAGAAATTTGAAATTCTGACATTACCCTCCTTCTATGACGAAGCATCCTCGTGAGTAGGAAATTCAAAATAATTAGAAGAGAAATGGTTATAGTTCTTTCTGAATTTGAGAAATTCAGGCATAAGGAATAAGGGAGAAGGAGTGGGGAGAGGTTCATTTAAACAAATAGGGCATGAACACTTCTTGTCTGTTAGAGATTGTGTTTTCATCTGTTTTTGAGGTTGAGCAGCAGTAGGATGTAGATGGTGGAAGCGTTTTATGGCTTCGGCTGTGTTAGGAAGTTGGGATTCTTTAATCCATTCATTTTCCTCTCTAGGAAAACCTTTCCAAGAGATTAGGTATTTGATCAATCCTTTTCTTTCTCAAGAATCTAAGATCGATTCAATTTCTTGTTCGGGTTGATTGTTTACTAAATCAGGAAGTGGCGGAGGAGGTGTTTTCTGGGATTCAAATTCTCCTTGTTTATATGGTCTAAGGAGGCTTTTGTGAAATACTGGATGGATTCCTTGCCATTTCTTGTCTAGTTTTAATTGGTAGGAAGCTTTTCCAACCTTCTTTTCGACTTTGAAGGGGCTGTATTGTTTATCGTCTAGCTTCTTGGACGGGTGCTCTGTTCTAATATTGGTAGCTTCGAGAAGAACTAGATTGTTTGGTTTGTAATTGACTGTAGGTCTAGTTGATTGATCATAGTATCTTTTCATATCTTCTCTAGTGTGTTCAAGAGCTAGTTTGGCCACTTCACAGGTCTTTTTGATATGAGCAGAGAATTGTTTGGCAGTTTGATTTCTAGCCAGTTTTGATTCATCTACCCAAATTGAAGGATTATGTTCATAGTTTAGGAGAAATGGTGAGGTTTTGATCAACAATGAGGTGGAGTTGTTATGAGAAAACTTGGCCATAGGAAGCCAGTCAACCCAGTTGTTTTGTCGATGATTTACATAGATGCACAGATATTGTTCTATTTCTGTGTTAAACCTTTCCGTTTGTCTGTCTGTCTGTGGATAGAAAGCTGTAGACGGATTACTCTCTATTTTCAATTGTTTATAGAACTCTATCATGAAAGAGGATACGAAATTGCTTCCTCTATCAGAGATGATTTTCTTTGGAGCTCCATGAAGCTTGAAAATGTGTTCTACAAAGATTTTTGCTACTCCCATAGCTGTTATGTTGTTTTTTACTGGGAATAATCTAATCATCTTTGAGAATTTGTCAACCACCACTAAGATGCTGTTCTTTCCTTGTGATTCAGGGATTGGGCCTATTATGTTGACTAATATGGTATGCCAAGGATAAGGCAGGGCTTTGTGGGGTTGTAAAGGAGTTTTATTTCTGTCATGATGGGTTTTTGTCTTTTGACATCTATCACATCCTTTGATGTATCGTTCTACATCAGATCTTATCGTGGGCCACCAATATTTCGTCATCAGGAGATCTAAGGTTCTTTTGATTCCTGGATGGCCAGCTAAGGGATGATTGTGATGATTTTTGATTGTTTGAGGGCGATTGTATTTGAAGATGTATTCCTTATCTTTCCAAGTTACTATTTCATTTTTTATTGACCAGAAGCCTTCATTAGAGTGGGCTTTCTTTACATTTTCTTGGTTGGAAGATGAAATTTATTGTTTGAAAAGATTTTCTGGAAGCAGGATGATGTTTTTATTATTGTCTTTCACTCCCTTTTCAAGATCTGGTCTCCTGGACAGAGGATCTGCTGGATTTGATTTTCCTGAATGATGCACAATGGTGAAATGGTATTCTTGTAGGACTTGAATCCATTGTGCTTGTTGTTGTGAAAGATCTTGTGGTTTCTTAAAGAACTCTAAGTTCTTATGATCTGTCCAGATCTCGAATGGGTGTTTGGCATCAAGAAGATAGTGTTGCCACTCTTTCAAAGCAAAGATGATTGCTAGCATTTCTAAATCAGCAGCATGGTAGTTTCTTTCTGTGGGTTGTAATGATTTTGAAATGTAAGCAATGGGATGGAATATACCGTCATCTTGCTTCTGAGATAACACTGCTCCTATGCCAAACAGGGAAGCATCTGTTTCCATTTTAAAGACACTGTCATTAGTCGGAGTAGTGAGAGCTGGTCCTGTGGTGATCTTTTCTTTTAGCATTTCGAATGCAGCTTCACATTTCTCTGACCAAATCCAGTTGTTCTTTTTGGAGGTAAGGGCATTTAATGGATGAGCAATCATTGTGAAGTTTTCAATGAATCTTCTATAGAAGTTTAAGAAGCCTAGGAATCTGTGTAATTCTTTTCGATTGGTGGGGTTTGGCCAAGTTTGATTCCGGCAAATTTTGCTGGGTCCATTCTTACAGATTGGTGTGAGATGAGAAGACCAAGATATTCTGTTTCAGGTTGTTTGAAGTCACATTTGCTATGTTTCAAGTAGAGTTTATAATCTCTCAATACTTGAAGGACTTGTTGAACGACCTTTTGATGATGATCTAGGTCTTTCGTGAAAATGATGATATTGTTGATATACACCAATACATGTCCTTGATTAATGAGGTCTTTAAAGATCTTGTTCATCATTGTCTGAAAGGTGACAGGGGAATTGGTTAGGCCGAAGAACATTACAAGAGGTTCAAATAATCATCTGTTTGTCCTGAAGGCAGCTTTCCATTTGTTTCCTTCTCTCATTCTAATGTTATTATAACCCCAATGAATGTCTAGTTTCGTGAAGTATCGAGCTCCTTTAATTTTGTTGATGAGCTCTGCAATGAGAGGAAGGGGATATCTGTTTTTAATCGTTATGTTATTCAGTTTTCGATAATCCTGAATAGGGCATAGTCTGCCATCTTTCTTTTTGATGAAGAAGAATCCTGACACAATCGGAGATTTGGAAGGACATATTCTACCAGATGCAAGATTTTCTTCTAGGAAGGCACCAAGTTTGACTTGTTCTGATGGTGACATGTTATATGTTTTGCAGTCGATCTTGTGTTCTCCAGGAAGTAATTCAATTGTGTGGTCCCAAGGTCTCTTCGGTGGTAGTTCATCGAAGTTTTCCTTGTTGAAGATGTCTTTGTAATTGTGATTGGCTTGGGAAACTGCTTCTTCGAAGGTTCTTTTGTACTGCACTTGTTTGTGTTTAATGTCTAGTGTTTGTGCAGCAGTTTCTGTTTTTCGAAAATAGGACTCTAAATCGATGAAAAAGAGTCGTTTACCCTCCTTCTGTTCACGAGTACACTCTGGTATATTGTCATCTTCTGTATCAATCAATCCAGGTATAGTATGATCTTTACAAGAGAAAACCACTTTATTCTCTTCCCAATTAATTTCGGGATTATGTTTCTTTAACCAATCATAACCTAGGTAAATTGGATTGGTTCCTAAGGTCATGACGGCTAAGTGGATTTCTTCTGAGTGATCTTGTACATGCATGGTAATGGTTACAAATTTGCTTATGTCACCAGTGGTATTTGTAGTTCCATCCGCATTGTAGACTGGGATCGATCTTGGTAGTTGATGTGTGGGGATGTGATTTTTTTGCATGTAGTCTCTATCAATCGTAGATCCTGTGCATCCCAAGTCTACTAAAGCTTTGGCTGTTAACGTAGTGCCATCAGCTGTTTTGATTGTGACAGGAAGATCTAGTTGATGAGCTAGAGATCTTGTGGATCTTAGAACGAATCTTGGCTTGTTCTGTAATTTGAGCAAGCAAATCTTGGCTTTGTCATCGTTTATAGATTTGATCTCATTTACAAGCTTTTCATTCACTTCTGGGATTTGTGAATCATGAACAAAAGAAGAGAGATGTTTAATTACTCTTTTCTGTTCTCCTTCACAAATCTTTTTTATCCATGGTATCGACCAAGGATCTATTGTATTCAACCACGACTGTTGAAGGGTACCTGAGAACTGGCTAGGTCTCTCTTTCCCATGCTTCGATTCATCAGGTTTTAGTGTTTGGGGCTCTCATGGTCCTTTCTTATGCTTGGGTTCTTTTTTTAGAATAGTTATTTTAGGAGGTTCTGGATTTTCCTCATTTTGTTTGCAGATCTTGTCAGACTCAGATGTTGATAACACAGAAAATGTATTTTAAAATAATGAGGTGACATTGTTCGAGTTAGACGTATTTACAATAGGAGACATATTAGATCCGCTCTTTATGCTCCTTTGGGAAAATCCTTCTCAACCTGTTTCAACTTTTTTTCTAACTCCATCATATTGGAGTATTGTATAATCTGTCCTTGTACTTTGATTTCTCTGACCACTCTCGGTCTTGGAGGATGTTTCAGGCAAGGCCAAGTGTCTTTGCATTTGAAACACTTTCCTTTGGCTCTGGCTTTGCCGATATCCATAGGGATTTCTCCTGAGGCTCCAAAGGTTCTGGGGGTATTCAGACCAATAGGTTTGGCTGGGTGGAGGGAACAGACAAGGTAGAAGTACGAGGTTGCCATTTTTTCTCGTAATTATTAAACATTGAAGATTTTCTGCTGGCAATATTGTTTAAGGTTTGTTCGGCTTCTATGAGAGCATTCTTCTACTCTTCTATGTTCATGGAGTTTATGATGCTGATTCATTGTCTTTCTATGAATTCAATAATCTCCTGGTTAGCTTGCTGGCAGATTAGATCAATTAAGATTTCTTCATGAATCTTTTGATTGTAACTGGCCTGTAGTGCAAGCTAAGAAAGTTGCATATAATAATCTTCGAATGTATCATTCTTTCCTTGCCTGAGCTTTCTCATCTTTTCAACGGCTTGGCGTTTGATCGCCACTGGTTGGAAGGTAAAGTCGAGTTGCTCCATAAATTTGGCAAAGGCAATGTGATCTAGATTCATGGAATTGACCTCTAGCCAAAGGTCTGCATGTCTGCCCACAGGGTTATAACCTTTCATGTAGGAGAGGGCAATAAGAATCTTCTGATGATCAGTGGGTTTCTGATTAAACCCGAAGAGGTAGGTGGCTAGCTGTCTTTTCCACAAGACATAGCCATTTTTGTCTCTGTTGTATGGATCAGGTTTAGCCAAGACTGATTTGCCAATCATCAGTTAAGGAAGGGATATGCAGGTGCAAAGGTGGGGAAGGCAGGAGTGACGGGCTGGATTGTAGAGGTAGAACCCTCTTTTCTTTTCTCCTTAAGAGAGTTCTTTGGGAAGACCAGGGAAGGTCTAGCTTTGTCTGGCTCATTATCAAACCTGTTCTGCCACTTTGTGTAGGTGGTGGTGAATTCTTCCATCATTTTTGGGAGGAGATCTGCTATCTCTGAATTGGATAGGAGAGGTGGTATGGAAGATCTGTGCAATGAAGGTTGCAGGGTGTGGATATGGATGTGAGTTGGATGGGTTGGGATCTCTGTTCCCGCAGAGTCTGGTCTGTAGTTTGAAGTGCACAACGCTGATTGAGAAGTGATAACTAATATCCCATGAGACATTATGTTTGATATTTCTTTGATTTTTGAAGTTTAGTGGAGGAATGAAGATATGGTCTCGAAAAGTAAATATTGTAAGGGACACGCTTCTTGGATAAGGGAGGAGGTGGCTTAGCCTGAAGCCAACGGTTGGATACTGCTGATCAAGCTATGATTGGAAGTCTTGCTTTAACTACGATTCTTGAGTAGTGGAGGCAATGGGCTGAATGGCTGCGATAACTCAGCAACCACCATTTGGGAAGGAACTGGAATACACCCTTATCTATCAGGGGAGGGCAATAACTGTGTCCCTTCTACAGTGAATGTTATTGATTTGTTCTACATAGCAGCCTCTAGCGCTTTGCTAATATGCCCACTAGTGCACTATGTGAAAAGCAACTTTATCCAATTTGAAGCTGGACGAGCAGTGCAAGGAATGACATAGGTTCACAAGCAACAACCTAGGGCCTGGTGGTTTGCCAGGAGGATACTGATCCTCTGCAGTGGGTAACACAGCGGGTAAGAACTAAGCAGGGACAAAATGTCTGCCTAGGCAAGTGGAGATGATGGGGAGAGTCGGATGTTCAGGGTCGAAGTGACTGGGAATGGAAGTAGTCTTGAAATAATGTGAGGAAAGAATAAGGGTTAGTCTCAATATCACTTCAGTGACTGAAATGTATGATAGCGATTTCAAGACTGAGGTAAATACATGAATATGTACCTACTTATATACTAAACTAATGGAACATCAAAGAATAATATGGAATGATTAGTTAGCAGGTAAAGGGTATGACGTAGTCTCTTAGTAAGCCTATGATGTCATATGGAAGGTCTTAGAAGGTTCAAGGGAGAAGGGGAAGGTTAAAGGGTTAAGAAATTTGAAATTCTGACAAGAAGCCCACCCATCACATATCAACTGCTGAAAGAGTCTGTCACTCTTGAAGAGATTGGATGGCTCTATGTGTAGTGGATGGACATGGAGTCTATAGGCATACCAAAGCAGCTGGGTGACCTTACTGGAGTGATGAGGATGACCATGATGAACATCTTGAAGTAGAATGTTCAGGTGCCAGCCTTCCTCACTATGTGTAATGAAAAGGACATAATAAAAAGGAAGATAGGATGGATGGAGATTGCTGATGCAATGTAGGCCACTACCTTGGAGACAAAGAATGATATCACAATCCATTCTTGTATTCTGTTTACTATCACTAGGGACAACTGCAGCTATTTTATCAATAGTAGGCAGGTTATATCTTCTGGTATCATCTCCTTGTTGTAGGTGGAGTCTCATGTGGACATTAGTATGCTGATCTGAAGGTTTGGCCTATATGATTAAAATGATTAGCTTGTATGATGAAAAAAAAATACATAGACCAACCCTCATTATTTCATAGGCTTGTTTGTAGAGAGGGGCATAAGGGTGAATATCTCTGAAAGTGGTATGCAAGTGAAGCAAAATGCCAGGATCCAGTTGAGGATTGTGTTGGACATGTCTATTGGTTGCTTCCTCTGGGTTATAGATATAAAGCTGAGCAAAAGAGGGCTGGACATCATCTGGTGGCATAAGGGCTCCCATGAGGTGATGAAGTGTGCCATGAATACAAAATGATGAGGGCCCAGATCCTTGCATAGCTTGATTGTCCACATCCATACCCACAGAAGTAAAGGCTAGAGTGTTGTTGTACTGACAAATCTTCTTTTTGAACTCTCCATGATCTTGAGGGTCATCAAAGAGATCCTGAAGGACATGTGGCAACTGCTGAATATGAGGAAGATCAACCTGACCCTGAAGACAACACATTCCAAAGTGAGGGTTGAGAGTGCCAGAGTAAGACAGCTTTTCTGAAATGAAATGAAGAGCATGGCAATTGGGACACTGGATGTTCATGAGCCTCAAAGAGTGGATTTTAGCAGGCTCAGTATATGGCCTTCCACCAGGAGGGATACATAGGATAGGGTGGTTGGGGATTAATGAAAACATCAGAACTGCTGGAGCTAGAGTTATCAGGATCAGGATTAGCTGGTGGGGGTGGTGAAGGTGAAGGTGGGGGTGAGAATGGGGGTGGTGGTGGGCTTGGAGATCTAGATACAGATAGCCTAGGAGATAGTGATGAATAACCAGGATTGCCATTGTCATTTTGCTGCTATTGTCTCTGTTGATCTTGCTCATGTTGTTCTGCAAAGCATTGACTGTGCTTACTAAGAGCCTCTGAGAGCAAAGCTTGAGAAAGCTGTCATATTTGAATGAGGGCATTGTTCTCTTGAGACTAATGTACTTCCTCCTGTTGATGTAGTGCCTGTTGTCTCTCCTACCCTAATAGTCTTTGTTGCTCTATTTCCTGCTAATGCTGCTGTGCTTGTTGTAGTTGCTGTAGTCTTTGTTGCTCTACTTCCTGCTGCTGTAGTTGAAATAGCCTCTGTTGCTCTGCTTCTTGCCAATTTAACAATTGCTGCTGCTGCTCCCATAGTCTTTGCTGCTCCCACTGTTGCTAATGGTGTACCTCCTGTTGTTGCTGTCATAATCTTTACTGCTCCAACTCCCATTGATGTTGAGCCTCTTGTTGAAGCTCCACTGTCTCTGATGCTCTATCTGCTGATATAACACTTGCTGTTGCCCTTCCTGAGCTATATCATGTTAAAAGTCAATGACTTGTTGATATGGCTGAATATTTGGCATTGCAGGAGGGGGATGAGCAGGACCAGATTGAGCATTGGCAGACTAGATAGTAGAAGAGTAATGATTGGATCTTCTATTGTGACAATTTTGATGAGTAGAATTGAATCCTTCCAATAATCTGGTATTATAATCCACTCTGTTCTCTGAAATAGAAAAGGGTAGAGGTAGAGGTAGAGGAGGTGGAAATACTGGAGGTAATAAGTGGCATGTTGGACTAAGGAAAAGAAAGTGATGGATGGAATTGAGCAAGGAACATAGGTAGTGGTGAGTGTAGATAATGCATTCTCTGAAAATCATGGTGTGCAATCTGATGATATGAAATGCCTGGATACTAATTCACAGGCACAGGAGGATGGTGCTGAATTTTTTAATTAGTATCATATGTATAGTAAACTTGTGTGAATTTAAACACACCATTAAAGCATTAGCAATATTTTGAGGCATTTGAGCAGGATAAGATGGATGGTGACAGGATGGGGAAGAACCAAGAGTCCTTTGGTCACATTCAGCCTGGCAAGAAGCAATCCAAGTGCATTGAGAAGAGGTTGAAGGGGAAGCCCTAGTATTTAAATGTCAATTATATTACACAAAGTATATTATATATTACATAATATATTACTCACATAAGAAAGGGCTTAGATTTAATAGATGATCAGAAAGAAGAAGAAGAAAAAACACTGAGTACTTGGATAGCAGAGTTGCAGGATAGGAACCAGAAATTTCAGAACTTTACTTGTTATTCCTAGCTAGCCAGCACTACTTCATAGGTGAAGTATTGACCACATGATGTTATGGGTGTTCACATGAATCCACACAGGTTACGATCCTGGAATGCTCCTACAATGGATATGTCAACAGCACAGCAAATACCTGTTTTGATTCCCTGATAAAACACAGGGGAAATCTGGTGAATATGACCAGGAGGCATAGTGCAATGCCAAACTATGCTTTAGATCTGGATCATATTCCCAGGGTGATTATATAGCCAATGGTAATTTATACCCCTATAAGGGCAATGCTTTAACCCTAGCTCTGGGTGCTCATTAATGTCAAGAGTTGTACATAATATGTGAGTGCATGAAAGGCAGCAAACACTCAGGAAGTGATGCTAAAAGAAAGAAAAAAGCCACTAAAGGTAATGTTATCAACTGAATGCATGTAGAAGGGCAGGATGTAACAGAGAGTTACAAAGAGAGCTCTTGACTAAGTCTAGCCCTAAGGCATTGGCTCAAGTACAGGATTTAGTGTCAATAAAGACACCTGTACATTCCTAGTGGTATACAAGTGGTAGTATATTGTGAGTGTTAGTAACAATTGATCATGCTTGGGCAGAATTATGGTAGAACACTTTAATTAATGAACTGGGGATTTACCCTCCAGTTGTG
This sequence comes from Chiua virens, assembly GCA_019787685.1. Taxonomy (NCBI): domain Eukaryota; kingdom Fungi; phylum Basidiomycota; class Agaricomycetes; order Boletales; family Boletaceae; genus Chiua; species Chiua virens. The sequence goes on from JAHNUO010000003.1 coordinate 176,462, forward strand.
CAGTATATATACTAAAGCACAAGTGGCTGTGCTACTGGATAAGGAAGGACAGTAGGTAAGCTATATTATGAATAGTCCAAGGTATTAGCTACATAAGTTGTCTATGAGGCAGAGCATGTGTATAGAGTGCAACTGTTAACCAATAGGATAAAGCACATGGAGATTAGAAACATGCATGATCCTTGAGGGATCAATGAGAACAACATGTTGTTAACATGTGCATAACATGTGTTATGTGGCAGTAATGAATATCAGGTATGGTTATTGATGTGAATGTGGGTAAGATCCAAATATGAAATAAGGACCACAAGGCTGCCACATGTGGGAACAAGATCTAATAGTGATCAAGTGTATCCGACAAGATAGTATCTGTGAGTGTGATAATGAATATAAAGTGATATCATAAATGAATGGTAATCCATATCAGGGATATGACATAATAGTCATGTGATCCATAGAGTGGTCTAGATCCATGATGTAATGAGTGTATCATGTGATCTGTTATGTAAGAGAATATATTGGAATCATATGATGAAGGTCATATGATCCTTTGGAATAAAATAAGACGAGATATGATAAGATAAAGTGAAATTATAAGTATCATGGTGTTTAACCACAATAGAGGAAGAGTGTGAAATCATGTTTATAACATCAACCATAAACACATATATGAAGCAACAAAAGAAGATAAAGTACTAGCAGTAGGGGTGCTTGTCCATACTTCAAACTGTAAATGTAAGAAAACAGGTGAGTAAAGAAAGCAAAAAACACACCTAAGCACCAGAGTACAGAGTTTGATTAGTTATCAGATCATGTCAGAACTTTATTTCAGCCCTTTACCTTTACCATACCTGACTCTTGTTGTCATACCCTATTCCAAGTATTCCTTTCTATAGACATTTCCCATTATATTTACTTGGTCTGTGCTTGACAATAGTTTAGTATATAAGTAGTGTACTTTCTGTATTGTTTCCTTAGTCTTGAAATCATTACCACTTTGGTTATTGATATTGAGACACATCCTTATAAGTTTTCTCATAGATCACTATCAGATCAATAAATTATTAGTTAGCATATGGCCATTTTAAATGTTATGTTGCACAAGTTGACCAAAAAAATGGTGTATTTACCTGATTACATTTGAGTTTGAGAGCCAGGAATGGGGGGAAAGGATAATGAGTTGAAGTGTTGAGGCAATGATGCTGGTGTGGGTAGAGATGGATTGTGGCTGTGCAGCATTGCTTTGTCAGTCAATGCGTTGGTCACATCAGTCATAGTACTACTGAACAGACAACAGGTTGGATGCCAGCTGAGCCACATGGTTTTGTTGAGCAAAAAAGGAAGGTATGTATTGGTGAGTGAAATTAGCAATGGTTACTAAAATAGCTAACAGAGTTGCACACATCCAACAGAGGTAACACAAACAAAAAAGTGTCAGATACAGTGTCATAAGTACTTTCCCACACCCTGTCCTCCATTAAACTTATTGATGTACATGCTTGTAACATCATCTTTTTCTTTCCCTCTTTTCTCATTTGTGACAGAAAGATAGCTGGTAGCTGTAATCATGTCACAGACAGTCAAGGTAAATGGAAGAGGCCCTTCTGTGGTAGATTATTAGCTTTCTCCTTACTTGTAAGTTCTCACACACCAGATTCTCTGCAGTTCATCTACTATAACATGCCCAAGTAGACTCAGAAGAAGTGAAAGGATTGCTCAGATAAAGACATACCTGATGTCTGGTCTACTAAATTGCCAACTAAGAAGCCTTGCCAGGACACCCCTCCAACTTGAAGGCTGAGGATGAAACAAAGTTGAAAACTGACTTGAATGTTGGCTCAAATATCAAACCTGATGTTTAGACCTTCATGGTCTATATGCAAGTTTTCTCAATACAGATAGTAACCAAAACAAAATCCAATGGTAAACCTGGGAAAATGATGACAGAGAAGGACTGCCAGTGGTGGCATGACAATGCAGAGTTTTCAGCATTAGACTGGATGTCTTTTCTTTTTGCACACAACAAATTCTGTGAGACAATCAATTCATGCAATACCTGACTCAGACTTGGACTGCTGGTACATGTGTCCAATTTGTTCAATAATTGTTGTTTGTTCCATGTTGTCATAGTACAATGTGTATCAGTACTACTGTTACTCTGCATTAGCAATGTATCCCATGTGTTAGAATCAGTTGCCTCAATAAGTGCATTAGTGCCATCAGAGCTGCATGTGTGAGAAGATGGTGGTCACATCATGGTGCCATGTTCTTCAAAGCCTGAGATGTTCTGCCATCAATAGCAACTCTGTTTGGAAACTTGAAGATTTTTTCAAGGTGCCACTGGCCATGGTTCCACAAGTCTAGGGCAATTTCTTTGAGATCTTTGCTGATTTCTGGTAGCCCATCATTACCAAGGGATGTAGGGTTGGACATGTGCACTAAAGATAGCTCTTGATTCTGTACCACCACCTTTCCCCCATGGGAACTCTTCTCCTAAGCTCAAGCACACATGTTTCATAATCTTCCCCTGTGATGTTATGATTCATCTTTTTCTTTCCTTTCTACTCCAATTTTACTATGCTCAGTACCACAGGTACCTCCTATGTTCAATCCACAAGGCTTACCCTTACTTTGGATTACTCAGCAAGGGCTTAACCCTTTGCCCTGTTTTACCTTTTCTTTCCTTGATCTAATTATGCGACTCCAGCCCAACCTGTTGTTCCATCATTGCTTCCTTTCTTCTACTTCTGTTGATCCACTAGGGATCACCTTTATTTCCACCATCATTCCGATGACGTCTCCTTTTATCATTCCACTTGCTTTCCGTCCATCACATGCCATACAACTGTTACAATTCATCTTTTCTTTCACTTTTTACTTTACTTTCACTATGCTTGGTACCACAGGTACCTCCTACATTCAATCTGCAAGGCTTAACCCTTTGCCCCATGTACCTTTCCTTCTTTGATCCAATTATGCAACCTCAGGTCCAACCTGTTGTTCCATATTCACTTCTCTCCTTCCGCTTCCCTGATCTGTTAAGGATCTCCTTCATTTCCACTGTCATTTCCAACAGCTTCAGTGTTTACCATTTATACTTCATTCCATCTAGTGCTCCTGCCCCATACGACTCCTTTTGGCCTTTGACTGTTCTGCTCTTCTTGGCCACCCTTTTGGACTCTTGGTCCATGCTTGATTACCAACATATAAATACTGTGCAGTGATACCTGTATTCTCTAGTCTTGATCTATGCAATCTAGCTAGTATCACTGCTCCTCCTTGGGCTTGAACTAAGCCACCCTTTGTTGCTGCAACCAATGTCCAGCTCCTCAGTCCACCCTGATCACAAGGGGCAGTCTTTGGTGCCTTCAGGTATAGATTCCCAAAAGGATGCTCTCAGCAACAACTGAGTTCTAACTCATCTCACTGGTAGCAATCCGCTGACCAGTAACCCTCTTTGAACTCTTTAGCATGCCATGTATCAAGTGGTGGTTATTTGAGTTATCACAGCTGCTTGGTACTTAGCACTTTTGCATCTATGCTAGGCCCTACCTGGGACTATTGTAACAACAACTCCTTCTGGCCCTTTGACTGTTCCGCTCTTCTTGGCCATCCCTTTTGGACTGCTGGTCCATGCTCATTTACCTAGGTATAAATACCCACAGTGATATGCTGTATTTCCTAGTCTTGATCTATGCAATCTAGCTAGTATCACTGCTCCTCTTCGGGTTTCACCTAAGCCACTCTTCGTCACTGCAACCAACATCCAGCTCCTTAGTCTACCCCAATCACAAGGGGAAGTCTTTGGTTCTTCAGGTATAGATTCCCAACAGGATGCTCTCAGCAACACCTAAGTTCTGCTTTATCTCACTGGTAGCAATCCACTGACCAGTAACCCTCCTTGAACTCTTCAGTGTGCCATATACCAAGTGGTGGTTGTTTGAGTTATTGTAGCCACTTGGTACTTAGCACTTTTTGTGTCTACACTAGGCCCTACCCAGGACTATCATAACATGTGAGATCTGTCTCTCAGAGGTTGGTATAGTGTTCCACAAATTCCCTAAGGGCACTTTTTGTGCCTGGTTTGTCCTCCCTTGCCATCCCTAGCTATGTTCTGCAGTTCTATGCTGCCTACTTCTTCAAACTGATCCTAGACTATCTGGGATAGCCCTTCAAAGGGCAAATGTTCCCACCATCTCAATTTCATGTCCTAAGAACACCTCTCATGCCCTCTGTTGGGTTGTATCTATTTTTCATTCTTTCAAGCAACAGCTACAGGTATCTGTGATAGATTCTAACTCTGGCTGGGTCTATCCTGCTTTTATCCACTTATACCAAAACAACATGCTGCTTCACTTCTGAGTGCAGGTAGCTAAGGGTGCTCCCTACCCCTTAATGACAACAAGCAATCCCAGGCACCCCCAACCCCACTGTGGGTTATTGTCATATACCGCTCCAGTTCTCCGTTCCTCCGGATATAACTCCGTTTCTCTTAGATGATAACTCCAGGTCGATCTCCCTCAGGACACAACTCCGCGACCCCGGACCTCTGTTATGTATATATGTTTCCTCTTTTATTTTAGTACATAACCTGTGTCTCGCTTATGAGCACAGCTCCAGCTTTCTCAGTACCCAACTTACCTCCGGCTATGTAGTTTCCCGATCTTCCATCTTACTCAGTTCTTACCAACTCCGTTACTAATCTCCATTCCACTCCGAGTATATAAACTGTAGTACCCTGACTGTGTACCCTTAGTCTGAATATTAGTTTAATTGTACGACTCACTCCGAACACTCCGTAAGACCTTGATGGTCTTTACTCCGCTCGACTCCACTTCATGTGTTGAGTCATATATCTACCTCTGTTCTCCGTACATCTGAAATATAGGGACAGACTGTGACAAGGGCGCACCACATACGGTGAAGCCAAGTCCCGTCCAATGCTACAACTCCGGAGATCCAGAGTTGGCTACCTCCGAGTCGCACGGTCTCTAACAGTTATGCCACAGTTGCAGAATTATTAAAGCTCTAATAGAAAGTCTAGGATCTTCAAGCTATTATTAACTTCCTCCAACCTGAGCCCTCCCCTCCCTTCCCCCATGATTGCTCCCAGTGGTCCCTAATCACCAGCCTTTATCTCCCTCCCCCTGATATCATGGAAATCACCTTCACACTTCTCCCCTCTCTCCAACCCATGGACACCTTAGTGAATTGCAATGTGTTGAAACTTGAGGGTGGAAGGCCCTTGACAATCAATCTTCTCCCTCACTAACCAGCTACCTAATGTCATCTATACCTTGCCTCTCAAAGGCCTGGCTTCCCCTTTGCCTACCAACTGCATCCCTTCTACCCTTTGTCCTACATGCTCACAGCCCTGCACACAGCCACCTTTTCCTAGCCTCACACAGGCTTCTGCTCAGTTTTCTGAGCTGTTAACATATGAACATGATTTACATAGCCCATAGCCAACCAACTGCTCTGTATGCACACATAATGTCTGATTGGGGCCCTGCCAATAAACATGGATTTTAACAAAAAAAAAACATGTGCACTGGATATCTGTTACAATAGTCCCAGGGGCCTAGCATAGAATCAGAGTAAACCCAAGTATATCTGTGGCTGCAATAACTCAAACAACAACCACAGAGAGGTCAAGGGTCAAGGGCTAGGGTCAAGGGTTGAGTCAGCTGGTATAGGCTACTGATGAGATAAAGGGAACTCAGGCATTGCTGAGATATGCTTTTGGGAATCTATACCCAAAGCAACAAGGTCTTCCACTTAATGAGTGGTGGTTAAGGAGCAAAGACATTGATTGACACAACAAGGGACTTCCACTAGGTTATGGTTAGACAAGAGGAGACAAGACAATGCTCAGGTAAATTGAGTAGATCAAGACTGAGGGGTACAGGAGTATTGTCAAGGGTTCAAAAGGGTGTTCCAAGAAGAGCAGAACTACCACAAGGGAACAAAGGAAGTCCATGTAATTTTTTAATCGGCGAACAGCCGAACCCTTCCAAGGTTTTGCCCCTGAAGGCATCTGTTCTTTTACCTTGTCATCCACCACCACATCATTGTTCTATCCAATACTGATAGAACCATTCTTGATCGATTACATGCAGCTACTTTTATGTTTATGTTTATGTTTAATCTTGCACTGGCCTCATTATCAACCTTTTTCCAAAGTTCTGTCATTATTTAGACAGTAGTTAGTTATATTTCCACACAAACTTTAAGAATGATCATCACACAATTGAATATAATAAATACTCAGAAAAATCACAAACTGCACTAGTAAAAAATAGTAGAGTGTTGAATTTCAAGATTGTATATTGTGCAAGTGAATGATTACACACATATATAACTACTAGAGACTACTAATTCTGTAATTATCTTATTTTTCATAACTTATATTTTTTTACTTAAAGAATACATTCAACTTATAAATTTATCTTTCATATAAACCTTATTTTGTAGTTATGATTATGTGATCTTAAATTACTAAGCTCACACAGAGTTAGTCAAATCTTAACTTAAAATATATTTAACGTCACTCATCAGTCTTATCCCACAGTTATGGTTATTATCATGATGTCCGTTAATATTTCTTTGATACACTACTTGAATTTGCAATATATTATATATACATGTTTCATAGAATCTTTGCCAATGCAGATACTTTGTAGGTAACAAGATTTCTGATCATCACTAGATGACCCCTTAACTTCCCTTCCATAAGATAGTTCTTGAACTTGACATTCACATCACTCTGGACATATGAGCCGGTACCACTGTTTATAAGAATTTATAGTCTGACATACAAACTGGAATCTATGTCAGCTCTCGAACCCTCCGACGCATTTCTTGCGTCCGGCCACTACCACGTCCTTCAGCACGCCCAAAGACGACTACTTTTCCCGATTCCCCTGCGCGGCCTGCTCGCCCGGCGCGATGTAGAAAATCAATCATGTTCCGCGGTTCATCCACAATGAAGACATGTTTGATCTCAGCGCTAAAGTCGAGGCCTCGCGACAGCAGAGATGTCGTGACGAGAATATGAGGAGTGACGGCGGGATTTGAAAGTCCAGCTTTCACGACCGGGGATTTGGACGGTCGAGAACCTGATGCACTCGAGGAAGAGTCGTTCGACTTCAAGAACCCATCCAAGTGGTGGTTGTTTCCCATCTTGCGTGCGTCCGCGTCACCCGTGAGCGAGACACAAGCCACACCGCGAGCGTCAAGGAAGGCCGAAAGTTGTTCCACCTTGCTCTTCTTGTTACAGAACACAATGATTTTGGAGAGCTTGACTGGACTTCCAGCGGGGAAAAGCACTCTTGGCATGGGTGATAGCATCCTCAGCCCACACGCGCCGAATGCGACGTTCAATATCCGCATCCTTATTCCCACCCGTCCATTTGGCATGCTCCGTGCGTAAAGTGCCCGGCAGGCGATGTAGTCTGGGCGACGCTAGGCGGACGAGTGCCGGATGGTGAATAGACAGATAATTACTGAGAGAATTTGGTATGGTAGCGCTAGTCAACAGAAGATGGAAAGGATACGAAATTGGTTGGGGCGAATCGGGAGTTGGCCTCATGTCGTTAACAGCGACGGAGGAGACGGGAAGAAGGGGTACAGGTCGTCCCTTTGCCGCAGCAATGTCAGCCAAAAGCTGGGAAGTTGACGCCTCGAAGTCGGGATCTGGGTAATCAATTTGAGTTGAGAGGCAGAGCAAAAAACGTAGAACATACCAAAAAGAATGTCTGCCTCATCGATAATGACCCATTCCACATCCTCTAAGCTCATTTCAGGTTCGTCCACCCAGAACTTCCGCGGGGGCGATTGAGCTGTCGCGGAGTCCTCAGTTTTCTTCGACTCGAACCTCAAAGCTTTTTCGTGTGCTCTTTGCTCCCAATTCCAGCCCTTACCTCTCTCAAGTTCTAAGAGTTTCATGGGGGTTCCAACCAGCACATCGACTTCCTGGGATGCGCGTCCTCCACCACCGACACTCGCGTCAATATTAGTGTTAGCGTTGTCGAATACGGCATCCGTGGTCGTCTTCATCTTCGAAGCGGTCGCGTTGTTTTTGGTAGTACTTTGTGTATTTGCTCGAGATGTACAACGTACTCGAAGCTTGATTATGTGCGAGAGCTTCTTCGCAAACACTGCTAACTGTCGGGATAATTCATGAGTCGGTGCCAGTATCAAGGCGCGGGGATTAAGTGGTCGCCCAGAAGTTTTACGTGGAGAACCAGAAGACGCGAGTTCCGTGTGTTTCAAGTCCTGGAGGAGCGGTAAAAGGTACGCCATGGACTTGCCGGATCCTGTCTCACTCGCAAGGAGATACTCCTTCCAACCGGACCCCGCACTCGAGGTGTTCATCACATGCTTCAAAGAGAGGGCCTGTATGGTAGTTGGCGTGGAATCTTGGCCCAGAATTTCCTTGACGCTTTGCAATAAGCCGGGAAGTAATGGAGGTGAGTTGAAGTCACTTGGAATGCCTTTAGAAAGGCAGGGCGTAGAATGGTCGAATTCTTCCTCTTCTAGAGTATTCGAGAGTGATAAAACCAGTTCACCTTGACTGATTACTAAAAGGTGAATACAAGATGCTTACCGAGCTTCTTGCCGTTCTTCTTCGTTACTCTTGTGGTTCCATTAAGTGCCACAGACGATGTAGAATAGATAGAGCGCGTCGCGAAACGTGTTCCAGAAGAAACAAGTGCTGACCGGAACAGGAGGGAGCTGGTCATGAAGTCGGGTCCGGCTAGCTAGACCAAGTTGTAGTGAGGTCGATATTTTTCAAGTCCGCGAATTTCTTGATGATGTAACGCGCTCACATTGCTTGCAGCCAACTTCCCTGCAACCTGAGGCAGCATTGAACGTCGAACCTTAAGCCTGCTGTCCACCGCGACTTCCTACACGAGGTATCGTGAAGAACTATGTTAAAATATTGGGGATCACACTCTCCCTCCGAACGTACCGACTCAATTGACAAGTTTCTCTTGAGCCAAATTGATTTCTCGACCACTGGCAAGTGTGAGGCCTGGACTGCCGTTGCAAGTTCATGAAAACCGCCAAAGGTAGGGCTGGCAAGTTCTGGAACATATAATGAACATTCTCTAAATGATTAATATGTGCAGCTTAATTTTCGAAGGACCGTCGCGTTTAATCATTGCCTACATTGAAGGCCCTCATGCCGGTTCACCCCCTTCCAGTTCCATACCGCCCATACCGCCGCCGATGGCTTGCCAGGATAATGTCTAGTACGATGGGCTTTCCCGTTGTCAGAGACAACCCCTTACACTAACGGTCGCTCTTTGTCCGCGAAACTCGTTCCGGCCTGTTGAGACAGGAATGGCAGCGTCACTATTGACGATATCACGTGTAACTCCTATGTTGCAAATCCATTCACGAACAGAGCTTCATTTGGTACTTTGTCATGGAATCTTTTCCTCCGCATCGCCGATGATACAGGATTCCGTATCTCCATACAGCCTACTAGGGGGACATTCTGAAACTAATTTACACACGAAACCCGAACTCATGGCCTAACCAAGGAACTAATTGTAAAACGCTTGCGACTTCCAATTTGTCGTCCCGTTTCGTGTTCTTAGTATTCGAAATTGAATAATAGTAAGTGCATTGCCGCCCTCTTGTTAGGTCTACCGACTCACTTGCTGTCTTCGGCCTGACCCCAGACTTTCATGAGATGAAATATCCCACTGCGGATCAAATTCCCCGCCTATAACAGCGAGATGAGATTCCCCATCAGAAACTTGCGAAGGTGCGGACAATAACCGGAAGAATAATTCAGTTAAGCTACTCGTAAACTCGTATCCTTCCGACATCCAAGATAGTTTCCCGCGACTGGGGCGCACATACTCCACATCAAATTAGGACGATATCAGCGGTCATAAGCTCTCCTTCTGACTAATCGAACCATTTGTTACATGTGTGGTTTAACGTATAGAATCCAAATTACAACTATCATTCTCTTCGACCCTCTTCTCTGACCTTGCGGTTACCGACGGTAAAGCATTACAGTAGAAGCAAAATGAGTGATGTCGTTATCACTATCCTACTAGTGCTACCCTATTACTATTATGTAGTATATGTCATAATCCTGATCAAGTAAGGTTGATCATTGTCGCCAGATACATAATCCAGAACCGAGGGTGACACACCCAAATACATGTTTAGATGTTTGGGTCGTGTGATCCATAGGCAACAATTCCCACTCTAGTGTAAAGGATGGTGACCCAGGGGGCTGGCTCTACAAGGCCTATTGAATGATTGGAAACATTCGTTTAGTCTGGCCAGACTTACCCCAATGCAGCGTTGGCAGTACCTTGCCAGGATTCGCACTTGCCTCATTGAACGTGACAGGTCCTTTGACTCACTAAAGTGTTCTGAATCGTCGGCGCAGAGCAAGACGGTCAACGGCGACTCGATCACGTACCCGTTAATTGGTCAAGGTCCCCAAAAAATTTGAGGGAACATTGTTTCTTAGTGGGGGAAAGAAGCATCGGAAAGAATTGAAGACTTGGTCGCCAACGGCACGAAGACACTCGTTTTTATTGGGTGCGGGCGGGCCGAAGATTCTCCGGTAGTCAACGCGCACTTCGCCTCATATTTTCTCCTCGCAGTGTTCGCTCGGGACTTTGATTCAGGCAAGGTCGTCGACGACTCGAATCGACAGCATCAAAAGCAAGGGACGCGACGAGGTGGGAAACAACGTTCATGCACACGCAGCGCACGACTCGAACAAGTCAAACAAACGAAAAACAAGACACATGGACTCCACGACGAGATCATCATGGAGGCGCAGCAAAGGAGCCGGACTGCGTGTTATACACGCAAATGGCGAACTCACCCCTTTTCTGGATGGGGGCGAGATCCGACCAACCGGTGGTCTCTCCGTTCCCGTCTCGCCAGCCAGCCTACCAGCATGCGAGCGGGGTACACGCTGCATTGCACCGCACCGTAGGCTGTGACTCGGAACCAGAACCGGCTGGATCTTTGCTGGCCGCGATAACGGATACATGCGTCAGGGGTCGGTAGCTGATCACTGATCATGGTGGAGTTCGTGACGAGCGCGGAACTGAACGATGCACAGATCGTATTCCTCCCCGCTGGCACCTCTTATTTCGTTCCAAGCTGACACCGAGTTCTCTCCAGACGTGCATGCCTGCGATCTGTGGTTTGCCTTTGTTTCCGAATACTGCGGATTACTCCTGGGCTGAAACAATGTAGGGAAAAAATTGTTTCTTGCTTCATTTCCGCGAGCCCGTCATCATCCTGTGGTGCAAATAAAAGTAACGTCTCACCTCCTTTTCCGTTTTAACCCAAAGGTCCTGAGAATGCACAGTACATGACGAATGAATGGCAGCGAGAAGAATTTTTCCGTTCTAGTCGTTTGAAATCTGAGCGGGAATGGAGAATGCGTTCGTCCTAGCTCAGGTTCGCAATGGGCGGCAGGTCTCCATTAATCGACAGACAAGACATTTTCCGTTCTAATCGCAGTGAAATCCCAGCGGGAATGCGTTCATCCAAGCTCAGGTTCGCAAAGGGTGGCAGGTTCCAATTAATTCAGGGGTCAACAGTAAAACCAACGTTCAATGGTGGTCAACCACAAGGATGTCTCAAGGCGACCGCGGAAAAGAACCCTCTCCCTGTACTTGGCAAGAGGAAATGACTGATGCTGGAGGTGAGTGACGCCCTGCACCCTTGCGTTCGGTTGTTTCCATGCACGTCTGTCATCATTATGAAGGTAGCTGCTTCTTGGTGACGGAGACAGATCAGTGGCGGTCTGTGCAAAACAGGAGGACCACCCTAGCCTTTCGTCCCCCCTTGGAAATTCCTCTTCTCAGGACTCGGAGATGAAAGTGACGACGAAGTAATTCCTCTGGCTGACAGCGTCAAGAAACATCAATATGTAATCCCGCAACAGTGTACGCCTGCCTCGGGCCATCAGGCTACGCACTGTAGTAGCAATAGAAGACAGACATACCTCATAATTTATGTCGACTATGATGCAATTCAGAAAGGGGGAAACCAGGAAACAACTGCGCGAAGTCATGAAAGCATAAATGAAACGTCCCACAGCACCACGAATACGGCGCGCATTGTCCTCGGCGTGGTGTAGAACGTTCTACATGGTGCCCGTGGGACGAACATACAGCGCACGGGAATCCGCACCAAAAAAAAATACATCACAGTGACAGATCTAGTACTTCCGGCTACAGTCAGTAGTCAACACGTCAGCCATAGTCACCAAATTGGATTCCTACACAGCCTGATCGTGAATAGGTATATGTTAGCGACATGCGCTCGCCGGGAGTACCTCGTCTTGCCGACATTCGGTTCGGCTGCCGGGGCTACCCAAATCTGGATCGTCGCGCCTTGATGGCATAAACCTTGTCAGAGGACCCTATCGAGACTCTTTCACAGGTTGCACATGGCGCATGCCATGCAGCACTATGCGAGTCTGCAAGGAAATTACGTTTTATTGCGATAGCATAATCTATGTATGGGATGGTGCGTCGTGAAAGGGTTCTTGCCACTGATCACCCAAACACATCCCAGGGTAAGGGACCCTGGTATACTTCCTTGGAATCATCAGGACACCACTCTAACAAACCACGCAGTTCCGGCGCGGATGCGTGGTAGGGATGGAATCGTATGAAGGGATTCCTATTTCGTCTTTTGGCAAGGAGGAAGTCGTGACAACCGTATGTGTCAAGCGTATATGGCTTGTAGCCATTTGCGCGCTATATGGGATCGCAGCATCGTCGGAATTAGTTGGAAATCCTAGGATGGCCTGCGTTCAACCCTTACCTCGCCTTCGCGAGCCTTGATGGCTTCGTCATCTGTGGCGGGCGGTTCAATCCCGATATACTCAAATAACGGGGCAGGAAACCTAATTGCCGCGCGATGTAACTCTTCGAACCGTCGCCTCTTCATCTCGTAGCCCACCACGGTAATTTGCGACGGGTATCTCCCGGTGACCTCACGAAAGCGTGCGATAGAAAACAATATGTTTTGATACGAATCGAGGGCATACGTCTCCGTCGTGGCTCGCGAAAATGGGGTGCGGGAACTAGCTGTCACAGCGTTGCGAAATAGATCCGCACTCAGCGCCAGACGCATGTATGACTCTGCTTCAGTCGTTGTCGATTGGGTCCTGGTTTGTCCACTGCGGAGTGAGATAATCAAATGTGATTAGCGTTGAATGATCGAAACATATAAACGTGTGCGTGCGAGACCTCTTACCCGCTAAACACTAGCAAAGAATTTTTGTCTTCCGACGCGAGGCGTGCTCTGATAAACGTGTTAAACAAACATCAGTTCCTTCCCATTCTTGTGGTTGTCACGCACACGCCTTTGCCACAAAGGAGTGCAACGTAGCTTACCCTTGGGTGATATGATCGACGAACGCAGCTACCCTCCCACCGCCCCTCTGGTAATCTTCCAACGTCCAAAATGTTTCATCAAGTACCTCATCCGGCTTAGAACCTGACCAGATGGCATGTCCGGGTACGATAATGAGGTGAAACAGCCGCGCCAACGTCTCGTCGCGCTGTATCGTGGCGAGAATACTGCCTGGTGGTGCATAATAGCCCGCAAGTCCAGTTGAGGTATATGAATTCGGATGCGTAGATGATGAAGAGAATATGAAAGAAAGATTGTAGAGGAGAGATATGCCACCGAGCGCAGCCAAGAGAAGCACCCCCAAGTTGGTCAGCCTTGAGCGTCCGCTTAGAGACCGAAGCGAGGCACGGTAGTCAAACGAGCGTGAGCGGCCATTGCTGGAGTTGTAATGAAAAGGTCCACGTCGAGTAGCTGGACCAGAAGCTCAGAGCTGGTGTCGGTAGCATCGCTTCACGACGGTTGGTTCGTGTCCAAGTACACCGTGTTGTCCGAAAGAGGAAGGCATTATTAGTGGCTCGCGGGAGAAGGGACTTGATTTACTCTCCCTCTTGTTGTCGCTCATCCGCTGACTTTTTGATGCGACGTTCACCATAGACAGTCTCATTTATGAACAAAAACCAACCCCGAAATTCGACTCTCGTGTACAGTGGAGTCATTGACCCACTCACGGACGTCTTCCATTGTTAGTTTTTGTGTCCCGACCCCGACATAGATCAGTTATATAGAGTCAAATATCCACTTATGCTTCCGACGAATAGTGTATTCGACAGAGGACAAAGTTCGCGTATAAAAGGACCTTGGCAGTCTCGTTTGGAACGGAGAAAAGCCTCCCAAGATGCCGTACGAGTCTGGAGCGTCTCCCGCGCTCGCTTTTCCCTAGAACAACGCGCAGGTAACTCTACCCTCTAATTCCGACGCTTCAACGCCTCGTTCAACCCGTCCGCAACTCCACCATGGGGTTCACGTAGGACGGCGTTTCAGACGCGCGGATTGCCAATGGTAGGTAAGTCAATTCCAACGTCATGGTGAACAACATGTCATTCCCTATTGGTACGTCGACATATCTCGATTATTAAGTACTATCTGTGTTGTAGCCACGAACAGACGAGAGAACGAACGAAAGGCAAGGCATATTAGGTATTTTTAGGGTATTTCACGCAGGGTCTATCACCTGACGTCTCGCGATGTGTGCAGTATTCCACTGGAGAGTGTCAATGGCACATTCCGCAAATGTTGTTCGGTATCTTTGGTCATCTGAAGCTGCTCACCGTTCGATCAGTCCATCACGTCATCTGGCAGTAAGGTGACAGCACTGCTCACCAAACCTCGGTAACCCGTCGAACACGTCGTTTTCCAGAGGTATCACAGGCCAGTGATGGCCGGGAAGAGCGCTCCCGCTCAGCCGGGGTTGGCTAGATGATTTTTCGCCTACGACAAGGTGGGTCAGATGACTGTGAACGAGACAATATCCGACCCTCACAATTTCGTCCGTAATAATCTCCGTCGAGAGCATCCACGGACGTCAGGTGAAATTGACCAACGAAGTGGCCATCCCGTAGTGCACGTCTTGCACTTCCATATACTTGATACGGACCAGCGGTTCTGACACGGCTTCGTGCGTGGCTTGGCGATGAATCGAAGACATCTGAACGTCCGAGCGCATCAGGCATGATGTCAAAGAGGAAAAAAAAAAGAATTGGAAACAGAAATCTCCGGCGACAGACTTACAATGATGCTGTTCCTCGGTCAAATTCTCTTGTTTGAAATTATGGATCTGTCCAGAGAACGAGGGCATAAAGTGTTCCTGAGTGTATCTTTGACGTTGCATATGGGCATGTTCCTTAGGAATTACGTTTTGAGCATGTTGAGCAGACGATGGTTCATAGTATACTGATCCTCCAGAGGTATGAAACGGGTGTTGGACTTCGACGCCCTGCGTAGCAAATGAAGTTGAATCGTCCACGGCGGAAATCGAAGAAGGAACGACTGGATCGTTTGGCGACCGTGAATGATCAGTGGAGACGGGCGTGTCATTATAGCTTGGGTATACGAGAAATGGTTCGAGGAAGTCTCCCGGAAAGAGTGTCGAAAAAGAACTTTGGGATGGGACAGAACCCGGGGAACCGGTGTCGCTTGCCGAGCCCGAACAGTAACGCTCAGGGGGCGAGAGGGGCGATACAGCACCCGAGGTAACACCGGATGCTACAGCAGCCCAGTGGCAGTCACCCTCGGTGTGCTGTTGATCGACTGGTAAATGATCCGCGGGAATGTATGGCTTCGGAGACGGCGAAGCAGAAGGGCGAGGAGTCGCAGGGATCAGCGCCTGCACTCGATCTTCTGAATCCGAGCTTCGCTCCACCATCGTGGTCGACACCATCGGCACCATACCTATTGTGGACGCCCTAGCAGACCGTATGACAAACACGCACTCTTTCCCACGTGCCTGGCATTTGCTGCATGGCCTCTGCAAATCACACTTCACTTTCGAGTCGGCACAAGCCTGACAAGACCGTCGCCTCGTGCGGTTGGCATGGGACCTAGAATCTCCGGTGAGATCGAATATGGAACGGGGCGGGCATGGGACGAAAGGGGAGGAGATAACCGGGAAAAGAAGACCAGACACCTACGAATCACCGCATGTTTTCTTATGTCGCGTCAACAAGTCGCTGCGGGTAAACTGCGCATCACAGGTCTGTTAAGGGTTAAGTCCTTCATCTCAGGACAGACGAGCTACATTTGCGTTTGCTTACATCACATCGATGGGACCTGTCCCCAGTGTCTGTTGGTTCGTACAGTAAGCTCTACGGTGTGTAGTCATGCGCAGCAGACAATCAAGCCTTACGAGTGCGCAAGTGACGGTTGAGGTGGGTGGTACGGGTGAACTTTGCAGGACAGTGCGGGCAGAGTTTCGTTTGGGGAAGAACGGGTATATTCCCTTTGTGCGAGCGCATCTTGGACACTGCACCATCTTTCCTGTACTCAACAACCGTCCGTTGTTGAGGTGCCGTCACGGAGGGAGCAGTGGGATCTCCGCGATGACGGGAGGTGGACGACGCTGAGGCCATGTTGGGAGGGAGAGAGAAGCGGGGAAATTCAAGTCAATCGGTGGACATATTCGAGCTGGAAATGCTTTATACATGGGACTGACAAGTACTTTGGACCCTGCCAACTCCGATGGTGAATAACAGTTCCAATGACCGAGGCGTATACTAACCTAAATGTGATTTCAACTATTTAATATATACCCGAAAAGGCAATGATAACCCGGCGGACAAAAGCGATCTCATATGCATGATATCGACACAGAGACGAATTTAAAGTTGGTCATATTTCTTACCCGACCATCTTATGTTTCCATGCCGTGTCACCATCGAGCCCGCTGAGCCTGGCAAAGCGTGATCACTGCGTGGCCACTCGCCAACAACATGCCTTTGTGAGTGATCCATAAACTGACTGATCTGAGATCCCTGCCTGTTCCCCAGCTTATAACCGCGTGTGCAGAAAAAAAAAAAAAACAGAAAACAAATAATACAAACCTGCCCACTCAGGTTGAGGAGCGTGCTGATCGACATGTCAGACAGCCCCCGAGATCAAATACCTGTCCGACAGCTCCTATACTATTGCTTAGAGGCATGGTGGCAGGCATGGTCACCGTTACGTCCAAGTTGCCCAGGTATTGCCGACATCCAACATTCAAATCTATCCTACAGACTTCCTCGCCGCCCTCATGTTTGCGGCTGAGACTCCTGCTCCAGTGCCCACAGCACAGCTTGCTCCACGTCCTCGACCTCGTGTGTAGGGCGGTGGCTTGGCGGTCCCTGGCAAGGGTCGTAAACCCCCGTTCGGACTAGGATAGACTTCCAACGTGCAGCATTCGCCCCTGCAATGTCGGATTCTGGGTTGTCTGAGGAGCGCCAAATGAATTTCATCGTCACTGTGTGGCGGACTCCGCGACTCACCTCCAACCATGTACCTGTCAGGCAGATTATGCAATTGTCAGCATGGCAGGAACAAGGGATTGCTCTTGTTTGTCACCTACACCGAGTCAAGACAGGATTTTTCTGCCAGCTGTCCCCACAACACCTGCTCCGCGAACTTGTAAGTCGCCTCCGTTGGTTTTCCAAATTGGATAGACGGATATGGTGCTCCGGTGAGCGACTGAGTACGATCGTGGTCATTGTCTCTGGGATATGCCGAAGAGTGAAATTTGTTACCTTGAACACAGCTTGGAAAGCCTGTTTGAATGCGCCTTGACCAAGTCGAGGTTTATCAAGGTCAGATTTCCATATTAGATCTGGATTACAGAAAACGAGGTCGACCGTCTTTTGCGTAATGTCTGGTAAGCAGGGACCGCCCACAACGCCGCCTGATTGGATCAAATCGCACATCACTTGAATATCAAGGGCCCAATTTCGAGGATCATGAAACACAAAGATAGCGGCGATGCGAGTTTTGGAGAAATCCGTTAACTAAGTGAGTTTTAGTTTTCTCCTGAGTAAATTTGATCGGATGTCAGTAAGCGGACTAACCTTGACTGACTCCCGCTCTTCGACCGTAAGATTGTGAAATGGCCATACGCTGATACCCGTTTGAGAAATTATAGGTGCCGAACTATGGCAAGTGACTCACGACTTATTCCAAGCAAGTATGTCGAGGGTGGTGCGAACATGCTTGAAACCGTAGCTATTCATGCGATCATTGATTTCTTTCAGCAGTTCAGGGAAAGAAGACACATCAGGGAATCACCTTTCGGCAACCTTGCGAAGAGTGTCGCCCTTTCCGCCGAGCACTAGCACTGGCAAGTCAACATACTTGTACACGACAGACTTGAGTACGGTATGCGCCTGAATATAGCGTTCCGGATCAATCTGTGAGAAATTTTTCTGAATAAACGACACAGGCCATCGTACACCGCGGATCTCACTTTGATTCCGAGCTGTTGACTGAGTTTGTGGCAGCGAGCGGACTCGCTCACGCCACCGCCGTTTGTTAACTGAAGGACAATTGAGTTTGATGGGAAGCGGAAAACATGAGGTATCACTTACTAAGAGGTAGGGTATTTTACTTCGAAAGCGGTCAGGAGCGGCAAGGAGCGGTGGAGCGGAAAAGACATACATGCCGTATTTGTTGTCGCCATCTAGGATCGACAATGCACGCTTTGCAGCTGGTAGGGCGTTGTCACCGCGAATAAGAACGCCATCCTGAGGTAACGATGAGTACTCAGTCAACATACGGCATGCTCGGGACCAAGCAAACCGGAACATGACACGAACAATATCAAGCACGAACGCCAGCGGTGAGGCAGTTTTGTGAGCTTTGAAACGGGATCGGTATGAGAAGCCAGTGAAACAAAACAAACAGTAGCACGCGTTGTGGAGACTTACCTGTGCGATGTCGTACAAAAGAGCGGATTGGAGTGACATTGACGTACTTTGAACACATGTGCCTCCGCGAACACAGGGTACCCAACTGGCGCATCATGATTCTGGACTTCTCGGTATGTTGCGTGTGAGAGTCAAGAAAAACGCGGTTTGCGACCTGCAGAGGAGTTCATGAAAGAAATATGAGTGACAAGTGCTAACTATGGGTGAGAAGTGACACCTTTGGCGATGTGAGTTGATACGCGCCAGGGTCCTAGAAAAACCTGAGTTTGGGACCACGTTGCGTTCAAGCGCGTGGCCGCCTGGCTGTGGAACAAAGACATTCTCACCGCAGTGACCACACACGGTTCCGGCTGGAACCGTCCAGTGTGACTGTTCCGTGGCATTGAATTATATAATCAGGATCGACCAGAGGTCCCTTTGTTCCGAACCAACTAATTAATGTGAACAGGTCTACAAAGCCCAACCTTCGTCGTCAGAGATAGCGCATCCAAGAACCATGGACCTCTCCGAAACATCCAAGCCGTTAGAAGGTCCTTTCCATTAACAGCTGCACTTCCATTCCAGCTTCTTGGCCACAGGAAGACGGCGTTCATATCAGGTACGATGATAGTGCTCAGAGTCCGAAATCGGTCACCTTCACAGAATACTAATTAGGAGCATCGTTATGTTGTAGTTCCTTGTTGGAACAACGCTAAGGCGTATCGCGACCCGAGACTACATCGAACCACAAGCCAGTGGCACACACACACACCATCACACACGAGTATTCGTCTCCGATCTCACCATCAATGCAGGTAGATTCACTTATGATTAAGCGGACAGTCTCTTTTTTATGATGGTGCCTAATTAAGCATTGCGCCCACTTAGGTATTCTGCTCAAGGTTATCCTCGTGCCTGCCCACCACTGATCTAAATTCCAGTCCACGACGTTATACCGGACTGATCCCTTTTCGGGTGATCTCGGTTCAAAATAGGCCCAGTGCGAATGACGGGAGTGACCGTGGTCTATCTATAGCCGCCGCAGCCCTTTATCTCTTACCCCCAACATCATGGACACTCTGCCTCGGTTTGCAGTTGTCGCAGCAGGATCGATGGGCTCTGCAGTGGCCATGAGACTCACCAGCGCCGGCTGCACAGTGTTCACCAACCTGGACGGACGCTCCGAGCTGACCCGTCAACGCGCGAAGGAAGCAGGAATGATTGATGTCTCTCTAACTGACCTTGTAGTCGAGGCAAACTGGATTCTGAGCATACTTCCTCCTCGAGATGCCGTATCATTTGCAGAGAAAGTTCGAGGCGCTGCCTTGAGTCAGGGAAGGGCCGACCAGCATGAAACCTTTAGTGTTCGCAGATTGCAACGCTGTCAGTCCGGAGACGGTGAAACAAATCGCGGCGATCTTCGCTGGGACTGGAATCAAACTCATAGATGCAGGCATTATCGGTGGTCCGCCGAGGGATAGCTATGATCCTACGTTCTATGCCTCAGCCGCAACAGAGGATAGAAGCCTGCTTGACGGCTTTGTGGCGCTCTCCAAGTACGGGCTAAAGATCTCACCCCTGACGGGAGAAGGTGCAGGCGTGGGAGATGCAAGTGCGCTCAAGATGTCATATGCAGTGAGTAGGCCGTCGTTTCATACGCGAGCGTCTCAGTTGAGTATCGCCTGAAGGGCATCTCCAAGGGAACAACTGGACTGTATACGACGATGATCTTGGGTGAGCACGAATTTAAAATGGGCAGGACAATACACATTAATTATGACGCCGTTTTAGCTGCGCATGGATCGTCACCAGCGACTGCTGAGGCGCTACTTAAAGAGCTGGGTGTTTCGCAACCGGAAGTTCTAGACCGTATAGTGAAGGCCGTGCCGTCGATGCTTCCGAAAGCATACCGGTGGGTGGGCGAGATGCAGGAGATCGCGGGGTTTGTGGGACAAGAAGGCGACATATACAGAGGACTCGCACGGATATATGAACGGGTCGATAGGTCATTGGGTGGGGATCGAGCGGATGTAGAGGTGCTACACAAGTTTGTGGAGGATGCGAAGAGAATGCAAAAGTGATGGTGGTAGGATGGTTGGCATTGACAACGGAATTGACAAGTTGCTCAGTCGGCAAATGCATACGGCAACCGCGCACGCTTTTCATTTCAGCCGTCGATTATGCGTTGATGGAGAGTCTTCCGAGGGACTCGATGGCTGACTCGATACGGATCACTGTGTCTCAGAGTAGCAACGATTCCCGGTGTGTAGAGCTGTCAGGGGGAGTTGTTAAGCGAGCAATAAGCGAACGTACATACGGAAGAAGTTACTAAACGGGTTTACGGAAAGACAACCTTTGCACAAGGGTCTATCTGCACCCAAAGCTCGCTTTCGCTGCCGCAAATTTTCAGCGTCTTGAGTTCGGCTTCCGTTGGCAAGCACCTGCTCGGTCGACTCAGTAAACCCCCGCAGTCCAACCAACGCACCTTCGTTTTGTATTTTACCTTGGAATATTCACCGTCAAGTCTGCTGCACTCGTCTTTCTCCTCCTTTTCCTGATCCGCAACCTGACGCCAAAACTACGCCCCATGACTACCCCCGAACCCGATAAGGTCCTCGATCAAACCGCGCTCGCTACCAACCCATCTTCCTCGGCCGCGACGCCACCAGAACCGTCGTCCGCCAAGCTTGCCGATGCAACCCCCAATGACTCTTCTACTCAGTCTGCGATAGTCGTACCGCAAGTAAACGTCAACGGAGAGCCATTGCGGAGTCCTCGTCCATCAGCAACATTCTCGCCGCCATTCGACCCGGACAGCTCGACGTGGGGCGCAAACTTTTGGGTCACGTTGGTCGATCCACAGGTGTGTTTTGTTTTATCTTTCGTATTGTCGATGTCCGATACGAGTCTTGCCCCGTCCTTTTAAGACCATCTCGACGTTCTTTGCATGTCCAGCGACGGGTCAAGTCAGCTGGGACCCTCCAGTGGGCACCTTTGTGTAAGTTGTATTGTTTCAAATTTCAAATCGCAGTCATAAGTCTTAACCGTTGCTATCCTCCAGTCTCCCTCCCAATGAAGATGGCGAATGGTGGGAGCTCAGCGACGAGTCTCGGGGTGGAATACCTTATTATTATCAAACTAAAACAGGGGAGACCGTCTGGGAACGACCAGACGGATTCGTCATTCCCCTGACTGTCATCCAAGTACGTCAAGCACCCTCTCGTCCTCGTTCACGGCTTATACTCACATCAATGTATTAGCAAACAACTCTTGGTCGTCGTCTCTCGCAAACTGGCATACGGAAAAAAGCGTCGACGAATGGCCAGGTCCCGATGCCTGACCACCCAGGTAATCGCCGAGCCAGGGCCCATACCGGCGGTGTTGACAAGGATACCCGCCATGTCTTACCTCGATCGGGCGACACAGATCTACAAACACGAGCTTCATATTCATCAACACGAAGTTCGCCTGGTCGGATCGCGGCGACAGGCGAGTGCAAGTCCTAGCAAGAAACAACAACAACCCCCACCTGTCAGACGCTCCGTCACAAACGACTACCAGGGGCAATCGAACGGGTCGACTACCCGGGGTTGGTCGAACGGATTGCATACCAATCTCCCCCCGATACCAGCATCCCCATACGCGTCAGAGCCTTCTACCCCCGCCTCTCATAAATCGATATCACTTAGTTCTGCAAATGGCAAGTCGAGCCCCAAGGAGGAGAAACAACGGCACAAGGGGGTTAGCAACGGTACAATGACCGACAGCGAAGACGGGTCTCCATCGCGATCGAGATCCAAATCTTCTTCATACATCCCCTACCGATCGCCAGCGCCCCAAAGTTTGAACGCTGCGGTGGAGATGCTCTCTTTGTCCGAGAGGAAGACAGCGTCGGAAAATGGACATCCCACGGTACTTCGTCCAGGGGCCGCGGAGAGCAAGCCACGACCAAGCACGAGTAGTTCTGGTTCAAAATACAGGGAGAAGCGTGACGTCACGCAATCTCCGAAGAGCATACACTCGGCACATGGGGGTGCCTTCTGGATGACGCGAAGCACGTCGACGCCACCAACTGTGAATGGCAAGACTATCAGCAGCCCCATCCCCAATGAAGGTGAGTTCTGTTCATTGACAAATATGGTATTCTTAATTTGGCTGCGCAGAGGCTTCGCTGGACATGAGTCCCCTCAAGAGCCGGTCGGCACGTAAACCTATCCCGGTCGCGTCCTCGGACAGTCTTCTGCCCACCCAGCACCGTAATCCAACAGCAACGCTTGCATCAGGGTCTGTATACCTATTTCTCGTAGGGGCAGCGTTTGATTGACGATTGTCTCATAGGACATATCCTGTGCTCCCTCATGATCTCGCATCCGATATTCAGCAATTTGTGGAATCAGATTACGCCAGACAGTACTTCTCTACGCATCGTACGGGTTTCATTTTCCGCCGTAAAGTCCCGGTCGCGCAAATGATGACATGGCAAAAGACCCCACTCACGTCGCCTCTCCTTACACTAAATCGCTCGCTGAAAACGGATGCAGTCAAAATCTTCAAGGTGATCCAACACATTATGGGTGACCGCGAGCGGGAAAAGCCAGCTGGCATACCCGTACACAATGGGTCGACGAGTTCGCTTCTCGGCAATTCGATGGGCCTCCTCGAGGAGGAGCGATGGTTATTGGGAGAGGGTCTCGCGCACGGGGAGCTACGTGACGAGATATATTGCCAGTTAATGAAACAATTAAGTGGCAATCCGAACCCAGAAAGCGTGTTCAAGGGATGGCAAATGCTTTGCGTACTGTTGATCGCGTTTCCTCCATCGAAGAACTTCGAGACGTACCTTCGATCGTTCATTCTCCAACGGATATCTCAATCCGAAGGCCGCGTCGATGTTATAGCGAAACACTGCCTACGCCGGTTGACTGCGATATCGAAAAAGGGTCCAAGGGGAAAGCCACCGTCTGTGGCAGAGATCGAGACTGCGTCTGATGCGGCGTTCAACCCATCCACGTTCGGTGAATCTTTGGACGCAGTGATGCGTCTACAAGAACGCAATTACCCCAACGAGAAGATACCGATCATCCTCCCATTTCTCGCGGACGGCATCCTCGCACTGGGCGGGACGAGATGCGAAGGGATCTTCCGAGTACCAGGAGATGGCGATCTTGTCTCGGAGCTCAAGATCAGAATCGACAGGGGATATTATACGCTCGAGAACGTCGACGACCCACATGTTCTCGCGTCACTACTCAAGTTGTGGCTCCGCGAGCTCTTGGATCCGCTTGTCCCAGAAGAGTTATATAACGACTGTATTACTGCGGCGTCTGAACCAACGTCGTGTATCGCGATCGTCCGACGACTGCCTACGATCAACCGGAGGGTCGTGCTCTTCATCATCAGCTTCTTGCAATTATTTTTGGAGGAGAAGGTGTTGGCCAACACGAAGATGACGGCTGCGAACATGGCACTCGTCATGGCTCCTAATTTGTTGAGATGCAACTCAGACTCGATGAAGATCGTGTTCACAAATTCGCAGTGAGTACTCTGATGTCTGATTTGTGATGAACAGTATTGGACTGATCAATTCGGCGAACAGATTCGAGCAGGTGTTCGTCTATAACCTGCTTTTGCACCTTAATTGCAGCGAAATTGATGAGAGCTACGTGCCCGTTCATGGGCGGGGCGCGAGCCTCCCCAGCCCTCCAAAACCTCGGACGTCTAAGTCTCGGAATAGGAGATGAGATATCTCCAGCGCTGATGGTCGAGACGAAGTAGCGAGGAAATCACGACCTATTCCTTCCAAGTCGCGATCAAACTTTCTTTTCTCACACGCCCTTTGACGCATCTGCTTTACTTGAACTCTCTGTACTGGCCAGTCCAACGCACCGTTCGATTCGCTCGCACCAACCACCATAACCAACCTGCCGAACGCCCACTGCCACACCGCCCCTCCTTCCTCAAGCACATACCGATACCAAACCCACTATCGAATACCTTTACTACCTGCATACTTGATCGATACCTTGGTGCACCACTAAATGTTCGCTACCATTCGCTTGCTTGCTTCCATCTTGGTTTCTTCTGCGTCCCAACCTGTTGCTTTTCATACAAACGGACCTCTACCCTCTTTTCTTCTTTCCTTGAACAAGGAGTTAATACCAATCGTACATAACCAAGTCGCTTCGCCGTTCCGAGAGACATACTTTTGATTTACAATACCGCACGTTCCTTACTTTTTTGGCTTACCCTCTTCTTCCGTATAACTAACACATGCGCACACTCTTCTTGGGGTTGATGATAATGGAAAAGACGAGAATGGATGTGAATAGTAGGTATAGAGCATCTGAACTGTACATATGTCACTGAGATGACGAGCGCCAACTCGGGGATCTTGATTCGACTCTTGAAGCGACTGTCACGGAGATTTGGTTGCAAGACGGGTATGAATCAGCATTACTGCACCGTCTCGTCAAAGCTTTCTGCAGAGATCTACAATCGTTCATTCTACCAGCGTTTACCCCAAACAAGCGTCCGCGGCGACGAGCCGGAACGACGTGTACTTGGTCCATTACGAGCCTAGCCTGCAGTGCAAGTTCCGTCAGCGATGAACCCAACCCTGAAAGTGGCACCGAGGCATATCCATGGACGGATCCCATCGGATTCAGATTCGCAATATGTCCGGACACGTCATCTGCATACCGATGGGTGAACATATCAGAGACAGTTACTGAGGCGCACACACGATACGTATGCCCAAGCTGAAGGAGTTACCGATGTACCAGTTCTCCTTCCGCCGTGAAAACGACACCATGCCTTTGTGATCCTCTCATCCATCATCAACTATAACGTTTGACGGTCGTACCATACGGTACGTGTTCAGGATGAAACCGACGGTGCCAAATTGCCTCAGCACAACTTGACGAACGGCCTTGGGGAATTTTGGGAACTGAAGGATTGGAAATCAAGGCGAAATGGGATGCAATGGGCTGACTATTTGCAGAAGGACGCCGTGTGAGCGACCTTTTAAAGCCGCTGTGCCTGGGTTTTGACCCTTCTGACTCGGATCTCGCCTCGATCTTCTCCACCAGCATTGGGAGCCCGAGGAAGCATGACACTACATGCGGTGAGTGGCAAGAAGTTCGGCCTCCTGCTGGTTCAACGTGGTGATCATGAAGTTGCCGAATAGGATTGAACTAGACGATACCACTGGCAGTAAGATGGTCACACGCTTGCGGTTTTTTCTTGAGCTAGACTTCTCGCACAAAGGTTGAATAGGATTGAAGACTCGGTAGCACGTCGTGCACATCTCCTGACTCGGAGAAACGAGATTGATGTAACACCGAGCGAGCGTCCTATCACCTGCATAACGAACAGCGGTTTAGATAGCGCAGTCTGGATACAATGCAACAATATTATTGTTCAAGACAACGCGAAACGTACCCGTACGATCATGGCAGTAAGCTTGTGGGCGAAAAGATGGTTTTGGCACCGGACAATGCTGGAGCGGGTCCTACGCTTTCATTGAAATAGGTAGTAGATATAGCTCGATGTGGTACGCACCTGATCCTGGTAGGGTCTTGCAAGAAAGCAGGGTAGTTACTGTTAGATCATAGGGTTGCTGGTGGAAAGATGCCGCCACGAGCCAAAATAGTAACTTTTACTGACTCGCCTCGGCTTTCTCTGGCCATTTGTGTCCCTTTATCCCGAAACTTGATACCCTGGTGTTAGGGTTGCATCCTCCTCGTTTAGCATGTCCCTTGCTTGGTTGGCTAAGACAAAGTTAGCTCGCCGTGTAACAAGGTCAGGAACGCAGCGTTGGTGGGATGATTTACAGCAAATCAGTTTCCAATGGCTACCCCACGAGATACCGAACAACAATCGGGGCGTTGTGCAAGATTGCTGTCGCCATTATCTTGAAACTAGGCGGAAACCGAGCTGGTAGCTGGTACTAGTTCTTGGACCAATTGGCAGGCTAGTTTCTTTGCGCTGAGTGTTAACTTCAAGTTCATCGAAGTCGGGCTCATTTCCTTATGCTCAGACGTACACTTGTGAATGCATCCCGGCTCTTAATGGCAAATCTTTCATTGTCATTCGGACTTTGCACAACAAGAGTCGACGACAAAGCTACAGGCTTGATCTGGGTGTCGATATTGGGTACATGCCATTCCGCCTTTGTACGTGCGAATGTGAGGATTCATACATTCTCCATTCCACTGTTGTGCCCTTGCTCATGTGTCGGGTCACCATTGCGATCCTTCTTTTGGTTTCAGATGGCTTCAACCCCACGCATTGTGGTTGGTTGACGTTTAACCTCTCATGAAACCACATGCAAGAATTGGCCATTTGCATGGCCTAGGAGTACTCTAGATCTGAGACGATACAGTCCTTTTTTGTCTTCGACCACGTGTGTCAGATAAATTTATCGTCGGACGTAACAACATGTCGGAACCTTGTTTCATCATCATCAACCTTCTATTTCAATCCTGCTCGCGTTCTCAAGTAAGGATCGTTAGTTGTGCTGCATCGCTGACAATATACAGTTCGATTCTTGAGCCTTGGCCGCCAGCTTCCGCCATGTTCTCCGGTCGCGAGCAATCTTTCAATGATGAAGGCATTGCAACATTGGTCGTATGTGTGAGTGGTACTAGCTATGTCCGCATTAGACGATACTTACAGATTGGGTTCCACCCGCGCTTGATTCAAATATTCGTAGGGCAAACTCTCAGATATGATCTGATCCAGGTGTCCCATTTGTTTGTTCGATTCTACCCCCTGAACCCGAGTGCAAGTGAGAGGCTCCTGGGCCATCAATCCAATTTATGCGCTCGTCGGGCCCCCTTTCTGAGGATGCCATGAAGCATACAATCGACACGAGGCCCGAGGGACATGGGGGTGGGACATGCAACAATTTCGAGCACCGAGTCTGCGAGAGCTCTCATCAGCGACTGCCGCTTCCATTCAAAGGGTATTCCACCCTGATGTATGTCGGGTGTAGGCGCGTGCGTCGTGGACACTGGAGAGAGAGGGAGCTGGATGCTACAAACCTCTGACACGGCCAGCAGCAACGGGTAGTATGACCGGCAGTAAGTATAGTTGCTGACTTGGTAAAGGTGGACGGCCGGTCAGATGATCATAGGCGAGGAATCACTTCCACGATCCAACCGAGCGCAACATGCCTCTTGTCGTATGCCACCCACTTCCTCGTACCCATGCGACACCACACGACAACATTTCCATGTGGATCCAGTACCTCTCCAGCATTGGCCCAAAGCATTTGGTAACCGAAACAGACCACAGGCTCCCCTTCTAATCAATTCACCATTTCCATTCTTCCCGTCTTCTCTTCTCCCCCGGGCCCTCCTTTGTCATCCATCCACGTCGACACCCACTTTCGCACTTTCGCAGCATCTGTTTACGCCGCGGTATGAAGATCCCGTTTTCCAACAAGGTGAGTCAATCGTTACGCATCGGAAGCTGGATCTCAAGGGCATGCAGCAGAAAGCATAGAAAGTGGTCCCTGATCGAGAAGAATCATCGAGCGGCAATCACAAAACATATGCGTTGGGCAGCAAACGAGAAAATGCTATAGTCTCATTCGATTTTACCATCGAATTTGTCGGGCAAGCCACCGAGGTCGTCCCCTTCGACATGGCGAAGAGCGTTTTGAAGGGTATTACCAGTACCCCTCATACTCTTGGACGTCTGTCTTGAGCTGCTTTTCCTCGATTCGCGTGATTGATTGCTGTCGCAGAAAAACCTCAAAAACAGGGACAATTTATGGCGACCTCATGCTCACGTTGGTTGTTGGTCCTTTATCACCAGGCGGCACCTGCCTTGGTGCCTACGTATTCGCTTGGTCTCGTTTACAACACTCCCTCGACACACTTAGCGTGGTTGTCACCCCTTCACCTACAGAATTTCTGGAGATGCGATATGTCCACGGTCGAAACGAGCTTTTCGCTGAAAACTACTTCCTTGCTACTGTCGTCGCCGATTGTGATATCCAAGGTAACATTCGAGCAAAAACTAGATCCACGAGGGCGCTGGGACGTAAATCCGACTCGGATCGCTCATTCGCACAGACCGTTAAACTGCAACGAAGCTGGCATGCCACAGAGCGACTGGGTGTATGTGACCCAATGTTGAACGTCAATGACGACGTGTTTCCTAGCGGAGGACATACTTGAGGACACGAGTTGAATAGTGCTTTTGTTCATTAATACGGACACTTTTGCTATCAGACATTCGGATACGGTGATTCGGACTGGTGATCAAAATACACACGACGTTACACACGGACTGCTAATGACTCAAAAGCTCATGGGGAGGTGAATTTACTTGCTGGAAAGCCGTGCCTTATAACTTCGTTAGGCTGATCAACTATCAAGAAACGGTGGAGTGCATGCCAGCGATGCCATAGACTACATTAGACACCCGTGTCTGGCAGCAATAGAAGAAGGATACGTATGATTGCTGCGATTTAGAGAACGTTTGCGAGGCATTCGCACTCGCTGATCATAACATCAGATACTTGGCAACTTGAATGCTTTCGTTCTGTTCGCTCATATATATGTACTCAGTCTCACTGGCACGTGTGGGATTGAAGTAGAGAACCTATGACTTGTAACGATACGACGCCCTCGGCCCTCGGGCGTGAGCGTCATACTACTCGAGTCTCGCCCCCTCGCAGTGCTCATGTCGCCAAACAGGATTGAATCTGAGGGAATGGTCCCATATCTGCGGCCCTTCACAAATTGCTCCCGTCATATGTACGTCATGCTGTATGAGTTGCAGATCCTCCGACGCTGACTCGGACCGACTGAGAGCAAGATTTGTGCAACCACAACGACAAGGAATTCCATTCCCAATAGTGTCGTCCTTCTCTGATATGGCATTGAGAGGGAGCAGAACGGGGGAGAGATACGCGCTGCCTGTATCATGTTTTGCGCAAGTCCAAAAAAGTGAATTATGCAAGGAACAGATAACCTTCCAGCGGGAAAAACCGAAGCATAAGAAGCACCTAAAGGGTCCTATCGCATACGCAAATCAGATGTGTATCGTAAGAACGTACACGTCCAGACAAACCCGACGTGAAGGAACCCCGTTGACTCCACTAACCCCTCGCTTTGTCATAAGTATACGGGAGACTTACGCCCACAACGTTCAGCGGAGATGTGGAGGTGAGATTGACACTGGGTTTAGCTTGCCGACGTTATCCACCTGTGGTGCCGCCGCCAGAGAGCCAATCACATTCACCGCTGGTGCGCAGAGCGAAATAGCGGGGAACGTCAAGGCGGATGTCAGGCAGAGCGAGGATATGTAAAGGGGGATGATAAAAGAGTGAGAAGACAGGAGACACTAACTTTCTGATACGATGGGAGGCAGATTCATTCCTCCATTGTGGGTTCACTGTAATTCTAATCCTAGTGTGCGTGACGATTATCAACCTCCAACGCATCGGTTTTCATGGATAGACTAGGTCTGATTATCAATTCAAGCCGATATCAAAGGCAATCTTGCACTTACTCGGTACGTTAACAGAAGCGACACAAAATGATCTCGAAACGACATCTGTTTACTTGACACTAGCCCGACCTTTACTTGTGCCCATCTGAGCGGGAGATAATCAGGATCCGTGAAACGTGTGATGGAATGGGGGACATACATTCAGATACGGGTAGTCTCGAGCAGTTATAAATCGGGTGGTGTGGATTGGCTCGAGTCCACCAGGTTCCACCATAAGATGGGTGACCGGTGCTCGTTATGCAGACTATATGTGCGTGGAACTCATGCTCACCTCATCTGAGTCCG
This sequence comes from Chiua virens, assembly GCA_019787685.1. Classification (NCBI taxonomy): domain Eukaryota; kingdom Fungi; phylum Basidiomycota; class Agaricomycetes; order Boletales; family Boletaceae; genus Chiua; species Chiua virens. The sequence goes on from JAHNUO010000003.1 coordinate 207,061, forward strand.
ACTGTATGATCACTGTCCCCTTGAATAGTTCTGTATGGGCTACCTCATTGACGATATGTTGACTGACTAGAATGCCACATGTCATAAACTTGTGCTCGGGTGTGAAGGAGCGATCATTGTAGCATATCCGACCGGGGCAGACGGACGTTGCGATCGAGGGAGTGTCTTCAAGATCCATGTGCTGTGTGGACACCGGAGAGTCGTCGTGAGACTTGACCACGAAGAGGCGGTTATGTGAATGTTGAAGTTCTTTCGGTAGCGCTATAGGAAGTGGTTGACTGAACCTTTTTTGGGTTGTGAGCAGCGTGAGGTTTGATGTTGCGATGAGGAACCAAGACAGCATGCATGAGACTACAAATTTGACAGCTGGTTTGAGGTCATAGCAGTAGAAGGGAGGGAACCGAATGGTTACACGTTCTGTCTAAACGGCATATCAGATCTACGGTGGGCGTTGCAGACTCACAGTTGGCTTGGACGATGGGTAGATCAACTCGATGGCGAGCTCGTATCTCACGTCTTCCTTCGTGATGTTACTCGTAATGAGGGTCCTGCGTTTTCAAGAAGTTGTCATGGTTGTTTTGTTTCAAAGGTTGTTTGGCAAACAACCGGCCCGACTTCGAAGACACCGTTTTAGGCGCAACTAACTTGCCTTTGCACTACTCCTCGTCCAACACGTCTATTGCTTGGTTGGCCAAGACAAAGTTATTTCCCCCGTTGAACAAAGCTGAGAACGCAGCCTCGGTGGGTTGACGTACTACAAGCGCAGTCTCATTGAAGGAATAGATAGAAAGTCCTGGGTGATGGAGGGTCTGCACCGCCGGTCGTATGTGTGAGTGAAGCTGGCTTATGTCCAACACGGGTATTATTTATCTGGTTGAATTCCATCCGGCGTGCTTATCTCGCCATCATTCAACTTGGTTCCAGTATTAGCAGGACAGACGCTCAGATATGATCCGATTATCCGGAACCGCTATTTGTTTGTTGCAATGTTTAGGTTCTACTGCAACGTTGAGACCTCGCCGGCGTCTTCTAATCGATTCTTCGCCTTCTCTCCATCCCTAGTTTCGTGCACCCAACGTTGATCGCCACTTTCGTTCACTTCAGTAGCAGTCCGTTCGCTCTGCAACATGAAGAGCCTATTTTCCAGAATAGTGAGTCAATTATCACACATCGGAAAATAGATCTCAAGGCGTTGCAGCAGAAAACTTCGGACAAGGTCCCTGATCGAGAGGAATCATCGAGCGGCGATCAGGCCACAAATGCATCGGGCAGCCAGCAAGAAACCGCTGTCCATATACTCGATGCGACCATTCAAATTATCCAGCAAGTCACCGACTTTGTTCCTCTCGACATCGCGAAGAACGTTTTGAAGGGTATTACCAGTATCCTCATTCTCCTGCAGGTCTGTGTTGATCCGTTTTTCCCTCGATTCACCTGATTGATTATTGTCGCAGAAAAACATCAAGAACAAGGACGATTTGACTGGCCTCGCGAGGCGTTGTGACACCATCTGCTCGACATTAGCACAGGCAACAAAGGACGTTTCAATGGATGACATCAGTGATGCACTCAGCAATGCACTACGCACTCTCAAGTCGTACGTCTCGAGTCCTGTGCCTTCCACGGACCTTCCTAACTTTGCTCACGTGACCTAAACAGATCCATTGACGAACTAATTTCGAAGGTTAGTAAGGCGCTGCAGCGCGGCCACATGCGTAGGCTTGTTGGTGCCACTCTAGACGAAAAGGTCATTGGAGGATGGACGACGGAACTCGATAGTATCCTTACATTATTCAGTGTGCGTCACCCAAGGTGTACTACTACATCACACTCACCAGATAGCCATCTCGACAGGCAAGTGTGAACATCGTCTCCGGAATCCGTTCCGAGCAAACATACGGGTTATTGAAGCGTCGCGAGGTACCAAGGTAAGAGGTGTTTTATCTCTTTTCCAGGTCTTTTTCGGATGACAGAATTAACAGCCTGAGACCTGATCCACCGCCAGCACCTCCCGCGATGTTCTTTGGTCGCGAGGATCTTTTTGGTCGAGTGAAACAAGCTATCCTTCAGGATGAAGACGTCACGTTGATTGGTCCGGGAGGGATCGGGAAGAGCACGATAGCCAAAGCCCTGATCAATGACGAAGATGTCCGGAAGCGTTACGAGAGACGGTTCTTCGTGTCCTACGATGGGATGGATCCTGCGACAATAACGTCGGGCTTTTTTGTCGACCGGATCGCAAGTGCCCTTGGTCTCTCGACCCTTGGTGTTCAAAACAAGGGGCAGATAGTATCCAACCTGGCTTCATCCCCTGTGCTCATGGTGCTCGACAACGCGGAGACGTTTGAGGATGCTGCAGATCGAGACGCGGCAGAGCATATATCATCAATCGTCGCCGAGATTGCAAATACTCGAGGGGTGACGGTCATGCTGACGTCTCGAACAAGTCGCAATGCTCGGCTCGTCTCCTGGACTGAGTTCAGTGTCCCGCCGCTCGAGAAACTACCCGCCAGGGAATACTTCAGGAAGATATACCATGGAGACATCACAGACGATGCCGTTGACGGGCTCTTAGCGATGCTCGACTTCCACCCACTGTCCATTCACATCCTAGCCTACACCGCCAAAGAGAGTCGATGGACGGGGGAGGAACTCTGTGAGGAATGGAACACTCAGCACAGCAGGTTGTTACAGACGGGAGATAAGAAGGAGAATCTCGGGTACACCATTCGCCTGTCATTGAGTTCGCCGTCGGTCAAGAACCTCGGCGATAACGCTCGAAATGTCCTTTGGATAATTGCTTTTTTTCCTCAAGGCATTAATCGGAAGCATGCTGCACGTCTATTCCCGTCCATCCCGAATATTACATCCCTCGTTGATGCTCTATGTAAGGTCTCGCTGGTATTTCGTTCCGGCTCGTTTTGGGCGACCCTCGCACCGATTCGGCTGTTCCTGCTCGATGCATTCCCGGATGCAGGACTCGAACTTCTCAGTGACATCCGTCTCATGTACTATGACTCACTACGGGCGATATCCACAGAAAAAGACTCACACGCGGATCTGATGACTTCTGATCATCTCAATATGGAGCACCTCATTGGCTACGACTTTGCGCGTACTCGCGACAACGTTCAGAATACGATACTTGCTTGTAGACAGCTTCTTCAGGGGCTGCGGTGTCACAGACTTCGTCCTACATCGCTTGATCCAATCATTGTCTTGCTTTCTGAAGCTTCACCCGATGAAAGACAGGCGAAAGCATGGTGCCTCGATGAACTTGGACGTCTGTACCATGCACTCTCGAATTATGCATCCACAACAGAAATCTTTTTAGTTGCCTGTACACTTTTCGCTGCCGTCGGAAACCACCAGATGGCAGCGAATTCCACTGCCAATGCAGCCGTGTCATACAACAATCGAGGGTCCTATTCGCAAGCTAAGCAACTTCTAGAGAACTTCATCCGCTCCCCCTCCTGGTCTTGCACCGATGAACAATACAAGGCACAAATTTATTACTTAGTCGATAGTTGTGAGATGTACACCACACGCGAAGGCGCCGACAAGCTTTTTTTGCGTTCTACGGCGGATCCTCAATGTAGTCTGGAGTCACGTATAGAGCACTGGACGTCGAGGATGTACCATGGGTACAGCACGCCAGAGGAAGTCGAACGGAATATCAGACCCCTACGATCACATTTCATGTCGTCATCTTCCTCATGGACCCGGTGGATGTTCCTCGCAGCCATGGCAGAAGTAGTGTTCCTTCAGCGGAAATTCGACATGGCGTTGGAATTGCTAAAGCAAGCACGTGATGCTGTAGAAGGCAATTTTCAGATCACTTTGCTGGTCCTTTACCACCACGCGGCGGTCGGCTCTGTTCAGGGAAACTATCAGCTTGCTCGGTCGCATTTGCAGTACTCTCTGGATACACTCAGCGTCGTCGCAACCCCATCATCCAACCAGTTCCTCAAAATGCGCTATGTCCACGCTCGAAACGAGCTCTATGCCAAAGCCTATACCGAAGCTCGCCGTCTCCTCGTTGATGTGGTCGCAGACTGTGATGCTCAGGGCAACATGAAAACTCAGACAAGTTGCACGAGAGCCCTCGGAGAAGTAGCAATCTTGATGGATTGTCCAAGCGATTCAATGCATTACTTTGCACGAACCGTGGAATTGTGTAGTGAAGCTGGCGTACCACCAGAGTTATTGGATGTATGTGATCCGATACTAAAGCTCGACGACGACGAGTTTCCTGGGTGGAAGACGTATCTGCGAGCACGAGCTGGACAGGGATCTTAGCAGTACTATTGACTCGGTGACTTGACTTTTATTATGTCAGGCCTTCGTTTGTCACTGCACTACACTTCTTGCGCCCATGTACTCTCAGAAACCTTTGACTTGCACGCTGTCGTGCCTTATGTCCAGAGCGCCAGGTCCCTCGATTCCGTCTGATATCATTACCATGGCTCTGGCTGGTTCAGAGTGAAGAATACAGTGACCCTGTATGAAATCATAAGCCCACAGCAGAGGAGCACCTGCGAAGAAGGATGACGAGTCGTCCCACACGGCAAGTCTACCATCAAGGGCGTCACGCAAGTAAACTATTGGTATAAAAGATAGCGGATTACGCGAAACGTACCGTGCGATCACCGACAATGAACTTGTGGGTGAAGAGATAATCGTAACACCCATCGTTAAGTACCACGTACGGTACACAGTGCCTACGATCCTGTTGTTGCCTCAACGTACCACAATATCTCACTGAAACATCGGGAGGTATCCGTATGGCCAGCTAGCACCGTACCAATGACTTACACGTCGATGTATTCTCAGATCTCGGTATCCAAAGCAGAAAGAGACGAAATCACGAAGAGTATGCTTTACCACATATCAAACGAAATCCGGCGGCCACTCTGCTCAACAGCCTCCTCTGTCTGCCTAAACACGTCTCGCCAGCAGTTAGGGTTGTCCCACATTTCCAAAATTAGGATACTATTCCAAGCCCTGAGGCTCAGCACAGTACCGGAGGGAATGAGATACGTGAGATGCACGAAAAAGGCAACCATTGCTGGAACCGACGCCTCTTCGATGGTGAAATTGGCAATGTCGATGAAGAGCGTGTGAGACAGCTTCAGTCCAAAGCCATCGAGTGGCGGTCTAAGGCTGAGGCATGCTTCAACCGAGCTTCGTGTGTCTACGAGGAGTGCGAGTTCTTTGATGGATGGACACGTCTGCAAAAGGCGGAGGATCCCGTCTGGTGTGATCCCACCCGAGGTTTGCCGCCACCTCCATGACTAGTTTATGAAGAGTCGCTCCAGGTGGGGCCATGCCGACACCAATTCCAACAGGTCGTCATCTGTCAGCACGACCTCCCACTGCAGATGAAAATCGAAACGACGCAGATTTTTGAGAGCCATGAGAGGCCGCAAGTCGTCACTGACAAGCACATCATCCGATCCGATGGCAAAACGATGCATTTCAGGATCCAACTCTACCACCTCCAAGAAGAATGAAACGTTCCGCTTGGAAGGAATGTCCATGAATCTGACAATCAGGTCCGTGACGGTGGAGAGCTGAACACAAGAAAGTAACTTCGATACGGGAATCAAGGATTTGGAGTGTAATTCCAGTTCCTGCAACTTGCTGAAGCAGAGCGTGTCGATAGGAGAGATGAGGTCTGGCAATGCAGCGTCGAGAGTAAAACGGAGGTGAGTTACGTCCGAAACGCAAGCCAAATGCTTGAAAGCGTTGATGTTCAGTGTGACTAAGGGACAGGACACGATCCGAGGGTCCGGCCAGCGACAGACGAAGTCTGAGACTAATGGGTCAATCACCACCTCTGGTTCATCCATGTGTATGGTGAGTCGCTGTAGCCTGCCAGTGGGAGATTTCCCGGGAAAGGACCTGAGGTAATCCTTGAACGGAGCTGGATTTTTATGCCCACACCAATTGAACACGTATGTGAGGGAACTCAAGGACGGGAGTGGAATGTGCAATAAGAATGCGGGGTCATCACCACGGTACAAGTAACGCAAGTGGCGAAGATTTGGGAGGAGCGGGACGTCAATGGTGTGCCTTGGATCAGCATTGCACCAGAAGAACCTGATGTCAAAGTCGTATACGGAACGGATGCGACAGGTGTAGCTTCGGAGTGTGGCCCACTCGGTTTGTTCAGATGGTCTGTGAAAACCGTATCCATCATGGCGGAGTAAAGAAATTTAAGTAAAATCGTACCCGTAATCGAATAGTCGACAGCAGATTCTGCGGAACTGGATTGTTACAGGGTGTAAATCATCCAACGCTGACCACAGCACATCAAGTGTTGGTTCCTTGAATAAACGACATGTTCTAGCGAGGGCGGCAAGGTCAGAGCGTTCCAAGGGTTGCCAGACAATAAGATCGGAAGTATTGCAACCTGAAGGTGCATTCCAGTGAGAAACAATATTCAGGAGAATTTCGGTCACCTGCAACGCATGATGCATGATGAGTCACGATGCAAAGTATCTGCGACTTTCTGTGACTGTGACTGCATTCTCATCTGAAAATGATCCGTCGCTCTCCAACAATGATCCCCATGGCGGACGCAGATATCCAAGACATCCGTGCGCTCGTCGCCCAACAAAAAGCCGCACATGAAACACGCCAAAAGACGCTCCTCAAGACGAAGGACTGTCGCCGAGCCCTCCGACTCGGTCGGCGAGGATACTAGGACGGCCACGCACTTCCAAGGGCTCGTTGACAAGGGAAGAGAACGTGACGAGAGGCACAGGCGACTTGGAATACAACCTGGAAAGAGCTCATCGTCATCGTGATAGTGAGCACGTTGGATGTCCATCTTTTGGTTCGGCTCGCTGATGGCTTTGTTCAATCAGTCGTGGTACACATCGCTGTAAACAGAATCTTTTGTAGGAGTTGGAGTGAATGGACAAATAGCTAGTTATCTCGCTTCAGCTTCAATTGTGAATGTGACAATTTTCGGTCCACCACCCCCTTTAAATGCGTTGAAGATTGGGTTCTTGGCGGTGTTCCTCCGACTCGAGTCAACCACAACTGCTACCTCCTGGCCAAGCGTCAAAATGCAGCTCATTGATCCATATGTCCAGGACGTTTTTGAGGCGGTCCTGGTACTGATCTCATCACCGTGTTTATGCTGGCCATTGAATATGACGCGCGAGTGGTAGCCAACAACAAAGGGGAGCACTCAGCTTCTCCGACCTTTAAATTCGGTCTTTTGGGCCTGTTCCTTCAAGCCTCCCCTAGGCATGTCTCACTCTCACTCGGATCACGAAAAGGTAATGGCATGCCTGATCCTAAGTATGGCTTACACGGTTTGCAGTATTCCTCGCGTGGCTACTGTTATCCATCTCTCTATCTCGAGGGTGACGGACCGCGGGCCCTCCCGGCCCGGGTGACTCCAAAGGGGAACCCATTCTGCAATGAACTTCGTACACATATCCTCCGGAACATTGTTTTCCTTGGGCTGAAATCTTCAACCAGGTATGTATCATGATCCGCCGGTTCGTATTTATCGCGGCGACCTGGGCTATGTTGGTCACGGAATTTTCCGAACAATGTCATATCTATGCGACGTGTATCTGAATAACCTCCATCCATCTCGTTCATATGATGATCAGGGGTCAACATGTCTTGGAAGCGCCTCTGACATGGACCCGTTCCATGTAGCGGCTCATATACAGCAATGCATTTTGCCGACGTCGTCGGAGCGTGCCCTGGCTGGGACACGGATCCATATGGATCCATATGTGATCGAAAAAAGTGTGACGACGTACGACATGATTGCACCGCGAAGCGAATTCATGCGCGGAAAAAATGTTGCACCCGATCATGTCACCCAGCTTCTCCATTGTCCTCCCAAAACAGCGCGATGCATATCTCACGCGACGGAGACGACGCGGACAAGTTTGCATTGGCGAGGTGACACGTGGTGACAGCAGGTCTATGACGAAACGACACGATGGTTCGAAGACGCGTCCAAGCATCGCTCTCGTTTCAACTCGTCCTCGGAACAATGCGCCTGGGACGCATCCTGCCCAATCTGAAGCACGACGCGCGTCGACGTTCGTCGGGGGCGACGGCATGACACGGTAGTGCCTATTACCCGACACCCAAAACACCATGTACGTTGCACAGCCCAACTGACTAGGATAGACTCACCGCCAGGGAAGATGAAACTTCCCGAGTCTCTTCCTTTTCCCTCCATTGTTCGCCTCATCGGGACATGGAACGCGGTCGCGACAATGCTGACGTAAGCGAACCTTCGACCTCGTGGCAACGACAGTGTTTCGCTGTTCGTGTCTGGATCAAGTCCTATCTTGAACACAGGTGCGAAGAGATGCTAAGTTACATTGATTGATTGAACTAGTGGTACATATCGTGGAGAACATCTTAATATGTTGATTAGTAGAAAAGCATGCCAGCGCTATGTGGTGAATCCAGTTCAGTAGGAAATGAATAACATCGGATCAAGAAAGCCCAAGTTCTTGGAAAGCGATGAACGCGAATAAGCAGAAGAAGATTGTACGATACGGTATCAATAGAGAACACGAGCGGCGATATAAAGCACGAGCCAAAAATGATTCGGGGAATGGGGAATGGGTGATAGGGTTGCTGAAAGATGTGACGAGATGTGGGTTGTGAGAGGTGATAAGTAAGATATGAAATAATCCGATATAAAGAACCATAAGGGCGATGCGGTCAAGAGATGTAGAACCGGTGTGTACGAACTCGCGGTTGATAGCAAAGAGAAAACGAATCGTCGACCAACTATACACATTCAAAGCAAAAAAGATGATATAACATGACGAACGAGCGGTGGGGCCCTTAAGGTCCAGATAGATAGCGCGACCGTGAACTGCAGTTCGTAGTGTTCATACCAGAAGCAGTTGTTGTAGCGTCAGTCTACAGAGGGGATCTAGTCCAGACTGTCCAGCAAATGTTCAGTGAAGGTCATGACGTCTGTCTTCCAATTTGCCCCTACGCGCCGCATGTATGAATTAGGAGCGCCCGAGGGTGGCAAATAGGGAGAAAAAGGTACAGTTGATGTGTTTGTCATTGGGCTAAAGATTGCCGTCGCAGTGTTTTGGAGGTGAGGGTCGCTGGTTGGGAGGGCGACATGCGGGATGACGCAAGAAGCGTCCCCGGCAGATGCCCCTGCACCATCGAAATCGACAAAGTGCATCATATCCTGCGGGTCAGCAGTTTGATAGGGTGGGATTGTGTTGTACATCTCGGCCGGAAGATTATTGGAAGAATGAAGGAGGGCCTCCATCTCGTCCAGAACTTCATGGGATGTAGCTTCCGTCGAGGCAGGTAATTGATGTTGAGATTCTGCAAATCCAACGCCGTTGAAAAGCGCGTGATTATTATACCCATATCCTGGGGTCTGGGAACCCACGAGCACCTCAAAATTGCCTTGGGGAGGAGCTAGAAGACTAGTGTATTGGAGATTCGATTGACTAAAAAGGTGGTCGATGTTGGACTGTGATAGCTGTGCTCGCAACGAATCTGACGAGAGACCGGAGAAGCTTTGCAGCGGATCAGCAAAGCTCAACGATTCGTCGAACGCGACGTTAAAATTTAGCATCCCCTGATGTTCGTTTAGAAACGCAACTAAATTAGGTTCGGAAGCATACCTGAGCATTTTGAGGGTAGAATTCCAGTAGAGGCAAGGTGTTATTGGCCAAAGGGTGTTGCGACGAGGTGTCGGTGGGAACTAGGGAGAGATGGAAGGTACACCGCAGGTGGACTGCAAAGGTGGGAAGGACGCCTGTGACTCTACGCTAGTTGGGGATTCCTCAGATGAGGCGATGGACGATGTCGAACCCTCACGCGTGAGGGATGCTGTGGACGGAGGTGTATACTCTGCGTCGGGTGCGTAGGGGATGAAGTAAGGAGTTCGCGTGATCACGGTAGGCCCGGAAAAGGGATGAGGAGAGGGCATAGTAGAAGGCGAAGGGGGCAGCGGTGGGGCAGGAGTCACGGTCGCGTCCGCATTGGTGCCTGCGGGTGTGGATTTCTTTGCGCGTCGTGCTTTCTTCTCCTTCTTCGCTGCTCCCTTGATTTTCGTCTTGGATTCCTTGGTAGTAGGGCTGTAACGGTAGCCGGGGTATTTCAGTGCATGCCTAAGCTTCTCTTCCTCGGCTTTCCTCTCCCATTCACGTCTGATTTCCGGCTTCTCATTCTTCCACTGTTGGGCGATCAACTTGGAGACATCAGACTGAGGGACACCGGGGTTGTTCCTGGAGAAATTTTTGCAGTGTTCTTGACGGTAGAGTATCCATGAGTTCTGAGGTCGTGGGGGCTTAACCGAGTATTCTGTATGGCGAGAGGACGTGTCTGAGGGTGTTCGAGTTAGGCCAACCATCGGATAGAGGGTTGGGTATGGTAGATAGAGGGGGATGAGGGGGAGATAGATGTGGTTCGAGTGAGAGACGCGTCGATGATATAGAGCGGGAAAAACCACAGGCGCTGATAATTCCGTTTTAGTAGATCCTTGTGGGTCCACCTTGTTGTGGTCCTGTTTGGGCTGTCAATTATAATATAACCCCAGCGCTAAGGTCAGCCCCTCTATTTATCATGTTATGAACCCCGAAACCCGGCCAAAGCGCAACTTGTGGTCCCGGTGGTCCACCCGCCGCGCTTTGATCACACTCACCGTGTCGATGGCCATCCCTGCCAAGCCCAAAGCGTCCACTTCACTACCACTTTCAAAGTTCTCAGCACAGTTGATCTGGTGCGTGCTTCACAGCGGTATATGTAGTCACGTCCGAATCTTGTAGCGGCGGAACTGGTTGGTTGGTCACAAACACGCAAGTCCCGACGGTGTGGCGTCTAACGGCACGGCATTTTTACCCTTGTCTGAAATTTGAATAATAAATATTCTACTCGTCCCTCAGGCCTCAGGCTCATACAAGTCCTAGATTCGGAAGAACCAGAATTCTTCACACATCCGATCGTGCACAGTACTCGCAGGTAAGATACAAGAAATATTGCACTCTGCGGCAACCGCACACGAACGTCGCTCAAAAATTGTTAAATTGTTTCGTAGATCTGGCCCACCACCTGGGTGAGACACTGCCTTGTTGACGCAGCCTGGATCCATCCGGTTAGATGAGGAGCCCGGTGGTCATTCTCTTTGAAACCGATATTTTTCTCTAATGGTTTGAGGTTTCGGATAGATATTTGTTGCACTGCCCTCTTCATTGGGAATGGTGACCACAACTGTCAACGGACTTGCAAGAATATTCTCCGCGATCTAGAATTTCTCCCAATCCATGCGTGGACCCCCAAAGTTACCCTGGGCGTACCACTTATCTGGATCTAGATTTTAATCTGGAACATCGTCGCCCAAAGGCGACCGGGCTTGTATGTTTATTTTCTGCACTAGTATTTGTTGGGGCCGAAATATCGCAGATTGTACTACTCAGCAGTCCTACCGGTTTTCCAATCGCTGAGTCTGCGGATGGGAGTTTCCGATGAAACTGTGGCATAATGGAGCCATATTTCATCCTCTACTGTCAGCAAAAGCACTTTCGAAATCACATGTGGTCCGCCGCTGAGCTTTGGTTTACAGAACAATACATTTCTATGAATATCGCCCCGACGACCCTTGCGGGATCATTTCCCGAGTGCATGATCCAAAGCGCAGAGCATTGCAAATGGCGTTTGCGCTTGTCGTACTTCGTTTTGACTTGTCGTACGATTAGCAAAAGCATTGTGAAGTAAAACACTCACTCAATCGCGCCACCGCCGAACGACGTTCCCGCAAGAAGTATCCACGCTGTCACGCCAGAAGATCGAACCTAAATATTCCAATGCTCCCTTGGAAATCAATCTCCTGGGACTTCCGAGCTACCAAGATTCCTTCAGTGGTCAGTATAATACGCCAACATCCTCGACTCCTCGCTCATGTTTACAGGAAACACTTAGAAGACGGCTATGATTCATTCTGCGTAGTTTGTAGAACGACTGGCCAAAAATCTGTCGCCATTTTGGCGCCAGCGCGTCCACTTATGAGTCGGTATGTTGTGTTCAACAGTCCGTCGGGCAGACTCGGACGATATCAGGTACAATCTCACCCAATTTGCCAGTGCTCGTCGTCGTCAATCTCCGCAGACCACTCCCGTATTTATCCGATGCAGGTTTCGTTTGAGTGTGTTCACGGCACAACCAGCGACCGGGCTGTAAATAGTTGCATCTAAGACGCGGTATAGGTGGGCTTGCGAGACGTACTCCGCGTGGCTGACAGTATCATTCGACAGCTCAGCCTTGCATGGAATGTCTGCCTAGTTCGAAGCATTGTCACCGAGACACTCAACCCTCACTATGGGGTTCCATCGCCTGCGTGAAGATTCCGAGACACATGGTCAGCATAAGTTATCGGGAACTCTACCGTGATCAACGTCAAGTACTAGTGAGCCTTGAGTGCGTATTTAGGGTATGTCCACTCGGGCGTTTAGTCCACCAGGCCAGAAGAGGGGGCCAGATCTGGCACAAGCGTTCAACGCGACTTAGTGTCCATGTCCGAGTCAGCCCACTCTTTTACAAATGTTAGTACTTGCATACTATTATCATTTTCCTTGATCGCGTTTCATGTAACTTAATCCATCCTGTTCTCTCCCGTCAGGAGCCGCACCTTTTTCTTTGCACCGATAAATAGCTCACCAGACACGCTTACAAACAATCGCAAAGTCGTAGAAGTACTCAAAGACCCATCCAACGGTTTGCCTACCGAGCAAATCCTATCGTGTCCCCACACCTCCCATCATCGTGTGTGCGAAGTGGAACAATTCACCCACTGGCGACTCCCAGGATGTCGACACCAGAAAGACGGGCCGTCGCAACCCATACTTATAACATGTGGAGCGTCGTGTAACATTTCACCTTCCATTTCTTCTGTGCTTGTGGTAAGTATGTCTCATCCACTCGAGAGCATCGATGTAACACGCCTAGGCCGGCGGTGGACCAACGGGGCTGGTCGTTGCGCTCATACTGCTGCAAAACCACATCCCCGTTAGAATCATCGACAAGAATCTGAGCACCGTACAGGCCAGCGTGCAAACGGCCTATGGGTAAGTGCGCATAGACGGTTCAGAAACACGTGTTACCAGTGCAAGCTGGCTACTGGGCGGCTTATAGCCTCGTAGTTTCGAAGTGTTCCACTTTCTGCGCGTTCACGAGATTTATCAGAGAGCTCGACCGGTGATCCCCATACAGGAGCACAAGCCTGGCGTGCTCGAGCCCACAAAATCGTTCTCGATATTTACCTTCCATTCCTGATTATGCAAGTGTACTCTCACCTCGCCAGTGGTGGCGGCTAAATTTTATCCCGTGTAGAATAACCCCGTGTTCCTCAGTCAAACAGTGCTAGAGTATCCTGCGTTCCCACCCCGAGAGATATTGTTGTATCGTGGAGCTTGGAACGGAACTCCGATCGTTTGAGGACAATGGGGAGCGGGATACTTGCAAAGCTGATCAAGCACAAAGACTGTAAACAAGTCTCTGAAACATTCGAAGCTTCGTATCTTGTAGGCGCGGATGGTGCTAGAGGTGAGTGACACTTTACCATTTAACGCGCCTGCCGCACGCGATGCAGTCACTCGGAAATAGCTCGGCACTGTCATTTCTTGGAGAAACCTAAAGAGGATGCTACCTCGGTTGTCGGAGATCTCTGCGTTGAGATCGAAGGCATCGACAGATATGAATGCTCGTTCAATTCTATAACTTATTCGATGAGGACAATTCTTGACGTTTCCTCTAGCACTAGGCACTTCTTCGGCAACAGAGCAGCCAACTTGTGAGTGATTTACAGTGATTTTCCGCCTTGTGGCTAAACTCTGTAGCTCTATGCTCTTCCCTAACGATAGACGTTGCCCCCGATGGCTTCCAGTCCCAGGAAGGGCTACGAACCGAGAGAGAGAGAAGCTGATGTTCAGATGCATGTCCGAGCTTGTCGGACGCGATATCAGTGTCAGAAAGGTCGTCTTCGCGTCAGAGTTCCGGTAGGTGACCTCTATTATGGCGATTTGCTGCTAGTATATCACGCTCGGCAGCTCCAACGTCAGAATGGTCGATAGATTCAGCGCTGGGTAAGAAAGCAGTGTATTGACCACTACCACTCGCTAACAGACCCACCTGTAGACGCAGCGCAGTACGTTCACCTTTCTCTCTACAAATTCCATCTTACACATGCTCCTCAGCGTTCACAGCCCAACGGAAGGCCAAGGTGTGGACGCGGTAGTTCCAACATGACTCAGCCCATCACAACCCCAATAGCTCAACCTCGCCTGGAAACTCGCCCTAGCCACAAAGGCCTCTCCCCCGTCGCCCTCCTCGACTTCTACACCCCCGAGCGTCTTCCTGCCATCGCCGAGATGCTCAACATCACCACCGGCATCTTCCATCAGATCCGTACCACACCGACGATCGTGCGTGCCATGGGGGCGGACAAAAGATGAATATGCTCGGTGCGAACCAACTACCTGCCGAGCTCGATCGTCGTGGATGTGTTCTCGGACGCGCGGGCGGCACCTGTGAACACGTACGGCGTGTTGGACGAGAGGACGTTGATGATGGGGGGATAGGGCGCCGGATGCGCCGGTCGTTGGGTTGAAGGTGAGGAGACGCGATTGCTTGACGTATTTGGCAACGATACATCATAGGGTGCTCGTGTTCGCCCCGAACGCGTCGTCGTCGGTGGCTGTCTGCGAAGCATTGAAGAAGTATCCTGGGGATGTGATCCGGACAGTGATCGACCTTGCTCAGAGATCCGAGACGGTGACTGCCGTGCAGGTGCCCGACATCGTTGTCGACCGCGGTGGGCACGCTTGCGTTCAAGGGAGAGCAAAAGGTGATCGTAGTCAGACCTGATGGTGTCACCGGTGCCATTGTGCACGGTGTAGAGGACATGGAAGCGTACTTTGCCAAGATTTTCGTTTGAACGTTACCTTTCTCTCGTACCAGGTCTTTGCATAGGCTCGTCATGTACGTTGGAGAAGATGAGACGGCGATGCCATGTAAAAAGCCCGTCATATCATTAGCATTCGTCCTGATACGACGATATGACCACAAAATCCTGTGTATCACAAAAACCTCGAGGACGAATCGATATTAGACGATCATGTTTGTCGTGGGCGGAGAAATCCAAACCCTCTACTACCCCTCGAGCGGTCCTGATGCCTGACGAAACCTTCACTGCCTCACTGGGGCAAGTTAAGTTCCTCGCCCATAAATTAAAGTGTGTTCCTAGTTCAGAGTAACATGTAAGACCCGTTCCTCGAAATTACCACAGTAGTGGCCCATCATTGAATGTAGAAGAACCAGGACCGGAATGTCTGGCGAAACGTGCTTGATTCAACCAACGTCTTCATGCTGTTGTGGTTGTGGTGAAAGGTTGACATTGACAGGCATAGCCATGCGGCCACTAGACGCCGACTGTCGCTCGTCCTCCCACAACCCAATCCAACACCCCTCCGTCTCCTCCTGGGCTTACCAGTAACACCGTCGTCTTCGAACTTTCTTTCTCTTCATTTAACCACTTGGAAGCTTCCGCTCTTCGTGATGGTTCCTCGGACATCTTCAGGTCATAAATGGAACTGGCACAGTCGATATACTCCCTCACTTCTCGCTCTCGCTCTCGTATTCTCGCTCCTATCGTCCGTTCATGCCACTTGTAAGCCTTTTTCGCCCACTAAGCTTCATCCAAGGTCCTAAATTAATACACATCTTTTTTCAGACTTTGTTGTCAACCAACCTGGCTCGTCTACCCAGTGGGCAAACGGCTCACCGTTCCCCATCTCCTGGAGCAAGGGCCTCCTCGACGGAATAAATACATTCGATGTCGAGATGACCAGGGCAAGCGAGCAAGGTCTCTACCGCATCGCTCAAGACGGTAAGCACTTCACCCGGACGCACCAAAAAAAGCCGTCTTCTCAGTCCCCCACCGGCCATCCATACTGACCGCCTGACTGCCTTTCCCCAATTCCCATAGTCCCTACGACATACAATACACTCAATATCCTCCTCCAAGACGTCCCCGCTGGCGACGACTACTTCCTCGTCTGCCTCAACTCCACTCACGGCGTCGTCTATGCCGTCTCGTCCCGGTTCTCCATCACCAATTCCTCGGGGACGAACCCCAGTCCCGATCCGTCGGCACCAACGGCGACCATCTCTGGCACCCCCAATCCTCTGCAAACGTTTGCTGCTACTCTCGGGGCAGCTGCAAACGGTGCTGGTAGTCTCATCTTCGACTCATCCAACACGCGGGTTCTCGGGTTCGGAGGTATCCTCGCCCTCGGCTCTGCATTCCTCGGCGGGTTCATGACCCTCTGCTGACAAACTAGACGTTACATACCCGCGCTCTTCTTTTCTTTCCTCGGTTTGATCAAACAAACTATTGGACTCGTGCTTTGTAATTACGCGTTTGCTTCGAGTAGTCCGTGCTATTGTATGTACTCCGCGTATCGTGCATAGCCCCCTCATTTCTGTATAGCTCTCGTTGGTGATAAAAAGGAATAGACGATTGTTGTTTCGTGCACGAACGTCATCCACCGTGACAATGTCTCAGGTGTGTCATTTCATTTGCCTAACGGTTTCTAGGCGTAAATCACCCGCCTTGATATTTTTTCGTTTGGTCATTCCGCCAAGGGATAGACATTGCTTTGTCAACATGCTCCGATGCCAATGTGCTGCGCACCAGCGTGACCTGCCAAGTGAAAAGGCAAGCTTGAGAGCCAGAGACTATCCTGTCTCGTCCATGTGTCATTCGACGCAGGTTCGCTGCGGTGTACCATCTGGATCAACCAAGCGACGTCATGGCCGAGGGTCACCATCGTCACTTTTTGCTTGTTGACAGGCACAGCTCAACAGGGCATGCACCGAAGGCTGTAAACCAGACAGGGATTCAGATTAACAACCCATGATCCAGGGTGGCGCAACAGAGGGAAAGGCTTACCTACCCGCTTCATTCATTCAGCAACGAGGCTCGGTTTCTCCAATCTACGGCGCCTGAAGGAGACTAGTATGCCATTTCAAGCCCGGTAACCCCTCCCCCGATCATACGCACTCGGGAAGCTGGGCTCGAAAATGAACGTTACGGTGCGATTCGATCATAGATTGGTCCTGCACAAACCCCCATCCAGGGTGGTATTGCAAGGAGGGAAACGTTGACCATCCGTTTTTGACCACCAGGGTCCGTGACTCATCGGAGGACGATGTCATTGCCAACCCGACAACCCCTGCCCCGACAATGTGGAAGCTGAGATGAAATATGAATATTCGAGCCAAGATTGCGACTTTGGATTCAGATCATCAGCCGCCACATAGCCAAGAGGAAAAAGCTTACCGCCGCTTTGAGTTAGCCAGCCAAGGAGATCCGAGTCCGTGGCTGTTAGGAGGGGGACTATGCCATTTCAAGCACCGAGGGACGCAATGCCTCCCCCGATCACACGGACTCGGGAAGCTGAGCTGAAAAATTGAAATTGCCATGTTACTCAACAGAGATTCCAATGGTCCTGCACGTGCGCTGTGTTCAGACCCAGATGATGAACTCATCCAGGGTGCTTGACGAAGAAGGAAAGGCTCGTCCGTTCGCTTTGAATTGAATCGGCCCAAGTCCATGGTTCGTCAACGATGCGATTTCAAGCGCCACTACAGGGAAGCTGAGATTGCTGCGGCGACCGCACAGATTCATACTTGATATGTAGGATGATTTGTGATCCCGCCGTCAGAATCATCGACGAAGCCCTGAGTCGAGCAACGTCGCTTTGTAAGTGAAAGACATCACAAGGAATGTGTCCCTTACGACAACGGATCTAACTCAAAAGAATAAGCGACGCATTGAAGCATCATGGACATTCGTACCTCGCCTCACAAGCAAGCGTAAACGCATTACGCCAGTTCGCATCGTACCCACGAGGAGTTTATTGCAGCACTTGAGTCCAGTGCATCCCGGTCGAATCCTGCAATAAAAAAAATGAAATGCAATGACCATACACATCAGTAAAGAACTCCTTGAAGCAGAAACACAACGTCTTACTCCATCGTTAACCATCCCACGATACGATTCTGTCGTCCGATTCAGTCGCATCAAAAATGAAGGCAGCCTCACCGGCAGGGTTGCATCCAATGAGGCCTTCACTCAGGGTTGTTGCCAGTGTGGCAGTCCAGTTCCGAGTCGGTGAAACTCGTGATAAACACTGGCCCGTACATGGTCAGTGACTCAAAAAAAGATACCATCTAAATCAAGTTAACGCACCTTAATCTAAAAGCCTCATACTCACACCTTTCAGACATGTCGCATCGTGAGACTTGATTGAAGCGCAAGGGAGCCAATTGCCGAACTCCGAGTCGCTCGATGATGATACTAATGCCAGTGGGGTATACCAGCGAGTTGATCAGTGAAAAAACATGAGAAAATGAGATAAAAAGACGACAGCACACATGTCAGTGACGAACTCGAGTTTGGTCGCGATGGCCCTTCAAGCTTCAAGGGGCTACCAACACAGGACTTTGAGCGGCCATCAGACGACGCCCACCAGTGATAGATAGGTCCCGTTCCCCCAGGGCTCCAATCAACGATCCGGGCAGGTCGAATTTGGTAAATCCAAAAGATCATTGACTCGAGCATCGTGAGGTGAGCGAGAATGGGGCATCCGAGTCAACACCTAAAGTAAACGGGAAACACGACAGCACACGCCCACGTCAGTACGAACCCTTGACAGGCCACTGTGTTTGGCGTGATGACCCTTGAAGGAAGCCATCAGGTGACGGGATAAACACCCTCTTGCACTAAGCCCCTTTGTGCGCATACTCGAGTCATGTCGAAGGGGTCAGGTTTGGTAACTCCCTGGAAGACCACCGGGTTGACTTGATGATCTGATCGACGAAAACGCTCAGACATGAGTAAACACTCGAGAATGATTCGTTCGAGGCTACCATGACAGCAAATACATCCGTCATCGTTCAACGCATTCACATGGCTTGGGAGAGATCTGTCGTAAACCTCAACTTGGGAAGTTTGGTCCGCCCGATCCGTTCGATTTTCGTTCAACATCTGTCCATAATGTTATCATGACGTTGCAGCGTCACGGTCATGATCACGACAGACATGGAGCCTACGAATATTGACCTACTTTCGTCATGAAACCCATGCAACAAACGTCACTAGCACGTCTTCGTCGATCCAAATGGAGGTACAAATTTCAGTAGATTTTAGACTTATCAGCGCCACCTCATACACAATCCCCCATTTTGCGTGTATCGAACCAGGACGTTCCACTTGGCAGGGTTTGCCAATCCAACCGTCGGGTGCAAGGGTCGCAAGTGTGGTACAGCAACAAGGGAAACCGATCACCATCCCTTCGTTGTCGCGTTCGCGGACTTGCTGGCTGAAAAGAATGTCAGTTATCCAAGGGTCTAAAAAATATAGTCGTCGCACTGACGCCACTCTCCTCCAAACAGTTTACCCTGCTAAGTGTATCATTGAATGGTCGAAAGCTCGGGTGTCCCGACGGTTCGCGTCGAAGGCGATACCGCGTGGGTGCTCCCCGGGCCCCGACCGGATATCTGTGTGTATGTGAATTTTTCTTTCGCCGCAGAAAACAAAACAAAATGAAAACAAAACAAAGAAAAAAGAAAAGAAAAGAAAAAAGAAAAGTGTCATGTTAGTGCCTCGTCAACATCGTGGAACCGCTCAAAACGAAGCACATACGACATTTGGAAAAATAACTCAAGAAGACCAAAGATAAGCGTGTCGAGTATATTTAGTCCTGCATGCGCTCATCCAGAACGTCATCTTATCAATGGTGTGAAAGAGATTCGAGAAAAGATCGTGTGGGTGATACACATGGTCGTAGATTAGCTGAGGTCCTCGGCCATACGACTTTGGATGAATGGTTTGTAATCGGCGGGCCGGTGAATTGACGGGCTTTGCGGTGGGCTGCGAGCCAGATGGGTTACAAGAAGCGTCAAAAGATTGCGCGCCGGAGAGCAGGGGCCTTGAGGCAACTCCTCCCAGCTCGGCTGATAGGTAACGGCATGACAGCTCGCACCATATCAACCATGATGCGTGAAGAACACTGCCCAATGTCGTATGATGGTCGGAGTTGGTGAAAGCTGCTTGCTTCACGCTCGGATTACCAGCTCGGAGGTGGCGTTTACCTCACAAACAGCAGACACGCGTATACCATTTAATTCTTGAGTGCTAGTGCCTAGATTTTGAAGAACAGTGAGTGGAGCAATACAGGAGCTAGAAATTGCAGGGTTAGGGATGATAGGACCGAGAGGAGTGCAACGGAGTTGAAAAGGTTCAAGTATGTAGAGGAATGTGAACCTCAGGAACTGTCCCATCAGCGCCATATCCAGGCCCCACCAGGTCGTTGATCAATGATGTGAGTTTCCTAGAAGAGTGGATCAGAGAACGCTCTGAACCAAGAGTCCTCAGCGAGCATACGAAATGAAAGACAGTATGGCATTCTAAATTTACCCAACAGGAAGCGACGCGGATGCAAAAGAAACGAGCCTACGGCCTAAGATGCCATCTTATCGCTTGTGCGAAGGACGGGAACAAGAAGTCTCCGCAGTCGTGGATTCCACATGGCTGTATAGATTGTAAGATCAGATGTTCGGCCGTGGATGCTGTGCAAGGCATATTGATGACCCGGCGGCCCGGTCTGCTGACAAGATAGGGGATGTACAAGGGCCACACTTCGAAATTGGTTAGAAGCAGTTGGCGCATACCTGAAAGCGGGGCCATCCGAAAAAAGTACCCCTTCGTGATCCGGTCATCTCCCTGCGCAAACGATGTCGGCACGACAACCTTATTCCAACAAAAAGGGAATTGAACATTATAAAGGAACGTTCCGATATGAACACCACAGGAACTTACAACCGTACTGAGGCCGCGAGCGTACCACGACTTGTACTAGGCGCTGAGAATTCTGATAAGATTGCCCTGATGGGGTTCATAGAACCTGGCCTTGTTCGGCAGATCTGCGTCAAGTCCGACTCGGAATCACGCAGGAGTTCATCTCAAATCATCTTGGTGACCGGTTGGATATCTATGGTTAGACCATCCGAATCCGTCAAACTTAACCTTGTCCACTACCTGCGCAGGCATCAATTGCTGGGTGTACGACATGGCATCTCCCATCGATAACCACCGATCAGTCCGACAGTGAACAAAAGCAGGCTGTTCCGCAGCGATGGATGCCAACATGGATACCACTGGGTGCTTAGAATGGGGGAGCGGGACTCCATGCGCTCCCTTTGGAACACACTAGCGGAGGCTGTCTGAGTGATGAGTCGGCGTGAAGTGTGAACGTTATTTTACCAATTTCCCGGCGTATGACCTGTCAAGTAGACTCTTTGTTAACCCGTATCATCAAATCGGCTGCCATGGCGAGAGATATATAGAAAACATAGACCGTCGCGCTCGACGTGACCTGCCTGAGATGGATAGATTGGAGGCTCCGCGGACGTTCACCGTAATCTGAAAACACTCACCTTGAGCGCGATTGCACGTGCGCGATATGATCGTGCAAGCTCGGAGTGGTAAGGCCGTGTGGGGTACGTCAGGTAAGCTTCAACGATGGTTGTACAAATTCTTGAACAACATGGTACCGTGACGAGTTGGAACAGACCGCGGACTTGGGCCACCAGCCATATGCCATCGCGCGAAGATTATTAACTTGCAAGTGATATTGAACCCTGCAATCCAATGCGACTTGCTTCCGAACGTTCATCCCCGTCGCATTAATCACGGTCCGCTGCTATCAAAATAGAGTGTAGTACTTGCTGTGGCGGTTCCTCAAGCTTAGTCATGCTCGCACAATCACCCTGGTTCGAGTCATTGACAACAAAGAAAAAAAAACGAGTTTCTCCTGGACCGTCACTCCACCTTGACCGAACATGGTTTCAACACAAGCCAGCCACGAAGGTTCACAAGAGCCAGCTCCGTTAACCCCAGGAGGGACGTATTCGATACAAGTGAGTCTACGATTTATTTTTTTTCACACCCCCCTCCTGGTGGCCACCTCGTTGTGAGGTTGCTGACTCATCACACCACCAGACTGTCACGGTTGGGTGTAAGATCTACATCCGCAGACCGGTCGGGGAGAATGGGGAGGAGGAACGTCTTGGTGAAATCCTCTCCATCCGCGACAAACCCATCAATCCATATGCTGCTGCGGCGCGGCGCGCCACTCGGGGCAGCGTCAAAGAAGAAGAACCCGAGCCCAAACTCGAGGACAAGTGGGAATTCTTCGTCCACTGGGACCAATTCAACAAACGCCTCGACGAGTGGGTCACTGGCTCCCGTCTCGTCCTCAGTCGTGATCTCGAGTGGCCTCGTCCCAAGCCACCGCCTGGCAAGAAAGCTGGCCCGGGGACGCACAGAGCCCCAGGCAAGGTTCCCCGCTCGCAATCGTTGCTCAAGAGAGCAACCGCGAATGCTGCTGCAGTCGCATCACCGACACCTGCGTCGACGCCTGCGCCAGGCATGGGTCGTGCTGGGTATTCACCTTCACCTGTGCCCTCGCTCAAGCGCAAGACCCTTCATGGAGAGCCGGAGGAAGAAGAAGAAGAGGAACCCGATGACGAAGACCTCGATGCTGAAGGCGAGATGGACGTCGACGCCGAAGGTGAAGCCGAAAGTGACACCTTTGATCTCAGCGTCAATGACACCCCACCCGAGCCACCCCAACACGCCCCCGCAGTTCAGCAAAGAACAAGAGATCGAGAAACTCCGCACGTCTGGTTCCATGACCCAATCCATCTCAGAAATCGCCCGCGTGAAAAATCTCAATCGGCTCCAGATCGGTAAACACGAAGTCGACGCGTGGTACTTTAGTCCCTACCCAAAGGAGTACGCACATTTACCCGTGCTTTACATTTGCGAGTTCTGTCTGTCATATTTCCCATCCCAAATGATGTTGACCCGGCATCGCCACCGGTGTACGTTGCTTCATCCACCGGGGAACGAAATATACCGACATGAGGACGTATCCATTTTTGAACTCGACGGCAAACGGCAGTTGACCTGGTGCAGAAACCTCAGTCTACTATCAAAATGCTTTCTAGATCAGTACGTGTCATATCCGCGGCGCCGAACCAGTCCAGCCCTTGTACTCATTTACATATGACAGTAAAACTTTGTACTACGATGTAACCCCTTTCATGTATTATGTCATGGTGAGTAAAAACGACTTGATGCGCTCTACCACCCTTCCATCAGCGAACCTGCCTTTTTTTTTTTTTCTAGACCCAGCGGGATTCCACTGGCTGTCATTTCATCGGCTATTTTTCCAAAGAGAAGGAATCGGCCGAAAATTACAACGTTGCCTGCATTCTAACGCTTCCACAACATCAACGCTACGGCTACGGCAAACTGCTGATCGAATTCTCGTATGAACTCAGCAAGAAGGAAGGCAAGCTAGGGAGCCCCGAGAAGCCACTCAGTGATCTGGGTCTACTCGGATACAGGGCATACTGGGCCGAGGTTATTGTGGAGCTTCTCCTCAATACGACCGACGAGCTCAGCATTGATGACATTGCCCAAAAGACGTCCATCACACACGCGGATATAATGAATACGTGAGTGCATTGCCATTCTATCCCCCCTCTCCTTTCTCGTGACGGAGATGCGCGAGATGCGAGACTTGGATCTGACGCTATGAGATCTAGGTGCACGACGTTGCAATTGTTCAGACATTGGAAAGGGCAACACATCATCTGTCTCTCGGATGCCGTGCTCGAGAAGCACGAGAAAGTGCGGAGCAAACGTCGACGTCGGATACATCCTGAGCATCTCATTTGGAAGCCTCCTGTCTTCACTCGAGACCAGCTCCGCTTTTATTGACGGATAGTCTTGTTATTTTCGTCCTCTTCGTTCGTTCGTTTTCGCTGTTCCATCTTGATTTTATGTATGTTGTAGCTCTAGTGTCTTGTTTCGAAACTATCGCGGCGTATATTTGTTATACCGTTGTACACGTACACATTCTCTCTCGTGGCAAGCTTCAATAGCAATCCCCCCTTTGGCCCCCAGTCACGTTTTGCGCACGAAGATGGTATATCAGTTATGAACCCGTTTGTCCTCACCATGCGCCCGCCTTCTCAATACAATACCCTCCGACTCGCTCACCTGACCAACCTCTCCATCACTCTCGAAAGCCGTCCGCATCGAAAGACGCGGTGTCACCTGGCGACGGCGGCATAGACACCATCGGCGAAAACACACCCTCGCCTGCAAGCCGCAAATCCGCCTCTCCCGCGAAGTAGTACGCGCACGGTCCCGCATCTACCCCCTCAGCCAACCGCGTCGTGCCCGTGCGTGCCTCTGTCTGTCCAATTTCGCTCGCGTCGCGACCTTGACGATGTCGCGCGGATGGCGCGCGTGCGACCGCATCCACGGCATTCTCGGCTCTCCCCTCGCCCGGGTCTGCCCCTACCGAGTCCTCGGGCACGCGGAGGTCGGATGTACGCGCCGGATCGCCAAGGTCCGTGTCGTACACGGTGGAAGAGGACGCGGGTACAGGGACCGGCACCGCAATGGCCACGTTCCGCTCCAGTGTGATGGTATCTGCGTCACTGGTTGACGCCTTGACGTCGTCGACGATGCCGAGCGTGCGTGCGATCACATACGAGGTCACGTCCTAGAGGTGGGGGTGGGGTGACGCACGTCCGGGCGTCGACCAGTGAGAAAAAGAGAGGGAGAAAGCGTCAGCCACGGCCAACAGCGGGATGGAAGATGACGACATGGCAAGACTACGCTACGGTGCCAGATACGACACCTTTGGACGGCGTAAAGCCGACGAAAACGTCCAAGTGGAGATACGATGGGGTAACCCACGTTCGAGCTAGGAAGGATCTTCGGAATGTCTCGCCGTAACAATCAAAAAGAAAAAAAACGAAAACGAAATGCAAACTAAAAATCAAATAAACCAAAGAGGCGAGATCCACCCATTTCAAGGTTCTAATGAGCCCCCCAAAAAGATAAATAATTGTTTCAAATTTACACATTACGAGAGAAAAAAGGGGGAATGGTCAGATGGCAAGGGGGGACGTACGAGAAGCGTCAAGAGCACGACAGGGAGGATGAGGACGACCGCTAAGATCCGAAAGGTCGACGTCACGCGGCCGACCCATGAATCTGGCTGATAGTACCACAGATATGTCACGTATGTATCCCAGAGTCGACGTGGGATAGTGGATGCGACATGGGATGCTAACAAGAAGGTGGACGAGGACGAGTCAGAAGACATCGTGTCCAAGGAAGGAGAAGGCGGCGGCGTCCAAGCGTTCATGATGGCATAAACAGAGGTGTCAACTTTGTAATCTGGACCGGAGACTTGCGATTCGGATGATTTTTGGAAGATCCAAGTTGGCCTGATGGTCAAATATTATTAGCGTCTTGTCACTGGACGATTACGGTACGGCGCAATGGAGAAAGATCGGGGCGGTAAAGGAAGGAGAAGTCGACTAATGAGGGGGGTAAACAGGAGCGGCGCCGTAAAGATGTGGACTTGTCCGGGTTGATGATGACGGTCAGGTTCAAGGACTGCCAATGTCGGCACGTGCCAAGCTTAAGGCAAAGTTAACTCAAATTTTCGCCACAAGAATAACTCTATGAATGCATTTGAATCCCGACAGCGCAAAGTAGTACAGATATGGAGGAGGGAGGCTACATGAGGTCTTCCGACAGGCAGTCTTTGGAAGTCCATTGGGTACAAATAACTACGGCAGATCCTAAGATGAACAACAGCAAGAAAATACGACAATCAGAACATATCCAAACATGCAGACCACGCTGCCGATAGCATTAGCAAACAGAGACACAAATCGACCGCAACCAAACTAAGGGAACATGATACTCGAGGGAAATACAACGCCGTCTGGGCGGACCATGATGATAGGTCGACGTTTTGCGACCTGGTTTTCTGGCGGCAAGCACCCAAGCACCTCAGTGCACCTCACCTCTACAAACGGCGAGGGCTCGGAGCCGAAAAAGATATGAACGGGTTCTGCCTTGTTGAAATTTTCGCCGTACACAGTCAGCATCTTGCTGATATGCGGGTTCGGCTTCGCCAAGACACCGCGAGACTGTGAACAATGCGTCTTCGGCGCTTCGGCAGCACGGTCAGGAGGAAGGTATTTGACGACAGCAGGGAATGGCGTGACTGGCTTGGAGGGGATCGGGAATGATCCAGTTTGTGGTGCATTCTGGTTGTCAAACAGGACAGGTGGAACATAAAAGTTGTACCGCACTTGGTCTAAAAGTAGCCGTGTCAGAATGGGAGAACAATGGACCGGAAACAATGCAACAAATACCTGTGCCGACAATTGTCCAAACACTTGTTTCACCAATGTCAACCTGCCACAGCGCCCCAGATGATGCCCCCGAATCACTCGAGGAACCCCGGCGGCCAGAATCCGGCAGAGCCTGCCGATGTGGGGCGCCTCCGTCCTTTGGGGCCGGGATTCTTGGTGATCCCACCGGCGCTCGACGTGGAACGTTTTCCCTTCTTGACACGACCGCCGTCGTTGGAGTAATCATTGGACGAGGACTGGTGAGGCGGGCTCGCTGTTGGCCGCACTGTTCGATTGGCCGAAGTAGTCAGCACCGTTTGACATCGACGCCGGCGTCGACACAACAGGAGATCCGGGAAGAATGGGCGACGTTGATCCAAGGCTTTGGGGAATGTTCCACTGCCGACCTTCGATTGGTCGGTATGTGTTCACCTTCTCACCCATACACGACAAGAATGCCCCTGTCTGACCAGGTGTTCCGGGCTCCGGCATGCCTTTGGTAGAGTCGTACACCTCGAAGGCGATCTTGTGGAGTTGGGACACGGGGTCACCACAAACCTCCCCAGGCGCGCAGTAGTGGTCGGCCACGCCTTTGGCACCCTCCTGAAGGCCCCCACCAACGACAGTGGTTTGGTGGTCCACTTTACGAATGATGAGGACAGGTGAGACGACGCCAGAGACGAGGCACTGAAGCACAACCGTTTGGTTATAGTAGACCGGGATCTGCGAGCCATTGTTTGTGAAGGCGATCGCGTTTGGGGGAGGAGATGGGTAATCAGGCTGCGGTGGCGGTGGCGGGGGGGCATCGATACCACCAGAAGGCTTGTTCACGTCAACAATGTACATAACGAAAGGATCCCAACTTGCTGTGCGAGCAATAAAGGACGGCGTACTTGGCCTCGCACGACTGTCAATGCCCATCAGGGGAGCTCCATCAGACCCCTTAAAGGACGATCCGGAGCCGGACACGCATAGGTATTTCGTAGAGACTGTTTGGGAGCGCAAACGGTGGAACAACGAAATGGTCGACCCGTGGTTGATACACACTGCCAAACAACCAATTGAACTCAGTCAAGGGGACGAGTAAATTGTCAGGGTTGACGTACGCTCGAGATTCTTCGCACTTTGCCTCTTTTTGCTTGGCTTGCTGATAACCTTGATTGGCCGGGAAGGGAAGGTCCCGATGACACGCTCAGGTTCGTCGTCAGACGAGGGTGCTGTAATCTTGACAAGCGCTTCAACTTTCTTTTTCTTCTCATCAACGTCTGAAATGAAAAGTTGTTTGCCGACGCAACGGCCAATGTAAGTTGTGCCCGTGGGGGCGTCGTTTACGTCAAATATCTTGCCTGACGCCGAGGTCCACTCGATTGTGCCCTCCTGTGGCACCGGTTCGCCGGATATGCTGACAGTGACACGTGGGGGGCAAAGCTTTGGCTCCTCTCCTCTGCGAACGACGTCTGTCCACCATGAATTGCCAATCATGATTGCTGTAGGCGGGGGACAGAGGAAGCGCTTTTCGGTTCCGTAAGATTTTTGGGCGACTCTGGATGACATGACGATGACGGTCCTCTCACCAAACGCGAGGCGATTGGGAGTCCGCACATACTGATCCAAGTAGGAGCTATCGAAGGATAACTAAGTATGGAAAATTCAAATTGTAAAAAGATCGGGTCTCACCGGACAAAGCTCTGTATGTCATTCGAGGGGCCCATTCCTGGGCCGTGGCGCATACCTGAGAAGCCAGGACCCATGCCCATAGGCATCAGGGACAGGTCGGCATGGGGGTTGGGACCGAGGTATTGGGGGATATCTTCGTATGCTGGGATACCCGAATCAGGACGGAAACAGTGGGTGGCCTGAGGGGCGACGGCTGTCCGAAACATCTCGGGGCTATGCGCCATGTGGGACGGGACAGAAGTGGGAGGGAGGGGAGAGTGGGAGAAATGGGAGTCGGGCTGGAAGCGACCCATGCGATCCTGGAACGGCTGGAGGGCGGAAGGGGGGTAGCTGGCGCCATTGGTCATACCATAATCATCGGCAAAATCGGGATGATAGCCAGTGGCAGCGACATTTGAGATCCGGCGCTCGGGGAGGAGGTCGGTGTAGTGGGAGTCGGAAAAGCCCTTTTGGTGACCGTTGAGGGGGAAGACGGGTGAATGTTGCATGCCGGACATGGGGTCGCTTGGGGTGAGAGGAGAGACCTTGCCAGAGCTGCCGCTGTAGGAGGAAGGGACGCTGCCCATCATATCGTACGAGCTGCCATTTGAGTGAGAAAATGCGGGCACGGCATCAGAAAAGGAGGAGCGAGGGTAGGGCTGGTCCTGAGGCATGTTGTAGGAGGGGCCAAGGGAGGAGGAAGAGTTGGAGTTGGCGCGATAACGGGAGGAGAAGGAGGGGTTGGTATTGAAAAGGTCGTAGGGAGGATGGTCAGGGACATCCATCGGTTCTGCGTGATCGAAGTTTTGAGGGGGGATCGACTGGGAGAGATGGTGGTGAGAAGGGGAAGCTGTGTCTACTGACTGGAGAGAAGAGAAGGAGTGATCGAGATCCGCGGGGTAGAGTTGGTGCTGAGGAGTGGACGCAAAGTCCATTATAAAGGGGGAAAAAGAGGGGGAATATGGATAGGAAGGGGGGGAGGAGGAGAAGGTGGTGGTAGTGAGCAGAAACAGTAACTTTGAGTTGTTTGCACGGATGGGCGATGTGTCGAGCAAATGGGTGATCGGTAGTTCGGGATTTGCCGCTGTCACATCACGGAACGAACCATATTGAGCGATCAGGTCGAACACCAGCCAGTAAATGTAAATGAAACGGATCCGTGCTCACCTCTAGCGAAACCAAGTCCTCGTTCTCACTTAATGTTTAATATTAACGATCAGAATATCGCCGTTTCAGCCACGCGCCACCAAGTTCACGAGCAACGTCTTCTCCAATTGCAATTCGACAACACTTGCGTTGCCGTCACGATGTTTGCTGCTACGTGGATGCTCTCCGTGCAAACCAGGCGGATAGTCGGACGCGGGGGAATTGACAAGGTATGCGCGAAAATGGGAACACCACATCGCCCCTCATCCTCTCCTCTTTTATATTTCTGTGGATTTGCACAGAACTCTAATTGCATCTGGGCAACCGTAAGCCTCTGATCGCCAACACCGCGGCAGGTTGATGACATGGTGAACAAATAAATAAATAAAAAGGTCCACATTCCTTGCTATCAAATCCATTCCTTACTCGTGTCTCGGCAAGTTCACAGAGATCCATCGTCCATCCCCCTTTGCGATCCCCTTCTTGCCTTTCTCGGTCTGCCCTGTCTTCTTACCCTTTCCGTCCTTGGTCTATTTCCAGGCGAACCGCTCCGTATTCTGGTCCCTTTCTTCCGATTGGCTTTCGTCCGCTACCTTGTGGCATTGACTCTCCTCGCTCGCACACTCGGCGGAATTAATTGCGTTTTTAACACATCACCCCCTTTTGGTCCTTGCTATTTTCGACATGCTCGGCCTTTCCCGTCAATGAGGTACATTGTCCACTTCCATCACATTCATTCTGGGTTACCGTTTGATAGACGCCTTGCCATCTCTTCATCCAGTCTCCCCAATGCGCTTTTTTCGTCCATCTCGCACTGCTCCCCTCCACCGCTTGCCTCTCGCTCTCGCAGTGCCTCCCTACCGCTATCCTCCCCTTCCGCGGGTCACACCACCACCATTCTTCAGATACGTCACCCTTGGGATGTGGTACAGCATCTCGTGTCGTGCATGTGCTAACTACCCCTACTCTCAATCTTTATGGAATAATCTTACATAGTCACCAACAGTCAGACGCTCGGTTACACCCGATCACATCCTCTTGACGGCATTGCCATATGATTCATTTCTCCTCCCCACCGGGTTCCGTCCCGCTTGTTGCGATCGCGCGGACTTTGTGTCCATCATAGAGACTGATCTAATCATCAATGGCCCTGCCGGACCTGCGGCCCCCATTTGTTCTTTTTTCGCCTTCTTCGGGTGCAAATTAAAAACGCAAGCTATCATTGTATTTGTTCCATCAACCGACCCTACCATGCTCTCATCCACGAGCAAACAGCGCAAACAGCGAGAAGTTGTTTTTGTTTGGAAGGTGCTAGCCTATTCTCTTTTTCCCTGCAGTAGGCCCAGGCATTAGATCGCGAATGGTGCCGCGATGCGTCTCTTTTTCACACCCCCTTCTTTATCTCCTCTTTTAATTCCCTCTCTCTTTTTCTTTTCCTTTTTTTCTTTTATTTTGTGCTAATCGGGCTTCATTTACCAACATTGCCCGATTCGTTTTTTTCCATTTTTTTACCCGCTTTCTCCAGTGACACATGCCCCTTGGGTGAGGTCGCAGGATCGTTATGCGCCGTTACCACGAGTTTATCTCAGATGTCAACGGTGAGAGAATCGGGTTACATACACTGGATTTCATTGCTGGGCGTCGATCGGGTGTGCGATTTAATCTCGGAAAGTTTCCTGTGATGTGGATATCCTGATAGTTTGCTTCCATGGAGGTTGTTACGCTTTTCGCTTCGTACGTACTTGGGTTCCGCCAGGGGCAGCCTGACTGAACCCCAATTGAACCCCAACGCCAGTGGAGGCCGGTCGGAAGATCGATCATGCTGATACCATGGCAGACCGAGAGCACGCATGGTTCCAACTCGCCGAGCACTGCGCGGAGCATCACCGGTATTAATAACAACTGGTCATCTTATTCGACTCGAAGAGGCTGTGGCGTGCTCGTGCTCAGTCGAGCGTAACCACCGACATTAATGGCATCATGTGTAAAAAAAAAGAAAAGAAAAAAGAAACGGCGGCAGGTCTATTTTTCCTAGTGCTCAACAGACCAAAATCGTCCTCTCAGAAAAAAAATAAAGAGAACGTCTCCTCCATGTCTTTACGTTTCCGGTGAACAATCGGACGAACGGTAGCGCACTCTAACGGCACCGCCTCCTCCTTTAACGATAAGTTGCATCACGACGGTAAGGGACCTGTAATTTGTCAGGAACACGGAAAAAGAGGGTCCCCTCGGAGCCCGCGCAAAGAAGTAAGACATTATGACCAGCATGCAATATCCCCCCAGAGATTGGAGGGTGACGACAAGAGTGAGGTGATTCATGTCAGACTCCGGTAGCGCAAGCCAATTGACACGGGCGTGGTACTGGCGTGGACAACGGCGTTAGCTTGGCCTGACTACTACGGCATCGCTGGTGCAACAGCGCGCCGAAGCAAAAGATCAGAGAGACCCGTGTTTGGAAGAGGATCGATGGCTGGTTCCGTGGCTGACTCGGAGGTCGATCGAAGAGGAATATTCGTTCTTGGCGGATATGTCCGCTGACAAATCGAATGCGTGCCCGACGGGTGAGGCTGGCGATGTCCGATTAGACTGAGCAGCACGATGCAACCAAGCTGTACGTTTTGGAATGAAGATCTGGTCAAACCCATGACGCACGAAGAAGGACGAGCCCTTGGAGAAGAGAATCTGCAGAAGGTTGCTGCGAACACGCAGGAATGGTGTGTCGATAGCGTACGGAGATGCGATGCTTTAGGATGATCAGCCAGAGGGGGATGAACTTAGTTGGTCAGCAGACTAGACAGGGCGTGGGAGGATCAATCAATGCTAAGCGAGCGAAGACCGACCCTTGGGCTGGGGAGGATGACCAGGGCCACCAAAGTAGAGAGCCACCAAGGTGATGCATGCATCGATGGATATGGCATGAGACCCTCTGCGGTTTCCTGGAGGTGAGATGCGATGCAGCACGAATCGTACCATCTCATATGAGATCTGCGCGGTCGAAGGAGTGCCAAGCGGTGACTTGAGACACTCTAAGTGCTGGGCGCTACCTTGAGACACGGCGCACGATGTGCATGCTGCCGGTCTGTGTATCCGATGGAGTCCCATTAGATGTTGTGGTCGTCGTATCGTAGTTCGGGTCGTTGTCGGTTCTGTGGCGGGTTGGCAACTAAAAATGGGAGTGTCAATAATCTGCACCGTGAAGGGCCTGGCACGGCTCACAGACAACCATCCGCACGGATTCACCCGCTCACCGCCAAGGTGAAGTCGTGAGTATCACTGGATTGACTCGTTTGTCTCTCCGTTTCTTGCATTGTACATCCATTTCTATCTCTTTGGCCAGCCGCCCGGTCTGTGCCGTGAGCCTCCCTCTCAGTCTGCTCGTCAAGTTCGAACTGGATTCAGAACACCATGTCAGCAGCTGCGTATCGTCTGGAAACACCCCGTCCTCGCCCACCCCCACCTCCTTTGCGCCCGTCTCCTAGGACGTCAGTCCACATCAACAATCCAAACACTCAGACACTCCTTTATGACCTTCCTTCCTCGCCTTCTATTATCTCTCCACCGACCAGTCCAATTCGCGCCAAATATGGCCCAGCATCGCCATCATCACCTTCTTTCCCTAGTGGCAGAGTCAGGGGCCGCCGGGGTGGTCGCACAGGTCCGGACACCCCCTGCTCGCAATCGCTCCTCCACACCACTCGGTGTATCTCAAAGCGACCTCGAGAAATTCACCGAATACTGCCGTTCATGGTACTCTTCCCATTTTACATGTCTTTTTCCCAGCTCTCGTTTGTTCATGCCGTTTGATAGGTATTTTGACCAAGATGAAGCCGCTGGTCGTGTTATGACACAAATATTGACCAACGTGGCCCAATCCCAACGCGCGCTTTACTCGCGTCTGCAAGCGTCCGTCCGTTCTGCTTACCACGCGAGCGTCAATGCACGAAGGCATGCGGAGTTTCAGGCACATATCTGCTGCTACACAGCCTGGCGGTTCGTTGAACCCCCATACCCGAGCCGACCCAAGCGGGCCCATGGCGAGAAAGGAGCGATTCGAGCGATTGGATAGATTCGTGAGGACTTGGTGCACGATGGGTATGCCAGGAACCAAACCCTTCTTCGAGGCGCTGTGGGCTGTCATGCGGTTACAATCGCTCCCAGAACGACTTGGGGGTGCGGGGCCTAACCGAATTCAATGGGAATTTGATGACGCCGTGTTCAAAGAGGCAGCGTATGTCTACCCGCCTTCTATCAGACTCTGTGTGTTCTAGACTAATATGCCGCTCTCCGCAGTGGGAAAGACTTCATGCTTGAAGCTATCGATGTGCTGAAAGGGGTAGGTTCCCCTTTTCCCATGAATATATACTTTTGATATACCGACGGCTTCCTAGGTTCTTGCCTTTGAAGAGGTTCCTTCTTCTGGTGCAAGGGATCGCGCCTGTGGTTCCCACCTGACATCATGTTCGCATCTTAACATCAAATCAAACCCCGTGTCCACCGCCAATGCAGCTCGTCTGCCAAAGCCGTCGCCCATTTCCATGGTTACACATAGTCAACGCGCGCGAGCAGCTAGCGACCCATTCTTAGATATGCCCGGCCTCTCCCACTCTCTCCCATCAGCGTCGTCTCATTCCACAGATGTCGCAATCCCACCTTCCGCAGCAGAAAATGCAGAAGAGGGTGCTCCCCCCATTACTCCACACTATCAGGATGGGGAACAGGAACAGGAACTCGCTCCTCTCCGCTCAGATGTCCAAGCGGAGGGTGCCGATGATGTGCATTTGCGCATCTGGACAACGCCCGATTTGCTAAACCAGGAGTTTCTCGCCTTACTGACGGTTTTCCCATCCTTTATCACACGAAACTCGCCACCTCGTTTTTGTGTTTCGTCGCATCCTCGAGCAGCTGATATCGAGGAAGGCGAGGAAGAACGAGGGGAAGGAGAGGAAATTCGCTTCGGTACGGGTTCGATGTGGGTGAGTGCCAAGCAACGGAGCGACGGATTCAAAGGTGGATGGTGGACACGATTCGTCCTATGGTGGCGAAGACTGTTTTGTTAGGATACCCCTCCCTCACCCTTCTTGAACCCTCGTCGGTAGGAAATGCATCCACACACATACTGAACACATGTAGCACTCCTTTGTTTATCACATGCACTTTTCACTGGCACGTTCGTTCAGATACCTGTTGCTTGATTTGGACATGGCATACAGCAGGCAAGGACACTTCATTCTGTTACAGGACGTTTGGTTTGACTTTTTTCTTGTACCAGTGTTGTAGTGTGGTGTCGACTCAAATACCGGCAGTACTAGTCTGGGACCGTTTCATAACCACCGGAACCTTGGCTCACTGAGGTACTACCGCTCATTGGCGTTTACGCTTTGAATATGGTCCCCACATCCAAATGGATATGTGAAACGAATATGTAGTAACCAGACCCGTGGCACTGACTCATCCGATCTTCTCCAAAGATTTGACATTACCGACCCGGACCACTCTGACACTGGGCGCGCTGATTTCCCCCTTCGTTCTCGTTCAAGTTGTCACTTCTCCAAATCCATTTACTCCAACGCGTTGATGTGCTCCACCGGCCTGCCGATGAGTAGTAGATTCCAATATGCTCGTTTGGAGGTGCTTTTGATAGCAACTGCCAACAACATGGAAAACAACAGCTGCCGTGATCGCGATATGCATATATGATTAGTTCAGATTCGGTCGTCTTCGGTCTTGCCTTGGCGCCAACAGTGAAAGACTCCGAGATGACAGATACCCCTTTCGTTTTCTCGAGGGGGCGTGTCTTATTGCGGATGTGCTTTCCCGGGGATGTGGAGATAGAGAAGCCACTGAGAGTGAAGTTGGTCATGCACATGCTCCCGCTCGTGGGACCCTTGGCGCTCCAGGCCATTCCCCTCGGGGGCTTCGCGACGCTGTTGGCCTCTACGTCGGAGACGTGTTTGTTGTGGTAAGCATGTCATGGTCGACATCACGACGATTGTCTTGGCTGTCTTTTCCTGGTTCGTTCCACCTTTTTTTCTGCCCGGATCTCCTTTCGCTCCGGGCCTTCGGGGAAACATGCGCGCGTTCGGGCACCCGTGCGCGTGAGCGCTCGAGGTGAGATCTAACCCAGCGACCAATCCATAGCATGGATTAGACTTCGCGTTGGGTGGATCACACACTGGCACGCGATACACACTTTGAAGGCATGACCGTCCCTATCGACCACGCGGGTTAAGGTGGGTGCGAGGGTTGGGGTGGCGATGACAGCTAACAGCACGGGTCGTACATAGTCCTCGCTGGCGAGCGACCGCCAGCACGCCCGCCCCACTGGATCCCGAGCAACATGCGAGCCTGAGGGACAACGACCTTGGCGTTGGGGTGGCCGCAGCACGCCAAAACCAGCTTGACATGCTATCTAGAAACGGTCGTCCACCCAACAGACCGGCACGAGACCATATGGGCTTATCTCTCCCCGTCCCCTCTCTTGGCCCCATGTTGCCTTATCGCGGCGTCGGCATGCGTGACGCGTGCCGCAAGGCCTCGTAAAAAAATACGGCTAATGGCGCCGGCATAGTACCGCATCTAAGATACGGCGAGTGGGTGGTTAGGTCCACGGAGACACACACTTGTCAGCTGGCTTGGGCTTCGATCAATGCGCCCGCATGGCGACCATACTTTGCGTCCTGTCTCTGTGTTAATTATATGGCTCTGCGGCGGCGGCAAGGCGCGTCGCTCGGGCGGGGCGCGCCAGCGAATGTGCGGCCACTGGAAATAAGCAAGCAGGTGCGTAAATTGCGTAGGAATAGACTCATCGTACTGCGGCGTTAGACTGTGGACGACCGTTTCACTTGCACGGTTTTACCACGTGAAGGTCTGTTCATAGTCGTACCGTGATTTATTTTAGAGGGTTCACTCGACTCGAACACCCTTTTCCCAAGTGCCACCATCAAACGATGCGTCACCAAACGCACGTACGATGACCTGTCAAATAGCAGGGTTCACTTTACGGGGTCTTCTTTGTGTCTTCCTTGTGGCGATTGAATTGAATTCTTTTTTTGACATGTGGGTTCCCGTGTCAAGACAGACTTGTCCATCTCTCGTGCTCCCGTGACCGCTCGTCGATTGCGTTCCGACTCCCGAACAAGCGTCGACGTCGGGGGTGCTCGGGTTGTTGAGACATTGTCAGATCTACAAGAATATCTGTGCTAGTTTGACGCGATGTCGCGGTGTTGAATCGCCCTAGCGCGTTCCCCCACACACTTCAAGCTCAAAGTTCAGGCCCACCCCGTGCAGTCTGTGGTGATACCCGAGTTCTGACATCCCCTTATCGAGGGTCCAGACTATCTAGCAACATGGTTCTGTCGAAGACTGGAGGCAATTCAATCTTCGAGCGGCCGCCTTCCTGTCCCGCGGACCCTACCGGCGCGATTCAAAAAAAAAAAAGTATGCCGTGGAGATTAGGTCTTCGACATTATCCAGAACGAGTCACGGTGGAGAAATAATTCTTCCGTGCATATCAAAGTTCTCTATTATCCGGATTTTTTCCCATCTCGCCTACGCGCTCGCCGCGTACCGCTGACAGGCTGTGTCTGGCGCCGCTCTGTTATCAGAGTGCCGCTTCAAGTTGATGCGCGCGAAATAGACATGGGAAATTGGACCTCACTGCCGACGATGCGTAAACGTCGGGACGACCAGACCGGTGTGAGTGCTTCCCCGGCGTCTTGTAGAGTCAGCAGACGTCGGGCTCTGGAGGTCGAAGTCGTCTCCAGCCCGCAAACCACAACCACATCCGTTTCCTAATGGTGTATTCCACTACCCTGCCGTTCGTTCTCCCTGTGTTCAACATACCGCACAGGACCCCTTTCTGTTTAGACAGGTACCACAGCGCTCGAATTGCGATTGGTTCCATCGACGGTCGTGTCGTACAGGACGTGCGCGCACAAAGTTTACCACCCTGATCGATCTCACTCGTATCTCTGCTTGGGATCACGTCTCGTTTTCGTACGGGTTGACGTTTCCCATTCAATGCCCTCTCTTGTATGATGTTGCCCGGGCCACTGGCCCTTTTTTCAGGCGCCCACTCCAGTATACGATCAAGGCACATTTGGACCATTGGCAATCAAGACTACCCTGGTAATTGAATGCCATCCCTCCGATTTCTAATTCATTGAGTGGACCCACAATGTCGGATCGACGATCCGTATGACGTTCAGATAAGTTTGTCGCTTGTCATTTGACGTCTGGTCGACGTTGGCACGATGTGTCGCAGCACCCAGTGGCGGGGACCACTGTCACTTGTCGATGAAACTATGCCCAATGGACGATGCCAACGAGACGACCCGTGGCGTTGTACCCTGACCGAAACTCTCTTTTACACTTTGAACCCCTTCAGAGGTTGCTTGGCGTCTCCGATCAGGGGAGGTCCAAGCCACTGAGGTAAGTAGGTGATATAGACGTCACTCAAGAACGCTTGGCCTTCAGGTATTGCCCGTCATGCATTCATGACCCACTCGCCTTCGACGCACTAGCCAAGCTGAGAACCTCACGGAGGCCGTCGTATGATACAGGCAGGGCCCTTGCAGCCCTGTGGTGCGTAACAGTATGTAGGGTACGTGCTGACGCCCAATCGTGCCCGATGTGTCGACGCCGTCCACTGGCATACGACATCCCGTCGTCATCACCGTCTGCACAGTATGCATAGTGTATGGCTGTATCACGTACGTAAATGATTCATAAAATGCAAATTTTTTTCAAGGGCGTCGCATAGGAGGTACGACATCATGTCCGAGCGGACGACTATACCCCACATATCATGATTGCGTTTTGAAATCTTGATTGACTGGTGGACATTTGCAGGGTCGGACGGCATCACGACTACCCTGCCGTGACGGGCCTCTTTTCCCCCGCCTCACCTGCCCGGATCTTTGTGACCACCGTGACGACGCCACTGGAGTGTATGTAATACAACGAAGAGGTGTATATGTACTTAGATATCGATAAGTATCGATATGGTACGGCAGATTGATGCGGCAGACGGCGACTTTGCTGGATCGAACGAATGTATCTCAAGGGCATGCCTCACCGAACCAAGATTTTTTTTCCTTGCAATACCTCCGTGTCCGATGCATCTTTTCTTGTCCGTCGTTCTGATCACAGCCAAGTCGCCGTTTGGATCGTTTTGGTCGCGATCTAGCCTCTTGTCCGGATGCGGTGTTTTTATTTTGGATTTGGGCGCGGATGGGCATGTGTGTGCGCCGCGTGAGCAGCATCAAAATGGACGCGCGTCTAATGAGACGTTCTGGATCAGGTCGCCGTGCGCATCGACTTGACGGTGTGGTCGAGACGGCGATCCCGGTAGTCACGCGACTGAGGGAGCATATCAACACCGTTCGATGCAAAACAGGACCATGTGATAGGCTGTCCGGATACCTGGACACCATGCGTTCGTGCATCGCCCCATGGGTTGTGAACCGCCAAGTAGACTGCACGAGGGGCCAGGGATGAACGCTCACCCTGGTCGTCTATCGGTTCGATGGTCTCGCGATATTGGATTGGTTGAATCTACGGCACAGAGGGAAACCCGAGTCGCACGGCCTCTGCAAAAAGACTGCTGTGATGGACTTCCGTTGGTATCATGGGGATACCTAGACACCGTGCATCATGCATCGCCCCGTGGTTCGTGAAGCACATTAGGGTGTGCACGGGGCAGGAGGGTCGGGAGTTAACCCTGGTAGCCTGTAGATAAGATGGTCTTGCAGTGGATTTGAATCCGCGGTAACCCTCTTATCAGCGACCGTCGGGACTGGCACACCTTCGACGACGCACGCGAACGCCTCGTGCGTCGTACCTTGACCCACTCGCAAACGCCAATCGTCCACTCGAAAGTCAATCATGATGTATGGCGTGCCACCGAGTGGCGTTCACAGGTTCCATAATGGCATACAAGTCATACAGTCTATCGTGCGCGAACGTCGAACGTCGTCGTCGCGGAGGCACCGCATAGGCATGTCGGAGTTGAACTACGACGCACGTTCAGTTCCAACTCACAAGCTTCGCGTACGCCGTATGAAATGTTCATTTCATGACTGCGACCGTCACTGCCACGCACCGCCAACTGTAACTTATCCTCGGATTCTTGGGATGTCTCCAATGCAAGGGTAGTCCGTCCTCGTGTGTCTCCCTGAGGATTGAAGCTCAGGGCGAGCGGAAATGGGTTGGTTCATAGAACACCGAGCATGCTGG
Organism: Chiua virens; assembly: GCA_019787685.1. Classification (NCBI taxonomy): domain Eukaryota; kingdom Fungi; phylum Basidiomycota; class Agaricomycetes; order Boletales; family Boletaceae; genus Chiua; species Chiua virens. The sequence goes on from JAHNUO010000003.1 coordinate 246,424, forward strand.
TGATTTGGAGCGCGTTCGTAAACGCACGTCGACGCTAAACCTAAGGTTAAACCCCTGTGGCTTCATTTGACACACGTGACCGACGGATGATATCGATGATAGGTGCTTACCCATGAGAGGCTGGCGCGTTTCGCTTCCGAAAAGCTTCAACTTCTCGGTCTCCACGTTCCCAGTTCATGTCCATCGGTTACGGCTTCGTGACAGCAAACCTTGACGAGTCTGGACCACACGCGGAAGGCCGCGATAGACGCATTCGAGTCGCTCTTCTCGGGCCAACCAAGGACGCGTTTCAAGTTCACTTGCATGCTCTGCGGGTCAAATCTGACCATACCTAATCTGTCAATGATCGTGGCCAGTGCCTTCTCAGCTTCTGAATCGACTGACGCCTGAGACCTGCGCTTCATCCCCTTTGTTTTGTCCTCTTTCATTTCCGTTCAATCTCCTCCGATTGGCTAATCTGGATTTGACGGGGTCGCTCGAAAGAAGACCATAGCCAGTGGCGTGGTGGCGCCAACTAGGCGTACGTACAACGCCCGTCCATTTTTTCCCATCATCAACGATCGATCCGTGGCCCTTGGAACCACCGTCCACGCGTCGCAGTGGTTGGATAGGCGTAGGGAGACAGGACGGCCTGAGTCACGGTGGACGCGAATCTGAAGCGATAGGCTAAGGTACGTATGACTCATTGACTCGGAGTACTTGCCGAGGTTTCGGCCGACGAGTTGGTTCCGAGCATGACGGACGTGCGCCCGCTCACTTGCCCACTTGCCTAGATTATGTCGGGCATCGCGGGTCTAGACACGCCTCGAGGACAGGGGCGATCGTGTTCACGTGCGCTGTAGGGGCGATCCTGACCTCGAGGAGGGCCTCGTGCCAAACAATGGAGGTCTTTTCTGGTTCTGACGTTCGTTTGTGTGATCATTCTTTGCGCCAAGATCACGATGCACGCCACAAATGATGGTCTGCATCCTTATTTGCAGGCTACTAATCACAATAATGTACATGGATAGAATTACATTGGACCAAGGACCAAAAACGAGTCCCGCAAGAGACAACAAGACAAATCACCAGCCCTTCTATCGTGAACAAGAAAAGCAAAAGAAACGAGCCCCACAAGATTATTAGCAAGATAAATCGTTAAGTTCGTACACAGCGCAAACAAGTAAAATGTGACCAGCCTCAATCAAGGAACATTTTGCGCCATGCCTGCCTGCGAGCCAGTTGAGACCGCACGACACGTGGCACAGACAGAGTTTAGAATTTTTGGAGGGTTGCACTTCTCCAAATTCCAAAGCTTGTCCTTCAACTCGGTGATGACCGCCTCCAACTCGGCGATTCGCTCCTTCTTGGCATTGTTTTTGAGTGTCAGCGCATTCTTTTCGCGCTCGAGGGTTGCAATGTAGTTGGGGGCTTCGTATCGACTAAAGTTGTTCGAACACGTGCGGATGCGCTCGAACGCCTCTTGGAAGTCGGTGATGTTCCTTGCGATACATTCGCCGACTGTGAATGTGGTGGATGAACGTTGAGAATCAACCGGGGAGGGAGCCTGGAACGACGAGGGGCCATCGACGAAGGGGTTGTCCTATGGCGAGTGATCAGCAGCGCTCGCGAATCCACATGCCACTGACGAACCTCATCTAAAATGGGCGGGTCCCATTGGGGAATGGCCCGTCCTTTACCTTTACCATTGCATCGCGTCGGGGAGGCAGGTTCTGGCGCGGAATATGCCTCGACATGCTTCGTGTGTTGCTCTGCGGACTGGGGCGGCGTCAGCAATGCAGATGAAGAGGGTTCACCAAATCGGTCTCGCTGAGTGATCGCCAAAGAAGATGATGGTTTCTTGGGAGTAGACGGTGCCACGCTCGACTGGGATCCTTGGGTGGGATCCAACCCGAGGAAACTGACATATTCTTCTTTTCCACCTTCAGGTGCCCGTTTCCGAAACAGCGGAAAGTGCGGGCTTTTCTTCGGCCTGCTTGATGCCGTGCGTAAATGGAAGTTCATCAAATTGTGCTGGGACGGCAGGCTGAGCCTGCGGTGGTCGGCGGGCTGAGAGGTCTTGCTCTCGGACGCGCAGGCCTTTTTTGATGTTTTCCACACGAGCTCTCCTTTCGGGCGTGTCCGCTGACAGGACTGTCGCGGGGGATGTTTGTGGCACGACCATCTGTCCCAAAGTCTTCTGGACGTTTTCGCTTGGCAGGCGTGGCAGGACTGGCCTGCGGGGTGCAGAGACCGGTTGGTGGAACGTGCCGAGTAACCGCGGGTGAGGCCACTGGTTTCATAAGAATGTGATGGAAGGAAAAGTAAAGGCGCGTACTAAATATGGGGTCATCTACCCAATCTGATATAGGGGTATGATCAGTATGCGGCAAATAAATGGATCCGGCTGAAACTGACAAAAGAAACGGCACTGTTTATCCGGTGGTCGGCCACAAGTGTAAAACTCGCTGTCATGGAGGGTGAGCCTCCTATTCGAACGGGGGTGAAAGACACCTACCGACCGGGATTCTTCAGGGTGCCACTGACCTGCCTTTCGGCTTGTTCGCCATGCTTGCAACGGACGATTTTGTCTGGGCCCATTGGATTCGTAGACTGTATTCTTGTCGAGGGCATGGTTGAGTTTTTGCCGAGAGGCTCGGAGACTCTAGCGTATACGATGCATTATTATGTCACGTGAGGAGGTTCTTGTACCTGGACTACGATGGCGACGATAACAGTGAGGACGAAATACATTGCACCGGCTGAGCCAACGTTCCCGGCACTGGCGGTGCAGATCACACGGCTGGTGGGCTCGTACATGGTGTGGGTGGGAGTGACAGAGGAGACGGCAGAGACGGTGGAAAATGCGCCGCTGTCAGGGTCGCTGTGCAAGGACTGGGCGTGTGCGATGCCGGGCATGGGTGGGAGTGCGGTGAGTAACGCGGTGGGGTGGTGATCACTACTGAGCATCGCGCAGACGGCGACGACGCTGTATCGGACATCAGGTTCATCAGACGTTGCGTATTCGATGTCACAGCGACTGGGTGGGTGTCGGCGATGTCCACTAGTAAACAGCTCTCAGATATTTACAGCGAGACGGCTGAACAAGCCAGTGTTTCTGTCTGTGGATGTTGCGAGCACACGGGTGATTTTGGATGCGGAGCGGTGTATAATTGAGATGATTTTGTCACTAGACTAGGTTGAACCGACCCTTAACCGACATATACCACTGACTTGCTTGGTCTCTTGCTCATCGTTCACGACGACGACCAACGCCTATTTTTTTGTTCGACACACGTCTCGCAGCGATTATTAACACGACGGCGTGCGAGTCTGAGCATGTCGGAACCAGAACTCGCCTACATGAACAACGCCAACGACGACTTTGATCTTCCCCGCTGGCAGACTCAGGCTCATCTCGAGCCCCTCTCCTCCTCCGCCCAGGCTGCCCAGGCTGCCGCCAGAGCGTCCTATCTCTACCCCGCCGCACCGCCCCCGCCCCCGCAGTCACTGGTGCCGGTGAACACCCAACCCCGCGCTCACCACTCGCCCGGCTCGTCCAGACAACCCCGCATCGCACATCTGCTCGATCAGGACAGCCCTTCCACATTTTTCTCTGGCGCACTCAACCAGCTCTCTCGCAGCGCCTCTCTGGGTGCGACCGCTTCCGTAGCCGGTACATCCCGTACCCGCCGCCACCATCAGCCTGATGATCTAGAGGGCGCGTTCAACGTCGACACCCAGTCTTCCACAGCGAGGCCCTCACAGCAACAGCCTGCATCCGCCCTCTACCCATCTAGCGTCCCTTTCCATCAGCCCACCACCGCGCCCACTAACCCCGTCTCCACCACTGCGCCAGAGCCCTATTCCGACATGTACTACAACGGTACAGCCGGCAATCTTCCCAAGCGTTCACTCACGCAGCATGATCCCACCACCCGGTCTGGTCGATCCCCAATGCGCACGGGCAACTCCCTCCTCGATCCGTATCAACAACAAGCCCAGTACTCTCCCACGACCACACCATCCTATCTTTATGGACCGTCCTCAGAGGCACAAAGAGGGAGCACCGCTCCAAACTATCCTTCCCACACGCGAAGTCACTCCCAGACCAAACTTGATGGATCAACCCCACCTGTAGGAACTCCTTTTTCTCCTCAGAGCGTCGCCCAGGCTGCATACGCTGGGTATGCCATGGAATCCTCCAGTCCCCAACCCCAATCACACCAAAATCAATCCCATCTTTCCCCCCAGGCTCCCCCGAAAAACTCCACGTCAACACCTAGCACCCCTCTCTCTTTTGCACCATCTCAGACGCCCGCAAATCAATTTTATCCACAGGACCAGCCCATGCTCGTGGATCCATCACCCCAACACCGTCGTCGTGCATCTGGCTTTAGGAGGGTCCGCGACGGTCGCGACTTGCGCCCTTACGTAAATAACCATCCAACCGGGAGACGAATCGACGCCAACGGCATCATACTCTCAGTATGTCCAACTTCCATTCCGCTTATTGCATCGTGTTGATAGACCGTGGTTCTTTTTACTCAGCCTCTGCGACAGCTGACCACCAATATCGTGGATACGTACCATATTTGCAATCCCCAATTCAGATATGAATCAGCACACAACCCTCGGCGCGTACTCACAAAACCCAGCAAGCCTGCGCATAACGACGGCTATGACAACGAGGATTACGATTATATCCTTTATGTCAATGATTGGTTAGGAAGCGAAGATGGTCACAAGTGAGTCCTCCAATTCATATTAATTCATTCGCGCTTTAATGTGTCCCGGGTAGCCGTTACCTCATCCTCGACATCCTCGGACAGGGAACCTTTGGACAGGTGGTCAAATGCCAAAATATGAAGACGAATGAGATTGTTGCCGTCAAAGTTGTCAAGAACAAACCGGCCTACTTCAATCAAAGTATGATGGAGGTGACGATCCTCGAGCTGGTGCGCGCTTCACTTGACTATCCGCGGAGTCACCTCTCAAATTCCGCTTTAGCTTAATAACCAGTGTGATCCGGGGGACGAACATCATATTCTGCGATTGCGGGATTCGTTTATCCACCGCAATCATCTTTGTCTCGTCTTCGAACTTCTTTCCTCCAACCTTTACGAGCTCATCAAACAAAACCAATTCCAAGGCCTGAGCACGCAACTCGTCAAAGTATTTACTGCGCAGCTGTTGGATGCCCTCACCGTGCTCAAGGACGCACGATTGATCCACTGTGACCTCAAACCAGAAAATATCCTTTTGAAATCGTACGTCTTGTCCTTGTTCTGCCTCCCATGTCGAGCCTAAATTCCACACAGGCTTCAATCACCCCAAATCAAGGTCATCGACTTTGGGTCAGCATGTCACGAACGACAAACAGTTTACACGTATATCCAGTCAAGATTCTACCGATCACCCGAAGTCATCCTTGGCATCCCTTATACGTCCTCCATCGATATGTGGTCTTTGGGCTGTATTGCGGTGGAGCTTTTCTTGGGGTTGCCGTTGTTTCCGGGAACGAGCGAGTATAATCAGATTACCCGGATAGTCGAAATGCTTGGGTGGGTACCATTCTGTCTGTCCACGTTCTTCATTTCACTTTGGGCATACCCTTGTACCCATTTCCCGCGGGTTCAATGGCGGATCGCTGATGGTATTTCGTACCTAGGATGCCTCCCGCATACATGCTGGACATGGGGAAGCAAACAAAGCAATTCTTTGATTCCTATGTGGACGTGTTCGGACACAAGAAGTACCGTCTCAAGACGCTGGAGCAATATTCACGGGAGCACAACACAAACGAACAACCTGGGAAACAGTACTTCAAGGCGACGACACTTCCGGAGATTATCAACACTGCACCCATGCCGACGTTCAAGTCATCGACGCGGCAGGGTCATGAAATGGAGAAAGGTATGGCGCACTATCGTTGGTTACTTGTTTGATGCCCTTGGCGTGCTTACTGCTGCGGGCACCATCTCCTGTTTCGTCCTCGTGATTCTGATCTCACACGATAGAACTTAACAACCGCGCATCGTTTATCGATTTCTGTCAGGGTTTACTCAACTTGAACCCGATCGAGCGATGGTCTCCACAACAGGCTAGAATGCACCCGTTCATCACCGGTGAAAAGTTCACAAAGCCATTCCAAGTAAGTGCATCTTGTTGCTATCCAAACTGCCGCTCTTCCCTCTTTTCGGCACTCTGCATCCAGCTTGGGACGGTTGCTGATGCGCCTTGCAATAATTAGCCAAATGGACATTCCCCTCAAATATCTTCTTCATCCGGTTCTTCGGCCGACCCCAAGCGGCCCTATGGCGGTCTTGTGCCTTCGCAGCCTAAAGGTACCAGGGCGTTTCAAGACGCGGCCTCGTATAATCAACACCTTGCTCAGCATCAAGCCTACACGGCGCAAGCGCAAGCTGCATCGCAAGCTGCCAATAATGTGTTCCGCAATCCATATATATCGGGCCAACAGGGGCCTGCAGGGCAGCAGCAGACGCAAGGACAACCACCACCACCGCCCGCGAGTACGGTATATCAGGGGACAACGGAGCCTGCGCCATCGACGTATCAGACGCAACAGGGCCCTCCACCTCCCGCGCCGCCACAGCCAGCACAGCATGCATACGCGTCGCAGCCGAATGCGAATGCGCCGATCACAGGACAAGTGAGCATGGGAGGGGGTACATCTGGTTATCCTCCGGGGGCGTCGGGTTTGAACGTTTCGGGCTTGTTAAACCCCAACCCACCGACGGGTACCGCGTCGTCTGCGTACTACCCCAACACGTCTCACGGGCCGACCCATACGCGTATACGGGCCAACACGATCAACCACAGCGATGTGATCCCGCCTGCGCTGGCAAGATTGCAGCACATGAACCAGGATGTGATTGCCGGTCGCAATGCGTTGACGCCGGTGTTGAACCGGGATGACGCGATGCGGGAGTGGGAGCGGAGACAGGCGGGGAAGCCCTCCACTGCGCAGCCGTACCCGCAACTCGAGTATTTGCAACAGCAGGCGGAGCTCGCCGCTGCGAGTGGCCTGGGTGCGTGGTCGACGGGATCCGGCGGTGCAGGTTCCGGACCGGGCGCCGGTGGCGGTGCAGGTGGTGGACGCTACCAAGCGCCGCCCTCCAAGTTGTCGCACTCGTACCAACCGACGATCATTGTGGATGACGAAAGTCGACGGGAGGCTGTCATGTCGAACGTGCGGTCGGCTGCGAGAGGCGATGCTGGGCCGAGTTCGGGGTATAATCCGTCGGCGATGGTGACGAGCCCTGCGCAGACGTATGCGACGGGGTTGAGTGGGGGTGGAGGAGGGACGGCGGGCGGTGGCAGTGGTGCAGCCGGGGCAGCCGGGGCAGGTGGGCGCTATCCCGGTTCGTATGTGCCACAACAAGCGGGGAACTCGCCGTTTGACGCGCTCGGGCAACGTACGGATATCGGAACGCTGTATGTGCCGTTGCAGCCGGACCAGTACCAGTCGTATGGTGGGACAGGGGTTGTGAGGACGCAGGGGAATGCGGCGGCTGGTGGGCAAGGTGCGACGTCGTTTTACGGGCCGAGCGTTGCTGGCGCGCAAGGACGGAACCCGTTCTCGGGTGGGGGCGTCGCTGAAACTGGGCAGGGTGGACAGCAGGTGGGGACCAAGGAAGGGAGACGGTTAAGTGGGATGGATATCTGGTCGAGGTGATGTACGTCCTCTTGTCTTGGTGATATCCCGTCCGCATGTGATTTAGTTGTTGTCTTACCCTGCCGTGTCTCTTTTTTTCTTTTTGTTTTTCAACAATGATGAATGAAATGATGAATGACGACGATCAAGCTCTTTTTCGATGTTGTGTGTTGGCAAGTTGCATTCACAATATTTAGGTATCTCATTTGCTTCCAAGCAACCAGAGTAATACATCGGCGTGATCTATCCAAGCCCTAATTGACAACCGACGTCTTGTTGGTGTACGCCTTGAACTTTTCTTCCACCTCCCACGCACCAGACCAGTACTCGACCGTGCACTGAATGCGCGATGCCGATCCACGCGCGCGCTCCTCAGCAATATTACGTTCGAGACCACGGAAGCGACGACATAGGACGACGTCCTGAGGCCTGAGACGCAAGACGGCGCAGAAATCGTTGCTGCCGTCGCCAATGTAGACGACGCTGTCGAACGTGGTGCCCGATTGACGTTTCGCGTCGATGTAGCGTTCGAGTTCCTGGCCTGGTATGTGTGAGTGTGTGATCGACGCGTGAATGGGGAGCGTACCCTTGCACATGTTGAGTTCGCATCCGACGAGGCAGTTGTGCGGGGGGTCGGTAGGTCCGACGCGACGGTGGAGGACGAGGCGGTTGGGGTGGACGGGATCGGAGAAGGCGGCGTGGTTGGTGATGATGGTGTCGAAGCAGTCGAGGAGGTCTTGGTGCTATGAAGGATGAGGGTCTGCGAGCGCATGCGGACGGGGGACGTACCTCGAGGATGGTATGGATGAAAAAGGTGTTGGCGTTGGAGAGGATGACGATGGTGGTGTCGGCGGTGGGGTCGTGGAGGCGTTGGATGCCGCGTTTCATGGCGGGGTGCTGGAGGGGGTGAATGATGGACGGAGGCAGACGGGGGACTTACGAAGGGGATTTGGCGGAGGGCGCGTTCGATGTGGGGGCGTCCAACGTCGCGTTCGGGGTGTGAGAGCTCGCGGAGAGAATCGGAACTGGGATGTGGTTGAGTGAGGTCGGATGGGATAGATGGGGGACGTACACGAGGTCTGTCCATTGGAGGGACTTGTCTCTGGGACGATCTCTGATTTTTCTACGGATGTCGGGTGCGAGGACTTCAAAGACCCAACGGTCCGAGTCTTGGTCTGCCATGGACCTGTGGAGGTGTCAGATCTCCGAATTCTGAGTGTGTCAGACTTGCCAGTCGAAATCGAATACGACGAGGTGTTGGATCGATGCCATGATCTTATTAGCACTGCCACAGGGACGCTCGAATGTCATCTACCGCCAAAGCGTCCTACAAAAAATTACAGGGCACGCTCGAACTCACAGACAGTCATCTCCAATGGACCCAGGACGGTAAAAAAGTACCCTCTGTACGCGTACAACTCCACGACGCAGCCTGTGAGTCCAATCCACACCGCCCGTCTCACCCCTCACACCCCGACAGCGCTTTTCTGCAGCAAAGAAGGCGCCACTCAGGTCAGACTCAAGCTCGGCCTCGTCAACGACGATGCCGGTCACAACTTTACCTTTTCCGCCACACCCCAGGAAGTGGCCTATGCCGAGCGGGAGACGTTCAAGACGGAGCTCACCACCATCATTGGTCGCAATCGCTCGAGTGGCGTGTCGGCGGTCGGGGCTCAGACGCCTAAAGGGCCCGTCGTGGCATCGGTGCTGGCCGCGACGCCCGGTGTGCTGTCCGTGTCGCGAGCCTCGACATCGCGTGCGACCTCCGTCGTGAGCGAGGGACGGACTCTGATCCTGCCCGGCCAAGACGCAGCGACGGATTTCAGACTGCGAAAGCGGGTCTTGTTGGCGAACACAGAGTTGTTGGCGTTGCACAAGGATCTCGTCATGAGCGGTCAGATCACCGAGACGGAGTTTTGGGAGGGGCGCGAGGTGGGTTGTGTGAGGGCGTGTCCCGGGCTTATGTTGACGCGGTCTAGCACCTCTTGCTTGCAGAGGCAGCGACGGAAAGCCAAAAACGTGGGCGTCCTGGTCAGTTGGTCGATCCGCGTCCGCAAACGGTGGAGGGGGGCGAAGTCAAGATGGTCATTACACCCCAGCTTGTGCACGATATATTCGAGGAATTCCCGGTGGTTGCAAAAGCGTACAGTGATAATGTAGCCAACAAGGTCGGGCCTGTCGTTTATTTCTGTTCTTCTGTTGTGCTCATCTCCACCCAGCTCTCCGAGGCAGAGTTCTGGAAACGCTATTTTCAGAGCAAGCTGTTCAATGCACATCGCGCTTCGATACGTTCTTCGGCGACGCAGCATGTGGTCAAGGAGGATCCTATATTTGACCAGTATCTCGAGAAAGACGACGACGGTTGGAATCGTCATTTTGGCATTACAGTACCATGCTCAAACTGAATTAGAACTGGAGCCTAGACGACCAAGGGACGAGATTTTGGATTTATACATTAATCTCGGTGCTACACTAGAGGATCACACGGAGGTATGTCGGGTCTCTGATAGTACTGTGATCCTAAATACATATATGGCTGGTAGACGGGAAACGAGAAGGACGTGACCATGCAAGCTGGTCGTCAGCGTGGCGCACTTCCGCTTATTCGCAAATTCAACGAACACTCGGAGAGGCTGCTCAATTCCGCATTGTAAGTCCCATTCACTTATACGTCGCGTTACTCAGAGTGCCTGTCCCAGAGGAGATGTGCCACATTCCAAACGGCGACGAACGAACGGTGGGGATGGAGAGGTAATGTTGGTTTCTGCAATTTCGTCACCTCTTGCTTAAATGGGCACAGTCCTTTTCTGAAATAGAGTACGACGATCTACAGGATCATGAGTCATCCCCTGGTATCCTTCTCGAAATGCAAGATCGACAGCGATATTTCGAGGGGCAACTGGGCAGAGCCGGGGCTCTAGGTAGTGGCGCAGAGGACTCGAGAGATGTTATCGACGTACAGAGTGCGTTCAGGGAATTTCTAATGGGAGTAGATGAATGGGAAAGCAAGTTCAGTCAGGTGAGCCCTAGTCATGCGCCGTTGTACGACTAACACTCACATAACTTCATAGTTGAAAATAGAAAGAAAATCCAGCGATGCAGCATTGTTGTCCATGACGCAAAACGTTTCCGCACGCTTAGAGACCAAGACAAAGAAATGTACGTGTGTCATCGTTTGGTCACCCATCTCTGACACACCCAAAGCCGATTTTCCGCCTGATCTCTTCCGCCAACTCACGACGTGTCAGACAGCCGCAAATGAATTCCTCCGGCAATTTTGGACGTCGATATATCCGCCCCCCTCCGATCTTCCTACGCCGGCTTCCTCCGCCGCACAAAGATCGGCCAAAGCAGCCAAGATGGCAGGTTACCTCGGCAGGACACACGAAAAGGTGGACGCCCTCGTGAGAGCTGCGGTCCTGGAGGGGGTCGAAGGCAATAGGGTCGTCGTCGTGAGTGAATGCGTCTTTTTCTGTCTCGATCTTGTCTTTTGCGTTCCCTTGCATCTCTGGGATCCTCGATTGACGACTTGATGTAGGCGATGAAACCCTTGATGGATGCCGTAGATCATGCATTGGCGTTCCATCGCGCGAGGAGTGCGGCTGTGGGTGGGTTCGAGAGGCCTGGTGCCAAGCTGGTATGAATGCGGCCGCGTGGGCGTGCATGATGGCGATCTGATCCCGCTTGTGCCCTTTCTTTCTGTGCGATCTCGGTAATCTTCTTCCCGGGTCGATCGAGGGAGTTTGCAATTCATTGTGGCGTCGGGTAGGCGATGTCTCGCATTGACCCCACTGTGGTTTGGATCTCGCGTCTGCCGTGTGCGCCCACGACCAGACTACACGTATGTTTGCCTAATTTTCCTGATTCGTCTTATGATACACACGCATGTCGGAGTGTCGTACTAGGATGCATGGTAATGACATGACGGGTTTTGTTGCATGGTAGCATCTTTCCAACGTACGTGACGAGCCGAGTACAAGGAAGACATCACACCGAGCATAATGGTACCGGTGCGCCATCCACCACCTTGTGCTCTCCCTCAAGTAATGTATCGTTACGTATGTGGCTTGATACGAGACATCTATGGGTGTGAGCGACTCTGTGACATCCGGCGATACGTCGTCTATGGGCACCTACTCGCAGCGGGATAATATTTGCTTACATAGTAGACGATCTCATTTGTTTGTGCGTATTTTCGTCTCCCGCCTTTCAACTTTAGCATCCACCCTAGTTCATGCATCCCGCGTTGCAGATAGCTGAGATTCTTCTGAATATCTTTTCTGTCTGGTAGGCACCTTAGGGCGAGTTTTGGAAATGTGACTACAGTCAGCCCTTGGGACCCACCGATCTTGTCGCTCTCCGTACTCAATGTGTTGTGGTCAGAGTTGGCCAATATAACCCCTCTAGCACGCTGTCTTCCCGTATTCCAAGGTACGACGTCAAATTTCTCCCTTGTAGACGTCCTTGAATTATGCCTCGGAAGCGGTATTCAGTTCATAGTAGACCGATTGAAGCAGCAGAGCGGGACACTCTCCGAAGCTACTACACCTAGGAATTTCTTGGGCATGTGGTTCTGGTAAGTGTATCTTGGTCTTGGCATCTTTGTTGCTCACTCGTCGCGCAAGGCCACTAGTCACAGTAGAGAATTTCAGTTGATAAGTGTTACGTTACTGTAAGTGCCAACGCGAGCTTTACTCCACCCGTCACTCGCCACACTTCAGCATTTTCGTGGTGCCAGTGGTCCCCGCTGCCTGTGCCAGTGCGTGCGACTCGTACATGGTTGAAGTTTGCACGGGCTGATTTCTGCTCATTTAAACCATAGAGAGCGAAGGCTTTACATTTAACCTCGACTGATCTAGGTAGGAGATATGGACCGAGAAGAGGGTGGAAGGATGGCCATATCTGTGGAACACACGAGTATTGACACGATCTTACCACGGTGGGGCCCTTCATATTTTCGGCACGCTTTGTGTTCAAGACATAATGATCAATGGCTTTGCTTTTTATTCACCGGTAGATTTGATCACTAGCAGTTTCTTCAAACCGGGAACAGTTGTCAGGACATAATACCGCTCTCGACTATAAATCTCGTGGGTCATTTGCCTTGATCTCCACCAAATATAGACCATGGTATTTACCGGGACCGGCTTACGGGCTGCATCAGCCGTATTGACGCTCATCGCTCCAGACGCTCAGGCTATCATGATTTATTTGATGACTTCTGCTCACACGTTGAAACCTGGTTTCTCACTCAATCCCTCAGGCTGTTCTAGCACCAATTCTTTTCAAGCTAACCTTCTTTCCACCGCTGTCGAACACTCACATCGATCGCCCACTTTTGTGTACTTTAGCATCAGCTCGTCCACACCGCAGCATGAAGATCCGGTTTTTCAGCAAGGTGAGAAATCGTACCACATCGGAAAGTGGAACCCTGTTGCATCAGAAGACTTCGGGAAAGGCCACTGTTCGAGGGGAATCCGACTCGTCGAGCGGCGACCGGACAATGAACACATCAGGTAGCCAAGACGAGACCGCTGACAAGGTACTCGAAGCCACCATTCAAGTCATCCAACAGGTCACCCAGTTCGTTCCCCTCGACATCGCCAAGAATGTTTTGAAGGGAATCACGAGTATCCTCATGCTCTTGCAGGTCTGTCCCAGTCTTCCCCTCGGTTATAATTTACCTGACTGGTTACTGTTGCAGAAAAATATTCAGAACAAGGCTTCCATGATGGGCCTCGCACGGCGTTGTGATACCATCTGTTCGATACTGGCACAGGCAACGAAAGATGTGTCGATGGATGATATCAGTGATGCCCTTAACGAGGCACTGCGAACCCTCAAGTCGTACGTCCTGCACGTTGTAGAAGTCATGCTCACTTGACTTATATAATTGAACAGTTCCATTGATGACCTACATTCTGATGTGATGAAGGCGTTACAGCACGGCCGCGTGCGTAAGCTCGTTGGTGCGACTCTGGACGACAAGCAGATTAGTGGATGGAGTACTGACCTCAGCGACACCCTTACGTTGTTCAGCGTACGTCGCTCGCAATGCCAAACCTGCTTGAGACTCACCAGAGAATTATATTGATAGGCGAGCGTGAACATTGTCTCTGGCATTCGTTCCGAACAGACGTACGCTTTGTTGAAACATCGGGATCTACCAAGGTCAGCACTGGCAGTATCGTTTACATTTTTTTAACACACCAATCATGACATGTTACAGTTCGAAACCCGAGCTTCCGCCAGCACCTCCCGCAATGTTCTTCGGTCGCGAAGACATTTTCGCGAAAGTCAAAGATGCCTTGCTACGCGACGAGGATGTCGCGTTGATTGGCCCAGGCGGAATCGGGAAGAGTACAATCGCCAAAGCACTCATCAATGACAACGACATCCGGGAATGTTATGCTAGGCGCTTTTTCGTCAGCTACGACGGGATGGATCCTGCTGCTATAACGATTGGTTCGTTTGTTGATCGCATTGCCAGCGCACTTGGTCTTCCGGCCCGCGGCGCCTCAAACAAACGCCACGTGATATCGAACCTGGCGTCGTCCTCTGTGTTCATTGTACTAGATAATGCGGAAACATTCGAGGATGCAGCTGATCCGGACACGGCGGAAAAAATATCATCCACCGTGTCTGAGATCGCAAACACTGAAGGAGTCACAGTCATGCTGACCTCCCGAACGAGCCGCAGCGCCCGCGACGCCGACTGGACACAAGTTGAGGTCCCACCTCTCGAAAGGGTTCCCGCAAGACGGTACTTCAGGAGAATATATCGAGGAGATATCGCTGACAATGACGTCGACGAATTGCTGGGCGCGCTCGACTTTCACCCGTTGTCGATTCATATCTTTGCCTATGCTGCGAGGGAGAGTCGGTGGACGGGTCAGGAACTCCTGGACAATTGGCAGGTGCAGCATAGTAAACTCCTGCAGACAGGGCGTAAGAAGGAGAACTTCGGGTTCACAATTCAATTGTCACTGAGCTCTCCATCAGTCAAGAGCCTCGGGGACGATGCCCTGAATGTACTGCACATCATAGCATTCCTTCCTCAAGGTGTTAACCGGAACCACATCGCGCGTCTATTTCCATCCATCCCTACGATCTCGTCGCTCTTGGATACCCTATGCAAGGTTTCACTGGTCTATCGCTACGGGACTTTTTTCACTACCCTCGCTCCCATTCGGCTCTTTCTCCTCGACACAGTTCCAACTGCAGGGCCTGCCCTTATTGGAGGTATTCGGCGCATGTACTATTCTTCAGTGCGATCATCATCCAAAAAAAAGGACTCACACGCGGACCTTATCATTTCCGATCATCTCAATATTGAACACTTGATTGCATACGACATTATGCACCCTCCACACTACATTCGAAATGCAGCACGTGCTTGCGATCATTTTCTTTGGGGTCTTGTTGACCACAGACTTCGTCCGACATCACTTACACCTCTCATTTCCTCGCTTCCCGAAGGTTTGCGTGATGAAAAGAGCATAAAGGCATGGTGCCTGCGGGCCCTCGCAGGACTCCACTTTGACCTCTCGAGCTTCTCGCTCAGCGGAACAGTGTATTTAGCTGCCCATAAACTTTTCGTTCTGATCAGAAACCACCACATGGCTTCGAGTTGCATCTCCAATGCGGCCATGTCATTCCAGAACCTAGGGTACTGTGCTAGAGCTCGAGAGCTACTAGAGAGCTTCGTGCGATCCCATACATGGAAACACATTGGCGTGAAGGACAAGGCGGAAATTCGTTTCACACTTGATTTGACTAGGATGTCCACCTCGCGTGACAGCCCCAATACTTTCTTTTTAAGCTCGATGGACGATCCATATCGTGGTCTGGAATCACGTGTGAGCCACTGGCAGGTGAGATTGTCGAGCGGCTTCAGTGCGCCAAGAGAAGTCGAGCGGAACCTCGAACCAATCCGATCGCGTTGCATGACATCATCTAATGCATGGAATCGTTGGCTTTTCCTCGCAACCATGGCAGAAGCAGCATTCCTTCGGAGGAGATTCGACGTCGCAATGGAAATCCTAAATCAGGCTCACGACGCTGTTAATGGCGATCTCATCCTCACGCTGATAGTCCTTAATTACCAGGCAGCAGTTGCCTCGCTGCAGGGCAACTATGCGTTCGCTCGGTCTCGTTTACAACACGCCTTTGACACACTCAGTGTGGTTGCCACCTCTTCCTCCACAGATTTCTTGGACATGCGCTATATCCACTGCAGAAACGAGCTGTATGCGAAAGACTATTCCGAAGCGCGTCGCCTCCTTGTCGCTGTCGTTACCGATTGTGATATCGCAGATAACATTCAAACGAAAACTAGATCTATGAGGGCGCTCGGAGAAGTGCAGCATCTTGCTGGGGATGCAAATCCGACTCGGATCGCTCCTTCGCGCAAACCTTCAAACTGTGCAATGAATCTGGCGTGCCACCAGAATTGCTGGACACATATGAACCAACTTTTCTGAAGCTCAATGACGACGAGTTTCCTGGATGGAGGACATACTTGCGGGCACGAGCTGGACTTCGAGTTCATTGACACGAACTCCATAATTCGGATGTGCTATCAGGCTTTTGGATACGGTGATTTGGACATGGACTAGTAGCCGCCTAGTGGTATACTCTGAGATCAGACGCAGTAATACCGCACCTGCACACATGTATGCACAGCTCTGGCATGCTGTAATACTGCACGTTCTGCGAAACCGTGACAGCTTCAAGCCCATCTTGCTAGTATGAATTTTTGAAACGTGAAGAGCACCAACTTGAACATTTGAGACTCTGCCCTTGGCGGAACGGAGTTGCTGGTGCCCAAGCTTGGACTTACAACTCTGAATATTCTTCATTGCATAAGCGCATATCAGAAGAGGAAGATCTAATACGTTCAAATTGTACCAAGTGCTACACATAGATCTTAACGACATACAATTCATTTGGACAGAGTAAGCAAGAATAGTCGAGTAGTGGGATCGCCAACCAGAGAGTCATGGTTGTAGTACATTCATAAGACCTGCACTGGCAGGAGATAAATCTGACTACTCCGGATGGAGATTTTCGTCATATAAACCGTTCTTCCCAGGCAGGATCGGAGAGGGTTGGTAAATTGTAATAGATAAATTGGCCGTCAGGATTCATTGTCTCGATCCTCTCCTCCTTCTGCCTGTTCAGGGCGTTCCCTTGGCATGTCTGGATATCCCTTCAAGTTGGTAATTCATCCGATTCGACCGTTATTCCAGCATGCTCGAGAACTTGACTCGGAACAGATCATGCAGTCAGGACAAAGTAGAAAGAGACAAACCATGCTATGATACGTCACATTACAATCCAGTGCTGGCAATGATGCTTAACACCTTCCATCTCTGTGCAAATACCACCTCCCAGCGTTCGAAGTCGTCCACCGTGACCATGCTATTGTCACGCCATTTAGAAGGGTTCCAACTCTCGAGCTCCAGCGTGCCAGACATCAGAACCGCGAGAGCTGCGAAAAAAACAGACATTGTCACAAGAGACGCCGCTTCGATAGTGGAGTCCAGGACATCGATGGAAAGTGAACGTGAGACTGGTCTAATTTGCGTGTTGAAAGAGCTTCGTGAGTCGATGACAAGCGCAAGTTGATTTAATGACCGACACATATGCAAGAGGCGAGTGATTCCGTCTGCTGTGATCCCGCCCGAGGTTTGCCGCCATCCCCACAACTGGTTTATGAGGAGATGTTCTAGGTGGGGCCATGCAGACACCAGTTTAACCAGGTCATCGTCTGTCAGTCCTATGGACCACTTAAGATTGAAGTCCAGATGACGCAAATTTTTGAGTGCCATGAGAGGCTGCAAGTCGCCGCCAACAAGTATTTCTGAGCCATCCGATCCAGGGCCGTGATTACTAGGATGACTCAGAAGATAACCTGACTCCGTCAACGTCAACATTGTAACGGAGTTGCAGATGCCAGATGCCTGCAGAACCTCTAAAAAGGATGCAACAGTCTGTTTGGTGGGAATATGTTCAAATGTGACAGATAAGTCTGCGAGAGCAGGAAGCTGAATACGAGCAAGTAGATTTGATACGGGGATCAAGGACTCGGAGCGTAATTCCAGTCTTTGCAACCTATTGAAGCAGAGTGCGTCGAGAAGAGTGATGCAGTCTGGAGTTGTAGCATCCAGCGCGAAGGAGAGCTGAGTCAAGTCGGATACGCGAGACAGGTGCTTGAATGCGTCCACATTCAAAGTGACCAGAGGGCAGGACACGATCCGAGGGTTTGGCCAGCGGCAAATGAAGTTGGATACGATGGGATCAATCTCGACCGACTGGCCTCCTCATGTCCATGGTGAGTTGCCCTAGCTTTGGAGAGTCCCCAGGGAAGGGGTCGAGGTGATCAAACAGACACCAATCCACATCTGCGCCAAGTCTGAGCGTATACTTGACTAGAAATCAAGGACGGCAGAGCTCTGTACAGCAAGGATGAGGCTGAATTGCCAGAGTAAAGATAATGCAAGCGGCGCAGATTTGGGAAGAGCAGAACGGAAGATGGACTTGGAGGGCGCAAGAAGCCTCCAGCATCGAGGAAGCAAAGCACACTGCCAAAGTTACGTATGGAACGGATGCGACTGGTGTAGCTTCGGAGGGTGTCCCATTCGGCTTGTTCAAGAGGATCTATGAAAACAGTACAGCTTCCGTGGGATGGTTTAAAGGTGTATGAATAATGAAAGATGAACTTCATACCTTCGTTTCGAACTCTCCTGGATACATTTCATCACAGGCTTCAGAAAGACAGCAGGCTAGAGGCGTAAAATCCTCCAACGCGGACCACAGCACATCGAGTGCTGGTTCCTTGAATACACGACATGTTCTAGCAAGGACGGCAAGGTCACGGGGTTTCAAAAACTCTGGGTCGTAAAATATGGACAGTTCGTCCAAACTGTCGCAGCAAGGCGCCTGCCAGTGAGAAAAAATATTCAGGAGGATTTCGGCTACCCGTAGCGCGGGATGCATTGGTCTTGATGGTATGTAACTGAGCGTAAGGTTTACTGCCCTTTTCAGGCAACCTTATCGCATGCTACCTTCCTTGATCGATTGCTGCCAATCATAAGTATCAAAATAAATTACTGTGTATGCCAATTCTAAGGTTGGGACGTCCTGGTACAACCCAACTACGATGCTGCCCTGTTAATACTCATCTTCCCAAACGCTCGCACCCCAAAATCAATCACCAGCACTCTTGTGGGGTCGATCGGAGGTAAAAAAAAACGAATGTTAGTGAGCGTGACGTCGCAGTGGATGACGCCCCACGGAGGGAAGTGCTCAAGGATCTAGATGAGTGATGCGAGGGGGACGTCTGCAAGGCTGATAGAAGGGACATACTCCGAGTCAAGTACAAGCGCTTGTGGTCGAGTGGCCCGTTCTTCCAATGTGGAACACGGTTCGTTGTCGGAAGCGCGCTACCAGCAGGGGTGAGAGCGTGCCTGCCCAGAGGAGGCGGGGAATGGCAGACCCTTGGAGGTCATGTAGACACTTGTATGCTTCGAGCTCAGCACCATAGTTCCTCGTATAAGACGTAGTAGTAGCGGTCCGGGTTGCCTCGGGATACTTGGCATTGTAATATAAAGGGCTACCCGCAGCTCTTTTTCAGAGCGGGTCGGCCCCTGACGGCGGGCTAGCGCGGCCGCTCGTTCGTGTGTGAGGTTCCACGGTTCTCGGGCTGCTCCTCAGCCCCTGCATCCTCCACATCGGGTTTGGCGAGCACGACGACGCTGTACGTTACGGGAGTGAACAATATGGAGACGGTGAACTTGACCATGGGGCGATCGTCTAGGGACTTCAGGGAGAATGTTTGACCCGGAAAGAATGCTTTGATTGGGGAGATCTGATTCGAACAGACGATTCAATGTATGTACTAATCATCATTCCTTACACCGTGCCATCGCCCATCGCAAGAGTGTAGTAGGTCGTCGTGCAGTAGTGAGGACCGCCTATTGTACAGACTTGGATCACCTTCTAATAGACTACTCAATGGCTATCCTATTGATCCAAGAAATCGGCACTGACCACTCTAGTTCACCTCTCGCACAAACCGATCCAACACCTGAATCAACCCCCGCCGCCTTTTCCGCGTGTTAAAAATCATGGCATGATCCAACTCGGGATAACACAACACCTCCAACCCGCCCCGTCGCCAATCGCTCACCCCCGCCGTCTCCCCCGTTAAATACCACCTCACCGCCTCGGCGTTCACCACCTGATCCCGCCCACTCAACGCCACCGCCACCTCCCGCCCCGCCAAGTCCTCCTTCCACAACACGTTCTCCGCCCAGAAAAAGTGTCGCGACAGGGTCCGTGCCACGTCTGGGTCTTGGCTCGCAAAGTACCACAGCAGCCATTGATTGGCTGTTCGAGGCGTGCGGTACACAAAGTTGTACGCCACGTCGGGGAGGTGGAGCAGGAATGGTATCGGGTCGACGAGGAGCGATGCCGAGATGCGTGGTGAGAAGGAGGGGTCAGCGCAAGAGTTGGGCGGTGATGGCGGTGCCAGTATGAGTGTGCGGCGACGACGATCGGGCCGAGGGAATGGGTAGAGAGGATGGTGGACAGCGCGGTGACGGTGGCGGAGCGGGAGAGGGGTGGAGAAGTGATCCGTGAGCTGACGGAGAGGAATTCGGGGACGAGAATGCCGACATCGGGGTAGTGTGAGGTAAGGTCTGCCAAAAAGGATGCATAGGGGTATAGTCCAATCTATGGCATGTGTGAATGTGAGTGTGTGCTGACAGGGAGGTCTACGTACGCCGATACCATGAAGAAAGAGCACCGGGTTCTCCTGGAACGAACGGTGAGGTCGATACCAATACGAAATACCTTGGACGCTGGACGCGTGCGAAAAGAGGACGAGTGGACGGGGTGGAAACGACCCGAAAACCCCCCGATCAGTGTAATGACGAAACCCCAACCAATAGAGTCGAAGGCTCGTCACGATATCCATGGCGCCGACGATCTGCAACGACCATCAGTCTCGAACGGCCACCCAAAACATCAACGTGACACACCAAATACCACACCAACGGCCGATGCGACATGGGCACTGGATCGAGTGTCACCCGCATACACGGCGTAGCCTTATTGTAACCTTCTACGAGCGGCTCCCCGAACACATTCTCGACCATGTGCAGATACTCTACCAGCTCGTCTTCCCACTCTTCCCAGCTTGCGTTCAATGAGGTCGAAAAGAATGCCCATAAGAGCCATTCGAGAACGTTTTTCTTTTGAAATGATTGGGACTTGAAGAACCATCCGGAGGGGTAGTTCAACGAGGAGGTGCCCAAGGTGCTCGGAACATCGCTGGAAGAGTGCTTGGCGTTCCTCGCGAGTCAGGCTGGGGTGCTCTGCGGCCTGTACGAAAGAGAAAACGGTGGGTCAGAAAGAAAGCGGGAATGCAGGACGACAGGAGCAGTGCACGCCTTTTGAAGATGGTATCGTCTTGGGAGGTAAACGCACTGCAAAGAAACCTGCCTCCAGAGATGCGTAGATGAGAAAAGCGTCATAGAGGGGTGCCCACTTAAAGTCAGGGTAAGCCGGTACATGTATAAGCAACCTCCAGACCACATAGAGGATGCTGAGTGGCGCGATGAGCTGAAGGACCGCAATTGCAGTTTTGATGAGTATGTATTCTGGTCTGCTGTTCCCTAGCATCGTCTTAACGGAAGGGCCTGCACCACGAACTACTTGGTTCGAGAGTCTCCGCAGCTTGGTTGCGGAGCCTAGTGGTGGCGGTGTCACTTGAAAGGGTATAGTTATTATCGAGATTCGTACAAGACAGAGATTACAATCATTATAATAGTACAGTCCCCCTTGGTACGTTGTAAAGTAAGTGCAATAAATGGGTCGATAAGGCGCCGTGAACGAAACGCTCTGAACCAGCAGATAGAATAGAAGATACGGGGTCAGGTCGGTGAATCATACCAGATTCATATCAAGGGCAACGCCCTTGCACTACACCCGGTTTTCCTCGATACCCTCCAATCGTTTGTCGTTCAAAACCCCTCGGTGACCATCGGCAAGGAAGGAGAGTGGGCCTTAACCCTCTCAGTGCGCTTTCACAAACACATCTTCCCATAGTCTCCTCAGAATCTCCGAGTCCAGGCGATCCGACATCATACTGGTGTCCCAATACGTAGAATGGACATCGGCATGTCGTCGCTGCATGATCCCCCCAAAGAAAGTCGCTAGCGCGTCGACAGACTCGGGCTGAATGATCGAATCGGCAACGTTTACAGAGAATGGAATTCGTGGAGCGAAATCGGCAACCCGAAGAGATTCCAGAGCTGAGAGGATATCTGTGTAGCCCCGCGTGTCGACGGCGAGACAAAAGTGGTGCAACGACTTGAGTCCCAAGAGGAAGTTGGAGGAGGCCGTTTGGTGTGATCCCTGATTCCGTCTTCCAACCCCACTCTTCATTGATCAGAAGGTACTCCAGATCAGGCCACGCAGCCGCCAGTTCCGGGAGGTCGTCATCGTTGAGGTTCACGACCCAATCGGTATTGATATCAATACGACGAAGACCGTCAAAGACCATACATGGCCGGATATCGTCAAGGGTAAGCTGATATCGCCCCGAATCGCCGCTGATGGAACTCGGGGATCGTGTCTGAATAACCCTCAAGCTGAGAAGTTGGTGGGGAGTGCAAATTTTCTGGAGAGCGTTGAAAAATGATTTAACACAGTACTTGGAGGGGCAAGTGTCGACGAAGACTGTGAAAGAGCGGAGTGCTGGAAGTTGGATACGAGCAAGTGACTTCGAGACGGTATCCAATGATCGTGAAGATATCTCCAAGTCGCGCAACTTGAAGATAGGTAGCGTAAACTTGGAAGCGACGATCTGATCTGCCACCATGGGGCTCAATGTGAACGATAGAGTGGTCAAGGAAGACGTGTAGGAGAGATGTGACAGGGCATCGATATCCAGATTAATGTATGGACAATAAAGCACCTGTAAATTCGTCCAGCGGCGTACGAGGGTAGAAATGGGTTCGTCAAAGTCGAGCTGAGGGCGACGCATGCGAATCCGGAACCTTCTCATCTTCGGGCAGAGATCACCAAGTGACTGTGGGAAACTGCGAAACGGAGGGGCGTCGCCGAAAACAAAGTTGATGTCAAGGGAGGTCAGGGACTCGACTGCGAAGTGAGGCATCAAAGGAAAGGTCTCCCTTAAGAATTCCCAGCGCAGGATGCGGAGGTGAGGGAACATTGGATCAGGCATAGGAGGGTTAAGCAGTGTTTTGACGGAGTCCCAGTCGAGCCCTCGCGTGAAGTCACGCACGGATCGGACGCGGCGGGTGTAGCCCCGGAGGATATCCCACTCGGCTTGCTCGAGTGGTCTTGTGAAAGAGTATAACCACTTGATGACACGTCAACACCGATAACGGGTGATAGCGACATGAAAACAACATACACTGTGGCTAGGATGTATCCGATGGGAAGCCTCAGGAAGACATCGCGCGAGGGGAGACAGGTTGGGCAACTCTGTCCAGAGAACATCCAATGCAGGTTCTTTGAACGTGCGACAAGTTCTGGCGAGCGCGGCGAGGTCGGCAGTCGCAGGAGAGGCACAGTCGAATTGCCTGGTGATGGGTGTTGGTGGATGACAGTGGGCAAAGATGTTGAGGAGTATTTCTTCGAGACGGAGAACGGGATGCATGGTGAAGATGGAGGTAGAAAATTGAACGGTAAACTTGGCTTTTTGTCACAAGACCCGGTCCAACGTTACCCCGCATTCTCCTTTTTCGACGTAATACACTCTCATCGCATGATCCGTCGGAATTTGAATTTTACGCGGTCCGGGACAGATCCGTCTACCAACTTTGAACACAGTCGCGCAGGAGCCACCCATAGACGGATGGATCACCACTCTGCACTGTACGTATTAACTTGAATACCCAAGTGGAGTGTTCCCCGCAAGACGTAACTCGACCCAGGCCGTTGTTGACCAGCGGAGAAAAGGTGGCTATTGCCGTCACCGATATTTTGAATGATGGGACGTTGAAGATAGGCGAAATGGTTCACCGTGACCGCTGGCAAATTGAAGCGTGTTTCAACGCCACTACAAGGCCAGGTATGTACCCGATGGACATTGCTGAAACAAAGGCATCACAAGACTATCCCGAGATTATCGGAACCACTAGTACTTACCAGGCATATGACATCATACCTGGGGAAGGAACGTACGTGACCGACAGTACCAAGATCCGTTATTATTCGCAGTCGTCATTGTAGGGCGATAATCAGAATGAAGGGCGAACATGACGCAGCTTGAATGATGACATCTTTTCACTGAACACTTGATCAGCTGCCCCAGGAGATTATTGTCAATGATTTAATCATGCCGTGAGTGCAAATGACATGTTCCACATTGGCATGCATTACGATGGCCTTCCCTGATCGTATATACATATTGGAAGGCACGGGATCAAATCCTCGCCAAGCGTCAAAACGAGAAGAGAGTTCGCACTGTATTGCTCCATGTGACGACTGTGTTATGGCCGTCTAACCTCCGAAACGCAGGTCCTTATAGATATTGGGTTTTTAAGTTCCCTCGTCTACGAAATTCATGTTTTCCTAATCCACCAGCTCTACTTCGGTCGCGTCGAACACAGAAGGCTGGATTGGACGTCCCCGATTCGCTACAAATGAAAGCAGCTTTTTCGAGGAAGGCGGATGGCACAGGATGAGTATGTACTGGCCTACGTAAACGACTCGGATATGGCATTCACTTTGCGGTCAATCAGACTCCATTAATCCACCTGAAAGGCCTATGCACCTTGCTGGAAAGGGGAGGAGAGAGAAGTCAGGGCAATGATACGTAGCTCAAGGTTGCCAGTGTAAGCTGGGCATCGAATTTCATCAAGTCGAACAACTGCTCGCAAATTTATCCAAGCAGTACTAGTGGTCAAGGGATCCGAGTCGCATTCAAGTCGGTTTGTGAAACGTGAATAAAGTTGGCAAGTGTATCATGTCCATGTCAACTCGTACTGTGCGTCATCGAGAACCTTGCTCGCGCCAACAAGAACTCGAACGTCCTCCACCCAGGAAACTGTTCATCGTCGAGGTGTCTGGTAGTATCTACCTCAATTGTTTTCCGAATCGTGGGCCACAGCCTGCTTTGGGGCAGTCCGCGGAGAAGTGCACAGATTGCCTCCGTCTCCGTCGGCTTTGCACCCATTCTGGCCAATTTTTCATTTGTATGCATGTGCCAGTGAAAGGCGATGTACTCAGCGTCAGCGGCTCCCTTCATTTGGAATCCAGCAATCTGAGCTCTGATGGGGAATTGGCGGGATACGTCGGCTCGATCATAGAGATCCGCTAATGTCATCCATGTTTCACGGGCTGTGACGTTGATGCTCGTCAGGAAGAAGGGTGAGAACTGTTGAGTTGATTTTTTTCATGATTATGGATTTGGCTGCCTCGTCACGCGTCCTTTCTTCTGCCGTGGGAGCTCCCTGAATCACCGGCTGCGGCCCATCGTCGAAGCGTAGTCAATGTAATTGAAGGGGTTCGTGCCTCGACTGACGTGGTTGTACACTCCTTCCCCGAGGAGAAGTTGTTCCGTCTGCCGTCGCCAATCATAATGGTTCTCCGTGCCGTGTAACTCCAGTAAGTTGTCGAACTTTCTCGTTTCAGGCTCAATCTCGCGCTAAGGATCTTTCGTACCTTCGTGTCTGATATGTCAGGGCTCATAACTTGGGTCCTGAGGAAGAAAGACAAAAGAGTGCGAGGCTTAAAGTTTAGAAAGGATGACACCTCCTGACGGAGCTGCAGATCCTCCAAGAAGAATGCAATGTTCTGTTTGCTAGGAATATCTTCGAATTTGACAGTCAAGTCTATTGTAGCAGAGAGCTGAATGCGAGAAAGTAACATTGATGAAGGGATCAAAGACTTGGAGCATATTTCAGTCTTGAAGCACAGCGTGTCGGAACGAGCGATGCAGTCTGGAAATATTGTAGTATCCAGTTTAAAGGAGAGCTGCGTCAGGTTCAATACACGAGACAACTTGGTGCATGAACGCGTCGTATCATGTGACCAGGGAACAGGAGACGACCAGGTCAATCACAGCTTCAGGTCTACTCATGTGCATGATGAGTTGCCCTAAGTTTGTAGAGTCCCCGGGAAAGGGATCGAGGTGATCCTCAAACGAAGAGGGATTCGCACCCCCATCGCCTTTGAACGTGTATGTGAAATCAAAGACAGGAGAGGCTGGTGCAGAAATTCCTAGTGCCATAAAATAAGTAACGTAAATGCTGCAGATTCGGGAAGAGCGGATTGGAAATGGGAAGACTCAAGAAGTTTTCAATATCGGAGGAGTAGAACATGTTGGCATATTCCACTCGGCTTGTTCGAGTGGTCTGGACTGCGAAAGTGATACATCAGCAAACCAACCTTTTTGAACTACAGAGTCACATGTCTGCATAGGCCACACAGATCTCCCTAATCCATACAATCCCTTACAGATGTCATAAACACAGGGTCCATAATTCCACTTGGGTGTCACACACTACACAGGCTCCCCCTCTCTATGCAGTCCTTCATGGATCCCATAAAACACAGCAAACTGTGAAGTCCACCATGACTGAAGTCACACACAGCTGAACATGGATACATTGCAGATTATCATTAGCAAACAGGACTGCAAGTTTGGCTTGCCAATGGCCCAGCTGCAGGATCTACTATACTACTAGTAGCATGTGTGATCAAATTTGTATGAAAATCACCATTGTGAGCAGCACCAGTGTCTTCTCCCATGTTCCACCACTGGGCAACAGCCTGACAATGACTGTTCACTACGGACCATCAGAAATGAAGTGCTAGGATATACATAGAGAAGAACGAACCGTCCGCATCTGCACCAGCTTCGCTGTATGGTTGAAGAGTGTCACGATCTGAACACACTAGTGAGGGATAATACCCACTCTTCCTGATGGCTGTTAGAGACCGTGCGACTCAGAGGTAGCCAACTCCGGATCTCCGGAGTTGTAACGTCGGACGGGACTTGGCTTCACCGTATGTGGTGCACCCTTGTCACAGTCTGTCCCTATATTTCGGACGTGCGGAGAACGGAGGTAGATATATGACTCAACACATAAAGTGGAGTCGAGCGGAGTAAAGACCGTCAAGGTCTTACGGAGTGTTCGGAGTGAGTCGTACAAATAAACTAATATTCAGACTAAGGGTACACAGTCATGGTACTACAGTTTATATACTCGGAGTGGAATGGAGATTAGTAACGGAGTTGGTAAGAACTGAGTAAGACGGAAGATCGGGAAACTACATAGCCGGAGGTAAGTCGGGTACTGAAAAAGCCGGAGCTGTGCTCATAAGCGAGACACAGGTTATGTACTAATATAAAAGAGGAAACATATATATGTAACGGAGGTCCGGGGTCGCGGAGTTGCGTCCTGAGGGAGATCGACCCGGAGTTATCGTCTAAGAGAAACGGAGTTATATTCGGAGGAATGGAGAACGGAGCGGTATATGACAGTATCCCCCTTTTAGGCCTGAACCCTTGAAGGCCTTTAGCGAGGAACAATAGTCAAGCGGAGTCAAAGCGCGAACAAAGCGCGAGTGGAGGTGACGGATGTGCGGAGTTTGAATTCGGAGTGTGGGTGACGTGCTCTGTATATAAGTCCGGCAGATGGCTGTTTCATTCCTTAACCATTAATTCCTACCATGTCCAATATCAGCAGCATCAAGGAGTGGGACGACGCGCGTCTCAAGGAGTGCGATGATGACAGCGACGAGCTGTTCGACGCGAAGGCGACGGAGCGGCGACGACGGATGAAGGTTCGGAGAGAAGCGGAGGAACGGAGGAAGGCGGAGGAAGCTGAGGAGGCGCGCAAGGCTGAAGAGGCGAGGCGCGAGGCAGAGGAGGCAGAGAAAGCGAGGAGGGCTGCGGAGGAGCGGAGGAAAGCGGAGGAGCGCGAGGCGCGAGAGGTCGAGGAGGCCAAGAAAAGGGTGAGTGGTTCACAACGTCTGGCTTCCGGAGCTGACGGAGTTACTAGGCCGAGGAGGTCCGTGCGGAGCAGAGTGCTCCCAAGGAGAAGGGCAAGGAGAAGGAGAAGGCGCGAGGGTCAGAGTGGGAGGCATGCACTAGGTGCGAGGACCGAGGCCTGGAGTGCGTACTGGGCGTGGGGAGGAAGTCGACGGCTTGCGAGCCTTGTCGAGACGCCAAGGTGAAGTGCGAGAGGCCCGGAGAGGAGGTGACGGAGAAGAGGGTGCGCCGGAGGAAACGGGTGGAGGAATCGGAGGAGGTGCCGAAGTCGAAGAAGAAGGCGAGGACCGAGTCGTTGTCCGCTGGTCCGAGCGGGGCTCAAGTCTCGTCTCTTCCGGAGACGTTCGTGCAGGTGGCGGAGTCGTGGGCGGGAGTTGCGAAGCAGATGACGGAGGCCGTAAGGGATCTCCAAGCGGCGATGAGGTCGCAAAACAGGCATCTGGATTACCAGAACGCTCTGTTATTGAGGCTCGTGGAGCTGAAGGTGGAGGAGGTGTACGGAGCGAAGTTGGAGGAGTCGGATGATGAGGATGTCGATGCGGAGGTGGGCGAAAAGGAGCTTGCGGAGATGGGCACGGAGGTGGAGATGGGTGACTCGGCGGATGCGGAGGGAGAAGTAGAGTAGAATAGAATGTACTTATGAAGTTGCAAAAAGCAACAAGATACGATTCTCGGAGGAAAACGGAGTGAGCGGAGATGGAAGTGTGGGGAACGGGAGGTCCATATCCCCCTCTTAGGCTAGACGTCCCAGCGTCTAGCAGCGGAGGTGGACGGAGGGAGTTCGGGGTACGAAGGAGGAGGGATGTGAGTGCCTTTCAAAGTAATCCAGGAAAAAACGGTATACGTCGCTGAGGTTCCATGGAGTTTTCAATGTCGAGCAAGGAGGGATGACCGGAGTAACCTAGAGGATCAGAGTAATAGCCGGAGTTGCCAGAGGGAACACCCAAAGGCGCAGAGTCGAGCTCATATGTGTTGGCGTCCATGTTCAGGTGAACAGAAAAAGTTACTGTCCATAACTCGTCACTCAACGGAGTGTTAGCGAGCGGATCAGTGGTATCCAAGAATCAAGAGAACAGGGGGACCCAACGGAGGTGCACGGAGTGCGGTCGGAGTGATCATAGGGTAAGGTCGGAGGAGTTATGAGGAGGTCGGGGATGAGAGTCGGGGTAAACGGAGTTGAGGCTCGGGGTAAACGGAGTTCTGGGGAGTGGAGGGGTAGGGAGTATCGAGGTGAAGAATCATGTCCTCGAACTCTCTTGGGGTGAAAAGAAGAAGGGAGGTGACGACATAAACTGAAGTTCATGAGGTCCAGAGTGTCGAAAAGACTGGATGCGTTGGTTCTGAATATACTCCTTATTGTGCAGTAGAAGGTAACGCTCCTTCAGAATACACGGAGTCGGGGGTCGGAGGCTTAGTCGGTGTCCTCGGAGGAGGATACCGGAGTTGCTCGCGTAGCACGGGGCTTTGCAGAGCGAGAAGTGGACTTGGGGCAGTCCTTAGCCTTATGTCCTGGGAGGCCACAGAACATACATAGGAAGAGGTCGAAACGTCTCTGACGTTCGACGGAGGTGAGTTTACCGTCTTCACCGAGTGGTGATTCAGGTTCTTGGGGTGCGGAGGTAGACTCGACGGAGTCGTCGGAGTCATATTCTTGGTCGGATTCGGAGATAGGAGGTGATGCGGATGCGGAGTTTCTGGAGGATTGCACGGAGGCGCGATTAATCTTGGAGTTGCGCTCCCAATGGTGAGCATCGATAGCTTGTGCCATGTAACGCATTTCAGAGAGCCTTGGGGGTTTGCCTACGCGAGAGATTTCGTCTTTGATGTGGTTTGGCAGACCATTGTAGAAATGGGTACGGAGAGCACCTTCTCCATAACCACGGACTTGAGCAGCTAAGCGGTTAAACTCAACTACATATTTGTTGATCCTTTGTCCATCACTCATGGACAGATCTCGGAGTTCGTACTCCGCGTCTCTGACCGGATCGTGCGGACCAAAGTTCGTCTGGAGTTCCAGAACGAAGTCGGTGTAGTGATCTTTCCAGAGGGGACGGGAGACGGAGGGGTCAGATTCGAGGAGGTCGGGTTCAAACCATTCAAGGGCAATTCCTTTCAGATAAGACAGTGCAAATGTGACTTTGGCATGGTCTGAGCGGAAAGCCTTGGGACGGTCCTGGAAGTTCAACTTGCATTGAATGAGAAAGACTCGGAGTTTGTGGGGGCTTGTCCCATCAAACTGATCAGGTTCTCTGACTTTAGTGCGAGGGGAGGAGCTAGAGGAGGGGTGACGAGAGGACATAGGTCGTGAGGTGACTGATGACAAGGAGCAGTCTGAATATACTGTTAGAGACCGTGCAACTCAGAGGTAGCCAACTCCGGATCTCCGGAGTTGTAACGTCGGACGGGACTTGGCTTCACCGTATGTGGTGCACCCTTGTCACAGTCTGTCCCTATATTTCGGACGTGCGGAGAACGGAGGTAGATATATGACTCAACACATAAAGTGGAGTCGAGCGGAGTAAAGACCGTCAAGGTCTTACGGAGTGTTCGGAGTGAGTCGTACAAATAAACTAATATTCAGACTGAGGGTACACAGTCATGGTACTACAGTTTATATACTCGGAGTGGAATGGAGATTAGTAATGGAGTTGGTAAGAACTGAGTAAGACGGAAGATCGGGAAACTACATAGCCGGAGGTAAGTCGGGTACTGAAAAAGCCAGAGCTGTGCTCATAAGCGAGACACAGGTTATGTACTAATATAAAAGAGGAAACATATATACGTAACGGAGGTCCGGGGTCACGGAGTTGCGTCCTGAGGGAGATCGACCCGGAGTTATCGTCTAAGAGAAACGGAGTTATATTCGGAGGAACGGAGAACGGAGCGGTATATGACAATGGCCAGCCATACCCATCTGACGTAAAACTCTGTCTCTATGACGCTTTGACGAGCTTGTTCGACCTGCAAGCGGTTGTACTGGAGTTGTAGCAGGTCGTGCTGGACCATCTGATCTGCGAGGTCCTTCTGAAGGATACTGATGTGATAGTCAGTTCGCGCGGTTGCTATCAAGAGCTGGGCTTCCGACGAAGTGTGCGGAGGAGGTATTTCTTGGTTGTTAATAGGTGGTTGCACAGTGGTTGGCTGGACATTGAGCAGAGCGTAAGTCTTAGATAAGCATTGAAGAAATGAGATATGATCCACTTACCTCGTCAGGGACTGGTGCCTGGCTAAGGCTGGTACCTCCTAGAATAGGCACTGTGGACTCCTGCTTGGGGCTCAATTGATACATGTTGGAGGGAGTAAAATTCAAGTGGGGTGTGTGTGTCGCGTCGTTGGGATTCTTTGATGGAAATATGTGCTAACACATGTGTACATAATTGGCTGTGATCATGATGTTGCTTTCGCGGTGCTTCAAGTGGCCAGCTATTTGCATGCAGTAAGTATATCAACGCAACCGCTAAGGTCCAATGTTGTCCTTGAGAGCACTAACAACGTGCCCAAAGTGAAAAAGAAATTGTGATGTACATCAGTGGAACAGCCTTCACACTGTTGAAAGTTTGGGCTTGCCACACAAGTAAATCAATGTCTAGGCTCACAAAAACTATCTCAATTGGCTTCATTTGATGGAAATTTTACCTTGTGAAATTTTGAGAAGAAGTTTAGAGGCAGGATTTTTTTTCGAAAATCTGTCCAGTTCTAGACAGTTGGGAACCTTTCTGTCGAAAACTGTCCAGAGCTGTCCAGCACTGTCCAGATAATGGTTGGTTTGCTGATGTACAGAAAAACTCTCCTTTTGTCCTGATTGTGGTAAACATTTTTCGAGTGAAACGAACGTGCTCCGTCACATGAACCAACCCTCGAACACTTGTGGTTCTCTCATTCATGATGACTTGCCGGTCCTGGACCAAGCCCAGACCCACCAACAACCTGTCTATCCCAATCACAATGCCTCAACTGAAGCAACCAGACTATTCCATCCAAACTCATCGCCAGATCGGTTCCACTCTCAGTCAAGGTCCTGCATCGACACTGCTTCCGACTCGGAATCGGGTACCTTCTATGATGAGAATCATACCGCAGGATTTGTGGATTTCGGTTCAGATCGGATGCACCCAGAATTCCCTTCCTCACCTCCCCCAGACTTAGACTCGGACTCGCTTCCGAACGTGGAATACCATCCAAACGCACCTCAAGTGTTCCCTGGTGGTAAGATGTTCATGGATGAGTTCTTCTCGGATAAGTACGGACCATTGTGTCAGGAGAACTTACATTATCCTTTCGCTTCGCGGGAAGACTGGCAACTCGGGTCATGGCTATTGCGCTCGGGTCTCAGCATGGCAGCAATCGACAAGTTTTTGTCGCTGGACCTGGTGAGTAACAACTTCGTTCTCCGTTTTATTTCAATTCATTGAGATCGGAATCCCATAGATCAAGACACTACCAGTTTCTTTCCGCTCCGCAAAGAAGCTATGCCTACTCTCGGAGATCCTGCCAACCGGACCTCATTGGAAATCTCTTTCAATCCACCCGTCAGTCCCGACTAAGCGTGCCGTGACACTCTATTACAGAGACCCCATCGAGTGCCTTCAAGCGTTACTTAGCCATCCACTCTTCGAGCGACACATTTCCTTTGTTCCTCGCAAAGTATGGACGACTGCCACTTGATCAGTTCGTATCTATGAGGACTGGCTCTCAGGGAACCATGCTTGGGAATTACAGGTGAGGTTCAGGTTCAAATACAAGTAGTCCTAGTGTATCTCACCTCCTCTCCTTCAGGACACTCTACCAGTTGGGTCCACGTTGCTAGGCGTTACGCTGTCATCTGACAAGACTAACATTTCTGTCATGTCCGGGAATCACATGGTGCACCCGTTGCTCATCAGTCTCGCCAACCTTGAACCCGACATTCGCAGTAAAGGCTCTCTCCATGGCCACCTTCTTCTCGCGCTCCTACCAGTCCCCTCTTTTATTCACAAGAAATCACGCATCTGCGGGCTTTTGTCCGATCGTTTATTCCACCAATGCCTGGACATTGTCTTGCATCTGTTGAAAGTTGCCGCCACCATTGGTGTTATGATGAGTGACCCGGTTGGTAATTTACGGTATTGTTACACTCCCCTTGCCACATGCACCGCCAACACTCCAGAACAAAGTTCACTTGCAGGTACTAGTACTTGAGCGTCCCCCATCTCCACAGCAACATACGAGCAGTTCGGCGATAACATCCTTTACCCATGTCGCAACGGTGATGAAACTAGACGCCAAATCCTTGCAATATGCTCAAAATCATCTCCAGACGATTACATCAGCTTTCTCAAATATGCAAAGTCATACGGCCTTAATGGGGTCGATGTTCCATTCTGGATAGACTGGCCCCTGGCGAATCCGGGGAGATTTTTGAAGCCGGAGGTTCTTCACCATTTTCACAGGTTCTTTTTCGATCATGATCTACAATGGTGCATCGTTGTGCTAGGCGATGCTGAGCTCAATTACCGTTTCACCCTTATTCGCACACTTGTCGGATATTGCGCCTTTAGGGAGGGAGTTTCAAAGTTGAAACAAGTGACCGGACGGGACCATCGTTTGATGCAACGGTACATTGTTGGAGCCATCTCCAGTGCAGTTCCTCAGTGTTTCCTGATTGCGGTCCATGTGCTCATGGACTTCTGATACATTGCTCAACTATCTTCCTTCAATGACCATGTCTTATCGTGATTGGATGCTTCCCTCAAGTTATTTCACGACCACAAAGATTCGATTATTACTGCTGGTGCTCATTCCGAACATTTCCGCATTCCCAAACTGGAACTTTTGCAGCACGTCGTACCTTCCATCTGAGATTCAGGTGCAGTGATGCAGTGGAGTGCCGACGTCACGGAGCACGCACATGTCACAGAGGTCAAGAATCCTGCACGTGCTGGGAATAATCAAAACTATTATTCTCAGATCGTGCAGCATCTGGATCGTGCTGAGAAATGTTTTCGGTTTGACCTTGTGACAGAGATCGCGATCAAGCATAGGCTCGAAGATCAACCAGACGACGACAACGAGACGGAGGAAGCGAATGACGAGGAGAATGACGGGGAGCATGAGCCCAATGAGGAAACCCAGAATTTACTGCTCTACAACTCTCCCAATTGCAAAATCATGGACTACTTCAAAGTCACTGTTGCATTGGCCAACAATATGCGTCCCGGGGTACCACTACCTCTTCAAACATTTGCGTCATCTACTATGGCTTTCCACTTAGCTCTCAAACCCTCTTTTAGCATGACCATAACAGAAGCTTCAGAACGTTTTAGCCTCCCCGACTTGAATGATGCCATCCAAGTGTGCCTAGATCGCTGTTCAAATGGTGAACCACATGATCTGACAGGGCGAAGACCAGCTACGTTTGACTCTATCCTTTTGATGGACAGACTGCAAATTTGGTCTAAAATCTGGGTGCAACTGCGTACGTGGCACAACCCAGAATCCGTCAAGCCCCCACAAACCCTCGTAATTGCCCCCCCTTGCAACAACATCCTTGTGGCTGTTATGATTGTGCAATCATCAGCCCTACAGCCAGTAGTGATTGGCCTTGCGGAGGTTTGAATGGTACGTACATGCTTTCACGTCGTCAACTCCCTCACATGGACTGAATCTAGTCACAGGGCATCTCGTCGTACAACTCCGTCTTGTTTTCCACGTACCTGGTATCAACATGTTCTTTGCCTACGTGCACCGCTTCAATGTCTCATCTGGAGCAGACTTTGCATCTGGTCTACATTCTCTGAAATGGGCAACAAGAAGGGACGGTTCGCGCCTCAGAGACGTGATACCTCTGGACTGTATTCGTTCACCCGCTCACATTATCCTGCAGTTTGGTAAGGAAGCCAACTTGCACCTTACTGTCCACAATAGCTATGAGCTCTGCACCGACTTTTGGCTCAACAAATACTGGAATAAGCAAGCCTACAATGACATCAAGTGTCAAATATGTGGCACGTAGACAGCAGATTGGCAATTGTACAGCGTCTGTTTCATCCCCAACTTCAGCTCGATGAATGTCAAACCACCACCTCGAAATGCTATCACCTCGAACTCATTCACACCATTTATCCTGAAAACGGCATCAATACCCACTTCTGTGAAGCTCTACCAGGCTGTGCCTCTAGACCAGGACCTGCAAAACGAATTGCTCAATGCCACCCTCGAGGAGCCACCGCGGTGGAGGAGGGACAACAAGTCGAAGCATGACCTGCAATACGTCCAGTACATGTTTCGGATCTATCAGTCGCATATGAAGGTTCAAACCCCAGATCTCTCACTGTTGAGTGAGGAACTTTATGACCATAAGTCTCACACTTGGCAGCCGCTTGTGATCCCATTCGTTCTTTGGGCCCGGGCACCTTGAGAATCTTCCACCGCCACAGCTACCAGTAGGGGGATGCAGAACGGGAGAGCATCCAAATTCAAGTTGTCGGAGGGTAGTTCGTCGGGATGACGTCGTAAGAACCACAGTCAGTGACAATTCACCATTACGAGGACAGTGCAAGACTCCGACCTTAATCCGGTGATGGAGAGCGAAGAAGGCACGTACATACCAAAGCCAGGGTCAGAGGAGACGAAGGTGGCATCGTGGCTAAACCATGTACTGGACGCTGTGCATCCGTCACACTTGACAGGCCCAACTTGACGGGCACGCACAAGACTGCAAACGTGAGTTCTGGCTGATGAACAACGTCGCTGGTCTGCTGAATTTGCTACAAGACCTGCACCAGTGGATGTAGACTTGAAGATGAAACCTGACATCGCGCTTCTCCAGAAGGATCTGTTTGACCCCAATGGGCCAAACTCGTGGCGTCACATCGTGTCTTTCATCGAGCTCACTAGCTTGGAAGACTTGTCCTCTCTGTGGAAGCAAGTCACGAGGAAAGCCTATGCCGTTTTCGTGTCACAACCTGGCCGTCAGTTTCTGATCGTGCTATCCATCTTTTGCTGCCAGCAATTCCGCTTTCACCTTTTTGACCATTCCGGTATTGCCCACTCGTTAGCGTATTCTCTTCACCGTCAAGCTGACGTCCTTCTCCATGTACTTTACATGCTCGCCTTCGCCCCCAAGGAGTTTGTTGGTTACGATCCCACGATCTTCTTCTCTCCTGTCGTTGACTGATGCCTTTGACTGCGTCATTCTCCGACAATTCGAATTGGTGACGAAGAATACATCATCACAAGGCTCATTTTCAGCAGCGACTCTATCTGTGGATGGGGAACACTTTGCTTTGCTGTGAAGAAAGCTGGTTCTGCCAAAGAGTATGTTGTCAAGACCTCTTGGACTCACGTTGGGCACGCCACAACTGAGGAACAGATGTTGGAGTGAATAAAGGAGAAAGGATTGGTGCATGGGCTTCCTACTCTCATCAGGGCGTGGACAGTTGTAATAAATGGGGTAGAGGATTCAACCGCCCTACGCCGACCCGATTATCTATACTCTATGGATGACACTGCAGAGGTTCGCATCCATTGTTGCTTACTTCTCGACCCCCTTGGTGCCCCGTTAGATGAATTCTGTTGCATCCAGGAACTTCTCAGCGTCTTCATCGACATCATCGATGGTCAGTATCAAGCTGGTTGTGCGAGTTACGATGGCGCTAATAAAATAATAGTTCACGAGTTACTTGTCCGCGAATGTAACATTCTACATTGGGACATCAGCATTCGGAATTTGCTGATGTACGTGTTTGATTATGGCTGCGGTGAAGAATGGCCATTTGCATCAAAGAATTTGAACATTCTCAGCCGTCTAGCTAGTAAGAGAGAACAAATACTCCGAAAGCACAAGTACCGCTGCAGTCTCTTGATCAATTTCGATTACACCAAGCTAATGGAGGATGAATCAACCATATCTGAGGGTGAACAAACGGTACGTTGCTTTTGCTCATGTGCCACCATATTGAACTCACTTGCGTTCTCACCCAGGGCACAATTCCCTTCATGGCACTCGACATCTTACGTGCCTTTGGGCCT
The DNA here is from genome assembly GCA_019787685.1 of Chiua virens. Classification (NCBI taxonomy): domain Eukaryota; kingdom Fungi; phylum Basidiomycota; class Agaricomycetes; order Boletales; family Boletaceae; genus Chiua; species Chiua virens. The sequence continues at coordinate 283,128 of JAHNUO010000003.1, forward strand.
GAACCCTTGTACAACACTGCTCATAAGCCAGAACACAATCTTGAATCGCTTATTTATGTCTTCATCTGGATTTGTGTTCTCTACACGGGTCCAGGAGAGAAGTCTCTCCCTGCTCACACCACGTGTTTGGAGCACTGGGTGAACTGTAAAACGCCTTCTGATATAGAATCCCTCTGGACTAAGAAGACTGGAGAAGTCTACATGCAAGTCACACTAAATCACTTCACACCATACTTTCAGTGCCTCAAGCCTTGGGTTCAACAACTTTACGCTGCGATTGCTCGTAGCCGTTTGGGTTTGAATCAGACGCCCCTCACTTACGACATTCTGAGAGAGATCTTTCTCAATGGCTTCTTCAACGTGCAGGAGCCAGTGGCAGACAGCGGTGTCACCCCAGCGGAGCACACTCAGAAAATTTTGGGGATTAATCCATGAGCCCAGAACTTGAAGCGCAAAACTGACGTTCACATGGCGCATACTTCGAAGCGACTTCACCGATAAATGCCTTGGCTAGGGACCAACACGCAGGCCCAAGAGCGTAAAACTGCGGCTGCCGACTTGATGCGTATCTCGAAGTGAATTCACCGATAAAATGTCCTGGCCTCGGCCTGAGTCATGCAATATGTCCAGACGGCTTAGATCCTTTCTATATCAATATCATATGTACTAGTGTTTGTCCTGTACATGTCCCCAATGTAAATGTAAACCTTACTACCAATTTGGCAAGTCACATGAAGTCACACAGTCATACAAAGTCACTTCCCGATACACATTGCATGCTTAAGCCTACTACGTGTTCAGATCTTGCCTCTGACTCACCGGCACCTATGACCGGCTAGTGTGAACATTCAAGATTATGGTTTGATGCCCAGCAATAATGCCTGCATTGGTTGCTGTGGGGCGGCATGGATTTTAGCGGTGGTAATGTCATTCCAAGGTCAGCTTGTGGTCTGGTGTGCGTTTTGATGACTCATTGTGGAGTCATTCACGTTGGCGACGTGGCTACATAAATCTCATGCCACGACTGTTTCTAGTCATGCCTTCATCGACATCTCCTCCACCCCCTCCGTCATTCTACCTCTGAGTCTCTTTGTTTCTCATTCATCAATGGCAAAATTGGCTATGTTGCTGCAAAAACACACGTCTCAAACGTTGAACGAAGATGCCCAGGGGGCTGTTGATGCTCGTAAAAAAGTGAAAGTGACCATCTCCGATCACGAAGGTATCAGACAACGTTCTTCTGAGTTTGTTGATAGTGACTGGTGACTATCGTGCACAGGTTTCAATGCTGCACCTCGTTGATCTTCCAGATCGAACATTGGGAAGGGCGGACAGAAAGCTCAGCTGCAAAACATAGAACGCATCCAAACCCAGATGTCCGATAAGGCATCCAAGCTTGCGACTGCGACTACGAACGAACCAATGAACCCTATGGCCCCGTTGGCTCTAGATGTGGGATCTCGAGTTTTGAAGGAGTCTTCCGGTGGCGTGGTGTGCAAAGTACTATTATCCTTCATCTAGCTAGCTAACTTCAGTGACTCTTTACGCTGTTAGGTACACCCTAGCGTCCATACTGCACCTCTACCGACCTATCGAGAATCGTTGGAGAACTCGCGCTTTGGTTTCAACAGTTCCTTCGAAGAGAAATCCATTATGAGCCACCGACAGCTGCTTCACTCAAGTACGTTAGATGCTCCTTTAACAGCCTCAGACAAGTACTCTGGTCCCCTGCCTCTAGTTTCCGCTGCTGCTCGACACGGTTCGATCGTTCCGACTATCTGTCGTTCTAGTTCTGGTGGTGCCTTCAGCACCCCATCCTACACTGATTCCAGATCCCCTTCTCGCGGTGGTTCTGTTGCACCCTCTCGTGGTGGCTCCGTCGCACCATCCTCCCGCGGTGGATCCACAGCGCCATCATCTTGGAGTAGCTCTGTAGTCAGACTTCGTCGTTCTCTCGGTTCTTCACAAGCGATACAACGAGTCCATTTACCTTTGACGAGAACTTACTCTGCGCGCAGCTTGGAAGAATTGAACCAACAATCATGTTACTCTTTTGACACGGCACCAGAACATCCACCATTCTACCGGACCGACAGCGTTGAGGACGGTTCGAAAGATGCGCATATGGATGGTAAGGATCTTTATGGTTCGTAGTTCCCTCAGCAAGTTTTGACAATCATTGACCAGACAAGTCATCCGTTAACATTGACAAGATCTCCCCTGACGAAGATGAACGAGAAGCTGAGAAGGGACTTCGAGGTAAGTGTGTGAATGTCTAGAGTGACCTCAGCGATAGCCTGTCGTCTTAGGGCCAAACGCTCGCCACATCCCAGATGATTGCGACATAGGTACCTCATCGTGTCGCAATGAGTAAATTACTCAACGTACTAACAGATCCTGTCTTGCTCGCGGAGGAACAGCACCATAGTCACTCGGACAACCACGCTCGCCGCATTCCTGAAAATCACATTGCAGGTGAGCTGTGTCACGTATAGAAAGATAGGCTAATGCTAACTATTCATACCTATATATCCGATTTTATTGATTCAGAAGAATATTCCGATGTCAGGGTTCGTGACGTGGTGAATGAGCACCATCAACGTAACCATTTCCCTTGTCCTCCACATCCAACGGCCCTTCACGGTATCCAGCTCCAACAACAAAAATATAAGCATTGTCGTGATCCTAATGCACCATTGGCTGCATCTTCCGTCCCATCCCCAGCCTTTCCCATTGCTTCCCGTGTCCTGCCTGTACCATCTCAGACCTCTGTCGTTTCTTCTCAGGCTTCCTCCAAGGTGTCGTCGGTACCCTCTCAAGACGCGTCTGTTCCATCTGAAACAACCTAGAACAAAACTAGACTGTTAAGAGTAGTGGTTGAAGTGAGAGGGGGTTCAGTCCAGTGAAGAGGCGAAAACTCCAAGAGAACTTTGTTAGAGCTCTCTGGCTGTCATTCATGGGGTTTATATACTACATGGATATCGGAGTTGTAATCTGAGTACGAATTACGTAGATAAGCATAATGTATCCTATTGGATGATAAGGTGTGAATCAGTATGAGTCATAGATAAGAGCATAGCCTTGCACTGCCGGTGATGAGTCAGTGATAAGGGAAATGAAAAGATAAGAGGCATGTGTTGATGGATGCTGTGTTATTGTGGCAGCCAATCAGATATGATCCTTTGGACAGCCTTGACATGAGGCGTGTATCTTTAGAATAAGTTGAACGTTGGAGTTGTGAAGTGAGGAAAAGTTGGTATCGTAACACTATCCCCCTTTTGTTGATCAGACTCCGAATGATCTATTTCATAATTGAGACGATGGAAATCATCCTCATCTTCAGTTTTTGTTTTATTGTCATAAGAACGGAACATGGAGTTAAATTCGGTTTGTGTGACTTTTAGTTTCCTTGGGGCATCTGGATGTGCTTCATGGAAATCGGATATAAGATCCGGAGCATTCTTCAGATTCTTTAGTGGTTCCCAGGTTCTTTCGTCATCATCATAACCCTTCCAGTGTATGAGATACTCTAAGCGTCGTCCTTTCATTCGGGAATCGACAATGTAATCTGCTTCGAATTCTTCTTCTCGGTCATCTCCGATTACGACAGGCCGTGGTTTGTAAACTGGCTGTTCTGGTAGATGTTCCTTATAAGGTTTGACCTGAGAAATATTTACGACTGGGTGTATTCGCATAGTGCGTGGGAGTCGAAGCTTTAAAGCATTCGGACCGTGCATGGATATTATGTCATAGGGTCCAATCCACTTGTCTGTGAATTTGGGGTGTTGTTTTATTTTTAGGTTCGCTGTAGAGAGCCAGACCTTATCGCCAATGGCATAGGATGGAGGTTCTGATCTCGATCTATCGGCAATGTTTTTCATGTTTTCCGCGGCTTTATCTATATTAGATTTGGTTTGTTCTAGAACTTCGGAGAAATCCATAATGTAGTTCTGAGCAGCCGGGTTTTTCATGGATTGTGGCATAATTCCCATTCTAGGGACGTAAGAACGTGTGATTTCGAATGGTGAGAATTTAGTGGCAGTATGTTTCTTGCTGTTGTATGAGAATTGTGCGAGAGGGAGCCAATCGGCCCATGTGTTATCTTTCTCAGCACAGAACATGCGAAGATATTGTTGCACTTCTCGATTCATTCGTTCCGATTGTCCGTCCATTTGTGGATGATGTGCGGTACTTAATTTGGGTGTTATTTTTAACCCTGAGCATATATCTTTCATAAGTTGGGAAGCGAATTGTGGTCCTCTATCAGATATGATGGTTTTAGGGAGGCCATGGTGTTTCCATATGTGTGAGAGATATAGTTTAGCGAGATCCATAGATGTACACGTTTTGTGGCAAGGAATGAATTCGACTTCTTTAGAGAATCGATCCACAACCATGAGAATGGAATCATAGGAGTGTGAAAGTGGGAGATCTGTAATGAAATCTGCTGAGATATCTTCCCATGGTAATGATGGTGTTTCTAAGGGTTGTAGGAGTCCTGCTGTTTTTTGATTAGAACCCTTGAATCGAGCACATCTTTCACAGTGTGAGACATAATTTTTGACTTCATCGTTCAATCGAGGCCAAATGTAGGTTTGAGAGAGAAGTTCTAAAGTTTTGTCATAGCCAGGGTGTCCTGCTTCTGGTGTGTCATGAAACATAGTTATGCATTTCGTTCGTAGAAGATCGGGAATGAAGATCCTATCCCCCTTTCTAAGGAGGCGTCCTCGACTTTATATCCAATAGATAATTGTAACAACCTAGAACAAACGTAGACTATGAGTTACTTGCGAGTGGTTGTAGTGATCAGTGTAAGGTTGAAGTGCAAGTGAGTCTAACGAGTGAGGCGAGAACTACAGAGGAGATCCGTCTATGAGAGACAATGGAGGAAAACCAGAGGTGAACTTTGTTAGAGTTCCCTGGTGCTGCATTCAAGTCTTTATATACTAAAAGTACAATCGGAGCTACAATCGGAGTATGAATACATAGATAAGTATGAGTGTCATGATTGGTAGATAAGGTGAGATAACATGAGGTATCAGCATGTATGTGAGTCATAGATAAAGACATGAGGAAACAATGCTGTAACAATGCGGTATAAGCATGTTATGAGATAAGCACTGCTTTAATAATAGATATGAGTCATAGGGAATCATAGATAAGAGATAATGTGTGAATACACGTGTGTTGTGCATGGGTTATGACATCGTGTGATAACACGTGTCTAATAGTGAATCATAGTGAGTCATAAAGGATTGGCCAATAGGATAAGATCCTGAGTATAGCCTTGGCATGAGGCAATATATGCCGTAATAGATATTGTGTATCTTGTATAGTGGATGAGAGTGTTGAGTAGGAAGGCAAAAGAGTAAAGTGAAAACGTGATTGTAACAATAATAGGTGTTTCATGGCATTAGGTGATAGTTTCATAGTTTCATGTTGTACGTCAGATAAGAATTGATCACCATTGTAGAGGAGAGTGACAGCTGATCTGATCTTAGATGGATCCATGAGAAGGATTCCTTTGTTATCATCTTTGATTCCGATCATGTGATCTTCTCGTCTGCTTAGAGCATCTGCTTTTCCCATAGTGACTCCAGCCTTATGGTGCCAAGTGAAGTTAAAGCGTGAGAGATATTGGGCCCATCTCACTTGTCTTCGGTTAAGATCTTGGCGTGTCATAAACCATGTAAGATTCTGGTGGTCATTCCATATTTCAAATTCATGTTTTGCACCCTCAAGATAGTGGCGCCATAGTTCTAGAGAGTGGATAACCGAGAGCATTTCTTTATCGGCTATTGGGTAATTCCGTTCTTCTGGGGTCATAGAGTGGCTATTGTAAGCGACTGGGTGGCAAAGTCCTTCCTTTTCTAAAGATAGGACTGCTCCTGTAGCGAAATCCAATGAATCGCATTCCAAGCGATATTTGGCATTCTGATCCGGATAAGCTAGGATAGGGGCTGTCGTAAAAGCCTTCTTAAGCATGGTGAATGCTTCGTCACAAGCAAAGGTCCATTCAAATTTTTGATCCTTTTTAGTAAGGTTGTGTAAAGGTTGTGCTATTTTTCCATAATCTTTAATGAATCTGCAATAGAAGTTGGCAAGTCCGAGGAAACTTCTGATGTGCTTGACTGATGTGGGAGTTGGCCATTCGGCTACTGCTTTGGTCTTTTGGTTATCCATTTTAATCCCATCAGTTCCCACAATCATTCCGAGGAAGTCCACTTCTTTTACGTGAAAGAAGCATTTTTCTGGTTTTACGTATAGATCGTTTTCTTCAAGGCGTTTAAGCACTTTGAGTACGATTTTGTCATGAGTTTCATAATCATCGGTATCTGTAAAGATCATAAGGTCATCAATGTATACGACAACGACGCCATTCATATCAGCAAAGATTTCGTTCATCATAGTTTGAAACGTTGCTGGAGAGTTACATAATCCGAAGTACATGACGATGGGTTCGAAAGACCCGCGGTGGCAGACAAATGCTGCTTTCCATTCGTCGCCTTCTTTGATGCGTATGTTATTGTATCCCCATCGGAGATCCATTTTAGTAAAAAGCTTAGCGTCTTTTAATTTATCCACAAGCTGCGAAATAAGCGGCAAGGGGTAGTTATTTTTACTTGTATGTTCGTTTAGGTATCGGTAGTCCTGAACCATACGCTTCTTTCCATCTTTCTTGGGAACAAAGAAGACCAGAGATGTCTGTTCGGATTTAGAGGGTCTGATGTAACCTTTCTTTAATTGGTCATCAATAAATGCGGAAACCTCCTCTTGCTCTGTGACAGAGAGGGGTATTAAGCAACCCTTCTTTGGAACAAATGTTTCTTTTAGGTCAATGCTGTGATCCCATGGTTTGCGTAATGGTATCCTTTCGGATTCCGTTTTTCCAAATACTTTAGCATATTTTAAATATTCTCGTGGGACCATCTCTTCAAGAGTGCATTCCTTAGGAGGAGAAGGTGGAGTTTCCATGTTTGCGGTAAAAATACGGGATTCCGCGATAGAGTTTGCATATTTAAGTTCTTCTGCGATAATGGAATCCAAGAAATTGTCTTCTTCTTGAGAATGACATGATTCCGGGCATCTCCGCATTACAACCGATCCAGTGGACCAATCAATATGGGGATTGTGGTGCTTTAACCATGTATATCCAAGGATAAGGTCGTTCTTTCCAAGGTTGGTAATTTCTGCATCCACTATTTCCCTGTGTCCTTTGTAATCAATTAATAGTTGTGTGGTGTGAGTAATAGAACCCGCTTGATTCTTGGTTCCGTCAACATTGAAGACTTGTATGGCATGGGGAAGCGCGTGAGTGGGAAGTTTGTGCTTAGTGACGTAATCCTCGTGTATGAAGATCGCATTAGCTCCACTATCTAAATGCGCTTTTGCTCCTACATAACCAATTTGGTTTACTGGGGATACCAAAATTGGTAATACTATTTCTTTTTCTAGCGATGTAGATCTAATGAAAGACCCATTGGGTATTTGTTTTGGGACAGAATTAAGCACGGAACTATCGTGTCCGCTGCGCTCCGCAGAGACGCTGTCAACGCTTTCGTTTTCTGTTGTTTTTGGTGATTTTGGCAGTTTATCCTCTTGCTGGGGAGGTATTTCGGAATAAGCGAAATCGAACTTTAAAGACACAGTGTTTTCATAATATTTAGGAAGGGTTGTGCGAACGTGAGATCCCAGTTTACTCAGTTCGCCTTGCCTTTTCCCTTCTTTTCGGTTTCGTATTTGTCATAATAATACGCCTATACTTCTTCAGGGTTCATTCCACGGATGGCCGCAAAGGGGTCCTTATCCGGGACTGAAGAAGTGGAAGCCTTAGGGGTTTCCTTTTGAGATGTGGATCTCGCTTTTCGAGTTTTACCACATGAGGCTTTGTGGTTGCCGGCATAGAATTTGCATTCTGGGCACTGCACTTTGGGTTTCGGGCATTCCCTTGGAATGTGTCCCTTGTCCCCGCAGTTGAAGCACTTATTGTTAGGGTTGACCTTCTTTTGGCCAAAAGCCCTGACTTCTTTGCCGGTAAACCAGCCATCTTTGTCTTGCTCATATGTTACAGCCCCTATGTCCATTGCATTTGGGTCCTTTTGTTTCCAGTTCCTTTCTCCTCAGACATAGTTGATTGACTCGAAGGAGTTACCTGCCGTGCGAATTGCAGCAAGGTATTTGGTTACCGCTTGATTGCAGTCGGAAATGTAGGAGGGGTGTGCAGAGTTTGTATAGATCGGATCATTCGGATCTTGCTGTTGTCCGTCTTTGAATATTTGGAATATTATGCTTCTGGCCGTATTGGTTTCCAGAAGCCTTATGGCATGTGTGGGATCGATCTGGGCTTGCTGCCACAGATTTTCCCATCGGACTATGAAGTCTTCGACCCTCATGTTACCCTGTTTCAGGTTTTCCAATTGGGTACGAGCCCAGTCCACTTTATTGTTTTGTCGGAACATTCCTTCTATGTCCACGACCAATTGTGCCCATGTTAGTTTAGAACCTTGAGCTAATCTTGTCTCGGCGAATTGCGAGCTTTTTGCTCCTTTGAGACGTGAGAGTACGGCGAGTACCACATGGTGTGAATCAGGGGCGATAGCCCTCTGATTGATGTCAAGCCATCCTTTCATCTTGGCCCACCATTCTTCGAATTTGGTTTGATCTCCGTCATAGAGACCGGGGTCTGCGAATATTTCGACTTTAGATGAGGTGGCCGCTGGTGCTGCTGCTCCAGCGTTTATCTTGTTTTCTAACGTAGCGACTACATTGGTGAGTTCTTGGACCAGCCAAGCCGAAGCCGTGAGACGATCCCCATCGTTCAACGATTGGTTGTTTAGATCTTTGAGGGCGGTGGCGTAGGTGTATCCTGACATATTTAGTTATCGGTTTGGTTATCCCAATTGCCTGCGTTTACTGGTGCGTTCCAAGGACCGGTGGTGTTGTTAATAACGGGAGGTGCCTGGTACTGGTAGTCCTGTTGTTCGTAGGGGGCGTAGAGGGCAAAGATGACCATGTACTCGTTGAATTGGATCCTGAAGTTCAAGGATCTTTGGTAGTCAATAAGATTTTTTGAGACTTGGTAAAGTATAAAGAGAACTGTAAGGAAGATTACAAAGATTGCTGCAAAGATAAAATATGCTAGCATTTATTGGATGTATCTCCTAGGGGTTCTAAGGGTGTTTCGAGGTCTAAAGTATGGACGCTCGAAATTATCGTACTGAGAATAGGGACGGATGCGAGAAGGTACTTGGTTAGCTTTGTAGCATCTAAGTATTCTCTTTCTTTCTAAATCCGTGCGAGCGTTTCTCCTTTTGATTTCACGAGGTGGGAGCCAATTGTTGGGATCTCCTAGACTTTCCTCGGAGGGCTCTCTCAATGGAGCAGGTGGGAATGGGGACGGTTCTCTTTCGGGAATGGGAGCGGGAAAATATTCTCGCTCAACCTCTGGTTCCTCTATTGGATACCGTAATTCCGGGCTGTCGGACCGGGTTGACTCTCTGGCGGTTGAGTAGTCTGATAAGGGAGTAGTTTCCCCTATAAAGTGGCCTAGTAAGGCGTGGAAAATCTCTATATCTGTCCTGTCCTCGGGATCAAGATCCTCTAAGGCAACTACCTCTGCGAGATAGGCGGTGTCAAGAACGTAGGGTTCTTCCTTTATATCAGGGAAGGCTTCTTGAGCGGCGGCGACAATGGAGAGAGGGAGGGATGTCACTATTTTTTGTGGTCTCAGTAAAGAGGACAATGAGCGACAAGTGCGCTATCGACTTCTGCGCTATATGGACCTTTGGTCTCGAGCGGCTTTTGAAGAGGATAAAATCTTCCGTTCAAAGGGTTGCGACTTACTCTGTGCACTTGTTCCTCTTGTTTAGTGGTAAGATGGCTACGACGAGGTCGAGGGACTTGACAGTAGTATCGACGGCAAAGAAAGCAACAAAGTTCTAATGAAACAACCTAGAACAAAACTAGACTGTTAAGAGTAGTGGTTGAAGTGAGAGGGGGTTCAGTCCAGTGAAGAGGCGAAAACTCCAAGAGAACTTTGTTAGAGCTCTCTGGCTGTCATTCATGGGGTTTATATACTACATGGATATCGGAGTTGTAATCTGAGTACGAATTACGTAGATAAGCATAATGTATCCTATTGGATGATAAGGTGTGAATCAGTATGAGTCATAGATAAGAGCATAGCCTTGCACTGCCGGTGATGAGTCAGTGATAAGGGAAATGAAAAGATAAGAGGCATGTGTTGATGGATGCTGTGTTATTGTGGCAGCCAATCGGATATGATCCTTTGGACAGCCTTGACATGAGGCGTGTATCTTTAGAATAAGTTGAACGTTGGAGTTGTGAAGTGAGGAAAAGTTGGTATCGTAACACCATCTCATGGTCCGTCCATCCCACCTCAAGTACCGGCTCTCGATGTCCCCGCAGGACCGCTGGATGGCAATCCAACTAAACTCCGTGCTTACCCCGTCACCTTCCGGCCTGTAATCGAATGTGCAAAGCTGATCACACAGTGTGACTCTTCTTCCGTCAACCCGTTCATGTCGTGTGTCGAGTTCCTTGATGGGAAGGCCGCAGAGTATTTTAATGAAGCACTGGTTGAAACAGCGAATGTTCCACAAGGTACGTACAACTACAATGGTTATTGATAACTGTTCATTTCCAACTTCTACACACCACAGGGTATTGGCCACACTATCGGAGAGACTTGTCCACTCTGGTAAGCAATACAGTTGGTAATATTCACGTGTTCTGATGATATCAACAGCTTTGGGAAGCCATGATGACGTGGCGCTCAACACTCAAAAACAAGGCCTGCAAGATTGTGCCATGTTTTTATTCGTTGGGTGAAGATCGTCCTGCTGCAGAGAATAAAGCCCAAGCCCAGGCCTTGGTACGAGGCTCAACTTTTACCTTCAATGGTGTAGATGAAGAGGTATGTCAATGTGTTGTTTCGGTTTGTGACTGACACTCGTTGTAGGGATCCACCAACAATATGGCAGCCCCCACACTAAGTGCTCTCATTCTTTCATTCTTCTACAACGGTTCTTTATCATTGGCTGTTGCCTTCCCTGATGTTTTCGCCGGCAAGGTTCCTCAAGTGATGGTGTGTTTGGCAGCAACTGCGGTATGTACTACATTGATATTTATGTTTCGGGAAAATTCCTACGTACTTTTTTGAAAGCTTTGGGCTGCAATCGACGAGTATACATCTACCGGAACTAGGGAGGATCGCAAGTTCAAGTATCAAGGTTATTCCAAGATTTTCGCCCACTTCTACACCATGCAGCTCATGATAAACGAAAATCCGAAGCACGCTGCAAAAACACGGGCACTGAGAATCAAATGGGCAAATTCTGCCAGGTAAGTTTTATTTGTCTTGAATATATGTTCTGACATGTTTTTGTAGAGTACCTGCTAATGACCCTGGTAATATCATTGCGTTTGAAGACAATTTTCACCCGATTCTAGATTGAGCTTGATCTGGGTCATGTCACGGTTTGGTAATGCAGGTTTTGGTTCTGAGTTGTTGTGTTATCCCTGGTACATTTCTATTGTGGTTGTATGCTGTGTTAGGATCCACAATATTACATCTGTGATACTATTTGCCCTCCTTATGGTCCTGTCAACAGTATGTGTGAGATCTGTGTGGTCTGCACAGTGATATGGTTCTTATTCAAGGATAATTTGATTTCATTGTGCACAGAACTTGGATAGATCTATGGGGATCTGGAATACTAGGTACCTCACTATATGGCCTGTAAGACTATGTACATCTCTACAGATCTGCACAGGGTATGGCTGGTTTGCTGATGTACACCTTCCATGGAGCGGTTCAAAGATGCCACAACATGAACATCGTACCCTCGATCCTAGGCAAGTTGAATAGCAGACTTGAGAAAGATAGCGGTGAAGGTAATAAATCCCGGCTGTAGTGCAATACTCAGGGGGATTGAAAGAATAGAAAAGAGGGTGAAGGAATGCGATTCTGTTCAACCCAGGGACAACACTGAGTTGGTGAACGATGAATAATGGTTTTTGAGTAGTCCAAGATGAATCCGGGGCGAATCCGGATTAAAACGGATAGAAAAGTGGACATGGCAGTCCGATCCGGATCAAGAAAATACGAGGAGAGTGAGAGAAAACAAATGTCAACTGAAAACAATGTGAGACAGATGCGCACAGGCAAAAGCTACTGTATTTTGTCAATACAGTGAATTTATAGTCCTCGGGAATACCCTCAGACTTGTCCTAAGTAAGGATAATAATAAAAAAAGAAGGTTTTTGTACGGTATAAAGTTTGAGAGGCACCCAAACGTCCCTGCAAGGGCTGCATGACATGGTCTAGCCAATGCTAAGTACGAATAAGGAGCATCAAACATAAAATAAAAGAGTCTGAGGCAAAACGGGTGCAGATACAGCAATTCGGATGAGTTTGCACAAGCAGACAGATCAGGATTGGGATCAGGTGACAACAGGGTGCAGAAACGTGCTATGCGAGCACAGGGAATACCTATTCCCTACACCGTGTCTCTGGCAAATGAAAGTAGTGGATGCCATACTACAAGCAAAGGATGTACTGTGCATCGCTGGAACTGGTATGGGAAAGACCCTCACGTTCTGGATACCGCTGAAGAAATAAAGAACGGGCTGGTGTGACAGGAACAGGGTTAGTAGAACTGTCAGATAGAAAGAAAGGGGATGGGCGCGAGTATGGCTCGTCCCAAGGGGTTCTGAGGTTGGAGACGAAGTGTCAAGGCGTTGACAGGAGCTTTGAAAGCAATCCGGACGCGTTCCCGGGTGAAACCGTACGAAGGTCGACAAAACTGGCCGAAACGCGGACAGTCGGATAGTTCGGCGACAAGGCAGAGACTCGAGCACAACGGTGATCGAGTACGAGTAAGGGCGGATAGAGAAGATAGATAACCGGGCGAGGCGACTTAGAATGCGAGAGAAAACGGGGATCGAAAGATGAAATTTTTATTTACGAACACAAATTTTATAGTCTCAGGTATTCCCTGGGACTTTTACAGTGGATAAAGTATCGAATAAATAAGGGAAGCGTACGTATACAGAGCCGACTCTCATGGAGATCGACCCGTGAAAAGGAAAACAATGTTCTGTCAAGGTGGGATAAGGTTTGATCCATGAATCAATGGACTACCTTTAAAACGTCGTACGACCCGACTATCCGTTCCTTATAACCAATCGGATATGTGTCGATAACACGGAACCATCTAAAAAAAATCTAAGAAGGTACGAAATAAAATAGAAATTGGACAAAAGAGAGTTGATTAGTGTACGTCGTGCGATCCCGATCGAGCAACCTGATTCGGTCACCTCGCGCGAAAACGTGTAGGAACAAAGAACAAAACATACTAATATGGGTTGGATCCACTTGGATGGACACGGGACCACGACGGACGGGTAGGACAATCGATATGGGCAATCCGGGCATCCTGTAAACAAAGCGGGAACACGGGTTTATCACCTCAAGGGGTCATTGACTCCTACACCGCTGCTGTTCTGGCCAGATGGCGTTCAAATTGTTGTTACGCCTTTAAACCTGCTGGGGCAACAGAATGTTGCAACACTCGGAGGGGCTCACATACCGGCTATATCAATCAGTGCAGAAACAGCAACCCCTGCAAATTTTCATGTAAGTACTTCATTTGTGTCGAGCAAAGTCATTCGAGATAATCTCACCTTCAAACTAGGCCATTCAGACTCATAAATATAGAGCTATAGTAGTCAGTCCAGAGCAAATGATGAAACCCGGCGGCGAGTTCGAAAAGATTCTCAAGGACACGCACTTCACATCACGTATAATCAGTATTGTGATTGATGAGGCGCATTGTCTTGCCGATTGGGGAGAATTTCGCCCGGAGTACAGAGAACTTGGGCGGATCCGTTTCGTGCTTCCATCGGTACCACTGCTCGTCGTGTCCGCAACGCTCACGAAAATCGCATTGAACGATGTGACGCGGCTACTCCGGATGCGTGTGGGTCAAACTACCACGTTAAGGCACTCGAGTGATCAGCCAAACATCAAAATCGGGGTCAAGAAAATCAAGTATGCACTGAGTAGTCACGCTGACCTTGCGTTCCTTGTTCCTGCAGGGTATAAGGTCGGCGATCCCCCATTGCCAAAATTCCTTGTGTTCTTCGACAATATTGCCGACTCAATTGCGGCTGCGTGTTTCTTGCGGCTGTGCCTACCCCCAGACCGAAGAGACAAAATCAAGTGGTTTAACGCAGATATGTCAGTTGTCTTCAAAGAAACTGAACTTACCAACTTGACGACCGGGGAAACATGGGGCCTCTGTACGACAACCTCGTTTGGGATGGTAGGTGAGATCCGCACCTTCCACGGATATGGGTTGTTGATTGTAGCTTGTAGGGCATGGATGTACCAGATATCGCGTTAGTGATCCAATGGAGGACTACGTGTAACTTATCAGCACTTTGGCAACGCTTTGGTCGAGCTGCACGAAATAGAGAACTTACAGGGACAGCGCTGCTATTCGCTGAGCGGGAACACTTTGACGACGAGAGGGAGGCAAAGGCTGCAAGGAAGGCACGACGGCTAGAGACACATAAACGAAAGGCAAAGGATGCCAACCTACCCGGCCCTTTACGTCCAGCTAAGTGGAGGTTGCTGGAAACTGGTCCCAGCACGAGTTCCTTGGGCGTCTCCAATGTGATGGCCGAGGATTCATCAGATGAGGAGTCTAATGGTGAAGGTGATGTTCTACCTGTTGTGAACAGCCCGATCGATAGTGTGGGGGGTGTAGAGCCAAGCACAGCCGTTCCGCTGGAGGTGATGGTGGAAGCGATAGCAAAGGGAAGTCACACTGTTCTACCTGGGAAGCATCGAAAACGGGATCTAGACCCTGAACTCGACCTCCTTATCAACGTGGGAAGCCGACCTGGTGTAGGTTGTCGTAGGATGGTCTTTAGTGCTTGTTTTCATAATAGTCAAGCAGGTGGGAGATTTTGTAAACCAGTTATTTATTTTGCGCTCAACACTTCTTCAGACACCGACCACCTTGACTGCCGCACAAACATAGCTCAAGGGTGTGACCACTGCCACGTCAGTGGACCGACTATCTGTTGTGACATCCACCACCCTTCTGAGTTCTTGTCTTATACATCCATCGTCCCCAAACAACGCCGCACCATGCAATGCTCCCACCTCTCCAAGTATACCAAAGAGAAACATGACCGTAAGCTGGAGGATGCTCTCCAAGACTGGCAGGAAGTTAAAACAGCTGCAGTTTACGGTTGGGCCGCCCTCAATCATCATGGACCATCGCTTATCATGACCAATGCAACACTCAATTCCATTGTCGACTATGTGCACCATGACAAGATCCAAACACCCCAGGATCTCAAGCGGGAAACGGGTTGGATGAGAAGCGATCTTTTTGCAGGCGAAATCCTCAAAGTTATTAAAAAACTTGCCCCTCCACACCCATTGCCCTTTGTAACCACCCCACTTCGTCCTGACAGCTTCGTTTCCACTCCCCTTCGTCTCAGTACCTCTGTTCTTAACGGCTGTCAAGCTGATCATGTCAATTCCCCTTCCCCCATCGTGAAGCAGCGCAACAAGTGTAGCGCATGTGGCCAGGAGGGCCACAACGGTAAGTGTCTTCATAACTGACCCAAATACGATAAGCTGACACTGCTCTATCTACGTACTAAGCTAGGAACAAGGTCTGCCCCCAGCGCGCCACAACCATGGGCAAGGAGAACGACAATGTAGAATCAAACGGAGTTATACTCTTCCAACGTATCCATCTACCGCCGTAACTGATTCCTCACTATTCAGGCTATGCAGCAACCGTTACAATAGTTCGACTAGCACATCCTCTAAGTCTGCCCTATTGTTACAATTTCTTTCTTTTGTCTCACTTGTACTTCTTCACTACACTCGATACCTAGGTATCTTCGTACGTTCATCCGTACGCTTTCCTTTTCACACTTGTATCTCCGCACCGGCCTCACCCGGATGCTTACGTTCTTCCTTTCTCGTCATCATCCGATGGCATCGCACTTACTCATTCATTTCTCGTCATCATCCGATGGCTTCGCATTTGTCGTTTCATCTTTGTCATCGTCCGCTGCCATCGCATCGTACGATTCCCCTTTTGATTACTGCGCACCCTTTTTGGCCTTTTGACCCTTCCGCTCTTCCGGCCTACCTCTTTTAGTTACTTGGTCCGTGCGCAGTTATGTAGTATAAATACCTCGCAGTGATACTCCTGTACTCTAGTCTTGATCTCCGCAATACTAGCTGAGTATCCCTGCTCCACTCGCCACAGCGCCTGTGACCACTCAACCAGGGACTTCTCTCATAGTCCCTTGACCACTCGACTAGGGTAACCACTCCCTCGATCCTCGACCGTCCCTCGGGTATAGATTCCCAACCGGACAACTCTCAGCAATGCCTGAGTTTTCACTCGTCTCTCTGGTAGCCATCAGCTGACCAGAAATCCTTGTTCAAACTCTTCAGCGCACCACGTATCAAGTGGTGGTTGTTTGAGTTATCGTAGCCACTTGGTACTTGGCGCTTTTGCGGCTACGATTAGGTCCTACCCGGAACTATCGTAACACCTATCTTCGTTGCGGTCTATTCCATTCTCGCTTTCATTCCCTTCCCCACTAATCATCTTCTCCAGCATTGCTAATCCCTTGTTGCTCAGGTCGTCTATGACATGTCGGCCTTTTCTTCCCGTATGTATAATATGAGGTGAACTCATTTGTAGTATTTCTTGAAGTTTCGAGAATGTTTTTCTCATATTGGGTGCTGTGTGATTGCTCGTCAGATGAGTATGATCGAAATTTGTCTGTATAATCTTTTGAATATTTCGGTAGACTTGAACCAATGGAGATTCAAGTATTATCCGCTCGACTGTCCGATTTGGCCCTTTACCGCCATTCTTTGCCTGACCATAGGATGAGCATAGTTGGAATATAAGTAGACTCTCACTCGCCTTCGTAAACAGGTTGTTCAACTCAACACACCAATCCACCGCTCTCCACTTCATCGGTTGGCCTGTAGGATTCACAAGAAGGTGGTAACGGACTGCTCATCTATATTCTGTTCAGGGTGAGTGGTTCGGTGACGCAGAAGAATGAACTTACCTCAGACCAGGTGGATAAACAAAGTGCACATTCAGCAAGAAGTTTTGCATGTGTGTTGCATATTTGTGCTTTCCAATGGCCTTCAAGATTGGAATCCAGTCTACGATGCAAGTCTCAACTTGTCCAATATCACCACAGTTCATCCCATACGACAACTCTTCATAAAACAGAAAATATTTGTTCATCAACAGTGAGTTTTCGAATTGAATGTCACGCAATGCCTCCTGCTTCCTGCGCATGCATTGGATTTGGTGAGTGGCCACAAATTGTTGCGCGATCTCATCTGCCATCAATCTTAGATCTTCTATCGTTGGTTTTGTGGTCGCAAAGTTATCAAGGGAGGTGAGTCCTTGGAACTTTGCTTGAATGTATGTCAACCAGCAGTTCAACCATCAACAGGTGCCTGCATGACTGATCAGTTGGTGCATACAATGAAACTCGGGTTTAGAAGTGAAGACGGAGGTCTCCTTTGGAAAAAGGAAGTTTGTATCATTCATGAGGCATGTCTCATCCTCGCGCGCTCCTGGTGGTTGGATAAAACATCGCCAAATGGCATCTGCACATGCCATTTTGAGGTGGAACAACCCTGGGACAAATGCAATGTGTTGGAGGCGATCCCAGGGTGTTGCTTCAATGGAGCGGCGTAACTGAGCAGTGTAGATCTGTTCGCCTGTACCAAGGTCACCATGTACAAGGATCACATGTTGTGATATATCTGGTGAGTCCCAGCCTGTCATGTCATCGTCAGTTTCTTCTCCTGATGGCATTTGAGCAGACTCGTAGATCCCGGCTTGTTTGAGGAGCTCGATGATAGCCTGAATGTTTCCGCTTACAGTCAAATTGTTGATATCCATTGCTTGTGCCACGAAAATTGGTGTTTTGACAAGTGGGATTTGTTCTATTGTTTCCGGGTGCGTAATCTTGGGCTTGAACTGATGGAAGTACTCTGGACCATGGGTACACACATCAGTGGAACAGCCTTCACACTGTTGAAAGTTTGGGCTTGCCACACAAGTAAATCAATGTCTAGGCTCACAAAAACTATCTCAATTGGCTTCATTTGATGGAAATTTTACCTTGTGAAATTTTGAGAAGAAGTTTAGAGGCAGGATTTTTTTTCGAAAATCTGTCCAGTTCTAGACAGTTGGGAACCTTTCTGTCGAAAACTGTCCAGAGCTGTCCAGCACTGTCCAGATAATGGTTGGTTTGCTGATGCAGGTCTTGTAGAAACATCCATGCATTAAACTCGTGATAGCGTGATGGTTTGGTATTTGTCGGGTGCACCTCGGCTTCATGCAGGTTGACTAGATCCCACCAGGTATGTGGGTTTTGTCTCTCCAAGTCAGCTTCTGGGTTCAATAATGACTTCTTCCACAGTTCCTCCAAGCACTGTAGATCATCTGGCACAACTCCATGGCCCATCGGAAATAATAGCCCCGATGTAAGATGCTTAAGTGAGGTGTTTGATTTTTCAACTGTTGGAACTTGACTCTTTAGGTCGACATTGAAGTTATCATATGCATATGATGCAACCAGTGAATGCCCAAGAGTCCTTAACGTGCGACCTGATTCTAAAGACAACGATCGCACCGCCATATTGATGGCATCTGTGGAGATTGAAACACCAAGGTGCACAAGCGTGTTGATGACTTTGTACGGTGTGTACACTGACTGTAAAAAGAAGCCGATGATGCTTTGCAACGCGTTTGACTTCTGATTGATGCCCTGCATCAATATGCTGCAGATGACCATTTTTTTCTGGTACGTATTAGTTACTTGATTGTGTCTACTCGTTACTTATGACTGACCATTGCCCTCATTGCAGACTGTCGTTTCGAGCGTCTCTGCTCAGCTGATGAGGCCCGGTTGCCGCCAGCAGTGATTTGTTCAATGACCCCCTCAAGATCAATTTCGTCCACTTCATTCCAAAAGAAATCGGCTGTATCTGATGGTCGGTCTTCATCTTCCTGATCAATACTCTCCATGCTTCTTGACTCGCCCATCCCTTGCTGCTGTCATATACATACCGCTCCGTTCTCTGTTCCTCCGGATATAACTCCGTTTCTCTTAGATGATAACTCTGGGTCGATCTCCCTCAGGACGCAACTCTGCAACCCCAGACCTCTGTTACATATATATGTTTTCTCTTTTATTTTAGTACATAACCTGTGTCTCGCTTATGAGCACAGCTCCGGTTTTCTCAGTACCCAACTTACCTCCGGCTATGTAGTTTCCCAATCTTCCGTCTTACTCAGTTCTTACCAACTCCGTTACTAATCTCCATTCCACTCCAAGTATATAAACTGTAGTACCCCGACTGTGTACCCTTAGTCTGAATATTAGTTTATTTGTACGACTCACTCTGAACACTCCTGTCATATACCGCTCCGTTCTCCGTTCCTCCGAATATAACTCCGTTTCTCTTAGACGATAACTCCGGGTCGATCTCCCTCAGGACGCAACTCCGCGACCCTGGACCTCCGTTACGTATATATGTTTCCTCTTTTATATTAGTACATAACCTGTGTCTCGCTTATGAGCACAGCTCCGGCTTTCTCAGTACCCGACTTACCTCCGGCTATGTAGTTTCCCGATCTTCCGTCTTACTCAGTTCTTACCAACTCCGTTACTAATCTCCATTCCACTCCGAGTATATAAACTGTAGTACCATGACTGTGTACCCTTAGTCTGAATATTAGTTTATTGTACGACTCACTCCGAACACTCCGTAAAGACCTTGACGGTCTTTACTCCGCTCGACTCCACTTTATGTGTTGAGTCATATATCTACCTCCGTTTTCCGCACGTCCGAAATATAGGGACAGACTGTGACAAGGGCGCACCACATACGGTGAAGCCAAGTCCCGTCCGACGCTACAACTCCGGAGATCCGGAGTTGGCTACCTCCGAGTCGCACGGTCTCTAACAACTCCATAAGACCTTGACGGTCTTTACTCCACTCGACTCCACTTTATGTGTTGAGTCATACAGTGAGCAACAAAACCGTTCCAATAACTAACCCTGATGCAGTGCGCGAAGCACACTGCAAACACCTGTGGGAATCTCGCTTAGTAGTAGTGGGACCAAATGATGTACAAACCCTTGGCTACAAATCGGTCCCTGGCTCATGTGATTTGGCCCAGGGGTGGTGAAGATATGACCATTTTAAATCACTCATGTCATTGGAACAGTTTTGTTGCTGTCATATTGAAACACAGAACTCATATGTTGCACTGGGATATTATGTCAGAATTGAGTCATGTGATGGATAAACAGTTCAACAAGACATAAACACAGCCAAACACCATTCCTGTTACCACTTCTTTCACCATGAAATCCCTTTCCACTGATTAAATCAACCAAGTTATTGCTTTCTTGGAATTGGGTCAAACAACTTGTCAGATCTCCACTTCTACTGGATTCAGTAACTCTACCATCAGTCGTATTCACACTGAACACTGTCCCAACCTTCCCAAAGCCACTGGTGGTCATCCATCCATCATTTCTCCCACTGATATGCGACATGCCATTTGACTTCTTGGTACTGGAAAGGCTGAAAATGCTGTTCAGGTCACCAAGACTCTTCAGGATGTCAAGAACCATCCCATCTCTTCCCAGACCATCCATCGTCACTTGAAGAAAGCTGGTATGAAGGCTGTAGTAAAGAAGAAACGCCCTCTTCTTTCCAAGTGCCATAGGAGAGAAAGATTAGATTTTGCTTTGAGCCATCAGGACTGGACTGTGGATGATTGGAAGTGAGTTATATGGTCAGATGAGACCAAGATTAATCACATTGGGTCAGATGGTAAGAAATAGGCATGGAAAAAGCCAGGAGAGGGCCTCAGTGATAGACTTGTGGAGGGTACAGTCAAGTTTGGAGGAGGATCAGTCATGTTATGGGGTTGTATGACCTGGGAAGGTGTTGGGATGGCTTGTAGGATTGATGGTAAGATGGATGCTAACCTTTATGTGCAGATTTTGGAGGATGAACTCCAAAAAACCCTTGTGGATTATGGATTTACCCCAGAGGACATTATTTTCCAGCAGGATAATGACCCCAAACATACCAGTAGGAGGGCCAAAGAGTGGTTGAAAGAGCATGGATATGAGGTCATGGTATGGCCTGCTCAGTCTCTAGACCTTAACCCCATAGAACATCTATGGTTTCTCCTCAAAAGAAGGCTTGCAGAATATCCTGAGCCAGCCAAGGGGGTATTGGAACTTTGGGAGAGGATTCAGGAAGAGTGGTACAAGATTGAGGTTGGGGAGTGTCAGAGATTGATTGAGAGCATGCCTAGAAGGGTTCAGGAGGTCATCAAGGCCAAAGGAGGATACACTTCATACTAATTTGCAATACCCCTAATATCAGCAACAAAACTGTTCCAATGACATGAGTGATTTAAAATGGTCATATCTCCACCACCCCTGGGCCAAATCACATGAGCCAGGGACCGATTTGTAGCCAAGGGTTTGTACATCATTTGGTCCCACTACTACTAAGCGAGATTCCCACAGGTGTTTGCAGTGCGCTTCGCGCACTGCATCAGGGTTAGTTATTGGAATGGTTTTGTTGCTCACTGTATATCTACCTCCATTCTCCACACGTCCGAAATATAGGGACAGACTGTGACAAGGGCGCACCACATACAGTGAAGCCAAGTCCCGTCCAACATTACAACTCCGGAGATCTGGAGTTGGCTACCTTCGAGTCGCACAGTCTCTAACAGCTGCTGCTGTTGCCTCTCCTGAAGCAGTGTCTCAAACATGCTCCACAACCTTGGAGCGCGGGTCTCCATGGTATGCGCCATCTCTTCAACACGGAAGTCCTCCAGCTGCTGAACTGTTGTGCTAGCAGTCCCAAAATGTGATCCACTATTTTCAGCAGCAAGGTTTTGAATCTCTTGAAGGTAGGTTTCTTCAGCGGCACAAAAACACTGATCCTTTATTTTGCTATGCATTACAGGATGTCGCATGAACGTTTTGAAGATCGTTTCGGCATTCGTCACAAGATCATTAACCATTGAATGATTCTGGTATGCGGGATGAGTGAGTAGTACCACAATAAAATCTGTGGCGCTAAGTTGATTGCTTTCTAGTGTGCTGAGCACAGGATGGAGTGAGGACATCAGTTGATGAGATTGTATTCTACTGTATCTACTGTGTCCTGGCTACATGGCACGAAACATGTGGCAGCCGCATGTATACTAGGTGTGCAAGATGAGACCGAATCCTACACATTAAAATAATGTAACCCTAAGTTATGTCTAATGATATCACTATTTTTCGCAGTCCGGAGGGATGTGGCACTGTGGCAGTGCGTGTTTACAAATGTTTTCTTGCAGCCCCCGTGGTGAGTGCAAGGATTCTTAAAGTTACGGAGTTCGAAAATACGCTACAAGTCATGTGACACTACCTAAGCCCCTAGGATAAAGCCTTGCACTCACCACTAGGGGCGTGAAGGAGCCTGGAAGGAGCCTGGATTTCGGTGGGATGCTGTTCGAAGGGCAAGTTTACATAAGCATTTTGTAAGTAAGTACAGTACTTTTCATTCGCCAGCGGACCAGCGGAAGGCGTCCCCGTTGAGCTTGCATTAGCCCTATATTTGTCGCCCCAACTTGGGTGAAGCTACCAATAGCGTCCTTTCTTTGTGCACTACAAAAGGTGGAAGCAAACGTGAGTCCATTGCTGGCTTTTCCCCCCCTCTCTCCCTCTGTCTTCGCGATCATCTCGTTCCGCGTCTTATGCGTGGATCGAGCGGATTCGACGTCGGCGTTGTGTTCATTTTAAACTCGGAAATACGACAGCCAGAGGGACGACTGATGGTGTGTATTAACGAGACTGAATTTCTTTGCCTTGGTGGCACTTGCGGGACGAATGGGTCCCTGTGGCGCGTCTCCTCGAATTCAACGAGACCAACGTGGCGCTTCAGAAGGCGCTTCCAAGCCAAGCGTCCCAAGCCGCCTCCTCTTCTGCACCGGGGAGCAACGTGGGCGCAGGACGCGTCCCTCGTGTCGCTGCTGTCTTTTCATGGCTTTTTTATTACTGATGGATCGCATGCCCGAGGTGCTCAAGTGCTGCTTGTTGATGATTAGGAGGCGATCACGAAGAATGACCAGTGAGTTTTACTTTTTCTCTGGGTCTCTCTTACAATCTGCGTACTTTTACTCCTGTACCCGCCCGTTTCGTCCTGTCATGCCTATGGGATCGAGAACGTAGCTTGTCCCGCTTCCTCGGACGCCGAATTTGATCGAGATTCTTCAAGAGTTCAAACAGTATATCGCGTAAATGGGTGAACAGACTGTATATGGCTAATGTGACGTCTGACGACAACCTCACTCGCATTGCAAAATAGCTTGCGTGATCCGGAGCTCGTCCTTCCTACCATCATTTCCGGGCTTACTGTTTACTTTGATCGCTCCCTCGGCGTGAAATTGCTTTACCGCTCTTTGCCCTGAATATGCGGAGATCCGCAAGGCGTATAGTGCTTGTTGGACAAGAGAAGAAGGATATGAGTGCGATTTATGAGGCGGAGCATCTGCTGAGAATGTTGGTTATGTTGTCCATCTTGCTCGATCGATCATGTGAGAGTAGCTATTTGGTTCCTGACGAATTTTACAGTGAGCCTGCCACAGATAGTGGTCAACTCGACAGCGGATGCGGAGAGTATAGGGTTGGTGAAAGATTGACCTGTGGTCATCCCCGAAACATAACCTTGTCTTGTTTGCGACGACCTCCATTCTCATAGATGTAACCCGGCCGCGCGCCCACTCTGCCAATCAGTGCCAAAACCAGCATCCTTGCCGCGAACCAGATTGATGTTGGCGACATGATCCCCTTAATCAACGTCAAGGAAGACGATCCCGAGAGAAGTACCACGTTCGAGTTGAGCGGAAAGAATCATATTGTACGCCACACTCAGGATTCGGCCGTGATTTGACTCTAAATGCATGATGCTAACCGTCCCTCGCGTACCCCTGGCGCGTTCACGCCCACCCTGCAGTTGTCACATACCCCAGTATATTGTGGACTACGGCACGCACAGGCAAATGGCATCAACAACATCCACATCGTTGCTGCCAACGATACTTTCGTGACCAAGTACGTCTCCTTTTGCTTTTCGGCGCGCATAGCCTACCGAGTCGCACATGCAAGCCTACAAGGAT
The DNA here is from genome assembly GCA_019787685.1 of Chiua virens. Classification (NCBI taxonomy): domain Eukaryota; kingdom Fungi; phylum Basidiomycota; class Agaricomycetes; order Boletales; family Boletaceae; genus Chiua; species Chiua virens. The sequence continues at coordinate 307,439 of JAHNUO010000003.1, forward strand.
AAACTTGTCCTGCAAGGAACTGGTGCATCACCTTGTGTTTGAGAAACATTCCCACTCTTGACTGTCGCCGAAGACAGGCGTTCGCTTCATCGCCGATGACAATGGCGAGTTTACGAGCAACCTTGGCCTACGTTTGACGCTTCTGGACTCCTCGGGTCCACCGCGTTCCAAGGTAGTAGCATGCATCCCGGATTGACTTTCTTTCTACTCCGTTGTCCCTGCCGTTGGATGCTGGACGTCGTACACAGCGTTATGCCATTGTTGCGTAAGACGACAAGGTCGAGGCTATTGCTGTGCAGCAGCTGTTGAAGGCGAACCTGTGGATATCAAAACGACTGCTTTACAAGTGGTCCTGGCGCAGATCGCATAGACCTGTGTTTTAAGGGAAACGGACAAGGAGGACACAATCAAGACACCAGAGAAAGACATTCTGGATGTTAGGGAGGAAAATTGCATCCCAGGACTTTACGTGAATTTTGTTGCGCGTCGCATTCGACCTTGAAATAACGCTGCAATCAAAGTGCAATGCGTTCCAACCCTTTCTGGATCAACTACTAGCTTTGATCCGATTCATGGCCGGGCGAGGTGATCATCCAACAGCCTTTCGCATCCATTGCAGTGACGTATTGTTTTGCACTGGTGTAAAAATAGTCAGGTACTTGATAGAGGGTACGGAAGGATTTCGAAAGGTTTCACTCGCTAGTACATTCACGGACCAGCGACCCTGAATGAATATCATTCGTCCCCCTAAGTACCTTCGTGTCGTAAATCCTGAGCAGGATGCGCCCAGTGATAAGTATGATTCTGATCGTGGTATTAAACCGAGTGCATATAAATGCACAATGCATTGAGAGTCCGATCGATGGGGGGTCTGAGCTGCTCATGGCCCTTACGGAAACGGACCGATTGAACTGCCAGTGAATGCTCAGCGCTCGGATGCGGCCGCCGTTGGATGGAAAATGAGTTCCACGTGAATACAAGGATCATCTGGAAGGCAGTGGCCACCAACCTGGTGGGAAAGAGTTCGGGGCCGCCAAATCTCATTGTCACGTGCATTGGTTTTCTACTGAAATAGGTCAAGCTTGTAAGCACAATTCGTGAAACACATACACTCTCTTCACCTTCAAAGGCAGGTTGTATTCTTGTCTTTACTCATGTCCACGACGCGCCATATATCAGTGTCCAAGTCATGGGATCAAACAGGTTGATGGGCATCAGCAATCCTGTGGTTACTACACGCTCCAAACCGGGATGCCCAAACTTTCTTTTCCGAGGACTCCTGGCCTGGTATCTAAAATCCATTGCTTGAGTCCGAGTTTCTTCCACTTCCTATCTTTCAATTATTATTAGACAATCATGGGGTTCTCTGAGTCCTATACTTACTCGTGGAAAACCCTATGACTTTGAATTTAGACGGTTTTCCGATTGCAGTGATGTTGGCTATGCACCTTGGGTACGGTGCTAGTATGGGCGATGCAAGCTCCCTCCCAACGGGGCCGTTAAATCCGTATTTGCGCCGCAGCTTCCTGGAATAGCTCGATCCCACTAGGCAAGAACCAAGGTTCCGGCGCGCGGAGGGTCCCCAGCACATGGTCCTATCGGCATTTGGCAGGTTAGAGAGAGCAGGGCTGGTCCCTGGCGCCGTCACGCTTATTCTGGTTTTCGTTATCTGTCGAAGACACCGAACCTTTTCCCCGGACACGTTCGACCACGTTTATTACGTTCATTTCTCCTTCCCAACGCCATTCGCTCTGGCTTCTTGGTGACGCTGGAGGTCATGGTCTTCGGCCTTCGACTGCTCGCGGAAGTATTTGTGGTATGGTGGTTATGCGTTTGCCAGTGTTATGCGTTGTACATGCCAGTGGGTGAACTCTCATGGAGGATTGAGGACGGTAACAAAGTATGTCATTTCGTTCCCCCTTTTCTCGATTACCCGTGCTTGACGCCACTGAAATTCGGTCATATAGATGTCTCGAGCAAACCAAAATACGTTGATGGAATGCGAGATAATGAACATCCCACCTTCCCTGGAGACTACTAACCCCTCAGGAGAGGGTAGGTCATATGTCGTATTTGCATTCGAACCAGGAAAAGGTGCCACAATTTCTCTCATTGGCGATGAGTTGTCTGCGCATTGGACTGTTGGACATCCTGCAGGTGCGAATGTAATCATCCTTCGTCGTAGTAACGTTGCAGCTCAGCAACGGATCTCCAGGTACCCAGCTATTTATTGCGCTGCTGGATGCTTCCGGCGCATCTAGGGAGGTGCTGCCAACTATGTACACTGTAGTTCGTAAGTTTGCATTCCATTTGCTTCCATACACTTGACCTTGTTTTACAGCAGGTTCGAGGGATTGTCTGGTCAGGTCCGAGCGACTTGCTGCCTCTGGAAGCAACCCAGCTCGAAATATCGACGTCCTTGTTCGGCCGCCTCATGCCATGCCGTCCCTGGGAACCGTCTGTTTCCGGAGAGGAACTTGAGCCAATGTATTCCGATAGCACTATTGCTAGCGAGTACGGTGACTTTCTATCGTCTGAGGAACGCAACTTCGGAACTGGTAAAGCGCTCTCGAGATTACGTGTTGGTATGTTTTCTCGTTTTCCACCATAAACTAGTGGTTGAACCGATGGGCTGTAGATGCGCGTTTATCAACGATAGCCATTGTTAACATTTGGTAAGTAGGCTCTACACTGTCCGCCCGTCAAAGCTTTGGTCCCGTGTCTTATTTCAACCACGTGTTCTACTCATCTGGCTAGGAATGGCATGCTTCGCGCGATGGGTTCTAGCCGTGATGGTGCCGGCACGATCAAAGTATTATCAAATTGTCGACCAAGCCAGCTGGGAAGATCGCCTTTTCGCTTTCCCGAACTACGTCTTGCAGCACCTAGCCGCCGCAGCCTTTCCGATCAACCTATGGAAGCAGAATCGGGACTCGGTCACTATCGACTCTAGCCATTCAGCCACCATTATCGTCGCCGTCTGCGTCTCATTAGGTGGAATAGGGATGATGGTGATGGCCATTTTTGTCATAGTAAAATGCCGCCGGACGCCGGAATGTCTTGGATGCGCAGGACACCCTTCCAAGGCCATTCGAGATCACTGTACCAGCGCCGACAAGGGCTGGCATGACGATGACAATGTACACTATCCCTACTGTGAACGACCGCCCGAGAGGTCAGTCACGAAGGCCGGGGGAGACGCAACGAAAGTCGGCAGGACGCACGCGTCGCGAGGCCAACGGCCTCAAGATCAGGCACTGCACCGACGCAGACGACAACCTCTCCTCCACATCCCAAGCCTAGCTCGCGTCGTCGTCCACGCATACAACCTACCACGTCCGACTCGGCACTGCGCTCGCATTACGCTCCATCCGCCCTCATACCATTCCTCATCCCACACTCCCACATCTGTATCTCATCCCCATTCCCATTCCCAGTTTGGTTCAGGTGTCGATTCTGGATCGTCTTCGACGCATCCCATAGAGGCCCCTTCCGATCGGCGCGCGGCTGGTGTCTCCACCTCCCGCTCTGCGGCCGACCGAGAACGTCGTTCTGCCAAACATGCGCTCTGGCTGTCACGTTCGGCGGGCGAGCTGTATCGCACTACGAGCGAAGCGCCGCGATCGCGAGTACCCGAGTGCGATACGCACCCTGAGCCGTATCGGTTTCCCCGGCGCCAGGGGCAGCATGGGGGGCGGGGGGCGCGCACGGATACGTTTTCCCCGCCAACGAATCACTTGCGACATTGGCATTCGGCGTCGTCGATGGTGCCGGTCGAACGGGGGCATTTGGAGGTAGAAGAGGCTGTCGACGCAGGAGGGGTGGTGTTCCAGCACCAGGATGCGGGTCGGATGCAGGAGTTGCCCCCGCCATATCACAAGCTTGTCTTATCTAGTTCGAACCGGCATTGATGATGGTCGCGCTTCGTGACGTAGGAGGGGGGAAATTATGGACCCTTGAGTGAACAGACTGACAGTAGTTCACCTGATGAACGACGGTTCACAACCGATCGACGTGAGCAAATCATTGTATTGATACAACAAAACATAGGGTCGCGTCGACTATTGTGTCTGAGCCCCGTATCCCCGGATACCCTCCGCAAAGCCCCACGCCGTCTCGAGCTGCAATGAATCCGAGATCTTTACTCCAGCGGTGGTGATGGTCGCGAACTGATACTAGAGAGACGACGGAAAAGTGTTCAGAAACGAGGCTTGTACGATAAGATTCAGCAATAGACGAACCTTGTTCAGACTTCGCGCATCGCGGTAGAAGAGGACACGCATGCTGTCCTCCAATATTTTTCGTGCCTGTTCTTCCGTCAATACATTCTCGTAACCTTCGACGGCCTTGCGAAGAAGTGGTTGTGCGATGTAGGCCCCGTACCCGGTGGCGATTGTCGAGGCCGTATAAGGTGGTCCCAAGCAGATCGACGTACGACAAGAACCTGAGCATACGTCAGCGCCAGCAACGACATATGCCGTGTCCACCCACCTCTTCCCGTCTTTGAACCCGCCAATGACGAGCGAATTCCAGAGGGGATTGATACGCGAGCGCCGTGCATACATGACCTGTGACATATACTCGTGTATTTCGACCGGGCCGAGCTCGTGACCGTCCTGTGCGGCGATCTCCTGGATGGCGATGTCGTCGAGGATGCGCTGGATGTACTGAAAGTCGGACATGTCGCCGCTGGCGCCGACGACGGTATAATCCCCGACGGCTTGGAGACGCTGTACGTCCTTGAAGCGCGCGAGGGAACCGTAGGAGGCTAAGACAGGGTTGGTCTGGATGGAGAGGGTGGGAGAAGGTGAACGTACCGAGGTTGTCGGCCGCCATCATGATGCCATCTTTGAATTTGATGGCGAGGACGGATGTACCGGTGACGATGGGCTGTTGGGTGCGTTGGACGCCGTCTGCAAAGGCGTCCTTGTTTGGTCTTGGATGGAGCGGGTAGGTGCCATATGGGTCGATCGCGTCGTTGCGCTTTTGATAGATGTGTTAGTACGACGATGGTGTATGATGGAAATACTGACGGGTCTTCCCCAGTTGGTTGGAAAGTGGTCCATGGTTGTAGATGAGTGTCAAGATCGACGCGCAAGCTATGACGCGTAGACGAGATCGTGTTTATCCGTGTTTGTTATAATCTCTCCTCATGACCACGCCGTACACATCGCCCCCGTTCATCCAGATCACCCCCTCTGCACTTCCACAGACACCAACCCCGACGCGTGGACGGGGCGCAAAACGAGGCAGGAAACCGAGAGGCACGGTTCCTCACAGTTGGTACGCCAACTCACCAGACCAGTGTACCTGCTGGGACGAGCACGGTCGGTGTGAGCGGGCCGCAGTTTACGCCTGTACAATGGGCAAGTCCGACCGTACCTGCTGCTGGACCCTCGACACCGATGCCCGTCTCTGCTGCGATGCCTTCCTCGGGCCCAGGTCCATCGATGGGGGATGCTGTCTACTGCTGGGCCAAGCAGTCGGTGCGAGCGACGTGGCGCTGGACAGCGGGGACGAAGCTGGTCCGTCCACCTCGGTGACGATACCATCTGGAGCAGGGACAGCGACCACCGTTGTGGCTGGTGTCGTTGCTGGAGGAATAGGCCCGCCAAAGATGGGGGCTGGCGCTGGCGATGAAGACGGTGAAGGCGAGGATGAGTTGTTACCAGCGATGGCGGACGATGATTATTCGGCGCAGTTGTCGTGGCAAAGCGAGAGCAAGGATAATCTCAAGTGCGTGTTTCGTTCTTTGGCGGTCATGAAGAGGGGTCCGTTGACATGTTTGTAGAGTATTGATGGACAACTTCAGTCCGGCTCAGTATGACCGTTTCGAGGCGTACAGACGGCACGCGTTGCCTAAGCAGGCCGTCAGAAGGGTACGCCTCTCATCTGCGTGGTTGTTTCTCCGTTCGGAATGACGGGTTTCACGAATTACAGGTGATACAGCAAACGACTGGACAGCAAGCCTCTCAGCCTGTTGCTCAAATCGTCGCTGGTTTTGCAAAGGTGTTTGTCGGCGAAATAGTAGAGAAAGGTAAGCTCTATCTGCTCATATGTCACGCGTGTTTTACGTTCTGTGCAGCGCGTGCAGTTCAAGCCCGTCGAAACGAAGTCTGGACCGCTATCCCCCGACCATCTACGAGAGGCATACAGGCATTACCAGGCTGAGACAGGGCGAGTGGGGAGTGCAAGAGCCGGGAGAGGCAGAAAGTTGTTCGTGAGGTAATCGGGATGCAAGTCGGTTTGACAACTCTGGCCAGTCGCTGCTTTAGTCTTAAGACGTGTCCCGTACTCGCGACTATGATGGGACAGTTCCTCTACCATCCACCCATGAATTTGGTACAATATGGACGGGGAGATAACGTTGTAGACTGCGATCGTCTGGGATTATGCATATACAATCTCTTTACAGTGAACGATAACAAGCATTAATGGGGTAGTGGTAACCTGGGTCGTTGCCATCGACCCGCCGGGGGTTCGATTCCCTCTTAATGCATTTTTTCTCTTATATCTTCCTGCTCCCCTATGTAAATGCCACCAATGTGCCTGTCGAGAAATCACTTTTCTTTTTCCGTATCAAACCCTGATCCTCGTACTGTATTTTTAATCGTTCACTGCACACGTGTATTGCAATACACTGGAAACAATAGAAAAGTGACTTGACTGTGGTGGATTACTAAGCAATTTGTCTGCATGCGCGTTCGACCGGCTTTGCAGTTGACCATCACCATACGCTTGCGACGCCGCACAAATCAGAGGTATGTCTGAGCAAAAGGAAAATCCCTACCTCGCGCACCTCCCGCCAATTCAACGAGGAATGGGTTCCGGTGTCCCCAAAGGGGCTGAAAACGAGCCGCTCTTTGGTTTCCTACCGCGCAAAGTGTCCGCCAACCAAATCCGCAAGGCCTTGGTGAGATCGAATGACTGCAATTCCGAGCTTATTTCTCATATTCTTTACGCTTTCAGGAACACGAAATGAACCCGTTTACCAAAGTTCCTCATACGTCTCAGTATAAGAAAATATTGGAGGCCCGAAGAAAGCTCCCCGTATATGCACAAATGGACGAGTTTTTAAAGATGGTACGTCAGCTTCTGGATCTCGACTTGGCATGCTAATAGTATGTTCCAGTTCAATGCAAACCAGATCATTGTCATGGTTGGTGAAACGGGATCTGGCAAGACTACGCAGTAAGTTGGCAGCCAAGAGAGACTCCTTCTTGTCTATCTTTTTTAAAACCGCGAACTTATAGACCGGTCTCTTTTCGTCGATAGAATACCCCAATTTGTCGCGTACTCGGATCTTCCGCACACCAAGGGAAAAATCGTTGCTTGTACGCAACCGAGACGTGTCGCTGCCATGTCGGTTGCCAAGCGTGTTGCAGACGAGATGGACGGTGCGTTGCTACTCTTGATCCAGATGATCAGTCCATTCATGATGGTCGTACCTGCTGACACGGTGTAGTCCAACTTGGGCGACAGGTCGGGTACTCGATCCGTTTCGAAGACATGACCGAGCCTGGTGTCACCTTCCTCAAGTACATGACGGATGGTATGCTTCTTCGCGAAGCCATGAACGATCCCGACCTCACCCGTTATTCGACCATTATTCTCGACGAGGCTCACGAGCGTACCCTGGCCACCGATATTCTCATGGGTCTGTTGAAGTCGCTCGCCAAGAGACGTCCTGACCTCAAAATCATCGTCATGTCCGCCACACTCGACGCGCTCAAATTTCAAAAGTATTTTGGTATCAAGGACGGTACTACTGCGCCATTGTTCAAGGTCCCTGGACGCACGCACCCAGTGGAGGTCTTTTACACGCAGGAACCCGAGCCTGATTATGTCGAGGCAGCGATTCGGACGGTTTTGATGATTCACCGCGCTGAGGACCCGGGTGATGTTTTGCTTTTCCTCACCGGAGAGGAAGAGATAGAGGATGCTTGTCGGAAAATCAAACTAGAGGCAGACGACCTTACCAACCAAGATCCAGAATCCGTCGGTCCACTTGTCTGCATCCCGCTTTACTCTTCCCTTCCACCTCAACAACAACAGCGGATATTCGATCCCCCGCCACAAGCTTCGACGCTCGATGGCCCCCCAGGGAGAAAAGTGGTCATTGCGACCAATATCGCTGAGACGTCGCTCACCATTGATGGAATTGTTTACGTCGTCGATCCTGGCTTTTCTAAGCAAAATGTATATAACCCGCGCATACGCGTCGAGAGTTTATTGGTGAGCCCAATATCGAAGGCATCGGCTCAGCAGCGAGCGGGCCGTGCCGGCCGAACACGGCCCGGAAAGTGCTTCCGTTTATACACCGAGAAAGACTTTATGTCCGAGCTCGAGGAACAGACGCACCCGGAAATTCTCAGAAGCAATTTGGCAAATGCTGTGTTAGAGTTGGTCAAAGCAGGAATCAAGGTATGAACGTTTGGTGGCATCATTGAGTCATCGCTCATGCATGCATATCTAGGATCTTGTAAAGTTTGATTACGTAGATGCTCCGGCACCAGAGACGCTTATGCGTGCTCTGGAATTGTTGAATCATTTGGCGGCTTTGGACGACGATGGCAACCTGACTGCATTGGGCAGTATCATGGCCGAGTTTCCGCTAGATCCTCAGGTGTGTATTCATGAATCCTCTTTTGTAACACCGAATGATGTGGCTTCAGTTGTCAAAAATGTTAATATCTAGCCCTGAATTTCAATGTAGCAACGAAATTTTGACCATCACCGCAATGTTGTCTGGTAAGATTCATAGTTGTTCCGTATACTCTCGAATAGTGGCTTATTTCAACCATATAGTACCAAACGTATGGCTTCGACCAAACAATCAACGTAAGGAAGCAGATGCTGCGAAAGCTCTGCTGAGCGTTCCCGACGGCGACCACTTGACGTTGCTCAACGTGTACAACTCTTATATGCAGAGTAAGCGCGGTTTATTGCCCAGTTTTCCGCTCCGATAGTTGACGACGCTCGCAGACAAGCACGAAAGAAATTGGGCCTGGAATAATTATCTTTCTGCGCGTGCACTCGCTCAAGCCGAGAATGTCCGCCAACAGCTGGAGCGTACGATGGAGCGCTTTGAAGTGGCTCTCTTGTCAACCGCAGACGACAGAAAGAGGTCGATGAACATTAGAAAAGTGCTGTGTTGCGGTTTCTTTATGCAAGGTCGCGCACAAGGAGGGCGAAAAGAACAACTATCTGACGGTCAAGGACAATCAGGTACGTCGCACGAGTTGTGTCATTCTGGAAAGTGCTGGTTAACGGGGTGATGCGGCTAGGTCGTTGGTCTCCACCCGTCCTGTGGTACTGGATACACAGCCGGAATGGGTCATTTTCAACGAGTTCGTTCTGACGACGAGACCCTTTATACGAACGGTGACGGAAGTCAAGCCCGAGTGGTAGCGTACTTTGGGTCGCGTGTTCGTTGTCGACGCTGACGACGGACGGGATGTTCAGGTTGCTGGAATATGCCCCCGCCTACTTTGACTTGTTAAGTTTCTCGGATGGCGAGACGAAGCGGGCGTTGCAGCGTGTGGCGAACAAGAGGGCAGGCAAGTTTGGGCGTGTCGAGGAGGGTACCGGCGAGGGACCGGCTAAGAAGAAGCAGAAAAAGAGAGCGTGAAGGAGGGTGTTTTTCGGTCTAGTTGGTCCTGACTGGCCTATCTATCGTAGATAACTATCGTCGAAGAACTCTTATCGGGCGAGGGCTATAATACCTGTCACTTTGGGCTCGGCATTCGTAGATGTTCCAGGTGGGGCCAAGTGGACAGCTGTTCGACCAGGTCGTCGTCCGCCAGTCGCACATTCTACTCGAGATGGAAGTCCAAACAATGCAGATTTTTGAATGCCACGAGAGGCCGCAAGTCGTCACCGACAAGTACGTACATCATCAAGGGCCGGAGGATCCGACTCCCATAACTTCAATGTCCTGATGGCGTTGCGGATGGTAGATACCTGCAGAACCTCCAAGAAGAATACAACATTCTGTATGGTAGGAAAAGTCAAATCTGTGATAGCGGGGAGCTGAACATGGGAAAGTAAAAGTTCGATGCCAGGATCAAGGACTTGTTAATTTCAGTTCTTGCAACGCCGCGCGCGTGGCTCTGACGCGCAGACGGCTCCGTCGACACCGAGTACTTCTCGGCACCAAGCGATCTATGATCGGGCCCGCATCAAATCACTGACATCCACCCAGGCAAAGGCCAAAAGCGCCGAAGTTGCAGGCGGAAAGCTGACAAAGGAGCAAATTCAAGAGCTGAGTCAAGAAGAGATTCGATGCTTGCTCGGCCGGTCGGGTGATGTTACTGAATGTATCAGAATTTCAAGATCCGAGTCAACGAAGTTCCGATTACTGACTAGCCCGTGCATGTAAAAACGTCCTCCACCCAGGAAACCGTTCATCGTCGAGCCTCATCATGGGTTCGCAGATCCCCAACAACTCTGGCGGCACCCCAGCTTCCTCGCACAGCTCCACCGCTTGTGCAAAGTAGCGGTCCGATTCTGTCGTTCGTCCCAGTAGATACTCCAATTCCCCGAGGGCTCTCATGCATTTCACCTGTGTTCGAATGTTACCCTGTGCGTTGGAATCTACAGCCACGTCCGCGAGGAGGCGGTGAGCCTCGGCATAGTTCTTTGCATAGAGTTCGTTTTGACCCTGGATATAGCGCATCTCCAAAAAGATGGCAGATGAAGGCGTGGCGACGACGCTGAGGGTATCGAGTGTCTGTTGCAATTGAGACCGAGCGAACTCGTAATTGCCCTGCACAGAGGCAACGGCGGCCTGATTACAGAGCACCATCAGCGTGAGTAGGAGGTCGTCGTTGATAGCGTCATGGGCTTGCTTCAAGAGTTCCTCTGCGGTGTCGAATTTCCGCTGAAGAAAGGCCGCTTCTGCCATGGCTTCGAAGAAGAACCACTGGTCCCAGGTGTCGTCGGAAGACATGCAGAGCGACCTTATGGGCTCGAGGTTCCTCTCGACTTCCTCCGGCTCGCTATACCCATGGTACATTCTCGCAGTCCAGTGCCTTAAACGCGACTGTGGGCCACGCCACGGATGGTCCACTGAGCGTAAAAAGAGCTGGTCGGCCTTATCGTGCGATGTATACATGCTGAGAGAGTCGAATGTAAAGTGAATCGATGCCTGGTGTTCCTCATCAATGTGTCGCCAAGAGGGGGAGTTGATGAATTCATCTATCAGATGTTGACCCTGCGAATAGTACCCCAGGTTAATGTGTGAGGTGGCTGCACTGGAGATATTGTGTGCAGCCATGACCTGATTCTCGACAGCGAGAAACAGTTTACTAACAGCAGAGTAAGCTGTACTGGCGGACGCATAACTTGAGAGTGCAAAATAGAGATCTCCAAGGCTTTCGAGGCACCATGCTTTCATTTGCTTGTCATCATTTGACTCTTCGGAAAGAGCCGAAATGACTGGAACGAGTGACTCCACGGGACGAAGTTTGTGGTACTCCAGTCCGGTAAGAAATTGATAACAGGCCACGATAGTATCTCGGATGTTTCTCAGAGTGTTCGTAAAGTCGTACACAATGAGATGCTCGATATTGAGATGATCTGAGACGATGAGGTTTGCACTCCAATCTTTCTCCCCGGATATCTCCTTCAGTGAATTGTAATACATACTGCGAATGTCGTCGAGGAGCCCAAACCCTGCAGTGGGGAATGCGTCGATGAGAAATAACCGGATGGGTGCGAGAATTGTCAAGAAAGAGCCAGAACGATACACCAGGGAGACTTTGCATAGCGTATCCACGAGAGATGATATATGAGGGATAGATGGAAATAGGAGCGCAATGTGCTTCCGATTGATGCCCTGAGGGAAAAATGAAATGATACGGAGGACATCCAGCGCGTCGTCTCCGAGAGTCTTGACCGACGGGGAGTTTAGAGAGAGTCGAATAGTAAATCCCAGGTTCTCCTTATTATCTTCGGTCTGGAGTAGCCTGATTTGCTCCGCGTTCCACTCGACTAGGAATTCTTCACCGGTCCATTGACTCTCTTTGGCGGTATACGCAAGGATGTGTATTGACAAGGGGTGAAAGTCAAGCGCAACCAACACTTCGTCAACATCATCATCTGAGATTTCTCCGTGGTATATTCTCCTAAAATATTGCCTTGCGGGTAACTTGTCGAGCGGAGGGACGCGAACCTCAGTCCAGGACGCGAGCCGAGCATTGCGACTTGTTCGTGATGTCAAAATGACTGTGACTCCCCTTGTGTTGGCAATGTCAGAGACTATTGATGATATTTGTTCCTGCGCGGCTCGATCTGCCGCGTCTTCAAATACCTCCGCGTTATCAAGAACAACGAGTACGGGAGATGACGAAAGGTTGGACATTATTTGTGGTTTGCTCTGGGTACCAAGCATCTGGAAACCAAGCGAACTCGCAATACGGTCGATGAAAGAACCTGCTGTAATTGTTGCAGGGTCCATACCGTCATAGGTCACAAAGAACCGTCTAGTGTAACGCTTCTCGATGTCCTTGTCGTTGAGAACTGCTTTAGGCTACACAGCTCTTCCCAATGCCGCCAGGTCCAATCAAGGCAACATCTTCGTCATGGAGCAAGGCATCCTTGACTAGGTCGAACAGACCCTCACGACCGAAGAACATGGCGGGAGGCGGCGGTGGCGGCGCGGGTCTCAAGCTGTAACATACACAAATCATCAGTAAAAGATCTGCAGAGACAAGGACATCGTCACCTTGATACCTCCGCATTTTTCAACAAAAAACAGTATATTTGCTCGGAACGAATACCCGAAATGATGTTCACTCTAGTCTGTCGAGGTGGCCATCTATTGAATGCCGAGCAGTCGTGGTTAATGAATGATTGACATACACCAAACAACCTGAGAACTCTATCAAGTTCTCCATTCCAACCACTAATCTCCTTCTGGTCCAAATTGGCACCGATCCAGTCTACGGACGTGACCACGCTGCAGGGCCACGCTGATCTTTGTATGTAGTCGATCAATAGAACTATTTTAATTGATGTGAGCGGGGTGGAGGGCTGATATATGTAAAAGCATATGACGTACGACTCGAGCGAGTCTAGTGCGTTGCTGAGTGCTTCGCCAATTTCGTCCTCGGAAACATCTTTGGTAGCCTGAGCCAACGTAGAGCAAATGACATCGCAGGTCTGGGCAAGGTCCGCTAGGTCATCCTTGTTTTGTATATTTCTCTTGGAAAGACCTGATTAGCTGGAACTAGTGGGAACACAGATCAGACAGACCTGTAGGAGCAACAGCACACTTGTGATGCCGACCAGAATGTTCTTGGCCGTGGGGATGGGAATCACGTCGGTGACTTGTTGGATTATGAGAATCACAGCATCAAGCGTGATTGCAACGTTTTGTCGTTGACTACCCAATGCGTTTGTCTGTGCACCGCTCGATGCTTCCCCTTGATCTCGAGCGGTTACTGAAGTTTTCTACCGCGATATCATGAGATCCAATTCCCGATATGTGAGGATCGACTCGCCTTTCTCGAAAATATGGTCAAACCTTTCATGTCGTGAGCGAATGGATTCACGATAAGGGTCAACCAGACTCGGAGGGACTTGACCAACGTGGAGTGGAGGCAAGGCAAGAAGGATTGAAACGGAGAACCAATAATTCAAACTAGTAAACATATGTAGTAGACCAAAACTCTTTCTGAGATGAGCTGGATTCCGGGACTGGTGTAGACTCGTTAGTGGGATCCCTGTGGCGGTCGAAAGGTACGGAATTCATATGTTCACAGTCGAAGATCAATGCGACGATGCGGTATTGAGCTGTTATCCCGAGTCCGCCAACCTTGATAAACTTCAGTGCAAGTATTGCCATAGCATTGAAGTCTACCAATGTTGGTATGAATGCTGTGACCGAGGAGGTTCTGGACAGAAAAAGTGCTGGCGACGAGTGGAAACCTCTGGCGTAGGTATTGACATGATGGATCATGCTAGACGTTCGTAGGAGCAGTCGCCGCAATTTCGTCACGCCACATAACACCAAATAATTGCACCATGGCTCGGTATCCTCACACAAAGCTCTTCATCGGTCCCCATCGCACCGTAGTCCTTTCGGGACCTCATATCCAGGTGCTAGAGACTCAGTAAGGATGATCTCTCAAATTTCCAGCACGACAAATCCTCACAAAGCGTCAAGGACTGGACGTATACTTCACTCAACCGCATTTAATGTCGCTCGGGAGAACGAAGACACATTCCCAACAGTGGGCCTATCCGCTGTTCCGGGATGGACAAAGACGGAATGTTCCTTGCGACCATTGGGGACGATAAACGACTCAAGATTTGGGACCTCGAGCGGCTCACTCTTCTGAGTTCTCGGTAGGGCCATGCAATCAAATTGCCTCAAAGAGCTCCCTTGACGCCGACAGCCCAGAGAGCTTCCGAAAAAACCAACCTCCTATCCAATTTACAAGGAAGTACCGACATTGTTGTTTCCGACAAGTTCGGCGATGTTTTCAGGTGGAGTCTACCCTATCGTTCCGTTGATATGGAGATTTCCTGATATGCTTCACCTTTTAAAGGTATACACTCCACCCAAACAACGAGGTCGTTCAAGAAAAGAGCGCTAAGCAACGCGCTTGCCTCTCATGAGAACCCCTCTGGCGGAGAACTTATACTCGGCCATGCATCTCTGTTGACAAGTTGTTTGCTTACGCCTGATGAAAAGTTCCTCATTACAGCCGATCGCGACGAGCACATCCGAATTAGCTGGTACCCGCAGGGCTATGTTATTGAGAGTTATTGTCTGGGACACACAAAGTGAGGCCTGTTGTTACTTTCCTTTGCAATCGTGCTCAGATTCGTGCGTACAAGGTATGTGTCGGCTATCCACATCCCCGAGGCACTCCCTACGAGCTTGATTTCTGGAGGAGGGGACCCTGAACTAAAAGTTTGGGATTGGATGACAGGGCGTTTACAGCGAAGCATTACTATACTTGCTGTTGTCGAGCCTTATATAAGGTGACAGCGCAAAGCAAAGGACATGAATGGCCGCAAGGAAATGGCGATGACGAGGATGCGACGAAAGGGGGTAGAGGGAAGAAAAAGGGAAGAAAAGGGAAGCAACGGAATACTCCCAGCATGGAGCTCGACTCAAAGGTGCATCCATCTTCGGACTCGGAAGGCGCAGACAAGACGCTTGTTGTTAGCAAAATTGGATCGTTTCTCTCGGGCGGTGAAATCCATGTGGTGTTTAGTGCGGTTGGGTATGTCTCGACCCCGTTGCTGATGATGTACTCTCCGAGTAAACAACCGCGTTTTGCAGGGCCACAGCAATTTTCGAGTTCGTATTGGCAGAAACTGAAAATCAACCGGAGATCCGCCATCATGATCTTCGGAGACCAGTGATCGACTTTACTCTTTGCGCGGAAGGCGTCTTATGGGTGCTTCCTCGATGCTGACTTCCCTGAGGAGTCTGATATGTCCGATGAACCACCTCAAACATTGGTTCAAGCAATCCAGTGGTCCGACCGACCATAAATTCATCGAGGTTGGCAGTTCGGCGCTTCTCGACAGCCTTAATACCATATGCTGTCTTTCCGGTTCGCAGTCTCCCAATTTCGTCACAAGCTCGGCTGACACATAGCGAACAGCGACGGTAGAAGATCTAAAAATCCTAGACCTTTACTCTGACCTGTCGTCCCTACCCAAGAGTATCCGTGGTGAACATGAAAGTCAGGTCGATGAGCGATTGGACCAACCACCACCAGATGAACCTGGAGCAGAAAGCCCGTCGTCTTCGGTTGGTCCTACAAAACGAACGCTCGGACGGCTAAAGCACAAGCGTGCATTGGGGCAGCTTCATGAGCAGTCAGATGGTCCCGACGCGAAAAAGACCAAGACCGACTCGGACGAGGAGGCTACAATCATGTAAGATGCACTGGTTAGCTAGCTTGAGTACATACGGGTTGGTAGAGTAGCAGGATGTAGACACGTTCGGGAGACTCAGATCGCTCCTGCAAATGCTGGTTCTGGGTGCGAATGTGTCACGAGTCGACGAGAAAAGTATACAATTTGTGTAAGGGTCAAATATGTATGTTTCGGTCCCACTTACCACTCTTCATTCCACCCCATTAATGTATGTAACGTGGAGTCCACGACGCGGAAATTATGTATCCAAAGATGTTTTATGGGTTGACAGTCAAGCATATGAAACTATTGGGCTCTCAATCCATAAGCTCGCAAGGATGAACACAGGTAATACAAATCTTTTGATTCCCAAGGAAAATACAATCTTGCAACACGTCATAAGGATATATAAATTCAACACGCCGATTTTCCTGCTCCAAGCTGTCCACCAAGTCCACCGTTTAAACGTATTTAACAGTGAGGGTCTCGCCGCTGGTGGAGACAGAGGTGAGGACTTCACCATCCTGCTCAATGTCCATGAGCGTAGCACCAGAGGGGGTGTAGGTCTCGCCACTAGGGCCGGTAGCGGTGGCATCGGTGAAGGTGACGGTGCCAAAGTCGGCGAAAGGAACGAGGGAATTACCCTCCTCAAAGTCTTCGACGATCCACTCCGCGTTCTCCTCGCAAAGAGCGTAGTCGGAGGTGATGTCTTGGGTAACGGTCTGGCCGTTCGTCAGGTTCTCAATGGTAGCCACACCAGAGGTGGTAGAGTAGGCAGTCACGGTGGTCTTGATAACATCACCGGCGCTGATGTCGATGCCGCTGAAGTCGTAGGCGTAATCAGGGTACCATTCGTACCAAGCTGGTCAATGAACACGGGTGATGAACGTCAATTCGGATGGAACGCAGGGTTTTTCTTACCATCGTAGGAGGCACCGCCGTTTGAGTCGACTGTGAAGTCAACACCAGTCTGGAGGATGGCGTTCTCGCAGGTATCACCGTCGATACCGACCCAAGCAGAGGCGGCACTACCGCTAGGAGCCTGAAGGGGTTGGAACGGTGAAGGTACCAGTGACGGTGGTGAAAGTTCCCTGTTGGCAGGAGGAATCAGATCAAGGATAATGTCAGGTCGAGGGAATGGTACGAACATCACCCTCAGCCCAGGCAGCACCGGCCCAGTTTTCACTGTATTCGACGTTGGAGATGCCAGTAGCGGTCGACTGGAGACGGTTGTTGGGTTGCGACTGGCGGTTCTCACGACGGCGAGCAAGACGAGCGCCGAGGCGGGAAGAAGGAGCAGCCAACGCCGCAGAGGCGAGCAAAAGGTTGGTAAGAAGGGCGAATTTGGAGACCATGTTGATGTGAAGGAACTGTGAATCGTCGAGTATTCGAAAACCTGAGGAGAACCGGGAACATTGTGCAGCCTTTATACGTTTGGAGGATACCCTGAGGTTCTCATGAAGAGACACGCGTAGGTATGACCTGGAGACAGTTTCCTGAACATCTCGCAGTGCGTCACCTTGTCTTGTGCGACTAATTCCGATCAAACAGGTTATAACGCCACTGGCATGTGCTCTATCTTCGCTTCGGAGTGATTTTCAGGTCCTTGACAGAAAAATAGAAATCTGGGGGACGATCGGTCTAAAAATGGAATATCAATGAGAAAACAATGAAAGGTAGCCAACTGACTGGAAAGGTGATATGACGCCAAAAGATGGTGCCCACATGGACGCAGGAGCCTTACTTACCTATCTCCGCAACTCTTCCATGGGTGAAGTACTGGATAGAATTGTTACGCGACATGCGAGACACTGGAATCGGTGGTCACATGACCAGTTTAGCGGATGAATGGCCCGGGATCCCGGACTGGAGTAAAAGTTGAAACTATTGCTGTACCCTTGGAACTCACCATCACACGTGTCCTTACGTCGTCCCCATCAGAACCCATCTACAAGGTATCACAGATCAATTTGATGGACACAACAAAGGGAGGTATCGCAAATAGCTGATGAACGCAAATAGATAAAAGCACTGGATTAGTCGTGAAATTGCAGTTCTCTCCTGATTATTTCCTTCACTTTCCTGATTCCTCCCGCAGCATCGCTCAGACGCGCTTTGGATGACGGGATCGTAGGCGCACCGCTTCCGAATGCTCTCGATCCAAGGTTTTGGGACAGAGCCAGATTACTTTTTGACGACTTCGTCGGACTTTCGAGATCATGGAAGGTTTTTGCAGAATTCTCTGTGGCGTCTGAAGTCAACGCAGAGAGAGGCATCTCGAACCATTCTTCCTTATTGAGGTTCAGTGGTTTGAGGAAGAATGGACAAAGTGTCGTCAACAGTTTCAGCGATTCAGATACCTCCAATGTCGATATTGGGACGGGTGAAGATTTTACGACGGCAGCTGCGACATCAGTGGCGGGGAGAGCTTTGCGCTTGCGAGTGGTGGGTGTCGCAGTGGACCCAACTGGGGATGAGAATAGCCTGACAAAGTCAGGGACACGATGCACCGATCGCTAAAATCCGTACTTACATCCAGATACATTCAGCAATACCACCCAACCGCCCGAGCAAGCAACGTCGTCGAATCTCCTCTTGACTCAGCTTCTGAATTTGTTCCTTTGTTAGCTTTCCGCCCGCAACTTCGGCGCTTTTGGCCTTCGCCGGGATGGATGTCAGTGATTTGAGGCGGACCCGATCATAGATCGCTTGGCGCCGAGAAGTACTCGGTGTCGACGGAGCCGTCTGCGCGTCAGAGCCACGCTGGTGCACTGGTGTTGTGGGGAGGGAGTCGAATCTCTCACCCCCGACACGCTTACGAGCAGGTGTCTTGGGAGTGAGGAGACCCGCAAGCGGATCAGCACGCTTGAGGCGAGAGGACGGTGTTTGAAGAAGCGAAGCGGAAGACTTGGACGGCGAAAAGCCGCTTGAGCATGTTTTCGCCATCGGGAAGGGGACGGGAAATTCGCGGGGTGCACTGGACTTGGAAGGGGTCTTTAATGGTGAGGAGGAACCGGAGGGAATCATGTTCTCAAGAATGGCTGCACCCTTTGGAGATGCAGATGCAAGCGCGCGAGTGAGAGAGGAGGGCTGAGCAGTGTGGACGGCGAGCTGGGGCAAGTCCGCCAGAGGTACATTTGGTATTTGTGTGGGATCAGGATGGTACTGTAAAAAGATGAAGTGAATCTGGGAAGAGACGTCGAGATGGAAAAAACAAAGTACATTAACCCAAGACTTCGAGCTTAGAGCGAAATGCTGCGCGTCGTTTATCAGCATTGGCTGTCCACCTTGCGACTGCAGCCATGCCACCAGTCATACCCTTGTCGATGTCCATCTCGACCTCGATGCCAATGCCGTACACAGGGATGCGTTTTCCGGCCGACCTGGAGTAATGAGAGGTGGGGCTAATAATGAGGCCCATTGAACCACGCGTCCAGCCCTTTGGGGGTGGTGGTACAGCGACAACTACGAACGGATTGGGATCATCGTCAGCCTTGGCAGAGGCAGTAACCAAGGGCGGAATGACCGCAGAATCCCATTCCCAGATCCAGCAGAGACGTCTGAGATCGTCCTCGTCAAATTTAGTTGTAAATCCTGAGTAGGTGGCAATGGAGATGTGGTTGAGGATATTGTGGATGATGCCGGTCTGCTCGGAAGGGGCGACCGCACATGTTGCGAGGGCGTGAGAAAGGGCGTGTTGGAGGGCGGAATGTAAGGTTTCAAGTCGTGAAAGGTGTGTTGGCAAGGAACGTGAAGGTTTTTGAGTGGAACGAGGAGGAGTAGGTGGCCTGTGGACGGTGAGATGTGAGAAGACAATATGGGAGGAGAAGGAGAAGGACGGACGCGATTCTTGGTCTCTTTGGAGTTGATTCCTCGTCCGAGCTTGAGCAGACGCGTTTTTTTCTAGGAGAGACGCGAAGTGAAGTGTAGAGGGACATGCTAATGGTAGTAGTAGTATCAGGACAACTTCAAGTCGCGTCTTGAGTCACGTCGAATACACAGCCACTCATTCTTTATGGGATGTGAAACCACTAGAATACAGGATAGCGTAGGTATTTGTTTAGCATACCACGTCGTAAGTTCGAGTTCGAAATGGAATCATGAGGAGGCTCGCGTTCTATGGGTGATCTTACGAGCCGAAAGGTGGTGGACGATGAGAGTGGAGTTGCCTTGCAGATTCCTCCTTCTGTCTGATCAAACGGACATGATCTGTCACGACACTAAGATTAGGGAAGTGCTTCTTATTTTCTTCCCGCCAGCCATGATTGATGACGATTAGACCAAAGTATTCCCGTCGCCATGTTTCCTCCACTTGTCCCTCAAGTCACACTCTTGCTTATCGTCTTCGTTATCCTTCGTAACATTGTGAGGTAATTTGGCTGTCGCCGCCGTTTCACCGCTGCTGTGTTGATTACCGGGGAACTGCCAACTTCTCAGAAGAATCTCGCTCTAGTCTCGCATGGCTATATAGCGGACTCATATTGCATGTTCTGCAACAAGTCCCGCCTGGTTACCATGCCGGCCTCTCATGCAATGAAGGAGTCGGATGAAGCAGTGTTGGCCACCCTGGGATACAAACAAGAGTTCAGACGCACTTTCAAACCCTTCGAGGTGAGTAAAACATGCACATACCACTTTTGCCTGTCAATCGAGGGAAATTTTCCTAGATTTTCGGAGTCGCTTTCAGCGTTATTGGACTGTTGCCATCGATAGCGTGCGTAGTGCCATCCATGTGCTACGTTTACTTTATCTTACATGTCGTATTGCTTCGCAGCTCCGTGCTTTCAAGTGCAGTAATCAATGGAGGGGCTGTGTCAATGGTGTGGGGAGTAGGTCAAGCATTCCTTTACCTGTGTTGCGATTCTTGACGCTGTCTAGTGGGCCTTTGCCTCATTGTTTATCCTATGTATTGGGATCGCACTCGCCGAGGTGGCATCTTCGGCGCCAACGTCAGGTGGGGTACGTGTCTAGACACCTCCGTTGTTGAAAACCGGTAAACTGTCATGCTCTGCAGCTGTACTACCTGACATACAAGTTATCTTCACCTCGGTATCGCAACATTTTGTGTTGGATTGTCGGATGTAGGCAGAATTCTGTGTCTTCATCTCCACTCTGCGGTTTAGTAACTGGCTTCAGACGCGAACACGATTGGCATGGTCACAGGAATTGGTATGTGATACTTCTTTTTTCATTTTACCTTTTGAATGAACTCCTGACTTAGCTTCGGTGAACTGGGGGTGTACTGTTCAGATAGGTGCTGCGGTGAGTATAGGCACCAATGGACAGTTTGTTATGACAAGCCAACAGTCCTAGTAAGTGTCTTCACTGTTAACCCTCAATAACAGATCTGAGGTATCCGACATAGCGGCGCATATGCCGCGATTGTCCTTTCCCAAGCTATCATCTGTAGTCTTGGGTCGAGACTCCTTGCAAGGTTGCAGACATTATACATAGGTTGCAACATCTTGTAAGTCCCGGTGGCGTCCTCCATGTTGGTGATCTAAGCGGTGGGCAGGCTCTGTCTGGTCATCATTTTCGCGCTACCCGTTGCAACTCCTATTGAATTAAGGAATCCTGCCTCATATGTCTTTGGAAACTTCACGAATTGTGAGTACCGGGCAGTGATATCTGGAACTGTCATAATGACAGCATGTAGCGTCTGGATGGCCGGATGTATTTGCATTCATTCTCGGTTTGCTCTCACCCAACTGGACAATTGGTGCGCTAATTTTTCTTGATGATAATTCTTCCTATTTATCAGGGCTTCGAAGGCTGCTACGATTCTGTGATACATATCAGCGAAGAGTCATCTAACGCCGCCACAGCCGGGCCATGGGGAATGGTAAGCCTAACATCGTCCGCATACATGAGCACCAACCCCTGGATTCCAAAAGGTCACTGCCGTCACAATTGCAGCTGTACTGGGATGGGGTCAGTTCAATTCCGCATGTTCGCCGCATCTGTCTTAGCAGTAGATTGACATCAGTCATCAACGTGGTGCTTGCATTTTGCATGGGACCGAACCTTTCCAACCTCCTGAACAGCTCTGTGAATCAACCATTGGCCCAGATATTTCTGAGCTCATTCGGACAACCGTGGGCGCTAGTCATCTGGTCCTTCGTCATCCTTGTGCAGTATGTCCGTCCCCATGCAATCTTGCCTAACAGCTTCCATACCGTTATCAGGTATATGACGGGCTCCACTATAGTGCTAGTTGCCTCCCGTCAATCCTTCGCATTCGCCAGGGACGGCGCACTACCCTTCTCGAAACTTCTTTACAAGATCAACAGGTATACTGGAACACCAGTTAATACGGTATGGTTCGACTGTATCCTGGCGCTCCTCGTTGGATTGTTGGCGTTGCTGGGTACGACAGCGGTCAACGCCGTGTTCACAATTTCGGTGACCGCTCCGTATGTTGCATATGTCATACCAATCGTCGCAAGGTTCGTATTCAAGAACAATTTCAAGCCTGGACCGTTTTCTGTCGGAAGATTGGTAAGCTGTTCAGCGATGACAGAGAACAATGTCAATTTGATCATGGATGCTGTTTCAAGGGCGGTCCAATCGCAGCTATCGCGGTTACGTACATGGCCTTCATGCTCGTCATCTTTTGCTTCCCGTCCAGCCCGGGTCCAGATGCGACTACGATGAACTACACGTCAGTTGTATTGGGCGGGGTGGTGGCGCTTTCGCTTGTGTGGTATTATTTCCCGGTCTATGGGGGCGTATACTGGTTCCAGGGACCAACATCCAATCTTGAGGTAGTGGCATCGTCGAGCAAGTCAGTGGGGAATCACAGGTCGGACGAGGAGAAGTCTTTGGGGAAATGACGGAGTGCGTCAAAGTGTAGGGTACATTAGATGCCGCGTGTAGCTACTAGCACTAGATCTAACCAAAACAATAGTACCGGCCCGTTCGGAACTTCGGAACGAGACCCGGAAGCAATTTCCTTGCGACTCCGATGTTCTCTCGAACTTTTTTTTTGAACAGATGCATCACGCATTGCAGCTGGACGAAATCCTCCTCCATGTCTTTTCTTACTGCCATTCACATTGCGTCAAGACTCAGAATGTCGGCAGGCGTGGTGATTGTTTCAGCACCGCTGAACTTGCTGCACTCGCTAGAACATGTCGTACATTCAAGGAACCTGCACTCAACGTCCTGTGGTTAGAGTTAACCGACCTATCCCCTTTGGCCCGATGTCTTCCCGGGGTTTGTTATCAAATAACCCGGGGCTACAAGGTACGACGTTTCTGAGTGCTACCGTGTTTCTTTCATTGTGGACATCTCCGTGCCATGCAATGAAGTGGTACACCTTTCACAGACCGCTCGAACAAGGGGAGTGGGACATTCTCCGAAGCTATACCCGGCGTGTCCGCTCTATACTGGATATTGGAAGCGCGTTCCACCCCGACTGTGTCAGGACCTTCTTAAGCTCTCCCGGCGCCGAACCGCTCTTCCCACATCTGCGTCATTTGCGTTGCGTATTCGCTAATGAAATTACGCCGTTGCTGCGCCAGCCTTTTCCATCCCTGATTTCTCTTGAATACGTGTTCGCTTTCGAGGGGAATCTCTCTCTGTTCCAGGAATCTCTCGAGTCCTTTCCCCATCTTCCCCAAATATAACAAAACTCGCTATCTATGTGCATTCACCCGAGGGCGTCTTTGACAAAGTCGTTTCCAATTATATTTGCCGCTGGTCGAACCCTCAAGTTGCGTCCTGTTACCAGATCACCTTGAACGTAGATGCGCTCAAGCATTTGTCTTGCATATCCAATCTTACTCGGCTTTCCTTCACGCTGGATGCCTGCACTGCCTAATCAGATCACTCCTATCGATACGCTCTGCTTCAACAGGCTGCAAGAACTGGAATTATACTCCGAGTCTTTGGTCCCGGTATCAAAGCTACTTGCCCTTGTTCAGCTGGCTGCTATCACGGATTTCACTGTCAGATTTGAAGATCTTCCTTCCAAGCAGGATGTCGCATCCTTCTTGGCCACCTTCAGACATCTGGAATGGCCAACTCTATCACGACGTTGGCGTTGTTTCAACATCATTCGCCAGCCCGTTCTTCCCCTGGATCGGATAATGTGCTCGTCTGTGACGACTTGCGGCCCATTATGGCGTTCAAATGTCTGCGTCGCCTAGACTTTAATCTGAATTGGAACGTGGAATTGAGCGACGACGACCTGATGGAACTGGCGTCGGCATGGCACCACCTGGAAATCTTCCTTATAAATCGGGAGTGGGGATGGCGACAGACCTCGCACGGGATCACGCCTGACGGAATCGTCCGCCTCCTGCAGACATCTCAGGTCACTGAATCAACTTGCCCTCGCCGTGGACGCGCGAAGTTACGTTGAAGCGCCACTCACTTTGCCACATGCATTGGACCTGTCACGATCCCTTTCTCTCAATGTCGTCGACTCCACAATTCGAAGCAACCGCTGTTCCAGGCATGGTTGCATTTTTCACGCATCTCATACCCTCCGGTCAGTTCTCCCTAACAGCTGGGGGAAGTCGCGCCTTTCAGTGGACGATGATCGTAGTGCAGCATTCGAAACGCTGGCGTGACGTGTTTACACAGGCATCCAAGGTTTTTGAGCAACGTTATCAGTCCCGAATCAGTGCGCACTAAAAATGATATTTTATTCGTAGCACAATGCATTATCTGCTTTCTTTCAATAACCATGTTTAATTTCCCAAGTATTTACTTAGACTTCTGGTGGTTCATATATTCATAGATCTGTCTTGGTGATGGCATATCATCCCCAGACGCTTAGATGCTTATCATTTACTAGAGGTCATCAGTTGGATGATATTTTTGGGGTGGGTAAGAGTGCGATGGAACTCTACTTCTTGAAGCGATTCAGAGTTTTCTCCTAAATGCTGATGAACGTATCCGCTGATTATTCTCCTGAGACATATATGAGGCGTCTACCCTACAGACAAAGATAAGTTGACTTTTCATCGAAGTATACTTTCAGCACGTTAAGCACACCCGGATGCACGTTGAGAGTTTGGTACTGTCGCATATATGGCTTGAGTCTGAGAGAATGACAGATGAATCCTCGATTCGGCCGCACACTTACTAGTAAGAGGTATGTCTAGCGTGATGGCTTGTAACGCACAAATTGAGTGCGTCTACTCATCAAGGTTGATGACACGGCGCGCGGCCGTCGGCAGACTCTGAAAGAAATCGAGCTTGTTAGCCACAGGGCTAGAAGTAGGTTCGGAGCCCGCTCTCGGTCTTCAAAGCTTCAACCCTTCACTCGATCAATATCAACCTGAAAAATCCAGTTGCTTTGAATGACGACCAACTTGCACGTTTGGTCCAACTTGACTCGGAAGCATGGACTCTGGAGACGTTCTGCCTAAATGAACACACCACATGGGAACCCGCCCGCCTCCCGACGTCGAGGGGCCTTTTACTCGTGCTTGCACGCTGTCCGAAGCTGCATAACCTTGGGCTGTGTGTCGACGATCCGCAACGTGCTCATCAGGGAATTGGAGCTCTCGAATTCACCCCATCAAATAGCCCGTCATCACAGACATGGCCCAATTCTTACTCGCGCATTTTCCATCGCTGATCGACATGGGCCTGGAGGTTATGTCCAAGCAGTCACGGTACCATTCCAGGTAGGAAGAGGTCGTCAAGCAGATTGAAAGGGTTAGCGGTCCAGCTCCGCCATGGCCATGAGTGATGCTGCCACTGATAGTGAAACTGAGCCTGGTGGTCGCATCAATACGCTCGTAAGCGAAGCCAACATCGCCACCAAGCCCGGTAAGGTGATCGACACCTTCGCCGAGAGCCAGAGCACCCAAGGTACTTATAATACTGGAACTGGTGAAGCTAGATGAAGTTGTGTCGGGTCGACGATATGCGAGGTAGGCCGCATTTATACCTAGATGGACGGCCCGAGCCTTACGGAAAACGATGATCGTGGAGGGAAACACACGCTCTTAGGTTGCCACACCGGCCTAAAATTAATTCGAGGTAACATCATCACGGGGGGTGACCGGTAAGTCTTGGCACGATATTTCTCTATAGATGTACTTATGATTAACAGGATTTGATATTGGAGTCGTCTTCGAGGAAATATTATTGTCCTGTACCAGTACTCGCTCCTCGGCTCACAAACATGGGCGGTGGACGGTCCCTTCAGCCCCCTCGATGACAACAAGCACGTTCAAACCCCTACGGCACGAAGAAAATTATTGCAAATTTCAAGAGTTAGTGACACCACAGCGACGCGGTCAGTTGCCCTCATTCATAGTTGTGGTTCAGGCATCACTGGGTACAACAGCAGCCTGAGGAATCATACCTATTTTACCTGACCTGGCCTGGACCAGACACACTGACGGGAAGTTTCGAATGATGCTGACCAAAGTAAAGTCTACAAAATGTATTTCTGGTTGCAATTCGGAGACCTGGGCCTAGATGACATTGGACACTGGCGCAATGTTTACAATTAAACCTGACACGGTGATGCAGTGCTGAAATCTGGTGAAGAATTTCATTAAAGTCGCCCTCACAATTATTCCGGTAAGGCTTCAATTTACGATCCTTGAAGCTTGATGTGGGGAATGCCAGCATTTCAATGGATCAGAATTTCCGAGGATGTCACGGTGTCACGGTAGCGCTGTGACTCAATTCACTGCTCGCCATATGTAGGACGTCCATGTTTCAATCACCAGTGCTTTGTACGTACACATATATGTGGTACTAGCCTGGCAGCAGGGACTGGAAATGAGGTCAGGATATATCCAGGAGTGGATATCGAGGAACTGTTCCAGGGAACATATATTGTCATTGCTGTGCACACCAGAAGACAATTCAGTTGTTACCTCCTAGTTCCAGCGCAGCTACTAGTAACACTGCATCTGTTCCTCCGGTGGTCCATTCAATGCACTCATGTGCCACATCATTGCCATCACTGGTCCCTTTAATCACGGCTGAATGGTCTGAACCGCTCAATCAGGGATTCTAAGGAAGAGGCATCGATCGCGTTCGCCTATTGAGTTGTGTACGAGCATGAGAGCATGTATCGGTAAACACACGATGGCTGGCGCGCATGTCAGGATAAAGATCTTGATTGTCAAGAAAGTGGCCGTGATTGCAGGTGGTCCATTGCCACCGAGCTTGGTTGGTCCGTGGTGATTACGACAGCCTGGCCCGACAATCTGAGCAACTAGCGCTCGATCGAAACCAGGCATCCCATGTTGATACTTTCGTCTGGAGGCAACCACTACAAGCCGGGCTCAGCGTATCCTCGCTAAGCACGGACACACCCCAGGTTGATCGTGGGTGCTCTGCAGATATTAAGCTCGTTCTTGCAACTGCACCTAGACGCGTATCTACCACGATGAGGATTGACAGGACGCCGAGAAACGAGAAACGGTTCGAAACTGACCCGCGTGTCGATTCGGATTTATGTAGGAATTGGTTGGTTTGGATGATGGTGAAGAAACACGCGAGCCGAGTGTGATGCTCATAGTTGGTAGCCAAGGATCAATTGATCATGTTGCACCACTGGCAAGCCCAAGGGCCGTCGCCATCATCGCTAGACTCGGGGTTACTACGAGCGATGTTCTCGCTGACCAGAAGGAGTGGTCAGTAAGGCCTTTAATTCCTTCATGAGACTTTGCACGGCGCTATGTCGCCTTGCCAGTGCTAGGGTTAATCGCAAGTAATGTGCCAGTATGAAATTTAATTCAGGCCCGCTGCCGAACTCGATCAGAAACATAATTCAGTAAGTTTACAGACTCCATTGAACATTTTGATTGGCAATGCCATTCGGAACTCGCCCTCTATGGCCCATTCTTACTTTGACATGTCTGGTCAGGGCATGTCTGAGAAAAAATTTGATGGGTACGGTCCTGTTGCTGTAGTCTGCGACGCCTGAACGTTTGAACCACAATTAAGAATGAGTGCAACTAATGGCGTCGCCACCTGTTATAGTATTGAGTAACTTACTGAAAACTTTTGCTGCATCTACAATTGTCTTCATTGAAACTCCTTCAGGAGATGAACTAGGCGTTACTGGGTTCGTTTCGTTGCGAGGGTCCGTCAACCGGCTCAAATGGAGTCACCATTTGAGGTATGCATGTCCATAAGCCGAGCAACTGAATTTATCCCGCATCGCAATTGGGAGCTGAATGTGGTATCAACGTCTCAAACTTCAATAATTAGAGAATTTAGCACGGTCAGCACGGAGATTAACGTTCCATTGCTCAATTGTAGGCCACAGCATGCCCTGGGGCTCTACAATGTATCACTGCATGATTTTCCAAAGTTGTGGTTTCTCGTAAGAGTTGGCAATCCGTCGAGGTATAAATGCCACCTACCTCGCAGCATCCTTCCCACACAACCTCAGCCTATTTGATCAGTTCCAGTATTATAATCTTCCTACGCCATCATGCTTTTCAAAGCAAACGTTATCGCAATCGCGCTCGCACTTACTGCCAGTGCTGCCAGTCTTCAAGTTGCCCAGGTCAATCCTCAGTGTCTAACCACCATTCCTCCCCTGTGCTGCGTCACCTCGTTGAGCATCAGCGACGTTAACGCGGTTGCCTCGCTCCTCCCGGGAGTCGGTCCGATCATCGCCGCCTTTACCGCCCTTGGCGGCAGTATGGGCATTACTTGCAAACCTATCGGTCCCAGCGGCTGGTGAGTCACATGTTTCATCATCAAGAACCTCGTTTCCGATCACATCCTATGATAGCCCCACACCCACCCAGGCTTTCTGCTGTCTTAACAACAACTTCAGTAAGTGATACAAAGAACTCTTCACTGATACTCCAGACACCGAGCTTACCATTTTTATGATAGACGGCGTTATTGCCTGGGGCTGCACCACCCCAGCCTAAACCGAACCCCAACAGGCCTAGTCCTGTGTCCGCCTACCCCCTAATCCATTTTCGTTGAATGTTGATGGTGGAGATTTGGTTTATGTGTAATTATTCGTTGTGGATGTATTGTCGTCGCCAGAATCTGTTGTAAACAAGCGTCCTGCTGGTCTACGACCAGAATTTTGTTACCTCTGAAGTGCGTAAGATTATGCGACTGTGGCGCCAGATCTACCAGCAAAGTTAAGTCGTTAGCTCTAATAAATAAGTCCTAAACCCACGTCACCTGGGAGCTTTATGTCCATCTACCCTTCCTTGCATCTGTTCCGTACATGCCTCTGACAACACGTTCTGCTTCTACGATGTTGAAAATTTCTCAAAAGTGGATCCATAGGAAGATGTATCGTCGTCGTCGGAACGGAGATCGGAAGAAAACATGATGACGTGTTTGTGCACGCTTGGAATGCGCTGCGCACAACTGAGCGCAGTGTCGCAGGCGCAGCACGACGACCAACTTAAAGTTCCCTTCCACCCACTTCTTACCCACTTCTTCTCTTAACCCCTTGTCGACTACCTCATAACAAACCATGGAAGCTCTCGTTCGCGTGACAGAAACCCTCAAGTCCTTCCGGGTGCGTCAGCTTCTTGTCTCCTCACACATGACCAACGTTGATGAATATGACAGGAGACCCGCTTGAGCGCTCTTCGATCGCCCATCGAGTTCTTTGACATGCACCGTTTGTCAAGACCGGCGGATACCACTCAAGCCGTGTCGGTGAGTACAGCGAGCGTTCGTGACGAGACCAGGGGCGGTCCCTAGCTCTGGTTGGGTCTGAGCTCGCTTTCGTTTCTGGATGGTGATACTTGGTGACACGCTGCTGACGTCGTTTACTTCTTTCCTTGTATTCCACCCGGCGGCGTATCGACCGACGTATATATGAACGCTTGCCCATACTCACGCCTTCGATGGCCCGTCGACGCGATGACGTTCGCTAGCGTATCACCTACAACACCCGCTACTTTTCAGGCAACTACACCCTCATCGTGCTCGTCCTCGCCATTTATGCCCTGTGCGTCGTGCCTTTCCTTTCCTTTCTTTTCCGACAGCTCACCGATCACAGGATCACGAGCCCCCTCTTGTTAATCTCGCTCGCCTTCTCTTTGGCGGGTTCGTCGCGATCAACAAGTTTGGTACGTCCTATCGTTTCCCACGTGTGTTCTGGCTCACCTCGACTAGGACCCGATCCCCTTCAGGTCGGATCGCATGTCATCACCCAAAAAACGCTCTATATCGGTCTGTTTGTCATCGGGCTTCCCCTCTTGTGGCTCTCGTCCCCGTTCATGGTATTTTTCTGGCTCGTTGGCGCCTCGTCGTGCTTGATTCTCGGACATGCCGCGTTGATGGAACCAGGCGTGGAGAGCGAATACACGGCCGTGCAGGATTCGGTATAACACCGTCAGACTTGGATTTCACATTTTGTTTTATTGTGATTCCTTTTTTTGTTGGACACGTCGAGATGTGTGTAGATGACCCTTCCCCCCTTTCGTCTAGACATTACACAGCTATTGGCTACATTTGTCCTCGTACCCCAATTTTGCGTGTTGGTTTCCTCCATGGGTCGTTCCACCGCTTCTGGACACTATCCGACAATCGCGTCTTCTTCCTCTTTGTGCGTCGGACCTGTCGTGAGCTCAGCGCCAACAACACGTCGACGTACACTAGAACAATACGAAAACAATAAAAAAGGACGGCAAGGAAATAATAGATCCATAGACGGCATAGACGCCCATCCTGAGAAATAGACAAGTGCGAACGGACATCAAAGCATGCAAGATCAAGATCCACATGAGCATAATAAATAAGCGACATACGACACACGACAAGAAAAACAGGAAGAAGCACGAGAGAAAAAACAAAAAAGCCACCGCGGGGGCTATAGCAGAGGCAACCATTGACCTAACCATCCTTTAGCACCGCTGAATCCGATCCGAAGAGAACGAAGCTCACCGATGACGATACTCGGCAAATCGAAGATGTCCCGTTTGATGGAAAAACAGAACGTAGCGGGCAACGGCGCGCCGGACGGTTTGAGCAAGACACAATGCGAGTATACTGCCTTGGTCGTGTTTTCAAACGCGTGCGAGGCAAAGTTTTCCCAGTATTCGACGACGGATTGGTTTTCGAACAACTTCAAGGGTCACGACGACGGTGGGAACAAGGACAGACGGAGAGGCATGGGAGGAGTTGCGTCGGTTCGTACGCGGGCCGTAAACAGAAAGAGGAGGAGTAGACAAGGAACAGGGCTTTACCTCATAAATATATTTGCGTTTCCCGACGAGTTCTTCCATCGGCCATTCAGTCAACATGCAAAATTCGGGGGCAACGAGACAAATTTCGCCCGTACGTCGCCACACGACCGTCGGCGTTCCGCTGTACGAAATGAGTTTTTCGAGTTCCTGTCAGGCACGTCACACGACGTGCCTTGTATGAGGGAAAAAAAGTGGCGCACGAGTAAAGAGCGCTGGAAACATCGTTCAACAAACACTTCATCTTCGTCTGTCATGGGCATTTGCAGGGCGATCAGCGATGGGCGGAAAATAGCAAGTGCTCGGACGATGCGTAGAATGTCATTCTTTTCAAATCTGTCACCCATGGCATTCCAACACAGGGGATATCATCAGGAATGGACCTATATAGGCCATGCATGTGTCATGGGGGAGCGAAAAAGATGTACGCACCGGGTTGGGAGATGTTTCATGAGGAAGTGATAACCCTCAGTATAGTCGTAGGGGGTGGAGATGCTAAGCGGCTGATGATATGTTCAGCCGAGATAAGCTGGAATGAAAGATAGAGGACGAACAGAATGGTGGTCCATACTCTGGGGTGTTGAGCTCGTCGATGAAGGGGACGGATGTGTAGAAGTATCTAAGGACTGAGGACCAGCCTCCTTTGATGAAGCGCGTACCATGCCCAATGGGGCGATGCTGTTTGGGTCGCGGGAATAACGCGGAGGAATGGAAGGTGTGGACTGGCCGTGAGGGTATGGAGGATAAGAGATATCGGCGGTAGAATCCTGAGAAGGATGTGAGAATTGTGTGGGAGAGTAGGAGATAAAGGCCGTTGTTGGGGAAGGGTGGGCGGTAGCAGCAAGCGTCGGCTCGGGGATGGACAAACGTGTGGGTTCTGTAAAGGGATATGGAGCTTGGCTATGCCCTGTTTGGTAGTGGGGTTGGGCATGTAGGGGTTCTGGAGACCAGGCCGAGTTTGGAACGGAGGATGGGAGTTGGGGCTGGGAGGGAGATGGGGCGGTGGTGGAAGCGGAATCAGGAGGGCTCGGGTTTCCAAGAATAGCCGATAGGATGGAATACTCAAGGTTTGCAGCCTCTGAGCCAAAAGCGAAGTTAGGGTCGAAGGAAACATTGAAGAGAGGGTCATTGGCGGGGAACGGTTCGGCTGCGGAGGTAGCGGTGAGAGGACAGAAGAAAAGGGACTGGGAAATATTTACATGTCGGTATAGCTGGGAGCGGGTCATCAGAGTTCTTTTCGGGAAGGGAAGGCTTTGATTTCAGTTGGTCTAAAAGGATCACGTGATCAAAAGAGAAGACGAATGAACGAGTGACAGCAACGGACCGAGTTCCTCATCGTCGAGGAGATACTTGGCCTTTTTGCGATGGCCCTCGATGCAACTGCCACTCATACCGCGCTTTATACAACGCTGACAAGGCCGGGCTGTGGAGGGGGGTGAGTAGATATCGGATAGTGAGAGAAAGGACGGACAATCGTCGCAGGTGAGATGGGCCTTTTGACAGTGAGCACAGGCACGGTTTGCCTTTTTCTTCTTTGGACCGTCCCTGTGTTTTCGAGGGGGAAGTGAAGAAGAGTCACCGCTCTCGTCTGGAGAAGAAGCGCGCCTTCGCTTTGGGGGTGCGGTGTTCTTGCGTTTGTGTAGTTGAGCTGGGTTGTCGTGAGACATGTGTGCGGGGTTGACGTAGGAAGTGGCAGACATGTTGGAAGTGGAGAGAAGGGAAGGCGGAGAGGTCGTTCATATATAGCTGTGTGTTGTTGTCGAGCTGGAGGAGATCTCCAGCTGTCCACCTTTAATATTATTACATAATTATTATTTTATTTTTCGTTCCATGAAGAATCGACTCGCAAAACTCGCGCTGCTCATCGGACGAGAATGTGCATTGAAAGAATTCGAATGGATGAAACGAATGCAACCAAAAAACATTTCAAACTACATCGACCGTAGAATTGCCGGCGAACCTCTTCAGTACATCCTCGGTATCTTCTCTTTCTTTGTACCAAGATCTCTGCTCATTTCTTGTAGGTACAACCCCTTTCGGTCCACTTGACCTCCTCACCCGTCCACCCACTCTCATTCCCCGTCCAGAGACAGAGGACTGGGCTCTTCGTCTCGCCCGTGATTACACACCTTCTCGCCCTGTCCGTGTCCTCGACTTCTGCACCGGCTCAGGATGCATCCCATTGTTATTATGTCATCTTTGGCCCCCAGGCAGCACCCGTGCGGTTGGCGTGGACATCTCCCCGGATGCCATTCGGCTAGCAACCGATAACACCGCCCGATCACGCGCACGCCTGGGCTTTTCTTCCTCCACCGCCGCTCCCCATCCCAACTGCCTCCGAACCCAATCCCATCCCGATTATCCGCCCCGCAACGATCCCGTCCCCCAGCGCCAATCCGAAAACCGAAACGTCTTCACCCCGCTCTTGGGCGACTTGCTCGACCCTGACTTGTTCGGCCGTCTCGATCCCCCACCGCCCTTTGACGTCATCACCGCTAATCCTCCCTATATTCCTCTTGCCGAGTATCACGGCCTTTGCCCGTCCGTTAAGGATTACGAAGACCCTAGAGCGCTCATCGGCGACCTCCCCGGCGCCACCTTCAAAGACGGCCTTTCCTTTTACCGCATCATCGCCGCCCTCCTCGCCCGCGGTGGCGTCCTCGCCACCAATGCCATCATCGCACTCGAAGTCGGCCACAACCAGGCGCATGCAGTACAGCGCATCCTCCATAACACCCCAGGTCTGCCCCTCGCACAGGTCGGCGTTTGGAAAGATCCGTGGAACAAGGCGCGCGTCGTCTTTGGGCGCGTCGCATGACCACCTCATCAGGTTCCTCCCGACTTGCGGCTTCCGCACGCGGCGTTTATATCAACCATTGCCTAGTAACATTGACAGCTACATGATACGAAATATCGCATCCAGTCGTACGGGTGATACATAGTTGAATTTAGTACTCTTTAATGTCTCCGACTGCTAATCCACCTCAGTTCAAGATTGTCTTCGGCCGAACCCCGCCCCGAACCCCGCCCCGCCCCCTGACGAGCCTCCTTTTAGCCTCAATGCTCGGTTTCCACAATGCACAAATTGTTTCAGGAAGGTCGCCGATACAGACGCGACCTGATTGGTTGCCTCAAACTTTAGCACCACCCGCTCAAACGTAAATCCCAAACCATACACACGCGCATCCTTTTTCCCCATCCATCCCCAATCAATGTGCGTCCAGATAACTCCCGTTCTGACAATCGTTGCTATAGTAGTCTATGTCCGCAAATTTTTCGAGCTTCCTCCCAGCTTGCGGATCTCGGTGTTCAGATATCCCCGTTCTCCCATGCCTCCAACAATCGTCCCAGGTGCCGTTGCATCCCCCCAAATGTCATCCCGTCCGTCATAATAAACACCCCCGGACACGCACTTGCCCCAACTGCGCGCACCACATCGTACACCCACTGCTGACACCACCAATCCGCACGGTGCCGCCATACGGGTACCTGCCTCACCACGCGCTCAAACACGCCCAGCTGCCCCGGGCTCACCCACCCCACCACGTGTGTCCCACGCCAGTCAGCCAGTGCAGACGGCTCAAACATCACATCGGGTAGGAACTGCGCGGTGTATGTGTCGGGCGTGCCCACGAGCTCGTAAAAGTTACCGACGGGCCCAGAGAGGGACGCAGACCTGCTGCGCGGCGAACTGCCAGTGCATGGCGCTCGTAGAGGCGCGGTACGCACGAAGAGGGCCCAGTGAAGAGGAGATGGCTGGCTCGGTGTGCACTCGTCCCGCCAGAACTGGACGAGCTCGATTGGGTAGCACCCGGAGGGGACTTGGACTGGGGTGAGCGGGGGCGTCGAGGTAGGTGTTGGGACTGGCGGGCCGGGGGGTGTCGTGGGTGTCGAAGGGACAGCGTCGCCCGGAGCAGGCGCGTAGGGCATGTTAGGTGCGTATTCAGAGGCAGCGCCGTGGGTCGCGTTCGCCGCGTGCCCTTGAGGGGTTGCATAGTTGTCTATCGATTATGCGCACGGATCATCAGTCACGCGTTAACGCCACAAAGACAAAGGAGAGAACATACCAGCACCGTTACCGTGATTATATGCGGACATCTTTTCTGATTCGACCACACGTTTGACGTTGAATCGACTTGCGTACAGCTGGATGGGGAGCCGGCGCAAGGAGAGAGAGATCTTATACCCATGCCACATCGTCACGTCGGCGAGGCGTTGGCTGGACAGCATTGTGGTGGCGATTGACCGTTGGGCGTTGTGGAACGCGCTTTTGTTTCCGTGGTCCGAGAGATTAATTAATTGGAGGGGGTGGCCGCGTTGTATGCTTGTTGAATGCTTTCATGTCCTGGTTGGTCGAGACTCAAGAATTTCAGTGCGTGCCAAGAGGACAATGGTGACGCGTGTACGACACGGCGTTGGCTACCTCCAACGTCCAAGCACCTTGAAGATGTGTCATGAAGATGCGTCAAGTTAGGGCCACAAAAACCGTGAGGCAAGGACCATGAAGATGTGACGCTGGGAGTCCGAACATCGGACGACACCAACAAGGGAAATGAACCCGCGACGTCGTTTCAACTACAACACATTCATCATCTCGCCTTCGATCGCCCAAGGTACTCCAGTTCCTCGTTCCTTGGAGAGCCACGTTCGAGAGCGGCGGAAAAGTCACACCATAGCGCTTCTGAACAGTTTCGCAACACACCGGTGAACGGATACATAGAAAGAAGTCATGAAACGCCTAGGGGATCCTCACGTTACCCATCTGAGGCAAATAGAACCAACACCAGAGGGAAAGACACGAGACCATGCCAAGCTGTGTCGTTCATCAAGTCATGTTGAGTCGAACGCCGCGTGTCGAGTGCATGTCAACAACACTGGATGGGGAAGAGCGGTAGTAAATGGATTCTTCGGACGGGCACACCGAACAGAAATTGAGGATAATATGAACGCAAACATCGCGGAGACCTCGTAGAATGAACAAGCGCGCGTCCGGTTTCAATACTGATAAACCGTTGGAGAATGACCAACTGCGATCACATGAGGCTGTCCACAGAAGACTCGGAGATGGAATGTACACCGAGAACATGAACATGGAGGCGCACATGAACTGCGGTGGATGGATATCCATGCCGCGGGGTCGGTCAGAAAAGGAGGACTATAGCAGCCGTGACTGACCAGGCTCCAGCAGGCTCCATTGCTGTTCCAAGTCCACTCCATCGAAGTTCCGGGCCGTTCAAAACATACAGAGAGAAATAATTCGAAGAGGCAAGTTAAGAAGGACCTCCATTGCTCGCAAACGGCGGTTGCCGCATACTTCCCACTGGCGAATCGAAGTAGAGGATGAATGGTATCACAGGACTTGGCTAGACCCGGATCGTTGTTGCCACGGGTCAATTTCCAATAAGTATGGTGAGCAAATGCCCGTCCTCAAGTACCTCCATACCCGCGGAGGAACTACAGACGTAGACTAACCCTCGGAGAAGCAAAGCTGAGGAAATTAGTCATACGAAGTCATCTCGGAAGTCGATCCGGATTGAGCGTCATCAAGTTCTGGGGTTATTTCCCTAGTGAAGACGGGGATGTGCCGCGACGTGTGACGTGGGACCTTACGAACTTGGAATCGAATCTCGCTCCCGAACACAGAGGAAATCACCGCGTACGTTCTGCTTGCGACACGTTGCAGTCAACGTAGAGAATCAATCTTGATTGCGGCATCGGGCGAGTAGGTAGGCCCTCTTAGATCCATCTCGTTGTCACGACCAAATTCAAGAAGGATTCCAGGTATGTCTTGCAGTGGGCCGTTGGCCGGACACGGCTTCCAGAAGACGCCACAAAGGTTCCGGAGAAGGTGGAGATGAAGTGGCCTTTGTCGAACCCCATGAACCCGTAATTCGATTTAATCCGGGTCCTACTCCGAATGAATTGGAGAGGGTTCCATTCTGTGGACGTTGAAAGGAAATAGCCAATGTCACACGAGAGATGCTGCCAAGTGGTCCTCGCGGGCAAAGTAAAGTGCAGCGCCCTGCGCTGTTCGATGGAATAACGGTGCTTACCTCCAATTCATCGACACGGGTGTCTTCTGATTGTATAACCGCGATCGCCACACTTTGATGAGACCGACTGCCTTCCGATCTTGAAGTGTAGACTTGATTTGGGGAGTATACCACACGGTGAGGGCCGCGTCCCCATTGCATCTTGCTCCCTTGCGTCCAGTTTGGCGCAACACATTGTACAATCGATTCCAAGCGGACGTCGAAGACGAAGAAGGCAAGAGAGAACACCGAAGTATGCCTCGTGGCCGCGATGATGATAGACTACAAGGTAGATATCAAGGGCGAGATGAACACGAGTGCCAAGATATGATAGGATCAAACAAGCATTTGATGGACCGGCGTCACGGGTCGCGACTTGTTGTCCAACTGACAAGTCGTTCGCCCACTGAGCGCGAGGGTTCAAGTTACCAACAACTTGTAGTCATACTAGGCCATCGGCCCGGGCGTGACAAAGCAGGAGGCGCGATTGCGAGTACGCAAGCGGTGGAAGAAAAGAGAGGATGAGTTGGAGTTGAAGATCGCAGCCTACTTATATGTGCTGGTGACAGACAAAGAGCCATCTCGGAAGCATCTGGTCGGACAGGAACGGAACGGAGTCCTTGAGGTGCGACGAGTTCCGAATTCGACCTTCACAAGTTCTCGCGCCGATGGCTCCTGACTAGATCTCCACAACCAAAATATATTTATAAACCTCAAATTCAAGAAACGTTCAAGAAATAACATGGGTCTCGCAGCATGCAGGTTTCCAGGGCGGAAACCACAATGGGATAGACACTCATAGACCACTTCAGCACGAATCAACTCGACGCTCCTGGAAAGCCTTTTCTGCCGCCGAAAACCATCATACCAGCGTCGTGAGTGGCCAATCATGTTTGTCGTCCACTGAAACTCAGGACTTGTCCATTCCATGAGCGAGAGGTAACCGAAGGACATGAGATGTGCGAAAATCATCTCCGACGCAGACGCCGGTTCGATGATATAGTCGACGACATCGATGAAAAATGAGCGTGGCAACCCTAATTGGGGGTGAACAGATGGCGGGCTATGAGGCACTTCGACAGAACCTCGCGCATCAATGGCGAGAGCAAGTCGACTCAATAACTGACACGTCTGCAAGAGGCGGACAATTGCATTTGGTGTGATCCCACCCGAGGTTTGCCGCCACTCACCATCTGCTAGATTTATGTTCCACTGTAGATTGAGATCCAGGCGAAGTAGATTTTTGAAAGATTATAGGCCGCGAGTCTTTCAGAGACAAGTACGATATCTGATCTATGACTGAGCGACTCAGAAGGATGCGACATTCTGCTTCGAAGGAGGATATTTGAATGTGACAGTCAAATCCGTGATAGCATACAGCTGAATACGGGTAAGAAACCTTGATATTGAGATCAAGGACCCGGTGCGTAGTTTCAGTTTTTGTAACTTGTTGAAGCACAGCGCGTCGAAACGAATGATCTGGTCTGGAAATGCGGCATGCAATGTAAAGGAGAGCCAATTCAGGTTTGATACGCAAGACAAATGTTTGAGTGCATCCGCATTCAAAGTAGTCTCGCCACATGAAGTAATCCGAGGGTTCGGCCAGCGACAGCTGGCCCCAGATCCCGCACTGCTTTGACGGCACAGCAATCAACTACGTGGGCGCTTTGGTAAAATCGGTTTAATTTTTTAATTTGGCATGTAACACCTCTGACTCATCCTGTGTGTCATTTTGCTTACTGTATCTTGTTTTTTTTTTTCGATCATTTCACCGAAGTGCGGTGATCCTACACTGTGTTCATTTCGCCGAGGCTCTCTATTCCTCAAATCAGCCTTTCTTGCCATGGTGCTACTACGGTAATAGTGTGCCTCGAGTGATCCAATTCTTTTATCGAATGGATGCTGATGCTCGTTTAATCACTCTCATCGCTTGATTGATCGATCAGGCCTCGGGGTCTGCTTCGTCGAAGGCGCGTGTCAGTGGTTTGGGAACATCGGCGCCAACGCCAGTGCCCTCCAGGAACATCCTTGCACTCTCGCGCATCGGCTGCTCTTCTTGCTGTCAATGACACTCCTACTCCCCTCTTTCGACGATGCTTCTCCTCTTGCCGGTTCATTTGGTAGATGAACTAGCCTGGTCATCGCATCACTTTTCCCGGCAAACACCCAACAAGGATTCATACAAGAGCTTCGAATCAGCTAAGTATGCACCCGTTCCGCTGTTTTTGCCGAGTTTGGCGTGGTGTTGAGCTCTGACTCGGACACACGCGACGACAGTGACAGAAACAGCTGACCCATCAACACACAAGGTCAGACGTCTCCTTTTTCCCCCTGATGCACGGTCCAAAACGAGACACGATCACAATGCGCCGTGCGCCGTGTAGGTCTCGCATCTGCATCGGCAATCATGTAACATGATGGCAGCCATACTCATCATACTGTTTATCCTGTCAGGAGCGTACCTGGTGGACAGGCTTTGGCTGGGAAAAGGTAGCGGATTTTCAAGGATCAAAAGTGCGTGGGTGTACACACGTGCCGAATGCCCTGCTATCAACGTCATAGGCCGCGGATCTTCCAGTTTTTGGACGGTACTGTCACTTTCTGTAGTATGGAATTTATCGAAGTTCGTGGAAGGGTGCTCGCAAAAACAGACGCGAATCAAAGATTTCCCACACTCTGCAATCATTCCGTCTCCGGGCTCTTTCCTTTACAGAGAGATGGCCATCGACGTCTCGCCGCTCTCACACGTTACCCCCATCCATCGTGCCACCTCAAGGCCTCACCCCGGTTCGTCGCGACGAGACACGTAGTCGCATCGTCGACGGTCGCGTTCGCCATCCTACACCCCGCCCCTCCTACACCCACACCTCGCCCCTTCAAATTACACGTCACCCTCGCCGTCCTATATACCTCACCTCACCTCACAGCCGGTTTGTGATAACCACGCGACACGACATGACGTTGCTCATTCGTCTTTGAAACACCCCATTGCTACGCCAACCTCTCCAGTCTTTGATTTTTCTCGATTACTCGTTCCCCTTCGAGGTGAATTTAGCTCTCTTCCGACTCTTCCGAGACTCTCGAGTCTTTTACTGGTGTCTCCAAATATCACACAGTTTTCCATCTGAGTAGATGAACCTCTGGAAATCTCAGACCAGCCTACCTCCTTTGATTAGACTATCTGTGAGCAGTGACATCGAGGCGATGAGTAAATCACCGCATCAAAGCTCCACAAGCTTAGCTAAGCAAATAGACAAACGCATCACGAAAAGCGTCGAACCGGTGGCAGGATGTCCCAGCCTGATACATGTTGTGATGGTGTATAAATCTATATAAACAATATATAAACTCATATGAACCCACTACCATCAGCGAAATAGTGTGCAAACAGCCAACCCGTGTGGATATTTTTTATATTATACGAATTTTACAACTTGGACGCCATATAAGGAGTATATAGTATATTTGCACTTTTCGTGATGCGGAAGTGAAGAAGCCCACCAAACATAAGTAGTACTTACTTCCGTCCTTCAACGTCAACGTTCAACATCATTACAGCCAGGTGAGGTTGCCGTCTCTTTCCCTGAAACAGGCTGCAGAGTCAGTGAATGATCATCGATGCTATGAGGTATTGAGCTTGATGTTGATGACTTGCACTGTGTCACTACGATCATTCAGGTCCAGACCACTGGCACTCATAATGGTTTGTAGTAATGGTATAATGTCAGCTTCACTGGCAGATCAGGCTTTATTCCCACTTTGTGTCCAAGTACCAGTAGTACTTTATACGAGATCCAGGGAAGTAGCATCCACAGCATCTCATCAAAATGTATGAAACCAAATGACGAATAAGTAGAAAATAATCGGACGCATGATCAAATATCTATCTCTGAGACCATCCGAATCGTCTAACTCGAACGTTGCAACTTGAATGAACATCGCTGTTGACGTGTTGAGATCCGAGTGTCCACGCATGTCAATGGCCCAGGTTTGCAAAACGCTAACTTGAATGCGATGCGTGCATATTACGAGCCTGAAGGCCTTACGCTCCAACTAAGAGAATCGGCGAGAACACAATATTGTGCATGTATTTCACGATTTCTGCAACGATAACCGATCAACTACTCAGGGATTGGCACCCGCACGACTAGTTGTGCACCCACCCGGAGTCGTTCTCAGGCTCCTGAGTGAGCAGATCTTCGACAAATCGCGGGCGCTCTCAGGAACGGCGGCCTAACTCAATTTCTTGATCTTCAAGTTCTCTGCTTCTCTTTTCGCCCGCGAGGCGGCGACTTCTCAAAGTTGACTCTAGCTTGCGCATGTGCATCCCACATTCGCTCGCAAAAACAATGGTCTGCAGTTGTGCGTCCGATGAGTGAGTGAGCAGGGTCCATTGAAACTTCCACTGCGAGGTTGATCCGCACGTCCGCATTTTCCGGCTCGTGGCAAGCATCTTCTCAATGCTAGCCTTTACGAATGACAATGATTATTTCATAGGAATCAAACAGAACAACACTGGCAGATACGTACGACTTGGTCAGAGATGTTTCTGAACCTCTTCGGCACGTTCGACAGCTTTGCCATGCCATCGCCTTGCGCTCCGGTTCACCCATCTCCTTTTCGCGCATGGCACTGACAGCAAAGTACTTGTTCTATGCCTTGGCCTTCTACGTCACGAGGTCCGAGTCATCAGGTTATCAGTCACTTTCAGGTTGTATTCTGCTCGGAGGCGAAGAAGAAAGTGTTTGAATCGGTGGGTACGTATGAAGGAAAGCTGCGAATGGCTGCCCATCAGGTGTTTTTTTTCTTGATCCAGCACTGATCCGAACCTTCCCAGAGAGAACTCAGAGAAGACAGTCGGTCAATCTCCAGTGCGAACAGATGTCTCCGCTTGCGCTTGTTGTTCTGTGCCAGTAACCGCAACTTTTGGAACTCGGCTTTCAAGTTCTTTGTCTCGATCATTGCTTGACTTGAGGACGTTGGTTTGTTGGTTTGAGTCAATATTCCGATCTTTCCCGCTTTACATAAGTTTAGTGGCTGTACACATTCAACTTGCTAGTTGGAACTTCATTGAAGAAGACTCAGGAGGCGCAATTTTCACTAGTCAGAAATTCTCAGAATCGCTTTCGAGCCAAATGAACCGGAAAGACCACAGAGATAAGATATAAGCGGCTATAGGTTAGTAAGCGAGTCGTTAAATAGCCTACTAGTAAATCGATCCGTATCATCGACTTCATCTTCGCACACGGACACCACCCAGTGACCGACTGAATCGCCACAGATGTCTTATGAAACCATCCCGCTCGACGCGTTCCCGACGACGTTTGGTCAGACAACCGGTGAGTATCAGTTTCTTTACGTTCCACCATCACCCTTTGTTCACTCGTGCTTGTGCGTTGCCATAGAGCTCTCCAGCGCCGCCCTCGGTGGCAAGGTCGTCAACGTCTCTGATGAGTTCTTCGCCGCGGCGTTTCATCTTCTGCTCGTCGAGGTAAGCCCTCTCGAATCGCGATTTGATTGATTTGATCTCCGATCTGTCTGAATCGTCGACCATTGTGACGTAGCCCGCCCCAAGTATGAAAGGCCAATTCGGACCGAACGGCGCGCTGTATAGTGGATGGGAGACGAGGAGACATAACCCGGCATTTGATTGGTATGGTCGTGCTCCCGATTTGTTGCATCGTGAGTTGATTAACGTCAGGATTCAAGGTGTATCGTCCGTCTTGGGACGACGGGCACGATCGTCGGGTTTGACATCGACACGTCTCATTTCAATGGTGAGCTCACCCTACGTTCTCTCTTGCATGTACCAGAATCACATGCGATTCTAGGCAATGAAGCACCTCTGGTGTCGGTCGACGCGCTCCTTTCCCTTGAATCCGAGTCCGAGTTAGACCCCAACGATGCGATGGTACATGTTCCAACACCTGCTCCTGACATCTCCCTGACCACTCACTTGTCTCTGTTCCCAGTGGACAGAGATCCTCCCGAAAGTCCCGCTCGGACCCTCGTCTAGACACTTCTTCAAGATCCCCGAAACTGCACGGTTCAACCATGTCAAACTTAACATGTATCCAGATGGCGGTATCGTAAGCCCGGATCAATGGCATTCCGAGCGGTTGGACTGAACGACAACATCGTAGGCACGCTTCAGGGTGTATGGCCACGTCGCGCCAGTTCAACCAGCCGACGACACAGAGCCGTTTGATATGGCCCATGTTTTTGCTGGTGGACGGGTCGTATACACGTCTGACCAGCATTTTGGGGTCGGTTCGAATTTGATCCTACCAGGGCGAGGTGAGAATAGGGTTCCTCTCAATTAGGCTGTCTGATAAATTACATCGTCGTAGGCAAGGACATGGGAGACGGCTGGGAGACCAAGCGAAGTAGGCAAAAGGGACACAAAGACTGGGTCATCATTCAGCTGTGAGCAACCTCTTCGCACGTCGACTGGCTGATTGACAAGTGGTGCCTATCTTGCGTTGTGACGTATCCGGATCTTCGCAGGGGAGCCCCAGGAAGGCTACAGGTGGCTGAGATTGACACGGCACATTTCAAGGGTAACTTCCCGGAGAGCTGCGAGTTGCATGGATACCTTGCAACAGAGCGGGATGTGCCGAAGGGTGACAGCGAGCCGTGGGTCCCGATTTTGACCAGGGTAAAATTGGGACCGCATCGGAGGCATTTCTTCCAATTGGAAGCGAACCCGGCGGAAGTTTTTAGCCATGTGAAAGTGACCATCTACCCGGACGGGGGGATCAAGCGAGTGAGGATTATCGGTACCAGAGGGCTAACTGGGCAAACCGCGGGGGCAATTGTATCGGAGAAAGGATTGGTGGATACAGAAGAAGCTTCCCGAGGGTACATGGAGAACAGCGGCCAGGCGGTTGCCAAGGCAAAGATTATTCCAGTTCTGCCGTTGACGCATGAAGCGTTTGTACGGTACGGACAGGTGATTCAGGCGTACGGCGATCATGTGGCTGCACCCCGTGGCACGAAGATTACGCCCGCCAACGGTGGTACTGCGAGCAAGTTACACAAGCTCGCCTTACCACGGTCGTCGTATCCTGACAATGCGGGCGCGACATGTGGGCTGTCTGTGTACCGATGTCAGCCCGTTACGATCGAGAATGGGCGATTGAGGCTAGCTGTGTTGGAGCGGCATCCATACACGAATCAGGCCTTTGTGCCGATGGGAGGAGGGGGAATTGAGGGGGACGAAACGATTCGAGAGCCAGGGAACAGGTACTTGGTGGTGGTAGCGTTGAATGGAAAGGACGACAAGCCGGACTTGAAGACGTTGAGGGCGTTTGTGGCGAGTGCGGGCCAGGGAATCATGTATGATACAGGCATTTGGCGTAAGTGCGCTATCGTTGCTTACATTGCCGGTTCACTCATGGTTTTCGACAGACCAACCGATGACTGTTCTGGACAAGGTGTGTGACCAGATATTCCTCTGCTATCTAATGCTGATATGACCGATCAGCTAATGGATTTTACGTGCGTCGAGACGCAGGTTGGGAACGGTGAGCAGATGGACTGTGAAGTGTTGGACTTGAAGGAAGCAATTGACTTAGTAGTCACTATGTAAGCAAGACTAGTCGGAGTTTGAATCGAATCGAAGACCAACTTTTGGCCACTTTCTTTCTTGTCTTTATGCGATGATGGAATCGAGAAAACGCCCTCTCTCAGAAGACAGCGAACTCGCCTCACAACCAAAAAAACGAGTCGTTACTTCACCCGGCGTCAGCGCAAGTCCACCCTCCGTTGCCAACGGCACACTCGACGCCGCCCCAGAGCCAACGGCGGACGACCAGCTCGAGGTGGGCACACCCCACGTCGACCTCTCCTTCGTAGTCACACTTCCTCTCCCCTTTTCTACATTTTTATCCATATAGTTGTTCCGCAAAGATGCCTTGTTTC
Source organism: Chiua virens (assembly GCA_019787685.1). Lineage (NCBI taxonomy): Eukaryota > Fungi > Basidiomycota > Agaricomycetes > Boletales > Boletaceae > Chiua > Chiua virens. The sequence goes on from JAHNUO010000003.1 coordinate 352,434, forward strand.
GTCGGATGCGCCATTACGCACGAGAGAACGAGAAAAGTCATGCGCGTATCGCACAGTTGGAACAACGCAAGAGTACGTGTGAGGCTGGTTTGGTCGCGATCGCTGCGTGTTGGGAACAGGTGGGCCGTTTCCATGTTACTCACCGGGTTGTTGGCCGACGGCTTACCCTTTGTTTCGGTTTCGTATCCTAGTTGGTAGATACGATACGAACGCTAACGGCCCAGGACGACATCCCCGATGTCGTCGTCGAGACCAAAGGTGGGTCGGTTTACTGGATCGAGTGCAATTTGTCACTCAGTGATTCGTGGTCGTCTACAGACTTGTTTGATCTCTCGCAACATGTATCCGCCGACTCGACTCTCAAAATAGCACTCGAGCAAAACATGCACGCCACACAACGTCTTGTTACCAGTTTCCTCAAATCACGGCCAGCGGTCGGTAATGACGCTACATATCAGAGTTGCCAAAAAGCGCAGACAGAGGTGCGCGTCGGGCTATCTAGTCTTGTCTCGTCCACTTAAAGGTGTAGTGTACGGCATTGCGTTCCGAGGTGGCGGCGATGCGGAAGCAGTTGGAGGAGGTAGAGGCAGATAGGGCGCGTTGCCAAGAAGAACTTTCGGCTGCCGAGATGCGGATTGATCGCTTGAAGAGTAGTACTGTGGCGGCTATGCAAGCCAAGGCGTCCTCGCCACCTAGGGAAGGATCAGCAATGGAAGATGTTCAGCTCGGGAGTGGTTCGCCACCAGGTCATTCAGATTCTTCACCGGTGCGTGTGTGATGAATGCGTTTGTTTTTTGCTAACAGGTTGCTTAGCATCCTCAGGTAAATGGACACGATCACCCGCCGCCCGGAGATCCGGAGGAATTCCGGGAAATTTTGAAGAGCAAAGACGAACGAATCTCGATGCTGGAAGCTGAGAATAACTCTCTGACGGATGAGGTCACCCGTCTGCAAATAGAGGTAAGGCTGCCATCGTCGGGTTTGATTGCCTTTAACCATCTGTGCTCAGATGAGAGCGCCGTCGGTAGAGGTCATCAGTGAAACCCTACATTACAAGCTTTTGTTCGACCATGCATCATATCTGGAGACCTCTCTCGCCGACAATACAGAGGAAATTACTAAACTCAACGAAACGCTCGATCAACTGCGGACGTCGCGGAAAGAGTTCGAGGAAGAAATCCAAGTCCGTCGTAGCAACGTTACACTGTCAACTATTCTCACATCACGTAGGTTACAGCGCAGCAAGCGATGCAAGAACTCAAGACGCTCTTGTCAAAACGGGACGCGGACAACCTTCGAGTTCGGGAGCTCCGTGATCAGTACGGCGCAGAATTGTCCGAACGGAAAGCCAGAGATTCGGTCAAACTTCAGTCCATACATGAGCTGAAGGAACTCGCGGAGTCACGATCTGAGCGGATATCACAGTTACAGTCCGAAGTTGCACGGCATAAAGCAAGGCTGGCGGCACTGTCAGGGGACGAGGACCTCATGAAGTACTTTTTCGAGGGCAAGGCTGACGATCTCGATTATGTGCGCAGCTTGAAGCAGAAACTGCAGTAAGAGATCCATGTAGGCTCGGTGTTCTTTACCAGCTGACGGTTTGCCAGTGAGGCTGAAGCCAGGTCTGCGGCGCTCGAACAATCCTTGTCTATGTTAAACAACGATCATCCCGATGTTGCGCGACATACCTCAAGTGAAGCAACCGCCCGTGAGGAACTTGCAATTATGTCGAAGGAGCTGGCCCGCTACCGTTCTATATTCGGCGAATCCTCCACGACAGAGACGCATAACCTTGCGCGACAACTTGAAACAAAGGAGGCCGAGCTCCAAAAGTTGCGGTTACTCACAGAACAACAAGCGCAAGCAGAGACATCCCTATTCGCAGAGATTGACCGTCTGTCTTCTCTCTGGGAGGGTTTGGACCAGCAGGTGAAGAAGAAAGTTTTTGACCTTGGTGCATTCGAGGAAAGGTTGCAAAAGACGGCCCACGAGGTATTTTGAAAATTTTAAATCCAACGGAATATAAAGTGACTGATGATCCGACGACCTGATATAGAAAGCCAAGGCGGAAAACAAGTACTTTGCTGCCATGCGCGAAAAGGAGATGGGCGAATCGGAGCGTAAGGCGATGGCACGTCAACTTGAGAAACAGGGTAAAGCTGTAGAACGTGCCGCAGAGGTTGAGAAACATCTCTCTACCCAAGTCGTGCGTATCCTTACTGTTCTGTTTGATTCCCGTGAAATCATGATCATCATTTGCAAAGGTTGACATTGAGAAGATGCACGTCATGAGCCGGAGGGCGGTGGAAAATGCGGACAAGCGAATCAAAATGCTTGAAGCAGAGGTTTCGAAATGGCAGGCGTTGGCAGAGATCGAGAAGAAACGCCTAACAGAGGTACGTCTATGCGTGTTCTACCCTTTCAGTCTACCCTGCTGGTTCACTCATCGAACACGACTGCAGATAATTGCTTTTACAAGTGAACGTGGTATGTACATGCGCAAGCTAGAGTCAGCTTTGAGAGCTACCGAGGAAGAGGTCTCGCGGACGAAAAAAGAAGCAGAGAAGAAGATCAAGAAATTGAGTTCGGCTGCTGTTCCCGCGAGCGCCCGGGAAGAAGCGCTTTCTCAGGAGAACGAAGGGCTATGGGTGAGTGTCCAACTGGTCGCGCCGTGGCCCAATTAGTTGATCGGTTACTCGTACGCAGAAAATCGTGAAATGCACGACATGCAAACAAGGGATGCGTGAAGTCGTGTTGACGAAATGCATGCACAGTATGTTGCGCTCTAGATTCTTTTGGTTTGTCAGGCTCATGTACGCATCGCATCAGCGTTTTGCAAGCCTTGCGTAGACACGCGTATCTCGACACGTCAACGGCGGTGTCCACATTGCAACCTCGCTTTTGCCCAGAGCGAAGTGCAGACGGTTTATTTTCAATAAATCGTTGGACGGGTTGGATGGCCCCAGTCAGATGTCGGACAAGCGTTGGTATATTTTGACCCTTTTTTCCTCTTCCCTCCCCAATCCCCTTTTCATCCTAGCAAAGTATGTTCTCGCTCTAATGCCAACCGTACGTTTTTCGACCTTAGTGGGGACAATCAAATAGAGGTAGATATCTGACCAAGCGCGTCCGACTGACATTTTTTCTTTCCTCGTTGCTCGTCCAGAAAGTATATGTAGCGTCCTTTTACTTGTTACTTGTCTGTTTTTATACATTTTTATGATATGCTGGATGGATGGTGCGTTTCATAATAAAGATGATAGCATTCTGAAAACCAGACTTAGCTGGTATAGTTGACACTGAGGTTGGCCAATTGGCCACCGTTCATGTGTGCAAGTCACCGGCATAATAGTCATGTATAACTATAACTAACGAAATGCCATCTGTACATATATGTACAGCCGTGTTACGGTATGGTAAGGACCGTCACACTGGCGTCCGAGAGCGAGCAAGACATCCAACTTGAAACTCTGAACAAAGAGATTATTCTTGTCCCGAATCAACCCGAGACTGGCAACGCCGCTTGATCGTCTCCGAAGTTCGCCCGAGTAAACACGTCTCTCCACGTGTCGGCATGTTCCCGTATTCAATTTGGCGTAACTTCTATTCCGAGCAGCGAACAATAGTCGGTCGGAGGCCGTTATCTTGCGAGAAACACTCCCATGGCCGGAATAGCAGCTGGAGTGATAACCGAGTCGAGGAAATCGACGGAGAACGAGCGTGATGGTTCGATCTCCGAGTAGGGTCACGGTGCGAGGACGATGGACTGGGAGGCGCTTCAAGACAGCCTCGGGTATCGATCGCGAGGGCGAGTTGACTTCTGCAAGAGCCGGACCATTCCCTCGGGTGTGATCCCGTACAAGCCTCGCCGCCGCCGCCGCCGCCACCACCACCCCTTGTGCATGAAGAGACCTTCTAAGCAGGGCAATGCCGACGTCAATTCCAACGGATCGTCATCTGTCAGACCGACGCTCCGCTGAAGATCGAGTTCGAAGTGGCGCAGATTTTTGAACGCCATGGTGGGCCGTAAATCGTCACGAACAAGCCTGAGTGCAGGATCCGACTTGGATCTGGGAAACTCTTGGGATATCTGACAGGAGTGATGTGAAACGACATTTGGATCAGGTGTAACTCCACGACGGAGCCGGCGGCGGCAGAGGTTCGTAAAACGGCGAAGAAAGCTGAAAGGTCTTGCTTGGACGGATTCATTTCGAGCCTGACGTCGAAATCAGTAATATTGCAACAGGCGCGAGTAACTTGGATACCGGGGTCAATGATGTGCAAGATAGTTGGAATTTTTGTAACCTGCTGAAGAAGAGCTCTTTGAAAGGCGCAATTTGATCCGGTAATGTTGCACCCAGTATGGAGGTGAGCTGGGTCAGGCTCGGTGTGGAAGACAAATGTATGACCCCATCCAAATTGAAAGTGACATGCCGAGTGGACACAATCTGAGGGTTCGGTCAGCGGCAAATGTGGAGACAACTTGGTCGACCACGTCTTGAGGTCGACGACAACCGGGTCGACCCGTTATAATACGAAGTAGATTTGTAAGGATTCTGGGAATGGATTCCCCCTGGAAGCAATTTCAAGCAAATGAGCATTAAAGGGAAATCAAGGACGGGAGAGTCTGGTGCAGTAAGGGTGTGATTTCATTATTCAGTTCGAGATGTAAGTAACGGAGATTCGGGAAGAGCGGTTCGGAGGTAGGTGGGCTTAAAAAGGTCCTAACGCAGTTGGCACGGAATGCGTTCCCAAAGTCCTTTATAGAGCGGACACGCCGGGTGTAGCTTTGGAGGTCGTCCCACTCGTCTTGCTCGAGCGGTCTGTGGAAGGGATACCACTTCGGTCGCATGGCAACCTCGGGTGGTCCACAACCCCTAGGAATGATAAATCACCCTGTTTTTTTTGGCCTTGGATTATCTCATAGCAGGCTTTGGAGAGGCACCCAGCTAAATGAGTCAAGTCAGCCAATTCAGACCACAGCAAGTCGAGTGCAAGTTCCTTGAGTGCACGACATGTTCTGGCGAGAGCGGCAAAGTCAGCAATACTGAAACGATCGCTTCGCCTCCCATCTCGACCGTATGGAATGAGGAGAATGCGACGTTGATTGCAGTGAGAAAAGATGTTCAGGAGAATTTCATCCAGCTGTAGCGCGGAGTGCATCATCTGTGGATGATATTAAAGAACCGTAGTTGAAGTTGGCTTGGGAGGTGCAAGTCGCTCGTGAGAATGATGCTCGCAGGCTCGTCACAAAATAGGTATTCCCAGGTACCCTTTCCACTGGCAGCTCGTCCAGGTCAAGATGGGTAGCGACCTATCCTAATTTCTGTCACAGGCTGCTAGTGTCAATGCCACTCCGACTCAGCGGTGATAAGATGTTCTGTTCTGATGCAGCCAAGTTGATTTTTTGCTTGGACATCGACATTGATTAACTCGTCCAGGCGAGACTCGGATCTCCTGCGCAGGTCAAATAATGACTATTTTCCTTCGTTAGTGATGCCAGAGGTCGCACGACCGCGTAAGATACATTACTTAACCCCAAAAGGTTATCATTCATGCACCCTGACTCGGATTGAAACGAGCCAGAAATGTGTTGGTAAAATATGCGAGACAATAGTAAGTCTGGCAGCTAACCTTGTTCCATCAGTTTGGTACGGGTATGACCATAGTTTAGACAGCTTACGGGCAAAAGTAGTGAAAAAATAAGAAAGTAGGTATGAAAAAGCACACTGAATACATCCATGAGTATTCGCCTGAGTCACTCGGAGGCAGAAAGCGGACTCCGAGAGAGTCACAGGTGACAGCCGAGTCAGCCGAATACGGAACGATCGGAGCGCGGAGCGGCCCGAAGAATTTCTCAACTACGTTCACTAACACCGTGGCCATAACAGCTTGCCACTGCGAGTCTGGCACACTGCATGATATTAGCTGGGAAATTTTATCTTGTCCTTCGTATCAATTTTTCTACTGGAGGCATCGTTCTCCGATTCGCTGGTAAGTGTCACATCATAATACGGTAATTCTTATTATTGCTAACTAGGCATGCTGACCACGGTTGGCGAAAGCCATTGGTTTGTGATGAATTTATGGACGTTTCCGTTACCGGACTGGAGTTACAACAGTACGTTAAGCACCCTTGGCCATTGACGAGAAAATAAGCATCAACGTTTTGACTCTTAGCCCTGTACTACGACTCTGATTGAGTGACGAGTCCGGGACGGGCTATTCATCCGCTAAACTGTTCTTTTCTGGCCATGTGACCACAGATTCCAGTTTCTCGCATGTCGCGTAACGATTCTATCCAGTACTTCACCCATGGAAAAGCTGCGGAGATAGGTAAGTAGGGCTTTTGCGTCCATGTGGACGCTATCCTTTAGCGTCATAACCTGTTTGATCGGAATTAGTCGCACAAGACAAGGTGACGCACTGCGAGATGATGTTCAGGAAACTGTCTCCAGGTTATACCTACGCGTGTCTCTTCATGAGAACCTCAGGGTATCCTCCAAACGTATAAAGGCTGCACAATGTTCCCGGTTCTCCTCAGGTTTTCAATACTCGACGATCCACAGTTCCTTCACATCCAACATGGTTTCCAAATTCGCCCTTCTTACCAACCTTTTGCTCGCCTCTGCGGCGTTGGCTGCTCCTTCTTCCCGCCTCGGCGCTCGTCTTGCTCGCCGTCGTGAGAACCGCCAGTCGCAACCCAACAACCGTCTCCAGTCGACCGCTACTGGCATCTCCAACGTCGAATACAGTGAAAACTGGGCCGGTGCTGCCTGGGCTGAGGGTGATGTTTGTACTATTCACCCGATCTGTCATCATCCTGGATCTGATTTCGTTGCCAACAGGGAACTTTCACCACCGTCACTGGTACCTTCACCGTTCCAACCCCTTCAGGCTCTAGCGGTAGTGCTGCCTCTGCTTGGGTCGGTATCGACGGTGACACCTGCGAGAACGCCATCCTCCAGACTGGTGTTGACTTCACAGTCGACTCAAACGGCGGTGCCTCCTACGATGGTAAGAGAAACCCTGCGTTCCATCCGAATTGACGTTCATCACCCGTGTTCGTTGACCAGCTTGGTACGAATGGTACCCTGATTACGCCTACGACTTCAGCGGCATCGACATCAGCGCCGGTGATGTTATCAAGACCACCGTGACCGCCTACTCTACCACCTCTGGTGTGGCTACCATTGAGAACCTGACGAACGGTCAGACCGTCACTCAAGACATCACCTCCGACTACGCTCTTTGCGAGGAGAACGCGGAGTGGATCGTCGAAGACTTTGAGGAGGGTAACTCCCTTGTTCCTTTCGCCAACTTTGGCACCGTCACCTTCACCGATGCCACTGCTACCGGCCCTAGTGGCGAGACCTACACCCCCTCCGGTGCTACGCTCATGGACATTGAGCAGGATGGTGAAGTCCTCACCTCTGTCTCCGCTAGCGGTGAGACCCTCACCGTTACGTATGTCTAAACGGACGATCTATTTGGTAATCGGTGTTTGAGGAACCAGCATTTTGCATTCATATATATTTATCAAGGGTTGCAATTTTGTATTTTCCTTGGGAATCAAACAGAACGAAAGAGAGATTGGTATCACCTGACATGGATACATATGACGGTGACGCAGCATGATCACCTAACCGAAGTTATCTTCTGGCATTGTGACAAGAATTAGGCGCTCAGCGATGCGTGAAGGGCCCGATCTAAGTGGCGTCCTCCTGTTCAAATCCAGAGCTGATCCGAGAAGTTCGCATTAACCTAACTTCAATTTACATGAATGAATGAAATGGGCTACTTACACGGCACACCCACACCCATGTAAACCTCTGGCGTTTATACACCGAAGCAAATCAGACGAACCACGAGAAACAGGTGATTTTTGATTGTTGGTGCGAATCAATCCAGAGACTGGCAACAACGTCGCTCGATCGCCTCGTTCGCCTGGGTCAATACCTCTCTCCACATGGTAATATGTTCCCGGCGCCGAACAATCGCACTAAATCCATTAAACCCAACGTAGCATCTATTCCGTGCTGTGAAGGATAGTAGGTCGGATGGTACGGTATCTGCGAGAAAAGCTGCCATGGCCGGAACAGCAGCTGGTGTGATAACCGAGTCGAGGAAATCGATGGAGAATGAGTGTGTCGGGTTCGATCTCCTAGTAGGGTGCGAGCACGATGAACTAGGAGGCGCTTTAAGACAGCCATTGTCACAGCTTCGGGTATCGATCGCGAGGGCAAGCTGACTGAGCGACGGACATGTCTGCAAGAGCCGGACCATTCCCTCAGGTGTGACTCCGTTCAAGTCTCGCCGCCATCCCCACTCTCTGTTTATAAGGAGACCTTCCAAGCAGGGCCATGCCGCCGTTAATCCTAACAGGTCGTCACCTGTCAGACCTACGTTCCACTGAAGATTGAGTTCGAAGTGACGTAGGTTTCTGAACGCCATGGTGGGCCGTAAGTCGTCATAGACAAGTACAAGACCAGAGGCGTCGGCAACATCAAGCCTTGACGGGAAACGACGTTGGACCAGACAGAACTTCGTGATGGAGTCGCTGACAGATGATTGCAAATAAGTGAAGATGGATGCAAGCTGTTGCTTGGATGGATTTATTTTGAATTCGACAACGAAATCCGTGATAACAGGTAGCCGGATACGTCCGAGTAGCTTTGATACCAACGACAAGGATGCGCAATATACGTGCAGTGTTTGCAGCCTGTCGAAACAGAGTTCTTGAAGAGTAGTTATTCGGTCCGGCAATATGATTTCACCCAGTGTAAACTTGAGCTGAGTTAGGTTCGGCGTGCAAGACAAATGCGTGATTGCATCTATGTTCAAGGTGATGTGGTCACAGAGCACGATCCGAGGGTTCGACCAGCGACAAATGTAGTCGGAGACGACTCGGTCAACTGCATCATTGCCATCACGTGACACGCGCACAGAGAGTCGTTCTATATTCGGAGAGTCCCTGGGAGAAGACCCAAGGAAAGTCTGGAGCACAGACAGGGAGGAAAACGAGTTTAAGAACTCGACGGAAATCAAGGACGGGAAAGGCTGGTACAATAAGGGTGTGGTATCGTTGCTGTAAGTGCTGAATAGTGATACGAAACGCAAGTAGCGCAAACGTGGGAAGAGTGGTTCGGAATTGGGAGGGTTTAAGAAGGTCCGGACGCAGTCAGCATCCAATGCACCCTTGAAATCCCTTATAGAGCGAACACGCCGGGTGTAACTTCGGAGTGTATCCCATTCATGTTGTTCGAGCGGTCTATGGAACGAATACCACTCCGGCGTGGAAACGTGGGACCGCTGACTGGCATGACCAGTAAGAGTTGACCCTGCATTGTGGCCTCGGGTTGTTCGATAGCAGACTTGAGGGAGACACCGAGCTAAAGGGGTCAAGTCAAGCAACTCTGACCACAGCACGTCCAGAGCTGGTTCCTTGAATGTACATGTCCTGGCGAGAGCGACAAGGCCAACGACTCCGGAAAAAGTCTTCTCGCTGCACCTCCTAGTATTGTATTGCTTGATGAGACCCAGAGGTGGATCGCAGCGAGAAAAGATGTTGAAGAGGATTTCGTCTAGCTGCAACGCAGGATGCATCTTCTAGTGGATATCGGAGTCGAAGGAGTACTTGGAGGTGCAAGCTTTCGGCGATGGCCCAGAAAGATGTGTGAAAGGGTGTGTTTTACCCATTACAAAAATAGGTGTTCCCCTTCCGGCTCGTCGTCGGTCCCTTTGTCCTAGTGAAATATCCTATCAGTGGTACTACCGAGTACCGTGATCACGCTGAACGAATTTACCTCAGGCTGAATGGTTCAATTTAATGTTGACGTTGAACGTTGACGTTGAAGCTTGAGTCAAGACTGGAATTGGCACTGGCGCACCGTCCCAAGTCATGCAGTGTCTTTTAAGTTTGTGTTGTGCAACACAACGCAGATCGCATTTATTTATGTAATCTCCTCTAGACGAATCCCTCGAACCGTGATGATCGCCACTGTGCGTTGTTTGGTTGCAAACAACTCATATCGGCTAGATGCGTCAGGCGTAGTAGACCGCTGACACGATCTGGATGAATTTTATTCGCCAGTATCCCCTTCGTGCGCTCGGTGAAGACCTCTGATTTGTTCACCAACCAAGTCGTTTCTCCGGGTTGTCTCTAGAACATAACAACCTTGTATCCATCCGATCGCTCGCGCTTCAAGTCGCATCAGACGTGAGCGATATTCGTCTTCTCTCGTACACCTGTGGATTCGGTCTCCCTTTGAGATGAGCCCCACTCCCTCGAACTGTTTTCGGACGAGCACGCAAGTCCTCGGTTCCGATTTACGGTATCATACTCGCGGACTTGTATTACTTTCATTTCCAACCGCGTATTGCAAGGCAGAGTGCCACCTTGTCGACTTGCACTCAGATCCCGCGATGATCTCCCTCTCGGTGGGGGCGACCGGTTCTCGAGTCGCGTTCGAGGCGTAGAGTCGGATATGTCTACGTGGATTGGACGACGGGTGTTATCTATTCAGATGCCTGGTCCGTCGCGACATATCCTGCCGCGAGAAAATGACGATATCAGCTGATTGCCTGGACAGGGATAGATGTCGTGACCATGATCTGATAGCGATCCCGGATATGACGAGCGCTAGCTTGTCAGTGTCCCTCCTGAGGTGAGTCGCGAGACGGGGATCCCCTTTTTTGTGTCATCCGTGCAAGACATTTTCTCTCGGATATGGATGCACTCGAGGTTTAGATTGGAACTTTACGATTTATTCTGTCTCGACTCAGATGGTCCACCTTGTCGCCCGTGCTTGCTATCAGTAGGTTCGACGCTCGGCTTGTCGACGCTAGCAGTCGTAATTTTTTTGCTCGCGTTGCGATATGATACATGTAAATGGCCGAAACTTGACGGACGGACCCCAACATGAGTTTCTGTCTGTGGTGTCCTCCACTTCCGCGGCCGCGTGCGCTAGGTTCGCTCGGAAGGTATTATCAGCTCCGAGTCAAACATGACGATGTCCGCGCACAATACTGATGGTACCGTGCCTGTCGACGTTGACACAGCGCTGACGGCAGGCGAGCATGATACAAAGAACACGCTGGCATCCGATGGCAATTTGTTTCCGAGAATATCCAATTAAAATTTGAAATCCGCATGATTTCAAACGGGTTAGCACACGTTGTATGCCATGGTTCCGTCCGTCGAGGGATCCGTTTACGAGGGAGATGGCATTGCGTGACAACTGAACTCCACATACAGCACGTCTACCAACAAATCCATCAATCAAGAAGGAAAGAAAGAAAAAGATGTCTCAGTCCCCCACGTTACAACACTTGAAATGCCTCTCTAAATGCTGCCACACGCATGCGTATGAGTTGCGACAGCAAACAGGTACGCAACCAGTGACAACGCACCATTTAAATCGCGACGATCACACATGGCCGACAAATCAGCCCGTTGGAGATGCAAGCACGTCGTCTTGAGGCTGTCCCAGAGCGTCGACGACGTCACCCCACGCGCCTCGTTCATACCCGTCCCATCTTGAACGCCATCGCTGTCTTGTAACACGAGGGCATCCAAAATATGTGACGCCGCTTCTTCATACCGCTGGAATACAGCAAGCCACATCATGTTCTCTATGAGCATCTGGCCAAAAAAGAGGGGCTGTGACTCACTCGGAGGTTAATACAAGAAATACCTAGATTGAACCTACAGGTGGTTGAAAGTGAGGGTGACTGAGAAGAGGATGAGGACAAATGAAAACCGCACCTCGCACGGATATACGTAGGGTTCAGCTCGAGCGCTCGAAAGTAATACTGGATGGCATTGGCAGCCTCCCCATTATTGGCCATCGTTGCACCAACGCGGTTGTACAACAACCAATCCTGACACAATTCAAGCGACGTTAAAAATAAGCCATACAAACCCTCTTCAGGCGACATACGTCAGGTCGGACAGCTAATGCCGTGAGGAAGCAATCCACAGCTTTGGTGTACTCCTACGGAAGAATTTTTTTCAGAAAAAGAAGACTGAGAAGGGAATGAGACGAAACACACCTCGGTTGTATTCAGCAACACTGCCAATGCAATCTGCACGTCCGCGTCCACACCTCCATGTTGGTCTGCACCCCTCGCCATTTGAATGAGGACGTCAATCAATCCCGCAAAATCGCCACGCCTGTCCGTGGCCAACTTGGTGCCCGATACGAAGGCTTCGTATTTTGGGTTGCGTAACACCCATTCCCGCACCGCATCATAGGCACCCTGTCGATGGTTATCATTGGTATACGACACAGAGAGTGCGAGCCACGATGGGAGATGGGTCGGATCGAGATCGAGGGCACGCTCGAGGGCCTGGATGGCTTTTGCCTCGCGTTCGTTTTCTTGTTGTTTTACGCCAAGCTCGTACCATGCGGTTGCATTGGTCGGATCTCGCTGCACAGCAGCTTCAAGCTCCAAAACATTCTGCCAGAAAGGGAAAAAAGAACGTTAAAAATGCTGTTCACTCCATTTGTGGTACATTGTGCGGCATTTCTCCATTCTTCACACAATGCAGAAAAAAATTTTGAGTGATGGGTGCCTACCTCGTATACCACTTGTGAACGAGACATGTGCAACACATGATGCCGTGTCGTGGACGAATCCCCCACTAGGTACGGGTTACTCGTCTGGAACTGGTAATCTTGAACAGGCTTGATCCCTGTAGCCGTTGCCTCGAATGCATCCCAATCGCGTTGCATCTCATCCCAAGAATCCTTGCCTTCAATGGCAGATGCCTTGGGTGCAGCCGGACCCGTGTAATGCGCGTTCCAATATTCGGTGAAGTCAGCATTTTCCTGACGGAAATACGCCTCGTGTGGGTCCCTCGCTTGCTGCATATACGCCGCATTCAATTCCGCTGAACCCTGATACGAAGGAGGGACCTGTGATCGTGAGGAGGTGAAGGGAACGGCTCCGTCGTGCACCACCGCAGGTCCTTTGCCTTTCACGTCAATACCCGCGGTGGAGATAGCTTCTTCTTTCGGCACAAAGTTGTCCCCATCGACAACAACTTCACCGTCCCGCAGTTGTCGCATGAGATTCATAAACTCGCTATCTCGGAACTTGGAGTTCTGTTCATCTTTCACAGAGTCTATCACCTGTGCCGCAAGGCGAGCCATCTCGTCAGTAGGAACGGCACCTTTTTCATTCAGCTGACTTTGTTGCTGCTCTTGTTCCGGTAAGGCTTCACAATGTACTGGCACGGAGGCGTGTAGCAAGGATTCTTGAGACTGAAATTCCTTCTCCCATGAGATCTCTGCCCGGAAAGCCGTAAACCAGGGTCACGCTATAACGTCAACGGAGAACACTTACGATCGCTCTGTACCACATGCATTGGAACAGCCATAGCACTTGTCCTGCCGACCATCGGACTAACTCCATACCCTGCATACACCGAGCTCCACGGAAATGCACCGCCTGAAACGAAACGAGTTGCCAAGTCATAAAACACCAACGCGGAAATAAAATAAAGACAGCAACGATAGAACCGTGTCAGCAAGCCACGTTGACATCCACGAGCACGACGGGCGCACCTGACAGACTCCCTACGGATACCGTCGGATTTTGCACCCCATGCTGCCCTTCCATCCGCGAGGTCGGGATAGACGGAGCGTATCCCTGTCCCTGTTGTGCATGTGCCTGCCCCTGCCCAAGAAGCTGGGTTGGTGTCTGCCTGTGGGACGTGGCTACCAGGAAATCAGCAGCCCACGCTGCACCTGCGCCGGGACCCGTCTGAATGCGTTGCGCAGGAGCTGCACTCGCGGACACGGGTGCTACGGGTAACGCATCGCGCAACCCAGCCACATCGAACGGCTGCGCCGGCATTGTCATAGGCATCGAAGACTGGACCACGTGGGTTGTCGGAGCCGGCCCACCGAAAAACCGCGCCGCCTCTTGCTGCAACTCCGGCACAGTTGCATTCTGGGATCGGAAATGCACCTAACGAACGTGAACACGGGCCCAAAGGCGGAGCATGCATCCACCGTTCCAGTCCGATTCAGCAGTCCAGCACGGCCACACGATGCACAAGGAAAATGAATAGCAAACAGGAAGACCATGGAAGACCATCGAATGGAAGCGACAGTCGGGAGTGGGAATGCGAAAGAAAAACGGAGACGGGATTAGAAAGCAATGGATGAGTGGAGCCGGTAAACGGACGTACCTCACCCGACAACGGTCCCCGGGAACGAGACGGCCCAGCAATGTCCTACCCAAACGCATGTATAAGCACTATTATCGCAGGAAGGACCTCCCGGTGACCCGGTTTCACGTCGACCCACCTGCTGCACTCCCCGATCTTGATCAAACCGCTTTGTAAGGTTCTGCAATGGATTGGAAGGCCCGCATTCGGCACCTCCACCCACAAGCATCGAGAGGGACATCGTGTGCTTCTTGCGCGAGTGAAGATGATGAAGTGCAAGATTCAGACCGCACGATAGATGTGGTTGGATTCAAAATGCTACGCCCGCACCGATTTCCACGGTATCGCGAATCAAGCACTCGTGGAGCGAAAGGTAAAAGGAGGGAACAGCTTGCACAGCTTTACCGAAGTCCGGCATCCCGGCAATCGGCCTTTTCTCACGTGTTTTTCGACGGCTCTCACTCTCGCTTATGCTTGTACAATTATCAGACAATATTAATCTATACTAGACCCGTAGGAATTTTGACCCGTCCAAAAAACGAAGAGTTTCCCCTTCAAAGGAGCCGGCGATGGATACAGCTACGTCAAAAACAACAGGAACGAAAACGATTGTGTCACAAGAAAGTAGGCTGAAAAAAAGAATAACAATGTACAAGGTTGCATCCATGCAGAAGCAAAAAAGGTAGCATCAATGGGGGTGAAATGTAAGAAACAACAAAATACACGTTCAAAAAGAAAGATGCGTGCATAGAGAAACACACGCAAATCTAGAGTGTCCCGTTCGTCCATCAAACACGTGAGTCACCTTGCATCCAAGTCAATCAGCTCGATGGTGGCGTTCTCAGAATCTTGAGGTTACTGGGACCAGGTTGACTCGGTGATGATGGTGTTTGATCTGCCGGTGAAAGACCCTGTAATGGTACAGGGGCCTGGGCTTGGGCTTGGGCCTGGGCTGCCTGTGCTGCTTGCTGTATAGCCTCGACTGCCTGTCTACACTCGGCTCCACCTTCCGAACGCACTACAGCACGCATTTGTCAGCCATGATTTTCATAAACCAATGGACGACGCGTGTCCAAATAGCTCACTCACGATGTCGCTGTCATTTAACAGATGAATGAGATCCAAGGAAACGGGAGTGCCACACTACAAGAAGCACTTCATGATGATCACTTACGTTTAGTGCATCCAAACGACTGAATGTCTTCCGACAGCCTTGACAGATGTTTGATTGGGATCGTGTAGCATGCAACGCTTGGTGCCGTCTGAATGACACCAGATGATCAGTCATAAACGCGCCACCCCAACAGATCATAACACAAGACAACACAACGGCCCGATAGCAACGATCGACGGCCACTCACTTGCAATCATGCTGCCTCGCAAACCCCTTCTTACAATCTGGATACTCGCAGACATATGGGCGTTCTTCGGTATGCGATCGCAAATGACCTAGTAATAGCGCAACACATCAACGACGACGATCGCACACAGCATACGCGCCACGCACCTCTTAGGTTGAACCGACGCGTAAACGTACTCCCACATCCCGGCACAGGGCAAATGAAGTGCGCCTCATTCCTCCTTCGGCTCGCGCTGGCCGCCTGGGTTGCAGACGTCGTGACCTGCTTCTTCTCGACCTGCAGAATTGGTGGAAGCCTGGGTACACCACTCGAAGACGGGTAGTGGCCGGATGCATCGGGGGGTGGAGCAGAGGAGGAAGCAAGCGCTTGGTTGTATAACTCCGCAGCGGTAGGTGTGTAATAAGCGGTTTCTTGCTTGACTGAATCGAGGGGTGGCGGGACGGGCTGCGTCATGGAGAGGATTGGGGGTTGTCCCGGGGTGGAGGGGATCGGGTAGGGCGATGGGTGGGATGTCTGGCGGAAGGGAGAGTTGCTGTGGCTGCGCCTGTACGCATGACCGGGGGGATAGTGAGCATGCTGCTCGGAAGGATCGTTGGGCCAGCGCCAGGAGGGAAGGAAGGGGGCTGGGCGTGTGTCTGAGGGGGCGACTGCTGCGGCATGTTAGCGAGCTGGGGAGGGTAGTTCAGATTTTCAGAGTCGTTGTTATGATGGTTATAAGATTGGAACTCGTGGCTGACGGCAGGGTCAATGGCAGGCTGGTGTTGCTGTGTCTGTGTGATTGAATTCTGCCACTGGACCCGTGTTTGAGTTGCGGGATTCAGATCAAGGTCCATGGCCTGGGGTCCTTTTATTGTTTAGGCGAGGGAAAGGGAAAGCTTCTTTTGATGTGAAGTAAGACAGGGCTAAGAAAGTTAATGAGCGTTCTGCAGAGAACGTCCGGGCCCTTTTTGAGTACGGTGGAAAACCGGACTCACCTCCTGGCGCCTTTTCGAGGCTGAGGTGCTGGAACAGCCTCGAGGGAGCGGGAAAGCAAACAAAGCCGGAACTTGTATGACACGAGCACTAACGATGAGGTCGTGTAGGTCGTAGCCGGACAGCGTACTCAATGTTGGGCCCGACGACCGACGTGGCTGTGAGTCCATTTAGCATGCAGCGCCGCAGCACCGCCTACCTTCCAAATTTGGAATGCTTGTTCAGCACTCCAAAGCGGTGTACTTCTCCGGCGTTCTGATCATCCACGTCACCCCGTGCCGTCTCCTCAGCTGCGCCACCCATTTCTGTCTGTTTGTCTTCTCACCATTACTTTAGTTCCCGGTTATGTCCTTTTAGTACACTATTTACTCCTCCGTACCAACAAACATATGCGCGTCAAGCTGTCTCCGTCGTTGCATCATCTCCCATTCCGTTACCGTAAGCCGTTGTCCCGTCTTCCCATTCCCTGCCCGTGGGGTCCCGGTTGCACTCTCCCGTTGTGCAGCAATCTCATGTGTCGCGCTCAGCAACGACGGTATCGAATGTCCTTGTTTCATCTGCATCAAATCCGATCGCTCATCAGAGCCCCTTCGTGACTGAGTAACCGACGTCCCACTCCCACCACGCTTTCGTGCGACGAATGTGATTCCCGAGTCGTCCGTCTCCGTCTCGGACGTGAATGGACTCGGATCCACCTTCCCGTTGTCATCAACGCCGCTATCGTCGGTTGTCGATGCGCAGGAGATAGGTCGCTTCGTCGGGGATCGAGGTGCCTGAGATGAATTCCGTCTCGATTCCTTCTTCTTTTTCGTCCCGCGTCCATCCATGGCTTCGAAAACTTTACTTGTTCTCTCCTCCTTCACCGAGTACCTCACAAACGCGTCTTCGATCCATTCCGCGAGGTCTTCCACAACTCCCTTGGCCTCGCTCATCAACGTCATCATTTGTAGGTACCCGTGGCTCCAATCAGAAAATAGCACCATTTGTACCCAGTCGTCCTCCGTTTCGCGAGCAAGTTGATCACGTTCCGCAACCATTCTTGCGACGTCATCTGATGCATATTTGTCCGAATGCTCATTCGTCATGCGCAGGTTCTCGCCAAACTTGGCACTTTTGCCTGTGAGCGCAACGTCGAGCTCGGCTCTCCGGGCTCGCTTCGCTTCGCGTACTCGCCCTGCAAAGATGACAGTGTCATCCACGAACGGGTCCTTCTCACCGCATTGCATCAGCAAGGGTGGGAATTGTGCAAGGAGTGACGACGGCGTCAGAATGGGCGAGATGAAATAATCGGTGGCAAAGTCAGGGTTTCGGTGCGGGCCGATGTACAAGATGGCCATGGCTCGCATCTGTCCGAACGAATGAGCTCTGAACAAACCACTGATCCGAATCTATGGCATCACCCACTTACCATACTGGGTGAAATGATGCGATCCTGGAAGTATCCAGTACGGCTCGTCATGGTGAGTCTTGTACCAATGGGTTCGCGGCTTTCCCCCATGCTTTTGCCGTCATAACTCCCACTGACAGGCGTGGCAACCTTGAGGTTCGCTTGGGTAACAGCGGCCGAAAGTTGCTCCTGTTGCTTCTCAAGCACTGGATGGAGTCCATCTGCGTCGGTGATGTCTTGGTAAACAAAACGTACGCGTTCCTCAATGGAGCGGTCTTCCTCTCTCACAGGTTTCCGTTCCCCGTCCTCGCTTTCAGAATCCGCCCATGATTCCCGGTCATCGTACGGCGCCTCGAACGACTTCACCGAGGATTTGCGTTTCACTTCCATGTGATGATTGTGTTTCGAAGGTGAGTCTTCTAGCCTTCCAACCAAATCGTGCAGCGCGTCCTTCCAACTCTTGTGCCTCTTCAGGCGTTTCGTTCGCACGCGGTGTTCTCCCTACCATGCTCAACGGGCTGACATGCTGCAGGTGATTCCTCTGCAACTGCCAATTCACGCATTCCAGGGAGGTCCCCCGAGGATTGTTCAGTCCGTAAGACTCGAAGATTATCCGGCGACATCCAAGAGGTAAAGTTGAAGTCCAATGCGGCATAGTTTAACACGAGAGACAACGGTGCAGGAAGCTTGGTTTCCCCGGCCGGAATGGCAGCATTGTGCTGCAGAATCTTGACCATGACACCCACAACGAGCGTAGCGCCACTGTTGAATGGAGTGCACGTGTATGAGTGGGATGCTGACAAAGCTATGCAAGATGGAAGACATACGCCGAGTCCCCGGAGATGATCACGCTTCAACTTCCTACCAGACATGCCAATACATCTACCGGAGGTCTCCGCGAGAAGATGGTAAAGGTCGAAACACTCGTCCATTGCAAACGGATACGGATCTGAGAGGGAATGGATGAATTAAAACGTGTGGTAAGATGGCAAGTGAATCATTACATTCAGGAGACTTTCCATAATCGACCGCGAGCACAGGTTTACCGGTTTTGAGGGCCCAGTTGCGCAGCCGGTCATCGTGGTGCTCCGGTGACATCGCCACGAACCCGCCACCAGGGAAATCCAGGATGAGATCTGTGGTGTTATGAAGCTGGTGTGCAGGTGGCGCAAAGTAAATGTGGACTGTGATTGGACGATCATATGATGAAGACGAAGGACGCGGAAGAAGGATCTTTCGGTGAAGTGATATGGATGGACTCTGCGCTAACAATCGAAGCTGACAAAAAATGAATGAGTGGAAGTCAGGGGCTATCGGATAGACTGATATGGATTACATATGGATTAGTCGTCTTCTCCCATGTGATCCGGAACATTTCGACAGTAGGCACAGCCCTAAATCGCCGAAGCTAACCATATACAGGTGAGACGAGTAATTTCGGGGGAAAGAATGCTACGGACCTTTTCATCAGCCTCGTTGGCATAGATGATGTAGTAGATAGAGAACAACATGGAGCAAAGATCCTTGAGCCACTTTGGGCGAATGGACATGGCAGTCGCGAAACCAGCATCAAGCCCGGTCGCAATCCAAGTGGCACGGATAATAC
Organism: Chiua virens; assembly: GCA_019787685.1. Classification (NCBI taxonomy): domain Eukaryota; kingdom Fungi; phylum Basidiomycota; class Agaricomycetes; order Boletales; family Boletaceae; genus Chiua; species Chiua virens. Next base: position 371,939 of record JAHNUO010000003.1, read on the forward strand.
GAGGGTGAATACTAAAGGAGAATGACATAGGTAGCGCATCCGAGTCGAGTCGGGTTAAACTCACGAGTTGAGCCAAAGGCTCAGGGGCTGAACACCGAAAGTATGTTATTCACAATAACGACGTAGATAAATAAAACTTACAGCCCAGACCGAGGATCTTGTCAAGGTTCTTGACCGCATATACGGCAGTGAGAGTGCTGACGATGATTTGCCAAGGCGAGAAACGTTCTGTCGCAAAGTGTTAGGGTGATGAGATCCTGACGCTACAATGTACATACGAAGCTTCTTGTTCAGCCTCCTCAACCACAGGACGCGCGGAGCGCCAGGGTTTCCATAGACCAGTTTCCAGAGCCAGAAGAGGATAACGAGAAAGACCTGGCGTGGGATGAAGGTGACGTTGGAGGTGAGTGTGGATGTGGACAACCTGAGTGCGTTTCCAGGAGGGACTTGGCCGACCGAGGAGGTGGTCGATCATGATGTTGAGATGAGGGATTCAGGGTGTTCACAGAGACCCTCATCCTTATGACATTTCAGTTTGCATGTGATTTCCTCCCACAACACCATTGCAGTGGCTTCCTTTTCGGGCGAGTGTGCAACGTTGAGCTTGTACCATGGACGCACTCAAATCTATCAAAATCAGTGACGACAAGATCGAAATTGTCAATCAGCTATTACTACCCCACACGATCGAATATGTCGCTATCGACACCATACAACAGGCACACCATGCAATCAAGTCCATGATGGTCTGCCATTGCTCCTCTCTCCGCATCGCACTCATCCTTTATAGATACGCGGTGCACCCGCCATCGGAGCCCTTGCAGTGCTCTCCGTCGCGACATCGCTCTCCGCTGCCATAAAGGCAACACCACCCCCCGACTTTCTCGCGTCTCCCCTCGCGCTCGAGGCCTATCTCGTCCCTGAACTCGACTATCTCTATACCGCTAGACCCACCGCCGTCAACCTCGGTGCAGCCACGCGTCGCCTCGCCAAGTTCCTCTCTCAAGCCATCGCAAGCCCAGCAGAAACAGCCAGATTCAGATGCTGCGATCGCGATCGCAAAAGACCTCATCGCAGAGGCAACACTAATTGGAGGCGAGGACAAGGCCCAAAACATCACCATGTCTAAACTGGGTGGTGATTGGCTGCATAAACGCATTGGAGGGTCTGGAAAGTATCTGAACGTTCTGACCGTCTGCAACACTGGTTCGCTTGCAACATCGGTGATTTACAAATGATGCCCTCGAGTCAGATGTTGACTTAGTTGTCTGGTAGGGTTACGGAACTGCTCTTGGATTCATCACATACCTACATGAACAGGGACTCCTCGAAAAGGCTTATTATACCCAAACTGCTCCCTATCATCAGGGATCTCGGTGACCAGCATCTCATAAGTCGCATCTCAGTTAACACATTGCAAATGTAGTTTGACCGCATTAGAGCTCCACACGCTCGCGATACCCTCCACCATGATTTGCGACACCATGGTGGGCTCGCTTTTCCAACATAAACCTATTCACGCCGTTGGTATGCTACCATTCTCACGCGTTTCTCTGAAACATCAACGGATTCACGCCCTTACTACAGTTGTCGGCGCCGACCGTATCGCACGCAATGGTGACACCGCTAACAAAGTAAGGCCCCAGATCTCGTTCCCCGCATTCCCCACATGTTGCTATGACTCCCTGATAGATCGGGACGTACAACGCAGCTGTATTGGCAGCTAGACACAAGATTGCCTTCATCGTCGTTGCGCCAACGAGTACCGTCGATCTCTCCATCGCTGACGGTTCGGGGTGAGCACTCAGATTCACCACCCCGTCCCACAACACCATGCTCACTCTCCGCACATAGAATTCCAATCGAGCACCGACCCCCTCTCGAAGCTTGCCTTGTTCGCGGCGCTCTCCACCCACCCACCTACGACGCCTCCGGAAAAAAAGTTCAAGCCCAGGTACTCCTCACGCCAAGTGCAGTCGGAGAAACCGAAGGCGGGGTATACAACCCGAGCTTTGACGTCACTCCCGCGGAGTTGATCACGGCGATCGTTACAGAAAAGTACGTCGCCGTGAAACGGGATGGTGAGGCGAGCTTTGATCTCGTCAGGGAGGCCAAGGAGGCGGAGTAATGGTTCAAGTCCGAGTGGGGGAATTTCCACGTTGTAGCGTGTCCATGTGCTTGGATACCAGATGCTCAAGAAAGCGGCCTTGTGGAGTAACCGCTTGTATTGTACAACAAAACGTGACACGTCATTTGCAGTTGCCAGCCGCATCTCTAAATTCGCTGGTAAATTGAATGAACCACCCTCACAATAAGTATAGTCAACTTACTTTGGTTACTTTGGAAACCTATCATGATAGCTGCCACCCATGGTACTGATCGTGACATGCTTTTTCAAACTAAAGTGAAGTCAAAGCTTTCAATCTGCGACTTCGTTCAGAACAAACCCCAGGTCATCACTTGTCCCGAGTAGACTGCTCCCTCTTGATAATGTATGCTAGTGATTGGTGTCCTGCCCCGACGTTTGCTAAACATGGTATGCAGGCGGGAGAAGTTGATCAAAAAAGAAGTTGTTGATCGAAAAAAGTGGCGCGAACGTTCGGCTTTCCATTGGGGTTTGTGGAATTGAATTGACGACGTAACCACGGGATCAGCGCTGGTCAGCGGCGACCATGTTTGAAGCAGAGATTGCATTCCGTCTATACACTCGTTTATGCTCAGACGTTTGCCATTATAATTAACGGGCAACCTAATGGCAACTACGTAGTGCTTGTCTTCGTCGAAACCTCCAACGTCGTGCAGGACACGTTCCAAACAGTACACAAACACGTCTGAGTTGACAACCTCGAGTCCTCCGCCCACTGACAGCACTACAGCTGCGCCCGCTTCACGTACAATTCCATAACGTCCTCATCTCATCTGCCAGTGAGTCTCATTTCTTCCATGAGTCTGTGACCTTATGTCGTCACCTACTTGAAAAGGCTCGAACAAAGAATGCATGACGCAAATATCAATGGTCCGAAAATTTCGAACAACACTTCCACTTGGCGCAGACTCGGAACAGCCTCTTGCAGATACAATGGTACTCTTCCTGTACAAAAGAGGGCACCCCAAGTTGATGGGGAAGACCTTGACACCCGAAGGAGACAAGCAAAGTTAAAACCTCATCCTCAGAAACTTCGCCCCAACTTTTGCCACCGGGCTCTCCTCGTTTACTCACCTAATCCTTGTACCAACTCGCCCACTCTTTTATATTCCCCTGCTCTTCATCTGCCCGCAGACCTGGATTCTCTGCTTGCCCACCAGATTCTCCTCCTCTTTGGGTTGGAAGTCCCTCCATGCCCCTCTATGCCACACAGCGGTATTTTTCCATGCTCTCCGGATTCACATCACGACTTGACACAGGTTGTTTGAGGTGCGTGTCTGCGGCCTTTCCCTGCCTGTTTCTTATTAATGATAATGACTCGCGTCTCTCGGCATCCATGGACATATTTGTGCGCATGTTTGTTCTACATCTCGTTTATCCTCCCATTTATCTCGTTTCTGGCCAGTCCGTGATCGCACTTGGCGCGTAATTGATACGCTCGTCGTGAGTGGAGATGTGAGTACTGTGCTAGAACGCAAACAGGCTGTATTCTAACCTCATGTTCTAGTGAGCTCTATCGATGAGCTATTAACTTTTCCGATCGTAAGCCGGTGTGTTGCGACCGAGGATTCCATATTTAGGATATTCTGACGTTCATTGCCGGATACCTCGATTCCTTCCTGAACGCGTGAGCACCGTGTCTCCAACTCACTGCCAAATCAACCACTGATTCTGCCTCAACCTCAACTCACCTCTGGTTCTACGCGAGTGGTCGACCACAGGGAGGTGCGTTTCTTTTTCCTTGGGGTGGATCCGACATATGCTTGGTTGGTTTCGCCACTTTTAGTGAGTGTAATGGTTCGCGCATCCAACCATCATCACAGATTCAATCGACAGACTTGGATTCGGGATCAGTCCGTCCTCATAGTCTCACAGCCACACCCCAAATGGTCCCCGTACCCACAATCTTCGGAAATCATGTCTCGTTGCCCATCCTAGTCCGGGTCTCCCTCTCAGTGTCAATCTCAACTTGAATCCCTCTCGCAGCTTGAAGAGACCTTGTCTCAAGATACACCTTGGTCTTTGCCCCTATTGCACTCCCATCCCTCTGTAGCCGGTATCGACACGTTTCCAATCCTGCTTGAGTCGCAGGGATAATCACGAGCCATTCACACAGATTGACAAAAACAGAACGTGCCATGAGTTCCGTATATATTAGGACCGCGCGAGCTGAACAAGTCCGGACAAAGTCTCCTTTCCAGTGTCTCGGCGGTTTTGCTATCACTGCATTTCAAGTTACATCTCCCTGCCACCATCCCCCTTGGACTGCTTCCTGTTTCTTGCTGTTGTCTCCAGTCTCTGGCACCACCTCCGAGTCGCACTTGTAGTCGTCCTCCGAGTCCATGGGCGGCCACATGTGTAGGTACATGCTAAGTCATGTCTTATCAGCCACGAGCAGATAGGAACAGACATGTCAATACAGAAAATATCATGTACAATCAGCTATGAGCAGGACGGAATGGAAATCACAATCACAGGTCATAAGAAATCATATTTAGTAGTACATAGGAAGATATATGTAGTCCGAACACAATACATCGAGCAACAGACCGAGAGAACACTGTTGCTACATATATGCTTGATTGCGATTAGGACAAAAAGTCACCCCAAATCAGAAACCAAATAACATGAGGGAGCCGACATAACCTTCTCATTTTATTAGGGAAATGTGCTACGACATGGTACGGTACGCATTGGCCCATAAAACATGATAGAACATAGTCTGACAATGGTCCGACATGCCAGTTTTCCCTGGAGGGTACCGGTGAGGCCTTGAGGTGACCGGTGACCCAGGGCTGAATCATTCCGCATTTCTTAGGCTTACGAATTGCTTGCGTACTTTCGTTTCCTCTCCCGATAAGAAAATGATAACTGGGTTGTCTCAATCTCTTCCCAAAGCAATCGCATTCAATTCGCAATATCACGGTATTGGTGGCTACCCAGAGGGTCGCACATGGGAAAAGCAAAAACATAATGAGTGTCCATTGTCAACCTCCGTACAGAGTCTCAGACCCAAGATTGTTACAGAGTGTCGCACCCGTTGTCAAGAAATCTAGATAGCACATATCTCAAAGCGAAGTCCACGAATTGGCAGTAAAGATAGAAGTAGCATCTAAACGCAAAAGGAACCATGAGTTTTGGGCCAGATTGTGCAAGGGGACACTCACCAACACACTGTCCAAAAGCATTGTGCGCTGTTAACGTCACTCACTGAGAAGGTGGGTGTCCCTTGTGAGAATTCTTGTCCGTGGTATCGCGCGCGGGATGGTGATGGTGAGTATCAGTGTCATCAGTAGAGCGAACGGAAGGGTGTCCCTTGTGGGGGTCCTTCTTGTCGGTGGTGTCGCGAGAAGGATGGTGATGGTGAGCGTCTGTATCATCCGCCGCGCGAACGGAAGGGTGTCCCTTGTGAGGATCCTTCTTGTCGGTGGTGTCGCGAGAAGGATGGTGGTGGTGGGCATCTGTATCATCCGCCGCGCGAACAGATGGGTGTCCCTTGTGGGGGTCCTTGTCGGTGGTGTCGCGGGAAGGGTGGTGGTGGTGAGTGTCGGTGTCGTCGGCAGCGCGAACGGAGGGGTGCCCCTTGTGAGGATCCTTCTTGTCTGTGGTGTCGCGAGAAGGATGGTGGTGGTGAGCGTCTGTATCATCCGCCGCACGAACGGATGGGTGTCCCTTGTGGGGGTCCTTCTTGTCGGTGGTGTCGCGAGAAGGGTGGTGATGGTGAGCGTCTGTATCATCCGCCGCGCGAACGGAAGGGTGTCCCTTGTGAGGATCCTTCTTGTCTGTGGTGTCGCGGGAAGGGTGGTGATGGTGAGTGTCGGTGTCGTCGGCAGCGCGAACGGAGGGGTGCCCCTTGTGGGGGTCCTTCTTGTCGGTGGTGTCGCGAGAAGGATGATGATGGTGAGCGTCTGTATCATCCGCCGCGCGAATGGAAGGGTGTCCCTTGTGAGGATCCTTCTTGTCTGTGGTGTCGCGGGCGGGGTGGTGATGGTGAGTGTCGGTGTCGTCGGCAGCGCGAACGGAGGGGTGCCCCTTGTGGGGGTCCTTCTTGTCTGTGGTGTCGCGAGAAGGATGGTGGTGGTGAGTGTCGGTCTCGTCAGCCGCGCGGACAGAAGGGTGTCCCTTGTGAGGGCCCTTTCCGTCGCTCACTGCGACGTCGCGAGTTGAGAGGTCTGGCACGACCGCCGCTGCAGCAATGCCGAGGAAGATGAACGCAACAAGAGATTTGGAAAAACGCATGATGAAGCAAGGTGGAGAAGTTGACTGCGAACTAGAGAGGAAAGAGGGTGTTTTCGACTGAAGGCCCTGTTGTTTCGCTCATTGTGCTCTCCTCTTTATACGCCCCAAGCTGCAAAACAAGTAGCAAATCATGCGACAAAAATATCTGTGACGTCAACATTTGTATGAAAAGCGCAGCAGGGGAGTCATCGACTCACCGTTGTATTGCACGGAAAGTCTGTATTTGATGGTACCTGCAGAACTGAACCATTCACCCGGAGTAATCAATTCTCGGAGGAGGTTGATATAAATAGTTATTCTTCTGCGAAGTCAAACCTTGGGCTCAGCAAGGAGTGGCGGCGTTCCACACGTGACGCCGACTGGGAGAGGGTATGCTCAACTCGAATTTACAATCTAGCGGGGAGTTTTCGGGACGTTCAGAGAAATGATTGCTGTGGGGGAATGATGATCTGTACCATGTAGACGATGTTGTCGAGTCGAGTAAACCCCGGGCTGCGCATTGTGAGATTAACACAACTTGAACCTCCGAATGATCGAAAGAATAAAGTCCTTTGTCGGCCCTGAGGTGCAATGTTTCGTACTCGTAAGCATTATATAGTCATCTTGCGGACTCGTCTGAAGTCGCAATGACCTATTTGTCACGGAAGTTGTGGCACAAGGCGGAGAGTGTGGGAATGACGATCCTTGCCCGATTGGGCTTCGAAGTTGATCGATTGATCTAGTAAGCCCACAACAATATCATGAAAGGAAGTACAACATGTTCCCCTCAATCCGTGACAACTTACACAGATGCGAGAAATAAGCTTTGTCATGGTGGAAGCTTCTCGACTGCATTCAATATGGACCGAATACTGATATCTGGACAAAATAGAAAATAAACAATTCATGTAAAAAGGTTTTGATTTCGACAAAACAAAGGAATCAAAAATATTTAAGGTTCAAACGTGTAATAGCATCCGAAATTCAAAATCTATTTGTGTATGCTTTCGTGGAACCAAAAACTATGTCTTGACCCTACTTTGCGTCGCACATTTGCAGGGACAACACCGTTGCTCATGCATATGAAGATGTCTTTGATCGTTCTGGCCATGGATGCGAATCTGCACCCAATTCAACAGTATTGGAGACTTAATTGTTGTCACTCTTGTAGTACAGTTGTCAGTGAACGTTTGAACGACAAGTACCAACGCTTATATAAGCGATGGCTGTACTTGCTACTTGTAGCCGAGATTGTGCTCCATCTGCTGAAATGAAACTAGCGGTCGGTAGACTTACAGCAGCTTACGTGCGGTAGGCGAGGACCTCTCATTGGTGGAGATGCTGTTTGAGAGTCCGCCAAGTTGCTTGGGAACGATGACTTAGATACTTGATTATCTTGTCTTGGATTTAGAGATTATCGAGGCGATCATCTCTGTTGTCATGTTATCGGAATAAAGTAAATTTGTTCGGTAACAAAGATAATCTACAAATATTCCTCAGAGACTGTGTGATACCATTCCTTGTCCGAGTAGTTATTGAGATAGAATTCGTTGTATACCTCCAAAGAAATATTTGCCGTAGCCTCATGATTGTGTCGACGACCATAAATCGGAATCAGTTCTACAGCGTGTGTCACCGCTGTGATGGGGATCACGCCTCCGACACGATGAGATTGGCCATCAGACCCAAGACGTTGTCGACGCCGCAACTTGTACATCTTTGTTGTGTCGTCAGGATCCCCAAATACCTCAAAAAACTGAACGTAGAGGAAAGGTTCCTTCAAAGGCACAGGAAGAGGGTTCTTTTTTGTCTCAGAGAAACAAAATATAACACGGACCTGTGCCACTGTAGGTATCTCTGAGAACAAACTCATTGAGTAGGAGCCAGTGGAAACGAGTCACAAAATCCTCAACTTACCATCCTGAGAGGACGGATAAAGGAGAACAGTGTCACATTTGCCGAGTGGGAATTCCGTGGACGGAGCCAAAGCCTGTAGCTGTTGACTAGGCATAATTTTGAATCCGTGGAAGCTGGAAAGGAGCTGGAGCCGGAACGCATTCCAAACATTTAAGTCATTTGGGGGGAAGGTTTGAAAACCGAGATGCGATAGGCAAAGACTGAGCGCTGAATTGAAGTCGGGGAGCTGATACGTCTGAGAGACCCATTCCAGCGATTGACCCTTGTGGGCAGGTTTGATGGTAACGTGAGCAGCGACACGTGCATCTTCTGAGACAATGCCCTTGAGGAAATGATTGCGGATAGGACGGTCGCCCAAGGAAAAAGTAGCATGGTCTGTGGGGGAAACACGTAAGATCCATGCAAGTGTTGGATCGATATCGGTCATTTCATCAAATTCCCCGTCAACGATATTGTTGAGTGAAGCACCACGCTCCGAAAGGAGGGCCAAGAGGTGGAATTGACGCATTCTCTCTTCCCGATCTAAAAGACGAACGATTTGCTGGGTAAACATGTGTCGCTGGTGGCTCGTGCGCTCAAAAGGATTTTTGCAATATGTGATGAGAAGGCGTTCACTGACGTCTGCCGTGAATTGAATGGGGGCCCCGACATTACGGACTGAACGGGCAAAATTATGGAAAAGTTCGAGTTTTGGGATCTTGAAGTGGTTGATAGGGCCAGATGTACCACGGCAATGTCCAGCGTCAATGATCGCCTGCTTGTACGAATGAAATTCTGTTAGCGAATCGACCAAGGATGTGAGGGACAAATCGGTGAATGTTGGGGCTTGAGCTTTGTATATGAAATCAATAATGGCCCGAACAGCGTGGACAAAATCCAGTGAGACCGGTCCAGCGATAGAGGCAACGATTGTCCGTTGCATGTCCCGGTGCTCCCGACCAGTCATCTGCTTGACGTGCGACACACCATTTGAAAAGTGCCGTGTACCGACTCGCTTATGTTGACTCTTGTAGCGGGAATCTAGCTCGTCTGGACCCAACCCCTCTTTGCACCACTTGAGAACGTGGTCGAAAAAAAACTTGTGTAGAGTGTGGAGAATCTCGGGAGTGAGGAAAGTTGCGGGGTCGGCGAAGCGCCAGTCCCTCCAAAAAGGGAGATGGACGCCACTGAGGCCAAGTGCCTTCGCAGCCTCTAAGAACTCCCGAACCTTCCATGGATGGGTGCGCTGAGAAAGCTCATGGATTTGTTGGAGCGTGTGGAGCCCGGAGCGAGGTGGATATGGGGTAGCATCAGAGAATTGAGCCTTGGCGGCAAGGGTCACAGGGGATACGCTCTGCACAACACATGCGATCATCAGCTGTTCTGGTAGATCGCCTATGTACCCTGCAAGTGGTGTAAAGCAGTAACGTTGGTGGCCAGCCGGATCAGCTATGTATGCGCCTCGTGCGGCGACACCTTTCAGGGAACCACACACAATGTCCATGCAACGATGCCAAAGCCTCGCTTGGAGAACTGACACGTAGTCACTGTGTGCCACAAATTGGACCTGGGGCATGTACGCGACGCATGACCACGCATGAGCCGTTGCTTTCATGCACAGGTCGGACCGTATATTTCCTATCGTAAGGAACAATGGGTGCATCTCGAGATTTCCGGTGTGTCTGGTAACAGGAGTCTTGTTGGAGGCGAGTATGATAGGAACAATAGTGGCCCCGATGGGAAGCTGGGCCTAACGACGAGATGAGCACAGAGTAATAAAAGGCATCGGATTGGCTACCTGTATCCTGAATGCCTCATTTGAGGACATCCACTCGCCATATTCACGGACACCGTGTTCGGTGTATACTTCGTGGGGGTCGAGACACATATCATGACGAAAGATCGGGTTGCCAAAAATCATCTCAGCAACTTCAAAGGCGTCTCTCCAGAGCAGGTATACTTGGTGAACAGTGACGTATTCGTCCATCTCAATCTTGGTACAGTGCCATCGTGGGCCCTGGGGTAACGAGTCCATCCACGAGAAAAGTTCATCGGCCGACTTGAACCCTGGTTTATCCTTTTTCTTAAACTAAATTTGTTAGGAAAAACTGTCTGTCAAAAAGACAATCATTACTGACCCATTCTGACTTCAAAAATCGTGTAATCTGCCCTTTGTTCAAGTTCTCACATAGGAATTTTCCTAATTCCCATTCACCACTGTCAGCGAAAGGATAATAGATATTATTCTGACGTGCTTGCCCAATTTCTTGATCGTATTGGGCTGTTTCAGCAGCTAGACGCTCCAGAGTATTCATTGCTTTGCCATAGATGTATGCCGAATCTGGATGATATCGACCATGACGGGGTGCGGATTGCAGAGCAGATAAAGCCGGTGGAGCTGAAAGTTGGCCTTCTTTCGGGGTGTGCTCATCGTTGAGGTGGGACCAAACGGCATCGATAGAGGGCAAGGGTTGTGAACAGAGTGGGCAGACGAATCTATGAGAAGTGGCGAGTGAATTTTGAGCTTAACTCCATTAAATAGCACTCACTCTTCACTGAACTCCAGAGGTCGTGCATCATCGAATGGTTCCATTCAAGAAGTTGTTGACTCTGAGTGGGTGAGTTGGCGAGTTCAACTCGGACAAACTCCGCACTTGCCTCTTGAGTCCATTGCATAGTCGAAAACGACAAGCCTTCATGTCTCACACTTCAACCAACCCCCCAAGCCCCACGAGCTCCCTGACATGTTATGACCCCAATCATAGTGACCCCATGGACGTCGAGAGTAACCTGAATGCGTCCTCAGGGAAATATGCTACATTTCCTTTTTGCCCTTCTCTCAAGCGTCCAGCACTCAACCCCTCCTGCAAGCATCCTCATACAATGTTAACCCATCGTCGAGGCTCTTGTAGCAATCTATCAAATCCTGGGATGACACCGTCTGCAGTAAATCTGAATTTATTGTTTGTGTTGCTATCTTTACTGATCCCCATTGCTAGAGGATGGAACTTTTCATTCGTGGCATCCAGGATCTACCCGACGACGTTCTTGAAGCTGCTGTCCTCGAGAAGTTTGTGTCAGCAGAGAAGAGTCGTCATCAACTTCTCCTAGCCACTTGGGACCTCGAGGAGGCGAGACGCAGAATTCCTACGCTAGAGAAAATCCAGTCCTCCCTTGAACACGCCCATTCTCTCACTCAGTCTGAATATGTATTTTGGCTCAGGATGTACACTGATCGAGGTCTCCCTGACCTCAAGGAGGACAAGCTGTTTTATGGAGAATATCTTTTGTCCGCTACCCAGGAGGCAGATCGAGATGCCACTGAACTCACCGTGATGGTGGAGCATGCCCAGGAACGTGGTTTGGGCGTTGGGACCTTCGCCGACGATGACGACATTCGCAGGAAAGGGTCGGTATTTGGTGAGGATCTGGAATGCGGGCGGTGTGATGTCAGTGGTACCGATGGAGATATTATGCAGCATGATTGCAGCGAGAATGATTATGAAGACCCTTCAGATTGATCGTGACTGTTAAACTATGTATGCAATCATCCCCCCCCTCCCCCCACGAATACTACTGACTCATTTTTTGCACAGCTCGCACATCCCCCAAATCTTGGTAGATATGTATGCCTCATGCCCGGCTATCCTGTTGATTTGTACATATGTATAAAGCTTCTGATCAGCATGTGTCGTTCGGACCCCCGGAGAGCGCGAGAATCTGGGCTATCGAACGACTCATTCTATTGCATACCCAATGAGACGACCCGGATATAGGTAAGGGCCTCCCAACCCCTTGACCACATAACTACTCTCTTCACTTCCAAGCTTTCATGGCTGAGCGTTGCAGGCGTCGCACAGCTTTGGCAAACCCGCGAGTAAGTAGTCTTTTGAGTGGCCCATTAGACTCGGCTGATAGTTGTCGACAGCAAATTGCATGGCCCCAAGAGGGCCTCAATCCGTGCTTACGGTCCGATGCTAGTCAGGTCAACTGCACCGTCGAACAACCCATGGACCCAAATACACTCGTCGACCCACTTGCTCAACATATTCGTCAGGAGGTCTTGATGGCGGCTGATCTCACTGGATCCTCATCCAGCCAGTATTCAGATATGTCCACTTACAACTCAGTGTCATTCCCGCAATGGCACCGCGACCCATCAGATCCTCCGCGATTTCCACATTCACAATCCCAGCAGGATTTCCCACGTTCCAATCTGCCATTATCGTATAGCCAGCCCACGTTTTCACCACCAAACAGCTATTCTGCCTCCGAGTCGTCCACGTCTGTCCATCCCACAACTCCATCATATGCTCAGTCGTCACTGGCATCATATACTGAACCCTCGTCTTCTTCATATTCCGACCTCTCTTATCCCCAGCCACCTCCACCCATTGTTCCTCCAAGCATCCAGCGGTTCCAGCCATTTCAGTTCGAGCAACCTCACCCATACAGTACTTCCTGTACCCTCAGACTGAGCGATCAGGTGACACCAGCAGTACAATTTGCTGGACAGGCTCGTGCGGCACCATACACAATACCGGGCCTCCGGTATGTGCCTGCATATGCGCCCTTGAGGCCAAATGAGGAGGTACGTGGCGGGGTTGTGACTGCTGGCGTATTCCGGGTGTGTGATCACTACGAATGTGATGATTGGCAGTTTTTAGCTTACACATTATCTTCATAGGCGGGCACGGAAACATCAGTCACAAATGTCCCTCCGCCTATCCGCCGTCTTCCACCTTTGGTCGAGCCTCCCCCAGTCTCAACGGTGAATGCAAACAATCCAATGCCTAGCGTCCCTGCAACCAATGTCACAGTGGCTTCGGTCTCACAAACAGATCGTCAGAGGATTCAAGCACGCTCAAGGGACGAAGTGCGCCGCAAAATTATGTGTGTCGACAGTTTTCCGTCGGGAGACAAACTTGATGAAATTTGTCGAGTGTCACTCAAGACGGCTGCGGATGAGGTTCTAGGTACGTTGATTCGAGTTTGTTTTGTCGTAACTACTTCTCATCATTTTCAGGTCCTTCAACTACCTGGACTGGACTGTATGACGAAAAGATTCTCAGAAATCTTGAGGCCGTTGTGACCACCACACGGAAGTCATTCAAAGACGCTGCGCGGGGACTCATCCATGAGGCGTACAACCTCCGCCCCGATATCCGAGATGGACGGCCAGACGTCGAACTTGTTGCCAAACGAACAATCATTCCATTCCTCCTCGAGCAAAATATCTGGTCGCATAAGCTTGATGACGTGTGTCACCTCTGTATTTGCGAGGATATTTTATTCATACATTTCACCCTTAGAAAGGAGCTGTTATCGCTTTGCTCGAGCATCCTGCCCTTATAGGATATTTTATTCATACATTTCACCCTTAGAAAGGAGCTGTTATCGCTTTGCTCGAGCATCCTGCCCTTATCTCTGTTTTAGTCAATACTGTCTGGCTTGGTGGCCTCCACCATCTCCTCGACAACACGAACGACACATTTGCCTGCCTTGTCTCACTCGCCGCTTCAGCAATCCACTCTGCACTTTCGGAACATACCCACGGGAAATACGAACCCATTGAATTTTCCTGTGCAAAAACGAAGGAGGTATACAAAAGACTACTGAATTCTTTATCAACAGAACCTGTCTTGCGCAATCAGTTGTATTTGCTGAAGGGAGCAATCACGCAGCGTGGATTGTCATTAATTCATTAGTCAGCTAGGATGTACAAAGATCACTTAGTATCTCTAGTATCTGAATCTAGATCATATTCTGCTATCTTATCTCAACGGTTGACGGTCGTGAAAAAAAGAGGTCGCCGCAATAACCTACGCATAAAGCCATATAAGGCATGTGCGTAATCCTACCCTGGCCTAACCCAAAACAACTTGCTCAATGAGTGCTCATCGAGCGCTTAAGTCTGTAGATGTCTCCAACAAACAGCGCTGATAAATCGGTAGACTTGTCAATGCATCAGGAACCAGATTGATCGGGGTAAAAGCCCCATTACAAACTTGAACGTGCCATCACCCGGAGAACTCGTTGATACTTTATATATATGGGATATACTAATACCCAACAGCTGACTCGGATCCCGATCTCGATGTCGTCACTCCGTCTTATGAACACCGATGATACAACAGCGTCCTTTCGTATACTGCGCATCAATAAAAATAGCGTGTATGAAGTGGTCCAGGGTCCATGTTTATTCATCCCCGCTTGATCTTCTCGGTTTGAAATGTCCTTTGAATGTGTCATGAATCATCACGGCCTCACTTGTAATCCCACTTCACCTCGTTTGTTCCTCTACTCGCAAGAATGGCGTAGACTACTAGTATATATTCGACCCCATGTGAATATGTGGGACGTGTGTCTAATCGCATGAGCATGGGGTAAGTCTTCTGTAAACTCTTGGAGCCAGTGGGGAAAAGAGCGGCGGTGCAACAGCCTACTAAGTGGCGCCGCGGTGATGATCCCCCGAGGAATCGATTGTATTTTTAACCTTGGTACCGCAGCAGCGACGGAGGTGCAACCATCTGATCCATTTGAGCATCAACGTACCCCTCACTGGCAGGGGGTTTGAGAGTCTTCAAGATTGTACACTGTGGTGGTAGATGCCGTTGAGGCGTGTCGTCCCGGCAGGAAGTTCACGCTTTCCCTAATGGCGAATGAAGGTCAACATAATCTGCCGCGCGCAGTACACATGGCACAATAGCGCCAGACTAATGGAGTCTGACAAAGGACATACCAGTTCTGCTGCGTATTTCATTTCGCGTAGTTGCTGCTGCGAGTTCTGCATCAGCTTCGAGACACAACATCACACATGCTAGCATAAAAATAGAATCAGGGGAAAGCAAGCGCCCAGAACGCGACACCAGCCTACTTAGTAGTGTTGAAAAATGGACATAATTCTGAGGGCATTACAACAATATTGTCAACTTGAAGGACTTTTGGAACCAAATCAAGGTGTACCACGTTTGCTCAGATAGGCTTGCGGATTCCTGGTTTGATGCAGTCCTATGTTCAACCGTGACGGAGGATGACATTTGCTGTGGTAGCGGAGCAACTTGGGACGGTAGCGGTTATATAAATCAATCTTTTTCTGAATCGCTTCCACTGGTTAGTCCTCCGCGCATCTCGAGCCGCCATGGGCTGCCTACCTCGCGGTCAAATTCGAAGAATGTCCTTCCAAGCAGGACGTCGTATCTTTCTTGGACAGACTCATCTGGTATCCCTGGCTCCATTCGGAAGCCTTTTTTTTTGTATGAGCAATCTTCCTATCATTCCCCTTCAAGCTTACATCATCCATAATCGGATTACCGCCCTCTTGTCTGTGATGACTTGCGGGAAATGATGGCGTTTAGGAATCTACGTGTCTTGAACTTCAGCATGAGGTGGACTGCCAGGAGATGACCTAGTGGAACTGGTCGGTATGGCCATCCTTTGTGATGAAAACGACCTATTACATGATACTGTCCGTGGTTTGTATTCTTCTGCCGTGTCTTGGTCATGGTACCGTTGATAGTTGAATCCTGCCACAATGCCAACTTCGGTGAGGTGATCATGCTACGTCGCCGTCATATCTGTCAAATGATACATACAAATATATTTTTTCTGTCCGATTCCCAAGGAAAATACAAACTTGCAGCACATGATAAATATATATAAATGCGACGCGCCAATTTCCCTGCCAAAACCGATCACCCAAACCATCTCCGGTTTAGACGTACTTAACGGTGAGGGTCTCACCGCTAGTGGAGACGGAGGTGAGGACTTCACCATCTTGCTCAATGTCCATGAGCGTAGCACCAGAGGGGGTGTAGGTCTCGCCACTAGGGCCGGTAGGCAGTGGCATCGGTGAAGGTGACTGGTGCCAAAGTCGGCGAAAGGAACAAGGGAGTCACCCTCCTCAAAGTCTTCGACGATCCACTCCGCGTTCTCCTCGCAAAGAGCGTAGTCGGAGGTGATGTCTTGTGTAACGGTCTGACCGTTCGTCAGGTTCTCAATGGTAGCCACACCAGAGGTGGTAGAGTAGGCAGTCACGGTGGTCTTGATAACATCACCGGCGCTGATGTCGATGGCGCTGAAGTCGTAGGCGTAATCAGGATACCATTCGTACCAAGCTGGTCAATGAACACGGGTGATGAACGTCAATTCGGATGGAACGCAGGGTTTCTCTTACCATCGTAGGAGGCACCGCCGTTTGAGTCGACTGTGAAGTCAACACCAGTCTGGAGGATGGCGTTCTCGCAGGTGTCACCGTCGATACCGACCCAAGCAGAGGCAGCACTACCGCTAGAGCCTGAAGGGGTTGGAACGGTGAAGGTACCAGTGACGGTGGTGAAAGTTCCCTGTTGGCAGCGAAATCAGATCAAGGATAATGACAGATCGAGGGAATAGTACAAACATCACCCTCAGCCCAGGCAGCACCGGCCCAGTTTTCACTGTATTCGACGTTGGAGATGCCAGTAGCGGTCGACTGGAGACGGTTGTTGGGTTGCGACTGGCGGTTCTCACGACGGCGAGCAAGACGAGCGCCGAGGCGGGATGAAGGAGCAGCCAAAGCCGCAGAGGCGAGCAAAATGTTGGTGAGAAGGGTGAATTTGGAGACCATGTTGGATGTGAAGGAACTGTGGATTGTCGAATATCGAAAACCTGAGGAAAACCGGAAGCAGCCTTTATACGTTTAGTAGTCGTCCGGAGGTTCCTTAGTGGAGGACACGCGTAGGTACGGCATGGAGGTGGTTTCCTGAGGATTCTACTGGTGCATGACGCGATTACGTCCGATCAAACATGTTAGTGACACGTCCATGTGTTCTATCTTCGCCTCGGAGAGATTTTCAGGTCTTCAATTGAAAATAGAATGTGCGGGACTATGGGTCTAAAAATGAGATGTCAATGAGAAAAAAAAAAGAGAAGTAACCAATGAAGGTGAACAGGTGGTCGATTCTGCAAGGGTGATACGACGCAAAAGGATGGCCCCCACATGGATGCAGAAGCCTCACCTATCTCCGCAACTCCTCCACGAGTAAAGCAAAGGATAGAACCGCTACACGACCAACGAGAATGCAGCTGCAGTCACACGACCAATAAAAGAACAGCTCCGACATGTGTAGCATATTATTCTTGACCAGTCTGAGAATAGGCTCGTCACCTGCATAGTTTAATGAGTAAAGAGAGGTGGTGATGATCATTCTGTCTTGTTGCTCGTGAACGACCAAGGGAGCTCAACGTACGTTTGTATATAGCTCCAGCGGAAACCCCGTTCATCCTATACCAGTCGCTTTCAACGCTAGTCAGTATAACTTGAATGAGGCGATATGAAGGAAAAGATGGATATGCCTAGCCAGTGGTATCATGCAGCAAAAAATTAAGCTCGGAGTGGGTCAAACTGCGAGTCGAAGCTTGTGATCGTTTCCGTCAGGGCAGTGGGTGGGAGAGAAGCTGAATCATTCGAGTGACGGCTTGATATTCGGGCCGCGCGCTCCGATCTTATCCGGCTGACTCAGCAGTACTGTTGTCAAGTTTGCCAGTGAGGTTTGCATTTACTTGAATGACTACGTAGATGCCATTCTGCCTGTTCATAAACGTTTTCAACGTGCTTTTTCATGGCGGGTCGTCACCACATTTCTTTTTCACTTCTTTATACCATAAGCTATATAAGCCATGGTCATAAAATTCTGTAATTCCCCATCTTGCTTCACTTGAATAACTGGTATACACCCTCGGACTCTAGTATTTCCCCCCAGGATCAGCTTCCCATGGCCACAGCCATTCAACCCGATCGCAACTAGCAGCTAAATGCATCACGCACTTCCGAGTCAGATCTCGGAGATCCTTTGGGATATTTTTGGCCGCTGTTATGACACTCAAAGTTCTTACGGTGGCGAGGTCCGCCGTGGCTTTATCTCCGAGGTATTTCTCCGAGGTATTTTTTGTGTTCTCGTCTGCCAGTGGATGACCATGATAGCTACTGTCCCGTTGCTGCACAGTTGTAGTTGGAATATTTCACCATGTCAGACGCGCTCACCCTCTGTTTGCCTTGGAACACACCGCTGGCTCGGTGAATATGATAGGCGTTGAGCTTGATGCGTTGATGCACCTGCGAACGCGTGATGCCATGTCAAAAAACTGAAATAGTTTGCAGCATGATGTCACATTGCCAAGGCCACGTTCACACACTGTGATACGAAAGATCCAATGAAGTCGGCTTTGTGAAATAATGTACAACGGAAAGATTGCGACCATCACCACTCGTGACTCGTCTTGAAACTCACCTTCAGCGACGCGAAGCAAAAACCAATGATAGGCTAAGAGACCATACCAACCCTCCGTTTCGAGCTAGACACTCAATACTTAGACCTTCCTCACCGACGTCCTCCGTGCCCGAATTGTCATTCTTCTCTGCAACACCGGAATCCCGGATCCTTTGATAGGACTGGGGCTTGGTGTGATGTTGTCGCTCCTGCTCGACACGGAGCGCGTAGGCGATCCCCGCCACATGTTGACGGGCGATGATCCAGGTCCAGAGCTGGACCTGGACCTGGACCTGGACAGCGAACGTAACCCACGCAGTTTTTCCACAAGCCGTTCTCGATCGGGGGACGTCCGAGAGAGGGAGGAGAGCCGCCGGAGATGCTTCGCAAGAACGGGAAGCATGCTCCGCCCAATGGACGTCTTACAGGAGCCTGTACCAGTAGGAGAGGTCGGGTTGAAGTCCAGGGCTGGGCTGGGGCTTGGAGTCGGAGGCGTGGTAGGTGCGGGTATGTCGCTCGTAGACAGCGAGGAGGCAGATGTGGTGAAGAGCGAATCTTCGGATTCGTCGATCTGGATGGTGCCTGTTCCCGAGCCCGTATGTGCATGATCGTGTCCGTCCCGTGCATGCGCGCTCGACTCGGATGCAGACGAAGAGATTGACATTGATATGTCGCAATCTAGATGTTCCACAAACTGCGCATCGTGCGAGCGCTTGTCCACGCCAAGGAGGTTGCATGCAGCAGAGTAGTCCAATGGCGTCGATGACACCTGCGGTTCCAAGTCCGTCGGTGAAAGCGGTGTATCGACTCCAAACTTGGGCAACACACGCGCATCATTAAAGGGGGTATCTTCGCTCCTCGTCACCTCACTCGATGCAGGTGTGTCTGAATCAGACTTGTTGCCCGTCGCGAGGTCAGAGAGACGCATCATGGTGTCAGGGGTGTGGAACGACGGCGCATCGATGGTTGTACTTCCAGAGATGTCCGAATCAGGTCCTTTCATTGGTCCTGAACGGTATCCGCGGATGGGTGAGAACGTAGAAAGACGGAAGGAAGAGCGACCCGAACGCGAGGGCACAGAACGTCTGGAGGATGTCGAAGTTACGCGACGGTGCCCTTGAGATGCACGCCTGGAATTCTAGAAGGAAAGGGGCATCAGATGCACGAGTGAAGGATAGGTGTCTGAAGTGAGATTGAATGCAGACCTGAAGGAGATCTTGGCTGTAGGTTACCGTGGACGGCGGACCTGCCTCAGGGCTCGTGAGCTCTTCCGGGAGTGTGGGATCGATGGAGGAGGATCGTGAGATATTCAAGTTTATGCTTCCAAGAACGATAGAGTGAGAAGAGTCTCTGGAAGAACGACGAAGAGAAGCGGACAAGGAAGACGGGTGGCGCGATGGTACGGTGGGCGTTTCGGTAGTGGAATCGCGTGGGATCCGAGAAATACCTGAGAAATGAGAGAAATTTGCCCCTGAAGTAGAAGAAGCGGAAGAGGAGGAAAACGACGAGGAGAACTTTGAATCATCTGGAATAGAACGTCGTGGACGAGATGCGAGTGAGCTGGCGAGCGTATCCAACGTTGATGCTCTCTGCTGACTTCCGAAAACATCGACTTCTGTTATTTCTGGATGTCTGGTTACGTGGCGACGCGCCATGAGGGCGTCCAGTGCATTTTGCCTCTCTGGAGAAAGGTCTTGACGAATGGACGAAATATCGGAGGGTGAAGGCGTGATGATATTTGCGCGTAGATCGTCTTCCTGAGCGAGTCTTTTCCAGAACTTGGATCGTTTCTGTTGAGACTTGAGCTCCTTTCGGACGCTGAGAGTCAGATTGAGGGCGGACTGGTAGTGCTCGGGGGTTCGTTCGTCTGTGATGATAGGTTTGAGTCTAGCCAAGAGGGTGGTATTGTCATTTGCGGCATCCCTGATAGCGTTCACAAGGATATCGTCCGGGGAACCACTTCCTGCCTGAAGAGCTTGAAAAATGACGTTGACAAGTCGTGCGAGGTATACCGATGTCGACCAAGAGGGTACAAAAACGCTGGTGCCTGGTCTCCAGTTCCTGGATGGTCCTAAAGTCGTCCATGCCACGTTGTTGTTGGCGCGCACTAGCGAGCATTTGCGTGTAGAGCTCTGTGCGGACGTGGAGGAGATCCTTGCGATAGTCGGCGAGGTCGTGCTCGAAGGCGGAACGTTCGTCCAGGAGATGAACGAGCTGGGATTCCAATTCAATTATCCTAACATTCAACTCGTCGATGGGTGAAGTATACAGTTCCCGAGTGGGGTCAAATGAAGGCAAGGACGCATGGAAAGGAACGAAGACAGGCGCCGACGAGCCTGGCTGGAATAGCAAAGTAGAGACGTCGCTCTCTGACTTTGTCTGACGGTGAAGAAGCCGGAAGAACTGCATGACGATTGAAATTGAGAATCATGGTACGAGATTCACTTTTATGGGCGATGGGGGCGGCTGACATGGACATCCCATAGTCTGTCAGCTTTCCGTATGTCCGACTAGGACCGAACGACAAAGCTTCGACTCCGGTGACCATTGGGGCGTCTGACCTGGCAAAAAATAACTCATCAGTACCTACCCATACTAGTGCTACGAGTCTATCTTTGCTGTACATATCTTGTTGTCTACTCCCCGTCCTCTTCCGTAGCCCCTTCACTGTTCTCAACGATGAGTTCGAAATTTCGTGAACATCTCTCCATTACCATTCCCCGAATAACTTCAATTTCCCTTTAGGGAGGCTCAAGTTCTCCGACAACGACGATAAAGCACTCGAAGTCCACTTCTCCTAAGGACGTTGAGAATATCCTCCTATTTCTGACATCATTCTGTGGGACGTATTGGCGAAGCTCTTTTCTGACGTTCGGATGCTCAACTCTACCGAGCCCCACCGTGCTCCGGGACTGCCAGAGTGGCTGCTGCTTCAGGTCAAGAAACGTCGCTGTCCATGTCAGCACCACGATCCCAAGCACGAAGCTCGAGCGAGGAAACAACGACGCCGGTCGCGCTGTCTCATCTTGCTCAGCGTTGTATTTTATT
Source organism: Chiua virens (assembly GCA_019787685.1). NCBI lineage: Eukaryota > Fungi > Basidiomycota > Agaricomycetes > Boletales > Boletaceae > Chiua > Chiua virens. The sequence goes on from JAHNUO010000003.1 coordinate 393,497, forward strand.
TTATTTTGTCGGAAACGTTATTTTTCTCGATATCTCTACGCATGCTTGGCACGTTTTTTTAATACAGCTTTAATGCACCTTCCTCACCCGATGGTTATTCGACATGTCTATCTGTCATCCAGGTTGTACCTTCATCCTACACATCCAATTCCGCGAATTCTCAGAATACCCCAGGTAATCAATAATGCGATCCAGTTCTGTGGCCTCCACGCTATTTTCGATATCACGAACCCACAGGGGCAACTTGAGGCCACGCTTGAGAGCGGCAGATGGGCTCAAAACGTTGATTTCTCTGTCTGGAGAGGTGTAAGCTCTGCTCCGGTGCTGATTGTATCATTGTGAGTTATGTGTACGGCCTAGTTTGTTTGCTGCAGCAAAGACATTCGCCAGCTGGATTTTTTAGCGCTTCGGAGAGCTGGGTACCGTGGCGCGGTCTTTGACAAGGATAATTGTCTTGTGAGTTTGGGCTGTCTCGTGTCCGTACCCTGTTTGACATATAGGCAGACAATACCGTACAAAGATGCGCTGGTGCCGCAGCTCGAGGTCTGTCGCACCGACGTATACTGCAAGTCACTCAGAGTTCACGACAGGATGCCTGGAAAGAATGTCGACACGTCTTTGGTGACGGAAACGTCCTCATCGCGAGCAATTCAGCCGGTACGAAGCACGATGCAGGCCAGGTTCAGGTAAAGTCAAGCAAGTGATGTTACATGGTCAGCTCAGACGATCACGCAGGCGGTGTCGTATCATCTCTCTTGTCCAGTACTGCGATATAATGCACCCAAACCTGTCTATGCATGCATTGGATCGATACGTGGATATTTTTCGACACTCAAGGTTCCGGTCAAGGATGAAGAATTGGTGGTCGTTGGGGACCGTATATTCACGGATGTCGTAATGGCAAATCGAATGCACTGTCGCTCGGGGGAGATCCGCTGGCAATCTGGACGACAGGCGTGTGGCAGAGAGAGGGTATAGTAATGCGGTGGTTTGAGAAGCAAGTGGTGAAAGTGATTGCGCGGTGGACTGAGAGTAAGACTAGTACCGACTTTATCAAGCGATAGTGTATGTTTACTTTTGACTAGAATGCTCCCTCTGCTCAGATCGATCCGCCCCGTCTCGTGCACTGTTGCCCGTGTATTAAGTCATAGAGCAAGAGACCATGACAACTCATCGCGGTGGTAGGAAGACGAACTTCTCACTATATGATGCGCGTGGGTCGTGAATACGAACGACCGCGACTGATTGGTTATGGGCGCGCCGAGCGAGAGGATCCAGGCATTCTTACAGTTCTGAGCGAGGTAGCGTGCTTATTGTCGTTCGTACTTGAGCGCCGTGTGTGCGTCTCAAAAAAATATTTAAGCAGACCGCGATTGCAAGCATGGGCGATAACGGGAGAGCAGATCAGTGAATGATGACACAGTACATGGCGTCATGTAATTGAAACTTTGTGCAAGGAGGAGATACATACAGGTACCTCTACGACAAGGCTGTGCGTCGCGGTGATCTACACGCTCGCCTACTGCGCGGTCTATTGATCGCTAAAAAGGTCACCGTTGACGTGCACTTCAAAATTTGTGAGAATGCATATCAAAGTGGAGCGCAGGCGAGCTCACAGCACTTTGGTCGGCCCACAATCGGTCCTATTGGGACAGACCAAAGTGCCACCTGCTCTTTGAGATGATAGAACGAGGTGGATGAGTGGAAGAACAATAGAATGTGGGATATGGAACATGCCCGCTTTGTTGCTCATATGTGGGTCCACATCAACAAGACACTTTGGAAGGAGGGGATACATACAGGTACCTCTACGACGAGGCTGTGTGTCGCGGTGATCCGCATGCTCGCCTACGGCGCGGTCTATCGATCGCTAAAAAAGGACACTGTCGGTGTGCAGCTTGCTCAAGCTTTGTGAGCGTACATACCAAAGCGAGACTAAAGTGGAACGCGGATGAGCTCACAATGCTTTGGTCCGTCCACGTGGTCCATACGGGGACAGACCAAAGCACCACCTGGTCTTCGAGATACTATGAGGTGGATGAGTGGAAGAACAATAGAATGTGGGACGTGGAACATGCCCGCTTTGTTGCTCCGAGTCGTGTGTGGACCAGACATGCTATAAAATGCAGCCAGTTCGTGGTTGGAAGCACAGGTCTCCCTCAGAGAAATCCCGCTTGCAACCACCACAAGCACACATTTTATAACAGGTCAGTCACCATTCTAGCACCCATAGATCCTCAGGCCTCACTCCTCAATTTCAGAAACATGGACTCTTTCCAAATCCCATTTGGCGAATCTGTATACACCCTCATCCCTGACGTGATGCTTCTGAAACTGGATCCAGAAGTCATTCGAACCCTCCCCCGTACCTCTCTGTTAGAGCTCGCCATAGTATGCAACCATAGTCTTCTTTTTCTGTGATGAGGCTGACATTGTGTAGTGCAATGCCATTAAGATCGTCAATAAGAAGAGGGAAGAGGTTGTGGAAGAGCTCTTGTTCCTGCAAAAAATAACAAGGGCAGCTTATGCCTACTTGGTAGCAACATCCACACCCGAGGAACGTCGTGTGCTGGCCGAGACAGTTTTATCCGAATGTGGATGATCTGCCTCTGAGATGGAACGATGAGTAGATCTCTGATGAACGTGTATGAATCAGGCGTGTAGGTACACTTTTTCGTTCGTCTGTACGATGAACGTGAGGACTGACCATCGATCTAAAGGGCTTTGTTTCCGAGCTCCGAGTAACGAAGCGGGAGTGGCACGACGTGCAGCGATACGATATATGCTCGTCCTTTGCCTGCTCGAGATCCGATTCTTGTATAGTACTGTAATAAACGTCAACGTTCAGTGTGTAAGAACATGAGGGAGAGACGAAACGACCAGTCTAAGATTAGCTCGATCATAAGAGCGCCATGCAAATAGGTACAAACATTGATTACCATATTTGGATTAGTTATTGTATTGATTGATCATTGTTCTTTGGTTGCATGGACCTTCTCTGTGCCTGTACATATCTTGTTGTCTACCCCCCGTCCTTTTCCGTAACCCCTTCACTGTCCTCAACGACGAGCTCGAAATTTCGTGAACATCTCTCCATTACCATTCCCCGAATAACTTCAATTTCCCTTTAGGGAGGCTCAAGTTCTCCGACAACGACGATAAAGCACTCGAAGTCCACTTCTCCTAAGGACGTTGAGAATATCCCCCTATTTCTGACATCATTCTGTGGGACGTATTTGCGAAACTCTTTTCTGACGTTCGGATGCTCAACTCTACCGAGCTGCACCATGCTCCGGGACTGCCAGAGTGGCTGCCGCTTCAGGTCGAGAAACGTCGCTGTCCATGTTAGCATCACGATCCCAGGCACGAAGCTCGGGCGAGGAAACAACGACGCCGGTCGCGCTGTCTCATCTTGCTCATCGTCGTACTTCTTTTTTTGGTTGGAAACGCCACTTTTTCTCAACATCCGCTTTCTTCGTTATCCTACATGATCAGTTAAACGACTACCACTGCTCGCGCGCTTTCTGCGGATGCTCAGCAATGCGTTTCTGAATACAGCCTTAATGCACCTTCCCAAACGGTACCTCTATCCTACACGTCCAATTCCGAGTTCGCAAGGGCACACCACGCTCGGGAGCAGCAGTTTTGCTCAAAACGTTGATTTCTGCGGCTGGAGAGGTGCATGCTGTGCCTCGGTGCCGGTCGTACCATTGTGAGTTACGTGTACAGCTACGCACAACTTTGCGTTTGCTCGTCACGTTCGTCTCGGTGTTCCTGCCATATTGCCTGTGAGATTGGTGCTTCGACCTCGCGGCAGTCGTTTGAAGTCATAGGAGAGACGTTATACGGTGACTTATACCTGAAATGCCACGACATGATTTCTACAACGTGAAGGTGTCTGCTGCCAACGTCGATCTGTCTCCTGGAGGCTACTACTACTAACTTAAAATCGGGCTATGATTTCTCGGTTCGCTCGCATCTTATCCGAATATCATCCTCGCCTCCTGACCCCGGATCCTACTAGTACTCCATACACATTATTCTTCACCCATCTTCACGTGCTGCGTACATTGGTCCATGGACGGGCAAATCTTTTTGGTGAGGACGGGGAGAAGAACATGCACATTAGTACTCCCGACCGAGTCAGGGATATTGAAGGAGTGATCATGTCCAAGACTCCAAGCTAGGGAACGAAACGGTTATTGTCATCTCTGATTACCATATATATATATAGCATGGATCCGCTGCTGGAGGAACACTGCTTTTGCATGCAGTCTGAAACGAATTCATTCATCTGCTTGAATTCTTCTATGCTGCCAATTTCGAAGCCTCGCGAGTCGTGAAAATTGCTTCGAAAAACCAATTCGTTCTCGATATTATGCAACCCGCGCTTGAGACGCGTCAGCTGAATGTTACTGATAACGAGGTCACAGTAACCGTGGAACTCGCGTGCCTGGATCCCTACGCCCGCGGCCCGCGTCCGAGTCACCAGACTCATCACGGTTGTCTCGTGAGCAATTCAGCCGGTACGAAGCACGATGCAGGCCAGGTTCAGGTAAGGTCAAGCAAGCGAGGCTATATGGTCAGCTCAGACGATCGCGCAGGCCGAGTCGGTGTCGTATCATCTCTCTGTTCCGGTACTGCGACATAATGCACCCAAACCTGCCTATGCATGCATTGGATCGATACGCGCATATTTTTCGACACTCAAGGTTCCGGTCAAGGATGAAGAACTGGTAGTCGTTGGGGATCGTATATTTACGGATGTCGTGATCGCAAATCGAATGCACCGTCGCTCGGGGGGAGGACCGCTGGCAGTCTGGACGACAGGGGTGTGGCAAAGAGAGAGTATGGTGATGCGGTGGTTTGAGAAGCAAGTGGTGGAAATGGTTGCGCGGTGGACTGAGAGTAAGACTAGTACCGACTTTGTCAAGCAATAGTGTGTTTACTTTTGACTAGAATGCTCCCTCTGCTCAGATCGATCCACCCCGTCTCGTACACTGTCGCCCGTGCATTACGTCATAGACTAAGAGATCCGGGGACGGCGGTGGATGTGTCGGCCACGCATGACAACTCATCGCGGTGGTAGAAAGGTGAACTTATCACTATATCGTGCGCGTGGGTTGTGAATACGAACGACCGCGACTGATTGGTTACGGGCGCGCCGAGCGAGAGGATGCAGGCGTTCTTACAGTTCTGAGCGAGGTAGCATGATGCTCATTGTCGTTCATACTTGGGGTGTTGTGTGTGCGTCTCAAGAAAGGATTTGAGCAGACTGCGATTGCAAGCATGGGCGACAACGAGAGAGCAGATCAATGAATGATGACACCGTTGTAGTACATGGCGTCATGTAATTGGGACTTTGTGGAAGGATACATACAAGTGCCTCTACGACGAGGCTGTGTGTCGCGGTGATCTACACGCTCGCCTACGGCGCGGTCTATTGATCGCTAAAAAAGGTTACCATTGGTGTGCAGCTCAAGCTTTTGTGAGCGTGCGTAACAAAGCGAGACTAAAGTGGAACCCAGGTGAGCTCACAGCGCTTTGGTCGGTCCACCATCGACGTGGTCCATACGGGGACAGACCGAAGCACCACCTGGTCTTCGAGGTACTATGAGGTGGATGAGTGGAAGAACAATAGAATGTGGGATGTGGAACATGCCCGCTTTGTTGCTCCGAGTCGTGTGTGGACCAGGCATGCTATAAAATGCACCCAGTTCGTGGTTGGAAGCGCAGATCCCTCTCTGAGAGAAAGTCGCCTGTAACCACAAACTCAGGCATTCATAACAGGTCAGTCACCATTCTAGCAACCCATAGATCCTCGGGCCTCACTGCTTGATTTCAGAAACATGGACTCTTTCCAAATCCCATTCGGCGAATCTGTATACACCCTCATCCCCGACGTGATGCTTCTGAAACTGGATCCAGAAGCCATTCGGACTCTCCCCCGCACCTCTCTGCTAGAGCTCACCATAGTATGCAACCATAGTCTTCTTTTTCTGTGACGAGGCTGACATTGTGTAGTGCAATGGCATTAAGATCATCAATAAGAAAAGGGAAGAGATCGTGGAAGAGCTCTTGTTCCTGCAAAAAATAACAAGGGCAGCTTACGCCTGCATGGTAGCAACATCCACACCCGAGGAACGTCGTGTGCTGGCCGAGACGTTTTATCCGAATGTGGATGATCTGCCTCTGAGATGGAACGATGAGTAGATCTCTGATGAACGTGTATGAATCAGGCGTGTGGGTACACTTTTTCGTTCGTCTGTACGATGAACGTGAAGACTGACCATCGATCTAGGCAGCTTTGTTTGGAGTGGCACGTCGTGCAGCGACACGCTAGATGATTTTTTCTTTGCCTGCTCGAGCTCCGAGTCTTGTATAGTACTGTAATAAATGTCAACGTTCGGTTTGTACAGCATGAGGGAGAGACGAAACGACCAGTCTAAGATCAGCTCGATCATAAAAGAGCGCCATGCAAATAGGTACAAACATCGATTACCATATTTGGATTAGTTATTGTGTTGGGAACTTGAAATGCACTGAGGTGCGTCGGAGTCGGAGCCTGAAATTATCGTGTAGCCTTGCTTCCGGAAACACCGGGCCGGAGTCATATGTACTATCATGATGTACCCATGATGTACCCCACTGGGAGAGAGCGATAAGTGGAGTATTTATGTGAGTCAGTCTCCCAGTGAGCACGATGACCGCCCGCCAACCCGCACCATGCCAGAAATCCAGTCCTTGAACCAGCTCATCTCGCACAGAGTCCGCGAGTGCCCCGATCTCCAGCTGCTTGCTGTCCCTGACAAGAACCTCAACGTTGGTCTCCTACTTGCGAATTTTCACATGACTACCGCAGCTTACCCATTCTACAGTACATAAAGTACACGACTGCTGAGCTAGATGCAGCTGCCTCTCTTCTCGCCAACCATCTCAGGGACACTGGTGCCCTTCCCGGTCGCGCAAAGGGCGATGCAACGAGCAGACTCACCATCGGTTTGTTAGGTGTGAGCAACATTGACTATGTCGTCACAGAGATGACCTTGTATCGCATGGGCTACTGTTCGTCATTCTCTGTTCTCCTTTCTAATCCCTCACCATTTCCTAGGTGTCCTCTTCCTCTCCCCAAACAATTCACCGCCTGCAATTGCACATCTTTTGACTGTCACTAATGCTTCTCATATCATCGTACAGGATTCACTGCTCTCTCCCGCCACCGCTGCACTTTCTCACCTCGCTGACCCTTCGTCTGTTTCAATCATCCATCAACCTCCCTCAGACGTATTCGGCCCCAATGCTCGAGTATCGCACCCAGACAAGACTCACTGGGATCCGCCTCTCAGTCCTGACGTCGAATTTCTCCTCCCCATCACCATCATTCATTCTAGTGGTTCCACTGGGTTCCCGAAACCTATCATTCAGACCAACAAAGCTGCTATCGGGAACTGCAAGATGAACTTTGGCCTAACGAGTCTCACAACACTGCCACTGTACCATGTCTGTCTACTTCTTTTCCACACCAATATTTACAACTTGAACTCATTTCACAGGGTCACGGACACTCGAACTTGCTGCGAGCATGGTATGCCGCCAAGCCCCTCTATTTGTTTCCAACGGGGTCTATTCCTCTCACGTCAGCAAATGTAATCAGAGTACTCTCTCAAGCACCTGATATAGAGGCGCTTTATGGTGTTCCCTTTGCCCTAAAATTACTCGCTGAAACCCAAGAGGGTCTGCGAGTCTTAAAGAGTCTCAAGCTGGTCACATTTGGCGGAAGCGCTTGCCCCGACGAACTAGGTGACTTTCTTGTTTCGGAAGGCGTTCCGTTGGTGGGTCATTATGGTCTCAGTGCGTTCCATGCTACACGGTTGTATTTGTGTTTCTGAGACGTTTGTCAGCCGAAATGGGTCAGCTCATGACATCCTTCCGCGATTTCGATACCGACAAGGAATGGAACTGGGTTCGTGCGAAAAGCCCTTATTACAACACCGGAGTACACCAATATATGCGTTTTGAACCACTATGGAAATGACACCTATGAGCTCTACATCCTGAACGGCTGGCACACCAAGGCAAGTTTGACGCACATACTCTCCATCTTGTTCCCGAATGTTTGGCAGGTGATGTCCAACCAACCAGATGGATCATATGCGACCAAAGATCTCTTCCTCAAACATCCCACGATACTAGATGCCTACAAGTACATCGGCCGGATAGATGATACTCTCGTCATGGTACGGCCGCTCTCCGACCCTCATTTCTCTCCTCTAACACCTAAGCAGGTCAACGGTGAAAAGACGAATCCAGTCCCCATAGAACTCACGCTTCGCTCGTCGTCCTACATTGCCGAAGCCATCGTCTTTGGCACCTGGTCGCACCCAAATTGGCGCTCTCATACTCCCCACGGAAGCCGCTCAACACTTGTCGCACGAAGAATTCACTCATCGCGTCGCCTCGATCGTCGCTCTCGCCAACGCCGATGCGCCCTCGCATTCCCAGCTTTCGGCAGAGGCACTAGTGTTCCTGCCCTATGGGACGTCCATTCCGAGGGCGGACAAGGGGAGTATTTTGCGGCCAAAGGTATATAAAGAATTTGAGCAAGTGATCGAAGATGTGTATAAACGTCTCGAGGGAGAAGTGGGGTCGGAGGGCAAGAGGGGAGTGAAAGAAGAAGGGGAGGCCCGTCTAGGTCTTAAGAGAGCTGATTGGGAAGACAGTCGAAAAACAGAGCGATGAGCTTGGAGACGACACTGACTTGTTCGATTTCGGACTCGATTCGCTTGCAGTCGACGCGGATCCGAAATGCAATTCAGAGGGTGCAGTGTCTCGTTTTTGGGAGGGACCCCAGTAAGGCTGACGTACCGTCTAGGAGATTGATCTAGATGGTAAGAAACTGTCTATCAATGCCGTCTTTGAACACCCCTCGATCACCAAGTATGTAGTTATTTAGCTCACCCGTGCTTATCACTTATTCTACATGCTTTCCAAGGCTGGCAAAACTCGTCTTGTCGCTGTCCTCGGGGAAAGACACGGACGCCTTGCATACCAACCCTCAAAAACTCATGATCGACTTGGTCGACAAATACAGTCGTTTTAAATACCCACTCGAGATGCACACGAACTCGAGCAGCGGCGACAGAACCACTAATAGCAAAGTGGTGCGTATGAGTTCCCTCGAGGTCGTCGCACAGCGCGCTCATTCGTCGTCCTGTCCTCGTGTGTTAGGTCGTCTTGACAGGCGCCACGGGTTCTCTCGGGTCTTACATCCTGAACGAGCTCCTCGCCGATCCGAACGTGGAGACTGTTTATTGTCTCTGTCGTGCCACGACCGATGCAGATGCAGCAGATCGGCTTGCAGCGTCGATGAAGATGCGGAAGTTGTCGACACACTTCCACTCTTCTGCTATGTCTAACGAGGTGAACGAACGTGTCGTCGCGCTCGCGGCGGATTTGCCTGCGAATTCGACTGGGCCTCGACCAGACGTGTTACCAAGAGATTCGCGAGCCGCGTGACGGTGATCATTCACGTATGTCCTTGTCCACGACTTTATTTATTTGAACGAACATCTTTACCTCCGTCCCCTTCAGAATGCATGGGCAGTCAATTTCAACTTGGGCATATCCAGGTATGTCGTGTGGTGCGATGCTGGTGGGGCTTACTCACCCAAACACCAGTTTTGAGGACGCACATTCGCGGCGCGGTGAATCTGATGCACCTTGCACTCTCCTCGCCACACCCACAGCCTGCCCAATTCTTCTTCGCCTCGTCTGTCAGCGCTGTGGCGAACTGGCCTGGACCAGGATTGGTACCCGAGGTAGGTGACGGATAACCCGGCTGTCGCGCAGGAGATGGGATAGTACGTCATCCCTTAAATTTCACTCGCGCGCACCAAAAGAACGCTGTTGCCTGTTTTAGTGCACAGTCGAAATGGGTCACAGAGAAACTGTGTCAGATTGCGGCGCGCGCGACGCCGATGCACACAGCCGTTCTGCGTACGTCACTCTGGATGAGTGAAACGGCAATAGCTCATGGGACATCCTCTTCAGCAGGTATTAGTCAGATGGTAGGCGACACGACTAACGGAATTTGGAACGAGTCGGAGGGAATATCACTCATCTTCAAGGTCAGTGCTGTACCTATTTGTACATTTGCTCTTCTCTCTAACCCTGGTGTCTGGACATGTAGTGTGCAGACACGATTGGGATCCTTCCCGAGATCAATGATCAAGTCTCGTGGCTTCCCGTCGACTATGCCGCCAAGGAGCATCGTCGAAATCATCAATCTCCCCAGGCCAACCTTCCTTTGACATACTGCTTGGCTGCTGACTGTCCCGTCTACCACATCCTGCACCCAACCCAAATCTCCTGGTCCACAATCCTCAACCTCCTTCGCACCGCAAATCTTCACTTTAAAACCTTCCCGCAACACGACTGGCTTAAAGCTCTCCGCGCGAGTGACCCTGACGAACGCCGTAACCCCAGTCGCAAGTTATTGGCATTTTATGAAGGCAAGTACGGCGGTGGAGAGGAGCGAACGAGGATGGGATTGTGCATGGAGAAAACGGTGGAGACGAGTCGGTGGCTAAGAGAAGTCCCAGAGATTGAGGAGGGGTTAGTGGCGAAGTGGGTTGGGGCGTGGAGGGAAACTGGGTTTTTGCCAAAGGCATGAGCAATACCAGTGAGGAACGGATGGTGATTTAACTTGCATGGCATTGGATCTACTTATGTTTGACCATTTGACGCTCTATGGAAATATACCCGACGAGAAACTAACGCTGCGGAATGCTATTGCACTATGCAGACATCATATCAATGTTAGGCTATACCCTGCAAGGCCCAGGACTGTGAAAACGAGTAAGCAATACGTCCCACGACGTGGACAACTGTCGCTTACAGTAACCTGTCACCTTCTCCAATGGCGTATGGAAGTATACGCTCGTTGTTCCGAGCGCAAGCAACCAAATCGCGATGAGACCCACTGTCGCCGTCACCGCCCAGGTATGCACCCGCGACCACGACACAGCATGCAACGAGGGCGTCAACTGGTCCGCCAAAAACATGATCGACATAGTCAACAAAAACACGTGTCCCGACACGTCATGCCCCCTGCGCAGCCTCGGCACCGTACTCCACGGCGCTTCTGGCAGCACCAGCGGCGACGCGAACAGATTTGGATGCGTCACGGGCGACAGCCGCACTTTGGAAAAGCACATGTCGTGTGGGACACTAAAGGCCGCGCCGGACGGGAGTGCGACGGTGCATTCGCCCCCCGAGAGCACGATGAACCGATCGATGAGTGCAGGGCCAAGGAACCAGTTCGTGAACGCGAGCCAGGCGAGGGAAGCGAGGGTCCATTGGAGCACGCGCCGCAGGGTTTGGGTGCGTCGGGGACTCGTGAGCCAGAGGAAGAGGAATGCAAAGGAGGTCCAACCCCAGGCGCGTTTTATGAACCAGACATTGAGAAAGTTGGACTTGCTGGCGAAGTAGTCGGTTTTGTGGAGAGGGTGAGGGAGGTGGGTGAGGAGAGGGTTGGATGTGTCGAGGAAGGTGTCGTTCTTGACGGAGTAGACAGTGCCGAGGAAGAGGACGAGCGTGAGGGTTATGAACGCTGCTTGTCGGGTATTGAAGCTGATAGACATGATTTCTGACGTTGATGGTACCAGGTCAAGTCGTGTCAGCTATTCGTGCATCAATGACATGTGTTCCCGGGTCGGATTTGTCCCGGAATCCGGAACTCATTGATTGCATTCTCGTGCTCTACATACATCACCTCTTCGCATTACACCCAGTCCCTGGAACTACTGTCACTTTCAAGTTGTACCAATGACTGGTAGTTACACGGCCTCCAATTCACCTTCTACTTTGACACACTCCACCATTACCTCGACTTGAAGGACATTCTCCTCATCCGACCCCTTCCCCACCGACTCACTCGACGACGGCATTATCTCCACATTAGGTGTCGGTCCATGAAACCAGTTTACACCCCCATACACAGGGAAATAATACCACGTAACCGCAAGTAGCATCACTCCGCCGAATACTATTGGCGTGTAGTTCATCGTGGCTGCGTCTGGGCCTGGACCGGATGGGAAACAGAAGATTATGAGTATGAAGACCATGTACGTGACCGAGATAGCTGCGATTGGACCGCCCTGGTATGATCAAATCGACCTCGTTCTCTATCATCAACGCAGCTGAACAGCTCACCAATCTTCCGACAGAAAACGGTCCAGGCTTGAAATTGTTCTTGAACACGAACCTCGCAGTGATGGGTACAATATATCCAACATATGAGGCAGTCACCGCGATTGTGAACGCGGCGTCAATCGCCGTTGGACCCAGTAACGCGAACAGTCCAACGAGGAGCGCAAGGATACAGTTGAACCACACCGTATTAACTGGTGTACCTGAGTATTTGTTCACCCTGTACAGAATCTTTGAGAGGGGTAATGCGCCGTCCCTAGGCGAATGCGAAGGATTGGCGCGAGGCAACAAGCATGATGGAAGAGCCCATCATCAACCTGACAACGGTTGACAGCTGTTACACAGACACAAAGCGGCGACGTACTGCGTCAGGATGAGGAAGGACCACAGGACTAGCGTCCATCGTCGTCCGAACGAGTTCAGACATATCTGAGCCAATGGCTGGTTCACAGAGCCGTTCAGGACATTGGAAAGGTTCGGTCCCATGCAAAATGCTAGCACCACGTTGATGGCTGATGCGAATCTCTGAGACACCTGCAGCAAAGATGCATAACTGAACTTACCCCATCCTAACACTGCTGCAACTAGGATGGCATAGATCTTTTGGAATTCGAGGATGGGTGTACGTGTACGCGAACGGTGTTAGGCTTACCATTCCCCAAGGTCCGGCCGTTGCAGCGTTGGATGACTCCTCGCTGATATGCATCACAGCATCATAACCACCTTTTAAGTGCTCAGAAAAGGGGAATAACATCATAAACAAAACTGGCTCACCGATTGTCCAGTTAGGTGCAAGTAAACCCATAATGAATGCAAATGGATCTGGCCATGCAGAAACTACACGCTGTCATTATGACGATCCCAGTGACATGCCCGGCACTCACGATTCGTGAAGTTTCCAAAGACATAAGACACAGGGTTTTTCAACTCGGCGGGGGTTGCAATGGGTAGCGCGAAAATGATCGCTAGACAAAGCCTGTCCACTGCTTAGATCACCAGCATGTAAGAGCGCCACCGGGACTTACAGGATGTTGCAAACTATGTATAGCGTCTGCAATCTTGCAAGGAGTCTTGACCCAAAACTACAGATGATACCTTGTGAAAGGCAAATCGCAGCATAAAGGCCACTATATGCTGATACATCTATACCTGCTATCAATGATTAGCAGGGAAAACACTCACTAGGATTGTTGGCTTGTCATAACAAATTGCCCATTAGAACCTATACTTGCTGCAGCAGCTATCTGAACGGTACACGCCCAGTTAGTTGCAGCTGAGTCGAGAGATCATTCAAAAGGCAGTATGAATAAAGAAGAGTCTCAAATACCAGTTCCTGTGACCATGCAAATCGTATTCGCATCTGATGGCAGCTACTAAACCACAGGCCAAAGACGAAGAATCGGAGCTCCACTTACATCCGACAATCCAACATAAAATGTTTCGGTACCGAGGCGGCGATAACTTAAATGTCAGGTAGTACAGCTGCAGAGCACGGCAGTTTACCGTTTTCAGCAACAGACTCGAGGCCTACTTGTAAACACATACCCAACCTGACGTTGGGGCCGAAGAGGCCAGCTCGCCGAGTGCGATCCCAATACATACGATGAACAATGAGGCAATGGACCACTAGATAACGTCAGCACCACGACATGGTAGGCCAAGAAATGTGTAACCTACACCCCACACCATCGACACAGCCCCTCCAGTTTGATAACGAACTCGAAAGCACGGGGCTGCGACACACAAGACAAATATCAGATACATTAATGTAGCGCATGGATGCCACTACGCACGCTAACGATGGTAATACTCCGATGATGCTGAAGGCGACTCCGAAGACCTAGCAAAAATTTCGCGATTGATAGGTCAAAATGCTTCGTATTTCTGTACGTTACTCACCTCAAGGGGTCTGAAATTGCGTTTAAACTCTTGTTTGTACCCCAGAGTGGCCAACACTGCTGTATCCGACTCCTTCACTGCACGAGAGGCCGACATCATGATGGTAAGCAGGCGGTGCCTGTTACAGAAGCTGAAATATGAGCCCGCTATATAGCCATGCTGTTCGGGACTAGAATGAGATATTATCCTGAAAAGCTGTCCGAGCGGTTAAAGTGCGGCCAAGCCCTTTAGTAAAATGTCCAATGAAGGATAGGAGATAACGAGTTCCGCCGAGATGGTATGGTGGGAAGCGTAGACAGAGACCGAGGGTATCTCCAAAAGCCAAATCGAAAGGAGAAAAACTGATTGCTATAGAATTAAAGTCCAGACAACCGTGGCATAGCTAGGATGAGGGAGTTGAGTTACTTCGTCTACGTGCATCCCTCGGACACCCACTGGTAGACTTGGATCGTCGTGGGAAGCTCGGCTCCACTTCTGGACCTGGCAACCCTGGTTTATGTTCTAAGTTCGATCCCGAATCAAGCATTGCCATCGTATTCTGCCGAACTGAGGGCGAATGGCGTCTGCACAACGAAGATAGAAGTCGATACTAAGTCAACCCACTTCATTCCTCTCGTCTCCCAATGTCGTGTTCAAGTCTCAAAGAATACGAAGCTCTGCAACAGAACCTCGGCACTACTTAGTAACGGCTAGAACCACGGAGTCACGGATGTAAGTTTCCGCGACCTTACAATCACCTGTTATGGCTCTCTGAGAAATCCGTCCAGGGTCGTAACGGGGTGTTGGAGCGATCTTACCCCATTGAAATATGCGACAGAATGTCAGCCTATCATGGAATTGTCGGGTTTCTGATAAATTGGGCCTGGCATGGTGGGCTCTTCTCATTCTTCAGGGGTCGTGGCACTGCTGGTCCTCACTTCCCCAGCACTCTAATCTACTGTGCATGTACAAGGCTGCATCAGCAAATGTTGAATTAATGGTCCTTGTCACACTCAATTCTTGGCTGTCAAGCACGTAAGTACTTTAAGCAGCATAACCTATATGAACAGCTGCAATCAAAACATTAACTCGATACAATCTGATATTTTTTTATATGAGGTGAGGGCTCGCAAGATATAACCCGAATCTACGTTTTGGGAAGACCAGGTTCCTTTGATACAGAAAGTGGAATCATCCTCGAGACTTGTACCACAAGTGATGGTTGTGAAGCGAAAGTTATATGCAAGTTACATCGTGACGGGGGCCGTCATTACCTCAAGACCTTTCTCCTCATCTGACCCGTCATTCCCCACTGACTCACTCGACGATGACGCTGCTTCCTCCACATTAGAGGTTGGCCCCTGGAACCAGTATACGCCCCCATACACCGGGAAATAATACCACACAAGCGAAAGCACCATCACTCCGCCTAATACAACTGCCGTGTAGTTCATCGTGGACGCGTCTGGATCTGGGCCGGACGGGAAACAAAAGACCATAAGCATGAAGACCATGTATGTGACCGCGATAGCTGCGATCGGACCACCCTACAGATATACCTGTTAGCACCCTGCATATTCAGCACGTGAATGAGCAGGTCGAGCTTACCAACACCCCAACCGAGAAGGGTCCAGGCTTGAAATTGTTCTGGAATACAAACCTCGCTACGATGGGCGTGATATACGAGACATACGAAGCGGTTGCCGTGATTGTGAACGCCGCGTTGACAGCTGTTTGACCAAGTAGGGCCAATAGTCCAACGAGGAGCGCAAGAATACAGTCGAACCATACCGTATTGACCGGTGTGCCCGTGTATTTATTCATCTTATACAAAAGCTTGGACAAGGGAAGTGCGCCGTCCCTGGCGAACGCAAACGATTGACGAGAAGCAACGAGCACAACTGAAGAACCCATCATAAACCTGAGAACGATGTTCGGATAAGGTCGCCTACGCACGCTGAAGTGGTGACTCACTGCGTCACAATAACGAATGACCATAAGACTAGGGTCCATGTTCTTCCGAACGAGTTCAGAAATATCTGGGCCAATGGTTGATTCACAGAGCTGTTGAGGACATTGGACAGATTCGGTCCCATGCAAATTGCCAGAACCACGTTGATGACTGTTGGACTTAACCAGACATGATCGCCAGGTGTTATTGAACTCACCCCATCCCAAGACAGCTGCAATCGCGACGGCCCCGACCTTTTCGGAATCCGGAGGTTGGTCGTCTCGTACAATGATGTGGTATATAGGCTTACCATTCCCCACGGCGCAGCTATTGCAGCGTTGGACGACTCCTCACTGATGTGTATGACCGAATCGTAACCACCTTCCGAGTGATATAAATGGGACAATACCATCAAACGTCAACAGACTCACCGATTGTCCAACTTGGCGCAAGCAAGCCGACAATAAATGCGAAAATATCCGGCCATTTAGAAACTTCAGCATTGTTAGTATACCGAATTCAGAATATCACATCTAGTACTTACGATTTGTGAAGTTTCCAAAGACATATGAAGGAGGGTTCTTAAGCTCTCTCGGCGTGGCAATTGGGAGCGCGACAATGACCACGAGACAGAGCCTGCCAGTGTCCACTGCTTCAGATTACCGTGACATAAGAGTGGCGTTTGAACTCACAAGATGTTACAAGCTACGTATACAGTCTGTAGTCTTGCGAGGACTCTCGACCCAAGACTACAAAGGATGGCTTGGGAAAGGACAATAATAGCGAATATGCCACTGAGATGGACTCCTTCATACCTCGATGTCGAGCGATAACTGTGAAGGCACTCACTAGGATTGTTGATTTGTCATTACTATTTGCCCATTAGAGCCTATACTCGCGGCAGCAGCAATCTGGAGAGCACACCCCCAGTCGACCGAAGCTAAGTGGATGGTCCATTCAAATGCCGAATAATAGATAATCGTTCATACTTGTCGCCGTGATCATGGCAATTGTGTTCGCATCTGAAGCGGGTTACTCGATTGCAGGCGAAAGGCGAAAAGCTACTAGACTCACATCCGACGATCCAACATAAGATACCGCGAAAGCGAGGTGATGACAAGGTGTATGTCAAATAGTACAACTGTGGCGTATCACTCAAACCAGTTGAACGGAAAAAAAGCATCTAGGTACGTACACCACCTGACGTTGGGGCCGAAGACGCCAGCTCGGCCAGCGCGATCCCGATACAGAATGAAAAATGAAGCGAAGGCCCACTAAACTTCGTCAGAGACCTGGGACTACCGATGAAATGCATAACCTACCCCCCACACCATCGACACGGCCCCTCCACTGGACATCGAACTGGAAAGTACGGATCTGGAAGATAGCGCAAGATGTGAGAAAGAGCAGATACAACACACGGTTGCGAGACTCACGCCAAAGCAGGCAATAGTCCGATGATGCTGAATGCAACTCCAAAAACCTAGCGGGAACTCCTTCGATTAACGTACAAACACACGTCTGTATCATGCTAACCTCGAGGGGTTTGAAGGCACGCTTGAACTCCTGTTTATACCCCAGACGCGCCAGAACTGCTTCGTCTGAGTCCTTCATTGAGCGAGCGGCTGTCATGGTAAGCAAGAGGGACTTGAGCCTGATCGTGCAGAAGTTGGAATACCCGCACAATATAAACCATGCCATGTGAATCCATTATCCTGAAAAGTAGACCGGGGATCATACTGGCTGACCGTAGTGGTGGCGGTCGCGAGCTAAATTTTAGTCCCATTCACATCACTTGCACCATGTGTTCTGAATCTGCACAGCATACGCACCCCGGTTCTCGGGTAAAGCTAGCCAACCCTTTTTTCTGTTTCAATCGTATGAACTCACCTGCTCTTCCAAAATATAAGCCTCCAAAGGCCACTGTGTGGGAACCAACTTCGTGGACTCATCGTATGTAAAAACCTCGTCTCTATGACCATTGGATTTGATACGTGGCACAGTGCCACCTGGATAAAAGTGATCTCCGACGGCATAGGGATCGGGAATGGAACCGTGCTTGTAGCGCGTGAGTCTAATGCCGCATACCATCCCCCAGGGCCGCATCAGCTACAGTATGATCTTGCAAATTAAATCGATCATTTCTTGCCAGAGACGTAACGGTGTGGACACACATGAAGCGTGTTGGTGAGATCGTCAATCATTGGCAGCCTCACACACCAGCTGTCCTAGCCATGCTTCTAGCTGGTGTGATCGCGGAAAGGTCAGTGGATGTTATAAGTTGTAGGCTGTTTCCAAATTTCGATGACGTGTTTTTGGTGCTGCGGTAAAATCCGAACGACGGAAGTTCCTGAAACCGGCGACTAGACTTAAACCGGCACTTGAGTCGAGTCTATAGACTCTGCATTATCATTGAAGTACGTGTGTACAGTCGACTCCCTCCTAACACATACCAGGTATAAGGGTATTCAGGTTTGGCAACAGCCTTGGTCGCAAGGCACCATGACCGTGACGCACTCTGGCACTGATATCAGACATCAGCCAGGTTATCACAGGCTCCTGAGGCCTGAGGACCTGAGCAGAGTTTCGGAAAACACTCCAGCCCATCCAGGCGAGCTGGACACGATTAACAGATTACACATAATCATACGTAGGTTTCTCTACTGGCAACATTTCTGATTGCCGATGAGTCATGGCTCGTGTAGGTCGAGATACACGATTTCGAGGACTTCTGCCAAGAATTGTTCTAGTGTAGTGCTGACGAAAGGAAACAGTTTTTAATCATTTCAGTCGATATCTCCGCGCCGCATCTACGGTACTTACTCCTCGAAAGTTGAAGAAATTCTGAGGCTCTCGAATTCGTAAACAGTCATTTCCGGGGAAGCTTAGAGCAACCGAGCGCTGTTACGTGCATGCGTAGCGACAATGTGAAGTGATACGTATGTACCCGGGCCGTTGATGCTGCCCAAACAAGTTTCGGGAGTCCCTGCGGAATACATCCTTGCTGGCGAGCTTCTCTGACTAATGATAGGAAAACAACTTGAACGACCACGCTCATCTCCGCTATCTGGGACCTAAGTTATGGCCGCAGTCAATGGCCGTTTTATAGTCGCGAATGACCGTATGATTCTCATATGCTGGTACAGAAGGTTGGAATTGTAGTTGTTCCGTTATCGCCTTATAATGATCGTGATGGTTGCAGACAATAATATCTGTACAATGAGAAGAAGCCATGTATTTGACAAATTGACTTATTGAGTGATGAACGGACCGTCGAATCTAGCAAAAACATCCACAGCTGTAATTTTGAGTGTTGAGTGCCATACATAACATTACTCGGTATTAGTTCTGACCTCTACATCATGCACAATTTTGGCCTCTCAAACCGTATAATTCTAATTTAACGCGTCATTTCCCACCAAATCACTCGACGCCACCGCCTTTTCTACAGTAAATGTCGGTCCTTGGAACCAGTGTACACCCCCATACACCGGGAAATAATACCACGCGATCGCGAGCACCATCACCCCGCCCAATACAACTGACGTATAGTTCATCGAAGTCGCCTCTGGCCCAGGGTTCGTCGGGAAACACAACACGATGAGCATGAAGAGCATATAGATGACAGCGACGGCTGCGATTGGACCACCCTGCAACAATGGCATTGATTAGTTCGTCAGCGCTTCTTGTCCTATGTATACGAATGGCGAACCGAGCTTACCATTCTTCCGACCGAGAATGGCCCAGGCTTGAAATTGTTCTGGAATGCAAACCTTGCCACGATGGGTGCAATATATGCCACATACGTCGCCGTCACTGCAATCGTGAACACAGCACTGACCGCTGTCGGACCCAGTAGTGCCAGGAGTCCAACGAGGAGCGCGAGTAAACTGTCAAACCAGACAGTGTTGACCGGTGTGCCCGTGTATCTATTCATCCTGTAGAGTAAATTTGAGAGGGGGAGTGCGCCATCCCTGGCGAAGGCAAATGACTGGCGGGAGGCGACGAGGAGCTGGGAGGAGCCCATCATATACCTCAAAGTGGTATGATACTCGGTCACACGGATGAGGAAGTTACCACGCTACTTACTGGACTATGATGATGAACGACCACAGGACTAGTGTCCATGACTGTCCGAACGAGCTTAGAAAGATCTGGGCCAATGGTTGACCCACGGAGCTGTCCAGTACATTGGAAACGACAGGTCCCATGCAAAATGCCAGCACCACGTTGATGACTAAAGTCGAATCGAAGGTTTTCAGACGATACAAACAAGCATCACTGAACTCACCCCATCCCAGCACACCTGCGATTGCAATGGCACTGATCTTGTGAAATTCGTGGTTGGTCCCCCTCAAACGAGAACGAACTTAAACATACCATTCCCCAAGGCGCGGCAGTTGCAGCATTAGATGATTCCTCGCTGATGTGTATTGTCGCATCGTAACCGCCTTTGTAGGAATGCATAACTGGGACGAGGTCACCCATTACGAATGAACTCACTGATTGTCCAATTGGGCGCCAGTAAACCTAGAATAAATGCAAATACATTTGGCCACCCAGAACCTACAACACGATCAATGTATGATAGTATCCGAAGATCTAATCCGAGGCTCACTATTAGTGAAGTTTCCGAAGACATATGAGGCAGGATTCTTGAACTCTCTGGGCGTTGCAATCGGGAGCGCGATGATGACTACGATGCACAGCCTGTTGTCTGCACCTCAGACTGCATTATGCGTATAGCTACGCGTCGCACTCACAGGATGTTGCATAGTATATAAACTCCTGATAACCTCGCAAGCACCTTTGTGCCTAGACTACACAGAACGGCTTGACTAAGGACGATAACAGCGTAGATACCACTGACGCGGGGTTGTTCATGTTAAACAGAATAATTGGCATAAAGAGGCTCACTAGGATTGGCTGTTCGTCATAACCAACTGCCCATTGGTGCCTATATTCGCTGCGGCAGCAATCTGGATAGCACATCCCCAGTCGATCGAAGCTGAGGAAATTATGCGTTAAATGGACAGGACAAAACGTAGTCTACACACCTACTGAAGTAGCCGTACCAATCGTGCTCGCATCTGCAACCACTTAGTAAACCGCCAACAATAGACGAAGACCCAAGTAAACTCACAACCGACAATCCAGCACAAAACATTGCGGCATCGAGGCGACGATAATGTGTATGTTAGGTAGTATAACTGCGAGGTATATTATTTGAACTCATTATAACATGAGAAAACCTGAAGACGTACCCCACCGGACGTCGGTGCCGAGGACGCCAGCTCGCCAAGCGCGATCCCAATGAACAGGATAAAAAACGACGCAAAGGCCCACTAAACGATGTCAAGGGGAATTACTCAAGAGATGAGACGTTTCACGTACGCCCCACACCATGGACACGGCCCCCCCATTCGACACCGAACTCGAAAGCACGGAACTACAAAGTAGGGTAAAATCTGAGGAATACAAGTAGCACATGGATGCTGAAACGCACGCTATTGATGGGAGCAGTCCGATGATACTGAATGCAACTCCAAAAACCTAGCAGAAACCTCCTCGAGTGATGTGGAAGCATATGACCGTATCTAACTCACCTCGAAGGGTCTGAAAGCACGCTTGAACTCCTGCTTGTACCCTAAACTCGCCAGTACTGCTTCATCCGACACCTTCGCTGCACGAGCGGCTGCCATGGTAAACGAGGAAAGCCGGACGAACCTTAGATAGGTGCTGTGCAGCCTGGTTCCCGATCAGCAACCTGTGCTTTCAGCTAAGTACAAAACAAACCATTAGAGTCCGCTGTAGAGCCGCGTCTGCTGCCAGGGTTGGAAAGACTCTATACTAATATTATCCTGGGAATTCACCTGACCCATGGATGCGAACACAAGGATCCGGGAGATAATCCACCAAAAAACCCAAAAGTTCTTTGAGACGGAAAGGCGAATGAAATGTATGGAATTGACGCGGAGTTTTCACCATCATGATGGCCGCGTCGTCAGAATGTTGAACGTCGAGTACTAGTGGCCGGGCAGTACACTGGCATACGAAACAAAGTTAACGTGTTCATTTTACATAATTACGCGCACTGCATGATTCGAAAGAAAGCTTAATACATGCATGTGTACTGAGAGTCAAGCTACATCGACCTGATCAGCGCTTAGATAGTTCGCCAGATGAATTGGACTTGTAATACCTGAGTCATCCATCCATCCAAGTAATACTAGTACCTGTTACTTGGATGGACGCATGGTTCGGGCAACATTGTCAAAAGCGCGCTCCTGCGCTTGAGAAAGGATTTCTGGTGTAATAACCGAGTCTGAGATATTGAATGATCATCAGATGATCTAGTCACTTTTCTGGCAATCCTGGTCGAAGACTCTAGTACCTCATAGGTTCAGGACTGGATGATAGATTCAAGTCGAAAGCTTGCCACTCGCTCCAGTCTTGACTCCTTTTAATCATATTTACATGCAATATACGGAAGAGCATTGAGCGCCACACTCCATCCAGATTGAATATTAAGTATCCGAACGAGTTAAAAGTCGCGACAAAAAAGAAAAGATGGTAGGAATTGAATAGTGCGAGTAATTATGTAATGACAGTGCTCAAGAGAAAGGGTGTGATAGTGAGTACCAATATAATGAGATGGATCTGTACGAGATTGGTCTCTAGCCTTTGATCACATCTCCACGTCTTCCGTCGTGCTGACACGGCGGTAACTACCAGCCCGTGTTCTGTGAATGAGACGACGCAGTAATATCAATCGCGCGCCTCCGCACACGTATACGGCACAGGGCACTGTCAACATGAAAAGGACGATGCCAGCATACGTTAGGAACAGTGACGACCTGGAGAGCCCAACTGCTGCACTGTCCACTACAGGTAGGACCAGTAGTTGCGGCATCCGTAGGCTGCACGATCGAAGATGGTTTTACAGGAAGGATTTCGGTCAAGGACACATTAGTAAGAGCAGCCTCATCTTCAAGATCCTGTTGGATAAACAACAAGTATTTTATTATTGACATGGCCCTAAAAACACGGGCGGCCAAACTATAGCTCAGCGTGGAGAGGTACCTGATTTCCTTCTTCGTCAATAACAGGTTCCACAGGCAACTGTGGGAAACTCGTCAGTAAGCCGCAAGGTTTTTAATTACTTTGACATACCTCTCCAGAATCATATATAACAACGTCCTCCAAAGGGCGATCCTGTGAACCCTTAGGAACGTTTTCTAAATGGAAGATGAGTGTGACGACTCGGAGTGGCTGGGCCATGCCGACTGCAAAGTACTCACCGATTGCGTGGATAATATCCATCCCTTCCAGGACATTGCCAAAAACAACCTACAGATGCAGTAGTAAGCAGCGCTGGCTAAGACAGAAGAATAATGCGACCTACATGTTTGCCGTCCAACCAGTCAGTGACAACCGTGCAGATGAACTAAATAATAGTCAAGTCTATAGCCGATGTCAACGTCATTAATCTTACAAATTGAGAGCCTAAACACGACCCGTATTAGATGCACTTTACAGCAACGTCTGTAGAGGAACACACCATTCGTATCCTTGCCTGCGTTAGCCATGGAAAGTGTTCCAGGACCAGTGTGCTTGAGTTTGCTATTGATCCATTTAACCGAGAAAAGAAACAGGTCCTTGTAACTCACAAGTTTTCATCCTTGAACCTGTCGCCGTAAATAGACTAACCCAAAGAAATAAGATTGATGACACGGGGATAATTTGAAAGTGCATACCTTGCCACCAGTACCATCGCCACGAGCTATATATATCAGACATGTTTAGGTACGCGTACTCGGTCCACGAAGTCCTCACATACTGAAGTCACCACCCTGGATCCTGGTGGGAAGAAACACACGTTACAACGCCGCAGGGACACGATAAACCAGAGAGAACGTACATAAAGTTTTTAATGACACGGTGGAACTTGGAGCCCTTGTAACCATAACCGAGCTCCTCGCCATGCCTGTCTACCCCAGTAGTCAAAGCACGGAAGTTTTCCACAGTCTTAGGGACAGTCTACGAAAATGAGATTGAGTCAAACTTGGACTAAAAGAATTGGGTAAAGAAAAGGACGAACGCCGCCATAAAGACCCATCACGACTTGAGAATATTCTTTGAGCCTTTCGATACCTCCGGACATGTTCACAAGACGCTTACCTCGTCCCATTTCCTTGTCGCCATGTTTGATGTCAAAGTAGACCTTGTGGGTGATCTTTGGGCCCTTCACGGCCTCTGCAGACTGCGCGCAGAAGAAGGCAGCGATCGAGACTATAATAAACGCAAGAGAGATGCGACCAAACATGGCGAGCAGTGGTCCGTGATTTAAATGTTCAAGGTACGTGTTAAGTGAGAAATGCAGACGTGGCTCAATGTCACATACAATATTGATGTGAACAAATTGCCTTTTCTGTCCAATTACATTATTCCCGAGTCCTACCACTCACTTATACTAAGAGCGCGAAAAGATATGGATGATGATCTTGTCCTGAATATCGCCACGGACGTTCCGGTAGCAGCGAAACACACCTCAAGCAAAAAATCCGGCCGATGGACTGACCGGTGAGCGTCATATTGTCATGTACGAGGACATTCTAAGACCTCGACAGGTTAAAGACCAAACGAGCGCAAAAGCGGAAGGCCAAAGGGTCTGCGCGTCAGACTCCTCAATCCACAGCTCCAAATGCTCCAGACGACGACTCCGATATGAATGAGGAGGACTCTCCTCCGCCGGCAAAGCGATCCCGGCTCGCCAAACAGGTAGATCGAGGCACCGCGTTTGCAGGTGACCGGCTTACTGGCCTGTCTAAGCCCCCGACACAAGTCATATCATCTTTATTCTCGTACAACCCCAAAGTCGACGCCCCAGAACCCAAATCTGCACCCAAACTTTCCCAGCCGAGTAACGCACCACTCACGTCTTCCTCCGGGTTCTCAGAACTCGGACTCCACCCACTTTTGGTTGCTCATTTAGCGTCCAGGATGGGGGTAACAAAACCAACATCCATTCAACGAGCCACTCTTCCCGTGTTTACCAGCTCTCCGTCTCAAGACATGACAGAAAGAGACGTTTTCATACAATCCCAGACAGGATCCGGAAAGACCCTTTCTTTTCTCCTTCCCATCATTCACGATCTTCTCCCTTTGAGTACCCACTCCTATATCGACCGGTCTATAGGGACCCTGGCCGTGGTCATTGCTCCTACCCGCGAGCTCGCAAAACAAATCTCGGACGTCCTCGAATCCCTTCTCAAACTCAAACTCCGACCTGACAGTGAAACAGACGATGTCGATTCATCGACGCGGTATACACGCTGGCTCGTCTCAGGCCTGCTCTCCGGTGGGGCCACTCGCACTCACGAAAAAGCGCGCTTGAGGAAAGGTATCCCGATACTCGTATCGACACCGGGACGGTTGCTTGATCACTTGCAGAATACGTCTTCGTTTAATGTTGGGAAATGCAGATGGCTGGTACTTGACGAAGCGGATCGGTTGATGGAACTTGGCTTTGAGGAGACGATCAAGGGTATCATTCAAGGGATGGATGGACGGCAAAAGTTGGCTGTCCAGGCCGTCCAGGAGGGAAGAAGCCTGGAAGTTGGCGGTTGGGATTGGCAACGGAGAAGACGAACCATACTTTGCTCTGCGACGATCCGGGAGGACGTCCAGAAATTGGCGGGGACGACGCTAGTGAACCCTATCATGATTAAAGCGTTCGAGACACAGAAAGAGGACCCCCCACATCAGCAGGCCAACATTCCTCTGACTACTCCATCAGAAAGTTTCACCCCACCCGCTCAGCTCTCCCAGAAGTACGTCATTGTACCTCTCAAACTGCGTCTCGTTGCACTAGTTGCCCTCCTGCGTTCAATCCTGGCGCAACACCAAGCAAGAAAAGGTTCGAAAATCATTGTCTTCCTCAGCTGCACAGATTCCGTCGACTTTCACTGGCGGTTACTGGGCGGTGCGAAAATGGGAGACGGTGAATCCGAATCAACCGACTCTGATGCGGACGATGAAAAGTCCGACGGTAATGAACTCACTTCGGACGACGAACACGACGAGCAAGATGAACAACTATCGGTGCAATCACCCCTTCTCCCGGATACCCATATCTATCGGCTCCATGGTTCTCTCCCTACGCCTGTTCGTCTTGCATCCCTACGCGGCTTCTCATCTACAACGTCCGGCAAAGGCAAACAACCTTCCACGTCTTCCTCTGTCCTCCTTTGTACATCCGTCGCCTCCCGTGGTCTCGATCTGCCGCTCGTACGGGCCGTCATCCAGTACGATTTACCCACTGAAGGTGGTGCGACCGAGTATGTACACCGAGTTGGGCGTACTGCACGTGCTGGGAAGGGCGGAGAGGCATGGAATATAGTTGCCCCAAGCGAATCTAAATGGGTAAAGTGGGTGGAAGAGAAAATGCGAGGAGATCTAGCCAACCAATCGGACGAGGACTCAAAGGCAAACGTCTTACTCGAAGGAACAAGTGTCGAGAGCGTGTTGGCCAAGGGGTTCGGAGGTAAGGGTTCCGGATACGAAGCCCGCGCGACCGATGTGCAGCTCTCGTTTGAACGGTGGGTGTTGCGAAAAGGGGTGAGTATACTTTTTTTCCCTCTTCATCTTACCTTGTCTCACGCGAACCATCAAGCACTCGGAACTTGCCCGAAAAGCTTTCCAATCGCATATGAGGGCCTATTCGACCCACCCGACAGTCGAAAAACATATGTTCCATGTCCGCAACTTGCACATTGGACATTTAGCGAAAGCATTTGCGCTCCGGGACGCACCGACTACCATCAGCAGTAAAAAAGGCAGTCACATCAAAGCCGCGAAACCCAAGCCTCCAAAGTCCGCTCGCACAACTAGCGATCAGAAACCACGCTACCTGGGGGCTGAACGTACAGGGGACGCAGAAAGACGAATGACAGAAGTCGTTCGTGCGCAGGGTCGGATGTCGAAGAAAGGAGGGAAAATGATAAGTAGTGGGACGGGTGAATTCCAGATTGCATCTGGTCCTTCTTTGGAACAACTCGTACACGGGCATCGACCATAGTCATCTGTCACTTCAGGCTTGACAAATGAAACGAGGAAAGTGTGCGCATTCGAGGAGGTCTTACGCTATGGACTACGCTCACGACAAGGTGACAGTTACAACAACTTGAGTTTCCGACTGCTTATGGGAATGTCACCGTCTACCCGAGTCTATCCAGACAGACTTTCGCGAGAAGACTAACGGACAAGAGACATGACTTTGATGCTTATGGTACACTTGGGCTGTGGTATACGACTTGATTGATTCTTGTGCTCCGACTCGGATCCATGTCGCCAATCATCCCAAAATGATCTTCTTCCACTCCCTATTCTCTACTTTGATCCAGTCCACTTCTTGAACCACAGTTTTCCCTATTCGATACGCTACACCATCTTTGAACTCGACGGCCAAAAGGAGCAACGTCTTTGGGCCAGCCGCTGCAATGACGATGAAATCCTGATCTACAACCTTGGTGTTATAATGAGATTGCGCTCCTGGTTCGAAATTGGGGGGAGGGAACAACGTGTACATCACTTGACCCGGTCCTTCGACCCTCTGACTTTGAACGGCCTTCACGTTCGCAAAACTAGTCCAGAAATGCAGCTGACCGATACGCAAAGGTTGCTCGAGAGATCGAGTGGCCTGCTTCCATGTCTCATGACCACGATCGCTGGAACTATCCTCCCACGACCGTTCGTTGATCCTGACCAGTTGACAATTGTCGCCCACGACCTCGAACTGGATTACAGGTCGCACATGGGTACTATCTCCAGCATCAAGAACAGGAAAGGGCGGAAGGGACCAAGCGGGCGGCTTCGCTTTTGACCACGCTGCCCAGCTCCAGGAAGGGATTGGTACGTCTTCTTTGGACTTGTCCGCCCGTAAGATGGTGACTTCAACCTCGTTTCGTACAGTGTGGCCGGTAAAAGACCATGTCATTGCGTATGAAAAAAGCGATTCTGGAAGGCCCCAGATGAATCTGTCGTCTTGAACTTTTGAAAGAATCTCGGACACCCCACTAAATGCGTTTATGAGATCGGTCTGACGCGTCAACTGTCGCTCTCGGTACTTGAATAGTAGGTCATAGTAGAGTTGGGAATAGTCGAAGGGGGACAGAGTTTCCCAGGACAAAGCGGTAGCAGCGTATAGCTCGGGGAAAGGTTTGTGAAGGCGATCAATGTCCCGGACTTGTTCTAGAGCTCGCTCCTCCGAGTGCGAGGCCAAACGACAACTCCAGTAAACTTCATCCTCCGAGAACACCAACACCCTGTTGGACAGGATTCGTTCCTGGAACGTCCACCCCCTTTCTGCCCATGTTGTCTTTTCGATTCCACTCGGTGTCTCGCGGGCATCAATGACTGTCAGGAGTTCGTAGTCGTCGATCTTCAAGACCTTCTGCACATCTTTGCGGAACCTCTCGCCGACCCCGGGAATGCCATTGTTTGCATGATTGCCTGCAGCAACGACTAAGGTGAAGAGAGCTTTCGAATATATTGTCCCCATCCGCTTGATCTCTGGCTCCGATATCGCCTTGTCGTCCTGAGTGATGCAAATGGAATCTACCCACAAGTAGCGCTCTTCAATGGAGCGCACTAGGACGATGGCATCTCGGATCGTGGCAGTAATAGGAAACTTGTTGAGGGCGCCCCGGACCCGAAGAGCTTGAGAGTTTTCCTTGAGGTGTGTGAACACCTTCGCTTCGCCCCAGACGTAGCTTAGAGCGACGTAGCGACATTGCGACGGAGTCTCGACAACACAGGATTCCTTCACATCAATCACGAACTTCGGGAAAGTTGATTCCTGAGCTTTCTCCTCTGCTGGTTCCTTATTTTCCTCCAAAAATCCCAAGTAAGGCATGCAGTCCTCCCCGTGCTTATGTTCGCACTCGTCAAGCCATGCCCGTATGAGCCCTGTGTCTACTCGAGGGCCAACGTATCGGCCACCGACCGTGTCGAGAAATTCTTGTTCCGTCTGGGAGATTCCTCGTTTGAAGGAGGATTTGGCCTTAACCTTAAGGGGTCGACAAATTAGCCCATCAACACTGATGGTGACACAAATTGCCGACCTGGAAACTCAAGATATTGTGAGGTCCACGTGTATCTCTCTCTTTGAGTTCCCAAGGGAGGGAGGGCCCAGGGAATCGATTTGCCTCGGACGTATCGAAGATGACGATTGTCTGTGTGAAGTGGAGATGTGTGACGCTAGGATCTCGCACTTGGACGTCTACTGGTAACATGAAGGTAGCAAATTCTGCGCTTTCCCTCACGGAACACCCGCCACCTAGGTCTGAGGGCTCATTGTCCAGGCTGTCGGCGATGAGACTGCAAACGCCACAAGTGGAGCGCCGACCCTTGATTTCATCTATGGATCCGAGAGCGAGGTATTGTGCGAACGCATCCTTGATAGGGGGTACTGAACAAGGCAATGGGTTCCTGCAGGGTACGATGGGATGCGTCAGGCGCTGTATGTCCAACTTTGAGCATACTTGACAAAGTTTTGGAGTCCTGTCTGAACGCTCCATGGTTTGATCGATGGAGGATGGATCAATCGATAAGCAGATGGCCGGACCGCGTTGAATCAAATCATCACATTGGATCCGAAAGACCCTGACATCGAGGATGTTTGGTAAACTCACCTTCTGGGGGAAGATGCAGTCTTGTCGATGTGACTGCCGGGACCACTACGTGACATTTATAATTTACCCAACGCCAGCTTCTCTGGTACCTTGCGTGACCGTCCTCTTTCTGGAAAAACCTACTCACTGGTGCGAAAGCATGACACTGCCAGATTAGCGCGGGCGTAAATGAAGAGGCCTTGAGGTAGAGCTTCTCGACTTGAAACACTCGTATGTAATATTCCCGTTCCTTATTTGCCTTTGGCCGGCCGCCTCGTCTGCTGGTGAGCGATTTACCGAGACGTACTAGGTGTGATCCTGATTGTGCTCTCCCCAAGTGCATAGCAAAAGCGGCCTGAGCTTGCGCCACAAGTGGATGCACAAAGTGATTGGCATCGACACATATTTTTATCCATGCCAGTGCTCGTCCGGCACGGTAAGATCTCACTACCCTCAGTGACTCAGGTGAGCCGCCTGTTCCCTCCAGTACTTACGATAATCGACGGACATTACCCTGTGTCTGAAAGATCGGCGGTTTCAAGTTGATGGTCGTGCGCAAATTAATTATGCCATCCGAGTTTCCCAGTGGTAAAAAGTTCGCCGTTTGGATCCGTTGGACCCGGGCCGCTTTGCTTGTGATACTATGCCGGTAAACAGTGGTCATAATACGCCAACTCCAATAGCACTATACCCGCTACGACCACGGCGTACGCTCAATTTCTGAAATACCCTAGTATTAGTAGGCAAGTATCACTTGCTACTAGTAGTAGCTTAGTAGAGCTAGCACCGTACTTACGGGCTCGGGTAGCCTGACGTAAAAGTATGTGAAGCTGATTACCAATATTGGAAACCTGAAGCTCGTCGTCAAAAGTACTATGGGTGAGTTTCTCAACCCGACCACGCTGCTCGCACACGCCTCAGGATGACCTCGTTGAACTATGTCGAGCCACCGAACAGCAATCTGGTGCGGTTCTATCTTTATAATTATTGGTTGTGTGTTGATCCGCATCTAGATTTGTTGTATCTGCCAGTGAGTGCAGTTTGCCTTGCGTTCCAGTCACTCAATCTCAAATTCGTTACGAACGTCGACCCAGCGCTCCGTTTACGAACCCAACCACCACCAGGTCATGCATGCATACCTTCTGTCGTGACTGCGTGGTGGAAGCAGTCAGACACTCACCACATTGTCCCGATCGATCGCTCTGCCCTTTCAATGGAGGATCTGACCTCAGCGAATCCCATCGTGAAGCATGTTCGTCTTATTGCCTTCTTTTTTCACAGCCTTTGCCCCTTCTGACTGCTGTGCGTGTCTAGCTCGTGGACGAACTCATTGTAGAATGTCCTATGCGGACCTCCGGTTGTCCGCACACATGTCAGCGGCAGCTTTTAGAATCTCACATGAAGGATGCGTGTCAATACGTCACGGTTCCATGCTCTGAAGAGGACTGTGATCAGATGGTCTTGATAAAGGATCGCGGGAAGCACGCAGATGTATGTGTCCACCGTTCGATCGACTGCGATGGCTGTGGTGTCTCTGTCAGGCATTCCGATTTGACCGTGGGTTGTGTTCCCTTTTTATTACCGTCTACGGTAGCTTGAGCGTATTTTTGGCAAGTCAGGATCATCACTCGGAATGTGCCTCCAAGCACGCGACCTGCGTTAATTGCTCCTCTGAATTTCCTCGGCCGGAGCTGCAGGAGCATGTTGCTACGTGTCCCAAAGTCGTCGTTTCTTGCTTGCATGCTGGCTATGGCTGTTCCTGGAGTGGAACGCGCCAAGCGTTATCCGATCTTCATATTCCTTCGTGCTCGTATGAATCAATCAAGGGCTTCTTTGCCATACACGGCGCCCGGGTCTCAACCCTCTCCGTGGAGAACACTGCCCTCAAACAAAGGGTTGAGACTCTGGAAGGAATATTGCACCTCATGCAACGCGAGATGCAGATATCCAGGAGCATTCTGGGCCCTTGGCATCGTTCCGAGATCCAAAGAACAAATCGTGGAGATGCCCGTCACGTTCCCGTCTCTGATGACAGTAATTTCGCAGGGCCGTCACTTTCGAGGAACGCTGGCCAGCGTACGCAGGTCACCACTGTACCCGATTCCTTTGAAGCCATGGGGGCCGAACTGGACGCCGCCTCGTTTTTCCCCCCTGCTGATGTTGTTTACGATAATCACCACGGTCATACACATGCCCGTACGCCAAGTGGTCTCCTGGACATTCAATCGCATCCTGGGCAGCGCTCGTTGCCACTCACGCCTGTTGCTCCCCTGAATCTAAGCACGTCCCTTGAAGGATCCTTCAGTGGTCTTCGTGACTCTATCACTGCGGTAGCTGCGTCTGTTGATTCATTGGCACGACGTAATGACATCGCACTCACCAACGAGAACATGCGTATTAACGAGGAACTCGGTTCACTAAAATATGCAGTGCACGGAATCCGTCTTCAGGTATGTATTTGCCCCACCATCCGACCATTTTAGAATTCCTCTTTCTCCCTTCATCACGGATTTCTCCGATTTTATCTTCACTTTTGCACAGTAGACTCTGTTTACGTTCGCTTATCTCGGTCTTATCGCCATCATTCCCGAACAGGTGCATCGTCTGATGATGGACAGGAACGTTCAAGTCACGGGCCGTCTTAGCGAATCAAGTTCGTCTTCGACCTTGCCCGTGCCCGTACCTGCACCTGCCCGACCTGTTCAGCCCGCTTTCTACCCACCAATCATGACACCGCCGTTTCCTGGACCGCCTGGGACAAAGCTCTAATCCTCAAGACCGGAGAGGTTCGGCACGCCTGGTCCGAAATTTCCCTGATATCGTCACGTACATAATCATGAGCGCGACAACCACACCCGTTCGAACTTGCATTCGGATCGCGGGAAGCCTTTGCCGTTCCGGATTCCGGTGACCTTTTGAATCACCAAATAAAGGTCCTAATGAGTGGTGAGAACACCTTTTCCAATCGCAGACTAGCGCGGTTATCAAACCCCCTTACAGAACCTGTCGCCGCTGGTCGTCGTCTCTTTTTTCTCATGTCATTCGCTGTATTTGGAGGGTGGGATCCGTTTTTGACATGGGTCGCGCGTTATGTATAGATCTGGCCCCGTAAAGGGGATCTCAATTCAATCGTTTGTTTATTCCTCTGACGTGAACGTCCGTGGGGTATGGGAAGTTTCCTCCGCCCCCGCTCAGTCATCTTTCATGTTCGGCACGGGTTAGCCGTTCTCTGGAGGGGGTACGTATGTTGTTTGTTTGACTGACTTCTAGACCATTCGAGACCTCGGGCGTGGACACGCATCGAGGCCAACGAACAAGACGCTCGAGACAATGTCTCTCACCCGGCGAATCACACCGAATCGATCGCGCCCCAACAAGGCAGATAAGACGCAGACATGTCGCTGAGCTGTCAGGTGGAGCACACGTTTGCCGCCGCGTTGTCAACGACTGCCGCACTTTTTTTCATCCATGACATTTTTTTCGGAGAAAAAAAAATTGTGCAAGAAAAGAATAGATGTGGTGTCGACCCGTCCGGCGATACGACCGTTTGGGGATTTGGGATACACACACTGAGGCTGTGACCCATAGTCGCCGACGGGTATACTTACTGCCACTGGTTCTGGCCACTTCGTCGACGTTTCAGGCTGGACCGTCAGGGGATCCACCCTCTGAATCGGAGCGTCAGTAGACATGGCCTAAGCTACGCGCCGCGTACTCCCCCGCGGGGCGGCGACCTCATCGCGTTGACCAGGGGAGAAGCGGCCCGGTCATATCGTCCTCGAACCGTAACGCACCCAAAACGTGGCGCAGGATCCGACCAAGAAACACAAACGTCCCTTCATGGAAGACATGTCATGTCCCATGTCCTCGGACTCGGCCGCCCTTGGGGCTGACCGCGAAAAAAAAAATTATTGGCATGATCATAAATCGAAGGCGTCATCCCGTTCTCGTCATCGGTCACGATCAAAAAAAAATTTAGGGCGGTTATCTGATCTAATCATGGGGTGCGGGTCGCCTGGTGCCAGAACCATTGATGGCAGGCTACTCCTATCAACGATGAACCTTGGATTAGAGACTAGGACGAGTGCTGCGGACTCATCAGCGATGGCGGCGGTGCGATGGGGATCGAGATACCGTTGCAGTCATGTCAGTGATGGCGATGGGCTGGCCTATCATTGTCATCGTCTGGGGACCTGGCTGGTCACCGCTCCCGTCGCCCTATCCGTGAGTGACTCTGATTCGGTGCAGCCCCTGATCCCGCCTTGTCAAGTTGTCAATGTGCCTCGGTCTCGCCGGTGTCTTGTTGCTATTGCCATTTCATGGACATAGTCATGGTACCCGTGAACGCGCAAAGGCGGGGAGCGAATTGGCAACCGATGTAAACACCGGGGGATTTCATTTTTGATGACAAAAAAAAAAAAGTGAGACGCCGCGCCGTGCATTGCGCCCCCTTGTTCTGTCGCACCTCGTATGCAATTCGGCTCCGAGTTCTTGTCCTGGATTTTGTAATTGGGTTTCCCCTACGGGTAACAATGCTCGTCTGTTCGGAAAAGTACCGATTCAATGCATTATGCGAGGTACACATTAAGTAAGACAAGCGAATAACTTCTGCGGAATAAGTAAATCAACCCGATGTAAGGAAACTGAGATTCGACAGAAAACGAGCGAAGCAGGGCGGTACAATCGAAAAGACAGGACATGACGAGAAAACGAAACGAAACCAAGTTTGACGAGAGAGCTCTGGATCACGACGGTAAATGACGTATAAACAGAGGCGATAGATGAGAGAAGGAACGCGATAGCACTGAATAGCTAGTCTCG
The DNA here is from genome assembly GCA_019787685.1 of Chiua virens. Lineage (NCBI taxonomy): Eukaryota > Fungi > Basidiomycota > Agaricomycetes > Boletales > Boletaceae > Chiua > Chiua virens. The sequence goes on from JAHNUO010000003.1 coordinate 428,030, forward strand.
AGAGTTGGACAGGTAAATAGCAAGGAGTTCGAGTGAGATTAATGAAATCATAACGCAAGCTCATCCAAAGGAAGGTTGTTGTACCGTTAGCAGAAATCGCAGCAGAGAAAAGGGCAAATAGTACAGAGATTTGAATGTTTAACGAAGAGAATATTGGCCAAGAAGGCGAGACAAGAACGAGAGGAAAGAAGAGAATAAAGAAACGCGAGAAGACCAGAACATGCATCAGACCGTTTGCCCAAAGGAGACGAAATAGGCCACCATAAATAAAGCGGAAAACCTGGATGCGATAACCAGATAGACCGATTTTTTGATTTTGACCAAGCTCTCCAAGCTCACGTCAAGGGTGCGAATGGTTCTTGCCCATGGCCGGCAGCGTACGTGTACTCGCTCGTCGACGGAGTATATCTCGACACACTGGCTTGGGATATACCCATTGTATTTGGCGCTCCTCGGAAGGTCCCCTCAGGCGAGTATTGCAGCAGGTCTAATGGCTGCGGCTGGTACGGAGAATTTGATTGCGAGGATCCGGCTCCTGAGACAAACGATGGTTCTCCCGCGAGCGAAAAGCCTGATTGGGGGATAAAACCGGATCCTTGAGGGTAGTGCTGCGGCTGCATCGACTGACCAGAGGGTGTCCCAGCCTCCGAGGACGGGGTTGAATAAGAACCTTGAGACTCTAATGGGTTCTGAACGTAGATGTTGGAAAGCGGCTCTTGCACTTGGATACTTGCGCGGCGCGTCGCCGCGATCTCCTCAATTTCCGGGACCTGGGAGAGCTTGAGTGCACGGTGAGACATCAACACAGCACACGGGTGACAAGCTGCGTACGGGACTATAGTCGTAGATGCCTTCGCTCCGCAACCCAGACGGGACGGCCTCCTTCACTGGACGCACGTGCGACGACGTCCCAGGGGAGGCCGTGGAAGCGGGAGAAATGTATCCTCCGATTACGTCGGAAGAATGTTCTTGTCGGGCAAGTTTGTCCCGATAAGCGAGCGCGGCCGCATTCAACTGCGCTTCACCAAGAGAACCCTGACTCGACCGACCCGTCATGTTTAGCCCGGATAGCCGCAGTTCAAGAAAATTCCCAGACGCACTACGACCGGTCGTACGTTAGGTGTCACCGCCTAAAAAGATCACGCTGCCGTGCTCACCAAGATCCCCGCCTGGTGGATGGATCGTAGCCCATGTGATCGACTGCAACGCAACTGCTCACATCAGAATAGATGGCGCTCGAGTCACTGCCAGAGACACTGGCGACGGATCCAAATCTTGATAAGCCACTGTAGCTGCCCGAATCCTCCGTATCTTGGTCAGGCTCGCGCGACCGAGGGAACGACCACCGTTGCAACTGGGCAATTTCAGGGGATTGCGATTGCAAAGGCACCGACGGTGACTCAACATCTCCAGGCGTGGGCGATGCGTTTGAAGGTGACGTTGACGAAGGATTACCAAATTGGAAGTCTGGGGTTGGAAGGGGGCCCGGAATCGGGGGGGAGAGCGTTCGGGACGTAATGGCATAGAGACGGTTGTCAGAGAACCTCCGCAAGGGAGCTGGATGCGATTGAAGAGGCCCTGTTTCGGGGACCGTTGGGAAGGGCCCTCGTACAGGCGCGAAGACCTGTGGCTCTGACTGCACGATGGGAGAGCGTCGGGCGCGGATGCGGGTACACATGGCCGTTTGTCCGGAGGGGACCCACACCAGGCACCATGCCAGACGAACGCACCAAGTTGGCTGGTATAGAGCCAGCAGGGGAAAGCTGGAGACTTGGGTAGAAACAACGCCTCGTTCTTTTCCTTGGCAATGCGAGCGAATGGATGATTCATTAGCCGGTAAAAACTGACATCCATGGATTTGCGTCGGTCGGGGTAGTGCACAGGTAGTTGCATCACACTTGGACCCGTAGGCGGCTGTGAAGGCATGACAGCCGGTAAGGAGCCCCGTCGCGCGCTGTACAAGTCTTGATCCTGGCCGTTGGGATCGAGGCCGAGTGGTCGGATGTGAGGTAGGATGTCGACTGGCGTGCCTGACGAACTGGGCCATGCTGTAGACGGTGACAGCGGAATTAGAGGAGGCGAGCAAGAGAGCTTGAGGACGGGGCTAGAAGACGGCTCGGTAGACGGTGGAGCTGAGATGTCATGCTCGGTTTGACGTGGAGGTTTCTCAGTCGCGGTGGAAGAATTGGAGGAGTCGTTTGGGGAGGCGTCTCGAGAGGGAGGCGACTTTTGGATCGAAGGAGACGCATCCTTGTCTTGGTCACCGCCGGAGACGCGTTTACGAAGGGCTTTTTCCTTGGCGCGCCTGCGAGTTGTGGCGTCAGAGACTCGTCAGGAGGATATCAGCCGACGAAAAAATACCTGTTCTGGAACCAGACCTGGTACGCGGGGGCTGAGCACGCGTCGTGAGGAAGAGAGGGGGGCGTACCTGAACGGCGCGGGGGGACATCTCGAGCTCGGCGGCGAGCTTTTTGCGGAGGACGGCATTTGGTTTTGTGTCTTTGCGGAAGACGTCTTCGAGGACCTTGAGCTGGTGTCTGGATGTGCGCTTGCGGTGTTTTACTTCGTTTGGGATGTAGGGGAAGAAAGTCCTGAAATCGACAGACGTGGGGTCGATTCCGGGGGGCATTAATGAAGGAATGCAAGTACTGGGATACCTTGGTTGTAGTGGGTCCATATAGAGGTCTAGATGGTTGTGGAGAGCGGTGTGGGAGGGGAATGGGGAAAGGGAATAGAATGAGGGGGGAGTGTGAGACGGAAAGGAGGACGGCTTGGCATGATCCATCCCAGGGTCTAACTTATAGCACAACTTTACGACGTCCGTAAGATAAATGTGCAACCGACCACGTCCATTCACACACGCGTTCAACGTGAACCCTGAATTGACAATGATGGGCGTCTTCTACCCCAACTCAGTTCTGGGCAATGCGGGTGGGGAATGGGATCGAACTGGTAGTACTACATGCACACGTCTTTTAACCGATCGAGGTCGTCCTGGTTGATCCCACCGTGGCCTGAGATCAACCACTAAGAAGCCCAGCTTCATCACCACCGCGACCACCCTGTGCACGGGACGACAAAGGAGCCCCTCGTCCTGGCTGCGTTCCACGGAATTATATTCTCCTCGTCGACACGTGCAGCGGGCACACCTCCACCTCTGATGGCCTTATCAACGCGCGCTTTCCGATGCTTCTTTGCACCGCTCCAACACGCGCAGGACTTCTTCTATCCTGCTTGACATCGCGGGCGCCATGTTCGACCTCCAATTTCGGACCACGGCGAATCCTCCTCTCAATTTCCATTTTCTTTTTCATCGCCCATCACCTCGGCTGTACACACCTTCATTCTGGTCTTCCATCATCCCTTGATGGCTCGAGCAGTCCATCCCTTCTTGGGTTGATCACCCCACCAACCATCATCCTTGTCCCTTCCCGCGACGTCAACACCGTGCCTCGCGCCCACTACGAATACACTTGGTCACTCCGTCATCTCATCATCAGAACAAGCCAACATAGATCGCGAGTACGTTCATCCGATCATCTTTACTAATAATATTCACTATTTTTATGTATGTATGCTGACGTATAAGAGACAACCCACAAGAAAATCTCAAAAGACGTTAAAAACAATGCAATAGGGTTGCATACGAAAAAAAAGAGGGGATCCTCGGTATCATATTCAATAGAAATACGGTCATGTGCAATACGTACAGTGCCGATAGTTTATGGTAGTGTGGATGTCGAGTCATAGATGTCGATGCGATCGCTGTGCGTAATGTCATGCGAGGAAAGGTAACCAGTCGGAAAAAAAGTGGCAGAGGAATCTTAAGCAAAAAGACATCATCCCTAGAATATAATGTTATACTAACCAATAATGTCCCAAGAACGTACAGTATTCAAGATCAGATCCTTCCTTTGGTGAGTCTTCGTGTTCGGACCATGGTGGCGGGCGGACCCTGTCACCCTGTGTGGGAGGGAGCCACAACCAGAAACTGCGCCTCCAACGTCATGTGCTGAGGTCCATAGCAACATCGTCGTCATATTGCGGCTCAGTGGGCCGGCGACCGAGGATCTCCTTCAGAAAGGTATCAGGGACGCTTGCCAAGGGTGACGCTGTGAACAGAGATGATCCTGTCCCCCTGGCCTCCGCCCGCATCCGTTCCAGCGCCAAACGTACCCTGCATACGACAGGGTGGGAATGCACCGTCTGGATGTCAACGCGCTCGGATGGGTCGGTCCTCATCATGCTCTTTATCAGGGCAAACAGCTCCGGGCTGCCGTCTAGGTCTACTTGGCTGAAATCCTCTTGTCTTAGGCGATGCCACCCTGCTCCCCTACAAATGGCAAAAGTTAGCTCACCCCCAACTTGCCCTTTCCGGCTCATCAGACATCTTTACTCACTGATCAGGCACAACAATGTTTGTCGCTGTTTCTAGTAGTGTCATGCCGAGACTGGAGAATAAAGCTATAGTGAATCAAGGACAGCCATTGCTTGGGCAAACACACCTGAACATGTCGGCAGCCTTCCCGTACGTCCCTTGCAGGACTTCTGGAGCCAAGTATACCTTGTCACCCTCGCGCTCGAACCCTCCTAGCGAAACACCCAATGGGCTTCCGCCACTGGCCCGTGGCCACAACGACGCCATTCCGAAATCACCAATCTTGAAACGTCCTTCCTGCGTCAAAAAAATATTTGCTGGCTTCAAATCCAGGTGGATAACACCTGACTCATGGATGAATCGAAGACCCTGCAAGAAAAGATCATGATAAGTAACGTGGCACTCAAATCTAAACCATATCTGGCGGTGCAACAATTTTTTTCGACCCGCTCCACTTACATTACTCAAGTCCGCAAATACTTTCCAAACCCTGGCTTCATCCAGGCGGGGAAATGCTTTACCATACTCCCACAGGAAGTGTGCAAAGTTTCCCAGCTCACAGAGCTCGGTGCGAATAAGCAACGTCTCGTCCTCCTCCCAGCTATCGATATATGCAAGCACATTAGGATGGCAACCGCCTTCGGTGGCCGCCGCCCGGGAGAGGTGCTGCAAGACGTCAACTTCCTCACGTAGACGCAACCTGCGAGGTCAAGAATAAGTCGCACGGACATTAAATAGGCAAATGGAAATATATACCGGTGCCGGGGTCCTTCGAACGGCTTTGACCGTTTGACAGCCCATACGCTATTTGGAAATCCATTCTTGGATCGAACTTTGAGGACTTTCCCAAATTCGCCGCTCCCAATTTGATCGATTTCCACAAATTCATTGTCAAAGTGACCCAGCTTGTTGCTTGCCACAGGTCTAGCATGTGGATGCAGCGGTGAGACGGGGAGCCGCTGTGACGTGGAGCCAACCACCTGACGTCGTACGAGCGTCGGTGAATTCACTGTTATCACAGAACTGTTTGATGAAGATCGAGAACCGGACTTTTCCGAAGCTATTTGCAGTTGAGCCGTCGTAACAGGGGATATATGCGTCGGAACGCGATGATGCATGGGCCAATCTGGTATTTGCACACGATATTCCGATCAGTAGGTCAAGTAGAACCAGACAAATTTACCTTTACTCCGCCGTGTTGGAGTTGCAACGGACGTTTCGCTTCCACTTGAAAACGCTCCGCTGCTGCTTCGCCGCATTAACCAACGTGTCCGCTGAAGGGGGCCTGCTGACACAGGCGGGCGTCCAAGTCCAAGACCCTCGTACTTGCTCATTTCTTTCCTCGTACTCGGACTGTTCTCCTCGTCCTCGTCTTCATCCGACCCTTGTAGATCCACTCCCTTCTTAACGCCGAGTGAAGGAAATGCTGCAGGAAGACTTTTACGGGGCCCGTTCTTCATTTTACTAACGGGGGCCGTTCCGAGATCCAATCCTCCAAAGTTAAATCCAACCTTGCTGGCCACGGCGCTTTGCCACGGTCTGTTTCCTCCGAAATGCGCGTTCTTCAACTTCTTGACGGGTGTGCCAGGTGGTTTCTTCGATTCTTCGGCCGATGGTTTACCGCCCGCTGCAAGTGTCCGAAGAATGAATGCGTCCACGTCCGCCATCGTCATTTGTTCGGAAATCGTCTTCTGAACCAGTAGTAACAAATAGCGCTGGCCAGCCTGAATTAGATTCTGGTACGCAGCCCGGTGTGATCAAGTCGTCCCCAATGTCCGAATTCAGAGAAGAAGCAGACGTCGAAGTTTGTGGCATCGCCGAGAGGGAAGTACCCGCACTGTGTGATGTATCCTCGTCGTCACTAAATGCAACGCCGGAATCACGAGGCTTGTATTTTAATGGGAGCATATCCTTCTTCCCTTTTTGTGACCTAGGGGACGGCGTGCCCTCATTTACGTGGAACACTAATGACGTTTCCGGTGGGTCACACGGTTCAAAGAACATGTCGTCTTCATCATCCACAACGTCGTGATTGCCGTGAGGCAATGACACTGGAGATGAGTCCGGGGATGGTATATTGAGAGTAGATCGCCATGGGAAGGCAGCTATCGCCTCGCCACCAGATCCTGCATAGCTGTGCCTGTTGGCCACTGACGTGACATGTAGCCTTGTGGATGCTGCGGTGGCATTTGACGATGTATGCGCACGAGTCTTGGTCGTGGTTTGAGGGATTGATGGTCCGAAGAAGAGTGACGCGGAACTGTTGCTCACGAGGCGCTTCATGGGCTGGCGAGGAACGGTGTTGGACGCATTAGTCTGGAAGGACGGGGGTGGTCCACTACTGCCAGTAAGTCGTCTTCGTGGCACGGGGGAGTCGCACCCTGACTGGGGAGGGACATCGAGAATCGACATCCGATTACGATGGGCCGATGGGAAGGCGACTGGCGGTAAGTTTGATGTAACCTTGGGACTGGATGTGTTAGGCTATAAGAGATGGATCTGAGTACAACGGACGATGAATCAAAGAGCACGCACATAAGATGAAGCAGATGGTGGTGTCCGATTTACGCTCTCAAGCAGCTCAAGTGATACGGGTCTCGAGCGAGCGCGTCTCTTCAAGATGTGGCCTCCAGGTGATATTGCCTCGGTAACCTCATCGAAAGTGCTGCCCTTCTGGGGTACGGGATTGATTGGGCGAGGTTTCCTGGGACTGCGTAAATGATTCTTGGATCGACGGGAGAAAAGAGGGAGTCTGTTCGAAAATGGTTTTCTGGGTGCCGCGTCATGACGTTCTTCCACCTCACCGGCCGAGTCGTCCTCGATGACGCCCCACTCCTCGTCGGAATTTTCCATATCGCGGATACGCAGACGTGTCATTGTCTCTGCCTGACCCTTTAGGTACGCGTCAGTTTCGGCCTTTGATTGAGGGGTACGAAGAGCGAAGCGAGGGGCGGGTAGCGGAGCAAGACGGTGAAAGGCGATTCCGGAAGCAGGATCTGCCTTTGCGGCGGATATGGACAAAGGGGTGGAGGCGCAGTGCCGTAGTGGGGTTGAGAAGCCACCCGATTGCGCTGATGATTTACGTTTGGTGCCCACGGCGGTGCGAACGGCTGCGGAAGTGGAGGCAACATCGGAATGGGTGTTGATCTGCCTTGACTTGAGCACGGATCGGGCCTGTGAACGGAATTCCTCTTTGAGGGGAGTTCTGAGAGGCTGTGAGGACGGGGCAGGGAAGAACGGGGACGTGGCGGTGGAGGTGGAGGAGGGGGAGAGAAAGAAGCTGCCCTCGTCGTCGTCGATTGATAGAGGTGGATCATGTACGCGGTTTGGGTATAGACGGTGCACTGGGGGAGGAGAATTGAAGGGAGACTGAAGAAAGATGTCGTCGTGGTCTAGATCGTTGAGTTGAGGTGGAGAAAAGACGGGCTTTCTTCTGAGCGGGGACGGGGAGAACATGGGTGACGTGTGGGCTGCACGGCAGCTTGTGTTACCGGGAGATAGGGATATGTACTGTGTTGGGTTTGCCAACATGGACGTTGGATAAGGTACGGAGACAAAGGGAGCAAAATGGTGTTTAAGAGTACGCGTGGGACTGACTCAACAGTATCACGTGATCGTTCTATCTGACTCCGTGTCTCCCGTCAACGATACACGAGGTTATCAACCGTGTGCCTCGTCGTCACACCCACCGTTGTCATCATAAACCTGTGAGAACTCATCCAGTTGCTTTGTTGATTCCGTGGAGTACCAATGTTCAACTCTCTCCATTGTTCTTTCGGTGCCGCTAATTATTAGTATACGTACACAAAAATTAAATGCTGAAACCGAGCCCTTGGTCATGCCATAACGCCAGTTCCCCGTCGTCCCTAATGCTACTCCCAAACTCAGTGCAATCATGACATGCGCTGACTTGTGACGAAACACGATTCTGTAGTGATCGCTGGAAAGTGCGAGGACCGAAACACGTCAGCGCTAAATGACAAGCGGACGCTGATCGGGTCGATCCGTCTCACGCACTCGACCACCATCACCGCACATGGAAATTTCGTGAGTGTACTTCTTATTCGACCAGCTTTCCAAGCCAACATGTCGTGTCAGATCTATCCTTCAGGGTGGCTATCAACACCCTCTCTCCCGCTCATGGCAAAGCCGTCGCCAACTCACGAAATCCATGTTCATGTACCCCATATTCATCACAGACGACCCCGATGCTAGCGTCATCATTCCTACTCTCCCAGGTCAGCGACGATGGGGTATCAATCAACTTGAGGGCTTTCTCAGTCCACTCGTCCAAAAAGGATTGACCAGTGTCATTCTCTTTGGCGTCCCTCTCACGTGCGAAAAAGTCCGTATCTAACCTCGGTCTCTGCCAACGCTGACACATAACCAGGATGATCGGGGAACGCCCGCCGACGACCCGGAGGGCCCTGTCATCCAAGCAATCAAGAAAATTCGGACCCTCTTTCCGGAGCTCTACATCGCTTGTGACGTGTGTCTCTGCGAGTACACGTCACACGGTCACTGTGGACTCCTCCATCCTGATGGTACGATCAACACCGAACCCTCCGTCGCTCGCATCGCAGAAGTCGCCCTCAACTATACCCGCGCTGGTGCACACTGTGTCGCCCCGAGCGATATGATGGACGGGCGTATTCAAGCCATCAAGCGAATCCTGATCGACGCCGGTTTCGGCAACCGATGCACCCTCATGAGTTACTCCGCCAAGTTTGCGAGTGGTTTGTATGGCCCATTCAGGTGAGGAATCGCGCATATAATGCACTTTCTTCTCAACATATGTCCAGAGATGCTGCTGGGAGCGCCCCGTCGTTTGGGGATCGCAAGTGTTACCAGCTCCCTCCGGCTGCCAAGGGCCTTGCGAGACGTGCTATTGTCAGTGTCATCTCCCTTGGGTCGCAACCATCCTCTTACCCTTTGTAGCAAAGGGATGTTACCGAAGGTGCCGACGTCATCATGGTTAAGCCCGCCCTCCCGTACCTCGACATCGTCGCAGATGCAGCACAGTTGGCGGAAGATCATCCGATCGCATGTTATCAAGTCAGCGGTGAATTCGCTATGGTCCATGCAGGTGCAAAAGCTGGCGTGTATGACCTCAAAGCCATGGCGTTTGAAACAACTGAGAGCATGGTCAGAGCTGGTGGGTATCATCCGAGCGTTGATGATGGTTTCCTGACGTTTTCCCAGGCGCTACGCTCATCCTATCCTACTTTACCCCTGAATTTTTGGATTGGTTACCGGCATAGACTATAGATGTTCGAAGGGAAGTGCTTAGCCTCGGAGATACTTGGACGAGAAAATAAGGAAGCAAAATATTAGTGCAAACGTCCAAACAGGTCCAAATTGTGTACTACGAGTGTAAACCAAGACATTTCCGATAAGATAACCACGTGGACTGCGACCAACAAGTCCTCACCATGGCGAGCACCAGTCAACTTTGGGCCACCTACTCTCCTGATACCTGCATGTTCTGTCACCAATCCCTTCACATCACCACCGGTGACCCCGAACCCGACTCAGACACTGGACCGGAACGCGGTGTCGCAGAAACCGTCATCGACGACGTCGAGCTGTATTGTGGTTTACCCGGGTCAGGTCCAAGCGGCCACCATACCCATTGGACATGCCTGATCGACCACGCCAAACAAGCACGCTCTCGCGGCGTCATCCCCATCCCGACGCCCGTCCCTCCAGGTGGCACCCCCACCTCCGCCATCACGTCCTGCGTCGTATGTGGCCAAAACGTCCTCGATGCATTCGGGAGGTTCATCGTCGACGTCCGGAACGAGGGGGGTGAGACAAGGGGGTTCGATTTTGGCGTGATTCCTCGTACGTAGGTCTCTTTGATGAGACGATGCGGATCGGTGATGCGTTTTCTGAATATCGGTGCCTGGCGCAACCTTGGCCGACCCACTCCCGTCGAATAGGAAGAAGAAGTACACCTAGACTCTCATCCGAATCAAGTACACGTTCGCGCATTTCACGATCTGGTCGCAGCAGGCGACTACAACGGCACCATCGACTTGATCGCGGAGCACGACGTCGATGTCCACTGTCGGTATGGAAGCGACAGCTTGACAGCGTTGCAAAAGGCCATGTTTAATGGTGACACAAGTGGGGTAGAATTTTTGCGGAGTTTAGGTGCCACAGTTTGAGAGTTGCCGGAATCTACTAGGAAGATTCGGTTCAGGTTTGGTAAGGAATCCATATGTACTACTACAGGCGCATTTGCATCGATCAGCCGGGCGGGACGGGAACGATAGGATTGGAGATGTACTTGTACTAAATTATCTGGATGGAAAGAGTGGTTCTCGATCGAGAGGCAAAAAGAGAGTCCTGCCTGCCTGGTTCGAACAGGCGACCTCAAGATGAATTTACCCAGTTACAGTCTCGCGCTCTTCCAACTGAGCTAAGGCAGGATCGGCGGATGCTGTAGTAGGTGAAATAAATACTCACATGTCGGGAAGGCATCGACAACCTTCCCTTCTTCAAACTGGCTAAACGCTCTCACTGGCAGAGGCGTTATACACTCCAAGCGGAGTCTTCGCGCGATGCGGATTGAGGAAAGTCCTCCGCAACTTCCTCGGAGTGTTCGTCCTCGGCGTACCCGATTCCCACCGAACGCCAACTCGTCGGCACTACCAAACGGCATACAATACTAGTAAATCCGAGAACACACTTCGTCAGAAGAAGAACACCAGAACACACATAAAGGTTCCGTATCAATCAAAGAATCCGCGCATCGCGCTGATCGCCGCATCCGATCTGCTTATCAAATCCGAACGTACTGATATCGGATCACCTTGGGCTTCTAGTCAAGTATTTAGGGGAACTGACTCAGGGCTGCTGGAGATTCATCATGATGATCAAGTAGGCATCACTTTCACGGAACAAGTCTCTTCCGAGGGACTTCCAGATTGATGAGCAGATACTAGCTCGGAACTAGTATAGATCGTGCCGGCACCCAACTGTGAGCAGTTCACTGCCATTGCTACGGACGGTTTTTCTACTCGTCGCCCAGTCATGTTCCGACTCGTACGAAAACACGCACGCTCTCCAGCTCCGGAATTCAGAAAGCTGGATAACGGTCCAGAACCATATCGTCTTTGTCATCGTGCCAGTGGCACGCATCCCACTGTTCTCAGAGGTATTTCACGCCAGGAACCTGCAAGGACACGCGCACATATATCAAGGTTGCAAAACGGTACGTGCGTTCTTTGTTGTTGGTCCCGATCAGATTTGGTCTCGTACTAGTATCAAGTCAGGCTATAGTCGAACTGGTTGCTTTGAGCGACGTAGCGCTGGCACGAATTTCATGGGCAGTCCAACGGGGTCACTACCATTGCACATTCGCCACCGTCCTTTTTTTTCATGGAAACGTCTACCACCTCAATCTTTCATCTTTAAACTCACGTTCATATAGTCTACTGGCGAGATAGACGCCTACCAAGCGATCCGATGGGCCAAGACTTCGGCTATTCTTATTGGTTCCCCGTTTTCACTCTTTCCATCTCCCCCCCACCGACCTTGTCGTTCCACCCTGTCCACCGAGTTTTTTGAGTACCATCTAGTTCGTCTACCTTACGATACAGGGCACGTGAAACAATTCATGAGGAAGATGTGTAAACTGGCGGAGAATTGCCCAGCCGTGACCATCCACCAGCCACAGAGAAAGCGGCGCGAATGTCCTCGATGTCACAATTCAGTTTATCCGACAAGTTGCCGACTTGATCCCGATCGACTTGGCGAAGCAGGTGTTGGAAGGAATCAATAGCATATTGCTCCTCATCCAGATCTATTCATACTTACCTCTCACAACGATAACTTTTTGAGGCCCATGGCACCGAGGAAGGGAACCCTTTAACAAATCCTCCAGAAGCTCGAATGAAGAGGAGATGGCGCGTAGCGATCGTTGAGGAGTTATCGAGTTATTTCAAGTCGGAAGCGATGAAGAGACGATGAAGAATGTGTGCCTTGCCTCGCTGGCACCATAGATATGAAGTATGTCTTGGACTTGGAACAACATAACCCGAGTCGCTGCGTACGGGATACGAACTGCCAGTAGGACATACTTGGTTAAAAGTTTCAGCCACGGTCTATGTTCTCCTTTGGGTCATCCGCGGTGGTCCATCAACGTTTCAACCTTCGAGTTAGAGAAAGGGAGAGGGATAACAGTAGCCACGAGATGGAAACCATGTGGGTACTCATGTTTTATCGTACCAGGCGTGCTAATACCTTTTCATAACTCGGAACGTGGGTCCTCCATCCGAACCAGTGCCGGGGCAGCGTGGCAGGGGTCGAGGCTTCGCCTCGCCTTCAGTGAGCTTGGCTGCACTTTGAATCCAACGTGAAGGTGCGTCAGAACTTATCGAGCGAAGACGAGCGGCAATGTAGAACCAGGAGGCTCGAAGAAATAGCCCGAAGGACCCAACGGAAGGCGACTGATCCCCTTAAATAACTTATATTGAAAGAGACCGGCGGGCTGAACCAGGAGGCTCGAAGAAATAGCCCGAAGGACTCAACGATGATCGATGACCTCTGGCTATTCTTCAGTCTGAATGCCAGCCTCTGGATTCACTGAATGATGAATCGGGTTTGGCGAGCACGCTCTTGTCGGCAGGGTGATCCGAGTTGGTACGGACTTAGCAAACAATCCATTTTAAAAGCCTTCAAGTGAAGCATGTGCTAGTGTGCCGGCTGGTCTTCCGACTCGGAACAGATGTGATAGGAATGCGGCTTTATAGGGCGCCAATCATAAGACCGGACACTGAGGCCTCCCAGTGAGAAACGGATATTTGGAAAGTCCGGGAATGTACTAATATACTCGGACACAAGCACTCGAATTCTTGACTACCTACAAGGCGAACAACCCTTGCAACTGTTTGTTTCCAACCTCGTTGATCGACACATAAAGAACGTCAGGTTGACTCAACGGTTGAAGTGGTTCCCACAGCATGATTTTTGAGCCACATTTTGAGTGTCGGGAGCGAGAAAAGAAGGGGAAAAAAAAAATCCGACCTGCCTGGTTCGAACAGGCGACCTCAAGATGAAACTTATCCATTACAGTCTCGCGCTCTTCCAACTGAGCTAAGGTCGGTCGTTGTAGGTCGTGCGTGCTTACCCTCATGACAAAATCAGGGTCCGAAACACTCTTTCCCAGACAGGTTCGCCTGATAATCAATTCAAGGTTACCTGGTTTTGGATTCACGTATTCGATCGTCAAGACATGGGTAAGAACAAGGGCAAGAACAAGGACGAGATACCTAATCCAACCACCGTGGACGAATCGCGATATCCTCCAACGCCTCAACTTTCTCTACCAGGCGAGCGTCCTCCTGAACGGCCTTGCACCTTCTCGCTCTACCTCTCACAACAATGACCCGTCGAGGCCCTCGGTGATATCCACTAAAACAGTCCCTGGCATCGAGGAAGAGAATTCTCCATTAGATCCTCCAAAGGCTCGAAAGAAGAGGAGACGGCGCGTAGTGAGCGTCGAGGAGTTGTCGAGAAGTTATGTGGAGACGATGAAGAGTGTAGGCCAAAAGACGAATGTCAGAATGTGCGTGTGCTTTCTTGCCTTACTGACACTTTCCATGTCTATGCTGTTGCTCGTGCTTCTTAGCCGCTTGCGTCGTCACTCATCGCATTGTATAGGGACCCATCTGTCAAGCGTTGCATATGCAAACGCTGCAGCGCTCCTTTGATACCCGGAATTTCCGCTACCGTTCGTGTCAAGGGTGAGTACCAGTAGCCCTAGTGGCTGAACACAGCAAACGGGAACGTTTTACCGACACCTTTGGAACAGACTCGTCCTCACATGGACATCTCATCTCCTACCAATGTCATCGTTGTCAAACAGAGCGTCGCATCCCCGCTCCTCCTCTGCTACACGGCGATCCGCAGTCACGCGAGGATACGATAGAAGAAATTCAGTCGACGGAAGCACCGACCACGTTCATATCAATGCCTACTGGAAGCTCGGTCCACCCCGAACAACGAAAGAAAAAGAAAAAGGGACCCCAGCCTCGCTTGCCTCCACATTTCGCTCGTGACGTTGGACACGTTGTGTTTCGTGGAAATGAGAGGCTCGATACTACTTCGTAGGTTTCTTGAATCCGATCCGATGCTTCTGGGAGTCACGTCACATACGCGGCGGCGAAGGGCAGAGCAGGCTACCCATGAAACGTGAGTTATGATATGGTCCCTACCAGTAGGTATCACAAGGAAGTGAAGGAAGATAGTTTGGAATGAAGCATTACGCAAAGAGAGATGTGTGCACCCAGCAGAAGGCCCAAATCCGAAATTCTACATTAAATATAGTAATAGAGATAGAGCCAAAGTCAAGAGAAGATGTGGTGTGTTCGTGACCATGGCACCAGCGCCAGACCCAGGGTGAATTGTCGGGCTATCACCGAGATATCAGTAAGAGACTTTGACACGAAGGTAACAAACGAACGATAATCCTGCATTATCGGAATAAGAGGGGCACACACCGTCGGATGATTCCTGTAGGCGTCACAGATGAGTTTTAGACCAGGTAATCTAAAATGAAATCAATAATACCGTCGGGTCGTTCGGACAACAAGAGGTGTAGCCCAAATCTGCAACGCTTCCAAGAGCAGATTGGTTTTGGTATCCTTCCCACTCCTGGCACGAGACACTCTGGTAACTGATATTCCAGACACCAAAATCCTGATAATATTTCATTCGTTATCACTTCTCCACGCTGTACTTTCAAACTTACAGTAAAGCCTAAGCGAGAATGTGTTTAGCCATCAACAACACGTGGCCTAGCGACTAGCAACGGCATACCATAGAGAGCAGCATCGGATGGGAAGAAGCTATTCGGGATTGAAGTGGACGGCCAGGCAAGATCGAAGTTGAGGTACGCCCCTCCGCTAAGTAATCAGTTGTCATTTTCATACCACCCTAAATACAACGCCGTTCACTCACGCATTGGGGCCAGACGTCGTAGCATTACACCACCCCTTCGAAGAAAGCGGACAGAGGTCAGAGATTTTGACAACAACCGAGTTGGTTGAATTGGGATAGAAGGGTGGGTTCGCCGTGAAAGCATCCAAGAGGGTGAGATTAAAACACTGGCCGCATGCGGGGCCATATGAAGTGCTACTCCCATACGCCATTTGGCTCAAAGCGGCAGTAGGATAGTATGTGCTGTTCGGGGTACACCCGCAAGCGGCGATGAACCCAAGAGGAAGTGTGTAATGCGTCATGGTTGCATGTCCACTGGGTGGGTATTGGATCCATGCCGAGGCTTGAATTGCAGGGAGAAAAGACAGGAAGACGAAAAAAGAGAGAATCCGCGAGCATTGATATATACTCGGGAGGTATAGGGTGTGTGACATTTTTTCTACTTAGTGAATCAGGTAGACATATGGCCCGTCTGTGGATGTCGAGGAAGAACGGCTCAGCGAAGAAACGCACATATGACGGGATAAATTTAGACCAAAGATGATTGAAGCCACCACGTGGCATTACGTCACCTCTGAATCGAAACTGTGGCAACATTTGATGGACACATGATGTGCTGTCTACTAGTACAATGTTACTACGCTCGAGCGAAAGAATATTACTCCTTGACCAGCTTTAGAACCGACCGTCAATTCAAGCTTGCAGGGCAACTACTTGTCAAAAAAACTTCGGTGAGCGCTCAGCGCTCAGCCGTGGGAGCACTCAGTCAATCTTTAGCTTGCGCGCTGGGACGTTCCCATCATCTTGCTTATGCTATTTTTGTCACCTTTTGTCAGCGAATGCAGATAATACTAGAAGGCCACTGTAAAATCACCTTGATCCTGCAAATCATGCTGACGAACCAATGTTACTACAGAGTAAGCTGCATCAGAGGCTTTGTCACTGCGTACACTCATGCAGCAGCTGTCTCCAAGTATAAAATCCATCGAGGATGAGCTGGAACTCCACAGAAGTTCGAACCACAGCAACGACTAACCCCAATGGCCCCTGTCATCAACAACCGCATCCTTCTGAAGGAATTCCCGACAGGTAAACGTGAGCTAATAGGTCAGGAAAGGCATGTCTAACGAGGCCGCGCTGCATTGCCTTTAGGTCTACCTGTCCCCGGCCAGACAACGGTGTTCGACTCTAGTCAAACGATTGATCCGGATAACGTTCCTTTGAACGGAGGTGTCTTACTTAAGACCCTTGTTTTATCCTTGGAGCCCTATGTATTCGCCAGGATGAAACCCTTCATGCCCGTGAGCTTGTCTTCATGTCATTTTCAAAGACCATACTACTTAATTCTTTCTGCATGCTGCACAGAATAGACATCGGATCGGAGAACCGTAAGAAATTTTTCTTGAATGAAAGTATCAGCCAACTGACCTAGCGTCGTTGTCTACAGGCTTGAAGCTTATGGAATCGGAGTCGTGCTGCGTTCTGAGAACTCGGCCTTTCAAGTCGGAGATCACTTGCATGGATTATACCGTGAGTGTGAATGATGACCGCGTGTTGCTCGAATTACGGCAATTTTTCTCTGTAGCATTTCGGGAATACTTGGTGCAACACGAGCCGTCCTTCACAAAGGTACACAACGAGTACAACCTCCCATGGACTGTCTTTCTGGGAGTAGCTGGATTGCCTGGTGAGTTGTTGACGCCGCAGTTATTTTCAAACATGTCTTGATGATATATAAAAGGCAAGACCGCATACTTTGGTTGGAAGGAGTACTCACGTGCGAAGAAGGTGGGATTGTTCAGAACATTTTCCGAGTTCACAACACGCTTATCTTGCGTTCGTACAGGGAGAAGTAGCATTTGTTACCAGCGGTGCTGGTGCCGTGGGCTCGTAAGCTCTCCATACCGAGACCACGGGTGCGGACACTGACGGAACCATATCAGCTTCGTGATTCAGCTTGCGAAGCAGGATGGGATGAAGGTCATTGCATCCGCTGGATCGGACGACAAAGTCCAATTTCTAAGGGAGCTAGGTGCCGATGTGGCTTTCAACTACAAGACTACGAAGATGTCCGAGATCCTGCAAAAAGAAGGTCCCATTGATGTGTAAGCCACCCCCCTGAAAATGTTGTGGTGGATTCTGATAGCAGGCGTAGCTACTGGGATAACGTCGGCGGTGAAAGTCTAGAAGCTGTGCTGGATGTGGCTGCAACTCACGCTCGAATCATTGTTAGTTTTTTCTCATCGTGTTAAATTATCGTGTGCTCATATCTTGTAGGTGTGTGGGATGATTTCTGCATATGGGGGCTCAGCCAAACCGATTTCGGTAAGTACTCGTTCAGTGGTAACATACGAGGGGTAACTGAAGAGCTTTGAACATCACAGAACTTGGTCAATGTGATTCCAAAGCAAATATCAATTAATGGATTCGTTGTCGATTTCCTCTCTGCAAAGTATCTGGAAACTTTCCAACAAGAAGTCCCTGCCCAAGTTGCATCGAAACAGTTGATACACAGGGAGGTCATCACGAGAGGGCTTGAAAATGCCGATGTGGCATTTGATGATTTCCTCAAGGGTCTATTTATTGGAAAGAGTGTAGTTGTACTTGCGGACGAGTGATGTCGGATTATAGATACCATTTGTGTCCAAACATCTACGTGAATAAATAGAGAGCGTTACCAGAAGGTGTTGGAAGGTCTAGGGCACAAAACGAACAAAATTGGGGGCCGAGGTCAGGTCTTCCGGAGACGTTAAGCGTGAACCGCAGCCCAAGATGATGAAGAACGCGTCAAACGCGATCGGGAACTATGGGAACTTGAAATCGACATGCAGTAAGTAGAGGTCGAGAGATGCATGGACGATGGATCGATGACTGTTCAAGCCAATCAAAATCTTGATAGATGATGGGATATCCATTCCTTCCGAACCCTGCAGACCTTATTCCGTGTGGGTGAAGGGCGACGTTTGCACTTGCGAGGTGTGTACAGAGGATCTGCGAACGGGTCGCGTTCATCTCTGCAAGAGGCTGATCACTGTTTAACATCAACAAGGGTACAACTGGTGGACGTGTGAAGGCTACAGTCCCTCGATATCCTCATTGTTCATCGCGACAGCCGCATCAGGCTGAGAAAAAGATGCAAAAAGTACCGGAAGCATGGGAATGGGAAGGGGCAAAAGAGAGAACAGTACTTCGAGCACGAGTCGACGGAGCTGATGCACAAAGTAGACTTGCGTGGGCTTTGCTCTGAGCACGCGTTCAATATTAACAAACCCAAATGGGTCTGAATCCGAGTCGGAGGCTTTGGAGGCCCCGGCCCAATGGAGGGCGAGCAGACTCTAGTTGTACTCATATCTCAGTCGGGCATTGGTGGAAGAAGCAGCAGCTGGCGCTGAGCAGTCAGTGAAATGAACGTTGGTGGTGGGGGTTGAAAAGGGAGAGCTGGCGAAGAGGGGATCAATTCCGCTCGGTCCGGAGAGGCCCGGGATCCATTTTAAACTCAGGTCGGAATAGCCCCTAACTGGTGACAGAGACAAACCACAATGTTGTCGTGGACGGGTTCAGAATCTGATCCTCCCCCCATATTCATCTACCACTCAGCCTGTCATAAGCCTGTCACCCTCGTATTCATTCCTGCCAGCGCCAGGGGACTTGAAAAGGATGGTAGGTTAAACTTTTTGTTATCTTTCTACTAACCTGAAGTCTCGTGGCTCGCAGGAGAACTCAGTGGTTTCAGAGGGTGGTGGTCAGGAGCCTGCCAAGCTCTGCACGTCGATATCCCTGCCTACTATCAGGGTAAGTTCAATAAGTTGCAGACTCCCAGTCCTTTCATTCTATCTACACCCTACATCTCCTTAGGTGTTTGGCCGAGGGCTACCCAAGCCATCATCATCACGGCCACAACCAGTGCAGGAAACTGCAGACATCAGTCTTCTCACTCGTCCAGTTACTGCCCACTCGGTGGTGACATCCATACCTGATTGGAAGCAAGCACTGCGTTCCAATTCACCAGGGCTGGGTTGCAGTACGTCTGA
This sequence comes from Chiua virens, assembly GCA_019787685.1. Classification (NCBI taxonomy): domain Eukaryota; kingdom Fungi; phylum Basidiomycota; class Agaricomycetes; order Boletales; family Boletaceae; genus Chiua; species Chiua virens. Next base: position 447,386 of record JAHNUO010000003.1, read on the forward strand.
GTCAGATGACTCGGACTGGACTCTTTTCAAGATCACCCGCCTTGAACACCGCAAGAGGACCTTCTTGTCTCACCAACACGAGTTCGTACTGGTCCGTCTCTCAAAGAGTGTTGAGACTGAGTATGTCCATCTTTCTCTCTTCTCAATTGCTCAACCTCTTGATACAGCGAGATGTGGTGGCCGGGACGAAGAACGCTGGTGTGGGAGAGCCAGACGATACGCTATTTATCTTATCACCCGACGACCTTCGGTCTCTCGAATCATCCTCCATCTTACTCGAGTGCTTCACATGGGGGGTGAAAGCCCCTCCTTCCTTTTCCGAGATTGTCCAAATTCTGAACCACTTCGCCGACGCCTTCCCGAAATGCAGCATTTCACGATATAATTGCTATCATTTCTGTGCCATCGCTTGTAAAGTCATCTCCAAGTTCCCGCTTGGGGGCGCCCCACCACGCAAGTTTACTGGCAAACACAAGGGCAGAAGGTTCTTTTGGATGAGGGTCCTCCCGGACTCCATCATCTTCGAGGATGCTGGAAAGATATTGGTGGCGCTCCTACGGGACTCGGAGCATCGGTTTGAGATCTCGAAGTTGGAGGGGAAGGGGAAGGGTAGGGCATTGGAGTAAGAGGAGGTCAGGTGTAGTGGAAAGTTTATGATAGCGACTTGTTCCCGCATAATTGTTGATCGATATCGTAGTGTGCTAGTTTTGCGAGTAATGCAGTATCTTTATGTCTGAGTTCCAACTGAGGTTAAATATCATCCATTGGTGCGACTCGAAGATCAGCTTCAGCTCAACAAAGTGCGGTTTTGGCTGGCCAAAACGATTTTCAAAACGAGGGCACAACAGTCCTAAAATCAGAGTTGTTTTGAATTCTGGCCCAGACCCGGTGAAACATTTGACCACTGTTTGCCGACTGTATACAGCTTTCTGGCCGTAGCAAGCCGGTTACTTATAGGCTCTGCGTTCTCATCACCGTCTTGTCGTTTAAGTCTGGGCCGACGTCGTGATGGGCTTGACAGAGCAACAGAACTTCTCCGGGGCACTTGTGACGTGGAAAGGTGCGCATAACTGTCAATTGAAGCTACAGCGGTTCGCTCATACGTAGGCGTACTCGTTCGTCGATGATCTCTCTGTGACGTCCTTGTTTGAAACTGTGCCATCATTTCCACTGCGCGCTTCTTGAATGTTTCAACCGGTCCAGGCATCAACCTCCACGAGTTCCAAAAGACCCTCGATGCACAAGGCCTGGAGATTGTTGAGAACCAGAAAGAGAATGTCGTTAGCCGCAAGGGACTAGCTGAGCGCACGAAAGGTACGCTTCGCTCCGTCCTGACATACGGTCACACGGACCTCATATCCGTGTTCAGAGTTCAAGAAGATCCCGGACGAGGAGAAGCTTAATTCTTTCAAGGGACTACTCAAGGGTATGTCTCTTGTGTTCGTCGTTTCGATGGCACCGCACAGACATGCTCACGTCCTTACTCTCCTGTGATCCCGTTCCATCCCGTCCTTTATAGCCTACCAACAAGAAATCGACAACCTCACGAAACGTTCCAAAGTCGCAGAGTCGGCCTTTCTCAATGTCTATAAAGTCCTTGCAGAAGCTCCGGATCCTTATCCCCTCCTCGAAGCAGTCGTAGAACAGACGATCACGTCCGAAACGAACGCGTCGCTGACTTCTGAAGTTAACGCCCTCAAGGCCGATGTCACACGACTCAAGGGGGAGAATGCTGAGCTGAAGCGAGAGAATGGCACGCTAGACACCACTAAGAGGAAGGTGGAGAGCTTGGAGAGCAGAGTGAGTGTCCACATTGGCTGCCCTTGCAGAGGTCAGGAGAACGGAGTGGGTTACTGATAATAATACTATAATAGATGGAGGAGTTGATCACCGAAAAGGTCTCGCAGAAGGAGAATGAACTGAATGCGACCTATGACGAGCGTATGCGGAACTATGAAGAACGGTAAGCGGCTTGCTGGTTGGTCCTGTGGTCAAGACTCATTGCCGTCGCCTTCGTTCGTCTTGGGTCATAGTGAACAGGACCTGACACGTCAGGTCACGCTCTACAAGTCACAACTTCGTGAGCTTCGATTGTCGAATGAGACTAACCAAGCGCGTCTTTTGGATGCTAGCTCGCGTGCCGATCAGGACCTCGTCTCGAGACTAGCTGAGGCTGACATGGTCCTTGCCGATCTTGAGCGCGCGAACAGCAGAGTCGCGGCTGTTGAAGGAAGGAATGTACGTGTCCCCCTTCAGCCTGTCTATTACCGTTTCATACCTAACATGACAGGAGGAGTTACGTGCCGAGATTGAAGCATCGAGGGCGAAGAACGAGAACACAGAGTTGTACGTGTGCTGTCGCTCGACTCCATGTACGGCATCTAATTACCCCCTTCAGGATAACGAGCCTCCAATCACGTCTTTCGACTCTCGAGTCAACCAATGCAGATCTCACGGTCCAACTTCTCTCTGTCCAATCGCAGCTGTCCGTCGCTCAAACTCAGATCGCAAGGTACGACAAGAGAGGTGCGAAACGAGACGAGAGGGAAAGGGCGGAACTACAAGCGGAAGTTGGCACGCTGAAGCAGAAGCTTGCGACGTACGCTGATTATGATGAAATCAAGCGCGAGCTCGAGATTATGAAGGTGGGTTGACGTATACATGCCAGGTGCACCTCAAACGTGACTATCATCACCCTACGAACAGTATGTCGAGTTTGGTGGTCTCGACGACGATACCTCCGATGGAGATGGTGACGATTGGTCCTCGCACGAGTCAGATGGTGTACATCTTCCCGATCCGAACGCCGACAAGGCAAATGCACAGCATGGAAAGAGTCTTGAAGTACTGCTTGCGATTAAGAATAAGCGTATCCTTGAAGAGCTCACGCGTTTCAGGGTAAATTCCCTTTTCTTCCCTGACAGTTATAAACTCACGTATTGTGTCAGATTCTGCACACGTCACTCGAGGAATCTCTCAAATACACACGCTCCGAGCTTGATACCGCACGTGCAGAACTCTCTAAGCAAAAGTCGCTCAATGAGAAACTTGAGACGGACCTTCTTGCACTTGATAATCGATCTACAAAGGGTCCTGGCACGAATAATACGGCAGGTGCCGACGACGCATTGGCAGGTCTGGGCTTGGAGCTCAGTTTGGACAATGCGAAGAACAAGAATGGCGAGTCATCTGGTAGTACGACACGAAGCACGCCCATCCCTTTCACCTCATCCGCGGATACCTCGATATTACCCATCGTAACGAGTCAGCGGGATCGATTCCGAGCACGCAACGCCGAATTAGAAGAGGTGCGACCGTTACCTTTCCACCAACCTTTGGGTACTAACGGGTGTATAGGAACTTCGACGTCAATTCCATACGATTTCGGAATTACGTTCTGAAATCAAGTCGTTGCAGTCGGACAACCTCAAGTTGTACGAGAAGGTGCGGTATATGCAAAGCTATCGGGAAACGTCGTCTGTGTCGCAGTTGGATCCGCTACCGGGGACATCCAGGTCGCACAGAGGCAGCCCTAGGGCAGGTGGTACAGCAGATGGTGATGGCGAAGACGAGGTGGAGCTGGGGAAATGGAGACAGCGATACGAGGAGACGATGAATCCATTTGAAGCCTTCCGAGGAAGAGTACGTCGCTTCCTTGGTTGTTTGCCTCTTTTTTATGTGTTTCACAGGAAGCGACACAAGCGTTCACGTCTCTGCCACTCCCGGAGCGTCTTCTCCTCATGCTCACACGTTCGGTCCTCGGACATCGACGTGCGAGACTGGCTTTCGTGAGCTATGCGGCTGGACTGCATCTCTTGGTCGTCTGGGTCGTCTGGAGTGGATGGGGATGTTGGGGTGCGGGGAGAACAGACGGGTATGTCAATGTACCACGACCGTTTTAGAGTATGCTATCTCAGATCCTATTCATTGTATGATATCCCATACTCGTATTGCATGCACGTTACCCATCTGACTGTCGATCGTGTGGGGACCTGCAAGTCACAGAGTTGTTAGATTCGCTGCGGTTGGATGAGTCCCGGGCCGCGGGGATGAGTATTGTTAATTAATGCTGTGCATGTCTCACGATTCCTCCGAGGAATCAACGTTGCAATCTCGTGGATATCTATCTGTACGGATAGAAAAGGCATGGTATCTGCAACATCGTGACGTGGCGGTAGCAACCAACCAAGGTGATCGATCACCAGCCAGGGACTGAATCAGACTACTCGTGCGCAAGGATCTTACCCATGCACTCTACTAGGGGCGTGTAGATCTCATGCGATCTCAGGGAAGTACGAAACTTGTAGTTGTGAATCATGCGGTGAGTTACAAACACTTTGCCGTCAAGGCTGGAAGAATGCTGGGTGGGTCGGATCATGCGCAAGGGACGCGAACCCAAGTCACGTCGTCCTAGTCCCTGGCAGAACCTGCCAGGCATGATCCGACCGTGGCCCAGAGTACCATACGAGAAAATTCGTGTCTGACATGGACGTGGCACCTTCGAATATCAGTACGCGAATGTGGGATTATCCAAGAGGTGAAACATGATCGCAAACGACTTAGTGCTCAACCCTGGCTCAGTGGAGTGCTGGGTGCATTTGCGCATGCTTTTTAGGATGACATGTATTGTCTATGACATGAAACCTTGTCAAGGTACGTATTCCACGTATACGAGACTGATCGGGAACCTGACGGAGGATATAGCCACATCGAACCTCCGTATCAATGTTCGCCTGAAATACCAGCGTGACTTGGCTAGTATCATGTCAGGTGGTGGTGGTTAAACGTAAGCCGCTGAAAAATTAAGCCGAGATTGCAAGCATGGCGGAGGTCTGGAAGGCAGTTCCTGGATGACCCCATAGACGAGTGAAACATTTCAGGAAAGTTGGATCCGACGGCGCGGCGTTTACTTTGAAGTGACGACAAAAGGTCACAGAGTGAACGTCCCTAATAATTGGAACGAAAGGGCGAGGAGGAAGCGATATGACTGACCCCGGGTAATATGGGCCGATTATCACGCATCGCTCCCACCGATCGCGTTGCAGTATGGCTATCTAACCAATGCCGTCATCGAATCATTCATTTTCGAACCGTGGTGAGCAGTGATATCGTTTGATGAGATGAGCAAGACGAGCGACATGTCGAGTTCGCATCGCACTTTGCAGCCGCGGACACGAACGGACAATGTTAGAGAGCCTCGGAGCAGCAGGGATAGAACCAGCGGAGACCGTCGTGCCGGAGCGGGAGAAAAGAAGAGACGGAATGGATAACAATTTGGTGATGGGCTGTGCAAGACTCCACCGAGGACGAGTTGCAGGAAAAGAATGATGTCATTCTCTAATTGTTTTCCACGGAGTGTCGATCTCCTTGCCAGCCGGACGGATCATACACGAATAGGATATATCAACAGGGAAGCAACTTGACATACTTTGTGGGGATATTGTTGAGGATGTGCTACTCACGCTACGGAGATGAAGCTACCACCTATTGAAATGTAAAACGGTCACAGCAAGTGGGATACGCGATCGCGGGCATACGCCACTGCGCGTGTTTCGTAGACATGGTAAACGTGGAGCGATGAATGGACGACGATGACGACACGAAAACGGGGTGTATCCATCCTGTGTAGTGATCGTCTATGTGTGACATGTGACTCGGGTGTTGATGGATTATATATGGAAATCTCGATTATCACTGTTCTACCACACGTCCTCTAAAGCGAGTCACTTGTCTTGTCCTCCTCCGGTTTCCCCATGCAGCACGTCGCCCATGACCTCGACAGTATCAACCAGTCTCAGGACATCACACAACCTTCTCCAGTCAGACCCCCAATCCCGCCTCAGCGCCAGCAAAATCGTCCGCAGCATCCTGGCCAGCCCGGCGCAACTCCGAGGAACACCCTCAGTGGCCTCCTCTCAAACAAAGCCGGAAATGCGCCAATTCCACCTTCTCTCCAGGCAAAGATGATGGCTGTTCGTTTTCTTTTATTCTCTTTTACCCTTATTTATGCGCTCCACCCAGATGCTCAACCGTGGTTCCCCTGCCTCTCCGAGCTCCACTTCCTTTTCCATCGACCCCGCCGCACAGGCTTTGCAGCGTACAAACATGGACGATGTGCAGCGCCCTCTAATACATCAACCCAACTCATTTACTCCTGGCTCCCCATCCCGAAGTCGTGGTGCAACCCCTCCTCCTTCCGCCAAACGTATCAAGCCGGGTTTCAAATTGTCTGACATAAATCCAGATGCTGCCATCGGTGCCGCCAATGCTGGCCTTGGTGCGGGCAGACCTTCAGTGGCCGATGCAGGTCGTCGTGCCCCCTCTACTTTCGATACCCCTTTTGCAAATTTCAACAAAATCGTGTACGTTCTCTCCCTTTCTTCTTCTTTCTTAGCATCTTCATATTCTTCCTCCGATCAGTGATCCATCTGGCCGCCTCAACTTCGCTGGCAAGGCCGTCATCCATGCCTCCGGCGTCGATTTCTCGAACGGGTCTTCATTTGCGATCAACATGGAGCAACTGAGTCTCGAACACGAACTCGGTCGAGGTAACTATGGAACCGTCAAAAAAGTTCTTCACAAGCCAACCAACGTCACGATGGCCATGAAGGTCTGTCCTTCCTTCTACCCCATACGTCATTCAATCATCTTGACTCCCACACCCTGTTTCTCTTTTTACATGCTTTAGGAAATTCGTTTGGAACTTGACTCCACAAGACTCAACGGCATTCTCATGGAACTCGATATCCTGCACCGCGCTGTCAGCCCGTTCATCGTCGAGTTTTACGGCGCGTTCTTCGTCGAATCATGTGTCTACTATTGCATGGAGTACATGGATGGTGGTTCCCTTGCCTCGTTATGTTGTTTCCCGAACGGGAACGTCTCTCTCCCACCTAGTATTTCCTCCAGCCCAGGGTCTGCCTGGACTTCCAGTCCGGCTCCCCTAGCAGAAGAACACCTGGGACGGATCGCGTTATCCATGACAAAAGGGCTCGCTTTCCTCAAGGATGAATTAGGTGTCATGCACCGCGACGTAAAGCCCACCAATGTCCTCGTCAACCGTAAAGGCGAAATCAAGTTGTGCGATTTCGGTGTCAGTGGCCAACTCGAAAAAAGCATAGCTCGCACCAATGTCGGGTGCCAGAGTTACATGGCTGTGAGCACTGCCACCCTTGCTGCGGTTTTCTCCACTTTATTGATACGTTAATCGTCTTGTCATGGATGTTGTCGTTATCCCATCTTCGGTCGTAATTCACAGCCGGAGCGGATAAAAGGATCCTCACCTTCGTCGTCAAATATTGACGATGCATTTACATCATATACTGTCAGCGCTGATGTATGGTCTCTTGGTCTTTCCATCGTGGAAATTGCTAGGGGAAAGTAAGCATCGGTTTTTCTCAACTGCGCTCTACCTGTCTCATACTTGTCCATCTCAGGTATCCATACCCCCCTGAGACATACGAAAACGTTTTTGCACAGTTGAGCGCGATTGTCGATGGAGAGGCTCCTGGACTTCCTGATGACGATGACTCCCCCGATGAAGTCACAACTGGCACACTGACTGCAGATGTGAATGAAATCGGTGATGTAAAACCTTTCAAGAGGAGGTGGTCTCCCGAAGCACGTGATTGGGTACGGCGATGCCTGATCAAGAATGCGGATGAGCGGGCAACATACCCCGATCTACTTGCGAGTGTTATCTCTATGGTGTTCCTGGATGATCCATATACTGATCGTTTGGCAGGCACATCCATGGATTAAGATGGACGCAGATCGTGAGGTCGATATGGCAGATTGGGCCGCGCGTGCGACCGAGTGGCGAGACCGGGGGAGACGTGGAACTGCAGTCTTCGAGTAAGCACAGTCCCGAAAACTGCTCTCACCTAGTAACATCCTCTCGAGGAGGGGTACTCCGTCTCCGCGCGCTTCCCCTCGCGACCGGTGATCCATGACTGCTCGTGCAACCCGACATCAAGATCTACCTCTAACACAAGGCACCACTTCACTATTCCTGTGGACGTCACTCCTCGGCGTGCAAGATGTGGCCATGCGATGCTGTCGTTTTCACAACATTACTCTTCGACTCGTTAATCAGGCTGCCGGAAGAGTAGCTCCCTCCATGCCCACCACACGTGGTGCTCCCTCCGTTTCATTTTCGGGCATTACCATGTACACTACCAATGCTTTTGCAGACGCTGGACGTTTAATACCCATGTCACACACGTTACATACATACACTTCTGACTTACTCTACGCTATCTGTCGTCGTTTGGTTGTTGGTCATCTGGTCGCTTTTTGGTCGTTGTCGTGATAGTTGGTTGGCTCGCTGGTTCAAAGGTGTATCGATTCGTTCTTGTACTTACCTTAGATATTGTACTGTCGATCGGGGCATGAAACCGTTGGACTCATCTGCGATTTTGTTATGCTTCCTTGAATTTCCGAGTCTACGAAAGAACTCCACTAGCATTGCCGAGGTACTTACTACATAATTGGACGAATGCACGGTGGGTTTTTCCGTTTCTGGCCACATCATAACAAATCCAACGTTTGTCTGATTTGATTCATCCGTCAAGCTGTCTGCCCTTTGTTCTGGTAATTTCTCCAAGTTCTTCGATTACAGGCTCAAGTCTGACTCAAATTTCCTCCTCAATCATCGCCAGTTGCGCTCAGCCTTGTGCTGTTTTTCCGTGCGGTTCTCGCACTCGTCCGTACCATCTTTTTCAATAACACCCACAATACCCGTGAGCTACGCCGCTCCCGATTCTACAGCATGCTTCACGTCAAATGGGGTCGCGAGGTCCTTCATTTCCCCACCCCACCTCTCAACACACCACTAGGCAAGCTGCGCGCCGACCTGGCAGAATATACCCAGCTCCCTGTCGGGTCGTTCAAGCTGGTGTACAAGGGCGCTGTGATGAAAGAAGACACTGCTCCGTGTACGTCGTGACGTTCTCTCTTTATTCCTTTTCCCGATTTTAATACTGCCACGTATGGACGAACGTCTGACCATACCGACCAGTATCGACCTATAATCTCACAGAGAACGCAACGATCTTCTTGATCGGGGGGCATACCCTTGCGCCCGAGGATGGCAACGTGCGTCCTGGGCAGACTGCACCGGTGCCGAAAGCAAAGCCGGTTGCGCCGCAGACGGAGGAGGGGACGATTTTGGCGATTCGGGCCGAGTTGGAGAGAGTGAGGGCGACGTTGGTGCCCGATGTGGATGCCTTTGTGCATGCGCTTGTGCCACCGTCTAGCGAGGGTGAGAAGGGTTACGGTGCTGCGGGTTATCCCGTGCCGCCGACACCGTTGGATCATACGCGGTTATCAGAGTTGTTGTTGCAATCGCTGTTGAGGTTGGATGCGTTACATATGCCGGGCGTGGATTGGCCGGAGGCGAGGGTACAGCGGAAGACGGCTGTGAGGGAGGTCCAGGGAGTGTTGGATCGACTGGATGGGGCGTGGGTGGGGCGGGTGAGTTCACGTTAGGTATTTGTCGACTAGATGAGCCTGAGATTGTCTATGGTATTTACGCTAAGCAGTACTATTTCAAGGAGAATAACCTCGACAAGTGTGGATCGACTCTAAGCAAGTGCCGTCTACATGCTCAATGTTCCAGAAGTTCCTGCGCGGCCGCTAGACGGTGACTCGAGTCTTCTCATTATACCACGATGGCAGCGTTTAACGTCAAAACCTTAAGCTCAGCGTCGCCCTCCAGGCACATGGAATGATGTTAGGCCGCGATCGTACGCCTCTCATTGGCCAATATGAAAGAACGCCGTGTCTTCGAAACTCCCATGGAGTCATTGTCGTGATTTGCGGGATGACGAAAACTCGAAGCAGGGTTCGGCCGTGAATCATGATCAGAATATTTTTTCACGACGTTGACCGTCGAGCCTGTTGCGGTGTAACGAAACGAAATGCAAAGGAAGCGGGATGAAAACATTTTTCAAAGTTAACGTGCACATTGCACCAAGGTATGTTGTAATGGAGAGATACCTCTCAGGCTGCTTCACATGCGCTTACACTGCGATGACGGTCTAACTTCTGATCGATATGATCAAGATCTCAAGTGTTACAGCAGCGCGGCGGAATCAACTTGACGCTTTTGAGCCAAATTTCGGACCCATTTTACATAACTCAATGTTTTTGCCGTGGACATCGTAACTTCATCTCGCGGTCAATGTGCAACATTTTCAGCTCTTGAGTCATGCGAGACTGGGAACAAGTCGTACTCGGCGGCGAAAGTATCGCGGTGTCACTATGAATACGTAACGTTATGTTAAATTCAGAGGCTCATCATGCAGGACTGGCTGTCCCGGACGTGACATCGCTACAGTCTGTTGTCAAAATGTTAAGTTCGTCCCCTGCGTACGCGACTCCGTACCCATCTAACGGAATGCAGGAAAACTTTATTCCTGTACTATATAATACCCGGCATGGGCTTCTGGTGAACCTCACTGCCCACAGCGGTTGGTTCGTACCCCACTTGGATGGAGAGTTTGCGTGCCGGTGTGCTGTGGGCCTTGTACCCGTTGTTGGCCTCGTTCTATATCGACAATGGAAGGCATCAGCGATTCCTGAGGGTTTGATGCTTCCTCCTGGGCCTGTACCCCTGCCCATCATTGGGAATGTACTCGATGTCAGTCCTACTACCCCGTGGTTGAATTACACGGCTTGGTCTGAGAAATATGGTCAGTTCTCGCGATGGTTTCTGCTCGTTTTCCTTGTTCCTGGCGGAGGGTTGACATCATTGTAGGTCCACTTATCTATGCCCGTCTGTTAGGCAGACACGTGATCATCATCAATACGGAGGAGCTCTTGCAGGAGTTGGTCGAGAGACGGTCGACAGTCTATAATGATAGACCGCATTATGTGACAAACGAGTTGTGAGGATCCGGTGTCCCCTACTAATCTCGCACTCTCATCTGATGAACTTTTTTTCCCACTCTTCTTTACTTCCCCTTTATTCCCATGCCTGCGATTCTTTCGTTGTAGTTTTGGCCTCGATTTCAATTCGGGATTCCTTCCCTACGGCGACAAATGGCGGTTGCATCGACGAATGTTACATCAAACCTTCCGGGCTGCAGCCGTCCCGGATAAAATGTACCCGATTATGCTACGGAAACGGAAACGGCTCATCGAGGCGATCATTGATTCACCAGACGGTTGTCTGACTCACCTCCGCGAGTATGTGAAGTATCTCCTCGGTCTGCTTGTACATTGCTGAGGCTTTGTGTGACTAGACATGCTACATCGGTGATCATGGCTGTTATCTATGGCTACGAGACACGGCCAAAGAATGACAGACTTGTCCATGTGGTTGAGCGGATGCTCACGTTTGCGATGCATGCAATGACGCCTGAGAGGGAGATCCTGGCGTCTGCTTTACCTATCGGTGTGTCCGACCCTTGTGTATTCTCGGCTTTGGGTTCGATTGATCTGCGTGAACAGTCAAGTATATTCCGACATGGATGCCTGGGTCACGATTTAGACGAGATGCACTGCAGTGCAGGGTGTATTGCAAGGAGATGCTCGAGGCACCGTTTGAATACACTGTGAATGCAATGGTGAGTCGAATTTTTTCTGTCATATGTCGGTGGCGTTCTGACTGCTGATTGATCTGGGTACTTTAGTCGTCGGGAGGTGCGCCACCTTCAATGACAAGTGATCTGTTGTCGAGGTACGCGGGACTGGAAAACCTTCAGGCGCGGGAAGCTATCATAGGTTGTACATCGACAGCATTCGGAGGTAGGATTCTGACAATCATCTTTTCGCGAGCCTACTCATTTCGTATCTTACAGCTGGGTCTGGCACAGTAAGTGATACTTTCTCGTCCTGCACGCGCTGTACTCAAGATGTTGGTGCCCAAACTACCTCGTCAGACAGATTCAAGCCTTCTCTGGTTCATGCTTGCCATGGTGCTTCACCCTGACGTACAACGCCGCGCTCATGCCGAGATAGACGCTATCGTTGAGGTAGACCGGTTACCTGATTTCGGAGACCGGTCATCGCTCCCCTATATCGATGCTCTTCTTCGGGAAGTTTGGCGATGGCGCCCGATTAACCCCGTCTGTACGTCACCAGGTGTATCTAAAATTCCTTGTGGTCGGTCGGCTGATTCGATTGGCGGGTTGTGAATTTCTAGCTGTGCCGCATGCGACGAGTCAATCGGACGTGTATGGACGGTACTTTATTCCAAAGGGTGAGTGTCCCCCAACATACATCGCAGTCGAAGGATTGATTTGTTTCATGATCATGATAGGCGCCATGGTCCTTGTCAATATTTGGTAAGTCGTCACATCAGTGCTCTCGTATTTGTGTCATCTTTCCACACAAGACACGTCGGTGAACTAATGTTTGGATCATTATCCCTGCAGGGCCATATCCCGTTCTGAAAAATATCACAACCCTGAAGTATTTCTTCCAGAACGTTTCTTGTCTGAATCCGGGACCCTTACGGATGACGAGGTCTTATGGACGTTCGGCGCCGGACGACGGAAATGTGTGGGGAGGTATTTCGCAGATGCGCTCGTATGGTCGACGGTGGTGACGCTCTTGTCGTGTTTCGAGTTCAACAAGGTGGAGGAAGGGTGGGGGATGCAGGATGTGACATGCACGAGTGGTGTCGCAGTGTGAGTGCCTTTTTCATGGCATTGTTTTTATTTCTCTTGCTGCGTTGGCTGTGTTGACAATAGTTCTGATGGGATCATTTGTAGCGCGCCACGTCCGTTCCCGTTCAAGGTGACGGTGAGAGAACGAGCAAAGATGTTTTCGAAGGCATGATCCATGCCGTGCGTACATGCTATTGTTGCTTTCCCCTTTGTTCTGTGTAACTTCATCATAACGAGCCTCGTAGCTCGTCATGACTATTGTAAATTATCGAAAGCTGTGATGGGCTTCTAATATTGTTCATATGGACTACATTGATAGATATCATCGTGTCACTCGTTTAGATTTCTTTCCTCTATTTTTCTGTAACTGAAGAGACAGGGGCTAGGCTAGCTGAATATTGAGAGTCACGTGCAAGCTCACTGATCTCGAGTCCGAGTCATAGATCTGTTCGAGTACAGTGTGAACGCTTCATTTGCTACCCTCTTAACTGGTCTTCCTCCCATCTGGACAGCGGACCTATACTGACTTGGTGTACTCGAGGTATGGGATTGATGAAAGCAGTGTTATTTGTCATCTATGAGTCACTCAGGTCGAGTCATTCGTTGCTTTAGATCGTCAGACTATAAAGTCCCCATCTGTTCGAGATTGGTTCCAAAACGTCATTTGCCAAGAGTAGAGATAGTGGATAGACAAGCATGCCATTCCCCAAGCACGATAGTACGTTATTGCCTCTCCTCATTCTCCCATCTGACTGATCTGCAATAGTATCACAATCGTTCAACTTTCCCAAGGAGGAAGAAAAAGTCCTCGCCTATTGGCGCGAGATCGACGCGTTCCGGACGAGCGTCAAGCTTTCAGAAGGGAAGCCCGAGTATGTCTTCTTCGATGGACCGCCATTTGCGACTGGCTTGCCACATTATGGACATCTACTCGCTGGTACTATCAAGGTACGATGTCGTCTCATGATTCAGCGTCTCAAAGAAAAACTCCAGCTGTGAACGCGTCTTCATCCGCAGGACATTGTGACGCGCTATGCGCACGTCACGGGTCATCATGTGCCTCGCCGTTTCGGTTGGGACACGCACGGTTTGCCCGTCGAACACGAGATCGATAAAAAGCTGGGCATCACAGGCAAAGAAGACGTGATGAAACTGGGGATCGACAATTACAACGCCGAGTGTCGCGCCATCGTGATGCGTTACTCGTCCGAATGGCGCGCGACCGTCGAACGGATGGGCCGCTGGATCGATTTCGACAACGATTACAAGACACTGAATCCCACGTTCATGGAGAGCGTCTGGTGGGCGTTTGCGGAGCTTTGGAAAAAGGGGATGGTCTATCGCGGCACGCGGGTGATGCCCTACTCTGCTGGATGTACGACACCGCTTTCCAACTTTGAGGCGGGGTTGGATTATCGGGACGTCAACGATCCGGCGATCACGATCGCGTTTCCGCTTGTAGATGACCCTACGACGTCCTTGTTAGCATGGACGACGACGCCATGGACGCTGCCATCGAATTTGGCGTTGTGCGTTCATCCCGAGTTCACGTATATCAAGATCCACGACGAGGAAAAGGACACCAATTACATTCTCTGCGAAAAATTGCTTGGGACGTTATACAAGGATCCAAAGAAAGCCAAGTTTAAGAAAGTTGCGTCGTACAAGGGTGCCGATATGAAAGGCTGGCGATATGTGCCGCTCTTCGATTACTTCACGGAGCAGGTGAGGAAGTGCATCGATCAGAGCCGAGTGTCTCACGCCTGCGTTTTGTTTGTAGTATGCAGATCGGGCGTTCGTGGTCATCACTGATACATACGTTACCGATCAAGATGGTACGGGCATCGTCCAGCAAGCTCCCGCTTTTGGCGAGGACGATCACCGTATTGCTAGAGAGTATGGTGTTGTGGCCGCAGATGAAATGCCGCCATGTCCTCTGGATGATGCGGGTAAATTCGTCAAACCCGTCACGGATTACGAGGGTATGTATATCAAGGCAAGTCGACGCTCGATCATCTCTGCTTCGCCTCCGTTGACGCGATGATCATGTAGACGGCAGATAAGGAGATTATGAAGCACCTGAAGGCCAAGGGACGTCTGGTCGTTCAATCTACCATTAATCACTCTTATCCATATTGCTGGAGGTGCGTGTTCATCGTTCTGTCGTTCGATAACTCTCATCTATTCATTCTGTAGATCTGGCACGCCTCTCATTTATCGCGCGATACCTTCTTGGTTCGTAAAGGTGGAACCCATCAAAGACCAGCTCGTGGCCAATAACAAGAAAACATTGTGGTAAGAATGTGTGATGAGCATGTCCTATGACCCCACTTGACCGAACTTGCCAGGGTTCCTCAATCCGTTGGTGATAACCGCTTCGGCAACTGGCTTGCCAATGCACGCGACTGGAATATCTCAAGAAATCGTTACTGGGGTACACCGCTACCGTTGTGGGTTAGCGATGACTTCGAGGAGGTTCGTTCAGTCGTATTATTTCTAACGAATGTGTGACCGAGACGTCTTTCTTCAGGTCGTTGCCGTCAGTTCCGTCAAGGAATTAGAGCAGCTGACTGGTGTGGCTGACATCACGGATATCCATCGGGACAAAATAGACCACCTCACCATTCCCTCCCAAAAGGGCAGGGGTGTCCTGAAGAGAGTGGAGGAAGTGTTTGACTGTTGGTTTGAGTCAGGCAGGTAAGTCTATGTCACATCGAATCCTATTCCGACGGGAAAGTGATTTGGCCATCAGTATGCCATATGCACAGGTCCACTATCCGTTCGAGAACAACGAGTTTTTCGAGAAAAACTTCCCGGGCGACTTTGTCTGTGAAGGTATGGATCAGACGCGAGGCTGGTTCTATACGTTGCTCGTACTCTCGACCCACCTGTTTGGTTGCGCACCGTGGAAGAACTTGATCGTCCACGGCCTTGTCCTTCGCTGCCGATGGCAAGAAGATGAGCAAGAGTCTCAGGAACTACCCTGATCCGAACCTCATGTTTGAGAAGTATGGTGCTGATGCCGTTAGGTTCGTGTTCCGTGTTCGAAGGAAACGATAACCCTAGAGATTGAGAGTACATTTCCAGGATGTTCCTGGTGAACTCCCCGATCGTTCGTGGCGAGAACCTTCGGTTCCGAGAGGAGGGCGTGCACGACGTCGTCTCTCGTGTCATGCTTCCCTGGGTGAATGCCTTCCGTTTCTTCCTCGGTCAAGCAAGCCTCTTGCAAAAGACCACCGGAATTGAGTTCAAGTACAACCCCCACGCCCCCTTGTCAAACAACGTCATGGACCGATGGGTCCTCGCGCGTTGTCAATCTCTCATCTTGTTGTTCCGTGAAGAGATGGCTGCGTACAGGCTCCACAGCATCCTGCCGCGACTCTTGGACCTCGTCGACGAGCTGACGAATTGGTATATCCGATTCAACAGACGGAGATTGAAGGGCGAGGACAGCACGGAGGACACGATTCACTGCGTTGAACACAGTTGTTCGAGGCCCTGTTCACGCTGTGTCGTACGATGGTGAGAGTCGTCGTTATCCCTTTTGAGATCAACGTTGACACATGGTAGTCTTCGTACACGCCCTTCTTGACAGAGAACCTTTATCAGACCCTGCGGGAGTACATACCAGAAGACCCATCGGTCCCGGATCCTCGTTCGATCCACTTCTTGAGCTTCCCAGAGGTGAAAGAGGAATACTTTGATGCCGAGATCGAGCGACAGGTACAACGCATGAAAGCTGTCATTGAGTTGACTCGGAACATCCGCGAGAAGCATAATTTGTCCCTAAAGGTCTGTTCCTTTCGCATTTTTACGAGTGCTCTCGGTGGACTGAGCTGTCGCTCGACAGACCCCACTCAAAGAACTTTTGGTGTTCCACCCCGACCCACAATACATCGGGGACGTGACATCTCTTCAACGGTACATCGCCTCCGAGCTCAACGTGCGCGACATCATTTTCACCTCTGATGAGTCCATGTCCGGCGTGCGCTACCGTGCCGTTGCGGACTGGGGTGTCTTGGGTCGTAAACTTCGCAAAGACCTCGCCCGCGTCAAAAACGCACTTCCCAACGTCTCGAGCGATGCCGTCAAAGCATACGTCGACAGCGGCAAGCTCACGGTGGACGGCATCGAGCTCGTTGCGGGCGATTTGACGGTGCAGCGATATCTCGAGCTACCCCCTGCGTCCGAGGGTCAATACTCGACACACACGGACAACGATGTGGTCGTGCGACTCGATGTGCAGGTTCACCCAGAGCTGATGGGGGAGTGGCTCGCAAGAGAGTTGATCAACCGAGTGCCAAAAGTTGAGGAAGAAGGCGGGGTTGCAAGCGACGGACGACGTCGAGGTGTATTACAAGTTTGAGGATGGCTCGGGGACGGAATTGCTTGACGCCCTCAAGGAGCACGCAGAATTCGTTCTGAAGACGCTGAGGAGTGCTCCTACTGATATTCAGGAGCGAAAAGGACGGGGAAGTGATCGTTGAGGAGGAACAAGAGATCGTCGACGTCAAGTTCTCTTTGACATTGGTAAGGGCTTGAAAGGAGGAGATGACGACCAAGTAGAGGGACCCGAACTGAATCTGTACTATACCTTGGTACGAAGTAGAACGACGGGAGACGGTGAGTCCGTAGGGTGTCGATAATATAGACATACAGAATGTCAGTACAAGCTCGGAGCAGAAATCTAAGTGATGGAAGATGTGGTCATTTCTTGGTTGAACCGAATCCTCCAAAGCCCATGACAGCCTGACATTTCATCGTCCACTTCCACGTTGGATTCTTTCACCAACAGTATTCGTGCCTGCTCTTTCTGAGCTTTTTTCTGGGCCTTCTTCTCTTCACGTCGAGCAGTCTCTTGTGCCCTTACTTCTGCTAGCCGTTTGTCAAAGTCGAATGACTTTGCGGTAGATGCCTCCTTTGTCTTTTCTCGCAAGAAAGCTATCCGTGCGCGAACTTGCTCCAACGTTGAGCGCTCCACGCGGGTCGTTTGTCCCAATCTCCGGAGATCTCAGTACAAGTCAGCATCCGATCTTGAGGACAACATAACGAACGAAATAGACCTACGGGATCTGCCGTTGATGTGATCCAAGTACCCAGTGGTATCCTTGTACGTCCGACTACACGTTTCGCAATAGAAACCAGGTTGACCGGGGCCGCGTCCGCCCGGATTCTGCACGACCATGCTCTTACCGAGATTCTTATCGAGCTCGAGGGACTGTTCACGACGTTTCATGAGTTCGATTGGTTTCGGAATGTCCTCCTTGCGTCCTTTCCTGGGTGCTTTACCTGTTCATGTTACAGAGGATGGGATGAGACGCGATCCCGGTTGGAGCGAATGAAGACGTACCCTGCTTCATGCGTTCTTCATTTTCTTGCATGCGCTCTCTCTCCTCTGCATCCTTCTGTCGTGCTCGTTCTGCATATTCTTGCTTGTCCCATTTCTTTCGAAAGTCTGTGTCGCTCGCCTTGGTGGCGTATGCCCCGGATTTGTCTGCCATGATGTGGACCGGGTAAGTAAGGTCTGCTTACGTGAGCATGGAGAGTGACTCCACCAATTGCCATGAGCATCGCACTTTTTCACCGCAGCTCGAACTGCCGCGTTCAAAACCCCGTTCCTTCAAGTCCCCATGTTCTGAACCATCAACGTGATGTACCTCGATAGCTTGCAAGTACCTCTCGCAGTCGCGTTTCCCCTTCCTTTTCGCGTGTTGTTCCTGGTCGGGTTGGGCGTCCTTGGGTGGGCAACCAATCTCCATGGATTACAGCGACTTGGTATCGAGTTGGAGTTTTATTCGAGTAGCAACCATCTTCCTCTTCGATCACCACCGTCCAATGGACATGCCTCCACCCAATCCACTCACCGACCTATTTACCGAATCTTTGTTGGGTACACCGCCTGGTGTTTTGCCGCATGGATTGTCTTCCGAGCCGCAACACGGTCAGATACCGCTCTAGTGGATTTATTCAGATATGTCCCCGCCGTGTGCATTCTCGGTGTGGTGACAGCACTCGTGTGCCCATATGATGTCTTTCACAGACGCGAGCGCGACCAATTTCTCTCGTACGTATGCTACCATATATCCATGCACATTTTCTGATGCTGTCATTCCTAGTACTGCCGCGAGGTGCCTCATCCCTCCCTCTAATAGCCCTGTCCTTTTGTGGATATCGTATTCGCCGATGTTCTGACATCATTTGCAAAAGTTCTTGGTGATGTCTGGTTGTCGTTGTGCATGCTGCTTCCAGGAGGTAGTTTGTTACAACTCCCATCGCAGGACGGTTGGTATCAGTGGATACTACCAAGTCTCATGAGGTGAGGTTCCGCTTGTGATCATATCCTGCACAACGCTTACGTATATAGTTTACCTTATTTGGTCCGTCTACGCCAATGTCTCATCGAGTACCATTCTACAGGCCAACTCAAATCGCCGTCCCCTTTTCAATGCTATTAAATACGCTTCATCCATCCCTGTTATATTTCTCTCTGCTGCTCAAAGAATCGTGATCTCGGACCTGGTACAAACTCACGGGATCGCCGCCACGGAACGAGCATGGCATGGTGAACACCCACTCTTCCGTCTTTGGTATGTCGCTGGGTTCCTTACTATTCACCTGGCTTACTTCGCGCTCTGTTAGGCTAATGTCAGTCGCCATCAACTCATTATACTCCTTTTGGTGGGACTTGACCAATGATTGGGGTCTTGATCTCTTGGTCTCGAGTTCCGTCCAATCAAGAGTGGCGTCCCCTTCCACAGCCGCTGAGCAGTTCACCACATGAATCCTTTTCTTCAGTGGCGTCAAACGAAGCGGCGGTTAGATCCACAGGACAGCGTCACATCCCCTATCCGTACGGCCTCCGTGCGAATTTACGATATCCTCTTCCAGTATACCCCATGGCTATCTTCCTCAATTTCATCCTCCGAATGACATGGTCCATCAAGCTGTCAAGCCACCTCTACTCACAGTCGGACGGGAGCGTGCTCATCTTCTGGCTGGAGGTGGCAGAGGTACTGCGGAGATGGATATGGGTCTTCCTTCGCGTGGAGTGGGAAGTTGTAAGAAGAAGAAAAGGACCACGTTCGTACCACTGGAAATGGTGCATCAGTCTGATGACATAGAATTCTCGAGGAGACATGGTAAAGGAGAAACATTCGATTAATTCGCTGTCGTAGTATGGTATCTCGTTAGTAAGTTCACATCTTGTATTCCGAACGTGGTTGCCTGAACGCTGGCTTTATGAAGCGTAGATCCACGTGTTTAGAAAACGATACACTTTGATTGCATGGCTAAGTTTATACGGTGACGGACCGGGATGCTACTGCGCACGGTTATTGGTGTTTGCCTTTACATGGCAGATTCCGAAGTCTTCCGACCCTGTCCGAGGGGTTCGCGGCCCGTCAATGTGTCTGGTAGCTCCAAGCGGCAGAATGAGAAGGTAGTCCACGCCTCCGTGAGAGATACACTGGCATGTTGCCTGACTATTCATATTGATTGATCGAAACGTAGCCGGGTTTTTCCTGTCATATCTTATCGAAGTGCTCTATGATTATCTAGACGATGGTTCCGAAATACTCCTCCTGGATAACGGGCCGCCTGCGTGTGGATTCCTCGTCGCGGATCGAAAAATAAACATCCGAAATCACCCGGCTTGTATCGAGCCTCGTGGTCCCTTGTGACCTGTACCTTGACTTCCGGTTGGCGCTCGCGTGAATCGCGTGCTCCTATTTTACCCCAGTCCCAGTCAGCCGGATGGGTATTCGTGTTGGAGCTCTTCACTCTTCTCAAACCACGTATAAAAGGTGGGTGAACAACTCCGTGTTGGCATCATCTTTCAGTCCCCTTACTACTCAGCTCTCAACACTAAAACCAATCCCTCTCATCATGAAGGTGACCGGTTCTCCCTATTTTCAAGGTGCACGACTCGGATTGCTCATTGTGACACCAGGTTCTTGCTATTCTCTACAAAGGTGGTGAAGCTGCCAGGAGCGAGCCTCGTCTCCTTGGTACCATCGAGAACCAGGTGAGCGACGACTGAATGCGCCTCTTCGCCAACAGCCAAGCTAACTGGACGAATAGCTTGGTCATCCGCGAATACCTCGAGTCGCAAGGTCACGAATACATTGTATGCATACCTATTTCAGTATCGGTTGCATTTGCTCACTGGCACGTTGGATCTGATCACAGGTCTCCGACTCCAAAGAGGGTCCTGACAGCGACTTCCAAAAACACATCGTTGATGTATGTTTATCACTCCAAATTTGACTG
Organism: Chiua virens; assembly: GCA_019787685.1. NCBI lineage: Eukaryota > Fungi > Basidiomycota > Agaricomycetes > Boletales > Boletaceae > Chiua > Chiua virens. Next base: position 468,268 of record JAHNUO010000003.1, read on the forward strand.
CCCCGTGGGGATCTCATCACTTCTATTTTCAGGCTGAGATTTTGATCACCACTCCCTTCCACCCCGGCTACCTCACTGCTGACCTCTTCGAAAAGGTACGCATTGACATCGTTCTTGTCAGCTGAGGACGACGTTGTAACGCGTATTCCGTTTTCGCCTCTAGGCCAAGAACTTGAAGCTCTGTGTCACGGCCTGGTGTTGGCTCTGACCACATCGACCTCAACGCTGCCGTCAAGAAGGGCATCCAGGTTTTGGAAGTCTCCGGTTCAAATGTCACCTCCGTCGCTGAGCACGTCGTCATGTCCATCCTTCTCCTCGTCAGGAACTTTGTCCCCGCCCACGAGGTACGTCACACGTCGTACGTAGTCTGTGTTCAGTAGATTTATGACAATCGGATAGATGATCGAGCGTGGCGAGTGGCAAGTCTCTGACATTGCCCGCAACGCCTTCGACTTGGAGGGCAAGGTCGTCGGTACCATCGGTGCTGGCCGTATCGGTTACCGTGTCCTTCAACGTCTCCTTCCTTTCGACTGCAAAGAACTCCTCTACTACGACTACGCGCCTCTCCCCGAAGGTAAGCTCGCTGGCGCTCGTCCTCGGTGCCTCCTGATTGACACGTGTGATACCAGCTGCCGCAAAAAGCGTCAACGCTCGCCGCGTCGAGGACCTCAAGCAGTTCGTCTCTCAGTGTGACGTCATCACCGTCAACTGCCCCCTCCACGAAGGCACTGTCGGGTTGATCAACACCGATCTCCTCAAGCACTTCAAGAAGGGTGCATGGCTCGTCAACACCGCTCGTGGCGCCATCTGTGACAAGGATGCTGTCGCCGCGGCCATCAAGTCCGGTCAAATCAACGGTGCGTCTGGATGGCATTCGCTCGACGCGTCGACGCTGACGCATTCTTTTCAGGTTACGCGGGTGATGTCTGGAACGTGCAGCCTGCAGAGAAAGACCACGTCTGGCGCACGGTCAAGAACCCTCTTGGTGGTGGCAACGGCATGGTTCCCCACTACTCGGGTACGACGCTCGACGCGCAGGCGCGCTACGCCAGCGGGACCCGCGAGATCGTCGAGAACTACCTCACCGACAAGCCTCAGGTACCCGGCAACATCATCGTCGGTCTTGGCAAGTACGAGACCAAGGCCTACGGTCAACGTTGAGTTCGGGTTGGCGGATCGTTGGTCTCTGGGTGGACGATTTGTAATATGAACACGTTTATTCGCATGTATATAGGCTATCATCACTGAACAAAAAGAGCCGGTTTTCAAATTCGGTTCAGTGCGTGGGCGTGGTTGTTGCTTCCTTCGGTTCGAGGCTGCATCCTCGGAGATCGGGGATTGCGCCATATCAATTCTCTCGAAAGAGCATGGGGCCCGTCACTCGGATAACTGAGGTCCACGACTCGCTGAGACAATTTAATCATCCACCGGTGTCTTTGGTATTCACGGTATTCACAGCAGTCCGGCAGCACACTCGCATACAACCAAATGCTTTGAATCTATTCCAGGGACCATTACGCTACTCTTTTTTGATAGTCAGCAACGAGCTCTTTCATGAATTTCTCCAACTTGGCTGCCTGCTTGACATAGATCGACCCATCTGGGTTGTAATGCCGGCAATTCTCAAATACCAGCTGCGCATCGTCCAGAAAGGTCTTGAGGTTAGGGTATTGGTTCGTGTTCAGCTTGTGCTCCATTGTGCTCAGGTCTGCAAAATCAGTCGAGATGGTCAGCCGCATTATCAGAGTCAAGCGAACGAGTACGAACCCATGGGTCGTTTGATGACCTCGTAATAATCGACCACTTCTTCCCCATTGACAGGGTTCAAGAACGGCCATGCGTTTGGCTGAGCTTTCAGATCCCCAAGCAACCGATGCATGAAATTGTGTTCAGCGCTCTGCGGCGTCGAACGTGAGCTGATACGAAAGGTGAAATCAGTTACCAGCAGAGAAAATTGCTACGTAGTGCCTCACAAGGTGGCCATGCCAGGCGTCCAGCCGCTCTCCCCTGTCGGGTGCTGTGAGGATTCAAATACACACTCTTTCAAGAAATGACATACGTAGTCCCGGAATATCCCTCGGGTCCACTATCATGCCCTCCGGTGCACCCAATTGGAAGTGATCCAGACCCTTGTAGACGATATGGGACTTTGACTGTTCCCTAATTTTGGCTATGACTGCTTGTCGTTGTTGTGCAAGAATGTTCGCCTTGTCAAGGTAGTCCACTTTGAGTAACATTTTGCATTGCATGATCGTGCCACCCTCATAATCCTTGATGTACCCTGCCCACGTAGATCGAGGTAAAGTGATGTCTTTCGAAAATCCTTGCTTCTTGAAGAAAATGACAGCAAAGTTATCGGCATAGGTAAGGAAGTACATCACGTTCGCGTATGTCTTGCGTATATGCGCTTTGAAATGGTCCATAAGCATGCCTCCGTAACCCTGGGACATGTTTAGGCTACCAACATGGTGACAAAACAAGGGCGCACCTTGACTTGGTCGACGGAAGCGGTGGCAAAGAAAACGATCTCTGCGAAGCCACGATGAGGGAAGGGACGATAACAGATTCCTCCGACCACCTTATATCCCCGTTTGATGATGGCGAGTGCCTTGGAATTGCTGTCATATACCAAACGAGCGATGTATTCTCGAGGCATCATCGGCAACTGTGTCCGGAAGAGCGTTTTCAAGCCAGTCAGAATGATCAGTGAACGAGGGGTGCCGTCGTTCTCGACTGCTGTGACCTGAATGATACCCTTGCGAAGCTCAACGAACGCTGCTTTCTCAGTTTTCGCGGGTGGCTGAAGGTACATTATGGGCCATAGATCGAGAACGGGCCAAACTGTCACTCACATGAGCTATGGAAGCTGGACCTGCATCGACAGTGACACCAGTAGCGAGTCTTGTTAGCTGGGATTCGTCCATCTTTTCTTCTACTTTCACCTTTGCGTCTAAAAGGTGTCCGTTCACTGCCATTCATGTCAGGGCAGTATGCTGGACTTTGGTGCGGTTTGTGACTTGGACTTCATACTCGAGGTCTTCTTCCCCACTCTCTGGTTCAATTTTCGCGTCGGCATGTCCGGTGGCTGTTTCTGAGGAACCTGGGCAGCCAATGGTTTATCTTCCTCCTCGTCTTCTTCTTCTTCGTCGGCATCGCTGAGTGATGAGGAAGATACTCGACGTCTCTTTGTAGGTGGTTCGCCACCATCACTTAATGAGGATCCAGGGGAGCGAGCTCGGTCAGCTGATGAAGAATGTTCTGATCTGGTTGTAAGTGACAACTGACGGTACGTGGACAACATATCTATATCTCACCTGTAGACGGAAAACGCCTCGAGATAAGTGACACTGGTAGCTTCATTTGTTGCCTCAGTGAGAAGATATTATCGTCCGAGTAGTCAAAGTCGAATAGCCCTGTCAACTTCCTGCAAAGAACAAGGGTGCAACCGTCCGTTAATATCGACCAAACGAGGTATTGGAAAGATGGTTGCCAACCTAAGACGAGGAATAGAAGTCATTTTAGCTGTGAAGGACTACTTCTGTACACAAACTTGCCTGAAGCATTTCGTCGAGGCGAACGGCCAAGCGACTTCTTCGCAAGAACTCGTCCCTTCCAATATCGCTTTCATTTGCCCCGTGGTCAGCTACCTCGTGGCCGCATACGCAAGTGCACAGGTATGCAGGTTCGTCATCTTCATCGGAGCCATACTGCTCCACCATGCCGAGGGATGATTTATGGCTTTCTCGGTCAGTCGAACACAACTTCGGTGTCAAGTGTCGGGCGGAGGCCAAGACATGTACGACATTCGGTACACGGTGTGTGTCGGGCGATCTTGAAAGCGAGTGCAGCATCTGATAAAGACGCTTCGGACCCCGTTGGATATGTCAGTCTCATGGCCTTGTCGTTGTGAACAGCATTGGTCGTCGGTGACCGTCATGACACTATGGGCGCGCCCAATGTCGAGGACCCCAGTCACTTCGTTACTACACTTGTGGACGTTCACGATGACGACCTCATTTATTTCACCACATCGTATGCCTCAATGACATCACTCAATCACTGAGGGTCTTCAGCGCTCAGGAAATCATCGTGGATGTGGCTCATTCAAACCGAATCATATAAGCGTTTAGGGGACAAGAGTTCCTAAAACTTTTGTTCCTTATTACTTCAAGTTCCAATCCTCACTCTATTCACTGCATCAGTCTCGAGACATGTCTAACAAAGCAAAAGTAAATGCACTGAGGGACGTCCTCAACGAACGTGATCCATTCTGCAAAGGTGTATGTTCAGTTCCCGAGCAGCAGTTGCTACTATACTATGGACAAGAAACAGACCTTCAGTGAGCCATCCAATCATTGTTTACTTAAATACGAAGGGTGCTGACTCTATGTAGTCGCATTAACTTTGCGCATTCCACCACGGAGGAACTCGAAACGCTCTCCCAGGCGTGTCAGCCAGCATCATTTGGTTTCAACAACCAGGAAGTCTTGGACGAGTCTTACAGGAAGGCCGGAAAGATGGACCTTGATGCGTTCGTCACCTCATTCGATCCACGCAGTGTTGGTATCCACGACGTCATCGAGCGTGATTTGCTTGCCACCGACCGGAGTGTTGAGTTTGAATTGTACAAGTTAAATGTTTACGGTAAGCCGCATCATGCAAGAAATGATCACGGATGAACCAACTCAAACATATCACTTAGGAAAAGATGGGTTCTTCAAAGCTCATCAGGACACCCCTCGTGGGGACTCCATAGTTCGGCTCCCTTGTTGTCGTGCTCCCTGCCCCGCATCAGGGAGGTCAGCTCTCACTCCGTCACGGCGACAACCATTGGATCACAGACTTTACGGACCAGTTCGCTGCAGCCGCTGAGCCGTCTATATGTTTCGTGGCCTTTTACAGTGACGTCGAACACCAGGTTCTCCCTATCACTTCGGGCCACCGTGTCACCCTGACATACAATCTCCACTTCCGAACTCAGAGCAGCATCCCACGTGCCCTGTCTGGTCCGTTCTATGATACGTTGAAGGCGAGGCTGACTGAGCTCATCGATGATGCGGACACGCTCCCGAATGGAGGCTACCTCGGAATTGGACTTTGTCATCAATATGCATATGACGAAACCAAGCGAATCGACTCGCTTTTTGATGGGCTCAAAGGCGCAGACGCCACGCTTGCAAATGTATGCAAAGAGCTGGAGCTGCCGTGCACCCTCCGACTGTTGTATGCACAGGAGGAAGATGACGAGTGGCCATGTTTTCACCTCCTTTCACGCGTCAAAGTCAACGGGCCTGCTCCAAGCAGTCCTCACGGAAACGATAAACGTCGCTTTGGAACCAGTTATAGCTTTGACGAAGACAATCAGGATCAATTACTAGCAACGATGGTAGCTAAAATCGGGCCAGAAGATATGGAAGGAGTCGAGATTATTGGACGCAACTTGGATCGGGAAGATCTCGATCGAATGGGACCAAGTAATGAGCTCCGCTTCATGACGAAATATTTCAAGGACCCTGTCACGCAGGTGTTGGAGGTGAAAGAAATGTCCTCCATCCTTTGCGAGACTTCATATGCATTTTATGGGAATTCCGTCACCACGGAGAGGTTCTATGCCTCGGCGTGCATGGTCATCTCGGTCGAATCTCAAGCTCAGTCTGACCGAAAGCGAGAGCGTACGAGCGAGGACTAATTTGTCTCCTTCAAATTGAGGGTAATTATGAAGTTTGTGTCGTCACTGTACTACGACTCGGGCCTTGTGTATGTATATAGAGCTTTGAGGTATGGATCATCGATGACACCATGAACCCTCTGTTTTGAATTTCGAACTCTTCAAGCTAATTATTCACAGAGGCGTGACTCGGAGCGACGCTTCGAATGATACCTACAATCTTTCCCCACACGGTCTATCGCCGGGTCCCAAATTAGCTAGATGGATTTTACGCTTCTCCGGTCTATATAATACTCACGATAACATGTGAACGTCTTTAACCACACCCGTAGCGATGACCGAGAAACGCCTCACGACAAAACCTCTGACCTGAGAGGAACATCTTTCGTGTAGGGAACCATGCGGCCGAGCAGAACTATCTCTTGGTCATCCATGGCGGCGCGGGAACGATGAATCGGGACAACTCGACACCAGAGAAGCGTGCCAAGTACAGAGCGACGCTGACGCGTGCGCTCAAGGCTGGTCATCAAGTCCTTGAGCTCGGAGGCGAAGCCATGGATGCTGCTGTGGCTGCTGTCACTGTCTTGGAAGGTAAGTCAACACCTTCACCTCCTCGATTGAATTAGCACTTTCCAGCACTGTCCTTTTCAAAAGTGCTGCAATCCTCTGGCTCATACTTGTTGCGCAGATTGCCCCCTTTTCAACGCAGGCAAAGGTGCAGTCTTCAATGTCGCTGGAAAGGTCAGAATTCTTCCAATCCTTGCTCAATCGGCTTATCATTACCCTGAGAAACTGTATCTGCTCATACTTGACTCGACAGAACGAGCTTGAAGCATCCCTCATGCTCTCGAAACCCCCTGCCGCACACCCTGCGATGCCGCCCAGCCGTCGGGGCAGTTCCGTCACCCTCCTCACGCGCACCAAGAACCCATCCCACCTTGTCCGCGCACTCTACCTCTCACCTGGTCTTGTACCACACCCAATGCTTTCTGGCGAGGCCGCCGAAACCCTTGGCGCAGAGCACTTCGGGATCAAAACTGTCCACCCGTCTTACTTTTGGACAGAGGCACGCTGGAGAGAACACCGAACCGGTCTCGGTCTGCCTGTCGAGCCTGTCGAGCCGCCCTCCCTCTCCCGCTTCGAGCCCGGTTACCGTCTCCGACGCGGATTCTGATGAGACAACGACGCAAGTGGGTTCGGTGGTCGACATCTCAAAGGACGATGTATCGATAGATTTGATGCCCAAAGGCACCGTCGGCGCTGTGGCGTTAGACGTGCGAGGGTGCATCGCTGCGGTGACGTCAACAGGTGGGCGGACCAACAAGCTTGTCGGACGTATTGGCGATACGCCACTCATGGGCAGTGGCTTCTGGGCCGAGGAATGGGAGCGCCAGGGTGGGGTGCTCAAGAGGACCTGGGATCGATTGACAGGCAAACCGGCCCTGTGCGGCGTCGGCGTGTCTGGGACTGGTGACGGTGATGTATGGCGCAAATTTGGTTCTTACTTTGCAGAACGATTGTCCTGACATGACCGGGTTTTCTGAACATCGTTAGTACTATATCCGACGGAATGCAGCTTCCACGGTAGGCGCATCGCATGCAATACCTTGACGAGACTCTTGAAGAAGCCACACAACATGTGATTGACGATCTCTTCAAAGACGGTGGCATGGGTGGCATGATTGCTGTGGATAGACAGGGAAATGGTAATCAATTTTTGTATCTCTGTCCCTGTGCAATCGCAGAAGGCTGAGCATTCTCTTGATCAGTCGCACTACCGCTTAACTGTGATGGCATGTACCGAGGTGTTATTCGTTCGGACGGTGTGCCTTATACTGCCATTTTCTTCGATGAGGATTTATCTCAGTCTTGAGGAGCTGGCGATTCCGGCAACTTTTTAGGCGGAAAGTATACCTTAATGCAGATTGATCGGAACGTAGAGATAGTCACGGAACAATCTTCTTTTGTGTGGGCAGGCTGGCAGCCCCAGCCCCAAACATTTCAATTGACCTCAGCCGGATCAGATTCAGATTCTCATCCTCAAGCTTCAAGTTCAACACGACGTCCTTGTTTTGGCTATGACTGCACACAAATATTATTATCTCGTTTCTCTGGTAATGTAGCCTTGATGACAAGCTTGAGCCGTAGATCGCCCAACGTTCCCATGATTGACCATCGGCCGAGACGTCATGAATGTCAACGCCAACCTTGAGAGCCTCGTCGAGGAACGCATAACTGGGGGGCACGCTCTCGGTCTAGTTTCACCGCGTGCAGGGTGTCACGCGCGCACAAGCTACGAGTCGAGAACGAGGTGGTGTTGCGTGAGGCGATGCGAGAAGCTGAAGATGTGCTCCGGGAAGCCGTCAGGGTGATTCCGCCGGAAAAGGGGGCGGGGGATGCAGTTGGTGCCAATTTCTCGATTGTGGAGCTGAGTGGTACCAGTCTATTAGTTTAAATGGGACTCAAGGTGATCAGAGTCTGTACAATAGGACTGCACTGACGACGATATATGTATCTATGAGCGTCACTTTAATGAAACGGTTGAGAGTTCAAATCTCTTTACTTCCTTAAAACATACCTAATGAAAAATCAAATAAATAAGAATATATCATTTCATAGATAGGATGTAAATGAATTGCGCGTCGGGGACCTCGTCCAGAACGAAGTGGAAGGCAAACTCGTGTACCAGATCGTCGAATCCCTGTTGCGAAGAGGTATCGAGGAACGACAGATCGGGATCATGTCGGTGTACCGTCAGCAGATCAAGTTACTTTCATATGTCTTGTAGGACAAGAAACGCATTGAGATGTTGACGGCGGACAGGAGTCAGGGGAGGGACAAAGACTGTGTCATTATTTCGATGGTGCGGTCCAACGACCGAAGCGATGTACGTCGACCACGCTCTTGTTTTATGTCTGTTGTGCCTGACGTGACTTCCATGGCTAGGTCGGCGATTTGTTGAAGGATTGGCGACGCGTCAACGTGTCATTTACCCGTGCTCACCCTTGTTGGCCGAGTTTCTGCAGTTGGGAGAGGGGTCGGAGAGTACGCGTCCGGTGGTGGCGCCGCCGAGGGTGGCCGTTGAGCAATGCAGGAAGCGGAGTGGTGAGGATCTGAGTGGGTTGAGGGGCGTTGAGAGTGGGAACAGGGATGGGGTAGGGACGCCACCGAAAAAGCTGAGGACACCTACGGCAAGGGATGGGGCGTTGAGGGGGCGGCCGATATTACAGGATGTGGTCAATGGGGAATTGTGCCAGTGATTTACCTCATGGACGATTAGACTTTGGTTTATTGTAATTAGGGTAACACTCATCCATGACGACGACTACAAATCTCTCAGATGTGCTACATGAAGAAAAAGGGAACGACATCATACAACGCAGGATCAAGACTGTTACTAGAGAGAAAAAGAAAGAGAGAGGGGGGGGGGGACAAAAAGATTCATATGTTCATTGGATTAATATCAATGCCTCTGCCTTCCCGTAGCCAAAAAAAAAAAGGGATCGACAAGACGAGGAAAGAAATTCGTGGCCTGGCAAACCTCATCAGGGGGCGAGCACGCCATCGAACGAGCAAGACGTACCAGCGTCAACATCTCTCTCACCAGCTTACATGTCCCATCCCCGACGTGTCCGTAATCGGTGATACGTGTAGGTGTACAGGCACGGAAGGTCGACCCGGATAAATCAGCACCCACGTCCCTTGTCCTTGTGGTCCTTGATGCGGCGGCGGTCCAAGTCGGTACTGCCTGAAGGGTATATACATTGGAGGCGGGTAAGGCGAGACTGCGATGCGGGGGGTGGCCCAAGAGGTGGCAGTGCATGTACTGGACGAGTTGGCGACGGATGTGGGTGGTAATGCGCGTGAGCAGTTAGCGACGTACTGCCGTTCGGCGCGTTAATCAAGTGTGGAAGGCCAGAGGTACGCCTGATGGGGGACGTCGCTACAGACGACGCGGACACATAGCACGTGGGAGTCTCAGCAGTCGCGCCAGTTTGACCCTCAGGGCGTGAAGGCTGCGACACAGTCAGAATTGGGAAGGGCGTGATGCCAGAGTTCGTCATCGCCTCAGTTCTTGAAGCGCTGTAAACAATGCGTGTCCGAGCCTGATGTCGTTCCACTGTTCTTCCCTCCCGATGTAGACGAACTAATCTCAGAAGACTTGACACTTGACCCTGCTGAGTCTTTTCCAGGTCATACACCACCCCTGGCGTCACATCCACGTCGGTCCTGGATGGTGGCGATGGCAGTGGTTTCCCTCGGGTAACCCCGTTCACAGCAGCATGATCTGGCCCAGATGACCCCTTGCTGACCGCGCTCTCCATCTCTCCATTGGCGTTCGAACTGGCCTGCCGACCTAAACCCTCCGATCCCACACCTCCCTTGCCACCGTCGACCGAACTCGATCTCAACTGGTCCACAATTCCCTCGTCCTCGACGTCTTCTTCCGCTTCACATTCGCCGTCGCTAGGAACGCAGGCAACAACGTTATCGCATTCGCAGGTCCTTCAGACGGCCCATTCGGAATAGATGGCGAACAATGATCCGAGCTACCAAATACAGACCCGGTCGCGGGCGGAGAGAAGCGAGCCTGCTCTCGAACTTGAACATCGCGTAGATTCATCGCCGTTGATGCGCTTTGAGCCAAAAGAGAACGACCCAACCTTAACAGATGAAGTGAAGTGCGAATTGGAGGAACCTGCCGACGTGGCACCTTCTCCTAAAACTGGTGCTTTCTTCCCACCAATCCATCCGACTGCTGCAAGTCTCGCCCCCATCTTTTCTTCAGTCGGTGACAGGGGAAGCGAGGAGGATGAGGACGGCGAGACGGGGATCAGACTCCCAAAACCCCTGAGGATCTTTGCGGAGCCCATTGCCAGGACTCATCGGTTGCGAGGCCCGCCTGGCAGCGTCTTCGTAAGCAGAACAGTCCGAATTGACCATCTTGAAGTCCACCTTTGGGTTGCCTTGGTCGCCTAGGTTAAGGTCCTTTCCGGACGGCAACGACACCGAACTAGCTGGCGTGACCGTCCTCGCAGGCGTGGTTTGCACAGACATTCCCTCGCTGGACGAAGAGATGGATAGTCGCGACAAGGACCCTTGATGGCAAGACCCATTCAGTGAAGGGAACACCACAGCCTTTGAGGACCCAGGACAGGAGTCCGACGAGGGGGATGACATAGAGGGGGAACCAGACGGAGAATCGATCGAGGAGTTTGACTGGCATGGTAAGATCCGACATACCAAATGCAACAGCTGCAGCCGCGTGCGCATCATCAATCTCGATGTTATCCACGTCTACTTCATCGTCTCCGTAGACTTGTGGTCCTTATACACAATCCGAGTCGGATTGTGTACGTCGTGCTCACTCCGATGTGTGTGTGCGGCGGCGGATCCGAGTCCGTCGTTGTCGTCGTCGATTCATAATCATGATCTTCCGTCTCTTTGTCGCGGTCATGACTCGGTTCGTACTCGTCCCGACCTAACAGCGACTTGGTGTGCTGCCGAGAAGACTGGGATGGGCGCATTGAAGTAGGGGTAACAGGGGATGGGAAATCGTGTGAATGAGGCGCGAGCGATTTGGCGTGATTCGGGTCACGGTTCATCGACGGAGGCGCACCTGAAAGTACATAGCATACAATTCATCAGCATCCCAATGGAAGATCACGGACGATACAGAGACGAATACATTTGAAGAAACAGAAGGACGACCAACGTCGAAAAGCATAGACCGACGAACGATGATGACAAGGAAATGCGCAAAGGTACCAAACACGCAACTCACCAATGGGCGGAGCACCAAAGTCCATGTCCCTGTGCCGACGCAACGCTCGCACCCGGAAACCATGGTGGAAACTGTATTGGTGGATGGGGCTTTCGTCGCTTCAGAGTGTTGGGTGGCGGATTTGCAGATCGAAGGTACACACGCAGACATGGCCGTGACGGAGACGGTGGCGGGAGATGGATGGCAGATTTGCGCGTTGAGCTGGTACCCGCGAGAGAGAAGGAAATACTTTTGGCGCAAGTTCCCACCGCGTCTTCTACTCTCTCCATCGAATCCATAATCGACATTTCCAGAAAGCTTTGCTGAATTCACAGGCGAAAGTACATACCGCTCAAGTACGTTCAGACCGACACCCGTCACGCACTTACCCACCATTTATAACCCTCACGATCATGTTCGGCTGTCCTCGAACGAAGCGAGGTGCTCGCGGATAGTACCGTCAACTCCAAGGTTACACTGGAATATCTATTCAAGACAGATCACGAAACTTTGCATCGTTCCAACGCAACCTTCACATGTGCCGTTTTCGACCTTTCGCGGAGCTCGGGTATTGGCCAGGAGATATTCGAATATTAGAGCTGGATGGCACCCCAGTGGGTTCTCATCGTGCATCACGTCGTGACTGCTCTGCTCACGGACTCTCAGGCACGACATTTTTGATCTGTTCGTTTCACCACCGGTTGATTCGCCGTCTGATACACGCTCTATTCAGTGTTTACTACCACGGATCTTGGGCCACAGGGCATCGGGTGTGTCGCGGTTGCTCGGATTCGAGCACTGCAACATCCGTGCCACTATTATTACATGGTGGCGCGTTACACCAAAATCAGGCCCCAGGGTTCCTGGCGAGCGGGGTGTTGCCACCGCCTGGCCGTGCGGATGAGAAAAAGGTGGATCGTCTGGGAATCATGTTGGAAGTGCGTGGCCGTCATTGATCGCACCGGCGTATGGCTGATACTCGTTGCAGCTCACCAAATCGTACGAACAGTTCAAAAAGTACAATTCGACGACGAGTCGAGGCAGATTGACGTTGCGGGTCGCGTGTCGTGTCGCACATCCGTATTACGAGTCGGACAGATTTGAACTCAGTATTCGGTATGTGTGATGAGCATGTGTTGGTCTCAGGACTGATGGGATACGATAGGTCCTCTGAACAGATCGCCAAGACTTACTGACGGGAATAATGGAATGCCGTGCTTCGTCTACTGTATGGTACGTTGGGCGGATGGGTCTATGTCGCCTACTGATTTCCCCCCTCGATAGGCAACATGGACGAGCCCGGGACGCTGCAAGATGATCTGCTCGCACTTCTCAAGATAAGATGCGAATCAGAGTGTACGGGTTTTCCACTCAATATTCAAGATTAGAATTCTGATCCATTTCTCAGAGGACTCATTGTTGTCGGCCTCAAATCCATTCGTACGTGCTACTGTGGCAGCCGACAACTTTTACGTAGTCAACATCTCGGCAGCGTGTTGGAAACCTGAATGGACGAAGGGCTGCCTCTCAGGGTTCGCTGTCTGCGCCGCCGGAGGCGATGATCTCTCGGCTCCCGATCGACTCTATTATGATTCTTGGACGAATGTACACCAGTCGTCCTCACCCCTGGACCCGGTGTGGTCGTGCCGCTGGGTCAGATATGGGGTGAGAAGCTGATCGAGTTTGGGGTACTCTCGAGGTGGCGACCACGGCAGAACGCGCTTGTCTCGGACGTGCCCGGTGATGTCAGCGTAGATGTTCTCCCTGTCGCTTGAGTCGCGTGCGTCGCGCAAGTCAAGTCTCGACTCACCTCGACAACTTGCTGCACGCGACCAGTGTTGTTTATTCCCGCGACGAGGGAGAATCCTGCGAGCGTCCTGTAAATATCTGAGCTCTGGAGAGGATTCGTTGCTGATGCATGGGGGCATCCAGTATGCAACAACCTGCTCTAGCTGTCAGCCTCGTTTTCACGCCAAGACCTGGTGGTGTTGAATCAGGCGTGCCCCATCGCGGTCAAGATCACGAATATGGACCATCGCGCGCTGGACGTGGTCGTCGATGTGTTCTTGCAGCTAATTGATGTGGACGGGGCAGGTGCTTTGCCATGTCGTATCGGTGTTCCGATCCCGATTGCTGACCACGCACACCATGGATCATTGGGCTTGATCCAGGGCCTTCAGTTTGGGGTGGTGTGGCCAGTGGTCTCCGTCGTGCAGACTACGGGGTTTCCGGACAATGGTGCGTCGAGGAATCAGATGATGGATGTCTCTGTCCAGTCGAGTATGGCCGGTAGGGGGTCTGGTGATCAACCGCGACACTGGGGAAATTCGAGGACTTGTTGATGCCTGATGTCGAGTGCGTACGTTTTTCAGGCATCAGGATGCGGTGCACCAGCGATCATTGGGGGCGTTGCCGGGGCTAGTGGATTTCGGGGTGCTTCAAAATGACTGGGAGATGGGCGGGGAAGCATTGGTCGCGACGGTAGTGGAGTGTGTGGCAACATGTAGGGTTGAAGAGGTGGTGTTGCACCGCTGTTGCGTGTGTTCTTGCTCGTTATCTCTGGATGCTGGATGGGTGGGTTAGGAGGGTCGGCACTCTAAAGTGGTCGATACTGCGATAGAAGCGGGGTGGAAAGGGTGTTTCCTGTTGGTGAGTGATGCACCACTTTCGAGAATGCTGAACCCGAGGGTGTGTTCTGCAGAATATCTCGCCGTTTGGGGCGTTTGTCGGGGCTTGAGACGAGGACGCGACGGTCATCCCTGAACCGCAAGAGGTAAGCAATGTTTGTTCTTCTACAACGAGTATAGTAATATGACAGGTATAAGGATCTATCGAGGAGACGGTACAGACCTCTCTCATCGACACATGTTGCGCTGCCAACACTTACTGGCAGTCTGGGGCGCGACACGGCCGTCGCATTGTTCAGTTCCCTGCGACCGCAAAACTGCACATGCCAATCTTGATGACATTGACCGTGTGGAACCGGAATGCGAACCGGTCGGCGGGTATTGGTGGACCCATAGCCATTGGACGAATTCGTGGTGGCTGGGGATGAATGTCGTTGGTATTGACGCGCGTGACGAGGCGGTGGCATGCAATATCGATCGAATGTGGGTATTTCACGGCGGTCGATCATCGGTGGGGCATGGCGAGGATGTGTGATTGCGCTGGGGGAACATGTAGACGATGGACAGGACGGACGGTGTTGTTTTAGTGGTCTAGATAGTAAATTAGGATGTCACGGTCACGGTGACCAAGGATGCGATCAATGCTGTTGTATGTTGTTGACACGGGCTCTTTCTCTCGCAGAACCTCAGTCGACAACGAACGAGAAACTAGAATGAAAAGGCTTATAGCTCGCCTCCCGTGCTATCGATCCAAGGCTCCTGCGAAACCTTTCGCAGAACCTCCCATAGAACAATTCCCACCAGAACAACCCCCCGTAGAACAATCCCCTTCAGAACAATTCCCACCAGAACAACCCCCCGTAGAACAATCCCCTTCAGAACCATCCCCCGCGGAACAACCCCTCGACGAACAATCTCTCGAAGAATCATCCATAGAATCACTCGGATCCCCAGAACAATCCCTTGCAGAATCATCCGCGGAATTATCCGTAGAATCACTCGAATCATTCGCAGAACTTCCCAGTGCAGAATTTATGCAGATCAGCAGCATCCGAAAGAAATTCGGACGCTTCAGAATCCTTATCGTCGGCCGGGCCAACGCTGGGAAGACCACGATACTCAAGCAAATCTGTAACTCTACGGAAGATCCAGTGATCTACGATCCACGCGGAAAAAAGGTCTGCTTAAACTTCATGCGACAATGTCTGTCATGATGAGGGCGTACTGATGGTCGGTAATCAGGTCAATCTGGCAAAGATCCAGGAATCCAGGGAGGTGAGTTACATGGGTGTGGTGGTCCCTTTATCAGTATCATTTGGTTGACACATCCCAAGCGTGGAATACATGATATTGAGAATGAACTGGTCTTTCGAAGCAACCCGAATTTCGTTTTTCACGACTCGCAGGGCTTCGAAGCTGGGAGTATAGAGGAGTTTGAGCAGATGAAGCACTTTGTATCAGACCGTGCAAAGACGAAATTCCTCAAGAGACGAATCCATGCTATATGGTACTCAGGGGTAACAACATTTATGCCACACCATTATTGACATGTTACTGAGTAGGTATTGCATTTCAATGGACCAATACCACCGGGCTGTGTTGGCTGCAGAGGAGAAGTTTTTTGGTGATTGTGACACAGGGAATGGTAAGATTTACAAAGGTATAATGTGCCCTTTCTGATATTGTTTCTGTTTGCACTGGTAGTGCCTGTTGTACTTGTATTCACCAAATGTGATGCACTCTTGGTGCAAGGGATTGCAGCCTTGACACCTGAGGAAAACATGCTACCTCAAGAGGAAAGGGTTGCAAAGGGACAGCACAATGCCAATATGTTGCTGAAAGAGAACCCTACATGGAAGAGGGTACAAAGGATGAGATATCCACCAAAAATGTGTGTGGAAGTTAAAGGGTGTGTGGATATATATTCTGGATTGGTTGAAACTGATCTGAAATGAAAAGACCTGCACAAGTCAAATAAGGGGTGTACACATCTCTTAGAAAGGACTGTAGTGGCCTTGGATGGAGAAGCATTGCAGATGCTGCTTGTGACTACACAGTGCACAAATATCATGCTTTGCATTGAGTATGCTTTGGAAAGGTAATTAATGGGAACTGTATAACATTTTGGTTATATGTATTAAAATATCTTACAGAGTTTTGATACCTTTCATTGTTGAGAAACATGAAAAGGATGAATCACTGACAGATTCTGAACAGCAAAATTTGGTGGAAGCAATTGGATCATGGTTTCCAAATGTTAAGGTGTGCAATCACCTATATAGTGTAAATGACAACCATGGCAAACAAAATCCCCCCTTGTTGTCTCATGCATAGGGTGTAAGTGCTCTGATTGTAAATGGGGTTCCAGAAGGATGCTCATCCATGCCCCTCTGTCCTGACCTCTGACCTCTCATTCATAGGGAGTAAGTGCTCTGATTGTGAATGGGGTTCCAGAAGGATGCTCATCCATGCCCCTCTGTCCTGGCCTCTGTCATTCATAGGGAGTAAGTGCTCTGATTGTGAATGGGGTTCCAGAAGGATGCTCATCCATGCCCCTCTGTCCTGGCCTCTGTCCTCTCATTCATAGAGAGTAAGTGCTCTGATTGTGAATGGGGTTCCAGAAGGATGCTCATCCATGCCCCTCTGTTCTGGCCTCTGGCCTCTCATTCATAGTTTGTAAGTGCTCTGATTGTGAATGAGGTTCCAGAAGGATGCTCATCCATGCCCCTCTGTCCTGGCCTCTGTCCTCTCATTCATAGTGGGTAAGTGCTCTGATTGTGAATGGGGTTCCAGAAGGATGCTCATCCATGTCCCTCTGTCCTGGCCTCTGTCCTCTCATTCACAGTGGGTAAGTGCTCTGATTGTGAATGGGGTTCCAGAAGGATGCTCATCCATGCCCCTCTGTCCTGGCCTCTGTCCTCTCATTCACAGTGGGTAAGTGCTCTGATTGTGAATGGGGTTCCAGAAGGATGCTCATCCATGCCCCTCTGTCCTGGCCTCTGTCCTCTCATTCATAGGGAGTAAGTGCTCTGATTGTGAATGGGGTTCCAGAAGGATGCTCATCCATGCCCCTCTGTCCTGGCCTCTGTCCTCTCATTCACAGTGGGTAAGTGCTCTGATTGTGAATGGGGTTCCAGAAGGATGCTCATCCATGCCCCTCTGTCCTGGCCTCTGTCCTCTCATTCACAGTGGGTAAGTGCTCTGATTGTGAATGGGGTTCCAGAAGGATGCTCATCCATGCCCCTCTGTCCTGGCCTCTGTCCTCTCATTCATAGGAAGTAAGTGCTCTGATTGTGAATGGGGTTCCAGAAGGATGCTCATCCATGCCCCTCTGTCCTGGCCTCTGTCCTCTCATTCATAGAGAGTAAGTGCTCTGATTGTGAATGGGGTTCCAGAAGGATGCTCATCCATGCCCCTCTGTCCTGGCCTCTGTCCTCTCATTCATAGAGAGTAAGTGCTCTGATTGTGAATGGGGTTCCAGAAGGATGCTCATCCATGCCCCTCTGTCCTGGCCTCTGTCCTCTCATTCATAGTGGGTAAGTGCTCTGATTGTGAATGGGGTTCCAGAAGGATGCTCATCCATGCCCCTCTGTCCTGGCCTCTGTCCTCTCATTCATAGGAAGTAAGTGCTCTGATTGTGAATGGGGTTCCAGAAGGATGCTCATCCATGCCCCTCTGTCCTGGCCTCTGTCCTCTCATTCATAGAGAGTAAGTGCTCTGATTGTGAATGGGGTTCCAGAAGGATGCTCATCCATGCCCCTCTGTCCTGGCCTCTGTCCTCTCATTCATAGAGAGTAAGTGCTCTGATTGTGAATGGGGTTCCAGAAGGATGCTCATCCATGCCCCTCTGTCCTGGCCTCTGTTCTCTCATTCATAGTTTGTAAGTGCTCTGATTGTGAATGGGGTTCCAGAAGGATGCTCATCCATGCCCCTCTGTCCTGGCCTCTGTTCTCTCATTCATAGGAAGTAAGTGCTCTGATTGTGAATGTGATTCCAGAAGGATGCTTATGTACTGTTTCATGATTTCTTTAATGATATTCATTATAGATGGTATGTATTCCAAATCCATCATCTCTAAGTCTCTGAGTTGTTTGTTCTAACATCTTTCAGGATGTGAGCTCCTTATACACTTATTTTACTCACTTTAATTTTTCAATATTTCTGTCCCTATTCCTCTCAATTAGGAGGTATGAGTGATTTTTTGACTTTTCTCTTATATTGACTTTTCATTTGACAGGAGGTTTGTGGTGCCCTTTAAATAATATTACAGTACATACACTAATATCACCTTTACAGATAATGACTTGTTCAGGTGTATGTTCATTTTGTTTTAGTGTTCTCGTTCTATTATTTTGATCAATTTACAATATTACAAGCCCTCTACTATTTCCTCAAATACATTCCATCACTCCACATCCATTGTAGGTCCACTGATTTCTTAGTGATTTCTACCTCATATTACATTCTTTCATTTAGTCTTCTTTGGAACATACTCCATGGATCAAAGCACTTCATCTGGGCATTGGTCAGTTTTCAGTAATATTCAATGGCCATATTCATTTGCATTTGTAGAAATTCCCATCATCCTAGAACATGCCTTCTTTTTACACCAGAAAGGTGTTGAAGACCCAATCACAATAGCAGGAAACCTTTATGAATCAACTGGAACAATTCATAAAGTCAACAAAGCAATCTCTGAGCTTATTCCTCAATACAAGTTTGAGGATGAAGAGAGAATGGCACAGTTCATTATATGTATGATTTCCCAGAATCTTATTTGTGAGCCATCTGCTCTTTGCATTTTCATCATTAGGAATGTTTTTGACATGATTTTAGCTAAAACATCCCCAAGTGAAGTAGTGACTGTATCTTGAACAAGTATAAAACACAGCTTGGAATGTGTTTGCATCTGCTACTGCCAGTGTATAGATTAGCAGAAATGAAGTATGTCTAGTTGACTTGAAAACATAAGCACCCAGAGCATCAAGCTGAACAGAATTTCTTGGTCCACAGTTGCTTATTGACACATAGCACTGGCACTCATGATTGTCAAACACCAATGTCCTTGTGATGCCCTGAAAACTCATGAATGGCATCTTTTATCTCATTACAACAAAAGGAAATACTCAGAGATCATATGAGCCCTTTCCATTCAGATCATGACCACAATCTTCCAATCCTGTTGGATCTTTGACAACCTGCTTGTCCACACCTCACACATCCATTCCAATGCCATCTCCACACCTTCTGCTATGAGCACTAGCCCTGCTTGCCACACATTGACACTGACCATGACCACCTGCTTGACCCTGACATCTACCACCTTGCCAACATGAAGCCTAGTATTGGCAAGAGGAATGGATCATTCATGGCCCACATTCAACACCTTGCCAGTTACCCACCAGTGTCCTCATTGATGTTCATGGAAGCATTCGTACATCACTGAAATATCCTGACCTTGACAATGTGATATAATCTATTTTATGCCAATCTTAATGCTCGATAATCACTCCCCAATGACAAAAAACAGATTGTATTCCATTATCAAGGTCAGCATGTTTCAGTGATGTATCCACCAGCATTGGCAAAGCTTCCCTTGAGATGCATCCTCTGTCAGCACACACATCTTGACATGTGCTTCAACGACCACTTCCACTGCCTGTGTGCATATTGGTAATGCCTTGAGCTGAGAGCACTACATGCACTGTCCTACCACAACACAAACACCAATCGAAATCGACTCACAAGCGTGAATGAAGTCCCAAACCTTCTTGGATTCAACATGTGAGCGAGGGATCCCACCCCCAGTCTTTTCAACACCTAAACGCGCGTTGACAGTTGCTACCCAAGAACAAGTAAGCACACGGACGAGCTTGTTTGCATCCTCGACCGTGCTACCATTCTCGTTCTCGTCATCCTCACGGCCTGCGAAGATCGCTTTGGCCTTGCCCTTGCTGGCATGAATAGACCGAGGTGGCAGAGATGTGACAGCACCAAGTACATCCGTCCAGACCACTTCTACTTCCGACACGCCTTAGCAGGGACCTCCGGTACCTTGACACACCATCGTGCTGACTTGGACTCCGATCCTGGTCCTTCTCCCTGGACCGAAGTAAACGCAGCATGGTTCCCGCGCACGCCGAACGACCTGGCTCCGTCTCCTTGCACTTGTCCACGCCTGATGTCCCATTCGAACGCGCACGCGGCTGGCGCAGGCGTCGGATCGTCGGGACGCGGTGCACTGGCACAAGGGGGCCGTGATCCGCACCACTTGCATGCTCAACGAGAGTAGCTCTCCCTGCTTGGACATGCCAGCGGACACGAGTTGCAGCGGAAGCGGATGCAACAACACGCTCGTCTCCCCCATAGATGACGACTGCCCATCTGTACGCGATCGCAATGAATGAAATGTACATGCCGCAGCACAACACACCTGTATCCCAGCGACACCTCCACCTCCACCTCCGTCCGCTGTGCCTAGACACATCTTGCGGCGGCGCAGCCGGCTGGGACTGTAGCCACGTTCAAGCCGGTGGTCAGGAAGACGCGCCGAGAACGCCACGGCGTCGAGCAGGAGGTAGAAGTCGGGGAGTGAGATTCCACCGCGGCAGAGCAGACGGTACGACGAGAAAGCGTTTCAGGGCATCTCGCTCAAGTTGTCCTGCGCTGAAGGATACTAGTCCCGGGCCGGGAAGCCCAATGATGGAGTGTAGCATGTCGGTCGTCTTTTGAGGCGTCGCATCTCTGATCATCATAGAAGGCGACGTCTGAACTTGTTATGAGCTTGAACCTGTAGGGTGTCGCGAATCCTCGACGTCGAGGTCATCGTGGACGCGCCCACCGAACATGCGCTCTGCACTTATTTGGTTTCACCCCTATCTGATCCCTCAATGCTTCACTGAGGCACCATACACGCCAGAGCAAAACGGTGTTGCTGAGCGCTTGAATAAAACAGTACTCATCGAGTTAGCACACTCGATGATATTTGCGCACAACATACCAAATGAATTGTGACCAGAAGCTATGAGCCATGCCACATATATTCGAAACCGTGTCCCGTACCTGACAGAACGTTGCATGAGAAATGACCATTAAATTTGGTCTTTTCTAGGAGCAGTTTGTCTGACTGCTTGAAATGGCCCGACAGGGTTGTCCAGTCCGTACTAACTGGCGCTAGCATGACTTCAAGTCGGCAGTCGCCGGTCACCAGTGACTCATCACATTGTTGGCTTGGTTATGCCCAAGAATCCCCATTATATAGTCCATTCCCCAAGACACAGATGTCCATAACACGTACTTGAGTTATGACGTTTGTTATGCAGTCTGAAGCACAGTACGTGCGAGACGAATGTATTCCTCCGCCGTCTCGTCCTCCCCGTTCCGATCTCGTTTTTCCCAATGCGTAATGCTGCTGTCGATGAGCGACAGCGCCTCCTCTACCGAGTGTTCATCGACCCAGCGCACGTACTCACTTTCTTGCCAACCATGAAGCGTGTGTGGCAGTGGCAAGGGCGATCGGACGAGGATATGATGAAGCACAACGAGCGGTGTGAGCCCGGCAGTGCGCTCCGGCGATGCCAAGAGCCCGTTCTCGAGGAACAGCAGTGGTCTGTAAGCAACGCGATGAAAACGACGTTGGATACGCCACGAAGGGGGAAAAGAACCTACCGCATGGCTCTCAGAGCCTTGTACTCTTCGCCAATGTTCTCCAAGAGGCTCCCACTCCGCTTACTTTGCGACCCGGGCTCCGCCAAAAATGCATTGAGGGAAAACTCAAGCTCCGTCATGTCCGTCGTCAACTGAAGTTTACCACTCTCGCCCAGTGGCTTCGCGATCGACGCGTGCAGCACAAAGATTCGAATGACGTACTTGACAATGTTGGGTATCCTGCCGTTCCAATCCAACAGAGAGTTAGCCAGCACAGGAATTCGGGCGCGGATAGACTCACCAAGGTCGTACAATCTCTAGCGCAAAGTTGCTCAAAATGCCCGTCTTGACGAAATTGAGCTTATCGACAAGGTCCTTCATGTATAGACTCGTCCCAGACATGCCCGACATAGGGTCGATCGTCTTTTGAAGGTCGAGCCTGTGAAGCCGCGACACGATGGCTGCGAGCTCTTTTTTGATAGCGCCTAGCAAGGGATCCACGATATGATCGTATCTACTCCGGATTTTCTGACGGTGCACCTGAATAAGACGACAATCTCATGGGCTGGCTCACGTACGGTGATGCTGGGCACGATCATACTGGATACACTTTCCGTGTGCTCCTCCATCAATTTGTCCAGTTTCGTCCAACAGTGACATAAACAGGTAGCAACCTGTCCGTTCAACAGCTGTTGTGGCGTGGCGATGGGTCCCAACAGCGACACGGCGGAGCGGTCTGATACGATCTGTGATCAAGAGTCGTCAGCGACATCACCATGACAAACTCTCAAGCTCTCACCAATCCATCTGCCTTGATAGCCACGTTGTCGAGACTCGTCGCCACGTTCTTGGCTACTGCTCGCACCAACAGGGGATCGAAACGTGCAGAGTCGAGCTCGTTGGTGACGGTGCGCACGATATTATTGCCTTCGTTGGTACCAGGAGGCACGCGAGAACCGCCGGAAAAGGCTTGGGAAACTGCCTCGTTCATCCGCGTAGACGAACGAGAGAGATAGAGGGCTTCAAACGTTGAAAGTGCCCGAAGTATGAGGATCGTTTCTGGACTTGGTGTGGCTGTCAGCAATGTTAACAGAGACAACTGGAGACAACCCACGATTGATAAGATGTCGTGTACACAGGTGTCCGTATGCACGGCAATGCTCGCAAAGAATTCGTGGAAGAGTCGGAGCAGCTTCGGATAGCCAGAAGTCAACGTTTGCTGTAGGAAACTCGAACCTATGCTTGTTGTCAGTTCCTCTCGATGATGCTGTGAGCGTCACCAACCTCTGGCAGCGTCGCGTGCGTACTTTTCCAGAGACTTGCCCAGCGACGCCGAAAAGACGGCACTTGGTTTATTGTCGATCGCCTAACGTTCCCATGATTAACCACCGAGACATCATGGACGTCAACGCCAACCTTGAGAGCCTCGTCAAGGAATGATATCCCACTGAGCGGATCCTTTTTGAGATCAAGTACTTTCTCAAGGGTATACACCTAGCTTCCTGGAGCTTTGAGCTTCTGGGGGCCACTGAGGAAAACACCCACCTTGATGCAGCATCGCGACATTTCCTCCACAAGGGATTCGAGTCTCGTCCATAACGCAGCTGCAAATTGTGGGGCAGTAATGTTCGTCGGCTCCGTACGCACCCGCGACTTGTAGAGCAGTCCTTGCGACGCTTGTGGAGGCTCTACCATCACGACATCCTCAGAACAAAGCATATCTCCACTCGAGTGAACTCACCCTTGGTCGTGATCTCTTTCGATATCCGAGAGAGATCAAAGGTGTTTTGGATACGCTCTTCCACTGCCTCGCTCAGATCACGCACGAGACCTTCCACCAGCGTCGGCAACGTGCGCAGATTATAAGCTGTTTGCAATGACGACGCTAGCAACGATTGGTTCTGCCATCACCACATCAGCATTTTCGTACTGAACACATGTTTGCAACATACCAACGAAGCAAGTCCCTGAAGTACCATCGCCTCCATCTCACCCTTAACCTTTTTCCGCGCATCCGTAATAAACGACAAGTATGACGCCGCCGCATTCACCGAACGCAGCGGAATACTGTTTGCACGCGTCGGCAACGTCGTCTCGGCATCCGGTTGCGCATGCACCCCATCCCCCTCGTCGGGTCCGTCGAGCAACGCACCTGCCAGTCCGTCATGCCAAGCACCCCAAATAACGCACCCCACGCACCCAATTCAGCAATGCTCAGCGCCGCCTTGGCGATCGTGCGTTCCTTGTCTTCTTGGTCCCCCGCTGCGCTCGGCGTGCCCGTGCGCTCGTACCCAGCCAACTCACTCATCTGCGCCTCGAGGCGCTTTACGAGCACACCGAACCGTGCCGTCCGGCGAAGGGCATCGTTGGCTTGTTGGATCCGTTGGAGACGCACGACGTTGGTTTGCAGCTGCCTGATACGGAACGCGGATTTTCTGATGCAGTCTGTCCACAGCGTCGAATATGACCTATCACGAGAGACCGAACAAGGGAGAGAGACGGACCCACTTTTCGATGGACTGACTCGACGTCAGTCGAGACCACGTCGGACGGACGCCAGCGAGACTGACAGCTTGCTCGCGTTCGACGCGTGCTGTAACAGATCCTCGTGGTGGGCTGTGACCTGTGTCTAGCTGAGTACGAGCCAAGGAGGTGGAGAGGAAACGCACCAGGGTCTTGATCTGCTTGCTCACATCGTCGATCCCAATATCAAGCTTGGAGATCGCCACAGAAATATCTTCCTTGGCAGGTTCCGGTACCGAAAGCGACGACTTTTGTTTCGCCTGAGATGAAGAGGACGGGGGGTACGCTTCGCCAGCGAGCACGGCGTTGGCGTACGCATTGGCGTCAAAGTTGACGATGGCAAAGACGGCATAGTCTAACACGGTATGTGGATGAGCGGTGATATGGTCGAAATTAAACACGACGACTACCTCCCATGTTGTTTAAATCATGCGCACGGACCAACAAACAGGGCGTGCTGCGATCATCGACAAAGTTGTGGCGGTGTGGTTACATTGTCATTTGTCACGTGATATATGGTCACACCGCGTTTGTGACAGACGCGTCGCGTGCATGAACCCACCAATCAGCGCTCACTCGGATCCGACAATCTGAGAAAGAATAATTCCAAGAAAGTACGCGACGGTAACACCTCCTACACGCCTCATGATATGGTACAAATCATCCTCGAGTCTACCAGGTACAAACCAACTGCAAAGCAAAGCGACAGTAGTATGGGAGATTGCTTCCGACTCTTCACAAATACAGAAAGTAATGAGAAAGGATGGGTGAGAAAGGACACGGGGTCACAAGACCCACTGATACTACAACCTCCACTCTACGCCCACATACACGCTCGTCCATCGCATCCCGACAGCGAGACGCTTACAACTTGAAAGATTGAGAGAGAAAATCAAGTTCCTTCAATGCGATTGGGGGTATGATGAAAATTCCAAATACTGATGCTGATACCGATGCTGGAATCCGTCGTGAAACTTGCCGGAGTCGTCATTCAGCGTCTTCGGGTCTTGGCCCTCGAGCGTGCCTTTGGCCGCGCCTGCACGGCCACGTTCGTCTTTGCGTCGTCGGTAACAGTGTCTGTCTTGTTCTTGGTCGTCGTTCGCGATCGAGAGCCAACTTTGGCTCGGGGACGGGCAATCCGAGCCCGCTTGGTAGTGGGACCGTCAGCATCGTCCTCCTCCGCGTCCCCTTCGTCGGCTACCTCTTCCACTGTCTTGGATGTCTTGGATTTCGTTGCGTCTTCCTCGCACAAGCTGACTGCGGTGCTCGATCCTGACTCCCCTCCTCCGACGGACTCGGGGGTCACCGCGGATGATTCGCGGGACGGTGTTCGTGCCTGAGACAGGCCGCAAGCCCGTACAGATGGTGTCAGCGTGGATGCGACAGAAGCAGGCGATCCAGGAGTTCGTTGCTTTAGCCTTGCGCTCTCGCTTGACGCAAGCTTTTAGCGCGGCTCTGGCGCTTCGTCTACATCCGGTAGGTCAAGTTGTACAACGTCATCTACCGCTCTAGTAGAGATCACGATTTCGGGAGACCCAATTCGCTCGCGTTTGGCGGCTTTGGCGAGTGTGGGAGCAACATCCGCTATCAGTAACAAGGCCGCCTCGGCCGCTTCTGGGGCTCCGGGCCGATCGCCTTGTTTATTCGCGTCCTCTGCAAGCTCGCCAGTTGCGGCAGACTTGACTCGAGCGTCTTTCGAACGAGAGGCCATCGATCTGCGGGTCTTGGCACGCTTGCGGGGTGGAGGAGTGATCCTCTCGTCTTCGTCTGCAGTTTCGTCACCGCATGCGCCATTAGTCGCGGATGGGAGAATGGCAAGTGGTTTGCGCTTTCGAAGGTTCATACGGGTCTCCGGTTCGGCGGGTGTGTATGTCGCATACCAAGGAAGGGATGCGAGGGCGGAGCCATAAGCGGACTGTACGCTGCTAAGGATCCAGAGGTTCTCGGGGACGGCGATCCATCCAATCGGTGAGAGAATAGGTGTAGGCGTAGTATCTTTGGAATGAATATTAGAGGAGTCGGTGCATGATTGAGATGGAAGATCTCAGGAACGGGTGAGAGACGAGACTCACCCAAAACAGATTGTATCATGTGTGCGGTGGCTTTCCTCTGTTCTTTATTCCAGAAAGCCCAGTGTGCTGGATGGAGAGGATGGTAGAATACAGAGAGGGCTACAAGCGCCAAAACCCGCTTGTCTGAGGGCCATGGAGGACACTCGGGTGGAGCGATGGTAGCAGCATCGAGGAACTGCCTGACAGAGGGTAGTTTAGCGGTGAGGACGCCGTCTTCGAGGACGCCAGGTGCTACAGAAGGCGCTGGAGCGACGCTAGGGTACGACCGGGGTGGGAGCGGGGGTGACTGGGAGAGTATGTGGAGAGGATCGTGACGCGGATATATGGGTTTGGGAGGATGAGGTGGTGGGTTAGCACTCGAAAGTTTCGGTGCATCTTGACGAATGCAGGAGATGGGGAATCTGGAGGTGCAGGAGGCGGGAAAATCGTACTCGAGGGTGGGCGGGAGGTCACGAGGGGAGGGATAAGTGACTGGTTGGCGGGGCTGCAAGGGTGGCC
The DNA here is from genome assembly GCA_019787685.1 of Chiua virens. Taxonomy (NCBI): domain Eukaryota; kingdom Fungi; phylum Basidiomycota; class Agaricomycetes; order Boletales; family Boletaceae; genus Chiua; species Chiua virens. The sequence continues at coordinate 495,067 of JAHNUO010000003.1, forward strand.
GGAAGGAGTCAGCGTGGTGTATGATGGAGGTGCCAATCATGGCGGATGAGCACTGTGAGTTGTGGGTTATGTGGCGATTTAAGAAGAGGTGTACGCTTGGGTGCGATGTGAACTGGACGTACGAGGGAATTCTGAGGAGAAGTAGATGGTAAATATATAGTTTATAGCGAATGGATATGGGGGAGGAGGACAATGAAAGGTGGGTTGTGACGGAGAGGAGGAGACTCACACTCAAGTGCGTCGGTTTGCAAGGCAAGGCAGGGCACGCTCTATCCAATTCCCGATCCAGCACTCCCCAAATTCGGACACCTCTCTTTCAACACGTGGTTCTCATAATCCAAAGGGCGGACAAAGACACAGGATACACAAAATAAAATATAACTTCATAAGACCACCAAGACCACTACCGTACACCTTCTCCTTTGTCTCTTTCTCTTTGTCTGTTCCTCGATTGACGTCCTCTTTCACCGCGGAAGCGGTGGTAATAATACCTCCGAGCTAATTCCGGTCCTCGCTTAGCCTTCGACCATCTAATCTTATCGGTTATCAACCCATCTCATGAAATCATCAACCATGCCCTACCATTGGTCCACAAACTGCCACCTGACGAATATTCTCCCCACATCACACCATAATATCACAGATACAGATCAATTGCGTCGCGGCTCCAGCGTGGGCTCCACGGCCTCGCGGAGACATGGACGCGACTCAGATCACCCAAACGTCCTGCTCGAAGTCGTCCGAAATTTACCCACAACGTACTCGGCTAACGCACGCCACACACCCCCATGGAAAATATCCCTGCTTGCACGCACATCCTCTCAGCCGACGAGAGTGCGGCCAGTCCACGTCGGATCACATCCGAAAATATCCGTCCCCATCTCATGATGTTCGTTCATTTGCCGTCTCCCCTGCACATGCCGGGTACGGCACCGCACGCACTTGTGCCATACCAGCCAGCACATCTCGCACTCGTCCAGTGCTAAAGTCCCTTGTCACTGGTGCGATAATTACGGCACGCACAACGAGTGACGGGTCGATATCAGGTGGTGGTAGGTAGGCTGGAAGCATGGGGATGGGCAATTCCGGCTGGTTCACGGGAACAAGCGGAAGCATGGCATATGAGATCGACTCTGCGTATCTAGAACAAACATCACTTACATCAGCCCGCTCGAGGTAGCCAACGACCCATACATAGCCTTTTCGCTCCAGTGCCCACCGTGGGTCGACGTTTGGGCCCTTGCGCTCCGTCGCGTTGGGTATAGACATAAGAACGCTAGCATCAATACACAGAGTTACATCCACAAGCAGTGCACTGGACGCGTCATGCAATAACACAAGTGCAGTCTCAGCATCATATGTGAGCATCCTGTGTGAGGCGACCCTGGTTGCGGTGAGGCGTAGAACAAATGTAATCGGGTCACACCTTCCTGCAACACGCAATTTCCGTCCAAGGTCGTCTTCGCAGATGCGATCTAACATCACGATCGTCGCATTGTCCACTTGTTGGGGCATCCTGGGCGAGCAGGTACGGTTTTACACAAAACCGTCGGAACACCTATAGGATCCAGAATTTGCAATAACAGATCGACCTTACGTTTAAGGAATAGGAGTAACACTGATCCGTGGGGAAACGACGGTTCTGGTTCTGCGTTCTGGACGTGGTCAGTGTTCAATTTACAGGATGGCATTGCCATTCTTGGACTTGTTGTTTTCCTGTAGCTTGCGATCCTAATATATGCAAACAATGTACAAACACACAACGTCCGTCCCCTGTCCAAGTCACTTTCCCTAGTGTAAACAAACTAAGTACTAAGTTATGTCGTCATCGTGCATTGCCATACGATGATGGTCTGTCAACTCCATCAAAGGACCACAGCGACGTGGCATGCGGTCATTATTGATCATTCCCCATCAATACCGACCATGAGAAGTGCACTTTCCACGCATTTCCGGCGAACGTTAACACTGGATACTCCTTTCGTTTTGACGTCCCATGGACACTGCCCCGACACGACGATGTTCTCAAGTACTCTGGATTCTCTGACAAATCAGGATGCGAAGCATCACTTTGCACCTGCAAGTCTCGATTCCATATCGATCACGATCGCGGTAAAGAAGCGGTGGAGCAGCCCGGTACCAATTCATCTCAATCTGCAGATCAGACAGGCATTTGCTGTACACTCACTGGATCCAGGGTTTCAATCGTATTTCAATTCCATGCGCACGGAACGTCTAGACCATGCACACTTTATCCTTGCCTTGGCTCGCCAGCGCGGGCTCTGGAGACCACCCCGTCCCATCAAATGGGGGCGATGATCATGTTTCATCGAGTATGTATATGTATAATCCCCGGTTGCATACCAAACAAGTATCTCCATCAATCCCCCTTGCTCGGACATCTTACGTGATCATGCCTATCAATAAATCGGGTCCCTGCCCAAGATTCGCGAGAAAGGGCCAGAGCATCCTGTCCAAGGTTTACATACGTGTAACCACAACTTGTAGTTTCAAACCTTCTTCGGATCCACAATCATCGACGAGGAGCATTCTTTTAGAAGAGTGCTTGTGTGCGCGTGACGGTTCTAGGTCGGAACTTGGAAGACGCCGTGGATGAAAGCAGGTAACATCTTGTATCCCAAGTAATACATTGGACGCCGACCCTGTGGAGGGGCTATCCACATAATTCCGAACTGTACGGTGTACGAAGAAATCTCCGAGGCATGTCCTCGTAGTTTTACTCGCAGTTGGGTCGATGACTAATGAACGTTCCGGTTCAACGAGTGATTGACAGCGTGTGTGGGCTGAAAGGGATCCCCATCTGAGGACAGGACGACCCGCTGGATCGGGCCGTTGTACTGGATGGCTAGTCTGTACTGCAAGATCGGCGAGTCCATGCTGTTCCGAATATACAGGATACGATATTCTCTAGCCACTCTTATCGCACACATGGTGGGGGTAGGTGCCACCGGCATTTTTCTCGCAATTTAAAAATCTAAAGAATGAATTACCCAGCGCTGGCAGGGCCACACGGCGCAGGATGATCTCACGAAGTTTGCGGTGGTAAATCCATGGAGGTGGAACGTGCAGATAACTCGGCGATATGACTATAATGCTTCAGATTAGGGCAGTTCCCTGGCGGGACACACGTTCGTGTACCTGGCGTACCCCGTGTGGAACGCACACACCCGGATGGTGAATTGGCGGGAGAGCGGGTTGGCAATGGCGCTTGGCGCTAGACAGGATAGACTGTCGGTGGAAAAGATAAAGATTTGTATTCTGTGGAAGAGGATTCCATGCCAATGCTACGCCACGGGATATAAAGAGTAAACTTTACATTACGGTTTACGAACCTCGTGATCGGATAAGAGTGACACCGGTCCCTTGGATTGTACGGCCGCGGAAGGGAGATGAGACAGAAATAGCACATGGACTGCCCGTGAAGCGAGACCGGTGTTGTTGCGCATCATTCAAGAGCGCTATCATGTCGAGTAGGGGGTGACATGACGGCTGGGTGATGGCTTGGTCGATGGCCGGAGAGAAGACCGGAATGAGGCGGGTTGTTTCAATTTCGCTTAGATTGGTATCGGAGTGGCGATGATGGGTGGTATGCGAGTGGCCATGCACCATGGGCCAAGGGGGAGGAGTAGTAATGAAGGGTACTTATAAGAGGATGGGAGCCATGCTATTCCGGGATGTTCGTACCATGTGTCAGTGAGAGACCACGCTGACACTGCTCTACGTCGTCGTCGTCGTCGGCGGCGGTGTAGACTAGAATGGGGGTCATCAATGTAATATTTCGAGGGGGTGTCTTTACTGTAAGCGCTGTGACCGGCAAGGCACTTCCAATTTCTGCATCCGTCTTAGCCGTACCACACAACTCATCCAGCCATTGTTGCGCTGGCCACCGCCTTCTCTCTTCCCACTACTATCATCATCGTCATGTCCTCCCTACCTTCATCCTCCTCCTCCTCCCTCTCTGCCTCTGTAAAACTAAAGAAACGGTTCGTTCAAGTCCTCCCGTATTCTCACCCACTCATCCTATCGCTTACAGTAAGTGGACGCGCGAAGCAGCTCCTCAAGAGTCTAGAGGTACTACCTCTTCTCCCCTTCCTGTTTCCATTCATCTCACTCCTCTCCAGATCTTGGGTCCTCTCACCACCCCGCTGCCACCGGACTTGCCTCCATCTCCCCCCTCCTCCCGGTCAAACTCCCCTGCTCCGCCTCCATCCAAGCGCAAACTTGATCCCCCTCAGAATTCAGACCCCACAAAGCGTCAGCGCACCTCTAACCACCCAGATACACTATCACACCACAACCACCACTATCACCTTCCCCCTCCCCCTCCCCCCCTCCACAGGTCTTCCAACGTTCCCTCCACCTTCAATCTACGCTCCGAACCCTCAGAAGACGGCGAAGTTAGAGAGGATTTGGCTTCAATTCCACCTCGTACTACAGCCATCTCCGTATTACCGTCCTTCGTCCCTGTCCGTAGACCGCGCCGCGGCAAGATTGCTCCCCTCGACTATGATGCCATATTCAACAAATACCACCAAGCAGGCCGTCTGCTCAAATTCTCCGGTGACGCCCGCTTCTGGTCAACATACCCTTCTACACACAAAGAATATCGTCCTCTATCTCATCCTCCTCCTCCAAACTCCTCATACCACAAGTTTGGTGCCCTCATCGCTCGCCTTGAACTCGTCGATGCCCTCGTCTGTTTCGCCTACTCACTATGGATCAAGGATTACAGCAAGAAACAGTGCTTCCTTAACTCTTGGGTCACCATCGATGCTTTTCTTGGCTGGTGTAAAAATAAATGGACTACCGAGGATACTTTTGGCGAACGCGAAAAAGCCCTCCTGGGCTTGATGTAAGCAGTTTCATTCCCTCTCCTGGATCGCTCACGCATAAGTCCTTCCCTAAACAGCTGGATGATCGAGGGTTTCATCCGCGCACGCAAGTTCTATTATGCTGCCAAACAGGCGGACCCTGAGGTGGACCGTGCATGGGTCAAGATGAAGTCTGAGATGGCCACACTAAGCCGGGAGGCGGAGAAAGCGGAGATGAACGGCTCTGCAGGGTCCGCGGGCCAGCTGTCTCTGAGTTCCCAAGCGACGCCTCAGATGCTTCCCTCTCCCGCGAGTATCGCCCCAGCTAACAGCGCCAACTCGACACCCATCACAAATAGCGCGGGAGGGACCCCCAATACCAGCAGTTCCAGCGCCACACTGGTAGCTTCCCAGTCATCCAACCCACCACGTTCTACCCAGTCTACTCCACCTGCATTGCCAGCACACATCGTGGCTCACGTGCCCAACACCTCTAATGGGCGTCCGCCATCAGCAAACATGATTGCGGCCGCCGCAAAGGCAACTGCCACACTCGGTCCCACCCTCACGTTTAATCTCAAAGAACAAGCGAATGGGATCCTTACGGCAGGCTATTGCATGGAACATGCTCAAAGGTTCCTCACACTCCCGGTTTTGGCTCGCCATTATCCCACAACGTTTGCCCGTATGATGGGAACGAGCCTCTCGGCGCACGAGGAACATGAACCAGACATCGAGGACGATGAGGGCGAGCTCTTCTGGCCTGGCCAGTGCGTCACTGGCGAGGGCCTAGGCTGGGTTTGTCTAATGGGCAAAGCTATGGTCAAGGAAATTGGCCGTGACTTTGGGTACATTGGCCTTGCTGGTGTTGTTCCCAAACCGGAGGCATCCTCTGGAGCATCTCCAGCTGACTCTTCGCGACAATCCGTTCATCGGTGACATTATAACCATTCTTCAATTCTTGTCGGCATCAACAACACGGAATTTGGAAGCATGAAGAGATTTGCACAACCACGCAATCTTTGGAAAGACATTATCAACTGGATTTTAGGGAGACTGAGGGGAAGGATTTTTTAGCGTACGGCTGACTGACAGGCATTTGCAGTCTCACTACTAGCCTACAACACATGGCTGGACCGTCTCTTCTACTGCGAGTGTAGAATGAGTTCGATCAGGACAAGCACTCTAGCGCATCAGGCGATCTCCATCGGATCTCCGGCGACGACGACGGCCCACGGCCTCGGGCAGCTGCGCGACAACCGGAGTCTCCCGCCCAACTGTTTTGTATTATTACTCATAATTGCCTCGGACCAAGCCCATTCCCTACGGTCGTGCAAGGATGCACCCTGACACGAGTTTTCGTATCCCATTACAGTGGTTTCTCCCCTTGACTTGATTCAGTACACAGCATATTTTTAAGCCATTTGCTCTTCCTGAATCGAACCTCCCCCGTTATCGTTCACTTTCCGGCCCGAGCACTCATCTTCTTATTTATCCCGGATCTCTCCGTTTGCGGGCACACACACGGGATACTTACCCAGGCCCGAGTCAAGCCAGACACCTATTGGGGCTTGTCTTGATCCTGCCTCACGTTTCTTTCCACTCTTCATTAAGATGTGGAGTGCGAAAGTAACGGGGCACCGTACATATGTGTACTTGATACTATATTTATCACTCTGGGGAATAGCTACTACCATAGAGTTTTTGCAGAACGCAGCAGCTCGGTTTCAGTCGATCTTTTGCGGTCTAGTGGCGCAATGGGGATCGATCGGTTGGTAATTCGTAATGAAACTTATCGTCTTCTTCGCTGGCAACGACCACGGTGTTATGCTGGCGGTGTCGGAGGGGCATTGAAAGCATAGAACCCGGTGAGCACTACGGTCGAGTTTGAATTCGATATTCGCTACGGGCCGGGTGCAACATGTGACGACACGAGCGCTTCGCGCCTGGACCCTTGTTTCCTCGATGCGGCACGAACAACGCACAAAGATCCCAAACCGTACTGAGCCCTGGTGAGCCCCGTCGGGACCGTTCGAGCACCCTGACTGTATACCGTTACAGTCGTGGTTTTGCTTACAGACCTGCACGCCCACAAAGGTGATGGGCGGCGTCCAAAATAAGCACGAAGGGGCGGGAAACTTTTGATTAAAATATAACACGAAATAATAACAATAAATAAAGGGGCGGCGAAGACCGAAGGCACGCTGTATGAAACGTTTCATTGCATTGTACGGCGCACCGCCGCTGCGCACTGAAACCGAACGCCAATGAAGGCGCTGCGGCAATCAACGTCCTTGGCGTCTCCCGGATCCGCCGTCGTTGTTTTTTTCCTCGGTCGTCGCCAACATGTACGTACGAACACAATGACTAAAAAAAAGCCAAGTCGTCGAACGACTCGCTTGTCAACGCGGCCCCTCCCCCGCACCGTACCCGGCGTACCGTATACAGTCACATAACCTATAACGGCTGAGGACATCTTCACAAGCTCAAGGTTTGCGCGCGTTCCCCCTGAATCTTGACGTCGATGCGGGTGCCTCTCACGTTATGGGTTTAACGTGATACGTTACACATGGCTACATAAGTGCGTCATAATGTATATCGATTATTTATTTATTTGTATTTTTACGGACGGATCTGCGGACCAAGCCAAATGTGGTCCACCTGGCCAGAAACCACACGCCGTTTATCAAAGGGGGTAAACGTAGTCAAACGTGCAACGTGCGCGTGAGGTTTCGAAAGCGAATGTGCTGAACCGAACCGAGTACGAATGTATGAATGTCAATTTGAACTCGGAGTTGAAGGTTATGACGACCCCAATGCGACGTTTCGAGGGAGCGCTAGTATAGGGTGACCGGTGACCGGCTAATCGTCAAGTTGGAGGGTACATGTCAGTTGTTATCTGCTATCGGAGCATCGACGGTAGGGTCGAGGTGACGTGAAACGATTCAAACGAATCCGTGATCGTATACGGTAGACATCCCAACGTTGTGTTCGTGAGAACACGTGTCAGCATCACGAAGATCGCTGTTGGGCAACTCGGGAACTTGCCAGTGGAGTAGACGTTGCCCAAATGAACGTTGGAGTATCACATATTGGACGCCACTGACATGTCCAATCCCATTCTTGGTATGCCATTTGAACCGGTATGGGCATAGCTTTCAACGTTCATAGCGCGTGTCTCGCATGTGTGCAAGGACCGCCGCCGTTGAATCAATGAATTCATGGAAGACTCGGAAGATGCCAGGATCTCGCAATCAATCCCCGTTCGTGCGCCCGGAACTCGAACGAAAGCGAACGTCGACGAAGCAGCGCCTAATGGGGATGCTTGTTTGGAATTTGGGCGCCAAGACGTTCGTCGATATCATCCTAGATAAGAACGTACTATCATTCTTGCATGCATAGGTGTCATCAAAAGTTACATGGATAAAAGCATGGTTTGCATTCATCAGGGCTCAATGCGCTTGGAGGCAGATGCAAAGATGAAGAAAACAGTGATATAATGAAGGAAAAAGCCCATATATTGCAGCCATACTTGTACCGCGAACCCATATGCCCCGCACACACACGGCCTCTTTTGTGTTTCACCGGTTGGACTTGGCGACACGCTCGAGTTCATCCTTTTTCTGTTATAGGTGAGTCGTATGAGTACGCATATGATTGCATTTACCAAACGTCCTTACCTTGATGGCATACGAATTCGAGGAACCCTTGGCGGCGTTGATGAGCTCGTCTGCAAGACACTCGGCGATCGATTTCACGTTGCGGAATGCCGACTCGCGGGTCTATAAAATTCGCTATGAGAACGACCAACCACGTTCCAACCCAAACACACTGCTTACACCGATGGTAAGAAGGGCGATCGCCTGATTCACTCTCCGCAGAGGGGACACATCGACGGCCTGACGACGGACGGTACCCTGCGAACCGATACGAGTCGAGTCTTCCCGAGGACCCGTGTTGACAATGGCGTCAACGAGGACCTAGAGCGCACAAAAAATACATTTGGCACTAGCGCATAGGGGGCCACTTGACCCGAATCACAACAAGGCACGAACCTGAATCGGGTTCTGGTCGGTGAGGAGGTGAATGACCTCAAACGCGTGCGCGACGATCCGCACGGCCAAGAGCTTCTTGCCGTTGTTGCGACCCTTCATCATCAAACTATTTGTTACCAAGTCAAAAGCGGTTCAGATCATCCTCTCTTTTTCGATGTTGTGACACAATCTGAGGCATACCTGTCAACAAGGCGCTCGACGATGGGCATTTGTGCCTTTTTGAATTGCTTCTTGGCATAACGGCCTGCAGTGTGTGGGAGGTAGACTGCGTGGCGGACTTGGATGTAATCGGTCAGCGAAATGTCCTTGACCTCAACACTAGAGGCATGATCAATGACGAATTCCTCCGCAAGTATTCGTATGCGTACTCCTGGGTTTCCCATTTTCCGAAAAGCTTGATTTCCGGGCCAAGTTTTGAGACGTCTCTGGGAAGTGTTTGAACGGCAGCCATTTTACGAAGTCTTGAGAGTCTTGAAGGTCAAGTGTGGGTTCCGCCTCGGCGATGAGCTCGCTGTTTGTCTCTGTTGTCTCCGGGTCGCTGAACATTAGGGTTTGAAAGCCTCTCGGAAATTGCCGAAACTATACAGTTTCCCTTTTCGAGCGCCTTGTATGATTGACCAACAATGGTAAGAGGAAGGAACATAGATTCGAATTAAGCTTGGCGATACGAAAGACAATATAAGCTACTAGGGGACTATATGCAGCGTAAAGTGAGTAAGTGTGTGTATGTATAGTCGGTTACTTTCGCATGGGCCCAAACAATTCGACAAGATCTAAATCAACATTATTTGAGCAATCAAAGGACGAGAGCGTAGCCACTCACCTTGTAGCCTCGCCTCCCTTCTTTCTCTATGAGTCTCCGTGCGCTTGATGCCGGAGAAAGCCTGTGAACATGTGACGAGGTCAACCTTGTCTAATGATGTCGGGATGGATACATACATGCTGGATCAGGCGCTTCTTCTTTTCCTGAATCTCAATCACCTAGAATGATCAGACCAACATCAGAAGAACTACCTTGACAATAGAGTAGACGATTTGCCTTGGATTCGACAGTATTCTCGGCGATCATTTGGTATACATGAACTGGTTTCTTCTGTCCGATACTACAGGGGGCATCAGGCGTCTGCCAACGTCTCAAGAAAGGACGCTCTACTTACCGATTACATCTATCAATAGCTTGGCTTTCGATCCCCTCCTGTAGAATTATCAGACGAGATGATGCCACGAGTCAGGGCGTCACATTACCTGCCACCATCTGTGCGAACCAGATACCAACAGCAACCGATCAATACAAGATCAAAATATGAAACAAGCGTTGTTCAATCACTTACGGATCCATCCTGACGAGACACATCAGTAACCCAAATTTGCACAGCAAAGTAAAGCAAGACCCACAAAAAGACATGGTTTGCGACGGTAAGATTGAGACCCAAGGCACCCGCTTTCAGGGAAATCAACATGACCTTGGGGTTCTCACCGGAAAAGGCAGAGGGGTTGAAAACCCGCTTGATTTCCGGGATCGCCTTCGCCTTGCCTTTCCCTTTAAACTTCTGGACCTTCGCCTTGCTCTTATTTACGCGGGTCGAGATGTCCTCCTCAAACTCATCGTCGCTCTCATCTCCAGCAATAAAATCCGAGTTATTGCCATCGGACACATTATCGTCATCCTCAGCTAGTGAGATTTGTGTCTGAGTTCGGTGGGGGCGAGAAGGCGGAGGGAGTCCTCCAGGAGCAGGAGATTCATCGGGGTCTAGGGGTATGGAGAATCGCTCTAGCACCTCCTCTCTTTTTCTTGCAGATAATTGTCCGTCGAAGCGCACATATGAGATACTGTGGATGTATTTAGCGCAATGTTCAGGGGAGTTTAACTGAACTTGCCCGTGTTCTTGTAATGCCTCACCAATCTGATCACCCTGTTAGTTATGGGTATTAATATGACCGGAGAACACTGACCTTGTCCAAGAAAGAAGTAAACTGGGAAAAAACTAAGCTCTTCGAGTCGCCGGGAATTAGTTTCAAAAGGTGAATGAGCTGGTCAATCTTGGCAGACGATCCACTGTAAAGCTCGTTTTCGTCATCGTATTGTTTCACGTGGGCTTGTGTAAGGTCCGTAGGAGGTGGCGGCGCTACTAAAGCTTGCAAGCCAAGGGGACGGCGATCCTGCTGATGAATCAGCAATGAATCTGTAAAACGGACATTAAAAAACTCACCATGGGACATTTCGGATCCCTTGCAATCACCTCCGATATACTTTATCCACCGTGAGCTGAAATAAATCGCAAGTGAAAACCGGGGCGTACCAAGCCAAGCAGAAGACATGAGCACACGGTGTGATCCTAGGGTCTGTAACAATATTAAAACAGACAGGACACTCTTCATTATCCTCGATCGCTTGGAGAATAAGTGTCTCCAACTTGAACTTCAGCTCTGGCGTCATTTGAATGGCGTCACCACCTGCACAGCCACCACTCGCGCGTAGCTGATCCAAATAGTTGCTCGGGATCAGTCCTGGATGGAGAGCAAGTTGACGCAGGCGAGTGAGCATACTGAGGACATTAGTGGTTACCTAGACAAATGAGCTTACGACTCGATGAAATTCAAGCTAATACTCACGACAGGGCTCATTCCTCCGGCTTCGTTCATCAGATTTTCAACTTTCTGTCGGGAGACTTGCTCTACGGCATCATAAAGTTTCTGCAAAATGTATTTGACATCAAAACGACAGGCGTACAACAAAAGTAAGAGAAAAACTTACACGTGCCTCGTCACTGAGTGACACAGGGACTAAAGTAATGTCGACCTATTCAACGGTTTTAAGGTAGTGGGACGCAAGTGTAATAGAGTCCTTACCGGTGGGAGGGGTATGAGAGCATTTCCCTCACTATCTTGCATCTTCGGTATTGCGTCAAGTCTGGCTGGACTGCGTGACATCAGGAAGAGCTCACCTCCTTCGTTCTCCGAATGCAGATGTGACTCATTAAGGCCTAGTAGACGGTCAGAACAATCACTTGGTTATCAGAACAGACTTACACGAAGCAACTCCGCACCAGCAGGATCTCCCCGTTTTAGTGGACGAAGTACCAGACGTTTGAAGAAATCCTCATCGTCCAGTGGGTGGCAGATTTTAAGGAAGGTGAGGGTAGAACCAAGATCCTGTTAAAATTAGCGACAGAGCGTATTGAAGTCGAACAACGTGGCAAACCTTGGGAGAGTTGATCTGAGCGGGAAACATTAGACGAGGGACAGTAAACTTGTCCAACACTCACGATAGGGGTTCCAGAAAGCACCCATCTCCTTTGAGCAGTGAGTGCACATACTGCCATAGCCATTTTCGTCCTAGGGTTCCTGATGTTGTGTCCTTCGTCCAGGATAATTCTCTGAATACCCCACTTGAGTTTGCCAGAAATGATCAGCAACAATTCGTCACTCACCTTCCATTTCACACCGAATAAACCCTTTGCATTCTTTCTCTTCTTCTTCGCAGGTCCTCCAGCCAAGTCAGGCTGCGAGATGACGCTAAAATCGGCATCGCCTGTGACAACCTGATATGTGGTGATCACCACGTCATGCGTCATCAATTGTTGAGGTGTCATATTGCGTGTGGCACCGTAATAAACACAGGTGGACAAGGTACCTCTGACACAGTGTTCTTTGATCTGTTTCTCCCAATTGGATATTACAGAAAGCGGGACGACTGTCATAGAGAATTCATGGGATGAATAATGTAACGATTGCGATGTTACGCACCGACAAGAGTACTGTTGCTGTACTCCTTGGGTATGTCATGCTTTGTCGCAAGGATAAGGGAAATCATGGTGAGCGTTTTACCCTAAATAAGGTGTCAGGTGTCTGTGCTTCTCTTTTCATCATGCTACCTACTAAGCCCATGCTATCGGCTACCAAGGCGCCTCGGCCAAGCTCCGGAGGTGATTTCATGTCTTGTGGAGTTTTAGTGGCAACTACAGCGGAATAAGTGGTCAGATAATTGTCTCTGGGTCAGCCAAATCCGGCGTACGGTTAAAATAATATGACTGGAGAAAAAAAGTATATTTTAGTTTAATCTAAATCTGTAATCATGATAACACACCTTGTCACCTGCCTTCCTGCGTTGCCAGAATTGGACAGGGCTATCCGATTCCTTGTCGGGCAACTTGGGATACTCATGGTCGATGCACCACTGAAGGGCTTGACTCTAAGACACAACTTGTCAGCATGCAATTGCAGCTATTAAATGAATCATTCACTTGATGCTTTAACAAATCCACAACAAGTTCCCCACTGGCGATGCCTGGCGGATTGGGGTGGACGGGGAGATTTAAGAGATCAACAGTTAGAATCAGTGTGTCGAGCAACGAGGCACGTCGATCTTCATCAGCTACTCTCTCGAGACTGTTCAGCATTGCGTTAAGTTCCGCAGCTCTCGCATACGCTTCGTTCTGCTTTCTGAACGCCTCTTGTTGTGCCTCATTCATCACCCCATGGATCTGACTAGGACCCGGCATCGCAGGGGCGAAAGATACTCCAGAGACTTGAGCCTGATTGAGTCCTGGCATTGCAGCCGCAAAAGATGGCCCCGGGACTTGACCCTGGCTGAGTCCCGGAATCGCAGGTGCGAAAGACGCTCCCATTCCAATCTTTGCACGTTGTGGGAAACCCCCTTGTTGAGGTGTAGCCCAAATAAGCATCGGCTCCAGCATATCTCGTTTGTCAGATGGTCCATAGATATTCAATGACCTACCAGTCATCGGTTAAACTGGCAAGTATCGAGATGGATATACGCACATAGACAATGAATAGCTGAAACCGCACACTGTCGAAAGAAATACTTAGTTTACGTTCCCAAGCTGAGTAGGAAGAACCATACGATTTCCCTGATGCATGACTCCTTCGACTGTGATTAACCTCCGATCGAGCAGTGGGGCTAGCCGAGTCGCAGCATTTTTTGGGATGTGTCCCACTTGTGCCCCACCGATGTTCTTGACTTGAATCGCATTCCTTTCAGTCTGGTTAGAAACTAAAATAAAACACGGAAAAGTAATATCCCATACCTGTCGTATGGATTATTCGGCTCCCTAACGAGTGTGACTTGTTCTCCAGGTGCCACAAGACCTGCATATCGAGTGAGCACCGTACAACCTGTTGTTTGTGTCAAGATATTTACCCTTGTAGTATTGCACACCCACTATACTGGTCTCCAGGACACAATACAGCTCATCAGCGGATTCTGGTTCACCGGCCCCGACTTCCTCATATTCCTCGCCAGGTGAGCTACGCGTGCTTTGTGTATTTTTTACTTCGGATTGACCAAGCGAATGAGAAGCCTCAGGCTGGTATGGTCTTTTTTGACCAGCCACAGCATTGGATAAAGCGATAGATCTAACTGCAGGCACAACAGCTGTCGCAGGAATGTCCGCAGGGTCTACGCATTGATTCGCGATAGCCCGTCTAACCTTTTGCTGGTCCTCATATCTATGCAACTATTCGTCACCGTCCCACGCCCAAGGGTAAAGCATATGCGCACTTGATGGAAGTGAACCCAGCGACGCTGCTCAAGTCGGTGACGGCAAGTTCGCGCAAGATGTCTGGGGTGACGCAACCCCTGTTTCGTTAATGCCGATTTATCTCAGCTTTTTCACAGGATGATGCCGAGTTGACAAAATGCTCACCAATGACGCCAGGAAACTGTTTCACCAAATTCTCCTTTTACGATCTTACCATACCTCAAACTACCCACGGGAATTAGAGCGCCCATACACGGTGGAGGTCCTTTGCACACCGCGCGTGCACTTCGGCTATACTGTATTGACTCCTATAAGCGCGATGACGTCGAGCGTTACCGACTACACTTACGTCTATCGCATGCGCCGACATTGTTGTCTACGGTGTAACGGCGAGGGTGGATATATGCAACCCTAAAAAAAGGTTAAGCCTGTGGTCGCCGTTGTCGGGAAGGAAGCTTTGCAAGTCTGTTTGTCCCTGTTTAGCCAAAACGCGACGCGCTAATGTATCACGTGAGGCGCGACTCATCTTTGTCACTTTTACAGCAGAACAACGTCGCAGACAGCATGGTCGAGTTCGAACGCTCCATTAGAACCTCAGACAACCCTGCGTACGACCCAGATCAGGATGCAGCGGAAAAACGCGATATTCGCAAGAAATACCGTCTTCTCGAGAAGAAGACAGGAGGTGCGTCTGACGCGTTGTTCTCCTCCCGGAACATGCGCGATACAAATGTTGACGCACAGAGCACATGAGGCCGCAGGACCACGACACTGAAGATCTTGCCGGCCAGATCGCAGAGGCAGACGAGTTGTTTTCCAAAGGTGTGCATACTCATGCCGTCATATGGTCATTACCTCTTTGAATCTGAAACGCACATCTTATGTAGTCAAAAATCCGACCGAAGCAACGCTCGACTCGACTGTACTTCGGAATGTCTCAAGCATCGGTGCGCAAAAGGCGCGCGCAATGAAACTCGGCTCAGCTGCGTTTGACGCTGATGACTTTGTGTCGAAACTCATTAGTTTTATGGGTGGTAGGCAACGTTTCGAAGACGAAGAGGGGGACGAGATGGAAGGAGTGGAGGAGGTTCTGCTTGACTGGGACAAGATAGGTCGCAAAGCCCTAGCAAAGAGCAGAAGAGTGCCTGTCACTGGATTCATGTAACCACCTTCCTCCCTTTCCCACCCATCTGCCTCACTGATTGATACTAAGGCTAGGCCCTCTCTCGCTAGAACAAAAGAAACGAGCTCCTAACAAGCGTTCGAAGCAAGAGAAAGTTCAAGAGGAAGAACGTCGACCTCAGGAAATAAAGGAAGAAGATATCAAGAGATCCGACAACGAGACGACGAAGAATGTCCTCACGGTGCGTTGACTTCTGGGCGATCAGAGTCACACTGCTCACGACAGCTCAGATAAAAAACATTCTTCAAGAGACTGGCCCTATCAACCTTTTCCACTTTATCGTAAATCCAAAAGATTTTGCACAGTCTGTGGAGAATCTCTTCTATCTTTCGTTCGCCATCCGTGACGGAGAAGTCGCATTCGAGATCAACGAGGAAGGTGAACCTCTCATCAGTGAGTGAAGAATTCATGTCTCGCCTGTCTCCGGTTGGAGCAAATCCTTAGTGTGTTGTGAAACGCCGACTATGGAAGAAAAGGCTGCAGGCCTTCACGCTCGGCAGATGGTGTTGGAATTCGATATGGCCACATGGGAGGTAAGGTCTTTGAGCCACTGCAGACACCAAATTCAAGTTAATTTCCCATGATTTCCAAGCGCGCCATAGAAATTTGGAACATTACCGAATCACAGATCCCCCAGCGTCCCCCCGCAAAGACCAAGATAGGCGACAAGTGGTATGGTTGATACTTGCAGAATATAATTGTCCACCGGGTCATGCACCATCACTTCCAACCTCCATATCGTACTGTCCAGGTAATCTTTCGTCGCAATTTTGTTAGCATCCACATCATCATTTAGATACACGTGTGGTCATAAGAGGAATGTAATAAAGCTCATACATACTTGATGTTTTTTTTTGTTCGCAAACTCATTTTCCTTGGCTCACGTTGACCTGAGCCCCTTTGTCAATATGAACACATGTATTTTAAGGCTCGAGCGCCGTTTTGTCGCGATTTTGTTAGATATCCGCATTACTTATTGTCGTATGGCTACACATGTCGGTATAGAGAATGTCATGCTACAGATGATGCTTGAGGATACATATGAGTAAAAACCGTTAAATGAGTGAATAATGTCAATGAGATTCAAATGAATTCAACAGGAAAAAGAGGCGTCCCTCAAGGGTTGGTGACTAGCATGACGTACGAGGCTTGAAGTTGAACTTCTTGACGCCATTAGTATCGTAGATCCCGTACCCGGGCTCTTGACTGTCGGAATAAATGTGTGCAAACCACCCGATGCCCCCACCAGGTGCGTTCTTGAAATCACTGCAATGCTTGTCAAGTAGTTCATAGTATTGCTGTGATTAACCTGTCAGCTCGTGAAGGCGTGATACTCAGAAAGTTGCAACACACCTGCTCGTTGTTGACGCTCGCAACTGCAGCCAGACTGTTGGCTTGAACGCCTTGAGACGTAACGGATGGCCAGCCATTCTAACGAAAGTTTCAGAGGAAGGATTCCGGGCTTCTGAAAGACATACCTCGTCAAGATACATCTTCTTACCCCCACCATGTTTGATGAACCACTGCATATCAATCTCCACAAGTGGCCATGCGAGTGCTCCCTCTGTCGCAAGTGGTGAGAAGAAAGGAAGCATGTGAACATTGATGTAGTCAATTGCGTTGAGCACATCTTGAGCACCACCGCGCTCCTGGTATCCATATGCAAGTTCAGAAACCGTGACGGGGATTCGAACGCCCGCGAGCTGAGCTTTGGCAGATTTTACTTGGGAAGCGAGCTCAGAATGGGGAAGGACGTTGTCAAACAAGGGCTCGGAACCGAACTGCACCCCACGCGTGATGAACTTGGCCTTGGGGTTGGTGGTGAGAGTGTGGAGGAGCGAATCACGACGTGTCTGCCACTTGTCACTACCATCAAAGCCAAACTGTAGATCTTCAGGCACTGAAACGGATCTCATAAAACGCGAAACATACCCATATCAGTGCTTGAACTCCGAGGCCGTTGTTCCATGCAGCATCCACGACATCATCGCTATACAGTTGTGAGAACTAAAACAAAATAGAACTTATTTGGAAAGCGGACGAACTAGAATCCAGGATTGTCGCATGCGCCGTAGAGACGAACATACCTGCCATTGAAGTTTTTCTTGATATCAGCAAAGTCTGAATTAAGCTGATTGGGGCTCTGGCCTGAAGTGATGTCAGTTCATGGTAGGTAGAGTGCGAGGACACCGAGACCGACATGTAGTAACCTCGTAACTGAAACCCATAAACGCGTACTCGGTGTCCATGGGGCACCACCAGTTATCGAGTGACTCGGGAACATCTGACGGCATTTGGAAATCTGATGCCGGAAAGCAACTAGACGAAGTGGATGGTGAACTCGAAGGAGAACCAGAGCTCGATGGAAAAGGCGGTGCCGGCGCGCTCGAGGGGCTGCTGCTAGTTGGGACAACTGTGGCTGCAATCGTCGAGGTGGGGCCAGGACTGGAAGCAATTGAACTATGTGATGAAGTGGTACTGTGTCCTTTGCAGTTTCGCGGAACCGGCCCGGCGATCACAGTGTCGAAAATGATTAAGAACACAAGACAAGAGAAATACAGTGAAGAAATCATTGTGAAGAAAGGGAGAAAAATGAATGGAGGTACGCTCAACGTACTTGTCGGCAGAGACAGTGAAGGGATAGTAGCTGCTGCAAGACATGGAAGGACTCTTCATCGGTTTTATTGTGTACGCACAATAATGAGTGGTTGTCATCGAGTGTGGTTGAACAATTAGAATTTAGAGTGGACTCATCTAAGCGAGCGGACCACGTCTGGGAGAAATTGCATTCCGAACGGTTCCGCCCAAACGTCAATGGAAATCTTCCGGTGGGTCCTCGCAGCGGAGTGGGACAAAAGCCGTTCATTCCATCCTCGACTACGCGACTTCTCGCAGAGGAATCATATCACGTTAATGTGTTGGTGCGTCTGTTGCTCGGAACTTGGAGGCTGTTTCTCGTTGCTGACGCACTGCAAAGTCAGAGGGCTAAGAATGGATTTTCTATAGGCTAGAACGATTGCCGAGAGGATCTTTTACTGATTGAACGACTCCAGTGTCGGTAAAGTCATTCGTAACCATGTAACATTGTTGAGTGGCCGTTGTTTTTCGGCGACTCCAACGGACCATGCCGCGAAAGCTGTCAGTGACTCTGGTAAGTGGTACACAGATTTATATCAATATGGCAGCGCGCATCCTAGCTCCATATCAACGCATTGGCTGCGGACATTGCCCACCAGTTCAGTCCTGTGGCAACTGTACGCCATGATGTGGCAACGTATTGCATTGTCTTCGCCAAATCCAGTCAACGGTCCCCTGACATGGCATTATAAATGGAGAACAACACAAAAGCGCAGTACACTCACTCCCCTCTTGCTCTTTACTCTCCAACGTTCCCCTTTAATCCCTGTTTAATTTATCTTTCTTGCCTGTCATGTTCCTAAGGCCTGCTTTCCTCATCGCCAGCGCTGGTCTCGCCGCGGCTGTGTCGTAAGTCGCACACTGGCCAGTCCCGTCCGTTTTTTAGCACTGACCTTGTTACACTCAGTCTCTCGAATTCATGTACTTCCGCCCTGCTTGCGGTTGCAGCCTCTCCCGATGCCACTTGCCTCGACTTTGCTCTCCTCGTCCCGCTCGCTGTATCGAACACCTCCACCACTTCTATCATCCCGTCTGTCAACTCTTGGTTGACCGGAATGTGTGCCCAGGGGCTATGCAGCAACTCTACCCTCCAGACCGTTGTGACGAACATTACGAATGGCTGTTCCAGCGATCTCGCTAGCGTTGGTCTGCCGACTGACCCTAATACACTGACGCCTACCGTCCAAGTTGCCTACCCTACTGTTCGACAAATCGCATGCTTGAACGAGTGAGTTTCCCTTTCAGCTCTACTCTCCGTGTCAGCTTATCATGAATAACATCACTCCACAGCACCTCCTCAAACACTCTTTGTGCGACTGAACTGCTTAATGACATTCAATCCTCGATTGGAATCACGCTTTCCATCAACAATATTGTCAACTTAATCACACAGGTCGTATCCGGAGCAAATATCACCATTCCTCAAAACGTAACTTGCTCCAACTGCTCGAAGGCTGCATACACAATTGCCTCCACTAACTTCCCGTCACTCTTATCCAAAGAGCAATCTGTTGTTCAGTCCGAGTGCGGTTCATCTTTCACCGGTTTGTGTCCTGACCAGTTCCGTCAATATGATACTTAGTCTCATGGATTTTAACAGATGGACAGATGCCTCCCAGCATCCAGGAGGCTACCTCGAACTCGACGAGTTCAACTGGTGGAGCTGCCTCTCTTTCCGTTAACAGCTTCAATGTTGGAGCAGCCATGCTGGTTGCTGTTTCCTCTGCCTTCACCATCTTCGCATGAAGCTTTCAATAAAAATTGCATGTGGGATGGGGATATTCAGATGACGTTATAAGAACGTCAAGCCCAAGGACTAGCTAGTAGCAATAGCTTCGTCTTAACTCACGTATCTTGAATGCTTAAGGAGTACTGGGTACTCATACAGCACTAATGGACACGTACTTTACTTCTACTTGGACGTTATCGTATTCGATTGATTTTCCCGAGCGTACCCATACTCTTGTTATGTCAGCATGCTACTTGAGTCACGCCATCTGAGTGAGCCTCGCCAAAGTACTT
The DNA here is from genome assembly GCA_019787685.1 of Chiua virens. Lineage (NCBI taxonomy): Eukaryota > Fungi > Basidiomycota > Agaricomycetes > Boletales > Boletaceae > Chiua > Chiua virens. Next base: position 515,297 of record JAHNUO010000003.1, read on the forward strand.
TTCACTCCAACCCTAATCCATCTACCTCGAGCCAGCAGGTAAAGGTTAAGGAACAAACTCTCTACCACCAGCGATGTCGGCGACGTCCACGCCGCGTTCTGCGCGGTTCGATCTTCCCCCATGCCCCAGCCCTCGCCACCTCGACTGCAACCGACACTGGCCTCGCAGAATGGACAAATAGAATAAAGGCAATGCAACGCCAGGTCGATGCCGACGATGAGGCCGAACAACGGTGTTTAGAAGAAGAGATCATGAGAGCCAGGCTAGCAAGAATGAGGAGGAGCAGGACTGGCCAGAGTGGCGATTTCGGTGTGGGCATGCATGGGATCGATTTGTGTGGGTGATCTGGCTTATGACAGCGACCCGAATACTTGTCCTGACGGCTTGGGCCGCAGCTAAGGAGCTCCAGGAAAGCCCATCACATGTGGAGGGCGACCTGGGGACGTCTTCGTCTGAGAAGCCGTCAGTATCGGGCGTCTCGTTGCGGAAACCCGCACTGAAATCACCACTGAACGGGGTGAAACAAGCGCCTATATCACTTGCGGCATTCATGGGGGGTAATGCAACCGGACCTCGACTCAAGCGGCACGAGCCACAGGTAGATGCGAACGTTGCCTATGATGGGCGGGTGGATCATGGTCCTGTACACCCGATATTTGGTCGTGGGGGTGTTGCAATGCCAGGCATGGTTGGACGCGATGTTGCCGCTGCTCCGCCGTCGCCGACGCCTTCTGCGTCGACCTCTGTGTCACAATTCCCTTTGCCCAGCCCAGCCACGCAGTCGGCATCGGAGGAGCCGCTTCGTGCACGTACTATGAGCATCTCAAATGTCGCTCGCAAGTACGTCGAGAAAATCGAGGAGCAGGCCACCAGTCCGTCCTCGTTCCCCAAACCATCCGGCCTCGCGATCCGTGAGCGTCGCCAAAGTACACCTCATGGTACCTCTTCAGAACTCAAAGTTATTCCTACTCCCTCATTTCCTTTCCGTCCGTTGTCTCAAAACCTTGGCAGAAGGGCCTATCTCGCCAGCGAAGAGCTCAATGACGGAATCACTTTCTATGCCCTGTCCAAAGACATCGACCGCTTCCGAAGTACGTCCCAATACTCCCATGGCTGATTCACGGCCCAAGACACCAGGGATCGCCGAGGCACACTCGGAACTCCCCACAAAGACCATTGTCGATGAGCCACGTGCTAAAACGCCGGGTACAGATGTTACGCGAGCAAAGACTCCCATCCAATCCAGCCCTACGCGCACAAGTTTCCCTGGTGCGGCGCCATGGCAGACTCCTCGACACCAACCATCTCCCCAGCTACCATCAACGTCGGCCATCCCTTCGAAATCACCAGGACCCCCATCGCCCTTTCGTGGCACGCTTGCGCCACAGCCTCAGCGTGGTGCATCCCCTGGATTCTTGCGTCCACCTGGAAATTCATCTCTCAAGGATCCTACACCGAGTATTAGCAGACTACAAGGTCGTGGGTTCGTCCAGAGCATCGTTCAAGCGAGCGATAGAATCAGTGGTGATCCTCAAGCAAGCCCATCTGCTGCTCCGAAGCACGTATTCCCCTCTACGTCGCCTGCACCAAGTCATGGCGGTAGCGAGGTGCGAGAACAAGGTGCCAGACGCGCTTCTGTGCTCGATCGATGGACTCCTGTGATGAATGGCAGCGGCAGCGGTGCAGCAACACCTCCTAAGAGCGCCACGCCCATGAGATCCCACACTGCTCATGTGCGCACCAAGTCAGGGCAAGGGACAGGACATCTCGACTGGTCAAGACGCACGACACAGGGACATTCCGTGCGCAGCTCAGTTTCACTTCCTGCGATACCCAAGACGCCATCCAAGAAATCGGATGGTTTTCCCGCCCAAGGCTCGCAAGAGAGCCTGGGTTCTTCTAGTACGATGATATCCTACATCAAACCTACCAAGACCGGAGACGACCCCGTTATACCTGATGTCGATGAATTGGGTGTCAAAGCATCAGATGGAGGGGTTGAAGTTGGAGGGGCAGGGCAGGGGCAGGGGCAGGGGTAGGGGCAAGTATAGATCACGGGGCTGTAACTGGGATCAAGGCGACCCCAAGCAAGGCGAAGACGCCAAGGGTATCGGCATCACCATTGCCTTCGTCGCCTGGCAAACCACTGAGTCATGTGCGTCCTCTTTGGTGACACTGAGCTGAATCGATGGTTGATGGATGCCCCTCTTGCGTTTTTTGGGTTTGGTTTAAACTGGGTGCTTATACCACACGTCGATTAATGGTGTAATGCTGCCTGGATCGTTATTAATGGCATGTTTTCCCTACTGGCCAATCGTCTCCGTCTACCGTGCGGTGCTTGTGGATAGCCTACCAAGGATAGGGCCAAGAAGCCACGTAAAACGAGATTCGAAGAAGGACCACAGTCCGGTGGTCCCAAGGTTCCAGGCACCGAAGTGGCACCCCCGTCTCCCAATCCGGCTGTACTATCGTCTACAGGTCCCGCTCCGAGTCTCCCAAACACGTCAACCACACGTACCTCATTTGGCCTGGGAACTCCCAATCTAGAGCAGAGTCTCCTGTGAAGATCAACCCTCCCAGCAGTAGTGCTGCTGGGAAGGTCACTGACCGTTGGACGGAGCCGACGCTTATCGGGATCAAATCCACGTCAGGGTCGTCGTCACATTCACGGGCGAACAGACCGTCATCGAGTGCGAAGCCGGTTGGTGGTGCCGCCGGCATGGTCGGGCGCCGGGCACTACCTGGCCTCGCTAATCCTACCACAGTAGTGGCAGCAGGCAAGGACGGGAAACAGACAGGCAAGGACAAGGAGGAATGCACCACCGTGCCTCCGTCACCGACACGTCACACCCGGATCCCGAGCACGGGGAATAGAGCACTCGTGATGGAGGTTGCGCAGGCGCTGACCGAGGCAGCCCAGCAGCAGGACAAGGAGAAAGAAAAGGATGAGAAAGAGAAGGATAAAGTGATCGCGGGGGGCGCTTCACTTGCCGCCCGTGGTTCCACCGCGACGTGCCAGGTCCCGAGTACGGGTCTGGGTGGTTTGCCGGGGGAGAAACGCAAGTCGAGCTACGAGCGGTACTCGGCGATTGCGATGCCCCCGTTGGCGGAGGAACGGACGCCGGCAGTGACGCCGGCGCACACGATGTCACGGAATGTGGGGCAGAGCGTGATCAGCGACAGAATCATCGACGAGAGTCCGCTGAGTAGTTTGCGCGTCGAAGCAGCGGGAGATAATGAGCAACGACCATCATCGGTATCGTCGAAAGTGCACATTGGTGAGGACCATCAGCCCTTATTGCCTTTGCGGAGGGTTGGGCTCAAATAACGTGAAACCAAACAGATCATGTCGAGGAACCGTTGCCTAGTGTGGACGTCGCAGCCTTGTTGCAGATGGAGCGGCGGGCCGAGTTCGTGCCGAATCCAGACTTGCGCACGGTCTCAGTCGAGGTCATGTCCATCGTGCATACGAGCGCTGTCCCCGTCCAACACGATCCCGAGTATGTTTTATGATGCCGAGGTACTCGTCATTGTGAACCGTGCCAAGTCTCGCGAGAGCGGACTGGTGACGACCCAGGTGTGGTGCTGGAAGGGTAAGAGATGTCGCTTTGGGGAGAAGGAGGAGAAAAAAGTGGGTGAGCTCGCGAGGCGGTACGGGACATCGGCGGTTCGTGTTGCTCGTCGGACGCCACGGGAATGAATTGATGAGATTTGCGTGTAGGACATGGTCGATCAGCAACGCGAGCCTGCGGAGCTCGTGCATACTCTCGGAGGGCGACTCGCGATACGTCAGGTGAGGCCGGATGCAATTCGAGCGCGATTATTGGCTCAAATGTTTTGCAGGGCACCAGAGCCCATTGGTCCTCCGAGAATACTACGATGCATATCGTGAGATCGAGTGAAGGTCACATCTTGATTGATGAGATAGATCTTGTACGTTTTCTTTTCTTGTCCACACGATTAAACCAAAACACTGACGCTATCCGCCGCCAGAGCATTCGAAACCTATGTTCCGGATATAGCTATTGTATCACCATCTTGGATAATATCTATGTGTGGCATGGTTGTGGTTCGGTGTCAGCGGAACGGGACGCAGCCCTCCGATATGCACAGGGTATGGCTGCTACGGGTACGCTGGTGAAGGAGCTCGTGGAGGGCGAGAACGATGGGGATGATGAGATGTTCTGGATGATTATCGGGGAGGCTGAATCCTATGCCAAGGCTGACTATTGGAGGTGGAGGAGCAGCGTTGTACCACCTGAACCTCGCTGTTGGATTGTAGATGTTGCGAACCTGGACACTCCGGTAAGCGTCACGCGTCACAAGTACTTTTCCGCTACTGAACACACTGAATGCTAATGCCAGTTCTCCAGATCCGCCCAATTCTGGCTGCGTGTGCAGAGATGGTGCAGCAAGGATCCGTGTACATCATTGACTGCTTTTGGGAGTTCTTTGTCCTCGTGGGCAAAGATGCCCGAGCGAAACGATCGGATATCACACTCGCCATCAACACGGCAATGGTGCGGATCTCGTTATCTTGCTGTTCCGGAACCCCTGTAACCGATTCGTTTCTTAGGAAATGGCACCGCTCGTCGCTGCTTCTAAGCCGTTCTCGCCAACGGTACACGTGTTGATCTTGCCGACACAGCTGCCGCTGGATATGCGGCTTGCCTTCCGTAACCTTGACGAGATGGCCCTGGTGAGTCATGCTAACCCTTGTCTGTGACATACTTATCGAAGTTCACTTTCGCATCAGAACGGCGGGTTCATCCCGGACCACATGAATATTCTATCCACGCCAGAGGCTCTCGAGCATGTGGGTCGTGCATTCACCCGATAAGCGCTTAGTATACTAAGTGAGACATGGACGTCATAGTTGCGTACGTCTTCATGGGATCGATCCGCATTGAGGGATCACACGATGCTCCCTCTGGGACTCGATTCATCACAGGTGCCGTTACCATGACGCCCCAGTTGGGTAGTACTCAGCCTGGGGGTTTAAGTTTAAAACTTGGATGAATTCAAACTTTGAGTAGAGATACGCGGGGTGCCTGTTACTCCGTTCCTGCCCTTTCATTTATAGTAGCGCTCTAATTGTAATTCGCTGCTTTGTTACCGCTCAAGCGCGAAATGTTGATTGATTGGGGCACAGCTTTCTGGGACCTGACGATGACATCACATTGTCGGAGTGGAATATATGAAAGACCGCCTCTCGAAACTTGAAGCCACAACTGTACGACTCTATCCCTGGCATCAATCTATGTTATTCCGCTCAACGACTCCTCGCATGCCCCAACTTTCAAGCTTCTAAGTTCTACTTGAAGGGCCTTTCTCCGGCCCAAATTTCTTTGGACCCATCATCGATCTCTGCTGCCTTGCTAAGGTGTCCTCTGTCCTTCGATGGAGATCGAATTCCAACGTGTTTATGATCATCTTGGCCGTGCACGAGTGCTGAAATTACATATCGCCGTTTGCGATGACTTGCAGTCGGGGAGGGTCGTGCACGGAAAGGGTGGGATTGACAGTACCGCATATATGCATTGCCGAATCCGGCCTTTGCACCTTAAGATTCGTGACAGTGATTATCGAGTCCCCGCTGCAATGTTCTGGGTGGATTCAAGTTTAACCGATGTATTGTTCAAGCGTCAGGGGTCAGTCGTTGATCTTTGATTGGAGGGATCAGATCACAATTCGAGGCTATGACGTCTTTGCTTCCAAGTTCTTCTGCTGACCGGCCATCCACCGAGCTAGATTATGACGATTGGTTTGTGGAGCCCGCGCTTTAGGAACTCCACAAAGTTGGTTATTAGTAGATGATCCTCCGAGTACCATATCTTGTATCGCAACAATCAGTACCATTCAAGTGTAGAAGAATATTCTCTTGGAGGGAGCCGCGACGCTCGGATTCCCTTTGCAGAAGACGTGCACCTTGCATCTGAAACACCATCAGCTCGTCTTTCGAGTCACCGCCACGCCTTGTCTGCCATTCACCATGAAGGACACTTCCCGTCCGAATCCAAGGTCCCCCTCCCGCCCTGCTCCCTACAGGAAACGCAAGGCCTCTAACTACGTCATTCCTACTCGCGGGACGCGTCGGGCTCAGGACGTATCCCAGCACCGGAGCCAGAGGCCAGTTTCTCCCCGTGCTCAAGAACGAGCACAAAACTCACGTCGTGACGAGGTACCGACCCTCGCTGCGCGGACCCCTCCGCGGACGACGAACGCAGTTCTCTCTCCAAGACAGGAGGGGACCCGTGTTACCCCTCATGCTCGGAAGTATACAGGCACAAACGGGTCCGAGTCGGCGCGCGAGCGGCCTGAACCAGCGCATACAGTCTCTTTTAGCGTACAGGCAGATATACCGGGCCCGTCCCTGCGGCTTCCTCTCACCTCTGCGCCGCCTATTATCACTACTTTCGCCGCCAGTGATCGAAAGAAGACAGAGTCCCCGCCTCCTGGCTCGGTGACCGCGTTCTTGCGCAGTATTCAACTTCCAGATAAGCCTGAGCCTGCCAGCGCACCAGTCACTTGAAACGGAAATTTCTCTTGCCCCCCCTTCTCCCCGCCCGCCGCCAGCTACTACAGACAACACTAACAATAGCGCATATACGAATGGAAATGGTTACCAAGTCAGCCTTGCATATAAAGGACATTCTTTTACTTATGAACTCTCCGCACTCCCTGATGATCCAAAGGCCACGATCGCGTTGCTCACTCTCACTAAAAGTGATCCAGGGCCGTATATCCTTGTCGCCGCACACTATCGGCGTACGGGCCGCTCCAGGGCCGCATGTGCCGTGATAAGATCCCTGCTTGATAACTTGGCCAATCCAGCCAATATCGAGAAAGGGAAAGAAGACGGTACGCCTTATGCATGTAATGCGAATCCTCTTAGTTTGAGAATACCTTCATAGCAACACCCATTCCCGCCTCGGACACTTCTACAGTGGCTTTGCCTTGTGCAGGCACACCTTGTCCCAAGCTACCCAACTCCACAATACCTGTGTTAAATCGTGCGGATACGCGGCCGGCGATGTTGCTTCTGGCAGCGTGCGAGTTGGATATCAGCCGGGAGCATCCTGACGGTCCGGAGAGCGCAAGCCATGCATCTACTGCGCACGACCTATTTCGTGCCGTCTATGGGACCGTGAACGATGCCATCATTGCTGGAGCGGTACTTCCGCCACCCAAGAATGCGCTCGGACTTGATTTTTCCAGTAATGGAAATTGCTCATCATCTTCGTTATCTGATTCAAACGGTCCCTCGCCGATCATTACATTACCACCCGGTCAAGAGTCGCTGGCGCGCGTCAAGAATTTGGAAAACGAGTTGGACGCTGCGTATGTAACACACAAGAAACTGCGAGAGAAGCTCTATGTGTCCGATAATCGTTTGTTGCGTGCCGAGGACAAGGTGCATGATTTGGAGTCTCATTCTCGGGAGGTGCGTATGCGGTTGGACGCATCGCGGGATGAAAATTGGGAGTTGCGTCAGCGACTGGCCGATTCTGAAAGGAGGGCGAGAGAACTGGCCCGCTGTGCACCGCCTTCTGAGACTCGGGTCTGGGGTAAACTCAAGGATTTGTTATTTGACAATTTGAGCGGCGGCGTGCGTGGCGAGTGAGTGGCCTTGTCTTCTCCCTCCCTCTCTGGATTGGCATCCGAGTCTTCTTTTTTCCTTTCTCCACATATCGCATTCCCAGCATTTGCATGATCCCATGTACTAGTACCACAAATTCTCGGCATGGACCAACACCGCGCATACCTTATAGAGGTCGTTTATACGATACACAGCAATTTCTACATTATCCTCGCAGATGTAGCACATTGAAGTTGTAGTTTTTCAGCAGCCAGACAGGGTGTCATTGACTGGAACTAATTTCCTGGCAACCTTGAGAGGATTTGTTCCAATTAGCTTCGGTATAGTGGCGGTACAATTCGGAGTCGAGGTGAGCGTTACGCTTGTAAGATGTACAATTGCATCTACCCGAACATACTCGAGGAGGTGAATAAAAGATCCATGGTGAGTGGGGTTCCTACTCATGAATTGAACTGACAACGAGATCAGATTCTTTACTCAAGATCACAGCCAAGGCCTACTTACTGCGGTCAAGTAAGATTCTGCAACCGTACGTGCCCGAGCATTGAGACTGAGTTTCATCTCGCTAATTTCTCTATCCACTTCTTCCATAAACCTGGGGTTTGGGGTAGAGATTACTTCCAGGGTTTTCGACAGATCGGGAAAGGATGCCTACTGGATGATGAAATCGACAACCTTGTGTTTGAGCATCGTTTCCGAATGAACGTTGGTGATCAAGAAGGAAATATCATAACCCTTGAGAGACAATCAGCTGCTTCGATCTCGTCATGTCGATCTAAACTTTACTGGGACGGGTTTCCTGCGCAGCACGATGAAGCTCTCCGCGCGCTGCATCATGAAGCGCGTGAATTTGTGACATAGGATGCGTTCGATTTCGTCTGCTTGTTTGATCTTGATGCTCATCCGGATCGAGTTGACGGAGGGCTCGATCAGCACGCGCTCATTCTCATTGCGTGATATCGTGAGGGGGTTGAGGAGGACTTCTTTTGATCCACTGGTGTGTGCTCTGAATATTAACGAGGAAATCGTAAGTATGTAACGTACCGAGCTTCGACCTCTGGTTTGTTGTGTCGCTCGACGACCTGGTGCATGTACATGAGATCAGCGTGATATGTTTGAAGATACAGAACATACCTGCGATGAAAAGTTTTCGAGGGTGAGTGCTGCGGTGAGCGACGATCTGACTGCTGCGAGATATGGTCTGAGTACGTTTGACTGTATGAACGCGTCAGTTGATCTCGTCAACGGACATGGGGACGTCGACACTGACCATCTCGACGACGAGGAGTAACCCGTACCTTGAGCGGAGTTTCAAATTCCCATTACATCAAGTACTTGAGTTTGATTTTTTCTTCTAGTTTGACACTACACTTGCTCTTCAAAAAACGTCATGGTCGTCGCTATTGCACCCTGGTACGTGTCTTATACATGTTTTCGAACACACACTGACTACTCTGTAGGAGTATCGTGTTGACGCCTGGCGAACCCAAGGTCATCATCCCTCAGGGCGACCTTCAAATAAAAAACGCGGCTTTGCCCGACGAGCTGAAAGATGCCAGTGCCAGGACGTCCGTCAAGCTCACCTACCAGAGTCTCTCCTCGCTTGACGGCGACGGGGATGATGAGGAGGATGAGGACGACGAGCCACCAACAGGTCCCGCTGTGACCACTGTTCTCTGCTCGCTCACCCCCGGCAAAGTACGCGTTCTTTTCTCATTTTACACAGTGACGACGCGTCTGATGTGTCCCCTAGATCGAGCAGTCGAGTTGTGAGATTATTCTCGAGCAAGATATGGAGTATATCCTCGAGGCTGCTGGCAAAAAGTGAGCGCATAACGCGTCGCGTGCAGACGCACGGCTGATCACGCTTCTCATTTTTGTCAGCACGATCCATTTGTATGGCAACTACATTGGTATGATAGAGTGTGGCTTTATTTCGTGTTGTCTCAACGCGTGCCATTACACCAGATCAAAATCCCGTCGATCAACCGCCGTTCGGATCGGACGTGGATTCGGAGGATGAAGAAGAAGGCGAGGATGCCTTCAACCTAGGTGAAGTTAGCTCGGACGTCGAAATCGAGGTCGGCGCTGACGAAGTTGCCCTTGACGAGGAAGGCGATGCCGCCGAGTGAGTTCAGGCAATATTCGTGTATATTGATGTTTCTGATTGTCTCTCTTCAGTCGCTTTGAAGAAGTACATGAAGAGGAGGAGGCACCCAAAGTCCTCAAGCGTCCTCATGACGACTCTATGGAGATTGATGGACACGAGCAGAAGTTATCGAAATCACAGAAGAAAAAATCGGCTAAAAAACTCAAGGGTGAGGATGGTCAAGCTGTCCCCGCTCCCGAGCCGGAGAAGAAGGAGAAGGGGAAAAAAGACAAGGCAGAGCAGAAGAAAGAGAAGACCGAGAAGAAGGGCGGCGAAGTGAAGGAAAGGGGAGACAAGAAGGTCCAACGTACCCTCGAAGGAGGTGTCAAGGTTCGGGATAGCCAGATCGGCACAGGTAAGATGGCGAAGAAGGGCGACAAGCTTGTGCTACGTTATATCGGCAAGCTTCTCGATGGCAACATTTTTGACCAAAATACCAAGGGAAAGCCTGTATGTCGCAGTTATTGTGATTTTTCTGAGTTACTTATGGCTGTCTGTAGTTCGTTTTCAAGCTCGGACAGGGTGATGTTATCAAAGGTAGGACAAAATACTTTGCAAGGGTTGTGTGTTGACCGTGGATTAGGATGGGACCTTGGAGTCGCCGGGATGCAGGTCGGAGGTGAACGCGAAATTGTGGTTCCGCCATCAATGGGTTACGGCAACAAGAAACAGGAAGGCATTCCCTCCAACTCCACATTAAAGTTCGGTGCGTTGCAGCCGATTGTCGGCCAAATTAAAAATTGATAGACAATATCTCATCAGAGGTGAAGCTCTTGGAAATCAAGTAAAACGCATGGGGTTAAGCCTCATCCTCGGTCCCCGGGTAAGGTGGAGGGAAGCTTGGGGTCACATGTGTGGTAGTCGTAGCGGTTGTGTGGGCATCCATATTGTGTCCATATATCAAATTTGACATTGCGCTATTTCGTTGTGTGCTCAGAACCCTGATCATCCTGGAGTGTGCTTGCCGTGCGGTCGCACTGCATCCTGGAGGACCCTGAACTACAACCATTCCGCGTGCCACGACGACTGAACACCACTTGAGGACAGTGGGGGAAGCTCGCACTGAAGCTCGCACGTCAGGGACGACGACTATATACGTTAGCACACATGGGGAGACGAAAGTAACCGATTTAACACGGGAAAAGAAAGGAACTCCTTTACCGTGTAAGTAAGGCCCGTAGCGGTCGGACTATACTGTGACAGTGGTAAGGGGTTGCAAGCCATGACACGGGTGAGGTGGCGGCCAGATAAATCTGACCATGTCAAGCACAACGTGTGTTTCTTCTTTCTTCTCTCTCTCTCTCTTCCATGTCGATAACAGCAACGAGGCGAACGTGCTTTGCGGCGTAACGGACAACGATAGCGGATCGGACATGTCAATGGGGTGGAGCGTCGGAGAAAGGAAACTGTAATTCACTCAACACGCTCGAAACGTTGTCCATAATGTTATAACACAGCTGCTATCGGACAGGGTTTAGACAGGTTTAATACGTCCCCCCGCACACGTAAAAGTATGAGCGGACCTTCGGTGTCTTATGACCCTTGAGACGATAAAATAAAATAAAATAAAACATCAAAAAAGAGGGAGATGAAGCATCGCATCGGAGCCAGCCAACTTCGTTCACGACTATTTCCTCCGAGCACGTGTCAGGGAAATTGACGCCGTCTACGGCCTCCCGCCTGCGGTGAGGGGAAGGTAGCTGCACGACAATACGTGGACAGTACGAGTGCGGCAACGGTCCGACTGTGGTTGACATTGGAGCCGCGATGCGGGTTTGAACGCTATTGGATTGCTGCGTTTATTGTTCATTTTGATCAGGATGAATCGGGATCATCGATTGATCGTTGCTGGTTGGACCAAAGGTGAAAACGTCACCTGCGCACGGTAAATCTCCCGAAAAATGCGTTGGCTGTGTTTGCTCGTTTGGGCTCGCGTAGCCAATTGGGGGAGGGGGCAGGTCAGTGGGTCGAGTGTGCTAAATGTGTTCCCATGAAGTGCAGACCTGACAGTGATATGAACAAGCGTGGGCCCAACACGGGGTTCAATATCCAATTCTGTCGGAAATATAACCGGTTGGCCATGTGGCTTTCCCCTGTTATAGCCCAGGACATTGCGGCCCAAACTTGGAAGGTATAATGGTAAGAGAGAAGAAGAAAAAACCCTATTGCGTTGAGTTGAACAATGGATGTAGCAGTCAGCAGCGCAGAACGAGTACGCAGCCGATGATAATGGTTGTTGGGTCCGTGATAGCGGCGAAACGGGACATCAAGTTGATGGTAGCGATATCGGAAAGTAGACGACAGTATTAAGCGAGGTGGCAGCTCGCAAGTAGAAGTCGAACAGGCAACAATGGGTTGGAACCATATGGTGCTAGTTGTGGTGGAAATTGGCTCGTCAATATAGCGAAACAGGAAGCTTTTCAGCTTGGGAAACAGAGGTTGCCCGCAAGTGATGCGAGAAGCGTGGTTGTACGAATGAACACAAACTGAGGATCATTGGGTGCGTTTCTGGAGCCGAACAAGCTTCCCCTAGTCGTGGTCGATAGGGCGCTCGGACACATGTCAAAAAACACAATCTTGTAAACATTACAACGCAATGCTCGTACCACACGGTTGTCGCATAGCTCAAGCGCCCGTTACAGCTCCACCACGATAGAAAATACTGGTAAAAAGCAAATCACTTCGATCGTTTCATTGTGTCTATACATCATGGGAGAAAGAGGCAGCTTAAAAGTGTGGTTGTCAAAGCTCGGCAAAATCACGTACCTCTTTGCGTCAGAGTACTATCATATAGATCATCTGAGTCATTGATGAAAGGAAGTGATCCACGAGGTCGTATTCCACTGCAATACTGAGATATTTTGTGGATCAGATGACCGAACATGAGCAGGGACACGGAGACTCGCCTAAGTGATCGAGGAGACTAGCGATGAAACAACAAAAAAAAGTCCCTGATCGGAACAGAGGTCATACCTTGACCACTTGTCGGAAGTGACTGTCTCATCTCATCAAAAACAGGATAAAAATCAGGCTTCAAATGGGGACAGATGGGTGCGATAAGGGAGAGAAATTGTGGTGGAAAGGGTGGCGCCTTTCGGAGAAAAGAGTGAATGCAACCACCGACATATGAAAGTCCGAAATCATCTGAAAACTCAGATAGAGGGGAAATTGCCCTTCTACGGCGCGTTGAAGGGTAAAGGGAATGTGATCCGAGGCGACAAATGAGCTCCATCTTTCAGAACAATGGGTGCCTGTTGCTGCTTTTGCAACAAATTTTTTCCATGACCCACCTATCTGGGTTGACGGTCTAGGGCCATATGTCACTGATCTGAAAAAGAGGGTAAATTTCCGGAAATCAATAGACGGTCCAGGTGGTACTCTCGATATGGTCAACATGAAATAACGCATTTGCCGAAAGTCTCACCAGCACAATAGGTATGCCATCGCGATCGCGATTGGAAGGCGATAAACAACCGCTAACATGTTCTAAGACATCCTCATGGCGCAACAGTGTGAGGCCCAGAGACCTGGCGAACGGACACGAGTCCACTGGCCGCACGACTATAAAATTCCACCGGACGGTCAGCCTTACCCACTAAAACCCTCCCGACCATCCACTTCTCTGACTCCACCAATACGCCTCTACGGTCTTGTCGTTGTCGTCGCTCCATGCAACTAAGCCATGGATCACCCTACCTGGTGTGTACCTTCGTCGTTACCTACGCAGCTGGGTTACGGGGATTCATGGTGGCCACCGCACACATGGGCTGGTATATGCCACGAAGGACGTTGCGTTCGCTGGGATGTGCATTTGCTGCCGCATGGTCGGGGGCGCTTCCTTCCCATTTGTACTGCAGATTGAGGCCACTATTTCCTGGCTGATGTCCCAGTACATACCATGGGAATGGAAGATGCCTCGGACCATGCTACGTGAGTGTCAGCATCGCCGGGACCAGCGTTCTTGGACGAACGTACGCTCCACGTACGTATACCTTTCCCTTATGGGAAGACCCTCACCTGAACATCTTTGTCTTAAGTGAGACGGGGACGCAAGTCCAAAGGACTACCCGAAGGACATCGCCTATCATGATCCATCTAAGAAATCCGCTAATTTCCTTAGGCCACATCAGCATGGACAGACATGTCACTGAAGAACGAGAAATAGTTCTACCATGACACTACCCACTATTCACCTATGTATCTTGCATGTCGCAGCGGAGGTGACTCGCAACGAAGTCCTGTTGCGATGAAAACGGTAAATTTGCGCTTCCCAGCAATTCAATTATTTGATCCTTAATTAGGTTCGTCCGTTCGGCAAAACTTAATGTTGTCATAAGGTTTCGACATGTCTCTCGTTCGTCTTGGACGCTTGGTCTTGTCTACCTTAGCTGAACCTTCGTTAGAGCAGAAGGTGATGTCGATCAGGTAGATCTGAGCGGTGATGGGGTGCGGGGATTGGTTGCACGGCCTGGCGGCTCTAAACAATCTAGGTCGGAGATAGGAATGGTCATTTTCAGCTGCTGACAATTGAACTCATTCCATCTCTTTTCCGACCTGTTTTCAAGTTAGACAACAGAACTGGAACAATCCTAAGTCGCACAGACGCGCACTGAATACAATGAGCAAGGACGACTGTGGATAGAGTCTTTCTATTCGAGTTTCGCTCTGACATTTTGTTTAGGCTTGAGTCGTCCTTCGTCTTCTCGGGCGATCAAACTTGAATGTGATCATTCCCATCGATCTCAAGTCTTTTCCGCCATCTTAGATTACATGTTAATCTGAATAATCCATGTATCTATTCTCGCTATCGAATTCCATCGTCCTCGCGAAAAACCGTCACACATTTTACTGAGTCGGAGCTTTCCGTCTCTCGACCTCAGACTGTCTAGTCCATTCACTTGTCGCGCAGCATCAGACTTCAGCTTTTTGCGCCCTCCGGAACTCCGCATCCAAGGTCCAGAACGTCTGCGGAGTGTGTTGAAAGATATTCAAATGTGAAAATTTAGTAACCACTGTAAAGCCTTGCTGGGACTCGGGGAAACACCTCAACCCTTGCCAATGGGTTGGGGCTGCCATGTTCCAGACGCTTCGGACCTTCACCCGACTCCGAACCAGTGGCAAACAGTGAGCTATGGAAGGTTCGTTTTCTTAATCGCTAGAACGGAAATACGTCCTGTGGATACCTGTGCCAGTGGGCTTTCGCAAACCATTTCTTGCTCATATATCTTGCTTCTTTGACCCGCCAGCCATCCTAAGTCGTCTCTCGATTTGGAAGAGGCCCGCCTAGTCAACTCCGCGAGCGCTATCCGCTTAATGAGACAAAGGTCACAAGTCCGCCTTCGCGGAAGCGGAGTCAAACTGGTCTTGAGAGTCACCATCGTGGGCTTGTTTCACTGGCATGGCTAGACAGCGGCGTTGGACCGGCCTAGAATCTCAGTTTTGCCAGCAAATATGGACTCTTCTCCGGGTAAAAGTATACTGCCTCACTGGCAGCTCTAAATTAGGGCGTGCAGTTGGTATTGCGATGATCAACCTCAGGTTCACGATGGTGGATCTCTGATCCACTCAAAGAATCCAGGAGTGTGACGGGAAGCTGTTTTGGTAGTTACTGTAAAAATTTAACATGTATTCACATGTTCATGGAAGGTACGGCTGAGTCGCTACCCTCTACGAAAAACGAGACGCCACGATACAAATAGCAAGCCAACTTGAAGTGCCATGCTTGACAGATGGGACCAGAACAGGGCGTGGTACCCACGAACCCACTGTAGCGAACCTTTAACCACATCTGTAGTCATATGAACCTTGAGCTTGGCGTAACCCACCGGAAGGAACAATGAATGATGATCTGCGTAGCCTTTTCCAGTGGGACATGTGAGATCGGCGGCCTAGCATTTTGTACGTCGGCGGAGCATCTATAGCTATTTCCTGTCAACTATTCGAAAGAGAGGACGAGCAAACTTAACGGTACATTCAGCCTGTATGATCGTTTTAACAGCAACGCGACGGAATATTGCCAGCCAACAGACTGCCCACAAGACGGGATCATCGACCCGCAAAATGTATATGGAACTCTTGGGCGGAAGGATCATATTTTGACCGGAATGGGCCGTTAGTCTGCATCCAGAAAATTTGCTTTCTGATCTTGATCACGGTGTAACAGGCCTGGATAGGGGAGACTAAGCCTGCGCGGCTTCTATTTGATATTTGAAACTGAGGGTACCACTCTGGCCGTGATAACGCAGACTTTCAGGAGTCTGGACTGTGACAGAGTAGGTAAAGGTGATGCTCCGTACCAATGGAATCCAGGTCCGTTCTTGGGAGCGTGTACCACCATGGTCGGCGTGCTCAAGATGTCCGGGGGTTTGGTAAAGATCCTGTCCAGGCAGCTTTCGTGCGGCGTGTCTCCTTGTCAAAGAAGAATCTGCCAGTGAATCGGAGAATCCGTCGCTGGGTTTCACACCCGTTCACTCGTTTCTATGAAAACAAAAACAAATATCAGCCTCCAATTTGTCCAGCTCCGAGGACCGGAAAACAGCCAGAAGGTGCTTGAAACTCATTGAAGGCATAGTCTACGATCTTCCGCGAATGAAGTGTGCGAGTGGTAAGCAAGGCAGAAAAGTTCGACATCCCCGTGACCCCAGCGAGGTGAAGACCCGGAGTAACGCGCCAGGCCACATCCCTCCAGTCTCCATAAACCGCCTCTACGAAACCGTATCAGGCGTGATCCTTATGACCTCTTTTGTCGAGTCCGTGTCAAGGCAATGCTTTCCACGCATTGCGCCGGAGATTTCTCCACTGAAATGGAATTTCCAACAGGTCTCTCCTAGCCGTTACGATTCTCGTACCTGAAAAACACTGAAGGACAAACCTCCCGTTATGGCGAGACTCGCGGGATGATTCATTCATCACCTTCGCAAATGGAAATCGACTTTGAACACTCCTGGGGCTGATGCGTCCTGTCCCACGGGACCCAAAGGGCGTGATAGCTCACCGATGAGGACCTGATATAGTTTGTGCTTACAGAGATCCAAGGGTGCTGGAAATCGCGTAAGCATCTGTATTAAACCATCAGAGTGAGCTCTCGCTTTGTGACGAGCTAGCCATTCAGAGCGAAAACTGCTACACAATGGTCAGACCCCTTCTTTCTCATTTGTACTGTTTGGTGATACCTTTGTCTTCAGAGGAATGATCTGCAGTACATATCATGGGAATGGAAGGGGGTTTGGACCACAGTGTAACTGTGTTCCTCCGTTCATGTCTAGAGGCCAAATATCCAGGTCATATTATAACTTCACAATCCTGATCGATTGGGTAAGTGATACACATTCTAAATGTAGAAGGGAAGTACCTGAATACCCAGTGAAAGACAGTGCGTATAACTTCTGCAAGCTGCTGACATGCACACTGTCAGGTGGAGATCATGACTGAAGGGGTAGGGGTCACAAAGTACCTTGCTTCGAGCAATGCCGCGAGCTGATAACTTCCTGTCGACAGATCTATTCTTCCTTTTGGTGTCTCTCGAGCATTTAGAACTCCTGAATTCCGCTGAAGGTTTGCAGCCGATCGACTGGATCAGGATCGGACCAATTCATCGCGGTATCTAGTTATTACGTGGTTCTGAACCACGGAGCATTGCTGCGCATCGCGGTTGGGTCAACCGGTGGATTCTATATGCGTAGGGAGAGTTAGAAGGCGTTGCTATGGTCCGGCACAACGGGAAGTGAATTTCCGTCTTAGGTCCAGGCGATCCAGGCGGCTGCCAGTGGACCACTCGAAGCCAAACCTGACCCGTCCGTTTGTCCATTGCCGTTTGGAGGCAATTAGGCTAGCTAACTTTCTTCTTCTTGCTATCCATGCCGAACCGCTTTGGTCAAGTGGAATAAGTTTCCGTTATTCAAGGACTTTGGTGCGTAAAGATTCGGAAATGCAAACATGCGAAGAAATCTCGGAAACCGATGAAGATGGCCCCTTGAAGATTGTCAACTTGTTCGAAGTAAACGACGACGCCTGCCCCAGGAGAAATTCCAGGATCCAGGATATAGGTTGTTGAGGAGGAAAAGGAATGTGGCGCATCCGAGTTATGTAGGTAAGGGGATGTTTTTACCCGGGAAACTCGCCAAAAATCTCTTCACCATGATCCAGGTGGACCTCACGTGGGTTACTTCTTCCGTCTCACCTTCCATCCCGCCCGTTGGCCAAGCCTTCAAGTTCAGGTTCTGACGTGTCGTTCCATGCGAATTTAACGTGTAAGTGGTAATACAGGTCAACACACCTCCGACTCGGAGCGAGCGCGAGTCTGCGCGACACGTTGGCAAAATGAATATAAAAAATCAAAAATGAAGCATCACTTTGCCATGCACTGGTTAGTCTAAATTCCCCTCATTCAGACCTCAGACGCAACGAATCTCTCTCTCCGGGACCGAGGCAAGGTCCAACGGGAGAAACGTTCAAACTTCAAAGTTACTCGACCCCAAAACTCCGCGAGGCGAAATTTCGCGGAGTAGTGGAGGCGCCGAGTCCTCTAGGTTAGGGGCAATGGGTTTTAGAGGGAGTCGCGCCATCGAATACAATAGTTGCCAAGTTACTTTGATATTTAAGATCGGTAGCCGAAAAATGCAAATTGGGAGCATGAAGCCAGTGGGTTCATAATTGTCGTGTTCAGTCACGAATTGTCTAATCACGCCCGTGGTAATGGCTGTCACGGGCTGGAATAACACTAGGAACCGTCCGTATTTCGATTATGGCCATAGAGTGATCTCGATAACAGTATCAATGGACACTCCAAAGACAGATTCTTAATTCAGTGGAATATGTACAGTATAAGAGAAACAAGTCATTTTAAGAGGCGACCAACTATATGTTCGGCGAGGGTAGTAGTAGTTGCTAGCCTCATCGCAGCATGAGATTTTCCAACGTCGACGTAGTCCCGTGAAATTTCAACTACATGAGATGTACCTGCTTCCCATCTACAGCAGAAAGCTTACATTCGTTGATATTGAGAACAGGTATTGCATGGTGGTGAGGACCTCCTCATGCCCACTTGCCAGGTATCACAGGGTGCGAAGAAGACAGACCGCCATCCACTGCAAGGTTTTGTCCATTGACGTAACTCGACTCGTCTTCAAGTTGTATATCAGTATCGAGTGCATCATTTATCAACAAACGTATCCGACCCTCACCTGATGCTAAGAAGAGGGCCATCTTTGCAATTTCTACGACGCGTGATCAGCTCGTGGAGGAAAGGTTTTCAGGGTCGGGCTGCAAAACACATACCCTGCGGGACACCGTATCTGCCCATTGCATTCAACTGTCCAATCTTGCGTTCATTCCCTCGTTCACGAGCGGCATCGAACATACTCTTCGTCATACCTGTCTCGATCAAACCAGGGCAGATCGAGTTCACGCGGATGTCAGTCTTCTGCAGCTGGTACACGCTCGTTTGTGCGATTGAGTTAACGCTGCGGTCTGGATAAGACTGTTGTACAAGGGAAGAATTGTGGCGTGCTCACGCAGCTTTACTTGCACTATCTGGATCATCACTTAAAATAACCTGTATAGTAAAGGAAGAGAGGCTCACAATCCACAGCGCCAGCGCCTGAGCGCAACCCAGCAACTAGTGAAGCGTGAATACCGAAAAGGCAAAGAAAGCAGGTGAAGGACGGACCAGAAGCGGTCAAGATAATGCTCCCACCGCTCAATGTCTTGCCGCTCGAAGGGTTCGTGTGCATCATGGCTTGCGAGCCATGCTTGACGGCTAAGAAACAGCTAGAAAGCACGCGTGAGTACAGCGAAAGATACTCCGAGGAGGTAGCCCTGCTTACGAAAGGGTGTTAATTCGCATCGTCTCCATGAACTGCTTCGAGGTCGTGTCATGGAGAACCGCAGCCTTGGCGATTCCAGCCTACTGTGGCGTCAGGGGTGGGACACGTCTGGAAGGGAAACGACAGACGTTGGCAAAGAAGACATCCATCTGGCCCTCTTCGTCAATCGCTTGTTTGCAAACGGCAGCTATCGCGGCATCATCCGCAGCATCAGCTTGGATGGTTGTCACCTGTAACACCCTCATGAGCTGGCGAAATTGTGGTCCCAACCTCGCATCTGACCTTTACGTCTGGATATGTGCTTTCGATCGTCGACTTGAGGTCCGGCAAATTTTCTGGAGAGAAATCCATTAAATAAAGGTGTCTTGCGCCTATAAACCCAACCGTAATGAGCACTGCCCACAAGATGCGAACGAATCATCATTCAGACCCTCGTGTGCGAAGAGGAGCGCAGAAGCACGCCTGGGTAATAACACATCACAAGCGAAATAAGAGTGTAAGTGAAGACACCAGGGCTCGACAACATTAGACATTACCCAATGCCATACAACGAACCCACACCAGTAATGACGCAAACCTTTCCATTGAGTTGCTGTCTGCGAGGATTCTTGAGATGTGACTGGACCTGCTCAATTCGGGAGACCGTTCTCTGGTAATGTTCCTCTGGGGTGGCCTTCTGGCCTTTGGTAGCATACGAGCTAGCTTTCGCCATCGTCACGGTGAGTAGAATACAGGACAGTGACGACGGAACTGTACGGGTTGTGGACGAGCTTGTTCTTTATGTAAGCAAATATATTGGTACCTTATTGGTACCTAGTAACCTACGACACAGCCTGGGTTATGTACACTGATAACCCAATAGATACATCCTAGTCCACGTCTCCGGATCCACCAGAAATTTAAAGACAAGAAAGTAAGAAAATCAATATCGGCAAGCCGAATCGTGTTGGAAGCCCACTGAGAGGCTAGTATCTAGGCGTGTAATGATAGCCATTGTTTCCTGGACCTCCATGCGGTGACGCTCTGCTATAGGGACTATCGTAATGTACAGGAAAATTCTGTGCATGACGATCCGGAGTAGCATCCATGGGATAGGTGTACTGCTGGTGGACAACCGGTGCAGGCTGGTGTACATACGAGCCATCATTGACGTATGACCCGGGATACATCGGCAGAGAAGGCGGCGCCTGGTGCGTGTATCCTGGGTGGGGGGGAAATTCGGCGGGAGACTGATCCGATGGAGCCGGGGAAGAGGACGAGGTGTACGACTCAGGAGAGTCATACGCTTCCGGAGCCGAGCTCATATCGTTCACCTCCGTGCAAGGGGTATCTGGATAGACTGCGCCAGGTAGTCCAGTGGAAGCGTGTTCCGGGAAGACGCGAGACTGCCTCGGAGCATCATGTCCGTCATGAAACAGGCCAGGGATATCGTGATCGACGCAAGGATCTATATGCTGCTCAACATATGAGCTTGTAAAAGGCTCCGGAGGTCCGGAGAAGATGGGCGTAGACGGAGACACTGGAGAGTCCTGCCGTCCGCAGGGAACATGCCTTTTCGTTGGATCAAAGGTCATGACCGGCTTGGTAGGAGGAGCGGCCTTGCGCTTCTTCCGAGACGGAGGTGCCGGCTTCCTTTCCCTGTCCTGAGCGAGCGGCTCACGGGTCATCAATGGTCTCGTCGGCTCCCTCGGCCTCTGTGGAGGACAGTTAGAGTAGGAATGAAGCAGCAATGAGACGAACCCACCGCCGCGGCTTCTCTGCGAGTGGAAGCAGGAGACATGATAGTCAAAGGAAACGAGCTCGATGAAGATATCGTTCTTCAAAGCGAAGAGGTTTTTGCCCTCGTTTGACCTCCAAACGGATTAGAGGGAACGATATATAGTAGACGGACCGGTATTTTTTTGACGTCCATTTCGAAGCACGTTTGAGTGATAGAAACGCGCCAGCCTGGTGCCGTAGCTGTGGGGATAACGGTAAGACATCGGCCATGGTAGGTTAGGTCAAGGTCGAGGTGATGGTTCATATCCAAGCCTTGCCGAATTGGCACTCCGCCTCCTACTATCTTCGACTAAACACTTACGAACTTGGTGACCAACCATCACGTCGAGCTCGACCACCACGTTGAACTCAATCGTTGATCATGTCGTCCAGTATAGAACTAATCAATCCAAAAGCCGAAAGCGTTCGTCGCGCTGCGGCGCTGCAGGTAATTTCATTTCGCTGCATGTCTTTCCTCGTTCGCATCCTCCCACCAGGTCAATACAACAGGTGCGATGGGTCTCGCAAGTGTGGTGAAGGGTAATCTCGGTAAGTCTAGCGCCCCCCATCTCGTCCCTCCGTTCCGCGATCGAATCTGTTGCAGGCCCAAGAGGAACGCTCAAGATGCTCGTGGACGGTGCTGGTCAGATCAAGATGACCAAGGATGGCAAAGTCCTGCTATCCGAGATGCAAATACAGAATCCGACAGCCGCGATGATCGCCCGTACGGCAGTCTCCCAAGACGATCAAGTTGGCGATGGCACCACCTCCGTCGTTCTCCTCGTAGGAGAGTTGCTCAAACAAGCTGATCGCTACATCTCAGAAGGCGTGCATCCTACCGTTATAGGCGAGGGATTTGATCTCGCGAAGAAAGAGGCTTTAGCCGTTTGTGTCCGATGCTAGTCCAGCTTCCGTCGAGTGCTGACGCAAGCTGCAGTTTCTGGACACGTTCAAACAGTCATCGAAGCTGGATCGGCCAACCCTGATTAGTAGTCGCACACAGTTCGCTTGCGACCAAGCTGCACGCCTCGTTAGCGAAGCAGCTCGCAGCGGACGTTGTAGACGCCGTGCTCACCATCAGGCCACCACCGCCCCTCAAAGGCACGTCTTTAATAAGAATCCAGGGTCTTTACACGCTAAAAGTTTACTGAAGGAGCCAGAGATCAGTGGAGAGACCCTATTGATCTCCACATGGTAGAAATTATGAAAATGCAGCATCGCACTGCGTCTGAAACTCAGCTTGTGCGTGGGTTGGTCATGGACCACGGCGCAAGACATCCGGATATGCCCAAACGCGTCGAGGAATGCCTACATTCTGACGTTGAATGTCAGTCTTGAATACGAGAAGACGTACGTCGATGCACATTACTTCCATCAACTCTAAATTTAGAGTACCTTAGGGAGGTTAATTCTGGGTTCTTCTACTCGTCAGCCGAGCAGCGCGAGAAACTCGTTGAGTCTGAACGTCGCTTTGTGGACGCCAAAGTCAAAAAAATCGTGGAGCTCAAAAATCTCGTCTGTGACCAACCTGTCGGTGCTAATGAGAAACCGAAGAATTTCGTCGTTATTAATCAAAAAGGAATCGACCCTCTCAGCCTCGATATTCTCGCAAAAAATGGCATTCTTGCCCTGCGGCGTGCGAAGCGACGCAATATGGAGCGGTGCGCCTCCGATACTGAGACGTAATAAGATAGCTTATTGATCGTACAAACTTGCTTATCACAGGCTGCAGCTCATTTGTGGAGGCATAGCACAAAACTCCGTTGATGACCTCATTCCGGACATTCTCGGGTGGGCTGGTCTCATCTATGAGCACACCCTTGGCGAGGAGAAATTCACGTTCCTCGAGGACGTCAAGGATCCCAAGAGTGTCACGCTTCTGATCAAGGGCCCTAACGCGCATACAATCCAGCAAATTCAGGATGCCCTCCGTGATGGCCTTCGTGCCGTCAAGAATGCACTCGAGGACGAATGTTTGATCCCTGGTGCTGGCGCATTCGAGGTCGCCTGTGCTGCACATCTCAGTGGATCTGTCAAGAAGGCTGCCAAGGGAAGGGTCAAAATGGGAGTGCAGGCTTTCGCAGATGCATTGTTGATCATCCCAAAGACCCTCGCCCATAATGGTGGCTTTGACGTTCAAGACGTCGTCGTGGCCCTGCAGGTGCGCGTCCTTTTTAGGTTTATATTGCGATCGAGATCTTGCTGAATTGTTTGGTTCTGTATCTCCCCTAGGATGAACAATCGGAAGGCAAAATCGTTGGTATCGACCTTCTGTCTGGCGAGCCGTTTGACCCCACCGTCGAGGGTATCTGGGACAATTATAGAGTAAAGCGACAGATGTTGAACTCCTGGTGAGTCCTGCCATGCCAGGTGTCCTCAACGCGTGTTGTGCTTATTTAGGCACGCAGTTCCGTCATCGCCGTAAATTTGTTGTCAACAGATGAAATACTGCGGGCTGGACGGAGCTCACTCAAGCCAGATGGGCAGTCGTGATAGATAAGAGTCGCATATACAGTGTTATCGTCTCCCGATGTTAGATTCGATGAACTCGTCAAACCACGTCGTAACTATGAACATTAACAACTATACGGTTCGTAAGATACCTAAAATATGGCTTGCCAACGTGAAGAAATGGAAAAATGTACCTTGAACAAGGCATAAATTATTGCTATAAAGCGGTCGGGAGTTGGGCAAACGAGTGAACAAGCGTCAAGAGAAGAGAAATAAATTACACCGGAGGATTCTTCTACAGGATTTGTTGCGAGGTTAATCGGAAAGAATGTCTGATGCAGAATCCCATCCAGCGTGGACGAGATGGGTCGGCGAAGCCGATTCATCGCCACGAAAGGAAGCAGACTTCTTCAGGTAATGGGACATGGGTGTTGCCTGGGCATTCTTCCACGGCACGACTGCTGGAAGTTCTGTGGTGTATGTAACACGGAGATGAGAAGGCGGGTCTTCATTTGTGAATCCTTCGTGGCTCTCTGGAGTTTGTGCGAGGAGTCCTTCAACAGCACGGTCGTCGTCGGAGTTTGTACTCTCATATGACTGCTCACCAGGGAACGCCGTGCGAGGTTTCAAAGGGTTGTCCGAGAAGTCCCCTACCTGCGAGGAGGATCAATTCTACGAATATGAAAGCACCTGGAAACCATACGTACGGCCTCGGTTGCTGTTTCTGACATTGCCTGGCCAATGATATCGACTACTGCAGACTTCTGCGGTGATACCGATCGACCAGGAAGCGTTGTCCGTGTACTCAACGCGGATGATATCTCAGATTGTGGTGCTGTCAAAGATAAATTATTTTCATCAGGAAGCGAAGACCTTGGTCGTAGTCTCTGGCTCCGACGGGTTCCGGTCCCTGATTCTAACGGTGACTTGGTGGTTGAAGACCATCGTCGCCTGGCAAAATTAATTGGGGAAGGTTTGAACGTCAGGATAGTGGAGATGTCGTGCATGGCACGGCGTGGCGTGGTTAGACGGGGAGTAGGCTCTTCAAATTTACTGTCATGGCTAGGCTCGCCATGGAATGGGAGTTGGTCTGGGCTTGGAATCGGAAGTGGAGTACGATCTTGAGGGGTGACAGGTCCGTTACTCTCACTCTCTATGGTAGGAAGAGAGCCCTCTGCGTCTTCATCGTCAGGGGAGGAGTCTCCAGGTAGGGGGGGAGCCCACGCCCTGCGGGCAAAATTCGTGGGGTTAGGCCGACATAGGAGACCAGCGTTCATGCCCTTGAACCTTAATGAAGAGGAACCGCTGGGATTGTGCGGAACCGGATCTTCATCTCCGTCTACTGGACGCGGACTACTGCGTATTTTCTTACCGGGACGGGGTGACTCGTCGAGACCAGTGGTAGCCCGCCCACGCTTCCCGTTGGCAAGAACAGGGAGTTCCTCATGGTCGTTGTTGGTTTCAAGCTGCTTCTGCTTATCTCCTAGCCACCGTTCTACCTTTTTCCTCTGCATGGCCCTCTGCGCCAGCGTTGAACCACTTCGTAGGCTACCAATCCTTTTTCTCACAAATCTACCATTCGTAGTTGCTTTCTTGCCGAAACGACCATTGGAGTCTCTGGGCTGTAATTTGACAGCTAGAGACTTGGGCTTCAGGTTTCCTCGTGAGGATGGACTAGCAGGTTCACTTCTCGATTTCACGCTGACCGGAGAGGAGAAGCGAGGCCGTATGATCTTGGCAAGCGTAAAGGCCTGAGAATTTGGAGGTGGCGATGCCCGATGTAGTCTAGTTGGGGATGATTTACGCGGTCTGCCTCGTTTGCGTTTCGGAATTTCTTCCACCATAGGGTGTTTGCGAGGACGTCCCCGCTTCCTCTTAGGCATCAAGAGCTCTTTCGCTTTTTCGGACATCTCGACGACTGGTCCCTGTTCCATCTTTCGCCTCTTCGCCGGCCGTTCCTCGCCAGCGGGTACATGTTTGGTTTCCACGGAAGAAACGTTCTTCTGAGCAGGGCGCTTGGAAGACGGTTCCCCGTCATCCCGGGGAACAGGGGTAACGACCTGACTGGCTAAACGAGCGGGCCATGGCCGTGAATAAATAGCAAAATGACGCATGCATCTGCGCAAAAATGAAACGGCACAACGTGAGATAGAGTTGAGCTTTTAAATGAATGGAAGGTTAACTCACCGAGGACACTCTTGCGGCTCCTTGCGTTTCTTGCCTCGCCGCGGTGTCGTGTCAATATTAAGTCCCCAAACAATCTGATTGTCGACGGAAATCATGGGCAGAACGTTGTGGCATGTTACACACGTAGGTAACGGTTGTCCGTCTGGTCCCACGGGCACAATCTGGTTGGCAACACCCAACCACTCGTTCCTATCGACATGCAATGAGGGACGCGTGCGCAGAATCCGTGCTTCAGGTTCTTCCTTGATTGGGACTCTATCCCTTTCTTTATTACAAACAGGGGTGGATAGCCTGCTAGCACTTCGTCCTGCGTGTCGAGAAGACAATTGTGCAGGGTCAGGTGGAATAGGCGTCACAGACTTCGTGGAAACATCGGGGGTAGCAGTTGCAGACCCTTCCTGCCGTTGCCGCATCGACCTGGAAGCCCTCGGTTCGTCAGCCAAGTCGGAACAACGGCTGAAAGGAGGAACAGAACTGTTGAATCGAAGCAAAAGTCAATATATGAATAGTGCATATGCTACTAACTGACCTTGAGGCTGATCTTCGCGACGCTGATCGACGGACAGAAGAAGAGTCGCCTCTCAGCTCCAAGTCAACGTCAGCGACGTCCGAGACATTTGCGAGGGGCCTATTTCCTTCCTTTTCCTCATCATCACTTTCGTCTGATTCATCATCCTGTTCCTGGATAATGGCATATACTCCGCGGCGAGTTCTGCGCTCGTTCACGTTGCCCACCGCAGTCAGCACAGGCTCGGAATCGCTGAGATCATCGTCCGATGCTCCGGCATCCGAATCACAGCCGGAGGCCTCGCCTTCAGGACCATATCCTCCCCTTCCGTTCTTCTCGCATGTTTCACAAAGGCAGTATCTGTTCTTGCTGCCAACTAAAGGACTAAGTCAGCTGTAAGGCGCAGAAGAAGCATCGCTTGGACTGACAATAGCCATCGCCATAATGCGCTGTTATTTCTTCGCCGACGGCGATAGACCGGAGGACACGAAAAGTAATGTATTTGCCTTCCCGAAACAGCTCACAATTATTCTCGCAATCGTGCTGAAGGAAAATGTGAGATGAGCACATACTTTAAGATGATTGTGACTTACGTTCACGAATCGAGCAGGACCCAAAAATAGATGATTTTTCTTCATCTGGCGGGAATGGATCACGCTAAAGTCCCTCCTGATGTCAAGGTTTCTCAGGTCGGTCCGCTTGAGCTCCTTGTCCTCTTCTTTGGACAGGTGCGCCATTGAGCCCTTCAATTCTGCAATGACCATGCCAGGAGAAAGAGGACGGGTCGCAAGGATACACAACTCCGACTTGCCGGTCTTGTGGGAGTACCGTGATGTATGCGCTATCTCGATGCAACCTCCAGGATGGTAAAGCTCGAAATACCGCGACGCATGTCTGTGGCGAACCGAACTTCAGGCGCCGTTAACGAAACAACAGGGTTGTACACACGTGGCGAATGCATTAATCTGCTTTTGTGTATATGGCTTAAGGTAATAACGAACGGGCTGTAGACTGGAACGGTGCAAGGTTGAGAGATAAGGTTCAGAAGGGGCAGTGATGGAGACACTAACGCGAGGAGTTTGTCGACTGCTTGACGCACAGCGTTCTGGGGGGTGCCCTTGCTTTCGACCAACTGGGGAGGTAAAAAGCGACATGTATGAAAGTAGTTGGATACATACGTTGGGAAATGAACAAGATAGGATGAGTGTAGGTGGATGTGCGACTCACGCGTCTAGAAATTGCCATGAGATCGCTCGCAGGAACCTTTGGGAGTCTTCGAGAAGAATCCATTTTGTGAACGCAGAGGGGGACATTTCCGGTGCCTAACTTTTCAACCAGAAGGTGACTAAGAA
Organism: Chiua virens; assembly: GCA_019787685.1. Taxonomy (NCBI): domain Eukaryota; kingdom Fungi; phylum Basidiomycota; class Agaricomycetes; order Boletales; family Boletaceae; genus Chiua; species Chiua virens. The sequence continues at coordinate 543,126 of JAHNUO010000003.1, forward strand.
AGTCGTCGTCCCGAGAGAGGTCACGCATGTTCATGATTTTGGTGGGTCGCCATGTCAAGGAGGTCCCTCTTAGGGAGTGAGAGCCAGCCGTCGATGTCGAGGGCATCGAGCTCGACGGGGAAGACGACGGGGGCGCGTTGGAGAAGGGGAGACACGAAGAAGAAGTGAAAATATGACGCGAAGAGGCAGAGCAAGAAGGAACGTAGAGCACTGGTCCGGTTACGGCATCCCTCAATACCACGATTACATAATCTGACTTTCAACAAGGGAACAAAGCAAGTCTCATAGGTCCTTAGTTACATGGGTCATCATAGACGAGGCACTCGTTTTTTATCACACAACTAGCTATGGACAAATCTTATGCGTTGTGGGCATGTTTCTGTTTGCCAGACCGCAGCTTCCTCACGTAGAACTGGTCCAATGATGTCAGCGCAGCACCTAACTAAACAAACGGATCAACTCACTTCAAGCTCCTTGCCCTCGAGGATGTACCCATCGGCACGACCAGATTGTCCCGGTCTGCTAGAAATGGACGCATATAGGCGGCCTGCGACGAATTGCTGCTCCAAAAGAGGGTCTACTTTGGCATCTGGAGAAGGATTAGCATATCAACTCGGATCGACCGAATGTGATATCACCTTTTTTTCTCTCGTCCAAATTGCGCTGCACGTGGTTGGATTTTTTCACCACCTCATCACCAGCGGCGGGTGCCTTGGCAGCACCCTTTTTGGTGATGGGCTGTGCGTACTGCATTCACCAAGGTCGTTTAGCGACGCATGCAAGTAAGGGCATATAACTACTCACGTGAGCCTCGTACCATTGTCTGAAGGGCGTCGCATCGATTTGGATGATAGCACCTCTTACGAGTGTGTTGGTGCGAACCAATTCATTGTTTGATGCATTGTAGACCTGCATCCCGTGAGCATCCTCAGATGTATATACCGAGATCTGGACTCACGACACCGATGATACGGGTCTTCCTAGTGGTGTGCTCTGAGCCCCATGCAAAGTTGCCAGAGTCGAGACGGAGAGCGCGGTACTTGAGATTACCGCCACGAACACGGACAGTGTGAATACGTTTCGCGCCAAGCTTGGTGCTGGCGGGTTGACGACCGAGCTCGAACTTTCTCTTCTTGCGGTAGTGAGCACGTTGGGCACCGGTTGCGGAGCGCTTGTGCCGGGATGAACGTGAAATACCTTTCGAGATGGTGAAGAAGGATGATCACCGCGAGGGACAGCACTTACCCATATCGTAGAGTCTTGAGGATGGGAGTCCCTTACGATGTTTTGATGATACTCACTGAAAATCAAGGTTTGAGGATATTCACACTCCGACGGTAAATTCCGACTATGTGGCTGTGCTAGGGGCTAATTCCTTTCAACGCCCTTTGCAACGTTTCGATCCAACCCCTCGCCATGCAAGCATGTCCGTTCCCCGCTTAAATGGCCCTTTCTCGCTTCCCACCGCTTCCTCTCCCTTGTCTTCTGGTTCACCATGTTGTCTTTCAATACCCCCCGCTTCCGCATCTTCCGCAGGCGTAAGAACCCCCCCTTCAAATCAACACACAACGAGCTCAAACGGCTCGTTCATACTGCAGATCGAGCTGTGCGAAGGGTATGTTCATCTCGCACAAGCCAAACGTCATCCCTTTCCAATGACGCCACCGCCCCTCTCTTAGGCGTTCAATGCAGAAATGCAGACCTTCTCCAATCTTCACTCTCACTACCTTGCCGAAAAGGATAGCCGACGAGACCTGTGCGTGTTACCTACTCGTTTGCTATCAGTACTCATGTCCGCGGTCAGAGAGTGGGAGAAGATTCAGACTCCTGACGCAGATCAGATTATCCCTATGATCAGCTTCCAAAGGAGGTCGATCCAGCCGCATTATCCAAACTAGCTATACTCAAGTTCAACGGCGGCATAGGGACATCCATGGGAAAGTACTTTATTTATCTTTTTTTCAAAAATAAAACTAAAGCTCGCAATATCATTATTAGGCATGTCTGGCGCGAAGAGTGCTCTGGAAGTAAAGGATGGAATGACGTTCCTCGACCTCACTGTAGCGCAGGTCCAACACCTTAACAGAATTCGAGCTGTCGACATCCCTCTCCTCCTTATGACATCCTTCAATACGTACGAAGATACCTTACGCATCATCCAGAAATACGCCGACCAGCCAATCAAAATACTCACCTTTAATCAGTCGAAATATCCGCGTATCTTCACTGACACTTTGCAACTTTGCCCGCGCCACGCTCGGGACGATAAGAAGCACTGGTATCCTCCCGGTCATGGTGATCTTTATGACTCTCTCGTGCGGAGCGGTATCTTGGATCGTTTGTTGGCAGACGGAAAGGAATATTTGTTTGTATCAAACTCAGACAATTTGGGTGCCGTGTGAGTGACGGAGATTTGATGTATGACCCGACTTTCGAATGGCCGAGCATTGTTAGAGCGGATCAGAGGATTCTGCAGCATATTGTAAATACTGGTACGGATTTCCTGATGGAAATCACAAACAAAGGCAAAGCGGACGTCAAGGTAAGTTACATAGCAGATTTTCAGAGTGAGAATGTATATACTGATGTGTAGATCGTCTGGTAGGGGGGTACACTCATCCAATACGATGGCTCGCTGCGACTGCTGGAGCTTGCTCAGGTTCCTTCTGAACATGTGGACGACTTCAAGTCTGGTGAGTCAGTTTGATTGGATTCCTTCGGGAGACATACCAACCAAGTTGCTCAGCGCGCAAGTTTAAGATCATCAATACGAACAACTTGTGGATCAACCTTAAAGGTCAGATCCATCTGATTGCAATGGCGCCGGGTCTTAATTCCTTCGCCAGCCCTCAAAATGATCATGGCAAAAGGAAGCATGGATCTTGACATCATCGTTAATCCCAAGGTCACCGACGATGGCAAATGTATCATTCAGGTGCGATTCGCACATAACGCCGTTCGGAAATTATGTTGAGTATGAAGGACCCAGCTGGAAACGGCTGCAGGTGCTGCCATAAGACATTTCAGGAATGCCCGTGCAATCACCGTTCCCCGTTCTCGTTTCCTCCCCGTAAAGTCTTGTTCGGACCTGCTTCTGATCAGAAGCGACATCTATTCGCTGAAAGACGGACAGCTTATCATGGGTGACAACAGGATGTTTAGCACCGTTCCAGTGATCAAATTAGGAGATCATTTCAAAAAGGTAACTCTCTCGTGGATTGGTTACATGTGTGACCAGCTCAGAATGCACGATTAGATCCAAGACTTCGAGGCACGTTTCAAGAAGATACCAACAATTATCGACTTGGATCATCTTACTGTCGCTGGCGACGTACACTTTGGTAAGGGAGTGACCTTACGGGGTACTGTCATCAGTGCGTGTTTTGGGTTCTTCAAACTTCCTGTGCACGTATTCCTCACATCGTCTTAAAGTCATTGCGAATGAAAGTCAGAAGATCGACATACCCGATGGGTGTGTATTGGAAAACAGTTCCGTTTGAAGTTCAATTCATGAGCTAATAGAGCAGAGAGCTAATCGTAGACTCTCAGGGCTGGTTTCTGGAAACCTCAATATGATTGTATGGCATTCTCGGTTACCGTGTTCATGATTGCTAACAGCTTTTTCTTTCAGGATCTATGATGGCCTGGTGTCGATAGCAATGGACCACTTTGTTTCGTACTGGTAGATTGGACTTTGGAGTCTTGTTGTAATTGTAAATAATCGTAATTCGCAAACAACACCAAATACCGTTCTCGTCCGAACATTCACCATGGCCGGTGCAAGTCACTGTACGCTAATTCTATGACAATTGTCCCCGTTTCATCATACGGATGCTAATTCAGAGACAGTCTCAGGTTTCAATCCCCATCTTCCCGGGGCCAAATACCAATTCCTCTCCAAAGCCCTTGGTGCGACCATGTGGTTTTTCATATTCTACCGCGCTCGGTGAGTTGCACTTGTCCCATTTTTACATGCGCTCAAGTAAGACGGACCCTCTCCTTTCTTCCATGACGCGGTATAGTGAGGATGGTCCCAAGTTGTTGGTACGCTATCATGCACCAACTCGTCTCGTCTCACAACTAACACACCGGGTTCTCTTTTCCAGGGGCTACGACATCCATGGGAAGGCCATGGGCACGGACACCACGATGAGCATGCAGAGCACCACCATTGACGAGGTCGGGTATAGAATGTGTGACATGCTGCGTCTGTTTTCCGCCAATGTATACCATTACAATCCTACGTCCCAGATCTGGTGCCTTGGTTGGGGGACTAAAATCAACGTCTCGACAGTTTCAGATTTGCGTTATGCTCTCAGCAGCGGTTGACGTCGGTCGAGGTGTAAGTTCTCGACGAGCAAAACGAGTCGGCCATACCTACAATGTGTGCCACCCACTTTTCTGGCAATGCGACAATCCGATGCGCATGCCCTAGCCGTGTGGTATACCGCATGCTTGTTCCCAATGTCAGTGGTAATGGATTCCGTGCTGCGTTCAATCTGGTCTGCGACAATCATACCGTCCGACTTCCTTTCTCTTCTTTTGGTGAAGAAGGCGTCTTGGTCGCTTGGAGCAGGCGTCCGCTTGATCACGGATGATATTCCCCAGGCAAGGGAAGCATCGGGATCAGCGTCGCACTCAGCCCTGAATGGTGAATGTCTGGTCGTGGTTTCACAAGGTGTGGACCAAAGATGCCGAAGAATGGTCAGTCAGCACAGACCCGAAGTTCGGGTCCAAGAGATAAGGAAATACTCTATATTCTTGGTTCCACTGCAGATAAGTCATGATAATCCAGAAAACTTACAATGCTGTGCTGTAAGTCTGTACGAGGGTTTCAAGTATGACAGAAAAAGTTGTATACATATGTGTATGCCGAGCATGCTGCGCCAGTCCATCTCATAAGTACCATTACGCCATCAATCTAAGCTAGTCCTTCTCCAATCTCCATCCCATCCACCCTCAAAACAACCAACCAATCGTGGCCCATACAACGACCGCAGGCAACGCCACGCTCACGCAGTCGCTCGCAAACCGCCATATGGGTCCCCGTCCCTTCCGGTGACTACCCGGAGAGACCGCCGACGACGCGCTCAACCAACTCCACCACGCTTTCCAATTCGGCGCGCCCAACGTCATCCGCCGACGCCGCCCCCGAAAGACAAACGACCACGAAAACGACCGCCGGGCGCGTGGATGCTGCGACGAAGGCGGCGGGAGGAAATACGGCGCAGAGATGACACGATGGTGCGCACGTGGACGCTCAAAGTCGCGTGTGCTCCCATTGTCGTGCTCGTCCTGCCATCCGCCCCCATAGTGTAGCTCTCGTCGTGGGTGATAATGAGACGGGCTGATTGGGTCTTCTTCCACGTCGCCTTCGTCGCCGGATGGGAAGAGGGTGATCGGGCTGAGCAGTGGGGAGTCTTGGGGCGTGGAAACGGGCGTTGCGCGATATGATGGCACGGGCTTTGTGCTGGGGATTCGTGCAGAGAGAGGGATGGGCGCGGTGGGACTAGTTTGCATTCTGGACTTGAACGGGGTCCGAGTGGCCCATATGGCCGATTCGAGCTCGGGGAGAGCTGATGATCGCCTATGACGTGTCAATGACATCGACGAGAGATTCGAAGGCCGCCTTCCATGACGCAATGGACGGATGTTCAGGTATACCAGTAAGAGTGCCGTCAAAGCTAAGCAAGGAATATATATCGAGTGAAAGATCCGAAGTGTGTTGGGCAGTTGACACGGCACATCCGCAAAAGTTGGTCCACTAGAGGAAGTAGATGGAGGAACCAGTGAGAGGAGCTGAAAGCCTGGCCGACGGATGTGTTGACTCGGGGAGAATGATTTGACGGTCACCTCCCGAACAGTAGCGGGTAGCATGTCGGAACCAAGCGTCTCGTGCGTGACTTCGCAATAGTCACGATTATCCGCGCTAGTCAAGTCATTGAAGCGGTTCGACCCCTCAACAAGCGTGAGCTCACCTGAACACAACAGAGGGTCGCAAAGTTTCCAACAGAAACTCAGTCGTCTGTTTGCCCAACATCGACTGATACCCATGCCCTGCCCCAGCCCGTATTGAACCCTTCTCACGTAACGGTCCGCAGGACTTGCTCGAGGGTCGGGAGAGAGGAATATGGCTGAGTAAGATCTTCGGCACCTCCACGAGGCCATCCTTATGATCAGAGATCGACCGAACGAATTCGATCGGACCTCCCGGAATTGGAGTCCATTGATCGTAGGCCAGACCATGCGCATGACGGCGATAGTCTTCTTCCACAATTCCCGGGGCGTTCAGCAACACGAACTGATGGCCTGCAATAGAGACGACTCGATCCAGCGGCCCAAAGTATTTCTCATAGAACCGACGAGCATCTTTGGAAAAGGAATCACCTAGCCTGTAAAATGTATCCATTTAACCTAGAACCAGTTTTCGGTGAGATGACCGAAACCCACCCTATATCACTGTTTCCCGGGGCCCAGTAGAACGACGTTGAGGCATCCCGAGGAAAAGTCGTTTCAAATGCGTGGTAGTACCGATCATACCTATGGCTCTTGAGTCAATATCAATATATAGCAGGTCGAAGGAACACGTCCACTGACGTGGACGAAATACGCACTCTGCTTCGCTCACGACATGTCGACTCGAGGCAAGCGTATCGCCGAGAAACATCACCACGTCTGGACGGAGACGCGACGCGACACTCCAACTCTTTCGCAAGTACGCTAAATCGGGATCGCGACCGAACCAGGAGTTTGGGGGTACGGAAGGATTTCGCAGTCGAACATCTGCAATGAGGAGGACTCGGGTGGGCGTCACGTCGGATTCCGAGCGAGTCTTGAATGATGCGCGTCAGTATACGAGGCTACAAGCCAGGCCCACAGGAATGTCAGTTGATGGGCCACTCACGGACTGGACAACCTTGTCAGGCCATCTGCAGTTGGATAAACTATAGAAGAAAATCCCGAAATCGCACCAAATGACCACAATGACCCAGAAGAAGCGAAGGGCAAGAATGATGGTGGGCTTGGAGAAGAGGCGTGACTTGTATAGACGTCTTTCATACAAGAAACTCATTCTACCTTACTACTTAGTAGTAGAAGAAAAGAGTAAGTACAAATTCATGTCATCATGCCTGCAGGCATTCATGACTCAAAAAAAATAAAATAGAAAAACAGAACAAAACATTTGCATCTTCCACATTTACATCGTGATTACACCTCAGACACGGTCGAGTTTGCTCTGCAAACCCATTCGAAACTTATCTTACTAAATATTTTTCATAGAATGTCGAGTTTATTAGCCGGAAAAATGTAATTACAAATTAATAAGTCTCATAATGACAGTGTAACATAGTCAGCCATAAATTTAACTCATCTATCATGCACTTACCATAGATACTGAAGAATTATCAAGTGTATACAACATATTCAGCATAAATAAAGCCAGAAATGTTTGATAATCATTATATAAGTGAGTTGTTCCAACATATTCCAAACTAATTGTGATGGCCAACCAATCAGCAATGAGAATGCTGCCAATATGTAGTCTATGATATGGTTCCTGGGCATAATTAATTTGCTTATTGTTTCAGAATTCAAAATGTGGTTATATTCTTTATGATATTTTGGATACAACTGCCAATCTAAATTAGAATATTTGATAGCCAATATTTTCAGGGATCAAATTTTATAACAAACCATAAATACCAAATAAATACTTTACTGCTCCAAATTCTGAAACACAAGGACAATTTATTACCCAATGAGTCATGGATTAGTTCAACAAGCAAGTCTGTCTGTCTCAGAGAGGTGTTACATTGTCAAAACTCAAATAGACCTTTCATTCCACCCCAATAGTGTCATTATACTTTTAAATATTTTCATTTGCTGTCCCCTCCAGCACCTCAATCTTGCATGCCAGTGCATTCTAGAGTGGGTAAGTGCAACAGTTTCTTAAATTGCTGATAATAAAGTCTGACTGCCCCCATAACCTGAGGACCCACTGGCAGCCTGGGCAATCTGACTATGTGACTTTCAAACTTTGAATTGGACTTGAGAGATTTACTTTATATAGATTGCACTTCCTATTGCCATTGCTTAAATGCTTTACTTGTTTGAATTTGGGTGCTTGTTAGATACTGTGCAACTTGGAGGTAGCCAACTCCGGATCTCCAGAGTTGTAGCATCGGATGGGACTTGGCTTCACCATATGTGGTGTGCCCTTGTCACAGTCTGTCCCTGTATTTTGGATGTGCGGAGAATGGAGGTAGATGTAAGACTCAACACATAAAGTGGAGTTGAGCAGAGTAGAGACTGTCAAGGTCTTCTTGGAGTGTTGTCATATACCGCTCCGTTCTCCGTTCCTCCGGATACAACTCCGTACCTCTTAGACGATAACTCCAGGTCGATCTCCCTCAGGACGCAACTCCGCGATCCCGGACCTCCGTTACGTATATATGTTTCCTCTTTTATTTTAGTACATAACCTGTGTCTCGCTTATGAGCACAGCTCCGGCTTTCTCAGTACCCAACTTACCTCCGGCTATGTAGTTTCCCGATCTTCCGTCTTACTCAGTTCTTACCAACTCCGTTACTAATCTCCATTCCACTCCAAGTATATAAACTGTAGTACCCCGACTGTGTACCCTTAGTCTGAATATTAGTTTATTGTACGACTCACTCCGAACACTCCGTAAGACCTTGACAGTCTTTACTCCGCTCGACTCCACTTTATGTGTTGAGTCATATATCTACCTCCGTTCTCCGCACGTCCGAAATATAGGGACAGACTGTGACAAGGGCGCACCACATACGGTGAAGCCAAGTCCCGTCTGACGCTACAACTCCGGAGATCCAGAGTTGGCTACCTCCGAGTCGCACGGTCTCTAACAAGTGTTCAGAGTGAGTTGTACAAATAAACTAATATTCAGACAGAAGTTACAATCAAAGTAACTACAGTTTATATACTTGGAGGAAACATAATGATTAGTCATGGAGTAAGGAGATGAATAATACAGAGAAACGGAGAATGACTAATTCTGAGTAAGACGGGAGATCGGGAAATGAGATACTAGTAGCTGGAGGTAAGTCAGGTACTGAGGAAGCCAGAGCTGTGCTCATAAGCAAGACACAAGTTATGTACTAAAACAAAAGAGGAAACATATATACATAATGAAGGTCCAGGGTCATGGAGTTGCATCCTGAGGGAGATCGACCTGGAGTTATCATCTAAGAGAGTCAGAGTTATATCCAGAGGAATGGAGAACGGAGTGGTATATGACAAATGGCAGTGGATGATGATGAAGAAGAAATGAGTAAGCACTCAGGTTGAACTGAAGTGAAGGTAACAGGCAGAGTATGGAGGAGCATAGTGAGATACCTGGAGTATTGAGCATAGTGAAGTAGTACAAGTTAAAGAAAAGAAAGAATTGTAACAATATCTAGTGGTGGTTGTTTGAGTTATTGCAGCCACTGGATACTTGGTACTTTTGTGGTTATGTGTTAGGGACCGTGCGACTCGGAGGTAGCCAACTCCGGATCTCCGGAGTTGTAGCGTTGGACGGGACTTGGCTTCACCGTATGTGGTGCGCCCTTGTTACAGTCTGTCCCTATATTTTGGACATGCGGAGAACAGAGGTAGATATATGACTCAACACATAAAGTGGAGTCGAGCGGAGTAAAGACCGTCAAGGTCTTACGGAGTGTTCGGAGTGAGTCGTACAAATAAACTAATATTCAGACTAAGGGTACACAGTCGGGGTACTACAGTTTATATACTCGGAGTGGAATGGAGATTAGTAACGGAGTTGGTAAGAACTGAGTAAGACGGAAGATTGGGAAACTACATAGCCGGAGGTAAGTCGGGTACTGAGAAAGCCAGAGCTGTGCTCATAAGCGAGACACAGGTTATGTACTAATATAAAAGAGGAAACATATATACGTAACGGAGGTCCGGGGTCGCGGAGTTGCGTCCTGAGGGAGATCGACCCGGAGTTATCGTCTAAGAGAAACGGAGTTATATCCGGAGGAACAGAGAACGGAGCGGTATATGACATTATGCCAGGCCCTATCCAGGACTATTGTAACATAAGGCCCATCAGGTATTTTAGTAGGCTAGAAAATGCTAGTAATTTTCTTGACTTAGTACAATATAGAATAGATATTCTATATGATCTCATTTCATCCTTACTGATGAATCACCATCACTAATTACCTTATTCCTATTTGATATATACTTTATATCATCATTCTCATTTTATTTCCTTCTTGATTCTTTCAAGCTCATATGTTTGTTTAAACCAGGCCAAAAATTTGGTGCACACAAAATGAAAAATATAGGAATACTATTTTTCAGCTTCTTTTAACTTTCTGAAGCAGAGCTTTGATTGTTTGAGTTTAATTTTATTTATATGTACAAGACTAATTAGTTAGTTTGGCTGACTTGATGCACCTTTGCCAGCTACACCCCCTTTTCTCTCTCTTTGCTTGGCAGGACTTTAGGAGTACAGCCTGTAAAAGTAAGATGGACATGGGATTCCTCTTCATCATCCTTCTCATTGTCTTGCCAGGTGTGTTGTTTACTTTACTTCCTCATTTCACTTTCTTATTGTCTCACCAGCACACTATACTTGACTGTTTTTCTGCTAGGCTCATGTATTTAGTTCACTCAAAATCCTACCTAGATTGCCAGGGCCACACAACCCATATTTTGCTGGCTTCACATCTTGGTACAATCTCAGTCTCAAAAGTATTAACCACAACTGTACTCCCATCCCACATGTAATTTTATTGAAAATTTCATGCAAAGCTGGCCAAAATAAACAAACAGCATCTAGCATAGCTGCTAACAGAAGGAGCAGCAACTCCACCCATGCCAGTGGAACTCACAACTTGGAGGTGGAGTCAACCTCCTGGATGTTGGAAGGCATATGACCATCTGTTCAGATTCATGAGACTATCATATGGACAGAACCAGTCATAACACAGACCAGTGAAAGAGGAACCACACTTGGATTGAACCACAGCTTGGTCACCAGATAAGAGTGAAGGGAAGCTATTGGATGCAATTGTGTATCCAGCCTTTGAGCAGTTGGAGCAAGTTACATTCTGCGGAATGATAATATTCACTCCGGACTTGACCTGTGTGATTAAGCCAACAATATCATTTATGGAAAGCGTAGTTCCATTCCACGATTGAACATCATTAAGCAGTTCAGTCACACAAAGGGCGTTTGAAGAGATACTGCAACAATGTTATGATGGCTGAGGGCAGAGAATGCAGCTAACAGGAAAACTCACTCATTCAGGCATACAATCCGTCGAACAGTTGGGTAGGCAGCTTGGACAATAGGCGTGAGTGCATTGGGGTCAGTCGGCAGACCGAAGCGAGTGAGATCGCTGGAACAACCATTTGTGATGCTCGTAACAACGGTCTGGAGAGTAGAGCTACTGCATAGTTCCCTGGTTACACATTCCAGTCAACCAAGAGTTAACAGTCGGGACGACGGAAGTGGTGGGGTTGGATAGAGCAAGGGGTGCAAGGAGAAAAAAATCGAGGCAAGTGGTATCGAGTGCGACCCCAAATAGGGCGGAAGAACATGGACTTGAGAGACTAAGCGGAACAAGAATGAGTAGCGAAAAGCGTAAGCCCTGGTGCGCAACTTACGACTGAGTCGCGGCGAGACCAGCGCCGGCGATGAGAAGAGCGGACCGTACGAACATGACAGGTAAGTTAAGTTAAACAAGAATGAAAAGAGAATGTTGTTGAAAAGGGAACAAGAGAGGAGTGGGTACGCGCATTTGTGTCACTCTCCACTTATAATGTCCTGTCAGGGGCCCCGGGATCAACTGCGAGAATTGGTGGAGACAACGCAACACGTTGCCATTTGTTGTACAGTCGTCACAAGGTCGAACCGGAGGGCAATGTCCACAGCCAACGACTGATTGGAGCTAGCCCTAACAAATTGCACGCTAAATCTGCGTAAGTACCTTACCAGAGTCTGAGCCGCTAGCGGCCAGAATCGCTGAAAATGGAGGCGTTCAATCAGGGTACTTGAAAACTCCATTCCTAGTCTCTGTGCAGTGCGTCTGAAACAAGAATGTTCAAGCTACAACCCTCGACCAACAATACTCTTGTAAGTTGTTGAAACGTTAAGAGTGAAGTCATGTGGTTGAATGTGGAATACGTACACAATGAAACCGGTCCTCACTGAGGGCCTGCCTGGTGACCCTGGAGTTGAGTCCCTTCAATGTCGTTAGTAGACTCTCTACCGACAAGAGCCATTCATTTTTCTACCTTCTTTCACGAGTTTTTCCAAACTATATTTCTTGGCTCTTCATCAATTTAGTTCTATCTCTGTGTTATCGGACCGGATGCGCGAAACTGCACTTGGATCTCGGGATCAATCGACTACTGCTACTTCAACCGCGTCTCCGTACGTCGACCCGAAGTAGGCCCATCCACCTCCTCGCCGCAGCCAACCCACGCACATCCAATATCTGCCTTATCCCACACGACAGGGACATCCTCTTCCGGCGGGATCATCTTGACAGCTTCCCGGGCACATCCCCAGCTTCTCACATCGCCTCACGCAGCGGCGCCTTGCTCTTGTGCACATATTCCCCCGCCTGCGTGCGCGCGACACCCTGCACGCGGTGAAACTCGGCCGAGAGCGTGCTCCCCAGCTGTGCAAGATCGAGGTATTGTGCGTGCTTGATGCTGTCGGTTCCTCGACGAGGCTCTCAAGGTTGGTGTTGACATTCATGATGTCTCGGTGATTAATCATGAGAACGCTAGGCAATCGACAATAAACCAAGTACCGTCTTTTGGGCGTCGTTGAGTAACTCTCTGGAGAAGTACACGCACGACGCTGCCCAAGGTACAGCCTTGTCGAGAGGAACTGACCACAAGCATAGGTTCAAGTTTCCTACTTGCAGCAAACGCTGATCTCTGGTTATCCAAAGTTGCTACGATTCAATTCCACGAGTTCTTTGCGAGCATACGGACACCCTTGTCGGTCCTGAGTTGTCTCCAGTTGTCTTTGTAACGTCGCCGACGGCAACACCAAGTCCCTCCTACTTCGGGCACTTTCAACGTTTGAAGTCCGCTATGTCCTCTCGTTCGTCTGCGCGGACTGAACGGGACAGTTGCCCAAGCCTTTTCCGGCGGTTCTTGCGTGCCTCCTGATGCCAACGAAGGCAATAGTATCGTGCGCACCGTCACCAACGAGTTCGACGTTTCGATCCCCTCTTAATGCAAGCAGTAGCCAAGAACGACGACGAGTCTCGACAGCGTGGCTACCGAGTTCGATGGATTAGTGAGTGCTTGACTTTGTGATGTCGCTGACTTTGATCACAGATAGCTCCGGCCTGTCGAGCAGAGGCTGCAGGAGAAGTGCTAACGGTATCGTCATTTGGGATAACATAGCCATGATATGATGGTCGAACAAAATTTGAATTACGGGTTACCCAAATACTCTTCATTACGAACTACTCACTCCCAGTCACTGTCCTCTCCTCCTCCCTCCTCGTCCTCCTCTTCCTCCTCTTCCTCGTCCTCCTCTTCGTCCTCTTCTGCTTCAGCTGCACCTGTATTACTAGCATTTTCAGGGACAACATGATAACTGTCTTCACTGCTTTCCCTAGGACTCTGTGCGTGCGACGATGGTAACGAGACAACATCCGACGTAGATGTCGTCCTGGGAGGCGCGAGCGTACGCTGCGATGACCCCAATGCCTCGGCCGTTTCCTTGGCGTCACTGGCAGAGACAGACTCGTCCTCGTCATCCTCCCAACTAAAGTCGTCTTCGTTCTCCGCAGTCGCTGTGCCGCTCTACATTAGAAATGTTGTTTCGAAATCACACGTAGTAAAATTACCTTGCAATAACGCTTTACGTCTGCATTCCTCCACCTCGATCTGGTGCACTCGGAAAAAGTATCTCACCCAGAAGACTTCTTCGGGCATGACCGACGGCACTGGTGTAATCGTCAATGATTAATCTTTGATATGCAAGTGAAAAATCATACCAAGTGCATCGAGTGTAGCTTGCAACGCCGCACCGTCCAAGGGATCGCCCAATGCCTCTGCGATATGCTCCCCCCATGCATTGCTGCCGAATCCTTGCCCGCTTGCCTCACTGGAATCCGCCCACGCCAGATAAGCTTCCTTGGACGTATCGACAGCAGGATCCACCTTGATAATCTCGGGATTGCCCCTCAACTGCTTCAACAACGACTCGGCGCGTGTCGCCACTCTCCGCACATCCTCCGACACACGACCCGAAGCAGGTCTATCCACCTCCTTCCCCTTCCCCTTTCCTTTCCCCGCCGACGTATCCGCAGCAGCCAATCCAGGCAACATCCAAATATCCGCCCCGTCCCACACGACAGGGACATCTCCCGCCCCCTCTTCCGGCGGGATCACCTTGACAGCTTCCCGGAGCACATCCCCAGCCTCTCGCATCGCCTCACGCAGCAGCGTCTCGCTCTTGTGCACATACTCCCCCGCCTGCGCGCGCGTGACACCTTGCACGCGGTAAAACTCGGCTGAGAGCGTGCTCCCAAGCTGTGCGAGATCGAGCTGTTGCGCGTGCTTGATGCTGTCGGGAAGCTGTGCCTGAACGGCCGACACGATGTTGGGCGGGATCGACGACTGGAGACGCGCGAAGAAGGATTGGGCGGTGGCCGTCTCAGGTGAGGAGGTTGCATCGCTACTGGCAGGCGGCGTGTGGTCTGCAATGGGCGTGCCCGCAGATGCCTCGGCGTCGCTCTCAGGCTCTTCCTCGTTGTCTTTTGACGTGTGTTCGTACGCTTCAGAGGGGTTCGGTTGGGTTTCCGTAATAGTTAATTTCTCGATTTCGCGTTGGGCTTGGGTGACGACTTCACCCAGATCCCGCCGTGCGGTCACGATTGCGGCTTCGCTCTATGGCCGACAGCAACATTAGGATATGGTTGGAGCAATGACGACTTTGGGCATACCTGTTTCCTAAACCCTCCCCAGAAACGCCCGAGCTGTCCAATGACCTGCGAGACCTCTTCATTGAGACTTTGTTCGGGCTGTCGCTCACTAGGAGTGGTCGAACCTGTCCCCGTTATGCCGTAGGTATCAAGAAAGTTCATGATGGTAGAGCAAGACGGTAGTATTGGACAATCAAGGCGAGCGTTGCAAGAATGTCCTTAACCCAAATCAGGCAACGCTTTGGAAACATGAAAACATTGGCCTGCTAATTTCACATGAATACTACCAACGTACTCGTACATCCAACTACTTCAGAGACCGTAACAGCAGTCAATCTAAGCAGTAACAGAAATCTGTTGCAGACGAGGGGTAGTATAACCTTTTTCGTTGAACGAACTCGTCAAGTCCGCAGGGGTGGTTCTTGGTAACGTGAGCCTATGAGCGCGACACTCGGCAAGGAAGTCCGTGAACATCTACACGATCAGGTCAAACACTGCATCCACCGCAACTAGGAAGCGCTCACCTCCATGGTGTCCAATGGACCACCTGCGCTCTCAGGGTGGAACTGTACGCCCCAAACTTTTCTGCCAGAATCGGCGGTCGACTTGATACCCTCAACTGAGGAATCATTGCAGTTGATAAAGAATGGCTCCCATCCCGCTGGGAATGGATCCGTCAACTTGAGTGCGTATTGATGGTTTTGGCTAGACGCCAATCAGTCAGCAAATCATAATCATTGTATGATAGTTATAAATTCCCAATACCTCGTCACATAGACGCGACCCTGCTTTGATCGATCCCGAGGATGCCAAAGCGAGGACCTGGCTGGTTATGTCCACGATTACCAAAAGTCATGCGATAAGCTTCTAAACCAGCAGCCATTCCAATGATCTGGTGACCCATAGCAAATACCGAACACAGGTTTGTCCCACTCTTGAAGAGTCTTGCGGAGGTTCAAAGCCGCATTCATAGAGTGCCTAGGGTCACCAGGTCCGTTGGTCAGGAAAAGGCCATCATACTGATCACGGATGGAGTTGAAGTCAAAGTTCCATGGGAGTACGGTCACCGCAGCGTTTCGACGAACAAGGGAACGAAGGATGTTTGCCTTGGCGCCAAAGTCGAGAACAGCAATGCGGACATCCCCCTCGGGGTTGAGATAGTACGGGACTTTTGTGGATACTTGGTCCACGAGGTTCTCGGTAGAAGGATCCCAGTATTGCTCCGCGGACGGCGCAGGCGCCGAGACATCTGCACCGACGGCCAGACGACCGAGGGTAGTACCCTGGTCACGCAATAAGCGCGTGATTTCGCGAGTGTCTACGCCAGTGATACCGGGGACATTAAAACGGCGGCACCAGGAAGCGAGGGATTCGACTGCAGCATGGTGAGAAAATTTCTCTGCCACATCAGCGACTACGACGGCACTGCATTGAATTCCCTCGGACTCCATAACAACGCCAACTTCCTGAGAGTTAATCGGGACCTTGTTGCACGGGACCCCATAGTTTCCAATGAGCGGGGTGGTGAAGACAAGAATCTGACTCCGATAGGAAGGATCAGTCATCGACTCGGTGTCTGTAGGTTTCAATGGGGTTTCGTCGGTCATTGAGCAGGGCGCAAACTTACAAGATGTGATTGAGGTGGAAAAGACTGTCTCTCCAAAGGTACTGTTCGGCGCTCCAAACGATCGACCATGGAAGGATTGACCAGTTTTGAGATGTAAAACGGCAGGTAAAGCAGTATTTGGGCCAGCATGAGTAGCTAAACCGCGAGCGAACACTTTATTTCGAATAAGAGTGCGAGCAATCATAGTAGATAGCAAGATTTGTGGAGGGCTTCAGAGACTCAGGAGAGAAAAGACGAGATCAGAGATATAACTGCAAGGATGATCAGAACGGAAAACTAGAAAGACGTGGTGTACGAACTCGTCGCGAGTGTTCTGTGTGAATATCATGTACAAGCTGGAGGCTCAGTCAGTGTCAATGAGCCTGCTGGAACACGAAAGTGCAATGAACAAGCTGCGAAACTTTCGAGGGGGTAGAGAAAAGATTTATAGTTCTCACATCGGAATTTGCGATTGTTGTCAATGCCACAGCCACTCTTTCGGCCAAGATCATCCGATACCCTCAAGTGACGGTATTACGAATTCACAGAAGCAACGTGCAAAAATCGTGTATATAGCGTGCAGCAAACACTTGTGATATGATCGTGTACAAACCAAGGAGCGAGAAAATCCGACATTTCCACAAATAGGCCCTTATATCCTTAAGCAAGATACTCTTCCTCTTCTTCGTCTCCAATATTGACCCCGCCCTTCGTCCTCGAGGGATATGTGTTGCCTCGTTCGCCTCCTCTTCAGAAGAAGGACGAAGATGAGGAAGAATCCTCAGCAACGGCACGTTTCTTTGCCTTGCCGTTTGCCAGCATTCTTGTTGGTAGGCGTGGGTAGGCTAGGAGAGTAGAGCGTTGCTTGGCTTGCCAGCTGAGACAGTGTACGATATGGAGATGGCTTCGGCTTTTTCCTGGTCACCTTTGACTCCTCGCCTGAATCTGTCGACACCTCTTTTTCCTTCCCGTTCGCAAGTACCGTTGAAATTGGATTCTTGTGCTGGGAATATGGAAAGGGAACCTGACTGGGTGTCATATCGAACAATCGTTGTTTGCCTTGGGAACTTCCTGCCTGACTGATGCGGGGTGGGCCTTTTTTCCCTCTGGCATTCGGACGTTTGTGAATAGGAGTGCTCTCTGGATGGGGACTACTGGACATCAATTCGTCGAGTAGCATGGGTGGCCCGTCCAGTTGAACAGATGGCGGCGACGACGGTTCTGCGAGCGTTTCCCATCTGATCGAGGATGGTGTGGCAGCGGGGATGTGCCCCGTTCCGAGAAACATCGTCTCGAGCACCATTTCGCAACGTATCCGGTCGTTCTTCAGACACCTTTGCTGGCGCCTTGGCTGCTCTAGCCCTGGCCCTGTGGTTCAGGAGCGAGACAGCTGCTGTGGTACTTGTGGCAGGAAAGGAACTGAACCGAGGACTTCTCCGCGTTATCGCTGGTTCTTGACTGTTCATCTCCGTATCTTTCCCGCGTGACTTCCGTTTCGTCGGTAACGGCGCTTCCACGGACAGTTGATCGAGAAGGATAGGCCGTTCAGCTTCATCGTCTAGAATTTCACCATGGCGTGTCTGGAGGCGTCTCGCCACCCCCGGAGCTGGAGTCGATTGAGTTACGCCAGAGAAGGAAGATCCGACATCTTCGGCAGGTGCTTCAATGGGGTCGGGGTTCGACTGAGAGGACGACATTTGGAGTTTCCATTTCATCCGCAGGCTCTATCGGATCAGGTTCAGCGACCTCGACATTGCCGCCTAGATCAGACGTAGGACCCTCTGTTACATCCCCGGACACCTGATGTTCCTTGATGGGAGCGTCAAAAGATTGCAGAACAGGGGCTCGAGGAACAGGCGAGGAAAGTTGTTCTTCGACGGTAGCAGCAGCACCCTTGTCTCTAATCGACCCATCCACGACCATCCGGTCATCTGATCCGACGTGGGTTTCCTCACTGCTGTCACCATCCAGTCCCCGAAGGACGGGGGGATCATGTGAATTTCCCGTGATACCATCATCGCCGTCGCGTTCAGTGGATTCTGTAACAGCCTTGTTGGAATCCTGTGTGGGGGATTTCAGACCGTTTAAAACGTCTTCGATGGAACATGAAAGCGAAGGCGAGCTGGAAGTCCTCTTCGGTCTCCGAATCGGAGGAATGCCTGATATGCTTGGACAACCGACGCATTGAACGAACGAACACTTCGTCTGGGTCGTCCTCCAATTCGGCCTTTTCATCTTCCGAGGCGGAGTCCTCGTCGTATTCATCATCCAGAATGCGGTCAAGGATACCTAGGACGCTCTGGCGCCGTGACTTTGAACCACGGATGACAGCCTCCAGATCATCATTAGATGGTAATGGTTGTTCACCTGGCGTCTCCTGTCTCCCAGAGGCCGGAAGTCCTTTGTATTCGACCTCTCCCTCCGAAGCGTCATCAGAACCTTCCTGAGCTGCTCCCTTCATTTCTACTTTCCACTGTCACTTCAGACAAGTAGGAATTGCTAGGGATATTGGGGGTCCTGGAGACAGACGCGTCGGGAGGCTGCGAAACCTCTCGTGATTGAACATCGTCAGTGGACACCGCAGGTTTGGATGTGACTGACATAGGGTGAATGTCAGGTTTGCAATGAAAAAAAACACAATAAAATGTCAACCTTTTGAATCACGAAGGAGATCCTCTAGCTCTTTGATCAATGGTTGCTGGTCATCAGTATTCGTTCTCTTGAGCTCTTCCAGTCGTTCACGAATAGCGTCGGGACCTTTCTGTACAGTGGGACAGCAATAACGTATGTGGAACGGCACTTCCAGGCAAATAGGGCACGAGGGACCACTCAATTCCAGAGTCTGCTGCGGCGAATCGCGAGTCGGAACCGCGATTTCGAGCCTACGCTCCATAGGTACCGTCGGTATTTCGTTGGCAGAGGTACGAGAGACAGTCGTAGATTCCGCAGGTAATGTACTAGAAGTAAAAGATTCTGTGGTGGTTCTCCTGACAGATTCTCGCTTCGCAGGAGGCTCAGGTGGTGTGGTTTCACTTGCTTTAGGCACGTAACGAGACAAAATCGCTGCTGCTACTTCGGAAAGCACACTAGTACTTGCGCTCGTCTGGGGGATAGCTATGCTAGTATTCATAAGTCTTGAATACTTCCAAGGTAATGATCGCTTACAAGCACAGACTCCAATAGTGGGTGGTTTGGGTACAGCCATCCCCTCTTCACTCTTTGACTTACTACCTTCCATACTTGACTTTTCAGGTTTTTCTGCGGCGCCATTAGTGTGGATGTTGGTATTCCCACTCCTTGCCTCACCTGGTCGAAGAGGCGTCTTATTGGCTGGCTTGTAGTTAGGCGAGTCAGTGCCTGCGTGATTGGGAAATCAAGCTTGTAAGCCACGCAAATGTACGCAAATGTCAAGGTCAATTACCGTCTGTTTCAATAGCTATGAAACAAGCTAACATCGGGTTACACCGTCCAACACACGGAGGTGAAACTCACGTTCAGACTCCTTCTCTTTCTTCTTCCTTGTCTTCTTCGCCGGCTGCTCAAAGGTTTCGATACCCTTCGACGCGCTCGTCCTCGCCTAAATGTATAACCAAGTCTAAGCAAATGCATCCGAAAAAGCAGGCGAAACACCCACCTCACTGTCGCCACCCAACGCTGTGGTTTTCTTGACTTTAGCTTTCGATGTAGCCTTCAAAGGAGTAGGTTCAAGAGGCTTGGTCTTCCTGATTTTTTTCTTTGGAGGCTCCTCCGTGGGCTCCGCGGTAGCTGGCGTCTTCTCTGCGGGTTTGTCAGAAGTTTCCTTAGCCGCACCATCAAAAGACACCTTGCGCTTTCGCACAGAAGGGTCTGAGGTCTTTTTCGTCGCAGTCGAAACCTTGGTGGTGGTGGCAACTGTGGGTTGCACAGGAGACACCGGTTCCTTGGGATGCGATGCCAACGGGGTTATCAATGGCTCGCTCACCGACGGCTTCTCTCGAGACTGCCATGTCATTCATTATTATATGAAGAACATCATGCTCATAATAGGTGTCACTCACGGGTGCAATCGGCGGTGGGACAGCAAGTCCTTGCGACCTGCCCACAGTAACTTGAATGTCCAGAGAATCAGATGACTTCAACAAGATGGAAAACGCCTGAAAATCGTCGTCTGGGGAAGGTCAATGCCCCCGTTGAGCACGACGTGGAACCTATCTGGGACTGTTTTTTGTGCTTACCGTCTTCGAGATCAAGCAGCGCATTCGGGCCCATCT
The DNA here is from genome assembly GCA_019787685.1 of Chiua virens. Lineage (NCBI taxonomy): Eukaryota > Fungi > Basidiomycota > Agaricomycetes > Boletales > Boletaceae > Chiua > Chiua virens. The sequence continues at coordinate 563,933 of JAHNUO010000003.1, forward strand.
GCTTGAGCGACACGTCTGTGTCGCGTCCTAGACCGAGTTTTCGTCGGACGACATCTTTGACTTGGTCGAGGGAACGCTCTACGTCAAGGAGGGGACGTTGAGCCTTTATGAGTGTAGCGAGGGTTGAGATTACCATTGAACAATCTGGCAAACGTTCTATTCTCCGCGTGATAGACGATCCTGACAGGATCTTTTGGACGTTGACTATTCTCGGACATGGTGGGAAGTGAACGAGATTGAAAAGGAGTCAACTTGTCAAGCTGGTAGTTACGTAATAAAACAATTGTCAACACAATTTCCGTTCTTCTTGCACGAGGCTGTCTTTATGGTCACGAACTTCCTGCTTGGATCTCTCCTCTTCTCTGGCCGCACCTTGCAACATCTCGGGGTACAAGCAGATCATAGATGGATCAGGAGGACCAGAGTAGTTGTCTTCGTGTTCCTGCTTAGATTTCTCCTGTTCTTTGGCGGCAGCTTGGAGCATCTCTGGATACAAGCAGATCATGGATGGATCAGGAGGACCGCCTTCGTTTGCTACACGACCTGTGAGTGTGGCGTTTGGGGCATATAGGAAGGATATAACTTCACCGGATGACATTGTGACTTGGAAGTATGCGATGTGGCTGTACTTATATGTGCGATGACAAAAGCAAGATAGATCTAACCAAATAATACACATGAGACCCGCTATCCTACGGTTTATCAACATCAGAAGCATCGGACAAGTATGAATCGAACTAAAGACAATACTCTATTATGTAAAGGCGATCGAAAGTCTAGGATCCGATGCTATAGGCGCGTAACAAGTCAAGAAAACCATGCGTCAAGAGATTCAATCTCTGCGACATCACCAGCTTTGACGGAATTGCGATCGTTCACAACTCCTAAAAGAACCGTGAGCTCAATGCCGAACAGCAGAATGGAAGAGACGTACGATCATGTTGAGGTTTCCAGACAACAGACCTAAACGCCTTGATTAGCAAAGTCCAGGGTCAGACGGAGATCGAGTACGTACGGTTCTCCAAGATACAACCGTCAGGAATATCGATCCGCTGGCCCTCGTTGGCGACGACAATCACAGTCCCCCTCAACGTAACATTCCTTCCAAAGTAAACATCTCCGGTTACCGTAAGATGGTCGAGCTCGATGATCTTGGGGATTTTCTTGAACCGCTTCTGGAATTGCTGGATCTTCTTGAAGTGATCTCCAAGCTTGATCACAGGCGTTGTCTCAAACATCCGGCTCTCGTTCAAGACCAGCTGACCATGCTGCAGTGAGTAAATATCACTCTTGATGAGAAGCAAGTCAGAGCAGGACTTGACAGGGAGGAAACGAGAACGAGGGACATTGATGCCATGACCGTTCTTGAAGTGCTTAATGGCGGCACCAGCAGCAGTCTCGAGCTATATTCCCAGTTCAGCAGAGTATAACAAGTTGTCCATCGGGTACGCACCTGGATGACTGCCTGACCGTCGTCGTTGTTCTTGGGGTTGATGATGATCTCGAGTTCCATGCCCTCAGTCACCATGATCCTCTTCAGGGCTGCGGCGCAATCAATGACCTATTCAGGGATAAGATCCGAGACGCTCACCCTTGAGGTTGATCCAGAGATTGTTGGTGTTGAAGATCTTGAACTTGCGGACCGACTTGAACTCCTCCACATGTTCCGAAGGAACCTGAGCAATTTCAAGGAGACGGACAGAACCCTCATAGTCGATAAGCGTTCCACCCTTGATGTCAGCTTTGGTCTTGTCGGTGACTTCCATGATGAACTCGGCGTTTGTCTCAATCATGTGTTGCAAAATCTTTTCGTCGACACTAAATTTTTGAAGTAAGTAGAAAGAAGAGACTGATCATTAACGAAGCGTACACGGCACCCAAGTTATCAGAGTTGGACACGAAAAGGTACTCCTTGCCCTCTGCGAGCAACTGGTCCAATACGCCAGAGTGGTAAAGTGCATTGTAAACGTCACCATGACCCGGAGGGTACCAGTGCTTCTTGTCGTCAGTCTGTACGCTTGGGGCAGGGGAGGAGAGTCTCCTTGAAGATACGAGGGTATCGGGACTGGTTGAATGTCGTGATGCGGACTTGCTGGTTTGCATACTTTTTGATGATACGAAGCGTGTCCTCGTGTGTGTTGAATGAGGTCATAAGAATGAGCGGGACATCAACCCGGTTGGTAGTGTTGAGATGCTCGATCTGACGGACGGTCAGGTCGAGGAAAGTCATGTCATCCTTGACCTCGAGTGCACTCTTTGCACCGGTCATACCTGACAGAGAAGGACATCAGCACGATCAAAGATAAAACCAGAGGACGATGCACCCATAGAGGTACCGAGACCACCATTGACCTTGAGGACCGCAAGCTTGTCGAGATTACTGTGATCCTTGGGTGTAACCAAGGTGTCGTAGGGGACGATCTGATCATCGGCAGGAGATTTGATGCGATCCCAATCACTAACCGGTGGCATGAGATATCAGAAGGAAACAAAAGGAAACACGAAACAGATCGACGCTCTTTGCACGCTCGGAGAGGTACCTCGTGAAGAGGTAGAAAAAGGCTTGCATCTCGGTATCGAATACCTGCGATGGTCAGATCAGGATGCGAGTGAGGACGGGCAGGACGGGACGGACCTTCTTGGTGGTGGGATCTTCGACGGTGCCGACGAGGCGGCTGATCTCATTGCGCATGGCTTTGGCGGCAACTCCGGTAGTGGCGGTTTTAAAGTCGATGTGACTGCTGCCGCGAACGCGGGCACTGAGAGAATCGGTGCGAGGGACAAGCGTGGCCATGGTGCTAGACAATGGTGAGGGAGGGAGGTGGGAGATGGAACGGAGACATACGGAGACTTTGGTATATATACGGGTTGAGTGGTAACTGTCGAAAGGATTTGGGGGTCAGAAGAAGCGCGATTTAGGGCTGCTTTTGGTCTGTGATGACGCTTCAGAAACTCTAAGCTGAGATCGATATGGTTGTGGAGTTCGGACGCGGACAAGTCCGAACTCAGGCCTTGAGTTTCCTCTGGGATGACGAAGTCGCAAATGGAGCGTCGATGTCGAGTTGGGCTCGAGGTGGTTGTAGTGTAGCGAGTAAGGGGGGAGGATAGAAAGGGCGGAGTAGTTACGGGACGAGGAGGAGTGTTGAAGTAGGACGACGAACGTGCTTGCATATAAACCCGGTCAGTTCCTAGACTGACCTTGGAAGCCAGGGGAATGGTGACAGCGTTTCCGTTCGGTTGTTCATTTGCTTTTATAAACGCTTACGCTCAACTTTCAGCCCAGTTGTACATATCGGGCCTGCTTGCGTCCAGAATGCCTCGGTTCGTCCCAGGATTCGCTCGGTACGTTTGCCGTTCGTGTCTCGAGTCCATATGGGCCGTGCCTGCGGCCATTCTACCCCTCAGCGCTTCTTTCTCTCCCACCCGACCATATCCGACCTTGCCATACAAGTAATTCCTCTTCGTTTTTTCACGACTGTCAAACTTGAATTCACCTCAGATACGGTTCGCTCGTGTCACGCTTCGACCTGCGCCCAACCCACGAGGCAGCTCCCCGTTTACCCCACCTAGATAGCCCATCCCAAATCGATTCACGACCATCTTTGCCTTCTTTCATCCGCTGACGCACCCTTGCGTCATCTAGCTCGATATGTCCACTCACGAAGACGTTTTACATTCATGTATCGCGTTCGAAACGCGCTATTACTCTCCCACGATGGACTTCAGTTCAGCCTCTTTCTCAATACAGAGTTAATTGATTCACCCCGCCACAGTTCAGCTCGTCAATGAGGCCATCAGTGCTAACACGCTGGAACGATCGCAGATGCTTCCCCCGGTACGTACGGTTTTCGCATCAAGTACGTTGCTGCATATTCCGCGAGTTCCAAACAATGGTCATTTCCCCCTGTGTGCCTGCACATTCCTCGTCAAGGAACCAGTGACAGAATATAACTCGGTAAGATGGTTTCACCGACTCGCACGTTATCTCGTGCAGGTGTCAGATACGATGGAAATCAATATCTTCGTTTTGACACCGTCAACGATAGGCTGGGATTCGTCCGACCCCTTCCCTTGTCTGCATTCTCAGCCCCGTTCGGGACGGAGAACAGAATCTAGCCGTCAATCTCCATTCCCTCAGTCGATCATTGGCCGCCGACACGGCGATGCACGGATCACCACTGATGTAGGTACCCGAACACATTCAAGGCACCGCCGTACTAGCCAACTTGGTCACAAGATCAGGAGCCAAATGATACGATGTTGCAATGGCACGTAATTCAAGGTAAACTACCACAGGTGGACTTGACAATCCGGAAAGCAGAAATAGTATAACTGTATCGTGAAGATACTCCAGAGAACTCCATAATGACAACTTTCTATCGTCCGACGGGTGTTACCACTGCATGACCCACCACGACAGTCCCAAAAACACGAAAACAGGTGGCCACGCCACCGCTACCTACGTCCTGCAGAAATCCGACGAGCACCCCCACGTCGCGCTGGGACATCCGATGACCCACCCTGGAGCGCCCGAACGGGTTTGGGAGTGTGACACGACGCCGATGGCCACCCACCATAAACGTCCATGTCCAGGGTGACGAGTAAGACTGACGGAAAGATGTTTGGTGTTCTCGTGATTTACTTGCGGGAGGTGGAAGAATGGAATCGCTGTCAACCGCGCCGGATGAATGGGTCCGTGATAATTCGTGTGGTATCTCGGGGGTGTCCTGCCGGCGGTGTTTGTGGGACCGTTGCTGATAGTTTGTACCTCCGTTCGCACGACGGAAGTTTAACACAAGCAGGACGAAAAGAGAGAGTAGGATGAGTGGAATGTAAATATAAAAGTATATCCCCAACTGATCTGGCATTAGGCAAAGAGCATGCAAAGGAGGGGGTATTGGCGTTTGCGTGATTTGGTCTGGCGAGGGCGCTACTGAAATGAGCGAGAGCAGTTGAAAGCCCGGTCGACGGATTCCCATGGCCATTGAGAGGGACTTGACACTAACTTCCTGAACCTTTTCATTAGACGAAGAGATGGTGTGTTCATACACGCAGTAATCGTGGTCATCACCACTGCTGTACAATCAGGGGTCTGCCACATCGATAGACCACTGACAAACCTCATGATTAAAGATGGCTTGAGGGACTCGAGCAAGAATGTTGTTGTCCCGTCCGTGTGCGTGTTTTGATAGCCGAACCCATAACCTTGCCGTATCGTCCCTTTTTCACGCAAGGGACCGCAGGATGCGTCTGATGGACGAGAAAGAGGAATATGCGTAAACAAGACAAGTGGACTGGAAGAACCAGTCGAGGTAGTCTGCTTGACAAACTCTACTGGCCCGCGCTTGATAGCAGGCCAGCTATGATAGGTGTGTCCACGTTGGGTACGCAGCACGTCTTCTTCGACAAGAGCTGGAGCGTCAATGAACACGAGGGTGTGGTTGCCAATAGTCCTGCGATAATTCCGAGGACCAAAGTGTGAGGTGTAACGCGTATCTGCCGAAAGAGAGAACGGGGCCAGATTTGCGAGGCTGGGTGAGCGCTTACATGAAGCACTGCATGCTCAGCGAATAGAGAAGACACGAACCCTACGTCATGATTACCAGGTAGGTAATATACGGGCGGTGGCAAATCGCCCATGTTGAAGATACTTTGGTATCGCGCAAAGTAGGTTTCGTATCTGGGAAGATAACTCTTATGGACACTCTAGGGCTAGCCTTTGATGCACGTACTCGCTGGTGGACATCAATAAACGACCACTGATCCATCATGTCACCTGGAGTGCACTTTGGTTTGAAGAACAAGACATTGAATCATTATCTGAGCTTACCTAGCACGACTATGGCGTTTGGTCGGAGGCGATGGAATGCGAAATTCCAGTTCTTTCGAAGGTTAAGGTCAACGGCGTATTGGCTTAGTGCGGAGAGAAGCGGTCCCCGACCAGGATAGGAATGACGGTCGATTATTTGTGGATCCGCTATCACGAGTATCCGCACAGTACGTGAATCGGGAAGGGGAGGCTGAGTCAAAGGCACCTGTTCATCGGCAGTAGTTGAACAGAAAGGAGAGTCACACACCTGTCTCGTATCTGGCCAAAGGCAGTCATAGAGGGCAAAGCGAAACGTGCCGAGCTCGAACCAGACGACGGCGAGGACCCATACAGTGCGGAGACCGTTGCGGAGTAAAGTCATACTTGGCCTGGTAAAAGAGTCGGATTCGACGGCCTGAATATGATCGGGTGAAGCCGACTGCGGATGCTGTTCCGAAATTTAAAATAGGCGAAGTCACATTTCTTTTCCCCGTTTAGAGCTCTGAGCCAAGTAGGCCTTCGCGGACGGTCGACGGCGGGATTGCTCTTACGTTGATGGGTTACCAGTCTCCGCTCAATTTCACAGCGAGCAGCAGAAAGTTCCAGAAATTGTATTTCTGGTTCATTATATATCGCCTGACACTTGTATGTCATTCAGTAAGTCCCTGGTATGTAAATGTCATTTTGCCCCGATCCGCGCGATTTCTGCCTATAAATTTCAACTGCGCTCTCCATACTTACACTCGGTTCCTTCCTTCCTTTCTCTTCCCGCCCAAGGAATGATTGTCTCCCCCGCTCATACTGACAACGATGACCAGACGCCTTTGCTCTCCGTTGCTGGCGAGGGGAATGGAGACAAGAAACCCACCCCCCTGCCGATAGTCCAGATGTCCTGTCCTCTTACTCTCGGTGTTGATCGAACCCATCGCGTCCCAGTGCATCTATCCATTCATTAATCAGGTTGGCGTATCTCGACCTTTTAGTATATTTTGCTTACTCGACTTGATCTAGCTCATTCGTGAGCAGGACATTACAGGCTGGTGATGAAACAAAAGTCGGTAAGTAGCCCTTTCTCCCCCCATCGTTGGCCCGCCCGCTGAATAGTGTAACCAGGTTACTACGCGGGGATCATTGTATGTAATAGATTATGTACCGCTTCTCCCGTTGTTGGCTCACACTGATGACTTCTATGCCAGGAGTCCCTTTTTTTTGTCACACAAGCCATGACGGTTCTCTATTGGAGCCGAGCATCTGACTATATTGGTCGCAAGCCCGTACTTCTATTAGGTGTATTTGGCCTTTCCGTGTCGATGTTCTGCTTTGGTCTATCACGTACGTTCACCGGATTGGTATTAAGGTACACTTCTTCGCTTCTCTCCTTCGGGCATCTTCGGACATGGACCTCATCAAGTCGTTTGTACCCTTGTTCAGTCGTTGTATCACGGGTGCTTTGAACGGCAATATTGGCGTTATGAAGAGCATGTTAGGCGAGCTGACTGACTCTACGAACATGGCTCGAGGGTTCGCCTTTTTGCCTATAGCTTGGTCAGTAGGTATGACGATCGGGTGAGTACCATTGGATGATTCTACCCTCTGGATTTGAGCTGACTATCCGCAGTCCCGTCATCGGCGGTACACTTGCACGACCACAGGACAACTTTCCTCGATTACTTCACGTCTCCGTTCTGGGCGGAATTTCCTTATTTTTTGCCTTGTGGTGTCACTGCTGGGTTCGCAATGCTGGCCTTTGGGGCTACTTTACTCTTCCTCGAAGAAGTGAGTGCTCCAGGAGTCCCGATATCATATTCCAAGGCTGACAACTGCCAAGACTCTACCCCCTCGCGTCACACCAGAAAAGCAAGCCCTGTCCGTCGACAGAGAGGCTGGCGACCGGGAAATCAGCTACGCTACTATCGAACAAGAACAACTGTATCCCTCGCCGCTTCCAGATGCGCCGATTCCTCTTTCTAAACTTCTCAATGCTGCTCGGGTGTTACGCATAGCAAATTATGGAGTGCTGGCCATCCTTGAAATAACGCTGTACTCACTGCAGCCCCTTTTCTATTCCACAGCAATTGAGTACGGAGGTTTGGGATTTTCACCCATGCAGATCGGTCTCTGGATGGCGTGTTTTGGCATTTTTAATGGACTTTGCCAAGCGCTCTTCTTTGCTTCTCTTGTAGACAGATTAGGGCCCAAAACATTACTTCGCATCGGTCATACATGTTTCATTCCGCTCTTCATCCTCTTTCCCACCATAAACTGGATTGCTGGACAGTGGGGAAATATCTGGCTTGTTTGGCTTCTTCTGATCGTACATCTCGCGTTAACCATCGTTGTTGATATGGCGTTCAGTGCGTTGCCTGCGAATGTCGTTATCGGAAAAACTGACGTTGCAACTACAGGCTGCATTCTCATGTACATCACTGCTGCTGCGCCAAACCGTCGTTGTCTCGGTGCGATCAACGGCGTCGCACAGACCACTGCTTCTATTGCTCGCGCTATCGGACCTGCATCAGCGACCTCGTTGTTTGCGTCCTCGATCCAAAACAATATCATGGGTGGGTATGGAGTCTACTTACTCCTCTTGCTTGTAACCGTTGCCACCATGCCGTTGGCTGCTATGCTGCCAGATGACGTGGCTGAGCGCTGCTGAAAGTTGCGGGGGACAAGGAAACGAACATGATATTACTTTTCAGTAGGTGTCGTTCTTGTTTGTGGGACAATTTACGCCGGGAATTCGGGTCTTGTTGAAATCCTTAGACATTACGGTATATAGGGCACATATGACTTGTCATGTATTTTACGTCTTACATGTATTTATGTATGCCATGAATACCATCACGTTCACGAAACAGTATGTCTCGCTGATTTACGGTTGCCAGTGAAATCGGCTATGACGTCCCGTGGCATTCTTTGACGGTGATTAATCGATGCTGTCACGTTTGTCGGCTATGATATCGGTGCGGAGAGAAATCTCATTGGATGGAGATTGGGACGCGGTTACTACAGTGGAATCGGTGTCGGAATCGACGAATTCAGCACTCTCGTACTGACGCTTGGGCGCCATTGTTGAGATCGAGAGAGTGGTGGAAAGTGTAGTTGATAGTGCTAATCTACTTTACTTCTCAATCATGCGTCCAATCTTTGTTGTGTATTATTTTCAAAGTCGCGAGTATCATTGCAAACCACTGTAATTGATTCGCCACATTGAGTCATGAAATCCCCGGATTCCCCATTGATATACTATGTCGCCGTGCATGGCGGCGCCGGACGTCACAGTAGAGCGTTAGAAAGTCAAGTAAAAACTGCGATGAAACGGTGATTCGTGATACTTGGACTAGTCATCCCGGAAGTTATACTAACAAACGAACCCCGTAGTGCATGTACGGAAGCACTCCAAATGGCGTCCAGACCTTCATCGACGACAAGCGCTCTGTCCGTCGTCGAACTGGCGATCGCCATTCTCGAAGACGAGGACTGCCTCAACGCAGGTAAGCTATGGATCTGAATGAACGCCATGCCGGACCCCTGATGAAACGCTTCTGGATCGAACGACGCGTATCTCTATTCGCGACCCCATTGATTTACAGGCTACGGTTCCAATTTAACATTCGAAGGCGCCGTCGAATGTGATGCTGCCATTATGGACGGGCAGACGGGCGACTTTGGGAGTGTGGGTGCTGTCTCGGGTACGTTTTTCTCTTTCACTTTCTCTTGTGATCTTGTGGAACATGGCCGTCTCGATGATCTCATAACCCCATCCCTTTTGATCCTTCCGTGCCTTTCACATGACATCGCTGTCGTATCCATCCTCGAATCTGATACTATACTTTTGTGATCGTTGGGTTCGCGATCCATATAGGTGTCAGAAACCCGATCAAACTCGCGAGCTGCCGTCCTCGTGCATACGCGTGTGCCTGACAGACTCGGTCGCATCCTACCCTTGTAAGTGAGCCATATCACACACTTTCTCCTGACATGGTCCATTGCAAATGAAACGTCAAACGAAATGTATCCCTAGAACCCTGGTCGCCTCGGGCGCGCGGGCGTTTGCGCAGACGCACGGTATCGAGACGGTCGAGACGGCGCGCATGATCGCACCGCGCGCGACGCAAGACTGGCAACGATGGATGAGACGGTATAACGAGGGAGTCTCGTCGACCACCGCCGAGCGACACACTGACAGTGGGCGCCCGCATCAGAGCCAAGCCCGAATCCATCGATACCAACAGGCTCCGAAGGACTCTCACAGGATGCCGAGCATATGATGGAAGACACGGTCGGCGCCATCAGTATGGGACTCGCAAGGGAATCTGGCAGCCTGGGGTATCAAGGTACGTTGATCTCGTTCGATTGACTTGCCGAGGTCCTGATGGAAGACGGGCGGTGCTTTGATCGTGTCAGTGGTGGGTTGCTTCTCAAGTATTCCGGCAGAATAGGCGAGGTAAGTCTTCCTTTGTTTGCGAAATGATAGCGGGAATGACGAGTTGGTTGATTAACTCGAGGCCGCGGCGTTTGGCGCGGGGTGTTGGGCGGAGCAATCGCGGGACGGACGTTCGGGGATGGCTTGCAGTATATCAGGTGTGGATCACCACCACGGATCTCGATTCATCAATCACAAGGCGCCGATGCTCAGGTGCTGGTGAATACATTGTAAGAACTGGATTGGCGCGCACAATCGCCGACGTTCTCCGTCCTGGATCTGATGGAGAGGGCGGTACAGAGTCATTGCTTGATGTTCATGAGTTGCTCGTGGAAACATTATCCAATCGATTTCATGGTGAGCTCTGGACGAATCAAGCACCTTTGATTGATCTGAGGACAGAATACGAGATCCGGTCAAGGCTCGCGGTGATGCTCATCCCAATGCTGGTGTCCTATTGATGACAAAAGAAGTGCAGGAACCGGGCGGCGTCATACGTGCGCCAAGCTTGTCATCTTCTTATTGTGGCAGTTTACTGATGCTACTCTGCCGTTTGATGGTCAGCAAGGTTATGGTGTGGATTTACCACGGAAAGCATGGCAGTCGCATACGCGAGCTCTGAGAGATTTACACCAAAGGTATAGAAAGTCTTCTTTTTACGAGTTCAATAATGTTCATAAAGGCTGCAAGGCAAAGATTTTACGTCGTCCCAAAGCCCCGCAACCAGTCGTGACTGCTTCGCCCGTATACATCACTGCTTTACCCCTTCACGAGTAGACTGGTTAGGTGAAGATGGACTAGGTCCCTGGGAATTGTAACTTTCTCCCGCGCGGTAACATCATTGATGACCGGGCGCATGTATCGGTTAGGCCTCAGTCCCACCGTTCGTGGAGTGCGGGGTCGACCGCACCGCGCCGTTGTTCAAAATCGCAAGCGGTTGTGAAGCGCGGGAGTTCGCCAAAGGAGGTGTTGGTCGAGCAGCACTCAGACGTTGAAGCGTCTTTAGTGGGAACTTAGTTCTATCCAATCAGATCAATGTGATGTACCATGACACGATTCTACAACAACTGACCTGCAAGTCGAACAAACGGGAACAGGTTGACAGAAGACTGTTGATTGATGTCAGGTATCTCCGCAGAAACTACAAGTCAGGTACACAGACTTGACAGGCAAACGGAGCAAACGAATCCAATGTCCACAATGTGCTTGTGGCAGAAGCACGCCGCTCTGAAATCAATCTTGTCTTGAGTTGGGACGGCGAGGGTTTTGCGAATCGACGGTGGGGAAAGAAAAGACATCTAAGATAGTTCCCGTGAATTGTCCTGCGACGCAAGATGAAACAGGACGTACAATAAGGTACTGGAGCAACGCGTCGCGGCGTTCGAGATAGATATACGATCCGTTCGTCAGGTGCGCAGCCTGCTGAAGGAAGACCGTGTCAGGTCCATATACCTTGCACACGTCGATCGTCACTTTCTGTACCAAGTCTCAGTCATCTCCGCATCACAAAAGGGGTTAAACGAGACACAAACCAGTTTTTGCGCCGAGAATATGGAGTTCATGATTGGAATATAAGAGGATGACAGGTCCGGCGAGACCGATAAGATTAGAATACGCGGGTCGGGAAGAATGGTCGGGTCTTCTGCCACATTGGCGCCCGAAGTGGGGTGAGTGATTCGATTGATGTCTAACGAGGAACGATCACATTTAACGCCGTGAAGCAGCTCCCGAATTAAACATACAACAGAGTGCCTTGGTCAGTGCACTGACCAAAGCGCACGGCGCTGCATGATGATGATACCACATCAGCGCATCAGCTCTAAAACGAAACAAGATACAGGCGTACGTTCTTGCTCAAGTTCGCCAAGGGTTTCCATTTCGCGTGTGATCTGTTGGAGAACAGTGGTGTTGACGGTCTTGAAAGGTGGATACGAATTGGCATCGAGCGGATGCGCGTTGTCGGGCAGGGTCAACGTTTCTGTCGACGAATAGAGCATGACACTATCTCCGTGGTGCGTAGCATTAGCGTAACGTTATGGCAGTAGTTCTGGTGGTGGCCCTACCGACCTCTTACCAGGCAACGCGCCAAAGACCGCTAAGGTGTTCTCATGCTTGGAAGCGATATGGGCATTCAAGAAAGCGAGGAGGTGAGAGAGAAAGGTTTCAATAGACAAAGGGTACGGATTGGTAGCCTGTGCGGAGAGATGCCACTGGGACGGGGACAAGTCCACGACAACGGAAAGGTGCGAAGCCTTCTCCATAATGTGTCACTACCAAATTCAAGTCCTACTGCGTTGCACAAATGTTTGGTTTACGTAATCTGATTCTCCCTCAAATACACGAGAGGCTACTTCAAGATCCGGGCGAGCCCGAGGCATCTGAGTTGTTGTTTTCGTATTTTCGACCAGAACCGGCACGGTAGGCTTCTGAGTTTTGCCGTTCAAAAAGAGCAGTGGTGGTTTTCGCGATGGATACGAGGTACCGGTGAATATGAATATCAGCGGGTTACTCACGGCAATAAGAATAAAGCACCAAAGAGAAACAACCCATCGGCCACTCATGCGCCCAGTTTGAACGCTTTGCCTTTTCTGGGGTATATATCTAATGCATACGCGAGTGCGTTCTTCAGTATTTCCATCGCTCACCCTACGACACGGGTATGAAATTTAATTCTATCCATATCCACTGGCAGAGCCCCCAAGCCAGGCGCGGATTCACTTGTAAAGCAACATAGGGAAGTAAGCATTGGGGTCGTGTGGCGCATCGGGTGCACGCTCCGGTCTCCACCGCCTGAACAGCGTGGGGACCTTGGGAGGCAACTTTGCTTCATTGTAAATCGGTGTCTCGGAAGCGACGGTGAAAATAGCATGGGTCAAACCCACGACATCCAGGGCCTTCGTGGGCACCTGGGCGGCCTCACCTTCCTTTGGGGCGGCCACACTGATGTGAACATTAGCTGGGAACAAGGCTGGATCAAGGACATACTTACCACTGAGGTTGGGAATGCTGGATGAGCAAGGTCGACAAGTCTGACTGGGTGACCACTGAAAGCTGAGGGTAAGCACGTCGAACATCTCGCTTCCAGTAGGGATTCTGAGCCGGGTCCGACGCTAGTTCGAGTGTCAGTCATGTACGTGTGCAGTAGTTTTTCTAGCACCTTTCGTGGAAGGGGTAGAATATTTCTCTGGACGTGAGCCGGGTTGGGGGTATCTGTTCAAGTCTGGATCGGAAGCCCGGAAGAAATTTCTGGATTCACGACCACCACATCACCTGGTTCAACATCAATGACAAAGCCACTCAATATGTGACTACGACGCACGAAACTTCTTCCAAAACCCCTTGGGATGTACGTGGTAGAGCGTGGACTCTGCGGCTTTTCTGGTGGCCATGTGCAAGCTTGAGGAACCTCGGGTGGCGGCGGCGGTAAACAGCTGTAGTGGATGATGTAAGCGACGACATCCAATGATGTGGATTCCGACAATTGACTACCATGACTGTACAATCTGAAACATCATGTCGTTTTGTTCTCAGCCTCTACAGAAAATGTGACAATTTAAGTGGCTCATATCGCCTCAGTTCAGATGTCTAACATCTTTGCAGTTGCTGTTTAGCAGATTCGTTCGAGTTTTTTTCACCTTAAGTTCGACCTCTCCACGTTCTTGTTCACTATTCACAGGTTCTTACTGCCTCCACTTCGTGCGCGGTCACAAACCTCGATACGAGATTTCCCAGATCTCGGTGTGAGGGTGGAACCGGGTAGATGACAAGTCGCGTTGCTCCGAATCAACGCAAGATCACGCAATGGGGCTATCACATCATGCTTTCGGCCGCGCCATCGGTGCTCACACTGTCCGGTGACCGATTTGACATTCTACCACCAAGAATTATAATGTAACGGAAATCATCTCGCTAAGCTCATTTCTTTTCGTTCCCAACCTCCTGTTATTCCCAGTTGCTCTTGTATAAATTCAGAGCAAGCCCCCTCACATCTCCTCACTGTCACCTCACTCTAGCTCTCTCCTCGTACTACATTCCAATGGGCTTAATTCTATATCAGCGTCCCAGTGAGTCTATTAATGACTCCCTGTTGGACGACGCGCAACCCGTACGCGACGCCAAAGCCTTCGAACCTCTGGAGGATGCACAGCCTGCACGTGAGCCGGAGAGGCGCGATCCCCATGTCGTCCCTACTTTCACCACCGAAAGCATAACGAACCCTACCTCTACCATCTTATACCTACCTCCCCTTTTGTCTTCTTTACCACAAGATGTCTCCATCCCATCGATCATCGTCGAAAGACAACCAATGGCGACGGACAGCCGATTGCCTAACATCGACCCCGTCTCCCTCTCCTTGCACAAAGCGTTGCATCACTTCCGTCCACTTGCTGAGGGCTATGCCGCTCATCCTTATTCGCTTGCGTTTAACTGGTCAGAGCTGGACCTCCCAGTGGACGAAGAACGCGAGTGGTACGCTGTTGCCTTCCGAAGCCGTCGTAAGAAAGGCAGTGACAGCGAACGTGAGTAGTCCTATGTTTCGAGTCCAAATGTTTCTCACTTCGCATAAAGCGCTTTACGAAGCCGACAGACTAGCACACGAAGAAGCTGTTTCCAACGGAGGGGTAAGTTGTCACTCTCTTATTTGCTACACACACTGAATGCACCGATCATTTCCGCGATAGCTTCTCATGTACTGGTATGGCGTTCCTGACCCGCAAACAGGAATGAATCTTGCAACTTGCATCTGGCAATCGCGAAAGCACGCCATTGCTGCCAACTCACGTCCTCATCACATCCAAGCGATGAAACTCGCCACTGCTTCGTACGAGATATATGCTTTGGAGCGATATAGACTGTCCAAGTTCAAGGGGGAGAAAGGCATTTTCGTGGAAGAATTTAGCGGTCTGGACTGCGGGATGGTGAGGTCTTGAGGACTGTCCCTTATGCTACCGAATATGCCATCGAAGTTACGTTGATATCAACAAATCATAGATTCAAGTTATTCGTTTCATTGCAGTACACATGGCGGTTGACGGTATGGTATGAGATTCTTATCGCGAACAGTGATTTCAAATGCGATCAATTCAACGGATCTTCAAGCTATTCCCCCTAAGTAACGTAGTCCTCATGTAAAAGCCGCCTAGGTGCATCACATGAGGTGCGTACTAGAAGGGATTGCCACCCATTTGAGGTTTGTGCGGAGACGAAAACCTTGTGTTGGCAATCGAACATTTGTCTCAAACCTCAGCCCAGCCGCTTTATCCAAGCTCTTCGCTTACGGAGTTATAGCGCCGTGCTACATAATAAAGTACGTTTGTGGCCGATGTACATGAACTTAACGGCGGACCTCAGCAGCACCCCGGAGTCGAAGCTTGACAGCGTTGAGCGTTGAACGTTGAACCCTGCCACCGCTGAATTTCGAGTGGATTCAGACCTCCTGAACAATTTCTGTTGTCTTCAAGACTCAAAAACAAAGACCTGCATCATCTCTCTCCACAAACGGCTTGACTGTACGAAATATCTACACTTACCTATATCGTGTCACGCTCAGCGGGACTTACATGATGAATACATTACCAACTCGCGGTGTCGCGGTGTTCAACGTCACTCCAATGGTACCTATTACATGGCGCTGGGATGTGAAACAACAGGGCTACAATTGCATCTTGTGTGCTGGCACGTCAGAAACATCTGATTTGGGACCAAGGGATAGCAGCCATGGCCGCGTGACGGCATTGCGGGGTACACCCGAAGTCACGCACCGTGATCTGTTAGGCTGGCACCGGTTCAGACATGCGGTGTCGATTGAAACCATTGGAAGTTCAAAATTCGACCGAATCGAATTCATCCCCGCTAACCGTTGGCGGAGTCGAAATGGATCAACCTTTAGGAACTGATCGTCATCCTCAGTGGTAAGCTCGTTTGGTTCCACTGGCAGCTTGCCCAGATTGGCATGTACATGCCGGTCGTACCGCTGCGGTCAGACAACCGTTATTATACGGAGTTTACGTGTATTCTATCCAACGCCGTTTTCTTCCGGTGCAGGTAATCTACTTTTCTCGTCCATTCTATAAACTGACCTTGGTTACCAGCCATCGGTCGTGACCGCATCTTGCGCAACGGATCGACTTCACTATCAGCGTTAACGCGAGAACGGCCCCTATTATGGATTGGGAATCTCCCCGGTTTTTGTCTAGGACCACGGATTCTATGATGATACATATTATATCCTCTCCCGTTCGTGTTTTGTTGTTGGCACAACATCCAAAAGGGAGTGCGCGGCGGATACCCGTGTTCTACTTACCCCGCCATCCCATTCCCAGCGAAACAAGGATCATTTAATTCATAATCCCCCTAGGCGGCGAATCGCGTTTTCTCAGTCTCAGTCGGAAAACTGAAACGCCGTGGTCGCTGACCCGTCCATACGATCTTTCGAAGCATGCGCGTTGAGTGCGGCCAGTTTGGTTCCATTGTGTTCCTGAATTGTACCCTGGGATGTCTCCCTTCTCAACATTCAGCCACGACCCCACCAAGGACTCCAACCTGTGCGTTACGCTAGGTCGCTATTGTAGGACCATCCAACTCTTTAGGTGAGGTTCTTTACGTTCACTTCCTCTGACCACTTTCTAACACGTCCTCGGTGGAGGACAGGATTGGTCATTGAGTTGTTTTAGCTCGTCGGCCTGCTCACGGGTAACTCGTAGTGACCATCGGTCAAGATGTTAATACGCTGGAATTAACCGCAGGTATTCTGGAGAAGAAGGGGCATCCTTCAAGTTGACCTTTGTCCGGTCGGATTGGAATCACCCAAATTGCAAAATGGCAAATGTTTCAAGCAATGCTTCCTTCCTTCCTCTTCCCTGCGTCGGTTAACAGACGAAAGGTTGACGTTGCCACTTCCCAAGTACAATATATATATTTCCTTGGGGATAAACGGTGAGCGATCCTGAACCAATTTCATTTAGGTGGGTATTTGACTTTGGACGACATCGTCAGCAGTATTTACTAACATTCTTTGTCCCTATTCCCTCCGCTGGATTCTCGTGCGGAGAAAAAAACGACAAGATTTTTACGGTTTCAGAGACAAGTGTGTTGTTGTTTCATTTCAATCGAGCGTGAAACACACTGCCCAACCCGGGGCAGTGGCCATCTAGGACGATATACGACTGAATTGACTGCAGGTGGAACACTCTTTCCTCCCGTCTTCTGGTCTCTGGGCCCGTGTAGGGATCTAACTGACTCGACCTCCGTCTCCTTAACAACTTTATGCAGATTTAACGCCGGCGGATCAGCCCTCCCTCCCTTAATTCACGTCTGCTCAGGCAGTTGAACTTGAGGATTGGTACCCTAAAGCAACAGCATGTGGCTTGCAACACAACCAGCTTAGATGCGAACGCGCACGGAAACAGGGGACAGAAGTCGATCAATTTGTCGATCAAGTCACAGTTAGCCTCATCACTGGTGACGCCAATGTTATTAGGTATTGTGTTTTTTATTGAATTCTTACAGTCATGAATGAGATATCAAGAGGAGTATGAAAACACACCCGATGATCGGTACCTTTCCAGCCTGAAACTCCGAACCGAAAGGGTCGTTATCCCTTCGACTTCATTAGAGGGTGATGAATCGCTTAGAGCCTGAGGTCATCAAGTCATCTGGGACGTGGCGTATTAGTAAGTGATGAGACGGAATGAAGGTTCGATGGTAATTAGCAACAAGCTTGCTGACAAAAGTGTCCAGGATCCCCAAATCGAGTTTATATGTGAGATGACAGGGATTCTGACCACACGTCTGTGCATAATGTATAGCGGTCGGATCGCGAGTGAAACGACATCGTGCGTACTAGGATGTCAATTTCAAGTTGTCTATCGTCGCTCGCGTCGACACTTTGGTGAGATCAAGCAGCTGCTCACTAATAAATCACTCTGAGATCCCGAATAGGTGGGATGCTTACATTGCTTAGAGCATTGACAACATCACGTATGATGGCATGAGACTTTCCAACTGAAGCAATGTACAATGTTACATAACAATCCCATTAGTTCATTTCCCCCAAGACTCGATGCTGTCGTGGCTGTTCAGGTTGACGGTAACGTGCGAGCGGGGATAGTTGACGTCATTTTGAACCATGGTGGTGCGTTTCGACGACTTCAATGGAATCATCCAGGACAATGCGGAAGCCGTCTTGCGAACAGGTATTGCTGACACACCACATAATTGACTCGATCGAACCTTTTGAGGCGCTCTCGGTGGGGGAACGGACCCGGAGAACTGCTTTATCGGCGTCGAAGGACGTCCTTCCTCAGGTTCCGTTTCACGCCCCCTAATTTGTCGGAGTCCAGGAAGCTTCAATGAACAACGTCAATGAACCACAGGGTTAAAATGTATTGCACTAGAAGTTTCGGCACCCGTGCACTTACAAGCGGAAGTTTTTCACTTGTGTCTATGTTTTCTCCATCACCACGAGGCTGAGGACCACCGGCAGCCAGCGAAGGCAAGCCGGGTTGATCTCGGAGCGGAGATAAGAAGACCCCCGGTGCGAGAGTGAATGCGGAATCTAGTACGTTATTGATCGGCGACGACCAGGGTCCAACCAGGTTGGAGATAGTGCTCGTCATGTTCACGTTGCTAGGCTGGATAGCGCTTGCATCGTCGAGATAGTAAGCTATCTCCAGGTCTTCCGCAAGAGAAGGAAGTTCTTCGCTGGAGGCACCATACCCTCCCTGATCCACAGCAAAACGTGTATTCCATCCGCTTTGATCGCCCGCCTGATTGGATATAGCATGTCCAAGCGGGGACGAAGGTGAAATAGACGGTCGGACCGTGATCTTTTCTTGGGGGCCCGATCGCAAGAACGGGCGCCAGCGAAAGTCAATGGCATTGAGATCCAACTCATAAGATTCGGGGTCGAGAGAATCAGATAACGAAGGATCTTCTGTCGGTGAATCGAAGTAGACCGGGCGGGAACAAGCGAAAGTAGGCCCTGGAGTCGCATACACGTTGAGCCTATCGTCAGCACCCCGGGACACCTGGGGGATGTGGCTAATATAGGTCCAAGCTCCTGAAACTTTGAGGGGGGGTCATTGTTTGCTGGAATTAGATTTGAGAAAGTTCGAGCAAATTGTGGCCGTTCGATCGTATCGGCTAGACGTAAAGGAGACGGTGGTCGTGCTGCAGGATGCGTCATATCAGTGGCTTGGGAAGTCACTCGCTGTGGTGCTGAGACTACAAGTTCCTGGAAGATGCTGCCAGCGATTGGGCCCTCTCCTGACACGCGAACTGAGGCATAACGGCCCGGGGTCGAGAATGGGACGAGACTAGCTGGCCCGGCAAGCTGCCGATTTGACAATGCTGGTTCTGCGTAGATGGCTGACGAAACGTTTTTCGAGACATCCAATATACTCTGTGCGCGATAAGCTGCATCGGGAACTTCCTCTTGTTTATCGAAGTGGGAGAACGCAAATATTTCTTCCTCGTGCGAAACAGCTGGCAAATTCCTAGGAGGAGAGTTGCACTTGGAATTTCTGTTGACACGAGAAGGCGAGAGCAATCCCCGCAACGGATGGCCAGCTTCTAAGCTGCAGAACGTGTTGGCAAGCCAACCCGGGAGCGGTTCCTTGGGTGGTTCCTATAAGTTTAATAGGAAAGATGCTGGAGATCGAACAGAATTGGGCGCATATACGCATACCGCAAGCTTATGGAAACCTCCCGAGTGCTCCCGCGGAAATAGAGAAGTATTCTTCGTTTTCAACAGGGAGAAATCTTTGCCAAGTTTCCCCGGAAGGTGATTGCTGTATGAATCCACCGGGGTCTTTGGGATGTCGTGGCTGCTGGTAGAGGAGGTGCCGGAGGACTCGACTCTTTTTCGCGACGGGGCCGGACTGGTGGTTCTGTATGAGAGCAAGGTGTTGACCGATTTGATCATGCGGTCGAAACGCGTGTTGAGGCCAGCGACTCTTCTTCGCTTCGCTGGCCGGCAATCTGATACACCTGTAGGGATACCGTAAGCCTGAGCATGCCCGGGTGCGCTACGATAAGTGTCAGAGCGAGACAGACCGGTTTTGCCGATGTTCGCGGTGATATGCGAAACATTTGTGCTGAGATTCGGTCATGATAAGCCCGACGACCGTCAGCAATGTCCAACAAACCTTGCCATCGAGTAGCGCGACAGATTTGATGCGGTGTCATCGACGCCCGAGGGCATCGTGTGACGATGTTGCTCGTGGGACAGATCGGTGAGCAGTGTGCACTATCATCCTTATCTAAGCGATGGCGCCTTTTACGCGACATATGACCGTACGCGATCTGTCATGCATGGGACCGAATTAGAGCACTTGGGGAGCCATGCTTGCTCGCATGAGTGCAGCCCACCCATCTCGGCTCTTTGCAACTAAGACCATCGCAGGCGGTAGCGCGACGAGCTTCACTGACCGTTGACAGACCATATACTATGAAATCCATTGAAAAGTCACTCCTGGAGGATTATGATACTAGCGAACGCGCTCACATCTCTTCGCTACTCGGATACAAGGTCCTTCCCAACGATAGGCTGCCCCTGCATACAGGTTCGCCTGTCCGGGCTCGTGTGCCCCCCTCACGGAAGCTAGGCCTCCTTGTCATTGGCTCCTTCGTATTACTGCTTATCCACAGCGGGATCTCGTTCCTTCCATTTACTCACATTCTCACGAATGCTCGTAATCCTGCCTATCTGATCACAGCACACCAAGGTGCCGTCGCGGCAGAGAACAAGCGCTGTTCGGACATCGGAGTCGACGTACTCAAGGACGGAGGGAACGCCGTCGACGCGGCCATTAGTGCGTCGTTCTGCGTCGGTGTCGTCAACATGTTCTCGTGAGTCTCTCCAACACTGACAAATTTATCTTGCTCAATGTTACTCTGAAGTTCGGGCATCGGCGGCGGCGGCTGGATGACCGTCCGTATACCGCCCACAATACCCGGTAGATCTTCCGAGGTGTTTACGATCGATTACCGGGAGACCGCACCTGAGTTGGCAAACAGAACAATGTATGCCAACAATGCCTCAGCTGCCAAATACGGTGGCTTGGCAGTCGGAGTACCGGGTGAGCTTCGTGGTTTCGGAGAAGCTCATCGTCGCTGGGGTCGTTTACCTTGGCACCGACTCGTCCAACCGAGCGTTGAACTAGCTGCGGAATGGACTGTGGACGTGGAGTTGGCTAAGAGAATCCAAGTAGGTAGTAAACATGGGAGTTGTCAAACGCTGACTCGGATGTATTCCTATTACATACAGACGTTTGCGGTTCTCATGCTTTCCAATGAAGCCTGGCGCGCCGTATTTGCTCCGGAAGGAAAGTTGCTTCTTCAGGGGGAAACAATCCGGCGAACAAATTACTCCCGCACACTCGATACAATTGCAAAAGAGGGACCGGGCGCTTTTTACAAGGTTGGGTTTAACTTCTTGTTTCGGACGTCGACGATACAACTAACCACATCCGTAACAGGGCTCCATTGCTGATTCCATCATTCGTAAAGTTCATGAAACAGGTGGTATCCTCACACACGCGGACCTCGAGAAGTATGCTGTGAAGGTCGAACGTGCGCTCGAAGGAAGTTACCGGGATAAGAAGGTGTACACTTCACATGCCCCGACTTCTGGGCCTGTGCTTCTTCACATGCTGAATTTGGTTGCGAGATTTGATCTCATTGGCGAAGGCCGGACACCGTTAAATGTGCACAGAATTGTCGAGGCGATGAAGTGTATGTGCATGTGTTCACCGTGAGGGTCATTACTCAAACTTCCAACCGCAAACCAGTCGGGTTTGCAGCACGGTAGGATAAAACACATTGTCCGCGGACAAAACTGAATTGGTCGTGCCCTAGAACAAGGATAGGAGACCCCTCTTACTACACGGGATCCGGTGCCCGCATTATGGAGATTCCGACCAAGGAATTCGCTGATCTGATCGCTGTTAACCTCACAGACGTGAGCGTTTCGTTCATGACTTTTCGTCGTTACTGATGTTGCCATCAAGGACCGGACTCATCCACCTGAGTATTACAACCCTGAATTTGACGTTGAAACAGATCATGGCACCGTACGTATTTTGCAACATCCGGATCACGATTGCTTGATGGAAGCTCGAATCATGGATAGAGCCACATATCAGTGGTGGACAAGGACGGCATGGCTGTCGCATTGACCACCACAGTCAATTTGGTATTTGGTTCTCAAGTGCTCGATTCAGAGACGGGTATTATTCTCAATGACGAGGTAAGAATGATTCATGGAGAGGGTTGGGAACGTTTCTGGATCACTCCCCGCAGATGGACGATTTTTCCACGCCCGGGATCTCAAACGGCTTCGGCCTACGGCCCTCTCCATGTAAGTTTCCTAATCCAGGCTATCTGATTTGTGAGCGGTGACCAATCTTTGCTGACGCAGACAACTACCCTGAGCCGGGCAAGCGGCCATTGTCTTCTGTCGCACCCACCATCCTAGAATACGCCAATGGGTCATTCTATCTCGCTTTTGGTGGCTCAGGAGGTTCCCAGATATTCCCCGCCCTTTTCCAGACGTTGTTGAATCTAGACTGGGGTATGGATGTCAGTCAAGCTGTGGAATACGGACGAGTGCATGACCAACTCTATCCGGAGCTGGTCGCCGCGGATAATGTCCTGCCTACATCGGTTCTCGATGATCTCCAGGAGCGAGGGCACAATGTCACGGGTACGTTTCATCCTATTGTTGCCTTTTCATTCTGACCCGCTATGTGTAGTATTGGATATAGGCCGCGTGGCTGCTGTCGTTCAGGCCGTCGTGAACAAAGACGACAAGATATATGGTGCGCTATGATCTTATTCTCCCCCGGCACGTTGCTTACGTGGACTCAGCGGCGAGCGACTCGAGGAAAAACGGGATTGCCGCAGGATACTGATTATCTTTGTTTGGGCAGCATGTAGAGCATCATGTACAGTCAGACAGTAGACGGATATCTGCACTAACGATCTACAAAGTAATAGGTCTCTTGATGTAATCGACCGATTCACACAGATGGATAGATGAAACATACGTTTTTGTTTCTGTCACCAGTTTTCTTAGCAAGCATGAACTTTTAGGATAAATCGATTCCCTTCATGCAGGGGAAGGAGCGACAATGAGATCGCTCCAATAATCTTTGCTAGGACATGGGCCTGACTGTTTTTTGGTTTCCTTTTTTTGGGGGGGGGCCGGAAAAACATAGGAAAAACATAGTTTCGTTAACCAAACTCAGGCTGATCTTTGTCCAAAAATCGATAAATGTGTGTGTATGCATACAAGCTTTGATTGGCAGCTTGGGAACTTATGGCCCCCAAAGTTTATTCTGTTCACCCCCAGGGATATTTCTTTTGGCCGCATCATAAACGTATCATAATTATGCTTGCAGTGTCCTTGGCCCCCAACTAGTACTCCTAAGTTACGGCTTCCGTCAGATTCAGGTGATCAGATCCCATGGGTGACACCGCGCCCCTGCAGCTCGTCTCCGACTTGAAAGTCCGGTTGAGCATTGACATCTCATTTCCAGCGATGGACATGGACGTGGGCTACAACCTCCGGATGCGGCCCCCGATGGTGTTATTCAGGTATTTCAATTCGGTGTGGTTTCCAGACCAACGATCAAGAGCTCGAAAAGAGTTTTCATCTTGCATGCAGGCAAATTTTCAGTCAAGGTACCTCAGCAGTTGTTCGATTGCATAATCGCTATGTAGGGGGATGTGGTATATTGATGGCGCCTTTAGGATCAAACAAGGCCAAACTACGTCTCGAGCGCAAGACCGAGTCTGCTACGTACGCCCTCCTGGAGCTCACTTCCCCTTCTTTCGTTTTTTGTTTATTTCTTTATATGGCGAATACGGACTGGGACCTCATTTCCTCCTACGCCGGGCTGCTTTGCCTCTCCACCGTCTCTGTTTACTGCGGTGCATTCGCCTCACTTCCAGTACGTCTTCCATTCACATTTCAGCACCTCGTTCAACCTCATTGTCCTCCAAGACCGCCCCACGCGATCGTGCCCAAAAATCAACACCAGAAGAGAGCCTCCTCGAGGCCGACGAGGATGACAACAGAGAGGTCCTGCAAGACCGCGTGTCCTCTGGTGACGCGTGGCTTTTCCCAATCGTGAGTACAAGGCCACGTCACCCTGATGGGGATGCACACGACAGCTGTCGTTGTTCAACGGGACGTGTCCAAAACAACACACGCTTACGTCTGTTGTCCTGTTTGGCAGGTTGGTTCCGTTGTCTTGTTTGGCTTGTACGCGGTCGTCAAGTACGTTGGTAAGGAATGGATTAATTGGTTGCTTGGGTGGTACTTTTCGGTAGCCGGCGTCGGGAGCGTGTGGAAGGTGCGCCGTCTCGTGTTCTCGTGTGAGCATGTTTGTTCATGCTGGGTTGGGGCTAGTCCAGCGTGTCGTTGGCCAAGTTCGTGATCGGGAGAGAGAGATGGAGAACATTTGATCGGCATCGATTGCTCCTGCTGCGTGGTCCACTGGGTGTGTCCTGCGCATATATGCACCGTGGTGGCAAACTTACCTTGTTGTTCAGAGGTGGTCTCCTTGTCCTTTCGAACGCCAACGCTATTGCTGTTCCCGGTTGGCATGATCGCTTCCATTCTCTACAACTCCTCTGCTGGACATCGCAAGTCTGCATTGTTGACAGACATTTTGGCACTTTCCTTTTCGCACAATGCACTGTCAATCATGAAACTCGATTCGTTCAAAACGGGATGCATTCTTTTGACAGGATTATTCTTTTACGACGTGTACTGGGTGTTTGGGACCAATGTGGTAGGTGCAATTTGACGCATGCAAGGCCCTGACTCATTTCCTGTAGATGGTGAAAGTAGCCACCTCACTGGACTTGCCCATCAAGCTTCTGTGGCCGAAATCGACGGCATTTGCCATTGACCAAGGGTTCTCCATACTTGGACTCGGTGACGTCGTCATACCAGGGACATTTGTTGCCTTGGCACTCCGGTATGACTATGCGCGTGCAGAGAAGATGCATACGTCCTTTAGGAAACCCTACTTCTTTGTCACATTAACAGCCTACATCGCGGGCCTCATGACGACGATGGCAGTCATGCATACATGGCACAGGGCGCAGCCCGCTTTACTATACCTGAGGTAAGTGTTGGCGTAAACCGCGCTAGCTCAGAATCCGTGCTCAAGTTGGTGCAATGTATAGTCCAGCATGTATTCTGTCTTTGATGGCGACGGCAGTTGTGCGTGGGGAAGTCGGAGATGTATGGAGGTGGTCAGATGACCCCGAGATGTCGCATAAGAAGACTGCGCAGGAAGCACCTGCGGACAGTCGGACTTTGCCAGAGGTTGAAAACGGAGACAGTACGCCACAGCCGAATAACGGCGCTGATGGGGGGCATATGGATGCCGAGGAGCCGGAAGCAGAAGGGGAAGAAGGAGCGGGTGGGCAAGATGGGAGCAGACGAAAACAACGCAAGACCAAGGGAAGAAGAAAGCATAGGTGAGGAGCGAAGAGAATATACCGGCGGTGTATTGACGAGTAACCGCAACCTGTGCAGGGATAATCGGACGGACATGTGCTGTGCGAGAGGGGAATGATATATTTGAGGGGTAGCCAAGTGGGGATGAGATGGTCTCACGCCGCATGATGAAAGGTATCGTAAGTGATCCCGTGTGCCTGAGGAGGAAAGCGCGAAGATGGATGTGGGGAGGAGTGTCGAATGGAGATGAAGTGACCCACACTGGGAGAGCAATGAGCAAGAAATGATGCATGTGACATGAAGTGGGGTCTAAATCACACATGCATGTTGCGGGTCGGGATGCCGGAACAGAAGTGGACAACGGGGGAGAGTGGACTGGACCTGGGCTAGTGGAGGACCTGGGCAGCATTTCTCAGGCCATTGATTCGGCTGACAAGGGAGGGAAAAGGGACCGGGAGGGGTGTGCGAGAAAGGAGATGGAGATGGAGTGAGTGCCGTGATTCATTGGACCCTGTGCAACGCATGCTGGACCTAAAGGAGGCGGCGCAAGGTGCTCGAATGGATGGACGAATAGAGGATAACTCAGAGGAATGATGAAATCGATGAAAGATGGCGCATGGGAAAAAGCAGGGGTAGAAAATACAATGACGGTCATGCGAGCACGAGTGATCTGCAGCCGGGAAGTGTGCATGACACTGCATGTGGAACCGAATACCCACTGGTAGGATCGAACAAACATACTAAGTACACGGGGTGTTGGATGAAAAGAGGGCTATCCCAAAGAAAGGTCCGCCCGGCGGAGGGGAGGCAGTACAGATCGACGAGGATCTCATTCAGCAAGTGGGACGGCCCGCTCCCGAGAGTGACGGCAAGAAATTGATGTTACCGAGGAGAGTGCCATTAAATGACGTAATGTCAGAAATGTCACGTGGTACGCGACACTGCGGATACATTACTTGTTGGTCGAACGGTACCATGAGGACGTAAGACAGGGAGATCTGGTTTGAGGAGAGTATACCCCGGATACTCTAGTAGGACATGTGAATTCAAGCACAGAGGGGGGTCGTGTTACTAGATATGGACATGTGAGAGCGGGGTCCTGCTAAATTGGTGGAAGGCGTGTACCTTGGTTTTGACGAGCAGCGTTGTCGATTTCGACGACCAACGCACCTTCATTTTAACCCCATCTCATTCCAGATTTTTTTTTTCCAGATTTTTTCTGTTCTTTTCATAAAGAGATTTGTTCGTGCCAAAGGGAGAGTTTGCTTCGAGAGTTGCCCACGAATCCCGCCCAGAACGGTCACGCCTCCTCCATATTACGTGCCTGTCGTATGTTGCTCCTTCCCTCCATCAGCCAGTCGAACTGATCCCTCTCTCAATGCTCCCTCCAGATCGTCTCCCTCCCCCGCCCTCCCCTTCCGATTCTCTGCATAACCCCAACCTCCCCTACATGCTCTCACAGCATTCCTCTGATCAGCATTCCCCAATGCACTCCGTCTCAAATGATGACTGGAACACTCTATTTTCGGCCCCTTTAACCCCAGCCGTGTTCGCCAACCTCGCCGCGAACGGCGTCTTCCCCGTCCCGACATCCCCAATATCTCAGGACTACTCCCGCCACTTTCTCCCAAACACCAGACCCGGTCCTCCTCGCGATCAGCTCCAAGACTACAACCACGATCATGCCGCATGGCCACATTCTCTCCCGCATCCTCTCACCGCATACCATTCCAAAAACCTCTCTCACTCAACACCATCGCCCTCGACAAGCCCAAGCTCTCCCACGATGCCCCCCTGTCTGCCTCACATGCACAGGACCTCTCTCTCCCCCAGTACAAATCTCATCGTATAGCCACGCCTGTGAGTCACCCACTCACTGAACGCAACCTCGCTTACTCCTGTTCCAGAGTTTTGATCTTTCCCTATCAAATCAACCTCGTTCTCACCGACCCGATCCTGCTATGGACGCCTTTCTCCATCATGGTGCTCTTTCAATACCTTCAACAAACTATCAGCATTACAGCAACCCCATCGAACGCACAAATGTTGGCATACCCCCTTCCTTGTGGATGTCTCCGACCTCTTCCCACCCACCCTCACCTGCCGTCTACTCTCCCCTCACTCAGCTATCCATACCGCAGAATGGCACCGTCCCTCCCGATCCTTCCCCCCTCTCTGGTCACCTACATGCCTCTCCCTCCACATCTGCCTCCCTTTCCGCTGACTCAAAGTCTGCCATCCTATCTGACCTCTTTTCTAACGATCTCTTCAGTGCTTCAAGTAATGACCCGGGTCCGAGCGCGTTCACTTCTCCTAGGCTATCGGGCTCTCCCGATGTCCAATCCATTCCCTTGCCGTCCTCCGAAACCGATCCCGAGAAACTTGCCAAACAAGACCCTCTGGCTACTCAGGTTTGGAAGATGTACGCCCGCACGAAAGCCAACCTCCCCCATGTACAGAGAATGGAAAACATCACCTGGCGCATGATGGCCCTTGCACTCAAAAAGAAAAAGGAGCCAGACGAGTATGTTACCGTCCCTCAGTCTGCTGTCTCGGTCAAGTCCGAATACACACTCTCAAGTCCAATTATCAACGACCGTGACCATTTGAATTCGCTTCCCGTTGACGAGGAAAGGGGCCGGTCCGTCGCAAAGGGCAAGGCAAAGGTGCAGGTCATTGGTTTCGACGGCACGAATCAGGATGGCACAGAGGATGACGAGTACGTAATTCCTTCCAGCCTCACCTCGGTTTTCGTCATGCGAATCTGTTTCAGCGTCGAGCCAATGGACTGGCGTTCCATTAGTAGATCAAGATCTCGAATTTCGATGGACTGGCGACCGCAAAGTCGCTCCCGCTCGCGTCCCCCGTTGGCTACACAGGTTGACCCAGTCGGCATGCACCATCCGTTTGACGGTCGGTATTCCTTCCCGAGTACTCAGAACCGCGCAGACAAGTCTCCCGAACGAGCTGTGCGGCGGTCGGTGGAAGCATCACCGCCCAGTATACGCATACCGGGTACTTCCTCGCTATCTGCTTCCCGTCCTTCTGCGACATCTTCTTCAGGTCCCATGCGTTCCGCTCTATCCGCCATCTATGAAGGCAAGACGGCCCACGAGGCTTCTTCGTTTGGATTTCCCACTCGTGACAACGTGCACGTTAATCAATTTAATCATCCATTGTCCGCGCTCGACGCCCCCGCCTTCCATGCTTCTTCGCTCCCTTCTCTCGGCCTCCATGGACCCTCAAAGTTCCCTCTTGAGGACCAATCATCAAGGCCCCGTGTATTTCCGAAGCACGTGCGTAAAACAAGTTTTGATCACACTGTGGAGCGCGAAGGGATCTTTGTCGGCCCAAGTGGCAGACATCAAGTGAACGGTAAACCACTGTCTCCGGATAGCCTTGCGGGTCAAAAGCGGCGCGCGGACGCACCACATGCAGAGAGCATACTGCGTGCCGATCCGTCAAACGTGGAAGGTAATGCACGCACATCCAAACCTCTAGAGGCGGATCAATACGTCGGTAATGGCTCTTTCCCCTCCACCACTTTCAATTTCAGCTTCCCCCCATTCGAGGGCATGTTCGACTTCACTTCAGTCAGGAAGCGCAATATCGCATCATGAATTCCCACACATGCTGCAAACTGCCGAGAATGGGAGAGCGTCTGATTTGAATTTCCATGATTCTGCGCCGCATTCGCTGAGTGGGCATACTTATACTCCCTCCGTGGGCTCCCCTCCTGGTGTTGACGAGGGGATGTCTTCAGCCGCCAGTGCAGCAATGGCAGAAGGCTTCGTTCAACATTTGAGCGCTGGCAACTTTGCTGATGATGGTGTCGACTATCGCCAACTCTTCGGACTCCCATTCCCATCGATAGACGCCGGCGTAAACCTCAGTCAAGGGCCGTATACCCACGTCGATCCGACGCAGATTTTGCCTGTCGAACATGGAGAGATGGTTTTGCAGAGTTACCAAGCAAGCCCGACCAGCGATTGGGGTAATGGCCTTCCCTCGTCGACCGCATCGCCTGAACCCTACATCACATCTAATGCTTCATCTCCCCCATCCATCGATGGTGGCTCCAACTCCCGCATATCCAGTCGCAAGATATCGTCTACAAATCGGGTTGCACAGGGGTTGCAACGAAGAAAGTCAACGGCTGGTGCTACGGTCGCCGTCTCTAGGTCGCCAACGAGCACTCCTGAGCTGACCACCGAGGGCAGTAGCAGTGCTACTGCCAAGGGAAGCAGCGACGATGGCGATCAGTCCCAGACTTCTTGCACAAATTGTCAGACGACGAACACCCCACTTTGGAGACGAGATCCGGAGGGACAACCGCTCTGTGAGTGATGATGTCGATTCCAGTTGCATGCCCCACTGACGGACATCTGTTAGGCAATGCATGCGGCCTTTTCTTTGTGAGTGCGTTGATATTTGCTATTAACAAAATTCTCACCTGTTACCAAGAAACTGCACGGCGTCGTTCGGCCGTTGTCGCTCAAGACAGATGTCATTAAGAAGAGGTGGGCTTTGCGTTCTTCCTTTATTGCGTTTGTATTCATCATTCTGGGTAGGAATCGCGCATCCGGCACGCCGAACGGAAGCAACTCGCGAAAGAGCGGGGGTGCTGGACTGCCAAAGATCGCCGCATCCAACAGACCTCGTTCTGCCTACCACGAACGCCATCCCGACCGGGATCTCGAGTGCGCGTGCGGCTCCCGCAAATCGGGGGGCGTCCGGGATTTCACAGGCTGCTGGAACGATAGCGGTGAAGAGACAGCGGCGGACATCGACTGGGCTTCTCAGTTCTCCGGTAACACGTAAAGGAAACGAAGCCACTCTCTGACATACTTCTGAGTGCACCCTGTATGGAAACGTACGTCGTCGTTGGTTTTCTGTTTTATGGGGCCTGCGTGCATATATTTTTCTTGACCGGAACGCAGGATGATATGTAGATATTGACTGATCCTAGATTATTGCCTTAGTCCTTTTTTCATGGATAGCTTGTCCCCATGCTGCTGTGTATGCTGCCTCATAATTTTATTATACGTGTAGAATACAGCGACATCGTGTATGATTACTGCGTGGGCATTTCATGCAGGGTTGCGACTAACAAGTCTTCTGACTCCGAGATCCCTGCTTGACGAACAACGGCGTCGACCCACCTCTGACCGTCAGTTGTCCATATCCCTGGTCGCCAATCTGGCATCGTTTTTTAAAAATGCGACATCTACACCGCGTGCTACTCCGGTGCCATCATATACCAACGGTCTCCAACCTGTAGCGTCGAAAGACGTAACGTCAATCAGCCGACGGCTCTCGCGAACAGAACACGATTTCGAGCAGGCACTCCGCACTGGCGGCACCGTAGTCATCAGGGAAAGCTTGGATGTGGACACCCTTGGTGCAGTGGACAATCCAGGCTACGTTGACAGGCGTGAACTTGAACTATCATCACCTTCCGGAGAGAGATCAAAAGACTATTTATCGCACTTACCAGCAGTCCCCGACGCCCATCATTGTCCCACCTACCCCTTCACCCAACCCTTCACCCTACTCTGCTCAACCGCATTCATCCTCATCCTCTAACGAAGTCTTTTATGACGCTGAAGACCCTGATATGCAAACCAAACGTCGATCCATCTATCGATCTCCCGGAACCTCCAGCAGCCCCGACTTGGCTACCCTTATGCGTAAGGCAAAAGAGAGAGGTGGCGTCGTTCCACCCAATCTCGCCGCGGCCCAAAAGGAAAAGGAAAAGCGGCCGGAGCTCCCTCCGCCTCCATTACCCGTCCCCCAAAGTTCAAGCTCTCGGCAAACTATAACGACACGCCCACGTTCGTCAACGAGCACCATGTCCCCTGCACCACCCAAGTTGTCGATCACACCTGCACCGTATAAGCCGGCCAAGCCACCCAAAGATCCTGTCAGCCCCAGCGGTTCAGATTGGGTCATGGCCAGCCCGCGGTCTAGAACGACCTCCAGGGTCGACTGTGATAAAGTGCGCCTCTTTTGTGTGGGCCCGTCTTGTGGTGTTTACTCAACAGTTGACCTCCACAGACGACCAGAAACTCCGTCAAGGCCAAAACGAGCGCGTTTTTGGGTAAAATGCTTGGGCAGTCGACGACGCGTGACCGTTCTGTGCGTCCATTCTTCGTTTTGTCGATGAGATTGTCCTGTTGACCGCCTCGTACAGCGCACGGGTGCCTCGCTACCGGGGTCTCCTTCGCGAAGACCTTCGCTGTTCAATAGTCTTGTACCCCCTGTGCCGCCGTTGCCCGGGGATGTACTCTCGCCCGTTACAGATGTATTCTCACAGCCACCTCCGCAAAGTGAAAAGCCTTTGCCGCTCATACATGCCGGGCCGATGGATCGTGCTAGTAACGACTCCGACGTGAGCTCACTTGTAGTTGTTGATCCGATATCTCGCATGAACTGTCACACACCTTCTCCCGTCGAACGTCCTTCAGAACGGCCGTTGACAGGAGAGGGGAAATTGGCGGGTCATGCAAAGCGCCGGAGTATGAGTGTGAGTGACCTCGATATATTCAAATTGAGCGTCGACTCTCCTCCGGCGCCAACTTTACCCCCCAAAGACCACGGCGTGCTCGGCGGTCAAGCTTGGGAGTCTTCGACTTCACTCCATGGGATACTAAGCGATTTCAAAGGCGTTCTATCGACGTTGGATCCTGAGGCCGGCTCTTCGTTACTCGACCTTCGGGACCCATCCACGTCCAGCCGGAGAGCTGTGTCGTCTTCCGCAGTCGCGACTGGTACTCAGGCACCCATTTCGTCTCATCTGGAAGTGAAGTCCCCCATATTGCCCCCTATGCGGCCTACCATCCCCGTTGTTACTTTACCCACGGACTCGTCGTCAGCGCTTGGAACAGATCATACCTCGCCATCCAATGATTCTCTGATTGCCGAGCCGATAGTGCCCCCTCGAACGACCTCACTCTGGACCCCCACTCGCTCACGCTCTGGGTCTGGCCCACACCGCCAAAAACAGCAAACAATGGGGGTGAGCGGACTCGGTTCACCCCGCGTTGGACATCTCAAGCATGGCCCCAGTCCACTGCGGTATAAGGGTTACGGGAGCCAGATGCAGTCCTCTTACCGCGACAGCTCTAAACTTCGTGTACACCACTCGACCGCGTCCACGTCGGAACCGTCGTTGATCCCGACCAACGACGAATCACGGCCCTGTACGTCTTGTTTTGTGTTTTACTGTCACGTTTCTTGGCTGACGTGGCGAGAAAGCGTCATCGCTGGCAAGTGGTTCACACGAACTGACAACGAACGATCTTGCTCTCACCCGGTTTGCGTCCAACCCGTCATTTTCGCGAAAGGAAAAAGAAGAGATGCAGGACCCCGAAGAACGTGGAAAGGAATTGGCCGCGCGGTGTTATCAAGAAGACGAGGGGTTTTTGGCCGCGGACAAGATTGCCGAGTGGTTAGGTGGCCAGTGCGTGCAGCCTCAGTTAGTTTCGGCAATGTGGATCTAATCTTGTGCCTTTGACACAGTGGCGCTATCAACAAGATCACGCTTCGACATTACATGGATTATTTTGACTTTGCAGGATTGAGGTTGGATAATGCGTTTAGGTGAGTCTGATGTTTGGTTTCAAGTTGAGACCTGTCGTGGCTGATGTAGGCATGCGTAGACGGCTATGTTCTAAACTCTACCTCAAGGCAGAAACACAGCAAGTCGATCGTATTCTTGAAGAATTTAGCAGACGGTTCTGGTGTTGTAATCCTGTCCGTCCGTATGGGAGTGCTAGTGCGTATATGTGGTCTTTTCCCCTCGTTTTTGGGCTCACAGACCATGTGATGTAGGTGTCGTCCACGCAATAACTTACTCTCTTTTACTGTTAAACACCGATCTCCACGTTGCCGATATCACCACCCGCATGTCCCGGAACCAGTTCGTACGAAATACCATGACTGCTATTCAGATGCAGCTTCATCCCCATCGGTACGCCTCCACGGTGGACCTAGACCGAGATGATACCAGCAGCGGCGCCGGTACCAATTCGGAAGGGACCGAAACCCAGTCAACCACGCGATCCAAGCGGAGTGGTAGCGTTGCGAGTTGGAATAGCATCTCCAGGGATACGTTTGTATCCTCGGGAGCAATGTCTTCAGCTGCCATGTCTGCGATGCAATCGTCAGTGAATAGTAGCACCACGTCTTTCCAACACTCCCCTGGCGTAGAAGCAAAATCGCTTATTACGGGACCGTCGCCGATCGTTTATGACCGGAACTGGGAAGTGGAAATGGAGGGGCTGCTGAAGGTGTGTGTCGTATTTGGCTGCCGTACATGAGAGTCGTTGATGCATCTGGTGGACGTAGGACATGTATGGGGCGATCAAGAGCCAACAGATTCTGCAACCTCTTGGTATGGTTTCCTCGACTCGTCCTTTACCTGCCATGCTGATTTGCATTTGGCATAGCCCATCATGCCATGGCACGCAGCCGGAGCTTGCGAGTGGCTCCTGATCGGCTGATGACGCTGAAACGAGGTAGCATTAGAGGGATTCAGACCATCCTCGGTGCACCATACAGTCCATACAGTAGCAACAGCAGTATCGACGGTCGTGCTAGTCCGTCGCCCAGCTTTGCGACCTCGACACACGAAGTAAGGTCACCTCCCAGTCCTGGTACTTCTTTGCTCATCTCCATTTTAGGGACTACACAGTTCGATGGCCGCGTTCCTTACGCCTGCCCTCGGTTTCGCATCCAACCTGTCCCACACCATCATTCGCGAAACACAGGAAGACGAAGATCGAAGCTTCCAGAGTCACGAATCCAACTCGACGACCATCAGCATCACCGACGAAGAGCTCGCCTTGCTGGGTGCCCCATGGGCGAAGGAAGGGATGCTGTGTCGCAAACAGTATTGGGAATCCGCTGGAAAGCGGGCCAGGTCCAAGCAGTGGCTCGACGTATTTGTGGTCATTCAACGCGGCGAGTTGAACTATGTTTACGTTCGGAGAGAACGGTGGGGGTGGGTCTCGTATCGTCGGTGGTGGCAACTGGCTTGTGAGTTGTTGGCTTCTTGTTGGCATTGGACTCTGACTGATCAACGTATACAGGAAAATGCGACCCCGGTCGGCACCGTCCACCTTGCGCATTCTTTGGCGCATGCGCTACCACCGCCGGGTTACAACAGACAACGGCCACATTGCATGGTGTTGACGCTTGCCAACGGTGGTGTCTACTTCTTCCAGGCAGGTACGGAAGAACTCGTTAACGAATGGGTTTCGACGTGCAACTATTGGGCTGCTCGGACGAGCAAGGAGCCGCTCGCGGGCGGTGTATCCAACATGGAATACGGCTGGTCTCGCGTCTCGGATAAGCACCCACGATCTGCTTCGGACAATGACGTCCACCGCGACTATGACCGCACAGATACCCTCAGCGTCCGTAGTGGTCGGAGCAACCGTAGTAAGTTCGGTTGGCGGGAGGGCGTAGCGACTGTACGCGCGCCCATGTCGCCATGGAAAGACAGGACGACGATCAGTGATTGGAAACCGCCTATACCGCCAATGATATCGAGTATACATGACGAAGAGGCGCAGTTGGAGGCGTTGCAAAAGTATGTAGGGATGTTGAAGCAGGATCTCAAGCATCACAACGAGTTGCGTGAGCCGATGGCTGCCTTGGTGAGTCACCGGCCGTATTTGCCTCATTTGGCTTTCTGCTGACGCACGGCTGCCTAGTATGAACCTCGCTCAGCGAACGGGACCAAGCGCTGAGCAATTGGGAGAAAAAGTCCCAGCACCTGTTGACGGAGATCGTCAAGTATGAATCTTACATCGACTCACTGCAAGCCGGGATGAGTCTCCGATTGAAGAAGAGAGGCGAAAAAGCGTTGGAGCGGGCACTCGGGGGTGTTCCTCCCGACGACGATCTCTCCCGTTCGAGGACGTTGCGACGGAAAGAACGCGATCCCTCAGAGGAAGATACGATCTCAGAAACCGACGAACAGTCGTCGCGGCTGCATCATCGTCGGGAGACGGCGGAGAGCGGTCAGTGGTAGTCACATATGATACTCGATTTCACCTTAATAGAGTGCCATCCATTTCTCTTTTACCTTTTTACTTGCGGAATATTTATGTATTGATATCTCACCTACGTCTTTTGTTCGTGTACACACTCTTTTTTTCCTTAGCGGAGGTTGTGCTGTTTCCCTCTGAATGGATACTTATTTCTGGCGTGATATGCAACATTGGCAAGATGATCGCAAGGTACGCAAGTGTATGCAACTAACCCTCCAGTTGTGCTGGCAATATTGTGAGAACGACACGACACGACGGCTTTCATCATAACGTGTTTCCCCGGCACCTTGCTAAACCGGAAGATGGATCCCCCTACTTATTTTGGCGCATTGCTTTCGATTCGGATCCCCGTCATTTGACAATGAGTGCTCTGGAACAAGTAAAAGCGAGGCCTCCTTCTATCTGTGTTTGGAGGAATCACCCGTCTTTAGAAGCCCCGTGCGAAGAGGATAATGGAGTGCGGAACCTCGACTTCGGGAATGCGGAAATGTTCATGTCAGATAGATCACTTGTAATTCTTCCCTTCCCTCTTTTCCCTCAAAATACACGGATACTTATTTCTAACTAGGAACGCGACATAGATAAAAACTGCAACCCTGAAACAGATTGGCAAGATCCATACTAGGAATACTTCACTTGAGTCATTTCGATTGCCTCGATGTACGCGCGGACATTACCTTGGCGGCCGACATGACTGCTTCAAGGCCACTCGCAGATGCCTGTGGACCCCATTTGGAGCCACCTTGGTTAGGCGCATACCACACCGAACCAACATCGTGCGTGGCTTTCAACGCGTTGTGATACACTGCCGCGTATTGCGACCCCAAGAAGCCGCCGTACTTCGTCGTGATCGACGTGTCATTGGCCCAATCCAAAAAGTACGCGATATGTTTCATCCATAAGCCCTGTGTTTGTGTGAACCATTTAGGTTGGTCGTCCATCGTGGTTATAGTGGGATGTGACGAGAAACGGTGCGCTCACCTTGAATAGTTGCTGTGAAAAGAGGACAAGGAAAACGTCAGTCATGCGCCTACAGGACATGGACGGTTAGAGAACCACTTCACTTGGTCTTTGTCACAGACAGAGCCATCTGATTTAGCATGATCGCAAGATTCTTTTAGGATATTGTTATATGCGAGCGAGCTATGCGTCGTGGCATTCAAGCTGACTTGTGCTTGCTGGAGAAGCGTCTTATTCTTCGAACCTTCGGCAGCATACAGCGCGGCAAGTCCAGATGCGATAACTGCCTATCAGGGGTGATGTGGAGCGTTAGGGGGAAGATGCAAAGATCCATGGGCAGATAAGAGGATGGAAGGAAGGACGGACCTGATTGTAGGTCCACGTGGTCTATGGTAAGATGATGAGTGCATGCGATGTTTTCTGGTATATCCGTATGATGTGAGACATACCTGTCGATTGTTCTGGCATGTGTTGAGGTCTAGTCCGTCGTTGAACAAGCCCTGTGAATTTTGCATACCGGATTTCATCACTGCGAAGAGAAATACGTGACAGTTGATGTAAGTTCAATTTGGTCAGTAACATACACCAATCGTATTCCTTTGTCATATAGGGTCGGATCATAAACGGTTCTTAAGCGTGGACGCAGACAATCCCCTTACCTTGAGGGCATTTTGAAGGTATTTTTGATTGCTGGTTCTCAAGTACGCTTGAGCAGACGTTAAAAGAAATAATTCGTTGGTGATTGCGTTTTTATACGTGCGAGCACTGGACCACCAGACTACCAGCGAGTCGATCGATGGGGAGCAAGGACGTGAGGTGATTTCCAAGACTTACCTCCGCCGCCACAAATGTTGTCCCATGCTGCTGCAACCATATCATATATCGAGAGAGAACTCGACTAGTCAAAGAGATGAGAATGTATAGGTACAGTGAAATGGATCTCACCATATATGCGTTGCAATCCAAGCCACGGGTACCCTTGTAATCGCAAATCTTCCAATACGCGAGTATGACCCACTGCAGAATACTTACCACTTGAGTCGTCATGCATCATGCTCCATGTGGTGAGGAATCACATACCTGAGCGTCGTCATAACTTCCCTTGAAGAACCGGCCCCAGTCTGTGGGAGGATTCAAAGCGGCTCGTCCAATGTGTGAGTCGTCGGCGATGGTCGCGTAGGTGTCTTGATCCGTGGCAAGCATGAAGTTATGTAAATCCTCCAAGGTGTTCTGGATACAATGTTTAAAGGTCTCGAAAGAGAACGGAAAGAAGCATAGGGTATACAGCATCGGTCCAAAGCTCGCCGTGAGTATACGAGCCAGAAGAAGGATTCCAATATTTAGATTGTAACTCATTGGCAATCAGCTTGATTGACCTTGTCAAGCTTTCGTTTGGTGTCAAGGTACAATAGGGATGAGCGCACGTTTGCATCGCTCAACGCCTCTGAACATTGGCGGCGTTGCAACAAGACGGTATTTGCACCAATGAAAGTCAAAGCAGTTTGAAAGAGGGAACGAATGAAATGGCGCATGTTTGAGGTGGTTGACGGCACCCAACCGCCCCATGACCAAGAATTCCTGGGCCCCTAAGCTTTACTAACTTAGGCAGCGAACGGCTTGACGGCTCAGCGCTTACTTGGTCCAAGTTCAAATTTGGGGACTTCGTTCCTGGTTACCACCCAACGTTGATCAAAAGCTGCCTCCGAACAAAGCCCCGGCGGGCCGTTAGGTAAGAATGATTCAGAACTTGAAAGTGTAGTATACGTACTGCCACTCAGTGGCAGTGTTCAGTCTGGCTTACTTACATTCCATAGGAACCTTCTGAAAATACAATAGGCTTGAAACGGGACCTGTGCGTACCTCCAATGATGGCCTTGACTGCCATCACTAGGAGAGACTTGGAGGAGTGCAAGGTTGCAACGATTTCTACTCGAAACCGGGGATTTCAATGATAATTCCGAGTCTCATGGTGCAGAGTATGTTTGTGCGGGACAGTAGGTAAGTCACATTCAAAGCGTTCCCTTCCAGACCTTATAGGTAGTACTTCAGTTTTTGAAAATAGTAGTATTCACAGCATTTGCGGAAGGTATCTCCAGGTTTTTATTTATTCTTTATAGTCGTTAAACGAATGGTCATCTAAGGTAAGCGGCTCTATTAAAACTCAGTACCCCGTGATGGTCCTTCATAAGAAAAAGAATATTAAAAAACTTACAAAACAATCGCAAGGTTTCTGATCGCCGAACCTGCGTAGTCTAAGTGATGCCGACAAGACTCGAGTCGGCGACTCGTTAGCTTGGATAGTCCTTGATGTTAGACGCCAGTGAAGTAAAACACGTGTCGCTCATACTGGTCTGTATGCCAGTCGAAAGGGACAAGGTAAGGAGCTCAGAATTTTATTTACAGCACAGACTTTGATCACGCCACCAGATGATTACTGGTCCATTGATCAATCTAAAACGCACCGCATCGCAGCCAGACTCTTGGGGAACCTTCCCAATACGTTCGTCGGGCGTCACATCTTGTGTATTAATATAATGCATGCCCTTCATAGTCACGCCCTCAGTGCGCCTCCCTATCCCCTCATCCACTATGCCTCAAACGACCGGGCAAATGTACCTTACTTGCGCCTGGTTAGAGGCCATTCTATACGGTATGTCCCTTATAGGCCCAGACATCATCTACCTGTTGATCGAGTGATTGTTAGGGATCAAGTACGTGAGCATCCCGTATGTTTTGGCAAGCGCCGCCCGCTAACCCAAGTGGAGCTGCATGTTGTTCGGATTTTACATTCATATCTTAACGTCGAGTTGTACGACATCATCTCTTAGGTAACCTCCACTAGTTCCAAAAATCTCACTGAAACAGTGTTCACTTATAACCTTCCAGGGTGCTCATTGCAGCTATCGTGCAATTTTCCCTATCCACCGCTCACGTCATCGTTACATTCGTTCAACTACTCCAGGCATTTACCTAC
The DNA here is from genome assembly GCA_019787685.1 of Chiua virens. NCBI lineage: Eukaryota > Fungi > Basidiomycota > Agaricomycetes > Boletales > Boletaceae > Chiua > Chiua virens. The sequence continues at coordinate 603,638 of JAHNUO010000003.1, forward strand.
GGCATCAATGCTGATGCGTATTACAATAGTCGGGGACCGGTGTTCATTTTTAGCTGGTATATCTATATCATAAATGTAAGTTGCTTGTATTTGACTTGAAATCGTACATGCATCTGGAATAATCGGAGTTAGACCTTCATCCAGGAGCTGCTATTGGTATGTCTCTCTCCCGCCCTTCAAATTGATTCCACTAATTGCATGTTACATAGATATGGCGGTTGTATAATGTCTGGGGTCGGAACTTCAGAATCTGTATTGTTCCGGTATGTATCCACCATCCTGCCAGTGTCGAATGCGGCATTTAGCTTGAACAATAGTTGATCCTCTGGGCTGCGCATGTCAGTAAGTATTGATCATTTGAGGGTACAACACAACAAAATACTGAGGACAAACGCTTCCTCGAAGGTGTCGCGACAACCGCTGTATCCAGCTTCATACCAACAACGGTCACTGGTCCCAACGATGTATTTTCTTTTGGCTTGGCCGGATGGGGCCTTGACGCTGCCACAAACCTCACTGCGAGTTTTGGCATCACATACCGTCTCACGACGGCAGATCGTAGAGCTGCTTCACTTCGGGTCCAGCCACGTCTAAATTACCAAAGCACAACGCTTTTGATAGTAGAGAGCGGTGCACTCATCACAACATGCACAGTAATCTTATTCTGTCTGTTTGCATCTGGCCAGGAGGCTGGATTTGTGGGTGCATACATCGCGGCGCAAATTGCGGTGAGTCCTCTATACTAATTCGGTTGTTTATGTGACTGAGACGCTGCTGTAAGACCTTGGCACCTTTGTTGATTGTTGCACGCATAGGTCTCGCTCAGACGAAATCGCGTGCTGGTACCAGTCCTGGCGGATGGCTTCCTTACCCTGTGGAAATTGGCATGGGACCCATATCCAGACCTCGAACCTCAGATGGAACAGGGAATCAACACGACAGTCCCACGGGGGATATGTACAACACTAAGGTTGAGGTGATGGCGTAACCGGAGGAATAAACTTTCGAGTACCATGAGTACTTAAAAAACACACTGGAAGGGTTCGAAGGGATGGTTTTTAAATTGGGCTTATTTATGCACATACTCTCATGTACAATATTTAGTTGTTGACCGACTACATTCTTCGGCCTGTATGGTTCTTCCAGGTATTTCATCTCTTCCGATGTGAGAGTAATGTTGATGGCACCTAAAAGTACACCGATGTCAATGCTGTGTTTGGGACATGCACGAAAGGCTAACCAAGGAGGTCCAGCAGGTTATCCAATGAAGTGGTTCCAACAATTTGCGCTATAACACATGCTGAGTGAGTGACCACGCGAGCGCGGTTTGAGCCGTGCTGGTACCTTTCTTCTTGGTGACTTCTTCAAGCCTGTTTTACGGCGTTGGTGAATGGATGAATAAAGAAAATTTCACAAATAGTTACATGCACACCTTGGTCATGACCATGATTTCGTCGCGAGGAAGGCTTAGCTTCTTGATGGCTTTACCCAAGGTCACTTCCGATTCGCCATTGAAATATATCTTCACACACGTTACGATCTCTACCACCAGATCCGGTATGGACATGCACCCGCAGTGTCAGAGGCGTTGATACCAGGGTCAGCATGTCGACCAGCCGTGCGACGAGTGTTGTTTATTCCCGTGACGAGGGAGAATTCTGCGAGCGTCCTGTGAATATCTGAGCTCTGGCGAGGGTTCGTTACCGATACATGGGTGATGTCCAGTGTGCGACAGCTAGCTCTAGCTGTCGGCTTCGGTTTAGCACCAAGACCCGGTGGTGTTGGACCAGACATACTCCATCGCGGTCAAGATCACGAATACGGACGATCGCTTGCTGGACGTGGTCGTCGATGTGTTATTGCAGCCAACCGATGTGGATGAGGCAGGTGCTTTGCTATAGTCGTATCGGTGATCCGATCCCGATCGCTGACCGCGCACACCAGAGATCGTTGGGCTTGATCAAGGGCGTTCAGTGTGGGATGGTGCAACCGGTGGTCTCCGTCGCGCAGACCACAGCGTTTCCGGACAGTGGTGCGTCGGGGAATGAGACAATGGACGTCTCTGTCCAATCGAATATGACCGGTCGGGGGTCTGATGATCAACCACGATACTGGGGAGATTTTGAGGATTCGTTGATACCTGATGTCGAGTGCGTGCCAGTGCGTTTGTCGGGTGTCAGGATGTAGTGTACCGGCGATCACTGGAGATGTTGGCGGGGCTAGCGGATCTGGGGGTGCTGCAAGAGGACTGGGAGAGGCGTTGGTCACGACGGTGGTGTGGCGGCGTGTGGGTAGAAGAGGAGAGTTTATTCTTTTACGACGGGTACGATAACACGACAGGTATAGGGTTCTATCACGGAGACAGTGCGAACCTCTTTTGTCGACACACGTTGCACTACCAATACTCAGTCTGCCACGCGGCATGGTCGTCGCACTGCTCAGTGTTCCTGCGACCGCGAAACTGTACATGCCAATCCCGATGACATTGACACTGCGGAACCGGGATGCGAGCCGGTCGGCAGGTATCAGCGGACCTATAGCCATCGGACAAATTCGTGATGGCTGGGGTGTGGAGGTGGATGGGTGTTCGTTGGTATTGATGCGCGTGGCGGCGCAGTACATGTAGTATAGCGATCGAGTGTGGGTATGTCCAGGTGTTTTATCATTACGGGTGAATGTGCGGTTGCGCTGGAGGAACACATAATTGATGATGGATAGAGACGGATGGTGTTGGTGTTGCCGCATAAGGTGGGCATAGTCTGTCCGGATGGAGTCACGGTTACAAGGATAGATCAACGATGTTGTGTATTGTTGACACGGGCTTCATCACCTGTCTTTCGCCATAATCTTCAAGTCGACACCGACTTGGAACGTGCAACAACCAGAATGAAAAGGCTTATGAGTCGGACTCGCTTCCCGTTCTTTCGATCCAAAGAACCTGCAGAGCTATCCTCCCCAGAACAATCCCTCAAAGCATCATCCACAGAATCACTCGAATCACTCCCAGAACTTCCTGCAGAATCTATGCAAATCAACAACATCAGAAAGAAATTCGGACGCTTCAGAATCCTTATCGTCGGCCGGGCTAACGCTGGGAAGACCACGATACTGAAGCAAGTCTGCAACTCTACAGAGGATCCAGTGATCTACCGAAACGGAAAAAAGGTCTGCTTAAATGCCATGCAACAATGTCTGTCATGATGCGGGGATACTGATGGTCCGTGATCAGGTCAATCCGGCGAAGATGACGGAATCCACTAGCAGAGACGTGAGTTCCATGGTTGCTGTGACCTCTTTATTAGTTAACACGTCCCAAGCGCGGAATACATGATATCGAGAATGAACTGGTCTTTCGAAGCAACCCGAATTTCATTTTTCACAACTCGCAGAGCTTCGAAGCTGGCAGTGCAGAAGAATTCGAGCAGATGAAACACTTTGTTTCAGACCATGCAAAGACAACATCCCTCAAGAGGCAGATCCATGCTATATGGTACTCAGGGTAGTAACATTTATACCACACCTTCATTGACATGCTACTGAGTAGGTATTGTATTCCAATGGACCAATACCACCGAGCTGTGTTGGCTGCTGAGGAGAAATTTTTTGGTGAATATGACAGAGGGAATGGTAAGCTTTGCAGAGGTCTAATGCTTCCTTTCTCATATTGTTTTCTGTTTGCACTGGCAGTGCCTGTTGTACTTATATTCACAAAATGTGAGGCACTCCTGGTGCAAGCCATTGCAGCCTTGACACCTGAGGAGAAAGAGCTACCTCATAAGGAAATGGTTGCAAAGGCACAGCACAATGCCAACATTTTGCTGAAAAAGAACCCTGCCTGGGAGATGGTACAAAAAATGAACTATCCACCAAAAGTATATGTGGAGTTAAAGGGTGTGTGTGCATATATATTCTGGTGAGGTTAAAACTAATCTCAAATCTACAAAGACCTGCACAGGTCTAATGAGGGGTGTAAACTTCTCTTAGAAAAAACTGCAATGGCCTTGAATGAAGAAGCATTGCAGATGTTACTTCTGACTACACAGTGCACAAACATTATGCTTTGCATTGAGTGTGCCTTGAAAAGGTAATCAATTGAAACTGCATAAAGTTCTGGTTGTATCTATTAAAATATCTTACAGTGTCTTGATACCTTTCATTAATGCTAGACATGAAAAAGGTGAATCACTGACAGATCCTGAACAGCAGGGGTTGGTGGAAGCAATTGAATCATGGTTTCCAAATGTTAAGGTATGCAAGTGTCTACACATTGTAAATGACAAGCATGTTAAACAAAATCCAACCCATGTTGGCCCTCTGTCCTGGCACCTGTCCTCTCATTTATAGGGAGTAAGTGCTTTTAGTGTTCTTGTTCCATTATTTTGATCAATCTACAATAAGCCCTTCACTGTTTCCTCAAGTACATTCCCACACTCTACATCATCCATAGTGAGCCCATTGATTTCATAGTGATTTCTATCTCACATTGCATTCTTCAATATAGTCTTCTTTGGAACATACTCCATGGATCAATGCTCTTCATCTAGGCATTGGTCAGTTTTCAGTAATATTCAGTGACTGTATTCATTGCATTTGTAGACATGGCCATCACCCTAGAGCATGCCTTCTTTTTACACCAGCAACCTGAAGTTGTTGAAGACCCACTCACAATAGCAGGAAAGCTTTATGAATCATCTGGAACAATTCACAAAGTCAACAAGGCAATCTCTGAGCTTATTCCTCAATATGATTTTGAGGATACAGAAAAAATGACACAGCTTGTTATGTGCTTGATTTCCCAAAATCTTATGTGTGAGCCATCTGCTCTTCATGTTTCCATCATTATGAATGTTTTTGACATAATTTTAGCTACAAACATCCCCAAGTGAAATAGTGACTGTATCTTGAATGAGACAAAGCTTAGAATGTGTTGCATGTGTTATTGCCAGTGTATAGATTAGCAGAAATGAAGTATGTCTAGTTGTTTTGAAAGCCTGAACCCATGCCATAGTCCCTGTGGAGGATCAAGCTAAATAGAATGTCTCACTGGTGCATAGTTTGGGGAATCCATATTGGTTGCTTATTGACACATAGTACTTGAGATTGTCAAACACCAATGTCCTTGTGATGCCCTGAAAGGTCACCATTACATGCCATGCATCTTCTATCACATCAAAACAAAAGGAAATGAGCAATATAACAAGCCTCTCATATACACTCAGAGATCATACAAATCTTTCCCACTCAGAACCCGACCACGACCTTCCAATCCTTGGTAATCCCCACTCTCGGATCCCTGACAACCCTCCCGCTCGTCCCCACCTCACACGTCCACTCCAACACCCACTCCGCCCCTCCTGCCACGAGCACTGAGCCCCACTGGCCACGCGTCGACACCGACCATGACCACCCGCTCGACCTTGACGTCCGCCACCGACATGGAGTCTGCTCCAGTTTGAACCATCGGTCATGTACCCCGGGGCAACATGCGTGCTAAATGTGCGGTACAGAGCAGTCGATTGGCGAGAGGAATGGATATTCGTGGTCCATATTCGACGCCTCGCCGGTTACTCACCGGTGTCGTCCTCGTCAACGTTCATGGGAGCATTCGTATCCGGCATCGGCAATACATTGCCTTGAGATGCATCCGCCCCGTCCGACATCAGCACATACATCTTGACGTGCGCTTCAACGATCACTTCCGCCGCCTGCGTGCATATTGGTAATGTCTTGAGCTGCGAGCGCTACACCCACGTCAACCTTCCTGAGTACCACAACGCAAACACCAACCGAAACCGACTCACAAGCGCAAATGAAGCCCCACGATAGACGAATCCGAAAATCTCCTTGAACTCGACATGTGAGCGAGGGATCCCCATCTCTGCGAGATAATGCACCACTAGTCTTTTCAACACCTAAACGCGCGTCGATAGTTGCACCCCAAGAACAAGTAAGCACACGCACGAGCTTGTTTGCACCCTCGATAGTGCTCTCATTCTCGTTCTCACCGTCCTCGTGACCCGTGACGGTCGCTTTGGCCTTACTTTTGCCATGAACAGACCGAGGTTGTAGAGACGCGACAGCACCAAACACGTCCGTCCCGATATCTCCCTGCTCCCGACGCACCTTGGCAGGAACCTCCGGCACCTTGAACACACCATCGCGCTGGCATGGACTCTGGTCCTGTTCCTTCCCCTTGGACCGAGGTAAGTGCAGCATGACTTCCCGCGCACGCCGCAAGACCTGGTCCTCCGTCTCCTTGCACTTGTCCTTGCCTGATACCCCATTCGAAGGTGGGACGATGCGTTTGTTCGCACCGAGATCGCTGAGCGTGATGCCTCGCGACGAACGCGCAGGCGGCTGGCGCGGCGTCGGATCGTCCGGACGCGGTGCACGAGGGGCAGTCGTGATCCGCGCAACTCGCATGCTCAGCGGGGGCGGCCCTCCCTGCTTGGACATCCCAGATGGTACGAGTAGCGGCGGCAGGATGCAACGACGCGTTCGTCTCGCCATAGATGACGATCTCCAGTGGTTTCCGGTCCATCTGTACGCGATCACAATGATGAGATGTACATCCCACAGTACAACGCACCTGTATCCCCCAGCGACACCCTCACACCCATCTCCGTCTGCTTGAGCCCAGACACGTCGTGCGGCGGCGCAACCAGCCGAGACAGACACAACACGTTCTCGAAATAAATCCGCGTCAGAGTCGCGTATGGGTGAATATCCCTAGACCAACACCCATCAGTCCTGAACAGCGCCGAAACCATGTACACACACGCACATGTACACGTCCCCCGTCTCGTCCGTCCACACGTCCCGCAAGCACACAGTCCCCATGAACCGCAACGACGGCCGTCCACGCATACTCTCGAGTGCCAACGCGAGTGGGTTGTACATGAGTTCCTTCGACAGCGACGAGGGCGAGTCTTGCACCAGCGCGGAGCCGTAGACATGTCGGTGGTTGGGAAGCCGCGCCGAGAACGCCACGCCGTCGAGCAGGAGGTAGGAGTCGGGGAGTGAGAGTGCACCGCGATAGAGCAAACGGTATGGCAAGAAAGCGTTTGAGGGCGTGGCGGCGTCACGCTTGTCCTGCGCTCGAGGATAGCTCCGGGCTGGGAAGTCCAATGCCGGAGTGTAGCGTGTCGGTCATCTTTTGAGGCGTCGCATCAGTGATCGTGATAAAAGGCAACGTCCGAACTTGTCCTGAGCTTGAACCTGGGGTGTCACGAATTCTTGACGTCAGCGTCATCGTGGACGCGTCCACCAAACGCGACGCGACAACACAAGTACGTGCGAGCGTGCTATTATGTAATGCTCTTTCTCAATGCAATCGAACAACTACGAAAAAGGAAACGATATCATACAACACACTTTGAAAACAATTCATATCCACATTGTATTAGTATCAACGCCTCTACCTTTTTCGTAACCAAAAAAAGGGATCGACAAGAAAAACGAGGAAAGAAATTCGTGGCCTGACGCACCACATCAGGCGGGGAGCACGGCATCGAGCAAGGAACACGTACCAGCGTCGACAGCTTATGTGTCGCATCCCCGACGCGCTCGTGCGCGTGATGGGTGACACGGGTGGTTGCGTCGGAAACGGGTGTACAGGCACGGGAGATCGACCCGGATAAATCGGTACCCATGTCATCGTGGTCCTTGATGCGGCGGCGGTCCAAGTCGGTACCGCGTGAAGGGTACAGACATTGGAGGGCGGTAAGGCGAGACAGCGATGATCGATTGATCGCCGGGGTGGCCCGATAGGTGGCAGTGCATGTACGACTCGACTAGTTGTGCGTCCGCGGTTGGCGACGTACGTTGGGCAAGTGTGGAAGGCCAGAGGTACGCCTGATGGGGGACGACGTGGCAGTTCCAGGAATCGCCCTCGTTTGACCCTGAGGTCTTGAAGGTTGCGACATAGTGAGAATTGGAAGGGCGTCATACCAGAGTTCGTCGTCGTCGCCTCACTTCTTGAAGCACTATGTGAACAATGCGTGTCCGAGCCCGATGTCAGAAGTCCTTGACACTCGTTGCTTGACCATTGCCAGGACAGACATCACCCCTGGCGTCACATCCACGCCCGTCTTGGACGGTGGCGATGGCAGTGGTTTCCCTCCCGTAACCTCGTTCACAGCAGCATGATCTGACCCAGACGAGCCCTTGCCGACCATGCTCTGCAGGATCCCATCGAACCTCATCGTGGCTAGAAAGTTGGCGATGAGGCACACGCGTCAAACGTCGTTTTTGTGCGCACCTCCTCAGCATCGTCATGCTCAACCAGTCGACACAGCTCCACCTTGGCATCCTTATCACGTCCTTCTATCCGCCGAATGACGTGCAGACATGCTGGCGGAATGCGGATTCTGAAGATTTCCATTGGATGTCCCGCTGCCTTGTTTGTACTCCTGTCAACGTAGCAGAGTTGGGCAACAGTTCCTTTGGGTCGTCTTTGTCGGCTGTTTGTCGGCTGACTCGTTTAGCTCATAAAACGACTTGCATCAGTGCCTGTGGACGATCGAGAGAAGGTACAACTGCCAATGACAACTTGTTCCAACAGCTGTAGTTCATATCTGGATTTTAAGTTATATTGCCGTCGGGACTCGGATCATGCTCAGAGTCATAGCTAAGAAGTATCACTGACAGTATAATTGTATACTACATCAATATATGCGATCATTCAATGGTTTTAGGCTACATCGCCGAGTCCAAACCAGATTAAATTGGCATAATTAGACTGCCTTCGATGGCACTCTGAATCATGAGCTGTTTATCACCAGTCTGAACTTGAAAGCAACACGCTCTAGCCTGAGAGTAGGCTAGGTTTGCATTTTTCTCACTAAGATTCTCAGGCTTCTGAAGTCGTACGAATCAAAGTGAAATCATCATAGTATGTATACCACCACGCTAATGTCACGGCCAACCTCTGTCAACGCTAGGAGGAAGTAAAGTTGAATCCTGAACAGAGGCCCAAATGTTACATATTAAAGGAACCTTTTGAAAACACAACAGGCTTGAAATCATTCAATGAGGCCTGACACCTGTGCGTACAGGCTGTAACTCACTCAGTGCACTTGACCCTGACTAGGACTCGGGAGTTTGAAGGAGCGCAACGCTGCGACAATTCCTATTCGAACTCAAAACAATTAATTCGGCCCATTCGATACTTGCCATGTTGCTGAGTGTGTTTGCGCGAGACATGTTACACTGGCAGGTTAGTTCCATTGTCATTCCCTCCAGCCTCTTTGACACCTTACATAGTCTACGCAGCATTTACGGCAGGCCAGGGTCGTCAAATCAACGGTCATCTGATGGGTTTGTCGACCTGTCCATTGGACGACTCCAACTTCAGTACCCCGTGATGCCGCCTTAATGTCAGATGCCGTACACGTATGTACTAACGTCGCTCACCGAAGGCACTCGGCTGTAATACAGCAACCGTCTAAAGAGCGCTGTGACTCAGAATTTTTTTTAGCATCACAGATGCTGACCACACCGTGATCAGATGATTACTTACCGGTCCATTGATGTTAAAACCGCACCGCACCGCAGCCATGGAGAACCTTCCCAAAACGTTCGCCACGCGTCACCTTAGGTATTAATATAACTATGGTGCCCTTCATAGTCACGTCCAGTGCCTCCCTATCGCCTCATTCACCATGCCTCAAACGATAGGGCAAATGTACCTCACTAGCACCTGGTTAGAGGCCATTTTCTATGGTATGTTACTCAAACTTGAACATCTATGTGTTGATTGAATGATATCTAGGGTTCAAGTACGTCATTTCCCATTGACATGTTTTGTATCGCAAGCGCCGCCCACTAACACGAGTGAAGCTGTGTTTTGTTCGGATTCTGCATTCATATCTTGACGTCGAATACAACATCATCTGCCAGGTGACTTTCACTAACTCCAATAAATTTGACCGTAGTATTTGCTTATAACCCTCTAGGGTGATCATTGCAGCTGTCGTGCAATTTTCGCTATCCACCGCTCATGTCATCCTCACATTCGTTCAACTACTCCAGGCATTCACCAACGAGACCAATGCTAATGTATATTACCAGAATCGGGGACCGATATTCATTGCTAGCTGGTACATCTACATCATAAATGTAAGTTGCCCATATTTAACTTGAAATCATACGTGCATCCGAAGTAATTGGAATTAGACCTTTGTCCAGGAGCTGCTGTTGGCACGTGTTCCTCTCGCCCTTTAGGTTACCTCTACTGATTGCATATCAGATCTGGCGGTTATATAATGTTTGGGGACGGAATTTCAGGATCTGTATTGTTCCGGTATGCACCCCACCATCTTATCGAATGTTGTACTCAGATTGACCAACAGTTAATTCTCTGGGCTGGGCATGTCAGTAAGTGTTCATGATTGGAGGGTACAACACACCAAAGTACTGAGGGAAATACCTTCGAGGTGTCGCGACAACCGCTGTATCCAGTTTCATACCAACAACGGTCACTGGTCCCAACGATGTATTTTCTTTTGGCTTGGCCGGATGGGGCCTTGACGCTGCCACCAACCTTACTGCGAGTTTTGGCATCACATACCGTCTCACGACGGCAGATCGTAGAGCTGCTTCACTTCGGGTCCAGCCACGTCTAAATTACCAAAGCACAACGCTTTTGATAGTAGAGAGCGGTGCACTCATCACGACATGCACAGTGATCTTGTTTTGCCTATTTGCATCTGGTCATGAGGCTGGAAACGTAGGTTCATACATTGCGGCGCAAATTGCGGTGCGTCCTCTATACCAGTTCCGTTGCTTGTGTGACTGAGACGCTGCTGTAAGACCTTGGCACCTTTGTTGATTGTTGCACGCATAGGTCTCGCTCAGACGAAATCGCGTGCTGGTACCAGTCCTGGCGGATGGCTTCCTTACCCTGTGGAAATCGGCATGGGACCTATATCCAGACCTCGAACCTCAGATGGAACAGGGAATCAGCACGACAGTCCTGCGAGGGATGGGCATAACACTAAGATTGAGGTAATAGCGTAACCGGAGGAATAAACTTTCGAGTATCATGGGTCATGGCTGCTTAAAAAACTGGCAGGGTTCGAAGGGGTGGTTGCTAACTTGAGCTTATTTACACACATACTTCTCATACGATATTTAGTTGTGACCAACTACATTCTTCGGCCTGTATGGTTCTTCCAGGTATTTCATCTCTTCCGACGTGAGAGTAACGTTGATGGCACCTAAAAGTACGCCGATATCAGTGGTGTGTTTGGGACATGCATGAAAGGCTAACCAAGGAGGTCCAGCAGGTTATCCAATGAAGTGGTTCCAACAATTGGTGCCGTGACGACATCCCGAGCGAGTGACCACGCGAGCGCGGTTTGGGCCATACTGGCGCCTTTCTGCTTGGCGACTTCTTCAAGCCTGTTTATGGCGTTGATTATTACTGGGTGTGAGACCACGACAACAGGGCGCACCGGCTAACGATGTCCTTGTCGGTCTCGTTTTGAATGTAATTTCTGATACCCCTATTGAAAGGCATCCAGATTGGGTATTCCATGAAATTAGAATGGTACTCACAGGTCCGTCTGTCCGCGGATTGTTTGCTCGCTAAGAGGACGGGTGAGCAACCCTCTCGCGAGTGGGGACCATGGAATACATCCAACACCAAACATCTGTCAAGTAGTGAGGCCATTTCTGAGGCACTCGCCATCAAACCCCACCTTCAACGTCGGGAACATCTCGCGTTCCTCTTCGCGGTAAATCAAACTGTGGTGATTTTGCATGGATATAAACGGCGTCAGGTGGTTTGCGATGGCATAGTCTATTGGTATGTCAGTGTGGCCCACTGGCACTCGCTCGGCGAGAACGACGTACTCTGCATTGCCTGGACTGGGATACCAAGTCAGTGCACAACTTGGCAACATCCAAAGGGGTAAACTGACACTGGTACGCCCAACAAGAAGACATTCCAATGTAGCGAGCATATCCTGCTTTCACTACGTCATGCAAAGCTTGCATCTGGTCGTTGTGTGAACCTGATGCTTCACTTGACTCCCACACTAAAAAAAGTGCTCACCGTCTCTTCAATAGGAGTCTCCTTGTCAAACCGGTGGCCTGAGAACATGAATTAGGATTAGTTCATGGGCGTGGGGAACGACACATACACTGGAGAACATCTACATAGTCGAGCTGGAGACGCTCCAGACTGTGCTTGATGGATTGGAAGATGTGCTACGAGCAAAAGGGACATCAACTCCGATCGCGCAAGCAAACGGTAAACGGCTTCACCTTGCGACTCAAACCTCGTTGATTAACGTATCCCATCTTGTCCGGGTGAACCGCAGATCGGAATAACTTTTCACCAGGCGTACGACCAACGACATTGTAGACCTTGGAATGGATGAATAAAGAAACATTCACAAATAGTTACATGCATACCTTGGTCATGACCACGATCTCGTCGCGAGGAAGGTTTAGTTTCTTGATGGCTTTACCCAAGATCACTTCCGATTCGCCATTGGAATACATCTACACACACGTTACGATCTCTACCACTAGATCCGGTAAGACTTACATCCGCAGTGTCAAAGGTGTTGATGCCGGCGTCATAACTGACGCCAGGATCAGCATGTCGCCCAGCAGTGTCACGGTTCGTCTAGAACTTACGCCACTTAATGTGCTTGATGGCTTCCTCCTCACCGAGGACCCAGTCTTGCCATTCGCTTGTACCTTGGAGGCATGTCAGACGAGTAGACAAGGGTGACTACCCCGCGTCGCTCACCATATTGCATGGTTCCCAAGATGATCCTGGAGACCTTCAAACCTGAGTTACCCAACCGGACTGCAGTTGAACGTGTCGGTGAGTCTGGAGTGCCACACGGAAGCAAGGGACAAACCATAAGGCATAGATCGTTGGTCTTCAGATGTGCTCATATCTGGTCTTAATTCTTGTAGACGATCGAGGGAGGTGCAGCTGACGAGTTGCAACGTTCAACCTGCGATTCATACCTGGATTTATAATCGTCCTCAGTCAAAACATGAGAACGGATCAGTATAATTATCCGATAACGGTCCGTCACCGCGAGAAATGACACCGATCGATGTAATGACCGTTTGACACCCTGAGGCATAACGTCAGGTCGCCAACAGTTCCCTCCGCGTTCCCAAGGTCAGGTCTAGCCAACCAAAGTCGATGACATTGGCGTACGGCATCGGTCTTCTAGGACATCCCGTTAGGCTGCTCACGGCCCCCGTTGACTCATCTCTGAAATCAACTAAAAATAAATGGACAAAGATAAGAAACCACTCTAGTCAGCAAAATTAGACACCCCCAGAGCAGGTAGGTTTGCATTTCTCGTCTTCAGTCGTACAAATTGAAATGTTGCAACAGCAGTACCACTACACATGGTTAGAGCAAAACATACCGCAGCACAAGTTAATCACTCCTAGTCCTCAACCATATCGACCTCGGCCATTTCCGACATTTCGGGAGGAAGTAATGTCGAGTCCTGAACGGGGGAGCGGACCGAGTCCTCTGGCTTGTCCTCCGGCTTGTCCAGGTGATCAGTTTCCTTCCCAACGACAACATCTTCTTGCAACACGGATGCCCCTGATTGGAAGGATTCCGTGAGCGAACTAATGGTTGTTACCGCCATGTCCAGTACGGCTTCGATGCGTTTCTTCAACACGTCGCTCGAACTGGCCACGACCTAGAAAAAGTCAGCGTCAGTAACGGCATCAACAACACGCATGGTGAAAGGCATACCAAGGAGACGAGGTTGATGTGTGCTTCCGCATCATCCACACGAACGATCAATGCTGGATCGTGGCTCGCGTCTGCCCCTTGTTCGTTCTCTTGTTCATCTGCGTCAGGTTCCTCAGGCATGTGCAGTTCCACTTCGCCGAAGTGCGCTTCGAAAAACCAGGCGAGGCGCTGTATTCGTGTGTATGACGACTCCGAGTCGGAATCGGCATGCGGGTGTGAATGCGAGCATGATTGCGTTGTGACTGCGCCCAAATCGAATGTTCAACAAGTGAAAGTGACGAGCGTCTGATGGATACGCACGCTTCACGGATGCCGGGCTTTTGTCAATACCCGTGATCAAAGCGAGTGTCGCATCGGCGATCATATCATTGCTCGCACCCGAATCCCATTCCAGCGTCAGTTCATGATCACCGGTGCGCTTCACATCGACCACCCCCATGGCCTAGAGCTTGTGTCAGCGGTGGAACTATCGGGGGGGGGAACAAAGACGCACTCTCATTGTAGGGACCCCATTTTTGTCCGATCCTTCTTCCACGCTGCCATACATGCCTTCTAAATGCCACCGTACCAAGTCCCAGCCCACGCCAAACGCAATTCGCTGCCTCTGCGTCACGATCGTTGTTGAAAGCCCAGCAAAGTCTCGGAGATCACGAGGGTCAAGAAGCGTATAGGAATAATCTTTTGATACAAGGAGACCCGAGACGATGTCTCCCTCCTGCGGCGCTTTCGACGCCAACGTTCCAATAGCCTATTGTGATACATTGTCAACCAACGTGGACGACAGGCGATCATGACTCACTTTGGCGACGCGCTCGCCGCGGAACGAGAGTTCGAGCGTTTCCAGGTTTCGTGGGGTGTGGATTTTGACGTCTTCGTCGCGGTCTTTGTACCGAGCCGTCATAGCAGCACGCAGACGGCCCATCGCAGTCTGTTCACCATGAACGAGGACCTGAAGGGTACCAAAGTGATCACTAAATCAAAATATAGATTACCAGAATCACCACTTACAACATGTTGCGCCTTGACCTGCTCGATGAACTCCGAATTTTGTGAATAATCAACGTGAGCGCTGAAGGAAATGTAGTCCACAGATATCTTCCGAGGTATCGAGTGTCCTTTGAGGGAGGTGATCTCTTCAGGTTCCGTCATGATATCCTAGACAGTTTTGAATCAACGATAAGCTCAATATCTCAGACATGAGAGTGGAACACATGTGGCATTTCAGCGATACGGTACACGATACGGGAGCAAGGTAAATGAAAATCAGTCCATTCCAACTACCACTCACCCGAGCTAGTGTGCCCTCGATGGAGTATCCGGTAATGATAAGACCGTTCCTTGGATCCGGAGCCCACAGTTCTAAGAGTTCGCGACTCGGTCCCGTTTGAAGAAACCCAGGGCTCGCAAGCACAACGCACGGCGGGCCATCTGCAATCTTGCGCTCCCAACCTCGTGGCTGCGGGAGATTAGAAATATGTCTACAAAGGATATGAGCATGCGCAGAAAGAGCACATCCAATACTGGACACCTACTTGAACACAAAAGGATTGTCCCGCTTTCGCGAATCTCGACCGAATGTTGGCATTCATCGTATGTATGTACGTCTGATAAACAGCCATACATTTCCTCGCTAGACTTGACGCATAGTATATCGGCACATTGTGCAGATCAGGGTGCTTTTTCCAGTATTCGTCCAGAATGAGAAGTAGCTCTTGTGCTCTGCCCAACGCAAACGCGGGCAACAACACATGTCCACCTCGTCGGATGATCGAGTGTACCAGACTCGTGAACCGCAGTTCTTTTTCTTCTCTTCCTTCTAAACTTTGGACACCGTACGTACTCTCGACGATGAGCACGTCCGGCCGGACGGAGGGAATCTCAGCTTTCACCAAGTGACGATCCTCTTCGCGAGAGTAGTCACCCGTGTAGAGAATTTTAAGACCTGCAATGTCAATCAAGTACATACAAGCGCCAAGCACATGTCCTGCGTGATATGGTGTGAAAGAAACACCTGGACAGGGCGTGATTAACTGATGTGCTGAAACCGGTATGATGGAGGACAGCGACATGGACAACTCTAACGGGGTGAACAGGGCATCGGAGGACGACGAGCTAGATGGCTTGGTTCAGTTGGGGGCACCCACGGAGAGACGTGGACGATGCACCTCATACGAACGAAATCTTGCATCATGAACTTGTGCACGGCTTTTGTAGGATGTGTCATGTACACCTTGCCTTTACCATCCTTGAAATTTGTCTGCGAACGAATAAGCAAGCGTAAAGTGAATGACAAACGTAAACCAGACCTTCTCCGTGATGTAGGTCAATGCAGCGGCGTGATCGAGATGAAAGCTAGTGTCATCGCGTCAGCGTTCGGTCCGGCCAACGAGGCATGACATACTGCGTAATCAAAATGGCATCTACAGTACTCCAGTCGAGTTCATCGACGAACGGCAAGGACGCCATGCCACTGTATGCAGGGTGAACACCAGCATCGCAGACGATGGTTTTTCCTCTGTATTGGAGGACACAACAAGAACGTCCAACCTCTTGACCGGCACCAAGCAAGGTCACGCTCAGAGTTGGAGTATCTGCCATTCTACGAGTCTTTCTGGGCGTCGTGTGTTGGATCCGTAACAAGGCGTCGCGCGTACGTGCAACTTGAATGTCATCCGAGACACCTGCTGACGTAAGTAATCCATCACTTTGCGATCTTCATCCAAATGGGAACCAAACCAAACCAGCCCACCAAAGCTCGGTCTCGTACCAACAAAAAAAATACCAAGCAGATCACCGCAGTAAAGCAGTCTGCAAAGAAAAAGCACCAGAAATGGTCTAAAGACCGGTCAGAACGCGTCCGGGACGCGCTGAATCGCGATTCTAGGTCTCGTGTATGATGTACGTGATTCAACAAGGGGGCCATCGTGATGGATACTTAGATACCAAGTGATGTGTGGACACTACTGATCGTGTTTTAATAGGCCTTGGAGACGACTGCGGTGCCATCGTCCATTCCTCAGACGGATTCCGTTGTCTTGTTGGAAGAAGGAATGCAGATTCTTGGGAGATAATAACATGGAGATTGTCAATGATTGGCTCTCTCACCTGGCGACATTGAGCGGTTCGAAGTCGGATCATCGGCCAATGATCCTAGCTCAGGTTTCAAAATTCCATTTCTGCCCGACTTTATCCCTTGGTTGAGGGTAGTACTAGGAACGTTCTCTGTGGATCGTAACTCATGATGCCCTTGCTCTCACAAAAGGTGACCACGAAGAAGTTCTTACGATCATCATCAGTCATGAGTTGTGCTTTCCCGCATAGGCGCGGCTGCTGAGCGAACGGTTACCAACTAGCGCCAGCCGCTGTGGCAGGGGATCCTGCGCAAGAACGAAGCAAAGCCACCCAGAGGTCATAACGCAGGTAAACATGTTTCTCATTCAAATGTTTTAATGTACGCCTACAAGTATCGGGAATCAACTTCTAGTTTCACTACCCAGCAACAGCACAAGTAATAGCCTTCTCATCTTCGCCTAGCAACACAGTAAGTAGAAAACGCGTAAAGCAAGAAAGAGGGGTTAGGAAAAACATCGGGTCAAATCATATCATAGTCCATACACACAACAGATCCGATGAAATAGAAGATGGGGGTCGAAAACAAAAGAGAAAAAAAGTTCGAGTAATCATCCGTCTTACATGTCCTCATAGTGTGGCTTGGGTGAACTGATCGATAGTTTTCCTTGCAGTTTCCGTTGTCGCAAGTTTTTGACTTCCGTATTGATGAGATCACGGAGGCGCTCGAGATCTAGACTACGTTCGGCCCGTGAGCCCATGAGCACGTTGCGCCAAATACCAGCAGCAGCAACCGAGTTGTCGATGTTAAGTTGCATGGGCCGATGAAGGCGGACCATCTTTTGCATCAGGTGGTCAGGGTTTGCGTAGATTGCGCCTGGCCATGCAACTCGGATCGCGAACCACCATCCGAGAGGCTCGACGGGAGTCAGCACGTTTCAAGGGAATCACGACGGGGCACTCACTCGGCCGTCAGGGAGTGTCCGCTCGGGGTAAGAATCGTACGTGGTTAATGTACCATCGGGCAAAGAGAATCTGCAAGATCAGAGTTAGTATGATGGCTCGACGAGAACGGGAGAGTTCGGTGGCTTACCTATGCACGACCCAGTGGTTTGCGTCCGAGCGATGCTTCGCTAGCACAACGATCAACCGTGGAGCACCTTCAAAGCCAAACGGCGCCCATAGTTCCCTCAGCATTCCGCATGCATCCCCATGACGTCCATTGAACACAGCAGTACTGATGGCATCTGCCATGTTGGGAGGGACAAACAATCTATCCACTTTGCCTCCAGGGACATCTGTCATCCGACTCCTGACATAGCGTTTGTACGTTTGCGTTGACCAAATGCTCAGGGCGACCTCATCGACTTGTTGTCCTCGAGTAGTGCTCGTAAGCGCTGTATCAATTTCGCTCATTGGCCATATGATAGCCCAATTAAGCAGTCGTTGATGAATGCGTTGCCACGGCGGCGGGGTCATATCATTAGATTCCTGTCCCGAATTCCATAGTTGCGAATTTTGGGAAGGAACAACATCCCGTCTGTTTCCCTCTTGTGGAATAGGTGGCAGGGGGGGAGATGGTACTCGGCGCTCGGTATAGTTACCACTATCCGGAATCTCTGGGAGACCGGACTCGGTAAACGCGCCGTGGCCCTCCTCGTACCCTTCTTGGTCGTCTCGAGCAACTTCCCATGTCTTGTGAGTGACCGCGGACTGACTTCCTCCAGGCTTCACTCTCAATTTGTAAAGCTCTTCTTCCAGGAATTGTTGTCCAGGAGAATCATCACGATCCGCGTTCAAAAATTCGCGAGTCTCCGTTACCGTCCGTGCTTCGAATCGATGGGTACTATTCTCGGCAGTGGTATATTCCTCGTCTGTACAAAGTAATTAACGTTAGAATAACGTTAGAATCAACTTGCTGCTACTTACCAACTATCTCGGTTTCGTTGGCCTGATACATTGACTCTGCCATCGTGCCCGTCGCCTGCGTGTTGATATTGACAGTTTGCGTACGGGGCGTCTGTCCGTACTGTTCATCACCTTCAGTGTACTCAGTGTCCCCGCCGCGATACTGCTGACGAGAATCGGTGGATTCCGCATACGATTGCTGGCTGCGCGCAGGTATGGATGCATTGAATGACTGAGGGACTCAAGACGTCAAGACGTTCATGCATCTTTATCATTCCATTTATCAATTCCTTGGCCCATTCGGGGGGCTCTTGCTAAAGAAGGATTCAATCTACTGATCAATACTGTTCTTGTGAGACTCACCGGAATCGTAGGTTCCCAGTCACCGTCGAGATGGACACTTGGGTCGTGATCATGGAACGACTTACGATACTGTTTGATCGACTATATGAAATTAACAGTAAGCATCACGAACGATAAAGAGGTGAACAACTTGTTACCTCAACATCGTACTTCATTCCCAGCTTCTTCACGCGCTGCCTAACAGCTTTCCGAAGAGCCTTCTTGACGACCTCGTGCGTGCTCAAATCGTCCATTTGGTGGAGAAGGATGCACAGATCCATATCATGAAAGTGAGAGTTCACAATCTCAGGTTCCAAAGTACTCGGCGCATATGAAGTGCGATCGCCAGCACCACACGCCGCAAGCGCCTGAGCGACCAACTCCTCTTCGGCCGCGTTCAGGGAGAACGACGGCGAGGGAGAGCGCCGTTGAGTTGGGGTGGCTGCCCCATCTTCATCACTGGGAGCTTGAGAACGAGACTGATGAGACCGTTGGGTCTGGTGAGTGCGTTGTGTCGTTTGGGTATGATGGGTGCCATGTGTATGGCGCGAAACATGAGAAAGTTTGCTTCCCCCGCCATTGACCTGTGAATGGACCTGCGAGTGAACCTGCGAAGCCACCTGAGAGCCAACTTGAGAAGCAGCTTTCTGGGTCCGGGCAGCCGCAGCTGAGGCAGCGAAAAGAAGATCCTCGTTCGTCGGGGCATGACGGTAGGGCGAGAAAGGCCTGCTCTGATGCGAAGGCGACATGCAAGCTACAGGGCTGATCGTCGAGCTACCACGCTTCGACGCTATAGCTTCATCGTTCATTTGGGCTGCACTGACGACTGAACGGAGCCTTTCGTTCTCCTCAAGGGCTTTGCGCATTGCCTTGTATGGGGCTTGGCTTGGTGAATCAGAGGGAGATATGCTAGGTGCACGGTGACGCGATCGGGGGGATGTCAGGAGTTGGCTTGTCCGTCCAGACGGACTCAGCATGGTACTAGGTGGTAAAGGTGGGTAATCGGTAACATCGCGTGACTGGGACTGTGATTTTGAACCGGCACGGGATCTGCGAGAGGGTGACATTGGGGTGACATCAGGAGGAGGGCTCCGTGCGGTTGGCGCCTTTGTTTGCTTGGGAGGGGAAAGTTAATTCAGGCACTACCGACCGGACGGCAAGAAACATACTCTGCGGGCAGTGACTGTGTCGCGAGACTCGCTCTCGGCCACGGAAACTACGGATTTCTGAGATTTATACTGGGCAGCACTCGACTGGGAGCGTGTCTGCGATTTTGAACCACTCGGGGTCGAAGGCGGCTCAACGTTGATTTGCAGCGGTACGGTGACTGGAGACGCCACTGACGTCGGGAGGGGAACTCTAACGCCGGTGAACGCGGTACCATTTACTTGGGACTAGTGAAGGTATGACATCAGTATGGCGTTTGTACGAGGTATAAGAGGAGCAAAGTCAAGGATATCGGAACGTACTTCCCATGCGTTCCCCCATGGAGGACCACCATTGTGAGGAGCATGATCTGGGAGAGGGCCAAAGTTGCCAAAGGAAGGACCAGAGTCAAACGATTCATAGTGAGGACCTGGCGGATCATGACGACTAGGTTCACGATGCTATGGGCGTGTCGTTGAGCATGGTGCGAGCAACGGAGAAAGGTACTCACGACGCCTGAACGCGCACCGACAGAGAGTTCTGTTTTGCGGCCATCTTGCACGTTTGAATCTACGTCATTGAACTCCTGATCGTGCTCGAGAGCACTAAGCTTAGAAGAGGGAAGGGGGAGGTTTGGAAAACCCGACGAGTTTGGAGAACCGATCGATTGTGATTCTCGGAGACCCTCGAGGTAGAGGAGAACTTTCGGTGAAGGATCAAAAGGTGTAGCCAGTGTGAATGATGAAAAGTATACCTTTCTCGTTGGGAGCTGCGAGAGAAGAGGTGTGAGTGCCCGAAGGAAGAACATGGCGGTGAGATAGATACCTGGAGTGCTTGAACGGAGCAAGATTGGTCTGAGAGAGTCTGAAGTAGCGTCTGCGAAAGACATGGAGAGAGAGTGAGATCGTCAATGTCATGTTCATATTCAAATCTTTCATTGTCCCCCACGTCGAACACAAACATACCAAAACAGTACGTATTCTATTTGTACACTACACTTTGCACAGCGCAACAACAGTCCTATCAGCCATCTCGACCACCGACACCACCCGCTCTCTAAGCGTCTCGTTGACACAACTCACCGAACCTAACCCCATATCGACGCGCACTTGCTCTCCATCAATGCGTACAGTCAAGACAGACGCGTCCATCTGCACTTCCACCTCACCAAAATGTAGCTTCCAAGAACCACGCGATATGCTCATACCGCGCAGTTGCCGACCTCTCGGCGTGGACATGTGGTGATGTCACTAGAAAGTGCATATCATCAATACACCTGAATACATCACCGGAACAAAAATCTTACGTTTGACCGTTGCCGGACTCTTGTCTATACCGGTCAACAGAGCTAGCGTCGCATCAGCGATCATGTCATTCTCGGCACTGGACGCCCATTCGAACGTCACCTCGTGCTCGGCCGTGTGCGTCACGTCCACCACGTTCATGACCTTGATTACCATCAGCGAGCGTGCACGTTGCATTCACTGGACGTACCCTCATCGTGTTGATCCCCCGATCTTCAACTCTTCCAAACATTCCCTCGAGATGCCATCGCACCAATTCCCAACCAACCCCCATCACGAGCCTCTGTTTTTGCATTATGACAGGGACGGTCAACTCGGTCAACTCGTGTATGTCCTGTGCATCAAGCAGGGTATAGGAGCAGTCTTTTGCAATGACCATACCAGACAAGATGTCCCCTTCCTCTGGCACATTGTCAGCAAGCCTACCGATGACCTAGCGTGGTGTTCATCTTCCGGAACGCGGCAGAATCAATGTCGAAACTTACTTGAGCAATAAGCTCTTGTCGGATCGAGAGCTCCAATGTTTCGAGATTTCCTGGAGCATAGACCTTACAGTTGATACTCTGGTCTTTGAACCGACTTTCCACAGCTGCGTGCAAGCGACCCATGGTGGCTTTCTCCCCATGAACTAGAATCTAACATAATGCGTCACTCCATTGTTCCCCGACAAGAGAAATCGACTTGCCACATGCTCCGCGCCGATACGCTCAATGAATGCCAAGTTTTGTGATCCGTCGACGTGGGCGCTGAAGGACACGCTGTCGACAGACATTCTGCGTGGGATCGGCACCCCTTTCAACGACAAAATTTCATTGGGTTCGTTGACGATGCTCTGTGAATCACCGGTGAGATGGGGAATCCAGAGCGATCACTCGAATAGTGTAGAAGAATGTACATTGTATTACGAGTAACATACACGTTCTAACTAGACCTTTACGACTACGAAGATGACTTACCTTGGCCAAAGTACCTTCAATAGCGTATCCAGTGATGATGAGACCGTTGCGAGAGTCCGGAGCCCAGAGTTCGAGCAGTTCTCGGCTGCTACCAGAATCCATAAATCCCGGGCTTGCAAGTACGACGCATGGAGGTCCTTGAGCAATCTTCCGCACCCAGCCCCGCTGCAAGGATACACTGGAAACATGTCTGCGAAAAATCAATGCGACGGTACACGATCCACTGCAAGAGACTCACTTGAACACAAATGGATTGTCCCGCTTTGCAAGCCGCGATCGAATCTCGTCGTTCATCGTATGGATATGTGCCTGATACACCGTCATACACTTGCGTGCCAAACTCGACGTGTAATACACCGGCACGGCCTGCAACTCGGGATGTACGTCCCAATATGCCTCCAAGATCAGTAGCAGCTCTTGTGCCGCCCCGAGCGCAAAGACGGGTAACAGCACGTGTCCCCCGCGCTGAATGATCGTGTGCACGCACGTCGTCAAGCGACGCTCCTTCTCCGCCCTCGACTCAAAGGTGTGCACGCCGTGGGTGCTTTCGACGACGAGTACGTCGGGTCGGATGGAGGGGATCTCCGCCTTAACCAGGTGGTGGTCGTCCTCGCGAGAATAGTCGCCCGTGTACACGATTTTGAGTCCAAGAATATTGATCATGTACATGCAGGCGCCAAGAACATGTCCTGCGTGATAGGGAATGAACGAAATACCAGGGCATGGCGAGATCTGCTGGTGTACGGATACTGGCGCGATGGCGGATAACGACTGGGAAACCTCGGCAAGCGTGAAGAGACTCCCGAAGGAAGATAGACTTGAAACGCTCGGTCAGGAAGGGGCAAGTAGGAAAACGAATGATAACGCACTTGGAAGAAAGAAGGTCCTGCATCACCAGTTTGTACACCGCCTTGGTGGGATGAGTCATGTAGATCTTGCCATCTCCTTGTCTGAAATTAGTCTGCGGACAGTCACATCAGTAAGCTAACAGACATTAGATGCGGGTCTGGGCCACTCGACCTTCTCTGTGATGTATGTCAATGCGCCGACATGGTCGAGGTGAAAACTAGAGAGAGAGAGAGAGATCCTGGAGCAACCAAAACGAAACAAACGCCCGACGTACTGCGTAATCAATATCAGGTCGACCGTGCTCCAGTCAAGGTGGTCCACAAAAGGAAGAGCGGCCATGCCAGAGTGACCAGGGTGTATACCTGCATCGCAAACGACAGTCTTGCCTCGATATTCAAGCACGACACAGGATCTGCCGACTTCCTGACCAGCACCAAGGGGCGTCAGTCGCAATATAGGTCCGTCTGACATGCTTATAAAACCTCCAAGTCTCACAACTTATTAGTCAAGGAGAATAGAAAAGAATGAGATTTGTGACCTAACGGTGTCGGGTCAAGAGGGGTCGGCAATTGCCGTCTGGCAGCCTCCGAGTGGCAGTAGGACTTATCGGACTTTGAATTCTTTGTCACGTGGCGGAAATTTCTTGCGGAGTTCGGAATGACTTACCATAAAATTGTACCCCATTATAATGCCTGATCATGCAAATTCAAAACAATTATTACCTTGCTTGGCAAGGTTTCTGTCACCCCCATAATTTGTGAGAAAATGCAGCCATGTAACAATTGTGACACAACAAGGTGACAAGCTATGTCAATACTTGTCAAGACAAGACATTTCCATTCTAGCATCAGTAAATCACATTCTACTCTAGAGTGCTCTAGAGTGCTGTCAAACAATCATATTTGCACAGTGAGGTCCATGGTGGCTATTCATTGCTAGTGAAGCATTTGGTTTGCATGACTATGAACTACTATGAGAGTTCTTCAAACATACAAACAAATCCATTTGCCAGCACTACTGAGTACCTGCCACCAATATAGAGTACACACACAATTATGAATTCCTATGAGAGTTATTTGCACATACAAACAAATCTGTTTGTCAGCACTGTTGAGTACTGGCCAGTAATCTAGAGTACCAATGTGATTACCAGGCACTTCAAATTTCACATTCAGGAGATGAATCAAATCAAAAACAATCAATGCTTGCACACTAGTAGCTACTAGTAATAGATACATCAGTGGAAGCACCTTATCATTGTTGAAAGTCTAGGCTTACCACACAAGCAAAGTCATGTCTAGGGTCATGAAACCTGTGTCAGATGGCTTCATTTGATGTAAAGATTGCTCTGTCAAAATCTGAGAACAAGTTTATAGGCAGATTATTTTGTCTACTTTCTGTCCAGACTAGACAGACCAAGGGTTGTTTTGCTGATGTAGCACAGCTCCCATTAGACAACTCATGCATAGCACAACTTGGCTGTAGCCTGCACAAGAAAAATAAAAAAAAACTTCTGCCAGTAGAAGAAAATGTCTGAAAAATTCCACTGGAACCTCAGCTAATATAACACAATACAGTGGGCAACAAAACCATTCCAATAACTAACTCTGACGCAGTGCGCGAAGCGCACTGCAAACACCTGTGGGAATCTCACTTAGTTGTAGTAGGACCAAATGATGTACAAGCCCTTGGCTACAAATCAGTCCCTGAGTCATGTGATTTGGCCCAGGTGTGGTGGAGATATGACCATTTTAAATCACTCATGTCATTGGAACAGTTTTGTTGCTGTCATATTGAAACACAGAACTCATATGTTGCACTGGGATATTATGTCAGCATTGAGTCATGTGATGGATAATCAGTTCAACAAGATATAAACACAGCCAAACACCATTCCTTTTACCACTTATTTTACCATGAAATCCCTTTCCACTGATTAAATCAACCAAGTTATTGCTTTCTTGGAATTGGGTCAAACAACTTGTCAGATCTCCACTTCTACTGGATTCAGTAACTCTATCATCAGTTGTCTTTGCACTGAACACTGTCCCAACCTTCCCAAAGCCACTGGTGGTCATCCATCCATCATTTCTCCCACTGATATACGACATGCCATTTGACTTCTTGGTACTGGAAAGGCTGAAAATGCTGTTCAGGTCACCAAGACTCTTCAGGATGTCAAGAACCATCCCATCTCTCCCCAGACCATCCATCGTCACTTGAAGAAAGCTGGTATGAAGGCTGTAGTAAAGAAGAAACACCCTCTTCTTCCCAAGCACCATAGGAGGGGAAGATTAGATTTTGCTTTAAGCCATCAGGACTGGACTGTGGATGATTGGAAGCAAGTTATATGGTCAGATGAGACCAAGATTAATTGCATTGGGTCAGATGGTAGGAAATGGGCATGGAAAAGCCAGGAGAGGGCCTCAGTGATAGACTTGTGGAGGGTACAGTCAAGTTTGGAGGAGGATCAGTCATGTTATGGGGTTGTATGACCTGGGAAGGTGTTGGCATGGCTTGTAGGATTGATGGTAAGATGGATGCTAACCTTTATGTGCAGATTTTGGAGGATGAACTCTAAAAAACCCTTGTGGATTATGGATTTACCCCAGAGGACATTATTTTCCAGCAGGATAATGACCCCAAACATACCAGTAGGAGGGCCAAGGAGTGGTTGAAAGAGCATGGATATGAGGTCATGGTATGGCCTGCTCAGTCTCCAGACCTTAACCCCATAGAACATCTATGGTTTCTCCTCAAAAGAAGGCTTGCAGAATATCCTGAGCCAGCCAAGGGGGTATTGGAACTTTAGGAGAGGATTCAGGAAGAGTGGTACAAGATTGAGGTTGGGGAGTGTCAGAGATTGATTGAGAACATGCCTAGAAGGGTTCAGGAGGTCATCAAGGCCAAAGGAGGACATACTTCATACTAATTTGCAATACCCCTAATATCAGCAACAAAACTGTTCCAATGACATGAGTGATTTAAAATGGTCATATCTCCACCACACCTGGGCCAAATCACATGACCCAGGGACTGATTTGTAGCCAAGGGCTTGTACATCATTTGGTCCTACTACTACTAAGTGAGATTCCCACAGGTGTTTGCAGTGCGCTTTGTGCACTGCGTCAGGGTTAGTTATTGGAACGGTTTTGTTGCTCACTGTACTTAAGTGATCATGTTGTTCAATGTGCATGTTGATTTGCTGAAGT
This sequence comes from Chiua virens, assembly GCA_019787685.1. NCBI lineage: Eukaryota > Fungi > Basidiomycota > Agaricomycetes > Boletales > Boletaceae > Chiua > Chiua virens. The sequence goes on from JAHNUO010000003.1 coordinate 630,171, forward strand.
GAAGCCCTAACCAGTCAGATAATCAGTGAAAACTGCAAGCCCACAATGATAAGACTTACCATTCTTCCTCACCCCACTGCAACAATTGTTCCTATAACCAGGGACTGTGATACATGTGCTTGAGAACTTGGTCTACCATCAACAGTACACAGCAGTAAACAGACAAGTATCCTTTGCTGGAAAATTGTGGGATTGACCTGCTCATGCCACTTTGAGCAAAACCATCAAGCATGCAGTTGTGCTGGAAGAAATCATTAGCAGCTGGGAAGAAAAACAATGAAATCTTTACTATAGCCATGATGAGGGCCAAGCAACACACAGGAATTGAATTTTGAAACAGGTTGGGATGTTTGCCCACAATACAATACTAGGAACCCATATATATAAAAGAATTCAATGAGCATTTGTTTTAATACTGGATGAGCAAAGTTCTTTGTTCTCCCCTAAGCTGTGATGTCAGTCATACAAATGACAAGTGAGTGAGAGGATAAAAGGAAGGACAGGAGATACATTTTTGTCATGCCCATCTTGCAGGGAAAGAGACCTGTCAAGAAGGTTCATGGCCTTGGTTCTAATCCACTGTGCCCTGTCTTCTGAGTCTAGAGGGGGGATGAGACTGTATGTGGATGAGATGATGGTAATGGTGACACTTTTTAGCTCTGATTGCCACATAACAATGTCAGCAAGAAGCTAAGGTCTATGAGCAGATATTTGTCACAGTCAGAATAATAAAGGGCATACAAATGTGTTAGAGACCATGCAACTCAGAGGTAGCCAACTCTGGATCTCCAGAGTTGTAGCATCAGATGGGACTTGGCTTCACTGTATGTGTGGTATGCCCTTGTCACAGTCTGTCCCTGTATTTTGGATGTACAGAGAATAGAGGTAGATGTAAGACTCAACACATAAAGTGGAGTCGAGCGGAGTGAAGACTGTCAAGGACTTCTTGGAGTGTTCAGAGTGAGTCATACAAATAAACTAATATTCAGACTGAAGTTACAATCAAAGTAACTACAGTTTATATACTTGGAGAAAACATAATAATTAGTCATGGAGTAAGGAGATGAATAATACAGAGAAATGGAGAATGACTAATTCTGAGTAAGATGGGAGATTGGGAAACTACATAGCTGGAGGTAAGTTGGGTACTGAGGAAGCCAGAGCTGTGCTCATAAGTGAGACACAGGTTATGTACTAAAACAAAAGAGGAAACATATATACATAACAGAGGTCCAGGGTCACGGAGTTGTGTCCTGAGGGAGATTGACCCAGAGTTCATGTCTAAGAGAATTGGAGTTATATCTGGAGGAACGGAGAATGGAGCAGTATATGTCAATATGATCACAGCCATGTTGATTTGCTGGTCTGGTGTTAGAGACCATGCGACTCAGAGGTAGCCAACTCCAGATCTCCGGAGTTGTAGCATCAGATGGGACTTGGCTTCACCATATGTGGTGCACCCTTGTCACAGTCTGTCCCTATATTTTGGATGTGTGGAGAACGGAGGTAGATATAAGACTCAACACATAAAGTGGAGTCGAGCGGAGTAAAGACCGTCAAGGTCTTATGGAGTGTTCGGAGTGAGTCATACAAATAAACTAATATTCAGACTAAGGGTACACAGTTGGGGTACTACAGTTTATATACTCGGAGTGGAGTGAAGATTAGTAACAGAGTTGGTAAGAACTGAGTAAGACAGAAGATCGGGAAACTACATAGCCGGAGGTAAGTCGGGTACTGAGAAAGCTGGAGCTGTGCTCATAAGCGAGACACAGGTTATGTACTAAAATAAAAGAGGAAACATATATACGTTGAAGGTTCTGAATCCCGGCTGTAGTGCAATACTCAGGGGGATTGAAAGAATAGAAAAGAGGGTGAAGGAATGCGATTCTGTTCGACCCAGGGACAACACTGAGTTGGTGAATGACGAATAATGGTTATTGAGTAGTCTGAGATGAATCTGGGGCGAATCCGGATTAAAACGGATAGAAAGGCGGACATGGCAGTCCGAATCTGGATCGATAAAACACGAGGAGAGCAAGAGAAAATGAATGTCGACCGAAAACGATGTGAGACAGATGCGCACGGGCAAAAGCTACTGTATTTTGTCAATACAGTGAATTTATAGTCCTCGGGAATACCCTCAGACTTGTCCTAAGTAAGGATAATAATAAAAAAAGAAGGTTTCGTATGGTATAAAGTTCGAGAGGCACCCGAACGTCCCTGCAAGGGCTGCGTGACGTGGTCTAGCCAATGCTAAGTATGAATAAGGAGCATTGAAAATAAAATAAAAGAGTCCGAGGCAAAATGGGCGCGGATACAGCAATCTGGATGAGTTCGCACAAGCAGACAGATCGGGATCAGGATCGGGTGATGACAGGGTGCGGAAATGTGCTATGCGAGCACAGGGAATACCTATTCCCTACAACGTAATGGAGGTCCAGGGTTGCAGAGTTGCGTTCTGAGGGTGATCGACCCAGAGTTATCATCTAAGAGATACGGAGTTATATCTGGAGGAACGGAGAACGGAGCAGTATATGACATCTGGCCAGTAAGCTTTGGGGGTGTCTGTCATATATCACTCCATTCTCTGTTCCTCCGGATATAACTCCGGGTCGATCTCCCTCAGGATGCAACTCCGCAACCCTGGACCTCCGTTATGTATATATGTTTCCTCTTTTATTTTAGTACATAACCTGTGTCTCGCTTATGAGCACAGCTCCGGCTTTCTCAGTACCCGACTTACCTCCGGCTACGTAGTTTCCTGATCTTCCATCTTACTCAGTTCTTACCAACTCTGTTACTAATCTCCATTCCACTCTGAGTATATAAACTGTAGTACCCTGACTGTGTACTCTTTGTCTGAATATTAGTTTATTTGTATGACTCACTCCGAACACTCCGTAAGACCTTGACGGTCTTTACTCTGCTCGACTCCACTTTATGTGTTGAGTCATATATCTACCTCTGTTCTCCATACATCTGAAATATAGGGACAGACTGTGACAAGGGCACACCACATACGGTAAAGCCAAGTCCTGTCTGACGCTACAACTCCGGAGATCCGGAGTTGGCTACCTCCAAGTCGCACAGTCTCTAACAGTGTCACAATCTGAAGTACTGTATGTTGCAGATAGCTGGCTTACCCAGTTCTAGTGCAGTGCCACCCTCAGACCATTCCAGTACAGTGGCAATAAGAGATTCTAAGATCAATGTTTTGAGATCATGAGACTTGGATGGAAATAGATTCTTCAATATCTGAGTGATCCAACATTGACACTTAGCATCTTCTAGGAGGTCCTTCCAGTCTTCCAGACAGGTGGATAGTACACTGTAGGAGTTGAGAACTCCTTATGGTTGTAGCCTATGTTTTCCCTGCTCTCCAACATGTCCTATCACTCCTCATCAATCTGAGTCAACATAATCCAATCCAGTTCCACTGTATGTGTTCTGCTTTATCTAGTTTAACTTGTTCTATTTGATTTGGCCTTATTGAGGTCATTCCTCTCATAATACCCCTCCTTTCTTTTGTTATCTATAAGGTTTTGACATTTCTTTCCTTACATACTCATCCTACATTGATCCTGTATGATTACTTAGGGTTGGATTGCCTTTAACAGTCTTGGGTTGTGCCCAGGACTATAAAACTATGTTGTTTGACATTTAATACTATCTTTCTGCATTCAGGAGATCACCTGTCTACTCTCCTGTGTGTGAGTGGGTTGGACATTGTTCCTTATCCTTTGTTTCACTTTGTCTTATCATTCTCTCACATCTCATCATCTCAACTCTATCTGGATACCTTTACATCAACCACCTTTCATTCTGGATTGCTCAGCAAGCCCTAGGACACATTGACAAACCCTTATCCATCAATCCCTTTCAGTGTAACCCTCCTTGGGATAAACCTATCATCCCATTTTCTCATTTCACCCATTATGTATTTGTTTTCTATAATGCAAGTGTATCTGGAGATATCAGGTCATCCTTTGATTTCTTGGAGTTTCATGGTGCACAAGTCTAGGCTGAGCTCGTTGCACTTGGCTAGTATGATGGCAAGTTGAACTAGTAGTATCACTAGACAATGCAGCAATCAGTCTATCTGGGTGAGGAGAAGACTCACCACTGTCCAAGATGCGCATGGAGGGGTGGTGTCTGGCCTGGTAAAGATTCAGCAGGGTCAAGTAACTCTTCTGACATTGGTTTGTCTATCAGGAGGGAAGAATGGTAGAGCAACATTGGACTTGGACATGCATTGGCATACAGTGCTTCAAGAAGTGAGGTGACAACAATGAACTCTGGCATAATGCCCATCCCAATTCTCACTGTAGTGACCTCCCCCATCAGGTGTATTACCTCTGGCCTTCTACACTTGTCCCTGTACGTCTGCTTCTGAGTTTGGCACAGCCACACATGCCACTGATCACAGGCCTGTTGAAAATGCAACATGTAAGCTAGTGAGAGCCATGTCAATGCTGGTAGGTGTTTCTTGTTCAATCCCATGCTGGCTGATGTGGTTCACCAAGCTATAAATTTCTTTCTTCATCTTTCTTGTCAATTCCTTTTTTTGGCTATGAAGAGGCAGAGGCATCAATACTAATTCAATAAGCATGAGTTTGTTCCCTCTTGTTTTGTTCTCCATAGTCACAGTCTGATATTGTTCCCTTTTCTTCATGTAGTACATATGTGTCTCCATTGTTATCATCTTCATTTTATTTTTCATAGTTGTTTGATATACAGACAGTGTGGGTCATTTGGTGAATGCATCCATGATAACCCCAACATCAAGGATTCACAACACCCCAGGTTCAAGCTCAGGACAAGTTCAAACATTGCCTTTTATCACAATTACGGATGCAATGCCTCAGAACATGACTGACACACTACTGTTACAACTTTTCTCTTTTGCCTTGTCGACTCCATTTCCCAATGGACTCTTACCTTAGCTCTTCCGCTCTATGACCTACTCCCCGTACTTGCGGAGATCATATCGCTCCATAGCATGGTAGCTTTCCTTGTTCCTTGATCGGTTGTCGTTGCACGACTCCCTCTTCTCACGAAGTGTCCCCACTTCACCTTTGTTCCCTTTACCTAGTTCTTCCCTTCGTTGGAACACCCCTTTATATCAAACGTATATAACTCGTAGCGATACTTCCTCCGTACCACTGTACTTCTGTAGTACCCGCAATACTAGCTGAGTATCACTGCTCCACTCGGAACCTTCCTTGTGACCACTCGACCAGGGACTTCTCTCGTCGTCCCTTGACCTTACACTCGGACTCATCGTAGTCAAACCCTCGACCCTCGACCGTCCCTCAGGTATAGATTCCCAACCGGACAACTCTCAGCAACGCCTGAGTTTTCACTCATCTCTCTGGTAGCAACTCGCTGACCAGAAACCCTCGTTCGACTCTTCAGCGCACCACGTATCAAGTGGTGGTTGTTTGAGTTATCGCAGCCACTTGGTACTTGGCGCTTTTGTGGCTACGCTAGGTCCTACCCGGAACTACCGTAACATAAGATCAAGACTACCAATACAGCCTGCCCTCACGCAGCTAGCTGCCCACCATTGCCGGACGACCTCCCACCCGTCCACTCTTGAACCCTGCTTGGAACCTCCGAGCTACCCACACCCCGTCGTCTGATCTATCCGACGAAAACCCTGAACCCTCGACCCCACTTTCTGAACCCCAGGAAGCAGACTTCGACATCAACGTCGACCACCTTGACTCGGAGGACGAAACCCAGCGACTAGCTGACCGTCTTCATCAAACGCTTGACCTCCCCGCACTTGCCACCTTCGCGTCCCCTACGACCCCACGAAGGCCGAACCCCGGACCATCATCTATCCGGAACCCAAACCCATCCATCGTACTACCAACCACCACCTCGACCAACATGTCTAACAAGGCAGTTGAACTTCGTCTCGGAAAACCCGCCGCCTTCAACGGTTCCTACGATCGCGCCATACCATGGCTCAACGACGTCGCCACCTACCTCTTCGTCAACGAAGATGTGTACAACACTGAAAACAAATGAGTCGCTTTTGCACTCTCCTTCATGACCAAAGGATCCACCTTAACTTGGGCCGACACGTTCCGCGCCAAGTCCATCACCGCCAGATCTTTTGGGACCTGGACTGACTGGCAAACGGAGTTCCGAAAGGACTTCGAACACCACGACACTAAGGGCGACGCCATCGCCTGGTTATCCACCACTTGTACCACCAAAAACGAGGACGTCCCCTCGTATATCTCCTCCTTCCGCAACAAGGTTGTCACCGCAGGGCTCGCCGGCTCTGACTCCGTCCTTATCAACTTCTTCGCAGCCGGGTTACCCCCCTCCCTCATGAGGCGCATCCAAGGGATGGATACGGTCCCCACCACGATCGACAAGTGGTATACCCAAGCCATTCATTTCAAAACCCAATGGGAGCGCGCCGACGAGATTGCTCGCCAAAACAAGAAACCCGCCGCTGCTGTCGTCTACCATGACCAGACCCCTCGCAAGAAGGAGCGAGACCCCGACGCTATGGACGTAGACGCTATCTATGTTCCAAAGCTCACCGAAGCTGAGCGAAAGCGATGCTTCGAACAAAAACTATGTTTCCGCTGTCGCAAACCTGGACATCAAACGTCTAACTGCACGGCATTCGCGACCAAAAACCCACCATCGTCTCCCTCAAAGAAGGTCAGGAAAGCCGCCCCAAAACCTGACCCAATCCCCACCTTGATAGAAGTAGAGGAGGACGATGAGGACGCCATGAGCGTCAACAAGGTGACCACTCCAGTCACGGGTTTTTAAGGAGGAAGACCGATTCGACGCCGGTATCTTCCCATTCTCGTACCCATGTACTTGTAGCTGAGCTTTCGTCCCAATCTATGCAAATCCCCATTAGATTGAACGTTACGGCTACTTCTCAAGACGTCGACACCCGCGCCCTCATTGACTCGGGGGCCGGAATCAACTGCATCGACTGGCATTTCGTCCAGAAACACAAGTTCCCGAAAGACCGCCTTCCGAAACCAATCCCGGTTAGGAACGTAGACTCGACCGCCCACAAGAACGGTGATATCAAATTCACCACTACCCTCCGGATCGCCCTTGGCGGAGTGCTCCAGCGTGTCAAGTTCCACATTATCCACTGTGGTTCTGAAAATGTCATCCTAGGACTCCCTTGGCTTAAGGCAACCAATCCGATCATCAATTGGGTAGCCAAAACCATTACCGTCACCGCCCCCGAACCCGACCTACCTCCCATCACCATGGACGAACCCAAACATTCCACCAAACTCGCTCACCCACCCCCCATCCGTCCCGTCCGCCATCTCGATGTCGATCCCATCTGGGACGGCAAACTCTACGATTACCTCGGCACCGAAACTGGGCATCGTTTCACGACCCAATCAGTGCAACACTCTGTCAACCGCGTAATGCGTGCTGGACAACGCTTCGTTCGGACTACTCAACCCGAGAAGCTCACCAACGCTACCGCCCTTGCGGCTGCAGCGAAGAAACCCAAGATCACCCTCCCTTCGGAATATTCGGAATTCGAATCCGTATTCGCGAAGGAACCCTTCAATCAGATGCCTCCCTCGAGGTCCTGCGACCATGAAATCCATCTGAAAGACACCTTCGTACCTAAGGTCGGAAAGGTCTACCCCTTGTCCCCAGACGAGTGCAAGGCCACCGACGACTTCATTGACGAACACCTTGCTAATGGCAAGATCCGACCCTCGAACTCTCCTCAGGCCTCTCCCTTCTTCTTCGTCAAAAAGAAGGATGGCAAACTCCGTCCTTGCCAAGATTATCGATACGTCAACGAACACACCGTTCGCGACGCTTACCCTCTTCCCCTCATCTCCGACCTCATCGACAAACTAAAGGACGCCAAACTGTTCACTAAATTTGACGTCTGATGGGGTTACAACAATGTTCGTATCAAGGACGGACACCAATGGAAAGCCGCGTTCATTACCCATCGCGGCCTCTTCGAACCTACAGTCATGTTCTTCGGACTGACCAACTCCCCTGCAACGTTCCAACACTTCATGAACGACTCTTTCCGCGACATGATCGCCGAAGGATGGCTCGTCATCTACATGGACGACCTCCTCATCTTCTCTGAAGACGAGGCCACCCACACTGAGCACACCAAACACGTTCTCGCTCGTATGAAGGAACTCGACCTTCACTTAAAACTCGAAAAATGCCACTTCGCCACCACCGAAGTAGAATACCTCGGCATGATCGCCCGCCCAGGCGAACTAGCCATGGACCCCATCAAAGTAGCCGGTATCGCCGACTGGCCAACCCCCACCAAGCTCAAGGACGTTCGATCGTTCATGGGCTTCGCCAACTTCTACCGTCGGTTCATTCCCGACTACTCGACCATCGCTTGTCCACTCGTCGATCTAACCAAGAAAGACACACCCTGGACTTGGGGACCCTCTCAGGTCTCAGCCTTCGAACGCCTCAAAAAGGCCTTTACCACGGATCCCATACTCCGGTTTCCCGACAGTTCTCGACCCTTCGCCATCGCCACGGACGCATCCAAATACGCGACCGGCGGTGTGCTCCTCCAGACCGACACCAACGGTGACTGGAAGCCCTGCTCCTACTTGTCGCAGTCATTCAACGCTGCGGAACGAAACTACAACATCTATGATCGCGAACTCCTTGCGGTCATCCGCTCTCTCAAAGCCTGGCGCCACCACCTTCGTGGAAGCGCACACCCCGTCACGGTCTTCTCTGACCACAAAAACTTGACGTACTTCCGTCAACCCCAAAACTTGAATCGCCGACAAGCTCGTTGGCTCCTCGACCTCGCCGACTTCGACTTGACCTTCTCCCATGTCCCGGGAAAACTTCTCGATGGTCCTGACACGCTCTCCCGCCGTCCCGATCACATCACCTCAGGCTCGGATAACGAGAACGTTACCCTCCTTCCAGATGACACCTTCGTCAACCTCGTCACCCTGGACCTACAATCCCTCATCGCCAAGTCCTCGGTCACTGATCCCCTAGTCCTGGACACCCTCAACACCATGGACGGAGGTCTACCCTCATCCTTCCACGCCCGACTGTCGGACTGGAAATACGACGCTGGCATCCTTACTTATCAAGGACGCGTCTATGTTCCCCCTGACCTCGAACTCCGGCAACAGATCGTTGCTCGGCACCACGACTCTCACTCCGCCGGTCACCCCGGCTACTTGAAAACCCGACAACTTGTCGCCGCCGAGTTCTGGTGGCCGGGCCTCGCCTCGTTCGTCCGCTCCTACGTCGCTGGTTGTGCTGCCTGCCAGCAACACAAGGTCAACACCCACCCGACCACCCCTCCTTTGTCTCCGATCCCCTCTGCTTGTTCCCGTCCCTTCCAGAATGTTTCGGTGGATCTTATCACGGATCTTCCCGTCTCGGCAGAGGGCTACGATTCTCTCATGGTCGTGGTCGACCACGGCCTTACGAAGGGGGTAATTCTTTGCCCCACAGTGAAAACCGCCGACTCGGCAGGTATAGCCTGTCTATTTTTCCACAAAGTCTACACCCGATTCGGCCTCTACGACAAGATCATTTCCGATCGCGGCCCGCAGTTCGCTTCTGCTTTTGCAAAAGAACTCTCCCGGCTTATCGGATACCGCCTTTCCCTGTCGACGGCTTATCATCCCCAATCCGATGGTGAGACCGAACGAGTCAACCAAGAAGTAGAGACCTATCTCCGCATGTATTGCCAAAACAACCCGGAGAAATGGGCCGATCTACTCCCTATGGCCGAATTCGCACACAACCACCGCCCTCACTCCGTCACCGGCAAATCGCCGTTCTTCTTGATGATGGGATATGAACCCCGTCCACTGCCCACGATCATCCACGACACCAACCTCCCAGCCGTCAAGGAACGCCTTGACGTTCTCTCCGCAGCACGGGACGAAGCCCTTGCAGCACACGAACTCGCCCGACAGGCCATGAAAGCTAGATCCTTCCGCAAATTCAAACCGTTTGCGAAAGGAGACCAAGTATGGCTCGAAGCCCGTAACCTGAAACGGGAACTCATCTCCCCGAAACTCGCATCTCGCCGAGAAGGACCCTTCTCCATCACGGAAGTCCTTTCCCTGCTTACTTACCGACTCCGCCTTCCTAAGACCTGGAAAATCCATCCGGTCTTCCACGCTTCTCTGTTATCGCCCTATCGCGAAACAGAAACCTACGGCCCAAACTTCCTGAAACCCCCGCCTGACCTTATCGCTGGAGAAGAGGAATACGAAATAGAGCGGATCTTACGCCACACACGGAACCCGCACAACCGCAAGTTCCTGATCCGATGGAAGGGATACTCCGCCGCCGATGATTCATGGGAACCTGAGTCCAATTTAGGAAATGCCAAGGACACAGTGGACGCTTATAAGCGGACCCACCCCAAGGATTTCCCTTCCATCTGATCTCCCTCGACCGTTCCCCCACCAAGACCACCTCACTCTCCGCTGCGACCTACCCTACCAGTCTCCGTCATCAGTCTTGACCCACCGCTCCTGTGCAAACCTGCTGCGCAGCCTTGTCTTTGATCTACCCCGCCTAGGAGGAACCTATACCTTAGCCGCGTCAGGGATCCCCAGCCCTAGTCGTGTTCGACTGAGGGAACACAACTGCCCTGGCTCCACCGCTCAAGGCTCCCCTCGCTTGGCACCCTTGATCTCTGTACCCTTGGTGACCTCTTCATTGAGTGTCCACTCTCTTCTATGGTCTTTGACTGATCTCCACCACCCTTCGTTGGTCTGATTCACCTCTGCTCCCTCGTCGACCTCTTCATTGAGTGTCTCCTCGTCCCTTGTGGATCACCCTCTACCCTGCGTCATCACAGACCTGCCTGCTCCTAGCACGAGCCTACAACTGCTTCCACTCTCTGATCCTCCACCGACCCCCTTATCAAACTCGCTATATCTCTTGATCTACCGCGTTGGATCCTTCGATTCTTGCATCATCGGATAGCCATCGTCCCTAGCTTTCCATCGCCGTCCTGATCGCCTTGATCGCCTCACTCCTCCCTGAGATATGCGCATCTTCGTCGCATCCCCTCCTGGTCGCATCAGACCACTCCTTGGACGTCTTTTCTTTTGTCCAGATCCTCTCCTCGCTTGTTCCCGAGCCTCTGGGACCCTTATTAGGATTGTCTTCGCTTGGCATCTTGACCCTAGCACTGGGGTAATGTTACAACTTTTCTCTTTTGCCTTGTCGACTCCATTTCCCAATGGACTCTTACCTTAGCTCTTCCGCTCTATGACCTACTCCCCATACTTGCGGAGATCATATCGCTCCATAGCATGGTAGCTTTCCTTGTTCCTTGATCGGTTGTCGTTGCACGACTCCCTCTTCTCACGAAGTGTCCCCACTTCACCTTTGTTCCCTTTACCTAGTTCTTCCCTTCGTTGGAACACCCCTTTATATCAAACGTATATAACTCGTAGCGATACTTCCTCCGTACCACTGTACTTCTGTAGTACCCGCAATACTAGCTGAGTATCACTGCTCCACTCGGAACCTTCCTTGTGACCACTCGACCAGGGACTTCTCTCGTCGTCCCTTGACCTTACACTCGGACTCATCGTAGTCAAACCCTCGACCCTCGACCGTCCCTCAGGTATAGATTCCCAACCGGACAACTCTCAGCAACGCCTGAGTTTTCACTCGTCTCTCTGGTAGCAACTCGCTGACCAGAAACCCTCGTTCGACTCTTCAGCGCACCACGTATCAAGTGGTGGTTGTTTGAGTTATCGCAGCCACTTGGTACTTGGCGCTTTTGCGGCTACGCTAGGTCCTACCCGGAACTACTGTAACAACTACACTCTGAGTCACTCAACTTCTTGGCCCAGGGCTATCCATCCCTGACCCAAGTGCAGGAGTGTGACACCACCATGCCCTCAAATGCTTTCTCACCATACCATCTGCTCTACCATGGTGTGCTCTCACTTTCCAACTCCAACCTCCTCCTGCTTGACAGTGTGGTGTTGTTACGATAGTTCCAGGTAGGACCTAAGGTAGCCACAAAAGCGCCAAGTACCAAGTGGCTGCGATAACTCAAACAACCACCACTTGATACGTGGTGCGCTGAAGAGTAGAACGAGGATTTCTGGTCAGCGGATTGCTACCAGAGAGACGAGTGGAAACTCAGGCATTGCTGAGAGTTGTCCGGTTGGGAATCTATACCCGAGGGACGGTCGAGGGTCGAGGATGGACTACGACAAGTCTGAGTGTTGGTTCAAGGGACAACGAGAGAAGTCCCTGGTCGAGTGGTCACAAGGAAGGGTCCAAGTGGAGCAGTGATACTCAGCTAGATTGCGGGTACTACAGAAGTATGGTGGTACAGAGGGAGTATCGCTGCGAGTTATATACGTTTGATATAAAGGGTGTTCCAACGAAGGGAAGAACTAAGTAAAGGGAACAAAGGTGAAGTGGAGACACTTCGTGGGAAGAGGGAGTCGTGCAACAACGACTGATCAAGAAACAAAGAAGCTACCATGCTATGGAGCGATATGATCTCCGCAAGTATGGGGAGTGGATCATAGAGCGGAAGAGCTAAGGTAAGAGTCCATTGGGAAATGGAGTCGACAAGGCAAAAAGAGAAAAGTTGTAACAGGTGTTCTCAGCATGGCTTCCTAACCACTAACATGGTTATGGCTCTGTGCTGGTGCCAGCCTTGTCTTTGTCATCACTGTCAAAGGAACTCATGTGCAACCCACTCACATCACTGGCATTTGAGAGTATGTGTGAATGGCTATCATTGCAGTTCGAGGAGACCATGTGTTTATAGGAAATGTGGACAGACAAAACAGGGACATGTGCATGTGTGCGTGTGTGTGCATGGTTTTAGCACTATTGGGACTGATGAATATGGTCCAGGGATATTTATCCATGCACAATACTGATGCAGATTTATTTTGAAAATGTGTTATCTGTCTCAGCTGGTTGTGCTACTGCAGGATGTGTCTGGGCTCAAGTGGACAGAGGTGGGTCCATTGTGATCATGTACAGATGGACCAGAAACCACAGAGATTGGCATCTATGGTGAGACAAGTGCATTGTTGCACCTACTGCCACCACAACTCATACCAGGATGTCCAAGCGGGGAGGGCCGCTTCCACTGACATGCAAGTAGCATGGATCATGCCTACACCTCATATACTGCATCTGGACAACCTAACGCCATACCAGCCACCTGCACATTCACTGCTCAGCACCATGCTCAGTGATCTTGGTGCAAACAAATGCATCATACCAGGCAAGGATGACTTGAAGTGCAAGGAGACACAGGACCAGGTCTTGCAGCATGCAGCATGCAGCATGCATGGCAAGTCCATACTTACCTCAATCCAAGGGGAGGGAACAGGACCAGAGTTCATGTTGGCAGCATGTGTGTTCAAGGTGCCAGGGGTCACCAAGGCATGTCAGAAGTAGTGCATTATCTCACAGAGGTAGGGATCTCTCACCCACATGTTGAGTTCAAGGGGATTCTTGGATTCATCTATCATGGGGCTTCATTTGCACTCATGAGTCTGTTTCAATTGATGTTTGTGTTGTAGTACTCAGGAAAGTTGACATGTACTAGTATGTAGCACTCATAACTCAAGACACTCCCAATATATGCACAGGCAGCAGAAGTGGTCATTGAGGCACATGTCAAGATGTATGTGCTGACATCAGATAGGAATACATCTCAAGGCAAAGCAATGTGAATACTCCCATAAATATTGATGAGGACAACATTGGTGGGTAACAGCAAGGTGTTGAATGTGAGCTGCAAATGATGCATTCCTCTCACCAATTAACTGTTCTGCATTGCACACTCAGGCATGTCACCCATGATTTGAACTGGAACAGGCTCCATGTTGGCCCTGAGATGGCAGGCATTAGGGTCAAGGGGGTGGTCATGGTTGGTATTCATGGCAGGTGGGGCAGAGAGGGTGTTGGGCTAGACATGTTGGCAGGGATGAGGGAGGTGTTCAGGTTCTGAGTGGGAAGGTGTAGACAAGAAGCTTTGCATTGTCTATTTCATCTTGTTTTGTTAAGATAAAAGGTGATGAATGGCAAAAAGATGATGCATAGCATGCAATAACATGTCATTCATCATCTCTCAGGATGCATGAAGTGCTATATGTCAATAAGCAACTACTAATTCTCCAAACTGTGCACTGAGACATTCTAATGAGCTTGATCCTTTGCATGGACTACCCTACATCATGTCATGGGTACTCCAAGTCAGGCTTTCAAGACAACTAGACATACTCATTGTTGCTAATCTATACACTGACAGTAGCACATACAAACACATTCTAGCCTTTGTGTTGTTCAATGTATAGTTGCTATTTCACTTGGGGACATTTGCAGCTAAAATTATCTCAAAAAATATTCATGATAATGAAACAGGCAGATGGCTCACACATAAGATTCTGGGAAATCATACACATAATGAGCTCTGTCATTTTCTCTTCATCCTCAAAGTTGTATTGAGGAATAAGGTCAAAGATTGCTTTGTTGACTTTGTGAATTGTTTCAGATGATTCATAAAGCTTTCCTGCTACTGTGATTGGGTCTTCAACACCTTGCTGGTGTAAAAAGAAGGCATGTTCTAGGATGATGGCCATGTCTACAAATGCAAATGAATATAGTCACTGAATATTACTGAAAACTGACCAATGCCTAGATGAAGAGCATTGATCCATGGAGTATGTTCCAAAGAAGACTACATTAAGGAATGCAATATGAAATAGAAATCACTATGAAATTAGTGGACTCACTATGGATGCAGATGATATGGAGTGTGAGAATGTATTGGAGGGAATAGTAGAGGGCTGATTATAAATTGGTCAGAATAATGGAATGAGAATACTAGAATGAAATGAACATACACCTGGGCAACTCATGATCTATGAAGGTGATGTTAGTATTTGTGTTGTAAATCATAAAGCATGGCAAACCTCCTATAAAATGAAAGTCAAAACAAGGCAAAAATGAAAAATTCACTCATACCTCCTAATTGAAAGGAATAAAGTTAAATGGTGAAAAATTTGAAGTGAATAAAGTGTGTATAAGAAGCTCACATCCTGAGGAATGTTAAAGAAAACAACTTTGAGCTTCAGAGTTCATGGAATACATACAACCTATTATATTATTGAGGAAATGATGAAACAGTAAATTAGGAAGTCCATTCACAATCAGAGCACTTACTGCCTATGAATGAGAGGACAGAGGCCAGGACAGAGGGGGAATGAATCAGCATCTTTCTGGAAGCCCATTCACAATCAGAACACTTACTCTCTATGAATGAGAGGACAAGGGTCCATGACAGAGGGGAATGGATCAGCATTCTTCTGGAAGCCCATTCACAATCAGAGCACTTACATACTATGAATGAGAGGACAGGGGCCAGGACAGATGGGGATGGTGTTAAGACCGGGTCTACTCGGGGTATGAACTCCGGAACTCCGGAGTTATTCTTGCGGAGGGACTTGGCTTCACCGTGTGTGGTGCGCCCTTGTCACGAGTCTGTCCTTTATTTCGGGGAACGGAGAACGGAGGTCGGAGGTGAGACTTAACACCGAAGTGAAGTCGAGCAGAGTTAAGACCGTCGAGGTCTTATGGAGTTCGGAGGGAATAGAAGGTAAAACTAATATTCAGACTGAGGGTACAAAGTCGGAGTACTACAGTTTATATACTCGGAGTAGAATGGAGATTAGTAACGGGGTTGGTAAGAAACTGAGTAAGACGGAAATCGGGAAAGTATGTAACCGGAGTGGAGCCGGGTATGTACAGAGGCCGGAGCTGTGCTGTTAAGCGAGACACAGGTTATTACTAATGTAACACTAGTACGAAAAGAGACAAGAGGAAATCAAGAAGGTTCTAAGTGAAGTCCGGAGATCAGGAGTTGTGTCCGGAGAGAGATCGTACCGGAGTTATGAAAGAGTAAGCCCGGAGATCTCGGAGTTGGATCGATGAGATATACGGGATATGACAGTATCCCCCCTTTAGGCCTGAACCCCTGAAGGCCATAAGCGAGAAACAATAGCTGTCAAAGCAAAGCAAGGTCAAAGCGGATTTGCGGACTTCAATTTCGGACTCAGATGCGGAGTCCCTCATATAAATTCGGGCGTGCCTTCGCTCCTTAACTTCCAACCTTTACCATGTCCGATATCGACAACGTCAAACAATGGAGCGACGAGCGTCTCAAGGAGGCCGACGACGACAGCGACGAGCTGTTCGAGGCGAAGGCGTCCGAGCGGCGTCGACGCGCAAAAGCGCGGAAGGAGGAGGAGCAACGGAGGAAAGCGGAGGAGGCGAGACGGAAGGCGGAGGAGGCGAAGCGGAAGGCGGAGGAGGCGCAGAAGGTCGCGGAGGAGAAGCGCCTCAAGGAGGCCGAGGAGGCGGCCAAGAAGAGGGAGCCGTGCGCAAGATGCGTAACGGCGGGAATCGAGTGCGTTCCCGGAGAAGGGAAAAAGGGACGGTCTTGCGAGGCTTGCCAGAAGGGCAAGCTGAAGTGCGAGCTCCCAGGAGAGGAGCGACCGGAGAAGAGACGGAGGAAACGCGCGGATGACGAGGAGGGGCCGAGGAAGAAGAAGACGAGGTCGGCGTCAGTGGAGGTGGTGGAGGCGGGGCCGAGCAGGGACCGGAGCTGCGGAGAGTGCGCCGGGAACTCGGAGATGGTAGCGGTCTGGAAGGAGATCGCTACCGCCTTCAAGTTGCACATCAAGCGGCTCGACCGCTTGACGGCGCAGGTGGAGAGGATGGCGGACTGGACGGAGGAGCTGGCCCATCTGAAGGGAGAGGAGTTGCATGGGGAGTGGTCGCCGGAGCCGGAGTCGGAGGAAGAGGATACCGACGCGATGGTCGGAGTGGAATCGGAGGTAGCGGAGTTGAGGGAAGAGCAGCAGGAGTTACACGACGAAGAGGACGTAGATAGACTTAGGGAGGATCTGGCTAAGGGCAAGTAGATAGCAATTTTTGTTAATAAGATTTGTTCATCGTTATGCGGAGTGAGGTCCGGGTTTGTCCGGGTACCGGAGATGAAATTCCGTAACGATTTCAGAAGCATGCCCGAGTTCGGTAGCCAACAACCAAGAAGTTTCTTCATCAGTACCTTCGTAGCCAGCCCATCGTACCAAGTACAATAGTTTACAATTCTTCCTTCGTCGATCTATTTTGGAATCGAGGATTTCGGAGATCTCGTACTCCGGTTCGCCGTCTACTTCAATCGGAGGTGGTGGGGGTTGAACACGGTTCGGTATGGTGTTTGGAACACAAGGTTCTAATTGAGAGACGTGGAACACCGGGTGTACGGACTTCATGGAGTCGGGAAGACGGAGTGTGAAGGAGTGGGTCCCAGCTTGAGCGATGATGTCGTATGGCCCTAAATTCTTGTCGGAGAGTTTCTTAGAGGGCCGGGTAGTTCTGAAGTACTTAGCCTTGACGAATACCTGGTCTCCGACTTTGAAGTCCGGAGCCGGAGTTCGCCTGGCGTCAGCAGGTCCTTGGTATCGCTCTTGAGCGTGGGCCATTTCTTCTCGGAGGAATTGGTGGAGTGAGTCGAGATCAACGGAGTATTCGCGTGCGCGTGCGGAGGTCATGTCCCGTTCGGGGTACACGGAGATGTTTGGGTGGTAGCCCTTGTTGGCGAAGAACGGAGAGACACCGGTGGTGGCGTTCGGAGCATTGTTGTATGAGAACTCCGCGAGGGGCAGGAGTTCGGACCAGTCATCCTGTTGGTAGTTACAGTAGACTCGGAGATATTGTTCTAGGGTCTGGTTCATACGCTCTGTCTGGCCATCTCCTTCGGGGTGATAACCGGAGGTGAAATGGAGCCGGATGTCTAAGGCCTTTCCAAGGGACCTAAAGAAGTGCGACACGAATTCTGATCCGCGATCAGATGTAATGTGGGAAGGAACTCCGTGTTTCGAGAACACATGGAGAAGGAACAACTTAGCCAAGTCCGGGGATGTTATCGTGTCGTAGGTGGGGATGAAGATGCACTGTTTTGACAGGCGGTCTACTACGACTAGGATGGCGGTGTAACCGGAGGACGGAGGAAGCTGTTCGATGAAGTCCATTGATATGGAGTTCCAGGGACGTTCGGGGATGGGGAGTTGTTTCAGTAATCCGTAAGGCTTATGTCTTGGAACCTTTGCGCGAGCACATGAGGTACAGGATGAGATATACTCTTTGACGAATGTCCTGATGCCAGGCCAAGTGTATTCGCGGCGAATAAGTTCCAAAGTGCGGTTTTGTCCGAAGTGTCCGGAGAGTGGATGGTCATGTTTGTATCGGAGTACTCGGAGTCGGAGATCATTGGAGTCGGGGACATAGATGCGATTGTCGAGTCGTAAGAAACCGTCTGAATCGACGTTCCAACGTGACTCCGAGGGTTCGGACTCGGACATGTGTACTGTGGCCAGAGGATCAGAGGGAAGAGCGGAGAGGATATCATTATGAAGGGTTTCGAGGTCGAAGAGGGTGCTTGCTCGGAGTACCGGAGCAGCGAGACATGTTGCTCTAAGGGAAGACGCGAGCTGTTCTTGGGTAAACACGGGTTTGAAGTTGTGAGGATTGACGCGAGCGTAGTCCCTATCCCCCTCTTTGGGATAGACGTCCCATCGTCGAGTGAGGGCATCGGGCTTAGCTCCGAGGCGTCCGGGTCGGAAACGAACGATCATGTTGAATTGACTAAGGAACTCCGACCAGCGAGCTTGTCGCCGAGTCAAGAGTTTCGTAGTAGAGAAATATTCGAGATTTTTGTGGTCGGTGACGACGTCAACCGGAGTACCAGAGCCTTCGAGGTAATGTCTCCAGGTTCGGAATGCTTCATGTATAGCAAGGAGTTCTTTGTCATGGGTGTCGTAGTTGAGTTCCGGAGGAGACAACGTCCGAGAATAATACGCAACAGGCCGGACTTCATTGTCCGAGCACCGGATGGAGAGAATACCGGCGATAGCGTAGTCGGAGGCATCTGTTTCCATAATGAGGGGAGCGTCAGGGACCCAATGCGTTAGAACAGGTGCGGAGGTGAAAGCATCTTTAAGTTTCTGGAAGGCGGAGCGGCAGTCATCGCCAAAGTTCCACGGAGTGCCTTTGCGAGTCAGGCGAGTCAAAGGAACGACGATATCGGAGTAATTGGAGATGAAACGTCGGTAGAAATTTGCGAAACCGAGGAAGGACTGAATGTCCTTCACCTTGCGGGGTTCGGGCCAGTCTTGAATAGATTTGACTTTCTCCGGGGACATGGAGAGACCGGAGGGAGAGAGCTGGTACCCGAGGTACTCGGTAGAGTCTGTGGACCATTCGCATTTTTCGGGTTTGGCGTAAAGATTGTTTTTGCGGAGTCTTCGGAGAACCTCTCGGACATGCTCCCGGTGGGAAGCTTTATCCGTCGAGTAGATTAAAATGTCGTCCAAGTAGACTATCACGCAAACATCTAATAGATCAGCGAAGATGGTATTGACGAACCGCTGGAAAGCCGCAGGGGCGTTGGTCAAGCCAAAAGGCATGACAAGCCATTCGTAAGATCCGTAGCGTGTGCGGAATGAAGTCTTCCATTCATCTCCCTCGGCGATGCGGACTAAGTGGTAAGCGTGCCGGAGGTCGATTTTGGTGTAGATCTTCGCGTTGCTCGGAGCGTCAAGGAGGTCGGAGATGCGGGGAAGCGGGTAGCGGTCTTTCTTCGTGATCTTATTCAGTCCTCGGAAGTCGACGCAAAGGCGGAGTGAACCGTCCTTCTTGCGGACAAAGAGAACCGGAGCGGCATGAGCGGAGGAGGAAGGGCGGATGAAGCCCATAGCGAGATGCTCATCGAGGAATGTACGGAGGGACCCAAGTTCGGATGGAGAAAGGGAATAGGTGGTTCCTACTGGAGGGGAAGCACCTTCCTCTAAATCGATCTTGAGGTCGTGCTCGCGATGCGGAGCAAGCGTGGACGCTTTGCTCTTACTGAACACATCGGCGAAGTCGTGGTATTCCGGAGGAACGGAGGACAGATCGACAGGGGTTTCGGGGGAGGCGGAGACCGAGCGGAGCTCAGTTTCCTGGGGACGGAGTTGCAGGCTAAATTGTACGGAGCCTTCAAGGCGGCATGCCAACGCAAAAGCAGCTGCGTTGATAAGCGCGATGGGAGGAGCCTTTCGCTCGGAGAAACGTGGTGTATCTGAGGTGGTGGTATCAGCCGGAGGAGGTAAGTCCGGGGGCTGCGGAGATGAGCTCGGAGGTGCTGGACTGGTGTGTTCAGGTGTGCGGAACGAGATACTGCTAGAAACCCAATCAATCAACGGATTGTGGCGGGTCAGCCAGTTATGTCCTAGAACAAGGGAACACGATCCATCCAATGGGGTGACGTAGAATGTCGTCGGAGTGATATCACCGGTTTCGAAACGTATAGAGAGGTCGATCGCTTGAGTAATGGTTGAATTGGATGTTCCATCGAAGAGTCGGAGTTGAAGCGGAGGTACGGAGTAGGAGGAAATTTCATGGTCATTGACAAAGGTTGTATCTATGAAACAATCGGAGGAGCCGGAGTCTACAAGCGCAGAGAAGGAAGGAATGTCATGGGAGACTATAGAGACGGAGGGCATAAGGGATTTGGGATCTGAAAGAGCGGATGCGTTGAGACGTAGCTCCTTAGGTGCACGGGAGGTGTCAACGCAACCTTCCATCCGTGCGGAGTTGCGGAGGTTGCGGACTATTTTTTTGCCTCCGTGCTGGAGGTATCCGGTTTTGTTTCCGGAGTTGCGGTCTTCGTTGCACGAGCCTTGGATGCCCTGGAAGAAGACTTGGAGCAATCCTTAGCCATGTGCCCGGATTTCCCGCAGAACATGCAGAGGTTATTGTCGAAACGACGTTTGCGTTCTTCTGCAGTGAGTTTACCGTCCTTGCCTAACTTAGAAGAATAGTCGGGCTTCGGGACACCGGGGGTAGTGGCAACTTTGCCTTTGGACTCCGAGGAGTCTTTCGACTTCTGGTTGCCGGAATGATTACCGGAGTTGGATGCGGAGTGTTTCTCGGAGGTCTTGGGTGCGGAGTTGTTGGAGGGTTGCTTTGTTTGGCGGCTTATCTCGGACTTGCGCTCCCAGTAGCGCGCATCGATACCTTGTGCGAGGTAGCGGAGTTGGACGAGGTCGGAGGGTTTGCCAACGCGGGAGATCTCATCCTTGATGCGGTCAGGCAACCCATTGTAGAAATGGTGCCGGAGGGCACCTTCTCCGTAACCTCGGACTTGCGAAGCAATCCTGTTAAATTCGACAACGTACTTGTTGATACGCTGTCCATCCTTCATAGAGAGATGATCGAGCTGATGCTCGGCATCTCCGACGGGGTCGTGAGGTCCGAAGTTCGTCTGGAGTTCCAAGACAAACTCGGTGTAGTTATCCATCCAGTCAGGACGGAGTGTTGAATCTTCCATCTGGAGTAGGTCCGGTTCGAACCATTCCAGAGCCATACCCTTGAGGTAAGACTGCGCGAAGGTTACTTTGGCGCGGTCTGTGCGGAAAGCGTTAGGGCGGTCTTGGAAGTTTAGTTCGCATTGGACCAGGAAGACTCGGAGTTTGCGGGGATCAGTCCCGTCAAACTGGTCTGGTTCCTGGACCTTAGTGCGGGGAGAGGAGTCGGAGGGAGGGCGACGGGAAGAACGGGCGAGGTCGCGAATGGCATTGGCGAGCTGTCCGAGAACGTTTTCAGCCTCGGTGAGGTCGTTCTCTGAGCGATAAGAATCGGGATTGGAGTCGTGGTCGGAACCAGGATCATCTCCGGGGTAGTCCGGATCGTCCGGGTCATCATCACCTAACGCATTCTGTGGTGCGGTGATGGGTTCTTCGGAGAGTTCGGACGGAGCAGTATCTAGTCGTCCTCCGAGTGCGCGCTCTGCGATGCGTGCTCCCGGAGTGGGAGTTTGTGGTACGCGACCTGCCATGGAGGCGGAAGGGGCGTGTCTGGAGGAAAAGGTTTGGAATTGTTCGACGAGTTCTGCACCTCGACGAGTACTTCCGTATTGTATGAGAGGGTTGAATCGTGGAGATATTGGTCGTGCGCCTTCAGCGCGGCTTCTGGATCTGGTTGCGTGCGTAGCCATGTTCAGTGACTAGTGACAAGTGGAAGTCTGAATATACTGTTAAGACCGGGTCTACTCGGGGTATGAACTCCGGAACTCCGGAGTTATTCTTGCGGAGGGACTTGGCTTCACCGTGTGTGGTGCGCCCTTGTCACGAGTCTGTCCTTTATTTCGGGGAACGGAGAACGGAGGTCGGAGGTGAGACTTAACACCGAAGTGAAGTCGAGCAGAGTTAAGACCGTCGAGGTCTTATGGAGTTCGGAGGGAATAGAAGGTAAAACTAATATTCAGACTGAGGGTACAAAGTCGGAGTACTACAGTTTATATACTCGGAGTAGAATGGAGATTAGTAACAGGGTTGGTAAGAAACTGAGTAAGACGGAAATCGGGAAAGTATGTAACCGGAGTGGAGCCGGGTATGTACAGAGGCCGGAGCTGTGCTGTTAAGCGAGACACAGGTTATTACTAATGTAACACTAGTACGAAAAGAGACAAGAGGAAATCAAGAAGGTTCTAAGTGAAGTCCGGAGATCAGGAGTTGTGTCCGGAGAGAGATCGTACCGGAGTTATGAAAGAGTAAGCCCGGAGATCTCGGAGTTGGATCGATGAGATATACGGGATATGACAGATGGATCACCATCCTTCTGGAAGCCCATTCACAATCAGAGCACTTACATCCTATGGATAAGAGGACAGAGGCCAGGACAGAGGGAAATGGATCAGCATTCTTCTGGAAGCCCATTCACAATCAGAGCACTTACTTCCTATGAATGAGAAGAGGGGCCAGGACAAGAGGGATGGATCAGCATCCTTCTGGAAGCCCATTCACAATTAGAGCATTTACATACTATGAGTGAGAGGGCAGGGGCCAGGACAGAGGGAGATAAATTAGCATTCTTCTGGAAGTCCATTCACAATCAGAGCACTTACTGCCTATGAATGAGAGCATAGGGGCCAGGAAAGAGGGGGATAGATCAGCATCCTTCTGGAAGCCCATTCACAATCAGAGCACTTACATCCTATGAATAAGAGGACAGGGCCCAGGACAGAGGGGGGTGGATCAGCATCCTTCTGGAAGCCCATCAACAATCAAAACACTTACTCTCTATGAATGAGGTCAGGGGCCAGGACAAAGGGGGATGAATCAGCATGCTTCTGGAAGCCCATTGACAATCAGAACACTTACTCCCTATAAATGAGAGAACAGGGGCCAGGACAGAGGGGGATGAATCAGCATCCTTCTGGTCCAAAGCCCATTCACAACCAGAGCACTTACTGCCTATGAATGAGGACAGGGGCCAGGACAGAGGGGAATAGATTAGCATCCTTCTAGAAGTCCATTCACAATCAGAGCACTTACATGCTATGAACAAAAGGCCAGAGGCCAGGACAGAGGGAGATGGATCAGCATCCTTCTGGAAGCCCATTCACAATCAGAACATTTACTTTCTATGAATGAGAGGACAGGGGCCAGGACAGAGGGGGATGGATCAGCTGCCTTCTGGAAGTCCATTCACAATCAGAGCACTTACATACTATGAATGAGAGAACAAGGGCCAGGAACAAGAGGGATGGATCAGCATCCATCTGGAAGCCCATACACAATCAGAGCACTTACTCTCTATGAATGAGAGGACAGGAGCCAGGACAGAGGAAGATGGATCACTGAGGATCCTTCAGGAAGCCCATTCACAATCAGAGCACTTACTGCCTATGAATGAGAGAGGACAGAGGCCAGGACAGAGGGGGATAAATCAACATCCTTCTGAAAGCCCATTCACAATCAGAGCACTTACTCTCTATGAATGAGAGGACAGAGGCCAGGACAGAGGGGAATGAATCAGCATCCTTCTAGAAGCCCATTCACAATCAGAGCACTTACATCCTATGAATGAGAGGACAGGGGCCAGGACAGAGGGGGATGGATCAGTATTCTTCTGGAAGCCCATTCACAATCAAAGCACTCACATACTATGAATGAGAGGGCAGGGGCCAGGACAGAGGGGGATAGATCAGCATCCTTCTGGAAGCCCATTGACAATCAGAGCACTTACTGCCTATGAATTTTGTTTAACATCCTGGTCATTTACACTGTATAGACATTTACATACCTTCACATTTGGAAACCATGATCCAATTGCTCCCACCAACCTTTGCTGTTCAGAATCTGTCAGTGATTCATGTTTTTTATATCTATCATGAATGAAAGGTATCAAAACACTGTATGATATTTTAATATATAACCAACACTTTATGCAGTCTCCATTAATCACCTTTTGAAAGCACACTTAATGCAAAGCATCATGTTTGTGCACTGTGTAGTCACAAGTAGCATCTGCAATGCTTCTTCATCT
Organism: Chiua virens; assembly: GCA_019787685.1. Classification (NCBI taxonomy): domain Eukaryota; kingdom Fungi; phylum Basidiomycota; class Agaricomycetes; order Boletales; family Boletaceae; genus Chiua; species Chiua virens. The sequence goes on from JAHNUO010000003.1 coordinate 654,603, forward strand.
AAAGCCACTACAGTCTTTTCCAAGAGATGTTTACACCCATCATCAGACTTGTGTAGATCTTTGTAGATTTAGATCAGCTTCACCCTGACTAAAATATATGTGCACACACCCTTTAACTCCACATATATTTTTGGTGGATACTTCATCCTTTGTACCTTCTCCCATGTAGGATTCTCTGTCAGCAAAATGTTGGCTTTGTGCTGTCCCTTTGCAACCCTAACCTCTTGAGGTAGCTGTTTCTCCTTATCTGTCAAGGCTGCCATGCCTTGCACCAAGAGTGCATCACATTTTGTGAATACAAGTGCAACAGGCACTGCAAGTGCAAACCAGAAATAATATGAGAAAGGAACCATTATATATCTGCAAAACTTACCATTCCCTGTATCACATTGACCAAAAAACTTCTCCTCTGCAGCCAACACAGCCCGGTGGTATTGGTCCATCGGAATACAATACCTGCTCGGCAACATGTCAATGATGGTGCGATATAAATATTACTACCCTGAGTACCATATAGCGTGGATTCGCCTCTTGAGTGATGTTGTTTTTGCACGGTCTGAAACGAAGTGCTTCATCTGCTCGAATTCTTCTATACTTCCAGCTTCGAAGCCCTGCGAGTCGTGAAAGATGAAATCCGGGTTGCTTCGAAAGACTAGTTCATTCTCAATATCATGTATTCCGCGCTCGGGACGTGTCAGCCAAATGATAACTGATAAAGTGGTCACATCAACCATAGAACTCACTTCTTTGGATTCCTGGATCTTTGCCGGATGGACCTGATTGCAGACCATCAGTATGCCTACATCATGACAGACATTGTCGCATGACGTTTAAGCATACCTTTTTCCCGTGTCCATCGTAGATCACTGGATCTTCCATTGAGTTACAGATTTGCTTGAGTATTGTAGTCTTCCCAGCGTTGGCCCGGCCGACGATAAGGATTCTGAAGCGTCCGAATTTCTTTCTGATGCTGTCGATTTGCATACATTTTGCAGGAAGTTCTGCGGAGGATAGTTCTGCTAGCAATAGCTCTGTGGGGGCTTGTTCTGCTGGGGGTTGTTCTGCTGGGGGTTGTTCTGCGGGACTCGGTCTCGCGGGAACCTTGGACCGATAGCACGGGAGGCGAGCTATAAACCTTTTCATTCTGGTTGTTGTGCGTTCCAAATCGACTGAGAAATTTGAAGATTATGCAAGAGAAAATCTTAGCCCGCGATACCATTCATCGAGATCGTATCACGTTGATATCCTTGTGACCGTGACATCCCAGTTTACTAGACTAGACAGACTATTATTAACAACACTAACACCTTCCGTCCATGACCATCATCCTCCTCCCCCCCAGCACAACCGCACATTCACACTGTACCACGTCGAAGATCAACCAGGTATTACATGCCACCACCCCGCCACGCGCGTCAATACCAACAACACCCCCCAGTCACCGCGAATTCGTCCGATGTGGATCCACCGATACTCTCCGACCGGCTCGCGTCCCAGTTTCGCACCGTCAATCGTGTGCAGTTTTGCGGTCGCAGGGACACTGAGCAGTACGATGACCATGTCGCAGGCTGCAGACTGAGGCCGAGGATTGGCAGTGCAACATGTGCCGATGAGAGAGGCCCGTACTGTCTCCCCGATAGAACCCTATACTTGTCGTGTTATGTACCATACCCGCCGTAAAAGAATAAATACTGCTTACCTCTTCCGGTCCAGGAACGACCGTCTCGCCCTCTTTTCAAACCATCACAACCCGATAAACGTCCAAAAACTGGTTACCAGCGAGATATTCTGCAGAACACATCATCGGGTTTAGCGTCCCCACAAACGGTGCATCACTCACCGAGATCCGATAGGAAACACCGCTTCCACCCCCACTTCTAACGCCATATCACTTTGAAGTGCCACCCTCCTAACCCCATCCAATATTCAGCACCCAAAGACAACGAACAAGAACACACGCACTGAGCGGCACAGCACGACCTCTTTCGCCCCACACGCCACCACATACTCCACAACCATCGTGACCAACGCCGCCCCGCCCATCTCTCAGTCATCTTGCAGCACCCCCAGATCTGCGAGCCCCGGCAACGCCTCCAGTGATCGCTGGTACACTACATCTTGACGCCCGACAAATGCATGCACTCGACATCAGGCATCAACAAGTCCTCACAATCTCCCCAGTATCGTGGTTGATCACCATATCCCGACCGGTCATGTTTGACTGGACAAAGACGTTCATCGTCTCAGTTCCCAAGGCACCACTGTCCGGAAACGTCGTGGCTTGCACGACGGAGACCACCGGCCGCACCATCCCAAACTGAACACCCTTGATCAAGCCCAACGATCTCTGATGCGCACGGTCAGCGATTGGGATCGGATCACCGATGCCATGGGAAAGCACCTGCCTCGTCCACCTCGGTTGACTACGACAACCATCGACGACCAAGTCCAGCGCGCGATCGTCCGTATTCGTGATCTTGACTGCGATGGGTACGCCTGGTACAACACCACTGGGACTTGGTGCGAAAACGAAGCTGACAGCTAGAGCAGGTCGTCGCACACTGAACGCCGCCCGTATCAGTAACGAACCCCCGCCGGAGCTGATATATTCACAGGACACTCGCAGAATTCTCCCTCGTCGCAGGAATAAACAACACCCGTCGCGCGCAGCACGCTATCGAGGTGCGGCGACACTCAACTTGCGCGACGCACGCGGCTCGAGTGACGGCGAGAGCACCTACGCTGACATCACCGGGCACGTCCGAGACAAGCGCGCCTATCAAGATAGCCTGGTCCCCTGGTCGTTGCCTCCAGTGTACCCCCAACCTCGATCAGTTTCTCGCGTCGTATCTGACCTGGCAGCACAGGCCACACGGGGCCCAAATGTGGACTCGGAGACGCGTCATGGTGGAGGATGATTGGCGTATATTCTTCCGAGAACAGAATCTTAATAGAGTTGATCGGGAACCAAGAGATCATTGCTTCCGGCAGTGCGGACAGCGAAACCTGAAAGGTAGCCTTCGCCCACTCAGGTTTCCAAGATAAGGTTGAATATTGAGTGGCAGGCTCGTCCACGTCGCCTATCGTGAGGGAAGATCAGTAGGCGACATGAATTCATCCGCCCACATACCATACCCAATTATCTCTAGCAACAACCTTACCGTCAGCTCCACAGCGCCTGCATGCTCGACATATTCGTACTCCGAGGCCGTATCCGCCTCTTCAAATCCCTATGTCGCCCTCGTCCTCAGAATCCAGATACGTTGAGGAGGTCGATATCGACGATCGCGACGGAAAGCTGCCACTTCCGCTGCCACTCCGGTTTCCATCCTCGATGCTATGGGGCGACTGTGTGAACGCAGCGAATCGACCACCCAAACGCTCAAATGAGGACATCTGGCGTAAATGAGTAGTCCGGAGTGGACCACCATCCAGTCCATTCAACAATTCCGAGGGTGGTAAGGTTGGCTTCAGAGAGATAGGTTGTCTACTACCGACGAGGCTGAAATTACGTAGACGTGCAAGAGCGCTCTGTGAGGATGTGTCTGAGCGTGCACTCAGCGCCGGTGAAGGTGGTGTCAAATCGGGTAAGGGGAATTCTTGCACTGGTGTTCGCCAGTAGTTGAAATCGGTATAATTAGGCGCCCATTTACGATGGATAGGTGGAAACATCTGATCGACGAGGTCGGTCATGTGGATATACCTAAGAAATTAGTCGTGATGAGAATGGAATGCACACTTGGCACCGAGATTACTCACGATGGCTTGTACCCTGCCAATTCCAGAAGTTCCATCTTGACTTCACCGCTCGGGTCAATAGTGAATATCCGTGCACTCGGTATGTTAACACTCCGGTACGACAGCGCATCGGTAATTCGGTTTCCAAAGCCTGCGTAAAATGGGGTCCGTGACCCTTCACCAAATAGTCTTTGAATGTCTCGAAGACATGCCATCTTGAATACCTCAGGTTTGCGCATAATGACTTCACTGCTTGTACGTTCGGTGCCGCGTGAGCATGAAATAATAAATAGTCTCACCGATGAAGAGATGTCGTCAGTCTATCCGGACTCATGATAACAGGGCCTTCTGGGAGCTGGTAGTCGTTCTACTTCACTCCTTTTAGGTAGTCTCTTGTCGAGTCCGCCTGGCCGATGGCGCGAGACGTGAGATACATGATCTTGTACCCATTTCGAGTGATGTCGGTGTGAAGCTTCGCCACCCCGAGATGTGTCCAGTCCCGCCCAATCATAGTGAGTATATGTCCAAGGCCATCGGATCTGCATGTACAATACGCTCTTTTGCTCTCAAAGAAACGGAAGAAAGGACGTACTTGGTAATCGTACTGTCAATATCCGAAACAACGACCCGGTTCGTCGAATCCCAAACAAATATGCGTGCTGCGCAACCCGAGGCACCTGTTGTGGAGAACGAAAACGTAATCGAGTTTGCGCCGGGTTTCAGGTTCAGCGATTTCTGAAAAGTAAGGTATGAGAAGCGTGAAAATCATATAACATGTAAACTGACGAGTTGATCCGATGATAACCGCAGCGCCTTCGCAAATTTCTTCTCTTTCCGCATCGGGACAGTATCGGAGACAGGTTGCATGGGAGGTGATGGAATAGCGACGGGGGTGGTCGCTGGCGCCGACCCCGACCCCGACACCAAGGGAGGAGGTAAGTGGGAGAGTACATGCACTGGCTTACTGAACTTCTGTAAACGAGATGAGCACGTCCAGGTACAACTGTAAGCGCAAATATAGACCTGATCTAGTGGCATGGTAACAGCCTCTCAAGATGGGTCGTTCTGACTCCGAAATTTCACGACTTCGACTCCACCACCGTGCCCAACTGGACGATGTGGACTTGCGTGGAGACACTGCGGATGGTTCCGACTCTGTTCTTGTATGTCCTTCATCCTCTGGAGGCGAGGGCGATGCGGGCGGTGTGGGTAAGGCAGCGAGACGGTCCTCCCTCGCCTTAGATGTCCAGTGTTGCAACGAATCCATCAACGGTGACCTTTCTGCGCGGGTAATATACCGGTTGCCAGTCCACCGCATCACCAGTCGATCGTCCCAAACCAGATGTTCGTCTTCCATTAATCGTGAGTAGTCAATAATCCCTTGGCTAAAGAGGAGTGCCGATTCCACTTCATCTCCATTGCCAAGTGGGTGGCGTGAGTCCACAACGCTAAGCTCGAACTCGACCGAAGTATCGTCCATCCAGACTTGGAATATAGTCTGGTCATTGTGTCGTACACAACAAGTATCTTATCGCACGCGATCAAGATGCCGTGAATAGTTACCATATAAGGGTCAAGATAAGCGACAATTTCGAACAAGAGACCTGGACCATCTTTCAGGGTCCAGGAATTTCCGACACGTGGTTTTATTTTATTTGTCACGTGACCACTAGTGATACGTGGATGCTGAAATACTTCGCTGTAATTGCACTGACCATCACAAGACAAGAAATGCAGCGAATCTGTCGTCGAGCTTGTCTCGCCCTCGCGTTCGCCACCTCCATAAACACGACCGTATATGCATCTTCTTTCCTTGGTGATGCCCTCGTTCGCAGAGACCAAATCCAGGATGTGCTGGAACACAAACCAGTCCGTGGCGAAACATTCTGTCAACGTCAGGTACATCGCCCCGATCTGTGTTGTCATGACATGTTACAATCTATGATTTCAGACGACGGGTCCAATTGAAACCACGCTCTGTGATTATGAGACTATTGAGAGCATCAACGAAGAGTTGTACGCAAACCTCCATGACCTTGTCCAAACCCCATTCTTCAAGTATTTCCAAGTGTGTACATGGTTCTCTTTATGCAGGGCGTGAGTTCATTTTTTCCAGGTGGATCTGTACCGCGAATGTCCCTTTTGGCAAGAGAACGGCTTTTGCATGAACCGCGAGTGTGGTATCACTACCGTAGATGAGGTATGTGTAAGCCATCATCGAAGATGACTCATTATTTCTTGCTATACAGAGTGAAATACCTGAGAAATGGAGGGCTGCTGCATTGAGTAAAATAGATCTCCCTCCCGCCGACGAGGTGCTCGTGAAATTTTCAGATCCTTGCTGTTGCTCACGCGAATCCTTAGCGGATTCAATTACCAGGTTGTTATTACCGTGATTCTGACTTTTGCTTCCTCGATGACATGACAGGTTAGCATTTTCTCGTTTGACATTGTTCATGCGCCTTAATTGCCTTGCACCAGAGGGTGATTATGTTGATTTGACACTCGTACCCGAACGATATACAGGATACTCGGGGAATTCTGCTCATCGGACCTGGCGAGCAATCTATGAAGAGAATTGTTTCGGTCTCTCAGAACTGAATCTTCTCAGTGGAAAATCTGTCGCACCTGTTACCCTGACCGATACCCTAGCCGACGTCCTTCGTAACCCTTTGTACGGTGAATATCCAGATGGGGAGTGTCTGGAGAAGAGAGTGTACTACAAGATCATATCCGGCATGTAGCTTTGGCGACAAGAACCTCATTTCGTGCTAATCTCGTACAGGTCTTCATGCATCAATCTCGACGCATATATGCACAGAATGGCTGAATCAATCCACTGGTGAATGGGTAAGCGGTTCGCTGTCCAAAGCATTCTTTTATTTATTTATTTCTAATGACACTCCAGGCTCCCAATCTCGAATGTTTTGTCACCAGAGTAGCGTCCCATCCTGAACGCCTTCAGTACATCTATTTCAACACGGTTTTACTCCTGCGTGCTGTTGCCCGCCTCACCCCTTATCTCTCTGAATACGACTACTGCTCCTTGTCAGGCAACAGCTTTGTACCACACGATCATCCATACTCATCAGACTTGGAAGATGAAGTTCGGGGGCTCGCGAAACTCGAGAATGTGATGAACATTGCAAGACATGTTGGCAAATTCGACGAACGAGTACTCTTCCGTGGGGCAAGTGCAAACGTGTGTGAACCGTGCCGCATTCGAGTGACTTGGTCGCTGATCCGCTATCATAGATCTTGAAACAAGAATTCAAGCAACATTTCCGCAACGTATCCCGTATCATGGACTGCATCGGATGTGACAAGTGTCGTCTGTGGGGCAAGGTCCAAACCACTGGCTTGGCCACTGCCCTCAAGGTCTTGTTTGAAATCGATGAAAGTGCCCTCCGGTGTGTCTCTGCTTTGTCCCATGATGATTGGTCGTGAAAAACTCAATCTGAGAGGTAGTCACAACACGAATCAGAACCTTTTGCAGCGCTCGGAAGTCGTTGCATTGATCAACACACTGCATCGATTTAGCGAGAGTCTCCACGCCGTCGAAGTTTTCCGAGAGATGTGGAAGAAGACGGGAGAGGAGGATTTTATGAGATTGATTCACGAAGCCGAGAAGGCCGTCTCAGGAGAGGTAAGTCGACTTTACGTGAGATGAATATAATGTTGACAAATGTCATTTAGCCGCATTCGGGGGCTGATACGCAGACTGTGCCGCCTGTCGTCGATGCGCGTCGTCCAAGGCAGAACCCTTTGCAACAACTTCAAGGGCGTGTATTCGATTTCCTCGACGGTTGCAAACGACATACGCTCGCGTGTTTGACTTCGCTATCCGAGACATGGCAGAGGTTATCAAGGGCAGTATCCCTTCGGACAGAACTCTGATCCCATCCCTGCCCTATCCTTGACAGTTCGGCTGAACACGTACTTGTGGATACATTACATTGCAGTATATAGTGCTTAATTTTGCAATGGTTTATAAACTATCTTATGACCTCAAGGTCTCACTACATCTTTTTGGGTTTATAAGGTCACATCAACGAGAAGAATTCGATTGTCTCAGCCGATCCATGACAATATTCACCGAGGCTGACACTTGCAATACATAATACGGGTCTGTCAACGAGTGCGCTGAGAATAGCAGTACCACGTCGGAGCGATCGGACGGTTGGATTTTTTGAAGCGCGAACTTCATTTTCTGTGCTACGACCTGTACAACGATGTAGTGTGAGTGTGAAAGGGTGGACGACCACGTTCGAACTTTGCACTCACTTTGATGAAGCCAGGGTGAGTACTCAACGGTCGATGACACTCCATTCAATCCCCACCATCTCGCCAGCTCTTCTTCGTATGAAATGTTCATCCAAGTTTCTCCCCGTCGCACTGCAGCTGTATTGGGGATGCTGTGAGGACGCGATGGCACGTCTCACACCGTTGGCTTTCAACCGGTGGGCAGTCTCCTACCTGAATAGGTTCGTATAACGGCTACGTGTCAAGCTCGTCGGGCAACGCACACATCCCGACACATTGATAGTCGGTATATCACGCGACCCTCTGCACACGCATTTCAATTTGGGTCCATCGTTTTGCAATGTGCGAGATTGGTACGAGGTCTCCATCCATGAAAAGGGTTTTCAGGAACTCGTGCGTCTCATCGGGATAACGACTGGGAAACCTCGTGGATCGTGAAGAGACTCCCGAGGGAATACAAACTCAGGTACGAGCCAAGTGAGAAAACGGCTGGCGACAAACTCGGAATAAAGGCATACCGCTTTGGTGGGGTGTGTCATATAGACCTTGCCATCTCTTGTCTGAGATTGATCTATTGGGCAACCATCAGTAAGCTTACCGATACTGAGACGCAGACCGGCAACTCGACCTTCTCCGTGATGTCGGTCAATGCACCGACACGGTCGAGGTGAAAGATAGTGAGATGCTAAACAGCCAGACGTAATACCACGCCCGAGATTATTGTGCTCTGTTGGAAAGGAAAGGTGCATCTGCTGTCGGTAATTGCCGAGGCGACGCGTACACCTACATACGCGTCAGTGACTAGCACCACTGAGTTATCTCTCACAACGACATCATGGTATGCCTCCGATTTTCATACAATAGCCACATAAGCTCATTGATCTCGACAGGCCAGAAGATATGACAGTACGTGATGACCCTCTCCACAATGTACGCACCCACACGATCATCTACAGGTCGAACCACCATATTCTCCCCAGAGGGTATGTCAATGATGTCCTTTGCGTCTCATACTACGCTCAATCCTATCCCATAGGTCGACTATACCAGAGTACGTCCATCGCATCCCCTCCATCCCACCCCACTGACCCCGATCACAGTCGAATATGCCATGGAAGCCATCTCGCACGCAGGCACCGTCCTCGGTGTCCTCGCCAAAGACGGTGTCGTCCTCGCCGCCGAAAAACGTGTCACAGGTAAACTCCTCGACCTCTCCAGCGTCAAAGAAAGCGGTGGGTACGGTGGTAGCGGCGAAAAGATGTTTCTCCTCAACTCGTGCGTCACCCCTCCCGTTCTTGATCCTCACCCATCGATCTCACCCACACAGGAACGTGATCGGGGGCGTCGCCGGGATCACCTCCGATGCTAACTCGCTCGTCAATTTTGCGCGGTCGGTGGCGCAGAAACATTTGTTGCAGTACAATGAAGATATCCCGGTCGAGTTGCTCGCGCAGCGTCTTTGTGACATGAAACAAGGGTATACCCAGTACGGTGGTATGTCCACGTTTGCGCGTCGGGTCGGTTTTCGGTACGACGCCTCTATCTAGGTCTTCGACCCTTTGGCGTCTCTATCCTGTACGCTGGGTATGACCCGCACTATCGCTTCCAACTGTACCATTCGGATCCTTCAGGGAACTATTCCGGTTGGAAAGCAACCTGTATCGGCGCTAACAACGGTACTGCTCAAAGTCTTCTTAAACAAGAGTACAAAGACGACCTGGCAGTCGATGAGGCGATCGGGCTCGTTCTGAGGGTGATGAGCAGGACCATGGACAGCACTACTTTGGGGAGTGAGAAACGTCAGTCTTCGTTTCATCTCGGTCTTCCTATCATGATACTGACTCGGCCGCGTTTTGCAGTGGAATTTGCAGTGTTGACGTATGATGACGCAACCAAGCAACCCAAGGCAAAGATATACAGGCCGTCCGAGATTGATGTCCTCCTCAAGGTACATGATTTAGCGAAAAAGAACGAAGACACGGAGATGAAGTCATAAGTGGACTGTGTAGTTCCGTGTACTGTTTTTCTACTCTGCAACGTATTCATTTTGCCATCTCGAAACCCAGTTAAATAAACCCAGAAGAGAAGGGAATCATGGACATATAATGTATGCACAAGAGGAATCCCCGAAGGTTGTAGCAGCCTGAGACTAGTGGCACGACATGCCCCTGCTCTCTTCCAAACTTCCACTGAATATATAGTGTCCGATACCAGCGCCGACGACGACCGCAAGGAGAAGGTATGCCTGAAAGAGATGTTAAGACTATGGGTGCAACAAGGAAAAAGAGGACGCACGTTGTAAGTCATGTACACCAACATGAGGAAGCACGACAAGGACACAGAAACGGCGTACAAGACGGCACGTAGCGTCCGATAGTGCACCGGTACGACCACGCGCCTGGACGGGATCAGCACGAAATATGACTATTTACTTAATAAAACTGCTTACCCGACTTTGACCCGCCTGCCATTCAACAAGCCCGCATCCTCCCGGTCCGTAGCAGGCGTGCTACGGCCACTCACCGGACTCGCCGCTCGCTTGCCCTTGTTGATCTGGGCCCTGATCCGCGCATCCACGCTGGACTGAAAGAGCCGGAGGTACTCGTACAGCACGCCGAGTGCCACAATAGCGAAAAACGAGACGACGAAGCCGGCGTTGGAGCGGATGTGCCAGGAAGGAAAGACGATGCACGTATCGATGATTTGAGTGTTCCAGAGCATGTTCATCGAGCACATCGGGGGCATGTCGTGCCCGCCGTGCCCGCCATGGTCGCCGTGGTTCATGCTGTTGAAATGGGTGGATGTTGGATGGGAACAAGACGCTGACGTGGCTATACGGACTGGTGATAACGATAAGCTACCGGCGTCTACGATAATCCCAACGCATCGACGACCGTCTGCACCTGCGCCTCCGTCGACATTTCGACCGACACTGTCACTACGCCCGGTTCGCTCTCCGGACTCTCCAACGCCAACATCTGACTCGCCAACATCCCCGCCTTCATAAAATGTCCCCGCCGTGCCTCCATCCGCTTCATCAACACCCCCTCGTCCCCTTTCAGATACACGAAATGCGTCGCCGGAAACGCCTCGCCCGCCCCTCGCAACACCACGCGATACGTCTTCTTCAGCGCCGAACACGCCACGACCACGCCCTCCCGGCAGCCCTCCCGCTGTCGCTGCATCCCTGCTACGGCCATCTCGCGGACAGTCGCGAGCCACGGCTGGCGATCACCGTCATCCAACGGCTCCCCTCTTGCCATCTTCGCCACGTTCTTCGCCGGATGTAAATCATCCCCGTCCACAAACGGCACGTCCAACACCCCCGCGAGCGCCCTGCCCAACGTCGACTTGCCCGTCCCGCACACGCCCTATATCAGACCCATCTGGTCAGCACACGGACGTATTCCAAGCGGGTGGGGCCACGAGACGTCCAGGTGGGATCGACATCACGGACCCAGACTCGCGTGCTGATCGCACCGGTGGTTGACACCCCGACCCGCGGTCTGTCGATCGCTGTCCGACCGGATGGGTTTCCAGAGCTGGCTTGATAACCGCTTATCGGCGATGAAAGGACACGCACCATCACGATGACGATGTAGCTTGATCCGGTGGTATCCCCGTTGAGAGCGACACGCGGCTCTGGCGATGGTTGTGGGCTGGAGGGAGTGATGATCGTTGCCGTTCTCGAGGTCGAGGTGATGCTGCGTGGAGTGGGCGTATGTGTCTTGTCTACCGAGCTCGCCATGGTACTCCTTGATTGTCTGGTGTAGATCAAATTAGAGATTCTGAACACCCCCGGAGGCGCGGTGCGGAGTGCTATACGTGGATATAGTCAGTTGTGTCTGACTCTACCTTAGGTGTGAACGGAGCGCTGTACCGATGGCGAAATCCATCACGTCCGTCCCTCCGACGACAATCCCTGGGAGCATTCTTCTATCCATAAATTCATCTATAATTACAGACACTTTAGATGGAGTATGTGACGTAGCTAGACAAGCATCCAAGGGGAAGCTGACGCTGCTTCGTAAGCTACAAGATTACCTGACAGTTGTCAGGCGGCACATCTAAAGCGGGCGAAATTATACCGGCTGCATAACAAAAGGTCGTTTAGAAACAAGTAAGACACACGTATGGTATGGGTAAATGGGTAAAAATGCAGACAGATATAAAATCAGTAGTACCGGTGTATCAACGGGAATTAGAAGAACGTGAGAGCAAAAGGAACCCAGTTCCGAAAGAAAACGAATGGAGAAATTTGTGTTACAGTGAATCCGTTCTTTGGGTACCTTCGGGTGGTGACCGTGCGTGTGGAGGCGTGGAGAAATCGATGGCATTGTACGCTGGCGGAGCATCATATGTGGAATCATACGGGTTCGCGAAGTGGTCCTCGTCGTCAAATACGCGGCGACGGTGTGCACGAGCAATGTCACGCATCCAGTTGACCAGTTGGCCAGGATCTTTTTCATGTCGGGGCCGCCGGCCATCCTCGGCACCATCAATCTGCGTTGCTATGGATGGACCCGGCTGCGCAGTCGACGGCCGAACTACACGCGGCTGTGGCAACGACTGGGAAGCCACCACCTGCGAGAACGAATGTCCATGGTGTTGTTGCATCGCTGACGGCGATCGTGAGATGGACTCTGGCGTCGGTGGTAAGCTCCGTTGATGCGCTTGGGATAATCGCCTGGTCTCTAAAATCCGGCTATGCGACTGCGATGATTGGACAATGAAATCACGAAGCGGAGGTGTTGGTAATTGCCGTACATTAGAGGCCATACGCGTAAGCAGGTTTCCATTGGAAGGATCGTCTTGATCATCCGCGGATGACGATATCGGTGATTGGGCGCTGTGGCGGAGCTTTGGTGACGAACTCGACCGGTGTAACCAGGGTTGAACGGAAGGTGAAGGAGGTTGATAGGATGACGGGGGAGAGGGCAATTCTCGTCGAGCACTTGACAGTGTTGATACGGGAAACGCGGAAAGTGGTATACATTCGGAAGAGGGCATGGGAGAAAGCGTACCCGAAGAGGGTGCCAGCGGTGAACTGACGCGTGTGGTTTCGATGCTACTGCGAGCGATGCTGTTCTCTGTTTCTTCAAAGAGTGATGCACCGTCATAGAATCCTGTCGATGGGGCAGAGGACGGGCCGGAAGAGGGGGTAGGAGGGGAATACGCAGAGTCGGACGAAAAACTAGTAGCCGTACTCGGGCGCGGGGGAAGATCGAACCCGTCGGCTGACTGCGAACGCAAAGAAGGGTAGAGTGGTTCTCCGTACACAATCTTGCGCCATTGGCGTGCTGATGCAGACAATTGGGGTGGTTCTGAGGTGTCGAGAACGTCGGCATCCTCCCCGGCATTGACAACACCTTTGTCAAATGCCGGCGTTTTAAGCGAGGGATAGAGGGGTTCACCGTACATAATTTTTCTCCACTGCCGATTAGAGGCGCGGGAAGGTAAAGCACGATTGAGAGAGTCGCCCGACCGACAGTCAAGAGTAGCTGGATTACGATCGAGGACCATCCAATCCTCGGGCTCGGTGACGAGCAAAAGAGCGGTGACGAAAAGATAGTCGAGGAGAGAGAGAGAGATACCGGCATGGTCGAGGCGTGGTAGAGATTGGTGGAAACTGCCCAAGGTCTCGAACACCTTTAGTGTGGGTGCTGTGTCGGCACTGTCAAAGGACTCTAGGGTTGCTACGGCGCCCTTGCAGCTCGGTGTTGTACACTGGGAAAAACTGTCAGAGGTGGAGTGCAGGCGAGGGAGAGAGGGGTACCGAATACATATTCCCCTCACGTTTCCATTTGAGGGCATGTGGATGATGAGGGATGTGAAATTTACGCGAGCTGGTGAGGTGGTGAGATGCTGTGGAGGGATACGCATAATAGCGGGATACGCACGATCCTAGGCCGCTGGGTCTGAGAAGAGTGGAGGTTTCTCTCCAGCGAAGGCTGTCCATTTGAAAGGTCGGCCCCTGGGCGGCATCTCTGCCCTTTCCTTTGAGAGGAAGGTCCTTGGGCCAGCGAATGTCGGCGATTTTGGCGGAACCGTCCCAGGGATCTGAGCGCCAAACGGTGGTGGAGGAGCCGACTGTTTCGACGGCATAGAGGGGTTTGTCAGAGTCGGCGTCGGTCGCGACGGCGTCGAGGAAGGAGGAGGAGGAAAAGGAGAGGAGGAGGAGGGGAGGCTTTTTCTGTGTAGCCATGTCATCCGCGATTTCGAGACGGTGGAGACGTGGGAATATGGTGGAGTGTTTTGAGGGTACGTCGAGGATAGAAGGGGCTCTGTTAGGACCGGGGAGAGGGCAGGTACCGGATCGGAGGGGAAGGGTGCCTAGGGTGGAGAAGGATCTGGACAAGCGCTGAACTGGGGGAGGTACAAAGGAAGAAGGGGTATCAGATACGGGCGCTCTATCCATCGGAGAGAGGTCGGAGGATAAGAGCGAGTGAGAGTCACACAGTGTAGAGAGGTCGTCGTCGTCGAGGAGGAAGGATGCTAATGACTCCCTCGCTTGCTCGTAAAAAGGCACATCATAACTCTATTACCTCCCTCTCACACGGTCATCGCAGTCACTTTGTCCTCTCCAACCAGCGGTCACGGCGCAGTGCACTTGGCTCAATTCGGACTTGCCTCGATCGAACGCACGTTCCGTTCGACGTCGGCTAGTATTTCGATTGAAACCTGAGACGAACTGGTATCCATTTCGGTCCGAGCGCTCGGAACGACAATCCCATCGGGCGCATCACTTCGTTGCATTCAACCGTGTTTGTGGCGGCGCTTTACCCAACCTCGACAAATTTGTATCACGTACAAACAAATATCAACGTCTCCTTTCCTCTTCACCATCATGTCCACCGCTGCTGGGTCTGTATCAATCTACTGTCATTCATCTGATGCACGTGCTGATACCCATCTCTCAAGAGCACCCTCTAATGGGTCCAATGCACCCGTGAACTCGCCACCCAAGGACAAGGGAAAAGGCAAGAGCGCCGTCGTCTCACCCGACGTGTCCATGGAGGAAGATGACGAAGACGACGAAGAAGACGAGGAGGAGGAATACGAAGCAACAGAAGGGGTACGCGAAACGCCGTCTCTCGTTCAACGTATTCTTACGCCTTGTTTCAGGAGGACGAAGAGGAAGAAGAAGACGAGGATCCTGAAATCGATCCTTCCGCAATCGTTGGAAGGCGTACGCGGGGCATAAAAGTCGACTATTCCTCAAAGGAAGCACACGAAAAAGCCGGTCTCGACCCACAGGCAGCCGACGACGAGGACGACGAGATGAAGTAGACTCTTCCTACTCGTCAAAAAAGAACAACGCTTGCCATTTGTACTGTTCTCGTTATCATGTCGCTGATACTGAGAAAAAAAAACAATATCAATGATTTACATCATACTCTAGCCACGCGTTGGTCGAGGCTATCCAGAGACGATAGGTTGTACGTTAACCTGAACTCTGCCCTTTATGATTCCCTGGCAACGGGGTGAGCGCCGTTCTGCCTATCGCTCTGACCCGACGACAAGCTTGCCTTGCGGCTCATGTCGCTGGCTATACCAAAATTCCGTCCAGTGTGCTAAAAATGCTTATCGCAACTTTATCCCAGCAAAGCAATCTTGAGAGACCCGGTAAGGCCTACAAGAGTTGCCATACAGAACGTGTTTCATGTACACCACCGTTTGAATGATCTCCGAACAATCCCAAATGATCTGTGCGGCGTGTTGTACGTAGCAACGGACGCCACAACTTCTGATAGATGCAAAGACTGTCTTGGCGCGTCAATGCAAGTTTCCATCCTTCCTAGCCATGACATTGGATTGATGTAAATGAATTCATGCATTACTAGAGATTGTAGATAACATCGACTCATCGGATTCGTCGTATAAATAAAACGTCCCGTCCACATCACAACCCCACCGATTAAACGAACAAAAGATAACAAGGTCAAACCCATATACCAGACCAGTTGTCCAACCAGTACACTTTTATCTCAAGCGCTCACCAGAGCACACACCGCATCAAACATTTCATCAAACCCTAACGGGGAGAAACGGATGAAGGGAGATGACTGGGAGAACAGCATTAAGAATACAAGTCACTTGATGAAGCTGTCTGAAATGAGGGTAATCGCGGGGGGAGAGGGGATGTAAAGGCAGGTGATCCGAAGGTAGTGTCCATCTCCATCTCTGCGAGGACTTGTTCTACCCAGTTGACGACGTCGTTCCCATTCACGCCATCGCCCAGGCCAAGTCCTTCACAAGTATTGGTATCTGTCTTGGTCAGCACCTCCTCCTTGCCGAGTGCATCTTCTGACGAAGTGCTAAAGCTCGGAAGAGTGCTAGGGCCAAGCGGTGGCGACGCGAGGATTTCCGCGAACAGACGCGTAATGGCAACGTCCGAGGTTGCCTCGTCTTCGGGCTAAAGGGAAAATGTGAACGGGATGAAAAATACAAAACTACATGATACGAACCACGGTCGTCGTCGCATCATTGGCCAACACCTTGCTGTACTCGCCGGTCTCGTCACCATCTTTGCACCACCCACCCGCTGCAGGGATACTGCCGAACGGCCAACAGTATTCACCACCCGTGCTAGGTGGCGAGTGGGGGAGCTAATGGTTAGGGAGAGGTCGAGTGATTGTTGAGGCAAGATAAATGGTGTCTCGGGGGACGAGGGATCGTGAGATGGTGGCTGTGAAGATGAATTTAAATGCGATGGGGAAGCTGTGCTTGGAGCTGATGGAGTAGACATAGTGGAGGTGGCGGGGCTCTGCGCCGCCAGTGCTCGTACAACGGCCTCATAGCCTTTTTCAAGAGACCGTATCCGTTCGCGTAATTCTTGATTTTCATGATCACGTTGTTCCTGTTCGTGCTTGCGTACTTGTTCCTGCTCACGCTCAATGGAGACGTCTGGCTCCGAGGTGCAAGGAGTCGAGGGTGACATGGTGACATGAATACCTGCGCGGAGACGTCTGTTCTCCTCCTCGAGCTCGGCGACTCTGCGTTCGAGGTAGACAAATTGTGCCTTTCTACGGTCGCGGGAGTTCTGCGCAGCAATCCTATTGCGGTGTGCGCGAGCTTCTTTGCGTTCTTCGGGGGTGACGGCGGAACGAGAACGTTTACGAGGGGGCTCGTCGGTAGGGAGAGGGCTGAAGCGGTCGGATGAGGAATCAGGAGATACCGAGCGCTTGGGGGAAGAGGGAAGAGAGAGGGAGGACGGGTCGACGAAAGCACAAGGATGTGTCATGGTGGTAAGGTGGAAAGGGAAAGTGTAATAATGATATGGTCAAAAGAGACGGGGTGGCTGCTGAGAGAGCTGCAAGGGGACACGTCGCTGGACACGTAGCACTTTATACACAAAATACACTTGCAAACACGTACAAATTCTTCACAGGGGGATCATGATTATGTAATTAATAAACCACAGCCCGTACAGCCATCTAACCCCTGTCTCCTACTCATCATATCTTGGTCTCCTCTCTTTTCTCGTCATATACACCATGCACCTCATATCTTACCACAATGACACCCGCTATGTTGACTAATTTCAGGAAGAGGTTACTTGATCCTTTGGTCTGTTGCGCTAGCGTATGCCAATATCAGATCGTCGGCAATTTAATTTGCTCACTCTTCTTAGCCTTCCCCCTCAGACACCCCTGATCCAATAATTCATGTCCCTCTCCATCAACACTCTGTACGTATGGTGATCAGTGTCAGTGGTGATTGATTGCTCATATCTCGTCAAAGGACACTGACGACGGTGTTGATTTTACGAACCCTCCTACGAGATCCTGCTCGCGTACCGGTTCGTTGCCGGCAACCCGTAGCATTCTTCAAGTACTATATCCACCGTCTTATTCGGGTACCCCTTCCTTTCCTGATCCCCCGTCTTACTCCCTGAGCAACTCCACCTCAATGTCCTCATCGGCTACTACTGGTGATGCGCTAAGCCAACTTGATCCTTTAGCCCAGGATCCCTCGCTAACGGGTGTCCCATCACAAGTTTCTTCCGGCAGAGTCTTACTAGTCGAACCGAACTCTCCGTTCGTTGGCTTTACCGGAGATCTTTTGGAAGACACAGAACCCCTACCCGCTTATTCACGTTTCGATCGACGTCGGCCACGCTTTCCCACCGCGTCTGATGTATTAGGGCCATATCCCCCGATGTCCGTTCTCCGGGTCTCACGATGAAAACTAGAGTGAGCGAGTGTATCTATTTTCAATTAGTTAGACATTTTGTATAGCCTTCGCCGTAGTCTAGATGAATGATGTCAGTCATCGCTTAGTCATCGACGCAAATCGGGATCGAGTACTACCAGGCTAACTTGCACCACCTCTAGAATGTTGTCCCATGCATCTAGAACGAGCGTTTTAGTCTGCAACGTCCGTCGGATGGCCACTCTCCATGCCTCCTCAGCCACGTACAAAAGGTGACTTATGACCTTGTGACACTCTGCAGACCAACTCATTCTGAACTCTGTCTTGTAGCCCCACAGGTACCCAAGTTTTCGTGTCCAGTTTTCATGCAATGATACTCATTCTTCTAAAGCTGTCATCATGCTGAACATGGGTGGACCAGCCACGGTACGCGGGCAACCACTGTATCCACCACCCTCACCTCCTCGCGTGGCTTCCCACAGGTTCCAGAGACGCACGACTTCCTGAAAAACCTTTTCATGGACGGAGACCTCATACCACTACCACTCCAGCGATATCTCGCACCCCTCATTGCCAAACGACGGACGCCCCAAATCGAAAAACAATACGCCGAAATAGGTGGAGGATCGCCTATCCTACGCTATACCGAGTATCAGGGCGCCGGGATGTGTGCGTTGCTCGACGAACTCCATCCAGAGACCGCCCCCCACAAGGCATACGTGGCCTTTCGTTATACGAACCCACTCACGCAAGAGACCGCCCGCCGGTTGAAAGCCGACGGTGTGAAACGTGCCATCGCGTTCTCACAGTATCCCCAATATAGCTGCAGTACGACGGGAAGCAGCTTGAACGAAATTTTTAGACGAGGACGCGCTGGCGAGATGGGGGACATCGAATGGACCGTCATCGACCGTTGGGGAACCCACCCTGGCTTCATCGAAGTGAGTACGAACGTGGTCGCTTGCCGTCTTACACACTCGACATCTCTGGATAGGCCGTGGCCCAGAATATCGAGCTCGCGCTTCAAAAATTCCAACCGTCCGATCGCTCCGATGTGGTACTGCTATTCTCAGCGCACTCGTTACCGATGTCGGTGGTCAATCGTGGTGACCCGTATGTGCTGGAAGTGTCAGCGTCGGTGAATGCTGTCATGGATCGGCTGAGACACTCAAACCCTTATCGCTTGGTGTGGCAATCTCAAGTTGGGCCGTCTGCGTGGATGGGTATGCAAACCGGCGAAGCCGTCAAGGGACTTGCGCGCCTCGGCAAAAAGCGGGCAATCCTCGTCCCCATCGCCTTCACAACCGACCATATTGAGACGCTCTACGAAATCGATCTGGAATACATTAAAGAGGGCGAAGAGGTAAGCGAGTGCCACTCCCGACGTCGTCCTTTGCTAACACAGTTTCCCCTGTTCCATGTTCCAATTTATTAGCTTGGGATGGAGATTTACCGCGCAGGATCCCTAAACGAATCTCCGGTGTTCATCCGCGCCTTGGCTGACATTGCAGCGCAACATCTTCGTGACTATGTTTCAGGCAGGAGTCGGCCGGCTAGCGTACAGATGAGCCTTCGATGCCCTGGCTGTAAAAATGTGACATGTGCTCAACAAAAGCACTGGTTTGCTGGCGCTGGGCAGTTGTGATGTGTTAAGATAGAAATTAGACAATCTCTTTTAAACTTCAAGTTGTTGAGTGAGGTGGTCTCAAGAACCAACATACTTATTGGTTAAGAAAACATCCTTGACGTTTGAATAACAAGTACTGGTAGGACCAGCAATTAATAGAATCCACAGAATGCATGAAGAAACACAAGGATTTAGTCCAGTCTCTTGGGCTTTGAAAAACTGCTTTATTGAAGCTGTCAATACTCCTGCAAGAACACCAGAGCTTTCAAGTTGGACACTGCCATAGGGGCATGGAAGCTCTTCTTCCTTAACACCTAGGATGTTCTATTGTAACCATTTCTATTTCTATTCTTTATTTAAAATCCCTACCCAATGGACTGTAGATTTGATTTGGATAGGCTGCCCACCCAAATACCAAACTGATGTCATAAAACTGGAGTTTTTCACGACCATTCTTCTTTGCCCAGCACATGTTCAGCCATTTGGATCCGTAGAGCAACGCTGTTCGTGACTTGGAATATAACACACTTGTATTAGCTTTTTTTAAAAAACTCATGGTTATCCAAAATACTTAGATATTAGAGAAGACAATTCCCAGTCCATTGTATAAAACTATCCTAGATGAATAAATACTACAAACAAGTCTGATCTCATGCACATATCCGAGCTTCACCCTCACGTGTTGTTGCCTTACCCAATGCAAGGAAAAGTGATACGACCATGACCAAGGTCCCAAAGACGAGACAGACTACTGCAGGGAGCTTCGTCCGGGAGTAAAGCGGAGCATGAGGGTCAGCGAGCTTGATGTAACATGCGGCGGGGAAGATGAATGCGAGGGCTGTGGCAGACACACCACCCGTAATCTCGAGGGTTACGCCCAAGTCACACGTGATGAGGGAAACTAGACGCCCAGTCAGTGTGTTTTCGGTAGGCAATGCTACCAAGAGATCACATACGAAGCATCGCTGCGCAAAGGATGACACTGGTGAAGAATAAATGACGTTGTGGGTTGAAGCTCTCGTGCGAGAAAAAGTATTGCTCGATGACCTATTTAGTGTGGTCAGACGAGCCAGATCGAATCAATCGAGATGTTTCGTACCTCTCTACAGACAAACAACTCTAGAGGAAGGGTAGTAAACATGTTCAATCCGAAGCAAAACCGAGCAACGTTGATCAAGGTATCATTCTGAATTGTTTCATGAGCGTCACGTCATACATCACAACATAAAGAACTTACAGGGGAGAAGTTGTTTAAGATATTGCCTCTGGTTTTGTCAGTAAACACCCAAAAGGCGGAGATAGCGAGGACGCTGCATGCGACAAGAGAGATTGCGGTCGATATGTGGGTAACGCGCGTAAAGCGATCGAGAGTTGGCGTGCGGAGGCTACCATATATCAAAAGGGAATTGTGGTGACAAACGAATGCGAAACTGATGACGCCAATCGCCTGAAATATGCCTGGACCAACAAATGTCAGCCGTTTCGAGGGATCTCCTTTTAGGTCTGGATCCACATGTGGACCCTCGATTAGAACGGAAGTGACGATTATCAACATGCCGACGAGCGCCAGGCCTGATGCTCGGGAGAGTTTGTGAATATCACGATGGAGGGAGAGTGGATAGGATACACAGATGGTGCAGAGTGCTATGATGAATTGTCGGTTGGTGAATATAGATAGGACGGGCATCTTGTAGAGTGTTGGAAATAGCGAACGAATGACATGAGGTATAGTATCCCCTGTGTGTATCGTCGTCGTCGATTGCAAAAAGAGAGCGAGAGGAAAACTGACCGATGATGATGCCGAATGCACACATGCCTTCACCCATGCTGATGAGAATATGAGACTACCATGAAGAACGGAACTCACCGCCGAATGCGAAGGCGAATTGGAAGAGTGATACGGCAGCCCGACCACTTTCACCAAAGCAGCTATTCATAATTTCGATATATGAGTTTCTACCACTAAGCTTGGCATTTATCACGACCAGACGGATAGTCCAATCTGTGACACCGCAGAGAACAATCAGCAAGACTATCCCGAGGAAGAAACCAGCTTGACTGATAGCATATGGTAGACCTTAATTCTGATTGAATACAGTAACTCGTCCCTTGGAGAAGGTACACACCAATGATGCCTGCAGACCTCGTTAGTTTATGGAAGTCTATATCGGATACAGCTTACCGGCTCCGAGGATGGAATTGGCCATGTTAGCGACAGAGTCGAACATGTCCCCGCCAGCATGCTGTTTTGCAGCTACTTCGCTGAGATCAACATCCGACGAGGGGACTTGATCTCCAGACTCATACATTGGTATGGTGGAATCCGGAGCCCTCTGAATAGCCGAGGAGTCCAGGAGACCCACAAGCAAGGGCGGTCGTCGTCCCCGTCTCCCGGATCCAGAAGTTCGCGATGTTCTTTGTTGTTGACGCGAAATTTCGGCCAGCGTCGTATCATCAACGTCATCCGAGTCCAGTTCGTATTCTGTGACTACAGTTCCTGAAACAAGGTGGTGCGCTGCGACATGAACACGCACCAATTTCTCGACTTTGCATGGTAGACCGCAAGGGCGGGCCTATGACTTGGACCTCCTCTCGAAATCGAACTGTATGCTCCCCGCGACGAGGTGCGATGGAAATGCTGCTGTGACCATCTGAATCGTCATCTTCCGCAGTCGAGAACAACAAGTGTGAATGATCCTCCGAGTCCCCGACATTGAGATCCTCGCGTGACCCGTTGAGTAATGGTTGGCTGGCTTCCCCATCGGCCGCAGCGCTTTTGTCTCGTTGCTTTACGGCTTGAGAAAACATGGTTAGCGGGCTACACTGCCTGACTGGTTCCTACTCGACCTCTCTCAGCGCGTCTGTGATGGCGGGCATCGTGCCACGTGGCGAGCTGACTAGAACCACGTGACCAGAACGACTCGGTTTCTTGTCTACAACGTTCAATGTCTTTTATCTGGCCAGAGAGTTTGTGCCTTCGTAGCGGCGTTTTCTCCAGAAGTGGCTCCTCTCATCCACGGACAGTCCAGTTCAGCGGCTCGAACACGAATCAGAATACGCATTGCCAGTGAACACTCGCACTCGATGGCGTCTCCGACAAACGTGCTCGTGTCCGCTGAAGCACGACTCATCAGATCCATCACTTGTTGACGACATGTACCCATTGGCAATCAACCTATTCTGAGTACCTCGAACTCCGGACTCCTGTTGCAAATAACACCCTGGTAGTAGCAATTTACGGGATACAAGTGGTGCAGAGCTATATACTCCCTTTGGAACGCGCTCGATAGTCCACATTCAAACCTTGATACCGTGCTGTTATCATTCGAAATCATCCTTGGTTGCCAGTGTGATTTCCAATGGGTCCAGGGGGCAAGCTTCCGTACTCTTATGTATCCCGATTATACTGTTCAGATGGTCCTCACCAATCGCTCCAACGCACGTTTGATGTAAAGAAAGGATGACCATTGGACGGTGAGTGCGTCTTCTTCTCTTTGATGCAAACGCCTGCAGGTCCAGTTAGGGTCGTATTACCCTAGATGATCAACCCTGTGGTTGTAGGTGGCAAGCATCGTTTTAGTTATTGATGTTCGTGGTTTTCGCCGCTGCTGATCAGGACACTTCGCTTTACGATATGTTGGCTTTCACTCTTCACTTAATTCCTCGTGCTAAATGACCACTGAGTACCAGCTGTGCATTAAAGATTATTTTACCATTCTCTTTGTCGGGGAAGTCTAAGGCCAAAGAACTTTGATGAGACTGGGACAGTAGTTGGCGGTTGGAACTTTTGTAACTACCAAGCACTTGATCCTATTAGACTTTTGTCGACTAAGCCTGAAATCCCGATTTATCGGTCTCATTCCGGCTCCCGCTGATCGCTTCGTATTCGGATCTCCGACCCACCTCCCACAACTTTTCTTTACCATCCACATCGATGACCTTCTCGGGTGCTCTGGTATGTGATTTGTCAAATACGAGGTGCACTCTGAACCTACATCACGCCCAGACGCTAACGGATCTCAACGACTTTATCACACCATCACAAGCATGCATCAAACCAGTCGAGCAACTCAATGCCCCAGAAATTGTCAAAGAGGCAGGCTCCGCTTCTGTACGCATCTCTCTCCATTCTCCGTTCATAGCCGTTGAACCCCCTTTCAGACGGAAATTCGAGTCGACGCATCCGGATCTTACTATGAAGTAGCGTCCACCCCCTCGGTACAGGGCGCATTTGCATCTACGTCGACACCACCAGAGCGCAAATTACAGCAGGCACAGATTAGTCTCAACGATTGCCTTGCGTGCAGGCACGTCTCTATCGGCATTCCAATGTTCCGTGCGCCCTAACGTAAAAGTTCCAAAGTGGATGCATCACGTCGGCCGAATCAGTCCTAATCACACTGCAGTCACACACCGAGGTGCTCCATTTTCTCGAGGGAAACTCGCCCCCGCGATCACCGGGACACAAGCTACCGGTGATATCGATCGCGCCGCAGAGTCTGGCGTCGCTGTCGACAACGTTGTCGTCCAGTTCAAGTGCGCCTGTTGGACTGAAACAGGTCATGCGGCGGGTGACGGCGTTTTGCACGCAGGTACTTGGTTTCGAACATGTCTACGACACGACGTTTGCACGGCATATATCCCTGCTAGAGCATGTACGCGAATTTTGGGAACGTAAGCGGGATGGGAAGCTACCGATGTTGGCGAGCGCATGTCCTGGATGGGTATGCTACGCCGAAAAGACGCACTCGGAAATGCTGCCGTTTATCTCTCGAACAAAGAGTCCCCAGCAAGTGATGGGGACGTTGGTCAAGTCATGGTTAGCGAGCCGTTGGGGGAAGCAGTGTGTATTGACACCCATCACAGCTTGGCTGTTGGCTGACATTTACAGACCTGATCAGATGTATCACGTTGCTGTGATGCCCTGCTATGACAAAAAACTAGAAGCATCGCGTCAAGACTTTTACAACGACGTATATTCGACGCGGGACGTCGACTGTGTCATCACGACGGGGGAATTGGAGTTGCTGATGCACGAAAAGGGCTGGGATCTATCTCTACCGGTCCCAGGAGAGGACGATGCACCAAAACTAGAAGAAATGCCCGAGCTGTTGCATCACCCTGGCACGAGTTCGGGTTCCTACCTCCAATGGCTCATGTCTGCGGTCAGACAAGCATCATCAGAGCCACTGGATGTCAGCATGAAAACGATACGGACATCTGATTACGAGGAGTACACGTTGTACAAACAGAGCAATGGCGAAGTCGTGTTCAAGGGTGCCAAGTGCTACGGGTTCCGGAATTTACAGAACGTGGTGAGGAAGGTCGGAAAAGAGGCTGGAGTCCAGGTTGGAAGGGGTGCTGCAGGACGGATGGCTGGGGTGCGGATGAGGGCGAAGAAGGGCGGGAATGTGGATGAGAAGGGATACGATTACGTGGAAGTGATGGCTTGTCCGGGTGGGTGCGTGAACGGGGGAGGACAGCTGGGCCCGATTGGGAAAGTAGCCGCGCGGACAGAGGACGAGGAAGGGTATGAGAGGAGCTGGGAGGCAAACGGGGTTTCAATGTCGGCTGGTGAGACGGGGACATCGATCTCGCAGGGACCAAAATGGGGGAACCGAGAGTGGACGAAAGAGGTTGAAAAGGCGTACTGGAATGGATTAGCAATGCCGGGGGGATCGGGGGTAGTGGGCTCAGATGAGATGGATCATGTCGCAGTCGGGGTGTTGGTAGACATGTGTCGACCGGTGGAAGCGGGCCGGAGAGGGTGGGGTGACGATATGGACAGCGGGGCAGAAGCACGGCGACGGGAGCTATTTCGGACTCAATACCGGGCTGTTGTGAGTGAGGTCATCGGATTGGCTGTCAAGTGGTAATAACTACGTCATGGTCACCGACTTTTTACATACAAATGGTGTACTAATACAACAATAAATGCGACCGATCGCAAGGATGGATAGCGACAATAGTAGCTCTAAGTTATTTAATTGAAATAGATGCGGAATATGCAATATTCATCGACGATGTTGGGCGCCGTCTTTAAACCAGTACTTGCACGACGGACAGTACTCGGGAGTCGTAAGCGTGATGGTTTCCTTTGAGTCGGGACCTAGGTACTGAGAAAGGATGAGGATGGGGAGTGGCACGATTGGGTGAACGTACCCTCTCACAGTGGGAATCGGAACAGTTGCGGGGGTGGCGATTGGAGTGAACACAGTATGGGCTCCCACAGTCAATTTTCCGGACCTTGCGGGTCTGAAGGGGTTCGGAACATGCATTCCGGTGTTTGAGCATGGGTACTCACCGCTATGTAGTGCTGTAGAGGAATGAGCGGAAGTAGAGAAAAAGCAGGGGCGTGAGACACTTACCCCGCAACCATACTTGGTTCCTTCGCTGGTAGAAAGACGGGGTTAGGTGGTATTAAGGAAGCCAATGGTGAGACGCACGTTTCGAGGTTACACATGTTGGTGGCGGGGATGGGGAGGGGAGAAGAGGATGTGGGGAATGGGTGACAGCGGGACTTGCTTATAAGCGGTTCGGGGTGGGGGAAGGGTTAAGGACAGTGGTGACGGAAACCTGCTCGCAGTCACAAGACCATAAGAAAACGATCGGACACGATAGGCAAGAAATCAGACGAGTTAGACTTTGGTGTTGCGAGATTCCCGGTGTTGTGCTTTGTTTGTCTACCCGAATTACCTGCCGTTCATGGCTGCCCCTGCCACATCCGCGCATGTCCACTCCACCCATCTCATCTTATCCCACAACCCGTTCACGCACACTCCTCTTCATATCTTACCGCGACTCTAGAGCTCGCGACTCCCGTTTCTCCCGCTCCTACGACGACCCCTACCAGCCCAACGACGAGCATGACCTCCTCATAACCTCCACTCTCAGACACTCCACACTCGACGCCCATCTCCCTCCCAAATGGTATTCTCTCGCGCATACACTCAGTATTTCTCGTCTCTCACGCGTCTCAGGGTCGATCTCTCAGACCAGGTCGAGGAACTACTCGCCAGGGCCCACACTAAAAGTACGTGTCTCATCCGCTCTCTCTCCTCGCGTGCACCGACCACACGGTCAAGTCGCCCCCCTCGAAAAGCTTCATGCAAAGCATGTTCTCCCTGGTTTCGCGGACCGGTCAGCTGAGGAGAAAGAGATAGAAGCAGCGACCATAGACATAACAAGAGTATATCAGTGTTGTTTTCTTGACATGTACTCCCGTTTTATTCTCTTGCATACTAGGATCTTCGGCAGTGTCACACTCTGATACAGCGCATCGGCGCTGACCAGGACCATACCTTTCCACCTTCAAGTCGGAATCAACACGAGGCCCTTGCAGCCAAAAACGTCCAACGTGGCCTTGCTGCTAGGGTACAAGAACTCAGCTCATCTTTCCGCAAGAAGCAGCGTGTCTACATGGAACGTGAGCGGCCCCGACAATTCACATCTTTCATATCTTTACCCTCTACCAGGTCTTCAAGGACATGCCATCAAAAACCAAGACCTTCTTATTGCCTCGGGTACGATCTCGTCCAAAGGTTCCGAAGGCTTGACAGCAGCCGACGAGGATGTCCAGGCTGCAGTGAGTAACCACTGTTTGCATCACCTCATGTACGTTAACCCACCTCGTGTTTCAGCAAGCACAGATCCACGAAACCGATCAGATGGACGACATCCAGCTTCGAGATCGCGAGCTAACGGAAATTGCCAACTCCATCGCTTCCTTGGCTGAACTTTTTAAAGACTTGTCTATTCTTGTCATCGATCAAGGGACTCTCTTAGACAGTGTTGAATACAATATCGAGCAAACTGCCGTCCATGTCTCCGAGGCAGTCAAGGAGCTCGACGTTGCCACACGGTATGCTCCATCCCTTGACTCCCCCGCGTCATGTCCACATAAATTTATCAATCCGACAGGTACCAGAAAAATACTGGTCGTCGCAAAATTATTTTTCTCCTTCTGCTCATCATCTTTGGATTAATTATTGTCCTTATTTTCAAACCTCGCCGTCATACATCATCTACAGTTACGCCCTCGGACACACCGCCTTCTTCGGATAATCTTGTACCAGTACATCTGTATCCACGGATACCTTGATCAGAGAACTTGGTAGAGACACACCCCAGCGTCTTGACAGACATGATTCTGATTGGTGCCCTTGAACGGGATTCGTCACGACGCCTTCTTTGACATCAATCCCATAACGATCTATGGCCAAAGGGTAAGGCTTCTCGGTGACGACACTGCAAAGCTAGTCCATATTCGTACCGAGCGCTTCGACCACGTTGCACTGAGCATTCTATATAGGGACCTTTTGTTCATCGATAAAGCTGTTTCGTCTGCTGGTATTATCCAGGGAACTGGGTCAGTCTGGTTGGCAGCTGATCAGTGCCAGGACTTGACAGGAAAAAAGGGTACCGCATATTTCATGTCTCCTTGATCATCATCAACGCGAGCCCCGAACTCTCTTTTTGCCTCGTTGCACCACACACGGGGTCTATTCTCACCATCCGTATATGCTTGTCAAAGTGATATGCTGGTAGTCATGCACCATTGAAAGAGACTACACCTCATGCAAATCCTACTCTGCTGATCGGTCAGCCAGAAAACAGCCATCTCTTCTCGATTTTTTTCTCGAAAATTCGAGCAAGAACGTTTGCTTGACCTCTTTTCTAGTTGACAACGAGACATTGAGGTGTCCATTTCAAACCCAGTTTCCTGTCACCGCGCGGGGGTCATTTCACTTTTGGACATTTGCCTTGTGGCAAATTTGTCAACTCAAATCAGTTGGCGCATTTCTCTTTCCTTTTCTTCGCTTTCGACGAGCACGGGATCAAACGTGCCTGGGTTTGTCGCGCATTAAGGGCCGACCGTGACGACGTCGTGCCGCTTTTGATCAATACGTCGTCCCCGTTGAATTCGAAATCTCAACATACCCGGGCGTAGATGTTGGCATGAACGTGCCTTCGACCCGAGCTCGATGCTCACCTCGAGGTGATCCACTTCCTGGACGTCTCTCGAGGATACAAAACAAACAGCAAGAAAGGTATTTCTCCGAATCGGAAACGCTTGCTAATCAGGGTATTTGGCACGACGCAAGGCCGCGTTGCACAGATACAGATAAGATTTCAAACATGACGTGAAACACCGACGTGACCGTCCATCTTTCATAATTTCGAATTTCAATCCCAACACTCTAAATGCAGTACATGCGGGTCGGAACAGGGGAGAGAGACAACCTGGCTGATCGGGATGACGAGCCCGCACCACCGGATATGGTTGAAAGAGGGCAACAAGGCCAACTCGAAGGACATGCGTTTGGGGCCAAACCCCGAAGACGTCAACGTTCAGTCAAGGCAGATGGGTCGGTATCTTTTTCTTGACTTTCTATTTCCAGACGTTCGCCGATCGGACGACGGGAGTGCCGACCATGCGGGATGGACGAACAGCATTTCCGAACCCGTGACTGGCACCTTGGGCCTCGTGTCAGTGGTACAAGGTCAAGGTTTCCTTTCGAGCCCTGTGGCGAACATGCACATCGCACATCGACGACGGGTAATTAGACCCGCTGGTCGGGAGCTCGGTGCTTGTTGCCCTGGGCCGCCTGGATGAGGAAGGGGCTCTTGCTCATCTTGATGCGATCTTCATCCGACCGTGTCAAATACAGACAGAGGAGATGACAGATTCTACTCCGCAGAAATCTCAGACATGCAAGGACATGCAAGCGGTGGGTGAGATGTATTCTGCGAACGCTTCCTGCTCCATGATCAAATAGGTCCATGCGCTGGGCTGGGATGAACACTCACTCCCTACTGTGATATCCCCGATGCTGGATTCCAAAAGAAAAAAGAAAGATGAATTGTGAGTTGTACCTTGATCGGACATGTCGAGCTCGTTTGCAGACCTCGAGCGATATCTGTCAACGTGTCGTCGCACCTCTGCCCAGAGGGGAAAGCACCTGCGAGTCCACCCCCGTCACCTTTCCGCGGTGTCCAGGGAGAGACGGTATGCGATCAGCGCGCGTACATGCAGGTAACGTCGTGTCTTTTGAACGGATCTTCAATGACAGGTTTGATAGCCCAACAGATGGACTGTGCAGTGACGAGGTTTTTGATGCCAATGCCGTCGTCGTGCGGCATCCACAAGCCGGATCGTTGGTACGTGCTGAACTCGAATGTGATGGGCGATGTGAATGAATTCCACAAGGTGTGGCAGACACTCGTATGTCGTCGCGCTGACGCCCTCCAACCGTGACTCATTTCGAGAGGCGAGACGATAACGAGCGTGAACGAACACAGATTGACTTCCGAGTCGTGTCATCTTCGATGCTAACCACGAAGGGTTATCAATGCCCGCGATAAAGTGCTGTTCATCCCCGTGCTTTCACCAGGCGTACCGCGTACGACTCTGACGACGAGATAGACTGCATGTTCGACTTTTTCCATACAGCCAATGAGGCTGCACTGTACCCCGCATACAGTCGATTGTCGCTAAATCCAATCAAAATACGATCGTTACACAGCAGTTTGGCGTCAACTCGAATCAGCGGTGGGGCGCCACTCACGGAAAGGTATTCGTTCGATTCCATGGAGTGATGTCACTGTTATCCATGTTCACCCGCACGGGCCGCACCTTTCCGCATCTGAAACACCACTGTTAGCATCAGGCACGGTCTTGATAGCCCTGGTCTCTGGGTAGCCGAGTAGCGCAGGCGAAACCCGCGGTCTCGTGAACCATCGTCATCCATTTCGCCAGTGAATGGACAGCTTTGTTACAGTCGACTCTCACATAAGCGATACCCCTCGGGACATGCCCAAGGGTATACACTATGAGAGAGTATACGTTCCCTGAGAGGTCGGCTTGCCGAGACAAAGTAGTCGAATTTTTGAGTAGTATTGGGAACGATAATATGTAGAGTAGTATGAGGCTATGTACGTATGAAATAATCAGTAACCTTGCTGTTCACTGCGTTCCGCATCCGGCGACTTGTGTCCTCTGTTTCAACATGCGTAACATACATTCGAACTCCCGTCCAAAATCATCATCAAGCTCGTTGACGACATCCTGCAGCACAAGCACTGCCTCAAGCGTTTCTCTCTGGGTACGACGTGGCTTCGACGGGTCAACATCCATGGCACTGCAATCCTTTTCATCGACCTCCGAATCACTCTTTTCCCGTGCCGTGCGTGCGTCCATAACGGACTGGTAGATGTCCTCATCCGTCGCATCAAATGTTGTGTATCTCTGTGTCCGAGTTGAGGAGCTCGGAAATGCTCATCCGGTTCGAGGGCTGAAGAATACCTGTCGCCTCCAAGTTGTCTAGAGCACTTTTGAGAAGGCTTTCGCGTTGCTTTGTGTGATGTTGACGTGTCCGGGGAACGCCAAGGACGTCAGCGTACGTATACGAACCCGGTACAGGTAGTGTTCCGTTCCGGAAACTATATGGCGGGGTTGATGCGAAGCTACTGTACGTATATACTTGTTCATTGACAACACTTGGATGAGTGCGCCCAAACTTGGTTCAAATCAGCGTTTCCACCTGACACCTGGCAGGACGTACACATTTACATAGTGGGAATAATTGACTTATCGAAGTGGCTTACTTGTCCCTTGCTATCCCTCACGGTGGAGCCACCGGAGCTTGATGGAAGATGCTCCTTGGCGTTAGCTATGCATCACGAAAGGCAAGCACATATCGTGACCGCTTCATCACCAGCCACTCAGTGCTACACAGCAATGCTGGCGTGCCGAGCAACCTGTATCCTTGTTTACGTGGCTTGTACCACTCTCCTCGGATATTGAAGGCGCGTGTACTATTACATTGTGACGAATTGGTCGTTCGCCTACAGTAGACCAGAGCTCTTGGTCCTTTGTTGGTATGTATGTCTATATCAAACTGACGCGAAGATGTCTCTACATGCCGTGGGTGGATGTGACGGCAGTGAACATTCTGCTCACGCATCTCCTTTGCAAAGGAAACCTAAATATTTGCAACAAAGATATTGCTTGCGAGGGAAGGAAGAAGAGCCTGAGTCACGGTGATGTGGCAGCCAATGGTGAGGACTACGACAAGAACAGCTACTAGGCTTCTATCCTGAGTGAACGGCGGCGGAGACTGGGAGAAGCAGCTCGAATCTATGTCGTAGATTGGGTGGGTGTATGGAAGTCAGGTCCTGCCACCGATCATTGGCAGCACTCTTTGGTATGAGAATGAGCAGACCTTCAAATCTTCGGAGAACTGGTCGAGTTGGTTGCGAGATGAAAGCGAAAAAGTAGGACGAGGTCTAAACCTGGGAGAGAAGATAGTGCCAGGAGTCTCGGCAGCACACCATCTCGTTGATAACAGGTGACGGACAGAAAGCTGAGAGTCGTCCAGCCAGAAGAGTCCGGACCTAAGGCGACAATTGTAGGATCGCTTAAAAAGTGAAACAACTCAAGGGTCAGCTAGTCAATCACGGGGACATCAAAGTTCTGGCCATCAGTCGCTCACGAAGGAGGTATTATATTACTAGTAGTTTGTAGTACATGCGGTATAACCGAGGCGGTATGATGTCAGATATATACGCAGGAGACAATACGGTCATAGATACCTCGACAGCAATATGCACTAGTTAACGTTAACCTGGAAGAGACTCATGCCAACGCACCCTGCATTTTTACAAGTATGAGCATCCGCCACATCAAGATATATGGAATTTCGACGAACCATAGGGTCCCAGGCTGGGAGGACAACTGGATTGCCCGCTTCAAACACCTTGACAAGGTCTTTCGGTGCAAACGATTTGTGCACTACAACCTGATACACGAACCTGATTGGGCGTCGCATCAGGGCACCCTAATTGTGGGACAACACGGGATACGTACTCATCGAACCACTTCTCGCTCATAACCATGAAACCTTTGTGGCCGCTGTCATCGCCCCATGAGTTTTCAACCTTGAAACGAACCGGGCGTCCAGTCTTATCGTCAACGTGTACACCACTGATGACCATGGCGTGCGTCATGGCTGACTCGTTGGTCTGCAAGCGTTCGGCCTTGGTCAACGCGAGAGTAATGTTGAACGCTTGCTAAAGTTATTCGTGCATCAGCATCGACCATAGCTGCAAAGCATTTGACTGACCTCATACTGGTGATAAGCAGTGTCCATGATGCCAACATCTTTCACCGAGGACGAGAATTGACCAACGTCGCAGCCAAAGAAGACTGGTTGGCCAGCTTTGATCGTCCGGACGACTGCGGCTTTGAGTTCATCGCTCGTCGTGTTAACGTCTGGATAGGGTCAACTCCAAGTGTACATAAGGGAACGCGACGCTCACAAAGCACAGGACGACCACCCCAGATGTTACCAAGCTTGTCGACGGTATAGAGCTTATCGTAGTCATTTCTGGGGTCGTTGATGAGCGAGAAGCACTCAGAAGGCTAGATGGACGTGGTAACAGTTTCTCGCAAAGACAAAGCAAGACGGCGACTAACTGGGTACTTGGTAGTAAATGCACGATAGAATTCAGTAGGTGTGCCCTCCCACTTGCAACATTTCCCTTCTTCGTTGTAATATTCCCAGGTGAATGGGACATCGGGTCTCGGCGGGACACCAAGGGTCGCGGACATAATGGTGTAAACTTCTTGCATGAGGCCTTCTTTCTTCGCGCGAAGGGCAGCTTGTACTTGTTCGGACGACAAGGTCGCATCAGTGCGAAGGGAGCCAGAAAGAGCACGAAGCGTGAGCGCATGCTCGCGAAGTTTGGTCTTCAAGAGGGTATTGAGGGGACTAGATGCACCAGAGTGCAACGACTCGGGGTATACAGCTTGGGGAACAATGCCATATGTCTGAGAATTACCAGGGACGTGAGATAGATACCCCGGGGCGGCTATTTACTAACCTCGAGGATGTTTACGACCATATCCCACTGACCACCATCACTGATGAGGTCGTCCGCAAGAAAGTTCACAAGCCGGTCGTCAACTGGAAGGTCAGCATTCTCGATGGACAGCTCAAGGTAGTAGTTGGATTTGTTGAGCTTATCCCAGAAGAAGAGATACGACTGTAAAGGCACCCTCTGAGTTGAGACCGTGTGAGAGATAGTAAGAACTTTGACTGACTTGGGAACACTGGAAGTCATTGAGCTTGAGCTTCTTCATGACCTCATATCTGATGACGTTGGTCGTCGCGAAGAGCCAGCAACGGCCACTTGACTTCTGATTGGTAACGGGCCCGGTCTTGAGATCAACTTCGGTGTTGAAGACATGAGGAATAGCAATCTGGGCTTCCCGGGAAGTCAGGGTGGTCTTTATATTGCTATGGGCCAAGATAGTGCGGGCTAGCTGAATCTTTGGATCTGCAGCTGCAGTGGATTCCCAGGTTTCGATGTTGGCAAGCTGGATGGTACCATTGCCAGACTTGGGTACCGACAAGTCTGCCGATCGGACATTGTTAGAGAGAGCCTTTTCGTCAAAGGACCTATTGGCACGGTCGGCAGATTTGATAGACTGGGGAACGACTTTGGAGCTTGCGGAACCCATTGTGTGGATGGAAGGGAGAAGTAGCGGTGGGTATGGCACTACTTCGGACCCGCTCATTTATATACATGCGCGTCTTGTGCTCCTTATCTCCAGTCTCAGGCTATCACACTAACGCTACATGTGACCCCGTTTCGCACGAAATCTGTACGTTGACTCCACCCCGTACTGTGTGCACCATGATTCACAGACTCATCAGGCTTGCAAGTGGATAGCGTCGAACATGGCATTGACGATTGGTCATTGCGCGAGATCGTCGCACGATCTTTCCGACGGAATAGACACCGGAGGTCTGCCGTTTACCCCCATACAGTTAACTTCGTCACCGTTTACGAACCACAATGGCATTCTAGAAGAAGCTGTGTCGAGAAATACAACTCTCCTTCTGCAGAGGACAGATTAGATCGACCTCTGTCTTCTTTTCATGCGTTCTCCGTTTCAGGTGCCCTGCAGCTCGTTGCATATATGGAACCTTCTCTCTACAGCTTGCACACCGTCAGTTGCGGTGACATAATTCCTGCAACGGCAATGAACGTCATTGTCAATAAATAACGATAATTAATGGGACACACCATGCATGAAGAGTCGCCCTCTCTCCGCATCATACACGGCGGAGGTGCTTCCAGACGCCAACTCCCCCGAATCCTCAAACACCTTTGAAAACGGATCAGGTGAATCCCCTTCGCAGATCACAGGCGACTCATTCATGTACCTTGTCAATGTTGTACTTTTTTCCGTAGAAAGAATCGAGGCCACGGTTGACTGTGATCCTCAATGCAGAGGAGGCCACCAACGCAGAGGGGTCATTAATTTGTCGTGTGACCATACCAAGGGCATCAGATAGTCCTTGATGGGGGCTTATTCATGCTATTCTATGGTATGGGCAAAGGTACCCTACCTGCAGCCCAGAGTGCTCCGTGGGCATCAATGGCCAAGTTATCCAGTCCCCGATCTAGAGACAGATGGAAAGTCAAATATGTAACAATTTGAAGCGGAACTCGAACCGGTCTTGATGGTCTCCGTGAAAGCGAGAGTATTGTCCGAGAGTTGTTCTAGAACTGTGACATCCCCAAGGACACAGTCCGCGACATAGAGTGTGTCATTACCGGGATTGGACCCTCTAACTATACCATTACTGGCATGCAGTCCAGTGTAAGCAAACTTGCAGCCCTGATCCGCGTGGCAGAAACCAACTGATGTGTCGTGGGTCAGTGCCAGTAAACTTAGAATCCTTCCCTTTAAGAGGTGAGTCAGACTTGGGGCTGAGTGACAGAGAGTATGAGAGCATACAACGCCAACTCTAAGTTTGTGATCGTTGGTGAAATATATGCTTTTTCCGTCTGGGGATCCCACGACGTCATTGGGGGTAACAATAACATTAGGGTCCTGGAAAGTCCTGACGTGCTCGAGTGTGTTGCTCCCTATGCGGGTCTTGAAGACTTCAATGACGGAGTCGGTACCAACTCTGCGTGCGTCTCCTGACTCAGGTTCCCTGTGGTTGACGAGATACACGTAAAGGGTAGAGCGGTCATCGGAAGCGGGCACGACATCCATGCCATGCATAGAAATTCCACGAGGGAAGAGGTGTCCGGAAAAGGACAGGAAGTTGATGGCATCGGTGTAGGCATCATAAGTGGCGACATAATCTAATTGAGACCTTCCGGATACGTTTAATCGACCTAAGGTAGGCGTCCAGTGCATGCGGCTGTGTGGCGTGGAGCACGCAAGATAAATGAGGCCGCTGGGCTGATGAAGCACAAGTTCTAAGGCGCGAGGGTGAGTGTACAGCAAGGCGGCTGCAGTTCGAATAAGAAACATTGCGCTCACTCTCGCATGCCTGGAGTTGCGGTACGACCTTGCAATTGCGGTTCCCTACGGGATGGATGGTCCTGCCCACGCCACCTGCAGACAGTGCGGGGCGTAAGTGAATATAGAACGCAGTCAGGAGGGCGACGAAGAGAACTGCGAGGGCGCTGAGGAATTTGCACATGCTTTCCAAACTCAACAATTGAGGAGTGCTAGTGATGGATGATCGTTCCTGATTACATACTAGGAATGTCGACTTTGGCGAGCTGTCTGGGGCTTGACAGCGGGTTATGTATCGGAAGTACATATGGTACATTACAATAATCCACCCATTACCCTGATCATAATGATCTCGCACGTGTACAACTTTTTCTTTCCAAGCTTCTTCCTCGCTACAATGGCCAACGACGAGCTCTTGCAAGTCCGTTTTTTTTTACCTCCCACTTTGAACCACACAGACTCGCTAAAAATTACAGGTGTCTCCCCCGACTATAGCCTATATGTGTCTGGGCGGATTCGTTGTCTTGGTATGATTTCCTGCCTGCGTTTCTCTCATGCATGACTAACACATTCATGCAGTTTTCCCTTGTGTCCCTATTGCTCAAGGAAACGGTTGGTTCTTATCATTTCTCCGTCTTATCAATTTCAACCAATTTCTTTTCAGCTGTACATCAATGAAGTCGTCCTAGGTACTGCATTCGGCGTAATCATTGGCCCTTACTGTGCCAATGTATTCGTTCCTCGGTCCTGGGGTGGTTCCCAAGAGAACACGATTACCCTCGAGGTCATGCGTGTTGTTCTTGCCGTTGGCTTATTCGCCGTCGGCGTGGAATTGCCCTGCGATTATATGCGAAAGCATGCCAAAAGTCTGCTCATCATGGTCGTCCCTACAATGGCTTTCGGATGGATAATCGTTTCTGGTAACGTCTCAACTTTTACATAATTACAGCATGCTTTCCTGTCCAATAGGAGTCTTGCATCTCCTCTTCCCTGCTTTGAACATGATCTCGGTGCTTTGCATCGCTGCTTGCCTCACTCCAACCGATCCAGTCACCTGCGCTGCTATCACCCGTTCGTCCCTCTTGCACATTTTAACCTTGTATTTATTGGTTCCTTCCTTAGGTGGCATATTTGCTTCTAGACACGTTCCGGTGGAGATTCGTCGGATTCTTTCGGCCGAGTCGGCGGCAAATGACGGTCTTGCATACCCCTTTCTCAGTATTGCAATCTACCTGACTATCGAAAGTTCGACCCGTGTGGCTGTCGGCAAGTGGTTCCTCATTGGATGGTTGTGTGAGCAGTTCATCTAGGAGGTCATCATCGACTTTCTCATTAGTTGCATAATGCAGACCAAGTTATCCTGGGCACCATTCTCGGCACCGTTCTAGGTGACATTCTATTCACACGGGAGAAGCACGGGGCTTACTTTCTCCAGGGTATTTGTTCTCTAAACTGATGCAAATTAGTCATCGCAAAGGCTTTGTCGATCGCGAATCGTATATCGCACAGTACTTGGCACTTGCTGTATTCACGATGGGCCTCGCCGCTTCGATCGGCGTTGATGATCTTTTGGCATCGTTTGCAGCAGGTGAGCCTTTTTTAGTCCTGCCACAGTCAAGTCACACCCTTCGATAGGTTGTGCGGTCTCATGGGATGGCCACTTCAATGACCAGACTGCAGACGATGCATTTTCATCCGTAATCGATTATGTTCTAAATTGCGGATGCTTCGTCTATATTGGTGCCTGGCTCCCATTTAAATCGTATGACTCGCCAGAACTCGGCATTACTCCTTGGCGATTGGTCGTTTTGACTCTCGCGATCCTTCTTTTCCGGCGCATCCCCCCTCTACTTCTCCTTTATAGGTGGGTGCCTGAGATTACGACTTGGAAGGAAGCACTGTTTTCTGGTCATTTTGGTATGTCAATGCGATACAGAACATCAGGATTTGACACTCACGTTCCTTAGGTCCTGTACGTATCTCTCCTTTGTTTTGGGGACGATCTCATTTCCCATTCGTAGATGGGTGTCAGCGCAGTTTTCGTTACGGCTTTAGCTCTCTCGCGCCTACCAAAACCTGCGGATCCGCCAGAAAACCAAGCGCAGTTGCTCGCAGCGACGATCGAGCCCATCGTGTCCTTCGTAGTTCTGGGGTCCATCATCGTTCGTACGTTTTCGTTTGATTCTCGTTCAGTGATCGGGGCGTCATATGTCTCTACAGACGGTCTCTCCATCCCATTCTTCAATTTGGGAAGAGAAGTGCACTCCCATTCTACCTCGCTTGCTTATACGTGGACCCGTTTGAGAACTGGGGCTACTCTTCCCGAGTGGCTGTTTCAGTTGCGGCGCACAGAAGATAATCCTGCAGCTCCGGCTGTAAATACTGACGTCGATGTTGAACATGGAAGGGAGACCAATGAAATGGCTGGGTCTGAGACTGGATCCAGGTCCGGCCAAGCGAGTAGCGGTCCTAGTGCTCTAAAAGAAGCCGCGATTATCAAGACAGAAGGCGTACAGTGACCTCCGTTGGCGAGGATAATTCTGGCAATAGGGACGGTGACAAGACCACCAGACCCATAGATGTCTGTTCCCCGTTCCTGTTATCTCCGCTGAAGATCCGCTGAAGAACCTCTTTCATGGCTTACTTCTAGGACACTGAAGCATTTGCCAGTGACACGGCGGGGGAAACAGCGGTGCAACCCAAGGTAGCACGATTCTCTGAATAACATTCACCGTGTCCATGTTGCACACGGACTAACATTATTCTACGGAATAATCATAAACATCGTAATGAACCTGGACCTTATGGTTGGCACTGGTAGTTTCCGGCCATTCGTAACGACGATGGCCATTAGCTTTCGTTACTCCCGTATCACTCCTCCAATTGTTCATGACTGTAACTCGTACCGCCATACATCGTATCACGACTTTCTCGGCCACTTGGATACTTAGAATTTACAATGTGTTATGCCCTCCGATTAGGGTGTCCGTTGTGATGTGCCGAACAAGCATAAGTGAATAACAATAAGCAGGGTATGTAGAAAGGGAAAAGATCGACCAAAGGGTGGGGAGCACATCTGAGATGTCTTCTACGTTATGAGTGATGCACGGTTTCATAGTGATTGCGTGCACGAAAAAGATGGATAGTATACGGAGGAATGAACGTGAGTGATGTGAGCGCATTGCAACCACATTATTCAAATGGATTCGTACGGCCAGCCTGTGTTGTCACCAAGACTTGAATACTGCTTCCCAAATGACGTTGTGACACAACATACCTGGTTATCACCTCCCCGATCGGGGCCCTTCGCTGCACCCACACAGCCAATCATGCCACCACCGCACCTCCCGCGTCTCTTCCGGTTCTTCTCGCGGCGGCCGAAGGACAGGTTGTGACGTCGGTTGAAGCGGCTTCGCATGTAGTACATTCTCTGGTGGGGAAGGAAGACCGAGAGGACGTGGTGATAGCTTACCCCCTGACGACCGCATGCTCGTGCATGTTCTGCTTTCAGCACTGAGACGCGTCGACGGGTCTGCCAGCACATCCGGCTGTGTTTGTGTATCCGCAAACGGGGACGGCGAACCGGGTCTCGAAGGCGTCAGCGTCCGCGCGCGCGGACGCTCCGAGGGGTGTACAAACGGGTTTTGGTTCTCGGACGAACCGGGGGTCGGTGAGACGCTGGGTCCCGTATCCAAGCTCGTGTTGCGCGAGTGCAGGAGGGAGGGTTCCGGTGAGTGGACGGCGACGTCCCCGGAGGGGACTGGTGCGGTCGATGTAGTCGAGGGGGACTGCGTACCCCTCGCGTGCGACGTCGACGGCGTCATGTAATTTGAAGGTGCGGGTGGCGCCTGGACCTACGCCGATGGTAGCGATAGAGCCACTTCGACGCGAAAGGACAAGGCTAGCGGTATGGGTGACGCTAGAGAGAAGGGAGGGGGAGGAAGTGTGATGTACGGAGTCTCGGGCTGCTTTCCGGCGTTGTCGCTCGGCAATATCCCAGCGTTTGAGGGTCTAGCCGGGATGAGTATCAGTCAACGTGAACGAGAACGGGAATGTGTATATGTACCTCTTCGACTCGTCGCGTTTCTGCCGCCTCGTCGGTCATGGGAGGATATGCTTTGTGTGTACCCACATGGTGTGGAGCGTCCTCATCATACTCGTCCTCTGATGTCTCTTTCCCCTTTCCTTTGGTATAACTGCTCGGAGACCCAGGCGAAGACCGTCGTGGACCCTGCGAGCCAAAATCATCGAGGCGGACGCTCCAGGGACGCGGGTGACTGAAAACTTCGTCAAGCAATGATGGAGAGGGCGGGAGCGAGGGGAGTACTACGGCATCGGAGCGCGGTGAGAGCGATGCGGACATTCCTCTCGCTGTCGTCGTCGTCGTCGTTGTCCGCTGGAGACCACGCGTCGAGGCGTGCTAGCAATGTGATGAGAAACCAACAAATGAAGTCGGAACTCGGCTCTACTTTGACTGCCCTCAAACCCAGTTAAGCGCACGTCCATTATTGAATTCGACCCTGTCCCACAACCGCAGTTCCAACGCGTTGAGCTATGTTTATTATGGTATATCTCCAAGTACCTAGTATAGCGCTAAGCGGGGTTCAACGCGGGTCAACAACGGGGTTAACTGAGCTCGCGTTGACTCCGGGTATACCTTATGTATGCCATAGATTAATGGCCCATAGTCAGCACCCACAGCGAGAAAAAAAGTGATCGTTCGGTGCCCCCTGGTAGGCCACTGAAATCCGTGAGTTGCTCGTCGGACGACCCGGACCCTGCCTTGGTCACTGCATGCTGCAGCAAAATTTCTGAATCGGATAAGAGACTTGATCGTGAATTTCCCTGCATCTGGTGACTATCATGTCGGAAAGCGTGGTGTTTGCGGTGTGCTAAACGGTTCGTGTGGAAAGAAACGTGTGCCTGCCGACCCCAATGCTAGACTCTAAATCTCTTCGAGAGAGAACCTGATATCGGGAGAAATCAAGGTGATAGCAGGGTTGCGGAAGGATTTTACTCTTACCCGAGTCCACTTCCGGGTAAGCCGTTCTTCTCCCAAAGCATTACCTTC
Organism: Chiua virens; assembly: GCA_019787685.1. NCBI lineage: Eukaryota > Fungi > Basidiomycota > Agaricomycetes > Boletales > Boletaceae > Chiua > Chiua virens. The sequence continues at coordinate 695,784 of JAHNUO010000003.1, forward strand.
TTGCTCTTGATGACACTCTCCAGGTCCCAATCTTGAATACTTTGTCACCAGAGTAGCCTCCCATCCCGAGCGCCCTCAGTACATCTATTTCAACACGATCTTGCTCCCGCATGCCATTGTCCGCCTCACATCTCCCCGAATACGGCACGTGTTGGGCTATCTTTATTTACGGTATGCATCCAAGTATGATGGGCATGCCACAGTCAGCGCCCACAGTGAGAAAAAAAGCGACCGTCCGGTGCCCAGGCTGCGAAATCCGCAGCTTGCTCGTCGAACGTGTATACTCCATCATTGCCAAATTAAACAATCCGGTACCTTGGTCACCACATGCTCCAGTAAATTTCCTGAACCGAATAAGGTTCCACCGTACGACGTACATTGCAACCTGCGTTGATTGTTCAAAACCTCTGGAGAATGGTTAATCACTTTGCCGAACCCGCGTCTTCCTAACGGCAATGATGGTGGAACTCATAAAACATACTTACATTGAATGTGAATGTGATACTGGGAAAATCCAGGTGCCAAGATTGAATTCTATGAAGATGATGCGATGTTGCTGGCCAAGGATGAACCACATGAATGGGAAGTGTGTACGATGTAGATCCCTTCGAGAGATAGAACCTGATATCGGGTAGCAGGGTCGCGGGAGAATTCTGCTCCTACCCGAGTCCACTTCCGGGGACCCATACTTGACTTTTCAATTTTGAAGTACATCTGACTCGGTCCAAAATACTTGAGTGGCATAAAAAGCATCTATAACACTGTCCTCGTAGAATGACAGAAAGCTGATGAAACCTACACACGACGGAATAGATTAACGAACGGCATCTCACCCTTGAGAATAGGGCTGGAGTTAGGCAGGCCAAGTCGCTCCAGAGTACATACAGCACTGGTGCTTTGAATGTGCGATACGACATTGAAAGGAGTCTCTCGTAGGGTTATCATTTATACGCGTGCCAACGTCCCTGGTAGAATAGTGTTGACCAAAGACGTAGTGTAGAACGATTCCCCAACTTGAACTCGAGATTCGTCTCGAACGTAAAATGAAGAATGGATTGTGCTGGGGAGGTTATGTGAGTGAATCTCGTTGCAATAGACCCAAATGATCAATTAGATCAGCGAGTGCCGACACCGACGAGGAGGCGGCAAGAAATCAAACAAGTGCGAATTGAAGATAAGGTAAATGTAACGTGGTGATCGTGGAGGTGAGCAAGGTGGACACGTCCGGCAACTACATAAGTAGGTACATAATGGCCAAGTCGCGTTCTTTTTGGTAAAATTAACCCCAGTACCACATACTCTAGTACTACCTGCCACATCCTGGACAACAGTGCACCACATCGTGAACAAACACGTCACATTCCGTGCAGAAATCATGATTGCAATTAGGGCATCGATACCTCCCCAGCGGGCTGATACCCTCCGAGGCTGGCGCAGTGGACGGTGTCGTTGGAAACGCTCGCCCGCATGCATGACACATCCCAGCGCGTTCTCCCACTGGCACTTCCTCCAACATCCTATAAACCCTGTTCAACAAAGCCATTCAAGTAGACTCATCATAGATTTGCTTACACAGCTTGATACGGGTTGACGGGAAACAAGTGATGATAACTCCGTGCAAGATGCGGAGAACTCACGATCATCAACCCGCAAATGTCGCAGTCCGTCGGCACGTCGCACACTTTGGCCATGCATCGCGGACAGAGAAATCCCTCGCTCTTCATGTCCGAGTGACATACGCAAAGGCTCGGTGGCGACGAGTCGGGGAGGCGTGTCGGGAAACCCATCATCATCAAGTCCGCGGCAGGGTTCGCACCGCCTCCACCACCGACACGGGATACAGCTCGTTGGGCTGGTGGGGGAACGAGCTCGAACAGTAGATCCTTAAAATGGCCCTCATTCATTGCCACACCAAATTGGCCTGTCACTTTGTAAGAGGTGAAAAGTGGTTTTCCGACGCATCGACCTACCGCCTGTTTTGTCGCACATCTCTCTGCAGATCTTCATCTCAGCCGCCAACGCGACTACAGATATGCGGATTTTGTTCCTCACACAGGCGTCGAGCGTATCGTGAATGTTCCCCGGGTCACAAGTCGTTAACGAGCCAAAGATAATGAGAATTTCACGCGATGAATGAGTGGGAAGGTGACTGCGGCCTTCAGCATTCAGAAGAAAGCAGCAATGAATCACGCTGACCTCATACTACTTCGTGCCATCTCGATAGCGTTCTGTAAGCTCGGCTCGCCAGCAGGTTCCAATTTCGTACGATCACTGAGTGACTTGAGCACATCCTGTGGATTGCCTATAAAGAGTGAGCGGAAATGCCACAACTACGGTCACGATCCTACCAGACATTTCACCGACACGTTCACCGACACCACCGCGCATACCAACGATGCCGATCTGACCGAGTGGATTCTGGTCGAACCACTCCACAACAAACTCGCGGGCGTACTGTAGGGACAGGTCGAACCGAGTAGGACGCATGTCGCGGTCCATCATGGCCGCGGAAAGATCGAGTAGCAGGACGAGATGTCGGATAATGGTGCGTCGAATTGCCGCAGCTGGCGCAAGTAGTCTAACGACCACAGTGAGGAACGCGGATGAGATGCAATACGATGAAAGTGGATGCACCGTCGTCGTCTACTCCTCGCCATCAAGTCCTCGACCGCCCCTTGCAAGCTACCGGTCTCATCCTCCTGCACAGTGTCCCATGAACGCGTATAAGAGGCTTCCCATGTATAGGCTTGCTGAATACACAGGTCAGATGAAAGCTCAGAGGTAACATGAAAATGAAGACGTACATCCTTTGCTTTTCCCTTTCCCTTGTCTTTCTTGCGCTTGTCTGCTACCTTACTTTTCCCTTTACCCCGGGTGCGGACTTCGTCATTCCCCGGTAAGGATATGTCAGAATCCGAGTCTACATCCATATAGTTTGGGTCGGTTCGTCTTTGGGGCGCCATCACAAGCGCCTCGTCTCTCCTCTGCAAAAGTTTGAGATGAGATGAGTAACTGGCAGCGGCAATATCTAAATGGAATATCCGTACACTACTATTTTTAGCTATACAAGGAGGGCCTCAAGTTCCCCCTTACGGCCGACGATGATGATTATTTATTCAGAACTGTTACTCTCCAACTACACGAATTTTACATATCTCTATGATTTCCAGGCGCTCAGAAAGGATCATTTTCAAGACCACAGCAAAACCCGAGGTCATGCGATACGTGATATGTTTGAATCCCTTCAAGAGACTCATTCAAAGTTCGACATGTCGCAATGAGGGACGCCTCGACGATGTGGGCAAAAACATTAATTCGTTGCTGAAGGACCCAACGCTAGGGCGTTATACGGTGACTATGTTGGGCTGCCAGTGGGACCTCTCTATTCTGTTTGCCTGTACAACCTTGCGCATCTAGGAAGAAGACGATCTTGCTAGCCACCTGGACCTCTCCGTTGTGGATTCTGTCCACTCTTGCTACGATGATATATGCATATTGCATCACTTATGCACATTCCAGGCAATTGGACTACCCTGGGTCCCATTGCATACTTGTCTGGTATATGGGCTCAGCCCCTTCCAGTCCTGGCATATGCAATCTGTGTCTGGTTAGTAGACGCTATGTTGGTGAGTGCGAGAGATTTGAGAGCTTGCGCTGTCTAACTTCCTGGAGGCTTGTCATTTTTTGTCATGGGGTTGATACTCTCACCCGCCACTTCATTCTTTCATTTGCCTTTTTGCTTTATGTTAGTGTAGTCGGTAAGTCTCTTCAAAACTTGGTTTCGGCAGCATTAATATCTTCTTAAAGGTGCCAGGAGCCTGCTATTGGAAATGTACAGTTTCGGGCCAGTGGGCTATTTTCAACTTCTTCCAGGAAGGAAAGCCGGTTTTGCCCTATCTATGACATTGTCACGTCGTTCATCTCTCAATACATCTTCTGTTGTTCAGGAGGCTGCTCGAGTGAACTCCAGGTGCTTATATTCAGATTACCCGCTTATTGTTGAATGACTTAGTGTGCGAAGGGCGTGAGCAAGCTCGAGTGTCTCCATACACAAGCATTTCAGCGATACTTGTAGAGTTGTCCACTCTCTATGCAACTGTTGTCGCTTGCCTTTATCATTGTATATGCACTGGGCGACCCAAGTCAGTCTATCCTGTTGGTGTCACTTTGTAGTATTCAGGTTCAGTTGATCTTCTTCCACGAAAATTCCCCTGACAATTCCAAACGTCAGGTCATTGCCCTAATTCTCGTTGTGTGCAGGATATCAAAAGGAAAAGTTAGGAGCGGCCGATGACCGCAAGATCAACACTCACACACATGTCATTCACTGAACCTGAGGATCATAGTAGATTAGAGGAACTGTTGTGAGCGCAAATCAGCTTATAGTGAATGATAAGCATTACTACGTAGCATGGCAACCTATAGCAGTTAAGCCTCTAACGGACACGGTACGGTCGGCCTCAGATATCTGGAATTTGCGGCATAATACCTCCACTTGGATCAACTAAGAGCCACGAACAATGATCCAACTCAGAAGAAATAGCAAAGACGCAAACGCGGGCGGCGTCCCGGCTTAGTTTCCCCGTTGGATGATATCGCTCTACAAGTTCTCCGCCCACATCGAGTAACTATCTTCTTGTTCGAACTTCTGCAGCTGCCGGCTCAAGTCTCAACACGGGCATCTTCAGATCTAGTGAGGGGCACTACTGTAGAGTCCGGACTCCGACGGAACGTTTCGTGCATATCCTCGGGATCAGTGGTTGTATCCTGGCAATCCGTTCCCTCTCCTTCCCAGTTCACATCGTCAATATCAGAAAGGATCACCGAAGACCGCAGTTTCAAAGGAGTCGTGTGATGCATGATGCATGATGCATGACGACTCGCTGGCGTTCAACAAATTCCTTGACATTTCACTGCGGTAGTGACATGTCCTAATGGGGAGACAAATCTCGGACAAACCCATATGTTTATCCTGGACAACGTGGGCGAAACTTGCTCAGCCTGAGTGGAGTGTACCTTGCTGATGAACCCAACTCTAGATAATGCTTAACGCCGGTGCACAGCTGACATTTTGAGCATGGCAATGGCAATGGCCATCGCCCTTCAAGTATAGAGAGCCGATAGTGCGGATTCATCCCAAGACATAGGGCGCTATCAGGTGGACTGCACTTGGCATTCACCTTCAATGTCGGCATCCGATGTCGTGAGCGCTGCGGGTACTACCATCCCTGCTAGCATCTTCGTTTCGGGTATCTCTTGGGGCTTCACGACTTCTCTCTATTCTGTTTGCACGCACAACCTTGCGCGTAACCTCCGTTCAACCAAAGCTAGGAAGAAGACATTCTTGCTGATTGCCTGGATTTCTTTACTATGGACTTTATCCAGTCTCTCTACGATGATATATGCATATTACAATATCTATGCGTATTCCTGGGAATTGGAATACCCTGGAGGGCCGGTAGTCTACCTGGCTGATATATGGAATCAGCCGCTTCCGGTCCTGGCGTACGCAACTAATATCTGTACAATGTGGCTAGCAGACGCTATATTGGTGAGTATGAGAGATTTGTGAGCTGCACTGTCTGACTTCGTGGAGATACCAGTTGTGGAGGGTTGTCGTTTTTTGTCATGGATTTGATCGTCTCACCCGCCGCTTGGTTCTTTCACTTGTCTTTTCGCTTTATATTAGCGTCGTCGGTCAGTCTCTTCAGAATTTTTTGGTTCTCTAACATTAGTGATAACCCTTCTTTTTAAAAGGTGCCGGATGCATGATGTTGGGAGTATACACTTCGGGCATTGGGCTATTTTCAACCCTTGGCAAGCAAGCTGCCATTCCATGCCTCGCTCTGTCTATGACATTGGATCTCTTTGTCACATTGTTCATCTCGATACGACTTCTGTTGTTCAGGAAGCTGCTCGAAAGAACTCTAGGTGCTTACATTCAGTGCAAAAAAGCTTACTATCTGCTTATAATTGAATGATTTGTTGTGCGTAGGACGCGAGCACGCTCGATCATCTCCATACACAAGTGTTGTGGCGATACTTATAGAGTCGTCCGCCCTCTACGCGGTATGGTCGCTTGCTTTCATCATTGTATATGCACTGGGCGACCCAGGACAGTCTATCCTGTTGATATCCCTTTGCAATATTCAGGTACGGTTGACCTTTTTCTATGAAAATCACCCTGACGATTTGAACAACAGGTCATTGCCCCGATGCTCATCGTGTACAGAGCATCAAAAGGAAGGAGTTGGGAGCCGCCGCCGACCGCAAGGTCAACGCTCACGCACATGTCATTCTCTGAGCCCGAGGAATCAATGATGTGAGAGCACATCATCTTGTAGTGTATACCACGTGTATTAAACCTTCTAAATGTTTTACATCTTGATCAATGTACTTACGCATTCTATCTACTCTATTTATCGCTCTTCTTCGGCGAGCTACCAACGTCCTTTAGTTTCCCCGTTTCGATGACGTCGCCCCACAAGTGCTCCACCCACACCAAACAATTATCTAGCTGTTCAAACACTTCCGCGGCTGCCCGGCTCAACACAAGATCCTCGAAGCCTTTGACATCTATGAGTATCTGAGGCGCACTACGCGGCGGGGTTCGCGTATCGTCCATATCCTCGGGATCAAGCACAAGCCTCGGTCGTTTCCCAGCCCGTTCCCCATCCCTCCCCGTACGCAACGTCACCGGCCCAGCACCGACGCGCACGTCTCGTGCAGCATCCCCTTCACGGCGTTTCACGAGCGCTTTGCAGAGCTCTGTCAGTAGACGGCCTTGCAGCAGCTTGAAGACCGGGTCCTCTGGCCGGAGTGTCCTGTCGACAGGCGGCACGCAGCGTCGCTTCTTCTTCCTTGGACAGTACGCTGGCGGCCGAGGAAGAAGGCGTAACGGCAGTTTGTGCCCGCGCCCGAACGACCTCGTCCGCGAGGTTGACAAGCTTGGTGTCGCTTGCGCCCGGTTCTCCAGCAATCTCGGCGCGTAGAAGCGTCCAACGCGAGACGCAAATGAATCGGGATCAATGGGCCCTGAGCTCACGAGAGAAGAGCGAGTGGGTGCGGGAAGACGCGTAAGAATACGCAGGGACGCCGCGATGACGAGTGCCTGTAGATAATTCTGCATCTTCAACAGAGTCGGAGCTGAAAAGAAAAATACTGGCCGGAAGTGGGTTGGCATTCGGCGTAGTGGACTCCATTGTTTCACTGGTGTCATGAGTCGGAGGATGTGTCCGGGGAAATCGGGATGATTCTCGTTGGAAGGGGGCAAGAGACTGGGGAAGACGAGCCCAGGACTTGGACTGATGCGAGCAATCCAGGAGAAACGCGGCGCAGCAGAAATAGAGCTTAAATGGGCAGGAGACTCCGGCTTTTCCAGCCAAGACGCCCATCCCTGCATTATTGTGTCACGATGCCAAATGTCGATGACGATCTGTCGCTCTGTTGTCTTGGCCTGCTTTGCGACAATGGACCTAAGTTGCTGTTCTGTCATGCTTCCTAGGACGAACTGAGAGAGATCCTCTTTCATGATTTCAGACAGCTTCAGAAGGACTTCTAATAGTCTCGATTACTAATGTAGCCAATGCGACAGGACGGGCAGATCGGATAGGGGGATCCTCGAGTCGTTGTTGGAGGGCGATGATTTCGGGATCACGGACAGGGGCGCTACGTTCCCGGAGACTGGCCAGCGCTTCGCGGAGGATGCACGACAACAGAATCCAAAGGAGAAGGCGTGGGGGCGAGGGGACTGGACAACGTCAACAATACAGGATGCTTCGGGGGTAAGAGAGGTGAGAGTGCAACATGGAGGTCTCCGTAGAGCAGCTTAATGCGAGAAAGCTGAATAGAGGGCTCTGGATTGGAGAGTGTGTCCACGGCCTACAATGAATTCAGCCCCACGAACATAGAGGACATAATGATATTCGCACCTCATCCCAGAAAGCCTTGTGTACGAGATCTTCGACCTTGCTGTGCAGTGTTGGCTTTGTGTCATTGTCAGGGGTCGTGTGTGCTCGCGACATGGCGGACAGGAGAGATTTTCCCGGAGGAAGTACCTGGGTCGGGTCCGTAGCGAGGATATGGAGAAAGTATGCATTATTCAGGACGTCGACAAGCTCAACTGGTAGGACAATGTGGTCCTGATTGGATACCAGCTGGGACGGCAAAGTCTGCGTGGGTGGCGTGACAATGGAGATCTTTTCACCCAACGAAGCCTTCTGGTGCTGTTCGATTGGCTCCTGCTGCAGACTGTAGCTTGTTAGAGGATGACGTGAGTAGAATACGGAGAGCATCGAGGAGCTCGTCGTTCTCGGTGGAGGCTTGCCAAAAGCCGTGGTCCCGAAGGCGTTGAAAGTCGCGGCAAAGTGCATCCCAGGTGACTGGATATGGACCATCCGGATGTCGTTGGATGTCGAGAAGAATCTTGATGGTGTCCCTGAGGAGGGGGTTGTCCTGTGCAGCGACGGCACGGTCCCTGAGCTGATCAAGGATGCGGTCCATGGAGACAAGCTACATATATGAACCAAATACTTGAACCATCACCATCCTGACTTACTATTAGGGGTTCTTCTTTCGCGACCACCACCGTCGTCGTCGATGGACAGCTCGTTATCAAGCCCAACCTCGACGAGTCTAGCACATTCAGCTACAGAAACCTTGACAACCACCGACAGTGCGTCAGCACACCACGTCAATTCCGTCGCCGCCTTCATCATTGGCCTCGCCATTATTCCTTCTTGCATCCGTACTTAATGCTGCTGGTCTTAATCTCACGAAACTCGATCATGTGAGCCCTCCAACTTCTCACTGCCGCTTTCCTGACGCTCCTCCTTAGGTCCGCACCAGTGCTGTCCCAAAGTCTGCCCGTCGGCGGGACTGGCTACGGCCACTATGGCTTCTTGGAATGACTCTCTACATCCTATCACAAGCTCATAGGAAGCACCCTTGCATTGGATTATATACGAGCTGGTGAGCCTTTTGCTCAGAGTCACCTTTCCGCCACTCAAGCACCCTTGAACAGAATACGTGGCTCCTCTTGGCTCCACGTCTCTCATCTTCAATTTCCTCTTTGCTAGATTCTTGGTTGGAACACCGGTTACCCGCACAGATATTTATGTGAGACATCTCGTCATTCTCTTAGTGGACTCGGAATCATAGTTTGCCAGGGCACAATAATCGTAGTTATCGGCGTCGTTGGCATAGTCGCATTCGGTGGCATCAATAGCGGTCTCTCCTCAGAGACCAATGTCGACCATCTCACAGTCCTCTGGAGGAGGAGTGGATGGCTTGCCTTTTTCTTCGCCATGTCGATTGCGTTGCTTATGGTCCTCAAGTTCACCTTCTCACTGGACGCCGTCCTCGCTGCCCGCTCTGATATTACTTCAGAGCCTTTCACAGGCATGAGTTCCCGCAGATCGTTCCCTCCCAGCAACACCTTCCTCGACAAAGTCAAGAATGCGTATACTGCACTCTCGCTTTGGATCAAAGAGAAACTCGAGATTTGGACTGCTTCCAAGGATGACACGCAAATTGCTTGGACCCTCGGCATTGGCTGGGCATGCTGCGGTGGCGGTTTCGCTGGTGTATGTCTCGTATTTGCAAAGGCTACGTGCGTATCCATGATCATCTGAATCATTTCGGTTGTTCCAATTTTTTGTAGTGTCAAGCTGCTTACTGGAAGCCTGTCGCATGAAAACCCGGGGAACCAATTCGGCCACATTGCGCCCATCTTCACAATCATCCTTTTGGCCATTACAGCGGTTTTGCAAATTATATGTCTGAACCGTGGATTGAAGGTGTATGATTCCACCCTTGTCGTACCCGTATTCTATGGTGTCTACACTGCTACTGGGTATGTCCTCGTTTCTTCTCGTAAGCGGGCTGTGCTTACTTCATGCATGCAGGTTCCTGGACTCCCTCGTATTCAACAACGAAGTTGAAGCATACAAACCCTGGATTCTCTTCCTCATTTTCGTCTCGATCGTGGTTCTGATATCTGGTGTTGTCCTCCTCACGCACAAGAAACCCGAGAGATCCCAAGGGAATATCACACTACCACGGACGCCGGGTGCGCGATCGACGACCCTAAAGGACGGCAAAGATGGTGATGAGGAAGCACAGGCTCTCAGAGCGCCGGAAGAGGGAGAGTCAGCGGCACAGGAGATCTGGCAGCTAGGAGATATAAGTGATACCGAGGAGGACTCTGCCGACATTGTTGGAAAACCTGTGTCCAGAGGAGTCAATGGCTCTGCAAACAACAATGTGGAAGGGCGAGAGGAAGGGCGCAGATTGATCGAGGACGGGGAAGACGAGGACAGAACTCAGCACCGACGATCTTCGTCTTCGGAGGCGACGCTCGGCCGTAATGACAGTCACGATCAGAAAGGGTACCATGATGACGAGTTTGGGGAGTGGAATGAGGGCAGGAAAGATTAGGTATATAGGGTACATGGTGGGGACATGTTAATCTAAAGGATAGTAATACCCGATTTGCTTGCTTAGTGTAACGCGTGTGTGGCTGAACTTGTAGCCAAACCCTGCACGCCGACCAGCACTCAACACACTTCACATCCCCGTCACGGCTATGGCCGACAAAAGCGACAGTCAAGAAAAGGACGTTGACGAACTCGACGACGACTTTGGCTCGGACGAAGACAATGCTGACCCGAACGTGTTTCGCATAAGCAATGCATTGACACCACCATCTGCAATGAGCTATAGCACACAAGAACTCCACAGTAAGCCGGCCGACATCTTCGACGAACATCTCTCTAACATGCCACAAGGCTTTATACACGAGGGGTACATTGACCTCAATCCCAGTTACCAACGCGGTGCGTCACGCGCTCTCACCACGACACGACGTTCATGACAGAAACCCGTTCACAGACATAGTCTGGCCGGAGAGCAAACAGATTGGACTTATCGACTCCATTTTCCGCAATTTCTACGTGCCTCCCGTCATCTTTGCAGTTCAGAAGGATGACGAAGGAGAGCCGGTCCGGGTGTGTGTGGACGGCAAGCAGAGGTTGACATCAATACAAAAATTTCTCGACGGTCTGGTGAGCACCTGTGGTCTTTCACTATTTTTCGTTCTTACTGACGTTCATAACGCCACAGATTCCTCGTGAGTGCAATACCTCGATGCTTTTGCCGTGTTCCGTTGAACAGCCTTTTGTCCAGATCGTGATGCACACACCAAGAAGTGCTTCTGGTTTGTGAGATCCGATGCACAAAGAACAACACGCCTAGAAATTCCTGATCATTGGAAGCGACGGTTTTCCGAAACGAGGATCACATGCGGTCAGCTTCCTTGCTGTACGAGCGTGACAGCCCTCATCATTCACATATTTCTCACCAGTCGAGTACCATGGCCTTCCGCCGGGTACGGAAAGAGAAATATTCCAACGGGTACAGCTCGGGATGAGTTTGACGGCCGCAGGTGCGTGTACATGCCGGTGTTGTCGGATAAATTGGTCATCTGGTGCCACAGAGAAACTGCAGGCAATATCCTCACCGTGGGCAGATTGGATAGGCGACCTCGAAATGCGACACGTCCAATGCGAAGGTGGCCTCGCCGAAGTCCTCGAGTGGGATACGAAACGTGGCCGCGACTTTCAATGCATTGCACAAATGGTTTTCTGTTGTGATTCGCTACCGGATCACGTCTTGCCGACCGCTGCCAAGCTCGAAAAATGGCTGTCGCGCGTAGACAAACCGAGTCAAGCGTTCAAGACCCATATGGACGGCGTGCTGAACGAATTCGGGTACATTGCGATGACCCCTACGCTGAATATCGCTTTTGAACAGGTTGACAAGCGCGTCGCACCTGTCGAGTTTGTGTTTATTGGTAAGCTCGTCCGACTCGTTACGCTGATTGCATTTTGATGCCTACCATTCTCCAGGGACACTCCTTTACGTCCTCCGGGAACATACGCACGCGGAACGAGCCAACGCCATCCATCATATGCGTCCTACGAATACGAGAACAGTTCCGTGACGTTCGAAATAATAGCAACGTTGGAAAAGCGCTTTGGAATTTCATCGACAGTCTCATGGGACCATTGGGCCTCAAGGTTCTCTCCGCTAACAAAATCTATTCTGCCGCTACACCCAAATCTCAAAAGAAACGCAAAAAGGGAGTGGGTTCAGACGAAGATGAAGATTATCACCCTTCGCCTGTTCGGTCGCTCAACCACGGCGGCGTGAAAACGCGAGGCAAGATTCAGAAAAGGGAAGATTAGTGATGGGTATGGCGCGACCAGCATTGATTGTCTCGCGGTTGTTGAGATGTCCGATCAAGCGGAATATGCTATTACTGGCTTCGACTTCTCGCAAGTCTTCGCTATACGGTCCTCAAGGCCGTGTACCATTTTAGATGCGTCATGTCGTTTTCCTGGTACACATGTATGATATATTTGCATAGCCGTATGCATAAACCGCTCATTGGCGACCTACCCTGGTTGGCTTGCATTTCCAAGGAACCTACGCTAATTGTTGTAACCCACTCTTGCGGTGTAACAAGTGCCCTCTGGCGTGGTCATCGCGCGTGCATATTTGAGCAACAACTTGTCCCGCTCCTTCGAATTGACGGCAATGTCAGATAGAAATGGTTCGATATCATCACTCTTCCACCGTGCCCGTGTCAAGAACAACTCTGCAAAGCGTGCAGCAGGATCTGTCGGAAGGGAAGAAGCTGGAAGGTAACTCAACGTAGCACCTGAGACGTCGTTGGGGTTTCGGAGGCACTTGCCCTGTCATGGTAAGTGCATCAGTTTCCTCTCAAGAGGCGGGTGCAAGAGAATGAACGTACCGAGAGAAGTTGCAACGACACCGCCGAAGCAAACGCATCACTCACGGCATTCCTCCATTTCGTCATAAACTCGGTCTCCAAGATGGGATCATGCTGGCCCCAGGTCAGCGTAAGGATGAGACAAGTACGACAGGCAAACACGTTACCTTGTGGTGTCTAATGATGCCCAGTCCGATTTCCGCAATCACGGCGTTGACGTCCATCTTCCACGTATTCGCTTCTATCTGGCCGAACCACGACATAATCTGGTTCGACACCTCCCGCGGGACCTCATGATCATCCACCAGCGCAGACACCAAGTCGTCTACTGGCGCAGCATCGTGTGACAAGCTCAACGACACCAGGTAATTGAGAAGAAGCTCCAGGATCGTGTTCAGATGTGCGGGCGCGACCGGGCGGAGGCAGCCTACGTAGGACGTTGTACAACGCGATAGAGGGGTACATGACAATGAGACACGCGTCACGGTCGGAAAAAGCGACCAGAAACCGTACCATCTAGGACGAGGATACGCCGTTCCTCGAGACCTTGTCTCAATTCAGCCTCGCTCGCTTGAATCTCGCCGCGTGCATGTTCGTAAGTGTATTTTGGGAGCGTCGCCTGAAGTGTGGACAGGATGGGCTGTGAGTAAAACACGGCGCGTGTGCGCGACAAAACATGAACCGAGACTGACGCGTCGATCTTCGTCCCCCTCGTCGTATTCCATTCCTCGAAGAAGGACAGGCAACTTGTGCAATCTGGGGACACACGGGACCAGCTCCAACACCTCGTGGAGCTGGTCGCGGACGTGAACCGTCCCGCTCGGATCCGTCCTGGATGGCGTCACGACAAGTGCGGTGTTGGAGAGCACTACTGAACGTAGCGTGTACGTTTTATCCGCCGTGCATAGGACAGCATCTTCAGTGGGATGGCCTTTGATGGAGAGTCTGTCCATACTTGATAAATGTGTAGACGGCTGCAAGATGTGTCACGTACAATGATTGGGATGACTTGTTCGTTGTCGCTGAATCGATCAGCTGGCATAGGTCAGATGGAAGTTCTACCAGGCGGAACGCGCCTGTATCTTGTTCGGTCGATGGAGAAAATCTAAGTTGGACTTCACTCATTCGGGTAGCTTATCAAGGTACCAGGACAAGCAATTAGCAAATACGGCAAATTATGTAGGTAAGTAGTGACAAACTGCACAATCTAGTTCTACATATGCCACACTAGAGCTCTCCCCTACTTACAGAGTACTGTGCAAAGAAATAAGTCATCCAAGAATAAGAATAAGAACAAGAACCTGATGGCGAAATCTACAGTACAAGACCGATTTCAACCTCTCCCTAGCAGTCCAGGAATAGACTATACGACATTGAACGTTTGAACTACAATTATATACACTACACTGTTATGTAAATAGATAGATATGCGCGGAAAGCAACATAGACGCGCACTAATTATGGTGATGACCCCTTGACAGGCTGAAACCTGACTCTGACTTCTGAGACCTCCCTCATCGCATCCCGAAGCCGTTGCGCGATTTTGCTCTCCAGCTCAGAGGTAGCCAGAACGGTCATGCTGCGAGGTACGTCGACGGTGAGATCGACATACATCAGCGATCCAGCGCGCTTCGCTCTCAACGCCTTGATCGCCAGAATGCAAGCATCCTCAGAGACCGCAATGCCATCGTTGCCAGGAAAAACGAGAGGGTCTAGTGCACGCATGAGTTTGTCCCGCGAACTCGTCGATATCCCAGCATCAGTCAATTCCACGTATGCACCTCCGAGCAACTCCACACCTTGCCGAAGGATGACAAACGACACGAGCAAGCCTTTTCGATCAAACGTTCATGAGTGATCGGATGGGTTTCATTATGGATCACCGACATACCTCCGAGTGGGTCAAGTGGCAGAGATGGAAAACTAGACGAGCCGAGGATGGCAAACAACGCGACGAAGCTCGAGTATGCGTCACTTCGATGGTGCACTGCATTCGCGTAGAGGACAGGACTGTGTTCTTCATCGGCAACTTTTTTGGTGACGCGATACAACCATTCCTTGCACAGCACGCTAACTGCTGCAAACCATGCAGCATTGGGATCAAGGACGTCTACATGTGAATGTGCGTGTCCGACGGACGGGACATGGTGACTGGCGACGGCAACTTGTTGTAAGATGTCGTGAAGTAGACCGGGTGGGAAGGTTGACACGGTCTCTGAGAGCGCCTCCATTAAAAGGTGGTATGAATGGAAGCCGATGCCGAGTGCACCGCCGACTAAAAGAATGGACACGGTGGTTGTTCCGAGTGTTTCGAACTTGGCAAAGCCGTATGGGTATCTTTCAGAGGGTGGTCTTCTGGAAAGTTTCCAGCAAGCCAAGGTGACGAAATCGCCCAAGAGGTCTGGAGGTGTGACAATACGCATTGACACAGGTTACGTGACGCAAAGGAAAACACGCACCACTGAACGAGTGACCAGCGTCAGCAAGGAGTGACGCGGAATGCATATACCAGCCCGCAAATCCTTTTGCGCTTGTCAATACTATATTCACCAGAAGCCCAAGAAGGGTTATCCGACTACCCCGGTCGCCTATGTCACGCGAGTTGAGCCAGAACAATAATGCACACCGCACACTGCAACGCACCCTTTCCTTCAAAAATATGTACTATCTGTTCCGCGCTCTGAGAGTGGTCGTGGTCATCACGCGAATGAGAATGAAAAATGGAATGCGAATGCGAATGGTCGTGGTGGTGGTTGCGACTATTGTCGCTGCCTAGGCTTTGTGCGTTCTTTTCGGTGCTCCTCGGGTCATCACCTTTGGACACGGTTGTGGTGGTCGTTTGTTGCGACATGGACCGAGAGAGCACTGGGCTCGTGAGTGAAACTGGAGAAGCTGCCAAGAGTAACCTAGAAACACGTCGGCATGGCGTGTTTGAGGTACGAAAGCGGTACCTTTCTGTCTGCAACAACCCACCCCGAACTTGCAATCTCACTCTGGGACTCGTACGCACGACCTCCTTGCCCAGCGAATTGGGACGAGCGGTTGAAAAGTAAGACAACAATGGCGTTTGAGGACGAAGACGTGGCCCTGCGTTGAAGTACCGAGCCGAATCTAAGGTCAGGGCGGCTTGTCGCGATGGACAGCGCCAATGCCGTCCTAGAGCCAACTTCATCGAATCTGATCCGTTGGCGAACAAGAGCAGCAGCTGTGGCTTGAAGGATCGAGGCTATAGCACATCAATCATATGGTGTACGTTCAGGTTCAGGCCATTTTCCTTCCGTGACTATCCGGTGCGAACCATCTTGATCACTCTGTCACACGACATGCTGCATACATAGTCGAGCTACCGCTTGACTCAACCTGACCTGAATAAACATCTGGCGCTCAGCCCCGCATAGCTTTCACCATCAAATTTATTCTCGGATCCGAGTCTCGTCCACTCATCAATACAAATTCGCCCCTACCGCGATCACAAGTTTGGTCAGTCATCGTAAATGCTTTCCAACAAGGCTTCTACTTTCGGTTGATGCTCTGGAGCGTCCCCTGCCAGTCTCGCAATGGTGGGCAGGTTGGCTCTCGGGACATCATATGATACGAGTGTACGGTGCAGACCTAGGCCACGAACGAGTCTAGTCGTGGGATCGTCAGTCTCTTCGAACACGCTCGCTGAAAGGAAATACGGCATACTCGTCGATCTTGTTCCCAAATCGTTTGACATCTCCTTCGACGGAACCGGTGGTTGGTTCTCGCAGATAGAACAATGCTTCCGCTAGGGCTGCCTTATCTTCAGGACTTGCGATATCGGCTTTAAGGCCAACGACAGAAGCGAGCGTTAAACACTTTCAAAAGGTCCTTATAACGCTTTTCAAGTCCTCGGAGTAAGAACCCTTCACTCACAGATGTGATCCCGTGCGGGATTCCGTATGTCGCTCCAAGTTTGTGACCAAGCGAATGAGATAAACCGAGAGAACTAGGGTCGACTGTGAGGAATTTGATGTTGACACTTTCTGGAAAATTCTTCTTACCCGTACTTCTCAATTTTGAGCGGCCAAAGGCTCATCCATGACGCTATCATTAGTCGTTGCCTTGCTTCTAAATCACCAGGCTGCGCCTTGCTCTTTGGGAGATATTTGAAGAGGTCGGATAGAGCGGCGTAACAGAACACCTTTATGGGATACAGTGATGATGGGTTGTAGAGGCCCTCTGTGATCGAGCATGGGTCCATCATACAGAACGGCGTATGGAAATAGACTGCGGCATACCAACAGCATGGTCCAATGCCCGAATTCCCGTCGATAACCTGTATGCGCCTCATGTTGAGCACGAGATATGAGAGAACGCCTCGAGGCATACCATAATTCCTCCGGGGTAGCTAACGTCAACTCCGCATCGAGAATGATACCGGCAGGGGCAAGCATAGGATGTGAAACGCTAACCTTGTTGCCTTGTTCGTCCGAATATCCAGCACCGCCCTAATAGAATAGTTCATATGAATCTTTAGGAGGTTACGATGAACTTGCCCTGTACTCCGCTGCGCTCAGGGTGGTCGGGATAGCTATATTATTGATGAAGCCGCCGTTCTCCTGGTGAAGACGATGGATCATAGCCTTGGCCGCATCGATAGGTGAACCGCCTCCGATGGACACGATGATATCGGCTCCCGCAGCTCTGAACGCCTCGACGCCACGGATGATGCCCTGGACGGGTGCATGTTGACCTATCTCTGAGAACGTCGCAGCGAAGGCATCATTCCCTTTTAAGATTGCTTCGACATCGCTGACTACATTTGTCTTGTAGATAACTTCGTTAGCACGGAGACAGAATGAAGGCAAATTCGTAAATATTGACCTTCTCGCGAAGAGAGTTCCCGGTGACGATAAACGCCTTGCTACCGCCCAAGATGGAGAGCAATTTGGGGAGGGCCGTTCGCACGCAGCCAGGTCCGTAGTGGACGCCTTTCAAGGTATCATGATAGGCATAGGAGCCACACAGGGCCGCCAGGTTGGTGTTAGCAGCCATCAGTGCGCTGGGTGATCAAAGTTTCAAGGATTGACCGATTAGTAACTGAGAACGTTGTTCTTGCTGGCGGATTGGGATTGGCCCATGCCTCGGGTGCTATCTGGGTGATCTGGTCTACTGATATCGCGAAAAGTGTTCGACGGGAAAGGAGATATCACTGCATGGCAGTCTGAGATCTGAGGGTCTGGTAGCTATGTACATGCGTCGGCGAATCAAGACACAGGATTCCGTCAGATACCCAGGCTGCAGAAGATATTTCCTACAAGGGGTCGTCGTGATCCCCTCGGATCACCTCTTGCAGCTCAACCGAGACGGCAGCTTTGGGTAGTGGCAAGTCCGCGCTCGGAATCGTTGTTGGAAGACAATTGACGTTCTTGGAAAAAAAAGAAAACTTGGATAACGCGTGGTAGCAAGCAAAATGGGAATTTGGCTAGCCTGCTACGCTCGCCAAATAGTGAGGTCACACACAGTGTGGGTGTTATCTTCATGGGATCTTTAAAGGCACCATTGGTGACTCCTGAAATGACGTTGCAGGCAAAGTAGGACATGATGGTACTTTTTGAGGCGCACGCAAGGTCGATGTAATTGGTTGTCAACAACACCTCCGATTCTTAAACACAAGAGTGGACGATCAACGTAGGAACATCCCACAACAAAGAGACGGACCGTCGGGCATCAAATCACTATGGGGTCCGAGTCAAGTTTTAGAAGGACCCGTTGCCGCTCCCACTTCCTGTTTGGGATAACTTCGCGGCAGAACGTGCGAGTGTACAACGCTGGACAGGGGTCACTGAGTGCATCACCACAAGAATTCTGCACTGTGAGATTCAGTTCGTGGGACAAGACGGCGCGTCATAGTCAGACGTAACCGACTTGCAAGATCCGTGACCGCTGTTGTTGTTCGAAGTGAGCAACGGGGTCGTGCTCGTCCTGGTGATCTCAGGATATCTCCAGTCAATCTCCTCCTGCGTCATTCAGTGCTCTGGATTTTCGGTCTAGAAGGGAGCCGCATGCAAGGGGCACCACCTACATGGGAAACCATGAGGTTAACTTCCCTGACCACATGTCACCTTGGTAGGGCCACCATTAAACAGCAGGACCTTGTCTTGGTGTTGTTGACTGTGCCTTCTCAATGTCGACCTACAGGAATTTCCGCGACTCTGAGTTTGACAGTCAAGTAATTCAATGAACCACGCACTTTGCATCCAGTTCTTCGCATCTTGGAGCCGTTCAGCTTCCACGCGGGTAACGTCCAGAGCAAGCGGTCGCGATACGACCCAGACTGAGGCATGACACCAGGGATGTGCCAGATTTCGATTTTACTCCTGTCCCCCCGTTTCGACTCGCCAGTGGCAGCCTTGTTCAGGGCTTCGTGCGGGACGGAACTAAGGGTAGCTTGGGGGTCCATCATGATGATGTGCGACGAGCATGGTGCAAAGACATCCGGTTCTGACGTCTTCCCAGTGCGTATACGATCCTTGCGTTGTAGGACACGTGTGACACATTCCCCAGAATTATGACTGCCGTCGGCATTGATCTATCAAATCCAACCTTGTCTTCGTACATGTGGAATTGACTTTAGGTTTCATACAGCGGGCGTGTTCACTCATTGTTGGTCAGTGCAGTCAATCCACGACCGATTGCACTACTCCCCACTAGCGCAGTCAACTCGGGAGCCGATTTAACCTGACACGGTCCAGATGAGCCATGTTCAGATGTACTCAGCGGCGATATAACTTACTAAAGCCCGGGCTGACCGGCTTCGGTTACTTCTCACTGGTGAACTCCTTTTCGCCGCACCAACGTTACGTAGCCATCCATTTTGTGATTCGGTAAGTTGCGCACAATCCCCCTATTGTCAACGTGGAACATGCAAAATCGGAAGAGACCCGACCGAGTATGTCATGGAAACAAATGAACTCACGGACAACATTGTTAGCGAGCCGTTCGTAAAGGCAACGAATGTCCTTGCCGCATGGATCTATGGGCGTTGAGCGGATTGGTAGCGTGAGTCGAATCGAACGCCGTGGGGCATGTCATACGACAAGAGATTTGACGACATGTGTTTACTCATTTCGGAGGAACGTCACTGACGTGAACGGTATGTGGGATGCCCCGCATGGACGGGTTAGTGATGGATTTGTGTGATACAGTTGTATCATGCGTTTGATGGCCCCGGGCCAGAAAGGGGAAGCGTGAGCCAGACAATTCACGTGGGTAGATGGGATGGGCGGATCGGGGAAGGGAGAGACCAAGAGGCGGCGGAGTGGGGTGGCAGGGCGTGGAAGGGAAAAGCCCTGGTACTAGATTCCATTCTTTGGAAGATCTCGCATATGGTGATGCGATTCCGAGGGCCCAGCTGGAATTAGCAGACATGTTCCCGAGGGTAGGCCACGCCCCCGGGGAGCAAGGCAGGGGGTCCTGCGCTGATCTGGAGAAATGAAAAGCACGCAGCGTGCCGCGTTCCTTATCGATGAGTGACGCGCTTGGACTGGTTCGTCGTGAAAAAAAAGGCGCAAATCCGCGAGGCAGAGGGTGACATGTGGATCCAGATCAACACTGGTTATATACTCTACGGTGCCAATGTGAACCCGTTGATCAAGGTGCCCGGCGACGACGAGCGTCAGTACTACTACTATTGCTACGGTTGTCACGTGTCTCTCCTCGGTCCGACCCTTTTCTTTCTCTCTTCTCTCTTCCACAGCAGCGCATACATCCACCTTCAACACACTCAAGGCGCTCCGTCAGTATGTCTTATTTACTCGGCTGTCCTCCCTATTCACCCCCGCTCCAGCCAGCGGGTGCCTATTGTCATGGACAACGACCCCGCTTCAGTCGCGGAGCAACGCGCCAACGCCGTCGCGAAGCTCCGTCGTGCCGCGTCCCTCCCCCGCATGAAAGACGGCAGACGTCCTCCAATGCATATCGAAGCAGTCAGCGACGGTGAAAAGTTCCACCAAGAGGACGACCAGGACGTCATCGACACTATCCCAGACGACCACTCGGCCCCGGATCCCAGACCTGAGACTCCTCAAGACCAGAAGCCTGCCACCCCCGAACCCCCCACGTCAGGTCGGAGACGCCGTAACAGGTCCCGTTCTCGCTCGAGGGGTTCTAGGGATTTCAAGGGAAAAAAACTGCCCCAGTCACCCGCTCCTCTCTCTGTCACTCCGAGCAACGACTCTTCCCCGGACGATTCGCCTCCTTCACCACCACCCACCGTCCACCAGGCCCCCTCCGTCGTCGCACCGATACCCTCCTACTTTTCCACTCCCCCGCCTGCTTCCAGAGTCCTTATGTCCCCAAATTTCTTGTCTCCCGGAACACCCCTACTCTACCCCGGCACCTCGCCACCCACGCCGCTCATGCCTACACTCGACGCCATTCAGAAGGGTCTTTTGCGGTCGAACAGCGTGGCTGCTCGTATGCAGGCTCTCCACAAGCTCACTGGTGGCAATCTCGAATCGCAAGATTCCACGTTTTCTTCTCCATCAACATCTCCACAGCCTGGCTTGGTAAAGTTGGGTCGTAATAACACTATCTCGGGTGGTGAACGCTCCGCTGCTCGTATGAAGCTCTTCACTGCCCTCGGAGAAAGAATCAAAGAGGCCGACGAAGGAGGCACCAGCGGAGGCGAGGAGCGCCCTGTAGTCTCTACCCCTTCGAAACGAAGGCGACGCCGATCGGCCCGGAACTCTGCCAATAAATTCAACCAGGCCCCCGCTACCGACGAATCCGAGGTGTTGTCGACTTCAGCCAGTACTCCTACTCACCCGCCAACACCTTTACCCTACACCCAACAATTTCTCACAGAACCCACCTACACAGCTTTCACAACGCCTATCCCCGTCCAGCCTATATCCACCCCTAATATCAATCTTGATGAGAGCATTGAAGGCAGCCGTCAGACAACCCCTGTCCGTGCTGTGCCTAATCAATGGAAGCGAAGAAGTATAGTCGTTGAACAGGATGACGACGTGGCTGTCCCTCCACAATCTACCTATCCCGGACTCCCTACTCCTCCTAGTCGCTCATCCCCTGTGCTTAACCAACGGCTGCCCCACTCTTCGGATGTCCCCTTCCATCGGGCCAACTGACTCCCCAGCAGCTCCATTGACCACTCAAAGGTCCCCGTCGAGGCAAGATGCCTTCCCGTCCAGTCCATTTGCTACACCGCATAAGGAAGTATCATTGTCTTCTCGTGATGATGATGGGGATGACATGGAGTCGGAGGAGCCTGAGCAGGTTGTATACCCCGCCGAACATCTTCGACGGTCACCCTACCATGATGCTTTTGACAGACAGATAAGCTGGATCGCGGACCTCGGTCAGTTCTTCTCACCACTGCTTCTACCAATAGGCATGTTGATATTCCTTAGTTCCGGAGTCCAGTATCGCTGTCCATAATGAGGATGACGAGGACGAGGAACAGTTACACGGCGTGGTTGAAGAGGACGACGATCAGATTCCCCCAGAATCGCCCCATGAGGAATCCGGACCCCAGACGGAGGAATCATCACCTCGTGCATCTTCAGACTCTAAGGAACTTGTGGTCGACACCGAGCCAGTCGTGGAACTACCTTCTGCTTCGAGTTCTCATGATACCCCGTTACAAACAACGACATCAAACACTCCAGCGCTCCCTGTCAATGATGAGTCAGATTCCTCACAGGCATATCCTCAGCGCCTCTCGGTTGCGTCCCGCATACAGAGCGATCGATCACCGCTGGCTACCGATTTCGACTTGGACAATTCGCTAGCTGTGCCGGATACGCCATTGAAGCGGGAGGGGTCTCTTGGAGCATGGGGTAAAATGATCGTCGGAGCGCTCACGAGGAGTAACTCGGGCACTGGTCGTCGATCTCGGACCAACAGTATAGCTACTCGAGAACGAAGACAGAACACGGACTCGAGCATTAGTCGGGAGAGTGGGGGAAGCCTGGCAAGTCCAAAAGCGGACAAGAATGAGCTTGGGTCAACGTATCCTCTAGGTGGTCAGCAGTCGGTGATGCAATCTTCCTCTGCTTCGACGTCGATGCAGTCACTGGTGCTACCAACGCCACCAAGAAGTGGCGTCTCCCCGATTCCTCTTGCCTCCAACCTCGATCTTACTAAATACAATCAGGACGCTAAGTTGTTCCCATTCCCAGGGATCAAGAAGCTTGAGGAACAACGTATTAA
This sequence comes from Chiua virens, assembly GCA_019787685.1. NCBI lineage: Eukaryota > Fungi > Basidiomycota > Agaricomycetes > Boletales > Boletaceae > Chiua > Chiua virens. The sequence goes on from JAHNUO010000003.1 coordinate 718,777, forward strand.
CAGCCGGAATCGTCGGGGATTGTCGATATCATCGTCTACTCCGGACATTGTCCTATCCCTCCACGGGAATGAAAACGAGATACCCCTACCCTCAAGCTCGTCGAGTAACACTCCCTCTAATTCTCCCGACATCAAACGGGATCGGGTGCTCGCCCACCAAGCGTCGGATACACATCTTCTTCCCAAATTTAAAAGCCTCAACTCCCCACCTCTATCGACTGCTCCCTCGTCGTCGTCGCACGATTACCTCACTGGCAACCAAATACCAAATAGTCAAACTTCTGGTTCAGTCCTGCTGAAGTCGCTTCCTACCAACCGCGAGGGGGTTCGCAAGTGGCTTAGCAATAGATTTGGGTCATCGACGCCGACTTTGGCAAGCAATTCAGCCAGTCTGACTTCTCAAACCATTCGCCCTGCTGCGCCTTCCAAAAAGCCTTCTCTTTCTGAAATATTAAGGCTGAAGAAGGAAAATGACCTGACCGCAGAATGGGAAGACATCGGTTCTCCCGAGAAGTCGAGGACGCCAACGAGCAGTACCAATGGGAACTCTGGCGCTTGGGAAGCTGCATAATGGAGATTTTTCCCCCGTCAGTCTAAGCGGAAGTTCGATACATGAGGACATACAGAAAACGCCTCGAGCAAGCAAGATTGCCAAGTCTGGTAATGGCGCGTCTCCATCTCCCGTCGAACCCACTGCACGCTCCACTTTGGCGACTTTGAGATCTCCTCCTACCCCATCACTACCAGAGCCTGTACCGTCATCCACACCTGAGCCTTGGTCATCCTTGTCTGACTATCCTCCTCCAACCACCTCGGAGTCATCCTCAAATACGTCTTCGCAATACTCAGAGTTCCCCTCCAAAAGTGCGCTTATCATGGAACGTCTCGATGAAATGCTAGGTCGTGGGTCGAAGAGTCCTGTCTGGCCGTCGGCGATCGATGATCCACCACGGAAGTTGTTGTTGGCTGCGCCTGTGTTGCAGGTGGTCAACTCCGACACGGTCAAGGATCGTTTCCTCTTCCTCTTCAACGACATTTTCATCATTGCCAAGCCTATCGTCCAAGATCCAGACACCTTTCCTCGAGTTGACGAAGCCAAATCCTTCGGACAGAAAATTTGTCGTGAAGAACGTCGTACTCCTCCGCAACCTGCGGTTTAGCGGCGAACGTGAAGAGCCTCAGTCACGCAATGTGCCACGCAACGCTCTTACTCAGTCCTTTGTGGAGCAATTTGCCAACGACGCCGATCAAGCCATCGTGTCCCTATTTAGCGGTTTGGGACAGCCTGATGATCCATTGGCATTGGCACGGCTCTTGTTCCGCACGCCAGAGATCGATCGCGCACAGCTCGGTGATTATCTATCCAGGAGGACTTCACGTGTTGTTCTCAAACACTACCTCGATGTGTTTGGGTTTACTGGAGTCAGGGTGGACAAGGCATTGCGTATCTTCTTGCAGACCATTAATATCTCGACGCGGCCCATTCAGGGAGTCAGTCCCCTGGACATCCTGCTTGATTCCTTTGCCAGTCGGTGGTACGATGCCAATGGGAAGCAGATTGCCTATGACAAAGACCTGGCGTTTAGGTTCTCGAGGGCAATTGTCCAGCTCAATGAGGTTCTACACGGCGGACTATCTCAGGAACCTGGCTCCACTAGATACATCGGGAGAAATGTTACTGCCAGAGATTTCTTGGATGCATTTCGACGCCACGATCCTCGTGGTCTGCTGTCTGATGACACGCTTAGCGACGTCTACGAATCCGTCTACCGTGAGCCGCTCTCCCAAGCACGCTGCCCATCTTCCAATGGTCCTGCCGAGATCACGGTGACCTTCAAGCGTGCACTGCCTTCACGTCTGACGTACAAGGTGCAGTCCGAACCGGTGGTGATCCGTATCCCACAGCCCGACCCCAACTTCACGATCGAGTTGTTTGGACACAATCTTGCCTTCGAACCCCCTGTTCTCTCGTTTTCCAAGTCGTCCGAAGCATCATTCCGGGTGACAGGGACATTGTTCGGCCCGACAACGATGTTGATACTGCGTTCTGGGGCAAATGCACTGCTTTACGCCGGTCTCCCACCGAGTTGTCCCATCTCTGTGGAACGCGCTTTCATGCGGAATACTTTCCAGGTGGCATTCCTGAACCACAGCAACATCCTGCGGAGATACATGTTCAGCTTCGCTGACCCGCTTGTCCGCCACGAATGGGCGACGTCGTTGAAGAGATTGACGGATGCCTCGATAAACATTACTTCTGCAGGACCCAATGCCTCACCATTCCAAGCACGGTTTGCGCGAGCTGTGGGCGATATCGTGTTCAGGGTACTGCAGGAGACACTCATCGGTCCGGAAGCTTTTACTGCCCAGCGACCGCCGGGGAAACTGAATAATGTACTCCGACGCCTCAATTCCACGAATCACTCGCATCATGATTCACAGTTCTCATTATCTTCTCGTGATATCACCGGTTCTGTTGATCTTGTTCGGTCAAAGTCGAAGAGCAAGGTGTATCATCATTACGGGCCTGGGAAACTTGAGGCGGAGAACAGTCGTATGGTGCCATACCATTCGAGGAGTAGTAGTGAGGAAGATGGGGATGGGAGCGACTCACGGCGAGCAGAGGAGCGGCTATGGTCTGGGAAAGACTTGGAGATGTTCTGTAAGCAGAACAGCTCGATTGCGCAAGTGGTCGAGTTGCTGTTGCCTACAACTTCCAATCAGCCAATCCAATCACAATGATGATGGTTTCATTAGTGAGTTAGGCTTGCGAATTGTTTCTGGCAGTGTACTGACGAGGTCTCGCAGGTTTTCCACTCGTTATCGATTTTAGTCCATCTATATCTATCATCGCTATCCCTTAATTACAACAACTCATTAGTATGTGTATTCATTCATCGTTCAGCTGTAAACTGTCCACGGACATTGCTATGTCGCCACGCATTAGTTTTTCTTTTTTCCATTTGGTTTCTCTTCAATGACATGATGCATCATTTCTGGGTTTTCGTATCTGTTGGCAATCAACAGGAGACAACAAACATGGGCGGAGCGCCGATTCGGGTGTTGTAATAAGGCAACCGCATACACGACTCGTTCGGAGGCTGTCCACCTCCGATCCTGCCTGCCCTTGGCCTAAATGCCCCGTCTGGGCACGCCCACCGCCCTTTGACGAGTTTTAGCTCTTGACTCTGACCAACTTGGTCACCCATGGCAAGATCGTATGCCGACGTCAATGCTTCCCTGGGTCACTCCTGGTACGACTACGGTCAGTCCTCCACTTCACATCACGGCGCCAATTCCCAGATTTAACCGCGCTCGACAGAGAATTCCAACATCGAGTGGAGCTCTCCAGAACATTATGAGGTTATCGAACGCATAGGAGGTGGAAGGTATTCCGAGGTAAGGGGTCGTCCCTCCACACCGAGTACACGTCGCCCGATCATGCCACGCAGGTGTTCAGAGGCATCGACATGGTCAACTCGGAGACCTGCATCATCAAAGTTCTCAAACCCGTCGCCCCGAAAAAGATCAAACGTGAAGTCAAGATTCTTCGCAACCTGACCGGTGGCGCCAACATCGTCGCTCTGCGGGACGTTGTCCAGGACCCGTCTGCACGCTACCACAGTCTCATCATGGAGTACGTGGAGAATGTCGAGTGGAAGCTGCTGTTCACGGCCTTAAACGAGCCGGACATCAAGTATTATACATTCCAGTTGCTCAAGGTACGCATTTGAGATCATGTCATCGGTGAGGCCGACATGGGGTTCACGCGATCGTTCGGGTAGGCACTGGATTTCGTGCATTCGCGAGGGATTATGCACCGGGATGTAAAGCCTGGGAACGTCATGATCGATCACCGACGTCGAAAGGTGGGTCTCCCCGTGGAGTGGGCGTCATCGACTTCGCGACATGCAGTCATCTGAACTTACGTCTAGTTGAGGCTGATCGACTGGGGGCTAGCCGAGTTTTATCATCCTAGCACGCAGTATCATATCCGAGTCGGTTCCCGCTATTATAAGGCGCCTGAACTTCTCGTCGGATACAAGCTGTACGACTACAGCCTTGATATCTGGAGCGTGGGATGCATGCTTGCGGCGATGGTGAGCGTGGGTTCTTTTAGGCCAAGTTCCGGGGGAAACTCAGACGATGGGCAGATTTTCCGAAAAGAACACTTTTTCCGTGGTGTCGACAATGACGACCAATTACTCAAAATTCTGAGGGTCCTTGGGACGGATGCTTTTGATGCTTGGCTGAGGACGTACGGGATACCCTTTGAAACTGATCTTGACAGTCTCCTGCAAGTGTGAGTACACACGCCTATGGCCCCCTGACACTTTCCCGAGCTAATCATGTCCCTCCTCAGATACCCCAAGCAACCCTGGACTCGTTACGCTAATCCCGACAACCACCATCTAGTCACCGCCGAGGCATTAGACCTCCTGGACAAATTGCTTCGGTACGATCACCAGAAGCGGCTAACAGCGCGGGAAGCCCAAGGCCACTCCTATTTCAGTACGCACAAACAATACATATCCGCTCGCTCCAAGTGTTTACATCTCATTTAACAGATTTGGTCAGACTCGAGGCAGCCTCCCACAAGGAAGATTCTGCAGAATATATCAGCGATTCCGGTTTTTGCTCTATGTGAAGGATTGACTTGCCCTTCCTTAATTTCACTTCAGGTGCACAGGGTCAACGGAGTGTATGTACGCTTTCACGTTTGTATTTCTTTGGCTGTTCTGTAGAAGATATGATCGCAGCGGCTATGCGACATTATGCATACCATAAATATGTATAATCCATCATCCAACGTGTCGGTGCCGTGTAATCGTACGGTAAGATGCACAATGAGGCCGTGTACGTAGGTAAACATGCAGTCGGTGGCCATGTTTTCTGCCGCGTGTTGATCATGCCATGGCAAGGTGTTCAGCCTGCCAGGGCCTGCCAGTCTAAGATATAATAGACCCTGCCAACTGACCCTGACCTCATTTCTCTTCGCGATATCGACCAACGCCGTTTCTACAAAGCCAGCTGCTTCAGCCATGGAAGCAGACTTTCAGTACCGTCCGCGCACGATGAGTGCACCCCCTCGCGACTACTACTGCACGTCTTCAAACTGCGCTCGTCCAAAGACAAGCGGTTCGGGTACCGCGCCGTTCTCCGTCACTCGATTGCGGTTCCCTCCGCGGTCTGATGTGACGTACCGCTGCGAACCCACTACACCTAACCCCCCACAGCGGAAGCGTACGTCACAGAGCCCAACGTGGGTCCGAGAAGACGGCTTCAAACCTGTGCACAAGCAGAGCATCGAAGAGTGGGTCGACGAACAAATCCATTTGACGGACCGCTCCAACTACGAGCGGAGAGCGCAACCGATGGGGAAGGAGGAGCTACGTCAACGGATGTGGGACGAGCTGGTTTACGAGTACGAGGCAGAAGCGCACAAATGGATGAACCATGAGGCGGAGATGCGGCGAAGGGCGCAAGAGTGGGAGCGCGAAGAAGCGCGACGAAGGATCGTCCAGGGAGATATCCGGAGGATCCAGGCTCGGGTGCGGGAGAGACGTGATAGCGAGCGACAGGCGATTGCAGAGGAGCGGCAAAGGAGTGTGGAGAGGGCGATGGAAAAGGTGCGGAAGGACCAGGCCCGGGCGGTGCGGGCGGTGCTCGAAGCATGGAATGAGTACGAATCGCGGTGGGCTGCCATTTCCGCGTCGTCCGAGACGCTCGGGTTTCGTGATATCCCTTGGCCGCTTCTGGTTGCGCCTGCATGTGCGATGGACGTGACGCCCGAAAACATGACGCACTTCTTGATGCATCCGGCGCATTCGTCCAATCATTCGCGACGAGAACGGATTCGTACGGCGTTGCTCCGTTGGCATCCAGATCGGTTCCGTCGTATCCTCAATAGAGTTGTTGACTCGGACACGAGTGAGGTGGAGGAAGCTGTGGGCGTCATTACCCGGTGTCTGAACGACCTCTTGGGGAAAGAGGGAAAGGCACTGCAGTATGTGAGTCGTCAAACACAAAGCAAGTCGACTGTTACTTACTCGGATGATTCCAGGGGAAGTGAAGACACTAAAGTGTGCCTGGTACACTCGACGAGAGAAAAGGTTCCTAGACCACACTTTGCCTTGCCGGTCGCACAGCTTACACCAGCGAGCAGTTTCTCTGGCGGCGCCGGGAAGCTCTGTCAATAGGAGTTAATTATGAAGTTGAAGGGTGTACGCACCAGTACCACCGGTGTGTATTGTAAGATATCTGTGACGCATCCCGTAACATGATTCAGAATATAAATGTAGAGTACACGGATTTTCTACACTGTAAATTACATAGTTCACTCACTGTTACTACTGGGACTCTGGGGTACCATGATCAGTTCAACTTTGGTTTTCTGCTTGCGTCCGACATCTCGCTGTCACTAGGCTCCCCAAATTGCATTCCCTGCCAGACTTTTTCAGCATCTTCATTCCAGCAAGCTGTGCGCGAGCCTCGAGGGCGTTTCGAGGTCGCACACCGACGCGTGTGCTAAGGGATCGGTGACTTGGCAAAAATAAGCTTTTCGGACCGTCACTGAAGGAGGTGCCAGAGATGCTGACGTAATGCGCTGACTAAACGGCAAGTACGCTCGGCATGAATTTGAGGTGAACTCCTCCACGACCATCATGTTTCGTCCATTCGCGCGTCTTCCACTTCGCCGATGCCTGCATTCGCAAGCAGGCTCCAGCCCTCGATCGTTTACACGACATTCCCGTTCACTTTACGCGCTCGGTGCATCGGCAACCGTTGCAGGATACCTGGCTTGGTCCTGGCGTACCGACGCTCGACACATATCACTCGACGCGGAACCCGTCCCTGGTGTGTTGGCCGCTTGTCAGTTTGGATGTCGAACTTGACGCTCCGTGCGTGTTTAGCACCTAAAAAACAGTCCACGTCATTAAAGCAAACTTCTGCCCCGAGACCTTCCGACGCACCTGACGTCGCCAGCACCTATAAGTGAAGCGCTAGCGCCAGCTTCAACGTCATTCGAAAGCGGGGATGCTTTTCAAACGCCATTAGAGACGCCAGCGGAAGGACAGGCGGTGCCAGAAGAGCAAGAGGAGTCATCGGGCGGTGCATTAACCCAGAGACAGGGGAAATTAACTGGGATTGTCCTTGTCTCGGCGGGATGGCTCATGGGCCTTGCGGTCCACAGTTCCGAGAGGCTTTCTCTTGTTTTGTGTACTCCGAGGCGGACCCAAAGGGTATTGATTGTGTAGAAAAATTCAAAGCTATGCAGGACTGCTTCCGTGAGCACCCCGATATTTATGGTGAAGGTACGTGGATCCACCATTGAGAAGTATATCCCCCATCTCATTTTCAGTCGCAGAAATTATGGATGACGATGAGGAAGAGCCTCCCGCCGGATTGGTTACCACGGAGAAACTAGAAAGTAGCCACGAACTCTCTGATTCAGATGTCCTTCCACTGGAGGCGACGCAGCAGACAGCAACCTCCGCATCATCCTAAGATCATGGACTCCATAGACGCAGCATATAGTAGTCAAGTATTGATTTATTACATTCATAATCACTACTCAACTGAACCCATCATACAAAAGTGAGTAAGCCTCAGTATTGTTGCAGATATTAGTGGTAAGGAATCAGTTTTGGAAACGTTTCTCGATGACTTGGTCGTTCAACTTGTAGCCATTAGCTACAAATAATTTTGAGTGTAAGAATGGCGACGGGTCATAAATGTCGTGATCCTTGGCCTACGACGGATGTGAGTAATTGCAATACGCGCGGGAGTGGTCTTCACCCTTTCTTCCAGTTCAGCGACTTTGATTGCGACCAAACTTGGCTGCTCGTGCCGCTGAAGTTGGTGGAAACGTGCCTTTTCCTTGACGAGCTGGCCGAGGATAAAGGCGAGCAACTCCTCATAGTCGCGAGCTTGTGTCAGGTATTTTCGGAAGCTCTAAGGACCAATAATCAGTTCTACGCTTACAATGTACCACAAACGACCCACCCTTTCTAGTGTCTTCTTGATAGTGAGTTTCTGCGCACTGACAAAGCTGCCAACGGCGACAGAGATAGCTAGGTCGATGTCATCAGATCGCACATATTCCCTGAGGCACATTTTAGCGCTGGCCTCTGCCATCCTAATCATACTCTCCAGATGACGTATAGTTATGGGATATGAGCCCGTAGCTAAAGACTCCCGTCGGAGATCAACAAACAAGCGTGAAAGCTTCTCTTGATCCATCTCATACAATTGAGGTCGGACTCGTTCTCGAGCATACATAATATACTTCCGGAGAAGGTCCTGGGGTATCAGCTAATAGATGTTCATAAGGCTCAGCTTGCTTCCAGAGATCATATGACCTACATCAGCGTCGAGGGTGGTGCCGACGTCCATCTCTTCCTTTTCTGGCGTAAACTTGGGGTGGCTACGTAGATGGCTCCCCACCACAAAGCGTGCGAGGAGTTCATCTTGCACCGGATCTACGGTGTCTTTCACCACACAGAGAACATCAAACCGTGATAAAATGGGTTCTGTCAATTCGACGTTTTGTTGAAATGGTATTGTCGGATTGTATCGTCCGCGGATAGGGTTAGCTGCAGCTATGACCGCACATCGAGCACGGAGTGTAGTGACGATACCAGCCTTCGAGATGGAAATCGATTGTTGTTCCATGGCTTCGTGAATAGAGGTTCGATCTGCGTCGTTCATCTTATCGAACTCATCAATGAGGCATGTCCCTTTGTCAGCCAGGACGAGCGCCCCGCCCTCGAGCGTCCACTCGCGGGTGACAGGGTCTTTACGAACGCTGGCCGTCAAACCTACAGCAGACGCCCCCTGCCCTGTAGCGAAGACTGAACGATGCGCAGTTTTCTCCACGTATTTCAAAATTTGAGACTTTGCTGTACCAGGGTCGCCAAGCAAGAGGACGTTGATGTCGCCTCGGATAGGATGTTTCCGCTTGACATCTTTAGGGACGCCACCAAAAAGGGAGAGAGCAACGGCAGTCTTGATATCTTCGTGGCCATAAATTGACGGGGCCATGGACTTGACAATCCGTTTGCGGATGCGCTCATCGCGAGCGAGGGCTCGAATTTCCTTTTCGTTTTCTTCGGTAAGTCTGAAGGCAGCGAAGAGGTCCTCCTTCTTGTTAACGTGGTTGGCTTCAATGATGGTGGAGAAGACGGGGAACCCATTCTTAGAGTTGAGGGATGCATCAAAGTTGTTCCTGTATATTCCAGTCACTTCCTATCTCTGAGGGTGAGACTATGCCAATTATGAGTAGATAGCAACGCACGATTTCCTCCCCTGGCTTTGCCTGGTCGATTAAGTCCCAAAGGAGGATGACCTCACGATGTCTTGGAAGACGTCCCGGTGGAACAGATCCCGGGGATTCCTGCAAGGTCATCTTCTGATAATTGCGATACACCGTCTAAGGAGCGGTTCGCATGAGAACATGAGATGATGACCCATTATCAACCACTCACTTGCTCAGAGTTGACCTGGAAAGGGCCTTTACTCTCGCAATTTGGGCAGTAACTGACTTTGACTTCCTTGGTTGCGTCTTGGTAAAATGGACCCAAGACGGCACCACACTTTCGACAGTCGAATTTTACATACTTCAACTGAGGGAAGACACCCGTCCGACGAGTGACAACACCAGAGACTCGAACCAGATTGTTCAAGTTGGAGCGGCGCAGGTCTCGAAGGGATGAACTAAGCGGAAGGTCGGCAATGCGAACATGAACCTCGGAGTGAATGCGTTCATAGGATGGATAATAAACCAAAATTGCATTCAGCGCCACTTCATCGAAGATTGTAAGCATCGATGCCGGAGAATTAGTGAGGAAGTAAGCAAGGATGGGTTTCGAAACAGCAAGGTGGAGATATGACACTTCGAGCGACTCGGAGTTTGCTGAGCGAGGAGTCGTCAGAATACGGCAACTTCATTGTATGTTCGCTTACTTTCTCCAAGGTTACGGATGCGTTGTCCGTACACGGAATTTCCGTTCTCGTCTACATAAGTCATCAAAAATTGACGGAAATGTTTGACGATTGAGCGTCGGACACGATCGTTGGCGATCCACTCGACGATTGACTTTGCCTTGATATCGCTCAGCTGCTCTAGAGGAATCTCCTGTTCAATAAGTCATCAGCAACGGAAGAAGCCCTTTTAAAGACTACTAGCATCGTCAAGCCCATCCATATCATCTGGATTACGGCGCTCGTCATATTGACGGCGAGTACGTCGTTTCATGCGAGCGACACCGAGACCCCCATCCATGGCATCCTTCGTCATCCACGTCGTCGCTCTCTAAAAACCGAGGTGCACGACTTCTGACGGCAGCACGACTCCCTCTACCGCTGCGCTCTAACCGATCTCTTCGATCCATTTTCGCCTCCGCAGCTCTACGGGTAGCTGCAGATATTTCTTCAAACTCTCCTTCATCATCAATATCACGGTCGGAGTAATGATCAAGGAGTTCGTTTGCAGTATAATCTCTTTCGTGGATCGATGAGAAAACTGAGAATCGTGAAATCTTGATGGACTTACTCCTCTATGCCATCGGCGAATAGATCTTCACCCTCGCCATCCTCGTTGTCAAGTTCAAGGTCCCTCACTGCATCACGTTCAGTCAAGGCTGTCGTCTGTGTCCGAGAACGGCGCCAGAGGAGACGAAGGGGGTAAAGAGGACTCGGACGCGCGTCTCTGTGGGGTAGGACGTGGAGCGGGAGAGCTGCTGGGTATCCCGGGTGGCCTGGCACGCTTGTTACGTCTGGGAGTCTGAGACTGCGATGGGATTAAGGATTAATAGAGCCAAAGGGAGGGGGAGACATACCATGATGACGGTGACAAGATGAGAAGCGAATAACGCGTCGCGACGCGTAAGTCTGAGTTTGAAAGCGTGTAATGGTAAGTGTTACTCGAGAAAATAATTAATAAATGTTCGACTGGCAGACAGCAGTACAACAAGAGGAGGAATACCTACGCAAGGTCCATCCATCCACGGACGATATCCCAGGATGCATGTCCCTCCTCGACGGTTTTCTCCTTTGCCATGGTATGTGCACATCTCTCTCTTTTTCTTTCGTCTCACACGTCTCCTGCAGTCGTTGGATCTCAAGTAAAATCTCTCTATAGACACTGGACGCATGTCAGAATGTCGCGACAAGATGGAGGACTTCAAGTTCTGCATGAGTCTCAAATCAATGGAGCCAGATGCCAAGAGAGATGCCTGGATTCGGCGGCGGGCCGAATGGTGGGCCAACAGACGACTTGGAAAGAGCAGTGAGAATGTTTGGGACTGTTAGGAGGTACGAATCTCAGCTCTTTCTCAACATCACTCATCCTACCACGCCTCAATCAGGGAGCCCCTGTCAAACTGGCCACCCACCCTTTCTGACGACACTGCACAGTCTTCCAGCACGATTACTTAGACCGGTTGACAGAAAAACCATATACCTTCGATGCACAGCTTGTTCAGCCAGTCCATTGACGACATTCTGGTAATATTTGATCAGTTCATCAACTTACTCGATATGTTTAAATGTGCACGTGTTTTACCTATGACTTGCATCGCCCCAAGATTGATATCGGTCGTTGTGACGGTCAGCACTGCTTGTACCAAGTTTTGGAGCAATATCTACCCTCGAAAAGACCCATGCTCACACCGTTGTCATTCACTCTTCAGCCCTGGAAGGGACTCTATTTTGGATATGAGTTCTGCGCCACCTTGCTGCAATTACCCATTGCCCTCCTCGCCACAGAATCATATCTCTTCTGTGTAAGTTTCAGTCTCCTGTCAAGGTGACTAATCTGATGCTATCAGATATTCTGGTCTTCTACGATGAGTTAGAACAGGGGGCATAGTGCCCTAGCCAACCCATCACGCCATTTCACCTGTATCAGATGCAGAAGCCGTCTGGATTGATGGGAACTCTACACCTCGTGACGGCGGAGCTCGTAACATGGACATTTGTGTCCAAAGCTGAGCCGGCACGCATTCCGGGTTACTGGTATGGTAAGAATGGTAGCCCCTCAATGCCCACACCAATCCCCTCCGAACCTTCTATTTCTTTCACGGAGGTGGGCTCAACCGACCGATCGCCCACCCAAACGACTTGACTTCCAACATTACACGTGCCTTAGTAGAGCTCGATGAATCCACTCCACATGTTCTATGAAATATTGCCCCTCTCGGAGATGAAAAACCTTTTCCCGCCGCTCTCAAGGCTTAATGCTCTCGCTGGATACGACTATCTAGTGAACGTAATGGGCGACTCACCCTCCAATCTCATCATAGTCTGCCACTCGGCCAGCGGAAATCCCACCTGTGCCCTGACCCAATACCTTGTCGAGAACAAGAACACCCCTAATGTACCTCTCCCGGTGGCTCCAGAGCATCTTATACTACTCTCCTTGGGCCGACCTAACTACTTCACGCAATGGACTGGGATCTTCCACCACTTCCAACACCGCGGACTACCTGGAATTCCACGACAGCGGTCGGAGCTTATATCTAGGACCATGTGATCTCGGATTCGCGTATTACAACCCGTACATCTTACCGGTGTCGGTATTCCCATCCGACGTTCAGGCCCATTTTCAAGGCTTTCCGCGGATACGTTCATCCCAACTAGGACAGCCGAAATATTTTACGATGCCATCAGAACCTTGAGAAACAAGATGGCGGGTGAGAGGGGTGAGGGGTGAGGGGTGAGGGGTGAGAAAGGGACAAGTCGCGTACTTCGAAGGCAAGGATGCAATTCACGACTTTCCCGTCTTCACATGGCATCCTTGTCGGCCCGATGCATCGACGGCCATACAGGAGTGGCTTGCTGCGGCTTAGCATCTTTATGTGATTTGGTAGTAGGTATGGTTCAAAGACGACGTTCTTAGTGACAAGTACATTATGATTAACTCTGTGCAGATGGTGTATTGTCAGGAATACTTTTGACTGCAGTCAAATCTATTTATGAGATCTTGTTTCGACCAATCTCGCGAAAAGTTTATACCCATGCTTTGAATTCATTGGCTCTCGGCTTAGAACCGAACCGCCCCGAGTAACTCGGTCGGCAGGAACGCCGAGTCTGTATCTTCCCACTTCGCGTAGTGTGAGACCGATGTTGGCCCCGGGCCACTGTCCGGGGTATCGATGAAGTTCGCGACTCGGTCGTAGACGTTTTCTCTAACAGTTCAAGCGGCTGATCTGTACTCCAACGTTAATCCATATTTATTGAACGTCGTTGCAAGATCGTCGCAGTAGGTATCGCACAGATTTAAACACGTGAAAATACCATCATAACTACGGATGAAATCCACCTTCATAAAGGTTCGTCAAACAAAAGAAATCGTGGCTGTTTGGTATACAGTGGGTTGAAATTTTAAATATGGTCAGGAAAATACAACCAACAGGTGAAAGATGTGCAACCGGCACACAGACACCTTTAAATCACTTTCTTTATGCTGAGGAGTATGAGGCTGAAGCTTTCTCAGTTTCAGCTTCCTCTGCGGCGCGCAGTCCTCCTGCTTCCCAGTCGCCAAGGTAGAAATACACCGCTGGGAGACCAACGAGGAGACCGCCAACGATATTTCCAAGGTACGATGCAATCAGGGATCTGGGAAGAGGACAGATTAGCTTCTCTGCGATGCGTGGGGATGTACGATTTACTTTTTGATGTAATAATCAGTGGTGAGCTTGAGAATAGCAGAGAAATCAACACCAGCCCCTGAAACAATGAGAAACACGCACTTCAGAGTGGAGCATGATGCTCAGCGGCAGTGAGAACATATTGGCAACGACTGTGCGAGTGTCAGGCTCCGCTGGGAAACCCTTGGCAAGCAAACATACCGTGATCGAAGCCACATGCAACGAACACCTAGTTAAACATCCCGATCAGACCAACCATTCCGCTCTTGTGCACTTGGCTTACCCATATCGGGAACCATGTGGCAACAATCTTGGAGGACGTCTCCTTGGCCGCCGCCGCTTGCTTCCGAGACAGTCGGTGAGAGTTAGGTGAACATCGTCGCATGTGCTTACCCAGACCGCCACACAAACTAACCAGTTGCAGCCGATGCCTCTCAGGAATATCTGATACCAAGCAGGCGTTATCGCCTTCGTACTGATAATGATGAACTTGAGCATCCGACCAAGGGAAAGCTGTAAACATACATGGCAAAGCTTTGGATGTAACCGAGGTATGGTTCCGCGGTGACAAGACCGTCGGCTGTGTGACAGAATATTCAGTAGAGGTAAGGGGTAAGCAATCTGTTGACCAACATTTCGCAAGGAGGGCCGCAAAGAACAAGCTTCCGACCAGGTTTCCGAAAGTGACTGCATAGAAAATCATCAACCGCTGACGCACTAGCCCAAGATGAGATACGCTACCTATTATCCAGTTCACTGGGACACCCCACCATGGAATTGCACCTTTGATGGCGGCCATAGGGAAAATCTACGTTAAATGGCTCAGACTTGTTTCCCTTCGATGTTGTTGAGCAACTTACCATGAGATTGCTCGTTAATAGATCAAATCCTTGAAGTACAATCCTGTTCAAGGTGGGGTGAGTAATGAGCACTAGGTTACATACTCTTGTCACGTTTAATCACATTACGAGACCAACGGGGAACACGAATCCTGCCATCACTTTCACGAGCCCAGGATTGCTGGCGCCGATTCCCGCCGAGCCGCCCGCCATAATGAGGTAAAACAAACCACCGAACGACAACATGACACCTGCCAACACCTGCGATTCTGGATTGACAAATGGAAAGATGAAGATCGCGAGCAACATACAGCTTTAAAGAAGGTCTTGTCCCAACGAGTATTGTGTTTCGCCACAGCCATCTCGACGAGGGCGGCAGCAGTCTCCGCTGGCTTAAGAGTGGAAGGGGCATCTGCCATCGTAAGAATCGTAAATGGTACAGGTAGTGCTGTAACGTCTGCTGGAGGATGGGAGGATAGTTCGCCGGAGACATATCATCCACATGCGTATCTATATAGGATTCCCTGCTATCGGGTTGCTACCTGGCAGGGCCCAGGGGACACGCTTACCAAACAGGTTTGTATATTGTGATTTGGCGTTGCATTCCGGGGATATGAAATCTTGAGATCCGTTCCACAGATTAGAATACTCTAGCCCTTAGAAGCTGTCTGCTGACACATAGCCGTGAACGCCTACCAACACTTGAGGGGTTCCTCAGCGACTTGAAATGACAGCGCCGAATACCGTCGGATAACAATCAGCTACAACCCCACATCATGGGAAAGTGATCAGTCATTGGCGTATCGGATGCTCGCCTGTCTACGGATGCAGATACGGTGTTAAAAATACTTTCCGTGCCCGCTGCGCATGGCAGTGACAGGCTGCTTGATTGTCTCCGAGAGCATGTGATATTACGATACTGGAGGGTCTCTTTCCACACCATTCGTTGCGACCTGACGCCATGCCAGCCTGAATGTGTGACACACGTTGTTGAGGGACTGCCAGTGAGCCTGGACTTGGACCTCCGTCTTCGCACTACGCGGGGAGGGTCGGAAAAACCGATTTGAATCTCTGCCGTTGTACAATCCAGGGACAGGTGGACTGGACAGCCGTATCGTGAAACGGCGTGACTCGTGACTAGCATTGTAGCTGGAATAAGCACACTGCTAGTGTAATTGCATTCTTTCCAAGGTTTTTCTCTTCAAGTTAGTTGACAAAGGTAAATTGCAAGTTACTCACTTGACTATACATTGGCGGCGAATGGAAAGTGTCCGGATTCAAGAAGCGGCGTTCCTGGAAAAACTTCGGATGCGACATTGGCAGTTTAACGGGCCCGCCGATTCCCAGCTCTTGTCCAAAGTCAACTTGCCAATTGGGCTCCGCACGGCACGATAGCTGTTGTTGCTACTGTTCCGAAAAGCGTCCAGTGCTAGAATCTACAAAGTATCATTCTGCTACCAACTACGGCGTCGGCCCCCTTGGAACGCCACCAAGCTCTGGTGTGGTGCACCCCTTAGCTTTCATCACAGGTACAAGATATTCTGTTGCCAGGAACACCCCAGGGTCGCATGACACTTTGGAGAAATGACAAGCGACAGTTCTAGTGCTCAAGCGCTCACTAGCAAACAACTTTTTTTTTCGGTGTTTACTTTACGATAACCTATGTTCAAATGCCGTCAAACTGCCGCGACTGTTTTCGTTGTCCAACACCCGTTGCACTGCCAATAGCAATTCAGAACCACGTCCGGCGGCGACCATAAGCTGCAACCTCCCGCTTTACATTTGACATACTATGATACTACGCTATTATCCCCAAAATCTCGATGTCCGGATATGATAGTTAAAAACATTACTAGCTGCTATCCCCCAATAATCGAGGAATAAATACTATCCTCTTGCTACTAGTACATTGTGGCAATCTCAGAATAACAACAGCGTCTAGACAATTATGACATGATATCGGGATCTTCAGTCCTCTTTCGCCGCTTTCCAGATAGGCGTGATAGCTTGTGCTACCGTGTTGGCAGCGACTTCCAGGTAACCGCGTTCCACCTCATCTGCTACAGCTGTCCATATTTTTCGAGCCCGCCATCTATCTGGGTGGAATCTTCGATGGCTTTTCTCCACGAATTCCTTGTAATCCTGCAACCGCATATGCAACTTGACCGTTGCAAAGAATATTTCCACCGCCGACCAGTCAACGTCCTCGACCGTTAGGCGCGACGGTGCGTGTAATACTGGCCACGGGATATCGTGAAAGGTGATTGACTTTCTTGCTGTAAACTTTGGTTCGTCGAATTTATCACAGAGCACCCGATAATGTTCCAGTGCCCTGCGACTCGTCCATGGAAAAGAGTCCCATCGTTGCTGTCGGCGTTCACGGTTTTCGCGCTGTCGACACTCTTCTTCCTGTGCCAGCCTCTCCGCCTCTTGCGCACGGCGTTTTTCTCGCTCGGCGGCTTCATGCTGCTGCCTCAATCGTTCTTCTTCCTTTTGTCGCCGCTCCGCCTTGGCAAGTCGCTCCTGCTCCTCGGCGCGCTCCCGAGCCTCCCTTTGCTTGCGTTGTGCTTCCCATAGTGGCCGGTCCTTCTCAAGTTCGCGAAGCTTTCGAATAGATTCAGCAACTTCTGCTTCGTGTGAGGGATTGGCCTCCAACGGCGTTTCTGCCCAGCCATCCGTTCCTTGAGAACTTGCTTCCGTGGTCGTGGCTGTTGCTTCATCTTCTGCTTGATCGTCCTCCACGCCGGATACTGATGCTGCGCAACTCCGTTAACATACAGTCAAAAGGTATCAAACATGAAGATAGACCTGGAGGTGTAAAATAAAGCCCCGAATACTCGGTATCATTTCCCTGGTATCGATCATGTTCGCCAAATTTGCGTAGTCGTCGTTTTGACCACCTTTTGTCGAGCCAGGTTTGGTTCACTTCGTTGCGCATCCTTAGAGGTGAAGTTCGAGCTCTTTTGGGTCCTGCGTGGAGATCGGTCGTTATCAGACTCTTGGAACGTGCTACCTAGAACCAGTGTAAGAAGGCTTGACCAGGTCTTGGAGGAAAATCTGACCTTTACGTTTATTTCCCTCGGTCGACCATGGGGTATTTTGAAAGTGAAGGGTATCATCGCTATCAACTCGCATGGAGAAACTGCCGTCTGCAGGAATGACAGTGTCGTGAAGTTGCGTTTCATAAGCCATTCTATTCTTTGACCATCTCTCCTGTCGTGTCTTCTTGAGCTTCTCCCGACTGGTCGCATTCGGTCTTCGACTGGATCTCGGCCTTTGCGAGAAAGATTCATCTATGATCATTTCTTCAACCTCGTCCTCGTCTGATTCTAAGTCAGACTCATCCGTTTTATCGGAGAAACGAAACCGAGCCTTCTTCTGCGCAATGGGTTCGCTCGTCTCTGGAGATGGCCATCGTGATCGTTTGCCTGAGTCGGGAGCTGTGGTGTCGTAGTCCTGGTTCGGCATTTCAACCAATGTAACAGTGGAACATTTTGGCCAAGGGTACACGATGCAGCAGTATTTAGGGTCGAGCTTGTATATCTCCCATTGCTCCTGGTAGCAATGGACTCGCTCACTGTGGAAGCCGACGGGTGAATGTCGTGCAATTGGCTCGGAATGATCGAAACTGTTCGTTTGCTCACCCGCATATGACAATGACGCGTGGCCAGATGCCTTCGTCTTGTGCGCCTTCTTCGAAACGCGCTCGTGGTACGAACCGCCAATAACTCACGTCTCTTGAGTTTGTCTCGATGATGATGCGTTTAGGAGGTGCGAGGCGTCGGAACTATTGGACTTTTGGGTGCTTGGGTTCTCCGCGAGGGCGGTCTTGGGATCGAAGGATGCAAAAGATAGTTTCGAGTCTGGTGAGCGTAGGAGGCGCGGGGGTTGAGATGGATCAAGTAGACCAGGTTGCGAACCTAGAAGTGTCCGCATGTTTGAATGCTGATAGGAATGTGCACCATTTGATGGCAGCGCAGAGTAGATCATCTTGGGATATTGGTGGCTCGTTTTGAGGTTCTGGTGGATGATATAGACAATCGGACGTGAAATTCGAAAGAATAACTGAAACGCGTCGAACACGTGCTACCACAGGCAGTACATACAACTCGGACAAAAGTCTAAGGCCAATAACAGTGACGGACTCGAGAAGTTTACCGTGATAGCTGCTAGTATTGTTTCTTTGTGGATTCCTTGCGCTATGTCACTATACAGTTGTACCAATGACTCGGACATTGACAGTAGACTCTGTTCTTGTTCCGAGTTTTACACTAGAAAGCTGTTACAGTTCTCGGGACGGCAGTTTGGGATTATAATATTCGTGCCAAAAGCAATCAAACATGTCATTGTCAGTCGAAGTCGAGCTTGAAGCTTTGAAGTCTTGATCAATGTGTCGGGGGAACCACTGGCTCTGAATCTGCAGATCATGCGGCACGTAACTCGTGCAAACACAGCTTTGGTGAGACGCAGGTCTGAGAGCACCAGAAACGCTCGTTCGTCGGCCATCCCTTTCCCTAGCCATCCATCGGCGAGCGTCGCTACGATTCAGCCTGAGTATAAGTACCCTTCAATCAAAGCTTATTGTCGGCAGTTCTCCTCGGATCAGCCTTGATTTTGATAACGCTTGGTCAGTGTGCGACAGATATGAAAGGCTTGTTAACCCACTCAGTGTTTCAAGTTTTGGGCCACGCTGGGCTGCCAGGAGAACGGCATACCCAAATAGGAAACGCCCGCCCGCCAATCTAAGTGACCGGAACTGAGTCACATATGGATGACTCCAACCACCGTGCATAAGTATGAAAGGTCTCCCTTCTTGTGTCACAAATTGACTCTTCCAAACCCATGCATTTTTTCACAACGCTTCGCACTCATTTTATATCACACTATTTCGAGCCATGACCACGCTAAAGAACTTTCAGTCAGAAATCGAAGAAATTCACGCTTGCGAACGTGTGAGGCAGCGTGCGCAGATCGCGCGCGTTGCATCCTCGGCGCACGATGGGAAGCAGGGCGAGCCCAGCTCACCGGAAGCGGATACACCAATCTATGTGACGCGTCTGGTTTACATTCATTCACACAGGAGGAGCGAATTCTGGTCAGCCACACTTTGGTCGTCTTCAGGCCAGACCACTTGATGACCTTATGCATAGGGATCGCTCGCTACACACAACGACGAACAGGCGCGAACAGCACTGGCATCACTTTTAACACAATTTCAGGGGGAATATATTTTTCGGATCGGTTACCGCCCCCCTCTCGATCCACTTCTTAATGAGGAACAGTTGGATAGCATCCCTGGCTGGAGTGGTACTGGTCGGACAGAAGAGGAAGTGGACATGCTCGTAACTGAGCTTTCCAAGGCGCAAGACGACATCGGAGGGAAGGTACGGCCACATGGCAACCTATCGTTATTCTGAAACTATTCTTGACGCTCGGCCAGGCGTCCGTACTGCTCCGCGTCAGAGGCTCGCATCCACGGGCTACTCTCTTGTTACGTCTTCCACCGCCAAGCGTCTCCATGACTCCTGAAGTTCGCTGCGCTGTAGTTGGCAATGTCGATTCGGGGAAGTCGACTACACTTGGTGTACTAACTCGAGGTAGTTTCAACGAACACCGTTCCCTTATTCTGCTTGAATCATATCAATAGGTGCTCTCGATGATGGAAGAGGCAGAGCTCGAGTGACGTTATTTCGGCACAAGCACGAAATAGAAACCGGTCGGACCTCTAGTGTTGGCATGGAAGTCAGTCTTATCTCAGGTTCAGAATATTCCATTCTTACGCTCAAACAGATTTCTCGGTTTCTCGGTTTCTGGCGTCCCAATTTTACCCGGCGCGAACAGGTCCTCACGATTTTGAAGGCGCGCGGCGTGACAAACTAGGATGGGACGAAATATCCGCCCGTTCAGCAAAAATCGTCTCAGTTTAGTGGTATGTTTTCTTCTATCTGCCTCCATCTAGCTATATAACAGCGATCCCATAGATTTGGCCGGCCACGAGCGGTATCTAAAAACGACTCTTTATGGGCTGACTTCCGGTGCTCCGTCTTGTGTGATGCTGATGATTGGTGGGAATGCGGGTCTTATTGGCATGGCCAAGGAACATCTAGCAATAGCATTGGCACTAAGTGTCCCCGTGGTCGTTTGCATCACAAAGGTGAGAGTGCATGTAACACACAGCTGGTCATGCTAAAACCCCGCGAGATCGATATGACTCCTCCCAACATTCTTTCTGAGACAACTAAACAAGTTGTCAAGATTTTAAGGAGTCCCTGGATGCAGGTGGGTGCTTCTAGTTTTTACTCTCATTTTTCATCCGCCCTGAAATTTTTCAGGAAAGTCCCAGTATTTGTGAATTCGGCTGAGATGGCGGTGGAGCTAGCAAGCAACTTTGCACAGTCGCAAGTCAGTCTCAAAACTATTACACTTGCGTTTGCTGATTTTCCCCTAAGGATGTGTCCCATCTTTCGAATTTCAAATGTTACTGGGGATGGTCTTGACTATGTCGGTTAGCCACTCTTTCCTAAGCTTATTGACTCATTCATGTGATAGCTCCGCACATTCCTTAATCTCTTACCTCCTTCTGATGCCGACCGCGAGGTATTTTCAGTTGACCAACCACTAGAGGTAAATTTACTTGGCTCATCTGTTTTTTATGGCTGACTGGTAGCAGTATTCGGTCACCGAAGTTTGGTCTGTACCTTATGTTGGTACAGTGGTAAATGGTATCTTGAACAGTGGCAAGGGTGAAGACAGGTGACTCGATCTTGTTTGGACCCGATTCCAACGGCAACTTTCAGCAAACTTTTGTTCGTAGCATGCAGAGAAAACGGTTTGCGCTTCCTGCACTGATGTTACCCGGGAGTTTGACAATAATGTTGAACAGAGCGGATGTATCTTCGGCTGAAGCCGGTCAATGCGTGGCGTTGGCACTAAAGCGAGTCAAGCGTGGGTCAGTTAGGAAAGGGATGGTTATTGTGCACAAATCCGACAGCCCACCAAAAGGTATAATACCATTGCAGTTCTTTGCAGGCGAGAGTTAACCACTTCTTGAAGCTACTCTTCGGTTCGAAGGACAAGTGCTCGTTTTATAGTAAGTTTCAATCTGTGGTGAATCTGGCGTGAAGATGACAATCGTTTGCAGCCATAACACCACGATGCAAAGAAATTATCAAGTACGTAGCATCAAGTTTTGTATCAACTGTGTCAACTGAGTCGCACTTTTAAGGCCATGCTTCACTGTGGAGTAAGTCAATTAGGCTTGAGTCATCCTAGATGCCTGAGCTGATTACTTCCAGGCTGTGCGACAGACTGTCCGGATCATATCTATGGATCACCCACAGGGCGTGCTACGCACGGGAGATCGTGCAACGGTACACTTTGAGTTCATATCACACCCAGAGTTCATCAAGGTTGGGATGAAGTTACTCTTTAGAGAAGGAAAGACAAAGGTCGGGAAAAGATCTGAAATCATTGCGTGCATTTCCACTAAGAAGTTGCTTTAGGGTCTCGGAGTTATCACTCGACTGCTGTAATATAATGTTTATTCCCTCGGCACATACATACCTCTTCAAACGTACGTTAATGGAGGAGTAGGGCGGTGTGTGCAAAGGGATGACGTCATGTGCTATATACTTGTACGAGTTGGAATATGGTTTTACTATTTAACTCTAGTGTCATGTCGTCAACAAGTTTGTATCAACCTGTCCCAAACGACGACCCTCCTTCCGCAGCTACTCGACAGGTCGCTTGTTCCCCCTTCCGCAGATACCTTATCGCTTCCATTTTCTGTATAACAACGTTCGTTGCGTACACTGCGCACCAGTATTATTTCCTCCACCGCGCCGTTGATCAACCAGGGTTTCCGCCAGACTCAACAGTGCTTTTAATATCGACTCCCCCAACAATAGTACCTACACCCTCACCGTCTGCTGAAATGCACAACAAATACAGCGTGGGCTAGTAAGTACTCAGAGCTTTTCCCTTCTTATTTGTGCTTACCCATACAACTAGCTTCGTGAACTGGTAGGTATCTTTAGTAGTCCAATATCCCGGATTCATTGCTTGCAGGGGTATCTACGGACGCAAGTTTCCGCCCTCTTTGATTCCCGCGCAAGACTTGACGTACGTTCTGGTCTCGTTGATTGTGTTGTCACAACTTTCTCATCACGCAGACATATCCTCTACGCTTTTGCCAACGTGAGAGCTGACACGGGCGAGGTCTTCTTGTCCGATGTTTGGGCGGACAAAGACATTCACTACCCTGGCGACTCCTGGAATGAACCCGGCAGCAACCTCTATGGCAACCTCAAAGCCATCTATAAGCTCAAGCAACAGTATAGACATCTCAAGGTTCTCCTCTCTATCGGAGGGTGGAGTTACTCTCCCTCTTTCCACCCTGTCGTCGTAAATCCACAGGCGCGTTACAACTTTGTACAGTCAGCTGTTAGACTGCTGGAAGACTACGGCTTTGACGGCCTCGACGTTGACTACGAATATCCGTCGAACCACGAACAAGCGGCCGGTTTTCGCGAATTGTTGAGGGAGCTTCGGACTGGCCTGGATCAACATGCCTACAACAAGCGCATCAACTACAAGTTCTTGTTGACCGTGAGCACTAACCAGCTGATAAAATGCCTCGCGTTAACAACTTGTAGATCGCCGCACCATGTGGACCCGACAATTATAGGAAGTTGGATATTCGCGGGATGGCTCCCTATCTCGATTTTTGGAACCTGATGGCATACGACTTTTGTAAGACATTGAGTGATGTTGTGATCTAATACTGACGTTTGCGCTAGCCGGATCTTGGGACACACTGGCTAATCACCAAGCCAACATATATGGACCTCCTATCAACAGTACAGATGCCGTCCATTGGTATGCCTCCAATGGTGTGCCAAGGTCGAAGATAGTTTTGGGAATCCCGCTCTATGGTAGAAGTTTTGCAAACACCGATGGTCCTGGAGCCCCTTTCTCCGGAATGGGTCCTGGAAGTTGGGAGCAAGGCGTCTACGACTATCGTACTCTACCCCTTCCAGGATCCTACCTTTTCCAGGATGATCAGAGGATTGCAAGTTGGTCGTATGACTATCAGAAAAGGGAGATGATCAGCTTTGACAACGAGCATATCGGCAGGGTTAAGGGTCAGTGGATCCGTAGGGAAGGGCTCGGTGGGAGCATGTTCTGGGAACTCAGCGGTGACAAAGGGAGTTACAGGGAAGGTATGGAGGGCGGACATGGGAAGGATCCAGTTCCCGGACAGAGTTTGGTAAGGACCGTGAAGGACGAGATGGGGACTCTCGACATGAGCCCCAACTGGTTGCGGTATGAACGCAGCCAGTTCGATAACATGCGGAATGGCACAATCTAGTGTTGGGCGCATCAAGATTCTAGTTTTAAGCTTTAAGTTTCAAGGACTATCCTGTAGCATTATAGTGTCATGGACAAGGATTAATGTCGATGAGTAACAAATAGTAGATTTGTAGTACCTTGGATACTAGTGATGGAATAACCAAATTTGTCAGTCCCGAAATTTGCAAAGTGACACAGGCCTGTTTGTTAAAAAAAAAAAAAAAAAAATCCCGCCCACCACCAGCTTTGCTAGTCATTACAGGCAAGAAGCTCCGGTCGCCAGCCACGTTTTTCTTCTCCCCCTGTGCATTTTTTCAGCATTCAATATCCAGGATTCAGGAACTCTCATCGACAATACCATTCCACACTGCTGCTGCAACAGGCTCTAGACTGCGAAGTCGTTACCCTTCTATTAACCCTAGACTAAAAGCAAACGTACCACTGTTACTCTAATCTACGATATCCATCGATCCTTCGTCTGGATCCTACAATGTCTCCTGCTATTACGCACGACCCAACCGATCTCGATTTCACATCGACCCTCGAGTCGCTCCGTTTGGCGCCAACAGGACCAGGTAAGTTCATCTGATCAGCAGAAGGAATGGGAGGACAATTCAATTTTCACAGATGCAAAAGCAGCCGCCGATAAACTTGCACTTGCTATCTCGAAAGCAGGAATACAGACACTCACGTCCGTCGCAAGCTTTTCTTACCAACGATCAAACCAGCTGATATCTACTCTTTTAAAACATTTTAAATCAGCGATCAAAATGTGATCGCCTCTTTGCAGGCCTTCGCGCTAAACAAGAAATCAGGTTACGAACGAGAGTCGGCAGCGATCGGGTTTCAATCATTGCCCGCTGTCCTTGGTGCATCGAGCGCGCCATACTTGCTCTCGAGCCTTCCAATCCTATTCGACCTCTATTCCGACAAGGGAGAAGTGGTGCGAGTTGCTGCCGCCGCCGCGACCAAGGCCATATTGCAACTTTTCCCCGCGGACGCGACAAGGATCGTGTTTAAAACTCTGGAGGACATCCTGGAAAATGGAAAATGGCAAACAAAAGTGGGCGCGCTGGACGCGCTCAAGAGTTTCGTGGCCACTGCCAAAGAATCCGTGGCCGATGAGTTGGGGCACATTCTCCCCAAAGTCGAGCTTGCCATGCACGACACCAAGAAAGAGGTACTGTTTCTAGAATAACACTGGTTTCGGTTGGATCTGAGGGTTTGTGCACTTTTTAGGTTGCCAGTTCGGCTGTCAAATGCGCCACGTCGCTTTGCAACACACTTGCGAACCCGGATCTGGCGCCTCATGTACCTGCGCTTGTAAAATGTATGTCCAATCCCGACACAGTTCCCGCATGCATCAAGGCACTATCGTCGACGACCTTTGTTGCCGAGGTAACTGCGCCCGCCCTTGCGGTTCTCGTCCCGTTACTTCTCAGGGCGCTGAACGACCGGAGCATGGAGGTTCAGCGGCGCACAGTGGTCGTCATTGACAACCTCGTCAAGCTCGTGAGAAACCCGCAAGTTGCAGCGCGGTATCTCAGCCCTCTTGTGGATGGCGTCAAAAAGATTGCGGAAGGTGCCGCATTTCCTGAGGTTAGCACGTTGAGAAATGACACGTTGAGTATCATCTCATGAGCGCTGTAGGTCCGCGCCTTTGCACAGACTGCATTGGACACGCTGTTGAAGTCGGGCGCTTCGTCCAGTGGGACTCCTCCTACACGAGATCTAGATGCGGAGACAACCGAGATAGTCAAGACTCTTCTCATTCTCTTGGACGACAGCCTCGTGCGGTCCGAAGCGGAGCCTAATCAACCCTCGGCCACGAGGCATCCCCTGTTGGCATCGTCTCTTCAATTCCAAGCATGCATGATAGTAGATCTAGTCTACCAGAAAAGGTTTCATGAGAAATCTCCATGGAATCGTAGTGTTGGGCTGTACATGAAACCGTGGCTAGGGGAAGATGAGGCAGCGAAGTTCGCAGAGAAGGTTCGCACGCATTTGCAAGCTGTCGAGCAAGTGGGTTTGCTATCGCTTCTTCGCCGTCATTTCCGCTGACCGGCTCTACTGCCACTGGCAGGCAAAACATGGAACAGTGGCGAGTGGGTCCGACGAAGAGGGCGAGTTGCTGTGCGATACACTCTTTTCGCTTGCATACGGTGCACTCTTGCTTCTCTCACACACCACTCTTCGTCTTTTCCGTGGGCGACGATATGGTATTCTGGGTGCAAATGGGACGGGGAAGTCCACCCTCATGCGTCAGCTGCGAGATGGGAAGGTGGAGAACTTTCCTCCACAGGACCAATTGCGTTGTGTTATGGTAGAACATTCACTCCAAGGCGAAGATACCACCCTATCCGTTCTGGATTTCGTCGCTTCGGGTAGGTTATTTTCCCGATGCATCTTCCTAACATTGGTTTACTCGTCCAGACAAATCGCTCAAGGATGTGCCAAGGTCGAAGATCAGGGATCAGTTGCTTGAGGTTGGGTTCGACGACACTAGGCAAGCCGAAGTCGTCGGCGGACTTTCAGGGGGTTGGAAAATGAAACTGGAACTGGCGCGGGCGATGCTGTACAATGCTGACCTGCTTCTTCTGGACGAGGTTCGTATCTATTTCTTAATTAATAATAATCTACCCTTGGTTGACGGTTATCACCGCAAATAGCCCACGAACCATGTACGTCGACTTGGGTTATCTCGGGATTTTTTTCCGGTTTAATGGTATCCCTCGATCTACAGCTCGATCGCGCTTCTGTGCTGTGGTTGGAACAGTGGCTTGTCGCCCAAAAGAATGTGACATGTCTCATTGTCAGTCATGACTCAGGGTGAGTCTCGATCACCATGTTCCTATTGGGGAGAAAGTGACGGGTGCTCCTAGATTTCTGGATAACGTTACGACAGATATGATTCACTACGAATCCAAGAAGGTGCGTTGCACTCCGCGTTGAGTCGCCGTCGGTGAAGTACTAACGTGGCTCGTCTCAGCTCGTTTACTATCCAGGAAATCTCTCGGCGTTCGTGGAAAAGCACCCTGAGGCCAGGTCTTACTACACACTCGATGCCACCTCCGTCAAATTCGCATTCCCTCCTCCTGGTTCTTTGATGGGAGTCAGAAGCAACACCCGTGCCATCCTCAAGATGTCGAATTGTACGTTCACTTACCCCGGTCGGTCCTCGCCAAGTCTGTATAACGTCAGCTGTGCGTTATCACTTTCAAGGTAAGCTTTCATTTCCGCCACCGTTGCTCTTTGTGCCCAGAAATAACCTGTTACGACCTTTTTCAGTCGAGTCGGCATTCTCGGGCCTAATGGTGCAGGAAAGTCAACTTTAATCAAGTTATTGACTGTACGTGAACGTGTTCATGTGACAGATAATATTGCATGTGTGAACAAATTAATCCCCTAACTATGACAGGGAGAGACAGTACCTCAACAAGGCACGGTCTACAAACACCCAGCGCTACGGGTGGGTTACGTATCTCAACACGCAACGCACCACATCGGTTGGTTCTTTGTGCTGTAACTAAGCCGACGAATGTAATAACATTCGCGATAGAGCGTCATCTCGAGAAAACCCCCATCGGCTATATTCAATGGCGTTTCCAAGACGGTCACGATCGTAGGTGATGGCTTGGATTGATCGGTTCAAAGTAATAACAAATGGGATTTTGCCACGTCATTAGGGGAAGTGTTGGATAAGGTAACCCGTGTTCTGACGGATGAAGACAAGGCACTGCTAGACCAAGAATGGGCTGGGAGAGACGGGTCTAAACGCAAACTAGAGGTTTGATTGAGCAGTATGAATGTGATGTATGGTTAGCTGATCGAGCCCATTTAGCTGATTATGGGACGACAAAAGCTCAAGAAGTCGCTCCAGTACGAGATCAAGTGGCGCGGACTGGACCA
Organism: Chiua virens; assembly: GCA_019787685.1. Taxonomy (NCBI): domain Eukaryota; kingdom Fungi; phylum Basidiomycota; class Agaricomycetes; order Boletales; family Boletaceae; genus Chiua; species Chiua virens. The sequence goes on from JAHNUO010000003.1 coordinate 746,528, forward strand.
CAAATGGAACACTTGGATTCCGCGCGAGCAGCTCCTGGAGAAGGGGTATGGGAAATTAGTGCAACAATTCGATGATCTAGAATCCTCACGCGAGGGTGCTGGAGCGAGAGAGACGCGTGCAGACCTTGTTCGGAAGCATCTAGAAGATATTGGGCTGGATGGAGATATCGCTCAGTACAATGAGATATCAGGGCTTTCTGGAGGTAAAGATGACATGGTTGTGGCGTAAACTCGGCTGACTATTCGGCTCCAGGTCAGAAAATCAAACTCGTGATCGCGGCCTGTCTTTGGAACAATCCCCAGGTGAGTGTCAGAACAATCTCACGGGGGCGCGTCTGAGAGATGACATAGATATGTGTGCTCGACGAGCCGAGCAACTTTTTGGATCGTGAAGCCTTGGGGGGCCTTGCGGTCGCGATCAAGAACTGGACCGGAGCGGTTGTATGTTTCACATTGTTTGGACCGACCTCGATCGAGACTGAGATTCTGATGTAAACACTCGTGTTCGCACAGGTGATCATATCGCATAACCACGAGTTTGTCACTTCGCTATGTGCGTAATAAATTGGAGCGCGGGCCTTTTTCATCTCGTGCTCATTTGACCATGTCAGGTTCTGAAATCTGGGAAATCGAGGCAGGGCGGATGACACATAAAGGGAAAACGGCTGTGGTTGAAGATGCACTGGCCGATGGGAAATCACCGAGGGGAAGTAGGGTGAATACGCCTGTCCGGTCGCTGGTGACAAGCCCGGCTGTGTCAAATGCCGCGACCCCTGTTGCAAGCGGCGCTGAAGAAGGGGGGACTGCTGCGGTCGGCGCGGGTGTTGCTGTGAAGAAGAAGAAGAAAATGACGCGGAACCAGGTCAAGGCCCGAGAGGAGCGAAGGAGGCTTAGGAAGTTGGAGTGGCTTACGCGTGGGGGACCCAAACCGGAGGATACCGACAGCGAGGATGATCCATAGAGTGACCGGGGGAATCGTTTTTTTTTCGCAAGTTTCCGCGGAAGCAGATATGTACCGGCGACGATCCAAGATTGCCTTTTTCAGAGTAGAAACTAGAAAAATTGCAACCCGCTGTATCTACGTTCAAGGGAATTACAAACAAGTTGGCCGCCTTCTTCGTCGACACTGCGGCTACAGCGCAGCTCGTCCCGTTTCTACCCCGCTCTCTTCCCATCCGTGATCACCGGATCCCGATGGCTCTGCTTCAATCTTCTCCCGCTCTGTCAATGAGGCCTAGTCATGATCGCCACATTTTCATTTCCAGCACGCCACACTCGACGATCGTGCTCTCCAGATAGCGATGACCTCAACAGAGAACCACCAAGGTTGAATTTGGAAAACCGTCGATAGTTTATGCCATGTTCAATTGATTTGTGATATGTATCACTTTCACAGGTCGAAATGAATGGCCAATTCAAACCTGATGAATTCGTCCCGATTAGAACATGATTCAAGTAGGAAACTCGAACAGTTTCTCCCATGGTGGTCATGTCAACCGTCTTTTTCGCCCATCGAGACCTGGACGTGATCGTGTTCCATATCTTCCAAGCGCCACACGATCCCACACAGCAAGACCTGGGCCTGCTTCTCCTGCGCAATCCCCATCAAATCGCGATGTCAGCTGGCCTCCCAAAGTTGTCATTGCCCGCCCGTGACCATTCCTGTCGTCCGTGTGTGAATGGCGGTGAACTAGAAGGATTCACCCAGAAAGAAGAGAAAAAAAGGTTTGATTAGTGCGAGTCAGACGGGCGCCAGTCGGCCGAGAGAAGGTAACGTGTGTCTCTTGAAACCTTCGGGTATCTTATCGAGTCCCGTTTATGATCCGTCTCCGTATCACGAGGGCCCAAAAAATAAAATAAATAACGTCGTCGAGATCTGGGTTCACAAGATGTGTTATTCCCAAAACGTCTTCGCCGCCGTACGAGTTGACAACGCCGCACCTCGCTGGCGAGTCAGCTTCTAGAGTTCCAAGAGCACTGCGTACAACAAAGCTGACGAACCGCGGACCTCCGATGACATGTTTTGTTGATCCAAACAACCGGATGGTTATCCCCACTTGATTCAAAATACGGCAAGTACATAAGGCGCTAGGTCATATTCCAGACACTATTTCGTACAGGAAAAACAAGCGAAACAAATCGGGTTCCGTGTCGATGATGTGTTAATGTATATGGAATATGTACAATATTAAGGGCTCATTGAAGCACGTGTAAGTTAGAGACATGATAATGAATGATCGTTGTCCTGGTGAATATTGAGATGCAGGGATTCCAAAGAGTGACATGAATGTATACGAAAATCTAAGCAAGAGATGATGATGAAATCAAGATGTTCAAACGATCGAGATCAGTATCGACCCGATGATGGCCACTTGCGAGAATCCTCGTCGCGACGCGGCTGGGCTGATGCCCGGGCGTCAGGTCCCACTACCGGGCGCGAGTCTGAGCGCTGGAACAAAACTATGGGCAGGGAGCGTCGTGGGGCTCAGACTGCCCCCGTACGACGAGTGTCCGACCTCCTCGGACTGTGAGGACATCGGAAAAGGCTGATGTGTCCCACTCGCCGCAGAGCTGGCCACCTGGCGACTCGTCTGCCGCATCGATTGTCTCTTGTTCTGAAACCTGTTTCGGGTGTCAGCAGTGTGACACCATCCTCGCAAGTAGCCTACCATATCTGAACGCTGCGAGCGGACATGTCGAGTTTGCGCGCCAGCTCGGCTCGTTCCTCAGTCGAAGGAAATGCTGTGCGACCGTATGTCTCGTTTAAAACCTTGAGCTGGGCTGCATCAGCTCTCTTGCGCTTTTTCTTGATAACGGGTTCTTCTGTGACCAGCACTGAAGCGGGCTCTTGTGTGAGCACACTGTTCGTCACTTGGCCCCGAGCATATGGCGAGGGTCCATGGGTCTCGACATGTGCGGGTACTCCACGTTCGGATGGATACACGCCTCCCATTGGCAATTGTTGGATGGAGTGGTGCTGGCTGTGGTGATTGCGCGGATCGGGCACAGGAGGGTAGGAATAGGAGGTATGGGGCTGGAATTGCGTGTACTCGGCGGGATATGTTGCAGTGGGGGAGCGAATGTCAGCATAGTTGGGGATGTGTGGTCCCACCGAGCCATAACCGGTGCCTTGCCAGCGGTCATCTCTAACGGTGGTGGCGGCGGGGACGCTGAGTGGGGGAAGCTTACGAGAGCCTTGGGGATCCGCGGGGATCGTGGTCGCAGCCCGCGATGCATATGCCGGGTATGCCGGTTGCTGATATCTTGAGTCGTAGTGCTCATAGTAGGTTGATGAATGCTGTGGAGGAGCGGTCGCTGTTTCGAAGAAGACGCTGAGGAAGCGAACAAGGATGAGATATGGAAGGACACGCACGGGTTGCGGAGGTGGGCCATTGATTGTAGCCAGATGGAATATGGTCGGATTTTGGAGGCGATGAGCGAGGAGGCTGAGAGTAAGTAGAGTAGTCTGCGGGCCCTGGAGGCGAGAGCCAACAAGTTGAGCATATTGGATGAACACTATGTTAAAAAAACAGACCTGGAGAACGTGAGGTTGGAAATGCTGAAGAAAGAGGAGGGAGCACAGTTCGCCCACCCTGTCCCGTCTGAAAGAAACCACTACTTTGCGAATCCCCTCCTGGAGGGCTTCTGCGCGTTTTTGAAACAGCTCCGTACATACGATCGTCCCTCGGGCTCGTCATAGTAAGTTAAGGAGATAGGCAAAAGAGGAAGGAAAGAATATTATGGTTCAATGAAAGAAGAAAATTTGGGTTTATAAGTATGAAGAGGCACGCGCTGGGGGTGGTAATGAGTGGGGGGTGAGGAGACAGAGAGGCTTGCGGCAGAGGCGATGAGTCGGAGAAGTAATCAGGGCCGTTGGATGAACGAGGAGAACATGAAGACCGGGAAATTGGCAGACACGAGGTGTGGACGACAGCAGGGTAAGGGCGAGGGAGAGGGCACGAGTGCGATCGGGGCGTGCTCTGGGAGGAATAAATGGGTCGGCGGAGGGTGTTCGGATGATGTATGATGGATCAAGAACAGGTACTTACTCAAACGAGATCCTGGTGAGTCGATTTGGCCCCATGTATGTAACCACGACCCAATCTTCGCGGGCCTTGCAGTCATAAACGCCTGGCTGTGTACATGCGGAAATTGCGTTCTCGCAAGATCTAGATGGAGTAAGCCTCGTGTTGATGAGCCAGAAAAATTATTCCTAACTAGCGTTCGAGTTAGTAAGTTGTAGTAGTCACTTACGAACATGCGCGCACCGACGGCCCGACAAACCTTGTCAGACATGCCTGATTAAGCTTCCTCTCCCGACACTGATCTCAATGGCGACCCCAGACTATCTGCAGTACGCACCAGTATACCAACGCAATGTCACCCTCCTACACAAAGGTTTCTATGATCTACTTGCAATGATACCCACACCCTCCCCGTCTCGCTTATTTCAATGGTCATCTAATCAGTCGTCCACCATGATCGTCGCACCGCCGACTTCCCCGCTCAAAAAAAACAGGCGGATAAGCAAGGACATGGTCTCGAGCCCAACTAGCTTTGTGTACGTCCCCACCTCTCCCTCTCCGCTCGATGGTAACGTCTTCCCCCAGCCATCTCGTCCATGCTTCTGATGCCGACCAGGCAGAGGCCCTTCTCACTCGATGGGGCCCAGATGGAATCGGAAAGCTCGGGGGTCTGCTTCTCTCTTGTCCTCTCTTCCACCTTCTCACCCTTCCACCTCCAGATCCGCGGTGGGCCAAGCCAATCAAATCCCGCGTGAGACAGACCAACAGGGCAAGAGCTATCAACGAGGTTGTCAACGCCTTAAAGCCCTCGGCGACCAGCGCGTCTGATGCACAATCACCGCCGCTGCGGGTCGTAAACGGACTCAGCTCGCCTACTTCGTCCACTATAACCACCGCCGCACAGGAAAACATTCGTGTCTCCTCTCTCGACCTCGACGGTCTGCCCGGCCGCCCCGGGAATTCCACTTTGCGCTGGGCCGGTGGTCTCATGGCTCACCCAGAGGTTGGCGAGCACGAGGACGACTCCCCTATGGATTCCAGAAATATCCTCCCTTCCTTAACTCCCTCCCAGAGAAAGCCGATCACTCCATCCCTCGCGACCCTCGAAAAGGCTGTGTCTACCCGGATCTACTTTGAGAATCTCTACTTTCCCCTTCTTCGGCAGACTCCGTCTCGAGAGCAAAGAAGGGTCGCCATGGAGAGAGACATGATCGCCATGAACCTGGCCGAGGAACAGAAACAGGAACTGCGCGCTCGTTGGCGTCAGAACGAAACAGATTATTTGCGTGACCGTCGCAGGAGAGTTGACGTGACGGCCTTCATCAAACTAAAGACTATCGGTCATGGTTCGTACTTTCCATGAATTTGATAATAAATTCAATTTTACATTCATCTTAACCCCACAGGTGCTTTTGGCGTTGTGTCACTCGTTAAAGAACGAGATACGGGTCAGCTGTTCGCGATGAAGCAGGTATTTATTTCTGTTATTTCATATCTGCCAAATCTGTTTACCCACTATTTCATTTTAACAATTTCACAACAGTTACGCAAAACGGACATGTTACGGAAGGGGCAGGAAGGTCACGTCCGTGCTGAACGCGAAGTTCTCAAATCTGCATCGCTGGTTTCCTCTCCAGGTGCAGCGGAGTGGATCATGAAGTTGTACTACAGCTTCCAGGACCGTGACAACCTGTATCTGGTCAGCAGCCCTATCACCACTTGGCAGCGTACACTGCCTGAACGGGGACAATTCACTGATTCATTTTTAATTTCGCTGAAATAAATATAGGTTCTCGAGTACATGGGAGGTGGAGATCTCCTCAATCTTCTGATAGAACGCGACGTTTTTGAGGAAGATTTTACCCGATTTTATGTTGCCGAGGTTCGTCCTTCCCATTTCACATGCTCTTCGCGATGGAGCGCGTTATTCCCAGATGGTCCTGGCCATCGAGTCATGCCACAAACTTGGCTTTATTCATCGTGACATTAAACCTGATGTGAGCATTTTCAATTCTTAGAAATTAAGGTCCATTTTTGATACACGGATATCTTGGCTTATTCTGATAGAACTTTTTATTTGATCCGGAGGGCCACATACGACTGAGTGATTTCGGCCTCGCGTTAGTACTGGCGAAACTAAGCGGGGACCTGGGTCCCCACCCTTGGGTCGAGCGCTGACCTGCCACTTTCCACAGCACCGATCTTCACTGGGCACATGACACGTCGTGTAATCCGCCTTTCATATTCGCATGGCAAGCCTGTCATTGACACTTCCGGCATAGATTACGAACAGCAACGCCGGCAACTGCTGCACAAGCATGGAATTGACCTCGATGACGGAAGTGGTCTTATGGATGGAATCAAGACAAGGCGCATGGATAGGAAAGACGTCGAACTCCTCTTGGCAGACGGCGATGGGAAAGATGGCATCTTCACCTGGCGCGAAAAGAATCGTAGGAAGGTACGATGGTTCCCATCCACTTCCATTTCCGCACTGTCAACAAACCTCACGTTCGTGCCACGCTACAGCTAGCGTATTCCGTGTAAGCTGTTTCTCCTCCTGTGCTGCGTGAGCGCGTATATTGACGCTTCCATTTTGACCCAAAGATGCGGCACCAACTCGTATAGTAAGATGTTTTGCCTTTATCCATTTATTAGCCCCTCCATTTTTTTGTCGTTAGTGTCACCCGAAGTTATCAGAGGTAACGGCTACTCTTTCTCATGTGATTGGTGGAGTTTGGGCGTGATCATGTTTGAATGCTTGTACGGGTAAGAGAATCGGTGGTTTGCGGTTCCGTTCACTTCGCTAAACGTATGATGCTGCTTAGACACCCTCCATTCATCAGTAACTCCGTACGCGTCCCTTGTGGCTGGCTTTGATAAGCACAGGATTGGAAACAGGCTGACCAACTGTCTATTTTTTCTACAGCGGCATGTGACTCGCCAGAAAATTCTGAACTGGAGGCAGTCACTCAAGTTCCCCTCCCGTCCTCACGCTTCGTATGAGGGTGTCAGCTTGATGAAAGCACTTCTGTGCGAAGCAGAAGATCGTCTGGGTAGCCAGGCATCTGCATCGGTCTTCCGGCCTGATACCCTTGCAATCCAGGCGCGCCGCAGTGGCTTCATTATACCCACTTCTCGAAACAGTGATGGAGCAGAAATGATCAAGGCGTGTCTTCTCCACACCGCTTTGGCTACGTACTGATGGTGTTTGGGACGACAGGCCCACCCGTGGTTCAGAGGCATTGACTGGGATAATATTCACCGCTATCCCGCGCCGTATCGCCCCCAGTTGACAAATCCTGAAGATACGAGACATTTCGACTCTGACATCCCTCCGGAGGCATGCATTCTTTCATTCATTTTACACTTGCTGTGCATGCTCAACAAACACGTTGCTTCCTAGCCTCTGGCTCCTGCCAATGGTCCGCCTGCAAACGCTACCAAGGATGCCCTCTTGCGAGATGAGGTTCACGGGGAAGAAATTCTCAACGTCCGCAAAGCCCTTGCATTCGCGGGCTTTACGCACAAGAGTCCCCGTGCAATCAGTTATACTCGGGCTGACCGAGCCTTCGATGAACCCACGACTGGGAGCAATGAAGTGAAGCGTGAGAGAGGCCGCTCTCACTTTCGAAGTGTGCACGACTCTGGTAAAGGCCGTGCTATCTCTTTGTAGGCCGCGAACGGCGTGCGTGCAACGGACAACTCACCCCAATTTTAAGTGGGGGTTGATTGTTGACGGGGGATGCGAATTTGATGACGCCGTTTGCGTTATGTGGCGTTACCGGGGAACAGCGAGACCTCACTGCAATGATGCAGTGATGTGGGTACTATGACACCATGATCTGCGGAGAATAATAATATGTGCGTCGTGTGGACAGCTTTTTACCGTCCTGGGTTATCTTCTCTCTTTGTCTTCCTTACGCGTTTAATGTTCTACTCTTGTCCGTAGCAACTTGACCCACCATGCGGTATCGTTTGCAGTGGGCCGTTGGCGTGAGCCATTAAATCCAATAGGTTTTGCTTTCGTCTTACGTATCTGCTTGCCATCACCTCCGAACAGCGTGTGTATGTGCCAGTGTGTCCATCGTACACGGACCAAACCCAAAGGAGGAGGGTTCATGGCTGCTCAAATCATGTTCTTTTCTCGTCTGGCTGGCTGACGCATGCTCATCGCCACTGCATGGTAGATGCATGATCTCGGGATACCGTAAATTTACGTGAAGCCGACCCTCTCTTCTTCGTCAAGTTAGAGCTGCGTTCTGCCAACTAAATCATGCCTTGCGGTCTTCCACCGAGTCAACCCACTCAAATGAAAGAAGGGTAAAAAAAAGTCATATATGCGGCTATGTCGATAGTGGACGCCGCGGCTGGCGACCAAGCCACGGACACACCTCCTTCTCGACGTGGAACGGGCCGAAACTGGTGGACCCTTTTTGCCAAACGGTCTTGGCTTGGGTAGCTCCAGGGGGAGATTGCGCGCAAACCGTGAGCGGCAAAAGGGCCGAAAAGCCAATACGCCGTGGGATGGAGTGGTCTCCGCGTCTTTTTGGATCGTTCTGCGTTGGTGGTGCTTCTGCTAGGAACCCAATGCCGCCCATCTCATGTGACTAGTCAGTTTTGAATTGGTTTCTGTTGCGCCCATTATGAGTGCCAAGGGGAGCGAAGACGCTCGCGAACCGAACGAGGATGCCTAAAGTTTAGTGGGCATATTTTGATGCGCTGCTAACAGGTTTATGTCATGCTCGAGATAGATATAAGTGGCATCTCAGCGAAGTGATGACACTGTGAAAGGGCTAGGGCTTTCTTTACATTTGTACGTATTGTAATACGAGCGGAACGGAATATCATACCTGTCTAATGTGAGTCATTTCGGTACGTACGATAAATAAGGAGTCTCGTTGGTGAAAGTAAAGTGGGCGTGAAATAGTTAAATGCACAGGAAACTACACGGTCGATAAATAATGAATAGTGAAGAGGATGCGAATATTCTAATAGATACAGCTTCGGTAGACAGAGAAGATAACGATGGTGTATGCAAGAATGGCTACAGGGGCAATGATATCTAGGGTTTGAGTGGATTGGGAAGAGGTGAGACAAGAGCGTTGTATCGTGTCAAATGCGAAACTGATCGTTAAACGTGATGGTGGGTAAAGCAGAAGCGGCCTGCGCTCTACTGCATTTCACTATCGCTCGAGCTTTCTTGGTGGCGACTGGGAACTTCGATGTGAACCCGAGCGTGCCGGCGCATATTACTGAGTACACTGAAACTGCGGCCGCAGCCTTCAAAAGTGCAGGCAAAGGCTAGAGATTACAACTCCAGGGTTAACATCTGTGAAGCGGCATGGCTGTGGTGATACTCACGTTTCTCTCCTGTATGACTATTCAAGTGGATCTAGAAGTGGAATTCAGATCAGAAAGGCTCGCACGACGAACCATATACTCACCCTGAGACTGCTGGGGCGAGTGAAACCCTTGCCGCAGTAGTCACACTCGTACTTTAATGACGAAGGCTGGGGCACAGAAGGCTGGCGGACACCCTCTGCCGCGACCATGGATTCTCTGTACTGATCCCTGGCGCTGCCTTCGGCATAGGACCCTGAACCCCGTGACGAAGCACCCGTGGTAGGATACGTGTAATTGTAGGATGATGTGGCCATGTTCAAATAAGGACGAGACCCTGGTGGGGTACTCTGATCGTGGGACGCGTTTAGTTGATCCGCTTGGGAAGTAGAACGAGCGTGGTACTGAGGGGACAGTTGTGAATGATATTGAGTCATAGATGATGATAGATTATCTGGAGGGGGAGGACGAGATCCAGCACGTCCGTCAGAGCGGTGCTGCGGAGGAGGTGAATAATAGGTAGTCGATGGTACGGAACGCTGTCAAGAGTCATTAGTTGCGTACACAAAAGGGGTAAGTAATGTACCTGAACGCCGGGTCCATCCAGTTGACGATCTTGACGATGGTCGGCTCGAGAATACGGTCGGTCAAAGTTCTGAGGACCAGGAATGATCCATGGAGGAGTCGGATTTGTCGGGGGTCGGGGTGTACGGGATAATTCATCTACGTGTGGAGGGTCAAATTCATGCATCCCGTTAATGCGAAGGATTATGGTTTACCTCGGAACAAATCGCGAACAGAAGGGAGTGTCGGCCGTGCTTCCTCTCGGTACATATTCTGGTCAGACATAAGAATAGCGGAAGGATTGGAGGTGGGTTGAGTGTAGCAAGCAGTCCCGCGGTTTATATACGGCAAGATGACCATTGCACGCTAATCGTGATGGTGGAATCGAGAGAAAGAGTCGTTATGAAAGAGTGTCCAGCCTTCACAACCTACTGCGGGAGTAGAAGTGGGAGATTCATTGACACCGTTACCAGGCCAGGGTGTATCCGTGCTGACAACAATCGGGTCTGATCGTCGCCGGCAGCTGCTTGCTGTGCAGGAACCGACGCTGATCCTCAATTCCACAAGGGGATCGAGACTAGGCGAAGGGTAGCAGCGGACCTATTCCATGAAAGGGTACTAGTTGGATTAAAAAAATGAAAGAATTCATACCGGAGAGTACGAGATAGAGAGACAGCCGGGAGAACAAGCAATACATATGGACACCGGGATGGAAGTAAGTAAGAGGCTGAGATGGAGACCCGGAGGCTGACTCAGTAGCGGATCAGTCGGAGTTTAAGATCGAGACTACTACATCTCCCGAACCTACACATTCTGCGGGCTGTCAGGGAGTCTCTCATGGCGGATCAGCATAGCCAGCGGCAGCTATTTTTGAGTTCGGACAACTCAAGCAGTGGAGAATCGCATTGTAATTGGGGACAAGGGCAACGGCCGCAATTTTGTGGTTGGGTGATGTATTAATTAAAGGACAGCTCTCATGATTGACAAGCCTAGGCAGCGAGAGGACACATATTTCACAACATCACCCAGCCTGTCCAGCAGCCAGCCGTTGTGCTTCCTCGGGCGTCTTCGTTTTCAACGAAAGAGCGTGGAGTCCTTGGGTAAACTCATCCGACAATGCAGAGTAAACGAGTCGGTGTCGTTGCAAAGTCGTCTGGCAATGTAGATAAATTACAGCGTCGGAATGAAAAAGGTGTACTATACCTTTCCTTTGAACGCTTCGGAGATGATCTGCAGTGCGAAATCTGATGCCGGGTCAACGGTGGCAGCACGTGAGGGGGTGATTTTTTGCCGACATCTAGAACGAGAACTGACGTGTTTCGCCACTACCTCCACCTTGAGCCCTCATGGCCGCATGATGGCGGTGGAGATGGGACTCGTTTGTAATGGTGAGTCGTGAAGGTTGAAGGAGCGCTGTTAGCTAAGATGTGGCTTGGTGGCCGTTCTGGTGCACCGATCGGTATATCCGCACCTTGTCGTGTATAGCGGACTCAACTGACCCACGAGATCCAGATTCAGTTGCGGCCGTGGCCATGGTCCGGTGAAATTGCCCCAATAATTGACGAGCTGGGCCTGTTGGGCGAGGGAGAAACATTCAGCAACCGAGAAACGCACTGGACTGACCATGCATCAATACGCAGCATCAGAGGAGGCGGCGAGACGAACGACGATGATACGAACCTGGTAGAACCTTTACCACTGACACTGACAATTACTGTGTGAACACTAGAGTGAAAGAGAAACCAGCGTGCGACTTTTACTAGCAGCCATCCGCAGTTTTGGAAGTTTGGGACAGGGTGAGTGGTGTCCAGTGATCGTATCAGCAGCGATGCAACGAGGCGGTGGTGCTAAACTGGTCTTGACACAAGCTCGTCGATGATGATCGCTTGAAGAACAGCATTGTCCCCCCAAAACACTGCACGAGTATGACACGGTTCGAGTGAGTTGTACGGTCGTGGCTCTGAAACATGTCACCCATTGCGCACGGTATTTAACTAGATGTAATTCGCGATCGTCAGGGATGCTCGATGGTCATTTCTTCGGACTTCAACCTAATCATACACCTGGCACATTTCCGGCGGTCTCAGGTTGGTGGCGCTGTCCAATTGCTGCGTATCAGTTATTCATACCCCCTCTCTCGACGTTCTCCGACTAGCACTGCTCAGCACTGGCTCCAGGAAGGATCATAGGGTTCTGAACTTGTGCCTGGTCGGCGTAGGACTCGGTGAGCAAGTCCGAAATCAAGTCTGCGTCGCTGCATTACCTGTCACGTGCACCGCGTTCCACAAACAGCACGACGCGCCTCGCGTCTCTTCTACCTCTGCCATCAAGATGGCTGCAGCCAGTGAAGAGCGCGAAATGACTAGGTACCAGCGTGGTCTGGTCGACACCTGTTTCGAGGAAGGCCAGTACCAATCTGGCATCGCTGTCCTGGACCAACTGCGTTCCTCGACCTTCAAACCATCCGCGTAAGCCTTCCAGAATGCTATTCCTAGTTCCCGATCTCACCGCATCTGATCAGCGACCATATTCGTCAGCTACTTTACATAGCTCTCTTCCCGCCATCCCCAGCAGCCGGTGACCAAATTATCCCACAGGAACCGCCCTCCCCTGTCAAGGGTTCCCCCACGAAACACAAACCTGCGCTCTCCAAATATCATTATCCCCATCGGCACGCGAATCTGAGGCCGCTCTGCGCCTCTTGCTCTCGTTTCTCGTTACGAATTCCCCCGGCTCTTTATTAAGAGCATTGCCGAGATATGCATTGGATGACGCCGCTGACAACGCGCAGCTGGCCGAGTCTGCCAATTATGGCCACGACGACGACTCTCTCATCGCTCGAGAATCCCTGTGCATTAAAGACTGTAGAGACTGCTGGTCCATCCTCAAAGAAGGGGTCGTACAGCGCAAAAAGCTCCTACCTGAGGACACGAGGAAGAAGCGCGGAAGAGATACATATGAAGTTGATGATGCGGACCTCTGCCAAGACCGTAGCATGCCTGCATTAGTTGCTGACCATGCATGGCCAATTCTTCAGTGGTTGATCTCCTTGTTTGAGAAGGACGAGTTGCTCCACTTTCAGAAATCCGGAGGCAAGATTCAATATTTTGCCGCTACACTCAGAAATAACACCTGTTTCGCTACAGAAAAGTTCTCGCCACTTCTCTTATCGCAGATCCCTCCGCCGAGGGGAAGTACTGGCCCACGATGGGATGCCGGCGCTCCACTCGATATCATCTTTCACGCGATCACTCAGGAGGATGGCGAACGTCGAGAAATGGCCGTTCGACTATTGACACTGGTGCGTCTTCACAACAAATCTGATGGCTTCGGTGCACGAACCGGTCTTTTGCAGCTCATTAACCTTGGCTCTCTCGGAACGCTTCGATGATTCCACGTTTGCCGCAACACTGACGATACGCTTGTACACTTCCTCCTCCCAAATCGCTCTGAACTTGATGGAAAGTCTGCCCAAGACTATTCCAGTCCTCGCTTTTAAAATCACAGTATGCCAGAAATTTTTGTCGTCTTCGCCATCTGCCGCTGGCGCGCCCAAACCTCGACCTCGACCTCTCCAAAGACGTGGACCTCGGCGTGACTCTGGACCCATATCATCCACTACGGACGTCGAGGCCGAGCGGACAGGGTACAACCTTCCGCTGCGAACGCAACTCACAACGTTCTCGGAAGTTTTTCAACTGCTGTGTAGTAATCATAATGCCCACACGTCGGCTTCAGTGCCGCCGATACTTTCCATCAAGTATACCCTACTCATGTCATACGCTCACATCCAGGGGCTATTACCTCCCAGCGAGAGAGATGGCGACTGGCAAGACTCGGATGCACCAGTGAATGGCAGGTGGAAACAAGTTATCGACACTGCATTTCCTAGCGAGAGCTCGTACCATAGAGCTCTCACGACCATCACCAGTTTTTGGCCGGCCGAGGTATGGAAATAGTCTGTGAGGGGGGCAATGGGTGTGGGTGTTGTACGCGTGTCAATGATAATGTGGTGACATTTTGTGAGCTGGGGGGATCTCGGCTTCGGCTTGACTGTTCAACGCATCTTTGATACCCACAATTACTTTCGTCTGCCAGATCCTCAAAGAGGCTAGAGCCATGGTGGACATCTGTTTACCAATGCTACTATGAAAATCAAGGGGTGTTTGCGATTGTACTCCCCTGTTTTGCCCCTTTAGAAACAACATTGAGCAGTAGGAGCCCACATTCATCCATGCTTTCATCACTAACGTCATCATAGCTATGATGCTGAGTGGAATCCACACTGGCAAGCTTGGTTGATAGCAGACGCTATTGCAGCTTTCCAAGGAGAGAATGAAATGAGGAGAGAAGCACTCCCGAGTCGATTGGAGAAGGGACTTATGATTCCAGGGATTTCCATGCAGGGCTATCTTCCAAGATCGTGCTAATGGTCACCGCTAGACTTGGCCCAGTGTGTCAGGCGTGGGGAGTATCCCACTAGTACAGTTGTATATCATGTGGCCGCACCCCTTCTGACTAGGATTGGAATCCCTGGATGACCACAAACTTGCCTGGGTCAGTGTTCTTAAATGTTTTGAAGCATTCAAGCAGATTGTAAATTTCTTTTCAACATAATGGGCGAAGTTGATGGCACATGCTTCACAAATTCCAAATCTGAGAGTTTTGATTGACAGCGAGCATGGACTATCCCACAAAAAAATTCAGAACTTCTGTACTCATTATCACGGTAAATTATTCGAATTTAAAGCCTTTTGTGATTATTAGTTATCATGTCGAAGGCGTAAGTAGTGTGGGTGGCACGCCTCGACAAGAAGTTTCAAGAGGAAAAGGTCCTGTTGTTGTGAAGTGGGAGCAACTTGAAAGTAGTTACAGATTGTCCAGGTGAACAGAGCGCCCACTTCTCCGAGTCAACTTGCAGGTACAGCGTACACGGGGAACCTCGATGTGGCGAGTGTGGGAATGCCAGTGGGATCATCATACCATGGTGGTTTCTTGGTGATCACGGTCACTTCAGCAGTGCCGGTGTCTCCAATGGCTTTCAGGCTTCTGCATGAATTCTACACTTGGATGTGCGATTCAACCGTCGCAAAAACGTTCCTACCGCAGACCAGTCGACGTCCTCGAATCACCTCATCATGTGCGATGGCGCGTGTAGCCAAGGCCGCATGGTTGATTGTCCTGCTGAAAACTTCCCCACATCAAATTCATCAGAAGCATCCGGAAATGTACCGATGCCCTACGAGCCACCCACGATCCAGACTCACCTCTGAATATGTGCACAGATTTCGCGCTGTCAACGTTCTTCTCATGCCAAGCTCTGTTGCGTGCGCCACTTTCCTTTTCTCGCTCGGGGGCTTCACGCTGCTGCCTCGATCGTTGTTCTTCTTCCTTTCGTCGCCGCTCCGCTTGGCAAGTCGCTCCTGTTGCTCAGCGTGCTTACGGGCCACCCTTTGCTTCCCATATTGGCCGGTTCATCTCAAGTTCGCGAAGCTCTGAGCAAATTCTGTCACATGTGAGGGGTGTCCTCCAACAGGGTTTCTTCCTGTCCGCTTTACCCTTCTTCTCGTCAGATACCGACTGCGCAACTGTGTCAACATACGGTCAACAAGTATTGAACACGGAGATGACCTGGACGTACGAAAGATAAATGCGAAGACCCGGCAAACTTCTTTTGTTGGTGTTGTCGCTTGAGTTCGTCGAGTTTGAGTAGTCGCGTCGGATTCGGGTTGCTTCGTTGCGCATCTTTGGAGGCGAAGTTCGAACTCTTATGGGTCAGCGTGAAGACTAGTCTTATAGCACTCCAGCGTTGTCATTATCGGAATGTGTCGAGTAGAACCCTTGTAAGAAGGCTTGACAAAGTCTTGCAGAAAGAGCTAACCTTAATGTTTACATATTTTCTTCTGTTGACCATAGTGAAGGGTATGATCCTACAGGCTCGCATAGAGAAGCGTCTGCAGGAATGATGGTGTCCCGAAATTGCTTTTCATAGATCATCCTATTATTTGTCCACTTCTCCTGTCACGTTTTCGTTAGTCGTTGTGTTGGTGCAACCATGAAATCTTGATGTACTTACGTCTCTACGCTATAAGCGAAAGATCTTCACCCTTGCCATCGCCGTCACAGTCAACTTCACATGTCGTGTTTGTCAAGGCTATCATTACACCTGAGAATAGCGCTGAAGGAGACGAAGGAATAGGGATGAGTACCTAGACCGCCGTATGTGAGTGGGCAGGCCAGGGAGCAGAGTTGGCGGGCGGGACTGGAGGAGACGCGGGATGATTGAGCGTGATCAAGTGAATCCCCAAACCGTTCGGAAGCGTCAAGAGGGTAGGAACACAGAAGAGAGGGAGGGAGACATTGACGCACCGCGAGCGTACGTGCAAGTTGGTCGATCGGCTGTACCTTGAAGCTTAATGACTTGTCCGCAATCGTTGCATATAAAGATAAACGGTTCCACGCTCAGATTGCAGCGGAACTTGAAGTCAGATGTCGGTGGTAAGGTCGAACACCGAGAGTAGGAGGGTATACGCAGAGACAAACCTGAAGCTCCTGCCAGTGGTCGAGTGTGGAGGTCCGGAAACATTCCCTATGCCGGCATTTGCTCACCCGTTCTATTACGGCTCTTGGAAAGAATTCCAGAAAAGGAGAGATCGCGTCTATGAGAACTTGAAGGTTTGTTACAAGTGCAAGGATGCAGTGAAATATGTGAAAACTACCACGAAACCAGATACCGTTAACCGAATTCATGTCTAGGCGGCCATCCTGTCATACGTATGAACTCGGAATCCCGGCATCCCACTGGTATGTGTGCAAAAGACCTCAGGTCAGGTCAGGGGCCGACGGAGTGAACGTGAGGCGATGAGGGTCCGTATTGAGGGTCGTAATGCTCGTCCAACCTAGGACATCGTCAGGTGGATGATCGTGGATCTCCCAAATCAAGCTGGACAGACCCGGGGTTTTCCCGAGTTCCATCTCCGTCTTGCCATAACTTATTACGGATTCTAGTACAGCTCATTGAACCAAGAGAGGTAAACTGGAGTTCAGAAACGATACTGGAAGAGACATGTCCGGGAATGTGTTGCGAGGGGTTCGCCGGTGGAAACAGGAGAACGGAAATAAGTGTCTGGAATGGTCTAATGAGTTGGTCCAGTTTGTACGTTTTCCTGCCGGAGAGTGGCAGGGTGGGGTTCGTTTCGACATAAAAGCCAAGCGGGGCGAATAGAGCGGGGACGGGTAGGCAAGGGTACTGTTCACCCTGTCGCCAAAATGACCACATATTTTCCGCCAGTTATGGCTCCATCCTCGTGTTCGACGCCCTCCTGTTGACATAGGGACACCCTTTCACTACGATAGATCCATTGATTATCTCTCCGGTGGTACCGGTGTCTGATCGATTAAATATCAGCAACTGCCCGTATCAGGCATACGTCATTGCGTCGATCAACCGACTTCCTCCTTATTTGGGACACTCGCAGCCCCCTCTCATCGGTGGCGACGGCGATAAAAATTGTGTAACAAAGGGCGTCACCGAACTGTACGAGAGGAATGGCTCGCGGGTACGGTTGATCGATGGACGCGCGCCACGACTGACATGCGTCATGTGCAATTATCCGCAACCTTATCATCCTTCCGGCGGTGTCGCTCGAGATGCGAATCGATGATCGATAGGCGGGATATTTTTGCACCCGAACGGCTACCAGCTTACCTGTGAACACAGTTGTCAATGCCCCAGGCCTGTGATTTATTATTCACCTAAATCGTGCCTGTAAGATCCGCCTGGAGACGCGTCACGTTCAAGAGGCGAGAGGTACCCCGTATTTAGGCGTAACCCGTGCAATGTCCTCGAGGCGAGCCTAAGCGGACTGATTCATACTTACTCTCGGACCGAGCGTAACTTTCTGGGAACATTGCAAAGGTTCGATCACAGCGGAACTGGGCTATGCTGAACCTGAGGCCTGGACAACCATAGTTGGTCGCACCACACATGCACCAGGTCGGTGGGATGTCCAAATTGTCCAGACTCGGGCCAACTATCACACATGTATTTGGGAACCCGGTGTCAATTGTCCGGCCGTACCATTGACAGAGGTCACCAGCCCGCAGTGCTTGTCCTGCATCGCCACGATGTCGCGTTGTGCCCGATGAGAAGAATCCATACGGGGAATAGTTCCGGTTTGATCGTTGGGTCGACGACAAGTTACCAGAGAGCACCACCTATGAGAAAGTCTCATCTCCTCACTCTACCTTACTTTGGTTAGAGGGTCCAGTGCAACAATTATTGTCAGGGTCGTCTTATTCAACCAGCTGCTAAGCAAGATCAGGTCCGCCTTCAGGCACATTCAAGGTAGTACTCGATCGGGCAACTTCGACGAGATCTCGCACACCAGTTACGACCTAATGTTTGCTTGTGCCGCACTTACCCTGTTGCGGCGCCGGCAATTTGCTGGCTCAATGCCATGTTTATATCGATTTCAGCGGCTCCGGAAACGCATATGAACCCAACCCCCTTCAGCGCCTCGTCGCAACGTCCCCTCCCCTCCCACCCATGACCGATCGGCGTGGTTACTCTTACCCCACTGCCGACCTCGACCGAGCTGGTCAGTGGCCGGCCAACACCCAACAGTCTTCCCGATATCCTGCACCATCGAATGCCTACCAGAGCGTGCCAGCCAACGCCTATCCGTCGATGGCGAGTGCTGCGCACGGGGTGGCGCCAGTGCATCCATCCATGCAATATGGAGTGAACGAATACGCCGCAGGCTACCCACCATCTGTGCCAGGTCAATACATGTCGACGACACCAAGTGCCTACCATCAACCACGGCAGAGTTACGTGCCTCCAGGTCCCCCTCCGAGTCATCAGGCACCGAGCGCCACCCCTCACTACACGGTGCCATCACAGCAATACCCGACGCACCAATCCAATATGCACCAATCCTCCCCATACTATGGGCGCGGCGACTCCCAGTATCAGCAACCGCAATACCCGGCATCGCCTTCGCGACCATTCTCATGTGACCTATGTGCACTGTCTTTCAACAGACAGCATGATCTGAAGCGTCACCGAGAAACACATTCAGGGGAGAAGCCGTTCCTGTGCAATGGGGGATGCGGAAAGACTTTTACCCGCAAGGATGCGCTGAAGAGACACCAAGTATGATTATCTTCTTGTTTTCTGATGAATAACCTGCTTACCTTCTTCTAGCTAGGTGAAACACTGTGGGCACGAAGAAGGGGTATCCTGACGACCAGTTATCGTAAGCGGCTTAATGAGTATGTCAGTTCTCTCAACGACATGTCATTCCTGTGAGACTGATGGCCGGCCGCCTCGCAGAGCGAACCGCTACTATCATTAGTATCTCATTAATCTCGTCCTGATCGCCGAGCCCGCTCCGTGATAGGACAGAACTATGTTCACCCTTGCATACGTACTATAAATTATGAACATACGTATTTTTCCCAATTTACTTGAAACTATGTCACATACAGAGAGGGACGATGGGTTTCGTTTGCTCATGTAATACAATTTGTTGAATGTATAACTATTGTTCTGATCCGTGTTCGATGACTTTCTCCAGTAACCACGCATCTTGGGGGGTAATCTTTTTGTAATAATTTTTCTGAACGCTGGCTTCTCTGAAGCCATGCCGCTCATAGAACCTCTTGGCGTCCGCGTTGGAGACCTGCACGTGGAGGGATATGCGGGTGATTTTGGGTTTGGTATGGAGTGATGCAGCCTTGATGATCCGCTGCAGCGCTTCAGATCCCAGCTTTCGGGAGCGGTAGGGCTTGGTAAGACAACGCATCAGCCTATCTGATCAATCTAGATTGAAAATGGGAACCTACGGCGAGGATGCCCAAGGTTGTCAAGTACAGCTCTTTGTTCTCAAGCCTGCAGCAGATATTTCCAACTGGAACATCATTGTAGTAAACTAACGTTCCTGGCCATGTGAGAAAGCGATCCAAAGAATGGCCAGCCTTATCGAACAGACGGACCGAGCTGACAAAAGGCTTCCACGTCGGGCTGCAAGATGTCCTGATAGTATTTGTCGCTGTATTTGACAGGGAATAGGACTGAGTTGAGCTTGCGCACAGTTCCGATATTTTGATGGGTTAACGACGCGAACGACACGCGTCCTGCGGGCGCAGGAGACTCGGAACTCGCCATAATGCACTGCTGCTGCAGAAGTACAACGGAGTAACTCAGTAAGGCTATGTTGGGCCTTTGAAAGCAAACGCAAACGTGACCTGTGTCGTGGGAATGTGCTACCTAAGTCCAAGTAAGGGATACAGATTGCATACACCTTCGTGTGGTTACTGTTCAATTCTTTCTTATCATTGACAACCTCCGTAAAGTATGAATCACTTGCAGGGTCCAGCTGAGTCAGGTGGGGCTCCCGGGAAAACCGTGCTTTGCGCTCGTCAAGGTTTGACAGCACCATAAATTTCTCTTTGGTCATTTTGGACCCTAAATCGAGGGGAAGTGCCCACGTAAGTCTCCTATACTGCTCGTATGCTTTCGTTGTAGAAAACAACGAACCTTGTTGAAGAAAGTCCTATTCATCTTAGCCATATTCATCGCGTCGTCAAGGCATGTCCTACATCCAGTGTAGTCCTTGTCGACGTTCTCTGACTCCTTGATGGATTCTACCCGACAGTCACCAGCGTAAGTTGGAAGTTGAGGTGCGCAGTGCACTCATCACCGGATAACATAAGCAATTTATCTTGTTTACATAGTGCAACCATCGTCAGCGAGGTGTGAGAATCACTGGATTTTGGATTTCACCCTTTTGCGGCCTTTCCTCCGCATGTGACGGTCTAGGACTTCATTTCTGTTGCCGGAAAGTAGGACCGACGTCTTCGATAGGTGCCTCACATTGATGTGTTGTGATGTACCTGGTTGATATGTTCCGGCACATTGGGACACTGCTTTTACTGGTCCAGAGCATCCAATCGCGGCGAAATCGATCCTCCGTTCCTCTAGTACTATGTCCCGACGGCGAGCGCGGCCGCGGCCAGTCCGCCGTCTGGGATAGGCTGCTTTTTATATCCTCAGATATTCTGCTGATGCTTCTTCCGCTTCGTGGCACACTCTTGGACACCACAGCTTCCGTTTTCTACATCGCTCTCACGAACGGACACTAACCCCATAGGCCTATTTTGGATTTTTGCCAAGAACAAGCATGCGGAAATGGGTAGATCTTTATTGTCCTGTTGGAAAATATGATCATCCAATGGCGTTAGTTCAGGGCCTGCGTCACATTGCAAGGGAAATGGAAAAATTCTGTGCACCCGGTATCTTATAGCTCAAGTCACTCACACATTAACTCGTGATTAAGTATACGGCGCAGTTCTGGCAGAAAGCAGGACAAACAATTGACTGTAAATGGTATGGCTGCAAAGCGACAATGCGCCGAGATTTCGCAACATCGAGTTCCGTGCATTGTTGGTGGTTTCGATGACCACTGTCAAAGCAGTGACACATCGCCACAAAGGCATTCATTTTCGACGGAGCCCCGTGTTGCCACGTCTGTCGATGCCGAGTATATGTGGAGGAATCGTGGAAACCGCTTTGTGTGCCTGCACAAAGCAGTGACAGCGGTTAATACGTTAATGACTTTGGATAATCAGAGTAGATAAGTATACATTGGCGTGTAATAGATATAGATACTCTACTGAAACAAGTTCGGATGCTGACCAAAACAATTGCGACGGGGGAAAGGGTAACGATACTTGGTAATAGTACAAATGTGATTGGAAAGTTTGGTGGGAATGGTATGTTGTACACCGTCCGAGGAGACTTTTGTCAACGCGATTTCGTTGGGGAGGATGGGGCGCGGAAGCGGCGTTTGCGCGGAGAACGGTGTAGTTGGTCGAGATAGACGTCGTCGTAGCTACGAAAAACACATTGGCCATTTTCGCGGTCGGTCAGGGTGGCCCAGACGCAATGCCACGATCGGTCTTCGCGAAACTTGAATGCGACGCCGGTGTGATTTTGATCCCATCGCTGTTCTCTCTCTTTTATTACAAAGGCTTTGTCGGACAATGTGATAAGAGCACAGGCCTCGATGGTGACGGTGACAGCAATATCGAGTTGACCGTCAGCGGCGTCCAGCAACGACGCAAGAGTGGGATCCATTTCGAGCTCTTTGGGAAGACCGCTGGATAGGGTTCAACATGGGTGTATCGGAGTATCTTGATTGCCACTCACCGATGCCTGGGGTCGTAACCATCCACGAGGATCTGATAGACTGTGCCATCGGAGAAATGCAGCTGCATGCTCGGGTGTTTGGATGAGCGGTGTATCTTGGTGAGAACCTTTCCTGCGAGGGTGGATGGTTCGATGCCAACGCTGTTGATGCGTAAGGGGACGGGACGATGTCTGGGGTTCATCGGGGTGCTCGGACTAGAGAGGGGGCCTTCACTCGAGGAGGCGGTGGAGATGGACATCGCGCCTCGCTGGAAGATATAGGGCGAGGAAGGTCCACAGTGGCATATGTGGTGAACAATGGGTGGAAAAAGAAATTGACAGTGACGAGATTCGAACTCGCGCGGGAAACCCATCACGGATTGGGATATACCTAAACGTGACGCCGTAACCACTTGGCTACACTGCCATGTGGAAGAGGGGAAGGAGGGGGAGAATGGAAGGAGATGTGGGACCATATAGCCCTTGTACCGACGCGTTATGAGCGGGTCTACGTCGACTGACTCGACCATGCACCCGACGCACGCTCGTCCCATCGGTCCACGCACGCCTAATCGCCCTCACTCTCCGTCCATTCCTGAGACGCGCCCACTTCACATCCGCAAAGTTGCTCCAGATCCTTCTTCTCTCCGTCCACCATCGCCCGCATCAGTCCCCCTCTCCTCGTCCCCATCCCCCTCTCGTCCCCTTCTCCCCGGCGCTTCCCCCGCGTCAAAAGCCAGTGGCTCACGTCCAAAGCTACAGCTTCCCCTCCCAAACGCTGTAAGCGAATACTATGCTGGCCCGTCCCTCATTCCCCCGGGCTTAGATGGGGAGAACCCTGGTGGCGCTACCGTCCGTCCCTCAGTCCAGATCCGCACCGCCCACCCCACTGGCTCAAATGACACTAGCGAGACCACCATCGACCAGCTCGTCGCCAGTTTCGGTAAAGCCACCGTCGATTCCTACACCCCCACCGAAGAGACCTCCACTCATCAGGCATTCGAGCGTTGGTCCGATTCCATCCTCGAAGAGCTATCCAGATTGGGTGAGGGCCAGGGTGGTGCCGTTCACAAAGTCAGAGATATCCGAACAAACAGAATCTTTGCTCGTAAAACGATCACGACACGCGAAGCGCCTTTGAAGCAGCTCGAGCGCGAACTCTCCATCTCTTCCTCCTCCAAACACATGAACATTATTCAGTTCTATGGCGCCTACATGTCTCCCTCTTCAAGCGAAGTAAAGGTCGTTATGGAATATTGTGCTGGTGGAAGTCTCGAAGCCGTCGGCAAGCGCATCAAAGACCGTGGTGCGCGTATTGGTGAAGCAGTCTCAGGCCGTATAGCAGAAGGGGTGAGCTTTGTTCATCCAGTTCCTCGTTCCTTCATATTTGACACTGCATTAGGCCCTACAAGGCCTCGCCTACCTTCATTCTCTCCGAACAATTCATAGAGACATCAAGCCTTCAAACATTCTACTTACCGGGGAAGGTGTAGTTCGTCTGATCGATTTCGGCGTTTCCGGCGAACTCGTCAAATCACTTGCGGGGACTTTCACAGGGACTAGTTTCTATATGGCAGTAAGTTCGGATACTTCCCAAAGAATCTCCTCCATTCACCTGCCACGCAGCCCGAGAGAATCAGCGGGAAAGAGTATAGCATTCGGGCTGATGTTTGGTCGATGGGTATTACACTCTTGGAACTTTTGCAAAACCGATACCCGTTTCCGGAAGACTTGACTTCGATCGAGTTACTAGTCTACATCACTCAGGGAGAGGTAGGAACACATGTCTCGATGGCACTGCTTCCTTTGCTCACATTCCCTTCTCAGCCTCCAAAGCTCACTGATGAAGCGGATGTGAGATGGTCCGATGAAATGAAAGATTTCATAAAGCAAACGTATGAGCGCCTTTAATGACAATGCCATACACTCACTTACACATCGTATACTTTCTCAGTTTAATCGTAGACCATGCAATCCGCCCTACCCCTAAAGAAATGCTGACACACCCGTGGATCGCCAGCGTTATGAAGAAAGAGGTTCCGATGGCAAGGTGGATCCGTGAGGTTTGGGGATGGCGTTCTTCTACCCAGCCCGGTAATGGGTATGTACTCTTTAGCGCGTCGTCCTGCGACGCCCCACTAAGCTCTCTCCCCCATTAGCCATGGCTCTAGACCCGGTTCCAGCCGAGGCCCACGCACTTCAACAACACCATAGAAAATTCTCTTCAACAGTAGTTCTTGCAAGCTTTGTGTCGTGTGTGTACTCATCTACCTTTAGTCATTCAACTTGATCTTGTCCGTCGCAACGATATACAACAATACATGTTTACGCTCATCCGTGATTTCATGGATGTCTGTATGAAGGACCAATTATAAATCAATTTCTAGAGATGTTTTCAGAATTTACAAGTACTCGATGTCATCACCTTGAAATCCGAGGAAAGGGAAGCATCGCATCATATGATGCCACACTTCTATTCATAATACGAGTCCGAAAATACCAGCGAAGAGTACCCAACGTGTTCGATCCATGATGAATCTGCGTGCTAGACTCGGAAATTGATGGTGAAGAGCTAATCAAAAGTCGAAGAACCTCCAGGTGATATCAATCCGTGCCTCATTCAGCAAGATGGTCCCCGCTGAGAGGAAATGAATTCTTCCCTGACAGAAGCTATGATGTCGACAGAATTTTCCGCCAGGCGTTTTGCACGCCCAGCTGGCAAGCAAACGAGCATCGTGCTTCAACAATAGTGGTCACGCGACGTACTCGGAACATGAATGCCACACAACGTTGCAAGGATGGGTTATTTTTGAATGCAGGAATCCGTTGCCCAACCGCGGATACAGCGGATGTACAATTCTTGTCCCATCCAGCAGGGACGATGCATATGGGGTCGCTCGGGCCTCACGGAGATATCAGAAGCACCGGTGTTCCGATCTAGCTTGTACGAAGCGTACAGGGATCGTTTAGACGAGCTTCCGCGGGGATTGACATTTCAACATTGGAGAATTAGAGACACCAGCAACCACACTCCCGAACTCTTGACTAGGACGTCAAGAATCCTGTTTTCCCGTATCGAAAACAAATCTCTATTCAATCCGCCACCATGCTGAAAGGGGGTTTTCAAAACAGGAACGTACTTGGATGTGTGTGATCCCACGTTGAACGGGTTCAACGGCCTTTGATCCTATGCTTGGCTGCACACTGCGGTCCCGATGCAGTTGAGAGTTGGTGAACGAATTGATCGGTGGGGTTCCCACCACCGTAACAGCGATCAAAACTTCCACGTCATTCTCCATGGAAGGCCTATTTGAATACATTGGATGAGCCTAACGAGTCGCCGCAATCGATAATTCACCTTGAGTCCAGTCCAAGAGTCACTGGGGCTTCAGAGACTCGGGTCAAGATAAACTTGAGGGACAGCGTCAAGGACACGCACCATATCTAGGGGCGGGTATAGATTATACCTGATAGTCAATCATGACTGCTTCGCCGACGGACGGTGCCCAGACTGGAACGTTTGATCCCTCCGTTACGCACGGCGCCGCAGCGTCAGAGGCGCAAACACGTATCGAGATCTGTGATTGACAGCTAGAAAAGAGAAGCAGACGTGGATCTTGGACGGGAGGAGTCATGATTGGCAACAACGACTTGCCCAGAAGCTCTCTTTCAGCCATGCATAGTAGCGTATGGCTGGTAGGTATACTTATACAAACCATGTCAGGCCCGGAACGCTAAACGCGCACTTCTTTTGAAGGACAAGTCTTATAAGCGATCCCGCGAACATTTTTTGCCGGTCGGCGTTTAAGCTAAGTTGATGTGTGAGCGAACAAGCGACGATACCTTTAGACTTGAGCCATGATGATCGCGATCCCCGAATCGCTTGAGCAGAAGTCTCGGAAGCAAGCCCTTCATTTTGCTGCCGACCGATCGCCGGGCTCCGCCCTGAAGGTGTTGACCCATCCAAACACACAACACACTGTGGGGACGTTTGGGTTGCTTTGCTCAATTCCAAATCACACGCACGCTCGTTATGGTCACCGTCCCTCTGATTCATGTTCCGGACCTCGTCCCGTGGATACACCCAAATCGGTCGAGAGGTACACTGATTATCTATGCGTGAGCCCGGACCTCAGGTGCCTGCATCGTGGGCAGCATGCAACATTTACAACTCGCCGGCCAGCTCCGTGTACCCCTTGCTTTGTGGAAGCAAATCAACCATCTGCCAATCTGCCAGCGGCCCTCCCCACCTGTCTCGTCGCTGTGTATGTTGCCCTGTGTCGAGTGTCCCGATCCTGAGCAATTGGACCCAGTTTGAGCCTTTTCCTTAGGTTTCCATGAATACAACTGTTTCATCATTTTATTGTTTTATTTTTCTTTCAAGTCACTTCAATCGGGGATTAGTGCGGCTGAAACGTGTCGCCCTAATGCGGGTCGAGCTACAAACAGGGACAAATAACAACGGCGATTGGCCGGCCCACCAGTCCAAAACAGTTTGGTTTGCCGCGGACCTGCGGGCGTCGAACGACTTGACACTAACGAGAGAGATCTTTCCAGTGGAAAAATCAAACTTTAAAGTCCACGAGAAGCAAAAACGTGATGAACCTCAATTTCATGTGGCGACGCACTTATGCAAGCTGAGGAACAATTCGTTGAATTGGACGCCGCCAGCGCAGCTAGACTGGTCCCGGACGATGCTTACCCCATCCAGCTAGCTTAATGGCGAAACGAAAACCTCATGCGAGCTCTAAAGCCAACTGGGAGTTCCTTCTCGTTCGCTTGATTGGATTCGCACGTATAGCGGGGTATTAGAGAGGCCAACGGCATTCCAAGTCTATTCCACTGACTCTCGACACGGTCGCACTTGATTCTTATCGACAATTGGGTAGAAGACCGCCGGCAAACTCCAGCGGCGGAGGTACGAGCTTCACCACTTGGTACGCACGCTGTCAGAAAGAATCCTTGTTCCAAGTGAAGAAATAAATAAATTTATCGCACCGATGAGTCTAAAGCCTGAGAGAGAGAATCTTAGCATCAATCGGACCGTTGGTTGTAAGAAGGTACGGTACGTGATCTTGCCATACAAGCCACGCAAAAGGGGCCTTGCCTGAGAACAAGGTCTGTTGGAGCAGCTCCTGGGACTGAAAGTGTCGTCATGGCTGCTTTGGGTTTGAAGAAAGTGCGAAAGACCGAGGTCTTAGCTCGGCAAGCAGCGGGAAGGCAATGAAAGAACAAAGCATCGCGGACATCCAGTGCCTGTTTGCTTGTTGACTATTATTAAGACGAGTTTCGTCCTGAAAGTTAAACGCAAGTTTTTTCCAGCGATTTAGTTCCACGGGACGGAGATTCTGACGGTGCTGAGGAGCATGTGTTGTTGATACACAGGACGTGTCAGATCAGAAATAGTGGGTGAGACGAGACGAAGACGTCGATCAAATCATGATGCACATCGGGCGATCAAATTGGATGTGTCAGAAGCCGCAGTGCCCCGAATGAAAGGGAGAGGAGAGTGGGAGAGGTAGCAAAGGGGGCAAGGAGAATGTGGCAGTGCCAGCGATTGAAAAAAGCCAGCGAGAGTTGACGGAATGATCGAAAATGCCGCGGGGGATGGAGATTAGGGTGGAGACGGAAGACACGCTGGAAAAGACGGTGCATGTACGTGAACAAACACGATTGATGGTACGGGGACCTGGGGAGTGTGGACGGGATGAGATGTGAACGTTACATACGTCCTGGATCACACCGGAGCACGCTGGAGGTGATAGCGGCATTCACATGTGGGCGTTTTCTGATTACGGAACGGTGAGGACGTTGTACGGCGGAGTAGTGCTGGAGCGTGAATTGACACTGTACCGCAGTCGCGCATGTTACGGTGGCCAGGGAGAGTAAATAGAGGACTAGATGACGGACATGAACATGACAGTGACATGCTGAGATTGAGGGCGGACACTGCAAATGTGTCAAGTCGGGGGATATGTCGCCGACGAGTTTCCTGAAGTGGCAAAGTACGCCATCAATCAACTAAATCGCAGCTCAAGCACTCGTTTTGGGGTTCTCCGAAGCACAAGGCGGCGTTTTGACAGGGGGACGCCCAGTTATGGCAGGGATCGTCAAATATTGCACGCGCCGGGAGCAGGTGGGGCTCTCTGCGCTCGCACAGAGCGGACTCCTCATCCATGTTGCAGTACGTCGTGTTGAATATTCCCTGATTTCTCACCTGTTTACACCTTCCAAGGAAAACATGACGTGGAACTCATGCGTGTAAATTTTATTAAAAAAATCCCCACCTTCCGTATACGAAATATCGTTATGGCAGACTGAAAATGCCATCTGTTACAACGCAACACGACCCTTAGATCTGAATTTAGTGACCCAGACCGATTTCCGGGTCCGTGACAATGGTCGTCTCCGTCCATTTTCCACCCTTGGTCCTTCCCTGCTTCTTCCTTGCTCATTTTCTGATATAAAACAATATATCGTCACCCACTAGTCATCCCATCCCCCATCCCAAGCCCCATGGCCGATAGCATTACCTAGTCCGTACCATCGCTGCTCCACTGCGCCCCGCTGACCTCCCTCTAGCTCCTCCGCACCCAGTGCCTACATACCCCCCGCCAGCTATTATCCCCCATCGCATGCCGGTGGTCACGTCCATGTAGTCGCACCCCAGCCCCGCAGCGAGCCACAGCAGAGGAAGCGCCCAAAGTATACCCGAAGCAAGACCGGCTGTCTCACTTGTCGCGTCAAAAAAATCAAGGTAAGCATCTTGACCCCCCCGCCAACCGAGCTTAGACACCGCTTCGCTAGTGCGATGAGACAAAGCCCATATGCATGCGTTGTACCCATGGTCAGCGAGATGTAAGCTCGTGTGCTCCACGTCATTTTCATTCGCTCACCATCCATCCCATCAGTGTACTTGGCCCGAGGGCGTCCCCACCCGGAAAAAGGCCACCCCACGTAAGGAAAGTGTCGATGGCCGGCCCTCGACGGCAGAATCTTCCGGCATCTCCGAGACCTCTACTCCCCCCACTCGCGACAGCACCCCGCCACGGCGACCTCAAGGAGAGTACAGCTTGCCACCCGTGGTAGCGCGTCGTCACAGGTACCTACACTCCCCATTTCGGAACTACACCCATTCAATGTGTTTGCAGTGAGCCATTTGCACCGCCATTGGGCCCAGATCCTGAGATTCCTCGCCGACAACTGTGAGTCTCGTTCTTAGCAGATCTCGCTTGGGACCTCATAGTCGGCAGCGCTCCACATCATTATCAACTTCAGCATCATTCCCAATCCAACGGCCTCTCTATTATACCCGAAATGCCTGCATACCAGTCGACTCGTTACGATTCCGCTTACGGCGGTACTACGTCTATGCACATGGCCCCTCGTCTTCCGAGTGCTTCACATCAGTCGAGCCATCCACTTTCAATGCGCTCAATGACGCAACACCACCAGTCTCAGCACTCGCACCAGCACCAACCACAGCCACATCAACAGCAATGGACGCAGTCTCATAGTATGCTTCCACCGATAAATCCCATGGAGTCTTTCGTAAGTGCTTCTCCCGCAGAACTGATTATTCAGTCGGCGCTCAATATCATCCAGTATCATAACCCACAGGAGAGGAGTTTGGTTGGACATTCATCTAACGACCACCACCATAGATACCAATGATTACGATCATTCCATCTGTTCTTTTCTATATTCACTAAAGATTCCACATGTTTGTGATAGATCGTTGAGCATTATCATGGCCCTCGTCTGAGAATCCTATATTTGCTGTAATCTTCCGCCTGGTCTGGATCCCCGCGAGGAAAGCCTTAGGTTTGCGTAAAATTTAGGAGTTGCGGCCGTCATTCTTGTTGCCGCGATCAGGTGCAAAGCAGTAAGGGACTGCGGATATGCTCAGACTTGTTCTCACCCAACCCAAACGATTACATGCGAGAGCCTATAGTGACACTTCAGGGCAATGCGTCATTGGCCGCGTGCACGTCGACAGTTATTGTTGTTGCGTTGATAGACGTGAGTTCATCATGGGGTCTGTCGATCAAATTGTGAGCCGTTGCCATCACTAATATTAGCTGGGTAGATATTCCCAACTGGTCAACTTGGGCGAACAACTCGGACATGGCATGTCTCAGGTCAACCCAATGTCCGAGGAGGACTATCGGCAGTACTCGCGTGGGTCTCATTTCCAGCCCCCGTATACGGATGAGAAAAACTAGCACTCGTTTCCTGGCGGAGATCCTCGCTGTATGCGGATACCGCAGCCTGAGGTAGCATTGACCACTCTTCTGCGATCAGTTCATGTTCACGGTCAATGAAGGGTACATGTCTTCTGGAAAGGAACCGACTGTTCTCCCAGGATTCGATAATTGATGGTAAGACACAATTCAGTGACCCTGCAAGTCGAGGCAATTAATGATCCTTATAGGCTGGACGGGATCCAGCTCACTCCGATCAAGTGCTCGGAATTTCCCGCCGTATTCCTGCACTGGCACGCGTTCGTACGCTCAGCGTGCGGCTGATACGTGACAACGATTTCATCGGTGGCTACTTCCTCTCACAGGCCCTTCAGATGGTAGCGAAAACCTATAGAGCCAAGAGAATGAAAATACAGCCTCGGATATCACCTCTGAATGCCATCGGTCGCTGCATAATTTGTTGTTGGAGACTTGAGACAGATCCGCGCGATAAACATCCCGCGACGCGTACATACAGGCAACCTTGTGCTATCAGGAAATTACACAGGTATGTTCCACCGCTTTTCCAATAGAACGGGACCTGATCCATGCACCTTAGTATAGATTATTCCCTTCAAGTTGTGTGCCCTTCAGGTTGCGCCGACAGGTCCCAGACGTATTGTGATACTGATAGTGACCCTGTGTCTCGGTGCATCTAAAGAGCATGGGGGTAGAGTACGTTTTACACCTTACTAAGAAAATATATTTCTCTCACATTACTATCCGTTTACGCAGCCCCGATGCTGGCCCGTCAGAACCCGCTGCCTGTCACGCTATTTGGCAAGAATCGTGTCGAGTCGGGGAATTCTTTAGCTATGTAAGTACCAGCTCGATTACGCATGGATTGCGCACATGCTATTCCAACAGGGTTCAACCTGAGTGGAGTTTAGTTTATGATATAATCCGACCAGCCGTGTATCCCTATTACTTGAAATTCAAAATTTCGGAGCAACTAGTTTTCCAGGTGCGATCGTATCTCGTTAGGTCACGGTTTGACGGCTGGTATTCACGTGTCTGCCTCTTATCATACAGGCCGGGAAATGGCTGGATCAAGGATTGCCAGACTGACTGACGCCTGGTCATGAAAGTCGAGTGTCCTGGTGCTAATGACCAAGTACAAGCCGTTCTGTCGGGACCTCGTTGTGGCATGGTGTCCATGTGTATGTAATCCCACTGCTGGTAACCAGCAGTATTTGGTGAGGCTTTATGCCAGCATCATGCATCATGATGCAAACGGCTTTCTAATCAGTTTGGATAAGAAGTTGTATTTGTTTACTGAGTCAATCCCGCCCGCTCAGTCCGGTGCTTGTGCCAACATAGCAGATTTTTGTTGAAAAATGGTTTATTGACAACGAAATGAAAAGAACTTTTGAATGATCACGGAGGCTGTGATAGAAACTAGGGCAAATTGATTGCAGGAAAAAGGCAACTGGCTTTGGATTGAAGTTACGAACCTGATCTCGGAATTCGAACCCCCAAGTTTTACAGCTGCTGTTATGCATGGCGTTGTACGTTGTCCGCAATCAGATCCTGTTGGGCAGGTTCGCGTTATGCTGACGTGTTTGCAGGGAAGGTGGGTGAATAGAATGCCAGCAATGCATTACGGCGCTCAAGTTCAATTGTATCCGTATCTCCGCCCTCAAACCTACGTAGGACCTTACCTTGTGTACCAGATTCAGAAGGCGATCTGTAACCAGTTCTACGACCGTGCTCCTTTCAACCAACGGATCATGCAGGTTGTGCGCAAGATATGGTCCCTGGCGCATTATCATCATTACCGGTTTCAATTCGAGGCTTCTCGATCTACTTCCGGCAGCTTCGTGATGCGCCGCTGTTGCAAACAGAGCAAGCAAGGTCGAGCTTCCGAGCTTCCCATGTCTCGTGACACTGGCACCATTGTGCCGATACAGTATGGTGCTTGGCGTATACATAAATAAGTTGGCCTGCGATATCTAAGTATAATATTTGAATGGATGGAACCTTTTGGACTCGTTCAAGGTTTTTTTCTGTGTTGACGGTGGCGCTCCAATGGACAGCAGGCATTGATATTGATCAACGACGTTCTAGGTCATGTTGGTCACGTCAATATGGTCCGCTGGTATTTTCTAGGTCCGCCGTGTGGTCTCAACTCGATGAGGAACTAACACCCTCGGAGATTGGGTTTGCGCGCAGGATGCAGAGTTCAGGTGACCTTCCTTCGAATCTATCTCCAAATGGTCCAAATGGATGACACCTCCGATCTGTGTTGCCTTTTTTTTACTTTTTTTCTTCTAGTATTTTCCACCACGTAAAAGTACACATGGGCTGCAATGATTGGACAGAGAGTTTGAATGCAACAGCTTGGGCGGGCATGTGCACTAGGCCACCAATAGGAAGCATTAATAGTCGGGAGATGATGCCTGCCGTGTCAACAGTGCCGTAGTGGTTGTGAACCTAAACGTACCCAAAGAGTTCACCGAAAAAGTCGGACAGTGTCTAATGTAATAGTCCGGGGAAGCTACTTCGAAAAAATGGAAACCACAAGCGGTGGGCTCGTCATGATCGGATTGCCGTAGTGCTCCGAGGATGGGAACTGCATCACACCAGTCAGACCTGCAAGATCTCGTGTGCTATTAGTTTAAATTGACCTTATCACATCCAGGAAATACTTCGGATCATGAATATGTTGAAACACGAAGCTGTCAACAAGCTTCAAGTTTATTGCTGACGCTCATTTCATTGAATTTCGACCGAACATGTCAGAATAACGTAAGCGCCATTGATCCGTGATAAGATCGATAAGATACCTTCTCCACCTCCGACGGCCACGCAGACTCCGTTTCACAATGGGTTTGTCGAGTAAATCATACTTGAAACGTCTATTTACCATCAAACGCAGCTTCAGCGGAAGAAGTGGATCTGAATCCACCCCATGTGCCACACCAAAATGCGATTGAAGCCTTCAATCATGTGTTGCATAAGATCAAGCATGAAATCATCCAGTCTCGTCACCACTGGAATAAACACGAGCCCAAGATGTGGTCCCGTGCTGTTGGACTCAGCGACACGGATCTTACAAACTTTACTATCGAGCGAGATCTCGTCCAAGTACGCAGCGGGCTTGTGAGTTATGGCACCATCATCTTCGGGAAAATCAGGATCCCCGCCGTAAATGACGAGCTTGGACGGGGATATATTCACGTCAGGTGCGTTAGCTAGAGTCCTTTGTCTTGGCTGAGGTACTAGTTATTCCTACGCGAGGCCCACTCGGCGTACAGTAGCCGCGTACTACCTCGCCAACGGATTCGTCCATCATTATGGGCGTCTGTTCTGGTGTATTGCTATTCGGACGTATGTTTCATGTGTTCTTCATTCATACATGTCAGTATGTAACTCGAGCGACGGTATTGGTTTTTTTGTTTTGTATTCCCTTTTGTTTTAGACTGCATTTGTTCTCCGAGTCTTCGTGTTGACGTGGTCCATTCCGCAGAATCCACGACCCCCCCAACAGGGTAAGTGCGCCCGTCCATCCATTAAAATTATTTCTTAACTCTCACGTCGTACATTTCATTATATTTCATCGTTTCATTTTATTATATGCTGAATGATAGGGCGAAGAGGATGTGACGTTTCATTCCATCCTGACTCTCGAGGGCAAGCGCGATGCAGATGGACACCCACATCTCTGGCGGGCAATCCAGACGGAAGATTACCCCTCCGAGTTCTTCAACGATTAAACAACAGTAATTGCATACTAGGGTCCCTAGCCTAGCATATGTGTGTACAGCCCGATGGGCCGTGTTTCCCCGTTTTGAACGAAACGTCACTGAATTGTCATCACAGCATTTTATTTTTCGTGTGTCAACTGGTACTGCATGTGGATGCTGCCAGCAAAGCACATCGATCTTTCGATCGAATGTTCTCTCCTGATGAACTTTTTTTTTTTACCTCGTCTCCGCGGATTTTTAAGCTTGGGATACTGCTCCCACATTTGAGAGGGATAATGCGATGCTGTTACGTTTCGATCTTGTTACTGCATGCGCCCTGTGTATGTCGTCGTCAGTGCCTTCAGGTGACGCCGTGATGGGCCGCATACTTCAAGTTAGTACCTTGATTGCAGGGATCCCTCTATACCCATGTCGCGGCCACGACGGTCGCTCAGCGACACATAACCCTTTTACGACAGAGGCGCTGGAGACTTATTGGACGTACCTGTATTGAGTACCTGTACATGAGTCCGCCGCGTGAGATGGCGGCACAAATCAGCAACTCAAGCTATACCGCAGTGAAGATTCAGATTCTTACCGATGAGATCGGATCATGCAAGCGAGCGCTCAAAAGCAAAAAGTCTATTGGGTATGTCAGATAGTACACTTTACGGGACGGACAGAAAATGTTCATCGCTCAGCGCCGCTCCTTCAACCCCCCGCCTCGTGAGGCCGTACACATACAAGGCAAGTAGGCAAGAAGATGGAAATGATGAGGATCAAACATAAACACGATGAAAAGAAACAATATTCACAAAGACAAAGAACAATCACATGTGAGATTGTAGTACACGGCCGATCAAGCATCGTCATTGAACATCCATACACTATTGGGGGGCACAGCACCGTGGGACATGAGATATTGGGTGTCGATCCGCTGCGAGA
Organism: Chiua virens; assembly: GCA_019787685.1. Lineage (NCBI taxonomy): Eukaryota > Fungi > Basidiomycota > Agaricomycetes > Boletales > Boletaceae > Chiua > Chiua virens. The sequence goes on from JAHNUO010000003.1 coordinate 781,527, forward strand.
GGGGAGCCAAAGCCATGTCTTGCAAACTCGTAGGCACAAACAGACCAGTCGATGGTACGAAAAACGTTGCCGGCACCTTGTCGTTCTGCGCGCCAGTAAAGGTGGCGAACTGACCGGGCGGCGGTGTAGATACGTCCATAAACGTAGTCATTTGTACTGTACGATCGCCAAGCGACGATTCCGTCGGCGTAGGCGAATAGCTAAGCCCCGGAGTCGACGGGCTGGAGCTGTAAGATGACGGGCTGGTGTTGTCCATCCTAGTGACTTGCAGACCTTCCGTATATAGGTTCCCAGCTGGCAAAGTTGCACACCTCTTGAGCGAGCCAGTCCTCGGTTCTTTGGGCGAAATAACGCTGAAAGATGTCCGAACCAGATCCGTATCGCCAACCATAGGTGAGTTTCCAGACAGGAGGATGTCGGTTTCACTCTTGCTCTTCGTAAGAACACGTTTCGAGGTGGATTGCACTGCAGGCAATTTACCAACCCAAAGACGCCACTCAAGGGCTTCTCCGAGCGCACGTTCACATCGACCGATCTCACGTGGTGGGAGACCGGACAGCTTAGCCCACGCGCGATTCGAATAGCAACGGTCTTGCATGAATTTTGATGCCAAGATCAGCGACGCCAAGAACGCACGACGGGGACAGAGAAGAGGGGAAGGAAGCGGTGGAAGTGGAGGAAGGGCATCATCTGTCTTCGGGCTGTGGGCTGACACCCTGTCAGCATCAAGGTTCGACTTCGTTGAAAGCAAAAGGTTGGGTTCGTGGAGAACCGGGTTGATGCGAACTGTGGCTAGTAGATTGTCCGTAGGCGGAATGTCGGCGGAGTGAATTGAATCGCAGAGGTCGGTGTCGAAGTCGATGCCGACCTCACCTTGAGATATCCGTTCTTCATCCGATCCCAGAGAGGAAGACGATGAGAAGGCTTGCTTCTCTTTCCGAACGAGATCGGGAATCTTTGACCGAATAGCTTCGAGATAGCACAGCGCGGTTTGAAGGACATTCCCTGAAGTCCGCGAACGACGGAGCACCTCGTGGACGAAGCCTGTCATCGGGGCGACATCGGGGCGCTGAAGTTGCGGGTCTGCGACGAGTTGGGCGGAATATACTGCAACGGGGGAGAATGGGAGGCGTGGGATGTGTTGTTGGAGAGATCGGAGAGGGTAATACGTATCGCGGGTGACGGGATTGATTGTAGTTGTAGGGTAGTGGTGATCCGACGAGACGGTCGGGCGACCCGATGTCAGGAACACCGTAGGTATGTCTTGCTGTGGCCATATGTCGCATAACGATTTTACGGCTCGGTCTTTATTGGAGGAAAGACTTGAATAAAAGAATAGAGATCAGAAGGAAGTGGCTCACCGACGAGACTGAACGCAAACTTGGACTTTTGGTTGTCGCGGAGTTTGGACTCGCGGGGTGGATGGTGTGCATGCCGTGGGCGGTCGGGTTCGGAGAGAGCGCGGGGAGATGAAGAGACGGAGGAGGCCGGAGTTACTAGATAGGCAAGTGGCGATGAAGTTCGAGGGGGGATAGACTGGAGCGAGGCGTGGTAGGGTTGCCAACGAACCCTTGTATGAGAAGTCGAGGGAGAACCCCGATGGGGGAATGAATGGGCGGCAGGTCGAACCATGAACTAAGAAAAGTAGACGAGAAATATCGGTGTGAAAGAAGTGAGCGAGGAGAAAAATATGCGTGGCTGGATGGGTTATCTAGAGTACAAGGTTGGCAGCATTGATGTTGATGAATAAGGTAGGGATTCCAAGAGGCAAAAAAACGAGTTTGTCGGAGGCAGTTTGACGGGCGTGTTTGGCGAATCGGAGACTTGCGTATCGGTACATCGTGGCAGGGGTCGGGTTGCAAGGACGGGTCTAAAGTCTACAAGACTCTAGAATGTCCTTGGGTTGTACAGTACTCTCCTATTGCAGGAGAACGGTGTACAGAAGGGAAAGGATGAAACGAAGAAGCGCTGGGCGTCTGGTCAGTAGGGGAGGGGGAGGGAGAAGAAGTCCTAAATACTCTCTGTCCAGTTGACTCGGGCGCTCTAAAATGGAGGAGTCACTCCCACCCCTGTCCCCCTGATACCACTCCACGGGGTCCGTTGGTCGCACCGCCCGCACCCCGTCGCCGCCGCGCGATCGTGACTCACAACGTTGCCTTGTAGCGCGCCCTGTAACGAGTCAATACTACCACATGTGTTGTTTCAGCCACACTGAGAGTATTAAAGCAGTCATGGTTCTCTGTGCTCGGTCCTTCCGCAGCAGTAGCACTCCTTTTTTGTCCTGGTGCTGAGCCACTGACGTCTTCTCAGCATCCGACCCATCATTTCATCACCCGGTTGATCCATATAGTACTTTGTTTCGTCCACGCTGTAGATAGGAGGGTTGTTTGGCGTTGTCCCTTTCGCCCCTTTGGTCACCCCTATATCAACAATGACAGCACGTTTCCATGCTCCGGACGCAGTGTCACTGGCGTACACAACTTAACAAGACTGATATCACTGCCTCCACAAATCGGTTACGAAGCACTGATCATCCTTACCGCATGTTCTCCATGAGTTGCCCTCACCATTCCGGTGCGACTCGATGGCCGGACGTACTCACGCTTTCTATGTGACTCCGTCGACCGGATCCGCAACTCGCGCCACTCATCGGATCCAAGCAACGTTCCCGAATCACAAGCTGGCGTTAGTCTTAAACGCCTCTTCATATCATGGCATCGTGTCGAGCTGGTCTAACCATCGGACAACTTGAACACAGTAGGTGTATTAGTGGCCGTAATTACATCATGGAAGGGCGGCCCAATCACAGATGGTGCATTACCGTGACAAGGACCTCAACGACAATGATGCATCAGTTTGACAAGTACTGTATCACCAAGGCAGTCGTGAGCCTGATATCCACTGATGAGTCGCCACCAATGGCAATGTGTCGTCACTGAAACGCCGGGAGGTAAGTTCTATTTCTAGTTGATCACTCAGGCTGGCACAACCTGACGCAATCAGAAGCAGTGCTCGCGTCCACTCGCTGCAACTTGGACTACTCTGGATTCCTCAGATCACTCACGTCAAAGATATTGATAGCAACGAACTCTCGCTAGTCACAGGCTGAGTATGACTGCTGGATTCGCTTTTCATCTGCAAGGATGATTGCGCCCTTATACACGGTCTTCCTCGAGCCCTAATTGGCAGAGACGTCGAATGCTTATCCTGGGTGTTTATGATGGACGGAGACTACTCCTGTGTTAAAACAATCTGGATACATAGTGAGTGAAACTCGACGAATGTGACGTAGCTGGTAATGGTTACAGTTACGAATGGAAAACGTAGAGGTTCAAGCAACCTCCAAAAGGTGGTTGTCGTTGATGACGACCCAAACTCATCCCTGCAGCTTACCGAGTCAGTCACGCATACCTCCGTGTGTGCTGGGGTGATAGGGACTGACTCTACTTATCCCGATGTTGGATCCACAGCTGCAGAAGTGCTTATTAGTCAAGGTCCAACATTCTGTTGTCTTGGCGTTGTGAGATTTTCTGGTTAATGGCGTTACATAGTTTTGAGTACTTGAGTTACGGCGCACAGCCACTGATCGTGAGATGCCTTTCTCAGGAAAAATTGGAGGAAGAGTGGTCCAGTGACCAAACGTATTGATACTTTGCATCACCCCCGCTGATCGATAGTCCGCCATGAGCGATGCTTCATCCTCTTCCTCGATACCCACATCACCCGCTTCATCCACCCTCACAGTCGCTGCCCTCACCCGAGTTGCACTCGCTCAGCCTTGAGAGACGTGACCGATCAGGACAGGGTACAGGCCGCCCAGTTGAAATCAGAGGCCTAATAAAGCCTTCACAAGTATGTTCTCATGTTCAATCAGCCATAGCAACTTGATGATTGTGTATATAGATCACAACTTCACAACTGCTGTCACTCTCTACTCGAGAGCCATCGAGCTGAATCCGAAGGATGCCACGTTCTGGTGTAATCGAGCCGTTGCAAGAACGAAGCTAGAAGAGTACGGATTTGCGCTCGACGACGCGTGTGAGTGGATATTGTGCTTCGTCCTGGTCAGGCGAGATTCATGACGATTAGCCAAGGCAATTGAGGTCGATCCAAAGTATGCAAAAGCGTATTATAGGTGCATGCATCTTATTTTGCACGCGTGTGGACAGGAGTTGTTAATCGGGAACATTAGACGAGCGACGTGTTACCTTCAAATCGCCAAACCTCAGTTGGCAGTCGCTGATTTCAAGAGGGTCGTTGCCTTGGAACCGAAGAATGACATTGTTAAATCGCAGCTGGCAGCAACTCAAAAGCTTGTTCGAAAAATTGAATTTGAGAAGGTATGGGATCTAGTCGAACCGTTTCCAGTCCGTGCTGAGCTTTCTCTAGGCGATAGAAATGGAGGAGGAAAAGAATGCCGTAGAACGTTGTCTGGAAATTATAGCACAAGGTTTTCCCAGTCACTCATCTGCGCGGTCATGTTTGTTGACGATTGTGGAATAGGTGGCTGCGATGTAGAGAACGACTATACGGGTCCGAAACTAGACACGACTGAAGACGGAAAGTATAAAATCACGCATGATTTCATATTAAAGATAATCGAGTGGTTTAAGCAAGGCAAGAAGCTTTCGCGGAGATACGCATGGGAGATCGTACTTGGCGCCCACTTGGCTTTTGTGGAAGAAGACAGCTTGGTCACTCTCGATCTCCCAGAGGGGGTGACCTGCGACGTCATTGGAGATGTTCACGGTGTGTATTAGGAACGAATTTGTGTGGTGTGATGACCAGACGTACACTCCGACAGGGCAATTTTATGATTTACTTCATTTGTACTCGCTCACTGGACCACCCTCACTTAATCACTGTCTATTGATGAACGGCGATCTGGTTGACAGAGGATCTTGGTCTATTGAAGTGATATTGACTGCATTCGCGTATAAATGTGAGTACTAATTGAGTTGCGCGGCTTTCTAAAGGCTGAGCTTGAGGAACGTTAGGGTTATACCCTAACCGAATGTTCGTCAATAGAGGTAATCACGAAGCAAAGGAGATGAACCGGACATATGGCTTCGAAGGCGAAGCCAAGCATAAGCATGGAGAACAGACGTACAAGGTGCAGAAATACAAATTTGGATCTTGGCAGAAAGACTGACGTGTATCTCAAATCAAGCTTTTCGCCCATGTATTCACGGAAAGTACGTCGCTGGATGGTAGTTGTCATTTCGAAAACTTGACCCCGCATATAGTACCATTGGCAACTCTGGTTAACGCAACAAAGCCCTCCAAGGATATCACACCGAAGACAATACTGTCTCCGGAAAAGCTGAAACGTTACTTCGTCGTTCACGGCGGGTTGTTCAGCAAAGAAGGTGTGACACTAGAAGATATACGAAAGATACCACGCATTGGACGTCAACCTGGACAGGAGGGCTTGATGTGTGAGTGTCAACACACCTCTTCCACTCTTTGAGCGCTAAGTCACTCGGCCTTTAGGTGAAGTATGTATTCGTGGAATAATTCCCGTATAGTCACTAACGCAATCACAGCTACTCTGGACCGACCCTCAAGAGACACCAGGGCGTGGGCCAAGTAAACGGGTGCGTGGCCGATTTGGATTTTTGATTCAGGTCGCCTAAGCAGACCATCAGGGCGTTGGTCTTGCTTTCGGACCAGACGTTACAAAGCGATGGTGCGACCTAAATGGTGTTACCGGCATCATTCGCAGTCACGAAGTGCGGGAGAGTACGTGGCTTCGCTGCTTGCACAGTCGATGCTCAATATGTTCTGCAGACGGTTATGCCATCGAACATGACGGACTGTGTACAACTGTGAGTGTTCGTTCACAGATTCACTGCTTGGGTGCCGAGTCTTTATTCTAGGTTTTTTCTGCACCAAACTATGTCGATCAAGTGGGGAACAAGGGCGCATATGTACGTAGTACTTGCAGGGCACGTTTGATGTTGATTCACGAGCTGATGTTTCGCCAACAGATCCGCATAGACGCTGCTGGAGATCTAAAGTACTACCAATTTGATGCACAAGAACATCCACCTTTGAAGCCGATGGCGTACGCAATGGGAGGGCTGGCTAGTTTGATGATGTAAATCTTTTGGTGTAGGCGTGGGAATAAATCCTGTGATTTCGCTCTCACTTGAAACTTTGAACATTTGACTACGCCATCTCATGGATAAAACAAAATCAAAGTTAGCCTCGTTCTTTGACAACGACGACGAGGAGTCTTCCTTCCCAGTGCGATGGATAGGACCTATTTCTTTCATGTCAAGACACTCACCATTTTGCTTCATATAACCAGCAAAAGCCACTGGACGACCAAAAGTTGTCCCAGTATGCTCAAGGGAACGTGCGCAAGTCTCGACGAGAAAAGGAGAAAGAAGCGGCAGAGGCAAAGAAGAGAGAGGAAGAAGAGAGCGCGGTCAAGGCCTACGCCGACTTTCTAGACGCGTTCGAGGGGGAGGACGTCGGCAGAAAGAAGACGGGGTCGGCGTTCGTTCGAGGGTCGGGAGATGCAAAGACGCTTTACCAGCCCTCTGCCAAGGGTGCGACTGAAAGTGGCTCTCAGGCGAGGGCGCTGAAGGATGAAATGGAAGAGGCAAGGGCGTTCGTCGTATATGTGGTCTCATAGACTGACTGCTTTTTAGTCTCCAATGACTAGTGCGCCAAAACCGAAGGGCAAGCGCGCCATGGATGCGTTCCTCGAGGAAATTAAGAGGTGTGCAAAGTCGTGGTGATATCATCCCATCCCTCATCTGTCCCCGTTTTAGGGAACAGGCCTTGCGAGAGGCTCGGTATTCTCGTTCTGGTATGTCAAGGTAGCATAATGCACTCGTCAGGCTGCTTAGTTCCACCCGTAGCTCACGGACGGTCCGTCACTGCTTTGGCAGGTTTGTGGTCGCGTGCATCTACGCGTTGCTTTTCTTATCAACTCCACATTAGCCTACGAGGGCCAGAGCGGAAGTAAGGATCGAGGGGACCCGGAGGTAAGTTGACATCCAGAGTTTCGTCTTTCTCTGCTCTGAACTGCGCTTTCTTAGACATCCAATCTTTTCGTTGCCAACCTACCTTCCAACGTCACGGAGCAGTCCTTAGGACAATTCTTTGCTCGCCATGGACCTGTTGGCTCTGTAGGTCTTTGTTTTCCTCCGAGCTCTCACAACTTATGATACGTCTCTAGGTCAAAATTATGTGGCCTCGTGGCGATGGAAGTAGTGGTCCTGGTAGCGATATGACTACGTCGAGGCGAAATCGCAACGCAGGCCTCAGTGGTTTTGTCTCGTTCATGAAACGTAAAGACGCTGAAATTGCGCTGAGAGAATTGGATGGATTTGACTGGGGAGGCTCTGTGTTACGGGTGGGATGGAGCAAAGCTGTCCCTATGGCAGCGAAGGCATTGTATGGTACGAATTTTACTGTGCTCTCGTCGCGTCTGAAGCTCGGATCATTTGTGTAGTCACGACTCGTCAATCGCGCTCGCGCTCTCCTTCCAGAGGAGGTCATGACAGGGGCAGGAGCAGGAGTCGTTCATATTCCCTAGACCCTCGCTCCCGTTCCAGTGGCCGCGGGCACAGATCTTCCCGACGGTCACGAAGTCGGTCATATAGCTACAGCCGGTCCCCTTCGCACAAAAGGCGTCGTTCCTACAGTCGTTCGAGGCGATATGACAGCCGGAGTCCTCGTCGACGGTCACGCAGTCCTTCCGGGAGACATGGAGAAGACGAGTCTAGTGTCACTGACACGTTTATACGGGCGGTTGCTGCTGAGGTTAAAGGACACGGTCAAAAGTACGCAGAGAATCTCAAGGAGTGGGAACGAAACAACCCGAAATATGCATTCCTCACGGAGAGGAGGGTGGGTTGCCTCGTTATCATTTGATTACTTCTCACAACCTGGATTACAGCACCATAGACATGCCTTCTATCGGGGCTTGGTCGAGCGCGATGATGTCGTGGAAGCGCATTTTAATGACGATGCACGTTTTCCTTTCTGTCCATGCTGTATATCTCGTTGACACGGTCATATCAGGGGTACAATTCGGTGTATTCTACTGATTCCGCGGAGGAATCCGAGCAGGAACGTGCAAAAAAGACCATCCTGGGCAGGCTCGCACGGAAAAGGTTTGAGGGGATGTTGCGCGCCCTTTCCGGCAAGCGCGGCGAACTTGCTCGTTGTATGACGTTCAGCCTGGAACATGCCGAGGCGGCCCGTGAGGTTGGCACGAAGTTTTTTTGTGTTCTTCGGAAATCTCACCCTTTTCGTAGGTTTCTGACATCATCATCTCTTCGTTGCTGGTGGACGGCACACCGGTCCCACGCAAGATCGCACGCCTTCACCTCATTTGTGATATCCTTCACAATTCGGCCGCACCAGTCCCGAGTGCATGGAAGTTCCGCCAGGAGTTCCAATCACGACTTGGCATCGTCTTTGATCATTTTTCCACCATTTATCTTTCCTTCCCTGGCCGCATCACGGCAGAAACCTTTAAGAAGCAGATCACATCCGTGGTGGATATCTGGGAAGACTGGATTGTTTTTCCGCCGGAGTTCACATCCGAACTTCGAGTGCGACTTGAGGGTACTGCCCATGCGGAGTTGAAATCAGACGAGCAAGACAACAAGGATGGTGCGACTGCGGAAGCACAATCGGCATATACGTCCCGGTTCAAGGCCAAGTCTTTCCAACCAGCTCAGGAACCTGGTCCTCGCATTTCTCCAGAGGTTCAGGAAGGTGGTGATGACGTGGACGGTGCGCCTATTGAAGAGATGGATGTCGATGGTGTGCCGATTGATCAGGACGTCGATGGCGTTCCCCTGGATGAAGATGTTGATGGTGCTCCCCTTGACGAAGACGTTGATGGCGTTCCTTTGGATGAAAATGTCGATGGGATTCCCTTGGCGAGTGGTCCTGAAGCGGACGATGCCGATGCCGATGGTGAACCTATGGCGGAGGATGATTATGACGTGGATGGCGTGCCTTTGTAACGTTGGACGTTGCGCCTTGTCATTATATTTTCCGCTTGACTACGCTAATAAAAACTGATATGGAATTCCTAAAGTAACGCGAAAATTAAGAAAACACTACTTGCTGCAATGTAATTTATCCACAGGCACGCTCCAGATATGTCCAGCCGAACTTATCAAGTAGAGGGAGGGATCAGAATTCTGTCCGAAGGGGTACTGCCCTTGATAACCTCTGCCATGTCTCGGATAGCGGAGTCAAACACACGCGAGGGTGTATGCCGTTGCAACTGTCGAGGAAATCGAATACACGCTCTCGAAGTCGTTGCAAAGGGTTCTGCCATGGGCGCCGCGCGTATCGAGACACTCGATACAGTCTGCGCATTAGGTTCCGAACGCGGCTGAACAACGACATTCGTCAACATTGCACTCATTCCATGTAAAATCGACTTACTTCTCCGGTTGCGACCTTATCTGTTTCGTGAATCAACCTCACAGGATCCTCCTCTCCCATCTTCTTCCACATCTCCCGGAAGTGTTCGACGGCTTGCAAACTCTCGCTAAAGCGATGCGCCGGTGTGTTGATCAATGCGACGACTTCCGAGGGCTGCAAAAAGTTCTGATTCGTGCTGTGACTACGAGCCAAGTTGAGTTTTTCACGATAGGTTCAAGTCTATAAAGCCTTCTAATACTGCAGGGTGAATTATCACGCTCCTGACTTTTCCCTGAGTACACATCACAGTTCCTGAGACACTCGTCTCTTAGTATAGATAGTCTGCCTGTACTTGGGGTTCCCCATCGTATCATATCGTATGGAACCCCAGTCTAGCGCACACATCTCCTCAGCTAATCGCTTCCGAACTCGCCCCTTGATCGTCTGCACGCCTCGGCAGCAGCAGTGGTCCAGTGTCTACAGGACGCACCCAGTATCGATAGTCGAACGGCCATTCCTCGACGCTCGCCATCCATCTTCCTAAGTGATCGCGTGAAAGATAATATCGAGTGGGGCGTCGACATCGCATCGTAGGTCGATATTTCCCCTCGGCGGAGGAATGTGCGATAACAGAAGTGTCGAGAACTTTTCTGAAACGAAACAGCATTATTTCTGACTGTGACAAATATGTATTGGAATTCACCCTGGATCCCTGAGAGTGGGGCAACTCGTCCATCTCACACAGGAAGATTGACTAGTGAAGCATTGGCTATGCATGGTCCGCACCCCTTCCGCGCTTCTTCCTAGACTCGTGATCCGTCGTCTAAAAGAGACAAGCTGTCGATAGCTTCGTGTCAACATTTTGTTTCGTTGTACGAGCCCTTCTTTGAGGATAAACCAACAGTCTCTGCAGTATTGTATTGAATACATGGGGATTCTCGAGCGATGAGACTCGGCTGCCAGTCGCGCGTTATCAGCGGCGTCATCCAAGGCATATCTCGGTAGTGCTGAGGGGAATGGATCACAAGAAACGAGAAGAGAGGTGCTATGATGAATCTTCAAGTTAATGATACCTTGGAGAGCGCAGGTTTGTGTTTTGTAAGGGAACCCTTGACCGGAGAAGGCGTTTCCTGTGGGATGGTTTGGCCACTGGGATCATGATGGCAGCGAGAGAGCCGCGCTGTCTGGTCAGCGCTTTAGCAATCAGCGCTAGGCTCTTCACGCATCTACCGCAAGGAACGCAATTGGTCCCTCGTAACAGATGTCAACCAGTCCACGCTAGTTCCTAATCGTTTTGCGCTCTCCATTCGTGGTGGCCATCTTGATAGCAAGAGGTAACGACACCGCGTTCTTTGGCCCTCCTTCGGAACATATATCCATCCGCAAGTTTCTTGACGACACCACCCAACATGTCTTCACCTCGGCGAGCGACGTGCTTGATCACCCTGGCTGGCAGAACCTTTCAGAAGATGAACTGAGCTGCAGTGGCAGTAGAGTGTTCTGCGGGGTGCGTTCATAGAACATCTCGTCCAAAGTCAAACCTAGTCTATGCCCCACGCCCATACCAGCACCACCGAACTCAAAGCCGCTGTCGGGGAGGTGTGGAATAATCCAGTGCTCTCTGCATATCTCCACCGCGCGCATGCTTCTGCCGTGAATGCAGTGTATAGGCCGGGCTGGCGGGCTGGCCTCGAAAGGACGCAAGCGTAAGCATCTACCAGATCCTGAGGCAGCGGAAACCCAGCCAGAGGTGTGCGAAGCTCGATGCCATTTCGCTTCGATGCTGGGCGTACGTTCTTTTACCTATGTGTTTCTCCCGTGCAGATGCACTCACGACCCCCTGGATAGGCTGAACCAGGAATCTGGGTTCAGGTATTTCACTCTGTAGCAAGAAATAATGAGTCAGCTTCTATGATGACAGGTATGCTTACACACTCGCGGTTCATGCAAAAGCCGTGGAGGTTTGCATACAACTCTTCATTGACGCTCTCGATAGTCTCATAATCACAGAGGGTGGTTTCAATTGGACCAGTCGTCTGAAATCATAGATTATATCATGCCATGACAACACAGCGATGTACCTGAGCAGTGAGCACGTCCTGGAATTGGTCTTTGTGAACGAGGATATTACCAAGGAAATTGGATGGATACATGGTCGTGTCTATATGGAGATGGCGAACGCGATGGTGAGACGAGCTCGACGACAGATTCGCTGCATTCAAGTTGTTTTGTGGTGGTCTGAGGTCTCAGCAATTCCACTAGTGGTCACGTGACAAATAATCAAACCACGTGACACTCACGGGGAGGCGAGACGGCGCGGGTGTTACAGTCCACTGGCATATGGCGTCCTAAATATGCGTTATTGCATATGAACTCCCATGGCCAGCGATCAACCGACTGGAGTAAGTATGGTGCCTAGATAGACCTTTCCATGCTTCTCCGACCGTTGTTGAACGTTGAATGTAGACGAGTTACGGTTCACGATGAACTTATCGCTAAAGTACAAGTGTGACGAGATAAGTAAAATTTCCATCGGTATATCGTCGGTGGAGACTCAGCGTTGCTCTCGAGTGTGATTCCACTGGTCGATGCGTGCGGTTGCAGAAGACGTAAATTTGGGTTGTTACTAAGAAGGTACCAAGGTAAGCCAAAATAACCCCAAGTTCGCACGTCCATTACCCGCAGGCATACTTGCGAAATCGGACACGTCTACACCTTTACTAAATTTCTTCCATCTCTTTACTTTTTTCCCCCGGTTTTTGCGTTGAGTTCCGTCGTCGGGCTCAACGTTCGGTATTTTCTGTCAAAGGTTTTGCGTTTTGGGACGTCTCCAAATCTCAGACACATGGACACGTCGGTCACTTTCCTCCCTGGTGCGGCTGAATTTCAGGTGTGGATATTCTTATTGCTCCGTCGTCCACACTGACATGTTTTTCCGCGGGGCGCGTCTAGAGGTTACATGGACTTGAAGGTGCACCGGACCCCTTCCCTGCTGCTGTAGAGGATGAGACGCTAGTCAAACTTCCCACTAGCAGCGTCCTCGACACCAGCGATTCGTCTGCTTTCCCGTCTCTTGCGTCCTCTGCGCCCGCCGCATCCCAGCCCCCCAAACCTGCTGCTTGGGGTGCCGACTCTGGTCCTCGCATCAAGGCAACTGTCCGGTCTCAGCCTATGGTCATCGATTCATTTACCTTGTCTGCCATTGAACCTGCGCCAAATAAGGCCGGTAAACCTTTGTCTCTCGGAGAGGTTATGAAACAGGTCATGTCCAAGTTCAAAGTTAAGATCGAGGCTTCTGCCAACCAGAAGACGCGTCAGACCACGTTTCACATGAAGTCTGAGTCTCAGAAAGAGCTTGACAAGGCGAAACGGAGTTTGTTGGCTCTTTTGAGCCCTGTGGTACGTTCCCTCGTAATTTTTTGTCGACTTTATTGGAACTTAGTTCTAGGTCACTGTTTCCTTATCTGCCCCCCTCTCTACTATTCCAGTCATCATCGGATCCAAAGGTTGGTGACTCTGTTTGTCAGTCGAGCCCAGCATATTGAGTATCTATCAAAGGTGCTACTCTGAAACAGGTGCGGGAGCAAACCGGTGTCAAAGTTGATATCCCTCGTAGGGATAGTATTGCGCCTAGCGGTCATCTAAATGGGTCGACGAATGGGACTGCCGCGCCTGCTGACGAGGAAGACGAAGTCTTGGTGCCTATTACGATCACAGGACCGCAACCTCTCGTCTACGAAGCTCAGGCTATGCTTAACGAAATTATCTCGGCCAGGACGTCCAACTCAATCCAGCGTGTTAAGAACATCCCACAGCATATTCTTCCTTTCGTCGTCGCTCGCCGCCCATTCTTTATCGAGGCGGCGCAGGGTGGTTACATTCAACTGGCGTTAAATACTCCCGAACGCGAGGTCACCGTCAGTGGCGATCGCGAGGCTGTCGTCCGTGTTGTAGAATTTATTCACGGAACCATCGATCTCCTCAAGTCTTTCCTCATCCCGGTCAAGATTTCACTCCCTAAGCGTCAGCATCGTCTCCTTGTTGGTAATGCTCTTGAAGAAATCATGGCAAAGAGTCGCTGCTCTATTGTCGTTCCAGAATCTCATGAGCAAAGTGAAGAGGTCCTTGTCTATGGCAAACAAGAGGATATATCTGCCGGCCTTGGTGCTGTTATGGAGAAGGCAAATTCACAGTACATACACGAGTTCCCTCTCCCTGGTCCTATCGCAGTTTCACGACAGCTTCTGACTTACATCACGCACATCAACTATCCCAAGACACTTAGCTTAGCTCATCCTGGGGCTTCGGTTTTCACGCCGTCTACAGTGGCAATCAACGAGGCCTCGGCTCTCAACATCGATATCGTCGGAGAGAAGCCTCTCGTAGATGCTGTCGTTAGACAAGTCTCGGAACTTCTTGGTAAATTGATCGGCGCAACGAGGGATGTATCAATCGATTGGCTCACACAGCAGGTAATCATAGGGAAGCATGCGGAAAAGTGATTTTCGAATTATACGTTTGCAAATATGTATCTAACGTCACTCAGGTTGAAGCAGTTCCACGAAGCTCACAATGTTCAGGTCTTCTTCCCTCCCGAGTCTGCGCAGGAATCATCGGTTCTTTTGGTTTACGACCCTCTCTCCCCTTCGGCCTCACCTTCACCTGTCGAGAAAGAGAAGCATCTGGATGATGTTGTTACGGAGTTGCTCAAGATGGCCAAGGATGCTGCTGATGTTAAGAGCGAGTTGATTACTGTCGAGAAGCGCTGGCACGAAGCAGTGGTTGGCAAAGATGGTACGACTCTGAGCGCGTAAGTACCTTATGTCACCATTCCGAATGTCGCGTAATTGGCTCCTCAGAATAATCGGCGAAGATAAGGCACTCTCTATCAAGGTCGGCGCTGACGCAGGCGATTCATCGACTCAAGATGTGATCCTGGTTCGCGGGATCAGCGCAGATGTCGATCGTGCTGCCAAGGAAATCTTGCAGCTCGTAGAGGATGCCAAAAACGATGCTATTGTGAGCAGCTACGTAAGTAAATCCAATCCAGTTGCATTATTTTTGTTGTCAAGCCCTACGCGACACTTTAGTCGATAGAATTCGAGATCGACAGGGAATATGTTGGTCGGGTCGTTGGCGCCCAGGGGGTCGGTGTCAACAGGCTACGAGAACAACTGGGTGTCAGAGTGGACGTTTTCGATGAGCCTGATGAAAGGGAAAAGGACAGTAGCAAAAAGAAGAAGCCTGTTCACCAGAAGTCCAAATTCAAGGTTGGTCATTCCCCGCAGTCTTGGGATATGGAGCTAACACCATTCCCAGATCACTGGACGTAAGGAGAATGTCGAGGAAGCCAAGAAGCGCATCTTGGCTCAGGTCGAAAGATTGGTCAGTTTCTCGTAGTTTCCATGTTCAACGTGTTATTGACGTGTAATACAGGCAGAGGAAACGTCCGAGACCCTTAAGATCCCCGCTGAGTTCCATGCTTCTCTGATAGGCCAGAACGGTAAATATGCCATCCGCCTTGAGGAGAAATATGGGGTCAAGATCACATTCCCTCGGGGGTCTTCGGAAAACGGAGAAGGCAGGATTCGTGAAGCCCTCAAGCCCGACGAAGTCCTCGTTAAGGGTGGTAAGAAGGGTGTAGCTGGCGCGAAATCCGAGCTCCTCGATGCCCTCGAGTTTGAAAAGGAGTCCAACATTGTCCTCAAATTCACTGTTCCTGCTCGTGCTATTGCGCGTATTCTTGGTAAAGGCGGCGCGACCATCAACGAGATCAAGGAAGATACTGGTGCCCAAATCGACATCGACAAGGCAACGGATGACAACAGTGCTCTGACCGACATCACTGTCCGTGGAACCAAGCAAGCGATTAACGCTGCCAAAACCGCCATTCTTGCAATTGCCGACCAGGTCCCTGAGGAAGCAACGGAATCTCTTGTCATCGAGACGAGGTTCCACGGAAACATTATTGGGGCTGGCGGTCAGAGTTTGAAAGACTTGATCATTCGTTGCGGTGGTCCATCCGACTCCAAGCTTCAAGCAGGACTTGTCCGATTGTAAGTTGTTCTCAGGGAGTGTGTGGTCCTGGGCTAATCATGATACTAGCCCTCGACAGGGCAGAATCGACGGACGAAGTGCGTATCCGTGGAGAACCCGCTCTTGTCAGTAAAATCAAGCTCGAGCTTGAGAAAACGGTCGCCACTTTGAGAGACCGCATAGTGCTGGCTGTTGAGATTCCGGCTGCTCAACATCGTAATCTCATCGGCAAGGGCGGTCAGCACCTGAATGAATTGCAATCTCGCACGGGTGTCCAGGTACAGTTCCCTGGCTCTCGATCCTACCACCAAGTAGGAGATGCCGTCAACGAAGAAGAAATCAAGGACGTGGATCCTGCTGACATCGTCAAAGTCTCCGGATCCCGTTCTGCTTGTGAATCTGCGATCAATGAACTCAAAGTATGTTACTCAAGGTGCTGAGACATAACAGTGCTTGACCTCTTCCTAGGCACGGGTTCAGAAGGCAACGGCCCCTGTAGCGACATTCACCGCTGTGGTATCAGTCCCCCTCAAATATCACCATGCGATCTCACAGCAGGGCAACTTCTTCCGCAACCTCCGATCATATGGTGTGCACGTCGAGCAATCTGTTCATCCTGAGAAATCTGCGGTACCCACCCACCCACCCCAAAACGGTGCATCCACCGCTCGGATCGATGTCGATGACACTGAAGAAGCGCCGGAATCAGACTGGCAAGTCGCTCCCAACTACCAAGACGCGGAGGAAGGTGATTCGGAGTGGACGCTGACAGCCAAGGACCCCGCGAGTCTCGAACGTGCGCAGAGTGATGTCAAGACAGCAATTGAACAAGCTGAAGCGATGACTCATGTTGGCTTCTTGACCCTCGCTGATCGTTCTGTATTCCCACGAATCGTTGGATCGAAAGGCGCTAATGTCGCCCGTCTCCGCGCCGAGACTGGTGCAGATATCACTGTTAGCAGAGACAATAACACGATTGTTATCATTGGTGCGTTCCCCGTGTCACCTTGATTAGTGCTTCAAGTGAAACTAGGAGACTTTATAGGTTCGGAATCTGCTATGGAGGAAGCGAGGCAAGCCATTCTTAAACAAGCTACTTCTCCTCAACGGGCAGGTCGTCGCTAGGCATATGCATATGTTTGTTATATGAACCCTATATCTACATGGCATGTAATGTGAACACACTAAATGGAATGGATCAATGCATCAGCCTGGAAAGAGATGGATGTTTAAGCATTCTTGTAAGATGCACTTCGTCATACTAAAATATATTCCTGCGAAATTTGCAACTCTCCCAACATTCTTGCTGAGAAAACCAAACAAATTGTCAAGACTTTTACAACTACATACACTGAGAGAAGTAATACGAGCCACCAAGGCCATGCTTGCTACTTTGTTAAATCAAACATTCAGATTTGGTTATCTTTGACTACTTGTTAACATCGGCCCCATTATATTGAAAGACAACTTACTACCACTCTAATATGCTGTCATAAAGTGTCTCCATGTATAAAAAATTCTCGGACCTAAGTATCCTTCGTTTATCAAACCGCGAACTTACAACTCACCAGCCTTCTCGTGGTTGGTGGTTGCACCGAGTGCGGCCTAAAACATTACAACCATGAGCATCGACATCATACGAGGGCACGACTCGTTCTTTGGCCCACCTTCGGAACATATATCCATCCGCAAGTTTCTTGACGACACCACCCAACATGTCTTCACCTCGGCGAGCGACGTGCTTGATCACCCTGGCTGGCAGAACCTTTCAGAAGATGAACGCGCTGCAGTGGCAGTAGAGTGTTCCGCGGGGTGCGTTCATAGAACGTCTCGTCCAAAGTCAAACCTAATCTATGCCCCACGCCCATGCCAGCACCACCGAACTCAAAGCCGCTGTCGAGGAGGTGTGGAATAATCCAATGCTCTCTGCACATCTCCACCGCGCGCATGCTTCTGCCGTGAATGCAGTGTATAGCCAGGCTGGCGGGCTGGCCTCGAAAGGACGCAAGCGTAAGCATCTACCAGATCCTGAGGCAGCGGAAACCCAGCCAGAGGTGCGCGCGCTACAGAAGAAGCTCGATGCCATTTCGCTTCGATGCTGGGCGTACGGTTCTTTTACCCATGTGTTTCTCCCGTGCAGACGTGCTTACGACCCTGGACAGGTTAAGCCAGGGATCTGCACTCTTCATGCGCGCCTCCAAGCACTCGGACTATAACGCGCTCAAATGTGTCAAGACATCGTCAACGGGGTGTGGCACGTTGACTGGCAGTCATCCTGGTCCCAGTTCGACCCCCTCTGCAAGACGGAGCGAGAGCTTGTCACGTCGAGATGCGCTCGTGACGCTCACTGTGTATAACCGCGTGCCATGGATCCATAGCCAACTGACTCGTTTCTCACAGCACGTCAGTTCTGTCCTCTCAGACCCTCGCAGATGCCATCCGGGCGATCCCTTGTGAATGGAGCGACATGCCAACCGAAGTGGTCGATGCCCACGGTAATCTGGTCGGATATAGATACGAGGACGGAGAGCAAGGGCCAGAGACTGCTGCGCGTACCGAAGGATGTTTGCTGCTCATCGAAGGTCTCGTGTATGGAGACGGTCGGCCTGGCGATGACTATGCAGAGTATGTTCGATCTGTCTGTGGGAGATGACACTTTTTGACATGATTTGGTTTGTATTGCGGTAGTAAACTGCTGTCTCATCTGGAGAGCACGCAAGAACAAAAGCGACCACAGATCACCAAGTCCCCAACGTCCCTCAGCCAGACACCGTTGGCCTCCCTCAGTATCCGGGTCAATCAGCCATATTGGATGCTTCACAGAGGAAATTGCGAGCACTTTGTGGTCGTCGATGAAATCAGGCACGTGGCTGTTCTGACGCTGTGTTTGCCGAACTGGATCTAATTGGTGACGCGCGTTTGTAGGCTGGCTCATCCGTATGATCCACCGACTGGTTATCCCCTCACGGTACATGTAACGTCAACCCTCGGCGATATATGCAAAGCGTGTGGCAAAGTTCCCGCCGTACTTTCTGTTGTGGGAGATATTCGACTGGGTGAAAGTCCTTGTTTGCTCTGTGCACCTTGCTGGCGATGCATGGGCCCACCAAGGAAAGAGGACGCACAACAGGTGATGGTGGTGCCACTGGTAAGGCATCGCAGGACATGGGAAGATGGTGTAGATCTGTGGCGACATTTGAAGCCCTCTCAAACTTGAAGGTCCTTTGTTCTATGCATGGATCCAACTGTGAATGTATTAGTATTTGGATACTATACCGGTATATACAAAAGGTCGGGTGACCTTTCAAGATTTCCATAAATAATGCTACCGGAGTGCTAGATGCGATGCAAGTCCGTCTATTAAGTTAAGATCATACAAAGATTGTAGAGTATCGCTGAATTTACATTGCCAGGCCAGCAGGATTGGAAGAAAAAGAACGAAAACACCGAGAACAACTCGATCAACGGGAACCTGACCGCAAGACTTGGATTTACCACGTCGCCATACAGTACCGTGATACACCTGGTCCAGCAAAAAGCTAGAGCGATCGAGTGTGTACCGCCAGATCAGCCACTCAGCTGCTCGCCACGCTAACTCAATCTATACCCTGAACCAATCAACCCAAGAATGATAGTGTCACGTTTGCGAGCGAGGTGTCGATCACTGCCTCCCCCTGCAGATACCCATTCCACGGCGGCGTCGGATTCCCCCAGCCAATCCATCCATATTTCCGTGATGTCGTATTGAAATCCACGTCGAATGCTCTTGAAACGTTTGGAACCCAGGGATCCGGCACGGAAGCGCTCCCTTGTGAAACAGATGCAATCCCCTGTTTTGTGGTCACTTGAAACAGTCCCTGAAATAGGTTGTCGAGTACAACATCAGTGGGACCGAGGTCATTGATGACGTGTAATTGAATGACTGATTGCGGTGTATTCGGCTGATGCAGGACGTTGGTGGACAGAAAACCACTAAATGTGCGAACATTAGCAACGAAATTGGGTCGCGACGGTGGATTTTCGTTAGGAGCAAAAACGGTGACGTCGACGGTCAAGTTGCTATGGACGATCAATGTCAAAATCTTCAATGCTAGAAAAGAAATGTATTTGTTACCTATTGCCTGTGTGGACGTCAAGAGTAGTAGGGAACGGGACCGAGGGATCATTATACAGGCTAATATTAGCTGAAATGGGGCTGTCACCGTGAAAATGAATAAGGATTAAATCAATAATAGTGAACGGACTGACGCCATGACCGTGCTCAGGACGAGAGAGGCGTTGGCGGAGAACGTCCCTGTGATCGGTTCTAGAGATGTATCCACCAATATCCTGTTCGCTGATATCGACTATCGCGGCGAAAGTCAGACGGGTTTCAGAATTCACCTATTGCAAACTACTCACATCAACGGATACCCGAGAAACAGGACCTACAACGGTCAGCTCATCAAAAAGGACGTTTCCATCCAAGGAAGTAAATTGTTGATCGAACAAGGGTAGAATCGTGGAGAAAGAGGTGACTCTGGAGGGGGTTGCAGTTTGCGGGAACAAGAGAGACACATTGTATAGTATATTGTCATCGTTAGTGAGGTTGTTCGGAACCTGAAAGAACGTGAGTAGCTATGGTGGGAGGTGAACTCGGAGGACGAACATAAAAAGAAAGGTCCGTGAAGTTATTGGTGATGGCGAAACAAGTGAAGGTTTGACTAAAAAGGGTTGGAGAAGAGGACTGCATCACGATGGATATGACAGCGTCTTGAACGGATTGGTTGGGGTTGATGCCAACATAAAAGGCGCCCTGAACATGGTCGACATCACTCTCGCAGGATGTGTTTGAGGTGAGGCTAAATTGTCCGTTTGGGGAAACGTAGCGCTCAGTTCTGTAAAAGGCCCGAGTGAAGTCAACGATGGAAACGGGACAAGGGGGAAAAAGACATACGAAGCGAGGACGAAGGTAGAGCCAGCGTTGAAATATTCCACCACCTCTGTCCAGTTATTGCAAACGGGATATATTCCTGATTGGCCGGTGCTTGTGATGTTATTGATGTTGAGAGCATCGTAGGGAGCCGAGTTTTTACTGGGCCAAACGAGGGAGTAAGTGAAAGGGTATTTCGGTTGATTCTGATGTTGTTTCTACAATAAAGGTCAGGGAGAAACAAGATGGAAAAGGAGCCACGGACTTGAATAATGATGGGAACGGCAATGACGAGAGTGAGGAAAACGTAGACGACAAGAGTGGTGAGAGCAGTCTTCCAGAAACGGGAGTCGAAGCAACGGCGAGGACGAGGGGGTTTGTAAAGAGTGACCAGAGAGTCATTTGGACCGCCGAGGGCCAACGCCTGGGAGGTCTCATAGTCGGGTAATGTACTGAAAGGACGACTCGCTGCACGATCTGGGTAACGAACGGTTGGTGTAGCAACGGGGGGGTCCTTTATCTTCTGAGGATCGTCTTCGTCGGCGATGATCATTCCTATTGACTATGACATGGACGGTGGCAAAGGACGACGGTGGACGACGACGACGTGGAGAGGGGCGGCAATGGCGACGATGGAATGGGCGTGAGTATTGTCTTCAGCCTATCTCTCTCACTGCCTCGGTAGACCGTCTTATTCCCGGCAGGCAGTGATCACGCGATGTCCTCGGCAACCCATCGGCAATGCTCCACTCGCGGAGTAGCGGAGCTTCTAATTTGTTCCATCTCACCTTCCTTAAATACTCAATCGTCCCCCTCCCTCTTTGTCTTTGTCTTCCCTCCATCCTTCCCCTCCTCTCGCCGATGGGTCTCATTAAGGAATACGCGGACAGTGCTGTCCAGACGGACAATAATACCGCGCACTCCCCGTATTCTGATCCTGCCGTCGTACTGGCTGCCCCTGTCGTGAACAGCCATGCGCTCGCCCAGGAACCACATATCGGGCACCATCACTCATCGTCACCCAATCGTTCGGATAGCGGACACGCCGTTACGCAGAGTCCAATCAGCCCAACATTTTCCCCGCCGGTCTCCCGCAGACTTTGCAAACGTAAACACCCTCGATACGCCGCAGACGAGATCCTGGGCCGGCGCATCGTGTCCATGCCGGAAAACAAGAAAGAAAGCTCGCCTGCCACGTCTTACATTCACGGTAAACGTATAGTATCTATGCCTGATCGTATCCGGCCAGCCCTTGAGCCATCTGTGGAACTCACCCATTCACCCACGACTGCCGACGACTCTTTTGGATCATACAACGGATGCCGCGAGCGCGTTCGTGTTTTCTGCACATCCTTCAGAAGTTCCTCAAACTCCTTCGCCTCCCTCATCTCCCGAGTCCCTCCTCATTATCGCAGCTGGTACCCAGCTCCCGGAAGGGTTCTTGCGTAGAAAATACTCCCCAGAACCGCTTGTTGAAGGAGACGAAGGTAATTCACGCGCATACATGCAGGTTTACTGACCTATCGCAGCAATCCGAATCGTTTTAGATTGGATCTTATGGGCGAATTCTCCTCCTCGCCCGATACCCGCTCTCCACGGCCCCCTTTCCTTGCCATATGCCAGGTGTCCATCGTAAGTTGTGGGGCGTAATAGCTGCGAAATCTCTTAATGTTTGTCTAGTGGAGCCGAGGGAACGATCATCGAGGAACCTGATAACGTAGCTCAGATGATCTGGGGTTTGGGCCCGGACGATCAATCTCAAATCAAATTCGGGTCGAGCACACTGATGGCTCCCAAAACACCTCTTCATGCGGATCCACTCAGGCACCACCGTCCCGCTTACAAAAGAAGAGGACATCTGTTACCCAACAGGTTCCCAAGTTGTCCCTGGGCACAGAGTTCCGCATACTGTCAATCGTGCGAAGCCAGGCAACCCTAGGACACAGAGACAAGCCCGTGATGGCAGGCGCAGTCCGACTCAAGTTTCGCCCGACATCGAAATCCACCAAGATATCGTCGGTGACCCTTCGTGGAACGAAGTACGGTCGATGCCGACAACTGTCGAAGTTCCCGATACTCTCGCGCACGACACGGACACGCTTGCGATCGACAGTAACCGTGTTTTAGAATGGCAAATTGCTCGTCTCCGTCAGGCACTCAGATTCTCGTTGGCTGACATGGATTCGTACGGTGCTTTCGCAGGACGACTCGAGCCTGTTATTCCTGCCGGTGTGGGCCCAGGTTTTCCGCAATCTTATCCCCGTATCTTCGTCGAACCTCGTCCCAATGAATCTATCAGCCCCACTGCGAGACAATCTCCCATTGAGGTCAC
This sequence comes from Chiua virens, assembly GCA_019787685.1. Taxonomy (NCBI): domain Eukaryota; kingdom Fungi; phylum Basidiomycota; class Agaricomycetes; order Boletales; family Boletaceae; genus Chiua; species Chiua virens. Next base: position 804,212 of record JAHNUO010000003.1, read on the forward strand.
TCAACAATACCGCCATCAGCAACTGTATAGGCAAGCACTCCAGAAGCAGAAGTCACAAGCCCAAAATATTCTTCCGACACCTCCCGATTCCTCGTCTCCTCAGTGGTCTTCCCATTTTTCTCCGTACCTGACTTATTCTTCAACGTTTTCTCCCGAGTTGATTGGTTCGACCGAACATCTGGTTTCTGCCCCTTTGCACAAGTATCGCGTCGGTGCTAATGCTTCGCAGTACCCTCGCCATGTTTACGACAGATACGAACATGATAATGTCAACAATTTCGATACGAGCACGAATCTTCCGCCCTGCGAGGAACCCACAAAATGCGCAAAACGTTAACTCCGTTGCACCTCTCGGGCAGTCTGCGTCCTCATCGACCACACTAGCGAGGTATATCAACCAACTGCAGGCATTATCTCCGATCGCCGCGTTGCCATCCGCTGATGAAGGAGGCGCCGATCCGTTCCGAAATAGTCAGTTACTCCCCCGTGGTTCCTACACCCCCTTCTCCAGAATCGCCACAAAATCTTTCTAGGGGAACATCGTACTACAACGCACGGTTAATCTCCCCTACGCATCATACTGCAACGACGCCTCTCGTCCGTGCCCGAAGAAGATAGCGCACTTTTGGAATTCTCGACGTCCGTTTCGCCATCTCGCTTACAAGGCCAAGTCACGACTACTAGTATCCCCCTGAACCAGGAAGGAGTCACAGGACGTCAAGTGCGCTATCTCGAAGTGCCCCTTGTCGACATGGGGCGGAAATCTATCATCCCCGAATTTCCCGACTTTGAAAGCAATCCGCCTGTCGCTTTCAACCAGAAGACCTCTCCAGTCAAGGTCCGACTCCCGGTAACCAAAGAGAGCAATGGACGTGAACAAGTTGGCGGATATTCGAATAAAGAAGGACACCAGCATGGGTATCGAAAGAAACACCGTTACAAAAAGCTCAAAGTACCTGCCCCCACGAACGAAGCGTCGCGCGGCCTTGTAGGTTAGGAAGTGTATCCGTAATCCTTATGTTTTCTGAATTTTGGGCCGTATGGCCGTGTTGTGCGTTGCAATTGTCTATAAAATGCACTCAGTTGGACATGAAGATGGTGTCAACATCGATGTATTACCAGAACTAGTGGATCGTCATACAAGCTGCAGAGCAAATCAAATTTCAAAGCTAATACGAGAACACTCATTGCTTCACAAACAAGTCAGTAAATTGGTCCACGCGAAGCTTGGACAGACTGTTTGCGTCTAAAACAACGTCCAATATTCTGAAAGAAATCAGTTCGTCACTGGGCTCCGCAAGCTCCAGTTATCACACGTACTTCTTTTGGTGAGCGACATCATAATGGTGAGATACGTGTCGCTTGAACTTCTCGATCAAGAGTGGTGCACCCTCTGTGCGGCGGCGCTTGTGACCGACGGGGTATTCAACCGCAACCTCATCCAACACGGTGCCATCGTTTAGTTCAACCAAGAGCGCGTTGCCGATAGAACGCTTGCTGGGCTCATGGTATTCGACAGAGAACGTCTTGTCTTCGACGCAGTAAATCTTGTCGCGCAGTGCATCAATGCGAGGATCAGCCGCAGACTTATCGGTGTAAGACTCGGACGTCAGTTCGCCAAAGATGAGTGGGTAGGCGACCATGTAGCTGATCGCGTGGCTAGCCGACACGGTATCAGATCCAGCCAACGTAACTATATGCGGACAGGGACGTACTCTCGGTCTGCAAAGTTGTCCAGGGGACCCTGCTTGTCGATGATGCGGATGGCCGCTTCCTGCGTACGGATGCGGACGCTCTTGATATCGTCGGAAGATTTGCCTATCGCTTTGAGCTGCGCGTGGATGGTGTGTGCAGCCTTCGACGGCAGGTCTGAGCGTGGAATTCAGCGGGATAGGAGATCTTGAAGAGGACGTTCTCCATGATGTAGGAGCCAAACGGCATCTGGAACTCGAACGCCTTACCCTGATAGCATCGTAGTCGTCGTCGTCAAATGCATCATGGTACATCAAAAGTTGTTACCTTGAACAGGACATCGTAGAAGCCCCACGTCTTTGCGGTGAGGACGGACGGCAGGCCGAGTTCGCCCTTCTTGACGAGGAGCGCGAGGTTCACGGCACGCGAGCATGCATCACCAGCAGCCCAAGACTTACGAGGTCCGGTGTTGGGTGCATGACGGTACGTGCGAAGAGATTGTCCATCCACGAACGCCTGTGAGACCGCATCGATGGTCTGCGCATGGGACAATCCACTGTCGCACACGTGAGCCGTGTTATGAGCGTCTGCCCAGGAAGGCACGAAAAATGCTTACAGCAATTTGGACACGACGGCGGTGCTGGCTACTTTGACGAGCACGACGTGGTCAGAGCCCGACACGGTTGAACGAGTTGAGGAGGGCAAGGCCACCTTGAATCTCGTGCGCCTTGATCATGCTCTCGAGGATGTCGCGGACCGTGAGTGATTGACCCTGACGAGCGAGGTGGTCGGCCACTGCGAGGATCGCACCGAGGTTGTCTGACGGGTGACCCCCTGTAGCATATACTCAGTACAAGACGAGGACGCAGAGCGCGGAGAGCACGGGACGCACACTCTGCAGCAAGGAAGCAGTCGTTGAAGTCCAGGTAGCGGATCATAGTCCCAATGTTGAAGGCACCGCGGATGGGATCCAGCTGGTAGTTGGTTCCAGGTACCTTCGTTCCTACATGAAGGGGTCAGACAAACGAGAATGCTGTATCGAGCACTACCCGGGACACACCGTTTGGCACGATGGTTCCTTCTACGACCGGTCCCAGCAGCCTTGAGCATCCTTCGAAGCGCAGACCTTCGAGACCACAACCGATGGTGTCAATGAGACAGAGACGGGCGGTCTCGAAGGCAATGGCTGAAGTGACTTGGTAGTTGTGAACATAGTCTGCGATGTCCTTGAGGACTCTGTCTGACTCAGGACGAACAGTAGATTCTCCGTGGTAAACCGACATGGTGCGCGTGGCAGCGATATTCAGCAGAGGACGTGGTGCACTGCTTGATAATCGATAAGGGCTTTGCAGACGTCCAAACGAGCGCGGTCGACACCGGATCAGAGAAAACATGACTGAACTGGTAGAAAGTGCGAACAAACCCGGGATTAAATGGTCGACTTGACAGGATCCGTACCGGGCCCCTTGGTTAGGTAACGGTTTATCCAAACACTTCAGGGTTCAAGCTCAGGCAATAGAAATTGAGTTTGATGCAAGTATCTCAGTACCATACATCCAGGTATAAGTTAATACTCTATCGTGCGATGCAAAAGTCTATATCAATGAGCCTGTCTCTAACAAGAGAATAATACCTGAGGGAAAGGGTGGTCAGCACAGTATCCAACAGAACGCATGGTATTCCACGTACTGTGTACTATTGATGGGATGTTCTGCGTCCTGATGTCCACGGTGAGGTCTGCCTTCTTGGGCACCTCGTACTTGACGTCGACCCCGGCGAAGCCCTTGATGAGGCCGTTCCGTGCCTGCGCATACACGCCACGTCGGTCCGTGCTCTCACAGTGCTCGAGAGGCGTGGCAACGTGGATGAGGAAGAAGTTACCCCCTGCACCTGCGCTGGATACAACGGTGTCCTTGACAAGTGCTCTCGAGCGCTCCTCTGGAGCCACCGGTGCGGCGATGACGGCAGCGCCAGCCCGTGCCAGTTCACTGGAAACGAACGCAATACGCTGCAAATTACCGTGGCGTTCTTCAGGCGTAAGCGACTTGGGTTTCGAGTCATCCTGAATGGCATCACCGAGCAACAGAGAAACGCTCCTGCCACCCTGCTCGTTCAGGACGACCTGAAGCGCCTTGGCGATCGCATCCTTGCCAGAGTTGTGCAGCCCAGTGAGGAACAAGACGAAGCCTTGCTGGTTGCGTGGTGGGTAACTCTCACGCAATCGTCGGACGACGGCGCTACACACAAATATCAACATGAGAATTCCCGTGTGCAAGTCAATATGCGGACGCACTCGTAGCTGAACCAATCCGGGATGGCTGCACCCGTCTTGAGACGTCTGCGCAGCTCGGTTCCGGAAATATCCAGTGTTTGCACGCCTGCGGGAACCTCGTCGATAGGTTGATACTCATCGCTGGAAGGAAGGTAGGTCATTTGCTGGAAGGGAACCATCTCGATCTGTAGCTCATCCTTGTATTTCTGGACAAGCTCCTGTGCATCGTACGGGCCATAGAAGTCCTTTCCTTGAGAGTTCTTCCCAGGACCTGCGTGGTCCCGGCCGACGATGAAGTGGGTAGCACCAAAGTTCTTGCGGATAATGGCATGCCAGACTGCTTCGCGAGGCCCGGCCATTCGCATGGCAAGAGGCAAGAGTGCCAAGTGGCCCATTCCGTTGGGGTACTTAGCCATGATGGCCTCGTACACGCGCACGCGCGTGTAGTGGTCTACGTCACCAGGCTTGGTAAGGCCAACCACGGGGTGAATGAGAACGTTCGCTTGACGTAGCCGAGCAGCGCGAACGGTCAGTTCACGGTGGGCACGGTGCATCGGGTTTCGAGTCTGGAAGGCGACGACCTTGGTCCACGATAGCTTCCCGAAATGAGCGCGCAGCTCGGCAGGGGTATCTGCCAGCAAATACGTTGAGCAAGTTGGTCAACACGTGGGAGTATGCCATACTCACATCTGAGGGCGACATAGTCGAAGTGGGAGGGGCCTTGGATGGCTTGCACCTTGCCTCCGACGTAGTACTCTTTGACGCTGTTCCGGAGATAAGTGACGGCCGGGTGGGCGGGATCGTCTGCACCAAAGACCTGGATAGCTTCCCTGACGCGGTCATAAGTGTAAACGTCCTGGACGGTGATGATGGCCAGAGCCTCGTCATCCCGAGGGTCTCGCAGCGTGAGACGGGCACCAGGAGTGATACCAAGACGAATGATTTCGTGGGACGAAACATCGAGCGTAATCGGCATTGGGAATAGAGTGCCATCAGCAAGTCGGAGCGTGTCCACGACGCTATGCACGACAGTGATGAGGTTCGTTCGAGGGCGGGCGAAAGAGACGGATTTACCTGTTGTAGTCGCTCTCGTTCATGAAACCCTCAAGGGGGCTGAAACCACCGTTGATAATAAGTTCAAGATCACATAGTTGACGCTGCGGGAATCAAAGACCGTGAATAAGAACGCTTCCACGACGATCTCCGGATACGCACCTCAGTGAGGACGATATCTTTGAGGGTAGCTGTTTCCTGCCTGAGCTGCGCCGAAATGGACGCATCCCTGACAAGGAGATCCTAGATGCAATCCATAACTTGAATAAAACGGCGTGCTCGGAGGACAAAAAACCGAAACCGACCTTCAGCAAACCACCATGAGGAGCGTTGGCCATCGTTCAGTAAATGTATGGGAGAGTGTAAATGTGAATGTAATGCGAATGACCTGAGTTCATGGCTCAATAAACGCGGTCCTTTTGAATGATTTCGGATTGTCACCACGGCCGCCAATTCGCTCGGAGATATGAGACGAGATCACGCCATCGTGAGCAACACATGAATCAGTCAGATCCTAATTCAGAGCTTATCGGCGGTCAGCAGGTCAGTTTTCTTGAACGGGTTTCTATAGAATAACCTAACATGATTGGATCAGTGTGACTACTAACTTTGAAATCACTCCGAGGGGCCAAAGGAGTAAAGCGGGTCAAGCTCGTCCATTCCAACTTCAATTGCCTTTTCTGGTCAAATAAGTCTCAAGCCGCATGGGTGAACAGCGTCAAAATCTCAGAGTAATTTGGAATACACCATCAAAAATCTCATAGCAATTTGGAATCGCACTTTCGGCCTAATGCATAGAAACCACCGGCTGGGCACTACCATGCAATGCACTTATAATAATGCTACTCCCCTTTCTTTGTGAAGAAAGTCGACAACTTGGTCATCCCGTTGATATTTGCCTTTTTGAGCTTTTCCACCCCCTGTGACGCCTTGCTGTCCTTCTTCCGCTTCTTGGTCCCCTCTGAAGTCGTCTCTGGGCCTGCCTTTGGCTTCTTGATGGTAGTACTAGTCTCGGGCACCGGTGACGATTGTTCTTTCACATGAATGTCAAGTCTCGCGAAGCTATGGGATCATCAGATCGGCCATCATTTGTGATCCAGACAACGTACTCGTACGAAGCAACCAATGTCCCCTGAATATCTTGGACCAGGTACTGTCCGAGCAGCTCGCAAGCCAATTTTATTCTCCCGACTGAGTATCGTTGTTCGGACCGATGACCGACACATACACAGTAACCACTCACGCTCATATAGGTCCTCGTGTCTATCTTCCATAAGCGCATCTTTAGCGAGACTTCGTACCAAGCATCTTGATAGTTCCATAGTGCGAGGCGCAGACAATGCCATCACCTTTTTTCTCAGCTCTTGCATGAGTTTTTCGGCCGAGTACCTGAAGACAGTGATCTCTGGCGTGACCTCTAAGACAATGCGCGTAAGGATTGGGCGTTGACCACGGGCTGTGGAGCTCGCCTTTGACATCACACAGTCGCTTCATTGCTTTCTTGGTACAATCCAGGGCGGCGAACCTCATCACATCTTCTACCTCCACGGAGATCGGCGCGTCCTGTGTGACAACCGTCTTGGATGCCTCTGCAATATATCTTGCCGCGTCCTCAAAAATATCCTCGGCCGGCCGAAAGTTGCCAACACTACCACCGGGCTTTCAAGGCGATCAGCGTCACATGGCGTGGGCAAGAAGCCTGCCGTACCTGGTTGATCCCGCGAAGCATGGGTATCAAGAGGAACAATGGGTCCACGGGCGTCATCACGAGAAGCTTTCCATCTACTACCATTCAGCACGCAATTCGGCCGAACTTCAAGTGGGCAGGATGTACCTGAGACGACCTCGTCGCCGATAAACCAGGACCGTGCGTTGGGCGGCTCGACTGCTTGCACCTCCAGTATCTTGGAGACACATTTTCCGTCGGTATCGGACGCGTTGGGGTTAGGCTCGTGAGCCAAGAAGAGGGAGGGAATGCCTGGGACACGACGCTCGGGATGGGAGTGTCAGTCAAGGGATAAGATGCGACGCACCTGTTCTGGGATGAGGAAGGCGCAGAAAATGGGGTAAACCGGATGTCTCGTTCGGAAGATGGGACACTACAGGTATCGATCACGTCTGAGATGAATTGGTCAGTCATCTGTGTACTACCGCGGAACATATCGGACCTACCCAGAGGTAGAACAGCAAAGTGGGTATCCATCACAAACTACAAGCTTAAGGTCACTTATAGTGATATTGTGCCACATTGTGCAAGGTAAATCGATCACGTGTGCCAGACGCGTTGTTGACGCGTTGTGTTCATTGGCAAAGTATACTTGTCCTGGTCCTTAATCACATCCTCATGATTACATTCAAGGTGTCAAAGGAAAGATTCATTCAAGAACGAAGAGTAGTATGTACAAGCCACAAAATAAGAATGGGCTGGTAATTTGGACTCGGCGGTCAAACCACTAAACTGCCACACAAATCTGCGCCATCGCCACACCACTCACTGTCACAGTGGCCTCAATCGATACTGTTTGACCCGGCGGGCATGCGGAAACTGGTCATCGAGGCCTGTGCGGTGGAATCTGCGGATGTCGTGATTTGAGCTGTCGGGGGTGTTGTAGTCGAAAGTATCGGGGACATTGTGGTTACAGACGCCAAAGCGGTTGTTGGTAGAGACATTGAGGATGTCGTGGTCGCTAACGCCAAAGGTGTTGTAGTCGTGCTCGGTTGACCACTTGTATTACCGCTGGAAGTTTGGGACCCCAAGGTACCAGAACTCGATGACGAATCCGTCGTACTCGGCACAGAAGAACTAGGATCGATACTTGGGTTGGATGTCGTCGAGGCGATAGGCGCTAAACCAGATGGCACGACTCCGCTGCTAGGGCCAGAGGTAGCTGACCCGGAAGAACCAGAAGGAGTTGCAGCACTATCGGAATCGGATGTTGAACCAGAAGACGCTACAGTAGAAGATCCCGAACCAGGTGAAGCGGTTCCGTTGTCCACACCTGATGTCCCCGAGCCAGAAGAATCCGAAGACGAGACACCGTTAGTTATGCCGGATGAGCCGGAAGATGCACCTGTAGAGTCGGATGGTGCTGAGCTAGATCCCGAGCTAGGCGATCCGTTGTTACCGACAGATGTATTCGAATCAGAAGGCACCGCGCTAGTGAATCCCGAACCAGGCGAGGCGGCTCCGTTGTCCACACCTGACGCACCTTGGCCGGAGGAACCCGAAGACGATGCAGCAGATTCAGAAGCAGTACCGGGAGTCGCCGCGCCACTAGATCCAGGCGATCCGCTATTGCTGTCAGAGGTACCTGAAGCAGATGGATCGGAGGTCGTTCCAGTTGTATCGCTGTCGGATGTCGGTGCGCCACCAGATCCCGAACCAGACGATGCGACTCCGCCATTGGAACCGGGGGTGCTCGAAGATGCTGTAGTCGCGCCAGAAGACCCAGAGCCCGATGATGTGAGTCCAGGAGAGCCTGAGGCCACTGCAGTAGTGCCGGTTCCAGAACCAGAAGTTGGCGACGTTGAATCGGCAGGCTCAGGACCAGACGATGGGATTCCGTTGCTAGAGCCAGAGGAGCCTGTAGAACTAGAAACAGACGATACTGAGCCGCTACCAGAGCCGGAAGGGGATGACGCGGAACCGTCGTTGGGACCGGGGCCGCTGCCTGTGTCAGAAGAAGACGCGGGACTGACTGCTTCTTGACTACCAGCACCAGCAGGACAATTGGAACTCTGTCGAATGGAAAGGGCCCTGGTGGTTGGATGTTTGCGTTCGTGACACCATTCGAGGAGATCGGCGAATGTACGCTTGGATAGGCCAGGGGGAGGAGGGATGGCATGGCGTTTGAGGAGTGCGAGTGTGTCGTAGGGATTCGGGTAGTTGACATCCGCGATAACACAGGTGGTCTGTGTGATGAGCGGTGTTAGCAGTGGGACAGCATGCAAGATGATACGAACCTCGTGGTGAAGGAGAGTCAATGGATGGGACAAGACGGCGAGAGGAAGTAAAAGAACGGCGTAGATAAAGGAGAGCATCTTGGGTTGAGGAAATGAGCTGGAGCAGTTTTAATAGGGAATCATTGCGGCTGACACCAGACATGCGTCGAGGAGATCTGATTACGTGAAAAATACGTGCGGACTACGGCGGACGCCGTCCGGACCAAAGAAGAGTACGGTGGGCGCTGCTCGGGTGAGATTGTGTGGAAAAATAAAAAAGTTAATTATATAATAATGGAAGATTCGTGTCCAAAGAATGTGGCACGGCAGAACCGGAGTTCGTCACGAGCGGTGACGATGGGGCCTTGCCCGGCGTTGTCCGTAGCGATGGCCACGCGTGTGAACATTTTCCTCAACAGCATCCTTGACGACCTCTTCCTTCCCCTCCTCTCTCCCCTCAACCACCACCACCTCCCCTCCGTCACATGGCGCTCAACCCCGACGCTCTCAACCTCAATTATGACAGCGACGACAGCATGCAGGTCGACTCCGACTCCGACCATCCCGCCGACATAGCCTCCTCCATACACCCCCCTCCCGACACTGACCTCGGCGCAGATCCCGACGCCGACGCCGACGGCGATGCCGATGCAGAGGGTGACGCAGAGTATGTCGACGATACCACCTCTGCTGTCTTAGAGAACCCAGTTGCAGGTCCCTCAGCCACCCATAAGCACTACGTATGTCCTCTCTTCCTCTCTCTTCCCTCACCTGATTCTCTACTCGTCGCCACAAGGACGCCGAAGATTCAGTGAGTCCTCTACATCCCATGTTCTTATCGCTCTTGACCTCATGTTCATTTCTAGGGATATGAAGACCATGTTGAAGACGACGAGGATGATGATGACGACGACGACGCGTCCTATGCAGATGACGAGTATGGAAAAAAGAAGGCCTCTAGGAAGAAGAAGAAGAGGGTTACTCCGGCCTCATCCGCTCCTCGACCAAAAGGTCCGTACTTGGTCATGCATATATCCTGGCTACCCATTTACCGTCTTATCAAATAGCTATACGCCATGCTTCATCTGATTCCGACTCGGACTATGGGGCGCGATCAAAGAAAAAGAAGAAGCCTCGTGTCTCTGGCGAGGAGCTACGCGTCTCCAGCCGGGGAAACAAGATTCCAAATTATTACGAGGACAGCCAAGACTTGGCAATGCTATCTGAGGGAGAGGTTGCTGAGGCATACTATGTCGACCCTGCTCTCACCAAAGAGGACGATGAAATTGAGGCTGTTCTCAGTCATTGTAGAGACGAAGCTCATGAAGATGATCCAGAAGATTTGTGGTACAGAAATGTGGTGTGTTCTAAATTATCATATCCATGTCGTCACCCTGAAGTGTGACTACAGCGTTTCCATATCAAATGGAAGAATTTCTCACACCTGCACAACACCGACGAAACGTACGAGTTTTTGAAGCGTTTCAAGGGGCTCAAGCGCGTAGACAACTACATCAAAGCTTACAAGGCCTATCAAGTCAGGCTTAGTGTGCCCGGTCTGTCTACGGAAGATGCCGAGGCCCTTCTCCTAGACAAGGAGCGCGAAAAGGAGGACCTGGAGACCTATAAGACTGTCGAGCGCATCGTCTCACATCGTGACAGTGCCGAATCATCCAATGGCACAGACTATTTCTGCAAGTGGACTGGCCTTAATTATGAGCATTGCACGTGGGAGGACGAGAACGAGATTCGTCCAATAGCCAAACCTCAGATTGACGCCTATCGCGCCCGCGAGGCTGAAGCTAAATTCCCCTATAAGAGCGTCCAGTATGCCCGGCATCAGCGTCCAACGTTCCAGAAGATTGTGAAAGATCCAGATTATATATCCTCGACAGGAGGTTCACTCAAAGATTTCCAATTGACCGGTCTCAATTGGCTCGCGTATTTGTGGAGCAAAGGAGAGAATGGTATTTTGGCCGATGAAATGGGTCTCGGAAAGGTGCAGGATAATTCATTTCTCTCTCAACAGTTGACGATAACCTTGCTCAGACCGTCCAAACCGTTGCGTTCATCTCGTATCTTTTCCATGAATTGCACCAATATGGACCTTTCCTTGTCATTGTTCCGCTATCGACTATCACCGCGTGGCAGTCCCAATTTGCTACTTGGGCACCTGAATTGAATGTCATCACTTACATCGGAACTGCAGCTGCCCGTGAGGTTATCCGCACGTACGAGTTCGGATCGACGAACAAACGACTGAAGATGAACGTCCTCCTCACTACCTACGAATTGACTCTCAGGGATGCGAAGGAGTTGGGGGACATTAAGTGGCAGGTGCTGGCCGTGGACGAGGTCCGTTCGCAAATACTACCGGTTTCTTTTTCGCTGATGGTCGTACCTAAATAGGCGCATCGTTTGAAGAACTCTGAGAGTCAGTTGTACGAAGCTCTTCGATCGTTTTCCGCTGCATCGAAGCTTCTCATCACGGGTACTCCCTTGCAGAACAATGTGAAAGGTATGGATTTTGTTCGTCGGGCGTTCAATCATTCGCTTACGTTTCTCCATCGTAGAGCTTTTGTCCTTGATGCACTTTTTAATGCCGGAGAAGTGTACGTATAGTTTCCGACTTATTGTGATCCCTCGTGCTGATCTGACCTTCAGTTGCTCTCACGAACGAGTTCGACCTCAGTGATGCGGATCATGAAACTAAAATCAAAGAACTTCACACTCAATTAGAGGCGTTGATGCTGCGACGTTTGAAGCGGGATGTCCTGACTTCTCTGCCCACAAAGAGCGAACGCATCCTCCGAGTAGAAATGAGTACTCTTCAGACTCACTTTTACAAAATATCCTCACAAAGGTTGGCCACTTCTACTTCCTGTCCATACGTATTAGTGACTAGACAGGACAGAACTTCCAAGGCTTAGTCAAGAGCGCCAATGGGAATAACAACATCAGCTTGCTCAACATCGCGATGGAGCTGAAGAAAGCTGCAAATCACCCGTACCTTTTCGATGGTGCAGAGGCCCGCACTGACAATCCCGAGGAGACCCTGAAGGGTCTCGTTATGAATAGCGGCAAAATGGTGCTGTTGGACAAGTTGCTCGTACGACTGCGAGCGGATGGTCACCGTGTCCTTATTTTCAGTCAAATGGTTCGCATGCTTGATATTTTAAGCGACTATATGGGCCTGCGTGGATACCAACATCAGCGTCTTGATGGCATGGTCGCATCGGATGCGCGGAAGAGGTCCATCGCACATTTTAATGCTCCAGGCTCACCAGACTTTGCTTTCTTGCTTTCCACTCGTGCTGGTGGACTCGGTATCAACTTGGAGACCGCTGACACTGTCATCATATTTGATGTAAGCAATATTGACCCGGCAACCAGTGTCTCCTGACCCTCCTTGTAGAGTGACTGGAACCCGCAGAACGATCTGCAAGCCATGGCACGTGCCCACAGGATAGGGCAGAAGTCCCATGTCAGTGTCTACCGCTTTGTGAGCAAAGACACGATGGAAGAGGATGTTTTAGAACGAGCGAAGAAAAAAATGGTGCTGGAGTATGCCAGTGGGTCACCAGCCTTTCATCTCCGCTGGCTGATGCATGACATTGCGTTTAGTCATAAATCAGATGGACACTTCCCAGGCTCATCTTAGCTCTAAGGGCGAAAAAGTCAAAGAATCTATCAAACCAGATAATCTGAGTAAAGACGAGCTAACTGCTGTCCTCAAATATGGCGCCCAAAAAATGTAAGCGACGAAATTGCTGTCTCGAGAATTTGTGCTCAGTATTATAGGTTCGACAAGGACGATTCGCAACAGAATCAAAAGCTGGACGAAATGGACCTCGACGATATCCTCAATAGGGCCGAGGACCATGAAACGATGGCCGCTGGTGGCGACGGCGGAGCTTCGCTCGGTGGCGAAGGTTTCCTTGCTCAGTTTGCTGCTGTGAGCGATGTCAAGAACGACATGAACTGGGAGGACATCATTCCCCTGGAGGAACGGCAGAAGTTTGACCGAGAAGAGGAGGAACGAAAGGCAGAAGACCTGGTTGCCCAAGAGCTGCGCGACCGCAAACGCTCACATGCCCCTGTCTCATATGAAGGCATGGACGTTGACCAACCCACTGGCTCACAGACCCCGAAGAAACCCAAGGTTCCTGGACCACAACGCAAAACTGCAAGCCAGAAAGCGATGGAGCTGAAGGAGCGTGACGTCCGCGTGCTTATCCGCAGCCTTCAACGCTGGGGCGATGTTCGTCAGCGCTACGATATCATCGTGCGTTTTCAGATTTTACGTTTAGTACAAATGTTGATGATCCCAAAGGTCACCGAATCGAAGCTGGCAGACAAGCACAAGGCCATGATCATTGAGGTCGCAGATGATATCATCGAGCTTTGCAACCAAGCTGTGGAGGATAGCAATCAACAAAAGCGGACCCGCATCGCTGCTGGAGAGACATTGACCAACGCCCAGAAAAGCAAAGCCGTTCTTGTCACGTATCGAAACGTTGGTAATATCAATGCCGAAACTGTCCTCTCTCGATATCGTGACCTCCGTATTTTGAACAACATTCTCGGCGATATGACACAAGACGAGCTGTACAACTGGTCCATCCCCATCGAGAACATTAGACCAACCCTCAATTGGTCTGGTCGCTGGGGTCCTCAGGAAGACTCTATGCTACTCGTGGGCGCTTTCCTTTACGGTTTTGGCAATTGGGAAGCTATGGCGAAGGACGATCGGCTCGGTCTGGATGGCAAATTTTTCCTTGAAGAAGGCAAGAAGGGTGAAGATTCCTCCACGCGACCAATTCCCAATGCAATTCACCTTGTCCGAAGAGGTGACTTCCTCTTAGGCATATTGCGGGAACACGATGAAAAATTACGTTCGTATGAGAGTTCCTTGCGGAACAAAGGTCAGCTCAAACCTTCGGTCACTCCTCCCCCACCAGCTGGGGCGTCATCGTCCACCACAAGCAGTCGGAAGAGACGTGCCGAAAGCGAAGCCGTTGCATCTGTTGAAGACACTTCTACCAAGAAACGCAAACGACGGCCGACGCCTACATTCACGGATTCCGAGTCATCCGATGAGTGGTACGTTGTCATGTTGAGATTATTATATGGTTTTGATGGATTGTGATTTCATAGCCCATCCATGGACGAAGTTGCAACGAAGGAAGAATTGCGGCCAGTGAAGAAGCAATTAGTGCGTCTGTACCTCTCATCGTGTACCGCAAAGGTCGACCTTGTTTCCAGAAACAACTCAAACTTTCCGGAGAGGATATGCCTCGAGACGACAAGGTCGCCATCCTGAAGGACTCCCTCGCTGCCATCGGCCGGCGAATTGAACATGTGCTGCAAACTAAGCAAGCTGCCGGAGAAGACCGAGAAAGATGGCGTCGGCACCTCTGGACGTACGTGGATACTGTCAGATGTGATATAAGATATCTGAGATTCTGGGATCGCAGGTTTGTTACGCTGTTCTGGCCGAAAAAGGTCAAAGCTTCGAAACTGGAGGAGATCCATGCAAAGATGGTGATGAAGGAAGCAGCCCCTCGGCCATCATCTGATGTTGCAAGCTCCAGTAAGAAACCCCGACCCACTACAAGTGGAAAGACCAATGGGTCATTATCCGCTTCCAGCACGTCCATGAAAACAAACGGCAAATCCTACCGATGATCAACGATCCTGACTCCTTTGACTTTCCTTTGGTGTTTCTCCTCACTGTCTTATTATTGTCGGCTTACCCCTCAGAGTATAATGCAAAGCTATCATTAATTTGCGACTCTTGGCATCTTTCGTTGTAACATTCGGCCCTCGCCATGCAATTTCCAAATAATCTCTTTGTTATGTAACTGGATATGTATGTCAGAGAGATTTGGACAAAGAGTGTAATGTCTAGTGTTACAAATTCAAGCTATTCGTTCGTGGTGGGGTGTCCAAAGGTTGATATCAGCCTCTTCCTTCAAAGATATCGAAGAGGTTTTGGTTAACGTCAAGAAGGGAATGCCAATGTGCTACAGTTCCTAGTCGCCATCATCGCGCCGTTACGCGCATGGCTGACTTAAGGTTGCCAGCAGAAACAGAACTTGGTCTACGTTGTCGACTTGTCGTTGTCTCGACGTTAACCGTCGTATCACGTTCAACGAAAAATTGCCGCGAAGAACTGTGAGCATCCCGTGCATGATTGGTGTGGCCCTCTGCCATAAGTCGGTCGGCCCTCTGAATAGTTGGAAGTGGTGCCTCATTTTGAGCTTGCTGCCGCGCAGCCTTTATCGCCGCAACTGTATTCACGATAAGCAATCCTACGAAGCACGATGCCAAAAGTCTAAGAAAAAAAAGACCGACCCTCTAAGAAACGCGCGTCCGCCTCCTTCGTGAAGCTCTGCGTCAACGCCGTGTACCGCTTCACCTGCCAACTCATCTGCGCCGCACGCGCCAAATTGCCCTGCGACACCGCCCACTTTTTCTCCTCCTTGAACCGCCTCCGCTCACTATCCGCGAGCGACGCACGCGCACGGAGCGCGGCGACCTCCCGCTCGAGTGGGTCCATCACCCGTTGCGGATCGACCATATCCTCCGTCGACGACGTGATCGACGGCTGGACGGACGACTCGGTGCGCCATTTCCGCGCGGGATCCTGTTTCGGGGGCCGAACGGGTTTGCTCGGACCCACCGCTGAGTACTCCGTCGCAGACGAAAACTTGACGAGGCGTTTGCGACGGCGGATGTCCAGCACCGTGTCTTCCTCACAGTATTCGCTCTCCGAGCCCGTCCCGGCTGTGCTGCGTGTGGTGGTGACGCTGTAGAGGTGGCCGTCCTCGATGAGTTGGGAAAGGACGTCGGTGACGAGGACGCCGAGGGCGACGCCCAGGAGGGTCGTAGCAGACTTGGTCATATCTTGGATCATCATAAATTCGATCACGAGACGGGCTGCGATGGCAAAGGCGACGACGAACGCAAAGTCGCGGAATTCCATTAGGGTGAAGTAGAGTGCGACACCCTGGACGACGCCGAGAAGGATGATGTCCCCGATAGAATCTGGCGCGTTGGGGTCATTGGAGCCATTGCCAAAGAACTTGTCGAGAGCGATGCGAGTGCCCAGCCCAAATAGCAGGGCAGCGGAAGTAGAAAACATGGACCCAGTCTAAGGTTTAGAAAGCCAACATACAAGTTTCAATGAGTGGGAATGAAACGGCACCAATTCATCGGATTTTCGGAAGCGAGTCCAACCGTCCAGAAATGTAAAAAACCAAAGTACACTACACAAGGACTACGAAATGAGTCATGAGGGTCAACATGGGTCCTCCGTGTCCACATAGTTGGCCATAGGATCTTCCGTATTTCGACGATTCATTCGATAGGCCTCTACACGGGCATAAGGCGGTCAAAAAATGGATAAACGTTTACCGGAAGGAGACTTACCAAGTTGTTCTTCTGTGACATCATGACTGCTGATTTGAATTCCCTTCTGTTTCTTGTTGAAACGGTCGTCATCGTCACCTCCCCGCGCTTTCCGTTTCTTCTCCTCGCTCAATGCGACCGCTAATCGGTCTTTGTCAAGGGCGATATCGCCTTCCCCTACGCGCTTCTTCGAGTAGTTTTGCTCTATACGCCCTTGCGATTCTGTGGCTCCGTCCTGCCCTGAGGGATCGGACGCCATGGTCGAAGACGAAGCAAGAAGAGCATGGGCCGTTGATGCATGTGTCGCTTCTTTTCCAACCACACCAGCACAATACGACATGTGCACGCTCGAATGGCAACATCCATAGCCCCAAATACCAGCCGAAGCATCATACCATGACCCCCACACGGAAGTATGATTATTGATGTAAACTTGGAGCGAAGTCAGTATCTCCTCCATCCAAGACAATCTGACTCACCATCTTCGGGATATTTTGATCGTGCCTTCGCGCGCTCCTTGCCTTTGATAATCCGACCCGCACGAGAATACTCAACATAGTTCTCTGTTTGGCCATCCACGATTTCCTTTGGGGCCGTTTCGAGATACTGTTCTCCTCCGTACTTTGCAAGGATAGAGTCTTTGGTCACCTCCTTGATTTTCTCCTTCTTGTCCTTGAATTCTTCATGCAGGAATTGCCCTTGAGTCGGACCAGCGTTCAAGTGGACATCATTACCGTGTTGCGCAGCTTGCCACGCAAAGAGCTGGAGGCTCTGGACTTCCGGAGCTTCACCACTGTAACGGAAGAAGTTCTCCCCAGCAAATTTGGCCTGTATGCAATAGGTCATGAAGTACCGCGAAGAGTGAAGATATAACATACGTCTTCCGGAGCGAGGTTCTTTAATGGAGCGTCACGCATGGAACGCGTCTTGGGGTCGTAGTAAGCGCTTTCGGGATCCAAGTTTATAAGGTACTTCGCAGTATCTTCTCGTATACGCAAATTCCGAACAGTGATACGGGTCTTCGTATCGAGTTTTTGGCCAACGGCATCAGCTGCGTCTGCGTATTTGTCATCGTCTGCATCCTCCTCATCACTGGAACCAAAGTCGGGGTCTGCAGCTTTCTTCTCCTTCCCGGCCTTTGCCACCTTCCGAACGGCAGCCAAATCAGTAGTAGTCTGATTATCAATCTCCTCTTCACGCAGTTTCTTTCGGGCAGCCTCGAGAGCTTCGTACTCTTCGTAAATCCTTTTATGCTCGGAGGGATCATAACCATTCCAACGATCCCGCTTCGCGTCGTAGCCAGTCGCGATTTCCTCTATAATTTCGTCGGCCTGAATGTTCTTGTTGGTAAACTTGGCGCCCTTTTTGCGAGGACGCTCGAGACAGTCCTGCTTCTTGTGTGTCATCGCCCCACAATTCTCGCACGCGCCTTTCCGGTACTTTTTAGCTGCAGGGCCAGCACGAGCGCCACGGTCATACCAGTTGTCGAGTTTATTGGAAGTACGATCATCCACAGGCCGCCGTTGATGGCTTAGAGACGGAGCACCAGTGTCGAGATACCATGGTGCTTGAGAGATATACTCTGCGGTTTTTTTAGTACGAAGAAAACATACAACAAGAACAGAGTAGACGCACGAGGAATGTGTGGGTTGATAGGCCTTCCTTCCTCATCAAGTGCGGCAGGAGCTGTACCAGCCTTACGGGCTGCATCAAGGTCCTTCTGGCGACGAAACTCCTCGCGAGAAAGTTTTCCTATAGCTGAAATTACGGTTTCTGAGCATATAAATTCAGAAAGTGTAGCAAACTGAACGTACCAGATGAGGCCATCGTACAAGACGTGAATGAGAGTGATGAAATAGGCTTAGTCACTTTTGGGAGTAGTTGTGGCAGTACATTAGAGTCACGTGACCGGATCGGTATTCGGCTTTTGGTTGGCTGTTACTTCTTTCATTCACGCGATGCAAGCACTTACCGACTCCGACTCGGCGGACTGAGCAGAACAATGTCTTGAATACATTGTTAGAGGAAGACTTTCCAACATCCGAGCTTGTTAAATCCTGTTTTCTCTCAAGTTCAAGCGGAATTTACGGCGTGGAATGCCACCCACTGTCGCCAAGTTCTAACCTCGTTCACTGCATCATCCACTTGGGAGACCTGTTGGCACCCCGACTTTCGTCCACCAAGTCTGGCTTCCATGGCGGTTACACCTAGCCCTTCATCTGACCCAAGACTCGATGGACAGGATGTCAACTATCCATCGTTGCTCGTCTCCCAGGAAGTCTATTCACCGGATGGAGCAGTCATCGAAATTTCATCGCTGAAATTAGATGTCATTCACCTGTCTTCGCCTCTCGAACCTCACCCGCAATATGAATCGTGCTCCCCTTTACATCGTAGTGTATTCAAGGGTGACGATAGCGACAATATGGACTTCGTTCCATATGCAGATGATCCCACCTTCGACCAAAGTAGCCACCTGCGTCACTATGGTTCATTCTCGTGGCACGATGTCTTTGATCCTGACCGTGAGCGTCACGCATATCTTATGACCGTTCAACACGATGATACAACAATCACACAGTGGAAGTGATCGTTCTAGAGGCGGTGTATAGATTACGAACTCAACATGCTCTTACATATGATGAAATCGAAGATAGCAATGTGTTGCCGCTCAAAATACGCTCACAGCCTGGTAAACCTGGTGTGCTCTCTATTTTTCGAAGACGGTGAGTATGTTGTACCTTTTCCCGACTTTGTCCTTATGCATGCAAAGTGACTGCTTGAAGTGGAGTGGAAATACAATCCCAGAATCTTACAATTTCCTCCACCCAACCTGGTCCGAAGGATCCGGCTTCCGCCATCGCTTTAGACTTTTGAACTCCCTGTTTTGCCCAAATCTAGGCTGTGTAGAACCATTCTGCAACGTTCACGGTGTGCATTATTACTTATCACTACACGCACGCATTTCACCCATCATAGGTGATGTACAGTCGAACTTCACCCGATGCCTCTGAGGTCTCAGCATCCGTTGTCTCATACTACCGATGAGGTAACGAGCCCTTGTCGGAATCATTGTTTCATCAACAAACATACTGGAAAGGTTTCGTCTGTTTTCTTGTCTCATAGAGTGCTAACATTATGTTTTCGCGCTAGATTAATTTGACTTGGAACGAAGCGGATCTCGACATGTTTAAAGTTATATGTGAGATCTCGCATGACATGACTCCTTGTGATCTTGCAATGTTGTGCCTTAAACCGTGTCATGAGGCAACTTTATTCCTTCGAGGACTTCGCATACACTGAAGTGAAAGTTAGGTGTTCCGTTACAAGCAGTTACTATACCCAAGCAACTCAGACGAAGCTCAACTCGCGAACATGAAAAGTCAACGTCGTATACCAAAGTTCAAGGGTACATACTGCTCTTGAATTGATCTCTCCCGTCCTCACTGTTCATCTTTAGACAGCAGTCCAGTCCATTTTACACCGTACGTCTCTGCTGAGGATCCATGCTACTTGCATATCCGAACTTTGCATTAGTAATAACCCGTGTTACCATATCGGACCCTGCAACAGTTCTTCTCAGTGTCCATGTTTCAAAAATCAATCGCACTGTCAACGCAACTGTCAATGTCCTCCTGAATGTAAGTCGGTACTGAATACTTGGATTAATTTTACACAATCCACATTGCATAGGTAATCGCCGGTGGCAAGGCTGTCGTTGCTCAAGGTTCGAATCAAAATGGGGCTGTGTGTCGGAGCGGTGTCCTTGTGTTGAAGCTCTTCGGGAATGCGACCCAGAACTTTGCATAAACTGCAAGTGCACGTGAGTGTCAGTACCCACGTCAGGTTTCGCGTATAGCAAATGGTTCCTTTTTTTCAGCAGTAAGTTTGTGCTGCTAGGTTTCGATGTCATTTTTTCTTGAGGTTTTTAGCCGATGATACTTCTTGTCGGAATTCTCAGATCCAACGTGGAGCTCACAAAGTTTGTGATTCCGAATCCTTCTAAAGTAGGCACGCGTTTAGTTCACGTATGACAGGTATTGGGGGTGAAAAAGTGCCACTTCGGACTCGGAACCTTCTTGCTCGAACCAGCAAAAGGTGGTGACTTGATAACAGGTGCATTGTCCTCCAAATCGCACGGTCACATATTTCACATTCCCTGTGGATAGAATACGTGGGAGAGCTTATCTATGAACCTACAGTGGAGAGCCGAGCGTAAGTCCCGTTTTCTTGCAGGTTGCAGTTCAACGCATTCTCCGTGCACAGAAACCTTGCTATACATCGCAATCGATGCTATCTCTTCGGCTTAAATAATACGTTTTCACTGGATGCAACCTATGCAGGCGGCATCTCCAGATTTATTAACCATTCTGACTCTGACGCTGAACGAAGCAAACGAGTAAATAGCCATGCTCAAGGTACATCCCTACTGTAGTTTTGCACACAATCTAACTTCCCTCTAGTTGCGCTGGTTAATGGAGACCATCGTATAGGCATATTTGCGAGTGCGTTTTTTCACCGCCCATCAGACTTTTTTTACGTGTTGCACGTAGTTCGAGACATTGAGGCAGGTTCGGAGGTCTTCATGAATTACGGCCCTAAATTCTTTGTCAAATAGAGTTGTGGATGGGCCTCGCACATTCAATGTCGGCAACACTCTGGTCCCATTTTACCGTTTTTTGAGTGCAGACCACGTCCTTCCCAGGCTCTGAGTGGTTATATGATTCCCATGTCTCGGGGACATGTTAGTTCAATAAGTGGCTGTTGTGGCTTGGGAGCGGCAGGATGTCTGATCTGAGCGGCGAACCTGATAGGCCTGGCCAGGCCCCAGCTCTTCGGGAGAGGGTTCTTTATATGGTACTGACACTTTCATCCTTGAACCACAGTTTGATAACAACGTGAGAATATGAGTGTCGGGCTCAGGAACCTGCCAGTGAAAAAAGATCGTGTACCCCCGCTGGCAGTCCGGTGACCGGTCCAAGTTACTTCTCTAGTGCTGTCACGTCTACTCAGGGAAGAAACTTATTGTTATCAATCATCGATTATGGTCAGGTTGATTACGGCCGCTGAGCGCTGAGCATCGACAACTGAGTATAAGTGCTGTTGGCGTTGCCTGAAGGTCTTCTCACGTTTTTCCTCTGCTGCTTCCCTACCAAAATGCTTCACTGTGATAATATATCGAATGCGTCGTCATATCATGCATATGAAAGAAAGTCTTCATCACCGGGTATAGTTTCATCTTTTTGTTTCAGCCTTGCAAGTTCCGCCCTCCTCAGGCTCATGATCAAGTATGCTTTGGACCATCTTGTGAGATATTCCTGGGTTCCTTTCAGTTTTGCTATTTCTTTTACCCGTCTGTTCTGTTTCCTTGATCTATCGACTGGTGCCGAGCTATCGCTCAATGTTCGTTCATCCTTCATCATTCAGAAACTCGAGCAAGAACTTGAAGGCGGAAGAATCAGAAAAACCGGTTTCTCTCGCGGAATTTTCGGCAGGAACGCTGTGTTGCCTTCGCAACAATTCCAGTTGGAAGGTTCCTGCAAACCACCATCTTTCCCAAGTCGGTTGGAATTTCTGATTCAGACTCTGCCAGACTCCGGTGGCTGTTGACTTCTGATCGCTTGCAGCAACATGGCAGAATCTCCAAGTATCTGGTCTGACTCATTAGCTGCGCGCAGGATGTTTCCGCGGGGATTTCCTTTATTTCACTGACTTTACGACCTGGACCCTTTGGCATTGCATGCAACTGGCGCCGCCACATAACCGGAGGACGATCCGCAACTCCGTACCTGAGTGAATCATGCAAGTTCACCCGTACGGAATATGGTATGCAGTAATTGCCTCGTGCATCATTTTTCTAATGGACGGTAGGAATATTTCGAAATAGAAAGTGCGTGTCGGGGGTTAGTCAGTCATGGCAACCTTTACGGCGTGGCCAAACTCGATCCGGTTGGGGATCCCCGCACATATAAAGGAAGCCGCGTCATACTGACGCATTCCGTTCCCTCTTCCCCGTCCGCCTTCGCTTTCACCTGCGAATGCGATACTGTGCAAGCTTTGGGTATACTATCCCAACCTCACCCAATAATTACGAATAACCCTTGCGTATCGCCTGTTTCGCGATTAATATTTCGCGTTCGGCCATGCATCCCCAATCATCCCTGTTTCCCCCCAATCAAACAAATCTAACCACGTTACGCACCGAGAACAGCCCCTTCCACAGGAGTGCGAATTTGCTGTGCTGCGATTCCAGCAGAAGGGGCCAAACTGTCAATTGGTGCGCTTGTGCGTCTATAAAGGGTTGGTGCTAGCTGTGACGTGATCACCACAGCAGTTCGCAGGGATACCTTTCTACCTCTTCACATCACGAGCCGCGCAGGGTTGCTCAGTCTGATTCCTCCCCCACAACCTCGTTGGTCTCGTCAATTTCCATCCTTCTTTATTGCTAATGTCGTGCATTATAGGGTATTCACGGTGCCAGCCTCGGGCCCTGACACTAGGGATTTCCAAGGGTTCCCTCCCATGAACCCGATAGACCTTGTATGCTTTCTCGTCATTCGACGAGGTCGCTCATCGCCTGACGCGATTCACAGGAATACTACCTCGGTCTGCCTGTCCATCGCTCCCCCCCTCCCCAATTATCAGGTTGCCATCCCGCGGTAGACGCCAGGTTCATCACTGACGCGTACGGCTCATTCGCCACTGCACCCCAACCCCTTGAACCGAATTCCCCCACGGCTTTCGGAGGGGTAGTTTACGGACCCGTGGCTGCACAGCAGCCGTCGATGCCTCCAGTCACGCCAAGAAATCCCATGGCACTGAACCCGGGTTTCGACTATCACCCATGCCGTTGGTTGGGTGGCCCCCAGTGCGACGGTTTAGCTCCGGGAAGGAACCGCGAGATGGGAGAGCATCTCCGGGCGTATCATCGCTTCGTAGGCCACGAGCGGGATACAGTCCAATGCCAGTGGGAGAACTGCGGCCAAACCATGCAACGCATGAACGTGCCTCGTCACATTGTGTCGAGGCACCTGCTGGCCGCGGCAAGTTGCCGTTTTTGTGGAAAGCGATTTAGTCGGCCCGATGTGGTTGGTCGCCACGAAAGGACCTGCAATGGAACTCCTCACGTCCCAAACAGGTTTACCCCCGGAACCTAGATGATGGCCAAAGCGCCATTCGTATGCTGACCATATAATCTATTTGCTTCCTTGGCTGGGCCTTGAGTTATGTCATTATTCGACCCCACGTTTTCGGATCGTAATATGCATCTTATTTGACAGAAGCATCTCATTTATATAGTGTATTATATCGTATGCATCCCCGAACTATTCTACTGAGTGTATTCGAACGCTTATTTGACTCGTGCCCTTATCTAGAACGTCTGACTGGTGCCGGTGAGATCCTGCCGCCGATCAGTGAAATCGCCTGTCGCTGCACGCCATTCATTTCGTATGGCCCGTCTCGATTGTCGCTTGTGTTCGGTTAGCTATCTCTTCCTCAGGAACAATTCAGTCCGGGCGGGAAGTACGCGGCGATCTCAGCGGCTCATAACAGATAACATGGGTATGGTCCGCGACAGGCTCGATAACGACCGTCCAAGACCCGAGCATCTGGCTCAAGAAACATGTTGCTTCGGAAGCAGAAAGGGTGAAGAGTCCTCGCGAGGCCCGGGGTTTCGTCACCCACTCCAATCAAGCATAGGATGGTTGCCTAACAACTAGGGCCTTTCAAAAATCATAATCCTGACGTGTGGGCCGTAAGAGACTTCCGAAACCACAAATGGGTGAAGGTTTGGGACGAGCATACATGTTTGACGGTATCAAGCGGTACGTAAGAGCACACGGGCGGCAGAGAGTGCACCAACATGCCGGATTTCGTTGTCCCAGTTATCACAGATTATAAGTAACAGATGTATAGACAATTCCCGAGACATCGGACTCGGGCAGTGACAGATATGTAGATGACGAGCAGATATGATAAGGCTAGCGCGCGGCTTCTAGATTTCCGTCTCGACGATGAGACACGATCCAAGAAACTTCGATCACCAAGGGCTGCGTCTACGGAGTCCACGGTCAGAACGGCCTCTACCCACTCCTGTGTACTGACAACATGATCACGTCCATCAGACAATGATTTTTTATATCGTAAAGGCGCCACCGGGTGCTTACGCGTATACGGATGACCCCTCTTTGATCGCTTGGAGTGCATGATCTAGATTGGCCTGTCGCACTGGGAGACGCCGTTCCGGAGCGCCCTCATCTTGGCGTCATCTGGGCCCACTGGTAGTCACTATGCTCACTTGGAGCTGCGCTATGCGTCAAATTTGCGCTTTGCCAACAGTAAATAGGATCGAGTGAATCGTACTTGCGCCTGCTGTTGGGCGGGAAGCAGCCACCCGTTGACACGAATCTCGTGAGCAGGGCAGAATGATGATGAGATGATGACAGGCCAAAAAAGGAAGGTGAGTAAGTTCCCATGCACACATGGCCTCGCGAAGTTGATGCGGCGCTGGCGTGCGGGGAATTGAATTGAATCAAACGTTGGCAAGCGGTGCTTTTACCGTCCGACCACGATCATCATATCAGCGAGTATGGTCTTCCGTACGTTCGCCAAGGCGTCAGCAAGCTCCATTGTTCACGGATTCGGCATGGGTGCGATAACGCAACAACTGCGGCGTTTCTCTATGTCTGCTCCAAGATCCCACACATACTTGGTCTGGGCCCCAGACTACACGGACGAAGGCGCGCTGGCACGTAGGATGGCCGTCCGGCCGAAACACTTTATAAGGGCAAATAAGCAGATCAAGCAAGGCATCTTGAGTGAGTGGGCGCTCAGCGTGAGATGTGCCGCTTGTTCCCGCCAGAGTCCGCTGACGCGTTCTCCTCATGGTTCATAGAAGTGGCCGGTGGGTTGATTACCCCAGAAACTCAAGGACACCGTGGACAAAAATTTGTTGGCTCCGTCCTCCTCTATGAAGCGAACTCTATCGAGGATGTGAGAAGTCTGATCAAAGAAGACATATACTGGACCGAGAACGTGGTATGTTGGTATTACAATTCCATTTTGGCCGGAACCTAAGCGTCGCGACATGCGTTAGTGGGACAAAGAGAAGCTGATGATTCATCCGATGCTGATGGCTACGACGCTCCAAGACCAGGCCGGAATTACGCAGCCAAGCCCAGAAGATTGATGGCGGGTCATGTAGATGCTACGAATTGTAAATACTGTTCCGATTCCCTTGCTGCGGATCAAATGATGAACATGGACTAGGCTCCACGAAGCGGTTCTTCTTGAACCTAAGCGATACTGGGATGTAACACCGCGAGACCGGTTAAATGACAGAGACAAGGGGTTGAACTCAGAATCCACCTTGCGATCTAACGGAATTACAGAATGTCATGATACTTATTTCCAATGCCCATGATCTATCGTATCAGCGATGGGCACGGAGCGCACAGGGACATTCCAGTGTGGAACCTTGACATAGATAGGTCCTAGTCAAGGATCAACGCGTGATCTTCCCTATCCTATGCCAGTGAGAATGATGCTCACCATCGATCCGCTCCTCGTGCCCGCGGAATCTCGCCAGTCATGTCCTTACCTAACTCCATGCGGGACCTCCTAAGCGGGCAGTTTGATATAATAACACGTACAAACCATAGATAAAGGCACGTCATTTGAGTGGAGTTTCGTGCCGTGTCTGAAGCTTGTCTTGAAGGAGCTCAGCTGCTTCGAATGTGATGTGTCGCTCGATGAGCTCCGAGTGCATATGAAACCAGGCCGCGTATCGACAGAAGGAAACAGTCATAGTATTCAAGAACGTGTTGCAAGAAAGGATTGGCTCCGAATACCGGGCAAAATGTGTACGTTTCCCAGATTTCGGTCTATGCTTAAGATGCGTAACACCCAATAATCGGCCTCTGATACGCCCCGATTAAGTAATATTGATGATGTGCGTACTGCCACTTTGTACTGTGGAAGCAACTTGAACCGAGCAACGAGGTCGCACCATGACGTATCGTCCCGCTCTATGTACGGGGTATTTGTCACTTCGCCGCCATTGGAGCGACCGCGGATTTCGCGCGAAAGATTCACTTCGGGGTGAAATGACTTTTCCTTCGCGTTCGCAATGAGGCCATGGGATTCGGCGACATCGAGGCTGTAGACCATGCCCTACTGGAACAAAGGCGACACAGGTCCAACCGGCGACTCTCGCATTTCCGCAGCACAGATCAAAACTGTGCCGTCGGAATGTCCGAGTCGGCCGCGGTATGTTGCCAACACGATCGACTCAAGAAGTGGGCGTAACCTGATCAGCTGTTTAGTACAAGTCCTCGGATGCCGTTGCAGAGACTTTCTGGGCATGTAGACGTCATGATATGGGCGATAGAATGATCCGGGGCGCTGTTGAGTGTCTTGGCCATGTGCATGCTTGGGGCTACTAGTACTAACTTGAGGTTGGGTTCACATGGACCGCCGTTCATGAAGTCACGATATGATATTCTAGATATGCGCTTTCCTGGTCCCGGATTAAAAGATCGTTTTTTGGCAAGATATGAAATATGCATATATATACATTTCCTGGCTGTACAAAAGCTGCCAGTGAGCATGCAAAGATCAATATTCAGGCCAGGTGAACCTCATCCATAGAGAGAGGTGGCAAAGGATGCGCCAAGACGATCGGAAGGATCACCAACTTTTCCTTGTCCCACTATTCAACGAAAACAACAGATCAGAAAAACCAAGTCCAAGTGATCTTTCCAACAAATGAAATAAAAACGCACCACGCCCTCAGTGTAATAAACCTCACTCTCGACAATCTTACGAGCGGCTTCCAAACTCTCCGCCTCAATGATCATGCAGGATCCAAACTTTCGGCCTCCAGGGGCTGCATTGGCAGAATCCTCGGTCAGGACGCCCCCACCGGCACCTGTTCTCCATCGTCCCATCAGAAACGACGCCTTTCTTTTTCGTATTGTAAAATGGCGGGAAACTCACGCATGGTCCCCTCTGCGATCAATCGGCGGATGTTCTCAAAGTGCCTCGACTGAACAGCGTGTCGTCTCGAGTCAGCAACATCCGGAGCCCATACGACGAATTTGGTCATATTCAACTGGTTCTGCGTGATGGTTCCCACTGGCAGAGAGTGGGGTGAAGCGGGGGTGCGGCGGATGAGTGGGTGTCTGGATTGTGTTCATTAAAACGACCAG
The DNA here is from genome assembly GCA_019787685.1 of Chiua virens. Lineage (NCBI taxonomy): Eukaryota > Fungi > Basidiomycota > Agaricomycetes > Boletales > Boletaceae > Chiua > Chiua virens. Next base: position 831,794 of record JAHNUO010000003.1, read on the forward strand.
AGATAAGCCTGTTTTATCGTGCTGATTCATGATGATAAAGAAGTCGGATTGAAGCGGGTGGTGTCGCCATATTTGTATCGTGATGTTCAGTAGGATGGCACGAAACGGTGACAACGCGGGGGAATCGCCGGCAGGCGGACACCATTCATTTACTCCTTGAAACAGTTGATCTATCGGAATCAAATGTTGGGTCACAAGAAATGGTACTGTAAACACCTCTTCGTGAACGACTCTACCTCCAACAGCGAGAAAGCATTGTGCTTGGAAATCATGGCACGACTGATCGATTCCATCCCCGCAATAACGAAAGACCGTGAGGTTCGTCAATTCCCATCGCTATCATCGCAGAGTCTGTGGAGTAATGTTCGGATGAGCTGCGAGCTGACACCGCTTCATGACTCTATACTGACCAATACCATCGTGAAAATTTGAAACATAAGTCGTGTTCTTAGACTCTTGGTACTGAATAACGGAATTATGCTGGAATGAATTAATGTCAATGTCAAGACAAAGTGTGTGGGGGTTTAGCACATTGCATAGGATTCACGGCTACCGAATCAGGGGGGAGCCACCAGTCAGGGTCGTGTGTAGTTGAAGGCGAAAGAGGGCGGTGTGGGGGTGGGATTCTGGGTGGAGATGGATGGAGATAGAGAGACTAAAGCCTAACACGCTCAAAGTAGTAAGTACATACATTGATGGCCGTGGTGACGCTAGCCAAAATTGAATATGACGGGAATCACTCACCCAAACCGACATCCCGTTGTTATGAATTCTAAACAAAGTTGTCGCGATCTCGGATGCGGTTCAAGTAACGAGGTCAGTCCCAGAAAACTGGGACAATTCATTGATCAGCACGGAGCGGGCAGAGAGCGTCAAAACAATGATAGTACTTACGCACAGAGCGCGGTATAGCCCGAGAACAAAGCACACCAGTCCCAAATCTTCGCCTTTGGTCGCCAGAATCCCGCCACATACGCATTGCTTGACAGTTCTCAGGCTTAGCCTCGCCCCTTCAGCCAACTTGAAATTTCAGCCAAGTCCACGACGAATACCTTCCTACTCGGGTTATATGCTAGAACGACCAAGTACAAGCAGCAGAATCCCCGTGTCGTGCGGCCACAAGCTCGTTGGAGTTGGGATTTACGAGATTATGGCATAATATACTCTGATAAATTTAGTGAGTAGTTTTCGTCAGAAGATGCGACAGTACGAAACACTTACTTGTCCACAGCCCGCACGGTTGGAGTGACTAGAACCAATTTGCGGTGTTGAAATAGTCTTACGACTCGAATGAGTACCTGGCAGGAAGTATTGTCCACATCTACGAAGTCTGCCAAAATGAAATGCGCTTTCTTCTTGGAAAATCGCATTGTGGAATAGAAATTGAGCAGCCTGCCGCCTACCATACATTGGGGACCACCGATACCTGCCATCGCATCTTCCACGATGTGACACGATGCAAACCCCGATTTGCATACATGGTAATGTCAATATCGTAGTCAGGGAATCCTGTATGTGCCATGACCATAAATGGGCCCGCGTGGGGAATAGGTTTGGTGAAGGTATCCGGGATGCAGCAGACCCAAATTACACGACCGCCTTCTTGCAGATCAGTGGCTTGTCCAAGGGGGGTCCGTTGCAATTGTATTTCCTGTCGAATGAGCCTCAAAAATTTCCCTGCCCACGAGCAACCTCGATCAGGAGTTGGTAACATCCTACTGAGCGCGGGGCAGTCCCCGTCGCGCGACATCCGGTGATGCCCATAGTATCCTGTTGCAAAAATCAAATGGCGTGCCGTCAGACCGCGTTTCTCCCAAGCTCCTTTGTGGCCAAGTTGGCAATGCCGCATTCCAACTGGCAGGTGGGAGGGTTCTTGATGTCCACACGTTCAGCTCGAGGAAATGGGCGTAACATAGCTTCCGACCAATCAGCGGGCTGCGAGTATGAAGCCCCGAGCTGTTCGTGAGTCAGTTCGGGTGCCGGCATGTAGGATAGTTCGTGTGCAAAGATCCCGTCGGGGTCTGGGCAGCATGGTACGTCAGCTAGGAGGCTTACGGTAATTGGAGAAGTTCACTATACCCTTTAGAAGAGGCTCAGTCTGGCTGCTGTGCTGCGGAGCAAACCAACCACACAGCTACCTGTATTCTGTCTCCCAACACTCATACCGCCGAGTCCGCGGTATTTGTCGACGCCAAACCACTTGATCGAATGACGACCTCCAAGAAACGCAGCCACACGATCATTGCGTGAAAGATGTAGATGGCGTGGTTAGTACAGAGATCAGTGCTCGATGAGCTCCGCCAAGGGGGCTATGCTTTCGAGGCATGGAAATAACATGTAGTCCAGAGGGTGTTATTCCCTACACATTTCTTTACAACAAGTCCCAACCATTGTACTCCAAATTAGGTAGCAGGTCTATTGTTTCGTGGCAAAGAAAATGTTTGTACACGGTCAGTTAGACAAACACAGTGGACATGGTTTACACGTCTTGCTTCACCTCATTGGCTACATTCATCACTGCCGTTTTATTTCCGCGAGTTTAGATTCGCCATCACGTCAAACAACAGCCCACTGCAACCTACTCAACGACATCACGCATCATGAGCGGTTCAACGACTTTAAGCCCACCTCCGTTACACTACCTCTCTCCGGAAGACGACCGCACAAGTTATGAAAAGTCCTTACCGCCTTCTCCCCAACCCTCCAGCAAGCATTCGGGGTCATCCAGAACACACTCATCACGATCGCCCAAGGAACGTTCCCGAAATGCGCCGACAGCGAAGGAGCTCATGCGGATGCTCGTAGAGGAACAGGAAACTACGCGCGACCTTCAGCAAGAGCTCACCTTCACATCGTCGCAGCTGGCCCATGAGCAAGACCGTGCCGATACGGCAGAGCGCAAGCTCAAGGAGTCTATAATACGGTTCAAGGATGGGAACGACGCGCGGATAACTGCCCAAGCGGACGCCGCAAAACTGAGGGAAGAGTTAAAGCTATACAAGACTGCCTTGGAGGAGGCGCAGAAGGAGATATTCAAAGCGCAGAACATCCTCAAAGACATCGAGGGCCGCAGGAGAGAAGCTGAAGAAGAGGCCTCCCAGCTGCGAAGGAAGTTGAGGAAGTTGAACGAAGAAAGGATGATTGAGATGGCTCGAGAAGAGGGCAGAAAGCAGGGGCTTCATGAAGGCCTCGAGATGGGTAAAGATATCGGTTATCTGCGGGGTCGAAACCAAGGGTATGTTAGTGGCCGCTCGACAGCCGACAAGGTGATGGAAAGGTACTTTTCACCTCCATCTGAACTCGAGGCACGCAGGTCGAGAGGTGAACCAGACCTCCCTCCAGAGAGCGACCCTCCGTACACTGCAACAACAAATCGCTTCCCCCTATCCGATGACTTTACATCATCTTCCTCCTCATCCCCAGTTACTCGAGAGGTGCCGCTCTACTCTCGACCCGACGGTTCGCGGACGCCTTCGGCACGAACAACTATGTACTCTCCAGTCCAGCGACACGCAGAGATTCCATCTGATGGTTTTATTCCTGAGGCGGATGCTTCGATGGTAATTCGACTACCACCTCCGCATGAATTCATACGACCACCTCCAACCCCGACTGGCAACTCACCTTCGTCGAGGCCGAATTCACCTTTACCTCAGGCTCCGCCTGTGCCTGTACCTGGTGATGTTCCCGTTTTGATGATTCCCGAGCCACGTTCTCCTGGGAATACTCTTTATGAGCTTGCGGGTGAACGACAGCATCGCAAGGTACGACGAAGGACTTCGGGTGAAAGCGTTGGTTCTTCTACACGAACATCAGAGCTCGACCTCTTGAATGCGCCAGAACACGTGCCCAGCCGTGGACATCGGTCGAGTACCAGTGGGTTGAGTGTCATTCCCGAAGTAACGAGCTTGCAAGAAGCCAGCACGCCATCCAGTCGTAGCGTGAAGCAACCAGTAGAGGACTGTGTGGACGAGGTATGGAGATTGATTCTGATACACGATGGAAACATGCTGAAATTGAGGTGTTGTAGGCTGGCTTCGTTCACGTGTCTATGCCTGTGCCATTGACCGCGGCGGAGATGGCGAGTTTGAAGGGTAGATCACCCTCGCAGGCTGACCAGAGAAGACATTCACGGCCTGTGAGCACGTCGTCATTTGGAACGGTGAATATCACAATTCAACCCCCGGTAAGTGAAGCAATCCTGATTGTGGCAAAGAGACTGAAGTGAGAACAGTCACGGCCGGCGTCCAACAACTCTGCAGCTACGGGATCAGGGACGCGGTCAAATCTACTGAGCCCAGCAGATGCAGACCGACCTGTTCCTCTTCCAGAACAAAGTCCAGCGGGAGACACGACAGACACCACGATAGTGATAGAGTTGCCTGACGGTGGACTCCCACCGGGTTTCGTGCCGGCTGGCCCGCCGACACCACTTGCGCGGACAGAGACGAACTATACGGGCACTGGTGTTCCACTTCCGCCATCGACGGTAGGATCGTATCACAATCGGCTTCCTTCGCAAGGATACGATACGCCAGTTGTTATCCCGCCACCATCGGGGAGATCCGGGCAGGAAGAGTCGAGCGATTCATCAAGTGATGCTGATACGCTGACGACCCCACCTCGACGATACCGCGTGCCGTCGAGCGGAGGATATTCAGCGGCTGGAGTGCCACTTCCGCCGAGTGGATATACAGCTGCTGGGATAGCACTGCCGGGGAGTAGTGTGGGGGGCACGCCATATTCATATGTGCGAAGCCCAGGGAGTGTAGTAAGCGATGGACTGTACGTGAATGTGAATGCGGGAGTGACACCTGCGGCACTTGGCCGGGTGAAGTCCTTTTCTACAGAGAAGAGGGGCTGATTGTGTATTTACATTACATTTGATGACTAAGCATCGCTTAGCTTTGTTGTTGTGCGACGACAACGACGACGACGGCGACGGCGACGGCGAGCAGGTCAGGAATGCCGCAGCCCTCGCGCAGCCACCGTGTACAGCTCAAGTACAACGTGACGACCGACTGTCAGTGTAATTTCAGGTCTTGTTTGTGTATCGACAGCTTATCGCATACAGTTCCACATCTTGGCTTGCACTCCGCATCTGCCTCGGGCGACGTCGGTCTCGTCCAGTACGCCTCTCTCGCATGGCCAACCAGTCAACTCTGTTCTCGACGGCGTTCTCCCCCTCCACGCCGCCTCTGCCGGCGGGAATGTCCTCGTCGTCAACTTTCTCATTGACCGTGGTGCGGACGTAAACGCCCCAAGGTTCGCCTTCTCCCTTTTCCCTCCTCTTTTTGTCTCTTACACCACCCCCAGACTACCCCGTCGCTACTCTGATCGCAACCGCGACACAACCGCGCCCATCGTCGGCACATCGGGCTCTACACCGCTCCACTTCGCAGCAGCCAACGGTCATCTCGCCGTCGTTCGTACCCTCCTCTCCTGTGGCGCCGTCCCAGACCGTGCCGACAAACATGGCATCACTCCAGAACTCATCGCTCGTCAAAACGGCTGGATCGAATGCGCAGACACGCTCGCCGAAGCTACTACCTCCAAGGTCAGCCCTCAGTCCAATCCCGCCTCCCACCAGCGCAGCACATCCGCTTGTCCTGTGGAGAATTTAGAGGCGTCGTTGCGAAAGCGCTTGCACTTCAAGCGCTCCGTTGATCGCACACTCTCCGGTGCTGGTGGTACTTCCGACCCAGAAGTCAAGTCTTCACACCGCTCCGACCAGGAACCACTTTCTCATGACTCACAACCACGGGACAACTCTGTCTCCACCGCTGCACAAACAATACCGATTGTTTCCGGGCGTCGTCCCTCCCTCCCGCAAGCGCTGGATGAGTCATCCATTACACCATCCTTCACCCGCTGCTCCCGGCCTAGATCAGCCGGTACCGGCGCCGACTCTCGCAAACTACACTCAAAGATTTCCCTCCTCAGTCTTTTCAAGAAATCAAATGCTGATGGTTCCAGTTCCAGCGTCAGCCTCCCTTTCCGAGTCTCCTGCTCCCTCTTCGCCGTCGCGTCCGGTCCCTATCCCGTCATCTCGCGCGCACCCTTCCAACACTCCACCCGTTTCTCCCTGCAGTATCTCAATTCCACTGTCTTCTTCGCCTCGTGACACCCCCCATGTTCACTATAGACCCCGCAGACTGGAAAGTAGCACTTCATTGAGCAGCGTCCGAGCCTATCCGCTCCATCCCGCAGACCTTCACAGCGTGCTGACCGCAGAACGATCACGTAATCACACCATCTCAGGCACCACTCCCGATGAAGATTTAGGAAGCGCAGATGGGTCTGCCTCTATTTCTGGTACGCCAATCAAATCCGGTGCTCCACGCATGCATATTCGTTCACAATCCAACCATGGATCAACCTCGCAACCTGGATCCCTTCCCCGGTACATACGCTTTGAGAGATCTGCCTCGGAATCTTCCCCTCACCCTGCCCGCGCGCGAAGTCCAGTTCCCCGTGGTCAGTTGGAAAGGATGCGTTCGCTTGGCATTTCTTCTGGTGCTCAACTCGACGAGGAGTACTGGCAGGATACCAGACACTATCGAGGAATCTCCGATCGTGCCACATGCTATTCCACCTGTCTTTGTGAACGTCATACTTGACAATGGCGACGACCTAGAGGAAGAATATGGCATTCCTCTGAGTAGCCCCAAGCTGCATTCGACCCCAGATCATTCATCGCCTAGCTCCCATCTCCCCTTTAACATTAATGTCCCCCCTCCCTCCGAGGACGTCTTGGCCGAGAGTAGATTACGCGGGGACTCTGTCAGTAGTGCCAGTACCACTGCAACCACTTCTACATATCCTCAGTCAAGCTCGAGCGACTGCCGCATGGAGCATCGCTACTCCTAGTACTCCGCAACTTCTTGGGAGCCCACGAATTCGTCCTGCACTTGGGGGCGCTGAGACAGATGCCGAAGAAGCGCGTGAGACACATCAGCGACCCCGTAGGCTTCACTTTCCATCAAATATCAACATCTCCACCATCTCCTCGCACGCACAAGCAGAGGAACTCGTCCAGCGCACACAGCAATCCATTTTAAACATGGAACAGTATTTGGAAAAGGACTCGCAGAAAGGTTCGGAGACGGGCAGAACCCCTCTCAGTGCAAAACTTGCCGCCTATGGAGAGTCTTTAGCAATTGAGAGGCGACTGAAGGAAATGGTCACTGCGCAGACCCCCGAGCCAAATGTGGATGCTGGACACTCAAACGGAGGGGTATCACTTCTGTCCACAACTAAACCCTCCCACATCCGTCCTTTACCACACTCTAGCCATGATGGTAAGCTCGGTGACTTCAGCCACCTCCGGTAACTTACTTGAAGTTCGCAGCCCTCTTGAACGGCAAAATATCGCAACAACTAACATCTGAACACCCTTATCAAACCACATGGACACCATCTTACGATGATTCACCAGCCTTCGAGTCTGGTCCACTTGATAGTTCTATGCAAAATTCCCCATATTCACGTTCACAGACGCCCGACCCTGATCCAGACTTTAGGTTCGGTGACCACACGGGGGTTCCAGTTGTCCCGCATATCGACGGCTCCAAGTTATGACTCCACGCCTGCACGACGCGGCCGCGAGCGAGACCCATCACGCAGCTTTCAGAAACTCTCTAGAATGGGTTTCTCTACCTTTGACAATTGGCATCCTTCCCCCGCAAAAGGCCGTGCATCTAGATCTCCACCTCCGAGCCTTCGCTTTGGATTACGGACGATCATGCAGAGTTTCCAGGGCAAGTAGGACTTTTCCTTCCTCTTCTTTCACCCTTTCTTCTATGATGGAAGTGCGGTTCACTGCGACGACATCCTCCGCTTCTAATTTATTTCTTGCTTTCGTGTTCTCACTGTATCGCTTGCGCGTGGTTGTTGTATGACGATCGGTCATGTACATCATGTATTTTTCTCTTGTTTCTTGGCTGGCGCTGATACATGGGTTGCGCTATCGTGTGTATTGACACTATGTTTATCAAACTCACAAACTTCATGAACAGTCCAATCTCAGAACTTTCATTTAGAAGTTTTCCATTGTGATTGAATGTGGTCTCACCACAACTGAACCTTGAACCCACCAGCCCCTTGGCAAGGTAAGGGGTCGTAGAATGGATTCAACAACGCTCGGCAACTGCGTTTCTTTCGCACTTTCCGTGAAAATGGATCGTCGATGAGAACCTTCATATTCTATCTCCCGCAGATGGACAAATTACGTCTGAATCTATCTCTAGGATCTGGGGTGGTTCGCAGTGACCACGGAAGCCGGTTTTCATACTACGATCACATCGTATTAGTACTTCCACTAACGAATCACCGTAGACGCCTACAGCAGGGCACGGTCGCTCTCGCGTAGCGCGAATGTTGAATTACGTGGATGTGATCGATCTCCAAGTCAAGCTGGCTGCTCGCACACGATCTCTGTGATCCGGGGTGACCGCAGAAGATGCCGGTCGAAGTTCATGCGATCGTGCAAGCTTGAAAGACCCTATTAGTACTTCCTCCACGATATTACCCAAGTTAGACGGCGTCGGGCCTACAGGAATGGAAGGCGTGCCTGAACGTATCTGTGGAGGAGAGAACATCAGGAAAACGGGCTTGTAACGTTACTGTTTGACAGCTCTTAGTGAACAGTTGTGCAAGCTCTCCTCCAATCACAGCTCTCAAAATCAAGCCAAGCGAGCATTAGCGAGGCATTACGGGAATATTCCTCGCTTAGGTGCTCATCGAGCACTGAAAGAGCGCTTAGAAAACGCTGATGAACGCGGTGCAACGAATTGTATTGCAGTAGTAAGCTAGAGATTTGCATACACTGATACAGTTCCCGTGACGACCCTACGTCCGTTTACCAAAGTTGTGAACTTGTGAGGGCACTGCCCGTAGATCGCCATGTAAGTAGTAGAAGTGGGGGAGGGGGAAGGGAGAAGAAGAAAGGAGACATCAGAACAAGTGACTAATCAACGTTAACAACGACCACAATTCCATCAAGAAGTCCACGGAGGAAAAATCCCAGAACAGATAACGAGCGTCTAGGCGGCAGAAGCCGTATACACGCGAGCGCAGCAACTCCACTAGGGATAGCCGCCCTCTTCTTCGCTTGCCTCCATCGTCCCGGACGCTCCGACACCCGTACACGCCGGCCAATGTTTCCTCAACGCATCTTGTCTGCTGAAAGGCAGTCCGCACCGCGAGCACCGCACCTTGATCTCAAGATGACGTGACACGATGTGTCGAGGGATATTTCTGCGCTGCATGGGCTCGGACATACAGTCGTCCCACGCGCACTCCATCTTCTGCCCATCACACAGGAAATCGTGCGTCGTCCCGCAGGTGCCTCGAGACACTCTGTTTGTCCCCTGCGATAACCGCATTACACCGTGTTCCACGCGTCCGGTTCCTCCACATGCATTGAAACGTGGTCGACACCCAAGGGTCCGACAGCTCGGCAAGCGATCGGAAATGAGCTGTGCAGGATATGAATGAGCTCTCGAGGTGAAAAAAATTGTTGACGGCGAAGAGCGTACGGGTGACTGCTACAGGATCGCCACGGCTCAGAAGTAGCGCGGAAGTTGAGGGGGGGATCATGGAAAACCCACTGCTGGTTGGTGTTACTGCGAAATGCGAGGGTCCACTGGTCACCGAAGGGCCGGGCATTTGAATGGGAGGAGCCGCAAGCTGCATTCCAAGATAAGGGGCGAGCCTACCAGAGTCACTAAATTCCTCAGGTTGTACAGGATAGGTCCAGGAGGAAGTGGGGTCCCATCGTGCGCCGGGAGCTTCTGTCCAGGCGTGAGGTGTGTAAACCACGGATGGCTCCATCTCTGAAGTGCCGTTATCTGACGCGGGAGGTGTTGGCTCCATTTCCACCAGGGAATTACTCCCCGATGCGCCGACAGGTACACCGGAGGAGGACCCAAAATAGACTTCATTGAAGCTCTTATCGGGTCCGAATACACCTTCGTACGACGAGGGGAAATGGGGGCGGACAGGAATACTTGTCACACCATACCCCACGCTGGGTACAAAACCCGTTGGCGCATACCTGCGAAGAGTTTGAGGCGTTAGTTCCAGCAATTCGAAGTACATCGTGCCCCTCATACCTTTCTTGTTGGAACCTACTTGGCCAGGACGAACTGCCATGCAGGGGATTTTCAATGACTGTCGCATTGTGTGGAGTCAAATCGTAAGGGCCGGAGTCGTTGGGCATATAACTCATGGGCACATAACTGCGAAGAATTTGCCGCGGTCAGTTCTCGCAATACGAGGACATAGTGTCATGCGTACTTTTCTTGTTGAGACCTACTTGACCCATATGGATCGCCATCCGAATCGTCATCCCAGGGATTGCCAATGACTGTGGCATTCCGCCGTTGTGGAGTCAAGTCGTAGGAGCCGGAGTCATCGTCTCGTCCCATGGTGGCGAGCAGCACAACAACAATGCGTCAGGTAAAAGGTAAGAGATCTTACTTGTTTACGAATGGAGGGAGTCTCAGGTCGTGTTGTAGGACAGTCATATGCGGCCGAGCTTAAAAGCTAGCATTCGGGTGCTAGAGTTATCCGGGTCTTACACCGGCGTTGCGGTGGCTCAGAATGTGGACGTTGTGAGTCCAACGGATCACGAAGAAGCGTGCTGGAAAATATTCCAGATACGGCAAATCTCATAGGCGCAGCGGCACGATCCGTGAACGACTATCCTGCAATGTGCTCCTGCCGGGTAATAGTGACCCGCAGCGCGTTCGATACAGGATGCCTGATGACGGATATTGAAAAACCTAAATAAAACATACCCCTGGAAATAATATCGAGTCGGGGATTGTAGGAAGAACGCCTTTACGTGCTTACAACGGGTGACAACGTGTTCAATTCCGATGGAGGAAAGGCATGATACAGGTGGCCGAGCGATACACAACGTGTTAAGTGATGCATACCTCCTCGGACGGAGAGACATCATCCCTGTGCCGCGCTGCATGTAATACTAACCTCACAAATTAGACATGTCTGCCACCTCAGTTGAAGAACATAGTTAAAAACATACGTTTGTAGAGGACAACCTTTGCTCACGTACGCTTCGGGACGGACTTCGGTATCAAACTACAACATCATGAAGTTTCCTATGTAGAATGCATTGCCGGTCCAGCTTGGCGGATGATCCTGTGGTCATCCTTGTCCAGGCTGTCTGACGGGTGGAGATAGAATATCGTGCTATATATATTATTTAGTCCCTGACCATTGTAGTACTTGCCAAATATCCGAGCAAGCACTGAGCGAGAACGCATCAACGTGGAAGGATGGCGATGAATAACAAATTTGAAGACACCGGACACTGCTAGTACTGACCTTGGACGCGATAGTGGAACAAAGCAGTAATTTGCGTTGAGGCGATCGATGGTATTGCCACCAAATCTGCGGCAGAGTCCGCTGAGTGCGCTCGCTTTCAAGTACAGCTAGTGTTGCCGCGAACTGAACCAAAACGAGTCGAAGTATGGAGTTCGTTTTCATTTCAATATTCGAAGTGGAACGAATCAAAGTTGTTCGACTCGGAAGACACCTCGTAAATCAAGCGGTGAATTTTTAGGGCGGAGTCAGCAAACTGTATTGGCGACCGGCTAGATGTGACCAACCTCACTGAGCGAAGACTCGAGAATATTGCGGTCACTCAGTGGCTGCATTCATCCAATGTGCCTTCTTCGAGTTCTCAGGAGCTGTGATGAGTCGGGCGGTGAGATTCTGCAAGTGTTATCGTTTGGGAGCAAATTTCAAACTTGGAGAGTTGCCATCAGCCATGGCAAAAGTTGACTTCTAGTACAGAGTGCATGTCTCCTTGTTCGACGAGATAACACGTTCACAAACATCTAAGCGCTGTGAGGACCCCGCTCGAATGTTCGGACTTAGTCTGGGTAGGTTCGAAAGTTGACATCCTATGTTTCGACCCACAAACTGAGTCGAACTCCCACACTTTCGGACCGAACTCGAAGTTTGGTTCGAAGGCAATACTAACCATACAGCCCGCCACTGTGTCGACCTAAACGCGTGTGTGGAACACGTGCACGATCATCGATCAGTACGTGTGTTTGTACTATTACGCACCTCAAGGGTCTGACATGACCCACTTGGAACAGCCCTTACTATATCTGAACGAACATGGGTTGTACCGCCATTTGCGGCCCATATGGGATCAGTTTTCGTTCCGGAACATCGCCTCCCATTCAGAGGGGCTGTGTGCCAGACAGGATGCACACGTGCGTAGTAAACGTTTTGAATCGATTCAGATTGAATCGGTTATTGAAGCTGGAGGAATTATTTAAAGAGTGCATGGCGTCCTGAGCCTTGGTAAGGGTCCCAGCAACTAATCGTAAGATCTCCGATTCAGATATTGTGGATAACGATGAGCCCATTTAAGAAGGATGCATTATCGTCATCTATATTCATGGCATAACACGACGTATCAATCGGAGGACTCCATGCGAGATAGAGTCAGAAGGAAGTCCAAAATAGCATGCCTTCAACCTCTGCTCCCAGGGCAGGGGAGACAACGCGGAAAATCTGTCGCCGACAGACAATCGTAATAGATCTGGTGAATACAAAGCAAGATCCAAATGTTTCAATCAATGAAATTTGGGTGATAGCGACGGGTCATGAAAGAATCAAAAAGTAAAACTGTGCATCCGCGCTCAACGCCGAGTACTTGCCGCGGGACAAATACGCTGATGCTTGGAAATGACGTCCTGGCGGGATAGTTTCTTGGAGCACATAGGACAGGTCACTTTAGCCTGAAAGTGACACGTAACCGTGTGCCTGGCAATGCTTCCCTGCTGCATTGTTTCTCCACATCCTGCCCAGTGGCAGCTCATTTGTCGAGTGTCAGAGCCCCCGAATTCATGGTGCTCGTGCAAGTGACGATTCATGTGGGGTCTGGTGGCCTGCACCATGACGTTACAAGTTACGCCACCCTCCGTCCATTGACAAGGGTAGGATGCACCCAAGGTCTTGGCACCCGGCTTCGACGAAGTGTGGTTCAACGGAAGATGGGAGGGCGGGGTAGAATTCTGAAGTGGTATTGAAGAAGCATGATAACTACTTGCAGCCTGTAGTGGTGGGCTGACCTGGACGTGCCCAGCTGGCAAGGAAGATTGAGAGAAAGTGAAGTTGTAATACGGCACCGGATCCAATGCGGAATGGTGGAGAGGGGGAGGGGGAGGGGGGAAACCATGAATGGGGCTTGGAAGTAGATTAGGTGAAGTGCGGAACGGACCCCATGCCAGTGGGTAGCGTAATTCGGAGGACCGGAGAAAGCCTAGATCCCCGTAGTCGATAGGAGTATGGTCCAAAGTCTCGATCCCCACAGGTACAGGTGAATATGAGGTGTTCATGAGTCGTAAATGGCTTAATTCATCATCGCGTGGCGCAGGAGACAACTGGAGGTCGTTCCTAGACGCAAAAGGTCAGAAGCGAAGGTTCTTTCCCTCAGATGATGCGTTGCTCACAGATCGTATCCCACGTAGAAATGTGGGGTAGTAAGTGGTGGTAGTACATGCGGATAGCTAAGGAGTCATCAGAACCTGGAATTGTAAGAAGGGATTTTCATACTTACGTGGCATTCACACCGGACAAGTCCTGTAACGGGTGATAAGGGTGGGGTCGAGTGTCATCATTGCAAGAACTGGTTTTTGGTTTGAAGGTTGTAAGATGGCATCCTGATTAGAACTTCAACACTAACCATGGCGTTCGAGTCATCATGCAGAATGCGTAGCCTGAGTAACCTGAGGTATGCAATAGAGGGGATGGTCAGTGAGAATTCCCCAGCTGGGGAACAATGCGATATCAAAGACACATGAAAGAATGTGCACCCGTTCGACAGAGGGACAAGAGACGGCTATGCACTTGCTGAGGCCCGGATATTTATAAGACACCGCTGAGAAATAATAGCCACCCGCAAATCTGACTCGATAAATTACTTGAGGCAGGATTATCTCATCGTTGTTCATCCCCGCTGCTTGGCACGGAAGCACTCCGAAATAACACGTGTGCACATACTTGTTACAGCCGGATGACAGAAGGGCGGGGATAAAAGCGAGTTGATTGCAGGGGTGGGAGCCGCATCATGATCCTGCCAACGTTACGAGAAGGGAGGGCCAAGTTGGCAGATAGGCGCTGCTCAACATATCCCGAAAGACTCATAGTACATAGTTATCGTTCTATACTTTCCCCTGTGTCACTGGTGTGACCAATGAGCAGACACAGGGCCGGCACAGGAGGTGCCTGTGAGAAAAGCCATACCATATCACTAATGAGTGGCCAAACTGTCAAGACAATGAAGGCCATAGAACTTTCTGCGGAACCTAAAATCTTAAATTAGGCAGGTTCGAGGAACGTCAGTGACGAAGCCTCCGAACGCGTCGGAAATACCTTGAACTTGAAAACGACACTGAGGACTTGGAGTTCTCTGCTACAATTGTGGTGAGTCTCTTTACCACGATGTTCCTCCTTGTACTCGACAGTGTGTTTAAATCGGCAGGGCTCTTTGATTGATTCTGCAGGTATCACCTGCGAACACGAGATGTAGTAATCCAAGTGAAGCAACTGACTCGCTTCATCGAACTAGCAATAGCTTACCGTGACTGTACTGGAGCAACCGTGCTTTGAGTTTCTCGTATCAAGTTGGTGGGAGCGAAAACTAGTACAGAATTGATCGTTACTCACAGTCGGAGATGGTGTCCCAGAGTCTAAGTGCTTGCAAATTTCAGGATATCGACATCGGTCTGCGTCGCTCCGACGCGAGTTTGTTCGGTTCTTTGACACGGCGTTTCATTGAACTTTTTGCAGTCTTGCAAGCTTTTGGGTGATGATGATACATATAGTACACGGGGATTCGCCAGGGAGATCCCACGTCTCGACTGATCAATCCGGAACCCCCGGATTCCAGCCTCCTCCGACTTGAAGTAGAAGCGTTCAGTGATTGCTTCGAATTCCCCGAATAAAATTATGGTCAAGTCCAACTATTATAGGGTCTATCAAAACCGAGACAACAACTTGAAATCTCAGCTTCAGCACTTCAACATGCCTCAGATTCGAGTTGATTGGTAATCTTCACAAGTGATGATTCATGGTTACTACCCTCGGCGACATGAGGCAGGGCAAGGGCCCAAATTCACTGCAAACCCAAACCCGACACACTTGCTTTCAATCCTCAAAGTCTTGATCAATTGTTTTTGTGCTGTCGTCCCGCGAAGTCCTAACTACTGTTAAACGGGATTGTCGGTATATTATTCCTGTAAGTGAAAACCTAACATTCATCGGCACTCCGGGATATCAACGGGTCGTTGAAGGAGCAGAACGCTTTCAAGTTCCTAACACAAGTTTTCCATGTGCAAACCGGATCCGGAGTAAGCACGACTTCGAAGTAATGATCTTCAACCGACATCAGGGCTTACAGACGAGTGTACAAAGTCGCATTATTTGGTGTCACTGGTTGCGGGAAGAGCTCCATCATCAACCTTCTTGCCGACAAGCCAGTGGCGAACGTGTCTACAGGGGTGGAAGCTTGTACCACGCGAGCCCGATGGTATCCAATCTCAATTGGAGACAAAAAGTTCCGATTGTGGGATACGATGGGCTTCAACCAAGCCGAAGTAAAAGGCGTCAATCCCCTTTCCCCCTACGAGCAGGCGCATACTCTTTTACAGAACTTAGAGGACGGCGTCGACCTTGTCGTGCTTTGCGCTCGTAAAGATGGAATCACCGCCTCGCTTCGCAATATTTATTGGCTTCTGGACAGCTTTTTCTTTGGCGGTCGGGCACAAATAGCCCTCGTCTTCACCCACTTTGATACGCCTCCCAACGACTGGTGGGACCGGAACAAGCACACCATCGCTCAGAGATGTAACATCCCAGTCCAATTTGTCCCCCACGCATGCATCACCACGGTCCAAGATGGACCCCCACAACCCGCTTCTCTCTATGATCAATCCAAGCTGGCCTTGGAAGCAATATTAGAAGAATATGCCACCCCCTCGACTCCAACCGCGCTACATCTCGATCTATCATCAGATAGCGCCCTCGCGACAGCTGCAGAAAGCTTGAAAACTTACTGCCAGCTGAACATCTCCTATGCCATAACATTGAGCCAAAAGTTCAGATCGCCAAAACGACCCTTTCAGGCAGTCTTCTTTGGAGAATCGGGTGTTGGAAAGAGTTCAACCATCAATCTCATCGTTGGCAAAAAGGTCGCAGACGTTTCTAATGGTGTCGGCGGCTGCACGCTGGATTCCCGTTGCCACGAGATCAATACAGGACTGCACCAGTTTGTCGTCTGGGACACGGTAGGTTTCAACGAGCCGCATATTGAGCACAGCGTGTGCGGAAAGGCCATAGAAAACGCTGTCCGTCTGGTTCGAGACCTGCACAGACGAGGCGGAGTTGACCTACTTGTGTTTTGCAAAAAAGGCGGCCGGGTCACAGGGTCGGAAGTGAATAACTTTAGGCTCTTTTACGAATTCCTCTGCCCAGGCCAAGTTCCGGTTGCATTTGTCGTCACCCAGCTCGAACATGAGATCCCGATGGAGGGGTGGTGGGAGAAGCACGGAGAGAACCTCGTAAAAGCGTTTCATCTCAAGATGAGTGCGGTCGCTGGCCATGCGTGCATCACGTCGCTCGCCTCGGCTAATCCGGACGCCGCACTCCTTGAAAAACTGTCGCTATCCAGGCAAACGGTCCAATCCATGCTTGAGGATACCATCTCTTATGGAAGCGCCTTTAGCTGGGACGAGGCAACCTGGGTAATGCAGTTCTTGAGAATACTCGTAGGAATGGTGAGAGTTGGAAACCCACCGAGGAGGGAAAAGATCACCATCAAAAACCTCATGGACCGCTGTGGCTTGTCCAAGGAACAAGCCGATGAATTGGTCAAGCTACTTTATACCCGGGGTTAGTCTCGTTCTGAGACCGTAGGTTCAGATTGGTATACAGCTATGTGATGTAGTACTATGTTATATTGTCAATCACTATACATCCCTTTGTATATCCCAAGGCAAATACGAGAACAACTGGGCTGCGCATGACAAGTGTACACTTAGTATTCACGTAAACCATCAGCCATCGTTTCCGATGATGCCCCAGTAACAGCCACTGTATGTTGATCGTACTGATGGTGTTCATCGAGCGATCGGCCAACGATGTCCCTTCGGGAACTTGACCACGACATCACATAGGTAGGAACAGATCTAGGATCGGAAATCACAATCATGATCTTTCTTGAGTTTCATCTGAGTGATTCCAGAGGAAGAAGAGACAAAAAATAGTGGTTGAACTCAGACTGTTACTGGGAGAACAGATCGGCGACTCGGGGCACGCGATCAAGTTGTTCCAAGAGTCCACGTTCGCAAACCCACCAAGCTCAGGCTGAATAACAGTCTCTTCGGATCATTGACTTTGTTGATCATATCCCAAATTTCAAAGGTGACGGACAAAAATGTTCTGACCAAACTGCGTCATGAAATTGGGCATCGGATCAGAGGTGGATAACGTGCCACAAAGAAATAAGGCTCGGCGAGATCTGGGTGCTCGACAATTGAGTCACGGCATGGTCAACACGACAGTTAGCGCTGATCAACCGCATGAAGCACATTCAAGTGGGGCTGGGGGAGCCGAGAATGGCCATGTTCCGTGCGACGTATGCCACTGGATCCGAGTCTAGTCGCCGTGATACGGAGCCCGCGGAGCAACTTGATTGCTCAATCACAGTGCGTTCGAGAAGCTGGGACGACAAGGAACGTAAGAGGCAGCCAGGCAAGGAAACGGCGGATCTGGGCATCAGCGACGAGACCGGGCTTCGGAAACTAGCGACTTCAATGAAGCATAACAGATGTATCTAAGGTACCGATGTCAGGCTTCAATATTTTCAATCTTCTGAAGGGGCGAGGGATGCTGAGAATGGGGATGACACGTTTGCCAGGGAAGCGTTCCCGCTCTTCGCCGTACGAATTAAACGACATATTGGATATGAATGACCTCAAGGATGCCGCATGTCGTGGGCGTGTGGGCAAAACCTTGGAGTTGCTGGCCAGCTTCCGGGCCCCAGTAGTATAGAAACGGAATGTCGATAACGTTAAATCACCCAGCCTACCAACTTGCAACGCGCCGGAGTGGTTAGGAACTCGTAAATAAGTGAAACAGTTAACGCCGTTCCCACCATGTTTGATCTGCCCAAAAATAGACAGGGGAGTCTGAAAAATCAGCGCACTATAAGAACTCAGCCAAACCTTGATTTTACATTCCGCATCGTTCTTTCTCCCCCCAACACTCTCCTATCATGGCTGCAAAATTATATGTTGGGTGAGCCAGTCATCGATCGATTATCGAGTTCGATCGCATTCCACTCACATTTCGCATCCAGTAACCTAAGTTGGGGTACGACAGACGATACCCTTAGAGAGGTCGGTGTTCGTCGTCCCGGATGTGCCTCTCGTAGCTCAATCACATCCATCTTTGTTTCTCCCCCAACCACAAAATAAATATATAGGCGTTTTCACAGTACGGCGATGTTCAAGATGTGCGCGATCTTGTCACGGAATCTCACCATCATTGCACGACGATGGGCCGAGAGTTCCTTTTTGCTATTGTCTTGCTAAACACATCTTCATGCATGTCCTCAATGATCACATCCATCGTGCTGATTACGTGATGATGTCCGCTCAAACAGTCCATCGTGATGAAAGATCGGGAAACCGGTCGCTCTCGTGGCTTTGGCTTCGTCACTTTGGCCAATGAAACCCAAGCAAACGATGCAATCTCTGGGCTGCACGAGCAGGAATTTGATGGTAGACGTATCAGGGTTAATATGGCGAATGCCAGGCCTTCTGGGGGTGGAGGTGGTGGCAGTTATGGGGGTGGCGGCGGAGGCTACCGTAGTGGCGGTGGAGGTGGCGGTTACGGCGGCGGCGGTTACGGTGGTGGTGGTGGCGGTGGTTGGTGATCCACCTGAACAATGCTGAAGCTGAAGCTTTGAAGCCTTTTCTTCCTGATAGTAAAATGCATGCATGACAGTCTCAACTTCTGTACGTTACACCCAGTATTCTTGGTGCTTTGGAGGGCGGGTATGTCTGTAGCTGCGGAGTTCCTGTATCATTTCTGCGGTTGTCGGCGGGCGATGAATCGATGAGTTTGTCCTGTGCACAACTTATGTTTGGCAGCGAAAGACTAACATCAGATTCTCATTCTGTGAACTTGTTGCCGTTGTTCAGATGTGGCTGTGCCTCTCCCGACCGATCAGGATCATCTGCAAATTGGCAACCCAGTCCGTACTTCACTTTAGTTTACATATACTAGCAAGCCGAACGAGAGAAGACGGTGCATATAGTTCGTATGTTCGTATAATCACTACATTCAGCTGTCAACTGGCGGCGAACTCTCAAAAGACTGATTATCACGTAGCCAATCGCCGATGTTCAATCCGCAAGCCAATCCACACCTGGGAGTCGCAACGAGTAGTAGTTTTAATGACACACGAAGAAGTACAAGGGAAAAGAAAGGAGAATACCAAGAAAACAAGGTGGGATCGCGTGAAGGCGATTCATTTTACATGTACAATCTGCATGAGCATAACGCTATGTCATGGATGGACGAGGCATGGGGAAATGGAGCAAGGAATGATGACAAGGAAGGACTGGGTACATTGAGGAGAGTAGAAAAATCAACCGTTGCCAGCTGCAAGTATTGAGTAATCAGTACATGCGGGTCAAACTCGAAATTCTACTTACAGATTAGTAGCCGTATCCCCCTCCACTCTGTTGCTGATAACCGCCGTATCCACCTCCGGGGTAACCTTGTTGGCCGCTGGGGTAACCGAAGGAGCCACCTGGCGAAGCGTCAACATCCAACGACCTTGCATAGATGCATCAACAAGTGCGGACCTTGGCTACCAAAGCCCCCACCATATCCCGGTGCAGCACCATAAGCCTGGCCGCCAGCATACCCACCACCTAGTTCCGAAGTAAGTTATACGAATGTCGCTGAAGCGGCAGACGAGCTCACTACCATAAGCGGCAAAGCCACCGGGGGCCCCACCAAAGCTTCCACTTGAAGCGGGCCCACCACCACCAGTACGGGCATTGGCTAAGTTTACTTTGACCCTCCTGCCATCGAGCTCCTGCTCATTGAGGGCGCTTATCGCAGCGCTGGCTTCATCCGGGGAGCCATAAGTAACAAACCCAAACCCGCGTGAACGACCGGTGTCACGGTCGCGCATGACAATACTCTGGATCGGACAGATATGGTGGTCACGAATGTCGACATGTCACGACAGATAAGCTTTCTGACGATGAGATAGAAAACGACGCGCACATCGAGCACTTGGCCAAATGGTGAAAATGCCTAAATTTGCACATTTTGGACGGGAAATGCGGGAGCAACAGCCAGCAAGCAAAGGGAGCCCATATGCGAAAGTAAAGAGACGTAAGAAACATTCTTTCAGAGACAAACAAGACAACATAGCAAAGGGCCGTTTCTGATCCCTGCTACAGTCAACACTGACTTGTCGTAAAGCGTCATCGGTTGTATTCCAACTCAAATTTCTACAGACACGAGGGCGGGAACAAAGCCAATAAATCAGTTTCGCTTCCCTCCGCCGGAGACAGGAGAAGCTCGAGTTAAATGTGCTCAATGCGAAGGCAGACTGACCCAACATAGATTTTGGACGACATGATGCGATCGAGACGAAAAGGCGATTGCAGACCACTGATAATACACTAGATTTGGCTTTGAATTGTCGTACAAGAGAGGGAACGTAACCAAGACACGAAACACAGAACGTAAAGGGACGTGGATGTGCGAGGGAGGATAGAATGAAATGGGGTTTCGAAGATGCCCCTCTTTATAATTCATTCCCCTCCAAGTTGAAACTCCGGTATGAACTTTAAATACTTTGGCTAGATCTCCCTCGACTTGCCTTTTCAAGCAAATCGACGATCGATGAGTCCCCCACGGGGAAATAGCCCGTGGCATGGGATATGAATATTCGTGGATCTAAGCTCGCCGTAGAAAATGCAGAGATTTGGCAGACCCGTCCAACGAGTCAGTGTCCCGTCCTTCCAGTGCGTCGCATTTGGTGTCCGGATGATCCCCGTTATCAATTTCAAATCGCCCAACTTGGACGGTCGAGAACTTTCGACAAACACCGCACCGTTACAGGTTTCCCATTTCAGATAGAGTTTGGACTCTCCCTCATTCCCGTCCCAGCAAAGAAAACGACAAAACGTGTCGATTGAGGTCATCAGAAGACGTGCGTGGTCGTTACTTAACTACTATCCAGTATGCGTAAAATGACTATAAAACTACTCGCTGCTAACAGACTTCCACAGGGTAAAAGGAGACAGATTGTTAGAAATATGCTGGGATGAGGAATGGAACAGAATAAGATCCACGATACCACGGTTTCGATGTGAGATAGAACAAAATCAGCTGGTAGTGAGCAGGGGTGAAAAAGTAAGCTGGATCAACATGGGATGAAACAAGGAGAAATGAAAAGATACGAAATGAAAAAAGAGAAAACATCTGTCTTCAAGCCCCTCCGGAGTTTGGACCTTGCGGTTCGTTATCTGTTGCAGGCGGTGTCGCGACTGTACCACTGTCTCCCCATTTCGCGCCGACCACCTCCATGAAGCTCTTTCGCTTTCGCTTCTTTTCCTCGCGTTCCCTGTCCTTCTCGGTTCGTTCCGCGCTTATTTCTCCCGAATTTCGTGCGCTTTCAGGTGCGCTTGAGGCACCGCCAGCAACGTCAATGCTTTCCCTCGCGCCGATTTCCCCATTGCTCTTGTCTGAAGATTTCATGCTTGTGTCCCGCCTCAGCACACCGGCAATGCCAGCGATACCCGGAATCCCTTGTATTCCTACCCCCTTCTTAGGTGTCGAAAGAGATATTCTCCTCGCCAACCGTTGGAAGTTCTGCGACGAGATCCGTTTCCTCTTGCCTTCCGTTTCGGGAGGTGGAGGAGAAGCGCCAGTGGGATCCGGGGTGGACACTCGTGGGGGCGTAATGGGTGTATCAAATGTAATGGTTGTCGGGAGACGAACATGAGCCTGTGAACCACTTTCAATGGATCGTGAATCATCCGTCTTGGGGAACATGATGGGTGCTGGTGTCGGGGATACTGAGAATGCGATTGGTTCTGGCTCGTCTCGTGCAGAAGGGAAAGAGACCGCAAGGGCGAAATCCTTCGTTGGTACAGACGGAGCGACGCTGTCTGCTCTGGTGCTGACAGTGGGCTTGATTGATGGCGCACGAATCGAGGCTCCCGGGGCACGGATAGAAGCAGTTACAGCACGCGGCGAGTCTGCAGGAGGCGCTTCATCAATCTGACCATCGACAGATTGAGCGTTGGCAATCGAAACGTCATATCCTTCCGCAACACCGGATGCAGTTGCAGAGGAAGAACCAGGAACGGGAGCACTAGCGCGAACATGGTTAGCCCACAGCGACGCGAACAAACCACCTGCTTGGACGAGTTCTTTGAATGGCCCAGTTTCGACGAGTTGACCATCCTTGAGGACCAGAATGCTGCCAAGATCGATAAGCCTCGTGGTCTATGATCGATATCCTTATTAACTCACTGATCTACACCATCGAGACCGTCCAGCCCACCCGTACCAACTTCCCAAACCACAGTCCTATCACCGGTAAATGAACGGTCCAAACATCCCTCAATGAGGACAACCTTAGCATCCTTCTCAAAGGCACGAGAGACGGCCTTCGCGCGATCCTCGGGGGAGATGTTAGGGACAACAGCGACGAAGGAACGGAGTGAGGTGACAGATAGGGAATGGATGGGGATACCATTGAGATAGATGGCCCCTGAATCAACGTCATACAAGCGGTAAAGCGCCTTCAAAATACTTGACGTGGTAGAACCCGAAGCACTGATGATGGCAGTAACAGAATGTGCCGGAAGAACAAATGAAACACCATTGAGGGTAGGAAGTGGCTCCTGCGTCTCAGTATAGGGATAGGTGAGAGACACATTATCTGATGTTCACGTATTAGAGGGACTTAATCCTCGGAAAGTACGAATACGCACCAAATTTAACTTCGGCACCACCAATTCCGTCGATGGCCTCTTTGCCATGAACCACCCCAGCGGGTTTGTCGAGTACCTTGAAGATAGATCTCGCGTCGTTCGTAGCGGCCCGTAATGAAGGAGTTGAGGGAAGAGGTAGGAACAGGACACTCCAATACCACACCCAAGCAACCCAAGAGCCTGCACTCCATAAACCCTCTGTGACACCTTTGCCGATGTACAGACTACCAAGCAAAAGAGCAGCAGAAGCAAGGAGGGTTTGAACAAACGCCAATGCAGGAGTCATTGCACGGCAAGCAGAAAGAATTGAGGGGCGGAAAGTAAGGCAAATGACATATCCTATACGATGCCATAAGATTATCGCCATGTTAACAAGGGTCATAGACATACCATATATTCCCAAGGCAATCAAAACAGCGAGACCAAATTCCCAACCAAAGAGGACTCCGAGCACAACCGCACCAATCAGGGCATCGTCAATTACAGCGGCAACGACCGACACCGCATGGAGAACCTTTGTTATTGCGCCGCTCGTGGTAGCATGCAGGTCCTCAGGAACCTTGGCTTCGCTAGAACCTAGGGCGAGACCGAGTACGTGATCGACGTAATGAGAGAAGAGAGCATTATCCGCAGCAGCTCCAAGGCGAGAAACGAGAACCTTGGAAACGTTCGGGATACCACCGCTGGAAATCAGGAAATACAACAACACAAAGACGAAGATGTATGTATACGGAGATGTGCCAAGGGGAGCTGGAATTGGACCGGTTGATGATGCCAGGAATGCATTGACAACAGCGCCAAGGCAAAGCGGGACAAGAGGGGTGATGATTCGGATCAAAACATGAAGCAATGTGATAAGCCACTGACGAAACGGACCGTCATCCATCCGATCAGGATTGATAAGACCATTGAAACTCACGATGACACCCCTTTCGGGAAGCACATAAGGTCCCACTCGCCATACCGTGGCTAAGGATGACTGCAACTAAACCAAGCAAGCAGTTTGATAAATCTGGGGAAATGCAAGAAGATGAGCTTACCTCTGGGCGAATCACGACGACCCTCGGCCCGGGTTGTTCGTGCACAAAAGTACCATACTTGCTATTTTCACCCCCAACAGCCGTTTCATTGCTCTCCTCCTGAAGAAGCACATTCGATTGGCCAACGAGGGGCGCACTTTCAGTCTCTGCAGTCTCAGGTTGCGGGTCTACAGGAAGATAGACGACGCGAGGAGAAAAGAGAACGAAAAAGAGGGGAAGAAGAAAGATGACACGGAAGAGAGGAGTGAAGAAGTGGATTGTCTCTGGGATGCACGTTGAGAGTTTGGTACTGTCGCATATATGGCTTGGGTCTGAGAGAATGACAGATAAGATCAAATCAGTGGAACTCGCAAATGTATGTTTGTACTGACCACGTGTTTTGACTGAGAGGGCAAGAAGGACCACCTGGGCGATGTCAAAGGCCAACGCAATAAAGATGGAGGCTTTGACGCGCTTGCGAGACCAGATCTCGATGTTATTCACGTCCTTGTAGGCACCAAGGGCGGCGAGGGTAACATAAGCGACGAGACCAAGGAGAGCTGCGAGTTCAACTCCGGTTCCAGGTCTCCAGACGCCATTGAAGACAGCATAAGCAACATAGGCAAGCCCATCAACAAGGAAAGAGAGAGCAACAAGGGAGAGGAGAGTAAGGATAAGAGGTTTTCTCGGGACCCGGGACTGGACGACGACTGGGGTGATCGGGGAAGGAGACGGGGGCGAAAGAGGTTTAGAGGGAAAAAGGGAAAGGGTCGAAAGTAAGACGGCAGCGGGAGAGGCGACCCGGAGGGCAAAAAGAGCGGATGCCAGTAGAGAAGCACCCGCAGCAGGGAGAGAAGAGGCTGCGATGCTGAGTAGAAGAGCGCGACGCGTCGTCATCGCAAATGAAGACGACGGTGGGGCTGTGAATAAAAGGGTGATCGTGGATGTCGTAGAGATCGTCGTCGTCGTCGTCGCAGTCGGGGAGGAGAACAGAGAGAGACTGAGATGGCCTTGTCAGAAAGGCGTGCGAAACTGAGATGGCAGCGTGCTTGCCTTTTGAGCTTGATACGTGGCTGTGCAAATTAGTGAAGTCAAATATTGGTCAAAAGTACTCAGTGGCGACCGACGCGAACAATGTCGACGTAACTCGATATCGGCGTGTTTTTTCGTTCTCAAGCACGGCAAACACATGTACTCTATGCTAGGACGAGCCTCATGTTTACCATCACTGTCCAGGAGTCGGATCACGCAGCGAATGGGGAAAATCATAGTAGCACGTGTACTCTGCATGTTTTCCTCTTTCTCTCCCCTCTCCTCCCGGTCTTCCCTCGGCAACCACAGCCAGTGTCGGCATCTCCTCTCAGCGCTTCCTCATGTCCGCCCGAGCTCTCGCACGTTCCGCTTCTTGTGCGTATCCTGCGCTAACCCGCCTCGACTCCTTACCCGACCGCCGCGTCACGCATTCCTGGCAGCCCCTCGCTACGTAGTACGCACTTATCTCAGTTCACCTGTACTTATCATGATAACAGTTGGCCGCATCTTGACATTTAAGTTATTCGGCGGCCATCATGTTCCCAGGACCACAATTCTTTGACCAAATCCAGCACCGCCATCATCCTCTCTAACACGGAAAGAATAGCTCCAAAATCGAGGAATCTACTCACGGTATACCATTGCTTCCAATAGATCTTGCAAGTGGTTCTGCCGACAATCAAAAGTAATGCCTTCTGCTCATTCGCGTTCGGCCGATCCCCTATTTGAGCCACAAGAATGGCACCATTTTTTCGTAATTGATAATTGCCCATCGGTCCACTATTAGTGTAGGCTTTCTGTTACTTACTTGAATGCGGCTCTCTTCATGCTGATATAGAGTTCACATGACCCCGCCCCTGAAACATTCAATTGACGTCTGTGACGTCTCATGACTCTCATCAAATATGTAAGATCTCAAATAGGTTCCGCTGTGTCGCTAAGTACCAAATCCGCGACAAACGTGGGTGCCGAGCAAACCTTATCGCTTGGCGCTAAAACTTCCGTGACCTCACCGCAACCACTGACCACCGACCGATTCCCCGAGAATCGAGATCCTACTCTTGAAAATCCTTTGCAGCAGCTGGTGATGGGCCGCATCTCGTGGCACTCCACTATGGAACAAGTATGCATTCTTCCGATAACATGGATGGATCAACCGTACCTTGGAACCACCATCACTGCCATCAAAACGAAATCAGCAACATGCAAATGCGTGTGCTTATTGCCTGATGGCAAATGGCTCGCGCCTGACACATTGCACGAGTTATCCTGTGATGCTGTAGGGACAGTTAACCTTCCCTGAAACCAACTTCATGTCCATGGGACCCCTCAGACCCTGCTTGGTGCTGTCGACACCGCATTCCTCGCTGCTCAATTAAAACCTTCTGGCCGACAACCAACCGCAATCAACTCACTACCCATTAGGTCTCTCACGAATACAGAACCCATCAATCTGCCCATGCCCTCGTCTGATGGTGAGTACTCCCGTTCAAACCGGACATATTAGTTCGTTGACTACATACGTCGACGACAGAAGCTCTCAACATAGTTCTCTTCGGGGAAACGGGCGTCGGGAAAAGCTCCGTCATCAACCTTCTCGCTGGAGAAGTTGTCGCCAAGGTTTCCCCCGATATCAAAGATCGCACTTTGCAATCCACAAAGTACACCCTCCCCCTCGAGGGTGGCGCTCAAGTCAGAATCTGGGATACCGTTGGCCTGGAGGAACCCACGATGGGGGTCAGCGGATACCTAAGCGCCATAGAAAAGGCTCATTCGCTCATTCGCGAGTTGGGTGACGCAGGAGGCGTCGACCTTTTGCTCTTCTGCATGCGAGGTTGCAGGATCACAGCAACGACCCAAGGCAATTACCGACTCTTCCACGAGGTCCTGTGTAATAGGGAGGTCCCCATTGCTTTGGTCGTCACTCACTTGGAACGTGAGACGAAAATGGAGGACTGGTGGGTGAGGAACGAAGGATATATCAGGACGTATGGTATCCACAGCGTTGGGCACGCGTGCATTACCGGGGTTGAGGAAGATGACAAGTATGAACAATCAAGAGATACGTTGCGCGACCTTCTCTTCTCGCAGTTGGATACTAGACCAAGGTTCGCGATGCAGCCAGAATCATGGCTTGCAAAGCTATTAGCAGGTCTAGGAAGCTTTCTGAAGAATAAGAACCCCCCGAGAGAAAGGATGATCCGTACGTTAGTCAAGCGTTGTAACATGGACGGGGAAACAGCAAGACGTCTATCTACCTTACTTACATGCTAGTGATTGATACGAATTAAATATGGGGAGTATTGTGATGCATCGTCTGTTAATACATGTCCGAGTCATGCAGCATGTATATCTTACTGGTCTCAAAATCTATCAATTATCACGCTATGAGAGGTTGTTTGGGAATTTGGTACTGCCTCTAAGTTCCGAGCTCATTATTCATTTTCACTTTTCCCACGGACGGTTCAAGCTCGATACTAGGGTCCACGTCCGTGTGGACTCACAGTGTGGAGAGCTAATTGCACTTTTTCCTTCAACACTATTTGTATGTTACAAGGTGTGCTTGATGACGCATTCAGTGAGGCTGTGATTCGCCTCTTCGACCCTGTTGCTGACCGCAATGCGTCAAGGAACAGGAACAAATAGTCCCAGTACCTTGTCTTCCTGACAAGCGCCACATATCGTACTATGATACGACATTTGATGTTACATAGTGCCTTGACATTTGAATTGTTTGACACCAATTTGACGACTCCTTATCATGATCTCACACTTTGTAACCCTTGACTTGAACGATTCACATACATATAGTGTCACAGGCCGCAACACTGAAGGGCTGCGGGCCTGCTTTGAATGCCGATGCACTGGCAGAAAGTCTTCGGTGGGTAACTTGAACGACCTTCTAATAGTAGGTGTTTGTCACATAGCACATATCCGCATCCTCGGAGCGAACTTTGACGAGAAGCTCCCGCTTATCTTCTCGAGCAAACCGTGTAGGCCATCACAAGCATCCGAGTCGCAGACGCGGAGACGTTTCTTGTGTGCGATCGGAGTCTCCTTTGTGGCGTCGTTCGGGAGGTAGCAGACCTGTTTCCAACCGTATGTTTTTCTTATTATTTACGAATATGCTCATTTAGGGTTTGCCTCCTTGGCCACAGACTGGATTTGACTGTATGCTAGCGGATTTCAACCGGCTCGGGGGGTTCTCCATCAAGATTCGACATATATATATTGCAGATATGATCAACGTCTTGTGTCCCGGATCTGTGGGAAGTTGAAGTTGCCCCAGCAACGCAAATCGACATGGATCATCGGGTACGTTTATTCGTAGATGCGATTAGATTCAAGTGAAATCTGGGCCGCGGCGACATCGTCTCCTGTTTGGAAACATGTCTCAATGGAGAATTTTTTACAGGTGGGGTTTGAGTAAAAGCTCCACTCCCTCTACTAGTAGGCTATCGCACTTGCCAATCAAGTTGGCCAGGGATGGTTCACCTTTTCTATTGTTTGTTCAAACTTTGAAGTTTGGAGTGAGCCCATTTCCTCTACGAGTCATCCATGATGATGACAATAATAATAAAGTGCGACGTTCACGTCAAGCACTGAGATAGACGCAGATACATCGGAGGGAAGACTTACTGCACAGCCAAGCCGCATGGAGGACGTGCACAGATCAATCTGTATTTCCGTCATGAGCGTGCCATCATTGAACACGTGTATTGCTGCGCAGGTGTACAGCCCCTCAGTGAATCTACTGACGTTACTTGGTCATGGTGCCGGTGGTAGCTCAGCGATGCAGCCTGCAGGGAACCTCAGTCGATTGATGGACATCCTCCGTACCAGGTGATACATGGGGGAAATACATATTTGCATGGACAACTAGAAAACTCTAAGTAGCTAGTACTCGCGAAACCGACTACACTAGTAATCCCATAGTCCAGCCGCGTGAACCTAAGGCCCACCTTCCAGCTTGCCAGCGAGCTCCTCTGCTATCTTCTGATCCAATCTGCAACGCTTCGTCAAGACTTTGACGATGTCCTTCCGCTTCGACTCCCTCTTCAAAGGAGCAAACAGTCCAAAGAGGCGCAAAAACTCAATCAACCAGCTCTCTGCCGGCATGTTGAATCTCCCGTTACCATTGTGTCCTTCCAATAACTTGCTGATGTTTTGCCGCGATTCAGGGTATTTGCTGTGCGTCGGTAGCCCGGTCACGCAGGCATGGCCCGCCGCTTTGATACCGTATCTTTCCAGACTCTCCGCATTTCTATCCCACCATCCTTCCATGCTGGTTTCCCGTTCAAGGTGGGTGATGACGAGCGCGATCGGGACTTTGGACCTGCAAAGTACCTCGTAGAACAACCGATAGTTGCTCTGCGTCGTCGCCGTAACACGGTTTCCGCGGATGCAGAACAGAAGGAGATCCACACCACCTTGGCTGTTGAGGTGGTGAATGAGCTCGCAGGCCTGCTCAATCGCAGGGAGGTACCCGTTGACACCCATCTCGGGCTCCTCGAGGCCGACGGTGTCCCAGATGTGATAGCCGCGACCGCCGACATTGAAGGTGTATGGTTTGAAGGACATGGTGCAGCCCTGGACGTCTGGAGAGGTCTGTGCGATTGGGCGCCCAGAAATCAGGTTGATCACTGAGCTCTTGCCAACGCCGGTCTCTCCGAACAGAATAATGTTCAACGACGAGCCCATTAGTAAAATCTATCGGATGTTCAGATCAGGGCTCATCGACTGGCTGGCCAACACACTCACCGTTGAGGGTCAAAGGGTTAGAAGACTAGTAAACGTCAATCGTGCGTCGCAACTGAGGGGGATTGACTACTACAAAGGAAGTGGCGGGATAATGAAACGAGGTGGGGGCGGATAAGTCGGCGATAGGTTGAGCGAGGGAGAGCGAAGACGAGTGGCTGGAATGGCAGTATTTGTGTTTTGGGGGTCGAGCCGCAAGCGATGGGCGCTGAATGCCTCGACTGGCCCAGGTGATTATCCTCGGTGATTAATCGCGTGGCTGGCTGAGTGGGGGTCGACACGAGGACTGATGTGCAGTGCGTGGCAAGCTTCGGGGTTGGGGCGTGTTCAAGTTCCTATCATGGATGTGGAGTTGGTGTACTATCTAACCGCAGTGCATTCATTGAAGCCGTGAAGATATCTTCCGCAATCCTTTTGAAGGAATGGAAGACAAACTTGCTCCGAAATTCTTTTAGTAGTAGCTGAGGTTTCTGGACACCTGACCAAGTGACACAATCAATGTATACGTACACGTTGCAACGTTGACTTTTGAATATGTAACAGTCAATCGTAACGTTATTGCCGCGGCACCGTGACTGTCCATGCGACATGGACCCTTACTGTGAGGTGCATAGCCTGCGCTCTGCACGCGGTGAAACAGCAGATATCAACGTTGTGCATCAACCTTTCAACACAAAACGTTAGTAGAAGGATATGTATTGTACCGAAGTTCTGTCTACTTCATGTTCACTGACTCGTTCTCGCGGCGCCGACTCATCGAACAAATTGTTGTCGACCTTTCCGACGCAGATCTCGGCACTGGGAGTACGTACGTCTGAACTCGACATTGCATGGTGATCACTACGTCAGTTAGGTTACTTGTGAATAAGAGAGGGGAACAGCAAGAGGGATCTCCGTAATCGAGTCGTGAACTATCTTGCATAAAAATAACACGCGTTCATGTGACAGAAAACATACCCGGAAGAATCATATGTGACCCCCACCGTTCAATTGCTTCAAAGATCCTATCCGATTGAGAAGCTCTCGAGCGATCTGCTCTTCTAACCCGCACTGAGCCATCAAGGTGCTCGCTGGCGAGGGTGCTCTAGAACGTAAGCGGAAAGTGACGGAACCGACCACACGTCCCATCGAAGAACGTAATGAACTCATCCTGTTCTTCCGCCGATTGGTGCATGTGATGAAGAACGATAAAAGTGACTCTCTCAACTCTCCTTCCGCATCCGAGTTGAAATCCCTTTTCTCGCATCCGAGGCCAATGTACCCTGAATAGTCAATGCCATACTTGCGAATCGTCGGTCCGTTCTTGCTCCACCATTGATCCACATTCTGGCCTTGCTCGAGTTTCGTGATCGTGAGGGCAGACGGGATCTGACCTCCGCAGATAATCTTGGAAAACAAACGATAATTTCTCCGGAGCGCTGTCGTCGGCTTTGATTTGTCAATACAGAACAGGAGTAGGGCGGGATCGTGTCCATTGTCGAGGCCGTGTATCACGTGTTGGATAGAATCGATCGGACTGACAAAGGCTTGAACGCCCATCTGAGGATCAACAAGACCAGGGGTGTCGTATATATGGAAGGTTACGCCTTTCTCTTCAAAGGTATACTTGGTAGCAGTCTTAGTACACCCTATGGTGTCCGGGGATACCCCAGCAACGTTTTTCCCCGCGACCACATTGATGAGTGAACTTTTGCCTACGCCGATCTCTCCCAACAGTACGACGTTGATGACCTTACAACTGGCGGATGTATGCGAGGAAGGTTTTCCGCCTAATAAGACGAGGAGAGACTGGAATGAGTTTCCTGCGGATCGTAGTTTGTAGAGAGCCGTACGTTGAAAGTCCGAGTCCGTTTCGGCCTTGGGGGAGTCAGCACAATTCTGGAGAATAAGTGCGTGTAAAGTCTGGCAGGCTCTGTGAGATGTCGTCTCGGGTAGATGTTTGGACATGTGTCATCATAGGGATAAATGCGTGATCATCAAAGCGGAGCCCTTGCTCGGTCAATGCGTCTTCATTGTTGGTCCACC
Source organism: Chiua virens (assembly GCA_019787685.1). Classification (NCBI taxonomy): domain Eukaryota; kingdom Fungi; phylum Basidiomycota; class Agaricomycetes; order Boletales; family Boletaceae; genus Chiua; species Chiua virens. Next base: position 863,709 of record JAHNUO010000003.1, read on the forward strand.
AAGCTTCTTGCTGAGCCACGACCGACAATCCCGTAATGACGGCAACCGCAGGAATGCGAGAGGAGGACAGAGCTGGATAGGAAGTGATGGTATGGTGCATCTCGTGAATCCACCTAGTAGGATGTGACGCATCCAAGCAATACACGAGCAGGTGAACACCACCATTCTTGCGAAGAGCCATCAATGTGTTTTGAATTCCTTCCCTGAGCGCCACGGGAGAGCTAGATTCGCTTGTGGGCGTGGCGTACAAGATGAACATCTTGTCATTGAGCGTAACGCTACGCACGTCATCTCCAAGTGCATGGTGACTGGTGTGGCGAAGGGTTCTGTTCTGTTCTGCTGCACCTGCAGCGAGATCGAGGATAGAACTCTCTCCGATGTGTGTCTCTCCGAGAAAAAGAACGTTCAAAGTGGCCATGCTTGTAGGCTGCGGATACCCTTAGACTTCGGTCCGAATGGAACATATTGTATGAAGAAAGACTGACCTGGGCGTGAAGATCCCGATTCATTGAGTGCGCTTTCGATTCTGGACGGGAGTATGGAGGAGTTGCGAGGTGAGTAGAACTGCCGTCTTCTGACCTAGACATTCTGAATGCTGACAATGCTCGTCTGGGAGTCGACGAGGATAATATAACCTATACTCACCGACTCAACCCGATTCTCGAATGAGAAAGGCTGGACAAGGCTGTCAGCTCTCGTTCCCGTGAAGGTTTCTATATTCCGAACTGAAGGATTGTGTTGCTGTACACCACAAGGATTGAGCTTCCCTTGCGCCAGTTCGTCATTGGGAGGCTCCTCCCACCGTGCACGAGGCAGACACACGTCATCGCTTTCCGGATGCGATCTGACTTTGGGAGCGTCGACCACTGCAGTAGAAAAACGTTCCGAATGCGTTCAGCATCGTTTTGACCGAGATCGTGTTACTGACGCGGACGCATGTCACGATGTCGTATTTCTCGTCATTATTATCAAGCTTCAAGGATAATTTACACGATGACAATTACATACATATATTTTGCGAAGCGGGCGGTCCGCGCGGCCGTCAATATTACCTAGTAGAAACCAATACATGCTCTCAACACCTAGGTGGCGACGATGTCGGGCAGGCAAACAAATTCAACGAGTCGTCCGAAGGCAGTAAGATTCTGGACGACCCTGCGAGTGGGGGTGACACTTTTCTGAAGCTGTCCTTCTTTACCCGTTTGCGCGGTGCACGGGACTCCTGCGAAGAGAGAGATGGAACATACTTTTCGGGTATAACGGATGGCGGTGGCTCTGGTTGCGGACACGGCTTTGAGTGCAGCACGACGCGGTGCTTCTGGGCTTCGGCTAACACAGAAGAGAGTCTCGTCCAATTTGGACGCTTAAGAGAGGGACTACTAGGATAATTCTCCTTTTCCGTCTCGTCTTGACTTTCGAAACCATCTTCCGGGCGGTATTCAGTGTCAGAGAGCTGAGAGGAAGAGGATGTGGGGGAGAACGAGGATGAACGTCGGTAGCAGGTTGAGACGGGTGTACGGGCAGATATCGATGACACCGCCTTGGAGTTGGTGGCATCCCAAATCCGTGAATGAGCATGTCGTAGTGGAGTATGCGGGTGACCCTCGTCAAGCTTCCGTTTCTTATTGACTGGCGTCTGTCGAATCCAGGAATCAACCGCGCACTCCCACTTCCACCCTTTGCTGGTCCTCGGGCCAGGTCCTGCACGTTTTGAATAATTTGACAGCGGGATAACGGGACAACTGTCTCCTCCGAAGCATTGACGTTCCGCTGTATCCACCGCTTCCATGAGCTGTCGTCTATATCTCATAACAAGCACAGAATCGCCCTTCTGTGAGCTCGCTACCGATGTCTCAAAGTGACGAAGTGCGCATGCCCACAAGGAGGCTTCAAGCGTAAAGAGTTCTGCAGAGCAAAGCGCGGATGAATACGATTTCAGCTCCGAGAGGAATGATTCGAAGAAGTCTCCGCAAGTTTGATTTTCTTCGGAACAGGTGAGGTGCACCATTAATTTGTGAAAGGTTTGTGGAATGGGCTTTGAATAATTGAGTATGGCCAGGAGGAGGTTTGGATTCTCGATCGAATTCCGGAATGCGACCAACATGTGGGTCGTAAAGACGACGATTATATCTGGGAGGTCGATAGGAACACCCTGGGGTTTTATCCGAAAACAGTGGAGTTGTGCATCATAACAATGATGGAGTATGTCGATGATAGCGTAGATTCGGGATGGTGTTCGGAGATAGAAAAGGGAGTCGCGTTGACTGAAAAGCAGATCGAACAGGCTGGACATCAACTCGGAAAGCTTGTCTCTGAGCGTCGCAAATTGGGAAGAATATCCTATGACATCTGGCGAAGAACCTAATATTTCCCAGAAGTTCAAAGAAAGCGCACGGATTATAGGTGATATGAGAGTCGATATCGCTGCTTTCGATTGCGTACAATAATCTATTCAAAACCTTGGAAGTCCATAGCATGGTCGCATTAGATGAAGAAGATTGTGACAAGCGACCAAGGACCGCTTGGCAAAATGTGGATGTGGTGAAAAGCAAGGAGCTCGAAGATGCTACGGATGGGTTGTTGCCAGTGGTCCACTTTGTATGAAGGTCGAGCAGATAGTTTATATGAGTTGGATGTGTCACCGGTGGTGGATAGTTCGGATTAGATGGCAGAAGCGCTTGTGCGAGAGTGACATGCAAGAGAAGCGTAGATTCGTGTACCAGGCCGGAAGAGAGGCAATGGTCAAGTAGAATGGTGACAAGGGTGTGATGGTGGGTACAGATGGATAAGATCATGGACAAGGCATGCGACACGATTAGGAACCTAGAAATCGTAAATCAGATCAGTTTAATGTGGTACTCGGGGATGACGCCACGAATACCTGCGATAATGTGGTGGCACGGCCTCATAAACGGAGTCTACGTCAATTGTATCAGTTTCATCGGCTGAAGCTCCACCAGGATCAACTGAAGTGTTATCACAACTTGCAGCGGGCAAGTTTTCGCCAATAACCAAACTGCACATTGCAGCGAGACTAGGTGTGCGTTCACTGGGTGCATGACCATAGGCAACGTATGTCACATTCTTGAATGCATCGCAGACCGCGTAAATCCGTCTTGAGAGTTCAAATTCGTCCGCGGAACATGTTAATTTCTTGTTTCCTGTCGAAGGACAAAACACGGAAAGAGGAGGACGGCTGTGAGGATCCCAGCTGGACGAGTGTTTCGAATGGGTGACATGAGACGCTACCGCCGCCTTTGGAAGCGCAGCCAGAGAGTTGCATTTGTTCCTAAGAGGTCTGAGGAGACGACAGACGCGGGAAGTTGTAAGATGTTCACCACTCTCTGACATATCCGACTCAAGTCAAGTTTGTTGCCTAACACGCGTGATTTTTCCAAGTCACGTGCTATTATACACATACATACTAGTAGTGCTACCACATATCTCCCCTAAATCCTAACGAATGATGACGACTGAATGAAATTGAAAGAAATATCATCGAAGTGAGTAGATTTCAAATTGTCCTCAGGGATCACTGTCGCTCGTCCCACTATCCGTTTCGTCGTGGCCCCATACGGCAAAAGCACGGTAGTGTTGGTGATCGTCCTGCCTCTCGCTCGCTCTGGATTGAGGATGGCCCCTTCTGTCGGAAACACTGTCTGGTATCGTGGGTGTCTGAAGGTCGTCGTCTAAGTCCCTATTTCGAGGGATTCGACTACGACCACTGCAGTACTGCTTGGCCGAGTGGAGGTCGTCTCTGGCACCTCGCTGAGCACGGTCCATAGGTGACAACGAATCATCGGAGGAATCAGAGATAGTGGGGGAAGAAACGTCGGTCGTGAACGTCGAATGGCGATTATGGTTTGGAAGATGACTTGGAATATGCGGTGGTAAGTGAGTAGGACCCGCAAACCGTCCGGGAGTGCCAACACCTGAGCGTAATCCCGATTTTGACCGTGATCTCGATCTCGCTGAGCGAGCCTTCTCGGGTGCGAGGCGGTGTGTGAGGGCAATCTCAAACTCATCCTCCGTTTGTGATCCCACCTCCCGTGCTTTCAAAAGTCCGAGTGCGAATTCCGCCGCGGTCTGCTCGTGTTGTATATGCATGCTGATATGTTGCCTCTTGCTCTGAGCATCGCTCGAGGAATCATCAATGTCGAACTTGTCGTCTTCCTCCGCCATTTCTTCTTCACTTTCTTCCGCCTCTTCTTCAAGGGTTTCAGAGGTAAGTGACCCATCTGCTGTGGCGCCGAAAGCAGCCTTCCGCGCACGGCTCGCCTTCGTCGGTCCTTCCTCCACGACGACGAACGACTTTTGTCTCTGGCGCTCGTTCCACTTCAGGGTACGAGAAATGGAGTGGAACCAGTCAGTGGACTGCTTATCGGCGCATACGGTGGGGAATGGGTATTTTGAGGCAGTGATCTTGATATGGTCGCCCTCTGTCCCCAAGATTCAGAACTGAGTCGTCCAATATCACGTAAAAAGCCAACTTACGCTTGAGTTCTACCCGCCCGCGGCCGTCGAACGAGGCCCATGCGGTGCTACGGGAGTTATATGGAACGCAAATTCTGAGTTCCATGCTATCAGGGAGGAGCATAGGACGGAAGGACAGCGTGTGGGGACAAATGGGACTGATGAGAATGGCTGGGATTTCTGGGTGCACAAGGGATCCACCAGCGGAAAGCTTTCACATGATTAGTATTTCCGGATAATGAGTTTGAATAAATCTCACCGAGTATGCAGTTGATCCGGTCGGTGTGGCTACACACAGCCCATCCGCCTGTACGGTGGTCATGTGATGCTCGTCGCCTACACCGCAGAAGTCAAGAAGACGAGCCACAGAAGAAAGCTATTGATACATACCAAAGAGCTCCAGCAAGCTGACGTAGGGACTTGGTCCTCGATCCACGACAAGGTCATTCAAGACTTCGAACGTCTCCACAGGGCGGGTGGTGAAGCACATGATTTCCTTGTCCTTCGGGCACTTCCCACCGTCGGGTAAGACGCCGCCTGACCAACCACCCTCAAGTGCTTCCCACCCATCCTTTGTTAGGTCTTTCATCATGATCTCGCCGGTCTCCCCTTTCTTCACCGCCTTTCTACACTTCTTTTTGTCGAATCCTGCACGATACACGGTGCAGGTGAATCGCATGCGGAGGTTTACGCGGATACCAGCATCAATGGCAGAATCTACCACAGCTTGATGATCCGCGAAGTCGAAATTTGTAAGGAAACCGAGAGAACCCAGAGCAAATGGAAGGACAGGGTGGAACGATGCGCTGGAACAACCACGAAGTGAAGAGTACGGTTCCATCGCCGCCCAGCTGCAGATCGTTTAGAAATATGAAACTCGTCACAACAGAAATGCTTACAGTGATAACAAAATCAAAGAGATGTGGACTGTGACTACACATTTCACTAGTCCAGTAGCGGAGCTGTCCTTCTTGTTGTGCATGCATGTCTTCTTGAGAGGTGTATGATGACATTGACGATAGCGAATTGTTACTTGACGATCTCCTGCTAGGAAATGGGTCGAATAACTCGGGATGATCACGTTTGATGCCAGCGGCGTCGAAGCGTCTAGAATGCTGGAGCTGATGATCTACATAACTGCACACATGTATGAGAACTTCAGGAGATGACAAAGAACATTAATGTGTTACGCACACGATAAGACCACGATGTCCGCTTCGCCGTTTGAGCATGAGGTAAAGCGCGAGCTCGCGGGTCAACTTGATAAGCCTATTGTCTCGAGCCTTGGTCACGATGAGGACGCTCTGAATGTTCGCACGTATCCGGGCACGGCCTGTACAGGTTGAGCAGGAAACGTGAAGGCGAACGTAGAACAACTTACCCAGCTGCTTGCTCATTTCTCGAACACCAACGGCAGTTTCCGCAAGCTGCCTTGTCAAGCTACTACTGTGCGGATCATCGTCGTCCTCAATACCAGTCAACATGGGGTTAACGCCATCCCTGCACGGAAGTTCAGGGGCTGGTGCAGGAGCCACTTGGCTCTCCTGGCGTGATCGTTGCGGTCGCTGAAGGGACCTGGCGACGCCAACATCGGTGCCAAGGACGTCTTTCTCCTTTGTATGCAGCCAATCCTGAAGCGATGCACCCTTGTCAAGATGGGAGTGCACAAAGCACGGGGATTTGGTTGGTAGATGAGAAGAATCCATAGACAAGGGTATCGAGTCCAAACTTGAAGGAGAGCTTGAAATGGAGACGGGTGTTGCACTATTGCAAGATGGTTGTCGCGTAATAACATCGGCTATCGTCGGTGATGCCGCATTTGATGTGGCGATGGCCGGTGTCCATGTAACCTTATTACCAACCAAGCCGTCTGGTGACGACCGCTCGATGACGATGTCGTGATTCCAGGTAATGTTCGTTTGTAAGGCAGACAGGGATGACTTGATTGATGGTCTACTACCACGTCTCGACAGCGATGGCCGAATGACACTTTCTGTCGGTAGGCAGTCCATGCCTGTGTCCGCGCTCGAGTTCGTCCGGGAGATGCACGGTGAGGTGGGGGGGGTGAAGAAAGTCTCGAAATCAGTTTCAAGTTCGGGCGTGGACATCTCACGGGCTACTTGATTCCGATAGGCTGGCAGGAATGACAAGAATGTAGCGGGCCGACGTGAGAGGGGATTGGACACCAGGTCCTTTTGATTCCTTTCCTTGCCTCATGAGGGATTCCCAGCTTTATACTTGGTTCTTCCAGAAAACTCATTTTGACAATTACAGTCACCCAGGCGACACGAGACTTGCAAAAGTATGTGCTGTACATGTAAATGGTATCTTGTATCTTGTCAACGATGTGCTTTTGATGTGGCACCGTCTCTAGGCCTGCGCTTTCACACCACGATCATACGAACGTGTAGTCCGGGCACATTCACGGCATCTCACAGTGGGTCGAGACTTCTCACACTAGGATGGCCGTCCTTTGCTTCTCACATGTAACCACACTCGTCAAAGTCCCGCAGGGTCGGATTCCATTCCCTGCAGTGACAGCCTTTCTAGGACGTATTGAATACTGCAGACTACCCGCAGCGTCTTCTTCGATCACGACAGGCGGTACCCGATTACGCTCAATGATCATATGCCAGTGATCTTGCATCGCATCGCACCCACAGCCCAATACCCTTGTCAATGAGCCCGCGCTGTCCAGTCCCATGCACTGGCCCACAACAGCATTGATATTCATGATCTCCTTGCTGTGTCGACGCTTTCCGGCTCTCTGGATGCAGTACGCGCTATAAAGGTGAATTGCGATGCATGTTCCCTGGTACATGACAAACGAGGGAATGCCGTTGAAGCCTGCCGTATTTGCGTCGTTCCGCAGTGCGCTCGTTTTTTCATCCTTGTGGAGGGATATTGCTTCCAGTTCCATACGAGACGTCATTGGCACTCTTCTGAAAGGCTGGTCGCAGGCGGCGGAGTACCCTTGATCATCAATTTATGTTCGCCCCCCGATCCGGGATACCCCTGATTGATGCAGGCGCGCTTTTAATTTATCCGTTTCCCCTTTTGTGACTGTGTGCTATCTGTGAAGCATGCTATCGCCATCCTCCTGAAAGAGAACTTGCATGACATAACATGCACCACATGGCTCGCCTATTCTCAGGTTGTGGGTCGATCACTATATACTACAAACACATTTCCCTTGCTCAGAAAAAAACTGTATCGCGCAACACGAATCTCTCGAGCTCTCTGTAGTCCGGTCTGTCCTTTGCAACTGCCCAAAGCCACATATCCAACTCTGGAGGAGTGATATCCTTGATCCACTTCTGATCGTCCGAGAGACTGGCTTCATCTAATTGATGCGCATATTTGACGATTTTCTCGCAGGTATCTACTGCTGCGGCACGCAAAATATATGCTTGGTCCGACGTGAGTGTAGGTCCTTCTTTGGGTGGTACCTTCCCTGGCTTTGTTCCTGAACCCACAGCAGTCCCTATACCCGTGTCCTGTGGAAGCGCGAGGAGCGTGTTAACCTTAGTACTGTTCGCGGCATCGGGGAATATATCCCGCAACGCAGCATCTTTTGCCCCGGAAAGGTCTAGTACTCCCAGGTGAACGAGTAAGGAAGGAAGGACGTTATCTGTGAACACCGGTAGATTTGTGGTATCCGGAAGCGGAAGAGGAGGTGGGGAAGATGATCCAAAACGTAGAGTCATGGCGTGGATGAGAAATAGTGCCTTCTTGAAACAATATACGGCTGTTTCCAGCGACTGGCATTGAGCATTACTTCGACAGACTAAGATGAAAAACTGACGTCTTCCGTCCACAACTGCCATATCCCGAAATGCGGGGAAAGCGCTCACGAGCTACGAAAAGTGGTCGATCTTGGCTCATTCCGATGTGAGGTGCATGAAGGACCTACGTCATTGAGAATGTCATCCACAGTGGCACCACTTCCTCCAGCATGTTTTGATGTTAGGCTTCGCAAGACAAATGACCCCAAGTCTGCCATTCCGGATCGTTCCAATATTTCCCCCGTCTCATTCAGCGTGCTGGCGATCAACTTGACTAGATCGTATACACTTCCGCCGAGCTCTCCAACAGTAACCCCCGGCAACGTTTCATGAGATCGTTCCACATATATCTTGACAGACATGAGTTCTGCGATTTGCTGCGGCGTGACATTCCTCATGCCCTTGGCAGTGAGCAAGTCACCTTGGCCAGTAGCGGAGGACAAATACATGCCAAATGCGAGGGCTCTTATGTTGTCCCATGCACCGCGATCGGTTTGCTCGTGAAGAGGTACACGGTAGCCCGAAGCAAAATTAAGAAGGCAAAGCACGGAGAGGAAGTTTAACTCGGACAAGACGGAGGAAAACTTCAGTGGGAAATGAAGCCCGTGGTTCCTCGAGACTCGCTTGAACGTATGAAGGAACGAGGGAGAGAGTAATAGACGTTTCACGGCATCATTGGCACCTGGGATAGGCTCGTAAGCCGCTGCGCTCTACGTACCAATTTGACAAGCGGACTGGTCTCGCGTCACGAAGGCTGTGGCATCAATCCTCGTGTTCGCGATCCACGCCGTTCTCATGCACACAGGGTGGATTGGAAAATAGCTGCTCACCGGAATGCTTTGGGCTTCCCGCAACTCCCTGCAAGACGTTTTAATTGCATCAACATAGCTGCTCGGAAGAGGCGGTGCCTGGATAGACATAATGATTCAGCAACGCGAACGTCGTGAATGTTGGAGCTCGTTCCACTGGGTGATGGTGGAACCTCCCGCTATTCGAGAGGCAACGCTGACTCCAACAGTGCGAGTCCGATGATCTTATCGAGCCCACCACACGTGATCGCGGGGAAACGGGTCAGTCACGGTTTCATCAGAAGTTCATTGAACTAACCACACACTGGCAGCTGCAAGTAGCCATGAATTTGTTGTCTCAATGTTCAAAAAGTTGCAGAGTCCTTTCTACGTACCGATGCTTTCATTCAAGCACTTCGTTTGCCAATGAAGGTGAGTACCATGTCTAAAATTGTTTGACGCACCCGGTCAACTAGCTTAGAGTGAGTTCGCGTCTAGCAATCGAGAACAGCTCCTTGCTGGAGTGAAGCAGGCTATGAAGGTATATATACAGTTACCTGTTTGCCGTCGTGTTGTTTTGACTCGCTCCGACATTCCATGTGCGGAAGAACAAAGACCAGGTATCATCCATGACTTTGAGGGTACGCTTGCTCTATGTCATGACATTATGGATGATCAGGTATTCACGCTGTAACGCAGTCTGTACTCTCCGAAGTATACAATTTGGACAAGTCATCTGGTTCCAAGGTCTCATCTTCCGTGATTGTCGGCGTGCTACGTAAAGCAGCCCTTCGTCGTGTTCGTTTTACTCAATCACATGGTCCGGGATATTATTCACGTTGCTGTTTCAGACCGAGTCTGCTTCTCAATTTATGAAAGGCGAGCGACCCGATCTTGCAGAAAAGGAAGCCCAAGAAGCAGCGATTTTAACTACATTTCTACCGCCCACTGCTCTCAGAAGCAGATATAGACCGAGTGCTGCAAGAGGTTGCCTCGAGTTGTCCACGCGACAGTAATCCGAAGAAAACTCTTGGATCGATATTCAAGTCGTTCTATTCCAAGGTTGATAAAGCCAATGTAGATCCAGACTTGGTAAAAAGTAGAGTCGAGGTACTGCTGAATCTCTAGCAACGCCTTTGTTGATCATGCCCATACATAGGCTATCACAGGGTCATAATGTATGCCTCGTAGAACTCCGTTATCGGTGCCTCGTGAATTTATGTCTGGGAAAATTCCTCGGATAGGGGATTAGCAGATGCTGAAAAAACAACAATTTAGCGACACATGCTTCATTAGGATACATGATCAGCCTACATTGATCTTCACTCGCCGTACCGTCCGGAGGAATCTGTGTTGACGTCGCAGACAATGGTAGGGGAAGTGCGCTTCTCACCCTGACAAGATCTTCCATACAACGGGTTACTGTATTCGACACGCCTTGCAAAATTCGTATCCGCTCATCAATCGCCTCTCGTGTGACTCGGTCCAGAAGTGCTAACTGGACATCTGTCGCGTGAGTATTATCCCGGTCGTGTGCTTGCGAACTAGGTTCTCGGGAAGTGCTTGGAGACGAGCTGGGCCTAGGAGCTTGTGCAGAAGATGTTGCGGATGGGGACGAATGTGAATTGGGTATTGCCGACTGAGAAAGTAAAGCGTCTGCTTGACCATTCTCCAGCGGAATCAAGCACGGAATCTTCCATGTCGACGTGTCGTTCGGGTTCGAAGCGGTATGTGCAGTTTCGGAACGTGACGGGGAGGTAGTGGAAGTACCAGTAGTCGAGTGTCCACCAAGACGCCTCAAAGCTGCTTGAGCGGCAGCTTCAGCTGGCGTTTGTGAAGTAGTCTGTGATTGTGACGATGTGGGAGCTCGGGTGCCACTTCCATTGATATAGGCATCTTGGGCAGCTGGCGCACCTCTTTGATTGAGCCAGCGCTGATCGAAATCCCATGTGTGCCAATTCTGATTTGGCCCAGCGAAACCGGCGAAGGGGGGAACAGGTTGCCCTTGTACTTGGCCGTGCGGTGGCTGACCTTGGTACTGGATGTTGTACTGAATGACCACACCTGGAGTGGGACCGGGGAGCCAGCCCTGCGTGCCTGCGTTGATGTTCTGTAGACCCTGGGCTTGAGGGTGCTGGCCTGCAGCTGGTTGTGGTGGCTGAGCGACATTGCGTGCAAATCTCCCTAGAACCCGAGCAAGCCCGTCGTTTTCTGCTTGTTGCTGACCGCCAGCCTGATGAAATCCGAAAAGATTCTGGGGCTGACGCACTCCAGCCTGCGGTTGTTGTCGTGCAGCTTGGGGCTGGCGTTGCTGATTCTGCGAAGGGTTGTCGAGGACACTCTGTCGGCTGTAGGACAAAATTCAACATTGGCCGACTAGAAATTGATGTGTCGCAAGAGGGCTTACCATGTTGGGCAGCTTTGTTGACGTTCCAGCCACGACCGCAAGCAATAAAAATGAAAGATATGTCCACAAGGCAGCTTTTTCGGTGACATGTTTGGCCCATCATGCGGAAGGTGGGTCCTCTACTTCGGCACCTGCAGGTCTTCCTTGATAATACATCTCCTCGCGGCAGATGATGCAAGTACGATCCGTCATGGCTGACATCTCCTGCTCAGTTGCGTCAGGATACCTTTCATCCATGTTGCGCGTAGCTGCACGGTATCGGACCAATGCGCGAAGCCTCGTAACAAACGAGCGTCCGGTGAGGTACACATCCCTGATGATGTTCAACGGTAACCCGTACAGTGCCACGATAAACAAGAAGAACAGAAGATATGTCATGAGCTTAAGGAAATCTGTCAACCTGAAGTTGAGAAAAAGGTCATGTAGTGAAAATGTTGACAAACCAGTCGCCAGTTCAATGTAGAAGATCCACATGCTCTTGTTCTGCCATGGAGGGGCGTTTTCCCCACCCCTCTGTTGCGCACGACGGAGATCAATGACACAGATCAGATACTTAGCTACGACATTCATGGCACTAGCCATGAGGATAGCATACTGTTGGATTTATTAATCAAGATTTCGTTCCATGGTTGTGCATACCTACTTCGTTTGCAAACATCATCATCCCACCAACACCATTCTTAGTTGTGCTGTCGACTGTGTATACGAACATAAATAAATCGATGAACCAGAGCATGGCGAATAAGCTGGTCATTCGAATGTGGAATAGTAATGGTGGTCCAGGATATGGACGCTGATCCATCTGTAGTCGTCTGAGAGCGAGTTCAGATGGCAAAGGAATGAACTGCGCACCCATTCGATACGATCAGAGGCCAGCCAGTGGAAAGACTTAACAAAGAGTAAGAATCCGAACATGAGAAGGAACGGGATGTCGAAGTCGTCTCGGAAAATGGTGAATGCGAGAAGTGACTCGGTGACAAAGAACCAAAGACGGTCGTAAAGTCGCTGAATGAACCGTGAATCAAGTATAATCAATTGACCGCATTATTTGACTGACCTCAATCTCTTGTGGCCGGAGGGAACCAAAGAATATACGCTGGGCACATTGAGCAAACAGCAACGCAACCAAAAGTCCAAAATTGGCGAGGATCTGGAAAGAATGAGAACAAGAGAATGATGTGTTGTGAAGATGAGAACGGACCAAAACGCTTCGATTGCTCTCGGAGAGATGAATTGCGAGAGAGTAGAAATTGCTATGCCTCCTGAGCGCACTAATAATCGTGGCAGAGACTGCGATAGAGGATATCGTGGCATAAAGCAGCGTCTTGTGCGAGCTCAGAGCAGTAAATAACCTATTCTCTCTTGCACGGAGAGCGTCAACCCATGGCATGATGGACGAGCGGGTGGAAACTTTCGTGGACGAGTAATTAGGACTAACGTCGACGTGTCCTGGATTGATTCGGTCACAGTTCTCACGCTCATAGAGTCTGACTTTCATGTACTACAACAGCCGACTGTCCGAACGTTGTACGGTGTCACTGTTAACTCGCATCTGTATCGTGGCACTCAGCGCCCAGCTACCACCGTGAAGCCATATTCCCTTTGCCCCCATGTTGTTCTTGTATAAGCGAGGGACTCGCTATGGCCACTCGGCAGATTAAAATTTGCCTTGCCGGGGCCGGGTATCAAATTCAACTTTCACTTTCTTGTCGCTGGTGGGTTCTCAATTCTTCAGCAACACCTACCTAGCCCAGACAAATGTCCACGTTGCGCCGACGAAATATTGCAGAGTCCGCCCCTCCGCCGAGGAAAGCCCAAATTCATAACGATGCGACACAAAACAGCATCCTGAGCGGCCGAGTCGCTCCCAAGGGTGTCCTCATCTTTTCGTCTCTTGCACTATCCGCATTCATCTGGCTTTACACCCACATGCCTACGGCTTCTGCCAATCCCTACGCACTTTGTTCGCGCTCTGCCTCAAGGATATATACTGCCGATGATTCCAATTCCTATTGTCCAATGCTTGGTCGTGAAAGATAAGCTTATCGTGGATACCGGTTCTCAAGGTGCTTCCTAGTTGTTTCCCACTTGTCCGGACAAATTCATTCTATAGTACCAGATGATGTCTCTGCCCGTTGGTACGCTGGCAATCCTTCTGGTTCGACCCTCCACATTCGATACATCGATGACCAGTCAATCGTGGTACCCGGACTGAGTGGTCAGTCTAATTTCACTTTCTTAAGGTAACACTCGTCGTGAACAATAGTGTAGACTCTCACGCGCACATACTGGAATATGGTGCTACTAAGCAACTTTCCTTGGAGGCTGCTAGGTCTATCAATGGTAAGCGTGAGCGTCATGTGACATTTTCTCTCTTTGGTATTTTGTTTCCTCGCAGAAACGATCGCTCTTATCAGAGAATATATCATGGAGCACCCAGACGTTTACCACAATACATCCAGGTTCGTAGAAGGTTGGGGATGGGACCACACTTCCTGGCCTGTGGAAGAGTGGCCTACTGCGGTATGTGACATGAGCTCTCCTTGACACCTATGTCTGTAAGTATGTCCTTCATTCACATGGTCCGTCAAGGATGCTCTCGAGGAGGATCCAGTCGTCCATGGTCGGCCGGTAGTGCTCCAGAGTAAGGATGGTCACGCGTTATGGGTGTCGAAGATGGTGCTCCAATTGAGTGGCCCTTTCCCGCAAGAAGTGGAAGGCGGCGTTATTTTCCGTGATGCACTTGGGATTCCCACCGGTTCGTCGGCCCCGCTAACAGCCTACACGATGCTTTATCTCACATCCTCCAGGTGTATTGCTCGATAAAGCACAGCACCTAGTGGAAAGGCCTGTACCGACAGAAGCTGATCTTCGCAGAAATTTTGCGACAGCCTGCGAAGGATGCTTTGTCCTTTGGATTAACCTCTGTGCACGATGCCGGCTTTCAACCCGTATCGCTGGAACTTTTTGAGCGGTAAGATCACTGTGTAGTACAACAGCTAGACGCTGAACCTTCCGATGAAAAGACTAGCAACTGAAGGCTCGCTCCCTGTAAGCTTGTCGCTGAGTTTTCTTCTATCTAGTCGTCACTTCTATTTAGATTCGGATCTACGGAATGCGTTACTTTGACGACCTCGGTCCTTACTGGGGAAATAGTCTCGAAACCTATTATCAATGCGGGGAACTGGCCGCCTGAACGTTAGGAGTGTAAAAATGTTCGCGGATGGTAAGCAACTACATGCGTGTGCCCAATAAACTCGTTCAAGCCCTCGTTTGGATAGGTGCCTTGAGGTCTGGTGGTGCAGCAGTGAGTACACAGTAACTCTTGCCAGGGTATCTGTCAACAGACGGTAGCTGTTTGAGCCCTACCACGACAATCCTGGAACTGAAAGGATTTATGCGATTAGATGAAGAGTTGTTGCGTGAAGTCGTTCCTCGGTATCTGAAAGATGGATGGCAAGTTGTGAGTCTCATCTGAGGTGTAGAGTGTCTTCAGATGTTCGCTCATATCAACAGAATATTCCATGCTATTGGCGATTATGCAAACAGTGTAGTCCTGGACACCTTTGAGGTTGCTCTCAGGGATGCCAATGTCACAGCGTTAAGGCCTCGCCTCGAGCATGCTCAGATACTAAAAGAGGAAGACATGGTCCGTTTGGGCAAGCTGGGTGGTATGTCTGCATTGTCCGAACTCTGGATCAGACGCCGTTATGTAAACGACTTCTTTCTGTATTGCAGTCATCGCAAGTGTTCAACCCACTCATGCGTGCGTCACACATCACTTCCGCCTTCCAGATAACATGTGATGACCTATTGTTATAGTACCAGTGATATGTGGTATGCCGAAGACCGTCTTGTGCGTACGAAATGTAGGGCATATGCATTGTTCGACCTCACAAACCGATTCCCTTTTAGGGACCTGAACGAGTCAAAGGTTTATATGCCTTTCGCTCCCTCCTTGATCACGGCGCCAGACTTGTCTTAGGTTCTGACTTTCCAGTGGAGGACATGAACCCACTCGCTGGTTTCTATGCGGCTATAACGAGGACTATCTCCTGATGGTGCTTCTCCTAAAGGGTTGTCTGGTTGGTGGGTAACTACCGACAGGAATCTGCAGGCGCGAAATTTAGTTGATGTTTAGGTTTCCCGAGCAGTCCTTGAGCCGCGCTCAAGCTTTACGAGGTGAGTGTGTGAATTTCTCACTGGTGTATCATGTCTCATCGATCATCACTGGTTGATAGGTATGACTATCGACCCCGCGTACGCTTCCTTTACGGAGGACACACTCGGATCAATCACTCCCGGAAAACTTGCAGACTATGTCGTTCTCTCACGAGACATCATGACAATTCCGACGGATCAGATCCTCAAAACGCGCGTACAGGCGACCTTCATTGACGGGAAACTTGTGTACGGTAGTCTGTGAAGCGCTTATAGTGATCACTATCGTCGGCTCTACTGGCTGCATTACAACTGATGTATATGTACATGAAAATTCGTGCAGTCGCTACTGTACATGTAAATTCGTTCAATCGTGCGTAAAACTGGCCGCGCGTAGCGCCACAGACGCGTCCAACGTAGAATTTCCTGAATTGGTTGTGACGCGTCTTTCAATGGTCCTTGTCTTCAACGAGCACCCACACTAATCCGTTCCACGATCGCAATGCCTTCGTTTCACACTCCCGTTTCCGGGGAGAAGCGAAAGAAGTCCATGGACCAAACCAGTCGGAAGAGACTTGCACTTGAAAGCCCCGGAGGCCAACGTGTAGTTGAGCATGTCAATGGAAGCTCAAAGGAAGAGTATTGGATGATACAATGGTATGTCCATTTCCGATTTCATGAATAATAATGACCCTCTTACGCGGTTCTGTCTGCTCCCCATGATGATTAATAGGCGAAAACCTCAGTACAAGAAACACAGGACGTGGGATGGCGACGCGGTTCTCGTGTTGAATGGTGCGAAAGGGACCTTGTACGATCTTGAAGGCAAATTGTATGCGCTCATTTCTCGTCACTATGGCCCTCTGAACGTGCATTCTCACAGCATTGGTGCGGGCTCTCTGAAAGACATGAAGGTAGAGGAAGGCGGCGAGTATGAATTCAGTGGAAGAGAGATTGGCATTCGATCATTCCATTTCAAGAGGGAACTATTTGTCTGGAAAGTGTTTTGGTCGTGGTTGCACTGCAAGTTCCACCGGTCCTTCCCCTTCTTCTGTCACGAAACAATTTCTTCCCTTGAAACCTTCCACCTTTGCTACTCCTTACAAGGTACCCACGAACTTGAAGCTCGTGGATTTGCAGCCTGTCAATTTGATCTCCGAGCAACAGTCCGCTAGTGACGCAACAGAGTCACGAGGGCCCAAGTCATGTTGGACGGTAAATTGGTACGCATTTGTCCCTTTTTGATGATCACATCGGGGAACAATGATCTAGGCGTCGGCCTC
This sequence comes from Chiua virens, assembly GCA_019787685.1. Classification (NCBI taxonomy): domain Eukaryota; kingdom Fungi; phylum Basidiomycota; class Agaricomycetes; order Boletales; family Boletaceae; genus Chiua; species Chiua virens. The sequence goes on from JAHNUO010000003.1 coordinate 880,606, forward strand.
AAGCCAGGAAACACAAAACGTGGGACTGGTGACGCATTTGTCCGGTTGACGGGAAGCCAGTTAACTGTGATATCTGAGAAGGGTAAAATGTTCGAATCTCACTTTCCACTGTTGTCCACGCTGAGAACATGCCTGGGATCGTAGAATCGGACGTAAAGATTGGGACGGTTTGTCGCTTCACGATGGATATCGATTCTATGCCGGAAATAAGGAGATTTCGTTGGATTCACCTATCTCACCTTCGCAAATACCATCAATTATTGGTGTCGAAGAGGAAACTTGTGACCCTGAAGGTGTTGGTTGGGACAGATTGCCGCCAAGTTCCGTAGTCGACATACAACGCGATCGATTGTCGAAGGAAAACGTTCCCCTGGCAACAGGTTTCAAGAAACTTCGTCCCACCTGCTTCCTTCTACGGTGAAGCTCCTAAGAAACAGCCAGGTGGTTCTTTGTGAGCGTTCTACACGATCGAAAACATCATCATTGATTTAGAGGTTAGGCACGACCCGAATGCCGACGGTGCGGTGGTCATGAAGACCCCAACTAAGGAGCAGGCAGAAAGATTCAACAAAAAGTACTATCATCCAGTTTATTTCCGCCTGAACTAACACCTGCATATAGAAACCTGTCTATTGTCCCAGGTTGTCCTGGACCCTATTGTCGCAAGGCATTTGCGACCTCACCAAGTCGAAGGTTGCCTTTTTCTCCTGAAGGGGTAATGGCGGTACTAATTTTTAGGTGTCTGCTTCTTATATGAGTGTGTCATGGGTTTGCGGAAGCATGAAGGTCAGGGTTGCATCCTCGCAGATGAGATGTCGGTTGGCTTCCTTTCTAATTCTTGAACAATGTTGACTCTTGTGATGTTCAGGGGTCTTGGGAAGACATTGCAGGCACGTCGTGCCGTTTTTCCAACTCTTCATGGCTTATCAAAATCAGACTATCGCATTGGTTTGGACGCTCCTCAGTAAGGCAGTACTATATCTCATCACCGAATATCTAACGATGCCCCAGAACAAAATCCTTATGGCGGTGGAGCGGGCGTTATTGGAAAGGCATTGATTGTTTGCCCAGTGTCACTCATTAATGTGAGCTTGGACAATGGATCGAATGACACAGACTGAATCCAATTTCAGAATTGGCGCGCCGAGTTTCGCAAGTGGTGAGTTTGGGTTAGTACACAATGGTGCTGCCAGATGATTCTTTGCAAAATAGGTTAGGTCGTGACCGCATCGGTGTTCTGGCTGGGGACAAGGATAAATCTCAAATCAAGCAATTTCTTAACTCGTATGCAAAAGATTTTTTGGAATCTTGGATTCTCATGAACGTTATCTAGACGAGTTCATCAGGTCCTGGTAATCGGTTACGAAAAACTGAGGAGCGTCATGTAAGTGGCATCTGCCTTCCAGACTCATTTGTTAAGCACTTCAGTAGAAATGACCTTACTTATTGCAAGTGAGTGGAATAGTAATCGCATGCAACCGGAGACAATGACTTTCGATGATCAGCCCCCCAATCGGCCTTATAGTCTGTGATGAAGGTTGAAACACTTCCACTCGTTTGCGTTTTTGTTATTCTAAAACCCAACAGGACATAGACTAAAGTCTGCGAATAATAAGACATCTACAATGTTCAGGGCCCTCCGTACGCCCAGGAGAATAATCCTCTCCGGAACACCTATTCAAAATGACTTGAGTGAATTCCACGCGATGGTGAGCCTCTTCTGGCGAGGCATTCAATTTCATCGCGTAATTAGAGACTTGTTTAAAGGCCGATTTTTGTAACCCCGGTCTGCTTGGTAGCCGTTTCGTTTCATCCACGCTACTTAGTTGGTTGATCCCTATTCAGATGATTACCCTACCTTTCGACGGGTGTACGAGGTTCCCATTTTAAAGAGTAGAGCCCCTGATTCCACTACGAAGGAACTTGAAATTGGAGAAGCGCGGTCCGCCCAGGTATGCTATCTCTGCAATTTATTTTCCGATAATTTTTGCCTAACATGCCTAGCTGTCTGCTATAGCAAAGAGCTTCGTCCTGCGACGCGAGGCAACAATTTTGAAAAATTATTTGCCACCTAAACGTTGGTTCCCACAATCTCGTATAACGTTGTGTTGAGTATTTCTCAGATGAATATGTGGTGTTTGTGACTCCGTCGCAATTGCAATTGTCCATGTTCTCTACGATCCTCAAGCCGGAGAAGTTGGATACTTTGATTGAAGGATCTACTGCAGAGTCTCTTGCTCTTATTGGAATGCTGACGAAAATCAGCAATAGTCCGCTCCTACTCAAAGCTCAACTAGATAAAGCCAAAACGTCCAAAGGGGAGCAGAAGATACGCCCAGGCATCATGGAAGCAATGAAACTTCTTCCGGAGCGAGCGCAGATCGATGATTTTTCTCTCAGCGGTAAGTTTATCTTATTTTGTGCGATGCAGGATGATGACACACATCGAAGGCAAGTTGAGTGCCGTAGCAAGCCTTCTCAAAACACTCCGGCAGGTACGTTATTCGAGATCTTGAACGTCTGGGTTAAATTGGCAAGCAGTATACAGAAGAAAAGTGTATTTTGGTGTCTCACTATACATCTACCCTCAACATTTTGGAAGCCTTTTGCAAGAGGCAAAATTATACTCATTTGCGATTAGACGGGTGCGTCCTGCGTCCAAAGCAGCGTCCAAAGCATGCTTCGATTACAGACCTCATGCCACCTATTCTAGACAAACACCAGCCCCAAAGAGACAAGAATACGTCAATCTTTTCAACAAGTCTTCCCAACAGAGCTATTGTCGGCTTCCCTCTGCATGCAAGCAAATATGCCTTCTGACATGAATCATAGTCTTGTTCCTGCTAAGTTCCAAGGCAGGAGGTGTTGGACTTAACCTTATTGGTGCATCAAGACTGTGCCTTATCGACTCTGATTGGAATCCAAGGTGTTTTGGCACTCCTTAGCTTTTCGAGCATATCTCATACCTGCTTCCAGCCATGACCTGCAATCAATGGCACGAATTCATCGGTCCGTTAGTATGAATTACTGTTCTCGATCCTACACTAATTGTTGCAAACAGTGATGGGCAAAAGAGGCCGGTTTTCATCTATCGATTCTTGACAGCTGGGACCATCGATGGTAAGGACGCTCAGTCTTCCTGGACTGGAGTTTACACTGTCAAATTTCCAGAGAAGATCTTCCAACGACAGGTCACCAAAATTGGACTGAGCGACTGTTAGTGGTACAATTTATCTGATCGTGTACTTGCTGATCTTCTCCCTCCAGCCCTCATGGGAAACGTACAGACACCTGTTTTTGGCCTTCACTTAATTTACTAAATATTATCTAGGAAACTTCCGGATCCAAAGCGGATTCATTCACCCGGAGAGACGTGGGTCCTTTTTCTGTACAAACTGAAACACGAATTCATCGCAGGATTTAGCTTCGTGACATCTTCCGCATTCAACCAGACACACCTTGCAACACCCACGATCTCTTGGGTTGTCAATGTGGTGGTCAAGGACCGTCAAGTGCTCACAACGCAGAGAAGAACGTTGAGCTAGATGGTGCAGCCGCTGAAGGAGATGAAGACCGTTCTGAAAAAGGATTCATCCATGCATCCCAGTTCGACCCCGTCCAGTTCGACAAGGCAGAGAAAGCGGTGACTATGTTCCGTTGTGACTAATAAAACTTGTATTAACTTGGCCGTCAGGAGCTCCGGAAAAAGAGGGTCGAACTTGCCGCGCTCGGGGAGTGGACTCACATTAATTGCCTGCGACGCCACATTCAAGATCAAATTCACGATGACATTCTACGGCGACTCCTTTATTTCGCGGATGATGATGACGACATGGGCGGGGTGGAGCCAGCTAAGCCGCAACCTAGATCGGATTCATTGTTGACGGCGGTTGACCTCGACCACATCGTGGCAATGGATGGGAAGGAATCATTGCCCTCCGTAAGAGATGTTCCAGGGGGGACTGTCTCCTTTTTGTTTGAAAAGACCTCAACGACCCGTCTGGAGGACGTTGGCGACGATGCTGGTCAACAACTCTGAAGGGTGGAATTTCCCGTCACAGTTCGCACACGGCTTTCATCAGAGCTCGACACTTCGCTGAATTATGTACCTGATAAGTATTACATGGACAAATCCTAGTCGTACACATTGATATTACAGTTATTTCGTGGACGTCATAGAGGCCCAGTTCCAGCTCGGCGCCCGCGCCGCCGGGAGAAACGTCGCGGTGGTCTGATGATAGCAAAGTCTTCATCCACCGCACTAATTTTCACGAGGAGCACACCTATCTCTTCGTCCCGAAGCCCATACTCTCGAAGTTTTCGGGCCCTAACCTTGAAAGAGTCTAAGCGTGGACGGAGGTTCACGAGCTCCAACAACTTTTGGAACAATTCCGTCACCCAGCTGACCCTCTCCTGCGTGAAGCCCTCCCCACAGCCGTGTGCGAGTAAAAGGTCATGAACCATCTTCCTCGAGGCATTGTATCGATCAATGAAGTTGATGTCGCGCTTTGCGGTGATGCAAGCGTGACCGATGGTATCAATGCCACACTGAGTGAAGTGCGATTCATTATCCTGCCACCAATCTTCCATGTTGGGTTCATGATGCTCGAGATTTGTGACGATGATGGCAACGGGGACCTTTTGGTAGCAAAGAAAGTCGTGGAAAAGCTTGTAATTCTGCTGTGTGTTCACGGTGATCCGACCCCGTCGGACGCAGAATACCAACAAGCTGATGCCGCCGGTTTCGGATAAGTACTTGACAAGGCCGTACGCCTTGTTGATAGCGGCAATCAAGTTATCGGGGTCGCTGAGCGATTGCGGCTCGTTCAAACCGACAGTGTCGAATATGCGGAATTCCTGCCCTCGGACGGTGACATCGTAGGGTCTGGCGTCCAAGGTACAACTAACCGCACCAGACGACGTCCGAGCTTCATCATGACCAAGAATGAGGTTGACCACCGAGCTTTTGCCAACGCCCATTTCTCCAAAGAGAACAACGTTGGAGCGACGCCGTATCGACTGAGGCTCGCTCGTCAACGGTATGGGTATAATCTTGGAAATGCGAGAACACTCAGTCTCGCTTGGTACTGGCAAAGCCTTCGAGATGAATACAGACCTGACTCTCCTTGGCGAACAAATTTTCATCATCCACGGGAGAGATCCCTACAAGCGGTAAACTGATGTGCTTCGTCATGGTCGTTCTACCGAGGCAAAGGGAGCAACGGAAGAGCGAAGCGAAGTTAGAAAGGGTCCTCGAGGGTGAGGAGGATAAAAGTACCGGGAGAAGGAGGGCTAACTTGAAGGCGAGTGGGCAATGAGTGGTGACAATTTGAATGATAAGTCCATTCGGAAGCTAGCGGGGTATGGACTACTCGTGGTGCTGCTGAGATTGATGGATCTCACCACTTGGTTCGCAGTATAGTGTCTCGACAACACGATGCACGATCATCGTTTCCCACTAAGGGGGTAATTGGCTGTTCTCCCACAATGCCTCGTTGATGTCATACGGCCCGGGTATGTTAATTTGTGGTGCTGTGCATGACCCTACACCGGTCCAACAGCGCCCAAAATAGATTGATCTGACACGCACTGACCTTGTACATATGCTTGACAAGTGGCAAATCTCGCGTCTCATCTCTGGGCAGGCTGTCTACACATGGAGACGGTGAAAATGTGGGGAGACTTGGCGTAGTGATATGAGAACTGAGACGCTTCGGACAAACATTACTTACACGCGGTCACTGGATTGTACATCGCGATGCCTTCCGCTGGTTGTCACTCCATCCACCCTCCTCCACCCTGCGCACCACAACTTCTGCATCATCCCTGCTCATCCCACAACGTAACACCAACATGCGTACCATTTGCTTCTTGTTGTAGACGTGCCGAGCGTAGACCAATTGTCTGAGGTAAATCGAGATGTTGGTGACCCAATTTCGGGTCTCAAGGGCGTGGGCATGTTGCGTAGCACACTTGACGAGAAGGTCGCAGATTACTGTCTTGGACTCTTCGTATTTGTCCAGGTACATGTTGCCATAACCCGGCGTACAGGTAACGCACGCATGGGCTGTGACATTGATACCGAATCTAGTGAACTCCTGTGAGTTCCGCTGCCACCATCCCTCCATCGGCGTCTCGGACTCTAGGTTTGTGATGACAAGCGCGACAGGAACCATGCGGCAGCAGAGGAATTCGTAGAAGAGTCTGTAGTTGTGTTGGGTGGTCGCGGTGATCCTGCCACCTCGAACGCAGAACACGAGTAGGTGGACACCGCCGGCATTGTTCAAGTCAGTTATCAACTTGTGAGCTTTCTCGATTGCGGAGAGGTAGTGCTCAGCGCCGAGTTGAGGCTCGTTTAAGCCCACGGTATCATAAATACGAAGGTGATACTTCTTGGTATCGATTTCGTATAGGGAGGAATCCAAGGTACACCCGTCGGTGCCATAGGATGTCGCAGCAACATTCTGGCCCATAATAAGGTTCACGAGGGAGCTTTTCCCTGAACCGGTTTCTCCGAATATGACGATGTTTTGAGGGACATTGTGCGAAGACATGGAAGACTGTGTCAAAGTACTTTTGTCAGTTCGGTCAGCCTATGCAAATGTTCTAGGCTTGCAAATACCTCGACACTGTTCGCGAAAAGACCAGCTGGATGCTCTGTATACAGGGGGTAAGGAACCCCGCTGTTCTCGATGTGGACTCAGAATTCTGGCCACATGGGAAACTTCACCAATTACAACTTGCCGATCAACATGAGGACCCCTCGTGTATCAAGTACGCCGTGAGTCGCAAATTCAGGGTCATGGTGCTGGGTTCTTTTGCTGTGTTCATTTTGCCCAACAGTGCTGTGTTGACAATTGTGAGGGCTCGATCCGGAGCTAAACACTTCTTCTGGGGCGCTCATCTATTCACGGTCATTGACAGTGACACGCGCTGGCCTCGAAGTTGGAGTCAACGGCGACCGACTCACATTTCCGAGCAAAGTCTCGCAGACACTTTGCTACACCTAGATGTCCCCACACATGAATAGTTCCAACGAACAGACTCTTCCCGTGGATGGATCTACGTCGAACAACGAGGGTCCTCTCCCAGTGAGTGGGTGGTCGCTAGTATATGCAGTGCGATCCTCGCCCGAGTTATTTACCAGCATTTCCTATAGGGCGATATCACTCAACTACATGATCAACTTGGCATTTCTGAACCACTAGAATCCCGGGTCGTAGGTGTCAAGCACTTTATTCATTGCTGGTCGTTGATATATCATAGAGCATGCGACGGCGCCTTGGCAAACTCACCATCCCACCAACTCCTGTCTCTCCTGACTTTCTGAGTGCACAAAGTGTCTGCGACTCGGTTAGACCCCCATTTACGGCTCTCATGCCAGTCCCGGCGCCGGACGTAAGTGCTTCATGGCTCGATGGTCTTGCTAGCTGATCCATCATTGATAAATACAAAGCATTCAGTACGTCGCTCTCGAAATGTCGTCGTGTTCGGCGAAAGCGGTGTCGGAAAGTCGTCCGTCATCAACATGATCGCAGGGAAGAATGTTACCCAGATTTCAAACAACGCCGTCGGGTGCACGTTCCGCTATCAATCCCACCAAGTCAATCTCGACGGTTTCCATGTTAACCTCTGGGACACCGTCGGGCTGGATGAAGGGACCGAAGGGACCGTGCCTGCCAAACAAGCCGAGAACAGCCTCAAGGCTTTCCTCCGCGATATCACGCGGTGGAACGGCGTTGATCTGCTTTTGTACTGCGTCCGTGGTACTAGGGTCAGGCAGGCGCTGCTCCGGAACTACAACCTTTTCTACGCCGCTGTATGTCGCAAGAAAGTACCTGTGGCTTTAGTTGTCACTGGGCTGGAGAACTACGAAGGTGACATGGAGGACTGGTGGACGGAACATGAAAAAGATTTGATCAAACATGGGATGCGGTTCGATGCCCATGCATGCGTCACAACGATACACAGCGACCACCCCGCCATCCAAGGTCGGCTGGAGCACTCTCGAAGTATACTTCGGGACCTCGTGCAATTGAACGCAGGCGCTGTGGCGTGGAAAGCGGACGAAGATTTGTTGATTTCCGCCTCCCTACCCGACGTTCGTGCTCTTATCCGAGCATCGGAGAAAAGAGCTGTCCCTCTTATCATGTTCTGTGATGCTATGTCAGAACGGGTTGACCCGATCCATCTCTTCTCAACCGTATCAGAACCCCAAACGACTCCGACCAGCGACCAAAGATACAAGTATCTTCACGTCAATGCCCAGGAACTACTTCTTGGAGATTCAAAGCTTGGCGCCGCAACGACACAGCGGCCTGACCTTCTTGTCTTTTACACTGATGCAGACTGCGAACTGGACCGTTCGTGGTCTATCCTCGACCAATTCCACGTGCACTTCGGCGGAGAGACGTGTCCGATTATCGTCATTTTTGGAGGGTTGGAAACCCACGAGGCCGCGATGAAGATGTGGAAGCTCTGGTCGTCCTCCCACAACGGGAAAATCATTGCTAACCCGACCTATTATCCTTATTCCGATGGTTCAAGGGAGCTGGTAGAAAGGGCTAACGAGGCCCTGGTCGCGCTCATCGAGGAGAGGTGCCTGATCAAATTCGGGCAAAAGTTGACGAAGTTCCAAAGGTTTTTTAGGCATAGCAAGGGTTTATTTACTGGACGTATTTAGTACTTGGGTTTTTGTGAACATGGGTATTATCGGTAATGAATTGGGACTTTTGGGATAATTGTACTTGGTTAGACTAACGGAGGACCATATGAGGCAGGTTTGTAGCTTTCAAAATGCGTGTATACTTTATACACACGACTTCCTCGTATTCGCAAAAAATCTCCTGTGTATATCGTACAGAACGTAAAATATGGTAAAAACTAGAAGACACGACTGATAAACTCATTCGTTAGCCCATAGGAACGTGACGAAGATTGCTCCGTAGAACCGCCTCATCCTGTACGCGTCTGGGGTAGCACGACGGCTTTCGGAGGCTGAACCACACTACCCGCGTGCTTCGGCTGTCTAGTACTCCCACCCGTACCAACACGAGATCTAGATTGGGATGCGACCTCCAGATTGGATCCCCTCTTAAACTGCACGCTACCTTCACGAAGACTGGTAGCAGACCAGTTACTGGCTCCGCTGTCCGGGTTAGACACCTTCTTCGTTTGCCCCGGACTCCCCCCAGCAGACCGCTTGTCTGCGCTTGCTGGACTTGGTACCCTCTTCGGCCGTATAGCAGTCTCCCCATTACCGGTGTAAGGGGTAGAATTTGGTGCGCTGTCCGCGTGGGGCTCCTTCCTAGATGGCCTGATACCCTCCCTGACGTCAGGAGAAGGGGTAGTTCTGCTTGCGCCGTCGGGGATGGGCTCTTCCTTTGTTATCCTGATACGCTCCCTGACGCTAGGGGAAGGGACAGCTCTGCCTCCGCCCTCCGAGATGGGCCCCTCCTTCGTTGTCCTGATACTTTCCCTGAAGCTGGGGGAAGGAGCAACTCTGCCTGCACCTTCCGGGATGGGCTCCTCCTTTGTTGTCCTGATACTCTCCCTGACGCTAGAGGAAGAAACAGCACTGGTGGCATATGGGCCAGGATCCTCCCTCGATGATCTTGTATCCTCCCTGACGCCCCGGGAAGAGATAGTCTTGGTTGTGCTGCCCGGGATAGAATCACTGCCCAATCGCTTGGAACTCCTTCTGGTGGGGGAAGAGATGACCCTGTCCACGGTGTCCGACGGTCTGAGTTCGGTGGGTTGTCTGACAGTTTAACAGTTCCAGCTCTGTCCGCGTCATTCGGGTTCGATGTAGCCACGTACTCGTTCGCATGCTTCGTTTTCTGCCTTCCAAAGGCATTCAGTTCCGCGTTGAAGCGACTCTCTTCTTCTTTGTTCCCCCCCTGCGCCTGTTGTCTCGCTTCCGTCGTTTTCCTTGAAGAGCTCGCATCCAAAGGAGGAGGGATGACCACCCCGTTCTCCGAGGGCCGGTCCTCCCCTTCGCCATCAGAAATTTCATCCCCAGAGTCCGGGTTCGACGGCACCGCGTCCGCGTCCCCACCCCCCTCCTCTGACCCAGGGTCGGCCGGCGCTCCCGGGTCAGGCGGGTTTACTTCTCCTAGGGTCGCAGACTGTGCGGGCTGCACATTTGGATCACCGTTCTCCATCATGTCTGCGATTTTCTTTGCGGTATCGGGGTCCAGTTTACAGCGCTTCACTAACACCTTCAGGACCTTCTTCCTCTTCGGGCTCATACGCTTCTCGATGAGGCTCATCAAGTCCCTTCCAAACCTTGCGAACCAGCTAAATGTGTCCGGCGAATAGGCCGTGTTTTTGAGAGCGCAGGTCCTCAGAAGGTCGCGAATCACTACTCGAGACTCGTTGTATTTGAGATCTTCTCCGGGAGTGTCGTTGTCTAGGACGGCAGTGACGCAAGCGTGGCCATCGCTTTTGATACCGTAGCCTTCTATGTGTTTCTGGTTTCTCCTCCACCAGTCCTCCATCTCTACTTCCCACTCGAGGCCGGTGAAAACGAGTGCGATAGGCACCTTAGTACTGCAGAGAATCTCACAGAACAATCGATAGTTGCTCTGCGTTGTCGCCGTAATCCTGCCGCCACGCATGCAGAAGAGCAAAAGGTGGACACCGCCGACGTGATTGAGCTGCGTGATAAGCTCGTACGCTTTTTCGATGGCTTTCAAGTATCCGTTGACTCCCATCTGGGGCTCCTCGAGGCCGATGGTATCAAATATGGCAAACTTCATGCCATCGAATTCGATATCGTGTTTAGTGGATTCCATCGTACAGCCGTTGACGTCCGATGAGACTTTTGCGATCGTCCTCTGAGCGATAAGGTTGATGACAGAACTCTTCCCTACACCAGTCTCGCCAAAAAGGACAACATTGACGGTGTTAGACGGTGTGGTGACTCCTAGGCAAAGCGCGCATGAGTTCCACTCGTATGACGATCATTGGCTCAACGTTACCATGTCCGTGCTCGGGTTTGATATGTTCGGAGATCACAGATTCGCTTACATCTGTCCCCTTGGAAGAGTGGCGGAACGGCAAGCGATTTGGGATGATGGATTTCATCTAGAGCGACACAGCGCGCGAATATCAGTGGGCGGTAAGAAGCATGCATGAGACAAGAATCGTACCCTCGTAGTAGTGAACATCTGGTCCTTGATGAAGGACATCGCACTGGCAAAGGACGGGCTGAAGAATTGGAGTAATGGGGTGTTGGACGAGAGGCTGGAAGGCAGCGTCCTAACCTCATGGAGAACACATGCGACTTTCACTCAAGTAACGCACTGATCGATGGACGTCCATCCATGGGCTTTGCAAGTTGCAACGTGTTCTGAGCCGCTGAGCGAGGAATTCGGACTTTAATGACACTGCAGGGCCAGGTGAACGCCTCGTGGTGCAAGCGAGGTTGTTGGCCATTGGCTCGAAGGACCGGAAGCCGCTTATTTGTAGAGCCAAAGCATAAATCGATTCTCCTGAGTAGGAGAAAACCAAGTTGGTGGAGGTTTCTCAAGTTTGTGGGTCGCTGATGCTTCCAAATAGATTGGGGGTCTCATGGTCGGTGACTTGAAAGTTGACCATCAAAAAGCCTCACGACCACGGAGACAGCCACAGCGACCACGAGGTGTTCTCAACGTGTTGATTCGGATACACCTTGCTGGTTTGACATGGTCTAGACGCGCAACGCATACCAGACCTTACCAGCGCGCTCGACCTTCCCCCACTTGACATAAGTGACGCTCGGATTCCCTTGGACCCCCACTCGCTAGCAGTTCATTGAGCATCTGGATTTTCATCCCGACTCCACTAATGGTCTGTCAAATTTCCTAATCATCTTCGTGATTGTTTGAAGATGTGACCTTTAGAAGCGGGAACCAGTCCCCGTGCTCAACGTGATCGTGTTTGGCGAAAGTGGTGTCGGAAAAAGTTCAATCGTCAACCTCATCGCCGGGTCATCCGTCGCAAAGACCTCTCCAGATGTCAAGGCGTGCACCACCCGTACGCAACACTATGATGTGGACATCAACGGGAAAAAGTACAAGTTGTGGGACACGGTCGGTCTCGATGGAGGTTTCTTTGGACATTTCCGTGCTGCCGTCGCAGAAAGGAACTTGAAATCGTTCCTTCGAAATCTTCTCAAAAAGCACGAGCCATCTCTGTTGGTCTACTGCGTTCGCGCCTCTCGAGCAAGGCGGGCGCTTATTAGCCACTATCAATCAGTTTGTTCAGCCACCCGTAACACCCCCGCTCCCATGGTCATTGTCGTGACCGGGCTGGAAGAAACACACGGGGAGATGGAGGACTGGTGGGACAGGAATGCCGCCGAACTTTCGAAGCACGGCATGGAGTTCGTTGATCACGCGTGTATCACGTCCATTGATGATGACCCCCACGACTCTAAACCCGTGCGTGATCGACGGACTTATTCACAAGGTGTCGTCCGAGACCTGGTATCCCGAAATTGCATCCCTCGCGAACGTCGCGAGGATACTTCGGGGGTGTATACTGGAAGTCGAGGCGAATCGGGAGGATGGAGTCGGGCTATATGGTCATACCTTGCGTCAACGTTACCTTACGGTCAAACACGGTGAAGCCAGAGTCCCGTCTTTCCTTGAGTTTTCTTGAATATCTTTGAATATCTATCTGGCTGGATACCCCAGTATCCCTTCTGGCAAGAGGTCTAGGGAAAGGACTTATACATAGATCTCCGCTGTGATCACTATTAATATATAGATACGATATTTATGATGAATCCCAAGGATGGCCTGAAACTGCATTCAAGTACGAATGAGGTCCACACCTTCGGAATACGATCTGAATCAGAAATGTCACGTACGGCTTATAATCCCGACTGCTCAACCGTTCATCAAGAGTCGCTTTCTTGATGATCTACACCAGAGTGCGCCCCTCGTTCCACATGAAGTCACGAGGGACGCGTACATATTGTAATTCGAAAGTACTCCGTCTCTCATTTCAACAGTGAGCTTTGTCTCAATAACCCTTAAAGGGGTTCGCTTGGTATCGGTTTCTCCAGCACATTCAATTGGTGGCGTGAAGACTCGCGGACTATAGGTTTCCGCCGGTTGGGACCAAGTCAAGAATGAAGGTGGTTTCATTGATGACGGTCCAGCTCTCAATCAGGCGGCTGACCTCTGGTCCAAACTTCAACCCGTGGCATACATAAGGACAGATCGAAACGTCATCGTCTTCAGTTCCTTCTTTTCCTTCTTCCATGTCCGCTTTCTTGTCTGCGCTCTCCCCTCAGGCTCTTCCTGCCATCACCATCCACCTCTTGTGCCCTCGAATGCTTCTGCGTTCGCATGCGTCAGCCTTCAGGTCCCACTGTCGTTCGTCGATCCCAGGTCTAGCTATTCATCCGCTAGGCAACCTCGCTTGACAGCACGATGCATCGTTTCCGATACCTCGAAACACGGCTTGACACGCGAGCAAGGACGTTTGCCAACTTCATGATGCAATCATCGACCGATTTCGTCTCGTCGTCTCGCTCGCCGTGCCAGTGGACATCGCCCTCGTCAGCCCAACGGATCGTATCGCGTTCATCCATGGTACCCCTGCGCTGATCCATGGCTGGGAAATCGAAGCACTCACAAGACTAGTCAACCATTCCTGCGATAGTGCAAAGGGCGCATGGCCAATATGGAGATCTCGCTCGCGCAGAGACGGACGGACTTGTACAAGATGAGATCCAGGAACTCACCACCAAGGTCGATACGATGAAGATTGACGATGACAAGAACTGTGACAATCCCTCGAAAGCCCGTCTTCGCGTATTCCCAGAAGTCGATCAGCGACGAAGACCACAGTTATTCGCACAGTCGCACACCTACTCTCGGAGCCGGTTGGCATGCAAGCGGAGCCCACCACAGTCAAGAAGGTGGCCCTGCCAGCAGACGTCTCATTTGTCAACCAGGCTACGGGGTGCAACGCGAAAAGCACAGATCCTTCCAAGTCTCGCTGGGCCGACAGAAAGTGCAAAGACGGCAAAGGTACTAGTAACACATCACTTTACCTTGTACTCAGATGTGACTAACGTCATAATGGCTATATGCAGGAATCGGAGGGTCGTTAGTTATGTCTTCAGTCATCGCATGTAGCTCAGCATGCGTGTTGTTCAAGAGGCGCCCGCAACCTCAACTTCATCGGGTGGTTCATTCACCAATGCCAAAATACCTATAGTGCGTACCTGAGTGGTCTTTTTCGCTATCTTTTCCGTCTGACACGCGTCTTGTAGCCCCAATCCGACGGTCAGGAACCTGAAGGTTGCTCAGAACATCTTACCATCCCATGGTACAACTATTGGTCAGCCTGGCGCTGACATGATACCCGCGACACCCACGATACCCATACCAACGATACCCATGGAGGTCGCCTTATACCCGCCAGAAGAGATGGTAACAAGGTTCCGAGTACTGAGATACCAGTCCGCGTCCCTGGAGGACATCAAGATGGATCCTAGAAGGATTCAACCTGGTACTGGTTACCGATGGAGGTCTTCGCAGCGCGGAGGCATCACCGGTCAACATTGCTCTTGACGTGCAAGCCACTGTTGCGGCCGTGCGGATGCTGGTTCATCAAACGGTGTGTGCATTGTTTAACATGGTGGGTTGATGCTTACTGGTTTCGCGAGCTAGCTGGACGTTTACCAAAAGGATCTGCCACCCAGACAAAATACCTCCAAAATGCTGAGATGGTTCTTTTCAGAACTCCTAGACTGAGTAGTATGTTGCTGATTATCTTCTTGTCTCCGTCTGACGTACGCCAGTGTCAACGTCAGTTAACGGGGAGTTACTCCTTGATTTTCCCACATCCACTATCCCGCTGTTTCGTATGCGACGCATGTGGACAGTGGCGACGTGCAAATGGTGAACTGCGCGAGTTCCAGTCAAACCATCTCCCAAGGGTACGACACTGTTTCTTGATACGCTTCATGCTAACGTCGCTTTTGGCAGCAAAACCAAATTGAAGAACGTTCTTCAAATCAAAGAGATCGCTTGTGAAATTCCAGGTATCATTTGAGTTTCACATGTGAGTGATCGTCATCCACTACCTTTTCTTCGAGTCTTTACTCGTGCTGATGAGCAGTTGCAGCGGCACTCGCCGGAAATGAGTGGTCGCTAGCTGCACCTAGGGCTTGTGACGCTCAACCACGGTCTTACATGGTGCAGGACATTGCAAGTCTTGTACCCAATCCCAACATACCTTAGCCCCGTGTGGATCGCTTTCTGTGAAGTCAGTTGATTTTCGCTTGCTTTCGTGTTCTGTCCGCTGACGACGCCATTTCAAGTGAGGGGCTTTTGGAAGTGCCAGATCTCCTAGACGCCCCCGCTGAAGATCGACTATCGAACGTTGGAAAGATGCAGATCAAAGTGCCAGTCTGGTGAGGTAGATCTTCACATCTTACCGGACAAGCACGTCTTTCCGTTCAGAAGGCTTAGTTTACAGTGTCATGCTGCGTGCAACTAGTAGCGAGAGCTGTAATACAAGTGAGTTGACGAGGTTACAGGGATCTGATATATTAAGCGCTGGGGAACTTGTTGATGGAATCTGACCTGGAAGACGTGTTTCGATTCATGTCGAGCACGGGATCCAGCGTTTCAATGATGATTGACGATCGATGATCCCCGATGTCATTTCATTGTGTATCCGTCTTCCAGTCATGCGACAGTGAGGGACGTGGATATATGAGTGACCTACTGCGTGGTACTCTTCCAGAGTCTCTGGTGTGTATCTGTGATTGAGATGATCGTGGTTGATCGTAGAGTGGGCGAGATCCGAAATGTTGGCCAACAACCCTTGGGCACATTCCCTGAATTTCCCTCAAACCGAAACGTGTATGGCGTAACGGCGTTGATCTACTTTTATACTCCGGGTCAGGCGTCACTCCGGAAATACATCTTCGTGGTTTTAGCCATCATGCATTACCGGGGTAGAGACCTAAGGAGTGACACGGAGGACTGGTTAGACGGAATACGACGAAAAAGATTTGATTGACATGTAGAACTGAGGCTCGTACTCATGATGCTGTAGAATCTTGATAAAAACTGGTAGACTCAACTGACAAACTAGCTCGTTACTGCATAGCGGTGTGAAGATTGCCTCGTAGAACCAGCTCGTCCTGCGTACGTCTGCGCTGCCACGACTGCATTCGGAGGCTGAACCATACTACCCACGTTCCTCGCTCCCACCCGTACCAACACGAGATCCAGATTGGGATGCGAACTCCAGGTTGGATCCCCTCTTAAACTGCACGCTACCTGCACGAAGACTGGTAGCAGACTGCAGACCAGTTACCGGCTCCGCTGTCCGGGTTAGACACCTTCGTTTGCCCCCGACTTCCCCTAGCAGACCACTTGTCTGCGCTTGCTGGACTTGGTCCATTACCAGTCCGTGTGGGGCTCCTTCCTAGATGGCCTGATACCCTCCCTGACGTCAGGGGAAGGGGTAGTTCTGCTTGCGCCGTCGGGGATGGGCTCTTCCTTTGTTATCCTGATACGCTCCCTGACGCTAGGGGAAGGGACAGCTTTGCCTGCGCCCTCCGGGACGGGCTCTTCCTTCGTTGGTCTGATACCCTCTCTGACTCTAAGGCAGGGGACAGTAGCACTGGTGGCATATGGGCCAGAGTTCTCCCTCGAGGGTCTTGTATCCTCCCTGACGCTGCGGGAAGAGATAGTCCTGGTTGCGCTGTCCGGAATAAGTTCCTCCCTTAATCGCTTGGTATACCCTCTCGTACCCGAATCACCATTCTCCATCATATCTGCGATTTTCTTCGCGGTCTCGGAGTCCAATTTACAATGCTTCATCAATACCTCCAAGACTTTCTTCCTTTTTGGGCTCATACCCCCCTCAATGAAGCAGTCCATGTCTTTCGCACACCTCGCGAACCAGCTAAGTGCGTCTACCGAACGGGCCGTATTTCTGAGAGCGCACGTCTTCAGAAGCTTACGGATCGTCTTTTGAGACTCCGCGTACTTGTGGGTCTCTTCTTGGATGGTAGTGATGCAAGCGTGGCCATCGCTCTTGATACCGTAGTTTTCTATGTGGGTCTTGTTTCTCCTCCACCAGTCCTCCATCTCCACTTCCTGCTCGAGGCCGGTGAAAACGACTGCGATAGGTACCCCGGTGACGCGGAGAGTCTCAGAGAACAACTGATAGTTGCTCTTCGTCGTCGCCGAGATTTTGCCCCCACGCATGCAAAAGAGTAAAAGGTGGACACCGCCGGCATGACTGAGATTTATGATGAATTCGTACACATTTTCGATGGCTTTCAAGTATCCATTGACTTCCATCCGAGGCTGCTCGAGCCCGATGGTTTCAAATATGGCAAACTTCATGCCATCGAATTCGATATCGTGTTTAGTGGATTGCATCGTGCAACCCCTGACGTCCGATGAGACTTCCGCAACCTCTTTCCGAGCGATGAGGTTGACCACGGAACTTTTGCCGACACCAGACTCGCCAAAAAGAACGACATTGATGGTGCTAGGCGGTGTAGCTCCTGGATAAAGTGCGCATGAATTCTGCCCGTACGACGATTATTGGCTAAACCGATACCGGTTGTGATATGTTCGGCGATTCCAAATTTGTTTACATCTGTGGCCTTGGAAGATTGGCAGAACGACAAGCGATTTGGGATGATGGATTTTATCTAAAGCGATGGAACGTCAGCAGGAGGTAACAAGCATGCATGGGACGAGAATCGCACCCTTGTGACGAAGGACATCTGGTCTCTAATGAAGGACGTCGCAAAGGATAGGCTGAAGGAACGTTCGGTTTCTGAAGGATTGGAATGATGGAGAGTTGGACGGGTTGCTGGAGTGGAAGCACCTTCGCCTCATGGTGGACGCATGCAACTCTAACTCGCGCGACACACTGGATGTACCTCCATCCAGTGCCCCACGACTTAAACTCGTGCGTGACTGATTGATCGACGAGGTGCCACCCGGGACGTTGCATTCCTCGCCGATAATGCCTCGAAGTTGTATGGTAGAAGACAGGAAGGTCAGTGACATAGTGCTGTCACATGTCACATGTCACACTCCAGTCCATACTCTGGCAACCAATCTCACTATAGATACGACATCAAATCAGTAATAGCCAAGGACAGCCTGGGCAAACCTAACTCTGCACTTTCGAATCAGGTACGCGTAGTAGTAGTAGCCCTGACTTGGATCACAAACTTCGTCATGAGCGTCAACTTGGCGCCAAATGAATTCACGCCCTTGCACTCATAACGCCACCAACCCTGCACGCCCGTGACGTTCCTTACCAACAATACCCCCTCATCGCGCTCAAAGTCCACTAGATCAAGCACCTCTGATGAGACTGGCAACCGCCCAGGCCCAGGTCCGGACACCTTGACCCACACCCGACCCATCGCTAACCGCCTCTCCCACACACCCACAGCCACCTAGACCATCCCAATCGCCATCAGCCCTGCCCACCCGCCACGTCGTCTTCATCGGTGAAACCGGCTCCGGTAAATCCTCCATCATCAATCTCATCGCCGGGCGCGATCGCGCCCCAGCCTCTCCCGATGCCCAGCCCTGCACGACTCGCGTTGACCATTACGACGTCGTCGTTCGAGTCGGGGGCCGGACGTACCGGCTCTGGGACACCCCGGGTCTCAACGAACCGAGCGGCATTGGGGAGCGGTTCTTCGGTCGGTCTTCGGCCACGCACAGCTCCCTCAAGCGGTTTCTCCGAGAGAGAAAGAAAGCTGGGGAGCTTGATTTGATCGTATTTTGTGTGCGGGCAAGTCGGGCGAATGCAGGGATGGCGAGGGCCTACAAAACATTTTGTCGTGCATCGCGTCAGGTGGCCATCCCAGTGGTGATCGCGGTCACGCACCTCGAGAGGGAGCAACCGATGATGGATGCGTGGTGGCAACGCAACGAGAGGATGCTTGTAAACTTGGGATTGTTATTCGACGGTCATGCATGCCTCACTTGCTTCCCCAGCCACAACCGCAGAATGACATCGCGGGATGAAATTCTTGACTTGATCTCAGCAGATTATCGTCAACGAGCCGGGTCCGCAGAGCAGGAATATCTACCCGATGATAAAGGTTGCGTAGTGTGCTGACGGTAACAACTTGGATGCATTTCCACTTGTAATACATAAATAGCTTTGCGACTATTCATATTCTGCATTATTTAAGTAACACAGACACGTCGGATAAAATCTATGGTTTGTAGCCAAAATCGATTTTTAAAAGGTCGACGAGGCCCCGAATCCCCCAACGAGACGACTTAAAATCAATCCAACTGGGGCCCTGCAAGTCTGACGCTTTCTTGGACATCATCTTCGTACAACTTGAACGCCCTCTGGAACATGCTACCGAGCTTACGAACTTCCCTCTCAAAGGCCTCCTTGTCAGCCCACGCCAAGCGAGGGTTCAGGAGCTCGCGAGGGACGCCTTCGATGCTGGTGGGAATTTGGAGCCCAAAGACACCAAACGTTTCGTACTCGGCGTTGAGAAGTTCGCCGGAGTGGACGGCGTCGACAATGCGACGCGTGACCTTTAACGGGCAACGCTTGCCGGTGCCGAACTTGCCACCGGCCCATCCGGTGTTGATCAACCAACAGGGGACGTTGTACTTCGACATCCGGTCTGCCAACATCTCTGCGTAACGACTCGGCTATCATCGAGAATCAACATCAATCTAAGAACCAGAAGACGGCAACGTACGTGGAGAACAATGAAGGGAGCACTGTAGCAAGTCGAGAATGTCGGGATTGGTTCAAGCACACCATCCTCAGTACCAGGTGTCTTCCTATTTGCCATAGAGTCAACAACCAAAGCACAGCCGCCAAAGCAAATGTATAGACATACGAGGTGTACCCAGCAAGGAAGTGGTAGCTAGCCTGTGCAGGAGACAGCTTGCTAACAGGAGGAAGGACACCAAAGGCGTCGCAGGTCAACATGATGATGTTACTGGGCTGCCTCTCGACCATGCATGGCACCTTGGCATTAGGGATGGATTCGATCGGATAGGCACAACGGGTGTTCTCAGTAATGCTGACGTCATCGTAGTCCGGAACGCGGGAAGCGGGGTTGTACACGACGTTTTCGAGGATTGATCCGAAACGGATAGCGTTGAAGATCTCAGGTTCCTTCTCTGCAGACAGGTTGACACACTTGGCGTAGCAGCCACCCTCGATGTTAAAGACACCGGTGTCAGACCAAACGTGTTCATCGTCACCAATGAGCAATCGGTTGGGATCGGCCGAAAGGGTGGTTTTTCCAGTGCCACTAAGACCGAAGAAGAGGGTCACGTCACCCTTGTCCATGCCGACATTGGCGGAAGAATGGAGGGACAATTGCTTGAACTTGACAGGCTGAAGATAGTGCATCACAGAGAAGACACCCTTCTTCATCTCACCGGCGTATTCTGTGCCAAGAATAACCATCTCCATGCGCTTGAAGTTGATCTCAACCGAGGTGGTTGACGACATGCCCTTGGTGAAACGGTTGGCAGGGAACTGCCCGGCATTGTAAATGATAAAATCGGGCTCGCCAAAGTTGGCGAGTTCCTCCTCCGTGGGACGAATGAGCATGTTGTTCTAGACCGGATTAAATTAGTTATCGGAACGGAACACCTTACGACAAGATACGAACCATAAACAGCGCATGATAGGCACGGGCACAAATCACGCGGACCTTGATGCGGTACTTGGGATCCCACTGGAACAGAGAAAATGAACAAGAAGCCAATACAACCAAGTGGAGAAACGTCACCCCAGCAAAGCCGTCAAAGACGTAAACATTGTCTCGGGTATTGAGGTAATCGATGGCCCGCTCACGGTTGATCTCAAAAGTGTCTGGGAAAAGGCCTGTCAGGAACGAGGTGCAACTTGGATTGGGGTGACTGACGTTCGTCCATCTTGATGTTGACGGAGCCCCACCAGATGTCATCCTTGGAGGTGTCCTCGAAGACGATGCGCTTGTCCTTGGGGCTTCGGCCAGTTTTCTTGCCAGAGAAGTTGATCAATGCACCGGACGAAGAGATGATGGCGCCTTCGTTGCGGATGGCGTCTTCGTAGAGACGCGACACAGGGGCATTGCGCTTGAGCTGGATGCGATCCATATCGAAGCCGGCCTGCGAGAAGTACTCGAGGTCGCGGCCAATGACTAGTCGGAGGGCAATGAGGTCACAAGACACGAAGATAGGTGAGATGGCTCACGTTTGTTGGAGAGTTCGTTGTCAAATGACTGAGCATAGTTGCGGTGGAGGATGTGTGGGGTGACGTAGGGGGTCTGGTGAGAGAGAACCATTGTGGATACGAGGAGATGTTGAGAGAGCAAGTCAGAGAGGGGGTTATTTATGCGGATATGATCCGTGCGTTTCGGAGATGACCCTGGCGGGAAAACTCACTCGGAAATATTGTGACAATGGTGGTCGACGGGCAATGTTACTGTACCGTTTTATACCCCCCATAGTGAGACAACACCGTAGACAGTATCCCATCCCATCCGAGTTCCTCCGCCGCGACGAGTCTTCCCGCTCGCTGCCTATCGACGCCCTTTCAGCGTTGCACTTCACTCCTTCAGGTACCTCTATCCCCGAAGCGATTCGGATGTCACGACCCCTTCCGGTTCGCTCCGAGCTCCGATGGCAGTAAAGTATCACAGGATCGACTCTATATTCGGGTTGCCGTACAAGGATTATGGAGGAGTGTGGTCACTGTTCTGTCCGATTATTCCACGCGTTGCCATCCACACAGTATCCGGCGTTTATTTTCGGTCCTTCCGAACGACGACGGCCACGCGATTATCTGATTTGTGCCACCGCATGTTACCCTAACCCGGATGGATGTTCTCGGAGCCTTGCAATCCGAACTCGGCGATAATCATCACTGTTCTGAAACATAGAATACCAATAAGGTACAGGTATAAAGAAGACTCAAAAGAGTGCTATGCGAGAGCAATTAAACGAGGGTGAATCGACGAGAAGACACATAGTCCATGACACAGCAGCTCTTACAGCAAGCCACTTGTCAAATTTCCAATACTGACGGACGATGAGGTGGCATGCGTCGGCAATGGTAACGAGCCCACTAGCGATGTCACAGCAGACGGCAAAGCGGTTATCTTACTAGTGCTGGGAAGAGAAGCCGAAGCAGTTATCGACTGAAGTGCCGAAGATAGATCCCCAAGGGAGAGAAGACCGAGGTTGTAATCCGCCAAAACATGATTCTGGTTAACGTGCAACCATGGAATTTGGTATCCATTCTGGCCGATCCTGGATGTTTTTTGCGACGTGAATATCGTGAAGAAGCGTCCAACAACACCAACGTACCGTGCGGTCGCGACAGATTGAACATCCATGTATCCCAATGGAATAATTCCAAGAGATGCTGCCGCTCCTTGGGTAAGTACCACGTTTGAGAATGTACCGCTGTTCTTTGTCTGACCCGGCGGGATCACGAAGTTGCTAAATGCCTTGTCAAAGTGGGCATAGATCTCCCCATCAACGAGACCATCCGCTTGCACAAATTCAATAACAAGGTCAGCTCCCAAGGGATTGTATATCTGATTCCCACGGCGATCAGTGGCTCGCACACTCCAGTTGCAGTGAATGGGTTCTCACATCGAAGCTTAGCTCGACCTCGTTTGTCAACAGGGTGGTCACCGAGATGGTAGCATACAAGTGAGTAATAATAGGCGGCACATTCAATCCTCGAGGGAAGCATCAGTCGAAACGTACAGCTCATCGGCCGATGTACTCACCAGTCACACTAGTCTGCAGGGTCACTCCCTCAAGGGCGGGTTCCAGTGAGCTAAATGGGGAGCTGGCACTGTCTCCCTTCACAGTCAGGGGAAGATCTTCCCCAGATTGTACAAAGGTTGTCAAGAATGATTCAGCAACCGTGTCATTCGCATCCGCGGGTTCATAATGGAACTCCCCGGGCATTGTATTCTCTCCGGGAACCAGATCGAACGTCTGAGCGCATCAATAATCAGTGCTTGGCATAAAGTATTGACTCACATCAAACGCGGCGCGCCCGACCATCACATTTTCATAATACACGGGCAGGGCGATATCCACCGTCGAAAGCGAGACATTAGATGGGTTGTTCATTATCGCCGTGAGTGGGGAAATGATGTACTGATCCCCATTCGTTCCGCCGCTACCCGTAATGCTCACATTCTTTATCGCAGCTGTACCTCCGAAAGAATTGATCCCTTATTGAGCCCAATTAATAACTGGCCGCAGCTGTCGACAGATTGGCCTACCTTGCAGGGTGGAGCTGACATCGAACGGAATCCCTGGGATAGGTATATCACCAATCGATGTCTTGGCTGTAACGTCAGCAGTTCCACTGAGATCGAAAGTCGCCGAGCCTTTATCCGTGACCTCGGCAAACATCGCCTCAAATGCGGCATCATTGAGGGACACGAGAGGAACATTATTGAAGCTAATGGGAAGAGATGCAAGGTTTCCCGTGGAAACGCCACCGACGGTATCAGATGGTGGGAGCGCTAGCTGAATTCGTTGTCAGCCATGTCATCACTAGGAATGCTGCCGTACTGACAGATGCAGCAGATACACCTCCTGCAGCGAGAGTCATGTTGACCGCAGACTCGATGACCTGGAGCGAAAAACCGAATGGATTCTTGTACTCTGCAACAGTGTGTTTTGAGGTTGACAATGGAGCGAACGCCTCCTGTTGATTTTCCATTGTTAGACTAAGGTCCACCAATGTAATCGATCGAATAATCTAACAAAGGGGTAAACACCGAGGGAAACCACTTTCTCACTAAGGCACTTGCATTAAATTTTTGACCAGGAAGTGTGACCGCAAGAGTGAGGGTCTTGAACGCATCGCTCAACCAGTTGACGGGTGAACTTGTTCCCGTCGGTTGAACAGACTCTCCGACGACGCTCAATGTAATGTTGTCCGCTGCGAGATACTCTGAGAACAGCTGCCCAATTACACTCAGACTATTACCACTCTGAGGGATCATTCGACCCGTCAGGTGGGTAGTCACTTGCCCTTCTGGAGGCAATACAAGGTCTGCGGCAGTCAATGCTAAAAAAAGCCCTCGTATTGGAACAGGTATGAAAGTCAGAAAAGAGAAACCCACGTCCAACCAGGGTGTTGTCAAAGTACGCTTGGAATGTGACAGTGCCCATATCAATGCCGAGCTCTGGAATGGGCAAGTCAAACAAAGATACGAGAATTCGGTGCTTCGAAACGTACGAGCAGGTGACGGGATGCGCGAATCAGTACTAATTGTGATGCCTCCCGCTGGATCATCTGACGGAAGCTGGAAATTACTGATTGTTACCCCAGGCAAGTTGTTGAAGGCCTTCAACGTGATGGTCTTCGTCAAGGACACATTGTCAAAGATTGTGCCAAGGGCAGTCACCCGCAGGTTAGATGTGGAGATGGTCCATTCAAAGCTTGGGTTGTGGAGCAAATAGGTGGCAAATGAGGTGAATCTGCAAGAGAAGGCTGAGCATGGAGAACGCAGACGTACTAGGGAGGTGACCTACTGAGTCTGATCAGTGATGACCAAGGTTCCCTGAGTAGCATAATTTGGGACACCCGTATTGGCGGCAGCACAAACTATGAACCAGATCCCAATGAAGTCCGACTTGGGATATAGGCGACAACTCACCAGGAGGGAGCGAAATGGTTGCAATATCATTGCCTCGCCAGTTTACACTAAAGTGATCATCAGTCGGGTACTCGTAGTATATGCCCTGCACATACGTGACCGGATCAACAAATTCAATCAACGCGTCAAGTGGTCCCACATTCGTCAGAGAACCTTTGAGAGCCATGTCAAAGCCGTTGTTCGAAATGTTCCTATGACGCAATAAGCGATCGTGCAACTAACCGTAGAAAGGTGACATACGTGATGTTAGCCTCAGAGAAAGCGAGGACAGCGCCGTTCACCAGATCTTGTGCTATTGGCGCAGCAACGGCTCCAATAAGATATAGTACAGTCCTGTCAGTCTGTGGAGCATCGACATCAGTATATGTTACCCAGAAAGGCGATTTCTCATACGATAGCTGTCACGCCCTTCTGCATAAAAGACAGAACCGTTGCATCTACGACGAAAATGTAAGAATCCAAAGAAGTGGTCGAGTAAATGGTTTACAATCGTCCAGTGCCAGCGAGGAATCAATTGCCAGATCAACTTGGAGGTCCTTCAGGGCATTGAGGATGGCATCATCGAAATCGAATTGATTCCCGCTATATAAAAGGGATAAGTAAGCCCTAATATGATAATTTTGTGCCTACCTAACACAAGTGGGGGCACTGGTGTCAACAGAAGCATTGACCTACAATGAAAGAATATCAGCGGGCATAAAACTAGAACTAGCAAGGTACGCACGGGCGGATGGAAATTAGGATTATTTAAAACTAGCTGGAATAACTGCGTTAGGGGTCCAAGATCCACACCGTGTTCTTGTGCTGACATGGTAATCAATTCGATGATCATCGCCGGATCCAGGTTGAAATTGAAAGGAAGAGCTGGCGATGTGACGTTGGTGTGACCGCTGGCGTGAATCGGATTCGAAGACAGGTCGACGTTGTTGATAGTGCCAACGGTCAAGTTTTGGAAGGTGGCCGTAGCCGTGACCTTGAGTAGGTTGATGCTCGCTGTGAAGGGATTCGCGAGGCTGAAAGAACTAGAGGCGACTCCCGTCTTTACAATATCGGTGGGGAATTCCAGAGTCGCGGTACTGATCAAGTTCTGATGCAACGCAGGAATGATGACAGGCGAGAGTTTGATCCGCGAGAGCGCAAGCTGTAGAGACTCGATCGGAGTAGAACTAGTTGTACCGAGGATAACCGTGCTGGAATTGATTCCTTGAAGATAATTCTCCAACATCGTCTGACCTGCAGCAATTTCGAAACTGCCTTGCGGAGAATATAGCACGTCTAGGTTACGTGTTCCATGAGTGATGAGGCTTTAATCCAACAGAATGTCCTCACCCGTTGGGTAATCAACGGATCCAGGCTGTATGACCATGTTACTCTATACGAAAGGAATCAGAACAAATGACATCGTTACACGTCGCATGCCCCTTACCAAATCAGCAGACCCAATTGTTTCATCCCTGATTATACGGTGAATCGTAACTCGAAAGAAAGAGGCAGAATGCACTCACTCGAATTGCAAGGTGAAAGAAACGTCACCAGTGCCTGAAATTAAGGTAAATGGCTACTCGGACAACACGCATGAAACTTTACCGATTGTCAAATTACTGGACGAGGGAACAGTCAGTGGGGTACAGCGTACAACACGTCGGGCACTCACCTTGGGTTATACAGGTTCGTGTTGACTGTGATCAGGAGGTAATCAGGATACCCATGGTTGACGTCTAGATTGGCCACAGTAGCAGGTTTAGCCACAAGACCTTGCAGACCAGCAATGGACGATTCGACGGAGAAGTCGATGTCTGATAACGACAATACCCCAACGGCAGTGGAAGCAGCCGTGTTGGCGGCTCCAGACAAGGAAAGCGTTATTTCATTCCCGAGGGTAGTCGCAGCAACGAAATTATCGAAAACGGAGTGCTGATTCGCGAAAACGGCAAAAGGTACATCTGAAAATGTCAGATGGATAATGCGAGCCTGTACATCGGTTGTACTGGGTGCTTCCGGAATGTCGAGTTCAGCAAAGGACTGTCCATTGAAGCCCACCGTGATATTTTGGGACAAGGATGTAATATCGATAGGAAATGCGAATGGGAGAGTGAATGCGGCGGTAGTCGCACTGCTACTCGACATCGGGTCGTATGCTGTAGCTTGTGTGAACAGTAACTCCATTTGCTCCAAGGCGATCGACTGAATGATGTTGAGCTTTCCCTGGTTAGGCAATGAAGTTTTAACTTGGAGGGTTTGTATCCCTTCATTGAGCCATGTGACCTGGATAGACCTTAGCGACATGCTGAGTGCCATCGCTATCAAACTTACATCTGAAGGACCAGCACTTGCTCCCTGGACAGTAACTTGGCTATCCTTTCCTTGAATGAAGTTGTTGAAAATCCCCGATACAACAGCCAAACCTTCAGCGGTGTTCTGTGGGATGAGCCGACCAGCAAGAGGCAGGGGGGATGTGGACTGGGGGGCGAGCATAACAGCCGAAGATGATGATACAGGGGCAATCTCGATACCGCTGGCATAGGTATTGAAGGCGATGGAGCTTAACTCGATACCAACTTGCGAAGGCTATGGGAGCTACGGTTAGCTGTACACAGATGGTGCCAATGACCAGCATCAACTCACATTTGTCACGGTGGATTGAATTGCCAGGTGAATACCGCCCGACGGGTCATTGGCGGGTAAGTCGAACGAATTAATTGTGACACCATTCTTCAATCCATTGAATCCCTTGAGAGTAACCACCTTGGATGGTAGTGAAATTCCTGGAACCTGGATGCCTGCAACAACGTTGAATGACGGCAATCTTTAACGTTACAACATCTTGGAAAGGCATACCAAGTGCACTAACTGTTCAAATTGAGTGTCCACCCACATGCGCAAACAATCGACTCTTACCAGTGAGATTCTCTCCAGTAATTTCCCATTGGAACGACTCGTCATTGAGCAACACCTTGGTGAAAGCCGCAAGCACGTCGACATTCGCCACTTCAAAGGTAGTCTGGACGCTTAGTGTAGCCCCAACATCACCCACAACATTGACATCATCCATGTGCATCGTTCCAAGGGCCAGACCATTCCAAGAAACGGCCAAACCATTACCAAAGGAGATGGTAGCATCAACTAAGAAAAATGTCAGTGCCTTCGCGTAGATAATGCGAAAGTCTCACAGGGTCCTGCATTAGTGATGCTTCCGGTTAGTCGAGTCCCTGGCGGTAATTTAGTTAATTCATAGGGCCTAGATCGTGGTAAAGCCTTAATTAAGCACCGAATGACGTTTCCTGGGGATTCGTTATGACAACAGTGTCGACGCTAGCGAGCAATAGTAAGTTGATGTAATGAAGCTGTGATGATCGTAATGCGTACCCAAGCACAGATCCCGATACAATTTTCTGCACAATGGGCTGCTGCCAAGACAGGGAGTATTAGGTTCAGGCTACTGTCAGTCGCAATGGGCACACTTGATTGAGTGTAATTCAGAGTTGTTGCATAATCGCCTAGACTCGAGGGTCAGGAATTTCAGGTCTAAACGACAACGTTAACGTACCGATAGTAAGGTCCGCAGACAACTGGACATCAGTACGCAGCTGCTTAAATCCCGTGTCGACAAAGGAACGCAGGTTAAAGCCACTGTTGGAATTCGCTCAGCGCAAGAAATCAAATCATTGAATGATCGTACGTATAGATATTGCTCCTACGATTGACTGGAGTCGAGTCCGCCTTCGTGGATGGTACATAAGAATACCCGCCCAAAGTCATGATGCCGTCCAAAGGTGCTGGATCAAGTCCTGCCTGCACGGCGAGAACACGAGTGAGGGTGAACAAAGTCGGAGGGTCAAAATTCATGTTGAGGTCCAGAGGCGGAGATTCCGTCGTCGCCTTTCCAGCAGCGGAGAAGTTTGTGGTCATCTGAATGACACCAAGCGCGAGTCCGTGAGACTTGATAGAGGAGGTGACCTGGGTGATCTCAAAGCCCGCCGTGAATGGGTTAACAAGGTTCACGGTAACCTGGCTGATATTGTTCTGGTGGAAAGTTGTTGGGAGTACTAAAGGATCATCAGAAACCAACAAGATAGACTCTGATAGAGTCCGCTAGGACCCACTTTTTAATGCACCACTAGACAGAAGACTCGAATTCAACCCAGGTAAGGTTGCAGTGACGTTCAAGCTTTCGAAAGCTGGCAATAAAGAGGCAACCTGCGTACTGCCACTGAATCCAACAATTTCGAGCTCGACATCTACAATAATGTTGAGTTGAAGTCCAATAGATAAAAGAATCCCTGACCAGTGCCGCCAATAAAATCATTGAGGGTCTCCATCCCTTCAGGACTGTTATTCGGCTGAAGAATAATATCATCATAAGTGTAGACACGTACGAAGCTAACGAAGTAAGTCACCTCAAAATCCGACGTCGATGTCAATGAATTGTTCCCCATATACAGCGTCAGATTAGGCATTAGTGCGGTACCAAGAACAGCGCCGCCTTTCTGTAGTTGAAGGGCTGACAGGACATGTCAAACTAACAGTCCCACAATGATATCTAGGAGATCTCACTCAGATCGCCGGTGGCCAACTGGAGACTCGACGGGTTGACAATGGAGACTATGAGAAAAAGTGAACATAATTTATGGACTGCATTTGCGTTACCAACCGACGATGCCAAGATTCAAGGCTTGCTGAGTACCACCTAACACGTCTACGGACTCAATGGTAGTAAGTCCTTTCAATCCTTGTAGACCGGTCAGACTCGTAGTCACATTGACTTGAATTGGGTCAAGCGTGATTTGACCAATACTCGTGTTTGCTACAGCGGTTGAGTTGCCTACCATTAAGAACTCGGTGGTCTGCGAGTCCGTAAGTTCGATGTCTTAAGAGGAATGATATCATAAGCGAGCTACTAAGCATATGCGATTGGGCTCACTGAATGCAGCAAAAGATCCGTGTTCTACGTCCGTCGTGTTGAGGAACCCATCCGAAATGGTGATGTTAATTTTGCCCTCAGTATCCGTTGGTCCCAGTACTCTGACGGATGAGGTGGAAGCACCGAGTGGCTAGACCAAAAGTCAGTAAGATGGTGATAAACACAAATACGGGTTCAATGCACTGTAGACAGCCCGGCAACGATCGAA
Organism: Chiua virens; assembly: GCA_019787685.1. Classification (NCBI taxonomy): domain Eukaryota; kingdom Fungi; phylum Basidiomycota; class Agaricomycetes; order Boletales; family Boletaceae; genus Chiua; species Chiua virens. Next base: position 910,402 of record JAHNUO010000003.1, read on the forward strand.
CCATTCTTCATGATGTTGAACCGGTTCTGGATTGCGGAAATCGCCACACTGAACCCAAATGGAAGCTCTATTTTCCAACTCTTAGTTAGCTCTAACTCGGAGATAAAGTTGTTTCTTACCCATAGAAGCTTGGACCGAATTGCTATCGGCCCGAGGATTCCAGGCAGTCTCTGGTGTAAAGGTGAGCGCTAGACTGCCAATATCGATGGATCGGATTGGATTGATCGGCGCCGCAGACTGGAATGGGACAGTTAGCGTGAGGCTTTGGATTCCCTGTGTGAGCCAAGATATAGTGGTCCCATCTGATTGCGTTGTAGATTTTCCAGTCGCAAGGACAGGCGAACTCTGGTGGTTGAGGAAATTGGTAAACAGATGGGACACCGCGGCAAGGTTTGACGACGTGCTCTGAGGAACAAGGACACCACTGAGCGTGATATTATTCTTTCCAGGGGACTGGTGAAGGGTATAAGTGTCCATTCTGACTCAAAGAGAATCGAGAATACCAAATTGGTATTTGGCCCACTACCAGTGCCCAAGTAAACGTCTTGGTAGGAGAGATCAAAAACAACTGTCCCAAGATCGAGGGCGAACGGGCTGAAAAATACTTGAGTAGCAGCTTTGGCGGGATCAATACTGAACCGACCTCGGGTTGTTGAGTTGTGTAATTGTTACAAAGTCGATACCACCGGTGGGATTGTCACTAGGCAACTGTAACTCCTCCAACTGAACGTTTCCGGCGAAATTATTGGTGCCTGAATTCAATGAGAAGTGGAAGGGAGCCACAAGAATGCAACTCACCGTTGATCGTGACATACTTATTGAAAGATATACCATGGGCAGTCGGGAATTTCTCTGCCTGGACGGAGAGACCGTAATTTTCAAGTTGCCAGGTAAAGTTCTGGGAGGTGATCATGGCAGCAGTGAAACGACCGAAGGCATTTTGATCCGTGATATAGAAGGTCGTCGTATCGTTTATTGTAGCACGTCCATTCTTAGCAGACAGGGCGGCAAGCTGCATATATCCGAGGGAAACCTTTGAAGAGCCATCGATCCAACTGACGTTTACAGGAGTTGGGAAAGAAATGACGGCTGAAAATATGCCAGTATGGAAAACCTCACGGAACATGTCAGCCGAAGACTGATCATGAAACATCTAGAATTAGAATTACGTACAGTGCCTTGCATAAGTAACTGGAAACTTCAAACCGAGGGAATAAGGCGGATGTACGGAAGAGCCGAGAAGTGACTTACGAGGTGTTGGAAGGACTAGTTATGGCAGCTGTCGTGATGTCGAGCGTAGTTTTATTGACGACATCTTGCACGATGGCCTTGACGACTGGGAACAGCGTGATGAAGAGCAAGGCAATACCAAGAAGGGACAGGATGATGTTGGTGATGATGAACCAGCGACGTTTATACAAGGGAAGTTTCAGAGGAGCAACGGTGGCCGGAGGAGGGCCAGCCTGTGAGGGCTGCTCTGGTTGAGTGGATTCGGTGATGTGGGTCACGGGGACGCCAGCAAGAGCGGTAGTAGCATTAAAGGAGTGGTTGACCGAGTCAGTAAAAGGATTTGCATCATTATCGACAACATCTGCCGGAGGGACAGCATTTCCTGGAATAAAGGGTAAACAGACACGAAAAAAAGGAGAAAAACGCGGCAAACCAGCGAGCGACGCGTTTGAACAGGACGCGATGGATTGGTCCTCGTTGTGCGCGAAGGCAGCGGACCTGGGGGAGGGGGCTTGCTCCATGTGGAGAGAAGAAAAGAGCGTCTGAGTCGGGGCGGACTAGATTTGAAAATAAGACATTTATGCAAGTCGCGTCGGGAACTTTTTCGGGGAAAGAGAAGACGATCCTGGATCATGCGGTAGGAAATGAACGTGACCCTCGATGACGTACAACCAGATCTCTAAGATGTCACAGTGCTGCACATGGATCCACTCCGCGGAACAAATAAACACTGGCAGTGCCATCTCTAAGATTGTGTTACCAGTCTAAGTGGTCGCCAAAAAGAGACGGACTTGCCTTTGACGAGCGGAATGATTTGGACGCCGACTTGGCATGCGCCACTAGGTCGCGGTTGGATCGGACTTGCCCGATCAACATCCAGAACCAATCAGTGCGGACCGGTCGACAACTACTACGTAGTGCTCTCTCTTCTTCATATGATAACCCTCGAATGGGTCTTCCCAATTACCTGAGGATATATTGAGATCAATCCATAACTACATAGTATCATGCCATATGCATACATATGTGATCGGACGGGTCTTGCAGTTTCTCTTGTGCTCCATTATTACGAGATATCTTCTTCACCAAACCTGGACAATTCAAGTACTCCGATCGCGACGCCATGCGGGGAGCGTTCCTCGAATTCCGCGTTTAATATTTCATTTTGACAGGGACGTCCTGATGTACAGAGAAGAGAACCAAGGTAAGATAGCTTAGACTGAGATACAATATGGATGATAATCAGGTCTGGAAATGGAAAGGCATGGCCGCGGTGGGTGAACACAAGACAGTGGAAGAATAGATAGTCGCGTTGTGGGTGCATCTACTTGCCATAGTTCGCGGCGCTCAATGTCCCATTCGTACAGCTCTTCCTATTGCTCAGCGGCGGGTTTATCCTCGACGTCAACTTTTTTGGCTTCGGAGCCAGGAGCAGTCGCGGCTTCGTTCAAGCCATCGTTGGCCACGTGTTCCTCTGTTTCGGTCGGTTCTCCACTAGATACGACTCGAGCGGCACCAGTGTTGGTCGCTGACCCCGATGCCGAACCAGATGTGACTGTTTCTTCACTCGCAGTGGAGTCACGTCGCACGATGACTCCACGCGAGCGTGTCGTGCGGCGCTCACGTTTCTTCTCCTCAACGACATCACCCCGTCCCGCGTCAAGAGCGGGTGAAGCCCCCGTGTGTGCATTCGAAAGCGCGGGCGAACCTTCTTCCCTGCTTAAGCCACGTGCACCCGTAGCCCCTGAAGATCTTGGATTGCGCGACCGTTTGGCGGGGTATGTGGCATCCCCGTCTTCTGTCTCCCTGCGCTTGCGCTTTCCACCGGGACCTCCTCCGCGTCTACGTCGCGGACTTGACTTCTCTCTGACCTCTGGTTCGAGTATAGGCGGAGTCACACCGAATGAGGGAGGTTGCGGCGGAGCAGGATCGTCTACATCACGGACTTTGGCCGCCGGTCGGCGTTGGCGGTTGGAGGAGCGACGCGTGGGATCGTCGAATACAGCCACCGGAGCGGGCAAGCCGAACGCTGTGGGGTCCAAATCTGGGAGTGATAATGCCAGGGTACCGAAGGGGTGATACAATGGCAGCAGAGGATTGGTCATATAATGACGACTTGGTTTATGCGTAATGGTGCTTCTTTGAGATAGCTCAGGGATTTGGGAGAGTTGAGTCGGAGGTGACGGTGGTAAGAGAAGTGTGGTGGCACTTTCTGAAGTAAATAGGGATGTCTCGAGGTGCAATACGGAGGTAGACTGAACCGGAGATTGGTAGGTGAGTGCAGGCTTTCTGCGAAGAGTGACTGTGCTGGCAACGGTGATTGCCCCGACGTGCGGGTTGGCGCTGGTCATTGCAGGGTGATGCTATATATGAACTTCTCCAGAAGATAATAGTAAAATCCTACAAACTGGCTTCAGAAAAGGTGGGTTGTATAAGATCATATACATACCTATGAACAGAAAAGTATGTGCATTCCAGCCCAAGAAACCGAGAAGCGGAAATATACACGTAGTGCTCTGTAAAGCGGCGCGGCGCAAAAGTCGATCTATCAGTATAGACAAGATATATTGGATGGATCGTGGAAGCCCTGGGGCTAGAAACGTGGTGGTAGTTGTTCTGAGGCCGTTTAAGCGTGTCAAGGCATGAACAAGATGTGCTCAATACCTTCGAGAGGAGACCAATATTCGAAAGTCACGTGCATGTCATCACATGGATGGGAAAGTTTATCCGCATTCGGGTAAACTTACCCGCTTCCGAAGAGGCTATCGGATCGGCTAATAGGTGTTTATGTTCAAGTTTTGCTACTACTAGTAACACGCCGGGATTCTAATACAACCAGAAGACAGTATGCACCAACTTCTGGAGACTCATGCGTATCTTTCGAAACAGCAGAATTCACTTTACTACCTGTTTTAGGTAGTTTCTGATCACTCAGGCTCTAGCGCGTAATCAATGGTCCGCAAGGGCCGTGGTCACGGTCTACAGTATCGGTCTAGTGGATCACACTCGCGCCCCGGAAGCGCGGGATTCCGACGGCTATTTTACTAGAGATACCCCAATTCTGAATATCGTCTTGCAATGTCAATATCTGCTACACAGCCTACACTCAATTTGCCCGTCAGGTACCGCCATGCACGAATTTCGTGTTGATGCATCCGCTGAGACGAAACCATTCGTAATCTCCCGGTTTGTTAGCCGGGGGAATCCAACTCGGAGATATGATCGGCTGATCGATGAACCCGTATCTTGTGAGTTCATCATTACTTATAGACGCTACTTCACTTCGTTTCTCATGTCAAAGAATCTGTAAAAATAGACCGATATAATCGTGCTTCTGGTGGATTATCAGTATCTCCTGATTCCCTTCTCCGACCATGGTTGAAACCACTAATGAATATGATATCATATTTGCAGGAGGTATGTTGTATCACTGTATTTATCCAATGTGACGGCCCTTGCAATTCTCGGATTTTGATTGATACACTCCAGGCGGAACCACAGCCTGTGTGGTTGCTGGCCGTCTCGCGGCAGCAGATCGTTCGCTCAGAATATTGATCCTTGAAGCTGGACCACACACGAAGAATGATCCGCGCTGCGTCGAACCATCCCGATGTATCGAGCATTTGGCAGACGGAGACCCTTTCATGTCATTCCATGTCGCACAGCCTTCCCCGTCTCTTGGCGATCGGCAACTCTTGGTAAATAGCGGGAGATGCGTTGGGGGAGGTTCAATGATAAACAGTAAGTATGGACTTCTGTTCACATATTTCGGTAGTGCTAACATTTTCCCGTCGTGCATAGATATGATGTACACGAGGGCGGCAGGTCTGTGACCTATCGACTTGCACGCTCAGCTGCTAGAAAGTACTGACCGTTTGTACCAGCTTCCGACTATGATGACTGGGAAACAGAGTACAATAATCCTGGATGGGGATCAAAAGATCTGATTCCATTGTTGCGTAAAGTGAGCAAAGCGATAGCGGTGAATGTCTCAAAACTCTGAAGTGGCGTTACGTCACCAGTCGGAGACATATCAGATCAAGGAACACGAATCTCAGACCCACGGACACTCGGGACCGCTAAAAGTTTCGTATGGTGGTCGATTCACCAACGTCGGACAACAAGCGCTCGACGTGGCTGCGAAATATGACCCAGGACGCAAAATCGCGGTCGATAGCAATGACTTAACGACGTGTGATGCCTACAGCGTGAGTTTTCTGATCGTTGATTCATGCGATAAGATACTTACATTTGTTTCTGTAGCGATGGCAGAAGTAAGTTGGATTCTGAAGCAGTTCCGTGCGTGCGGGCTTCGTAATCGTCTGAACAACTGCAGATGGATCGATGGCAAGAGCGGTCTGCGTTCAGACTCTGCGCATCACTTCATTTACAACCAGGAGGAAAATAAAAACTTGCACGTGCTCGCAGAAAAGGCTGTTATCAGGATTCTGATACAGTAGGTTCAATTATTTTCGCCCATCGCGTCTTCGATCCATTGACGTGACCTGAATCCTAGAGATGGTCGAGCATCAGGAGTGGAGTATACCAATGACCTCACACTTAATCCGACCGCAGGTCGAACAGTGCACGTGGCAAACGCAACACGATTGGTTGTTGTATCTGCGGGAGCCTTCGGTTCTCCTGCCATTTTAGAGAGATCAGGCATCGGCTCAAACGCGATTTTATCCCGCCTGAAGATTCCTCAGATCGTCAATCTTACTGGGGTAGGGGAAAACTACCTGGGTATTTTTCTTTTCTCCACTTTAGATGTCAATCGATTGACATTGTATTCAGACCATCCTGTCGCGTTCGTGGCATCGTTCGCATCCGAGGAGGCAGAGACCATGGATGGCTTGTACCGTGATGATGTCAAAGAAGTTGACGGTGAGCTTCTGACCACCTAACACTAACACGACTACTTGAATCCTATCTAGAGCAAATGAGATTATGGAAGCATGACGGAACCGGTCTTGTCTCTCATAAGTGCGCTTTATGCCTCATCCACACGTGTATCACGACACCGATGATACTCCCGTAATCTAGCGCGTACGACGCTGCTCTCAAGCTCCGACCGAACGCAGACGAACTCAAAGAATTGGGTCCTGAATTCTCTGGCCGCTGGCCATTCTTTGAAAGGAACCCTGACAAAGCGATCGCTTTGTTGGCGGCTTGTTCTGGGTATGATCTCGTCATATCGAGTGAGCCAGAGACTTACGTCATTCCCATAGATTCATTGGTCTCCACCATGATCTGCCCGATAGAAAATACATTGGAGCCTGTTACTTTTTGGTCTGCTGCGGATTGCTTAATTTGCCTGAAGCTTCTACTAATGACATCCCAAGTGCCACCCGGAGTCGGTCGGAAGCGTCCATATCAATTCTGCTAGTAAGCCACACGAACCTTCGATATTCCAGGCGGATTTCTTGAATACGTAATCATGCCTTTCCTCGATGGCATCGCCATTACTGATCAATGCCCCGTAGGCCCTCGGATGTCGCGATCCTGCGACTAGCATATAAAAAAACGCGAGATTGGATCAGACGGATTCCACTTTATAGGGGCGAACTGCAGCCCAAACATCCGATTTTTCCGGCTGGAAGCGCTGCCGAGTGTAAAGAAGCGCATCAGCCTGTGCCAATCGATGCCCCTGAAATCGTCTACACTGCGGAAGACGATAAAGCAATTGATGACTTCCATAGACTGACGGGTGAGGCATTTATTCTGCTCACCGTGAAAACACTCCCTGATCGATCGTTCCCCAGTGACGAGCGCCAGGCATTCGGTATGGTGTCCATTCTGTCCATTACATGTTTTACTCAGGATTCTCTAGCTTGGAACTTGTGCCATGAAGCCGAGAGAACAAGGAGGGGTAGTCGACTCTCAGCTGAATGTCTATGGCGTCCGGGGCTTGAAGGTAGCAGGCAAGTTTCGCCGTTTGTCAGGGTGCAGATGATACCCTTACTGAAACCTACCCTAGATTTGTCAATTGCTCCTTCGAACGTTGCTTCGGTGCGTACATCCATTATCATGGTTAATTCTCCGTGCATTGAACAATGCTTTCTACCACAGAACACGTACTCGTCCGCCTTGGTAATCGGCGAGAAGGCAGCGATAATTATCGCAGAGGAACTTGGAATTCAGAATGTTTGAGTTGGACAGCAGTTATATATTATAATGTGACATTCTGCAAGGTGTAGTAGCGTCTCATTGTCAACAAGTTGCCAATCGAATTTGGAGAGCTTTCGGCTCGTACAATTCGGAAGTTTCCGGAGACAGAGTGAACCGGTCCGTTGAACTCCCAGATACAATCGCTGCTCTCAGCCGGGAACCAGAATCTCGTATGATCAGAATGACTACTACGTCTTCTGTCTGCATCGGATCCCGAAGCGCAGCAGGTCCGGTTTGGGAGACTCGTCAATGTCACGGCGTGCGTCGGCAGGCTCAGAGTCTTCAATGGAGCTTGAGGGCGGCGTGTGATTGTATCAAACACTGGCCAAGTAGCTTGGTGGTGCTCTTTCAGAGACTCCACCACCGCGTTGACACGTCCAGACATCGTACCTTCCTAGCGGATGTTAACCCCTTGTGGGTTACAAAGTCGACGGTACGGCGCGTGCATTGACCTTCGATCTCATTCTTCTCCTTCATGAAGCGGTCTCACAATTTTCATTCTATCGCATACCTACTTACTACTTAGGTCCGCAACAGCTTTATGTAAATTCGGGCTCTTGCGCTTCAATTCTCCCTGTGGTGTTTTACTATCCGCAGGCCTCTTGGGTTCTCCGACTCTCCAACTCTCATTTCCTCAGGGAACGCGAATACAACAAGTTCATTACGATCGGCTTGCGGGGCTGAGGATGTGCGGTTGATCAGCAAATCCCGCGCTCTCGTGAGTCCAATATCCTACTAGTAACAAACCCTCAAGGTTTTATGAGCACACTAGCTCGATACGTTTCTCACGTCTAAGCATCTATATAAATAGATGCATCTATCTATCACCCTTCCCGCGGGGTACCAGCCTTTCCCGATTATCCTCTTCAACCATGACTGAAACTACTGATGAATACGATATCATATTCGCCGGAGGTTCGTCACATTAGATCGACTGCAATTGTTATTCCCAGACTTTGACTTGGATATCCAGGGGGAACTACGGCCTGCGTGGTTGCTGGCCGTCTCGCCGCAGCAGATCCTTCACTCAGAATGTTGATCCTCGAGGCTGGGCCACACACGAAGAACGATCCACGCTGCGTCGAACCTTCTCGATGCATCGAACGCTTGGCGGATGGAGATCCGTTCATGTCAGTCCACGTTGCTGAACCTGCACCATCTCTCGGTGGTAGGCAGATCTTGATCAATAGCGGGAGATGCATTGGGGGAGGTTCGATGGTAAACAGTGAGCATGAGTTTCCGTTCATATAGCAAGTGCTGACATTCTCTGGTGTGGGTAGATATGATGTACACTAGAGCAGCAGGTCAGAGATTTTCTGACTGGCGTGCTCAGGTGCCACAACGCACTAACCGTACTAGCCTCCGATTATGATGACTGGGAAACCAAGTACAGCAACCCAGGATGGGGATCAAAGGACTTGATCCCATTGTTACAAAAAGTGAGGAGACTGAGACCCCAGTCTGATAACTGAAACCAAACAACTTGGACCCCATCAGACGGAGACATATCAAATCAGGGAGCATGAGCCAACAACCCATGGATACTCCGGGCCTCTCAAAGTTTCATATGGTGGACTGTTTCACAAACGTTGGACGACAAGCGCTCGACGTGGCTATGAAGTATGACCCTGAACGTAAGATCGCGGGCGATAGTAATGATTTGACGACGTGCAACGTCTACAGCGTGAGTCTAGGAACGCTTGCTCATATCACGAGGATACTTATCAACTTCGCTACTTACATTGATTGTTGCAGCGATGGCAAAAGTAGGTTGTGTTCTTTAGAAATCCTTTGGCATGATCACCTGGACGATGTAGGTGGATCGACGGCAAGACCGGCCTGCGTTCTGATCCCGCGCATCAATTTGTTTACAACCAGGAGGAAAACAAGAACCTGAGTATCCTTTCTGAAAAGGCCGTCATTAGGGTGCTAGTAGAGTAAATTATCTCTCCTTTCCGTCGCATCTTTGATCGATTCTTATCACCGGATCATAGGAATGGTCGAGCTTCAGGAATAGAGTATACCAATGACCTCACACTTAATCCGACCGCAAATCGAACAGTGCACGTAGCAAATGCAACACGACTGGTTGTCGTATCTGCAGGGGCCTTTGGCTCCCCTGCCATTTTAGAAAGATCAGGCATCGGGTCCAGCATGATTTTATCCCGCTTGAAGGTTCCTCAGATCGTTCCTCTTCCAGGGGTAGGGGAGAATTTCTTAGGTATGTATTTCTCTCAGCTATAGATTAGAAGTAAACAGATTGACTTAGGTTTCAGATCATCCTGTTGTATTCGCGGCATCGTTTGCATCCGAAGAAGCCGAAACCATGGATGGGTTATACTGTGGTAATGTTGAAGAAGTCGATGGTAAGGTTCTAGCCACCTGATTTTGTCCTCGACTTTTGAAACTCTATCTAGAGCAAATGATATCATGGAGACATGACGGAACCGGCCTTGTCTCTCACAAGTGCGTCCATTGTAGTACCCTATTAGGCATGTGGAAAGTTATGTGCACCACACCAGCGCGCATGATGCAGCTCTTAAGTTGCGGCCAAACCTGGATGAACTCGAGGAATTGGGTCCAGAATTTTCTACTCGTTGGAAATTCTTCGAGAGCAACCCTGACAAATCGATCGCTCTGCTATCAGCTTCCGCTGGGTGAAGCCATGTCGACTTGAATAGCGGGAATACCGTGACTCACCTGGTCCACAGATTCGTTAGCCTTCACGATGATTTGCCCGATCGCAAGTACATTGGGACATTTTACATGGGGGTCTGCTGCTTGCCACTCTATTTCGCCTGCATCCTCGACTAATTAGTACGCCCATAGTGTTACCCAGAGTCGGTCGGAAAGCGTCCATATTAGTTCAGGGAACGATCCACATGAACCTTTGATAGTCCAGGCAGACTTGTTGAGCAAGTAACTGAACCCTCGCTTGCCACATTTACCATCACTTATCACCATTTTATAGCCCCTCTGATCTTGCAATCTTACGTCTAGCGTATAAGAAAATGAGAGAATGGATTAGACGGATGCCACTTTACAGAGGCGAGCTGCAGCTAAAGCATCCGACATTCCAAACAGGAAGCGTTGCCGAGTGCAAAGAGACAAATGGGCCTGTGCCAATTGATGCCCCTAATATTATCTACACTACGGAAGACGACAGAGCGATTGATGACTTTCATAGGATAGCAGGTGAGGCATCCATTTTAAGCCACCGCATAGTACTAATTTCTGACTGAATATCCCAGTGACGAGCGGCAGGCACTCGGTATTGTATTAGTTCTGTCGATGACATGTTTGTGCTTAGGGCATCTCTAGCTCGGAACTTGTGCAATGAAGCCAAGGGAGCAAGGAGGTGTGGTTGACTCTCGGCTGAATGTGTACGGCGTCCGAGGGTTAAAAGTGGCTGGTGGGTTCCGTCAACGATCGAAGCCGGCGTGAACCGCACACTGAAGCCTAACTTAGATATGTCCATAGCCCCTTCGAATGTTGCTGCGGTATATGCATCATGGTCTGTCGTTCGAGAGTGTACTGACGGGCAACTTTCTATTAGAACACGTACTCATCTGCGCTGGTGATTGGAGAGAAAGCTGCGACGATCATTGCAGCAGAGCTTGGGATTAGGAACGTCTGATACATAATACAACGCGCTCATGTCGTAGTACTTGATCCATTGATGTGACCTATAAACGCGTGACGTAACGCGACGCCACGTCACGCTGCATCTTTGTCGTGGCCATGTCTCTGTGGGTAGACAAGGCGAGTAAGAACACGGCTGAGGAGAAGAACACTTTTTTTACTCTCCTTCGCAGTTCAGACCAAAAACGCTCGATGAGCTTCATTACCACCAGGGCTTGTCAAGTCGCCTGAAGTCCCTGGCAGCGTCCGGAGACTTTCCTCATGTCCTTTTCTATGGGCCTTCTGGTGCTGGGAAGAAGACGCGCATAAGCTGTACGCTACGTCAACTGTTTGGAAGTGGCGTGGAGAAAGTAAGTCGCGCAACTTTGCTCGGAGCAATTACCAACTAAGCACACGGAACAGTTGAAAATCGACCAGAGGGTATTCGTCTCACCATCGAGACGCAAGATTGAGATCAACCTCGTTCAAAGCAATTACCACATCGAAATAACCCCAAGGTGCGACGTCGTACGAGGTAGCCTTGAAGGTGAACTAACCTAGCGATGTCAAGTGAAGCAGGGAATTATGACAGAGTTATCATCCAAGAGTTGTTGAAGGAGATTGCTCAGACACAACAGGTTGACCTCAGTGCGAAGCAGCGCTTTAAAGGTCAGATTTTCAGGCTGTTCATCTTTCCGAACTTACACATTTTATACAGTCGTGGTCATTAACGAAGCTGATACCTTGTCTCGTGATGCCCAAGCCGCCTTGCGTCGAACAATGGAGAAATACATGTTGAACCTGCGAATCATATTATGCGCCAATAGTACCAGTAGACTCATTGCACCCATCAAGAGTCGATGTCTTCTCATCAGAGTGGCCGCGCCGAACACAGAGGAGGTGAGGTTCATCGAAACTCATACAACCTTTTCGTCAATTTACATTTATTGCGCAGATGCAAACTGTGTTAGAATACGTGGCGAAGAAACTCAAGTTTGACCTCCCACCTTCAGCCTCTCTTCAGATTGCAGAAGATGCTGAAGGCAATATGAGGAAAGCATTGCTCGTGTTCGAAGCCCTCAAGATGCAATCGTATGTCTTGATTCGCCACGCTCAGGATTTACATTCATATGGACTGATGTTGCCTATAGACCGGATCTCTCGGGACCCCTCAACATTGCCAAACCAGATTGGGAATCCTACTGTCATAAGATCGCAGATCTGATCGTGCAAGAACAGTCACCCGAACGAGTGATGCAAGTTCGTGCCAAGTTCTACGAGCTCCTTAGTCACTGCATTCCACCCGCGATCATTCTCAAGGTAAGAGTCCTGTTGCGCTACTCGTGGAGATAAATGGCACTTCTAATGCTGGGTATCAAGACCGTGGCAGACAAGCTGGTGGATCGGGTGGACGAGGCCCTCAAAGCTGATGTGATGCATTGGGCAGCATTCTATGTACGTTACCTGAGGTTTCCAACAGAGGTTTTGATTGTTCTAATGGTTCTCATAGGAGCTACGGATGCGAGTGGGTAACAAAAAGATCTATCACCTCGAGGCTTGGGTGGTGAAAGTAATGTCTCTGTACAAGGTAAGGTTGATACTAAATTGGCGGCGGAAGAGGACTGATGGATGTGTCCAGCATTTCATATACAATGTTGATATGTCAGAGTTTGATTGAGCAGAGGGTAGCTCACTTGGCTTAGTTCCGCGACGATATATAACACGTTGCCCTAGTGTAGTAGACCGATTGACAATGTTGATGTTAGTTGAAACCTAATATGTAGCGTCTGCTTGAACAACCACCTTAAGATCACGATGGTCAGTTCATTCGACTCATTCTTTGTTCGATACAGGTTGCTCATCTTCCAAAGCTCATTTTCTCCGTCTTCAAGACGCTCACCGACCAGCGGGTTACTGTCGAGCTCAAAAACGACCTCTCCATATCCGGCGTACTCAAATCAGTCGACCAGTGGGTGCCCCAGCCCGTCCTTGCTTCATCACTTGATATGCACCCTTCGACCCTACAGGTTTCTCAATATCCGTCTAGATTCGATCAAGGTTCTCGATGAGACGAGGCATCCACACATGGTGAGCTTAGCGTCACATACATCCCATCCACCGTGTACATCCCTCGAACCTGTCTAGATGGCCGTGAAGAATTGTTTCATCCGCGGATCGGTCGTTCGATATGTGCAGCTGCCTGCAGAGCACGTTGATACGCAACTGCTGGAAGATGCGACGCGAAGAGGTAGGCGAACAGCTTGTTTCGACGAGTGCTTGCTGATGTTCTTCCCTTGTTCAGATGCAGCCAACCAAGCTAAGCGGTGACGAGAGCGAAATCGAATAATCGAAAACCACGATAATTGCTGTTGTATACAAATCGTCTGATCTACCTAACTCCGTGTATTCATGACATGTCCCTCGCTCTTACATACGCCAACGTTTGCCAATGTTGCAGCTTTCCTGGGGCCAACAGGATCGCTTTCTGTGCACACCTAAAGGCTTCTTTGTCCTTTCCAGCAATAGCAACGAGTGGAAGCATCTCCTTCATCTCCGTAATGTTCTCTTCCGATGGACGGACCTCCAGCACAGCTTGTGTTGTTCGAAAATCGCCTTGCTGCAGGATCAAGGAGGCGAGCTCGCGGCGTAGTTGTACGTTGGATGGCTCGGCGTGTAATGCTTTCTGGGCCGTTCGGATGGCTTGTTCGACATCGCCCTAGACGCGCCCGTCAGCAACTCGCTCGATTCCGTGAATGAATAACCCATACCCGGCCGAGATGGTGCTGAATCAAAAGATACGTCACATTTCTTCCTGGATCCAGCTCTTGGCGACGTTCTATGGAAAGAGATTGAATCTCAGACAAGGCAGCATCGACAAGACTTTCGTCCCCTGTCAGGATGCCCATGCCCGCTAGAGTGTTAATGGCCATCAGGTTCTCAGGGTCCGCTGTGATACTGGATTGCTGTTAGTTGTGCATGGAAAATAGGTGGTTGCTCTCACCTGTCCAATAACAGTGCCTTGGCGGACTCCCTGAATTCCTCCGTCCCGATCGCCCACATGCATTGGGCAAGTAACACAGTGACGTGGGTGCGAAGGAGATAATCCTCCCCAGAATTATTCAATGCGCTCTGGAAGACAGTCATCGCGGATTGCAGATCCCCAAGTTTGAACTGCGCCAAGCCAGTCCCGAATAAGGCGTGCACCCTGAGGATCTTGGTTTCCGCGTCGTTATCGTCCCCTTCTTCGGGGAGTAGTCCAAGGACTGTTTCAAACGATTCGAGCGCACTTGCATGATCGCCAAGACCGACTTTCAACCGCGCGAGGTTGGCGTGTGCGATCATGAACCGTCTCTCCACCACCGGGTCCTCGGATTCTTCATAAGCAGCTTCTAGGAGGGCGATTGCACGAGAAATCCATTCTGTGCTTTCTTCGAGTTGCCCCAAACGCTCGCATACAAGGCCCAGGAGATGCAATGCGCAGGGATCTTGTGGGCACCGCTGTGCGTAGCGGTTTAGAACGAAGAAGGCAGGGAGGAGCTCTTCCTTGATGCCACCTTGCCGGCGAGCACTGGTGGCCGACAGTGTAGCGAGCGCTCTCGATGCAAATTCGAGATCAGCTAGTGGCTAGTCAAGTTAGCTTCTAGTCGACTGATGCGACGCGTGTCCTGCTTACCACATCGGCGCTGAGGCCCACCGCATGCTCCAGTAATCCACGAGCGTCGGCGTCATGTCCATTCGCCCCAGCCACCATCGCTTGTCCAACCCAAGCGAGAGTATAGTCGGGGTCTAAAATCTGTGCTCGCAGTAACGCCTCATTTGCTAATTCCAGATCATTGTGATATAGATACAAAAGACCCAGGTTCGTCCATGCAACAACACTCTGTTGCACGCAATGTTAGACCCCCAGCATGACGGCACGGATGAAACGAACCTTTGAGTCGAGCTCCAGAGACTTGATATATGCGTGTTGCGCGGTCTTCGGCTTTTCGAGGAACTCCATGTTGCCCAGTGCGGTCCAATAAGCGGGGTTACCAGGTTCCTTTTGAAGCGCTTGCTTCAACAGCGAAGTTGCAATCTCTAACGCAGCTTTTTGAGTTTTACTTTTGTCCTCAGTGCACCACGCATAGAGTACGATAGCAAGGTCAAATAGGGTACTGCCCAAAGAGATATCCTCTGTCGAACCAACGGTGATCCTATAGTCATAAGCAGCGACAGCTGCTTCCAGTGCATGGCGGCGCGTTAATGGGGTATCTTTGGTCGTAGCTCCCGGGGTAAAAACTTGCGCGATGCGTGTACTTGTGTTACCTTGCAACAAGGAATTCGTTCGGTCGAGTATGGCTTGAACGGCTCCTTCGTCCGCGAACACGGTTGCCTTCGATAAACCAAACAAAGCATCTGCAATCACCTTCCATGTCACGCCTCCATGACCAGGGCTTTCCTGCGATGCCGTGAGGCATGTCGTGATAACTGCAATGAAGGATTGTTCGGATCTTGCGCTGAAACCAGTAAGGCGCTCCTGACAGGCAAGGTCCAAATGTGTTTGCGCAAGAGAGAGCAAGGCTCCAATCTCTTTTGGTCGTGTATCGAGAATGTAATTGAAAGACAGGAGGGCTTCGGCAAGTCTACCAGTCTGGCGTTGTACCTCGCCGACCAGAAAAGTGCAAAGCCAGTCGTCTGGATCAAGTTCTTGGGCCTTTGCAAGGGCCTTGAGCGCGGCGGCATGACGACCGGCCTTGCTGTAAGCTTCCCCGAGACGAAGCCACAAGAGTGAATCCTCCGGTTCTGCGCGCAAGGCGACCTGGAAGGCTTCGATAGACTGCGCATAGTTCCTATTCATCTATTGCCATTGAGACGCCTGTCATCATTTCTGATATCGGACTCACCAACTCTACCACGCCCATGGCTTTCCAGGCCCAGGCATTGGTGGGAAGGTACCTCCCAACGGCTGCACCTTCTTGAGTTTGAATTCCAGCATCCAGTCCACCTTCACCATCAATAGTTCTACGAGCAACAACTTGCACAAGATCCCACTCTCGTTCCTCGGCGAATCCTTCTGCGAGTCTCTTTGCGGCGTCAGCTTCACGTGGATCGAGTTCGAAAGCTTTCTGGAAACACTTGGAAGCTCGGGTGGGGTCGGGTGGGTCTGCAAACTCGGAGTAATATATACCAAGGGAAGTGTACGGAGGAGCGTATGTTCGATCGCACTTCAAGGAATTGATGAAGTGGGAGAACGCTTCTTCGCGGAACTCGACTGCGTTCAGAATAAGAGACAATGAATCCGCGAATGGATCATGAGGACTTGCCTCCCATATCCCAACAGCATTTCCCAATGCGCCATAGGCACCGGGCTCGATCCATACCATACTCCTCTCCTTGTAAGTCATTTAATACTTCCTTCAAAGCCTGAACACCTTGTGTTATCTGAACCTTGCTGAGACACCAAGCACCTTCTTCCTTTGCCCGAATGCTTTTCGGTGTTCCCGGAGAAAGCAGGGACGTCGCTTTGGTGAATAAACCTTCAGCCTCCTCCCATCGCCCAGTATACTGAAGAACGTAGCCACGGCCGATCAGACCATCTACATCGTTGGGATCGAATCTGAGGACATCATCTAATAGTCGAAGTGCACGAGGGTGGTGTTTTGGAGGGTACAAGTGCACGAGGGCGGTTGCAAGTCCCACATTGAACGCTTTCTGTACTCTAAAGGAGGTGAGGTTTCCGGTATCTGCATAAAGACGTGATCACTCACTGGCGAATTTTACGCCCCGTATTGTGTTCGTGCCTTCGAACAAGCTCGAGCCCGCTTTCTACCACACCGACGACACTGGCGTAATCGAGTTCCTGCAGGTAGACCTCGGATACTATGCGACTGGCCAGCAGTGAATCGGGAAGCAAGCCAAAAGTATCCTAACAGAGAAGCTAAGATTGCGGTGCGATATCCCAACGAATTGACCTACCATGATGACGTCGAATGGGTCATGATCTTCGACTATCTGTCGTAGACGCCTTTTGTCATCTTCGTCTTCATCTTCAAGAGGCGTCCCAGTATACAAGAAATAGCCGCGGAGTAATCGCGCCAGCGGAGTGGCAGGTAGGAGCCTCACATACTGCCTGAAATAGTCCAGGCCATACCCACCTACTCAGGCATGTTAATAAATACCGATACATAGATACGACCGCCTGCACTCACCGATTGTGTCACTATCCTTTCCCTCGAGGAAAATAGACCAGGATAATTCATCGGGTACTCCAACTATGACCACCCCATCAACAAGTTCGTCGAGTTCTTTCCCGAGGTGTTCTTTGTCGGGCGATTTCGCCGGTAGCGCATAGAAGTATTTTTGTTTGTACACGATGAGTTTGGCCTCGGTGGAACGACGAAGCTCATCAGAGGTATTCGGATGGTTCAGGACTTCCTGGTAGAGCGATGGCAACTGGATGGATGATGAGTGGACTATAACACCTCGTTGAATTGACCATACTCTGGATGAACCCCATACTTCCACCCCGATGTCCTTCTTTAATTGGTCAGGGGAAGGCCCACCAAGACGTGTGCGCCTCTTATCGAATTCATTCTTGATGAAAACGTTTTCGTCCTGTTCAATCATGGATATGATCTCTTCAATGATTGGAAGCGAGTTGTGAACCGCGACTTGCGTGTCATATGTTGAGGATGCAGTCGGATTCGTTGGGTCCGGTTGTGGTAAACTTGAGAATGTCGCAGACAACGGCGAGTCGGGCAGCAAGTAGGAGAGGGCACTCACGACCTGGATAAAGAACAACCTGAATCCGATCTCCCAACGCAACAGCAAACATACGTACCTGTTGACGAGTCCCATGTTCCCGTCGGGTTGCAATCAACTTTTGGAGCGTCTCCGCACATTTGGTGACATCACCACTAAAATGGATTTCCGCCAAAGCATATCAGCACCTGAGCGTGAAGGCCGTACCTTTTGGCAAACATGTCCATGATATGCTCGAGCGTCTCCGAGTAGGCATCCCACCGCTCATTTTTATCGTAAAGTTGCGATATGCCCTGTGCGATCGGTTGGCTCGGTCTAGTGAGGATGAATGATGGACTTGACGCACCTGCCAAGCAAGAATCTGGTCTGGCTTCAGCTCGATAGCTATGCGATAATACTGTGCAACTGTCAGGCTATCCGAACACGCGACACACACGACGGCTTTACTTGCTCGCTTTTATCATGTTCTTTCAGCTCAAGAAAGGCGAGACCTAGGAATACATGACTGTCATTCTGTCAGCCGAGTCAATAGAACGCAAGATGATCGGAACTGGAACGCACGCGTTATAATTGTCAGGTTCATAGTCAAGAACTTGAAGTGCCGCATCGCGAGCTGCGGCGTGATCCTTCTTTCCAAGGGCGTCTCTCGCTGTCTTGAGCTTCGTTTTGGCGAACGATGAGGACATTGTCGACACCTTTAAGTCTGCTTGAAGCTTTGGACTAAGTCTAAGGTTGACTCGATTCAGAAGCTGAGGCCCGTGACAGCCTATTTGACGTTCCGGTGCCGCACAAGATGCAAGTACTGATGCTATGTGCCAAGAGTATACACAAAGTGATGTGGAGTTGCATGTAAATAATAATTGTACAGAAACCGAAAAAGTTCATTGAAAGATAAATAAAACATATGCGACGCCTACTCGGGTGGAATCTGGATCTCGTCACTGGCATTGTCCTTCGACTTCCGCCCAAAGAATCTGAGAAACGCCCCCCTGCGGTACTTTGCAGGTCCCCTGACGAGGCACAGCTCGTCGATCGAATCCGACAAGTCTGCTTGTGTTTGCCCATCTGAAGGAACGGGCAGAACATGCGCGCCGATCCCCAGTTCATCGAGGTAACACCTCCATTCACTGACAGACTTGTGATCTGTGATGACGAGAAGAGGGCAGACCTCGCCAGTACAGGATGTATAAAACTTTTGGAATGTCCCCATGTTAGCGGGCGACTTGGTCCCAGCGAAAATCAATAGATCGGCACCCCCATTGGACACCCTTGGAGTGATGTAGCGTTCCGAAAGATCACCGGCATGGTTGAAGACAAAGGAACGTCCATTGATCTGAGAACTGATTCGTCTGAGATCGCCAAAGACACCCAAGCGGAAGAGCGGAACGTCGGTTTGGTAGAAAACGACACTCGAAACAGACTGAACGTTGTCCCATCCGGACCTCATCATTGACCGGAAGTCAAGTAAAGCGGCTTTGACAAAGACGTTGGTGTCGGACGGTGGTCGGGAGGCAATAGGGCGACAGTACTGTTTGATCAACTTCTGGACCAACTGTTGCGACTCCCTGCTGCGTTCTTCAAACACGGTACCCTTGACCTTCTCCATATCCATGGTCGTAACGCATGCGTGGGCATCGAAAGCCATCTTGTACTTCGCTAATTCCTTCCCGCCTTTAATCCACCAACCATCCATCGGGCCTGGTTCATTTTCCAATCCTGTCACAACGGCAATGATTGGGACTTTCTTCCTGCATACGGCAGAGTGAAAAATGGTATAGTTCCTTGTTAACGATTTCCGAACGGTCGGACCGCGAATACAGTAGACCAGCAGATGGATGCCATTCGCACTGCGTAGTTCACGAAGCAGCTTGGCCAGACTCTTCTCCGCTACTTCGGGTGGGACACGACCTCGCGTACCTTCATCGAGGCCGGCGGTATCCCAAACATTGATCTTCTCGTCATGAAGAAATATGGAATACTGACGGCTCTGGAATGTGCATCCCAGGACACCATTGGAAGTTTGAGCAGTTTTGCGGCCAGCCAACATGTTTATTAACGAGCTTTTTCCGACTCCACTGTCACCGAAGACCACCACATTACGAATTTTTGGAGACTGATGAAGATAGACATTGAATCAGCTCCCGAACCAAGATGACCATGATACTGTCTGACCTCGGATCCGAGATTACAGCGCTTCAAACTAAATTGAACTTCAAGCTATGCGAGTATCGCTAACGCTACTCACCTTGGCAATCTGAGGTTCTGGTTCAATCGTGAACATCGTGTCTTGGTGATGTGGTCGGGTGCTCTACATCGAGTGCGTCAGGTTGAAAGCGGAGCAATTAATATCAGGAGCTACCATGGACACCCGATCGACACTTGTCCTTCCCGGAGTCTCGCCTACGAAGGTAGGACGTAGTCCCTTGTTAGAGATCTGCTTGGAAGCGCACCGATGAGCCAAACTACATTGTTCCCCGAGAAACAAAGACCTACGCCTGAGGGTTCCCTACCGGATTCCATGTATTCGTTGCGAGGAAGGTCGTGCTTCCAAGTTCTTCACGATGCTTGACGATAATACCTTTATAAATGGACCCGGAGCGAGGTTCGCTGGTGCGCCAAGAATTCAGGTCGTGCTCTCCTTGAGCTCAAGGCAATTGCTGGGCTATGCCCTTGGACCCAAACCGCACCACGCTACGCCGCGACGACCATTCTGCTTCGTTCGATCAACGCGGCCAACTTGTGAGTGAGGCACAGTGCCACGGCCATGTCAAACTATAGCAGCAAGGTTTGGAATGAGGCAGAGAAGCTGAACTCGCCGTATGCACGTTGCAGCGATCAATGAAAATATGATAGGGTCCAAAGCAGTCCGACGGCCACTGCCGAGACTCGGACTCAGGCTGATAGTACTACTTAAGCGCTTCCTTGAACTTGACAGTCATCTAGTCAAACCCCATTTCTCTATTGCATTACCGTCAGAAAAGCGGCTAGAGACAGCCGACAATTCGGAGATCACCACAATAGTGATCGGCATTGCAAGGTAGTACCGCTGGCAGTGATTGTAACCCTCACGTCTTCCTCGTTGTCCACTCCAACTTCGCATGACGTATGGGCGCTATTGAGTCGTGAAAAATCTCCTTATTATATGATGGCTGGTGCCAGGAAAATCCGGTGAACACGCAGCATACTTCTACAGCCTCACGTTCATCACTCCGGGGGAAGCTTCCCAGGCCGAGGCTGACCACGTATCATGCCAGCTTTGCGGTTCGTGGAATAAGACCCTGATACCTCTTGACTCGAAAGCTATCACGATGATCATTTCTATCCAGGAAAGACGCCCATCAAATCTTGATAGCGGTTCATCTCGAATTCGAGAAGGACATCGCATTTCGTAGTGTCCTATATCCCTTGTTCACAGGAACCGGTCGAATCCCGGACCCGTTGGAGCGCACGGCGCGTGCAAGCCTCCTTATAAAAAGCCTTCACTCGTGACGGTCGATTCCTCAGGATTGATTCAGACAAAGACCCACCACCTTGCATACACACCGTACATCCATTTACCCATCACTCTACTTGTCATCGACTTTGCCCTTGGTCACCTACTTCCTGAACCTGCCATGAGGTCAGATAGTAGCACTTGTTCAAGTCCCACCACTTCCGAGCTTCCGAGCCGCCGTAACGTCTTGATCGTAGGCGACGTTGGCGTAGGCAAGAGTTCCCTCGTCAATCTTATCGCTGGCGAAGATCGCGCCAATACGTCGCATAACGCCAAAAGCTGCACGCTACATTCCCAGGAATACGTCGTGTCCTTGGATGGCGTCGAGTTTGCCCTTCATGACACGGCTGGCATGCACGAGGCCCGTGACACCATGAAGAAGACGGATTACCTAGACGCTGTTTACCAGGCGTACGCGCTCATTTCCAAACTCGAAAAGTTGGGTGGTGTCAATCTCCTCGTATTCTGCATGAAGGCGGGACGGATTTCTGTCACGACGCAGCAGACGTATAACTTGTTCGTGGAAGTGCTTTGTAACAGACAGGTCCCTGTCGTTATCGCCGTGACGCATTCGGAGGAATACGACTGCATGGAACAGTGGTGGGATGACAACGAGGGCGCTATCAAGGAATACGGACTCAGATCGCTCAACCATGCCTGCATCACAGGTACTCGAGGGTACAAAAACATATTCGCCGACAAGTACGAAGCGTCTAGGGGGGTCATCCGGAGGTTGCTTCTCGAATATAGCGGGCGGATCGTCTGGAAGGAAGAAAAGGCAAGTTGGGTAAAGCGGGTGGTGTTGCATATGCGCACTTGGTTATCTGCCCGCCGTACAAAGGTGTTTGATGGCAGTAACCTAAGACGGAAACTAGTAAAGCGGTGTGGGCTGTCAGTCGAGGATGCCGAGTGCGTCGCTTCGAAGATTGAGCAATCGCGGAGGTCGGCGGCTGGGGACACTCTAGAAGAGGAAAAGCCGTGGTTCGACGAGAAATTTGGATCGGAAGGCGCTGTTAGTTGCGTTTCGTTGCCAATAGTTCCTTATGCTCCATGATTATTAACTTGTACTGCCTCAGGCTACGCAAGCTATTGTAGTATGCGATCTAGGATTTACATACTCACCTTCGGTTGAGAGCTGTTCTACTAATACTAATACCACTGGCCCAAAGATACGTTAAAATTTCGACCATTTTTCGAATGGCAACACAACTACTTGATAGTTCACAATCAAGGCTTTTGATTGCAGTCGAGGAAGTTGTGTATTACTACGAGTCACCAGAGTCCACACCAGGACGTCCACATGTTCTCAAATAGTCAACATACTCGACCAAGAATTGCACCTGTTCCAGTGTTTCGATGGCTTTGACGCTTCTCCGTCTTCGTACCACCTCGATGACCCGCTCCACCAGTTGCAACGTATCTCGCCGCACCACTGTTTCGCTGTCCCACCGGAAGCTCTCTGACGGGGTGTCGTCGTGTTTGATCTCCAGCATGCTTGCAGAAGTGTCAGCGCTCGACGAAATGTCGGTCTCGATCCATCCGCAAAGTCCTAGTTTAAGCATCCAGCAGCACGCAAAAAGCCCGGCGCGACCAACCCCTCCTCGACAGTGCACTAACACAGAAATGCCCTGTAGTGTGTACCTTTGGATGATCCGATCTAGATCCGAGTCAAGAGATTTGGGAGAAAGTGGAGCCAGACCTTCTGGCAGGGGGATACTAGGAGCGTGGATGGTATCAGTGTTGCACAATATGTGACTGGCGCATACCGTAGGACATCAAGGCCCTCCTGATGTGCTACTTGGCAGTATTCAAGCCATGAGGCACCTATCAAGAATTCGAGTTCCTCGTCGTCCAGACAACTTTGGTGTGCAATGAGATTATTGAACGTTGATGCAGGAAAATGAAGGAAATTTACCACACCACACATCGTGCCCCAAGCATTCTCATACGTCGCAGATCGATATCGATATCTCTGCTGACCGCACTCCGCCCACGTAGAGGTCCATTCAATCGTACTTGGAGAAAGCAAGGACAAGATCTCAGGAAAAGGAATGTGGTCGACAGAAAGGACCTGACCTTTCTTGCCAGGGCAGGATGACAGAAGGAGGTTTCCTAACTTGACAAGTTTTTGATTGGCCGTGTCTTGTCGAGAGGGCGGTGCAGGAGATGACTTGGAAACTCGAAACTTGGAGATCTTGCTTGGGGGTGAAGGGGCTGTTGGTAGACGACTATACCAAATCAAGTCAGGCACGGACGCGAAAGGGTGGAACTGACGTGTAAGGAGAGAGTGGGTGTAAGGCGTATGTAGGGAGAGCAAGCATCGACGGAAGGCTGTTCTGGGCTTGAGACACCGCCTGAGTAGAGGAAAACGTAGAATGACGTGGCGCTGACTTGGCGGTGGCATCGGCGACATGCTCGGACGCTGGGTCTGAAATGTTGCGATTCTTAAGGTTGCGCTTGAGAGACAGAAAGATTGTTGAAGGAACTGGTAAGGGAGGTAAAGGGATTCTCGCGTTGAAGGCAGCATTGAGAGCGCCGGTGACAGATGAACGGGGTTCATTTGATGATAGGCGTTTGTGCTGTGGAGAGAACGCAGCAGGTATGGAGGCCGAACGAAGAGTTGTGGTGGTAGACGAGTGTGCACGCGAGAGGTATAACTGAGGATGTCCAGCGATTAGGTCAAGGCAGTGGGGGAGATGGAGCTCAAACAAGACTGGAAAAGGCCTTTTACATGGCATTAGGTGAGACGAGAGTGTAATGAGCGACTCCGGTGGTATAATCTGCGAGACACTGGAAATAGTGTTAGCGAAAAGTAAGTGGCAATAAGATTGGCTGACTTAATGGGGTGGCTTTCCGATGTCTTGACATGCGAGTGAGTATTGCCGCTAGGCCGACGTTGGACTGTAATGAACTCGGAGAGCGCGTCGGATAGTTCCTGCTCGAGCTCAGGGAGTGATATGGACTCTCCGGTAGCAAGTGCAGCGCGCTGTTTCACGGCGGGTATAAGGGGACTGGACCCTCTATCGGCGAGAGGGGTGGGGGCGGGACAGGGCCACCAGAGAACCTGGTGTGCATATTTTTCCTGGCGCTCACGCAGACCGCGAACGAGATCGGGGAGATGCAAGGACAACGGTGTGTACAAGACAGGAGATCCTGTGCAAGAGTCGGTAGTAAGCCAGGATACACGGAATAGGACTACCTTGGTGGCCATATTTTAGACGACTGTATTCGCTCATATGGTGTTGTGATGCCAGCGGGGCGAGCTTCTACTATGTCAGTGGCATCAAAGTTATTGTAAGAAGTGATATGTACCTGTATAGTCCATTGGTCGTACGCCAGACATTTCTGAGGATCAGTCTGACCGTTGTCCGTTGCGGGTCTGTCGCGAACGACGTCAGACATGACCAGGAATGGCGGTCTCGCTGGGCAGCATCGCTTGGAGTGATCGCGGGTGCAGTACTGTCTCACTTGTCAATATAGTACCAAATTGTATCTCCCTCACTTACCACCACCACCAACGTCGTCGTCGTCGTTCACAACGACTAGCACAACGACCAGCTGGACCAGCCATTCCTTTATTTTTTCCTGTCTTTTATTCCTAATCATTCCTTGTTGCATTAAGAACCATGTCTCGCCAAGTTCGTCTCCCTCCCCAGCCAGCTCGTCCGGACAACATTCCACCAACTTCGCGGCCAACCATCGCTGGCGGTACCACCATTCGTCGTGCAAAGACCCTCACTCGCCCGGAGCGTAGTGTTGCACCCGTTCCCCTCATTAACCCCCCGTCTTCCCTCGCACCAATCGCATCAGGTTGGATACCTGGCTCTGGCATCGGCACTGGGTTCGATCCATGGCGTCTCTTTTCTCGCATCGTCACCTTCTGGGCCCCTTCCTGTCTCCTTACCTCTGTCGGTGGGTTTCAGGACAAGAACGTCATCCAGGCTTGGAGGGAGAAGATCGCTCTTTGCTTCATCATCCTCTGTCTTTGCCTTGGCGTCGCCTTTATCACCGTTGGTACACAAAAAGTTCTCTGTCCATCAACGTCTAGCACCACTTCCGCTCGCTACACCACCCTCGGTTCCGTTGCCGGTACACTCAGTGTACAGGGTATTGTTTTTAACGTGACCGCCGCACAGAGCCCGCTCGGGGTCGATCTAGAGTCGCTCACCCAACAAGAACCTGCCCAGGATATCACTCCATACTTTACCCGCACCGCGTCACATTATACTGCCTGCAGTGGTCTCTCCTTCCACGCCGCAACAGACAATCCATGTTCTCTTACCACACCTTGTCCTCTCGGCCCTCTCAATGCTTCTTCTACTTTCACGCAGCTCAACATGCAGCAGACGTCCCAGCTTCTTGGCTATGACTGGAGCCAGGTTGCTATCCTGTCCAACTATTTAGTCATTGATGGCACCGTCCTCAACATGAATCCCTACATACAACTACACCCCAATCCCATCCCTTCTGACCCTGTCGATCTTGCCATTCGCACTATTTTTCTTCAGCCAAACAACACCGGTGGAAAAGATGCTACCATGCTGTTCTACAACAATGTCGCCACCAAATCTGCAGTTCCTTGTCTTACTTCGAGATACCTTGCCGGCAACATAGACAAAATCACACCAGGCTGTTTCGTGTCGTCACTATTCCTTTATGTCGGTCTCATCGTCATTCTCAGTCTCGTCCTCGTACGATTTGCGATGGCATGCGTGTTTAACTGGTTCCTCTCCGCCAGGTTAGCTGGTCCTCCTGATAGTTCCGACCTCAATCGTTCGGCTATTAGTCCTGCAGTCATGCCAGAAGGTGCTAATATCTCCGTCGACAACAGAACTGGCATGGCTCCTTGGGCGGGTCCCGATGGGTCAAGGAAAACTGCAACGCTCCGCAAGAATCCGCGAGGTCATACTACCGTACCATTTTCTCCTCAGGAACCGAGTCAGGTCATGAGCTTGGCTCAAATAGGGGCCGAACTCTTTGCGGTGTGTTTGGTGACATGCTATTCCGAGGGTGAAGAATCCATGCGGTCGACGCTTGATTCGCTCTCTCAGACCGCATATTCCGACCACCGAAAACTTCTTCTTGTCGTTGCCGATGGAATGATCACTGGAGCCGGAGAGAAGAGAAGCACACCAGATATATGCGTTCAGCCTACTGGAAGCAGACCCACGTTTCGGGAACCCCGTACCTATGAGTTACCTCGCCGTTGGATCTGGGACCAAGAGAGAGAATCGTGCATTGGTTTACGCGGGACATTACAGTATGTCTTTCGCTCTGGTGAACTGTTGCTTCGTATGACGTCACAAAATTTCATTACGCAGCTTGTGCGGGTCGCCGCACGCCCACGTTGATAATAGTCAAGTGTGGAACAGAAGCCGAGTCAGGGAGACAAGAAACCTGGCAATCGTGGCAAACGCGATAGTCAACTCATCCTGATGAACTTCTTTTCTCGAGTCACCTATAACGATCGTATGACTCCCCTCGACTTCGACATGTTTCGTAAAATCCACGTTCTCATGGGTGTAACACCTGATTTTTTTGAAGTCTGCTTGATGGTATGACAGTCTCGCTTGCTGCTGGTGCTCTAGCGAAAGCTCATATTCGACAGGTCGACGCAGATACTAAGGTGTTTCCTGACTCCCTCAAAGCCTTGGTAAACTGCATGCACCACGATCAAATGATCATGGGTGTTTGTGGAGAAACTCGGATAGCCAATAAACGACAATCATGGGTAACAGGCCATCCAGGTGTTCGAATATTTCATCTCCCATCATCTCGCCAAGGGGTTCGAATCCGTATTTGGAGGTGTTTCATGCCTTCCAGGCTGTTTCTCCATGTTCCGATTGAAAGCCCGTCGGAACAGTGGTGATGATTGGATACCTCTGATCATCAAACCGGAAATTGTACGCGAGTACAGCCAAAGCGAGGTTACGACTCTACACCAGAAAAACCTTTTGTTGTTGGGTGAAGATCGTTTTTTGACGACTATTCTCATCCGCACGTTTCCAAACCGTAAAATGATGTTTCTTCCGCAAGCTCGCTGCCGTACTGTCGTTCCAGACACGTTCGCCGTCCTTCTATCTCAGCGGCGCCGCTGGATCAATTCGACCATCCATAATCTTATGGAGCTTGTCCTCGTCCGTAACCTCTGTGGTACATTCTGTTTCAGCATGCAGTTTGTTGTATTCATGGATCTCCTTGGCACGGTCGTCCTTCCAATAGCTATTGGGTTGACCTACATGCTCATTGTCAGCATGATCTTAAACCCTCCCAACAACTTTGAAGAGGCTATTCCGTTGACATTGCTAGCCGCTGTACTTGGTCTTCCTGCTGTCTTGATTTTGATCACGACAGGGAAGATCGTGTATGTGTCTTGGATGTTGATATACCTTATTGCGCTGCCCATTTGGAATTTCGTCTTACCTGTTTATGCATTCTGGCACTTTGATGACTTTTCGTGGGGAGGGACGAGGTTGGTTTGGTCCCTAGTACAAACTTGTTGCTGCACACCGCTGACTATATGAAACAGAAAGGTGGAAGGAGAGGCGAAAGGCGATTCCCATGGAACCGGTCATGGCACTGTTGGTGGGTTGACTGTACCACTTCGCCGTTGGGAAGACTGGGAACGATCGAGACTGCGCAAGTTGAAACGAGAAGCACGGCGAAGAAAAGATATGGAACGTTTGCATCCAGGCGGCTTCGTCACCGGCGAGAATGATCTATTGAGTGTACAAGGAGGAAGTCAATACGATGGTTCCGACACATACTCTGTGACTTCCTCGGAGGAAGACCAATGGGGCCAACAAGTAGGAGCATACAACGAAACCAGTACGCATTACCCTTCGCCGCCTGTGGGTCTTTACGCGGGTCGAGAAGGGTCGATGGTTGGCGATGCGATGCTGGATGCAATGCTGGATGCTGGGTTCGACGACGACTCCCCAAGCCAGTCCCCCGCACGTACGCCCATTTCCTCGCCATTCGCGCCACGTTATCAGCTCTCCGACAACCCATCGCAACAACATCTGATGCAGACGGGCTACGGCGCTATGTCACGCTCCGAGTCTCTTTCAAGTTCTCAAACGCCCTCGACTTCATCCTTTTCCCTTTCTCCCCATCACCGGGATGTACACGACTATGACCAACGACCGAAAGACGCTTACGGACCTCTTGGACCGTTAGACCCAGGAGAGAAGTTTTAAACAGACTCGATCATACGCACTTTTCAATCTTCGTTGATATCCCATGCGCCGATATCCGTTCAAGGATAGCGCTCATATACTAGTCCTTAGTAAGATTCCATCTCTTGTTGTACAATCCTTTATGGACCTTTGTCGCTTCAGTTGGTTTGAATGACAGATTGGATGCCTAGATGGATAATTCAAGTTTTTACGCCGTCATTTCATTTCATTCCGCCGTGCGTCTATTCAAGCAAATGTAGATAGTATAGTACTACACTGGTTGGTCGTGTCGTACCGTCCTGGCCAAGTAACAGCACAAAAAGACTAGCTGCCCGTCATCATCTAGCCCTTGCTCTGGGGGTTCTGGATCATGTCCCCGCTTCTTCCCCTGAACGTCCTCAACTGGTCCCGCCGCAGACTCTCCATGATCACCATCCCCAACGGAGACACTGCGGCCTGATTTGGTCGATAACCCCTGTACAAACGAGGATCAAGATCAATCCTGTAAGGGATTCGGACGGACTTGCCTGCACGAGGCGCTGAAAGCGAGACCTCAAGCGACCGCTTGGGATATCTGATCGTTCTGTAGGGTCCACGCGCGTGTGCTTTCTACGCTTTTTCCAGAGAGCTTTGATGACGGTGGATTCTATCCGTCTGTGTACCGTGGGGGGAGGTTCCGTTTGGATTTGCTGGTCTCGTTTGATAATAGGCGTCCCCAATCGCGGAGAGGGTGGACGAGGCGATGAGCAGGACCGCTCGGACCTTGGCAGCTGTGATGTGGGATGTCAGTGCGAGGAAATAAGGGGTAGGTAGGTAGACTGACTTCGAGGATGGAACCCAGCAGGCTGTTTGGGGAGGGCGGGAGCGGTATCATGGCTGGTGGGAGGGCGGTGACTTCGGGCTTCAAGTCTACAGGGGGCTGCAAACATGTCAGGACGGTGTGCGACGCGAGGGAAAGGTCGACTTACCAGAGGGGCAGGGTCTATTTTGTTCAGTGGTGGAGGCGCATCTGGTGATGGGCGGCGAATTACGTCGGCGTCCCAAATCCATATCCGAAAGTCACAACACCCGCCTATGAGATAGCGCCCATCAGGACGAGAATGCAACGCAGGAGACATCGTTGGCGTGGCGGAGGAGTGGACCGGAAGTTTGACGCGTGTCGAGGTTCCAAATTTGCATGACAATGTGAGGGCCGGCGGTGGCGAGATAAGCGCCGTCTGGGGATATAGCGATGGAGGTGATGATGTTTGCATGGGATTTCATAGGTTCGCCGACCTGTTCACCGGTGATGACATCCCAAACGCGTATTGTGCCGTCGTCGGAGGCGGTGACGAGTTGTCGACCGTCGGGGGTGTAGACGACACATCTCACGTCGTTCTCATGGCCCTCCATAGGGCCGAGGAGCATCTGGCCGATGTCAGCGTCACAGATGCGGACAGTCTTGTCGTTCGCCACACTTGCGATTTCGAGACCATCGGGGGAGTACGTGATGGCATAAAGATTGCCATTGTGAGAGCGAAAAGGGCCACCGACCAAATCACCCGTATCTGTGTCCCATATGCGTATGGTGTTATCGCCGGTGGTGGCGATTCGTCGCCCGTTGGGCGAGAAAGTGACGCACCAGAGGCCAGAGACATGTCCCTCGAGGGGGTCATAAGCGAGCTGGCCACTCGAGACGATCCAGACGCGCAAGGTTCTGTCCTCTGCGACGCTGGCGATTTTGTCGCCGTCTGGGGAGACTGCGACGGAGCGAACGACGTCGGTATGACCTGTGAGGGGGTCTCTTGTTTGCAAGCCCAAGTTCAAGTCCCATATTCGAACGGAGTTGTCCCAAGACGAGCTTGCGACGTGAATGTTATCTGGGAAGAACGCGACGCATCTGACGGTGTCTGAGTGTCCTGTGAGGGTTTTTATTGGGCGTACGTGGTCTGGTCTACGAAGACGCGCAACCGAGGAAAGCATCTAGTCAAAGTAAACGTGGGAGCAGTAGTACCAACTTGCTCACCCGACAACGACCATGGGCACTACGACCGCACCCCGTAGAGGCGTATGGGAGCCTCTACCGCTCATCGTATACGGTTATGCAGTCCACCCACTCTCCTCATCCAAGCGCGATACACGCATATCCAACCGACGCCCAATGTCGACCATCACCGAGGTCTCAGACGGCGACGTCGGCGGTCACAGAGACGTCGTATCACTCGAGGTCGGCGACGAAATCTACGCCTTTGAAAAGTACACCCCACGGGCCAAGGAAGTAGAGGGCATCTGGTATCGCGGGTGCGTCCGCCCCATCACCCCGCCCGGTTGATGCTCACCCGGCCATTGTTTTAGATACGTCGTCTGCACAGCTCGTCGACCACCTCCACTCGCCTGGTCCGATCCCTCCAATTCCACCAAAGCACCCCTCAGGGCAGACGAACCCCAGCAAGTCTTCATCGGCATTTTCCCCGCATCGCACATCTTTCCTCGCGACGAGTTATCAGATGCGGAAGGTCGTTTACCAGATCTAGTCACTTCCTTGACCAACAACTCGACCTCGGCCACTACTACCACTGCCTCGCAACCAAATGGTGCGTCTCACGTCGCCGATTACCTCGCTCAGTGGAAGCGGGAGTATGCCAACTCGGGGCCCGAACATCCCGTACGAGACCGCGAGCGCGACCCTGTCAAAGACAAGGATCGCGAAAAAGACGCTCCCGAGGACGAGCGCAAGTCGTTCAAGCTCCCTCCACCCCCAGACCAGGCCAAATCGTCCCGTGCCGCGGTCACGGTATATCCCGCTAGCATTTATTCCACTGCACCGTCTGAAGAAGTGCTGAAAGCCCTCCCACCCCGACCCTCTCTCAAGTCTGGCGACGATACCGCCTCTGGTTCCATACAGCCTATCATCGACGAAATTGCGTCTGCGTTGAGGGAATGGCATAGCCTGATGTTTCTCTACTTGGCTCAACGACAATATCCGCTCTTCCACACAGTCAAAATTCACATCGAAGCGCTACACCTTGGCCGAAGACAACTCCTCGCCCAAACCTTGAGCGCCGAGGAAACGACGTCGTTGAGGAGAGACTGCGTCGCACGGCTGGTGGCTGGTAACATGGTTCAAGATTTGGACATCATTGTCAGACATCCTACTTGGGGAGCGCTTGTCACTGTCGATGTCGAAGGCGAGGTCGATCCCCGAAGCTGGGTTAGTGCTGTCAGGATGTACGCCATGCAAACCGCATTGGCATACATGAACGTCCCAACGGACCACCTCAACCTGTCCAAAACCACGCAAGCGGAACACTATTCTCATTCAGCGCCGGTCCCGACGCCAGCACACTCTGCTTTCCCAGATGTCACTCGACCTCGTCATTCATCTCGTCTCGTCGGCTCTCTCGCTCTTCCGACCTTCTCGGGTAGCATTAGCGCCAAACCTTCTCCTGCGAAATTCCATCACATCTTCCTTGACCTCCGCGCTTTCGTCGCCTCCTTCTGTGCACCAGGCGAAGTGGCTGAACTGTTTTTCTCCATCTACAAACATTCAGATAACCCGCGATTCGTGACCGAAGATTGCTGTGTCGTGCTCAATCATAACGGTGTCGTCGCTCGAGAAGGTGGCTCAACGACACGTGCCCGCACGCTCTTCATCGATATCGCACAAAGCGATGCGCAAGATACTTTATTTTTAGTATGCAGGATCATTCGCAACGGAGCCTATGAAGATGGCCTCGAGTATTAGCTCTGGTTTGCCTAGCTTGGAAGGTAGCAGACGAAGACCATCGGAATCGTCGATCTCTCTTGTCGAGGCGCCAGGAACGATGCGTAATCCAAACGCGGCGCTCAATCAAGGGTCTCTTGACACTCCCAACTACCGTCGTCCATTTGGTTGTGCAGTGCTTGAGTTGACTCAATTGAGCAAGATGGTAGCTGAGGGGTCGGATGTATCCCCTATGCGCGAACACGCGATGCCGATTTATGTCCCGGCTAACGAAGCATTGTTCTCCATGCTTCATCAGGATATCATTGCAAACAACTCCAGAGAATATGAAAAATCTTCCAGGTAATTGCGCATTCCTTTTGGGCTACGAGCGGGGATTGACACTTTGCAGGGCCGAGATGCTTGCAGTGTCCGTCAAGATCTTCCGTGGGGATGCGTCCACGATCATCAGAGAGAATATGTCTCTTTTGCAGGATATTCCCCTCACTCTCCGCCTTGGCTTCCCTGACGTTGTATTTCCGGGTGATATCCGTAACGAACTTTATGTCAAGTTATGGTCTGGAGAGTTCCCTGCATCTCACGCCCAATCGGCGCGTCTCAGTATGGTCAACTTTGCGCGTCCCGGGCCAGTTGCTCAGAATGTGGAGGTTACCATCGAGGTTCGGGATTCCTCTGGTTCTATAGTAGAGAATGGGATCTCTCTCGGATCTAGCGAACCACCTGTGACACAATTCCACTCGATGGTGTTCGCACGCAACAATCAACCAACATACGGGGAGCTCATTAAACTTCAGCTACCTCTCCGGGGTGTGCCCGATTGGCATCTATTCTTCACGTTTAGGAACAGGAGTGGGAACCGTGCTTTGGGGCCAGAGCGTCCCTTTGCGTTTGCGTTCCAACCATTGTTCCCTGGCCAAGGGGCGTTCTTAGAAGATGGTAGCCACACCTTGGTATTGTACAAAGCGGACAGACTGGCACAAATCACTCCAGAAATGTATCTGTCATCGTCGCCTTGGGTCACACCCAGTCAGCGCCCAGACCAACCGTCCATTTCCCCTGATCTCCAGAGGCTCGCCCCTCCTCTCCGCGACACCCTCATCATCCGCTCTTCCCTCTGCTCCACCAAGTTTACTCAAAATCCCGTGTTACTCAGTCTTCTCAAGTGGGAACGGATACAAGACAAGGAGCTACTCTCTACCGTGCTCAGCAAGTTCACCTTCGTTGGTGAAGGCGAAATTGTCAAGTTTTTGCGCGACATTTTCGACTCGCTGTTCGGCATTCTTGTCTCTCAAACGAACCAATCTGGGGAGATGGATCATCTCGTGTTCAATGCACTTGTCACGGTACTCGGAATCGTCCAGGACAGAAGATTCAGTAACTTTCAACCCGTGTTGGATGTATACATTGAACAACACTTCAACTGTGCCAATGCGTCTTCTCATATAATGAGATCGATGGATAGGCTGTTGAGAAATCCTACCGGCACGGACACAGCATCTCCTCTCAGAGCAGCGCTGAAAGTATGGCATTATATTTTCAAGTTCATCACTCGTGCACGGGAATTGCAAAAGTCCACTGAGCTTGGGATGTCGGGCGGAGCAACTGCCGAACACCTAGAGGCAACGTTCAAGAAGGAAGTCCGGACACATCTGACAGAGGTCAATCGCATGATGGCGACCAACTCACCCGATATCATCGGCACGCAGACAATCGCCTTGCAAAACTTTACATCTATATTCCCCGAACTCGCCAAAGTACTTTCGACCATCGAGCTCGTCACTGTCGCAACGAACTTTGCCAACGCGATATCCAATGCCAAGGGCAAAATCGTTATGTGGCGGCTTATCATGTACTTGCAGATTGTGAAAGGTTTCCTGTTCGACGAGCCACAATCGCGAACCCTACTCGTCCAGGCTGTCGTGCTATGGATCAAGCCATACTTTGGTCGCTATGACGAGTTTACGCAGGCGCAGCCAGGGGACTCGGACAATGCCAAGGATGCCTCGCGTGTCAGTTGGTTGGAGTCTGTGCGGTTGTGCGTGACGATTCTCGCTGTCATGTTGGATAGGCTCCAGCAGCAATTGGTTTCCTCGACGGTGCTTTCGGACCGTGTCCTATTCAGACAAGAGCAGGACAACGTGGAGTACCTCTTAATGTTGTTGCCCAGGTGAGCGTAGTTCTCGAAACGAAAGTACTCCTACTCACGATTTTCTTTAGGCTCTTAGATTCATACCGAGAGTTCCAAAATCCCGTTAATCACCGTGCCATTGAACGTACAAAGACCCACTCGACCAGCCCCGCGCCAGTACCAGTTACATTCCCAGAATCCTACCCATTCTCTCTCATGGCATCACTGCCAAGCTCACCCCGGAATTCCGCCAGCGCGGCCAATATTATTGAGGACCCTAATACCTTCAATCCCGGTTTGGGCGAGACCGCTATCGTCCTCCTGGCCCTCATCCTATCCGCACCCACAAAGCACATATACAATTTCCTGGAGTCGAGTTATGACATCGAGGGGAAGGACAATTTTGCTGCACTTTTGACGCAGTTCTTCAGAGTCGCGACCTCGATTCTTGACAATGACGCATGGCCGAGCACGTGGCTCAACGTGAACATCTTGGCGCACAAGGTTCTGATCAAGATGATGGATCCAGTCTCAACGCTTCTGAAATCGATTTTCATCCCGTCCCCGTCCGCTACTGAAGAGTTCAAGTCCGAGCTTTGGCGTGATGCATTCCATATGCTGTTCAAGCTGCTCTCTTCCGATCAACTTGTAATTGAAGACTTCACTGCACAGGTGTGTCGTTTGGTTCATTTCTTGATTTGTAGTTCAGTATGGTGTTGTAGAAACGTCGTGCTGTCTGGCGGCTCGGTGGTGATATTCGCGGTGAAGGCGCAGATATACTGCTACGTCTCTGGGATGCCCTCTCGTGGCCAGAGAATCCAGAAGCAGAAGCATCACAAGGAGTGAGTACTTGTTGATATCACAGATCCCGTTACTTATTTTTATTTAGGGCTATCGACCCGTGCTCAGCCCTCTCATCGGACAAATCGTGAATCTTTGTCTGAGTCATCACGATTCACTGCGCAACAATGCAGTCACCATCCTATTCGGGATGATCATCTCGGAATACCAACAGTTTGGCCACTTTGAGCAAATTGAAAACGAGTTGGTGAGGAAGTTGGACTCGCTGTTCATGTCCCAGTCCAAGGGCGACGACATATCGCGTGCCTTCTTCATCGCACACTTGCGGCAGTTATTTGATTCTGAGGAGGTGGACGACACACTCCGAGAACGAGTGTCGACCTTTTTGGATTGCGTAGATGCGTTCCTCAAACTCTTGCTTAGTCTTCGCAATCTACCCGAGGGTGAAGAATTTGCCGACGACCGGGTCATTGCCACGGTATGTCCACACCAAAATATTCGCGATCACCTTCCTCACACTCCTAATAGCTAAGATTGATGAACTTTATTCGAGAGATTGGTCGAGAAGAAATGTACATCAAATATGTGCACCAACTCGTCAACGTAAGCGAAAGGAGAATCTATGTGTTTTTCATGTTCACCACTCACAGGCCCACTTGCAATCGCAAAATTATGTGGAAGCTGCACTTACTCTCAAGTTGCATTCCGACCTCCATGAATGGGATCTATACTCCTTCGTTCCACCTATGGAAGATCTTGGATTACCACAGCAATCCCAGTTCCACCGCAAAGAGACACTCTGTCTCCTGATCCTTGATTACCTTGGTGCGTACATTTCATGCTTCAGACGAGTTGGATGTTGACACGCAATAACATCATAGGCAAAGGGAAGGCGTACGAGAGCGCGATTGATATATGCAAAGAACTAGCGAAACAACATGCCGAAGTGACATTCAACTAGTATGTTTTAGACTTGGATTTTTTTGCCATGAGCGGTACTCAAGCTGACGTGTGCACAGCACCCGCTTGGCGGAGATCCTGAGACATCAGGCCACATTGTTAGAGCACATTATTACCGACCAACGTTACTATCCCGACTATTTCCGCGTCGCATTCTTTGGCGAATTCCCAGATGCGATACGCAGCAAACAGTTCATAGTACGCTCATGACTTATCACGCAATCTACTGCTGACCGACTCGCCTTACCCAGTATCGAGGCTTCGAGTGGGAAAAGTACGGCGCATTCTGTGAACGCATGCTTAACAAGCACCCTGGGGCTCAACTACTCAAGACGCCCGGAGATCCGCCAGTGGATGTTCGGTTCGGGACCGATCAATATATACAGGTCATCTCCGTTTCTCCGGAACCGAATCGTACACTGGCGATTTTCACCTGCCCGGATGTGCCTCCAACGATACGCAGCTATTATGAACACAGGCAAGTGCTTGACATATCCGATTGGCAATGTTGCGCTGAACGCTCTCGCAATAGCTCTGTCCATATCTTCAGTAGCAGCCGACCCATTACCAAAACCGATCAAAACGGCAATGAAGAAGTGTGGCTCGAAAAAACCTGCTACACCACCGAGCAGGCTTTCCCCACCGTCCTCCGTAGATCCGACATTACGGAATGGGAAGTAGTGGAGATCTCGCCTGTAGATCACGCACATAATGAGGTGGAACAAAAGACCCGGGAACTCGACTCGCTTCACTTGAGATACTCAGCGCTTGCCAAGACTGCCCAGATCTTTTCTACCAATGCATTGTCCATGACGTTGAATAGTGCCGTAGACCCTCCTTCGGAGAGCATCCCTGCATACCGGGAAGCCTTTTTCAATCTCTCCTATATCACACGGCACTCGGACAGAGAAGAACAAGTGGAGCGGTTACGAACCGTGATCGACGACCACGTAAGTCCATGAACGCATGGTTCCAAATGAAGACAACAATCAACTTCATTTCATTCCATAGGTTCGCGTGATCGACAGCTGCCTCAAACTCCACGGTCAAATCTGTCCACCAGAGATGCTCCGATTCCACCAAACAATGGAAGAACTCTTTCAGGAAAAACTTTGCCGAGGAAATCGGGCGTATTGGGGCGCAGGGTGGATTCGAGGACGCCTCGCCCCCGACGTACGCGCGCGTCAACGACCAGGCGTCGTTGCCCGAGGACGCGTCCGTGCAGCGGATCCTGTCGTCGAGCGGTCAGTCTGGTTTACCTGCGCTCACGCTGAGCACGACGGTCCCGCCGCAGCCCGTGTCGCCGTTCTTGTCCCCGCGCGAGAGGGAACATGGGGCGGAGCTGCCGTCCCCTGTCAAGCGCACGCCGCTGCAGCTCCATGCGGCGCATGTCGCTCGTCATGGGATCAACGGAATGTCGATGGGATGGCGCCAGGAGGCGGTGGGGAGCGATCCGGGGTCTCCAGCGCAATTCGTTGATCACGGTCGGGAATGGGACATTCTGTGACTGCCCCCTCTGGCGCGTCGATCGTCATGTCCACCGTGGGCAGTATTAAAGGTCGGTTCTCCCGCTTTGGAAGCCTCAGGTCAGGTCGCAAGGGATGATCGAACGGAACCATAGAATGATTTGTAATGACGAGCATGACGGCGTCATGACTTGATTTGTTTTACATGTAGTATACCTAGTACACTTATTTCGTCTCCCCCGTTTTTATTTTTTCCCAAACTTTATGTCCGTTTCCACTAAAATCTCTACTTGAAATTGTTTTATTGTACGCATACCCTCAATGACATTATAAGGATACTCATCAGGTCACGCAAACATGGACAAGGAAACGAAAGCGGTGAGCGGTATTGCGCTGGATGCAAAAAGCACATGGAGAAAACCAGTCAAGAAGACAACCAGAGAAAATGGGTGGGGAAATATCGATACAGCATGAGAGGAGCAAGCTAGATACATAAAGCATAATAAGATGAAATCGAACGCGTATATTATGCGCGTTGAGTTGCTGGTACCGCACTCGCGCCATGTGCCTGGAACTCGTACGGGTCGTACGGGTCGACGGGGTACAAGAGCGTTGGGTAAAGGTCAGTGGACTCTGCCTTCTGCAGAGTCTGGGTTGTATCCATAGGGTGGCGCAAACATGGGTTCCTGGGGGGACACGAGCATGAGGTCGTTGGTGGTGGGTGTCGCCCAGTCGTGTTGAGGATTTCCGAGAAAACAGGTATCGTGCGCCAGCATACCTGGCGAATCGGCGGTATACATGGACTGGAGTGGGGCCGAGGAGGGGTGAGGGACTCCGTAGAAAATGTCTGGATCCGGGTAGAACCTCTGTACGTTATCCGTGTCGAGGTAGACGGGTTGTAGCTGTCCTTCCTGCAGTGAATGTCGACGATGCATATTCGGAGATGGATCCGAAATGCATTCGGAAGAGAACTGCGCAAGCTGGATGACGGGCGAGAACGTGGGAAAGGTACATGGCATTCAAGCGCGCAGTCGGGTGGTAGTTGGATAGAGTTATCACTGTACAAGACAGCAGATGAAGGACCAGTGGGCGCCTCTGG
This sequence comes from Chiua virens, assembly GCA_019787685.1. Taxonomy (NCBI): domain Eukaryota; kingdom Fungi; phylum Basidiomycota; class Agaricomycetes; order Boletales; family Boletaceae; genus Chiua; species Chiua virens. Next base: position 948,990 of record JAHNUO010000003.1, read on the forward strand.
TGGCAGCATTGCGCTGATGGAGGAGATGGGACTTCATCCCTGAGAGAGGTGGTAGTTGCGGGAGCATGACATAGGGACTATATGAAATGCCAGCGGATGGATTAATGGGGGTCAGGAATACGCTATCACGGAAGTACTTACGTATTTTGAAAGAATCTTGTCCAGCGCGTGGGGTAGAAGTTTCCACTCAAACACTTTGACATCCTTCTCTATCTTTCGTGGCTTTGGGTCGGGGAAGTCCATGATACGCTGGAAGAAAGCTTCGAACCCCGGTCTGGTCTTCGATACGGTGGTAGGACGAAGGCCTTCTAAATTTCTGCGAATGCGATTTTTCTCGTCGACTTCGAAATCAGCATCGACAAGCCGCTGAAGCAAGTGGATGATATCAACCTGAGGTTACCCAACACGAATCTGTTTCTGAGCGGTAAATGCATGAGATGACGATGTCCTCGGGGTCATACTCGGCTTGGGTGATGGACTCGGCAGAAACGATGAGCCTGTTACAATGTTGCAAGCGGCGAAAACGGACGAGTCTGCGGCCCGCAGTTAATTCTGATTCGTCCCAACCAAAGGTGAAGCTGTCCAAGGGAGTGGTGATATCGAGGATGACGGTGTCTTCTTGTTCGGAACCCATCTGCCGCGACGCACGCCTGAGAGCTTGGGTGACAGGCTGGGCATGGGGACGGGAACCCTGAGAACCATACTCTGAATCGGATGAGGGAGGGGTTTGTGGTTGACTGTAGGGACTATGGCGCTTGGACGAGCGGTCCACGCCTTCGCCAGAAACCAAGCGGATAGTCGGACGAACCGGTGGATTAGTCGCTGTACGCGATGTGTGGGCGTAGGTGGGCGAGACCGGCGGCACAAGTGAATCTCCGTTATCTTTTAGTGTGTCACGTAAGAGATGGCTGAGGTAGGCAACACGCCCACAAAGAACCTACCGATATCGTTATAAACAAAGTCACCAAAGGTGACGGAATCGACGACTGTGTTTTCCTTGTCGACGGCTTGTATGGTCAGGGGTACCATGGCGGAGGCAGACTTTTGCTTTACAAAGGAAGGCGCGTGGCCGACGAGCTGCCAGTGGCCATAGCCAGGGGAGTCTATTTCGCGAACCTGAGTGCTGACGGCGCGACGGCCGACGACGAGACGGATGTGGATGCCGATTGCAAGGTCAGCCTTGCAGGTGAAATTTACGGAGATGAGGGTGCCTTGGTCGCCCTCGCCGGGGGAGTAGCTCATGACCCAGAGGAGGTCGACGGTGGAGCAGGCGAGGCGGGCGAGATGGGCAGCGGGGTCGCGGGGGGCGATGTTCTGTGCGGCTGTGGTTAGGGAGAGCATGTGTAGGGGAGGGAGGAGGATGGGATGCGCATGTGGGGAGGAGTGAAGAGGTCTCGATTTAAATTAGGCCAGGAAGGGAATTATGTCGATCATAGAAAGCGGGGTACGAATTTGTACCTGCGAATAGACAATGAAATATTCCATATAAATTGAATAATAAATCAACACAAAAGCAGCCATCGGGTTCCTTGATCTCGGCCAATAAGATCGCCAGGGGGGTTACCACCTGATTCTCGTTGACATACTATGCCATCGCGGAGCAAATAAAGTTTCCCGCGTTCTGGACCCAAACAAAACGAGAAATACCTCTTCCATAACACGTAATTAGGAACTCGTCCCCGAGAACTCGCTTTTCGCCACGTGCGTCGTAAACCCCCCTTGTCCTTTTTTTCTCATCGGCACACTCCGACAACATTGACTTGGACACCAAAATGCAGACCTCAATCGTACACACAAGTGGCGTGACGCGCCTCCCAGCGCCCACTGCCATGATCCGTACCATCTCCTGCATCCTCGGTCTTGACTCCCTCTGTTTCCTTCGGTACCCATACTCTTGCGACAGGGGGAATATGTCCCTCTGCCGATAGCACCCGTTGACAGCTCGTGCACTGGTCCACAAAGAGCCCTCGGTACGACACAAGAGTATTCTGCCAAATCAAGTTTAGCGACCCAGTGACAGCAACCCCATCTATGTAAATTTACCCACCATCAGAGTTTGAACAGACACCCGCGGATGCGTCAATATCATCTTCGTAATGTGCTGCGTCAGCCCTTGAAAGGCTAAATAGTCCGATTGCTCATGAGGCAACTTCTACTTGTTTGTCCCACATATCGGGTAACATTCATGTCAGTCTGATGCGGCGTAGTGAATAGCATGACATACCCTTTCCCTCGGTCCAAATCCGGTCACACTCTCCACGATCAGTGGCACTCTCCACGTTTGTGTGTATGAGTGATATGTATGCAGTCAACACGTCCGGTATGATAAACCGCAGCACGACTGGGCTACCACCCTCCACATGTGATTGCCAAGCACCAGACAATGTCGTCTTAACCTTCTCCCGAGAGGACTGCGTCCGCGACCAAATTGCCAATTTGCACCTGGTCGATACCCCCTCCGTTTCCTGCCTTGGTTCAAAGTTTATTCCACCACCGTTTCCACGGTTAAATTCGCGCACAAACTCGACTAGTGATTCGGCCCGCAGTGGCGGTGGATCATCCTCGAAGGGCGGAAGGAGCGACAATGAACGCGGCGGTGAGGGCACAGTAGGGTTGTGGAGACCCGACGGGCGACTGTGGTCGTCTGCAGGGAACACGGAGCATCACAGCTCGCGTCGAACTTCATACCAACTTAGACGTACTTACTTGCGTTTCGAGTCTCTCTTCGAAAACAGAGACCGAGCTCGCTTTGGTCAGCGTCCTCGCTCGCCCGGGCAGCTCGCAGGGCTTCTTGGACCTTGTCGGAGGATATCGTCTCCGCAAAGTCCTTTAACGCGCGAAAGTCATGGGTGGGCGTCGAATTAAACGTGGCTGCAAACTCCCGATCGATTGCGGGATCGAAAGGAGGAGGAAACCCGGCCAACGGAGAGCCCGACGGTGGTCTAAGGAGCAGGGTGGGCACATGCCGCAAACTTTGCAGGCGATCGTGAACTAGTGTCAGGGTCTGGATGCGATCTTGGAGGCTTGACTGGTCCGAACTTGCAGTCTGGGTCGTCACGGTACTCGGTACGGTGTCCATGGGTTGGGGTGCGTGCAAAGTGACTAACAAGTGGCTGTGCTGTGATTCAGACCCTGAACGCCACTGGCAAGTAGACCTCGAACATGACGACGGCGGCGCAACACACCGCCGCCAATAAGTCGAGGTACTTCGCTGACCTATCCGGTCACCGGCGTGGCGCTCAGCATGGACATCAAGTTTTATCCGGAACGACAATTCTAGAACTTAACGGTATACCTCTCTACCAGACGCGACCGCAGATGGCCAACACCGGAGCTTCTGCTGTCCGCCACAGCACACCAACGACACTCCTGGGCATTGGCATGATGTCCATTGTTAATTTATTCCGTGACAATCAAAAAGTCCCCCAGCCTGGACATTCTCCATTGGGGAACTGCCCCTGGTAAGGGTACACAATGTCAATGGCATACGTCTCGCCAGCTTCATTCCAAGATGAATGGACAACGACAGTTGATCGGATATAATATTCTTAATTTCCCGTACTGTACTTGCGGAATGCATCTATTGACAGTGCTCCGAGTCTGATACTCGATCTCGTAGTAGCATCACATATGCATTGTCAACCGGTACGGATGATAACCGTTATCTTAGCACCATCCTGAGGACCATACCAGTGATCCGTCTTGACTCACGCACCCTGAGGATCACGCCACCTTCATATCGTAAATAACTACTGGCAACATTCTGTTCACTTGAGTTAGTTCTTGTATGTTTGTGTTTTCCCCTGGACCCACAACACAATCTGCGGACCGGTGGATCCATGTGGTCGTTTGTGGGTGACTGTGACATGTCAGAGTAAATCGAAAAGATCCATGTATGCTTGAGCAAATCGAGCGAGGCGACTAACGGTGCCGTGTTCGACTGAAAATTAATCTGATCCGACGGCTTATCAGATATTATCGTTCGTTTCATCGATCTATCGATCAATATTCAGTCGTCGACTCTTACTCATCGCTGCTTATTAAGTCAGGAGAGCGTTAAGTTCTGTCAGTTACCCACCCAGAGAAGAAGAATCAAAACGAGCTTATATTACAAGACGTAAAAGCTCCAGGAGATCGCACCGTAGTCACCTAGTCTGATCTTAAAACCGATGGCTTCAAGATACGCATGCTTATGGCAGAGATGACGACCGGCACCACCTGCAAGAGTTGCATTCATGGCATAATGAATACATCTTCAGGTACAACGTTTTCCTACGGATAGAAGTTGCTTCAGGTCAACAACGATACCAGCTGCATGGGCAAGATCACCATGAAGGGGAAAACATCCCGCGAACAATGAAGCGATTGATCCGATTCGTTCAACGTACAATTTCGTTTGCAATCCTACGGATGGTTCCGGCTATGGAGACGACTCTTGAACGTGTGCGCCGCTAGTCGGAAGTAATCGCTACGCTGACGAGGCCACACCAATAGCCTCGCATTTCACCGAGCAGAAAGCACGCGGTCGTGGCGCCGCCCATGCAGACGCAAAAGCAATGGACGTCCTTTAGGTTACGATAGATACTCATAAAGTCTACGTTGCATTCCTGGGGTACCTGAAACGTTCTGCTAGTTATCTGCGCCGTATCACATGCATAATGGTTCATGCCCCACTCCAAATCAGCCGCCCATTCCGATACGAGTTAGACCAAGATAAACACACCCTTGCATTGGCAGATCGCGTGCATTCTTCCAGTCCAAGTGCGGCGAGAATAGCGTTCTCTTGGCCTATCCGATAATCGCCACGCCCAAGCCACACGCCAACATCGGTGAACTCCCCATTGGCCGATTCGCTGAACGGGCCAGCGATAAGACTATCGTAGAAATTGGATGTGGCGGTGGCTTGAGCTGCTGAAATGAGTTCGTGCATGAATTGCAAGGACGAGGCATCAGGCAGGGGGATGTGTGCGGCGACGAGGGTGGAGGCAGAAGGGACGAATGTCGGCAACGATGACGAGATGGCGTCCCGAAAAGATCCGTGAGGGTGGTAGAGCGCGGTGAGAGTGTTGGCGGTTGCTGTGTCGAGCGAGGAATCGCGTACGGCAGTCTGTAAGGAGACTGAATCCATCATCGTAGGTCACAGTGTAGGCGTTCGGGTAAGGTACGGAAACATCCGAGACAAATCCATATCCGGTCTTGTAACCCCCCCTATCCCACGTGACGATCCTCACCACGACAATCTTTGCTCAGGGTGGACGAAACGAAACGAAACGAACCACAGCGTTACTTGGGTCAATGACCGCCAAGAAATGTCGGCGTTAAGTTTAGCTGATGCACGACCGTCGGTCTGTAGTCATCTTTTGATCGGACCTGAACTTAACTCAGGCTTTCGGGCATAGCTCCCATCGACCGACAAATAGATACGTACCGGCGAGGAGTACAGGGTCTTTATTATGTTTTTCTGTTCGCCGTCTCTCCATTTCTAGGCTTGGCTTTATGCTAACTCATTTTGTCAAGGACTAATTCTTGGACTTTTCCAGTCGCATCGGGTGTCTTCGCTGACATGAATAACTGTTTTTTCTGCTGTCAGGCCTTTTCTTCCTTGACTACGTTCACCAGGTACAGACAACGGTTACTTCATATTGAATTTCTTTGTAGAAAACCCCACCCTCCAGAAGCGGGATTACAAAGGGATCTCCAAGCTCAGGGGTTGGAGGTAATGCTTTCCCTTGAACCCTTGATCACTTGGTCGTCTTGTTGCTAGATGACTTGAACAAGCCATCAAATGACTCGCTTATTCACCCCAGAAGGAAGACCAGCCACAAAAGCGGGCGCGAAGTCATGATTTAGTAAAGCCATCAAGTCGTGAGTTACTTTATGCCAAGTTCCTGAAAGATATCCAAAGCCAAGTACATACTGAGAGACTGCGGTTTTGCCAATTTCAGGTTGATTAAACGATTCTCCCAGGCCATCGTTTATTCAACAAAGGCCATTTTTAGCGAATCATCTCTTTCGGGCTCTAGTTATTACACAGGGCCCGCACGTCATTAGACGTCATCAAAGTCAGGAGCCCGTTCTTTGGCCATGTGAGCTCCTTCCAGTCTAAGGAGTAGCTGCGGCCGGTAGAGGGTTTTCTCGAGCGTATCACAGCCTTTGATGTCGGAACAATCGAGGCCCTCGGAAGCCGCGTCTGCGTTTACCTCTTGCCGTCGTTCGGTGATCTTCGGAGCGCGCTCATTTACAATGTTATTCTCAAGTTCAGGATCGATGTTGGAGAGGTCACGTCATTGACAATATCACTTCAAAGACGTCCAACTAACTCTGCGACTACGAAGTAACCGCAAACGTTGCTGAAGCAACTGGTGCGCCTCGGTAATGCTGGAGCATTTAAGCTATGATGGCGCTCGTCGCATCGCACTGTATGTCTAGGATTAGACTTTGACTGATCCGTCTATGAGGCAAGCTATCGACGATTTGCCTCATAGACCAACCCACCAGTCTAAATCAAGATCTGTCGGCGACTCCACGGTGCAGGAACACCCTCCGAAAAACGTAAAAATAGAAATCTGTCAGAGGATGAAATAGATATATTTGCCTTTGATTTCTTATCATACTTACGGCCGTTTGCACAACCCCATAAAGGCTGTAACTAAGTCTCGAATCGTCAACACGAAATTTACCTGCAATCAGACGTTAAGATGTGTGAAGCACCCTGAGCTAATATGTAATCTGCGAATAGCTCCGCAAATCAGTGAAGTGTACTTGAATGTGCACTACGGCATTGAATAGTTTCAAGATCGATCGCGCGAGGGCTGGAGACGTATCCCATTCTGAGGGCTCGAGAGGACTGTAATTTCGGGCCCGCATGCCTGTTCACGGTTTATTTCATATTCATACCGCATGGGTTTTTTCGCTGCCAATCCACAAACTTTCGGTTTTTTCCCCCGATTTGCAGGCTCAGGGTGACGTTTCATGTGCCTCGATTTTCAAGGTAGCGAATAGGTCAGGTCCCGCTGTGGGTGGATGACAGCGCTGACTCACCAATGTCGGCTTGATCAAGTTATTTCACCAGCGCCAGGCCACGACGGGAGGTGCATTTATCCAGTCAGAAGAAAACAAGGTCCTATTCACGACATATTCTTGGTTCACAGACATTGTGACATTTACTAGTTTAGACATATTTATCGAGAAACTCAAAGTGTGGACTTTATCCAATGATAGGCTCTTGGATAGAGTCTTGTAGTACGTCTGACAGGGGTTTATTAGTGTGGGAATGTTGCACGTGTCCAGCTGTTCTGCGTAGTCTTTTCGGCTTGCTGACAACTACATACTACGACTTGCCAGTGACCATCAACGGCGGTGCATTAGGTTTATGTTACGTTCAGCAGGAAAGAATGCTGCGCTGAACAGGAAAGTTGATTGGCAGAGAATAGTTTTCATATGTTCATTGACAGACGTACCGCAGATCCAACTTCATTTATCCAAGCATGCCTTCTCCAAGGTCCCATCTACCCAGGTATAGCTTGAACCGTCGTGTCGTTTACTACCGTTTCGCATCGACCGTCACACCCAAGTCCGCCACCTCCGAGTCCACTGATCGCCATGTCCCTCCTCCCCAACCACCCCGGGGAAACAAGAAGATAGAGCTCAAACCTGGTCCTGTCAAGCCTGCTACACTCCGGTCAGACGCGATACCATCCACACGTCCTTCGCAGGACACGTCTTCGCCCTCATTCTACCGTCCTCCCCGTCATACCAAGCCTCCCATTCCCGTCGAATCCTCACTCAGCTTGATAGCCCTCGCGAAACAGGACATTGTTACTGCTTCTGAACGTGGTGTGCTGGAACCACCTCCAAAGGACGCGACCGCCTTTAAACGTTTCACCCATCAAGCTCTCCAGCTCCTAGTATGTTGCCTCACCTTTTATCCGATGCTCGGCTAACTAACTTGCGCCCACTTGCAGAAATTCTACTTTAGGGGTCTCAAAGCGATAAATACCCACAGAAAACAAGTGGCTATAATCTCCGCCCGTGCCAGATCTGGTGGCGCCCTGCCTTCTCGAATGGAACAACGTTTTATCGAAACGTACAAACGTGATGTTCTCAAGTTAGCCACTTCGCGATAGGGTTGTGTGTCTGGAACTTATTTTGTTTCTAGACTCTTGCCGTTCGTCTTGATCGTTCTTGTGGCGGAGGAACTCATTCCTTTTGTTGCACTCTACGCGCCACGCATGCTGCCTTCCACCTGTGTACTGCCGGGCCAACGTGACCGTATCGTGTCTAGAGCACGCAACCGCCAATTGAATGCACTTTTCAGCCACCGTGGCGTATTTGAAGCCATTTCCAAAGAGGGCAAGCAGTCCGGCTTCGTCCCGGTAAAACATATAGGTAATCCGGGTGCAATGTGCAGGTATGATAAGATCCTTATGTTTCTGCATCGATCACTTATCTCCATAAAGTATGCTTGGCCTTCCAGCTTGGGGTCCTTCTCCCCTCAAGACCTGGCGAGTACGTAGACATTTAATTGCCGTTGCCTTGGATGATGAAAGGTTGCGTCGCGAGGGTTGTAGCCGGCATTTGACGGTTCCCGAACTTGAGGAGGCGCTGCTGGAGCGTGGGATGTGAGTTTTCATTTGATTTTTCCCTCCCTTGGTTATGGACATTGAATATCTAAACCCCTGATTCAGGATATCGGAGTCGGACAGTCCTTCAGCGGATGTTATGAGAGCTCATTTGAATTGGTGGCTGGATAACGTTGAAGTGTTACCAGCAGGCTCAGATGCTGTCACCAGGCGGTTGTTGATGCTTGGTTTGGTTGGTGCACAGAAGTAATTTCGCATCCCCAGCGGATCATATCACATGGAGGAAACGAACAACGTTCCCTCTGGTAGATCAGTTGTAGAGTAATATAATGTCAACACGACTCACTATCCTTTAAGTTTCATGGACCACTAGAATCGTTTCCTCATCGCGTCATTTCACCTTTTTTCTGAGTACATGTATGTTGCATTGATATTTCAACCACACCGCCAGTACGGATGTGTATACATTGCTTTAAAATGGGGTGACTGACCGCTTCGGGCGAGTGCGCCATAAAAAGCCGCGGTCCAAGCAAATTACATTTGACAGCTTCAACAATACACAAATTCAAATTCCCTCGTCATTTGGTACTCCTTTCTCTCCCCTAACGACCCCCTCCGTCACTATTCAGGACAAGTCCCGATACTCAAGCCGCGGTCCATGGGCGTATCGCGAACGTGACAGGAGGGCTGATACGCTCGGACTGCGTATCCACTGGGACGCCGGATGATTAAGCTCCATATCACCCCCTAATCGACGCCAAGCATCCGAGGGTTCCGTCGTGACGGGCACATTCGAATCGGAGCACCGCGGTCCCGTGAATGGCGCGGCGATGCGCAGCGTTTGCAGTACAGGCAAGTCGAGGTCGTCGAGGAGCGCCAGCGCGGACTCTGGGTTGCCAAACTCGAGCATGTCTCTGTCGAGATGGATCTCGAGGTCTCGCAGTGACGGCGGCCCAGTGATGTAGTTGGTGGGACGACGGAACCGGAGGGTGTTGCGTGCCAAGGAGAACGTGAGCGTGAGGTGCTCGAGGTGAACAAAGTCTTGGAAGAGTAGGGCGAGGTCAAGGGTGAGGTCACAGTCAAACTCGAGATGCGTGATATGGGGGAAGAGGGCGCGGGGAACGAGGTTAATGGATGTCCCACTGCCCTTGAAGGCGATGTGCCTCAGAGATGGGGCCGAGAACACGGCAGGCGTGGTCGGTTTCAGAGGTTCTTCGATACGAGGGGCAGAATGGAGCGCAATGACGATCGATCGGAGCGCTGGCAAGCTGGCACGCTCGATGAAATGGTGCAAGTATGTCTGGTTCACGTTCAAATACACGTCTCTCAGTTGAGCGGCGTGCGCAAGAACGAGCTGGAACATGTCCGAGCACAATGCGTTCCCGTTTGGTCCGAAATCAGTGCATGGGGGACACGTGATGCTCATGCGGATAGGACGCGTGCTGGATCGATGCAGCCACCCCGTTACCATCTCTACTTCGAGCTCGTAGTTCCACACACCACGGTCGTGAAGGGCAATGGATGCCCAGAATTCAGAAGAGCCGTGCATGACGGAACGCCATCGGCGACAAACGTGCGTGAGGATGAGCGGTGCTGTGCGCGCATTTGGAACGACGTAGGGCGTGTCTGGTAGGCAGTATTGGAAGATCTCTTGGAGCACTTGATCAGGAACGGTACGTAGGGGGCTGAGCCGTGCACGATGAATGGACACGCGGCGCTGTACAGCGTCGCGTCGACGCTCTAGGAGACGCATTTCAGCGTGTGCGCGTGCAATGTGCCTCTGGCATTCTTCAATGTCTTCGTCAATGGATTGGAGGGTAGCACAATCCTGAGAGAGCGCGTTTTGAGCCGAGACATATTCGGCTACGTGAGGTGGGGACATGGAGTCTACCATGATATCAGTCTGAACCTCGAGCGGAGGTAGCATATCCAATTCGTCGGTCTTGTCGAGTACCCGTACGAGTGCGTCCATGAGTGCAATGTCCGGTATGGCTCAAGATACTGGAAACGAGGCTCAGAGGTGAGACGAGCCCCCAACGTCGAAGGCGTATGAAAAGGCTTACTCGTACAACGAGAAGGCAGTGTTGGGTAGGTTGGGGAAGGCCGACATGAGGGCGTCCAGTCTAAATTATAAGCGAAACCGGAACCTAACCACGGCTACGTGTGGCTTGGCTTTCCGTGGCATTGGCTTGTAACAGCATGTTCGAGTCATTCGCATCAGAAAAAAGCTTCCAGTGGCGGCCGTCTGTGACTCGGTTCACATCTTGGGTGACATAGCTTGCTGAAACCTGAAACTCTATTCGTCTCCGATCGGGGTCGCTTGCGATGGCGCCAAGACTCATCAAATCTCCAGCTGCGGAGAGTTGCAGTGCGACGGCGATGTTGAGGGTGACTCGACTCATATCCGTCCATTACTAAGACCATATCAAGACGTGGACGAACACGTTTTCCGACTCGTGTCCACAGTAGAGGTTGTTCTTGAGGTGCGTTCGAAAAGCCAAGAGAGCCGAGCCAGCCAGTCAAATTCTCGCTTGTCACACACATCGCTTCAACTACTACCTTCCGTTTCTGGATGAGCCCCAACTTAGCTCCATCAATTCCAACTCCTAAGTGGGTCAATAATATAAGGGCGCACTGCATACTTACGACTACTAATACGGTACCGTCCTAAATATCGAACCTGCGCTCTTCCATCCCTCTAACGCTCGAGGTCACGATTCGCCGTTCGTCGAATACGACGGCGCCCAATCCACCCACTTGCTCGAGCCCAACTGGTCCTGCAATCTCCGTTCCTTCCCCGCCCTCCAGATCCCATACCCAAATCGCACCATTGACACTGAGACTGACGCAACGGCCATCCGCCAATGACAGCGCGGAGACAGGTCCCACGGGTCCGTACAACGTGCGGACGAAACTGAGCCTCGGTGCGTGTGACGAAGCCCTTGGTGGCATATACAACCGGTAAAGTTGGAGTTGCGTCGAGGTATGGCTCGGTGGAGAGACATAGGACGAGGAGGAGGAGGTCGACGCGCTGGACGTATCGACGTCACTCGACGCGTCTTCATCATGGGATGAAGGGGATAATTCGGAAGTGGAAGCATCGCCAGGCGCAAGAACAACCCACTTCCCATCTGTCTGTGTATCGGCAACATGTTTGACTTTGCGCCCCCACTGTGCACGCATGGCCCTCAATTTCTCGTTGTCTATCCAACCATGGGGAACATCAAAGGCGCGTGCCGAGCGGGTCCCAACGACAGTGAAATTGGCTGGGGAAAGTGGTGCTAGATCGGTCGTTCCAGAGAGAGCGGCGGTCGATGTGACGGAACCTGAGGATGAGATAATAAGTTCGGTGATACCGACACTCCAATGTGCCGGGTACACAGGAATGGCGTATGCCAAGATAAGCTTGTATGATGTCGAGGAGGGCATGGCGGACAGGATTAAAGATGTGGGTGGGTGGCTCGTGAAGGAGCTGAGTGAATGAGTGTGGGTAATCGTGCCCTCGCTAAGGTCATAAACCATGAGTGTAAACGTGTGAGATAGGGTGACGAGCAACGGGTGGTGGTATGCAGCGTGCATGACATGTGACCTGTGACGAGGTAATGGGATGTAGGAGATCTTTGGAGGAGGGGAAGCCGATGAGGAGTCGTATTCATAGATACTGAACTCGCCCGTTGATAAGAAAGCAGCAAAACGGAGAAGATTATCATGCTTGGTCCTGGATGAGGGTCGAGACTGGTCGATGGAGATGGTGGATATTCCCACCGGCCCGGTGGTAGTACTAGATCTACACTTGAGTAAGTGGACCGTATTTGGACGAGATCTGATCAAGATTGTGGGTTGTTGAGACCACTCTGAGGAAGCCGAGATCATCAGAGCCCCGGCCAACAGAACGTGGGACCTTGGCGTCCCTGATGATGAAGGACTTCGCGAGGGGGAGGGTGTGATTGAATCACTACCATATAAACTATCTACTGCGCAACGGCCTTTGTGATGTGGATGAGATACCCAATCCAAGAGATTTGCCTTGATTAATGCCCACCATTTCTCCAATTTGAACTTATGCGGTACATCCACTTCCAATTGAGCGTCTCCGCGTCGTCTGCTGGAATGGATGCACGGGATGGGAGGGCCTTCACCAAACGACCACCGTTTCTGCCGTAAAACCCTTTTCCCCCTCGAAGACGAGCTTTTCCGAAGACTCTGATGAAGAGATTCCTCCAGAGCTATTCACAATGCAGAGACATATCAGCATCTGATATTTAACACGTCTCACTCAAAGGCAATTGTGCAAAGTACCTGGTTATCACATGCCAATCTCGAACAGTTCTTGTTGGCGGCTTGAACGGCACATAGATCTCTCGAGTCCAAGAACGAGAAGATGAAGAGAATGAGCTCATCGTACAGTGCATTGTCGAAAGACGAGACGATGCCCCGCGCGGACGGTGAATACACACCATGATGGCGCTTTGGAGGAGGTAAAGAGGCTGGAGATAGCTGTCGTTTCGCTGGCTTGGATGCCATCGTAGCACGACAAAGAGAGCTCGGAAGTCGCTGATACGGTCTGGGAAAATCCGGCCCGTACGGACCGGCCCGGTCTACCACACGTTGTCCTCGTACGGCGATTGCGCGAACCACAAAGTATGTATCTAACCTTCTGCATGTGTCCCGTTATCCATCTATCAATGATTCCGACCCTTAACCCACGAGATGCACTGCGGCACGGCCTCGTACAGGAAGGTCTCTCGCGAGGAGTCCTCACGTCGTTGCGCAAATGGCAGATTCACCCTACGCGTGCACGTCGATGACCATCCATTCACCGCCATGCTCCACGCAATACATTTCCCCAGGTACTTATTCATCAGGATCCCATTCTTATCTCACGTCTCGTTCTTTCCCTCTTTATTTTCGTCAGCCTACACCCTTTGAAGTTTGAACGCGCCTGAAATTCGTGATCGGTACGGATCTCGATTGACAGACAACTCGAACATGGATCTTGATCCCCTCCCAGATACCGTCATTGACATCAGTGTTCTCAGACTAAGTCATTCCCATGGCGTCTGTGAATATCGTCTTATTCGGAGAGACGGGCGTCGGCAAAAGCTCGGTCATCAACCTAATCGCAGGTCGACAAATTGCAAGCGTCTCTCCGGATGCCGAGGGGCGCACCTTATCGTCCCGACGGTACAGCTTCCCTGTCGGCACCAGAGCATTTCATATATGGGACACTGCTGGGCTGGAGCAGCCAGAGATGGGCGCCGTCGGGTACATGGCTGCCATCGAAGGCGCTCTCGCACTCATCCACCAGCTCGCCGAACAAGGGGGCGTCGACCTCCTTCTCTTTTGCATGCGCGGGAACCGTGTCACAGCGACAACCCAGAGCAACTATCGTCTCTTTTATGAGGTGCTTTGTCGCTGTCAGGTACCCATCGCCCTCGTGATCACCCACCTCGAACGTGAACCGAACATGGAGGCGTGGTGGACACGCAATCTGGCCAGTTTGGAAAGGTATGGCATCAAGGCTACTGGGCACGCGTGTGTCACGGGGCTGCCCACGCACAGCCAATATCCGGAATCCAGGGCCAGCATCCAGCGGATGTTGGGTGGATACAATGGTCAGGGCAAGTACGTCATGCCAGCCGATTCATGGTTCATCGAGTTTCTGCGCTTCTTTGGGTTATTCGCGCCCCCGAAGAAGAATTTAAAGAAGAAGGAGCTTTTGAAGGTCTTGACGAAACGTTGCAAACTGAATACGAAAATCGCGCAGGAACTTGCCGAGAGGTTGGCGAGTCGAGTATGAGGCTGAGCGCGCCCAATTGTACCTCAATTTTCGAACAGAAGCTTCAACTTAACCCGTATTTCTTTATGCAGTGTCTAGTACATGTTTTTCTTGGTACCGTCGTGGTATGCATGTAATTAAGTTGGTAGTGAACCACATTGTTCTGTAGAGAAAGATAGGTGGAGAGACAGAAACACCAAAAGTGGATGGGATAAATTTGCGAGTTTGAATGTGCGGATACGAATGCACCCAGGTAAAGAAAGTCAACGAGAAGGATCTTGGACTAGGCACCTAGATGTATATATAGAACGCGCTGATCAAAGGGTATGTCCTTTAACTCTCTCATCGTCCGGTTCAACGCAAATGCAGCCCGAGTATAATCAAGATCAGCCGAATCGCCCAACAAATGTTTATAAAACGTCGATGTGATTCTGTTCGCCTCACCGTCATCCACCCCCCACATTGTTCCGATGACAGATCGGAATCCCACAAACTGCATCGCGGCCGCAAGATGAATGACCTCGTCGGGGCTGTCCTTGTCTCCGACGGTAGTGTGGCACGCAGAAAGATACACAAATTCGGGGTTCTTCAATTGGCATTGGATAATACGTTGGATTGTTAAACGACCGTCGTGAAGAGCAAACGCAGAATTGAATGGCTGTTGTCGGTTAGGGATACCGTGGCATGCAAAGTGCACCCATTCGTTCTGTTCAAGCTTCTCGATGACCCTCGAAATGCACGACCCCGTTCCCTCGACGCGCGAGAAGGTCGCCAGACTGTCAACGAGTTGACCAATACTGCTCAGTTCGGTGCCAACGGAAAGGAGTTCACCCTGGCCCGAGGCATTCGCTTGCCCAATACCAACGATGCTTTTCCTTGATCCCTGAGCATTCGAGACGACACCCTGTCTTGCACGAATGAGGGCATTGAGCGTTGGCGTGTACGACGAGATATACAGTTCAGGGAGATTCCGTTGGCCCTTCCTGAACGGACCAGCCGCATGCAGCGGCAAAAGCGAGAACTCGGCGGTCGGACACCACCAGATCCGTGTTTTGAGCGGCTGAACCGTTTGAAGTACGTCGATGATCCGAGAGACCACGTTGTCCCAGAGTTTCCGCAGGAAGATCCGGAGATCTTGTGCCACGTCCATCCGCTTCGAGAGCAAGGTCAAGTTACGGAGCTTTGATGACATGTCCTGAACATCCCTTCGTGTTACAAGAGATAACGGAACGTGAACAGGCTCCCGATCGACGAACACGATAAGTGCGTCGCAGCTATACTCGCTCGCGTTGACGACTATGACAGGACCGCCACTGGCTGCCTGCTGAAGATCCGAGAAGAGGGAGGGTAGAAGGAAGCGGGAGAGACCAGGACAAGTGGCGGATCTCGGTGATGACACCTTGCAATTCAACAGTGAGACCGCACACCTGATCATGTTGGTGTGGTCCAGGTGAATCTAAGGCGTGGAGGATAAGCGACGTCAGCCGGGTGAACTTGGCTGCTAATGTATTTCCCATTGCGCCGGAAGCAATCACATCATCAAGCGAAGAGCTAAGGCGAGTGAGTTGGCTCCAAAAGACACCACGTCCATGTTCGAGAAGTTCAATCGCGTTCGTGGGAGAGCGGTGACGAAGATACGCAGAGAAAGCATCTACTGCGAGCGACGACGTGAGCTTCTTCACGATGTCAAGGTGTTGTGGAAGGGGCGGAAGAATAGTGAGATGGTGTACAAGCAACCGAAGGATCGTCTGATATGCAAGGACCGTTGATGGATGTTGAAAACGCTCGGCTGCAGTTATCCATTCTCTGATGGCAGATAATTCATTCAATGAGGTAACTTGTGGGATGTCCGAAAGCTGGACGTAGAGCCCAAACAGCTCCTCTTCACAATTTGGCTCTTGCAGGGCTACATATCTGAGCTTGTATCTGTCCGCAAGGACAAGCAGTGCATTGGGTCGACCGGGATGACCAACTGGGCAAAGAAGAAGTGCTGCGCGACCGAATTCAATCGCTTCGTTGAGATCGTCGATTTCCTCAAGCCGCTCGTAGCGAACTGGAAAGCCAATTCCCAAGATCGATTAGAGACGATGACCGGAGCGGGTGCCCCAATGGGCAAAGAAGAAGTGCTTCGCGACCGAGCTTGACTAGCCTCGTCGACGTCATCAACCCTCTCTAGACGGATGTAGCGAGCTGTGAGATAGTTACCAAGGTTCCCGAGAACTGATGGCCGTCCTGGGTTCTCCGATGGGCAAAGAAGAAGTGCCTCGCGACCGAGTGTGACTGCTTCATCGAGGTCGTCAACTGGCCCGAACAGATGGTTGTAGTGAGAGAAGAGAATATGTCCAAGCCTAATCAGAGCTGATGAACGGCCCGGGTGCCCTGATGGGCGAAGAAGAAGTGCCTCGCGAGCGAGTACGACTGCCTCGTCGAGGTCATCAATCACCCCTAGTCGCTTGTAGCGAGCAGAGAGATCATCTCCAAGGTTGCTCAGAAGAGACGGCCGGTCCGTGTGCCCTGACGGACAAAGAAGGAGTGCCTCGCGAAGGAGCGTGACTGCCTCATTGAGGTTATTGATTTCCTTGAACCGGTAGTAACGAGTGGTGAGATAAAACCCAAGGTTGTTTAGAAACGAAAACCGCTCCGGGTGAGCCGATGGGCAAAGAAGGAGCGCCTCCCGAGCGCGCGTGACTGCCTCTTCGAGGTCATCAATTCCTCCAAGCCTGTTGTAGCGAGTGGAAAGATAACCTCCAAGGTTGCTCAGAGATGTTGGCCGGGCTGGGTGGCCCGATGGGCGAAGAAGAATTGCCTCGCGACCAAACACGACTGCCTCGTCGAGGTTGTCAATCTCCCCGAGTCGGTGATAGCGAGAAAAGAGATAGGTTGCAAGGCAGGTCAGAGACGTGTCCCGGAGCGAGTGCCCCAGTGGGCAAAGGGCAAGTGTCTCACGACCGAGTGTGACTGCTTCATCAAGGTCGTCGATTACCCCAAGCCGGTTGTAACGAGTGGACAAATTAAGACCGAGGTTGTTTAGAGATGATGGTCGGCGTGGATGCCCTGATGGACAAAGAAGAAGAGCCTCCTGACCGAGCGTGACTGCCTCGTCAAGGTCATCAATTCCCCCGAGCTGTTTGTAGCGAGTGGATAGATGGCCTTCAAGATTGTTTAGAGAAGATGGTCGGTCCGGGTGACCTGATGGACGAAGAAGAAGAGCCTCGCGACCGAGTGTGACTGCCTCATTAAGGTCATCAATTCCTCCAAGTCGGTTGTAGCGATTGGAGAGATAAAGACCAAGGCTATCGAGACACAATGAGCGGTCTGGGTGTCCAGATGGGCAAAGGAGAAGAGCCTCTCGACCAAGCAGGACTGCCTCAGTGAGGTCATCAATCATCCCAAGTTGCTTGTAGCGAGTAAGGAGATATTTTCCAAGATTGCTTAGAAACGATGACCGGAGCGGATTCCCTGGTGGGTGAAGCAGAAGTGCTTCGCGACCAAGCGAGACCGACTCGTCGAGACCGTCCATTCCGCCGAGCTTCTCGTAACGTGTGGAGAGGTAAAGAGCCAGATTGTTCAGTATTGATGACCGGCGCGGGTGACCTGGTGGGCAGAGAAGGCAGTGCCTCACGACCAAGTGTGACTGCCTCATCAAGGTCATCAATTCCCCCAAGCCGGTTGTAGCGAGTACAGAGATAACTCCCAAGGCTGTTTAGGCACGTGGACCTAAGCGGGTGCCTAGAGTGGCAAAGGAGAAGTACCTCACGACCGAGTGAGACCGCCTCATCGAGGTTATCTATTACTCCGAACCGGTTATATCGGACATAGAGATAATTTCCAAGGTTGTTTAGAACCATTAACCGGACTGAATGTCCTGGTGGGCAAAGTAGGAGTGCTTCGCGAGTGAGCTTGACTGCTTCATCGAGGTTATCAGTTGCCCCAAGCCGTTCATAGCGCGTGAAGAGCGTGTTTCCAAGGCTGTTTAGATACGATGCACGGTCTGGGTGTCCGGATCGGCAAAGCAGCAGAGACTCCCGACCGAGCGCAACTGCCTCGTCGAGGTCATCTATTTCCCCGAGTCGGTTGTAGCGAACGGAGAGATAGTGTCCAAGGTTGTGTAGAGAGTTTGATCGATCTGGATGCCCCGATGGGCAGAGCAGAAGAGCCTCGCGCGTGAGCGTGAGCGCCTCATCAAGATCATTGATTCCTCCAAGCCGGTCGTAGCGAGTGTTGAGATAACTTCCGAGGTTGGCCAGGCACGTTGATCGGAGCGGGTGCCCCGATGGACAAAGAAGAAGCGCCGCGCGAGTCAGAGTGACTGCCTCATCAAGGTCATCACTTCCACCAAGCTGACCGTAGCGAGTGGAGAGATAAATCCCAAGGTTGTTGAGAGACATTGGCCGGTCGGAGTGCCCTGATGGGTGAAGAAGAAGGGCCTCCCGAGCAAGCACGACTGCCTCATCGAGGTCTTCAATTCTCCCGAGCCGTTTGTACCGAGTGCAGAGATAGAACGCAAGCCACGTCAAAGAGACAGATCGCTCGGGGCGTTCCGCCGAGCACAGTTTCAGTGCTTGGCGAGCAAGGTCAATCGCCTCTTCAATAAATTGAATTTCTCCTCCTTGTTCAAACTGCGTGGCAAGGGTCCATGCGCGAGAGTGCAGCTCGTCAACTAGTAGGAACATCACTCCACCCGCCCTTTTGGTGAATAAAGAGGTTCACGTACCTTCCGAGGTCATATCGGCTTGTTAAACTCGTTTCGAGACGACGGTGATGATGCTATGGCATACAGTAATAGGCTCGTTAATACGTGTTCACCCCAAACCCACCCTCCCAATCTGGAAACGTCCCCGAGCCGGCAATAAATCGCTCGCCTAACCAGTCTAACCTAGACTCGTGATCCGTCGATGGTCGAACCACCTGGTTGCGTGTTGCAATCAGTGACCATTTCCCGACAAATCGAATGGGATGGCCTGAATCATGGATGTTCGATTAGTGTGGTAAGCCCGTTCCCAACGACCGTCAGACGCCTGATGTGCCTCATTTTGTCACGAGATGCATTCACCCCGCCGTTTTCGCGCGCTACCTTGCAGGCAACGCAGGCCGTGGGCACCATCCTGGACTTTGCAGACATCGCTGTCCCGCGTCTCGGCCAAGGTGGACGCCAATCTCAGGTAAACGCATTCGACATGGCGCTCGCGCAACCAGTCTAAGCACCAAGCAACGGAAAATGTTTCGAGCTCGGAAGGATCTTGGAAATGGTCTGTCAATCAGGTCGACCCGGTAAGTAGGTTTCAAACAAAGATCGAAAGAACGAATGGAGGAACGCACGCGCGGTTGCAAGTTCTGCTTCTTAGGTTCTCGATTATACGAGAACCTATATAGGCGACTATCAAACTGGTATGCTACACGCGTTATATGGTTACGCTGATGTTTCTTCTGAGCAGGACTCGGTGTGAAGCCGGTTCAAGTCGCAGGCCGAACGTCGAGGAGAATCAGAGTGTGGATACAGACATGCTTGCATGAGAACTATCGAATTATACCTTGCTATGTACTGATGGAACGAACGTAAAAGACAATAATAGTAATACAACACGGAACAAACGTTAGTGACCAGAGCCATCCATGACAGCCTTCAACCGCTGCCTGAGCATACCCCTGGAAGCTGTCGATTCTTCTGGTCTTTCTGATCTTTCTGATGCTCAGCTGCAGAACCTGTGCTCTCCCAGTCCGAAAAATTCGATGAAGTCGGCGACACAACGCCAGCAGTGACCATGGAAGATGTGTTTCCACTGACAGCACTGGCCACGCTGAATGCGCCCGAGTCACGCATGACCCCAAATTCGCCGGGACCCACGAGCTCGACGGTCTCGGTGAGGATCGCAATGCGGGTCCACCGACGATACCTCGTGTACTTGCCCATACCGCCCTTGCTGCTCTCGCCTTCCCACTTGTTGTCGCCATAGACCCAGCCCTCAGGATCAGTTACGATGTCGTCCTCGTTGGCCGGGATGATAGATGGATCCGCAACGTGTTGATCGGAAGGGGTTTTTCTGTCTCGTTCTGGTGACTCGCTGGGACCACCTAAGGGAAGAATCTCTACCTCTCGCGGCGCGCAACATACGGGCAGCAGTACCTATGTCTTCGGAAATATCCTTATCCTTTTGGAGGGGTCTTTTCGACTCTCCATAGACCGTCGAGACCCTCTTTTTTGACGACGACACGCCATTCTGGTTCTTCCCAAGTCCACCTAGCCATACGCTTTGCTCTGCCATGTTTTCCAACGGGGACAAAGGAGGTAGTCGGGGATGGGAGGGAAAAGGTGGAGGGAGGAGGGAGAGGTTGTTGTGATGCGCTGCACCAGGATGGGCGCTCACCAGGAAGGAGGGCAGCTGTCCAATCGAGACCGACCCACCAGCGCTGATTCTCATATACGGTGAAGAGGAAGCGAAGAGGCGGGGAAGGGTGTAGTGCAGAGTCATCGCCGATGTTAGACGATGCACTGGTGTACTCTGTGACGCCAGATGTGGGACGGGAGGCATATTCGGGTGGGGGAGACGGAGCTCGAGGAGGGGGCAAAGATGTGCCTGAGACGAAGGCATAGACATGATAGTATGCCCAACGGAGATGTGCGCTGCGTTCGAGTGCAGCACGTGCGTTTCGAGCCCAGTGTGCGTGGTGGATGAGACAAAGGGTGCCGGCTAAGGCGATGCAGATGCGAAGAGGTACAAAGTAGGTGAGAACGAGATAGGGGAGGTAGAGAAAGGCGGCGATGCGAAGGAGGGTGACGGAGGGAGAAGGAAGGGATCGATCAGAGGGGATGAGAGCATGTATGGCTGCGAGATCGTCGACGAGGACATGAATGGTGGTCTCTGTTGTTGCCGGTGCGGACGGTGCGGACGGTGCGGGGTGTGACCAGTGACCGAGAGCGAGGACGAACAAGATGGCAAAGGGAAAGAAGAACCTGGCAAGAAATGAGCACAGAAAGGAAGAGAGAGAGAGAAAGTACCTCAGAGTGAGGTCTGCAAAAAGACAAAACGACCACCACAAAGCGAGTAGCAACAGCGGTTCTTCCCAAGGCGCAGACCAGGTGAGGATGTCAGCCAAGTGGCGGATGTGGTGGATGAGCGGTGCGAGGGGAACGAGATGAAGAATGAGTGGTGTCGGTGTAGCAGCGATAAAGTCGACCAAGGACGACATGGTCAGGTGCAGAGATACCACTCTTCCTCAAACACACACAATATGGCTAATCATGACCCAGCTGGTCCTCCACCGCGGATTATCCGCTCGACAAGTCCAGATGATCGCCATCGCTGGTACCATTGGCACTGGTCTCTTTCTCGGCACGGGCAAGTCGCTCGCAGAGGGTGGTCCTGCCAGCATACTCATATGCTACTGCGATCATCGGCTTCGTCGTATACATCACCCTTCTCCTCCTCGGTGAAATGGCCACACAGTACCCCGTCGCAGGTATGTCCCCGGGTATTCCGAAGACCCCTGCTCACCCAGCACAGGCTCGTTCAATGCATACACAACCCGCTTCTTCTCACCATCCTACGGCTTCGCTCTCTCTTGGAACTATTGGTTCAACGACGCCGTCTCTGTCGCGTCCGACCTCACTGCCGCCCAACTCGTCCTCCAGTTCTGGACGTCTTCGCACCCCTGGGTCATCAGTCTCCTTGCCTGGGTCGTCATCGTGTCCATCAACGCTCTCCACGTGCGAGCTTATGGCGAACTAGGTACCATCTCTCTATCCACCGTTTACATCTCTCACCTTTCTTCAGAGTACTGGCTCTCTTTCCTCAAGGTCATTACCATCATCATCTTCATCATCCTTGGCATACTCGTCAACGTCGGCGTAAACACCGAACATACCTACATCGGCGGTCATAACTGGTCCATTCCAGGCGCCCCCTTTGTCAATGGCTTCTCCGGCTTCGCAAACGTGTTTGTCACAGCCAGCTTTGCATGCATGTCCTTTTATTCCCACTTCATCCCCTACTAATTCCTCTCCAGATGGTGGAACTGAAAGTCTTGGCATCACCGCCGGCGAAACGAAGAACCCTTCCAGAAACATGCCCAAGGTCGTCAAATTCGTATTCTGGCGGTAAGTCTGATCACTTGGTATTCCCTTCGTCTTGACATGCTCGCTAGAATCCTCTTGTTCTATGTTCTGAGTATTTTGTTCATCGGTCTCAACGGTTGGCCTCACCTTTATCAACATCTATCCCCTCCTCATACCTTTGACAGTCCCGTGGGATTACCCAGACCTTTCGAACAAGACCTACCACCACCTCCCCATTCACGATCGTATTTAAGATGGCTGGATCGAGTATGTCGTCTTCTCATGCACACAGTCTCTCCGTTGATCCCCACTAGCCGCTGCCGCTTCCTTTATGAATACGGTTATTCTCACCTCCGTCTTCTCTGCTGGAAACCACGCTCTCTTTGCTGGTACTCGCGTCCTCTACGGCCTCTCCCTCGTTTCCCCCCGCAGACAAGCCCCTGCCATCTTCTCCAAGACCTACTCCCGCTGGCGTTCCTATATACTGCGTTGCTAGCCACCAGCAGTATTAGCATCTTATGTTTCGCAAGTAGCTTCATCGGCAGCGGTCAACTTTGGGGTTGGTTACAGAATATCGTCGGTGTCTCTAACCAAGTAGGTTCCCGATCCCTCCTTCACACACATTCTCACCTCTTGCAGATCGCTTGGCTGTCCATCGGCCTCGCCAGCTGGAGATTCAGAAGAGCCTGGATTTCCCAGAATCGCTCCGTGGACGAACTCAAGTTTTACGTTCGCTGGACATGGCCATGGGGCCCCTATTTTGTCGTGCGTTTTACCACTTCAAGCGTTTGGTTTTCACCCATCTGTTGTAGAGCTTCACCGTATTGGCGTTGATCCTCAGTAAGTTTTTTCCCCTCTCATAGTCCAATCTAACACTTGTCTCGCAGTCCAGGGCTGGTCTTCCATTTTCCCAGCATTTTCCGCCGTCGATTTCGTTTCCTTTTACATTCAAATACTTGTCATGATTGTCATGTACACCGCCTGGGCACTTGCCAAGTATATCTCTGCAGCAAAGCCAGTGTCCTCAGGTGACAACCTTTTGGAGTCTGTCGATGAACTGACACCTTTATCCCCACTAATTCCTGCGGTCAACCAATAGGACACACGAGCATTTTTGACATTGTTGACATTCATAGCATTGATCTGTACAAAGACGAGCATATAGAAGATTCCAATGACGAACTTGATGACGAAGAAATGAAGAGGAATCAGGAGGGTCGGTTTGGGTGGCTCTGGAAACTGTATTATTACATTGCTTGAAAGTGTAGATATTACCGCAAACAACTCAGCGCATTCGCTCCTGTGCAGTTGATTTGGATATGAGATGGCATTAACCGTCTTGCAAGCATGGTCACTTTGCCGGAGTGGTTAACGGGATCGCCTGCTATACAGCAAAGCGGTTGGTCTTTGACCGCGAGTGTTCGAATCGCTCAGGTGACGTACTTTTTGCGACTCAAATCCATTTTATCCATTTCGAGGAATCGACTTGCGATGTTTAAAAAGCCAATCTCGTGAATTGACCAGGCTGATCATGAGTGCGAACAAATACGCCAACCTCCCCGACATCGTTTGTACCATAACTTTCCTCGCAGTTCGTGACTGATGTTGTCCAATCAAGGACACCGCACCCGACGTCTATGAAACGGAGGACGTGTTTCCAACAGCTCGCGACGATGTACACGTCCCATCTCACCGCGTCCCTATGGTACCGCTCACCTGATCTCTCTTGCAGGGTGCAGACGAGAGCGACGATGAACCTTCTACCGCACGTACGCGAGCTCGGTCAGCTGTCGATGGCGCATCAACGAATCCCGAAGAGCTCGACGTGAGCAACCTCATCAGCCCTGAAGACGCGAGCAAACGCTTTCGAAAAGCCGAGCGTGCCCGTACGTCCCCTCCTCTCGTGTGCCCCCATGTCACTGATGTCCGACATACATATCAAACAAAATAACATCCAGGCCGTCAACGTTCTTACCACGTCTACCCACCCTCCTCGACGCACTCCCGTTCCCGTTCCACCTCGCGCTCCCGTTCGCGCACGCGCACGCAGCCCTTGCCTGTCCGTCTGCGGATGCTCCAGGCCGATCTCGCCGCGCTGGAAGCCGAGCTTGAGGACCCGTCCAACCCGGCGCTACTCATGGGCGATAAAGAAGGCGAGGGGGTCGATCCGGGGGAGATGATCCGCGGGCTGGTTGATGTGAGACGGCGGTTGGAGAAGGTGAGATGGGAGAGGGAAGGGAGGGGGCGGTTGGTGGGCGTAGTTGTCGGGGAGGACGTGGAGGAGGGAGAAAGCGGGAGTGAGGAAGACGACGAGGACGAGGACGAGGACGAGGAAGACGACGATCAAGGCGAGGGAAAGGGAAAGATGGGGACGGCGGGGAAGAGCGAGGATGGCGTGGAGACGAGGCAGATCGTTGAGATGGACAAGCGGGTCGGGGAGCTCGAGAAACTGATTGGGTCTGTGGGTGCGACACTCGACGAGGTGAGCCATCGCGAACGTACACGTGTCATGTATCGGGGCTCACGCGCGTCATTGGTGATCTAGACGACGCCGCTTCCACCGCCGCTCCTCCCGATGCTCATGCGGCTCAACAACCAATTTACGCTACTCACCCAACCGCGTCACATCGATTCTGTATCGAGGCGACTGAAGCTGTTGCTCTCGGACCTGGAACGCGCCTCGGCGAATCAGGCGCAGAAGCGACAGACGAACGGGAGCACGTTGACACTGGCGCAGGATACAGTGCTGCCGTTGCTCTCCCGCCTTGCGCCGTCGTTGCCGCACATCCCGCACATACTGACGCGGCTGAGGACGCTTTCTGTGCTCCACGGGTCTGCGGCCGAGTTTCAGAGCACGATGGCGGCGCTCGAGGAGGAGCAGAGGCGGACGAGAGAGGCACTGGAGGCGCTGAATGGCGCGATTGCCAACGTCGAGGCGAGTCTGGAAGCCAATCGCAGGACGGTGGCTGGCAACGTGAACAGTCTAGAAGAGAGAGTAGGAAAGGTGCTGAACAGACTCGAGGAGGTCGCCAGATAGACGAAAGTTGTACAGGTTGTGGTCAGGAATACACCACTCGAATGGTTTACTTTACATCGGCTGAGAATGCACTAGTAATAGCGATACGTTGGACGAGTGATGAAAGTAATGCCATACTTGATGAACAAAGTCTGGCAACTACTTACGTTGATACTATACGTGACGTCATGGACCTGGAAATGCAGTTTGGAAACGCAAGTCAAACCTCGACGCTGTGCTTCCTTATAGATTCGGGCGCAACTCGGGCGGTGTTCTCTGGCATGTGAATATTTGAATCTTCACTCACGCGAGTGAAAAAGAAACGGCAAACAAAAAAAGTGTCGATGACGTCATGTTACTTCTATGACTCTGTATGAAACGCAGTGAGGGACTAGTATCGAGTGGATTGGCCCGGATCATTAATTCATTGTTCAAGTGTTCACAAATTGGTAATCCGTCTGGTCGGGTTGCAAGGGGATGAAAGGGGTCATCCTCCTATAAGCTTGGCTCCTTCAGGTACGATCGAAAGGAGATGCGTTGATGCGGCGTTGAGCATGTACAGGTACTGACGTCTTACTTTATTCGACTGAAACTGCACTAGCATTTACTAACAACAGTGATGGCGATACATTCGAAGAGTGAAAGAAATACATCAATGATAAAGATACATGATGAACCAATGCAGCACTATTCTACTCGATACAGAAAAAATGCAATAACAATAACTTACGCCGACAACTTACGCCGATATCGATACATTATACTTGATTACGCTAGGTGACGCCGTTGAAATGCAGTTGGAAAACAGAATCAAAACTTGACGCCATGTTCTTTGAGATACTCGCGTGCGTGCTTCTTACCTTCTTCACTCACGCGCGGATCTGCAGGTGAAAAACGATCAGCGACGGCAAACAAGAAAACTAACGACATGCTATGGAGTGCGGCTTTATACCCTGCGATCACCCGCACCTGGTGCTGCTCATCGGTGTGGTCTGGATCTCTCTCGAGGATGCCAGCGGCCTGCAGCACCTCTTCGGCATGCTGCTTCGCCTCTGGCGAGGTGTACGGGTCTGGGTACCGGTGAACTCACGCGCATGGACAGGAAAAGACGAAAAACTTACTGCTCAGCGTAGCCTTGTACCCACCGAGCACATGAGTCGATTCTTCCACTTCAGCAGACCCAGACCCGTGCCTGTGTCGGGCCTCGTGCGGATGCGCGGGCACGTCTTCGCCCATCTCACGCAGCTTCTCCCTGGCCTGCACCTTGGCCTCGTCAGAGACATTGGGGTTATTGATAGCGGCCTTGAGACCTGCCGCAACGCGGTGGGCGTCTTTGGGAGGGTGTTCTGTGATTGCTGAGGCATGCGTAAAATGAGGTCAAAGGCGTATGGGGAGACGTACGCGAGCTTGTCATTGTTCACGAATCGGCTGATCTGTCTGGTCGAGTAGCGAGAGAATGAAAGGGGCTATCGCATCCCTCCTTTAAACTTGCGAATAGGAGGCATTCAATTCAGATCGAACAATGACGTCTCCGATGACATTTGGTATAAGATCACATGCTAGAGGGTGAAACAAGCTTGGATTCAGTGTGTTAACCTACACGTCTACGCATATCGGTCGGCGACTCGGATTTCATGCCAATCATACGTTCCACAGCCGCCTGTTGTGATTTGAGACATGAGCAATCTGATCTGACCGCCGATGACAATGACGACGTTACCTGAGCCTGATCCCAATTCATGGTGTCGTCGTCGTCATCGTCGTCCTCTTTTTCCTCGTTTCCAGCGCCAAGTCCCCATCCGCCTGTGTTCGCGTGCTGTCGTTCTAACCGTAACGATGGCATACCTCTCCGGTCGCGATTGTCCATCGCGCCCAAGCGTGGCGTCTCGTTCCCCTCGTTCCCACCTTCGTCTTCCGCATCCGCGTCTGCGTCGTCCGTGGGTGTGTTTCCACTCCCTACGGGTGGTGCCGCCGCGGGCCATCCACCCGCCGTCAAAATCATCCGTTTCATGTCGTGCCCCCCGATGCGACCGCGCCGGTCTCGAGGGATGCCTGCGGACAAGAAACTTGGCGTCGACGCGCGCTGCACCGTTAGTGCGCACGCGTACGATTGACGTGGTGTGTGCTGAGGGGTAGGTGCTCGAGCGTGATGTTGTGCCTGTGAGTAAAGTCGGAGGAGGTCTGCGATGGTTGCTTCCCCCGCACTCGGTTCGACATCTGGTGTGCGGAGGGAAAGGGTCGGTGAAGGTGGGCGTACGCGTCGCTCCGAGGTGAGGACGAGTAGCCTAGAATGTCGTCAGGACGCTGCGTCTTGTAGAAAAGGTGACACTTACATTTGTTGTAGTCTGGGCTGACGGTATGAGCCTAGTCTCACGAGGGTCTCCTTGCATTGTGTTGGTGAGAGTAAATTGTACAATCGGTTATGTAGAGGTACAATAACGCGGTCACGGAACGCGCAGAGCGCGACACTCCGAACATCGATTGTCGGCGAAAAGACAACGTGCGACCCTACCGTCTGCCCTGTTTTGGCACCTTGACGCGTTGGTGAGCTAGTGCGATGTTGTTTCGCAGTACGGTGCAGTGACGTTAGTAACGGGTCAGTTTGCAACGGCAGCAAAACCTAAGTGAGCATCACATTGAATTGAGCGATATGATGACCATCTGATGTGATACTCACTCCTTCGACATATGGTAGAATGTGGTCCCAGAAAAAGGACCATAATTCAACTAATCGAGTGGGTAGTAACTCATCAGACAAAGAAGCGATCTTCGCGTTTATGGTGACCATTCCTGCCCCAATCAGTGCCCGTGCATCGGTGGCGAGAGTCGTCAAAGCCCTCGATGGCGACGCCGCCAGAACTGTCTGGATATGCCGTCTCACAAGCGTGTTCAGGTCCTCTCTGCAGAGCGGTCAACATCGTTGGCAAGCATCGTTATTAAGAACTTACATCGGCACACGTAACGGCTCTTCATTAAACAATGGCAGAACATGCACATGCAGCGTGCCCCAGGGATTATCCTTGTCCGTCGTCCGCCGCCGCGCCGCTCAGCGCCGTTAATCCCGTGGGTATGTGATGAACCAGGGACGAGAGTGGCCGCAGAAGGTGAGGTGGATGGTGCGAGGGTCAATGTTGATGCAGAGGCGTTGGATGCAAGCGACGTTGTAAGAGCAGGGTTGAGACCTGCAAGTGTGCCGAGTCGATGCATCTCTCGTGTGACGAGTTTGGCGTCGTATGTGCGTGCCGAGAGCTGTGAATGATGAAAGGTTGAATCGGTGCAATAGAGAGCGTGCTATCTCCGCCCGAACTCACCTTGGTCGGTGACGTGTGGACCTTGTTGGCAGTGCTCGATGAAGCAGCAGAGGTCATGCTTGTTACTAATATATCCTTATGTGTAGTAGTTTGATTCATTGAGGGTGAGATTGCACTTTGTGATCAAGATGAGCACGGAGAGCACGAGAAGGCGATGCTTTGCTGTGGGTGGCAGTGCTCAAAGGAAAGAAACTAGGGCGCTTCTGAGTCTGCTGATACAGCGGCTGATGCAACGTGCCAATGGAGAAAAGAGGATCCGAGCTAAGGGTATTGACGTTGGCGTTATTACGCGGCGCTGCGTCAACAGCGTCTAGGAACATGATCAGTATGCACAACCAAGAACAGATTGGGATGCCGACGGCGATGGAACAAAGATGATGAAGTGAAACAAACCGGGATGCCCAGTACGGGCTGGTCGCGGGGTTGCGTCACCAGAAGACGCTGTGCGACGATGATCGCTACGACTTTGTCCGACTCTGTCCGAGCCGCTGCCCTTGGTCACTGGTGGCTTCCTCGACCGACTTGAACACGCTAGAGGTCGGCGAGGAAGGCTCACTGTCATATGACCATTTACCGAGACCGACTCGGAGGAACATAGCTGGGCAGTACCGACGGCCAACGAGAAGATACGTGACAGGATTGGGAAAGAAATATCACTGACCTTGAACTATTTGAACGACGTGTGTGCAGTTTTGCCAGTGGACGTTTTGACCTGCTCGACTCCTAATCGTGGCTGTGTAAATGTAGCTTGACTTGAACACTAGAAAAACTTTTGTCTGATATCAATACTATGCCATCGCTCTCCGACCGCATCGACCACCTCGCGACAACAGCCAAAGCAATCCACACGGCTGCCGCCGCCATCGTACCCAGCGAAGATAACCCAGTTCCTCGCAAAATCCCTTTCACCCGCGCCGTCCTCGATACATCCCTTGGTGACCTCATTCGCGACATCGATGCTTCCGAACTCGGCCTCTTCACTATCGTACCTGCCCCGGACGCCGATGTACGCAAGCAGACAGACAATCCAACGCGTCGGGGCGAGATTTCTCGTGTCGCGTTTCCTGGCGCCACGCCTCTCAAGAGACGACCTCCCACTGGCAGGCGAGATGACATGTTCAAACCCAAGGAGTATGAACCGGAGGTGTATGCTCATGCCGCCCTCAAGTACTTGGATCGATAGTACGTGTCTCGTTACCACTGCTTCTTCTCAATGGAGCGTAATTCACCCTCAGTCAGTCCATACGACCGATGCCGCGCGCTCGTTCCCAAGTGATTGCATTAATTGAACAACTCGACGAAACGAGGGATAATATCAAGAAACTGAACGAGAGTCTGCAAGAGGTTCGTGTGCTGCACAAAAAAGAAAAACGATTGACCATCATGACATGTAGTTGACTAGCGCAGGAATCACTTCAGGTCCATCAGCCCCAACCACCGGCGTCGCCGAAGAGGAGTATCGGATCACTGATCTACAGAATCGTCTCGCAGAGTTACGAAGCCAGGTATAGTCAATCCATCGTACCCTAAATCTACCAAATCCTCGACCATTTACAGAAAGATGCCATGCTCCGATCAAACGAACCTAAACAAGCCTCGAAGCCAAAGGCGGCTCCCAAGCCCATTCCGAAACCATCACGCACGCCTTCTCCAGAACCAGAACCGGGAAATCACGAAGACGCGTTTTGGACGACGCCGGTCACATCCGGTCGCACTCTACGATTTACCGATAGACTTCTGGCAGATGAACCTGACTTTGCGGAGTTGTCCGCAATTTCTGTTAGCCCGGGACCTGCTCCTCCAAAATCTGTCCTTGCACGTTTGGCCGCCGGCAGTGCCACGACAGACAAGCATTCTGGTACACTGACTAAGGACAATGTATTTGGGGGGCCTGGTGAAGATGAAGATGCTGAGGATCTGCATGACCAATCCAGTCTCCTGGAGGAACCTGAACTCGATCCCGATGCCTCAGTTCTTGATGCGCCGGATGCTGAGACTGAGGAAACCGAGGAAGGTTCAGATGAGGAGAAGACAATCATACTCACAAAAGTAATAAAAGAGACGCCAGACAGCCCCTTGCTTTCTTCCTCTGTCAACACCCAACCACAGCCTCCGCAATTGGCCGAGGCACAATTAGACTCGGATCCTCCGTCGAAAGCGGCCAAGGTTCGCCCGAATCCAGAATTGGAGAAAATTATCGCGAGTGTCCACCTCTTTTTTCTTTTCCTTCCTCTTTCCTCATTGAAATGCACCGCAGTCTCGCATATGGAGCACTGTTGGTGATATCCTGCTCCCTGGACAAAGTGGCGGGAAGCCACCTCGAGCGCAGGAAACTCTGTACGCATTCGCTATCGCTTGTGTCGCTCCTTCTATTGTTGACTGCATAGTTTCCAGCGATCTCATCGAATCTTTGGCTCGTTCGCCTTCTCCTAACTCTCCAACGCCATCGATATCCTCGATGACCTCCTGCACTTCGGCAACCACCAGTCCAACGCCTCACCAAGTGAACACTGCTCAGCTTCTCCGCGTGCTACTTACGGCTCCTAACCATGCGATACCTCTAAATCAATTGAAAGTAGCTATTGGAAGCACCAGGGCGCTTTATGCTTGCGTAGCGAAGAAGCTGATTAGAATTGACAGGGGTAGTGGGGAGCAAGTCGTATTATTTGATGTGGGAATTTGAAGTTGAACGCACGGGTGCGACATACTTCACGCTTGTTTCATGAAATGTGGAATTATTGTCCCGGAAATCTTACGAGTATCATCCTACAGTACTAATATGGCTTTTAAATCTGGTTAGATTGGTGTCATGGCTATGCAAGGAATGCATCAAGAATGAATCATTGGGCGAAGACTGATCGATTTCACACTAGCCGGGGTTCTGGCCCTAATTAACGACTAGCGGACCGTCATTGGCCCCAAAATCAACCCCTTAATGCTGGAATAAGGGCAGTCATTCGATAGTCCAATATAGGCGGACCCAGTGGTATTGAATGAGTTCACAGTCTATTCCGAATTCGGTGCACTGAGGTTGATGTGAATGCTTTTGGTTTACCTGAGAGTCCGGCGCTGTTGAAGCCGGCTCAAAAGGTATCCAGACAGAAGGTGTCGGGATCCATAAAGACCGTGAAACCACCAGGCCCTGTGCATTCAGTTTGAATGAATCAACTCTGGGTCTCGAAAAGAATTTACATACGCTGCAATCTGAATCATCACACGCATGAGTCGTGGGAAGGAAGATAAGGGAAGAAGGGAAGGGTAAGAAGTGTGGATGTCGCATGTGTGATCGTCTACCAGCGTCAGATACGCAATCACGGCCCAGGTTCACCGACAGCCGCCAAGTAAAAGGCGACGGACGTTACAATACAGGAAAACAGGCTGTGATGTTAAATGTGCCACCGGATCTTAGTCAAATCCACGTACTGTATATTGGATATTCCCCACAGCGTTGCAGTCAATCTCTGAAGTGGACTGCAACATATAATCTCAGAGAAGCTCTTCCGAGTCACCACCCATTTGTAATATTAATGTGTAGAGTCAACGGTGGAAGGATCATTGAACCTAGCTTAGGTCGAATTGTCTCCGAGCGCAATTAACTGCAGCTTCCAGGACTCGGCTGGTATGTGAGGTCATTGTCAATGGTGAGCCTCTGACCGCAAGGAGTCGGAAGGACAGCCTTCGTACGTTAGGCAAAGAAGCTTTAAGAACTTGTTACTAACATATGGTTTGAACTTGAAGTGATCGGGCCGCTTGCGGCCTGCTTACTCATCCACTCGGGCACAGCATGTAAGTATTTCCCATGACTTATATGACTTATTACCATGCAACCAGTGAAAATTGAAATTGAAAGCCAAAGCTAGCTACAGACGTACGCTTCTTGAACAGGCAATAATACTGTACAGGTCTTTTTTTTTCGAATTTTTTATTCCTAGCCTGTTAATGTTTTAACCAATTGCGCCGGTAGTGCGACTTGACAACATGGGAAGAATTATCGTCAGGCTGCCGTGAGGCACCTTTCGCGTCATTCTGCACGTTGCTGCATGAACTGAGCTGGTGACCACTGTGAACTTAATATTCCACCGATCGAACCAGAGCCACTGCTAAATCCACATCCACACTCCAAGACCCACACGGCTTCCTCCCAAGTCGCCGGTCTGGATACTTGTGGTGCACACGACATTTGTATCTCAGGCATCACAGGCTGGATCTGGTTATCAGATGCCACTTCACGAGGCTCATTGGCATTGATCACGGGGCCTGAGTCGACCCTCTTTTGATCTCCATCATCCGCAAAACTTCGCCTGGCAAACGCATGTTGCAGGGTCACTTCTAAGAAGCCCACCAGCGTCGGAGTCTCCATTTAGATATTTGTGTTTTCTGCTTGTTTTCTGGCTTGTTTTATGATTAGTAAGTGATCGATCCACCAGAAAGAGTCGGGCTGAGCCGAGTGAACTGCAGGCATGCCTCAAGCACAGCAGCCAGCAAGGGACACCCAACGCATGTTTGCATATGCCAGTAAACCCACCGTTTATCGACTTATGGCCGTGCCTCTATCAGTGCTTACTGTAACGCTTTCGAACGAGGTCCTTCACGTCGACTCAAGTCCACCAACTCTTTCGTCCTAACGTCTCAAGTCCATCGTTCGTTATTTATCGCAACAGGCAGTCTTCCAATCGCTGGCAGTCGATTCAGGATCCGCAGTGCAAACCGCCTGTGGTGTCGATGTCGGCCAAAGTCAAGGTTAGTTCG
The DNA here is from genome assembly GCA_019787685.1 of Chiua virens. Lineage (NCBI taxonomy): Eukaryota > Fungi > Basidiomycota > Agaricomycetes > Boletales > Boletaceae > Chiua > Chiua virens. The sequence goes on from JAHNUO010000003.1 coordinate 982,480, forward strand.
AAGCTGACATCCCGTCCACTGATAAGCTGACAGGCCAACCGCACTCTCATCCAGCGTAATATTGTCTTTTTTGGAGAAACAGGCGCGGGGAAAAGCTCGGCCATTAACCTCCTCCTTCGGGGTGGCACTCCAGCCCGAGTTTCCAATGACGCTCAACCGTGCACACAAGCGCATGAATGTCACGAGACTACACTAGGCGGCAGGATGTATAACCTTTGGGACACCCGTGGTCTCGGTGGTGGGGTGATGTTTTTTCGTACCTTTTTTGGAGGAAAATCAGCAAAAGAACTCAAGAAGTTCCTCAAAGAAAGACACGAGAAGCGCGAGATCGACCTCATTGTATTCTGCATTCGCGGATCCAGGACTACCAAGGCGTCATTGAAGTATTACAACGAATTTTGCGCCATCACACGTCAGCTGGCTGCTCCGGTGGTCCTCGTGGTAACGCATCTGGAAAGAGTAGAGGAGGATATGGAGGGTTGGTGGAAGCAAAATTCCGCTTTTCTCAGGGAATATAACATGGAATTCGATAACCACGCCTGCGTCACCACGCTTCCAGACCACCGTCTCACCTCCGAATCCAAGGATAAGCTCGTCGACGTCATCACTAAAGAGTATGATTGGAACGTGGAACGTAATGGATCTTATTTCGGGTCCCGAGTCCGTAAATCCCCCCCTGCTGCGCCGGTTCGCTCGGGAATGTCGAGTGTCTTCAAGCCCCGCGAGGATCGCCGGGATCCCACTCGTCGCCATAATTCTGCAGGCCCTTCCAGTCCTTCCACGATAGGAGATTCGAGTTTTCATACAGCCAATGGGGGCCGGTGCTACCAACGCCCGTTATGGAACTCCCAACTCATTCCAGTGCGTCTGCCACCCCAAAGTTGCCGCCCATCGACACAAATCACCTGGGAGGCGGTCCTCTGTTACAGTCCTCCAACACAGAATCATCCAGTACGGGATCTTCGGTGCCCTCAATGTTAGACAACAGGTGCGTTAGCATTATTATCCCAAGCTCCTGAGTTAAGGAATACGTGAAGTCCACTCAGCAGTCACGCTTCGCACTCCGAGCTGCCCTCTTGTAGTACATACCACACTGCGTATTCTATTCTGCAACCCTGCGCAGACGGAAAAGAAGGTTTGTCTCTAACCCCCTTGAATGTTTCCATCCAACTGAGTCCTTGTGAGATCCTCAAGGCCAAGAGTCCTTCAAATATGTGAATGCCATAATCAGGAGAAGGGCAAGTTATGCATCCCGACGTGGTGCTTTCGGAGATATCTGGGAGTGTGACCTAATCTTGGGGGAAACTTCCTGTATTGTAGGGCTTCTTGCAGAATATTTGAGCTTCACTGATAAAGAGCAGGTTGCAGTGAAAGCTATGAATACGAGTCCTAATGGCTCCAAGGACCTGGAGTCTGTTGAGAGGGTAATTTTTGGGTTCTTCCGTCTACCAGAATGATTGACCATTCATTTGTTTCAGACACTTCGCAGGGAGATGAAAGTTTGGGGGAGACTACAACACAGTAACATTGTCCCACTTCTCGGTACGGTGTCCGGCTTTGGACCCTTGTTGAGTATGGTCAGCCCGTGGTTCCGCAATGGATCTCTATCTTCCTATCTCCCGCGTCGCCAGAGATCGATGATGGAGAAACACTGTCTGGTAGGTTTGAGTTCATGACTCAGATGGCGATACACTGAACAATGTCGCGGCAGCTTGGAGATATTGCAGCTGGGCTACATTATCGTACGTGTCACTTGAGCACCATGATTTCAATGAGCCTTATCATTCTCACAGTCCACAGTCAAGGCGTTGTTCACGGTGACCTTCACAGCGTACGTTCACTACCAGAACTGGCTATGAAATAGATCAGGCTAATCGAGCGCCTTCGACAGGATAATGTTCTCATTGATGATCATGGGAGGGCTTGCCTCATTGACTTTGGTTTCTCAATGATCAATGAATTCGTGGGAACACCGTACCTCAAATCTAGCCTCTGCGGTGGTTTTCAGTTCGCAGATCCTGCACTGGTCAAACGAGTCAATGGTCCGGAAGGGCAGGAAAAGGGACTTTATCCTAGCGAGTCCTGTGACGTGTACTCTTTTGGGGGATTGATGCTTCACGTTTGTTAACCCATTTACTGCGTGACTTCGTGGCTGATAGATCATTGTAGGTCCTGTCCGGAAAGAAACCATACGATGGAATGCCATTAGGTACCCTCTTTCTGACGGTCCTGGATGGACAACGGCCCCAGATACCGTCTGACGATGTGCATATTCCTCCTTGGCACAAGTCACTAATGAGAAGATGCTGGGAACAGGAAGAGGACAGACGTCCGTCGGCCCATGGCCTTGTGATTCTATTCGAACGGAATTGATGTCCGCATTCGAAAGTTCCTAGTCCTTTCTTTTTCGTCCCCCCCCCGGCAGAGCCGGGGACATTCCCAGTCCCACTGTGGGTTCATTTCTGGCAACTTATTTTCATTCTAAGAAGACTCGACATGTGTCATGCTATGCATTCGACCCCATTTTCAGGTCCATACTTCAAGTGTAACTTTAGCTCCAACTTGAACCCTAGCGCATGCCCTTGCCAGCTATTACTGTAATAGGTACTGTATCCACTATGACTAGTAGTTCTCGGACTCGCGGTCTCTGTTGACCTGGGCTGCCAAATATCTATAGATACCTGAGGCCTGGGTGCCGTCACTGACTGTCGTAGTCTGGTCACCAGACCCGCCAGTACTTGTGACTAACTCTCTCACGCATGTTCGCATACAAGTTACATATCACTGGCAGTTCATCATGACTACTAGGCATGTAAATAGTTTAAAGTGAGCACAGTTCCCCACGGACATAATCCTTATCATCAATATTCATGCCATCGGCCGCCAAAGTCTGGTTAGGTGAGTCCTCCGACTTTTTCTTGACCTCCAGACGACTTCCTGCAATAGCATATCCTAATGGCGTGTGTCAGTAACCGGTGCATCCGCTGGGTTTGGTCGCGCAATGACCGAACACGCATTGCAGCAAGGAGATAACGTTGTTGCAACACTACGTAAACCGGATGCGCTCTTGGACCTCCTGTCCAAATATCCTTCGCAGCTCCTCGTCCTCTGCTTAGATGTCAGGAATCCAGATCAGATCCACGCAGTCTTCGAGAATGCACTGGAGAGGTTCGGGCGCGTTGATACTGTCCTTAACAATGCGGGATACTGCATCATCAGCGAGGCGGAAGGTATGAGCGAGGAACACGGGAGAGATCTGTTTGAAGTACTCTTCTGGGGTGCTTTCAATGTCTCCAAGGAAGCTGTCAAAATCTTCAGGGAACGCAACGATCCTCCCGGAGGTCGTTTGTTGCAGGTGTCTTCTCGGACGGCTTTGAAAGTCGTAGCTGGTGTCGCGCATTATGCTGCTGCGTACGTAGTAATTCACTAGGATTCACGCGCATAGTTCGACTAATTCATTCTAAAGCAAAGCAGGTAACTGGATGCATTGAATTCACATTAAGCAGGAATGCTGACTGAGGCGATGTCAGCGCTTGAATGCCTCTCAGAAGGCTTGGCTGCCGAGCTTGACCCCAACTGGAATATCAAGGTAGGTTCGCCCCACTCACAGAAGGCTCTTGTAACACGCAATCCAGATATCCATCGTGCAACCGGCGCTCTTTCGAACGAACGCGCCGTGGACTAACACCATTGAACCCATCCACTCCGCATATCATGATTCCGACCTTCCATCGTGGAGGATGCGGAATTTGTATCCCGGCGAACCTGCGGCACGCCAGTCAGATGGTGATCCGAAGAAGTTTGCTCGAGTTATGTACCGATTGGCGTATATGGACGATCCACCCTTTTACCTCCCATTGCATCGAGTGGCTGTCCAAGCTGCGAAGACCAAAGGGGAGGGGTACATTCGGGCAGCGGATGAGTACGCTAGTTTGTCTGACGATGTTTATTTCAGCGTCGGCCAAGATTAGGTAGCCGGGGAAGGTCACGGTGTGTATGTAAGGTGCTACTTCAAAGATATTACAGGTAGGCCTGCTTAGGGACCAAGGCCTTTCTCGTCATCATGGTACTATGGGCGTTCGCCCATAGGTGTATATATATTGATTTGTGGAAATTGTCAACTGGTGGGCCATATCACTAGCACTGTAGCCCTCACACTGCAGTACTGATCATTCAAGCTGGACCGACAGGTCCGTTTTACACGCCGTAGCGATCATTAGTAGTAGTGATCAAGATATATTTGCTAGTCATACAATGGTAGAAAAAGATATCACCGAAATTTAGACACTGGGCGGCCGGGCGGGCCGCCGCAGACAGCGTTTAATCCCATTTAATCCCGCTTACCAATAATCTTATGGTACGACAAGCTCCAATCCTCAACGTTACAGTAACCAACGTCCAACGTTCAACGTTCAGCGCTCAGCAGTCACATCCACCAATTTCCCTTTTATATACTGCCTACTTCCGACTCAATGGTGACGTCACTCCCGGATGATGAGCATACTCACTCCTGCTGATCCATATAATCGCGGATTCATCACGCAAGCTGCCGGGTATGGGCGTACGGGACTCGGAAGCAGTGTAAGTTTTGCATGATCATCCGATTTCCCGAGAATTGATGTCTCACGACCGTCAGATATCAATGTCATCCATCTCAAAGGTCTGGCTAGGTGAGCCCTTCAATAATTCGATCTCAGACGAGCCTTTTCCTGCAGTAACATATCCTAATGTCTTGTGTCAGTAACTGGTGCATCCAGTGGGTTCGGTCGCGCAGTCTCCGAACATGCATTACGACAGGGAGATAACGTTGTTGCAACACTACGTAAACCGGACGCACTCTTGGATCTCCTGTCCAAATATCCTTCGCAGCTCCTCGTCCTCTGCTTAGATGTCAAGAATCCAGATCAGATCCGCGCAATCTTTGAGAATGCGCTAGAGAAGTTTGGCCGTGTTGATGTTGTGCTTAATAATGCAGGATTTGGCATCATTAACGAGGCGGAAGGTATGAGCGAAGAACGAGGGAGAGATCTGTTTGAAGTGCTCTTCTGGGGGGCCGTCAATGTCTCCAAGGAGGCTGTCAAGGTTTTCAGGGAACGCAACGATCCTCCTGGAGGTCGTTTATTGCAGATATCTTCTCGGACTGCCTTGATAGTCCCACCTGGCTTTGCGCACTATGCTGCTGGGTACGCAATAATTCGCTAGTTAGTAGTATTCGTGGATTGGTTAACATTTCCCAAAGCAAAGCAGGTAATTGGATGCTCCTAAATAATAATTCTGGAAGGGATGTCGACTGAATCAATGCCAGCGCTTGAATGCTTCTCAGAAGGTTTGGCCGCCGAACTTGACCCAAGCTGGAATATCAAGGCTCGTTCATTCCATCACTTAACAGGGGTCCACTAAAGTAACACATAATCCAGATATCCATCATCCAACCAGCTCTCTTTCGGACAAACGTGCCATGGAACACCCCAGTTGAGCCAGTTCACTCTGCATATCAGGATCCCGGCCTTCCAACGAGAAAGGTCAGGAGTGCATACTTGGCTGGTTCCGTGTCGCGCATATTTGACGGCGATCCGAGCAAGTTTGCCCGAGCTATGTACCGATTGGCATATATGGACGATCCACCCTTTTACCTCCCATTGCATCGAGTGGCTCTCCAAGCTGCAAAGACCAAAGGGGAGGGGCTAATCCGGACAGCGGAGGAATATGTCAGTTGGTCCGACGACGTTTACTTCAGCGTCGACCACAACTAGAAAGCTGAGGGTGTGTTGCTATGTATAGTGTGTATACAAGGAGCTCTATGCATAGTAAACCAAGGTTTTTTTCGTCAACTGTAAATTTTGGGGCAACACATGACCAACGATTGACTAAGACTCAAATATCTCATATACTATTAGTTATATTGCCGCGCGTGTTATCGGTTCCAGATCAGTTCACTCGGTGTTCATGGTGTTGAATCAATCCCAATCGATCCCCAAAGTATGGTTCGGTATGTGACCTTGGCAACAATGACACTAGTAGCGCATCCTTAACCGTGACCATATTGACAGTGACGGGAGCGTCGACCGGATTCGGCCGTCTTATAACTGAACGTGCTCTTGAGGATGGCGATAAGGTAGTCGCAACACTTCGAAGACCCTCCATGCTATCCGATCTCTCGATCAAATACCCTGCTTCGCAATTGCTCGTCCTCCAATTAGACGTCTCTGATCCAGCGGCTATCTCCTCTGCGTTTAACCAAGCTATTGCCTTGTTCCATAGAATTGACGTGGTCCTAAATAACGCGGGTTTCTACGTGGTTGCGGAAGTGGAGGGAATTTCAGACGATAATGCACGGGCCATGTTTGACACGATGTTTTGGGGAGCGGGGAACGTCATGAAGGAGGCTGTTAGATGCTTCAGGGACACCAACCACCCTATGGGTGGACAACTGTTGAACGTATCTTCTCGTACGGCGATCATCCCACAGCCGGGGGGTACAATGTATGCTGCTGCGTAAGTTAAAACAACCCTGTTGCGCGTACGGACTGACAGCGAGACTCGCACGACTTTCACAGGAAAGCCGGTAAGCGCTACATCATTCTGTTTGCGCAACAAACCTCAGTTATTTATGATCAGCTCTGGAGACTCTTACGGAGGGATACGTTGCGGAGCTTGACCCGAAGTGGAACATCAGAGTGGGTGCAGTACACTCACAATCCACGTCACGAAAGATCTGACACGGCCCTTTCAGCTTGTCCTCCTGGAACCCGGACTGTTCCGCACGTCCGCAGTCTCTAACTGCAGTCATTGAGCCGCCCATTCCGGCATATGCTTCGAATCCTTCCCTTCCGACCATGAAATATCGTGCCCTGTATCCGGGAATAGAGACCACGCACTTTGATGGAGACCCGAACAAGTTCGCCGATGCGGTCTGTCGGCTGGTGAAGACGGACAACCTACCCTCGTTCATACGTCTACCGATGCACCGCGTGGCCCTGGAATCTGTAAGGAAGAAGGGTGAGATGCTTGTTGACACGGCGGAGAAGGTAGCAAGGTGGTCAGATGATATTTACTTTGATCAGCCAGAGTGATCAAACCTCTCAGGGGTCAGTTTCCTAACTGGGGTGGTAGCAAGCGTCTTTGAGTCAAAGCAATACAAATAAATAACCGCCCCTACTTGATCGTTAATACAATGTCAAACCTTCCCCCACCTGCTGCGCCGACAAACCTCTTCGCGGCCGACGACCACGTACATTTTTCGACGGAGACGGAGACATGGAGATACGAGCAAGAGGATGGGACTGAACTCGAGTATGACAAAACCAAATCACAGTGGGTGCCCGTGGTCAGTGAGCCGCCGCGCGTGCAGCCTTTGAAAGCGATTCACCCAAACTCACCCGTCCTTTACAGGTCGACGAAGACCTTTTGCGAAAGCAACAAGCAGCCTACTCTGTTGCCGGTGTCGATGAGGAGGTATGGTTGCTCGATGTCTGAAGTACGTCCCACAGCGTATATACCTCTCTTCTTCCCCATGCCAGACACCAGCTGCACCCGTTTTGAAACGCGCAAACAAAAAACGGAAAGAACCTGAGGATTACACGTCCGCGACGCCACCCGCGGGGCCGTCGATGAAGCGGGGCAAGAACGAGGAAGGGAAGCCAGGTCAACAACCTCGTTCCAAGAACACGGCCATCTATATCACGAGTTTACCGCTCGACGCGACTACTGAGGAGATTGTGGAGCGGTTTGGCAAGTTTGGGGTGATTGAGGAAGATGATGAGGGTGAGCCCAAAGTGAAGCTGTACGCGACCGAGGATGGGTCGTTTAGCGGCGAAGCGTTGGTGGTGTATTTCAAGGAGGAGAGCGTGACTTTGGCGATCAATTTGCTTGATGATGCCGAGCTGCGGGTGGGAGAGCCGTCGACGGTGATGAAGGTGCAACGAGCCGAGTTCAAGCATAAACATACGGGAACGGTGGCGAATGGTAACGCACAACTGCGGAGAACGGTCGACAAGAAAAAGGCGACGCGGCGGATTGGTAAAATGCAAAAGTGAGTTGCGACGGTGAGGTTGTCCTCAGCGGTGTGAATGATTGACGTATGTGACAGAAAACTGCAACAGTGGGACGACTGAAGACGGGTTTGGTCCTGCAAAGACTGAGGAAGACGACATGAAGTTGCCCAACAGAAATAGCAGGGTCGTCGTGTTAAAGCACATGTTTTCTCTAAAAGAACTTGATGAAGACGCTTCCCTCCTCCTTGATCTCAAGGAGGACGTCCGCGACGAGTGCTTGACATTGGGAGAAGTGACGAACGTGGTGCTATATGATGTAGGACAGTCTCCTTGCTATGCAACCTTTCACTCATTAGTTCACCATGCTTACAGAAGGAGCCGGAGGGCATTATGACTATAAAGTTCAGAGACCCTCTGAGTGCTCAGGCGTGTATCTTGGTAAGTCTCTTCAACAAGATACGTCTGGTTCCCTATGATTGAATACCTGGGCAGAAAATGAATGGGCGGTTCTTTGCCGGAAGGCGTATCGAGGCATCGCTTTATGTTGGGAAACAGCATTTCAAGCGAAGTGGGGTTGGTGATGATATCGAAGGGGATTCCGACGAAGCTGAGAAGAAGCGCTTGGACAACTTTGCAACCTGGCTCATGACCGAAGGAGACTAAGCTGAGGACTTGTTATGTGCCGTATGTATCTCCCTCATTGCCATGTACGTCTACCATCATCCGCAACGGACGAGCTATCGCGGAATTTAGTTTTAACTTCTGAATAAAGATGCATGGCGGTTATTACAGTAAGTCCTGAAAGGAGTTCCCACCATGCGTCAAACAGTAAATGGTTGCGCTACGGTCGGTCCTCTTCTGTAAGTAGGTAGACGTTCGTCGGCGTTCGAGTGTTAGATCCGAGGGTCACCATGTTGAGCGTGTCTGTATTTAGGGTTTATATTTTGGAAGGGGTAGAACGCGTGCTGAGCCAATCAGCTGCAAAGTTACGACAATGGCGTTGCGCCCATCATCAAGACCAGGGCGAAGTTGTAGACGGGCGGCGCCGATCACTGTCATTCGAAGTGTTTCCGGCCTCTATACCCCATTGTTGAAACGCCAAATGTTGAACCGAGAAACCTATCCATTATTCCACACGAGTATCGACATGACAAGCTTGTACACCGAGTGGCGAGCGGGTTAGTATATAGCTCGGGACCTCGGGTGACCCCGTCGCTGAACTGCAACAGCCTTACCTCCTTCATCCTTGAGTTCGTAAGTAACCACAGATGTTCTTTCTCCTTTCCAAGCCATGTCTTCGGACTTATAAGAATGGATTAGAATTTTTCCTCCAGAAAATGTATGGCATCCTTGGCAGTCACTTTGTTGGTATGTCTGTCAACCGTGACAAATATTGCGACGACACGGTGACGCGGTTACTATATTACCATCTGTCAGACATCGGAGACATCAATACTGCTGTCAGTGACTAGTACTGGCCCATCTGCTCGTTTTACATAGCGGAGCGATAAACTGGGAGGACACCCTGTGTTGACTCGGAGGAGGCGAGTCTTCCGAGTCCCCTCAGGCAGCCTTCTCTGAGGATCATCAATCATCGATCAGGCCTCTCTACAAAACATACAGTACGCACACTGTGGGACAGGTTCTTAAAGAGGCGGGATAGGCAGCCCTCAAATGCCGTTTGCACATCGCGACTCGGAGAAGGCAACAGCTGCCAGTGGTGTAGTAGTAAGGTCCTCTTATTTGAAATCATCCCTTTCGCTGGAGTCGAGCACGCCACGCACATCCTCCGAAGTTCCTTGTCACTGCCACTGGCAGTGTGTCCATGCGAACATATCATCCATCATTATTATTTCCGTGTAAATCCCGGGCCGGTCCCTCGCCATGTCCAACCCTCGAGGCATACGATAGGCGACGCATATTAGTTTTTACTCGAGCTGTCGGTATCAGTGCGACAGGTTCAAGTTTCATGTCACAACCTGGACAAGAATATATGGTGCCCTGGGGGGCCCTATTTTGCTAAACTGCAGGAAGTCCGCTCTCCTTCATCCTAGAGCTTGAGTTCCTAAGCGCTATTCGATCCCTTGTTCCTTTGCAACTTATGTCCTCAGACTTGCAGAATGAACTGGAGTTTTTCCTCCAGCAACACTACGCATTGTGTACGTCTCCTCAGAAAACCAGCCAGTCAATAGTTTAATGGACCAACCACAGTGGTGGTACTCGCCTCCGTTGCATATGATTACAGTGGGTAATGCCTCTTTGTATACTCTCTTTTCAGTGACCTTGCAATGCTTCCACTTCAGTTCTCACCTTCCCGAAAGAGGTATTCATGTTGCTCCGTTTCACGCCTCCTTCTGACGATTCGCAAAGATAGACTACATTTGGGTAATTTGGCAGCACTGGTTTTGTCTCAACGACTCTGACAACACTGCAGCGCAAACCCTGGTCCTGGGTATCAACTCTATTTGTTTTAGTGAGTATTAAATTACGAAGTGCCAGGATTGTCTGACTCATATTGACTTGCCATAGGTTCGTTACCTTGGTCTTTGTCACTCTGTGTAGGTTGCCCGTGATTGTTATGCAAGTATGACTAACTTTGAGTCCGTGTTTCAAGGGCGTATGTGTTCTGTACGTCATTGAATAGCATATATGTTGATTGAATGGACTGATCAGGATTTGTAGTTGGTTTTACATCCTTTAACTCTGTCACAGTCAGTATCTCTGCGCTAGGCCTTACATTCCACTAATGAATATTCTCTAATACTAGATGTATGCACCCGAATCCCCTACGAGTTTTAATGCTGATGAATGAGTAGGTGTAAGCATGCCACATTACAGTTCTCTATAATATCTTCGGACCAAGCCATTTAAAGGCACTGCATTCTACTATGTGGGGATATGGACACTGCAGCTATTCCGTGCTGCCGCCGACCGTGAGCTTCCCATCAGTCGATCCGTTTTCATTTTTGTGAAGTCAGGTCATAGTTGTGATGATTCTGCGCGTTTATGCAATGTGGAAACGATCCAAGATAATCCTCGGTGTTCTCCTCTTTCTATTCGTGCCGCAAGCCATCATTACTTTCGTATTTTATGGAATGGCAAACTTGTCTAGTATGTCTCAGTTAGGGGTATCAACTCCACTTCGCATATGTCGTTAACTCACTGGGAACCCATTTCATTAGTGAGTATTAACCAGGCGTTAAACGCCTCAATTTGCGTCGGTTTGTTGGACTCAGCGTCCCCTCCCTGGTTATCAGTGATCCCACACCTCGTATACAGTGTCACAGTGTTGATCCTTCCTATCGTCCAATCATTCGGGCAATCTCTTGAAATGTACAAGGCAACAAAGCAGTGGCAACCTAACAGGTACCTCCAGCTACTAGTTGCGGATGGTATCCTTTACTTTCTTGTGTGCGTCTTTACTTTTCCCTAATCTCCCATTAGTCTCCAACATACTATTGGCTCAAACAAAATCATTCACTTACTAAACAGGCACACGTTATATGACATCCGCACGCTGATATTTTGGGGATCTGTGGTCTTATCCGATGCATCAATGTTCGCGTTGGATGCATCGACTGTCCTGCTTTTATTCACTATGCTGCCCCGGTTCATCATTGGCATACGCGAGATGTATGATCGGGATATCCACCGGCAGCGTGGCATTGACAGCGGGTTCGGGATCTTTTCATCAGCCCCACCCGTGTCTACGATCGCGTTCACGCACAGCGTCCTCAGGCAGGGACGGATCGTGGAGACAGCCGACCCAGAGGTGATTTCACTTGAAGCGCTTAGGGACGGTGCGGGTCGAGTTTGAGTTCTGACATGCGTTAAGTAAATAAGAGCCTTGATCGTAATCGATTGGGTGAACGGGAGTGGGTCGTGGTATTGTTGGAAGGTAGTACTTTGGCTCTCGCTTTTTCACATACGATTTCGGTCCAAGGACACCAAGGACATCTGTGTTAATTGCATAATTATGTTGCCAGTCTGTCGCATGTGTCTCCCAATTTCTCTGCATGAGATACAAATGAATGAACACAGTTGGTGATGGGAGACGTGTATGTGGCTACCGGGAGGAGTGAGCCTTGAGGAGAATGGGTGTCGACTAAAGCGAGCGACGGACGAATGAGTATCGCTCATTGGCATGGGCTCCTCACGCCATGGGGTACGGAAACGAGGGCGACGTTCTCAGTTGATGCTGTAGGGAATGAAGTCGCACTGCAAACGGTCATGGTCCGACACAGAACAGTTCATCATCAAGGGATCGGCGAACCTGACTTTATCCCCTGAAATCACAGGTTTCGTGAGATACAGCGGGCTGGTTGATAAGAGCAACGGTGGTCTCCAATCGAAGGGGAGGAGCGGGGTGGTATAGAATCGGTGGTCGTCGGATGACCTCATGGTTGGCCACAGTGAGGCCCGTAGAGCTAAAGATGAAGTACCTGATCGCCCCGATATCTTGTAATAGGCAGCTGCCTTCGTACAGATTTAGTAGCACCGTCACTAGCACGAGTATCTGATCGACGCTCAAGTCAAATTTTTGATGCAGAGTTCATTGAAAGAGTGATCCAGTCGGTCTAATTGTCCGTTGTCACCGGGATATAGACTCCACAAAGGACTCGGAGTCCCACCGTGACGGCGGGTAAAGCTTGGGCAAGGCGGGCGAACTAGGGCCCCGGAGGGGCCCTTTCGGATCTAGTGCGGGTACTATGCGGGGATCCGCATAGATCCGATCCCCCTCGCCATGCCCGTGGGCATTCTCCGTAGTGACACGGATTCGAAGTTGTCAGCCGCCGCGCATATTTCGCAGGAACACTCTCGTGTTGCCATTTACATTGCTCATGTCACGTCGCTGTGGATTGACAGTGTTCTAGCGTCAGTGTCACTGCACGGGTCTGGCAATGAAGACACTGTTTATTGCTACTTGCTACTTACGTTCGAATAGACGTGGCCGCCGCTCAGGAACCGACGCAGCATGCAACCCAAAAGTCAGAATTAGACGACTACCTGCGCCGTCAAGATTATGTATTGCTGGGGTGATAAGAAGAGCGGCGGCGAAGCAAGATGGGAGGAGCACCGCCACAGTCACTGCAAGCCAGCTTTGGCATGTGCGGGGCCTGAACTGTTCATCATCCAAGTTCATGCCCACAACTTGAGAGAGTACCTCGCCGAAATGACCGGCATGGCCGTGGAAGCTGCGCTGATCCGATCCGAGTCGGCTCATGCTATGTGGCACAGTCACTGGCACTGACTCGGAGTTCAGACTCGGATACGCACCTGAGGGCTGTTCTGGGTCAAGGTCAAGACTCCACTAATAGCATTGTCCCAGACAGGGTATCAACATGACAAGTCTGCATACTGGATGGTATATAGCTTTGATGGCCCCATCGCTGAATTCAAGTTGCAACCCCCCGGTTCAAGCTCTTCCTTGCCAGCTTAAGGACGGTCTAGAACGGCCTGAACCACACTTTGATTTCTCACTTTATACAACATGTCCACTGGCACAGACGTACAATTCCTGCAAGAAGGTTACTCGATGAGTATGTTTCATTTCACTCGTGTACAGTGTATCAAACGTTAACGAATCCAGTGGTGCTAATCACCTCTGTCGCATATGATTATCGTGAGTAATACTTGGTGGAATTTTAACTCACTAGCGACTCTGACATTGCTGCCACTGGCAATGCTGCAGTTCTCACCTTGCCAAGCGAGGTAGAATCCAACTTCTTTCGAATGACGCTTCCTTGCTGATTATCTGCCAAGATAGAATACATTTGGGTAAATTGATAAACGCTGGCTCTTGAGTGTTACGCCCTGACGACACTGCAGTGCAGACGCTGGACATGGGTCTCCACTTTGTTCGTTTTGGTGAGTATCAGAGCACGAACTCGAAGCTCCGGGACGGGGTGTTAAATGTAACTCAAACTGACTTGCCCACAGGTCCGGTACCTTAGTCTTTGTTATATAATGTACGTCTGCCTTGGTAATATGCAAGCGCAGCTCATTCCGAGTCCAATCTTTAAGAGAAATTGCATTCTGTAAGCTGGTGAATATTATAAATTATTGGTTGACTGGACTAATCAGACATATTCGCAGTTGACTTTGCTCCTCTTGACTCGGCTACAGTCAGTTCCATTTGATATTGAATCTTGAATCTGTCACTAACGTACAAGTTCTGATAGACGTATGCATTAGAAACCTACTACCAGCTTGGTTGTTAATCAGTGAATAGGTGTAAGCACGTCATTTTACATTGCGCCGACGTATTGTCAGACCAAGACTTGGACATTTCAAAGGCACTGTTTTCTATTTAGTAGCAGAGTGGACATTTCTGCTCTTTCAAGTTTCTGCCGACCGTGAGTTACTCCGAAATCCTCCAATTCATTTTCGCCTTTGTGATGTTCGCTCGCAGTGGTGATGATTCTTCGCATCTATGCAATGTGGAATCAATCAAAGATAATCCTCAGTGTCCTCCTCCTCCTATACGTGCTACAAACCATCACTGCTGTTGTTTTCTATGGAATGTCCAACTTGTCTGGTATGTCTCAGGTGGAATCGAAGTGTCGATTATCTTGTTAACTCATTGTTGCCCATCTCTTAACTTGAAGTAACAATAACCCAGGGGCTAAATACCACGTTCTGTAGTGGTGTGCTTTACTCACCGTTCTCGACCTGGTCAATCGTGATTCTCCACCTTACATTCAGTCTTGCGCTGTTCATTTTCCCCGTCGTCCAGACAATAAGTCACACTCTTGACATACGCAAGACAACAAAGCGGTGGCAGCCTAACCAATATATCAAGATACTTGCGGCGGATGGTATCATGTATTTTTTCATGTGCGTCCTCCTCTTCTTATCACCTCTCACCATCCGTAACTAGATCTCTTTTAGGCACCTATGTTATGATGTACGCACTTTGACGGTGTGGAGAGTTGTGTCATTATCCGCCATATCAGTGGATTTCTTGAACGCATCGAGTACTCTGTTACTATTGACCATGTTGCCCCGCTTTATCATTGGCATACGGGAGCTATATGACCGGGATGTCCACCGCCAGCAGGACATCGACAGCGGATTCGGGCTTTTGTCGTTTGTCCGCGTGCCCGATACAACCGCGTTCGTGGATGTCGGCCTAGTGCAGGAACAAATCGCGGGAGAAGACACAGAGGGTTTCGGAAGTGATCCTACTGATAGAGGTTGAGAGTGATTTGCGCCAGGTTTGGAGCGTTCTGAATTGTGTTGCACTGGGCGGTGAACGGGATTGGACACGAACACTAGGTTTACTCGTCATGGCCCGTGGATATGTAATATTGTTATTTAGTGATCAGAGAACTTGCGAGCAAACGTCCTTACTCATACTCCGCCAATTTCGATGCACGATGCGCCACCATTCGATGATGGCACCGATTCTAGTCATTCTAGTTACACTAGTGTTTGTGACCGACGCGGCGTCTGCCTATCGAACACAACCGGTGTGATCCGTCCCCCAAATTTCTTCCCAAGCTGCCCTCGAAGATCATGTGCATGAGCTCTACTTTAGATACCGAGCAATTGCGCCGCCGCCGCAAATTTGAAAACCTAATTTCGTTCTCTTCGAGATTTCCAAAGATGCACCCGCCGGCGGGCCATGGCTCATGATGCTTGCCAAAAGCTTGGATAATACTCACAACGGCAGCTCAAAGGATCCAGGAACAAATGGTTGGATGCTTGGTGACTCATTCAGGGAACCGACGGGGGCGCTAAGCAGAATAGACGGTGACATTTTCAGTGTTATCGTTGAGTTACTTCAGCGGTGCCGAGGGAGGTAGGGGTCCAGGGGGTCGGTTTTGAGCACTGTTGCCTGCCAACAAACTCGCACGAATACAGCCTAGTCACGATACAATGTCTGAGTACGGTCTTGATGAATCCAAGTATTTCCGACACCGCTATCTCGGCTCAAACCGAATTGAATTCCCACCCTTTCGAACCAAAGTCGGAAGGAAACACGTTACTATGGTGCAAGGCTGCGCGGCCATCGATCATCGTGCATCATGCATGCGCATCAGCGCCTTGTCACGAATCTCATGTTGCAGGTCCGAAAGGAGGGCATGCTCCCGATTTAGCGTTCCGGATCTTCCGATGCCTCAGCAAGGAGTGCCTTGAAGTGGGCTGGACCTGTAAGTAGGCGCTGATCCGAACTTCGGTCAGTGCTGCGCCGCAGCAAGCGGCGGAGGTTTCTAGCAGCCGTCGTCCACGCAGACGTGCATCTGGTGGTTTCTACCCCTTGGCGCTGAGAGCTAGATCTCATGTAGAATGGTCAAGCCCGTTCATTGGCCAAAATTAAACTCGCCAATGAGAAGAGCTTATATTTACTCCGAGCGTTGATCAGGCCTGTGCGGCTTTATCGCTGAACCGCATATACTCTGAGTTTGCTCTCCTTCATTGTCCGGTCCTTTCCCTCCAAGCCCCATTAGATGTCCAGAACGAACCAGAGTTTGTGATTTTGCGTATGTTCCATCTTGCTAGCAACCTTCAATCAATGAACATCTAACGGACCACTACTTCCGCGCCAGTGGTGCTAGTCACTTGCATTGTGTACGATCATTGTGAGTAGTGCATTTCCCGATAGTTTCTGTTTTCAGTGACAATGCTACACTCTTAGTTCTCATCTTTCCGGGAGAGGTATTCAGCTCCTCTGGATCTCGTTTCCTCGCTGACTATCTTCAAACGGATAGACTACATTTGGGTAATTTGGTAAGATTGGCTCCTGAGTGTCTCCTGATGCGGCGGCACCACAGCGCCAACCATGGACTACCCTGTTTATTTTAGTGAGTATCAAAGGACAAAGTGCAGACGGGCTCACTTAGTGTGATTCAATCTGATTTGTCCGTTACCTTGATCTTTGTAATAACTTGTAGGTCTGCTGTAGTTATGATGAAAACACGGCTAAATTCTTCAAGATCATGTGTGTTTTGTATGTCAGTCAATAGTATATCTTATTAGTCAAGTGGGCTAACCAGATACATTCGCAGTTGACTTTGCTTTATTCCATTCTACTACGGTCAGAGTCTCTGTCTCATGTCTAATTTGTTGCTAATGAACGTGGTAGATGTATGTGTCGGGATCCCCTTGGCAATTTTTGTTGGTTGATGAACCGATAGGTGTAAGTACATCACTCTATGGTGCTTCATCATATTTTAAAACCAGGGCATGGATATTTCAAAAGGCACTGTATTCTACCTTGCGAGGGTGTGGACAATGCAGCCATTCCGTGCTGTAACTGACCGTGAAATTCTTCGCTTCTAATTCATCTTTTCATCTTTATGGAGCCCAATCACAGTAGTGATGCATGCAATGTGGAAACGGTCCAAAACAGTCCTTAGCGTTCTTCTCTTTCTATCTGTGCCGAAAATCATCATTACTTTTCTTTTTTATGGGGTGGCCAACTCGTCTTGGTAAGTTTCGGTTGCAAGTATCAATTCCCACATGACATTAACCCTGTTTCTCAAGTGACGACTACCCGGGCCCAGCTCGTTCCTCTCACCATTTCCCGCCTGGGCATTCGTGATTCCCCACTTTGTATTTAGTGTTATACTGGTGATCCTCCCTGTCGTTCAGACATTCAAACAATTTCTCTACATGTACAGGGCGACAAAGCAGTAGCAACACGAACCAGCACATCAAGCTACTGCTCGCAGATGGTGTCCTTTCGTACGTCTGCATTCCATCGGCCCTTCGTCTCCAACTGACCCTGCTGTCGTTCGACGCCCATATGCTGGTGTTTTTGGGATACGTCATCTTGTCTGACATCGCAAAGGACATGTTGAACGTGACGACGCGTCTGCTTTTGTTCACCATGTTGCCCCGATTCATTATCCACGTGCGCGAGCTGTACAGGCGGGATGTCCACCGTCGCCAACAGGGTATCGACAGTAGCTTTAGGGTCATGTCTACGATGGCGTTCGCGGACGTCGTCTCACAGGGGCGGATCGAGGGGGACGCAGATGGATCTGAGGTGATCCCACTCGTAGAGGCTGGAGATGGTGCATGTCAAGTTCGACTTGTGGCTTGCGCCGAGAGCAGGGGGTCGCGACAGCGACAAAACGTGTTGTGTCGCTCTGAGAAGATGGGTTGTCACATCAGTCTCGAGGTCAGGGGGCTGAGATGTCTGCATTGGTGTATTGGTGTCTCGGACAAAGATATGATAGAAGATTAAGATACGTATGATGCATGAAGTTTAATGGGATCACGCAGCGAGCAAAAAATGGATTGGGTGAAAGAGTGTGATAAAGGAAGTCTGTCTCCGAATTATCTGACCAAGTAATAAAAGGAAATGCCCAAGGAAAAAAAGGTCCGGAGGAATGATAACCTAAGGTATCGTAGGGTATGAAATGTGTTCCAGGCAACGAATCAAGATGAGAGGGTGGATAGCAACAAAACGAGCGGAAGTTTTAGACAGCAGAGAAGAGTATAATAGTTATAGCAGATCCGTATCACAGCCGACGGCAAGCTAGTCTTAGATTGGATGATTGATGTTGGTCCCACATTAATGAGAATGGGCCACTATTTCAGTGCGCGGTCGCTTCAACCCCATCGTGCTGTGCCTTCTCGTGAGGATTGTGAGTTTCTCCATTGACATTCTCCGGGCGCGCACCATCGATTGATCCTGGAGAGCTGACCACCACCTCTGGAAGAACAGGGGGTTCACTGGATATCACGGGACGTGATGATTCTTCAGTCTTTGGCATCGGTAGAGTAAGCCGAGGAAGAACGAGCACCGTTAGGGACTTCCGTAGAAGGCTTCGGCGTCGTGAGGGTAGACGAGAACCGGTTGACGGATGGTGACGTTGGCGTACTTTGTTCAATAGCGGTCTGTCCGGCAGCAGCAGTCTCTGCGTGCGAAGGTGGCGGATCAGGGAAGTCCCAAGCTTGGGGCACGAGAGCGACAGGTAAAAGCCAAGTTGCAGTGCAAACAACGCCTTTGCCTCTATCCGCCTTTTTGATCAAGCTCCATTCACTTTGGACGAATTGTGCAATGTAACGAATGAAAGGAATGATTTCGCGCACGCCCTCGTTGACAACAGAGATGGCCGTCAGCAAGTTGAGGATTGCTGAGCCGGGGGACTCTACACCTGCCAGGAAGTGCATGGTTGGGGGAGGAAGGCAGATTTCGAAACCCCACCAATCTGTGGTTCAAGGTAAGTGCGAGTGAATGAAGAAGATAAGATGAGCCTGACATGTAAGAGCGGATATCCTGTCGACTGGAACAATTACACCCTTGTGATCAGCAATTATAGCTTTGCCTGTGGCGTACCCCAACGCCATAAGCTGTGGGGTGATCTGTTCGAGGCCTTCGACCACCGTCTCAGCGGTCGGAACTGCTCCAGCGAAGAGACCTTGAGCTGTGACTGGGGCACCGAAGCCCATATTGGGAGCTGTAACGAGGTCAATGAGATGCAATTCGGCTATGGCAGTGGATATAGTCGACACGGCGGCGGTTGCAACGGACTGAATTTGGGCAAAGTTCTGTTCATGAACATCCTTATCGGGCTTGTCAAGACAGACAGCACGAATAGGGCCATGGGGTTGGGATGCGATGTCGTAAGCGTGAGGGGGAAGCTCTTTGAGCTGAGAGATCACTTTGGCGGCGGACTTTGGAGCGAGGAGCTGGGATTTGACACGAGCCACATCGGCTTTGGAGAGCGACTTTGACTTCAAGTTTGACCTGGGGTCACGTTCGACAGGGTAATTGTGGGCTCCGATGATGACAGAGCGGACAATGGCCGCAGATGCCTTTGCGCGCTTCTCGGATGAGACACCGCTACCGACTATGAGGGCAGAGAAGGCACGACTAGGCTTGGACATTTTCTCCGAAGACTTTGGGATGGAAGTAGGGTGTGTCTGAATAGGCGGAGGAATGGAGCGAAGCTTGTTCTGCTTTGGGTCGGAACGAAGGAAAGAGAAGGATGGGAGGGAAAAGCGACGAGGGTCTTTAGCGTTGGAATTTGCGGTCGATGGCGAATAAGGCAGCACAGACTGGCTCTGGACCTGCAAGGGTTGGTCACTTTGAGAGGATTCAGATCCTGTGTGGACGGAGGACTGGGGTAGTGGGGAGGAGGGAGGGGCAAGGGAAGCTGCAGGAAGATCTGACGGTACAGCTTGTATGGTGGGTGCCGAATCTATAGTTGGAATAGACGCGTCAGAAGGTCTGGTGGCTGGGAGCGTGGAAAGGTCAACGGGGGGTAGATCATGGGATGAGGCGGCCGGGATGGCGCTGTCAAGCTTCTCATCAAGGAGAGTCGGGGTGGGGCTGACGGACTTGAAGAAGGAGAGCATGACCTTGAGAGAGAAAAAGAAGGAAGAGCGACCGAGGAGGGTCGAAAAAGTAGGCCCTAGTTTTATACGTACTCAATGGAACTCGCTTGGTTCGTGAGAAAGGAGAGAACGAGACGAGCGAAAGCCAGCTTCGGTCGCGCTGCATGCATCTGGCGGTGGAGTCAACACCGTGGCAGTCATTTCGTGTGGTCCATATGATCGTCTTCCAACTTTGGGTGTGCTCGATCATCGACTTCTATCTCTCCATTTAGGGGTATTTCCAAGTTGGTACGTAATGACCCCTCTAAAGGGGGTGTTTCGTGGGAATAGCCGGATATATGTCCATATTCGCCCGCATCTCGCGTCGACCTCGATCATGTCGCTCGCTGCTCTGAGAGTACCAGGTTTGTCCACTCCCTCCTCTAAATACGAATACGTCTGCTCACCCATGTACCAGTATCACGTGTCGCTTCTCTGCGGCCTGCGTTTGGTGTGTGCTTGTCTTTCCCCGTAAATCTCGCTCAACGGCCCCGTAGCCTCCCGATTCGTCCACTCTTCCAGTTCTGCCAAAGCACCAGAGCCCATACCCATTTCTACTACTTCTCCCACAGAACCCATCACTTCTCTTGCCATCCGCGGCTCAAACCAACACAGTCTAGAAACTCCCCACAACAAAGCCGGTCCGTCCTTCCACTTTCTCTCCCTTTGCTCCCTCATTTTGTTTTTCTCAGAGTATGTCCTCTCGACTCTCGACAAACTCAGTAACTGGGCTCGCCAGAGCTCAATTTGGCCCATGACATTCGGTCTTGCTTGTTGCGCCGTCGAAATGATGCACATGGCCGCTGCTAGATACGACCAGGATCGTCTCGGCGTCGTATTCCGTGCAAGTCCCCGTCAAAGTGATGTCATGATCGTGGCTGGAACCCTCACAAACAAAATGGCTCCCGCTTTGAGGAAGGTCTATGATCAAATGCCTGAGCCGAGATGGGTCATCTCCATGGGCTCATGCGCCAACGGTGGTGGATACTATCACTATTCCTATGCAGTCGTCAGGGGTTGCGATCGTATGTCTTTTCTCCCCCTTTTGTCCACCTGCTCACCCTTCACTCCCACAGGAATCGTCCCCGTAGATATATACGTCCCTGGATGCCCTCCTACTGCCGAGGCTCTCCTCTACGGCTTGCTTCAGCTCCAGCGAAAAATGAGGAGAAACAGGAAGGGTGTATTGTGGTGAGTTCACCATCTCTCTTTCCTCTCTCCCTCGACTTCATTTTCTGTAGGTACCGCAAATAATTTAGATTTGCGGAACGAGAGCAGAAGTGAAGGACTGTTGGACATAGACTAGTATCAGCTTTGTATATGCCCTTGTTCAAACGCTCTCCTTTTATGTTCCACTGTATTCCCATTTCACTCAGCAAAGCCCGAGCAAATGCGCTCTTATTTGCCTCAGTGGTGCGTCTAGATTCTGTGACCCCGATCGTTGTTGTTCTGAAAGATCCGGGTCGTGATTCGAAGAACTTTGCGGATCATTGATTTTCATGTCCTCACCTAGTTTGTGCGTGATAATTGTTAGCCACGTCTGGGCCAGCTGACCGACATCACTTTAGAGAGGTGAGCAACAAACATGTTGTTTCCGATACATTGCAGACCGTCTTTCTAAACAGAGATCTACAGGATGAGTTGACGGCGACTAATTCGTGACGTCTATGATCGTATGCAGATTGCCAGTACTTGATTATAATTTGCCACTCGTCCCGTAAAGTCAACCAAGTTGATTTTCCAAGCACGTGACTTTACGCGTGTAATGACGCGTTAAGGACACAAAACAAGACTTGGGATCTACGTATCGCTTAGTTCTTCCTCTTCTCCACGCTAGCTATCTTGCCTTCGTCTTTTCACCACACACGCCTCATGTTCATTCCGCTTCTCATAACCATGAATAATTGCAGAGTAGGCCTTTACAGTTTCTTGTCGACTTCGTGTTGGCTGGGCGAGAAGGGCGTCGCCTCCCCGCCCTCCCTCGTCGCATTGGGATTAACGCTCCCCGACTCCCGCATGCTTAGCGGAATTGCAAGCATCGGGCTTACTCTCATAAACATCGCCATCATCTTGCCCCATCTGCGGCAACCCATACTTGATAGTGTGCACGCCGCCAGCGAGAGCGCGCCCGCTCGCGAACAGAGCATCCAGGAACAGGTAGAATCATCTTTGGAGGCATTGAACGCCACGCAATCGGTCAGCCTCAATGTGGAATGTTTGGTTCTTGCCTCGATATTGCAAGACGATGCAGAACGTCAGAGCCCGCCCCTCCCCTGCAGTGCAACCGTCAAGTCCGCATGTTCCGCCGCTACCGGACCACCGGAAGCTTTGGATGTCGATATCGATGCGGGACCACCTGCCACACTGTTACCAACTGCGAATGATGACGACCTCACCTCTCGTTCCCCGGATACTGGCTTCAGTCCGAGGCCCTCTAGTCTCAGTTTTCTGTTGGCGCGGGGAGGCAGAGATGCTCTGCACATTCCGCTTCCTGTCCCTGATGATCTGGAGGTTGCCTTTTTCGATGCCACAGACGCTGCTTCGTACGACGACGGTCTCGGAGAAGCGTGTCCTGTGGTTGATTGTAACCAAGACATTGCTCCTGCAGAACCTTCTACAACAGAATATCATGATGTGTTGTTCGGGGAGGTAGGTGTCTATTCTGCACCCCTTGTGCCGATGCTGATGAGGTGTAGAGCGTTGAGCAGATTGGCCAGCGAGATGCTGCGAACCGATTACGACAAACAGGACACGATAAGACAGACGAGGATCTCAGAGATATGGAGACGGTATGTTGCCATTTGTATTCGTATTTTGAAAGAGAAACCTGACATTACTGGTCAGCCCGGTACGAACAATAATATAGTACCAAACGAAACGATGGTTGCAGCTTTGATGCATCATGAACCTGCTGCGGAAGGCACTGTCAGTCATCCCCGGAGTGGCGTCGTTGCTTGTGGGGTAGCCGATCGAACTTCCCAAGTAGGACATTCAGGGGTCAGATGGAAAGAAACTGTGGGTGGCGCTGTTTTCTCCGTTGTGCTGCTCAAGGTACTATCGATATCCAGCTCGCAAAGCAACGTCCTGAAAGTTTGCAGTTCATCCCCCAGTCCGTGATCAACCGTTATCCCTCGGCACTAACGGTATCGGAAAATCACTGCTTTGGTCACCGAGCCATTATCTCTGGCCACGACCACCAGAGTACACCAATCACACCGGACATCCTTGTCGAAGATCCAGGGATGCTCGGAGGGGCTATACCACAGGCTACTTATACTACACTCGAAGGGCAGTGGCGTGGTTCGTTCCTCCCTGGATCACAGAGACGAACCCTCGTCATCCAGGCGATCCCGGCCCAAGATCATTTGATGCAAGGCTTAACATCACTATTGGGACGCCCCACGGAACGTGAACTCACACCACATAGAAAACGACCGACGGATTCACGCCAACTTGGTGTTCTCGCTCGTGCGGCGCTCCGCAATCGGAGGGCCTGCTGCGCGCCGAAGAAGGAACGATGGTTCCGATGGTTCCTCTTCCTCTGACACTAACTCGGACTCTGATGTCGATTCTCAAGATTCCAGTGTGTCCTCGGCGGATGAAAGCACGCTCCCTCATATCCTTGGAACCGACCTCATTGCGGCTATCGATTCCAATAGCGAATCGGAGCTGAACCTTGTTGGGTCCAGAAAGACACTGACAAAACCTATGCCGCTTGACGTGTATGGGGACTTCCCTTCATATGATTCTGCCGCGGATGTCAGTATGATGATGCACGTGTCGTCTATTGATGGTGCCTCGGACGGTGAAGTCAAGGTCCCTGCGGCTTTTCGGCCTCGCTCCTACGAGGACATCCAACAATGGGCATCCGGAGTAGTTCAAAAGTGTGTGAGGCAAGTTTGCCGTAATCGCACGCACGTGGAGCCAAGATCACCATCGCAAGTGTCAGACGTCTGTGCAGAGAAACCGTCCGGGTCTGGGATATCCAAGTGTCCACTGTCTGGGCTCCACTGCAAACTTGGACACGTCGCCAGTGCATCAACAAAAGAGTCAACCCCTAGGACGAAAGAGCTACAGGCGCCGCTAACACCTGTGTCCTTATCGAACCGAACGCCGCTGTCAGTTCGAAATGTACGAGATATCCCCGAGTTTGTACCTCGCCAAAGACAGGTCTCTGTGGTCCCACTGGCAGGCCAGTTAGGGGGACCTCGGAGATCCCGTACGCGATCCGCTGTCGACGTGACTCGTGACGCAGCCACCGAAGTGATTGCAAGGATGGAGAGTCAGGCAGGATTCAACACACGGCAGTGGGTCGTAGGAATGGACGAGAGACGAATCACGAGCACGGTGGGAGGTCTCCAACGCACGCTGAGGTGCGCTTAGTATGGAGTTGCATTTTTTCGTTGATTTGTCCCCGACGTTGGTTGGAATGTCCGTTTGGTCGAACACAGTTGTGTTATTTAGTAGATTTGTTTGAGGTGGTGTATGAAGCGATTTGTACATGCCTCGATTTAGTCTGATGGGCCTGTGGCGATCGTCAAATTTGTGTGGGTCGGTGGCAAAGCGGGTCATTGAAATTCCATAATTTCCATTGCCAACTCTCAACTTGAACCACGCGCCATAGGCTCGTCGACGCCAATTCGAACAAGACTACGCTGCAAACTTACAGCGATCACCATGCATAAACCAGAAACGTTTAATATTCCGGGTATACCCTGAGTAGGATTTCTTCATTGACAAACCATTGGGTTTGATTCACTAGCAGAAAGGGCAAGGCGGAAGTGCTTCTAAGGTTTGCACATGGCACCCATTCATCGAAATTGCACATTTACTTCAGTGTGTCGACACTCGGACTACCGCACGCTTGTCAAGTACGCACAAGGTTCTTTTTTCCTGTGCTTTATAGAGGCACTCTTTTTGTACCGTGTTTGACAGGGACCTCGTTCAGTGCTATTTTCCTGCCAGTGATTCCCGGTGTGCAACTCTCGAAATCGTCCTTCGTAGTTGGCGATATAAAGTCAGAGGCGCCGACGCTCGCGCCCCCATCGTCTCCGTTTGGAAATGTACTCCTGATGTGCCCTCAGAAACGCAGAACTGAGACTTCCAGACTATGTATTTGTCGTACAGTCGTTCGGACATATACACTGGCACTCAGTTTGACGTTTTATATGCGTTGTGGCGTTCACCGGTCCCCGAACCGTCTTGGGGAAAAGACTCGGAAGAACAAGGTGCGTTGCATTGTCGTCCATGTCCTTCTCATGTGGCTTGACAGATGATTGTTCAAGCTGAATACGCTCCATAGGATTTCTCCATGGCAATGACTAACTATAGTCGTGGTGTCCGCCAACACCCAGAACCATGGTTCGAAGACACGTGCGTAGTAATTGAGGGTACCTCATATCCTACACACGTATCTTCCGAAAGCATGGTGAGCGGGCACAGGTGCTAAAGAACAACACCCTTGCCTTCGAGACAGAGTTCGCTCTGAAGTTTACGCGAGCCAACGGTTCCAACCCTTGACCCACCAGGCCCGTCTCTACTTTCGGTGCCTCTCACGAAACCAGAAGTCCCGACACCAACCACACAGCCGATTATTGACGCAGACTTCGAGCGCTTCCTTGCACAATACATTGATTATCCAGCCAAGGGAACATCTGTGGATGATGCCGCTTCCATGCCTCACAAAGCGTGAAGCTTTCACGCCCGCGGCCTCTCAACCCACCCATTCAGATGACGAACTAGAGTGCTTCCTGGCCAATTACGACGAATTTATGGCCAAGGCGTCATCAGCGCACCACGTCATTTCCACTTCCCTAATATGGCTACCTTCCAGGCGTCTACATTGAACATGATCGACGGTGCGCTTATGTCGGCAACCCTTTTCCTTCCTTCGTCCAACATACAGCATCAGCAATATCAGTACGGCAGGATATACAATGCCAATTACGATCATTATGCCCAGCCAACGACCTGCGACGTAGGACATGCTCGGTATAATTCGTTCACATTTCTACCCGCTCCCATCCGACATTTCCATTTCGGATACATATTTTATTCATATTTATCTATCGCAGCATCGCTTTCTTTTCTTTTCTTTTTTAAAAATCGTTGTTTGCTGTCTGGCGGGGTAGGCCCTATATCAGACATTACATGCATGTACTCTATGAGGTGCGCTTATACAACAATATATAGCATGTGCTTATGGTAACAGCTCGGGAGACCGAGCCGTGGGCTAGTAAGGTCGACCCCGTGATGGGAGCATCGGGTGGGTCATGTTGCCAGTGATTGGGGTAACACTTTCTTCAGTATATGTAACAGTCTTAGCATGACGTTCGAGACCCCATTGTCACCTTGATAGCATCAATCAGATCTAGCATTGCATGGTTTTATCGTGTGACGGATTCTCGTGCTTAATTCAAATCATGGAATGTTTGACGTTTAGTTGGACAATGTACCGAGTTTAGATTTGTTGCATGTGGCACATACGTTGCCGTCGATGGTCAAGCTTTTGGAAGCAGTGGGCATGCTCATCATCTACTCGACTTGGGTGCTTATAACTTTCACAGCTGTGAGCGATGTCCTCTTTGAAGGGGAGGCGTGGAGAAGGACAGTTGGGACGCGATTATTGAGGACACTGATGTATTGAATTTCCTTAGACTCTTCTGGTCACATGAGCGTAGCTGATATATTAAAAGGCAGTGGAGCGTCACTGCACGAATGCGCGCTGCGCTTAGTGGCGGTAGTTCGAGGTGGTACCAGGGCAGAGCGTCAGCGTGATGGCAGTGTTGCGGCAGGTGAAGTCGACGATATCAGCAGGCTTAAATCCGTCTGCGGCGATGCATCAATACGCGTGTTCATGGATGGTAGACGGGGGACAACGTGACTTACTGGCGCCGTCGTTGTCAGGGAAAGCATATGCGTTGAAGCAGGTGTTATAGTAGAAAGGGCTGTGGGGACCGGGGCCGGCGTTCCTTAAGCAGCCTCCGCCGCCCGCCGGGAGAGCACCACCGCTACAGGCGGCGGCGGAAGAGCAGCACGGGGAGTAGCACGAACCGTCCGGACCGGGGACAGGCTAAGTCTATGTTAGTACGCGCAAGAATTGTTAGAAAGCAAAGTGTGCTGACGCAGCCCGAAGAGATGGTACAAGCGAAGGCGTCGCAGCTAGAATCAGCTGAAGAGATTTTCATTCCGACGTTGTAACCATAGATGAGAGAGATATCGTAGGTCACTACACCACGAACGTGCTAGAATAGGAAGATGTGTTGAGCTGCCGAATAACCCCCATTCGAGCCAGAAACGTACAAAGTTGAATTCAGCCCTGCTGAAGGGTGTCCGACCATCCCAGGTGGGACCACCAGTCGCGCACCTGGAACCCGAGCCGTCACAGCCCGTACCTGCGAACGTGAACAGGGCTCCGAATGTCGGCCGAAAAAAAAGAATAAATAATGACCTACCGACGTTAACGGCACCATCCCAGTCGGAACTTATGCCCAGGTTGGCACTGGCACCAGCAGCAAGGTTCACGTTGTCCCGTATAGTACCAAAACTGGTCTGGGTGTGCAGGTGGACTGGTTTGGGACACCTGTTAATAACATTCAGTGACTGGGCTTGAGCCAAAGACACCAATGCTGCGACAGCGAGAGACGAGAGAAGAACTTGGAACATGTCTGTTGAGTTGGATTTGTAGTTACTGAGAGGAGGCCTGAGGGCCAGGTTTTATACCCTTTTCTGCGGCGTGTCCCTTCAGTGATTTTCCATGGATCCCAAGGGAGCAGAGGAGACATTCAAGAGACCGGGGTGGAGCAGACCACTGGCATGACGAAACCTGCCGATAATGTCATCCACACCAGGCATACACCCTTCCATAAAGATTGTACCGTCAGATTAACAGTAATGATTGGGATATGAGGGCCCTACCAAAGGCAATATAAATCGATTGCGAGTGCAGTTTTCGCACCCGCCAGGGCTGGTAGAAATCAACCCGACGCTAGTCAGGCTTTTCGCATCATGAGGCACCAAGTTGAAACCTTGGAAAATAGCAATAACATGTGGGTCAAAGCCAAAGGCGGGCTCGGATTAGTCCAAGTTTCACTAATTGAATACTGGAGGAATGGATCTCTATCAATAATTTTATTATTGGTTTCGTCACGTATTGGTTTCACCGGTTTGTATCCAGGGTCGTCGTTTTCTTTGCATTAAAGAGACGATGCTTGCTGCGGAAAGGTGCATGGTTGCCAGACGGATGCACGGCCAGTGGCCATCCCAGTCTACTAAGTACCTAGCGCAATTACGTCGTCACTATTATTGTGCGATGTAGTAAATGATACCATAATTAGATGCTAAGTACTTACTTGAAGCAGCCTGAGTCCCTTCGAACAGAAGAGGAGAGGCCTCATTGAAGTAAGAATGAGCGGTGCACTATATTTGAGCTCGAAGAGTCCTCATTTGAGTTACCGAGGAGAATTCAAACTCACCTTTTTGTCTTACTCTCGATAATGCTGTGTGCAATTGACCTAACCAATATGTCGAGGGCGGTGCAGGAGAGCTTCAAGCAGAATTTGGCAACTGTCGAACGTAGTCGCATAAAGCCTGAGGGAATCGCTATCTGGTAATGGTTCAGTCCGAACCGGATGGGAACAAGTGAAAGGAATTTAAATGCGCATGAGGCAGAACGTTTTATGTCGGCCGGGAATTGTACCTCAATGATGAACCGACGGTGAGCGGCCATCATGATGCTGTTGAAGGGTGCATATCAAATTGATTTTTAGGTCCAACTAGTGGGGTGAGCATCACGCCTCAGGTACTAGCTAGGTGGAGTTTTTTCAGGTGCGTCCCAAGTAATTTGATTCTTGTATGCCGCAAGTACAAGCCGTCTCATACACGCGTCGGACTTGCATTAGCAGCGTTCTTCCCACGGTCCCCCAGCAGTATCGCAGCTTCAAGTTGCAGCTTGCGGCGTCAGTACATGTACTGGCCTGGCAAAAAGTAACATACAACCTTAAACGAGCCTTAGACTACTTCGACATAAGCTCCAGCTTTGGTCTTGTCTCAATATTCAAGCGATGATGACATGACGCAGGCAATTCGTCGATCAAATCTGTGACAGGGTGCTCTCGATGTGGGATGTCAGACTAGCAAAACAGTAGGCGCAGGTGAAAGGTCTAGCAGACAGTAGGGTCGATATACTCGTAGTAAACACTGGCAGACCTTGGTCGAAAAACCAGAGGACGTTGACTGAATTTTGTCGTTCACGATAGAGCATATTATAGCGACTCGGGCAAATCAAGTATCGTCTGTCTTTTATCTTTCGAAGCAGACGACAGCATGCCTCGTGTTCTGGATCTTGAATGGTTATGAAATAGAACTGATGAGTTCGATTCGCATCACAGCTTCTACGATGGAAAGTGAATAAAGTGCATTTTCAACCAGATAGAGAAGTTCAAGAGGGCTTCGATTCTTTCGAAGATGGTAACTGGACAGCATCTATGATAAAATTTTGGGATAATGAGTCGGAGTGATTATTTTGGCCTCAGGAGGGCAATTTGGCAATATCCGCTGAGGAACACATAACTTTCACTAGTAAAGCGTGCCTGTGGGATTTCAATCCCTACATGCCAGCGTTACGGCACATTTTCTCAGGACAAATCGTGGCAGTCTCAGGTTCACGTTTTGAATGATTCTCGTACTCGAAGTCCATGAATCAGACGGGACCGAAGGCACATTTCATAAGAATCATGACCAATCGGCCTATCGAAGGTCGGTATGTTGCAAACGTGGCCAGTCGTGGTTGGACGATTAATCTCGTCGGTCATTGTTGCCCACCGTGAACGGTGGGCCACCATAACTGCGCACCTTGACAGGATAACATACGAGGGATTTTCGCCGGTCAGTTCTGACTGAAAAAATCTTTCAACTGTTTAACAGAGAATCGCGAGAGGTCTTTACACGTGTCAGATTTGCGCAGGTGGCAAACACAAGGGCAGACTTTGTGGGGCGACGCTTATGTACATGCGTGTATGGGGGGATGAGTCTGTACCTCAGGCTCACGAAGGTCCTCGATCGTCCTCACGGGGGTAATACTTCCGAATGTCTGACAATTAGTAGGCTCGAGATTGGCGGAAGGTCGTTGCCAACGTCGCTGTCCGAGAGTAGGGGTTTGGTAGATATTATTTGGGTGAATATCAGGACGAGGAGGACCGTTGAATTTAAACGATACCGGGTGTATCAGCAGGTACAGTTCATTGTGAGGTGTGACTCACTTGTGAGCTTGGCACTGGGTGGAAGTTGTGCCTGGGAGTAAGAGGCATGGGAAAAAGATACCGAAAGAGAGCATAGTTGAAATTACATGGTGGCATCGCCAGTGCATCGCCCAGACCCGGGAGCAAGACAGCGTCAAGTTACAGCTTGTCTTTGTCCACATTCTACCTGTGCTGCTCGACATCAGCGCTCTCCACAGCGCCGTCCGTTCTCTGGTTTATTCGCGAGGCAGCAGCGCCCATACCAGGCCCGGGGCGTCGTTGATCACTCTCGTTGCCATTCTCTTTTTTACTCGCTTTCCCTCGACGTCTCAAGGCCAGGCTATCTCCGTAGCTGATTTTGGCGATGGCCACGGTCTCAGCAATTCAACCCACCCGACAAGAATCAACAGTCCCTCCGAATTTCTCACCGAACCTCCATCTTAATTTCTTCCACCACGGTCTTGCTATTTCTGATCTCGATTTCAAGGACAACAGATATCCCTCTCTCTCTCTCTCTTCAAAACACCCGAATAAACCCTCTTCTATGATTCTCACGTCAGGCGACACCCGGGATGATCCAAATCGTATTCCTAGTGATACCCAGAGACTGCCTTCCACTCTAGGCCTCTCCGGATCACATGCAACCGACCCAACAAACGATAAACGAATTCTCAACGACGAAAAGTATGACATGATACATCCTTCTGACACAGACGCTCCACTTCCAGCCCCCACCCCCTCCCATGCCCTTCCGCCAAACGCCCGTCGTCCACCCGAGGGATACAATCTGGATGACTACAACATCGCCCAAACCAATGGAACCGCCACTCCCTTGCTAAACGGCTCCAATTTCGTTGATTCCAAACTCTTCAACGATTCTTTCAAGTCTTTTGGAGAGTCCCTCTCACAGTCTCCCCCATCACCACCATCCGGTGTTCGTGACATACCCTCTTCCCTGTATCCTGCAGCCATGCGTCAGTCCTCGTATCCTCTAGCCGACGGGCGCGGCAGCTTCCAGGTTGTCTTCCGCAAATGGTTTATCGTCCTCGAGACCGTACAGCCCCACCCTGGCAATCCCCATATCATCGAACCCCCGTGCCTATCCCCAACAACCCACTTACATCACCCCTGTCGCTGCCGCGCCGGACCCTATTAATCCCATACTCTCCCCGAATCCACCACAGCCACAGGAGGAGATATGCGTCGAGTGCGCAATGAGAGACCAAGATATGGTTGATGTCGTCGTCGTTGGCCCCGGCATTTGGGACAGAGAAAGTGATGTGCTCTTCGAGGAGTTGTTGAGAAGGGAAGAAGAAGAAGAAACTTCAGGAAGCCTTACTTCAGAGTGTTCTTCTAGACCTCGTGCCAAAGGCGGGCGCTTGACTGAGCAGAATTTAAAACTGTGGGCCACGATGGTGAGTATTTTTAGTTGTCGCGCTGCATGAACGCTGATGAACCATGTCCATAGACACCCAAGGAGCCAACATCGAGACAGCAGACTGTTGAGACGTATGTCAAGGCTCAAAGGTCGCTACTCGAGGCTGAAGCTCTCGCTCATGTTCGTGCTATGCAAGAGTCAATGCAGCTCGAGAACAGCATTCGTGACACGTATTCGCAACTTCGTCGTTCAGCCTATGATCTCAGCTTGACCGACGACGCTGCATTCAAGCTAAAACCTCCTCGCGTCACGTCCACATCGAACGGGGTTGGTGCACACCATATTCACAGCTCGTCTCGTGACATTACCCTTCTTGACAATGGACTCATCGTCGAACATGTCGATGTGCGACGTGAAGAGAGGGAAGAGAAGGAGCGCAGACGAAGGCAGGAGAAGCGTGAACGTAGCAGGCCGCGCAAGACTTCTCGAGGTTCGGCGGCAGACGTCATGTCACTCTACTCCGCGCACAGTATTGTGCCTCATACCGATAGCGGCCTTGGGCCAATGCAGAGCTCAAGGTACTCTGCCGCGAGCATGAGACCGGCGAGCTCGTTGACTGTCCCCATCGAAGCCCAACCAAGTTTAGGACAGATGTACTCCCAAGCGTCGTTCTCGGATGTGCATAGCCCGGGTTCTGCGTCACCTAGGCGTTCGCGATTCTTTGGATTCAAGAATCTGAGCTCTGCATGGCGGAGTCAGGATAGCCTGGCTCCTTCTGGAATGTCAGGAAGTATGATTGACATGCAGTGCGTATCAGTTCCATCCAGACGTGCGGAGCGTGTCTCATGGGTTACCTTTTTCCCTTGTCCAGTGTGGCATTGCAACGCGAAGCGAATCCTTCTCAGCTGCGTTCGCCGGTTGGCCAGAGAAGCACACTATCTACGCAAAGACATAGTCAACTGTGGCCGCCGACTACCAATGAAGAAATATCCTCAGCAGTCACCGACGAAAAACCTAAGAAGAAGCGTAATGGCCTCGCCAAGATCTGGAAACTCGTCAAGGGAGGCTCGTCACACAAGGACGAAACCCAGGTGGTTGTTCCTCGTAGCTCGTTGCGGTCTCTGGACCGCCATGATGATGATTCCCCTTTGGCACCGCCCCCTCCATTGTCTTATCTTGTCGAGCGTGGACCCGGGGAACACCTTGGTGGTGGTGGTCGACATGCGTCGACACCTTCATTGCCTTCAACGACATCCCCAAGGAATGGTGGGTTCTCGTCCGCCGGTATGTCACCTTCCACGGCTCCAACCAGTCTTCTTCCGTCACCAACCTCTTCGCGCCCTTCAGCCGGCAATGGCGATGGCAATGATCGGAAGAACAGTGGCGCCACAGACGAAAAGGAACCGCCTGACGTGTCTCCGGATGAAAACGGGCGGATAAGGGTGTCTATTCACCCCGTTACGTCTGAACCAGATATGCGTCAGAAACTTCAACAGGCGACATTCGCCTCTACGAATGGCATGACGTTACCCAAGGCGGCGGCTTCGCGTCCGCAGATGATACTTTCCAGGGAAAAATCCTTACCTCCACTCCCTGCAGAGGCGAGGCTTCGACCTCAGCCAAGTGTGGGTGGAGATTTGAGGCCCCAGACCCTCTTCTCGACGTATGACCTTCGTTATCTTGGACAAGATATGCAAGACCTTGCACCACCTCATGCACCCTTCCGGAATGAATCAAGGCGACAATCGTTTAGTGGAATTGGGACACGTCCTAACCTAGGCGTCCAGACAATGCCAGCCGGTGGCGACCGTGTCAGGAGTCCTAACGAGATGTATAGCGAATTCGGGGTATCCCGGAGGTCCCTTGGTCGTCTTGGAGACATTGATGAGAACCCTGCTGTCCCTCCTACGCCCACCAAGCGCAAGAGCAAATTTGGCTTGTCTACGCTATTGGGCAAGAAGTCATCTATTCAGTTAGAGACGAATGGGTACAGTTCGCACGAGTTCCCTCGGCTTATATCTCCCGTCTTTGATCCAAATGAAGACCACCTAGCCTCCGCATATACCAACTCCGTTTCTCGCCCAGGCCCTCGGTTGTCTGTCGCTTCTCGGAAAGCTATTGAAGAACGGGTCGAGCAGGACAGAGAATTCGTGGCGTATCGATATCCCTCGCAGACACAACTACCAGTTGACCTGATCCGATGACAAGCAGACCAACTTTCCAGTGGATGTCCGTAGCACCATAGCTTCGTTACCCTTCTATATCCGCGCTGAAGGGTTGTATGTGTACTCTATCCTCTTTTTTGTAAAATTTCGTGTCACTGTCTAACCTCCATCATCTCATTCACTTGATTTCTTCATGGTCCACATCTTATCTGGTACGACTCAACAACCAGCACTCCATTATGGGACAATGCTTTTGCGTTTCCAATGCACTCCGGTTCTCATCCGAACCATTGCTCTGGACTATGACTGCATGACCTCGCTTCACTCCTTCCCATCTTTCCTGTATACTCTGCGCTCCATGAGCACCCTTTCCGGCTTTACGAGTCCATTCTCATTTTTCTTGGTTTGATAGTGCCACTATTACGGTAACTATTTCCATGCATGCAGAATACGAGTGCATTCTAGCTGGCAGCTGCAGGTCTCCTCAAGTCACCTGAGATTATTGGATATGATGGTATGTCATGTGATCGGACGTCCTTAATGCCCGCTGCGCCGCGAATTTCTTCTTGACTAGACCCTGATACTATAGAACGACCATGGTATGCGTATCAGAGCTCATCGCGAAGGCTGCTAACTTTTGCAGGCCCCACGAGGTTTATCCGCCGAAGAGAAGCGCGTCAAACTTCTCGAGATATTCCACGAAACGGTAGATCGAGACACGCGTCCGATTGCACTGTCTGACCTTCTTCACAGAAAGACTTTTATCAAGCAAGTTGTTCACGACGTATCAGCTACGTACTAAGCTTACTTATAATGTTCGCATGCTTCATAGCTGAAAGAATTAGAGAAACTCGGACCCAAACTCAAAGGCATTGGTACGCCGACACCTGACTCTGTGGATGTGATTGTGATGTCTCGGAGCCAGTTTCACAGTCCGTCAAAGAGGTGTTACAGTCTCTGGTCGACGATGGGGTCGTGCAGGGCGAGAAAATCGGGTCCTCAAACTGTGAGCGCACAGTGGTCAATATATGCGCTGATTTCTCAAAATTTGTAGTCTTTTGGAGCTTCCCCTCGCAGCGAGGAAGCATAGTATGAAGGCAGACTGTTCGTTTTGAGATGTCTTGGCTGACTGCGTTGTAGCTACGAAACAGGTTGGATAAAGCAAGGGACGCCAAGAAAAACTTGGAGGCACAGGTTGCGGAGCTTGGCGCTCAGCTAGACGGTGAAAAGGCCTTGCGGCCCGAAAGCGTATGTTGCTAGCTTGATTTCATGTGGTGGTGTGTTATCGCGTTCTCACAGGGGGCACGGACAAAAGCACTCGAGGACATTGCAGGGGCCAGACTGCAGATTGTAGGGTTGGAGAAGGAGCTGGAGGCATATGGTGCATGTGATCCAGTTAAGGTAGAGGAGAAGAAAAGGGCGATCACGCTCGCGCATGAAGCTGCTGTACGGTGGACGGGTGAGTGTTTAAGCCAGCAAGGGTGTGGCGGATACTGATTGATGATGAATTGATTGACAGACAACTATTCGATCCTGCTTGCGTATTTCACACGTCAGAATGGGGTCGATGCGCAAGAGATTCGTCGGTTTTTGGAAGTCGGGGAAGACTATGAAGATATCTATTGATAGCGATATTGCGTAATACGTCAACACGGAAGCAATGTTATTGCTATCCGAGCGAGGTTGTCTGCGGTGTCTTGTCACATGCCCCCCGAAAAGACATTGCCGGGGCCAAGAGACACAGAGCTCGTCCTCGGACCTGATGTTATCGCCATCCTTGTGACCACTGATATTCAGCCCAGAATTCCATCTTCCAGAATGGCACTCTCCACCTTGTCATGCTTTGGTTCGATGCTTTCTCGCTTGCTCCACGCCGACGCACTCTCCTTCCCCCCTCAAAACACCTTTCCCTTCCTCTATCTCTCATGGAACCGCGTCTTTGCCCCGTAGACGACGGTGCACCAGCAGACGTCGGAACTACTTCTTGCTCTCCGTTCTGCCTTCGTACTAAGACTCCCCTCGACAATTGTGTTTCCCTCTCGCCCCCTCGATTCTGTGACCATGATGTCCCTCCTGCGAATACCCATTCATCCCGTGGCAATCTTATCTGTACATCCTGCGATCCTGTCAAGCTCATGACACCTGCTCGTCTTGTGCCCTGCGAGACGGCGTTCACTCTAGTAGAACCAGAGTCGCTCCTTCTTTCTTGTAGTGATCACCGTTTTCTGTCGCTCCATCATTCCTCTCCATTGCCCGCTGGCGAGTCCACGCCGAACCTGATGTCAGACCTTTGCTCGATAAACTACTCCCCTCGTTTCCCACCTGGACACTACCTCAATCCGACCTTTGCGCGGGTATATCTGCTCGGGGACGAACTTGGCTCGGGAGGTTACGGTTTTGTGATGACCGCGTTACACCGCCGCCTTGGGTCAGAGGTCGCAGTCAAGTTTGTGATCAAAAGCAAGGTTCCGGAACAAGCATGGGTCGACCACGATGCTTTGGGGAGAATCCCAATGGAAATTATGCTCCTTCAGTTAATGAACCACGAAAACGTTGTTAAATGTCTCGATGTGTTCGACGACAACTTGTTTTTCTATGTTGTCAGTCTTCAATCTGTTGTTCATGCATCGCCTCACACCCTTCAGGTCCAGGAGTTGCACGGATCCCCGTGGCGCAAACGAGAAATGTCAGAAATGTCGACCCCGCATCTCTCTTCGTCCACGCCACTTTTATCTCCCGCCGCATCTGAATTTTCTGTGGCCGAATCGGAGCCGGATACTCCCCCTCAAGTGTGCGGTCAACTTTCACCCCTGGATCTCCGACTTTCTGCCTCTCCGTCCGGTGACGATGTCCTCTACAATATCCCCGCTCCAAAGAAGCACCCGAGCGTTTCCCTAGAGGTTCCAAAGACCCTCTATTCTCGCCGCCCTTCACACGACTTGTTTGAGTGCATCGAGCAGACGAAACACAAGCGTCTTTCGGAAAGACAAGCCCAATACATCATGGCTCAAGTGGTCGAGGTCGTATACTATCTCAACAGCCTCGGAATATGTCATCGTGATATCAAGGACGAAAATCTGGTCATTGACAAGAATTTCAAGGTGTGTATCCCTCTGCGACTAGACTAGGCTTTCTTTGTAGCTGATTCGTTGATTTCAGGTCAAGCTCATAGATTTCGGTAGTGCGACGATGGTAGATCCAACTCAGCCCCGCCCGTTCTATAATCTCTTCTTCGGTACAACAGCGTATGCTGCCTCTGAGGTGTTGCTCAAACAACCGTATCAAGCCCCACCCGTCGAAATCTGGACTCTGGGCGTCTTGATGTCGTACCTGCTTACTGGCATGTCACCCTTTCCCACCGAACGGGATGCCATTGAGGGACATATCATACTTTCTGAACTCCCTGGTAGGAAGCTGAGCCTCTCGTGTTTGCACCTCATGAGCCGCTGCCTGGAACCTGAACCCTCTCTGCGAGCTGACATTGAGGAGGTGCGCGGCCATCCTTGGCTTCGAGGTGCACTGGATGGATTGTGATACCCCCTTGTTTCACGTCTGCAGCGATACCTCTCGTTCTGATCATTGATTTTGCATAATTTCGTCAGGATAGTAGTCGAATTGTTCGCGTCTTGTATCCATTGTATTGTATCATATCCAAGGTTTGTCCTGAACGCTTGTGGAATACTCGGAACCAAACTCGTACACGGGACGAACCTGAGGGGTCACATTAGCTTGACGGTGCAAGCACAGGCTCGATCCATCATATATTTAAGTTCTCCAAAGATCATCTAGAAAATATGCGGCGGACAAAATCAATAAACTTAATTGCACACATCCTGACCACGGATAACCAGGTTGGAAATAGCGAGTACCACGAATCGTTACAATTCGAGGTGGCAGTGAGTGAACGACATATGCGAAATGGGGTCGACACTTCCGCTGAGACATACCAGATAGTTGGCCATCCAGTAGAAAAGAAACGTAGCGATAGTTTGCGGCACGTATAGAAAGAGGAGAGCAACGAGGAATATCCAGGATCAGATTCCGGG
The DNA here is from genome assembly GCA_019787685.1 of Chiua virens. Lineage (NCBI taxonomy): Eukaryota > Fungi > Basidiomycota > Agaricomycetes > Boletales > Boletaceae > Chiua > Chiua virens. The sequence goes on from JAHNUO010000003.1 coordinate 1,020,634, forward strand.
CCCCCCACTCACCCGGGTCGTCCCGTGCACATTCAAATTGCATAAAGGCGCAGAAGCCACGAGGACCAGACTTCACAAAGATGAAAGTGGGTCGGAGGAGAGAATCTCAGCTTGCAGCAGCACGAAATAGCTGCATTAACCGCGTCCTCGTAAAGTAGAGTGCGGTGCCTTTGAAGGTCTGACAGTATGATAGAGCACTGTAAAGGGATACACCCATTCGTTTATTAGCAATCGAACTGCCAATGAGATTTGGATGCATACGTCTATCAGATCATACCCACTAGCAGCGGATGAGCCTGGCATAACGTGGAGACACTGACTGTGACGAAGTTGAAGGAAGTAAAATACACTACAAATGCAGCTGATTAGTCCACTCAACCAACAACCTATGGTATTCAACTTACGACACGTAGGCTCTTGAAAATAAACTCAAAGGTTACCCCTGAGCGTGACGAAGAGCAAGATAACGGATCTAATGCAAGTCGGCACAAATCACACCAACCATGCTGTCTCGGCACTGCGCGCTTCGATACTCACTAAGATGAACAACGTTGAGAGCCACGACCAAGGTCTGCGCGGTGTCATGAGGCTTGTGATACGGCAGCTAATTGCCACTGAATTACCCAAATGTAGTCTATGCAATTTTTGAGAAGGGAGTGTGTGGAACATGTTGAGTGTCTCTTGAAAAAGTGAGAATTGAATAAGAGCAATGCAACGTCACTGAAAAATAAACCTACACAAAAGCAACACTCACAATATTCATATGCAACGGGCCATCACTAGGGAACATGCGTGCGGTGTAATGTCGAACAGGTAATACTTCAATTCATTCTGTAAGTCTAAGAACGCGTCTTGTAGAGGAAGAAGGAAAAGCGCTTGGGAACTGCAAGCCAAGGGCGAAGGAGAACAGAATGCCTGCAGTCCAGCGATGAGCCACCTGAAATTTATACTAGTATCCCGCCGCAATTTGCGGGCACGACCGGACTTGAGCCTTGTTACTAATAACACAAGACATCACCGCTGGCGAATCAACGACACGGGTGGGAGACTGGAGACGGGAAATGGTGTACCCGGTGCTTAGTATAGACTTGCCGCCCCGGGGAACTTCCCCTTTTCCTTGATAGCCAATGAAAGAGGGGGGTTCCCCGGGGGTTTGCAGGTGCGACCGAAGTTGTATATCACTGCTGGTGGTTCAACGACACGAGAAGTCGACTAGTAAACACATTGATCTGCACTGCTCGTCTACCCTATTTTGATGATCACGCGTCCATTACTTTGCACTGGCAGCTGATCGGATCGGCACGTTTTCTACGGCTGTGGCACTCGTATGAGCCAAGTGCCATCAATTTTATATTCCTAGTTACCGTGAAACACGTCCGATGTTCAAAGTTTGCCATGGAAGAGAGAAGACTACGGAAGACCAAAATCGGATAATCAGACCTTGGGATCTTTGCCGATTCTTCGGCCGGACATCATCTGACCACTTACAGAGAAAGGTGGTGGCGTGACCATTCAGACTTGTTCTGAAGTTCTTCCAGCGTCGGCTTGTTCAAAGTTCCCGCTCTTTGGACATCGCTCCTCGAGCTGTGAGGAGAAGGAGAAGGTGGGAGTCGGAGTGGGACCGGCCAACCAGTCGTATCGTATCGCCAGGCATGTGGTCTGGATCACGTGCCCCGGACCCCAGGGGAGTGAGGAGCGAAGAGCCAGAGTGGGACATGTGCATGAAATCCCATGCATATATGGAGGCCCAGGGAGTGGTGGTAGTGGTCTTTCATATTAATTACGTAATAACGGACCCTTCGGCGGCAATTCCCGATCTGCTGCACTACTACTACTGCTCACAATGACAACGGGGTATTGGTATCACCTCGTCGATGCCATCTGACACCCTCGTCAACTTTCAATCACCCCAATCTTTTCACTGATCGCATCGGGTGCCAGTGATATAAATCGTTGGCCGTGACTTCTTGAAACAAGGTTGTTGTGGAACTGACTAGTCCTGCATGCCCCTGTCATATTAATACCACGCTTCGTCGATTCAGATGGCCGCAAAGCATTCCCTTCATTCAGACATGTGGATATTTGGGAAGACTACTTACCCGCCAGTTGCCGTCGATACGAACTGAGTTCGAAGTTCAAGTACGTATGTACTTACTTAGTGCTGATACTCTTGCCGCAGACGCACTCCGCGAAGGTTTGAACTTTGTCGATGTGCTACGTAAGTACTGTACAGTCCACCAGACACTTTGGATAATCGGGCTCTCGGCAATCGGCGGAAACAAAATGTCCTGAACCAAGCAAATTAGTGGGAACTTGAACGTTCCCTACTACCTTGAAGCACCGAGCCCTGTCACTTTTTTTAACTCGAAGGACCCGTCTAGTTTGAAGCTGCGTGCGAAGCTCTTCGCGTGGTGTCACTGGTAAGCCCGGGTTATAGGAAAGCCGGAATCCACTGGCACGCGGCAGTCGCGGCACTGAGTCCGCCTGACCACAACACGTATTCCGTCCCAAATCATTCTAGTGTCTACCGTGACCGTACTTCCATGATTCCGACTCCAATCAGACAAGGCGGTAGTTCACCTCGTAAAAGAACCCTGGAAGATGTGGCAAGGTGAGCAAGCACCTTCCTTCCCCCGAGGAGTAAATCCCAAATGTTGGAACAGGCATTTCACACCAGCTTGGTTTGCAGTTACGATGGGTGAGTGCACCCCTAGAAATAGTGGTTGCGAGAGGTATGACAAAGCGTCCCGCCAAACCGCACCTCGAACCCAAGATTGACCACAGATTCAACCTGATCCAGTGTACGGATTTACTGAATTCTTTGTTTTTCAATGTTGCAGGTACTGGATCGATATCCATTCTCTTTCATACCTTTCCGTATGGAACCAACTCCCCTGTCATGAGAGCGCTCTCTCTTGTGTTATTCTTTCTCAACCTTGCGTTGTTCGTGCTGTTCACTGCGCTAAGCGCGGCCAGGTACACGTTGTTCCCTGGTATCTGGGATCGCATGTTACGACACCCAGTTCAGAGTTTGTACCTTGGGACTTTCCCAATGGGTGCTACCACACTGCTGACCGTCTCGATCACTGTGATCCATGCTACTTATAACTTCGGTGGTCAGTCCTTTATCTATGTGATATGGGCGCTTTGGTGGCTGGACGTCGCGATTTCAATACTGTGCTGCTGGGGTACCATACATATCATGTTGGTCGTTTCATGTCGACTATGTTCTTGGGCTCACAGGCATCAACACCAAGGATCACCCGACATGAGCACTCTTTAGAGTCCATGACGCTCGCCTGGCTGCTTCCTGTGGTGACGCTTGTGGTTGGAGCCTCTACGGGGGGAGTCATTGCACAAGCACTCATCCCATACTCCCTGCATGGTGCACTCCTCACGCTCGTCTTCTCGACGTTTATGGTCGTTATCGGATTGGCACTCACCATGATGAATCTCACCGTGTATCTCCTTCGCACCATCACGTTTGGCTATGCGAAGGGACCCTTCATTCTGTCCATATTCTTCCCATTAGGACCGTGCGGGCAGGGTGCTTATGCTTTGCTTCTGATCGGCTCAGGGTTTAAAGCAATCCTGCCCCTGACATATGGAGAAACAGACGGATTGCTGAGGCAATCAAGTACCGGAGAAATCATCGACGTGATATGCTTTGTCATCGCCTTTGCCTTGTGGACCTTTGGAAGTATGTGGTTGATGGCAGCCCTGCTGGGATTATGGTACTCGCTGCGGCGAGCTCGAGTTCCGTTCCGGTTGACATTTTGGTCCATGATTTTCCCAAATGTACGTCAGGTCTTTCCTCTCACATTGCTGTCGGGCCGATTGTCTTTATTATTAGGGCGTGTACGCGAATTGCACGCTGGCGCTCGCGACCACGCTATCGTCGACATTCTTCCGTGTATGGGGGGCGATTTACGCTCTTGCGACATTATCGTTGTGGGTCTGTGTTGCAGTGCAGACACTACGCATGTGTCCAAGTGGCCGAATCTTCGATGCCCTTCCGACGGAAGAGAAGATAGGGCAGAATGATAGGGCAGCTCCGGACGAAGAGAAGACTCTGCCGAATTCGTCCTCTGGGAATTATCAGACTGGCGCAGATTGGGCGCAGATTGATTGATCCCATCTTCACCGAGGTATTTACCTTTTCGAAGTGGGATGTGTTGTACGATCATACAAGTCTCGCAGCCCGAGGTTTCTTTTTAGAAAGCGGCGGGTTGACGCCTAAAACGAACGCTTCCTGTAATCAGTAGATGTAGCGAGGGTTATGTACCAAAACGGATGGTGTCGAGACTACATCTCTGGAAATTTTCAGGGAACTGAGATGCGATATCTTGCTACATTGCATAAGTCAATTTGGCTGCCTTCGGAACCTTGTCAGTAGACTCAGTACCCCTAACTTAAGTAAGTATGACATCTACGCTCATGTTTCTTCATCTCTCAGAGTTTCCCAGCGATGCTATAGTATACTGCTGGCGCAACCGTACAATTAATAATGAAACACCATGCAAGTGTCTCAGTGAATCACACGCCGCTTTCAGTACATTCAAGTCAACCTCTGCTCTGGTGGCACACATGTATTTCGCGGATGGGCCAAATAATCTGTTTCGACACTTCCACGGTTTGTATATCCCGTGTACCGTGTCATCCAAGTGACATAGAGAGAAGCCTCGGCGCGCCCTCAGTGTCTCGGGCCGCAATTACCATTATGTAATATTCTAATATATCAAGGAAAAAGTCGGAGCACTCTTCGGCAGAACGCGGGTGAAATTTTGGGGCCGCAATTCGGGAGAAAAGGTATGTATGCCGAAACTTTTCGGTGGTATCACGAGATCCGAGCTCAGCTATGACATCAACGTGTTTCTCCTTGCTCCGATTTTATACAGATCGTAGCGGCGCTATACGCGCCAGTCCCCGACTCCTACTGAGGTTGCAGTTTCCCTCGTTACTACGACAATCTTCTATTTAGAAATGGAGCAAGAAAAAAAACACAATTTATTTGACGGCTGAAGATAAACAGCAAAAAAGGGCCGAACGTCATTCATCAATTTCCATGCTTCCTTCGCCTGCCATCGTACCTTTACCTACAGTCTTCTTGGAGGGTGATTGGCTTACAAGATTGTCTGATGTGGCCTTCTTTTACCTTTGGGATCAACAGAAAGCACGTTACAGGGTGACAAATAACAGTGTTCTTGATGTATTCGTCATAAGGCATGACCTTCATGCATTGGAGCATAAGCTGGTAGACACACAAGCCATTCAGATCTTTCTGGCTCAGGGCACAATCAGTCAAAAAAAATGTCCCACATCCTCGGGCTCTTGGGTCTGCAGTTTTGTCGCAGTAAACATGAATGCAACCATTTGCTGCTCTACACATGCTGCAATGGTTGACTGAGAATTTCGAAGTACCTTCAAGTCATGCAAAAGTGAGCAATCCATGTAATGCACAGAAGCAAAGTACTCAGGGCTTTTTGTCAAACACACATGAGATGGCCCATGCACAATTTTCAAAGCAGAATCAATGAATATTACACAACCAACAAATTTGATATTACCATAGTTGATGCATTGAAGGTGATGAGATTTCAAAGATGTTGCCAACCAATTAACAAAGTTTTCGGGGGTTTCAAAGATGGATAGATGAACGCCAGGGTCATATAGAGGGTCAGAATATACAGGAGGGTTGTGTGGGCCCTCCAGGGGGCAGGATGCCTCATCGAGTGAATGAGACACAGTGCGCAGTTCTTTGTTGATGAACCTGGTAGAGACATTGCTAAGAAAGCGGATTTTAAGAATAAAAATCACTACTCATATTCTGTGTGGTCGATAGCAACCATTGTTTGGTAGCAGCTTGAAGGCAGCGCTAAGAGCAGTCCTTTCATCAAGAGAAACAACACGTACAAACAAGCAAGTCCTGATTTGGTAAAATGTTCCTGCAGTCCCGTTTGCTTGGTGCCTGTACATTTCTCGCCGAGAAAACCCTCCCCCACTACCGTGGGAGTCGGGGATCAAAGACTAGCCGCACCGACTGTTTCCATAAGGTGCAAACTTGTCCTCTTCGTTATGAGCTCTCGACGTATGCCGCTGGTAAGTATATTTTGCGGTTGGATCCAACAATTAATAGTATCAATCTGTTTCGGCACTTGGCTTGCCTACTCCAGCCCGGGTGTACCAGGCCGCCCATGCCATCAAGACGGCACGGAGAGAATAAATTGGCTGAGTCCTGTTTCGATTCAATTCGCCGTCCCGCTGGTGAGTTCGACATCCATTCATAGACACTCCCGCATGGCATAGTACAGTGATCGTGCAGGTGCAACTTCCGTCCTGATACACGACTTCCTCCATGGCTATGAGAGCCCTCTCATCCGAATTTTACGCTTCTCATCCCAGCAACCATGCTGGACAGTGGGGTTTTTTGAATCGCCATGGTCATGAATGTCCCTCTAGGTGTATTTCACTAAGTGCACGATTCCCAGGTGTCGTCTTCTTGCTATAGACCACGATGACAATCCGAACTTTTACTGCGCTTATGGAATCTGGATCGGTCCAGCTTCAATGCACCTTGCCTAACCGGTGGTTCCGCCTCCTTTCCTAGGCATGATCCAGGGGAGGCCCTGAATTATTGCACGTTGAGGCAACACCCAATACCATCTTTGACAAGCAAAGCAAAGTAGAAGATGCTTTGAGGGACGACCGATACCACGGTGGTATAGTATGACTTGGAAACGTGGAATCAAGGAGCCGGAATGACCTAGCTCGGTGCTATTATATTCTCATGATGCCGCCGATATGAAGACGTTCCTTTTATTAGCTAGCTTTAAACATTCAAAACCTAGGCAAGGCACCTATATTTTCCAGAACGCCTACGAACGGAGGGCCGCAATTCAATGAGTTCATTTTCCCAATGCTGCAAAGGATATATCGATATCCACGTTTATATATATATATATATTAGTATATCATATCGGCGAGGTACAATTAATCAAGATAGTCGCCTGATTTGAGCTGTGAGCGTGTGGGCCCATCACCAGTAGTAACGCATCAGGGACAACTCCCACTGGGCCAGAGCTTCTGTCCCATCATGCTGTATTTCTCATGTTCAGCTTCTTGGCATGGACAGTCAGTATCGATTAACGCATGATGCAACTGTCAGACACCGTCTACCTCCGTGTTGTAGTTCGATCGACGTATGGTCATTCAACAGGACTCGTCGCCCATCCTCAGGCTCCTACTAGATCTTGGGCACAATCGATATTAATCATCAAGTACCGGCCCGAGAAGCCGCACCATTGTTTGACGCTTAGACTCGGACTAGCCTATAGCTAGCTTGGGACCTGTGTGGATATGATTAGTGCGTCATGATAGGTAGTCTTTGTTTAGGTCGAAATCATGCTTGACCTGCCTATAATACTTTTCCAAACATAACAGTTGACTAAAATTGCGGCGACGCTGTAATCGCCGTTTTCTTCCGTTTGGTAGCTCACTACGCCGTTGCAGCGGTACGCCGCATGCTGGCATGATGTTGCCGGTGGGTAAATTGTTCGCTGGCATGATATTCTCATTGAGGCGTGTGTATCGGGAAGTGTGTCCGAGAAAATGCGAGGCAGTGATTGGGCAGTGAAGCGAATTCCGAATTTTAAGTACAATGTGACTCAGATTGTCAAACATTCAAGGCCGATTGTCATGGGACTGGGCCGCTCGAAACCGCGGAACTCGATCGGGACTGTTGATATGTCCGCACATATAATCCTCAGACTGCTTGGTTCAAGTTCCAGTTCTCTACTTCATTTGTTTGTATCATGTCTTCCAAGAAACCTCTGGAGGAATGTATTAGGTATGACATACTAGTCCCTCACCCACGTAGTCGCTGACTCTTAGGGGCTCACAGACACTTCACGCCCGCATGGCATACAGTCATTATGGGTACAGGTGCAACCTCTGCACTGATACACAACTTTCCTTATGGCGACGGGAGCCCTCTCATCCGAATATTCACTCTCATAATCTTCTTCCTGAATCTCGCTCTCTTCATTTCAATCACTGCTGCCACTGCCGCCAGATATGCTTTATATCCGCAAGTTTGGTCTAGAATGCTGCGTCATCCCGCCCAAAGTTTGTTCTTAGGAGCTATTCCGATGGGTTTTGCTACCCTGATTAACGTTGCACTCGTAAGTACCACTAAGTTATCATGATATCTTTGTCAGAGATTCAATTGGCACAGGCTATGAACCAACAAACCGGCATCGGTGGGCTTGGCCTCCTCTATTTCTTGTGGGGGTGCTGGTGGTTCGACTCGATCGTTTCCTTCTTGTGTGCTTTTGGCATGGTATATACAATGTGCGTCGACGACGTTACACTGTTGTTGCCAGTGGTGATTACTAACAGTGCAACAGGTCGAGCCTTCAAACCCACAGCTTTTCAAAGATGGCAGCGGTATGGCTCTTGCCAGTTGTCACTCTTGTTGTCGCGTCGTCTACCGGCGGCTTATTAGCCACAGCACTTCACCCGCAGTCAACCAGCCTCGCCTTCATCACGACGGGTGTCTCACTTACCATGGTCGTCATCGGGCTTAGTCTCGCAATAATGATGATCACTGTATATCTTGCTCGTCTAATCGTTTATGGACCACCAGATGCAAACTTAATTCTATCTGCCTTCGTCGTCCTCGGGCCGTTGGGTCAGGGTGGCTACTCATTGTTGGTCAATGGCTCCAACCTTGCTATGTTATTCCCCACCCACCCTGGGAGTATGTTCCCAATGTCTTCCATCACAGGACAGCTTTTATTTTCCTTCTGCTTTTGCGGGTCCTTCATACTGTGGTCGATGGGGATATGCTGGATCATCATTGCTGTTTTCTCCATATTCAGCGTTCTAAAGGAATCGGGTATTCCAGATTTCTCCCTGGCGTATTGGGGTCTTATTTTCCCGAACGGTGTATTTGCCTTGTTGTCCGTCCAGTTAGCGACTGTGCTGGACAGTGGGTTCTTCCGGGTTTTCGGATCCCTCTGGTCATGTAGGTTCTTTGTGGCCATCTGAGGTGGTGTTCACTCATTAAATACTGCATTTTTAGGTGTTGTCTTCCTGTTGTGGTCCACGATAACCATCCGAACCATCCCTGCACTCATTGATCGGTCCATCTTCAATGCACCTTGCCTAGCAGGTGCCCCCGCAGCTCCTGCCAAGTCGGACCTGGAGGGAAACCCAAGTAGCTGTGGCACGTCCTCTCAAGGGTCCATGCCATGCGCATTGACGGGATCCCCAGCCACCACTAGCAAGATCGAGTAGAATGTTCAAATACTGAAGTATCAGACCGATTGTTCCATATATTTCGGATATACACCTTGTACATATCACATATGCTAGATGATATATATGTGTTCCTTTTCTACACCAGCCATATTGACATGAGATAAAAATTACGTTCTTCAAGTTGTGGCAGTACACGTGGTGTTCCAACTAGTCTCCTGTGCGTTTCGAGAAGGCACCGCGTACGCATGCTGGTACTCGACCAACATTGCCCTATTCCACATTCGACAACCTCGGTGTAATCCGTGACCATCTTACATTTTACCTTCTCAAGATGCCAAGTTCCGCAGGCTACGAGCCACTGCCTCAGCATCTGGAAGAAGACGAAGAAACCGTCAACGAAAACGATGATCGCCCAACCAAACCCGCACACGGGAAGGAAATTAAACGTCCGTACAAACCAGGTCACATAGACTTGAGCAAGCTGGACAATGCGTTCAAAAGGTACGGCAGCTGCCCAGCGCTTTTTGCAAAATTCGAGCTGACCGCGGCTAGGTGGACGGAATCCATTGCGCAAAAGATGAAGCGGAAGAAGAAGGTAGAGGATCATTCACGCAAGGAAATCTGGCAGAGTGTGTTTGATCCCTATGTTCCACCCTCCGGAACGAGTGAAGCGACCGTGTCCATGGTAAGCCGCATTATGGCCAGTACTCGCGACGCCTGAGCCGCATACATGTTCAGCAGGTTAAAACATTGGACCACAGCCCTCCGGTGACACAAGCATCCTTTGATAGGTAGGTTCTCGTGCAGCATCGCTCGTCTGACTATCACTTACACTTTGCCAGTATCACACAGTCGGTTCGGAATGCGATTACTGCGGGGATTCACCCGAAGATAATTACTAAAGGCTCTTCGGGTTCTTACTTTGCTCGTGAAAAAGTGGATGGCAGGGTTCAAACCGTCGCGTCAGTGTTTAACTATCCACCGTGTTCCGAATGTTTCGGGCTGAGCCCTATGCAGGGTATTAAACCCAAAGACGAAGAGCCCTATGGCCGTCTTAACCCCAAGGCAAGGATTGTGCGATCTATGTGTCAATTAAACTCATGCAACAGTGTAGACCACGAAATGGCTCCATCGTCAATTCCGCTGGATTATTCCGTTTGGTCGATCTTGTCTCATACCAAACCTAAGGTGACCCACCGTGTTCGTGACGACTTGTGCACAATTTAATGCAACGACATGCAGCTATATATCAGAAGCCGCCGCTTCCTTTCTCGACGAACGTCTTTCGCTGAACATCGTTCCACGCACCCAACTCGTTTCACTGTCAAGTCAGGTTAGCATAAATTACTTTCGACATGCTCCTCCTGGGATTCACATCCACGTCAGGCGTTTTTCTATGATTGGTTGGATAGAAACGCAGCAAAGAAGGGGAAACCATTACCAGAGAAAATAGGCAGCATGCAGCTCTTCATGCACGGATACTCTGGTAATGTGTCTCTTATCGTGAACACTCTTTTCTGGCCTAATTGACTTATCCAGATGCTTCGGACTTCCTTCGCAGACACCCGTGGCCTGGCCGTTCGTTGGCTGATACTTTTGATGATTCGCCTCACAGGAAAGGGCTGCCGACGAAGAAGTTTTTCTCTACATTGAAGATCATTTGCGGAAAGACCGGCGCAGAGGACTTGGATGAGGAAGACCCAGAGGAAGAACGTGCTTTATTCGATGTCACGGAGGAAGGCGAGTCCGGCCGCCCGTTCTATTGGTCGAGAACTCTTCAACAGAGTTTCAGGGAAGAGCTTGAAAAGTAAGTTCTCGCTTGGAGATGAGTAAGATTCCATGTATTCACCGCCTCATCCCCAAAAGACTTGTGATATTAGGTATCTATTCTTGGTTCTCCTGCATGCGGCTTTTGACTGCTATCTAGATTATCTTATGCTCAATACCGACCGAGGAGCCGACAATTACATGATCAAATATTGCGAAGGTGACCACGAGAAGTCACTGATAGATGTGGCTCCTCAGCCGTCTAAACGGCCCCAGATGTCGCTAATGAATGAACGTCGACACACTGACGTCTCAGCAGCCTCGCCATCCACGGTGACTTTTGCGCCGGCTATTCCCCCCTCTCAGGCTTCATCGTCAACCCTTATAAATTCCTATACTCGTCGCCCCCACATCCACATCGCTGCTATTGATAATTCACTTTCCTTCCCGCACGAACATCCCCGCGGATGGCGTTCGTATACTTACGGATGGCTTTACCTTCCCGTCAGCGTGATTGGCCCACCATTCAGCGAAAAGACACGGCAACACTTCCTGCCACTTCTGACGAGCAAAACGTGGTGGGAAGAAACGACATTCCAGCTGCGGAAACTATTCGCTGTAGATCCAGATTTCCATCCAAAGATGTTCAAGGCAAGTATATGCTCAACGACATAGGTTGTTCCTTGCAGACCTGAGAATTATATTACCAGAGACAACTGGCCGTCATCAAAGGACAAGCTTACAACATCATCGAATCATTGAAGCACGCAGTGAGTTTCCCATTTCGTACTACCAAGAAATTTGTTGACTGAAAGCCCTAGGATGAAGGTTGGTGATGTTCAAGCACAGTTACTCAACTAACCTTGCTTCAGGCCCTCTTGAGTTAACTCGGCGGACAAAAGCACTTGTCTGGGATGACGAGATTGAGATTATGGAAGAAATCCCGCGCCCTGCAGATGTAGAACCTCTTGCCTCTCCTCGACCCTCGATCAGTTCTGTGCCTCTCCCGCCTCGCACCCGCAATCGTAGCCATTCAAGCGAATTTCCTCCTCCCTTGCGCCGGCGGTCGTCGGAGGCGAACAGACCGGTCCCATTTTCCGCTAAATTCCAGAAAGTACATCCTGGCACTACCGGGGTTACCGTACTTGAGCACCTCGAGAGACTGGATGCAGTCGAAGCCAGTTTACAAAGGCTTGGCGTGGACGAACCCCTTATCGAGGAGGAAGATGAGGAAGTAGATGTGGGCGAGTGCTCCACGTCGCGCGACGCGTCGTTGCTTATACACACGGAAGACGATGGCGCTGCCATTCGGGACTTGTCTGCATCAGTACCACAGCTTCCAAGTCCTGCCAGTAATGGGTTGACTGGCGACGAATCGCTTGCAAGCTCTGTGACAGAGGAAGACTTGACGGCCATGTCTAAATCGATGTCGCACGTCGAACCTCCGATACCACGACACACTAGATGGAACAGTCACGCCACGCATTCCAGACAATCACTTGAAAACACACTTGAATGGATGACCGCAGACGAGGCCGAGCAGCGAAAGCGCACAGTTATTGTAGAGGTGAGCCCATTCATGCTACGTATATCTACAGATGATGAAATACCGTTCCGCAGAGACTCGAAATGGTTCATGCAAAGCCGTTGTTGAGCTGCTGGTAGCATTTCGTGACATCTTTAACTAGCTAGATTGACTTGAGGGATACATAGAGTACATGACAGTTTTAGCGAGTAATATTAATCTTATTCACGAACTTGTTTCTTGGTCGCCAGAAACGTTGGTCCAGGCCTGCAGGGCCGTGGGACAATGATTGCGCTCGGACACAGCACAGTGACATAGGCTATGATGTCCTCCTTATTCATCGACGTCGACGTTGCAACGGCTCGCCTTAGTATTCGTCATTATGCATCCCACTGTTGTCAGTGTACATACCCCAACTTCATCCTTCGCCATCGTGCATTCTTGTCAGTAGGTGGCTCATTCGAAGCAATGTCAACCTCTCAGTTCTTAGCGTCTAGTAAAGGACGAGTCGATGCAGCAGCTCTGCGACAAGTTGACTCGAAAATGCCGTACAGAGTTTAACGGCCAACGGATCCAATCAGGATGGATCAAATACGTTTGGAATGATTCAGTGTGGAATCTCGACGATGGTAACTTCTCCCGGTCTCTTTTCGGGGTTTATCTTACTCGTCCCGATCCTGTTTTGGACTGCTCTAGACAGCGACTACACGATTTTTGTTTGGCGTCAAGGTCAAGATTCGCCTTCGAGTTCGACCCAGACAACGTCAGCCGTGTCGGCGACATTGCACGTGCACGATCCTGCAGGTCGGCTGTCCTGAGCCACCCGCCTACCAAAATCCGTCGTTTTATCTGTACCAACAACGTCGTGTGGCGTCGCCCCGATCCCCCACACGAAGGAGTGGGAGTGTAAGAAGAAAGAGCTTGACGCACAGCGTGGCCATAGGAGAGTCTAACGCGGCAAAGCACAGAAAGGAGTTTGAAAAGTTTCATAGCGAAAATGGTGTGAGGACCGTCCTGGGTACCATTGGTCCTGTCGAGAATGGTCAGTCTGAGTTATTCGGCACTGGCCAATTCCCTGGCGAGACTGACTCCCGCGCAGTACGAATGCTCCTCAAAAGTGGATATCGCCATGTGTACATGTCACGCAAGTTTGCTTTGAGACACGGATTCATACCCGCCGACGCTGTGCCCGGGCTGTATGGCTACGGCGGGCTGGTCAATCTCGGGAAGTGGCCCGTCACACTGGTGCCAACCGCTTCGTCCGCCTCGCACGGATTACATGCCAGCATGTCTACCAATGGCAAATCACAGCCCCCACCGAAACCGAAGAGCGTTTCTATCGCCGTCTATCTTTCCGAGGAACCTCACTTTGATGTTGTCCTTGGACGGTCCTTTTTTGAGCGCCGACAGATACGGATGTCGTCTATTGATCCAACTGAGGTTGTCTGCATGGATACGGGAGAGAAGATCGAGTGTGAGCTGGTGGTACTCAAGGACGGTAGGGGAGACATTGTTACGGTAACATGATCACTCGGATTTTTGTTGCTTCACCTTGGTCTTGTTCAAGTTGTTTCCTTGTCTTTCAGTTCAGTTGGCACTCTTATCTGTACTAGTTCACTGTTACGCGATATAAATTGCGTTGTATAACGGGTATTCGCGCTGTCGAACGTTGACGGAACATGAAATCTACCGTGAGCTTATGCTTGACAGAAAGCTGTCAATGCGCAGCTTCGGTGATTGCTCCTTGCAAATCACATGCGGCCCCGGTAGGCGAGTAATCTCACTTATCCTTTCGGTATGATAATACCAGCTCACTTTGGTTCAAGTTCAATATGATGTACAACGATCGCGTAACGAAGCATTCTATTACTGCTGCTGGATTCTGACCGTACTGTCGGGCTCTGGGCAAGGTAATGTTAGCACAATTCGACCAAGTATAGAAGGTGCTCGCACCCAAGATAACGATACCGCTGTCTTTCAAATTTCCGGTCTTCATCGTTTGAAGAAGGGTGGGGGGGATGACGGCGGTGAAGCCCTAGTAAACCTTGGGTGAGGATGGAGAGAAGAAAGGAGGACTGGGCAATATACCAGAAGGACAGCTCCAAGATCGTGGACGATGGTGCCTCCTGTCGCGATGACTTCCTTCTTGTGCTTCTCGTAAGACGCCTGATCGTTAAACATGACTGTGAACCCTATCCCAGACCCATCAGTCAACAACCTATCGAAACTATGACACTCTGATATGACAATGTGGACGTACTCTCGGACATGGCTGCTAAGCGATCGATGCTACAGAGGTAGATGGAAAGAGAGGGTATCAGAGAGGGTACAGGATATTTAAAGGATGATCGATGGCTAGTAATGGAGAGCTGCGCCTTTGACAAGCTGGACCGAGTCCGAATGGAGCTGACTCGGTCGGAGTGACCGCAGCAGTTCCGGCCCTCACTGAGTCACTCTACTTGACCGGTAGATCTAATTGGAACTCAGTCAACCGGACCATACATCACATCATCGTCAGCTCGACCGCAATCATCGCTATCTGGCTGCAAAGTTGTTATCATGAAGTATGACACGTTTCCAGTTTCCAAACAGACTGCAGGAGGATCATTTAACAACACTGCGCATTGTTTGGGCACGAGGTTTAAACGTTTGAATATCACAGTACATCGAGCTGCCAGTGTAAACACGATGAGGCTAATCTATGAATGTTTGGACGAGGTATATACATACGTATACGCAATCATGCACGATTGCGCCGTCGTAGCCAGGTGGGTTGGAGGTGTTTTGGATTCCGCGGGAGTCCTATTCCACAGGGAGTGACTCCGAGTGAGGGTCCATTGATACCTGGACGAGAAACAGTTTGTCCGATCTCCGAAGGAACGATTGGCGTGAAGCAAAAAGGCGGCGCGCAGCTCGCTCTCGTGCCCAACCTTGCACCTCTCGGCGTAGCACCCTTTCTTTTGTCCCGGATTCTGTCGTCGCGGCAACCGGGGCAGACGGCGGCGTTGGTGGCCTTGGAACTAGAGATACCATCGACTTTGGTCATCAGTTATCTGGCTTACAAATCAATACATGGCTGAAGAAGACGGTGCTGTGGTGCCGGAGTCCGTGTCGATAGTGTCTATGGCAGCTTCCACAACAGAGACCACCGACGAAACCGAAGATCAGAGGGCGCTCCGTGCAATTCTCGCCGGCGAAGACGTATCTGCGCCTGCCGTCGACGCACTTCCGGTCTCTGAATCAGATGCTCTCAAGCGAGACGTCCAGGAGCTTTCACGTTGCTGCGGCGGACGACTATGAACGTATCCCATTTCGGCCTTTGGGGCTGCATGCTACGCGGCATGGGCTGGACCGACGGGCTGTCGCCTCAAAGACGAACGACAAGAGAAAGAATGGCTTGACGGAACTACACCTGTCACGGGTAGGTATCCGTGCACAAGAGCGAGAACCTGAGGAGGATGAAAGCGCGTTACGTCTGTCACCAGAAAGGAAGGTGGGTCAAGCAGATCAGACATGACGTCGAGAAGAAGCTCGTATTCTTTGTCACGAATAAATTGTAATGCACAGCGAGAAAGAAGCGGGCATGATGACCGCGAGAGGAAGAGTCATAGGGATAAAGAGCGGGATTGGGAGGAAAAAGATTGCTCTCGAAATGACAGGGATTCCCAGCGGGACAGAGAAAGGGATGGACGGGGAAGGTACCTTCGAGACACAGGATGACGATCACAGTTTGCATAAGTTCTCTACATGTCGTGATGATGAAGTATAGACACCCAATAATCATGTTTCACACACATGAGCCACTGACGAGGACGAGGACGATATATGTAAGTAGTACCGAGGGCCGAACACCCCCCCCCAAATGAAGCGAGGACATCCCTAGGTATCAGCTACTCCAATCAGGGGAACATCCTTCTTAGCTGTGAAGGCTATCAACGCTTAATTTGATCAGGAGATGAACATACCCACTGCCTCCCGCCTCCTGACCATCAACGGCAAAGCTTGCTCTAAGAACGATGCCGATAAGTTCTCAAACACCGAATCACCCACCTATATCCGTCTTGCTATTCATACCCACGCCCTCATGCGCCCTCATCGCAGGTGGCAAAGTCGGTGTCAGTCCACTCATGCACATAAACGCAAATGCGCGCGACTGAATTGACAGTCACCGCCCGCACAGATCACCATCGACGTGCGACTGATAAAGGCCACGATGTGGGCAAATTCTGCGAGTGTGAGCCTGGTCGCAGAAGGATCGTCACTGATGACGAGCGTCCGCTCGACCTCGAGGTGATGCGCGAGCAGCAGTCGACTGATCCTCGGGGACGACACAAATGCGATCGTGGACGTCAGGATGGAACAGCGATCCGCCCTTCGACAATCCCTCTTCGATAGGGGTCACAGAGTGATATGCGCCGCCGGTCGAAAGAACGCGTTCGACGAGGTAAACGTCATCCGAAAGACCAGGAGTAGACACCAACGTCACCATCAGAAATGTATGAAGGTGGTCTTGATCGACGGGGTCGTCCCAAGCGTCTCGGCCTGTAGCGAGCGCGGTGCACAAGTCGACTTTTCGGACGAGTCGCGTGGGATCGGCGGCTGCCAGATAATGCCATGTTTCAGCGGCATAACTGTCTACGATGACAGACATCGGCTCGGATTTGTGATGGGAGAAGCGAGAGGAGATAGATTTGAGGGTGGGCCAGGGCGAGGATGAGGGCGGCGGGTGATGGGGCAGCTGGGAGGGTGAAGGAAAGGATCAGCCTTAGAGGAGGGCTAGCCTTTTATAAAATTTCGAGGAAGCTCCTCTGGAAAGCGCTCCTTCGTGCTGCAATTCATCCCGACTCGGTGATCAGTGAATGAATTGCGGGAAAAGCCCCTCCAGCAAGGGATGACGTCAGACGTCAGTAATACAAAACCTCGTCACATCGCCGACGTCCGACTCCGAAACGCCGCCGTTCGACGTTGAACGTTGAGTACTGGATTGTGGGTATTGAAAGCGACGATCTCAGTCTGGAATGATTCCGGCGCCGGTCTGATAATCGTTGTTAGGAATTGCCGATGCTCTAGGTATTGGCCAGCCAGTCGTTCCTGTTGATCATGTTCACGCTGTGCATTCGCTGGTTGACACTGACACAAGAATATTTGCTAGAACAGATGAATCGCATTACCAAGTTCGGGTAACAAGAGTGGAAGATGAATGCTTCACACCCTGGGACTGAAGGAAATGGATTGAATAGAACTGGTATGACCAGAAGTAACAAGTCACCGGATTATGTACTTCGGGTCTACGCCCAGCGTTAAAAGTCAAGTCAAAGTCTCATCAAGCACGAATCGAACAGTTGCACAACGTCAGACCTCCTTCCCCACCCGACAACCTCGCCTTGTTGCGTACGAACCTCGCCTATGCAGGAGGAGCTCCTCCACGAGATTCTTGCTGACCTGAGCCTGCGTCATTTATTTCAGTCATGCCCTTGACCTTCGTGATCATGAGTGAGACATACCTCCCCGGTCCCCGCCACCACTTCCTCGTCCTCGGCCGCGACCACGACCCCTACCACGATTTTCACCGTCTCCGTTATTACGCCAATCACCATCCATGCGATTGCTGCGATGACCTAGGATAGAGTTACTTAACGGAAGATAAAGAGGATTATTGGAAATATTCACCACGATCACCACCACGATCACCATAACGGTCACCACCACGCTCGCCACCACGATCACCACCACGCTCGCCACCACGGTCACCGCCACGATCACCACCACGGTCACCATAACGGTCACCACCACGCTCGCCACCACGGTCACCGCCACGATCACCACCACGATCACCATAACGGTCACCACCACGCTCGCCACCACGGTCACCGCCACGATCGCCGCCACGATCACCATAACGGTCACCACCACGATCACCACCACGGTCACCATAACGGTCACCACCACGATCACCACGGTCACCACCACGGTCACCATTACGATCACCATTACGATCACCACCCCGATTGCCACCCCTGTAGCCGCCCCGCTCTCCTCCGCGATGCAAGCCTGATCTGTCACCGCGGAATCCTCCACGCATATGACCGCGTTCACCGCGATAACCTCTACCCCGTCCGCGACCGGATCCACGTGCTGATTGTGTGAAACCGTCTTCCGTCCGGGGTACGGGAGCGGAAGCATCTCCGTTCAGAAGTGGCGCAGGCGCAGGCAAGTTGACTTCGATCGCCTGAACGACTGGTGTCGCGGAACCAGGTGGCGCGAAGCTCGCTTGGAGGTTTGCAATTGAAGGAAGCCCGCCCTCTTCATCTGCCTCTGCCCAATCAATCGGTTGAGTTGAGATTGACTGCGTATAACAAGATTAACAGGATTGTATTCAACAAAAGAATGTAATGCTGACCTCTACTGGTTCGACAGATGCATTTTCAGCGACATGGAGTTGTTCTTCGGGAGCGACGCTAGGTTCTGCCTCGGGATTTTCTACCCATTCGGCGTTGTTTTCAAATGTCGGTGCTTCCAACTCACTGGCTTGCATGAAATGGAAGCTACCAGAGACACTCATAGAACCAGGGATGCCTGCTACAGGTTCATCGACATCCACTGGCGCAGCAGGCTCTTCTAATTCTGGTTCAACTGGCAGAGGAGTGGGTTCGCGGGGTGGATTGAGGAAAGACTGCACAATAGTTAACAACCGGGTAACTGAAAGAAAGATTATTAGTCACACGACCCTCGAGTTCAAGTTACTTACATGATACTCCATTGAGGTCACCCTCGCCGGAGAGAAAACTAGAAAGAACTGGTGCTCTTGGTATCACCTTCTTCTCCCAAAAGGGCAGTCATATGCCGCGAAGATAGCTGCGCCTTCATTGTCGTCAAAATCGAGTACAGCAGAGGGGATATCCCGGGAAGCAAGCACAGTACGCAGACGAAGGAGAGTGAGTACTGAAGAGATCCGTGAAACATAAGCTTCCTATCAGGAAATACAAGATTAGAAAACGAGACCTAAAAGTATGATTCATCCTTGCCTGCGCAGAGAAAACGGCGTCTTGGACTTTGAGAAACTCTATGCGTTCTGCTTCTGCGTGTTTAAATGCTTGATCACGCGATACCTCCATCTCATGTGCCTAAAAGTATGACACGTTGAGGGTGATGGCGACCGACCTACAAGATCTCACATACCTCTATCGACTTCTTGACCTCGTCGAGTTCTTTGTAGACAGCCTCGAGAGAGGGGAGGGTTTTGAAGTGTGCGCTTTTGGTCATCATTGAGTTTTTCGTAGTCAGTTGCAGCATAGCTTGCGACCCGAGACTGTTATGAGGTCGATCAATTTAACGATACAATGTTTTTGGGAGGACGAGCATACGATTTTCTTGTTAAGAGCGCGCATACGCTTTTGGACGAGTTCGATGATAGGGCTGGATTTGGGAGCGAGGTCGTCGTGGGTGGCCGCTTCGGAAGCAGGGGGGATCTCGAGAGGGGCATTGTCATCCTTGACATCGGGCTCGACGACAGGACCGTCGACGAGGGGGACGGGGGCAATGTCGGGGATGGTGACGGAGCCATCTGCGGGAGAGCCGGGGGTCTTTCCAGTCTTGCGTTTTTTGCGCTGAGATTTTGAGAGAGGATGCTGGGAGAGGTGCGCCTGGGATGAGACGTGGGTCAGCCATGAAGTGTCGAATCGAAAATGGTGTTTGAACGAGCCAAGCCAATTTGAAGGGGGCGTATTCAATTTCCCACGACTACTCATGACTGACCTTCACAAACACACAGATCTCTCCTTTTCCGATGGCAACGTCGTCCTCCTCGCCGGGAATGACTACTTCATCGTACACCAAGGACTCCTCGTGAGACACTCTCAGGTCATTCACGACCGTATCAAGTCCATGGACACGTCCACAGTCATCGAGGGTCGTCCCGTCCTCACATTACCCGACTCCGCGCGAAGCGTCACATACCTCTTGCAAGCCTTGTATGACGGCATGTCTGTGCTCTCTTACTCGCTTTCCTGCCCCCGCTTTGACGTCTCCTAGTTCCTTTCTTACCTACGACGAAGCGGGCTTTCCCATCGTCGCAAGTCTTCTTCGCGTCCTCACTGCCTACAAGATCCACCGCATCCGCCACGACATCTTACGTGTTCTCTCCAACTCTTGGCCAACCAATCTCTCCCAATGGCAGGCCCGTGAATACACCGTGACCTCTCCCGACGGCGTGTACTCTCCCCGCCCTAGTCTGCCACATCCCGTGTCGGTACTCCCTTGTCGTCGCAACAAATGACTTCACTACTATTGCAGAGACGTCATCAAGCTCGCTAGAGACATCAATGCCCCCTTCCTCTTGCCCTCCGCCATGTACGATCTCTCTCGTTCCGCTCCTAGCGAAGCTGCGACAGGCGTCTTCAATGCCCAACTCGGCGACTACATCCGTCTGGACGAATCCGATCTTCTCTGTGTGCTTCGTGGACGCGAACACGCCGCACGTTACTTTTCCACCTTTATTGTGAACGAACTCGAAGGACGAATCCCCTCTACCTGGTGTCTCCGCCGTAACGACGCCATCCCTCTGGCCCAGCGTGCTTGTCAAATTGCGTTCGAGGCCATCACCTTCGAGCTCCTTCGAGATATCAATGGAATCATCAGCCACCGTACTTCCGATCCCCTCTACGCCATGTCCGAGGCCGAGGCCATGCAGACAAGGGAAAGCACTCCCGAGGACGGCTCTTCTACCATGCGGACATGCGAGGCTTGCCGTGCCGAATTTTCGACCGTGGTCCTTACAGCGAAGGAAGGTTTCTGGCGCAATCTTCCTCTCTGGTTCGCTATAGACGTCCCAAAGTGGGGTTGATCGTTGATCGTTGTTTCCATTGTATTGTATGACCCCATTTGATTAGTCGCTGATGTACTTTGAAGTGGTATTGTATAAAATGACTAGAATTACTTTCCCGCGTCACCTGCTTGTCTCGCTCGCCACTTAGCGTAACGTTTCACCAGTCTCTTCAAGACCATTCCAAGTCTCAACGTCCAACACCATGATAGACTCAGAAGGTGACATTGACAACCAGCAGAGTGCCCTGGAACTGGAAAAATACCAAAGCGATAGGGAATCACATTGCACCGAGAGCGATCAAGAAGAACTCGAAGAACAAGATATAAGGGCGTACGTGTCGTACCACTCCATTCTTTTGAGCGTATAAATACAGGTCGGGGGACCAGCGAAACAGTATCGCGAATTGAAGACCTCGCCCTCGATATCCTTGAGGCAAATTGTGATGTCAGTCAAAAAATCCCGACGAGAGCATCGACGGAACGGGGCCAAGATCGAGATTCAACTCGCAGACAGAAGAAAGGACAAAGCTGGAGGGTAACTAGTAACTGCTCGACCTCGTCTTTTCCTAGCCCTGTGCACTTTCATCGCATAGGTCAACTTCCCGAGTGGTCCGCTACCCAACTCAAAGGAGCCCAAGTTCGATGCCGGTCGGTATGTAAAGGAGAATCGTATCCTGTCAATGCGACTGACATGTTAGATAACCATCAGCCCAGCTTCTGCGGGTGATGAACTTTGCACATGAGGCCCTCACCGAGGATCTCTCGCTAACCAAACGGTAGGAAGCCGTCTTCTTTGTAAAGTTCAGGTCACGCATTTCCGGGGCAGTGATTTGTTTTACAAAGACGTCACCCTATTCAAATCCCAAAAGACAGGTAGACAAGGTGAGCACTAGCGTGGACAGTTCAATCTGATGGCGTCTAACTGGGTCAGCTCGTGGACGACCTTGCAGCCACCTTGAAAGTCGATAGGGCAGATCTAAACATAGTAACTACTCCGCCCAGACCGCGACTCGCAGCTGACAGACGCATATAGCGTGCTACCTTCGAAGGGCCTCGTTTGTGGTAGTGGTCTAACTATACATCTCTTGGATGGCCAAGTTTTGCAAATCAATGACTCCGAGGTATGCATTGCATCTCGATAGCGTAATTCATCACGTTCGATGGTGTAATTAGGGCACCTTGATCCCTCCTGGAGAAGATATCGAACGGTTCGAAGTCAAGCCCGATGTTAGCTGGGTTCTTGTGGCCGAAAAGGAGGTAACGCACTGTTTCCCGACATTGGCCACCGTTGATGCATTTTTTCTTCGTATACAGGCCGTCTTTCACACATTATGCCGATTAGAATTCACCAAGTACCCTGGTTTACCAGGGTGCGGGTTAATCATCACAGTAAAACGCCCCACTTGTCCTTTCAGGACCTTCTCAATGTGTCTTTCAGGGAAAAGGGTACCCAGATATCGCCACTCGACAACTCGTGAAGACATTAGTCTGACAATCTACCGGAAAAGTGAGCGCGATCTGGAATCAACTCGTACTCGCCTAATGGGTTTCTGCAGCATACCGATCATGGGTCTGGTTGACGGAGATGCTTATGGTTTGGACATACTTTCGGTCTACAGATACGGTAGTCAAAGTCTGCGGCACGAGAACGAAAAGCTCGCAGCGAATCGCATTCAATGGCTGGGAGTAAGAGCCGCAGATCTTGCGAGGTAGCACGGGACAAACTGTTCTGCGATATCCTTTCTGAAACATCCTGGCAGCTTAAATATTCACCTGGATACACTGATTCCAATCACGAAACATGATGTCAAGAAAGTAAGTCGTGCGGTGCTCAGTACTGTTGTCCTTGTCGCACTTTTGAATCGTGGGCCTTTTGTAGGCCTTGGCAATGCTACGAAACGGAAGCAATCTACCTGTAGAATGGAGGTATGGTGTCTAATTTGATTTAGGCGGCAGTCTTTAGTTTTGTTTTGTAGAAAAGAGCTCACGCGCATTTTGCACACCAGAAGAAAGGCGGAAATCGAGATTTTGTCTGGGGGTGGGTCGGGAAGTCAAGATGTTGAGGGACGCAGAGGAACGTCTTGCTTCGTGCATTATGTTTGTCACAGAATCCTTCATTTCGTAGAGATGTCCACGTAAGTTGAGATTTCCTAGTCCGGGCCGGTGCGGGACATAGCCTTGTCGTTGGCCACCATGATACAGAACACAATCGGATGGCTTCAGGAACACGAAAAGTTTACTCTTCCCACATTGGAACCCGTCTCGTCGTATTTTTCTATACCCCGCCTGGATGACAGGCCGCAAGACCCAATAGTTCGAACCATACAACCACTCGTTCAATCGTCCCCGGTCTTACCACTACCTCCTGTCACGGTCGATCCAGATGTATCAATTCAGATCAAACCTACACTCAGTACATTGTGGAAAGACGCGTCACTTCCTCGTTCTCAAGACGTCGTGAGCGCGTCTTTTATTGTCATTCGTGACGTGTAATCGACTGTACATGATAGGATCTTTCGATGTGTTGGGATCCAAATCCTCCCATGAACAATCGAAATCCTCCATTTTTAACCGAACAACATCGCAAGCTGTTAGGTTCCCTACGGAACTGGTCAGTCTAGTTATGTATTCCGGTCTGCAGAGTAAGAGTATCCCAGCGTTGATGGTGGTCATCCTAGGACACAGTCTAATACGAACGCAAAGTATGCAAAAGGCAATCGAACTGCGGAGAGTGACCTGTTCGCTTCGCTTCACCTGGTTGTTCTTGGAACCTCGTCGTCAGTTATACGTGTGGGACACACACTCGCAATCAGTTCGTGTGCGCTGCATCGTCCGACGCATCCGAATTGTGTCTCAACGTCGGGATGTCGCCAAGGTCCGTGATCTTCTGGGGTTGCGAACGCTTCCTAACAACCTCCAAAGTATGTTACAACGATTTCTTGACCTGGGTTCGCTCGTACGCCGATTAGAACAGCTGGTTCAGGAGCTTCGCGCGAGGTGAGGATGTCATTCGCGTTTTCACGATCTAGGCTTATTCCAAATTTGCAAACCAAGACAACGGCGTACCTAATACCACCGTGCATGCTTTTGCTCACGGTCTATCATCAGTCCTCACATTCATTCGAAACCGTTTGGCAGTGCGGACCGCTCTCGTGTGACGCCGGGTCATCCGGTCTTCATGGCCTCGCTACAGGTATGGCTTTACTACGCTGAACTAGAACAGATGGTGACCTCGCTTGCTTCGATGTGCTCTAGGGTGAGTAGCAGTTCAGTTTGCTCTCTCTAGTTAGTGGTCATGACAGAGTTAGGGCATGGACACCACTCCTGACAGATTTTCCGAGCTTCCGATCCCTCCGTTCGAACTATTGTCCCTCATCTTTGAAACGTTCGAAACGCATATAGAACGTCACTCTCCGCGAGATATCACAGCCATCATGGCGTACATCCTAACGATATCGTCCAAGCCGTATATTCATGCCCTGTGCCGGTTATTAGCCTACGGTGAAGCCCGCCAGGTGCATACCGTTGCCATCGAGAAAAGCCAACTCATGGATCTTACGTCTCAATTCGAAGGGGACGAAGCAGAAAGCGTCTGGCGCGGTGAGGAGAATACTGTCGACGCTGATGGTCCATTCCCGAAATTTGTTCCAGAGAGCTTGGCAAACATCCTCCCAGCGGCACACAAGTCATTGAAGCTACTCGAGGCCGCTAAACCAGAACACCCAATTTTCTCCACTGTATTGCCTTCGAAAGAAATCTCTTGGACCTGGACTGAAGAGAATATCAAAAGTCAATGGAACGGTGTCGAGGTCGGTGATCGTCCAGTGGCAAGCGAAAACCGGACCGGGTCAAACCTGTCTGGATGATTCACAAAGAGAACAATCATCGGACGATGACGATCCTGTCGCAGCATTCAAAATATTCGACTTGGAACCAGGAATGTTCTCATCATCAGAACACGACTCTGGGGATTTCCTTGATGAATTCATGGTCAACTTTCCGAGTATATTTCCGCATATCACACCGACCCCATCTCTTCTGTGCCAACTTATGTTCACACCTCTCCGAGATCACGCTACTTCCCTCTCCCAAGCACTCCTGGCAGTGTTTCTAGATCGATCTTCTTTCCTCTGCATTGATGCACACCTCGAACTACTCCGCTCCCATATGCTACTCACATCACAATCATTCAAGTCGCGGCTTTGTGCCGCTTTATTTTCGGACGCGGAAGACCGAACATCCCACAGCGTGCAACTGTACAATCTACTGCGATACAAATCAAAAGGCACAACACTACCTGATCAATCTTACACAGGCCGTTGGCCCGTAGGACTGGCACCACTGCTGGTGACCAGGGATTCCTGGCCTCCCGGTGGTTCTGAGCTCAGCTTCCTCCTCCGTACTGTTATAGTTGATTCCCAGCAGAATAACCCCCAGAATGCGGAAATTAACCCTTCTGAACTGGACGGTGCTCACCGTGTAATGGAGGAAGCAGAATTTCGCTTGGGTTTTGCTATACGTGAACTCAGCGGGAGGGGACAGGAACGATGGCTTGATCCTCTTTGTAAGTTGGTGATTTATTTTATATAGAAAGAAGCACCCTCTGATCGAACGTATTTATAGCTATCGAGTACGCTTGATTTTTCTCCAAGACGGCGCCCTATATTCATATCCGACAGAGCGTTAGATTTTTTGTATCTTGATTACAAGGTTCCGCAACCTCTACAAGTGTTGATTCCCACTGCGGTCCTTTCAAAGTATCAAAGGATCTTTGCACTCTTGCTCCGCTTGACGCGAGGTGCGTTAACCCTATTTCCGCATGCCAAATGACTGACATGCATGCATAGTGGAGTGCGCGATTCGTTCCGTTTTTCGCTTGACACGCACCACTGCGCTCCCTCTATTCCCAACGCTGACCTCCTCTCGCGTACTACTGCTCCATTTCCGATTCGCGGCGCACTCATTTCTCAGCGCACTGTCCACGTATATATACAGTGCTGCCATTGGTGGCAACTTCGACGCTTTTCTGTCAGCGCATCACGGCTTGTCGGGACTACGCCCGATATCCCGACTGGCTTCCGGGATGTGTTTGCCCTGGCAGACTGCCACTCCTCGGTTCTGGACGACATTCTCGCCGCTTGTCTCTTGAGGTCGTCGCAAAGGGCTGCTGGTGATCTTTTGAGAGGGACGCTGGAAGTCGTCCTCGAGTTTTGTGTCCTGGTGGGTGACCTGAAGGATGGGCGGATGCAAGAGTACCAAGCATCACCCGCGCTGGAGACGCTTTACATCTCTTTCCGGAAAAAGGTGACCGAATTGGTCAGTCAAATGTGGATACCGTGCGATCGTTGTGTCTGACCTGACGACCAGATGCGGGCCTTGGATGTCATGCTCGAAAAGCATGGAAAAAGTCGGGGTCCGGAACAACTTCAAGCGGCCTATCCGGAATGGGAGTCGGGAGTACCGCCTGGTGGGGTAGATGCCCTTCGGCATCTCTTGACGAGTCTAAACCAGAATGATTGGTGGACAAAACCACACTGAAGGTGTCATTGAAAGCATGATATCCAATTACATATGTATGAGTGATAGCGATGTTGCCGTGCGGTATAAATCTAAAAGCATAACTAAAACACGTCCTACAAAACCCATCGAAAGAGCAAAGATGAATAATAGTTACATGTGGTCATCCGTAAGTCGTGAAAAAAGATCAGCATTCGAAAGCCTCGGGTAGGATGTTTGGGTCGCGTAGGGTGGGAGTCATGTCTTTGGTAGTCCGCCGGCTCTCCCGAATCCATATTGCGCGCACTTCTTCTTCTCGTGGATCGGTGTTCGTTGACGTTGTGCCCGCGCCTAAACCCCGCAACACCTCTTCGACGCGAAGCGAATCCACTAATTGAACCTCTGGAACGGACGCGGCTCCCTTGCTCGGTGATCCAAAGGACGTCGTTCGACCGAGACCACGGCGACCCGACTTGGAAGGCGACAATATCGTCGCAGGAAGCAACAGACGACGAGACAATGCCCGACGTCTCGAGCAACCCAACGAGGTCGTCAAACTCGCTCCTGGACACCGGTGTCAAAACGCCATTCTCGGCGCGTTCGAGGACCGTGGCGTAATATGTGTACAGCTGGGGAAGCTGGAGGAGGCGGCGTTTAGCGGCGGCGCTGCGCTTGGTAGGTGTTTTGGGAGGGGCGTTGGAGATGGCGGCGAGGGGGAGCGCGGCGTCTTTGCGCTGGGCGGCGAGGACGATGGCGAGGAGGACGAGTCGGGATTGGAGGCCGAGGTTGCGGACTTTGACGGCTGTCTCGCTATTGTTGGACGGGCCGGTGGGATTGGAGGTTGAGGAGTGAGAATGGGAGGACGTGGAAGGGAGGTAGGCTTTGAGTGCGGCCAGGATGTGGTTGGGTGTGACGGGGGGAATGGGTTGCGCCAAGGGGTTTTCGGAGGTGGGAGAGGATGAGACGGCAAGGTCGATGGCACCGCGAAGGACCTCAAAGAGCGTTCGGACGTCACCGGTCTGTGAGGCAACTTTTTTGGAGAGCAAGGTCAAGGGACCGGTGGGCAGGAATGCCTTAACTTGTGCCGAAGCACCGTCGGCGTCGAATAAGGGTGATAACCGGGTTTGCAGTACTTCGAGTAGCTGGGAGGCCGTGTAGGCACCGAAATGGAGCGTGAGGACACTAGGCTGCTTCGTCGTTGGATAGACTTGCGGAGGTAGGGAGGGTATGAGTGTTTGCTATGCCGATGATGCGAACGGAGGATGCGTGTTTACGCGCGAACGAAAAGATGGCGGAGAGAGCATGGGGTGATCTTGCAATATGATCGAGTTCGTCGAGGACGATGAGACTGGCAGGCGCGTCAGCAGACAGACGCGGAGGGAATGACAGGCAAGACGCACCATCTTCGCTGTTGTGAGACAATCATCTTTTCCAATAGTCGCCTTCCCTTTGCCTTGGGGCCCTTGGTCCTCTTCACCAACGTGGCATTGTCCATGTGCTCGTGGAGACAATCCCAGAGATCATCCACGTTGTGCAAGGCCATACAATTGATGGTGATGACCCGGAGGTCATCGCAAAACGTGAGTCCGGCCAAGACAGCATTGGCGAGCGCTGTCTTTCCGGTGCCAGGTGTCCCGGAGATGAAGAGGGAGGATTTGAGTGGTTCATCGGCGCAGGGCTCGCGCGCCGAGGCGACGAATGTGGTGATCACGTCGCGCTCGGTAGACCTGCCAGCAATAGCAAATGTGCCGTTGCATGTTGCTCTGAGCAGCGCGCGAACGCGGGCGTGAATAGGGATAAGGGCGACGGGGGGCATTGGAGGAGTTGACGTTGAAGACGCGAAGGTCTGTGTGAGACAACGTATAATTCACAACAACGCGTCAACAAACGCGTCTCGATCGCTTACAAATTCCCACGACCAAACTCACTCCACAGCTCCATCGGAACATGCACACATCTCATGACATCTCCGAGTCAAACTGGGAGAGCACATGCGAGGGTGAGATGCAACGAAATAAGTTGTTTTCTCCCACACTCACCCCACAAAAGTTCCGATCATAGTCGTCTTATAAACCTGTTCCGTTGCAAGGCAGGTATGTACAGCCTGCCAGTGAGCTGAACACCGGACTAAACGCGATCTCATAACTGCCTCAGTGCCTGCGCAGGGCGGCGCCTAATCCCCTTTTACACCTCTCCTTCCCCCTGCCGTGACGACCATGCCCCTGCTCACCACCGTCATCGATGACAAGTCCCCCCTGATCTTGTACGATAATACTTGGCTTCCTGGCACATCATGGGATGACCAGTGGGCTATGGAGTACGCCCTTTGAACAACATGTCGCTGAGACGTGCTCATTTATTGCCTCGACAGCTACTATCTAGGTACATTCACTACGAACAACGTTACGGACGGCTCGGTCACTTTTAACTTCAATGGAACCGAAATTTGGGTTTATGGCGCCCATCGGCCGAATCATGGCACTTACACTGTTCAACTGGACAGCTCAAGTTATGCGAACCTCAGTGGCGGCGGGAGCAACGCATTCCAGCAATCACTCTTCAACAATTCCGTCAGCCAGGGATCGCACACTTTGAAGTTGACAAATACTGGGTCAGGAAGTCTATACGTGGACATTGACTTGGTCAGTCAAGCCTCTCGTTGTCTGGATAATACCTAACTATGCACTAGATTGTGTGGCAATCGGAAGTTGGGAACACAGGCGATCAGCTGGTTAGCGAAACAGTTCAAGACACGGACTCCCGCTTTCAATATCAAGAACCAGCTTGGACAACGAATCCCCCCACCAATACTAACTTCAATTACTTTTATAACGGAACTGGGCAGTAAGTGATGGTAACCAGAAACTCTTACCCAAGTCGCTATAATTACCAATAGTTCCACGAGTACATACAGTGCGAGCGTCACATTCACCTTCACAGTGAGTTTCGCTTTTCTTTCCATTTTGTTATCAGCGCGCTCATGTACGATACAGGGTACGCACTTGTGTGACCGTCGTAAAGTGCACCTCTGACAGGTTCGTTAGGCGAGGCTATATCCCTCTATGGGACTTCAGGGCCTGACAATGGGCCATACTCGGCGCAGTTGGATAGTGGCAATGCTATCACATACAATGCTTCAAACGTTTACCCTACGAACTATGCGGTCATGCTCTACCATGCCGACAACCTTGGCTCCGGATCGCACCAGCTTGTGCTTACGAACCTTCCTGCTTCGCCTGCGCAATCCCTTAGCATTGATTATGCAGAGTTGTGGACCACATCCAAGTAAGTTGCTATAATCACACAAGTCACTCACCGAGTTGATCTGGTTACCCATCTCCAGTAGTACTACCACGCCATCAACCCCAAATGCGACCAGGTATGTCCTATGTACTGCACGATGGATCATTCTCTCATCCCATTATACAGTAACCCGCAAAAGTAAGCATCCGAGAGCTTGGTAATTATGGCAATGACTTACTCTGTCATCAGCCTCAGTTCAAGCAGCAATCTTGGTTCAGGAGCAATTGCTGGCATAGTTATCGCAGCCGCAGCCGCAGTTCTGTGTGCAGCAGCAGCCATCCTTTTCTACCGGCGCTGGAAAGCTGCCCTGGCAACTCAAGAAAGTTTTTACCGACTTGATACTCCCCAACCACGGCTTCCAGAAGTTGCAATGGTAGCTGCCACTGCCACGGGCGTTTCGTCGTCGATAGAGACGAGGAGCGATGGGGGCTTATTTCGAAATGATGCCTCTTCCGGAACTGCGTTTGGAGCGGTCCACCAACCAGCTAACAATCATACAGCGCAATACTACGAAACTGTCCCACTCTCATCTAATTCTCGTGACTCCAGAAGTATTATTGACACAGGTTAGTTCGCCATCTAGTTTGTCAGCAGAAGAGGTGGGTGGATCCGTCTGACAGCTACTTCGAGAGCGTTGACAATGATGTGTTACCTCTTGAAGGCTTTGGGACGAAGGCCCCTTCCCGGTGCTCCCGGAGGCGGCATGTCGCTTTCCGCCGAGTTTCCAAAACTTGCCGCGAATACAAACGTGCGACCTGAATCGTCGAATACAATGACAACAGCCGGTCGTCACTCTCCCACGATTAGTGAACTTCCTCCACCTAATTATAGCCAGGCAATAGGGGACGTATCTGGCCTTTCACATGCATGAATACCATCATCTTTTCAGAAGTCGAGTTCTCTCAAATCGCATATCCGGAATGGGAGTCACCCTAGATATACTTTGGCATCTCTTGACAAGTCTGAACCAAAACAAAGAACGCTAGACTCTGGTCGCTTGTATGAGAGTATATATACAGTTGTCGAGTATACTTGCACCGCATTGACATTGCCAAAATGGGTACTAATAGGAGGGAGTGGTCATATGCATATCACGATATCGGGTGCAAAGTGCTCCACGATCATGTGCCCGTAAAACTTCTTGACTTCTCGTTCCACATCGATGCTATTAGAGCGTGGCATATCTCACGACAACTCCTCAAACTGGTGGAGCTCGTCCGAGGGCGACACGATTGAAATGCAGTCATATTAGTAATGGTTATCCTGGTCACACCCAGCCAGCAAATTTGGTTCCGAAATTCATCGCTTTAATTATAAGTATGTACGTACGTTCGTTTCGTTGGGAGGCAAGTACAAGCCGCTATGGGGTGGTCACGCTATCGTCACTTCATGGGACAGTTAACGTTGTGACTCCTGTTGCTTTGAATTTCGTGGATTTTTATGATTTTTTTAGAAAGCTTTTGCGGACCCTCAGCAAAAATTCAAATGCTAGCCAAATGCGACGTATGCATGCCGGAAAGTACATTTGAACGTTGATCCTTATACCAGCGGGCATCAGGAGATCAATTCTAGGTTTCGTCCAGATTCGGCTCGGAACAGGTTCGGCTTAACTTGTGGTAAGTAGGTATCTGCGTTTCAGCGATACTGAGACAATGCTCCCAATCCCTGGATTTGTCCGAGTCGATACCGTTACCTGAGGAAGAACCAGTTTCGTTGACCATAGCGGGCCTATCGTGTGTTTCAAGGCTTTCTTCGTCCGTCTGTGTCCTGACAGCTAACACCGATTTGCAGGCCATTCCTCAAAAGAGTTCACCCGCTACATCCACGCCTATACTTAAATCCATCTCCGACCAAGTCGTACTCGGCGAGTTAGCGGTTTCAAGACGGGGACTAAGTCGTATATGTGCCTGTTCGCATTGAAAAATGGGTAAACCATGATCAGCCCATCAACAAGGATCGA
Source organism: Chiua virens (assembly GCA_019787685.1). Taxonomy (NCBI): domain Eukaryota; kingdom Fungi; phylum Basidiomycota; class Agaricomycetes; order Boletales; family Boletaceae; genus Chiua; species Chiua virens. The sequence continues at coordinate 1,052,769 of JAHNUO010000003.1, forward strand.
CAGCTATATGAAGTTGGATGCAATCCAAAGTTACATCTGGGTACGCACATTTTATGGCGATAGGTACGCTGATCATGCGTTGAATCGCTCACGTCAAGCATCGGTCGTCATGAACCGGAGATTCAATAATATGGACTTTACAATGAGGTCGGAATATATGTGCGGCACAACGTCATTGGATGACACGCCCAAACATGCTTTTGATTCTACGCCGCGGCCTCCGTTGTTCCAGATACGCGCGTGCTGCTCGGATGGCCATGCCATGGTAGGTTTCGTCTCACCTATTTCATCCTTTCTCCTGTCCCCCCACACTCTCGTATAAGACAAGTGCTCAGCTAGCTTCTGCCTTCTCACTACAAATTACTATGAATCCTTCGGAAGATCAAATCCAAGTTCCAGGCCCCACAGAGGAGTTGAACCACGCGAAACCCAAAGACGGTGCTTTTCCTCTTACTAATATATTTCGCGTCCAATTTATCTCTGCGGACTCTTCTACAAAGACCATTCCTCTGATAGCCAGGATCTAGAAACGACCGCAGCTAAACATGCTAAGGATCCGCCAGATGGTGGGCTCAAGGCCTGGAGCGTCATCTTCGGGTGAGTTGCCATGTTCGTACTATGTACAAGGTACCGACAGATATGATCGTTGGCACACGTGCAGGATCAGCTTGGCAACATGTGCAGGGCGAGTAACCTTCGCTTCGACGTCGCTCCGCACATATGAGCTGACGCTTTCCCTGACGAATAGCATTGGGTTTATTACTGCATGGGGGGTTAGCTCTTGACACATTCTGCAGCCAATGCACGGGTTTACCTCCGGATAGATCTTTCAAGAATATTATGAAGAAGTCCTACTTCCTAATGATAGCGCATCAGATATGTAAAGCCCGGATCTCGTCTGTCGTTGATTCATTGTCACTGATATTACCCACAGTGCGTGGATCGGTTCCGTACAGGTGGGTCAGCGCTCTTGTCGCCGTGAGCAGATAAAAACAATTCGCAATGAAATACATTCGTCATACTTCTTCATTGACTGTGACACTGGGATCACAAGATAGCACTTGGCTTTTTGCCGGGGCCTGTCGCCGGTCGGTTATTCGATCTCGGATACTTCAAGATACCATTCTTCGTCGCCAGTTTTTTCCTGATACTGTGCACTTTCCTCGTCGCAGAGTGCAACAAATGGTGGCAACTGTTCTTGGTGCAGGGACTGGGAATTGGGGTGAAAGTTTCCTCGTATTCTATCTGCAATCACCTAATGACAATGCATCTGTGAAATAGTTAGCAAGCGGTGCAATATTTGGATTGATGCTAGGGATTGTACCACATTGGTTTTTGAAACGGCGAGGCCTAGCACTAGGCTTCACCTCAATTGGAGCATCCATTGGAGGGACGGTATTCCCCATCGCAGCGCAAAATTTGATAGCAAAAATCGGGTATATCTTTTGCTTTTTTCCCCCGAGGCATGACTTTGATTGACCGATTGCAGATTCAAGTGGACAGTCAGGACTTTCGGGTTCATTGTGATGTTCCTGCTTGGTATTAGCCAACCTAGTGAGCTCTTGTTGCTCGACTTTATTTATTTATTTCAACCCATTCTGTTAATGTTACGTCGTGTGACAGACGATAGACAGACGTCTTCCGCCCGTGAACGTGAAGGGTGGCTTGTTCAATTGGGCCGCACTCAAGAATCCAGTGTACGCTATTTACTGCACCTCGGGTGTAACCGCATTTCTTGGGTTGTATACCGGTGAGTGATCTTTCTTTCTGTGCAATCTCTGTTTCCGGGGAAACGGGTACAAGATGCGTGACTGACATGACGTCGTATAGTGTTGACCTATATATCCATCAGCGCAGTTCAAGCCGGCGTCTCGAATGACTTTGCATTCTATTTTACCGCTTTTGCGAATGCAGCTTCTGCTGTTGGACGACTTTCATGCGGATATATTGCGGATCGAGTCGGTGAGCGTTAACTTGCTTGCAAACGGATATTCTGCCCCTTGACCTTGAAGATCCTGATATCCAAATAGGTGCACTCAACGTTATGATTCCATTTACTTTCTTGGTGGCTGTCATAACATTCGTGTGGCCATTCGTTACGAGCAAAGGTGGGCTTATTGCGATCGCTCTAACATACGGGTGTGTGGAACATACAATGCTAGTGCCGTTCTTTTTCACAACAGTTCCTTGTCTCTTTCTGGTAGCTTTGCATATGGGACCTATATTTGTCTCCTCAGCGTGCCCGTCATGGCCATGGGTTCCACTGGCGACGTCGGGAGGCGCGTGGGCGTGTTCTTGGGCTTTGCCGCTATTGGTGCGCTTGCCGGTACACCGATTTCTGGGGCCATCAATTCGGCAACAGGTGGTTTCAAGGACGTGGGATGGTATGCTGGTGAGTAACCTTACTCAATCTCACCATTGTCACGCATACTTGGCTCATCTCAGGTGGGACTCTGATGTTCTCGGTGTGTTTGATGGTGTTGGTGCATTATCTTCAACTTGGCAAGTGGGCTCGCAAGTCTTGAAAGATTGCAAGGAGCAGCAACTATGCCTACTGGACGATATGCCTGTCGCGGCCGAAATCGCATGGCCTGGGTCTTGGTTGTAATCGATCACGCGCTCTCTATGTTGTTATTGTTATTGCAGATCGCACAACCAATTCACCCCAATAGCGACTTGATCTCGATCTGGGGACAAAATGACGAGGCTAGATGCGTGGATATTTCTTTCTGTCTAGTTGTCAGCCAGTGTATTTTACTTTCGGTAGTGCTGTATACAGTTGATCGTGTGCAAACGGATCAATGCGGAGGTCAATGGCTGCGCGTGCCAATGTCAGACCTTGGCAACTGCTGGGTGTCCATGAGTGACACCAACGAGAGGAACTCAGATCTGGAGGAGCGTTTTGTGACGGTTCGCTGCTTGCTCTTGGTAAAGAAGGGCCCGCCTCCAATCAGAGCTCTCAAAAGTCGATATATAAAAAGGTAGTTAAGGGTCCTAAAAACAAAATTTTCTTGGAACTTGGTCTCAGACCGGTCCTGATCAGTCCTGACGCATCTTCAATTCACTGATCCGGGCCGGCCGCCTGGCCATAGTGGCGAATGAGGAGAGCTCTAATTGAGGCATAAACAGGAGCTGAAGTCGATCGATCAGTGGAGAAAAGGTACTGCTAAGAAAACAGCATGGACGGCAACTCGGCACCGACACAGCGCCTGCCAGATCGGCTGCTAAGCTCTAAACTAAAATAAAAGATATCCCAAGGTTAACGTTACCCTAAAAATATGTACAAAAATGTTTGCATCGGCTACTAAGTAGCATGTTTGTGGCCCAGATGTTGAGTCGCACTGTCTGACTATTAGCTGGACTCAGTCCGGGTGCTCGAGCGGGTATGGTGCCCGGGTACGCGTACTGGTGGATCTGATTCTCAACAGTTTTGATTGAATACCTACTGTCATTAGTACATACTAGGTTCTTTCGGCTCATCAGACGACTTAGAACCCAAAGTACGTTCTGCATCTTCCGTGGCGTTGATGATGATGCGACTCGTCTTCTTTTCATTCAGCAACTGCAACCTTTCCTTTCGGGGGATTTCTTCAGAGTCGACACATCCGAATTCGCCAATACTACTGCCCATGTACTAGCTATGCACGCTGGACCTATACCTCATTGACAACGTGGCGTGTCCAAGTTGTGTCCCCCCGTCGCGTTTGAAATGCCTCTGAAAATCGAAAGGTGGGTGGTTGTGAATCATCGTCTGTAACAGTATGTCAGACTCGACGTTGCGCGGCTCGAAGAATGTCTGGGATCGAGATTCGTCAGAGAACAGTATGTACTTCGACCTATGTGAGTCACTTATATTAATATTGTTAAACTGAAGCTGTCAAATTTCCGGCCTCTTCAATATCACCCGAGTGCGCGCATATCCCGGAAACGAACAATTTACAATCAGATACAAAATGCTGTACCCCATCGTCACCGCGACTCCGTGCGGCCAGGTACACCATATGAATGCACACGATGTCATACGTGTCGCTCTTTTTCTTCCACAGTGCCACCAATGCTCAGGCTGCCATCTAAGTCACTTTCTAGTCATCGCATCTCCGAGTCCGAAAGCTGGGAGCACCTGTCTGGAAGGAGAGACGAATAAGGCAAGGTATAGTTTTTCGGGTCGTAGCGTATCACAAAAAGTCATGATCATTCCTTTAACAGATTGAGTTCGTCCCGTTGGGCATTTAGAATCACGATCATCATCAACCATCGGACTTACTATGTAAACCATAGCATGATTACGGTATCATCACATAACTACTTACACAGGCCGACGGTGGGGGTTAACTCGGTCGTCTTTCTACCACCGTTCTGATCAGACTTCCAACTTCCATTTGACCAGGATGCCCTTGCTCACTACCTTGATCGACGATAAGTCCCCCGCTCATCTTGTATGATACGACTTGGGTTCCTGGTACATCGGCTGATACGTCTGCCATGGAGTACGTGCTTTAATCTATGTTGTTGAACATCGTCACACATTCTCCCGCCAGCTATTATCTGGGTACATTTACGGTGAACAGTGTAACAGACGCCACGGCAACGTTCAATTTCAATGGAACTCAAATCTGGCTTTACGGCGCTCATCGGGGAAATCATGGCACTTATACTATCCAACTGGATAGTGCAAGCTATCCGAATTTAAACGGTGGCGGAGCCGACGCATTCCAGCAGTCACTCTTTAACACTTCAATCAGCCAGGGATCACACACTTTGAAGTTGATAAATACTGGGTCAGGAAATACATCAGACGTGGACATTGATTTGGTCAGTCAAGCCTTCAGGTTTCTCATTGCTCGGATGATACTCAACTTTTCACAGATTATATGGCAATCAGAAGGTCGGGAACACAGACGATCAACTAGTTCATGAAATGGTGCAAGACACAGATTCTCGCTTTCAATACCAAGAACCGGCTTGGACAACGAATCCCCCCACCAATACTAATTTTAATTACTTTTATAACGGAACTGGGCAGTAAGTGATGGTAACCAGAAACTCTTACCCGAGTCACTCTATAATTACCAATAGTTCCACAGGCACGTACAGTGCGAGCGTCACATTCAACTTCGCAGTATGTTTCGCTTTTCTTTCAAATTTGTCATCAGCGCGCTCATGTACGATACAGGGTACGCACTTGTGTGACCGTCGTAAAGTGCACCTCTGACAGGTTCGTTAGGCGAGGCCATCTCCCTCTATGGGACTTCAGGGCCTGACAATGGGCCATACTCGGCGCAGTTGGATAGTGGCAAGGCTATCACATACAATGCTTCAAACGTTTACCCTACGAACTATGCGGTCATGCTCTACCATGCCGACAACCTCGGCTCCGGATCGCACCAGCTTGTGCTTACGAACCTTCCTGCTTCGTCTGGGCAATCCCTTAGCATCGATTATGCAGAGTTGTGGACTACAGCGAGGTACGTTGAAAAATACCCCTCACTCACTGTGGTGACCCTGTTATTTTGCCCAGTACTAGCCCCACATCGGGAAACCCAAGTTCGGCTAGCTCTACAAAGTATGTCCCCAATGCGCGTGAACATGTCGTTGTTCTCAACCTCTTTTAAAGTACTTCGCAGAAGTAAGCAATATCAAAAGTGGGCACATGCGACAGCTGGCTTACGTTGTCATTAGCAATCTTAGTTCAGGAGTAATTGCCGCTATAGCCATCGCAGCAGCAGTCGCAATTCTGTGTGTAGGAGGTGTAATCTTCTTCTACCGGCGTTGGAAAACTGCCATGGCAACTCAACAAAGCCTGTATCGAGTTTCTACCCCCCCGCAACAGTTCCCGGAGTCCACCGTGATCGCTGCGAGTGGTTTTTCTTCGCTTCCGGACACTAGGAGTGTTGCGAGCTCATTACGAGTCGATACATCTGCCCAGGCTATTCCTTGGGAGATCTCACCCAGCTAACAACTACGCAACACAATATGGCGGGGCTATTTCCATCCATCCTGGTTATCATGACCTCCGTATTGACACACTCAGCTCACCAACTCATGTCATCAACAACAGATGAGGTGTGTGGATCTACCTGGTTACTAATTCAAAATCGTTGAGTGACGTTGACATGTCTTTCCTGAAAGGGTTTGGGGCGAAGGGTTCTTCCTGGTGCTCCCGGGAGTGGCGTGCCGCTTTCCCCCGGGTTTCCAAAGTTACCAGATGCAACTGGACAACATGTCGGTGGGCTGAGGATGACGACAGGCTCGTCGTTGGCAGCTGATCCAAACGAAGCCCCGCCGAATTATAATCAGGCAGTTGGGAACACACCTCCCTCACATGAATGAAAATACACTTCACGTATCTATTCTGTCCTCTCTCGGTCAGTGGCAGTTGTCAGCAACTTTAATTTGGTTGCGCATATACCCTGTTATTAGCAACAGTTTTATCTAGGTCGTAAATATATTGGGATAGCTACAACCGTGTTGGATCCGGGTTTTTTGTAATTTGCAATATCATACTTGGTGTTTAATTAGCTGACGCTCGAGAGTCACAGTAAAAGTTCCGTTTGAACTTTTATGTCTAAGAGTAACTCACACGTTTCCCTTTGACTTCTATCGCAGACACTCACGACAAATGTTAGATGATTGGCCTCATACACTTCTGCTGACCGATCCCATGAGGATTTACCGTGCCAAGAGGGATGCCGCACATCGGGCCGTCACATCCAAGTACAACATCCTTGGATTCATATCCTCCGGGACGTATGGCAGGGTCTACAAGGCACAGAGCGTCGAATCCGAGAGTGTCATGTACGCGATCAAAAAATTCAAGCCGGATAAAGAAGGGGATGTTGTGACGTATACGGGTATCAGTCAGAGTGCAATTAGGGAGATCGCAGTAAGTGCCACTGTGGGTTGTTCACGACAAGTGGATATGACGTGTCTCGGATAGCTGAACAGAGAAATATCTCATGAGAACATCGTTGCCCTCAAGGAGGTCATTTTGGAGGATAAATCTATCTACATGGTGTTTGACTATGCCGAGCACGACTTTCTGGTGCGTTTCCAGATATTGAAGTTTGGGGAGTTCAAAGGTCGCTAAGTCACACCCATGTTTCGTAGCAAGTAATCCACCATTACTCTCAAACCCTCCGCCTCCAGATTCAATCCCAAGTACTCAAATCCCTGGTTTATCAACTTTTGAACGGCCTCGTCTACCTGCATTCGTCACATATTCTGCATAGGGACCTCAAGCCAGGCGAATATACTCATTACTGCTTCGGGAATTGTCAAGATTGGAGATCTCGGTCTCGCTCGTCTGGTTCATAAGCCCTTACAACCTCTTTTTGCAGGTGACAAGGTTGTCGTGACGATATGGTACCGTGCACCCGAACTGCTCATGGGCGCAAAGCATTACAATAGAGCAATCGACTGTTGGGCGGTTGGTTGTGTTTTCGCAGAACTTGCAAGTTTACGGCCAATATTCAAGGGCGAGGAAGCAAAACTAGGACTCTAAAAAGAATGTTCCATTCCAAAGGGATCAGCTCCTCAAGATTTTCGAAGTCCTAGGCACGCCGGACGGTAAGAATGGCTTTTGTTTTCATGGTGTTGACTTATCCCGTTTCGAAGAAAAAGACTGGCCTGGCGTTTGTGATATGCCCGAATACCAGAACATGAAACGCCTCGATCTGTATGTGATCAAAGGAGCCGGGCAACCTGTACTGACGTGATCCCACCTCAAGATACCAGAACCGCCTTGCGGAGTGGTGCCAATCACGTATACGATCGCAGCAAGGGCATGATTTGCTCCGCCAGCTATTCGCGTATGATCCCGACAGACGGTTGACTGCAAAAGACGCGCTAGGCCATAAGTGGTTCCAGGAAGATCCCCGGCCGACATGGAAGTCAGTCTGACCCACGTCGCTCGCTCGGCTCTCTGCGTGCCCGATGCTCATGCCACTGACAGCGTGTTTCAACCTGTATCAGCGCATCAAACGCCACCTCAACGACGGATTACACAGGACGAAGCCCCGTCCATGATGGGTGTCCCCGCGCCAACGCAGCCTCATACACAGCAAGGACCGACAGCGCACGGACATGGGCAGCATTTGTCGCAGCAGTCCAAGCCTGGGAGTACCACGAGTTTCGCAAGCGTGAGTGCTGGCGCTGGAGCCATGCAAGGGTACAGCACGGTTCAAGGAGGATCGACCAGAAAGAAAGCGAGGTTGGGGTGAGCGTTGCGTTTCTGAAGGGATCCTGATGACATGGCGACAATCAAACAAATACAATGTTACGTGGATACTGTAACATACTTACCCCCACTACACTATGTGCATGTGAAAATAAGCTAATCAGTAGTCTTCCCGAATAAGTTCCGATGTTATCGTATCGGTCCAAGTTGCATATTCGAATTTCGCTTACTTAGAATTTTATTGACTCCGTCACCACCTGTTTTAATTTGCTGGCGGGCGAGCGCCGACGTCCATTCTCCACCTCGAGCAGGCTCTGATCCTATCCTCTTGCGATGGCAAAAGCCAACTCGCAAAAAAACGGGTTCTGGTCACCCGAACTTTTTTGTTACTTTGTGGCTGGCGGCATCGCAGGCGCTACGTCCCGGACTGTTGTGAGTCCGCTCGAAAGGCTCAAGATTATACAGTAAGCAACATGCCTACCGCATGTGTCTTGCATTATGACGATGGCCTGGTTGAAAATTCTAGGCAAGTCCAGCCGCGTGGTTCCGATGGTCAATACACGGGGGTCTGGCGTAGTCTCGTGAGGATGTGGAAGGAAGAAGGATTTGCAGGATTCATGCGAGGAAATGGGATCAATTGCCTGCGGAATAGTGCCTTACAGTGCCGTGCAGTTCACGACGTATGAGCAGCTAAAGAAGGCTAGTGCACAGGGGTTTCCTTCGTCTCACAACTCACGTCAGGACAGTTTTTCACTAGAAATAGAAGCAAGGACTTGGATACCCCGACGCGGTTGATTAGTGGTGCATTGGCTGGCATCACCTCGGTCTGTGCGCAATGCACTTCTCGCTTTGCTGTGACACTCTGACGATTTGATTTCAGGTTCAACATACCCATTGGATCTTGTGCGCTCCCGATTATCTATCGCGACGGCAAGTATATCTTTGCAAACTCAGACCCCTTCAAAGACTGCGGACGCTGGCGCATCGACGGCCAAGACCCGGTACACAAAGGCTGATCTAACAGTGCTTGGTATGACCCTTAAAGTGATGCGAGAAGAAGGTGGTGTCCGTGGATTGTATCGAGGGCTTCTTGCAACGGCGATGGGGGTCGCACCTTATGTTGGGATTAATTTCGCAGCGTACGAGGCCCTGCGTGGTATCATCACGCCACCGGGACACAGTAGTGTTCCTAAGAAACTACTCTGCGGTGCTGTAGCCGGTACGCAGTCGTTCCGCACTGGTTTTGTGGTCACACTGAACGGACATGAACCTGCAGGGTCTATTTCGCAGACACTGACGTTTCCATTTGACGTGCTGAGACGAAAAATGCAGGTTGTGGGCATGTCGGAAGGAGGGATGGGATATCGATATAATGGAGCGATAGATGCATTGTGGACGATTGTCCGGACAGAAGGATTACGCGGACTATATCGTGGACTGTGGCCGAATCTATGTGAGTGGCACTTGAAGGTTGCGATGGATGCGAGACTTACGACCGGATCACAGTAAAAGTTGCGCCGAGTATAGCAACGTCGTTTTTCACCTACGAAATGGTGAAAGAGCTGCTTTTATCACCGTAGCAGAGGGTTAGCATGTGTGAAATAGAGATAATAAAAAATATATAAATTCCCAAAAAGGGTTCTCAGGGATGCTTTGCCTCGCATCCACGACAGGCTTATTTGTGTGCGGGCGAGTCTTGTCTCCGTTCGTTCGTTCTTTGGCCGTTGATGGTCTTGACTGATCATCTTTGTATCCAATCATCCCTTTTGTGGTGACCAACTCTAACACGTTCGTATCGTGCCGTCTCTGCAACGCCCTGCCTCGTCTTTGTACTGACCAGCCCTTCCCGCTGTAGCACCGTAATTATTTCATTTAACCTGATCCTCAAGTCCATATCTTGCTTGTCTCGATCTCCTTAGTTGCCACTCTCCCCATTCCCGACCAGAAAAGTACCGGCCGGTCAGGAATACCTCATGGCCCAGAACAAGCAGTCATTATCCACGTTTTCGGCCAGGCCGTCGTCCTCATTTCCTGAGTCCTATCTTTCCTCCCAGGTGCCACATGCAACACCCCCCTCTCGTTCAGGTATCCCACTTGCCGATCACCTCCCTTCAACCCCTCCCACCACGTTGAACAATACCTTGGGAGTTCCTGCCTCAACCCACCATCCTCCTTCCTCTTCCACTCCTTCAATGGGTCAGGTCGTCAGCCGGCCTCAGGGAGTTTCCACCCTATCCTCCCCTTCGTCGGCGCCCTCTTCATTAGGCTCCCCGGCATTGAACGCGAGTCGGTTCAAGCGTGCTTTTACCTCGCGGCGCAAAAAATCTGACTCTCCAACACCGCCGTCGCCAAGGATCGATAAGGGGAAACTCCCGCAGTTCGACGAATCATCTCGTGGATCACCGACCACCTCTCCACGTCAATCGGGTGCCAAACAGCTTACTCTCCAGTTTGCCCAACATGTCTTCAACAAGAAGGCTCCACCTGCATCCCCTGTGACGAGTGGTCTCACTCTTCCCCCTCCCCCTCCACCACCCAAGCACGCTCAACAACCATCTGTGTCGTCGTTACGCCCCGCGCCTATCAATACCAATGTGGATAAACGCATATCCGTCATGTCGACCTCTAGTCCCATTGCACCGGCACTGGATTACATACGGAAGAGTGACGAACTTACGGAGCAGGTCGCATCGAAGGAAACCGAGAGGAAAGATCATGAGAGGTCGGAATCCAAGGACATTCGCAGGAAAAGTGACTCTACCTTGAGCCTCCATACCATCCGCCCTTCGTTGGGCAGCAGGCCGTCTCGCCCCGTTTCGGTTGCGGATTCAATGCATTCTACGCATACCATCGTACCCATCAACAAGCGACTAAGTGCGCTGATCACAGATGCAGAGTTCGCCATGGCAGAGGAAGAGGATGGGTCAATAGATGACGACAAGTCGCGAGCGTGCAGTCTCACCTCCCCAGCCTCTTCGTCACGATCGAAGAGGAGGTCCCAATCTCTCAATCTCGGTCCTCCCCTTTCCCTGATGGTTTCTGGACCTGCCACTGCGAATACAACGATGAGTCTGGAGACGATTACCGTCACCCTTCCTAGATCGACTTCGGAAGGATGTGGACTGGAACGCTTTATGGCGGGTGAGATATCCACAGCAACTTTCTCTCCCTTGCCTGCGGAGACCGGGGACGCCGTAACCCGACATGCCAGCGTCAAGTCCCTAAGCCATGCCTCTGATTTGGCTACTTCACGGATAGAACGCACATTACCGGACCTTCCAGATACCCCACAGAGAATTCCTTCATCACCACAGGCACATTCTCCCTATCCATCATTCCGCCAGACAGCCATCAGCATGACATCAGGATTTGCCCCTGCCGCCGGGCTTGCCAAACGTGCCGTAGAAAGAATGGGTCGAGTTTGGGGTTCAAAAGGTTCAATTTCAGGCTCTCTCGCATCGCCGCTTGGTGAAGCGTCGACCCGTGCTGGACCGCCGTCTCGTGCGAGTTCAAGTCATTCAGAGTCGGCACATTACGGCTATGGTAAGAAAGTTCGTCACAACCCCCACACACCATCTGTCAGCTCCGTCGCCTCCTCCGTATCGGATCATTCAGGACCACAACTCGGGACACGCATCCGCGATCCTATCCAGGTGTCACACTCAGGGGATGCTGTTGGTGGGATGGTCTTCGGGAGAGAGCTCAAGACCTGTGTGGAAGAGACAGCGATAGACTCTGTTCTGAGTGCTTTCCGCGAGCAGAACGTGATACACGAGGAACAGGAGGATTCGGATATCTCGGAGCCTGTCCAGTGGAGTCAGCCTTCAGCTCCACTAGAGCGTCGCCATGTTCCTGCTCTGATCGTTAGGTGTGCACAACATATACTTGTTTGGGGTGTTGAGGAACAGGGGCTTTTTCGGTGCGTGATGCGGAAGTATACTTCTAAGTGGTAGTTACTCATTGTTCCCTTTACAGTGTCAGTGGCCGTTCATCCCATGTGACCAAACTTCGTGCCGAGTTCGATACTGGTTAGTCTGGATTACTTTGAGTTTGGGCTCAAAATTGAATTGTTCCAATATAGGGGCCGATTTCGATATTGTGCAATCTAGCCCTGGAGATTTGGACCCTCATGCAGTTGCGTCCGTGTTCAAGGCCTACCTGCGAGAATGTGAGCTGTGGTCCACTTTACGTGCTTCCCGCAACTGACTCGCCTTCTTAGTGCCTGAGTCTATCCTGACAGACGAATTGATGCCTTACTTTGACGCTGCCATCGCGTCGGAGCGGTTGACTAATAACGCTCAGGATCTCCCGCCATTGAATGACATCCTTGGACTGCGAAAACCCCCGTCACTCTCGACGCTTGGCATGCCAAACTTCAGCAGAACCCACCCCCCATCCGAATCGCTACGCAAAGCCCTCTCGTCTCTCATATCTCGCTTGCCGCAGGAAAATCGCGACTTACTCTTCACGGTGACGGAGGTAATCAATCACACCGCTAGGAGAAGCTCAGAGACAAAGATGCCGCTCAGCAACCTGCTACTCGTGCTGTGTCCCAGTCTAAGCATGAACCCGTCTTTATTACAGGCGTTGTGCGAAAGCCAAGGCATTTGGGATGGTGCTCGTCCAGGTGAAGAAGACCTGAACTTGGATCCCGTTACAGGAGAAAACAGTCCAATATCAGATGGCGTCTCAGAAGTGGATAAGGAGGTGGTTGTTGGTGGTGCCGGTCGGACAGCCCCACAACCGAGACCATCAAATGAAGGCGATCGCTTCGTTCGCCCTCTCCCCAGTCTTCCTACCGCTCTTGTGTCGACCTCTAACGGGTCGCCATCTTCATCGACCTGCGAGTCAAGATCAGGAGTACCTATTAGTGGACGAGCTGGAAATTCCCATTCTCCTGGACCGCTTGACCCTGAGACATTGTCATCGTCGCTCTCGACGACGGACGACGACTCGTCGATTTCCCATTTATCACAAGGCTGCCGCCCGGTGACCCCTACGTCCTTGAATTTCAAGTTAACCAACCCATATTCCCCACCTTCGCTGTCATGTTCAACAGATTCTTTGTCTGCTCCATCGCTGTCATCGGGATCACCTATGCATATGGTAAAACCACTGACGCTTGTGGATGAGTGTAGTCCTTCCAACTCCCCCCATTCTCCTGACGTTGCGGAACCTATTCCTCTCCCGATCCCAACGCTGCGACCCACCCAATCTCCATCGGAAGCTCAGTTCCAGTTTCCCGGCCCACGAGACATCATCGCTCACAACCCCATTATGCATCGTAAATCTACCCCTTCCATTTCATTCTCTTCTATCTCGGCAGAGGGCCGACCAGCTTCCATTGCTTCTCGCGCGAAACGTTTGAAGAAGCCCTCGTTGCACCTTCTCTTTTCTAAACACTCTTCATCACCCATCTTACCGTCTACACAACAGTCCCCGGTTGTTGCCAAAGTACAAGACGGTCCTTTGCGGTCGTCTTCTACGCCTGATTCCTCTCCAGACTCCATGGTCACGGCCCCGCAGTCCTCCCGATTCAGTTACCCTCCAGTACTGAATACGGCAATTGATGAATCTTCAATTTCGCTTGCCTTAGGCATTGAAGAGGAGGAGAGCCGTACCGCTTCCGTTGGACATGGCACGGAGCATGGTATGCTGGACCCACAAGAATCGATGGCGCGTGGCACACCCTTTTCGCGCAACAGGGAGCCTAGTAAAGGCACCCAATTCCGCCACTTGGATGTCACTCTCCCGGAAGAGGAGCAATTCAATTGGACAAAGAGCGTGTTGATGGCAGCTGGGGAGTCAGGATGGTGACATGGCTCATTTACCAATGGACTTGATTCGGATGACTTGGTCTCGGACTCTGGTTGACAAAAGATCTGCAGGCGGGTCTCTACATAATGCCTTTTTAAACTTTGGCGACTTTACAATAATTTCTTTGATGATTTCGGGCGTTCAGCCTGTTTTCAAGGGCGGAATGATACATTCGACTGTATACCCCTTATGTTTTTTTTCCCTATCGATGGCATGCAGATTTCGATAGTGTCTACATCGTGACGTCAGTCAAGTTCTAGCCTGGTGCGAAAAAGAGATAAAACTGCCAGCACATAGCTGAGCCTTCTCTGTCATGGCTTCCACTGCGGTGAAAGCGATACAAGACAAGCTCTTTAGAGGCGCAGATGACCCTGTTACCCCATCATCAAGCGACGGGGACCCTCGCGAGAACCGGCTTTCTATCCAAATCCCCAGACCACCAAAGCCAGAGCCCCCGCCAAAGGTCTCAAAGGCGAGCCCGACTGGGTCAGGCAACACCATCCAGAAAAGCTACCGCGAACGGTTGAGTGAAAAATTGGGCACCGATTATCAAGGTGCAGAGAAGTACCGTCTACAACAAGACGGCGCTCGGCTTCGCCATTGGAAACGATGGGGCCCATATCTTAGTGACCGACAATGGGTAAGCCTGATCCAGCAGAGCTCCATCAGACGCTCTGATTCCCACATCGCTTGCTCTAGGCAACGGTCCGAGAGGACTACTCAGAAAACGGTGACGCTTGGAGCCATTTCCCTCACGAACACGCTCGATCGCGAGCTTATCGATGGGGCGAAGATGGCATTGGTGGTATCTCGGACAATCACCAACGGCTTTGCTTCGCGCTCTCCTTGTGGAATGGCGAGGACCGCATGTTGAAAGAACGTCTTTTTGGCGTCACTGGCCATCAAGGAAACCACGGCGAGGACGTCAAGGAACTGTACTATTATCTAGACTCGACGCCTTCTCACTCCTACATGAAATTTTTATACAAGTACCCTCAGCGCCGGTACCCCTACGAAGAACTGGTGACAGAGAATGTCCATCGGGATCGGAACGTGGCAGAATACGAGATCCTAGACTCTGCCGTCTTCGACGACGACCGTTATTGGGATGTCTTTATGGAGGTCTGTGACATTCGCTCCCGCTCAGTACTGCATTTGTCTGAGTCATATTCTACAGTATGCAAAAGATGAAGATGATCCGAACAGCGTTTATGTACGGATCACCGCCTACAATCGCGGTCCGGAACCTGCTACGCTCCATATCATTCCCCAGCTGTGGTTCCGAAACACATGGTCGTGGCCCGCTGTCAAGCCTCCCATGCCCTCCCTCAATGGTTCCCTAACGGAAAACGATATCCAATATATCCAGGTACGGCACCCATCTATGGAAAAGTATTTTATGTATTGCCTACCCTCTCCACCACCGGTCGATGCCGAAGGCGCATTTGTCGGGGATGAAGATGTCATCATTGAACCCGAACTCATCTTTACGGAGAATGATACCAACTTCCGCCGCCTGTACGGAGGGGAAAATACGTCACCATATGTCAAGGACGCTTTTCACGACCATATTATCCCGCCCCATCGACCCACCTCCGAGTCGAAGGCTTCGGTTTCCGAAGGAGATGACCAAGAATCTCCTTTTGCAAACCCCAGAAAACGGGGCACGAAATCGGCGGCGCATTATACCTTCCAAGATGTTCCTGGTAACGGTGGATGCGCGGTCGTACGCATAAGACTGACTGCGCAGTCCGTGTCAAAGGTCCACAACTTGGAGGATGAAGGCGTCTTTGACGCAGTGATAGAGGAACGACGCCAAGAGGCGGACGAGTTCTACAATTCACTCGTGTTTAGCCCGATGAGCGACGATTTCAAACAGATCATGAGACAGGCTCTGGGAGGCATGTTGTGGACGAAGCAGTATTACCAGTTCATACAAAACGAATGGATTGACGGCGACCCTGCGCAACCACCACCGCCTCCGGGACGTAAAGACGTTCGGAATAAGGTTGGTGTTCTAGATCACTTATCATCCCATATTAAACCACTCGCTAGGATTGGCGCCATATGCATATCGACGATATCCTTTCCATGCCAGACAAGTGCGTACATGTGTTCCTTTCGTGACGTTGACGACTGATTTGCTCAGGTGGGAGTACCCGTTTTTCGCCGCTTGGGATACCGCTTTCCATTGTATACCTCTCGCCGTCGTTGACCCGGCCTTTGCAAAGAAGCAGCTAGATTTACTGACTAGAGAATGGTACATGAAGCCGGACGGGCAAATCCCTGCGTATGAGTGGAATTTCTCTGATGTGAATCCCCCGGTGCATGCCTGGTGGGTATCGTTTCCACCCAATCTATTCGAACCATTGAGCTGAAACGGACACTAGGGCGACGTTTAGAGTTTTTAAGATAGAACGTAAGCTCACTGGCCGGGAAGATGTACCATTCTTGGAAGAGTCTTCCAGAAGTTACTGTTGAATTTCACATGGTACGTAGTAGGCGTGCACGAGAATCTTACCTGATCGACGGTCGTCTTTGCAGGTGGGTAAATCGAAAGGACTCCGGGGGACACAATGTATTTGAGGGGGGTTTCCTTGGGCTAGACAACATCGGGATTTTCAATCGTTCCGAGCCGTTGCCCACAGGAGGGAATTTGCGTCAGGCAGACGGCACCGCGTGGATGGCATTCTATTGCTTGAATATGTGAGTCTTTGTCGATGTGTCATCATGAGTTCCCCTCAGGGAGCGCGTCTAGGTTGAATATGGCACTCGAGCTTGCGAAGCATAATCCAGTATATGAGGACATCGCCTCTAAATTCTTTGAGGTACGTTAAATTGCTTGTGGACAGTTCATTTCCCTGACCATCCCTAG
This sequence comes from Chiua virens, assembly GCA_019787685.1. Lineage (NCBI taxonomy): Eukaryota > Fungi > Basidiomycota > Agaricomycetes > Boletales > Boletaceae > Chiua > Chiua virens. The sequence continues at coordinate 1,069,637 of JAHNUO010000003.1, forward strand.
CACTTCATTTTTATCGCCGACGCGATGACATACATGTCAGGTTCGAACGAGCTGAGCCTTTGGAATGAGGAAGACGGCATGTATTATGATGTCATCCAGCTCGGACCCGGGAATTCGATCCAGTTGCCTGTGCGCAGCCTTGTTGGCCTTATCCCCCTTTATGCAACCCTCGTTCTCGAACCCGCCGTGCTCAATCGATTCCCTGGATTCAAGAAGCGAGTGGAGTGGTTCATCGACAACAGGCCACAGGTTTCTGCTCGGAATATGGCGAATATGAAGGGTAATGTGACATCTAATCTTCTAAGCTGGTTTTCTCAGTACTTTATAGTCAGTGGCAAGGGCGAACGACGTCTGCTCGCGCTTGCTAGCAAGGAGAGGCTTGTCCGCATCCTACAAAAGATGTTGGACGAAAACGAGTTCTTGAGCGAACACGGTATCCGATCGTACGTTTGGTTGCGATCACCTGGCTAATGGTGGGTACTCACGGCAGCGTTGACTAGCTTGTCAAAGCTGCACAAGGATAAACCTTGGGGTATGGATGTGCATGGGGAGCGGTATGAAGTTGGGTATTGGCCTGGCGATTCGCTTTCTGGAATGTTTGGCGGGAATTCCAACTGGCGTGGACCCATCTGTAAGGTCTCGTCATTTCCTTGGTGGCAAACACTCATGATCTTTGCAGGGCTTGCCGTCAACTTCTTGCTCATCGAAAGTCTTCAAAGGTTTTACCAGTATTATGGGGACGACCTTCAGGTCGAATGCCCCACGGGCAGTGGCGAATTCATGAATCTTGTTGAAGTCGCGGAAGAAATTCAACACCGTATCATCCACATTTTCGGACGCGATGTCGAGGGAAAACGGGCCACGAATGGTGGCAATCCAAAGTTGGACCACGACCCGCATTTCCGCGATTACGTCTGGTTTTACGAAGTGAGGATAGACATTCTTCTCTTTCAGTCCTTTGGCTGATGGCGCCAGTCGTGCTAGTATTTCCACGCAGACAGCGGCCGTGGGCTTGGCGCGTCACATCAAACAGGATGGTGAGCTGTTTGGATACGGGCGTACTGTGGGTCTCGCATAACCATGTTATCCTTGACAGGTCGGGCTTGGTTGCGTATCACATCTTGCAGAGTGGAATGACGTGTCGGTTGCCAAGAACGCCACGCAGTAAGTTTCCTCGATAAGCGGTATCTTGCATTTGTTAACACGTCTTGTCGCAGCGCCTCGCAGCCTGGTTCACCACTACTTTGACGTACGTGTCCCAAGTCGTGTCTCTGAGCTCAGTTAATTTACGCGATGACAGGAAACGATTGATGCGCACTCGGAGTATGGAGACGATGCGCGCTCTTTACACAGTGCCATGAGCAGCATGGACTTGCACACCCTAGGTGACTTGTCACCTGATGCATTGTAGAGTTGTACGCGGTAACATTAGACAAGATTTCGTAGACTTTAGATTTGTAGCCCTCGCTCGCGTGTTCGTTTGCTGTAACCAATAATAATATAATAAGACCCGTAGCAATGAGTGTAGTGTTCTATCAAGAGTTATACATGACCGATGTTCCTCCATGTTTTAGATATGATACTCGATGACATCGAAGAATTCAAAGTGTGACGAAACAGATGTCCAAAAATCTCGGTGATAGACTTGGAATCGAAAGTTAGAGAATTTATAAAGTGAGAAGGAACGAGGATGGTGAACGAATACGAACGAAACAGACAAACTCGACAAAGGAAGGTGTCTGTTTGAAAAACCCAGAATGAGAGAACCATCGCAGCAGACAAAGGTCGTACCACGGATAATAAGGAGGGATAGCATTACCAGTAATTTGGGGAACCTATTACGTGACATACAGTGTGACTTGTCCGCCAGGGCGGAACGACTCAAAAGCCATCTGGACGTCTTCGGTCGACCCAAGTGATATCAAGTCACCATCCTCGTCCTTGTACTTCACTCTAAAAGGTGTGTCGTCCCGACGCGGGCCACAAAGCCGAATCTTCTTCCCTACCTTATCCACGAGTTCGCTGAACTCCGTGGAACGAGGGACTTGGATGACAAAGATATCATCCTGGAAATGAACCTTGACCTTCACAGAAGGATGGTGACCGTTACTCATAGGCCATGCTTTCAAACGTTTGCGACCTCGACGGTCGAAGTCCTGGTCCTGCCAATGATGACTCACTGGAACCAAATGGTGTTATTGGCGACGAACTGTTCGGTGACTCCTCTGACGAGCCGCGGGTGGATTGGCTTGACCCACTGCCGCGTTTATTGTCCAACGTCGAAGTCTGCGAACGATGTGTCCATGCGGTATTAGGGACGGGAGGCAGGGACGTCTGTGGAATATATGCGCTAGGTTGACTTGCACTCCTGGACCGGCCAACTGGCGGAGCGATGGGAATACTATTAATGGAAGTCGGTGTATCGGGTTGATCATAAGCGCCTGTGGACCTGTGGGAATTTAATTGGGTGTGTAGTGGAATCCGAGGGGGTCGTGAACCAGAGCCGAAGCCAGAGTCCGTTGCGCTGGCGGTAGAGCTCATGCGCGAGACTTGTGGCCGGTAAGAGGGTAAAACGGAGCTAGCAACGCCAGGGAAAGGGTGAGTACCATTGGGAGATCTCCACGGGGCATGCATATAACCGTTGACATCGTCTGCTCGAGCTCGGGAATGGTCCTGCCCAGGGAAGGGATCGCGGTCCGGCTGGAGAATTTGTCCAGTTAGGCGTTGTGTGCCTAATGGAGTGCCGCGCCCCGATGAGGGCATACTTGACGGTGGATAATCTTCATATTCGTCATCCATGTCGAGTTCGAAGCCTTCTGTAGAGACCTGCCCGTGGTAGCCACTGCTAGAATACGATCCAGAAGACGAGGCTATAGAAAATTGTTCCTCGCTTGGATAAGGGTTCGGGCGGTGACGACTGCTAGCTGGATGAGGCGGTAGACTATTCACGTATTGGACATGTGATATCGAGGAAGATGCTCTGTCGTGGGTGTAGGAAAGTGGGGATCGCTGTGTAATTGAGGGGGATACGGAGGCATGGCCATTGTGGGTGACAAATTGCGAAATATTTCGATCTGACGCCCTTCGAGTTGCCACTTCCCTGATGAGTCTGTTGATCTGAGTCTCCCACTGCTTTAACTGCTCTTCCGAGCGACAGCGTAGAGTAAAGTACTCCACATCATCATCACCTCGCCACCATACAGCAAGAGAGTAAGGATTGATGGTGGAAGAGCCTTGCAAATGTATTGATTTTCGGGTTGTGCGAAAAGAGGTTCACACACTCACCGACCGAATTCCTTGCCGAACTCGGGGTAGCAGCCTGGGTGACATTGTTCAGGAAGATACGACCCTTTAGAAGGAGCGGAGTCTCTTCTTCTTATTCGGCACCCCGGGAGGAGATGCGATTAGAGGGGTAGGTTGTTTCTTCAGTATCGAGTTGCTTTTAGTGCCCCTTTTTCCACTTGGAGGCGGCTGAAGTGCCTCCTTGCAACACTAAGATAATCTTTTCGAAAAGGAATACGTGGTACTCTCGGTCGACTTCTGCTTTAGTGACGGTAAAAATGTCGTCCAAGAGGAGGTTGCCGAAATTGGACAGATGATGACCCTTCCAGTCTTTGACGCGACCTTCGAGATTTCGTACAGTTTGATTGTTCTCCGCACGACGCTGTGCTTCATTAATCTTGTCTGTTATTCGCTTCGCCGCGGCGGAACCTGCTTGAAGTTCCTCATAGTGGGGGATAGTCGACAATGGTTGACGCCTTGACTAGAGACTGCGGACGCAAATGAAAAGATGTGACTGAAGGAAAAGGGAGATCACTCACATCAAGGAGCAGTGGATATTTGCAAATTCTTTGGACAGGTTTGATTAAGAAGGCAGGTAGTTCCGATTTGGCGTTGATCAAATTATTGTGTACCTGTAAAAATGGAAACTGTTCAGAGATGCTATTTTTGGACAGGACGGATGACGCTCGTTGTCACACCAACTGGCTCGCATGGAAACCAAGCTGGGTAAGGAGTGGATACGAAATGAAGACATACCGACAAGTTTTGCTCTTCTTTGATCATGATATCCGCTGCATTGGTGTAATTAGCGCAATAAGGCTCATAAACTGCGAAATCGTCTTCCTATTGTTCCAAAGTGATCCAAATAGAGTAAGAATGGAGAGAATGAACGCGCCGCATTAAGCAAGTCTGAAGAACCGAAAGTGGAACAAGGGACTCACGTTTTCGAGGAAATGGAGGCCCCAACGTTGATCTTTCCAAGGCAGCTCGGCAATGCTCTCGAGGCGAATTAGGAACTTTCTCTGAAAGTTTAATAACTTGTTGAGACCGGGGAAAAGAAGATGAATGGTATCCTGGTCTATTGTATTACTTTGGGAGAGTGCGGTTGCGTATTTCTGACTCGAGTGAGTGTGGGGAGAGCGAAAGGAAAAGATGTCATTACCTGCATGACCTCGAGATCCTGCACATACTTGCGTTCGGTTTCTACCATCTCTCTAACAATGTTATTCCGGGCGGCATCTGGTGCATTTGAAGTGATGGTGACATTCGAAGCATGGTTCGCAAAAGAATCGAGTGACTCTTGCGATGCAAGCAGAGGGGGGGATGTTGGAGCTGGCTCGAAGACATCGGAGGGGAGGAGGTCGACGAGGGTGGTAACGGTGCTGACGACCTATGGGTGCGTCAAGATGAGGAACGAGAGGGCGCGAGAGAGGAGTGTATACCTTGACGAGGCCGTCGGTGGAATGGCGATCCCATAAATCGGACACAGTGAAACGTTCGCAATTGTCAATTTCAGACAAGCGCATGGCAAATTTTGCAATTGCACGTTTCTTCTCCTTCTCATTGGTGACATCGAAAGTTGCGGGATCTGTGCTAATTTCGCCAATGGGGAGCGTCGGAAGAGGGAGGAGGTTGAAGAGAAAACAAAGAGGGATGCCGAGGGTGAAGCAATCCCAAAGCTGGGTGACTGGATCGGTTGATTGACGAAGGTCACCGTTTGGGGAGGAGAGAATGAAGAAATGAGAAAAGTTTGGGATGCGCATGAGACGAGCACGGAGGGAGGAACATTGCTGGTAGAGGGAGGTCGAAGCGGAGGCGGCCTTGTTGAGGATGTTGTTGTTAGCGACGGGGGTGTCGATGACGAGACCGGGATTGGATGCGATCGATTTTTTACGGCCGGCGACGTTGGCCATAGTACTGAGAAAAGAAAGTTAAGTCTCTGCTGGGCGGACGAATGGGCAGGAAACTAGATAATACATTTTTACACTCCGCTATCCCACGTTGATGTACGTACACAAACATAACATAACACATCATTATATTATTTAATTAATTGTTTCATTGCTCTTATTGTTCCACTTGAATTCAAACTCCGTTGCAGGACTCCAACCACTGGTCAGTTTCCAAATTGAGAGTGTCACGCACCCCGTGACCTAATTTTGAGTGGTGGTTTTTCTTTCGCCTCTCTTCTCAAGGTGCATCAAAATCAGTACTGTGGCCAAGACCCATGGCACCAGCCCGCTCTGCCAGACGCGCTCACTCACAGAATGCTCCCCCGCCCACGACAGATCCGCACAATGCCTCCCTCTTTCTCGAGCCCATGATGGGCACTCCCCTCACAATCTACATCGAGAAAGACGTCGACGACAGAGACGACCTCGTTGACCTCATCACCGTATGTCTGGTCCCTACCTACACATCATTTCTCACATCATATCCCTCAGAAACATGGCGGCACCGTATCGCCTAGTTACAGTGGCACACCCTATATTTTAGGCAAGTCTCCATCGATCTCTCCCGCGCCCCCACCACCCTCATCTTATCCCAGTCGATCCCCACAAGGAATCCGGTCAAAACCTCTTCCGCCAGTATGCCGGTAAAAAGGGCAAGATCGTCCTCCATTCTCGTTGGGTTCACGAGTGTGTTCGTGCCGGCGCACTGCAGACGTTCCAAAATAACTGGGCGGGCTGCAAAGTCATCGGCACCGAAAAGTACGAATCCTTTGACACACTCCATGTCCCTTCTGAGATCGTCCTCTTTCCAGGGTCGATCCTCCCCCCGTTGTCCCATCCCAGAATGACCCAGGTTCATCCGCTCAAGTCTCTCAGTTACCACCCATTCCGCCCCATCCCCAGGCGCTCGCGACCATGGGACCAGCTGATTCCCTTGTACACCCACCTCCCCAGGGTTCGTACGCATACCCTGTATACGGTCACCCGATACATCCTCGCGGCATGCAGCCACCCACGGCAGCTCCACCTCAGTCATGGCAGGGCCCCAATGCCATCGCACCTCAACAGACTCACATGGCTCCTCCTCAACCACCTTCGGGATTGCTCCCTCGTCCTGCACAACCCTATCGAGACGGTCCTTGGGTCACTGGTTTCGAGCAACCTCCACCTCACATGGTTGCCGGTCCCAGCGCCCCGCCTTACGGTTATAGGTATCGAGACGAACAAACAGAGTGGGCGGCTCCTCCAGGCGAATATGCTTATGATCCTGCAACGGTTAGTCTGGCACTCCACACACCCTACTCGCACGGCTTGACCTCCACGCATACAGTATGAACAACCTTATGAGCAACCACCATCTTACATCCACGATCCAGGCCCTTCTACTGCCAGTTCATCTAGTGTTCCTGTCGACAGTGCTGCAGGTGAAAAATCTCGTGGCCGGAAACGAACTCGGAACCAGGCAGGTTTATATATACTGACAATCGTCACGTATAACTGAACGCTTAACAGGGAACTCCTGCTGCGCCGCCCTCTACACTTGTCCTCAATCGCAGAAATCCCCCTGCTCGGTCTCCTACTCCACCGAATCGCGTAATTAAGAGCACCTATGGTGGAAACCTTTTCACATCCGACGATGTATTATATCTCAAGAGATACATTGATTATTGTCAGGAGCAAGGTCTGGTACTCAGGTTTGTTTTTCCTCACTTTCCGACGTATGAATGCCTTAATCCCACCTTTTCTCAGCCTGAGAGAAATATGTGAGAGGATTGCTGTCAAGGTCTGTAATTTCCGCCAGTATACAATTGCACTTGCTCACCAATTCCCTGTATAGGCTCCGCATCATACGTGAATATTCACGTCTCTGAATCCTTCTCACATCGATTAACTTCTCAACAGCTTTTACTCCTGGCGTCGGTATTGCAATAAGCATCAAATCAGGCTGGGTGGGTATTCCATGGACCTCGGTGATTCTGTGACACCCCAAGATGAAGCAGAACAAGGTCAGAACGAAGTGGAAGAACAACTCCGCACTAGCACCGGTCCTGGGATCATAGCAGCGGCGCAGCAACGATTGCAGCAGGAAGGTAATCAACCGCGCAATCGCTCTCCCACTCCCCCTCGGGCGCTGTTCAGGAGCACGACTGGCAAAGGCGTTGCATTCACGGAACAGGATGTCACGTTCCTGGTTCGCTTCATGGAGTACAGGAAGTGAGCCTATAGAAGAAAGCGTCTGAGTCATATGCTGATTCATCTACTTCCAAACAGATCCCAGGATCGTTTTGACATGGTAGCTTTCTGGAAAGACGTCGCAACTAAGGTCATTATATACGCTGCGAATGTTGTACAAAGCTCATCTTCCTTACAGGCGCCACATCACTCCCGTGCATCGTGGATGAAGTTTTGGCGTCGCCACAAACATGAATTGAACAGGGCAGAAGGAGATGATCCTTTACCACAACCACCCGAAAAGAAGATGCGGTATTCTCGCTCGGACGACATCCTTCTCGCCAAATACTTTTTCACAAAGCCCGAGGGCACGTCGGATAAAATATTTCAAGCCTTTGGGCGACAGGTATGGCCACTCCGTATTCCCCTAAGGTCGATTCGTGAGCGGATTCATTATAGCACCCTCATCACCCTTGGAAAGGGTGGCAGGAACACCACCGGATACACAAAACAAAGATTGATCATCTTATTCAGCGCCTGGCTAATGGAGAGAATATTGATGCAGATGATAACGGAGCGGACTCGGAGGTCTGAAACAACGTTTTTCGCGTCAACTGAGCTTCCTGTACAGTATAGCCTAATACCATCGAGTGCCCGTGATGATAATCTTATTGTACTCATTCTTACATATGCACAGTAATCGATGCATGGTCCCGTGGTACCTGTTAATTTTTGGGCGTCCAAGTGCCAATCTCACGGCTACCGCCACGTATGTAACACTGGCCGTATTGTCTGGTTCAACCTCCGGTGGAACTCTGTTCAGGAACTGATATCGACAACCATTATTTCACCATCGGAATCGACATGATGGAATTCCTGACACAGGAGCAACTAGACCAGGTTAGTAATGATGGCACATATATCCGGATCTTCCAGCTCGTGGATTTCTACACTCGGCTCATAGTGATTGCTTTATCTAGTTTCATCGAGAGGGGTGATCCTCCTATTTCATGTTTCTGACGCAAAGGGCGATCTAATGCAACCGTGGATGACAGCTACCTTTGCATTCCGAGTTTCTTGTCGCAAGACCAGGTCTCATCTTTACTTCAACGTTCGAAGGATCTGTTGAGTGACTTCAGTGTAGAAAACCACCCGCGGGTGAGTGTTTGATCACTGCGTTGACCAAGGAAGTGATAATATCTCAATCTTCAACAGACGAGGTTCACCACGAGTGATAAAAACCACGTGGGCGACGATTACTTCCTCAACTCGGGTGACAAGATACGCTATTTTCTAGAGGAAGATGCCGTGGATGAGAATGGCAGGCTCACTAGGGATAAGACCAGAGCAGTGAATAAGATCGGGCATGGTGTGCTGTCAACTGGCACTTGGAATGCTTCTAACTCAAAGGACTAACACTGGCATGCTGCAGCATTACATGTACTTGATCCGGTCTTCCGGCAGGTGACCCTAGAGAACGATAAGTTGAAGGCCCTAGCAAGAGATCTCAAATTCCATCATGACCCGGTTGGTAAGTCAGTTCCAATGAGATCTGAGTCCGCTATCGTTCAATGATTCGTCGTGACAGCCCTCCAGTCGATGATCATTTTCAAACAACCAGAAATCGGCGGCGCTGGTAATTAGGCTTGTATTTGATTCATGGAGTCGATCCTTACGACAACTGATTAGTTCCTGAACACAATGATTCGTGGGTCACTGCGTAACCGATGGATTCTAATGTCAGCTCACCTTCCTGTTTGTCTCGTCGCACGAAGGACGTTCCTCGTGAGTAGATTTATCTCAAGGCTTCCATCAACGTGACGATTGCTCTAGTACACATCGCCTCCTACTGCCCTCGGATTCTGGATACCCCTGGAAAGGTGCACGCGATCCAATGGTGCACTTTCTTTCCTGCCAGGATCGCATCTTACTACACCGATCACCAAGCGTTTTGTACGCAAGCCTGAGGGTGGAACTGGGTTCGAGGACATCAGCCCACCTCCCCTTCCCGATTTGAACGCAAAGTCTGACACCGCAAGTAACGGCTATGTGTTGCAAACTTGCGAACCAGGTCAGTTCGCATCTCCTTGTTCACCAAATGTGTCTGGAGGCCTTTTCGCAGGGGATCTCGTCTTGATCCACGGCAGTGTGTTGCACAAGTCTCAGCGAAATACGAGCAACCAGACTCGCTATGCGTACACTTTTCACATGATTGATAGTCCGCCCCATGCACACTACGACGAGAAGAATTGGCTCCAGCCAACGCCGTCGATGCCGTTCACTAAGATCCTCGGACCCAACGACGTTACCAAACGAAGCTCTTTAGATACATAGCTTATGATGTATCCTGTTAGGTAAATAGTGCAGCCGAGTTGTATTTCCGCAGAGACATCCGTTATCATCCGGTTATCACCTCAACATTACCGTGTTCCTTGATTCTATCCGGTGTCAAGTTATAGAGTTCATCGATAAGAGCAGGCAGGAAGGTTCCCGATCCCTGCACGTCAGGCCGCAGTGCGGCACGTTCTCCTGCAATGCTAAGTGCCATGATGCTTTTGACGTGTAAGGTGTCAAGCGACAATCAAAAACTTTGGCGAACATACCCGCCGACCGCTCCCATTAACATGTCACCTTTCACGAGTTTTGCGATGCCATCTTCGTTATTTCCCAGTTCCGAAGCTGCTGCACAGAACGTGGCTATACAGGTGCCCACCAGACATCCAGAGCCAGTGATATCACCGAGTAATGAATGCCCATTTGAAAGTTTCACGACGGTAGTTCCGTCGGAGACCCAATCAGTGACCCCGGTGAGAGCGACGACGCATCCTGGAATTTGGAGACATGTGAGTACATGTACTAGACAATATGTTCACAACTAACTCACGTTCCTTCCTCGCTAGGTCCTTGACAAATCTCACAGGATCAGCGAATCCTACTCCAATGCTATCGACACCCTTGGCGTTCACCTGAAAACGACGTTATGACGTGCATCGTAATTATCACGTATGAAAGGTCATTTTACCACATACCTCCTCTGAATCAGCGAGTGCGGCAAGCTCTCCCGCATTGCCCTTGATTACACTTGCTTGCCAAGTGTTGAGCAATTCAGCAGCAACCCTCCGACGAAACCCTGTCGCCCCTACACCGACCGGGTCAAACACTACAGGCTTCTTCGCGTCATTTGCGAACTGTCCGGCAAGCAACATGGCCTCCTTGTCCTTGATCGTGCCAAAGTTGACTAGCAACGCGCCAAGGACACGGCTCAAGTCGTACATCTCTTCTGGTGCCGAGGCCATGATTGGGCTTGCGCCTAACGCCAGAGTAGCGTTAGCAGATTGGTTTGCCACGACGATGTTTGTGATCTGTTCAGGACAGGATGATACACGCCAATGAAGTAAAGAGACAAAGTTACCTGGTGAATGAGCGGTTTTGTCTCTTTAGTGACGCGCAATAGATCAGACACCGCGTCTTTGATCGTATCCGTAGTGTAAGACGGGGATGATTGCCCCGTCAGATTCGACCAACGGCGATAAGATTCTCTGAGATTGTTGGCAACTTTGGAGGGTTCCGGAGAAGTGACTATTTCTGAGATGACCGCCACTCCATCTAATCTATGTCCCGTGTTTGAAACAGACCCATGCAATGTTCTCAAGAGGTTGCTGGACTTGATACCGCCTGACGCAATCACATGAGTGAACCGAACTAGAGAATCGGGCTGGCCGCACCTATGGCAACGGCTTTCAAGCAGGTGCCATCCAAGGCTGCAAGTAGTGGCCCGACTGCCCGCACTCCAAGGATAGCACTCGTGAGTTGCTTCGTGTTGGTCGGCCAAACAGCTCCGATGCCTACATAATCGGCGCCGTCTTGGACAGCTTTCCTGACGTGATCTACGTTGTTGCAGGACACACCGATAATTGTACCGGGAGGAAGAAGTGTTCGAGCTACATCCACTGGCATATCAGTCTGTCCGAGATGAACACCATCTGCATTGACGGCTAGGGCGATGTCGATGCGGTCGTTGATAATGAGGGGAACATCATATTCTCCACATAGTCTCTTGCTTTCATTGGCGATCCGCAGGAACTGCGTGTGAAGCCGAACTTCGTTAGCGAAAGAAGATGGATCGGGAGGCTCGAAACGTACTTCAGCTGTATCTGCATTCTTCTCCCGAACTTGTACGATTGTGACGCCGCCCTCTAAAGCCTGGTTAAAAGAATCAACCAAGGGCTTTGCTGTCGGATGAGGAGAGAAGTTACCTCTCTGAGAAAATCGCCGTATGCCTGTTCGTCGAGGCATGAGCTGAGCGAAAGTTTTGAGTCGTCAGAGAGGTACCTTTTTTGCTGGGAGTAGCTCACGTCCTGTGACCAAGTAGATGCTGTAATCAATCGACCGGGGATTCTTCATCGTTCAACTGATCGTGAATCGATAAATTGCAAGGTACTTGATCAATGATTGATGATCATTCAAATCGTTGGCTTTGTTCAACGTTCAACTTCTCGGACTCATCGATGACGGAATACTGTACCGTACACATCGGGGTTTTCAACATTTTGAGGCCGTTTTTATGTAATTGAGAATGTAATTCAACATATTATATTTTACAATTCCATTATGGGGCCTGTAATATATTTTATTTTCGGACAGTTCAAAATGTTCCTCACAAGTATAACTGTTGTGGGAAATTTTGAGGGGAACAAAAGAAAATCTGTTCTGTTACCCAAAATGTCCATGATAAGATAATCTTTGATACCATGCCTAACATATTTTATTTTGACAGTTCTACAATACAATTGACTACAAATTATTATGAGTGAAATGATAAGATCATCAAAATAATATATTTTAACCTCCTTAAAAGCAATATCAAAAGTTTTTATTTTAAGCCTCCTTAAAAGTAAATACCTGATGAGAGGGCAATAAGGGGGTAATCAACGGGTGACCATAGTCCACTTCTTATGTTTTGATCTGAGTGGGTACTGCAAGTCAGACATTGAGAATGGAATTCATACAGCACATAGTATACATAGTTGTTCAGCAGGGAGTGAAAGGGTAAGCTGGACAGATATTGTTGCATGAATACCAGGATCCTGCCAGTAACACCTCCTTCTTTCTTCAGTACTTTGTGATTGCATGGATTTTGCCTGCAGACTTGCCAACCAGAATTAGTGTGTACTTGTTATTCCCACTTCCAGTGGGGAGTGCAGGCTTCAGGAACTTTGCTGGGATGAAATGGGATTGTGTTCCTGACCCCCTATTGTGTCCTGGCACGGTGACTGAGACATGACCCTCAGGGGTGGGGCTAGAAGGGCCACAAAATTGATCAGGACAAGTGGTGTGGGTGATGTGATTTTGAAAGGATCCATGTTTGGACTGGAAGTCCACATTGAACGCAAGGTGAAAGTTGGTGAAGTTGCAGAAATTATTGTTGAAAAGCCAGGGAATCTGACCTGAGTAGCAAAGTGTCAATGAATCAATATGGAATTCCCATATTGGATGGCAGTTATCCCATAATCAGAACAACTGCCACCTTATCCAATCTTGGTTGCTATTCTAGCTGTTGGTGTTAATACAAATTTCAGGCACAGAGGATAAGCGAGAACTGTCAGGTGGTACTATAGAGTACAAGTACAAGTACAAAGTACAAGAGGTATAAGTAGGGAATCAACAACTGACTGTGAGGCAAGGCTAGTACAGATGAGTATAAAGATATGGTATACAACTTTAGGAAACTGACAACTTCCATGATCGCCCCTGGATATCTGCAGAATGCAAGAAAGCACTCCAAATAGCATCTTTATTTGAGCTATGATATGATGGGTTCAATGTTACAGAAGTGACTTGAGGGAAAGCTGTGAGCCAATCACTGCAAGCAATCTGTCCAAATAATGAGTGTATGTATGCTCATTCTGATTCCCAACTGACTCACAAGAATATCCGCACCATTGGTGGTTTTGAATTTGGTAAAACATGTGAGGCGCAGAGCCTTAGTGCTGCAGGTGTGGCTCTCCCCCTTTGGCACACAAACTTGCTTTGGAGATAGGTTCCAAAGAAGTGAACTGAATGGTTAAACTGTTGAGGCAGTGTAACCTCTCTGTACAATCCATGATTGTTGACAGGTATGGCTGGTGTGGTGTACATCTAGCAATTGACAATGTGATTGTAGTAATGGTTTCAGGATTGGCAAGGTGTGTAGTAAGATGTGACACATAGCCAAGGGGTCCATATAGACGTTGAAGATTTGGGAGGTTAATACTTGTTTCTACCAACATTTTCAGGGACCCTGGCAGATGTGTTTCATACAAAGGAGCGATATTCAATATTTCAATGCTGGGGTGTTGCTCCAAAAAGACCATGAGGGGATCAAAAGGGCAGTTATTATCAATTTCCAAGCTCTGAAGCTCTGGAAAGATCAAGAGACTGAGAAGGGAAGTCCAAATGCATGGGGTAAGGTTGAGGTTGGTTGGGGAGAGTGATTGAAGTGGGGAGCTCAGGAGGATGGACAGTGTTGTAGGGAGAGTGGTGGGAGCGAAAAAGGTAGGTGACTGAAACTTCAGCCTTCGGAAACATGTTGGTGGGCAGCTCACAATGTCCCTTGATAAGAAAATGTGGCACAGGAGAACCATAGAATTTGCTTGGAATTCTGTCTCTTGACACCCAGCCAATGTAATGCTCTCTAGAAGGGAGCTTAACACACCATGGCTGAACTCTGCAGAACCCAGGTAGAAGTAGTCTGAGACCTCAATCTCGGATAAGGACTGGAAGTAACATGTGAAGAGCCCATTCAGTCACCTTGCACTGATAAAGATAGTCAGCTAATGGTTGCAAGTAACCCATCTAAGATGGCCAGCCAAGAGTAGGCCAAGAAAAGTGGAGCACCCAGATAAATGGCTGGGCCCATACAAAGGGAGTAAAGACTGATGGGCCCAGAGTGTGTGTACAGTAGTGTACTACATCAATGGTAGTGAAATGGGGTAGATGTCAAATGGAATCAAGACTGACTCAAACTGATGGGCCTAGAGTATAAGACCAACTAAGACTGATGGGCTGATGACATGAAGAGGGATAACTGACTGATGGGCCCAGAGTATAAGACTAACTTTGACTGATGGACTGATGTGTCTGTGCCAACAAAGAGAGCACAAAAACTGATGGGCCTAGAGATTGTAACAACCTAGAACAAACGTAGACTATGAGTTACTTGCGAGTGGTTGTAGTGGTCAGTGTAAGGTGTAAGTGCAAGTGAGTCTGACGAGTGAGGCGAGAACTACAGAGGAGATCCGTCTATGAGAGACAATGGAGAAAAACCAGAGGTGAACTTTGTTAGAGTTCCCTGGTGCTGCATTCAAGTCTTTATATACTAAAAGTACAAGCGGAGCTACAATCGGAGTATGAATACATAGATAAGTATGAGTGTCCTGATTGGTAGATAAGGTGAGATAACATGAGGTAAATGCATGTATGTGAGTCATAGATAAAGACATGAGGAAACAATGCTGTAACAATGCGGTATAAGCATGTTATGAGATAAGCACTGCTTTAATAATAGATATGAGTCATAGGGAATCATAGATAAGAGATAACGTGTGAATACACGTGTGTTGTGCATGGGTTATGACATCGTGTGATAACACGTGTCTAATAATGAATCATAGTGAGTCATAAAGGATTGGCCAATAGGATATGATCCTGAGTATAGCCTTGGCATGAGGCAATATATGCCGTAATAGATATTGTGTATCTTGTATAGTGGATGAGAGCGTTGAGTAGGAAGGCGAAAGAATAATGTGAAACGTGATTGTAACAGAGATGATAAGACCAACTCAGACTGATGGGCCCAGAGTATAAGACTGACTTTGACTGATGGGCTCAGAGATGATAAAATCAATCCAGACTGATGGGCCTAGAGTACATGATCAACTTAGACTGATGGGCTGATGGTCTATGCCAATAAAGAGAGTGTAAAGACTGATAGGCCCAAAAATGATAAGACCAACCCAGACTGATGGGCACAGACTATAAGACTGACTTAGACTTGATGGGCTGATGATCTGGGCCAATAAAGCATCATTAAGCACATATGAAAATAAACAAACAACAAATAAATAAATAAATAAAATATTATACTTTATATATTTTATCTTAGATATATAATACTAATTAATAATTTCCATATCCTACAATTATGTCATAAATGGACTATTATAATTAGCTAATCATATTATGTGAAAAACACATAATAGCAAGTGATCCACTGGTCAGATAAGGGTATAAACTTGAGGATAACATTGTCTACATAGTATTCACCCATGCCTATACTCTGATCTTCAGATTATGATATTTAATCTTTCTCTCTAGTAGACATCAATAAGAAATATATAACAAGGGGAGATCTAAAGTCAATATGTGCAAATAACGTCAGAGCAACTATTCTAGCCTCTTTGACATGTATTTATATACCCCCTATTCAAATTTCAAGCTTATCAGACCATAATTGAGTGTGTCAAAAGTATAATAAAGAAGTTGTAGGAGATTTACTAAAAACATTCAATTTCAAGAGATCTCTTTGTCTGATAAGACTATGAACTTGAGGACTACACATTTCATTCATTATCAAGCTCCTACACTGTCTGATCTTTAATATTGTACCATATGCACATATGGGATAAATACAACTACATCAAGATGTACATATGAAATTGTAATGAGATTGTGTCAACTTGAATGGTCACTATATAAAATTAAATCAATCCATGATCAGATCATGCAGAGCAATGCATAATATATACAAAATGATATCCTCAAGTTCATAGTCTTATCAGACAAAGAGATCTCTTGAAATTGAATGTTTTTAGTAAATCTCCTACAACTTCTTTATTATACTTTTGACACACTCAATTATGGTCTGATAAGCTTGAAATTTGAATAGGGGGTATATAAATACATGTCAAAGAGGCTAGAATAGTTGCTCTGACGTTATTTGCACATATTGACTTTAGATCTCCCCTTGTTATATATTTCTTATTGATGTCTACTAGAGAGAAAGATTAAATATCATAATCTGAAGATCAGAGTATAGGCATGGGTGAATACTATGTAGACAATGTTATCCTCAAGTTTATACCCTTATCTGACCAGTGGATCACTTGCTATTATGTGTTTTTCACATAATATGATTAGCTAATTATAATAGTCCATTTATGACATAATTGTAGGATATGGAAATTATTAATTAGTATTATATATCTAAGATAAAATATATAAAGTATAATATTTTATTTATTTATTTATTTGTTGTTTGTTTATTTTCATATGTGCTTAATGATGCTTTATTGGCCCAGATCATCAGCCCATCAAGTCTAAGTCAGTCTTATAGTCTGTGCCCATCAGTCTGGGTTGGTCTTATCATTTTTGGGCCTATCAGTCTTTACACTCTCTTTATTGGCATAGACCATCAGCCCATCAGTCTTTATTCTCTCTTTATTCACACAGACCATCAGCCCATCAGTCTAAGTTGATCATGTACTCTAGGCCCATCAGTCTGGATTGATTTTATCATCTCTGAGCCCATCAGTCAAAGTCAGTCTTATACTCTGGGCCCATCAGTCTGAGTTGGTCTTATCATCTCTAGGCCCATCAGTTTGAGTCAGTCTTGATTCCATTTGACATCTACCCCATTTCACTACCATTGATGTAGTACACTACTGTACACACACTCTGGGCCCATCAGTCTTTACTCCCTTTGTATGGGCCCAGCCATTTATCTGGGTGCTCCACTTTTCTTGGCCTACTCTTGGCTGGCCATCTTAGATGGGTTATTTGCAACCATTAGCTGACCATCTTTATTGGTGCATGGTGACTGAAGTATGTGATGTGACTCAGAACTTGTACAGTGAGCAATAAAACTAATGCAATGTTTGTAGCATTTTGATTGAAGCATGAATATTGAGAGCCCTGTTGATGCTAGACCCTCTAACCTAGGTACCATTGGAAAGCCCTGATCAAGGGCTTTCCAATGGTATATGGGTTTATTATGTAATTATTACTATATCGGGAAATATTTCGAAATTGGTATGAGGTACTCATTGCATCAGTTTTGTTGCTGGTATAAGGGTATCAGAGATTAGTATGAAGTGTATCCTCCTTTGGCCTTGATGACCTCCTGAACTCTTCTAGGCATGCTCTCAATCAATCTCTGACACTCCTCCACCCCAATCTTATACCATTCCACTTTAATCCTCTCCCAAAGTTCCAATATCCCCTTAGCTGGCTCAGGATACTCTGCAAGTCTTCTTTTGAGAAGAAACCATAGGTGTTCTATGGGATTAAGGTCTGGAGACTGAGCAGGCCATACCATGACCTCAAATTCATGGTCATCAAGCTACTCCCTAGCCTTCCTACTGGTGTGCTTGGGGTCATTATCCTGCTGGAAAATAATGTCTTCTGGGGAAAATCCATAATCCACCAGAGTTTGTTGGAGTTCATTCTCCAAAGTCTGCACATAGAGATCAGCATCCATCTTACCATCAATCTTGCAAGCCATTCCAACACCTTCCCAGGTCATACAGCCCCATAGCATCACTGATCCTTCCCTAAACTTAACTGTTCCCTCCACAATCCTGTCACTAAGACCCTCACCTGCCCTTTTCCATGCCCATTTCCTGCCATCTGACCCAATGTGATTGATTTTGGTCTCATCTAACCATATAACTGTTACAATAGTCCCGGGTAGGGCCTAGTGTAGACGCAAAAGCGCTAAGTACCAAGCGGCTGTGATAACTCAAACAACCACCACTTGATACGTGGCGCGCTGTAGAGTTCAAGGAGGGCTACTGGTCAGCGGATTGCTACCAGTGAGACGAGTTAGAACTTAGGACGTTGCCTAAGAGCATCCTGTTGGGAATCTATACCCAAAGGACCGAGACTGCCCCTTGTGATCAGGGTGGACCGAGATGCTGGACGTTGGTCACAGCGATGAGGGATGGCTTAGGTTAAGCCCGAAGAGGAGCAGTGATACTAGCTAGATTGCATAGATCAAGACTGAGGTACAGGAGTATCACTGCGCAGTATTTATACTACGAAAGTCATGCATGGACCAACAGTCCAGAAGGGTGGCCAGGAAGAGCGGAACAGTCAAAGGGTCAAACGGAGTCGTACAGGGCAGAAGCACTGGACGGACGAAAGTGTAAAAGGTAAAACATGGAAGCTGTCCAAATGACAGTGGAAGTGAAAGTGATCCCTACTGGATTAGGAAGTAGAAGGAAAGAAGCGATGACGGAACAACGGGTTGGGCCGGAGTCACGTAATTGGATCAACGGAAGAAGAAAGGGAAAAGCAGGGCAAAGGGTTAAGCCCTTGCTGAGTAATCCGAGGCGAGGGTAAGCCTTGCGGATTGAACGTAGGAGGTACCTGTAGTACCGAGCGTAGTGAAAGTAGCAAAGAAAAGCAAAGAAAAAGATGAATCGTAACATTACCCCCCAACTAAGATCAAAGCACCATGCAAAGATCATCTTCAGAAATCGAATGAATCCCTAACAGGGCTGCCCGTAATGTTGGCGTAACCCTCATCATCAATTGGGTCATCGCATGGTGACGCGGAGCGGTGGTCCAGGGAGGCAGAGGAGCGTCTGGAGGGACGGCGGAGCGGGAGAGCTGGGATAGCGGGGTGGCGAGTGCGGCATCATGTGGAGGAGGAGGAAGATCCATTGGACAAGGAGGAGTTGGATGGGATGATGGGGCGTGGAGAGTGACGGCTCCAGGTAGGTCTGGTTGCCACTAGGGTAAGTTGGTTGGCCAGGGGAATCCTAGTGTGGACACAAGGGGGTTGTCCGGGGCAATAGGACTGGATGTGTCTGGGGGACCAGGTGAGACAGATGGGACATTGATAGTCCTGGCATTCAACGCGTATGTGCCCAAGTTTATGGCACTTGTAGCAGGCCTCGTGGTAGCGAGGGTGGTCCTCAGGGAGGTCGACCTGACCGGTTTGGAACATATGTTCCGCTTTGGCTCGGTTACAAGCGTTGATCTCTTCAGGGGAGAAGGGAAGAGAGGAGGCGGAGGGGGTAGACAGAGAGGGAGCCGAGGGGGTGAGTGGTTGGTTGAGGTGGAGGGAGAGTTCTGCTTGATAGCAGTGGAGGTCTGTGAGGAATTCCCCCATTTGCATTTGAAATAGGGTGTGTTCGAGGAACGCGCAGATTTTGTCATGGATCTGGCCGGTAATGGCCGAGAGGAGGTGGGTGTTGGCCATAGGCCCGTAGAGGTCGGCCTGGATGAGGGCAAGTCGTTCGTTCTGTAGGTACGCCGAGTAGAGGGCATGGAGAGGGGAGTCGAGGTTGAGATGGTGCTCGATGGGGATTACCATGCTTGGGTCGAGGATGAGGTTGCGCATGTGCACGAAGTAGTCGGGGGTGGGCGTAGAGGCCCGAGTAGTGTGTGAATGAAACGGCAGGTCTACCACGATGAGAGGAGGACGAACACGGTGAATAGAATGAGAAGGGCGAGGGCATACACTTGCTGTTCCCCATCCTGCAGAAGCAACCGCAGAATCAGCTGGAAAAACGGGTCAGGTGGACTCCGTGAGGGAGGATTTGGAGGAGAGGGAGGGAGCATCCAAGGAGTGGAGCAACGGTGGGGGAACAGGGAGCGGCAGGGCAATGTGGGGGATGTCGACAGTAGGGGTGAAGACGGGTACCGGCGTGGTGTCGGATTTGAAGTTGGGGGTGGAGCAGGAGCGATAGGCCATAACAGTTCTGATATGGACTGGTGGTGGTCGGAGTGGTGAGCGTGGTGGTCAAGGTGGTGGAAGGGCTGAGGGGAAATCCTTGGGGTGGAGACATTATAAGCGTCAATGGTTTCCCTGGCATTTCCCAGGTTGGCCTCAGGTTCCCAAGAGTCGTCGGAGGCAGAGTAGCCCTTCCAGTGGATCAGGAACTTGCGGTTGCGTGGGTCCCGGGTATGGTGGAGGATCCACTTGATTTCATATTCCTCTTCGCCAGCTATAAGGTCCAGCGGAGGCTTTGGGAAGTTGGGTCCGTAGGTTTCCGTTTCCCGATATGGGGAAAGGAGTGAAGCGTGGAAGACCGGGTGGATTTTCCCGTGTGCGGTGAGGGCTTCGTCATGGGCAGCAGAGAGGGTTTTGAGGCATTCCTCAACGGCAGGGAGTTTGGTTTCCACAATGATAGCGGGCAAGGGACGGGGTTCGTAGCCCATCATCAGGAAGAATGGCGATTTGCCAGTGACGGAGTGGGGGCGATGGTTGTGTGTGAATTCGGCCATAGGGAGTAAGTTGGCCCATTTCTCCGGATTGTTCTGGCAATACATACGGAGATAGGTCTCGACTTCTTGGTTGACACGTTCCGTCTCACCATTGGATTGAGGATGGTAGGCAGTGGAGAGGGAGAGGCGGTATCCGATGAGTCAGGAGAGCTCTTTCGCGAATGTGGAAGCGAACTGCGGACCACGGTCGGAGATGATCTTGTCGTAGAGGCTGAATCGTGTGTAGACTTTGTGAAAAAAGAGGCAGGCTATACCTGTGGGGTTGGTGGATTTCACCGTAGGGCAAAGAATTACCCCCTTCATAAGGCCATGGTCTACCACGACCATGAGATAGTCGTAGCCCTCCGCAGAGACGGGAAGATCCGTGATGAGATCAACGGATACGTTCTGGAACGGGCGGGTGCAGGCGGAGGAGATCGGAGAGAGCGGAGGCATGGAAGGATGGGTGTTGACCTTGTGTTGTTGGCACGAGGCACAACCGGAGACGTAGGAGCAGATGAAGGAGGCCAGGCCAGGCCACCAGAATTTGGCAGTGACAAGTTGGCGGGTTTTCAAGAAGCCGGGGTGTCCGGCGGTGTGCGAGTCATGGTGGCGGGCAACAATCTGTTGCCGGGGTTCCCTGTCGGGAGGGACATAGATGCAACCTTGGTAGGTCAGGATACCGGCATCATAGTGCCAGTCGGAGAGGCAGGAGCGGAATGACGGTGGGAGACCGCCATCCATGGCATTGAGGGTGTCCAGGATGAGGGGATCCACGGCTGAAGAGCAGGAGATCAAATCCTGGAGATCTGTGGTGACGAGGTTAACAAAGATGTTGTCTGGGAGGAGCGTGACATCTTCGTTGTCCGAGTCTGAGGTAATATGGTCGGGACGGTGGGAGAGTGCGTCCAGACCATCGAGGAGTTTGCCTAGCACGTGGGAGAACGTGAGGTTGAAGTCGGCAAGGTCGAGAAGCCAGCGGGCTTGACGACGGTTGAGGTTTTGGGGTTGTCGGAAGTAGGTGAGGTTTTTGTGATCCGAGAAGACGGTCATGGGAGTAGTGCTACCATGAAGGTAGTGGCGCCAGGCTTTCAAGGATCTAATGACAGTGAGGAGCTTGCGGTCATAGATATCGTAGTTCCTTTCTGCAGCGTTGAAAGACTGCGAAAGGTAGGAGCAAGGTTTCCAGTTGCCGTTTGAGTCGGTCTGGAGGAGTACACCACCTGATGCAAATTTAGAAGCATCAGTGGCAATAGCGAAGGGTCGAGAGGTATCCAGAAATTGGAGGACCGGATCAGAGGTAAAAGCCTTTTTAAGGCGTTCGAAGGCGGTGATCTGAGGGGTATCCCAGATCCAAGGTGCGTCTTTCTTGGTAAGATCGACGAGGGGGCGAGTGATGGTGGAGTAGTCCAGAATGAACCGGCAGTAGAAGTTGGCAAAGCCCATGAACGATCAGACGTCCTTGAGCTTGGTGGGAGTGGGCCAGTCAGTGATGCCAGCAACCTTGATGGGGTCCATGGTGAGTTCGCCGGGTTGAGCGATCATGCCGAGATATTCAACTTCAGTGGTGGTGAAGTGACATTTCTTGAGCTTGAGGTGAAGGTCTAGTTCCTTCATGCAAGCGAGAACATGTTTGGTGCGTTCAGTGTGCATGGCATCATCTTCGGAGAAGATGAGAAGGTCATCCATGTAGATGACAAGCCATCCTTCGACAATCATGTCGCGGAAGGACTCGTTCATGAAACGTTGGAATGTGGTGGGGGAGTTTGTCAGTCTGAAGAACATGACCGTAGGTTCGAAGAGGCTGCAATGCGTGATGACTGTGGCTTTCCATTGGTGTCCATCCTTGATGCGGATGTTGTTGTAGCCCCATCGGACGTCAAACTTGGTGAAAAGCTTAGCGTCCTTCAGCTTATCGACAAGGTCGGAGATGAGGGGAAGGGGGTAGGTGTCACGAACGGTGTGTTCGTTGACGTATCGGTAGTCCTGGCAGGGGTGGAGTTTGCCGTCCTTTTTCTTGATGAAGAAGAAGGGGGAGGCCTGGGGGGAGTTCGAGGGGTGGATCTTGCCGGAAGCAAGGTGTTCGTCGATAAAGTCGTCAGTGGCCTTGCACTCATCAGGAGACAAGGGGTAGACCTTTCCGACTTTGGGTTGGAAGGTGTCCTTTAGGTGGATCTCATGATCACAGGACCTGGAGGGGGGCATCTGCGTGGAGGGTTCCTTCGCGAACACGGATTTGAATTCCAAGTATTCCGAAGGGAGGGTGACCTTGGCTTTGGTAGCCGCGGCCGCAAGGGCAGTAGCGTTGGTGAGCTTCTCTGGTAGAGTGGTCTGAATGAAGCGTTGACCCGCGTGCATGACGCGGTTCACAGAGTGTTGCACAGATTGGGTCGTGAAACGATGCCTAGTTTCGGTGCCGAGGTAGTCAAAGATTTTGCTGTCCCAGATGGGATCGACATCGATGTGGTGGGTCAGGATGACCGGCGGCGGGTGAGCGAGCTTGGCAGAGTGGTGAGGTTCATCGTGGGTGATAGGGGGGAAGTCAGGTTTGGGAGCAGTGATGGTGATGGTTTTGGTGACCCAATCGATGGTAGGGTTGGTCGCCTTGAGCCAGGGGAGGCCTAGGATAATGTTCTCAGAACCACAGTGGATGATATGGAACTTTACATGTTGGAGTACTCCGCCAAGAGCAATCCAGAGGGTGGTGGTGAACTTGATGTCACCATTCCTGTTCGAGGTGGAGTCCACGTTCCAAATCGGGATTGGTTTCGGAAGGCGCTCCTTAGGAAACTTGTTCTTCTGGACGAAGTGCCAGTTGATACAGTTTATCCCAGCTCCGGAGTCGATGAGAGCGCGGGTGTCGACGTCTTTCAAGGTAGCGGTAGCATTCAGTCTAATCGGGATCTGCATAGATTGACATGCTAACTCAGCTACTAGTACATGGGTACGAGAATGGGAAGATACCAGCGTCGAATCGGTCTTCCGCCTTAAAAACCTGTGATGGGTTCAGGGGCGTTTGAGTTGACTTTGTTGATGCTCATAGAGTCGTCATCATTGTCCTCTATCTCCTGCAGAGCAGGGACAGGTTTGGGTTTGGGTTCGGCTTTCTGGACCTTCTTGTTAGGTGCGGGAGCAGAACGAGCGGAGTCGGTCGTAAAGACCAGGCAAGAGGAGGTGTGATGGCCGGGTTGGCGGCACCAGAAACAGAGGTTCTTGTCGATGCATCGCTTGCGCTCAGCATCGGTCATCTTGGTGACGCAGATAGAATCCACGTCCATAGCGTTGGGGTCTCATTCCTTTTTACGGGAAGGAGCGGGTGAGTCATGGAAAACGACAGCGGCAGTGGGCTTCTTGTTGCGACAAGCGATCTCGTCTGCATGCTCCCACTGTGTTTTGAAGTGGATGGCCTGAGTGTACCACTTGTTGATGGTGGTGGGTATGGTGTCCATTCCCTGGATCCTGCACATAAGTGAAGGGGGAAGGCCGGTGGCGAAGAAGTTGATCAGAACTGAATCTGATCCGGTGAGGGTGGCGGTGGCAACCTTGTTGCGGAACGAGGAGATGTAAGAGGGGACATCCTTGTTGTGGGTTACCCGAGTGGTTTCAGAACTCCGTCTGCCAGTCGGTCCAGCTCCCAAAGGAGCGGAGGGGGATAGCCTTGGCACGGAATGTATCGGCCCAAGTCTTAGCGGATCCTTCCGTCATAAACGAAAGGGCGAAGGCGACACACTTGTTATCCGTGTCATAGATGGGGTCGTTGACAAAGAGGTATGTTGCTACGTCATTGAGCCAGGGTATGGTGTGGTCGTAGGACCCGTCGAAGGTAGAGGGTTTTCCGAGGCAAAGCTCGACTGCCTTGCTAGACATGTTGCTAGACGAGGTGGTGGGCGTAGGGTTCGGGGTTGGTACCGAAGGGAGAACCACAGAGGGGTTCGGGTTCCGGAGTGAGGAGGGTCCGGGGTTGGTCCTTTGTGGGGTTGTTGGGGACGTGAAGGAGGCAAGATTCAGTATGTCGAGTGAAGTGGTAAGACGTTCAGCTAGTTGCTGAGTTTCGTCTTCAGAGTCAGAGTGTTCGATGTTGATGTCGAAGTCATTCTCCTGGAGTTCAGAAGAAGGCAAGGTGGGTTCAGGGTTGTCGTTGGATAGATCGGACAACGGGGTGTTAGACGTCCGAAGACTCCAACTGGGGTTGAGGAGAGGACGAGTGGGGGTTCGTCCAGCAATGGTGGGCAGCTACTGCATGGTGGCAGGCTGGGGAAGCTAGTCTTGATCTTATGTTACGATAGTCCCGGGTAGGGCCTAGCATAGATGCAAAAGTGCTAAGTACCAAGCGGCTGCGATAACTCAAACAACCACCACTTGATATGTGGCGTGCTGTAGAGTTCAAGGAGGGCTACTGGTCAGTGGATTGCTACCAGTGAGACGAGTTAGAACTTAGGATGTTGCCTAAGAGCATCCTGTTGGGAATCTATACCTGAAGGACCGAGACTGCCCCTTGCGATCAGGGTGGACCGAGATGCTGGACGTTGGTCGCAGCGATGAGGGATGGCTTAGGTTAAGCCCGAAGAGGAGCAGTGATACTAGCTAGATTGCATAGATCAAGACTGAGGTACAGGAGTATCACTGCACGGTATTTATACTATGAAAGTCGTGCACGGACCAACAGTCCAGAAGGGTGGCCAGGAAGAGCGGAACAGTCAAAGGGCTAAACGGAGTCGTACGGGGCAGAAGCACTGGACGGATGAAAGTGTAAAAGGTAAAACACGGAAGCTGTCCAAATGACAGCGGAAGTAAAAGTGATCCCTACTGGATCAGGAAGTAGAAGGAAAGAAGTGATGACGGAACAACGGGTTGGGCCAGAGTTGCATAATCAGATCAACGGAAGAAGAAAGGGAAAAGCGGGGCAAAGGGTTAAGCCCTTGCTGAGTAATCCGAGGCGAGGGTAAGCCTTGCGGATTGAACGTAGGAGGTACCTGTAGTACCGAGCGTAGTGAAAGTAGCAAAGAAAAGCAAAGAAAAAGATGAATTGTAACAATAACTCGCTTCCAGTCCTCAACAGTCCAATGCTAATGGCTTAGAGCAAAGTCCATCCTTGCTTTCCTATGATGCTGGGCAAGAAGAGGGCATTTTTGCTTCACTACAGCCTTCATACCAGCTTTCTTCAAGTGGTGGCAGATGGTCTGGGGGGAGATAGAATGGTTCTTCACTTCTTGAAGTGTTTTGGTCACCTGAACTGCATTCTCAGCCTTCCCAGATCCAATAAGATGAATAGCATGACGTATATTGGTAGGAGAAATGATGGAAGGACGACTACCAGAGGCTTTGGGTAGGTTGGGAAGATGTTTGGACCTGAGTCTACTAATAGTAGATTGGTTGAGACCAGTAGATTGAGCAATTTGATGGGTTGATTGTCCCAATTCCAAGAGAGAGATGATATGATGAGTTTGGTCGACTGAGAGAGCTTTCATGATGATGGTTGTGGACAAAGTGATAGTGTGTGTGTGTGTTTGTATCATGTTGAACTTATTGCATGTCACATTATCCATTGCTTATGTAATAACCACTTGCAATATGCATTTTGAATACTTTAGAGTGTCAGCAACAAAACTGATGCAATGAGTACCTCACATCAATTTCGAAATATTTCCAGATATAGTAAGAATTACATAATAAACCCATATACCATTGGAAAGCCCTTGATCAGGGCTTTCCAATGGTACCTAGGTTGGGGGGTCTAGCATCAACAGGGCTCTCAATATTCATGCTTCAATCAAAATGCTATAAACATTGCATTAGTTTTGTTGCTCACTGTAGGTGAGAGTCAGATGCCTCACTCAGACTGCAATATAGGTTTGAAGGGGTTTTGTATGCATCCAATTGCTTCCATAGGAGCAATGCTTCGCATGTAGTGTAGTGTATGTCAGTCCAGAAGGGATCAGGACAAAAAGATGTTGCAGTGAAGTGTATAGGTACTGCAATCTCTCGAAAGAGGACAGAAACTTGAGCTAGCCTGAGAAGATCACCAGGAGGAAGAAGCACTGCAATCTCAGCTAGTCATTTGGTCGGAAGGAATAGCAGTTCAGTTGGTTGGGACTGTAGTTCAGTCAAGAGTGGTATGGTTAACTGCATATATTGAGCATAGACTGGGGCTATTCACAACAAGTTACTCACATCTATGAGTCCCAGAGCTGAGCCAGCAGTGTGAAAGGATGACCCTTGAGGGGTACATACTTGCAGAGTCAGTGGCACGGAGGAAGAGCATCGAACTTTACTGGGACATGGGTCACAGTAGTGTTGCTCTCTCAGATGCTTTGTTGAAATTTTGTTGGTTGTAGGGACTTGGACTTGAGGGGTTCATCATCCTCTCTTGCCTGTTTGAACAGCGCCTGATGAAGATTAACTACAAGTATCAAATGAGAAATAGCTGGTCATACTTGAACTGTGAAACCAGACTCCAGTTGCAGGTGTTTCACTGATCTTGTTACATCCAAGCCATCATTAATCCTTTGGTGCTTCAGAGGCATTATTTGCTCCTGTAGTAATATTTCAGTGTGTTTGTGTTAAGAAAAAATTAAGGCCCCTACCTCCAAGAGCTTGCTGATGGCATTCCCCATGGTACTGTAAAATTCATCGCTATATATCTTGGACCTTTGGGCATTGCACACACCTCTATTTAAGGGGAAGTCAAGGTTGAGGTCGTGAAATAGGCACTAGACAAAATACATGACTTGAAACAAAAGCACTAATTGTCATATTGCACTTACTAACCAAGCCCGATTATATTGGCGATCATATGAGTTATATAACATTTTGGTTTGCCTTGATGGCTGGCAACGGTAATAGAACAATATAGAACAATTACCCTATCAATGCATAAAATAAGTTAGCCTTTTGACATTGATTTTCATACTATCCCAGAATGCCTCCCAAATGACTCTTCTCAGTGCCAGCCTTCTACACAGTTAGCAAACCCCTATTGTTACCACTCTTATCATCCCACGTTCAAATGGTGATCCAGCAGCCAACTTCAGCGACCACCGTCTCTGCAGTCCAGAAGATAACAGGGTCCAAACCATTTCCCCAGCATTGCGTGACTATGCCGATCCCGCCATTCACTGCACCAGTGTTCCAGGTGGCTAGCACCTTCCACACAAGTACACTGCAGCCCTGTGCAGACAAAGGGAAAGAGGTATCATTTGTTGTTGCAGATGATCCACCTTTGGATTACGAACACTCAGAACACTTACCAGCCCCTAGTGACTCCTTGCTCACTTCACTTGAGGAAGATTTGGCAGAGAGTTCCAAGATTCAGAAATCTCCTGGGGAGGCAGGAAGACCTGGTCATGGTGGGTACAACCTGGAGGAACAGCTCCACTGGCATGAGGCCAACTTCAAGAAGCTGAAAGTAAGTGATCCAAGAAGGGGTGACAAAGATGCCCTATTGACCAAATTTCAGACTCTCATGCACAAACTGGTCAGAAGGTATTTGGATGAAACCAAGTGCAGGGGTGCACAAGATCTTGCAGGGATTAGGACTGTGAAGCAGGAGATGAGCTGCTGATGCAATGTCCAAGAGCAACACTTACAAGGCACTAGGTCTCAAAAGTCTATCCATTATTGGACGATTTTGCAAATAGCTGGCCAGTGGAAGATTTAATAATGCTCAGATTGAAGTATACATTGCAGAGGAGTTGTCAGAAGCAGAGTGTCATATCCCGTGTATCTCATCGATCCAACTCCGAGGTCTCCAGGCTTACTCCTTCATAACTCCAGTACGATCTCTCTCCGGACACAATTCCTGATCTCCGGACTTCACTTAGAACCTTCTCAATTTCCTCTTGTCTCTTTTTGTACTAGTGTTACATTAGTAATAACCTGTGTCTCGCTTAACAGCACAGCTCTGGCCTCTGTACATACCCGGCTCCACTCCGGTTACATACTTTCCCGATTTCCATCTTACTCAGTTTCTTACCAACCCTGTTACTAATCTCCGTTCTACTCCGAGTATATAAACTGTAGTACTCCAACTTTGTACTCTTAGTCTGAATATTAGTTTTACCTTCTATTCCCTCTGAACTCCATAAGACCTCGACGGTCTTACCTCTGCTCGACTTCACTTCGGTGTTAAGTCTCACCTCTGACCTCCAACCTCCATTCTCCGAAATAAAGGACAGACTCTTGACAAGGGCACACCACACACAGTGAAGCCAAGTCCCTCCACAAGAATAACTCCAGAGTTCTGGAGTTCATACCCTGAGTAGACCTGGTCTTAACACAGAGGATGCATAGTGCTTCCCCTACTGTAGTGAAGAGAACCTACATAAGTAGCTGACACGTCAAAGTGTTACAGTAAATCACCAAATGAATATCTAAGCAAGATTATATACAACTGGAATGAATGGGAAGATCCCATTGGTGAGGACCTAGCTGATTGTGCAAAGTCGGTCCCTAGGTAATCATTTTAGTAACCTTCTCATCTGAAATTCAGCAGAATAATCACCAAATGCTGTCCTCTTGGAAACGAACTAGATATTCCGTGAACAAGTTAATGCTGTCCTCATAGCCTTGGAAACATAAAGTGATGGGAGACAGATCGCCAGTATCTAGTCTTTTGTGAATGAAAATTTTATCCAAGACAATTATCACTTACACTCCCTGACTACAAATAGTGAGGCTTTTTGTTTTTTGCTTCATCACAATTGTAAAATGATGATTATTGTAACCTGGGGGAGTCAGACTTAAAAGCTAGCAGGATTGAATGCATTAACGAACTCACAGCTGAATACTTCCCAATTATCCATGTCATCACTTCATCACTCCTCAAACGCTCAGGTATACATGTGGGTCAGACGCCTGAGTGGACATCAAGATGCTATCTTGTGCTTGGTGATATCCAATGGTAGGAAATTTCTAGCCAGTGATGGTCGGTGTATTGTCCTATCTATTGAATACAAGTTAACAATAATCAGTAGGAATCAACAGGCTGCAGATATGGGACCTATAATGAATGATTCAACTTCCAAAGCCCACCCAGATGCATAACCCTGGCGATCTGATCACTTGTGTAACATGGCTGTCATGGAAGAATGACCTACAAGAGGTGCTGTGTGGTGGATCAGGCCTTGGGTACCTCATTTTATGGTATCAGCGAGCTGACTCTGCAATCAAATTCAATGAGGTATTTTCAAGGTGGACTGGGACTGGACAAGAGATTATGAGTATTAGTCACCATGACGGTGAAGGGACTACTTACATTATTACAGAGACGTGGGACAAGTGGGCCCAGCTGTGGGCTATGGATGCCAAATTGAACCTCACAACAATCTTCTCTGTTGAGTTGCCCACCATTCCTCAAGCTCTGTACTTCCATCCAACAGGAATTGCACCTTTTGGGATGTTTGATGGCAAGATGTAAGTAGAACACAGTGCTGAAGATATATTAACATGATACAGAGCACTAAAGAAACTTTAGGCTGACCTTGCAGAACACAGATGATTTACTACTCAGTACAAAGTCCACTGACTTTCTCCACACTAAGATGTGAGACTTGTCTTTGTTACTTGAGGATATGGCGATAATGAGAAAAGAATCAGTGTTGTCATGAGCCTGGTTACACATGAGTATTGAAGTGATTGCCTGCAATATATTTGCTTACTGTAATTGTTTGAACTTGTCCACTGCATGCATGTCACAGAGACTGGACTAGCTTTCCATTTGCCTTGCCAGAAACATAAACTGTCCCATTGTCCCCACCACCAACAATAATGTCTCCTTTTGATGCAAAAGTTACTTGTTTTGGGTACATTTTCACTGGTTTCATGCTATACGATTGGACACAGACACTGTCCTCCAGACGGTGTAGACTGAACCCACTGACAGCATTATCAACAATGAAATAGTCCCCAGTCTGGTCAACAGACACTCCGCCTCTGCTTCATTGTTAGCTAAGAAGATGGTTTGGGATAGGACACTCACACCATCAATCCCTATGAGACACCTGACTCAAAGGGGTCCCCTACTCGGTTGGGCCTCTGCACAGTTCTGCAGCTAGAGTTCTGCATGGGTAAACCTGTGGGTATCACCATACTGACCCATACCCTACCTGCACCATACCTGTACCTGTCAACCCACAGGTCCCAATGTCCACGGGTACTCCTCACAGGTCCAAGGGTCTTTACCCACAGTGGGTATAATGACGGGTATACCCAAGGGTATGCAACTACATCTATCATTAGTTACAGGTTCAAATGTACTATCTACTCAATGTCAAACTATGTCCCACCCAACTGGTAACTCGACCTCCTATTTGCCCTTGACATCATCCATGAGAGCAATCTTCCTTATATCCATATCCTTCACAAGACCTATTTGACTCCATGACCCGAGACAGAGTAACACCCAGATGCTTTGAGCAGATAGCCAGTTGTGAATGTGTGAGAGAAGGATTCAGCCATGGCTGAACAGACCCTCAACATCAACTGAAGTAACTACAATTATTGTTAATAGGATTTATCACTCAAGAGTAACAGTGACATACCAGGGATGGAAAGATAATCAAAAGCCATATGAGATAGTAAGGGATAAGTTTCACAATGTTTGCTCCACCAGGCAAGCATGTCCATGACATTCACAACATCAGCTGCAAGGTAAGCATCCAATTCATCACAAGATTGCCTTGGTTTGGATTTAGCAAGTGGTAGGAGGTTGTTGAACATGTTGTCTGATGGTTTTTGCTGGCCAGATTGCTTAGTTGCTGAACATCTAGGCTTATGTTGTACTGTGCTTACCTTGTCCTCCCTGCCTGTGGTGTTTACCTCCAAGTTGACCTCAATGTCCCCAACTGTTGAGAGCATGGTCCAAGTCTGGTGAGATATGTACAAATTGTTGTAAGTGTCATGTACAAGCTACTTTGCAGTTGCAATCCATTCAGGGGACCAACCAGCCTCTTCAAAGTACTCAATCTTGTGCTGGGGGTGAAGGACTGCAAGGATTAGTGTGTTCCCTGTTCAAGAGCCATACAAAGTAATGTAGAACATACCAATAGCAATGTGATGAAGGTAATAAATCCCGGCTGAAGTGCAATACTCAGGGGGATTGAAAGAATGAAAAGAGGGTGAAGAAATGCAATTCCGTTTGACCCAGGGACAACGCTGAGTTGGTGAATGATGAGAAATGGTTTTTGAGTAGTCTGAGATGAATCTGGGGTGAATCCAGATTAAAACGGATGGAAAAGCAGACACAGCAGTCCAAATCTGGATCGAGAGAATATGAGGAGAGCGAGAGAAAATGAACGTTGACTGAAAACAATGTGAGACAGATGCACATGGGCAAAAGCTGCTGTATTTTGTCAATACAGTGAATTTTATAGTCCTCAGGAATACCCTCAGACTTGTCCTAAGTAAGGATAATGATAAAAAAAAAGTTTTCATATGGTATAAAGTTTGAGGGGCACCCAAATGTCCCTGCAAGGGCTGTGTGACATGGTCTAGCCAATGCTAAGTATGAAGAAGGAGTAATAAAAATAAAATAAAAGAGTCCAAGGCAAAACGAGCATGGATACAGCAATCTGGATGAGTGTTAGAGACCATGTGACTCAGAGGTAGCATTGGATGGGACTTGGCTTCACTGTATGTGGTGCACCCTTGTCACAGTCTGTCCCTATATTTCGGACGTGCAGAGAATGGAGGTAGATATAAGACTCAACACATAAAGTGGAGTCAAGCGGAGTAGAGACCATCAAGGTCTTACAGAGTGTTGGGAGTGAGTTGTACAAATAAACTAATATTCAGACTGAGGGTACACAGTCGGGGTACTATAGTTTATATACTCAGAGTAGAATGGAGATTAGTAATGGAGTTGGTAAGAAACTGAGTAAGATGGGAGATTGGGAAACAAGATAACCGGAGGTAAGTCAGGTACTGAGGAAGCCAGGGCTGTGCTCATAAGTGAGACACAGGTTATGTACTAAAACAAAAGAGAAAGCATATATATGTAATGGAGGTCTGGGGTCGCAGAGTTGCATCCTAAGGGAGATCAACCCGGAGTTATTGTCTAAGAGAAACAGAGTTATATCCGGAGGAATGGAGAATGGAGCAGTATATGACAGTATTCCCCTTTTAGGCCTGAACCCTTTTAGGCCTTTAGCGAGGAACAATAGTCAAGCGGAGTTGAAGTGCGAACAAAGCGCGAGTGAAGGTGACAGATGTGTGGAGTTTGAATTTGGAGTGTGGGTGACATGCTCTGTATATAAGTCCAGTGGATGGCTGTTTCATTCCTTAACCATTAATTCCAACCATGTCCGATATCAGCACTATCAAGGAGTGGGACGATGCGTGTCTCAAGGAATGCAACGATGACAGCAACGAGCTGTTTGATGCAACGATGACAGCAACGAGCTGTTTGATGCAAAGACGACAGAGCAGCGACGATGGATGAAGGTTTGGAGGGAAGCAGAGGAGTGGAGGAAGGTGAAGGAGGCTGAGGAGGCATGCAAGGCTGAAGAGGCAAGGCATGAGGCAGAGGAGGCAGAGAAAGCGAGGAGGGCTGCAGAGGAGCGGAGGAAAGTGATGGAGCATGAGGCACGAGAGGTCGAGGAGGCCAAGAAAAGGGTGAGTGGTTTATAATGTCTGGCTTCTGGAGCTGATGGAGTTAATAGGCCAAGGAGGTCTATGTAGAGCAGAGTGCTCCCAAGGAGAAGGACAAGGAGAAGGACAAGGAGTGAGGGTCAGAGTATGAGGTATGCACTAGGTGCGAGGACCGAGGCCTGGAGTGCATACTGGGCATGGGGAGGAAGTTGGCGGCTTGCAAGCCTTGTCGAGATGCCAAGGTGAAGTGCAAGAGGCCTGGAGAGGAGGTGACGGAGAAGAAGGTGTGCCGGAGGAAATGGGTAGAGGATTTGGAGGAGG
Organism: Chiua virens; assembly: GCA_019787685.1. Taxonomy (NCBI): domain Eukaryota; kingdom Fungi; phylum Basidiomycota; class Agaricomycetes; order Boletales; family Boletaceae; genus Chiua; species Chiua virens. The sequence continues at coordinate 1,103,200 of JAHNUO010000003.1, forward strand.
TGCCAAAGTCGAAGTAGAAGGTGAGGACTGAGTTGTTGTCTGCTGGTCCAAGCAGGGCTCAGGTCTTGTCTCTCCCGGAGACGTTCATGCAGGTGGCAGAGTTGTGGGCGTGAGTTGCAAAGCAGATGATGGAGGCCGTGAGGGATCTCCAAGTGGCGATGAGATCGCAAAACAGGCGTCTGGATTACCAGAACGCTCTGTTATCAAGGCTTGTGGAGCTGAAGGTGGAGGAGGTGTATGGAGCAAAGTTGGAGGAGTCAGATGATGAGGATGTGGAGGTGGAGGTGGGCGAAAAGGAGCTCGCGGAGATGGGCATGGAGATGGAGATGGGTGATTCAGCAGATGTGGAGGGAGTGTTACAACTTTTCTCTTTTGCCTTGTCGACTCCATTTCCCAATGGACTCTTACCTTAGCTCTTCCGCTCTATGATCCTCTCCCCGTACTTGCGGAGATCATATCGCTCCATAGCATGGTAGCTTTCTTTGCTTCTTGATCAGTCGTCGACGCACGACTCCTTCTTCTCACGAAGTGTTCCCACTTCACCTTTGTTCCCTTTACTCAGTATTTCCTTTCGTTGGAACACCCTTTATATCAAACGTATATAACTCGCAGCGATACTCTACTCCCTCTGTACCACCGTACTTCTGTAGTACCCGCAATACTAGCTGAGTATCTCTGCTCCACTCGCCACAGCACTTGTGACTACTCGACCGGACTACTCTTAGTCCCTTTACACACTTGGACTCTTCGTAGTCAACACTCGACCCTCGACCGTCCCTCGGGTATAGATTCCCAAAAGGACAACTCTCAGCAATGACTGAGTTTTCACTCGTCTCTCTGGTAGCCAACCGCTGACCAGAAATCCTCATTCGACTCTTCAGCGCACCACGTATCAAGTGGTGGTTGTTTGAGTTATCGCAGCCACTTGGTACTTGGCACTTTTGCGGCTACGCTAGGGCCTACCCGGAACTACCGTAACATAAGATCAAGACTGCCAATACAGCCTGCCTTCATGCAGCTAGCTGCCCACCATTGCAGGACGACACCCCACCCGTCCAACCTTGAACCCCGCTTGGAATCTCCGAGCCGCCCACACCCCGTCGTCCGATCTGTCTGACGAAAACCCTGAACCCTTGACCCCACTTTCTGAACCTCAGGAAGCAGACCTCGACATCAACGTCGAACACCTTGACTCGGAAGACGAAACCCAGCGACTAGCTGACCGTCTTCACCAGACACTCGACCTCCCCGCACTTGCCACCTTCGCGTCCCCTACGACCCCACGAAGGCCGAACCCCAGACCATCATCTATCCGGAACCCGAACCCATCCATCGTACCACCACCCGTACGGTCGACCACCACCTCGACCAACATGTCTAACAAGGCTGTTGAACTTCGTCTCGGAAAACCCTCGGCCTTTGACGGATCCTACGATCGTGCCATACCCTGGCTCAACGACGTCGCCACATACCTCTTCGTTAATGAGGATGTCTACAACACTGAAAACAAACGAGTGGCTTTTGCCCTCTCCTTCATGACCGAAGGATCTGCTCTGACTTGGGCCGACACGTTCCGCGCCAAGTCCATCATCACTAGGTCCTTTGGAACCTGGACCGATTGGCAAACGGAGTTCCGAAAGGACTTCGAACACCATGACACCAAAGGTGACGCCATCGCCTGGCTATCCACCACCCGTACGACCAAGAACGAGGACGTCCCCGCGTACATCTCCTCCTTCCACAACAAGGTCGTTACTGCAGGACTTGCCGGCTCCGACTCCATCCTTATCAACTTCTTCGCCGCCGGGCTTCCCCCTTCCCTCATGAGACGCATCCAAGGGATGGACACAGTCCCTACCACGATCGATAAGTGGTATACCCAAGCCGTCCACTTCAAGACCCAATGGGAACGCGCCGACGAGATCGCTCGCCGAAACAAGAAACCCGCCGCCGCTGTGGTCTACCACGAACAACCCTCTCGAAAGAAGGAGCGAGACCCTGACGCGATGGACGTAGACGCCATCTATGTCCCAAAACTTACCGAAGCAGAGCGAAAGCGATGCTTTGACCAGAAACTCTGTTTCCGCTGCCGCAAACCCGGACACCAAACGTCCGCCTGCACAGCGTTCTCGACTAAAAACCCCCCGTCGCCTCCAAAGAAGGTTCGGAAAACCGCACCCAAACCCGAACCCATCCCAGCCTTAGTAGAGGTAGAGGAGGAGGACGAGGACGCCATGAGCGTCAACAAGGTGACCACTCCGGTCACGGGTTTTTAAGGAGGAAGACCGATTCGACGCCAGTATCTTCCCATTCTCGTACCCATGTACTTGTAGCTGAGCTTTCGTCTCAATCTATGCAAATTCCAGTAAGATTGAACGTTACGGCTACCTCTCAAGACGTCGACACCCGTGCCCTCATAGACTCTGGGGCCGGGATCAACTGCATCGACTGGAACTTCGTCCAAAAACACAAATTCCCGAAAGACCGCCTTCCGAAACCAATCCCGGTCAGGAACGTGGACTCTACCATGAACAAGAACGGTGACATCAAGTTCACCACCACCCTTCGGATCACTCTTGGTGGAGTGCTCCAACGCATCAAGTTCCACGTCATCCACTGTGGTTCTGAGAACGTCATCCTCGGTCTCCCATGGCTTAAAGCAACCAATCCGATCATCGATTGGGTAGCAAAGACCATCACCGTCTCCGCCCCTGAACCAGACCTACCCCCTACCATCACCGACGAACCCAAACACTCCGCCAAACTCGCTCACCCACCTCCCATCCGTCCCGTTCACCACCTCGATGTCGATCCCATCTGGGACGGCAAACTCTATGACTACCTCGGCATAGAAACCGGGCATCGTTTTACCACCCGATCCGTGCAACACTCCGTCAATCGCGTAATGCGTGCAGGACAACGCTTCGTTCGGACCACTCAACCCGAGAAGCTCACCAATGCTACCGCCCTTGTGGCCGCAGCAAAGAAACCCAGGATCACCCTCCCATCGGAATACTCGGAATTCGAATCGGTATTCGCGAAAGAACCCTTCAATCAGATGCCTCCCTCAAGGTCCTGCGACCACGAAATCCATCTGAAAGACACCTTCATACCCAAGGTCGGAAAGGTCTACCCCTTGTCTCCAGACGAGCGCAAGGCCACCGACGACTTCATAGACGAACATCTCGCCAACGGCAAGATCCGCCTGTCCAACTCCCCTCAAGCATCTCCTTTCTTCTTCGTCAAAAAGAAGGATGGCAAACTCCGTCCCTGCCAGGACTACCGCTACGTCAACGAACACACTGTTCGCGACGCCTACCCCCTCCCGCTCATTTCCGACCTCGTTGATAAACTAAAGGACGCTAAGCTGTTCACAAAGTTTGACGTCCGATGGGGTTACAACAATGTTCGCATCAAGGACGGGCACCAATGGAAAGCCGCCTTCATCACTCATCGCGGCCTCTTCGAACCAACGGTCATGTTCTTCGGACTGACAAACTCCCCGGCCACCTTCCAACGATTCATGAACGACTCGTTCCGCGACATGATCGCCGAAGGATGGCTTGTCATCTACATGGATGATCTCCTCATCTTCTCTGAAGACGAGGCGACTCACACCGAACGCACCAAACGCGTCCTCGCTCGCATGAAGGAACTCGACCTTCACTTGAAACTCGAAAAATGCCACTTCGCCACCACCGAAGTAGAATACCTCGGCATGATTGCCCGACCGGGCGAACTAGCCATGGACCCCGTCAAGGTCGCCGGTATCACCGACTGGCCGACCCCCACTAAGCTCAAGGATGTACGATCCTTCATGGGCTTTGCCAACTTCTACCGTCGATTCATCCCCGATTACTCGACCATTGCTCGTCCCCTCGTCGATCTCACCAAGAAAGACGCCCCTTGGACGTGGGGACCCGCCCAGGTCAACGCCTTCAACCACCTCAAAAAGGCTTTCACCACGGATCCGGTACTCCGGTTTCCAGACACCTCTCGTCCCTTCGCCATCGCCACCGACGCATCAAAGTATGCCACCGGGGGTGTACTCCTCCAGACCGATACAAACGGAGACTGGAAACCTTGCTCCTACCTTTCCCAGTCATTCAACGCTGCGGAGAGGAACTACGACATCTACGACCGCAAACTCCTTGCGGTCATCCGGTCTCTCAAAGCTTGGCGCCACCACCTCCGGGGGAGTGCGCATCCTGTTACGGTCTTCTCCGACCACAAGAATCTGACGTACTTCCGTCAACCCCAAAACCTGAACCGGCGGCAAGCCCGTTGGTTACTCGACCTTGCCGACTTCGACCTGACTTTCTCCCATGTCCCCGGCAAACTCCTCGATGGCCCAGACGCGCTCTCCCGCCGTCCGGACCATATTACCTCCGACTCAGACAACGAAAACGTCACCCTCCTTCCAGATGACGTGTTCGTAAACCTCGTGACCTCGGACCTACAATCCCACATCGCCAAGTCCTCCGCCGACGACCCGCTGGTCCTAGACACCCTCAATGCCCTCGACGGTGGTCTTCCCTCATCGTTCCAAGCCCGCCTGTCTGATTGGAAATACGACGCGGGTGTCCTGACATACCAAGGCCGCATCTATGTTCCCCCAAATCTCGAACTACGGCAACAAATTGTTGCCAGACATCACGACTCTCACACCGCCGGACACCCCGGCTACTTGAAAACTCGCCAACTCGTCGCCGCAGAATTCTGGTGGCCGGGCCTTGCCTCCTTCGTCCGCTCCTATGTCTCCGGCTGTTCTGCTTGTCAGCAGCACAAGGTCAACACTCACCCAACCACCCCTCCCCTATCCCCGATCCCCTCCGCGTGTTCCCGCCCCTTCCAGAACGTCTCCGTGGATCTCATCACCGATCTACTGATGTCCGCGGAGGGCTACGATTCCCTCATGGTCGTGGTCGACCACGGCCTTACAAAGGGGGTAATTCTCTGTCCTACGGTAAAAACCGCCGACTCCGCGGGTATAGCCTGCCTTTTTTTCCACAAAGTTTACACCCGATTTGGTCTTTACGATAAGATCATATCTGACCGTGGCCCGCAGTTCGCCTCCGCTTTTGCAAAAGAACTTTCCCGACTTATCGGATACCGCCTCTCCCTGTCGACTGCCTACCATCCCCAATCCGATGGAGAGACAGAACGAGTCAACCAAGAAGTAGAAACCTATCTCCGGATGTATTGCCAAAACAACCCGGAGAAATGGGCCGATCTACTCCCTATGGCCGAATTCGCGCATAACCACCGCCCTCACTCCGTCACCGGCAAGTCGCCATTCTTCTTGATGATGGGATATGAACCCCGTCCTCTCCCTACCATCATCGCCGAGACCAACCTTCCAGCTGTCAAAGAACGCCTTGACGTCTTGTCCGCAGCCCGCGACGAAGCCCTTGCTGCACACGAGCTCGCCCGTCAAGCTATGAAAGCGCGATCCTTCCGCAAATTCAAACCATTTGCCAAAGGAGACCAAGTATGGCTCGAAGCCTGCAACCTGAAACGGGAACTCATCTCCCTGAAACTCGCATCTCGCCGAGAAGGACCCTTTTCCATCACGGAAGTCCTTTCTCCGCTCACCTACCGACTCCGCCTCCCTAAGACCTGGAAGATCCACCCGGTCTTCCACGCTTCGCTGTTATCGCCCTATCGCGAAACAGAAACCTACGGCCCGAACTTCCCGAAACCACCACCTGACCTTATCGCTGGGGAAGAAGAATACGAAATTGAACGGATCTTGCGCCACACGCGGAACCCGCACAACCGCAAGTTCCTGATCCGATGGAAGGGATATTCCGCCGCCGATGACTCATGGGAACCCGAATCTAACTTAGGAAATGCCAAGGAAACGGTCGACGCTTATAAGCGGACCCATCCAAAGGATTTCCCTCAACAACCACCTAGACTACTTGATTCCCCACTTCGACCTCCCCCACCACTCTCCACCATCAGTCTTGACCCACCGCTCCTGTGCAAACTTGCTGCGCAGCCTCGTCTTTGATCTACCCCGCCTAGGAGGAACCCATACCTTAGCCGCGTCAGGATCCCCAGCCCTAGTCGTGTTCGACTGAGGGAAACAACTGCCCTGGCTCCACCGCTCAAGCTCCCCCTCGCTTGGCAACCTTGATCTCTGTACCCTTGGCGACCTCTTCATTGAGTGTTCGCTCTCCTCTATGGTCTTTGACTGATCGCTCCCACTCTTCGTCAGTGTACCTCCACCGAGTCCACCCCTACTCCCTTGTCGACCTCTTCATTGAGTGTCTCCTCGTCCCTTGCGGATGGCCCTCTACCCTGCTTCATCGCAGACCTGCCCGCTCCTTAGCACGAGCCTACAACTGCTTCCACTCTCTGATCCTCCTCCGACCCCCCTTATCAAACTCGCTATATCTCCTGATCTACCGCATCGGATCCTTCGATTCTTGCACCATTGGATAGCCACCGTCCCTAGCTTTCCATCGCCGTCCTGATCGCCTTGATCGCCTCACTCCTCCCTGAGATATGCACATCTTTGTCGCATCCCTTCCTGGTCACATCGGACCATTCCTTGGACGCCTTTTTCTTTTGTTCAGACCCTCTCCTCACTTGTTCCCGAGCCTCTGGGACCCTTATTAGGATTGTCTTCGCTTGGCACCTCGACCCTTAACACGGGGGTAATGTTACAACTTTTCTCTTTTGCCTTGTCGACTCCATTTCCCAATGGACTCTTACCTTAGCTCTTCCGCTCTATGATCCTCTCCCCGTACTTGCGGAGATCATATCGCTCCATAGCATGGTAGCTTTCTTTGCTTCTTGATCAGTCGTCGACGCACGACTCCTTCTTCTCACGAAGTGTCCCCACTTCACCTTTGTTCCCTTTACTCAGTATTTCCTTTCGTTGGAACACCCTTTATATCAAACGTATATAACTCGCAGCGATACTCTACTCCCTCTGTACCACCGTACTTCTGTAGTACCCGCAATACTAGCTGAGTATCTCTGCTCCACTCGCCACAGCACTTGTGACTACTCGACCGGACTACTCTTAGTCCCTTTACACACTTGGACTCTTCGTAGTCAACACTCGACCCTCGACCGTCCCTCGGGTATAGATTCCCAAAAGGACAACTCTCAGCAATGACTGAGTTTTCACTCGTCTCTCTGGTAGCCAACCGCTGACCAGAAATCCTCGTTCGACTCTTCAGCGCACCACGTATCAAGTGGTGGTTGTTTGAGTTATCGCAGCCACTTGGTACTTGGCACTTTTGCGGCTACGCTAGGGCCTACCCGGAACTACCGTAACAGGGAGAAGTAGAGTAGAGTAGAATGTACTTATGAAGTTTTAAAAAGTAACAAGATACGTTTCTTGGAGGAAAACAGAGTGAGTGGAGATGGAAGTGTGAGAAATGGGAGGTCCATATCCCACTCTTAGGCTAGACGTCCCAGTGTCTAGCAGCAGAGGTGGACAGAGGGAGTTCAGGAGTACAAAGGAGGAAGGATGAGTGAGTGCCTTTCAAAGTAATCCAGGAAAGAACAGTATATGTTGCTGAGGTTCCATGGAGTTTTCAATATTGAGCAAGGAGGGATGATCAGAGTAACCTAGAGGATCAGAGTAGTAGCCAGAGTTGCCAGAGGGAACACCCAAAGGCGCAGAGTTGAGCTCATGTGTGTTGGCGTCCATATTCAAGTGAACAGAAAAGTTACTGTCCATAACTCGTCACTAAATGGAGTGTTAGTGAGTGGATCAGTGGTATCCAAGAATCAAGAGAACAGGAGAACCCAATGGAGGTACATGGAGTGCGGTCAGAGTGATCATAGGATAAGGTCGGAGGAGTTATGAGGAGGTCGGGGTAACGGGGATGAGAGTCAGGGTAAATGGAGTTGAGACTTGGGGTAGATGGAGTTCTGAGGAGTGGAGGGGTAGGGAGTATCGAGGTGAAGAATCATGTCCTTGAACTCTCTCGGGGTGAAAAGAAGAAAGGAGGTGACGATATGAACTGAAGTTCATGAGGTCCAGAGTGTTGAAAAGACTGGATGTGTTGGTTCTGGGTATACTCCTTGTTGTGCAGTAGAAGGTAATGCTCCTTCAGAATACACGGAGTCAGGGGGGGGGGGGGTCGGAGGCTTAGTCGGTGTCCTCAGAGGAGGATGCCGGAGTTGCTTACATAGCATGGGGCTTCACAGAGCAAGAAGTGGACTTTGGGCAGTCCTTAGCTTTATGTCCTGGGAGGCCACAGAACATACATAGGAAGAGGTCAAAACGTCTCTGACGTTCGACAGAGGTGAGTTTATCATCTTCACCAAGTGGTGATTCAGGTTCTTGGGATGCAGAGGTAGACTTGACGGAGTCATCAGAGTCGGATTCTTGGTCGGATTTGGAGATAGGAGGTGGTGTGGATGCAGAGTTTCTGGAGGATTGCACAGAGGCGTGGTTAATCTCGGAGTTGTGCTCCCAATGGCAAGCATCAATAGCTTGCGCCATGTAATGCATTTCAGAGTGCCTTGGGGGTTTGCCTACATTTCGTCTTTGATGCAGTTTGGCAGACCATTGTAGAAATGGGTACCAAGAGCACCTTCTCCATAACCACGGACTTGAGCAGCTAAGTGGTTAAACTCAACTACATATTTGTTGATTCTTTGTCCATTACTCATGGACAGATCTCAGAGTTCATACTCTGCGTCTCTGACCAGATCGTGCAGACCAAAATTTGTCTGGAGTTCCAGAATGAAGTTGGTGTAGTGATCTTTCCAGAGGGGACGGGAGATGGAGGGGTCAGATTTGAGGAGGTTGGGTTCAAACCACTCAAGGGCAATTCCTTTCAGATAAGACAGTGCAAATGTGACCTTGGCATGGTCTGAGTGGAAAGCCTTGGGACAGTCCTGGAAGTTCAACTCGCATTGAACGAGAAAAACTCAGAGTTTGTGGGGGCTTGTCCCATCAAACTGATCAGGTTCTCTGACTTTAGTGTGAGGGGAGGAGCTAGAGGAGGGGTGACGAGAGGCGCAAGTGAGACTTTGGATTGTGTTTGTCAATCACCCATAGGTATCGTCAGGGGCGAGTTCAGTTTCAGGGTCAGAGAAGTCATCTCCGGAGTTGGGTTCATCAGAGGGATGTCCCCTGTAGGAGCCCGGAATACTCGGAGATTGATAACAGGAAGATGGAGTTCACACACCCAGGAATATGGGTGCTCAAGAGGCGGAGGATGCAATAAGTCAAGTGGAGAAACCTCAGAAATCTTTGATGACTTCAGGAGTTCATTGATGACTGAGGAGGTTTCTGAGAGATTGGATGTGGGTAGTGTCAGATAGATTCAAGGTGGAGATACCAGTAGTACTGGTCTGAGGGCGGGTGTGAGAGGACATAGGTCATGAGGTGACTGATGACAAGAAGCAGTCTGAATATACTGTTAGAGACTGTGCGACTCGGAGGTAGCCAACTCCAGATCTCTGGAGTTGTAGCATTGGATGGGACTTGGCTTCACTGTATGTGGTGCGCCCTTGTCACAGTCTGTCCCTATATTTCGGATGTGTGGAGAATGGAGGTAGATATAAGACTCAACACATAAAGTGGAGTCGAGCAGAGTAGAGACCATCAAGGTCTTACGGAGTGTTTGGAGTGAGTTATACAAATAAACTAATATTCAGACTGAGGGTACAAAGCCAGGGTACTACAGTTTATATACTCAGAGTAGAATGGAGATTAGTAATGGAGTTGGTAAGAAACTGAGTAAGATGGGAGATCAGGAAACAAGATAACCAGAGGTAAGTCAGGTACTGAGGAAGCCGGAGCTGTGCTTGTAAGCAAGACATAGGTTATGTACTAAAACAAAAGAGGAAGCATATATATGTAATGGAGGTCTGGGGTTGCAGAGTTGCATCCTGAGGGAGATCAACCCGGAGTTATTGTCTAAGAGAAATGGAGTTATATCTGGAGGAATGGAGAATGAAGCAGTATATGACAATGAGTTCACACAAGCAGACAGATCAGGATCGGGATCGGGTGATGATGGGGTGCGGAAAAGTGCTATGTGAGCACAGGGAATACCTATTCCCTACAGCAATACAATTTGGAAGATTCTGTAAGCAAGTAATACCTATTGAGAGTCCTTTTTGCAAGCCCAATAGCAGCGCAGATTGCAGGACTGAGTTCCTGTTTCTTGAGTAGGCCTGTAGAAAACACCTTGTCGATGAAATCCATTGCTGGGATCACCATGGCAAGGTTGGGTGTTGAGCAGGAAAAGAAGAGTGTTGCATCCTTCAGAACCTGGAGCACATGATATCAGCGTGTTGATACAGCATGTTCAAGCTCATCGCCATCATGACCTACCTTGAGGACATCGTGCAATTGCTCCAGCAATCCCCACTCATGCTCACTGAGTCCATAGGTACCTAGTCAAAGCTTGAGTTTGTCAGTGATAACATCTATTCCAGCCTGGTACTTTAGTGTGCCCTCCAACATATCAAAGGTCAAGTTCCATCAGGTTGAAACATCATGTGGCAAGTTCTTCAGTGTGATGCACAACTTGTCCAGAGTTGATTTCCATTTGGGAAGGAGTATTGTGGTGGAGTTAACGAGTTTGTATGACAACTTGCAGATCTGCAGTCGCAAGGATGAAAGGTACATCAAATTTTCAGCTTGTATCAACTTGGACTTACCTTCACAAGTATCAGACACAGCAGTCTTAAATGCCATTCCAGGCCAGCTTGTTCCTCATCTGTCAACAATTCCACCTCATTTACCCAACCTTCAACATCATCTCGGTCGTCTCACCTCTCTCCATATTCAGTTCTCATTTGAAGATTCTCAAGGTCAATGTCTTCAGCCAGCTTTCTCATCTCATCATCTAGACTCTGTGCACCCACCTTTCCCTTTGGTAAGTTAAACAACTTTATCAGTGTCTTTGCAACTAAATTAATAATGTGCAAAAAACAGCATGTCCTCCAGGCCTTTCCTCCAAAGTGTGCAAGGAGGTTGGCTAACTCATCTGTCATCATATCATTTGATGTCACATTGTCAGCAGTAATGCTCAATATTTTCAAGCTGGTGTTAGGTGAGTAATACCTTGATTTCCTGAGTCTCACCACAGACCTTATCTGATATCCCAAATTCCTCCAGAATCTTTGCAAGATAAGGTATGTAATATCCTGGTTGCCCTGTCTTCATCAAGCACTGAAATCCCCTGTCCTGCACAATGTCAAATGGCCGCAGACTCTCTGCAACCCACTGCACAATTTCCGCTCTTCAAGACCATGTTATCAATACACTCAGATTGGTGAGCAAACATGCACTTTGTCTCAGCATGGGTATGTAGTCTATGTGAGTAAGAAACCTTTCCCTTTCCCTCCCATTCAAATGCGACAGCAATTGATCCATTGGCAGCATATTTCTTGACTTCATCATATGCCATTTTCAGGTCCTTGGCCTTGTAAATTGTCTTCAAGACATCTTCCCCCTAGCATGACCCAACATGCTTTCACATGTTTCCTGTTGACACCTTGTCTCCCATATCAAGGTACCACTGCACTTGGTGCTTGCAGCCTTTCGCCAAGCACCTGAAAATGTGGCAGCGCTGCTTGTCAATATACTCAATGCTGAGAACAGGAGTAAAAAAGGCATAAATTGATGAGTTCCATTCTTTGATCATTCATTCTATCCTTTTGTAAGTTGAACTGATACCACAGTATTATTTCCAGTGACATACCTAGCTCTGCTTCTGAGGTTTCGAGTTCATCTACATCTTCACCTCTGTCACTATGTGGGGTATGCTTTTTTGTCTTTGAGCATTTTGTGGCAGTTCTCCTCTCTTCAGCTGATCATTTTTTAGGTATGTTTGCTGTCACTTCCTTGACATCCAAGTCAGAATTAACTTGTGGGTGCTTCATCACTGCTGAAGACTTTATAGGCCCCTTTGGATCAATAGACAATATGGACAGAGTAGGTTTGAGGTAGGTGATGGTAGCAGCAGCCTCGGCCAATGCCTGGGCCCTCTCTGAAGGGCAGGATACCCTGTTTGACTGCATGGTTGTTGGGTTTGGTTCTGTACACACCTTGTATTTAGGCTTTTCATTCTATAATAAGGTTTTTTAATGGCAGTGTCACCAGATTACAAATGCCATGGCGGATGTAGTAGTAAGATAGGTATACCCCTGGGTCATGGGTCTGCAGGTCATTCAAATCTAACCCATACCTGTACCCATGACCCCTGACAGGTTATCATACCCTTGCAGAACTCTATCTGCAGCACTTGGTGACCATCATAATCATCATCCTATTGATTCAAACTATGGTGAGCAAGCATGCTAAAACTTGTCAACAGATAGGATATACTTACAGGTATATAGAATCTGAATTTCAGCAATGGATGGGACCACTAGATCAATGCATGGTATCACCCACCCGCACAGTAGTCGATGAACCATGACATACAACTTCTGTTGCAGCAGCTCATGGCACAATATAAGCCAGTCTTGGGGGACCAATGAGACACCAAGACCAATCAGAGTTCCAGGAAGAATGGGAATTGGCCATGTGAAGACCTCCAAACCCTCCAGAATTTTGAGAAGAGCAGGATCTTTGGGATAGAATTAGTGGGGTAACATCAATTAATACAGAGGATACACACCTTGTGTCAGATATCGCAGAGAAGAGGGGGACAGAAATGCATGAGGAGCAGCAGGATGTCGGTGGGTTGTGTGATGGTAGCAGCAACATGTGCGCCCTTGAAACCCTACATGTTCATGTATAATATGCTCAGCCTATCAGGAAAACAACAATGTAAATTGGCCTACTTAGCATTACTACCCAAGTCTAACTGACGATGATTAGGCCTAGGAAGCTACTGTTACAACACGATATCATCTTAGGTTTGTGACAGCTACTACTAACCCTTCAAGCTAATCATCATTACCCATCTATCCCTAATAGTACATGATTGTAGGTGATGAAATGGGCAAGAGTTGTTGTGAGAAACTGTCAGACTTTTACACTGGAACGAGTTGTTGCCCCAAATGGCAATGCCCACCCACACACCTTAATTGCCATTTGGGGCAACAACTTGTTGCAGTGTAAAAGTCTGACAGTTTCTCACAACAACTTTTTCCTGTTTCACTACCTACAATTATGTACTATTAGGAATGGATGGTAATAATGATTAGCTTGCTTCAAGGGTTAGTAGGTAGTCATCACACACTTGTATCTTTCACTGAAAGAATTGCAATACTTATGCAATGTAGCTCAACATAGCTCAATGTCCTAATGACATAATGTCAGTTCAGGCCCTGCACCGCTCCTTGGTGTTTCATAGCAGGATGGTAGTAGGTATACATTTATGCATCTATCAATACTGTCCTTCTGATCATTATCTCAACAGTGCAAGACACCATGGTGGACATGGGCAGTATGAGAAAATAGGAAATAAATTGAGGTAAGTACATTTACATATCAATACAGAACTCTATCTGATTAACACTAAAGCTAACAATGATGATTCGGATGAAAGGGAGTTATTATTACCCTGTGTGGAAGCGCTTGTATTTCAGCAACTTGGTAACCATTGCATCTGTCCTTGTTCTTTGTGTCATGTGAGTTCCTTGCATGGATAAATAAATATGCAACCTGAGTTCATCATCTATAGTTGTGTCCCAATGCCTGCTCAGGACGAAAAGTTCCTGTGCCTCTGTTCTCACTGCTGCAAGGTAGACAATGAGGGGGTGGCCCAAAACAGCCATGGAAAACTGATTCTGGTGGCGTTCAAAAACATTCACCTCCGACATGTCCTACCTTCACAGGATGATGATTTACCTGCCCATTGATTAGCTGTAGAGTCATTAGCCCAAGACATGCTGGTGAACAATGTCTCCCAATGGAGACCAGAATCACCACAAGACAACAAAGAGGTCAATGATCTGACAGCAGCGCTTGACCTTATGACCATCACACAACTTACTGCTCTCAATGCCCCGTGAGTCATCTTACTTTCAATAATGGCTTCTGATCTCAATTTTATCTAGTGAGCTCTCATCAGAGTCTCCAGCTGGCAAGAAGTCAGAGGTTTCTATTGACATTTTACTGAAGCCACTGAAGTCAGTCTCCCTTGTGGTGCGTCAGACTCAAGCTTCTCCCCTGCTCCCACTAGTAGGAGGTTGCCAGCCTCCATTGATGTCACCATGACCCTAGAGCAGTACACCTTTATATTTCATGTCAGTTTCACGTGTATAATAATACCTACTGCAGAGAATGCTTGTTGAAGAAAGAATGTAATTGGTGTACAGTCAATGTGCACAGAGTGCTCGATTCAATCAAAGTTCGGATACAATTCATTTCCAGACAAAGTCAAACCTCGTCGGCAGAGGTATAGTGGTGACTACAATCCAAGTTACAATTGGTCAATGAATGTTTATCTTCTGTCAATCAAAAGGTCCCATTAGTCATATCCTGCAAGACTGCAATTCACCAGATCTGTGTTGATCTTGGGACTCGACTCAATCTCTGTGGAACTCCTCCCACTACAACTGATCCTGTGAAGTATGATACATGTAAGTATACATTAGCTTTGATGGTCAAGCATTGATAACTAGGATATAGCTCATTATTTTGACTCTGTCATCCATCATGATGATGAACTCACCCTGGTTTCTGTCCTATCAGGGGTATTGGGCATTGTATTATTTGGCATAAGTTGAGTTACAGCAGATCTCTTAGGGATCATGACCCTCATCCTGACCCTCACATGCCAGATGGGTGGTTCAAGCATTGAGGGTTGGTGTGATCAAATTCTTGCACAAGTTCCAAAAACCATCAAGATGGTTTTGTCACACTTCAACTTAGAAGGTTGAACCACCACCTTTGCAGTTTGCACAACCTACAGTTGCATCTACCAACCTGCGGTGTAGGAGTTAGATACTCCTTATGGTTGCAGGATACCTTTTCCTCACTCTCCACCAAGTCTTATCACCTCCTATCTCATCCACTATTGACTTTGTGCCAGTCCGGTTTCATTCCCAGCATTTACAGGTCATCCGAGTCCAATCCAAGTCCAATCTGAGTCAACATGATCCAATCCAGTTTCATCATATGTATTCTGCTTCATTTGATTTGACTTGTTCTATTCAATTCAGCCTTATTAAGGTCGTTACTATCATAACACCTTCCTTTCCTTGTTATCTACAAGGTTTGACACTCCTTAAATACTCACCCTACATCAATCCTGTATACTTACCTAGGGTGTCATATCCCATATATCTCATCGACCCAACTCCGAGATCTCCGGGTTTACTCCTTCATAACTCTGGTACGATCTCTCTCTGGACACAACTCCTAATCTCTGGACTTCACTTAGAACCTTCTCGATTTCCTCTTGTCTCTTTTTGTACTAGTGTTACATTAGTAATAACCTGTGTCTCGCTTAACAGCACAGCTCCAGCCTCTGTACATACCCAGCTCCACTCCGGTTACATACTTTCCCGATTTCCGTCTTACTCAGTTTCTTACCAACCCCGTTACTAATCTCCATTCTACTCCGAGTATATGTACTGTAGTACTCTGACTTTGTACCCTTAGTCTGAATATTAGTTTTACCTTCTATTCCCTCTGAACTCCATAAAGACCTTGATGGTCTTACCTCTGCTCAACTTCACTTTGGTGCTAAGTCTTACCTCCAACCTCCGTTCTCCGTTCTCTGAAATAAAGGACAGACTCGTGACAAGGGCATACCACACATGGTGAAGCCAAGTCCCTCCGCAAGAATAACTCCAGAGTTCTGGAGTTCATACCCTGAGTAGACCTGGTCTTAACATAGGGTTGGATTGCCTTTAACAGTCCTGGGTTATGCCCAGGACTATAAAACCATGTTTTCTAGCATAAAATATCATCTTTCTGCATTCAGGAGATCTCCTGCCTACTCTCCTGTGTGTGAGTGAGCTGGATAGCCTTCCTTTTACCTTGTCCTATTGTTTCTTTGCATCTCATCTACTCGAATCAATCCTCTTATTGCCTCAACTCCACCCAGATACTGTTTCATTGACCACTTTTTATTCCAGATTGTTTAGCAGCCTCTAGGACTCCTAGACAAACCCAAATTCTTCATTCCTTTGAGTATAACCCCCCTTGGGACAAACTTATTGCCCTACCTTTCTTCTCACCACCCATTATTTGTTTTCTATAGCAGGCTCTATGGATACCCACCCCTTGTACCCCTCTCACTGTGCAAATCAACCTCTCTCTGGTGGGGAAAACTGTAATACCCCACTTGTTCTGGATCCCAATGATGGTTGCAAGCTCCCTGTTAAACCTTTTGTCTACCAGCACTTCCATGACTACCTCACTGGTCTTCTTTCTAGACCAGACCTTGAGAGCCTCATGGATTAACCATGCGATGCCCTCATGCAGAAGATATCAAATCCACCACCAGCCATTATCAAGGATATTTAGGATGCCAAATTCATTTGGACATTGAAGGGACCTGGATCAACCTTGTTTGTCAATTGTGGTGATGAAGGGCAGTATCTTTTTTCACTAAATGTTAACTTCTTCAACCTGGAGGGAAATTCTCAGCATAATGCCAAGATGTCTACCAGTGTTATCTCCTGTGCATGTCTCAATCTCCCCCTCAATATCCGGTACAAGACAAAGAACATGTATCTTGCCAGAATCATTCCTGGACCTAGTGAGCCCTCTGGCAGGCAACTCAACTTCTTCCTTGACCCCCTCATTGACGACATGGTAGAAAGTTGGACACATGGTATTCAATTCTTGTGCACTGCCCATCACAAGCAACATGTTACTCAGTCTGCAATGGTGTGCATCGTATGCGATCTCCCTGCTGCACAGAAGACAGCCCAGATGGCTGCTGCTATGAGCCACTTTTATTGTAACACCTGTCATTGTTTTCACCTGAAGACTCTAGGATGAATGGACATTCACCATCATGACTGGAAGTTTCAAGATAAGGACACACTTTGGCAATATGCTGAGTGATATAGGGATGCCGATTCGTCAACTGAGTGTCATCACCTCTTCATCAAGCATGGAGTACACTGGTCCTCCCTTTGGCACCTTCCATACTGGGACCCTGCCTGACAACTTGTGGTGGACGTGATGCATTGCCTGTTGGAAGGGCTTGCCCAGGCACAGTTTGGAAAGCATCTAGGGTTCACTATAGCTGGTGCTTCCAAGGCTCAGGCTGAGGCAGAATCACAACCAGCATTCACCCATGATTTTCAGACTCTAGACCCTACAGATACAACTCTCTCTCAGAATGACCACAAACATACAAAGTATTCATGCTCTTCTCCTAGTTGCCGTTGACAACCCAGTAGACACAGAGGATGCCATGTCTGTCTTGAAATGAAAGCTCCTCATGAAAAATTCCCCCTCCCTCAAGTTTGTAGCCACTAGTTTTAAATTGAGACCTATTGGAGTTCATGGTCACAAAGTACTAAAAGTACATTGGGTAAATGCTTTGGTCAACTGGGTATGTCAGCTCTCGGTTTCTGAGATCTGTGTTGAAGTGTGTGTAGCACAAGAACAAGCTGATGAATGCAACACTGAAAGCTCAGACTTTGAGTCCAAATGTTGTACAACATATTCAAGCTCTCATAGAGAATGCTGACACTCTATCATGGCTTAGGTTGGTGCCAAGTTATGTAGGTTACCAAGAAACTGTTTTTTGTCTCAGGTTGGTGCCCAGGAACTTCGGTGAAGCAAAGGCAGGGACCCTGAAAGCTAATGAGTGGCACACTATGGTCACCATCTATATTCCCTTAGCACTCGTTAGCCTATGGGGAGTGTTCAATGCACCTGTCTGAGGATGTTGCAACTGAGCTTCGCAATATTTTGGACCACACAATGCAACTTGTGCAAGCAATCTGTATTGCATGTTTGCACATTGTAGAAAACAAATAATAGGTGAAATGAAAAAAGGTAGGGCAATAAGTTTATCCCAAGGGAGGTTATATTCAAAGGAATGAAGGCTTTGGGTTTGTCTAGGAGTCCTAGAGGCTGCTGAACAATCTAGAATGAAAAGTGGTTGATGAAAAAGTATCCAGGTGGGGTTGAGGCAATAGGAAGATTGATTTGAGTAGATGAGATGAAAAGGAATGATAGGATGAGGTAAAAGAAAAGCTATCCAGCTCACTCACACATGGGAGAGTAAACAGGAGATCTCCTGAACACAGAAAGATGATAATTTATGTTAGAAAACATGGTTTTATAGTCCTGGGCACAACCCAGGACTGTTAAAGGCAATCCGACCCTAGGTAAGTATACAGGATTGATGTAGGGTGAGTATTTAAGAAAGGAGTGTCAAACCTTATAGATAACAAAAGGAAAGGAAGGTGTTATGATAGTAACAACTGTTAGAGACCGTGCGACTCAGAGGTAGCCAACTCCGGATCGCCGGAGTTGTAACGTCAGACGGGACTTGGCTTCACCGTATGTGGTGCGCCCTTGTCACAGTCTGTCCCTATATTTCGGACGTGCGGAGAATGGAGGTAGATATATGACTCAACACATAAAGTGGAGTCGAGCAGAGTAAAGACCGTCAAGGTCTTACAGAGTGTTCGGAGTGAGTCGTACAATAAACTAATATTCAGACTAAGGGTACACAGTCATGGTACTACAGTTTATATACTCGGAGTGAAATGGAGATTAGTAACGGAGTTGGTAAGAACTGAGTAAGACGGAAGATCGGGAAACTACATAGCCGGAGGTAAGTCGGGTACTGAGAAAGCCGGAGCTGTGCTCATAAGCGAGACACAGGTTATGTACTAATATAAAAGAGGAAACATACAGTGAGCAACAAAACCGTTCCAATAACTAACCCTGACGCAGTGCGCGAAGCGCACTGCAAACACCTGTGGGAATCTCGCTTAGTAGTAGTGGGACCAAATGATGTACAACCCCTTGGCTACAAATCGGTCCCTGGGTCATGTGATTTGGCCCAGGGGTGGTGGAGATATGACCATTTTAAATCACTCATGTCATTGGAACAGTTTTGTTGCTGATATTAGGGGTATTGCAAATTAGTATGAAGTGTATCCTCCTTTGTCCTTGATGACCTCCTGAACCCTTCTAGGCATGCTCTCAATCAATCTCTGACACTCCCCAACCTCAATCTTGTACCACTCTTCCTGAATCCTCTCCCAAAGTTCCAATACCCCCTTGGCTGGCTCAGGATATTCTGCAAGCCTTCTTTTGAGGAGAAACCATAGATGTTCTATGGGGTTAAGGTCTAGAGACTGAGCAGGCAATACCATGACCTCATATCCATGCTCTTTCAACCACTCCTTGGCCCTCCTACTGGTATGTTTGGGGTCATTATCCTGCTGGAAAATAATGTCCTCTGGGGTAAATCCATAATCCACAAGGGTTTTTTGGAGTTCATCCTCCAAAATCTGCACATAAAGGTTAGCATCCATCTTACCATCAATCCTACAAGCCATCCCAACACCTTCCCAGGTCATACAACCCCATAACATGACTGATCCTCCTCCAAACTTGACTGTACCCTCCACAAGTCTATCACTGAGGCCCTCTCCTGGCTTTTTCCATGCCCATTTCCTACCATCTGACCCAATGTGATTAATCTTGGTCTCATCTGACCATATAACTCACTTCCAATCATCCACAGTCCAGTCCTGATGGCTCAAAGCAAAATCTAATCTTTCTCTCCTATGGCACTTGGAAAGAAGAGGGCATTTCTTCTTTACTACAGCCTTCATACCAGCTTTCTTCAAGTGACAATGGATGGTCTGGGGAGAGATGGGATGGTTCTTGACATCCTGAAGAGTCTTGGTGACCTGAACAGCATTTTTAGCCTTTCCAGTACCAAGAAGTCGAATGGCATGTCGCATATCAGTGGGAGAAATGATGGATGGATGACCACCAGTGGCTTTGGGAAGGTTGGGACAGTGTTCAGTGTGAATACGACTGATGGTAGAGTTACTGAATCCAGTAGAAGTGGAGATCTGACGAGTTGTTTGACCCAATTCCAAGAAAGCAATAACTTGGTTGATTTAATCAGTGGAAAGGGATTTCATGGTGAAAGAAGTGGTAACAGGAATGGTGTTTGGCTGTGTTTATGTCTTGTTGAACTGTTTATCCATCACATGACTCAATTCTGACATAATATCCCAGTGCAACATATGAGTTCTGTGTTTCAATATGACAGCAACAAAACTGTTCCAATGACATGAGTGATTTAAAATGGTCATATCTCCACCACCCCTGGGCCAAATCACATGACCAAAGGACCGATTTGTAGCCAAGGGGTTGTACATCATTTGGTCCCACTACTACTAAGCGAGGTTCCCACAGGTGTTTGCAGTGTGCTTCGCGCACTGCGTCAGGGTTAGTTATTGGAACGGTTTTGTTGCTCACTGTATATACGTAGCGTCCTGAGGGAGATCGACCCAGAGTCATCGTCTAAGAGAAACAGAGTTATATTTGGAGGAACGGAGAACGGAGTGGTATATGACAACAACCTTAATAAGGCCAAATTGAATAGAACAAGTCAAATCAGATGAGGCAGAATATGTACAATGAAACCGGATTGGATCGTGTTGACTTGGATTGGACTCAGATTGGATTCAGATGATCTGTAAGCACTAGGAATGAAACTGGGCTGGCACAAAGTCGATGGCAGATGGGATGGGAGGTGATAGGACCTGATGAAGAGTGAGGAAAAGGTATCCTATAACCATAAGGAGTATCCAACTTCTACAACGAGCTCAACCAATTCAGAATGCAAGTCTGGTATGCAGAAATTTGAGATTCTGTCATGATGTTGTAGGAGTTGGATACTCCTTATGGTTGTAGGATACCTTTTCCTCACTCTTCATCATGTCCTATCATGTCCCATCCCATCCGCCATCGACTTTGTGCCAGCCCGGTTTCATTCCTAGTGCTTACAGATCATCTGAATCCAATCCAAGTCCAATCCAAGTCAACATGATCCAATCTGGTTTCATTGTACATATTTCGCCTCATCTGATTTGACTTGTTCTATTCAATTTGGCCTTATTAAGGTCGTTACTATCATAACACCTTCCTTTCCTTTTGTTATCTACAGTATAAGGTTTGACACTCCTTTCTTAAATACTCACCCTACATCAATCCTGTATACTTACCTAGGGTCGGATTGCCTTTAACAGTCCTGGGTTGTGCCCAGGACTATAAAACCATGTTTTCTAACATAAATTATCATCTTTCTGTGTTCAGGAGATCTCCTGTTTACTCTCATGTGTGTAGTGAGCTGGATAGCTTTTCTTTTACCTCATCCTATCGTTCCTTTGCATCTCATCTACTCAAATCAATCTTCCTATTGCCTCGATCCCACCCGGATACTTTTTCATCAACCACTTTTCATTCTAGATTGTTCAGCAGCCTCTAGGACTCCTAGACAAACCCAAATCCTTCATTCCTTTGAATATAACCCCCCTTGGGACAAACTTATCATCCCACCTTTCTTCATTTCACCTATTATTTGTTTTCTGCATCGTT
This sequence comes from Chiua virens, assembly GCA_019787685.1. Classification (NCBI taxonomy): domain Eukaryota; kingdom Fungi; phylum Basidiomycota; class Agaricomycetes; order Boletales; family Boletaceae; genus Chiua; species Chiua virens. The sequence goes on from JAHNUO010000003.1 coordinate 1,124,690, forward strand.
ACCAAAGGTTCTCCCATCTGCCCCCCTCTGTCCTAATGGCCATATGGCATGCCATATCCACAAGTATCTCCAGTGGCTTTCTATTAATCATCTCTCTGGTAAGGATTCAATTCAATGAAAGTTAATAAATGCTGACTACCTTACCTAGGTCAAGCAGAAGAGACTTGTCTGAATTCCTTTATACAATGTTCAAGACTACAACAGTGGCTCTCACATTCAGAACAATTGCCTGCCATCAGAGAATTGAGAAATTTATGTAAAAAGTACATGTCCAACAATGCCAAAGACAATAATCTTATCTCACTATCTGATTATCATGATCCAAGTTTACTTCCTGTTCCAGGTGATCTGCAACCTTTGACATCATGCAAGCATGTTGCCTTCCATGCATGCTTCCAGACAGGAGGAATCGTTAACAGTTGTCATTCGACTTACCTGGGCAACACCCTGATCCTGTTCTATCCCCAAGACAGCAGAACACCCACCCCAGGTTGTATCAAGTACATATTTGAAGATCATGGTAGTGTTTGGTTTGCTGTCCACCATCACCCTCTAGCACCTGACAGCATGATCGACCCTTATTGTCATTACCCATACTTTCCTGCCTGGCTTTACTTGGCTTCATTATCAGAAAACATTGAGCTGGTCCTATCCTCATGGGTCTTGTCGCACATAGCACAATGGTGCTTTTCTGAGTTAGTGGTCATCTTAGCATTGATGATGGTGAGCTTGATAACATCAATGTTTTATTGTTGACTTGACTTCCAGCAGGATTAGGTGGGGAAATACTTGTGGGAGTCTATATGATGCCTACTTCATCTGTAACTAGTGTCAGTTGGTCAGTTGTATAGGACAATAGTTTCTTTTTCATTTACTGTACAACAATTCACTAGACCTACAACAGGTAGTGGAATAATTGTTCACCCAATATGGCATATATGTCTACTGTGGTCACCCACTCTGGTGTGGGAACTTGCTTGCTCATTCCAGTTTATAATCTGTTGCGAGACTTTGATGCAACTCTTTCCACTATCTGTAGTATGACGAGACAATAAATGGGAGCAGTGACTGAGATACCTTACATTGTAATAACCGTCTGTTCTGTTAGTACATGTCTATGAGACTGGCCATGAGGGCTGTTAACATTCCACTTTTTTGTAGTATCCCAAATGTTGCCTCAACGTAACCTGTTACAAAACTTGACTACTGGGTATGTGGTTCTGTTGTGATCTACCTATAGACCATACTAACTTCTGTATGCCAGAAACTCAAAATGGCTGTGCTTATCGAAGTTCAAGCAGCCTGGCACTTGGTGAAAAAGTGGGCAGGTGATCAGATTACCTTCCCTGATCTTGAAAGAGAATTGTCATCCCTCAGAGCCTATGACTACACAGAGTGGAGGAAAGTTTTCAAGAGAATCGAGGTCACTTCAGATCCTAGCGAGGAACATGCTGTCTCCCTGGTTGATATCATAGTGGAGGAGGTTAAACGACGAGGTATTTCTCCCATGGACAACACCACCACTGCAAGTGCTTTGGGAAGTCAGTTGCCCATGGAATCTCATATGGAAAGCGGGGGCTTGTGCAAATGCCGAAAGCTGACCATGGGCAAGTACTTATGTAGATCTCAATGCTGAAAAGGACAATGGAGAGGATGGATCGTCTGATGAGCTAGATGCTGAGATTCTCCAGGATTTAGAGCACTTGAGGCACCCTGGGCAGTCAGGAACACAACCCTTTACCACAACATCAATGACATTGCTGATCACTACACAGGTGAAGCCTGTCCTCACTCATCATATGATCCCCCGGAATCTTCTCAAACCTGATGCTATTACATGGACTTTCTTTCTGGTTAGTAATCTCTTTTACACATTTGCTGAGTACTCATGAATTCTACCTACATCGTGACTACAGAGCACACCAGTTGCTACCTCCTCAAATACCTCAAGCTGGTCATGACCAGGGTCCTTGTTTTCCCTTGGCTTCCCCACAGGCTCTATGTAGAGGCACCTGGTTGTCAAGAAATCTGGTGTGCCATGTCTCCCACCCATTGGAATATCATGCAGGACATCATTCTCGTCCCCTCTGAAAAGGCAGGCCATATTTTTGCAGCCAGACCAATACTCCCTTGCCCAAGTTGGGTGCGGATTTGAAAGGGAAAGTATAGAAAGGACATTGGCTATGTCCTCAATGTTCACGACAATACCATTGATGTCCTAGTCATGCCACATGATCATCCATATGACTTGTTGAAGGAAAAGATGTGAAGAACACATGCCTTATTCGACTGTCATACTGCTCACAATGCTCAGCTGGACCTCACTGCCATCGCCAACACAAGGGACATAATCACATTTTGGTGCAATAATGCCAACTACTTTGTTGGCCTATTTCACCTTTCGCTGAAGATAGATGATCTCAAGCATGTCATCATCCCTTCTCCAGAAGAGATTCTAATGTTTGGAGAATCTGGTATTGACATGCCATTCATGCACCAAACATGTACCCTCTTCTTCTCAGAAAGAAGGGGATGTTGTCCATTCATTGTCTCCAGAGCTGTTGAGTCAGAAGGCTAGAGTTGAAACAACCTAGAACAACCTAGACTGTTAAAGTTGTAGTGGTGTAGTGAAGAGGGGGTTCAGTCCAGTGAAGAGGCGAAAACTCCAAGAGAACTTTGTTAGAGCTCTCTGGCTTTGATTCATGGGGTTTATATACTACATGGATGTCGGAGTTCTAATCTGAGTACAAACTACATAGATAAGAATACTGTATCCTATTGGATGATAAGGTGTGAATATATGTGAGTCAGTGATAAGGGAAATGAATAGATAGAAGTGTAAGTGTGTGATATTGTGGCCAATAGGGTATGATCCTTTGGACAGCCTTGACATGAGGTATTATTCTTAGAATAGATTGAAAGTGTAATCTGTTAAGGGATGGAAAGTTGATATCATAACACTACCTCCCATCTGTTGATCAGACTCCAGATGATCTATTTCATAATTGAGACGATGGTGACTATCCTCATCTTCAGATTTGGTCTTATCGTCATAGGTTCAAAACATGGAGTTAAATTTGGTTTGTGTGACTTTTAATTTTTGTGGGGCATCTGGATGTGCTTCATGGAAATCAGATATGAGATCCAGCACATTCTTCAGATTCCTTAGAGGTTCCCATGTTCTTTCGTCATTATCATAACCTTTCCAGTGTACAAGATATTCTAAGCAGTGTCCCTTCATTCGGGAATCGACAATGTAGTCTGCTTCGAATTCTTCTTCTCGGTCATCTCTGATTACAATAGGCCATGGTTTATAAAGCAGCTGATTGGGAAGGTGTTCCTTATAAGGTTTGACCTGAGAAATATTTACAACTGGGTGTATTCGCATAGTGTGTGGGAGTCGAAGCTTTAGAGCATTCAGACTGTGCATGGATATTATGTCATAGGGTCCAATCCACTTGTCTGTGAATTTGGGGTGTTATTTTATTTTTAGGTTTGCAGTTGAGAGCCAGACCTTATCGCCAATGGAGTAAGAGGGAGGTTCTGATCTTGATTTATCTGTAACGTTTTTCATGTGTTCCACGGCTTTATCTATATTAGATTTGGTTTGTTCTAGAATTTTGAAGAAATCCATAATGAAGTTCTGAGCAGCTGGGTTTTTCATAGAGTGTGGCATAATTCCCATCCTAGGGATGTAGGAATGTGTGATTTCGAATGGTGAGAATTTAGTAGCAGTGTGTTTCTTGCTGTTATATGAGAATTGTGTGAGAGGAAGCCAATTGGCCCATGTATAATCCTTCTCTGCACAGAACATGCAAAGATATTGTTGCACTTCTCGATTCATTCGTTCTGATTGTCCATCCATTTGTGGATAATGTGCGGTGCTTAATTTGGGTGTTATTTTTAACCCTGAGCATATATCTTTCATAAGCTGGGAAGTGAATTGTGGTCCTCGGTCTGACACAATGGTTTTAGGGAGGCCATGATGTTTCCATATGTGTGAGAGATATAATTTAGTGAGATCCATAGATGTACATGTTTTGTGGCATGGGATGAATTTGACTTCTTTGGAGAAGTGATCCACAACTGTGAGAATGGAATCATAGGAGTGTGAAAGTGGGAGATCTGTGATGAAATCTGCTGAGACATCTTCCCATGGTAATGACAGTGTTTCTAAGGGTTGCAGGAGTCCTGCTGTTTTCTGATTAGAACCCTTGAATCGAGCACATCTTTCACAATATGAGACATAATTTTTGACTTCTTTGTTCATTTGAGGCCAAATGTAGGTTTGTGAGAGAAGTTCTAAAGTTTTGTCATAACCGGGATGTCCAGCTTCAGGTGTGTCATGAAACATAGTAATAGATTTCGTGTGTAAAGTGTCAGGAATGAAGATTCTACCCCCCTTTCTAAGGAAGGCATCCTCAACTGTATATCTGATAGATAGGAAATGTTTCATGGCATTAGATGATAGTTTCATAGTTTCATGTTGTACATCTGTGAGAAACTGATCTCTGTTATAGAGTAGAGTGATGGCTGATTGAATCTTAGATGGATCCATGAGTAGGATTCCCTTGTTATCATCTTCGATTCTAATCATGTGGTCCTCTCTCCTGCTTAAAGCGTCTGCTTTTCCCATAGTGACTCCAGCCTTGTGGTACCAAGTGAAGTTAAAGTGTGAGAGATATTGTGCCCATCTTGCTTGTCTTCAGTTAAGATCTTGGTGTGTCATAAACCACGTAAGGTTCTGGTGGTCATTCCATATTTCAAATTCATGTTTTGCACCCTCAAGATAGTAGTGCCATAGTTCTAGTGAGCGGATAACCAAAAGCATTTCTTTATCAGCTATAGGGTAATTCTGTTCTTCTGGGATCATAGAGTGGCTATTATAAGCGACAGGGTGCCAAAGTCCTTCTTTTTCTAAAGATAGAACTGCTCCTGTTTCAAAATCCAATGAATTGCATTCTAAGCGATATTTGGCATTCTGATCCGGATAAGCAAGGATAAGGGCTGTCGTAAATGCCTTTTTAAGCATAGTGAATGCTTCGTCACAAGTGAAGGTCCATTCAAATTTCTGATCTTTCTTAGTGAGGTCATGAAGGGGATGTGCTATTTTTCCATAATCTTTAATGAATCTGCGATAGAAGTTGGCAAGTCCGAGGAAACTTCTGATGTGTTTGACTGATGTGGGAGTTGGCCATTCAGCTACTGCTTTGGTCTTTTCGTTATCCATTGTAATTCCATCAGTTCCCATGATCATTCCGAGGAAGTCCACTTCTTTTACATGAAAGAAGCATTTTTCTGGTTTTACATAAAGGTCGTTATTTTGAAGGTGTTTGAGCACTTCAAGTACAATTTTGTCATGAGTTTCATAATCGTCAGTATTTGTGAATATCATAAGGTCATCGATGTATATGACAACGATGCCATTCATATCAGCAAAGATTTCGTTCATCATAGTTTGAAACGTGGCTGGTGAGTTGCATAATCCAAAGTACATGATGATGGGTTCAAATGACCCATGGTGGCAGACAAAAGCTGCTTTCCATTTGTCACCTTCTTTGATTCTTACATTATTGTATCCCCATTGGAGATCCATTTTTGTGAATAGCTTAGCATCTTTTAATTTTCCACAAGTTGTGATATGAGTGGCAAGGAATAGTTATTTTTGCTTGTGTGTTCATTTAGGTATCAGTAATCCTGAACCATATGTTTCTTTCCATCTTTCTTGGGGATGAAGAAGACCAGAGATGTCTGTTCCGATTTAGAGGGTCTGATGTAACCTTTTTTTAATTGGTCATCAATAAATGTGGAAACCTCCTCTTGTTCTGTGACAGAGAGGGGTATTAAGCAACCCTTCTTAGGAACGAAACACTCTTTTAGGTCAATGCTGTGGTCCCATGGTTTACATAATGGAATTCTCTCAGATTCCGTTTTTCCAAATACTTTAGCATATTTCATATATTCCTTAGGCACCATCTCTTCAAGAGTGCATTCCTTAGGAGGAGAAGGTGGAGTTTCTATGTGAGCAGAAAAAATATGGGATTTGGCAATAGAGTTTGCATAGAAGAATTCTTCTGCGATAATGGAATCCAAGAAGTTGTTTTCATCTTGTGAATGACACAACTCTGGGCATCTTCTCATTGTTACTATTCCTGTCGTCCAGTCTATATGGAGATTGTGGTGCTTTAACCATGTGAATCCGAGGATATGATCATTCTTTCCAAGGTTGGTAATTTTAGCATCCACTATTTCTCTGTGACCTTTGAAATTAATCAGGATCTGTGTGGCATGAGTTATTGAGCCTGCTTGGTTCTTAGTGCCATCCATGTTGAAAACTTGGATTGGGTGAGGAAGTGGGTGATGTGAGAGTTTATGTTTAGTGATGTAATCTTTGTGTATGAAGATCGCATTAGCTCCACTGTCTAAAAGCACTTTTGCTCCAACATAGCCAATTTGGTTTACTAGGGATACCAAAATCGGAAGTATAATTTCTTTTTCTACCGACGTAGATCTAATGCAAGACCCATTGGGTATTTGTTTTGGGACAGAATTGAGCACAGAACTATCATGTCCACCGTGCTCTGCAGAGACACTGTCAACGCTTTCGTTTTCTGTTGTTTTTGGTGATTTAGGTAGTTTTTCCTCTTGCCAGGGAGGTATTTCAGAGTATTTGAAATCAAACTTTAAAGAGACAGAGTTTTCATATTCTTTAGGAATGGAAGTGCGAACGTGAGATCCAAGTTTACTCAGTTTGCCTTGCCTTTTCCCTTTCCATTCTTGTTTTTGTACATGTCAAAATAATAAGCCTGTACTTCCTCAGGGGTCATCCCTCAGATAGCAGCAAAGGGGTCTGTAGCTGGTACAGATGGGAAAGTGGTGGAAGTAGAAGATATGGTGGTCTTCTTGTCTTCCTTTTTTTGTGGTTGTGTGGACTTTTCGCAAGCATTTCGCTTTGTGAGAGCTGCCATACCATTTGCATTCACTGCATTGGTTTTTAGGTTTGGTGCATTTGTTGGTTCTGTGAGCTGCACTGCCGCAGTTGAAGCATTTGTTGGAATTCTTATTTCCAACTGCTCTGACTTCTTTTCCTGTGAACCAGCCATCTTTGTCTCTTTCTGCATAAGTGGCTGTGCCTATGTCCATGGCATTGGGGTCCTTGTGCCTTTTCCAACGATCTGGTTGCACAAAGTTTAGTACTTCCATGGCATTTCCGGCATTTTGTATCCAGGAAAGATATGTGATTACCGCATGCTTGCGGTCTTTTTCATCATCGGGCCTTGTGGGATCCATGTTTATTGGGTGGAATGGGTCAACCCTGTGCCCATCACGGAAGATCTGGTATATGATGGAGTGGGCAGTGTTTGCCTCAAGGAGTCTTATCACATGGGTAGGGTCTATTGCGGCTTGTAGCCAAAGAGCTTCCCATTGGATGATATAGTCCTCTACTCTCATTGTTCCTTGTTTGAGATTTTCTAATTGGGATCTAGCCCAATCAACCTTGTTGTTTTGTCTGAACATTCCTTCGATGTCCTGTACTAAAGTTGCCCATGAGAGAGCTATGCCTTTTGCTAAGTGTGTTTTGGTGAATTATGTGGCTTTCTTTCCTTTTAGGCATGAGAGTACTGCTTGTACTGCCTTGTGTGAAGCTGGGGGTATGGTGGTGTTATTTACTTCTAGCCATCCCTTGATTTTGGCCCACCATTCTTTGAATTTGGCCATTTCTCCGTCATAAGACCCTGGGTCTGCAAAGATTTCTACTTTAGATGAGGAGGTAGCTTGTGGCTGTGGGAGGACTGGGAGTACATTTAGTTGTCCTTGTAAAGCCATAATCATTGTGGCTTGATGGTTTATTATGGTGAAGGTGCTTCGATCCGATTGCTGTTTGATTGGCTCTGGTGCTCCCCAAGTGTTAGCGGTGGCTGTTCCATATTCTTCGTAGGGTGAGAAGAGTCTGAAGGTTCTTGCGAAGGGGTAGTCTCGTCGTTTGATAGAGACGTAGATCAGTCACTGAGTTTCTTGTACCTTGTTTGTAAGGTAGAAAGCAATGTATCCGAAAAAGTAAGTTGTGAGAGTGCAAGAGATAATAAGTGCAATTGCGACGGGTTCCCAAGACATAAAAGATTCTATCTAGGATATCTAGAAGGGGTCCTGAGAGTATTTCTAGGATGTAATGTGGGGAATTCGAAGTTATCGTATTGTGAGTAAGGTCAGATGCAAGTGGGAACTAAATTTGCCCTGTGGCGTCTCAGGATCCTTCTCTGTTGTACAGCCATTCTATTGGCTATTCTCTCAATTTCTCTGGGTGGGGGCCAATTGTTTGGGTCTCCTAGACTTTCCTCCGATGGTTCTCTCAAAGGAGCTGGTGGGAAAGGTGATGGTTCTCGTTTGGGAAGGAGAGCAGGAAAGTATTCATGCTTGACCTCAACTTCCTCGGTTGGATACCTAAGTTCTGGGCTGTTAGACTGGGTTGACTTGTAGTCAAATAGAGATGCTGTGTCTCCTATAAAGTAGCCTAATAAGGCGTGGAATATCTCTGTGTCTGTGCAGTCTTTGGGATCAAGGTTCTCAAGAGTGACAACTTCAGTGAGGTAGGCGGCATCAAGGATGTATGGGGAATCCTCGAGACCAGGGAATGCTTCCTGCGCTGCTGCAATGATGGATAGCGGTAATGCAGGCACTGGGAGAGTGGTCTCAGTAAAGAGTACAATCAGCTACCCAAGGGTGCACTGTCTGCATTCGCTAGACCTTGAGTCTTTTTGTGGTGCTGACTTATTTGTAGCTAGACTTTCTTATGGCTATTCAAAGTTTGTGACTTACTTGGGCACTGCTTGTATAGTTTGTTGAAGGGGCTATGATGAAGTTGAGACTTGACAGCAGTATTCAACGGTGAAGGTAACAACAAAGTTCTAATGAAACAACCTAGAACAACCTAGACTGTTAAAGTTGTAGTAGTGTAGTGAAGAGGGGGTTCAGTCCAGTGAAGAGGTGAAAACTCCAAGAGAACTTTGTTAGAGCTCTCTGGCTTTGATTCATGGGGTTTATATACTACATGGATGTCGGAGTTCTAATCTGAGTACAAACTACCTAGATAAGAATACTGTATCCTATTGGATAATAAGGTGTGAATATATGTGAGTCATAGATAAGAACATAGCCTTGCACTGCCGATAATAAGTCAGTGATAAGGGAAATGAATAGATAGAAGTGTAAGTGTGTGATATTGTGGCAGCCAATAGAGTATGATCCTTTGGACAGCCTTGACATGAGGCATTATTCTTAGAATAGATTGAAAGTGTAATCCATTAAGGGATGGAAAGTTGATATTGTAACAAGAGTCATCACTGTTGATGTGGAATCACAATTGATTTCTCTACATCTTGACAACCAGCTGTATCATTGCTCCCTCTTGGAGCAACGACACATGTTTTTTGTTGGGGAACAAGTATGAATACTTGTCAGCGCTGACCACAGGTGTACAGGCATGGTTATGGTGATCTGGGAAGACAAAAATGAAGTTACTCTCTCAAATGTGTCCTCCAAAGTAAGTCCTAGTCATTACTATGCACACAGGTCTTAACATCTCACAGCGATGGGCTTCTACTTCCTTCCTAGAAACCTTTGGTCCGGATCAGCAGTGGACTTCTCATCATCCACTTCCCCTCACTTACCTTCTGCAACCCAAATGGCAGGCAACCCTCCAACTTGGCAATCTGGCCCACATCATGGCACACAGGGTTACATTGTTTGAATCATGAATGATATTATATATATCACAATTCCTGAGGATGAGAATGACAATCAAATCGACCCAAACCTATCCACAGATCTGGTATCTGCCCATGTCTCAAATATCGATGAGGCCCGTGTTCAGGTCATATTTCCAGATGGATTCAAGGTAAGCCTTTTCTCCTTTTCAATTCTTCCAACATAACTTATGCCACCTTCAGGCTACTGTTCCCATTGTGTTTTGCATCAAGTTTGCAAACTTCATCCAGCATGAAGCATCTCGGTTGGTTGGAAAGGAAATCTGGGTGATCCATGGAGAATTCAAGGGATATTGAGCAACATTGTGTGCTGTTGGCTGTGAAAATAGTGTGATATCTCTACATGGTCATCTGGCATTGAATATTGCTAACAATTTCATTGCCTTGCCGTGAGTTCTGTGATGGTTACCTGAAACTTATTGATACATTTCTCTTGTCTTTTTCCTAGTTCCAGCATTCTCTTGACAGGTTGTATGTTGGATGGGCATAGCCTGCGTGCTTTGATGGTACATATCTGCAGTTTGTTTGCATCAGAGACTGTAGTGATATGGAAGACACCACCCCCATCACCCCGAGCATTTTCTTCAACTGTTCTACCGTCAGCTGAAGATTCAGCATGGATGGTGATGGAGCTTGACATAGCAGCAACATCCTTGCAGGCGGTGGCAGAAACTTGTGCCTCAGACCTCTACAGTATGTCAGATTCTTTCTATTAGAGGAACAGATATTCATAGGGAATGGCACAGGTTTGGGTAACCCGCTCAGGTCTCAGGTGTGGGTACCTCTCAGGTGTGGGTGTGGGTATTGGCTGTTGCCACCCATGGCTCTACCCATACCCGTGCACCAGGTGTCCAGGTTTACTCAAAAAAATTATACTAACTATACAGTACATGCCATCAAACCACCACTACCTCAATACCAACTTTGAGGCTTGTGATTGAGATCTGATAGTTTGGGGAATACAGGTGCATACACTATTTTTTTTCCCCACTGCCATGCTTGTACTAGTCCTACCCCTCCTTCCCCAATAATATCTGTTCACATCTCACCACCCCTCACATCACTTGATTTGCCACTTCACAGGCATTGAACCTCATCATATCTGATGAGGTTCACATGCCTTTGAAGCAGCAATTCACTCTCAACAACTTCCAACATTGCCTCCTCCTCCTACCCCCCTGGGCAACATTTACCTCATATCTCACCACCACCTGCATCACTTGATTCGCCACTTCACAGGCATTAAACCTCATCATATCTGATGAGGTTTGCATGCCTTTGAAGCAGTGATTCGCTCTCAACAACTTCCAACATTGCCTTCTCCTCCTCCTACCCCCCTGGGCAACATTCACCTTGTATCTCACCACCACCAGTGTTGCTTGATTTGCCACTTCACAGACATCAAACCTTATCATATCCAATGAGGTTTGCATGCCTTTGAAGTTGCAATTCATGGGTATACCCAACCAGGGTATACCCACAGGTATGATACCCGAGATGGGGGTATGGGTATTCACCAGGTGTGGGTGCAGGTAAGGGCCCAGATACCTGAGGGTTTACCCAGGCCAGTCCCTATATGGGATTGATTGTAAGTGCGTTGCCAACTTATAGCTAGATCCAATAATAATCATTGTCACCAGGGGACGTTGCTGACATCTGGACCGATAATAAACAAGCAAATGTTGTACTTCCTCCTTGAATAAGGTATTTCATGGTTTCTCACAGGGATTCAAATGCATTTGAGGTGCTCTGGTTGTGTAATCATGGCATATTTTTTTTTTCAGCAATGACACAGCTGATGAGGCTTATCTGCTCAACCCACTTGCCCCACTTCCACCTGATGTGAATGTTGCCTGTGAGTTTCTCTGACTTTATGAAACTTCTTTTAAGTGTTGCAGTCAATGCTTGGTCACAGAGTGCTTCCTCTGACATCCCAGGTGATGCAGATGCTGCAATGTCTGCACTCGATGATGTGAGTAAAGTTGTTGATGATGAGGTCCCTATGGAATTTGAGACTGAGTCGTTTGCCATGCTGGGCACATTAATCCCTGATAATGATGCATTGAGCTTGTCAATGCTCGGTTTCAATCCTTGGAGGTCATCTGTCTGCAAGTGGGACCAGACAGGTAGTAATGTATCAGAAACAGTATGTAACTGTTGTATCCATAGATGCTCCTCACTAAATGTTATGCCCAGTCTGTTGTGAAGAAATCAGGCAATGTATGTGCTATTGTAGGCACCTGGTACTTGCTAAACCATGAATGAGCAGGGTGCCAAGGTAATGCTAGTTGAAGTTGATGAATCTAACATACTTCGCCAAGACATGTATGCCTTGAAACATGTTTTCAAAAGACATCTGCAACACTTGGGGTATGGACATTAGGGTCAATTTTATTACTATCCATGAAATAATTTTTGAACCTTACAGAATAACTCTTTACAAAAAAAGAAGATGTATTAAACAGCTGTAGTTCAATATGAGAACCAATGGCAGTATCATACTGCACAAATTACTGAGTTGGAGGACCAGAATGAGAAAATCATGGAGGAAACACAGAAGGCGAGTGCTGTGCTTGTCAATTGAGAGGCAAAGATTGCCCAGCAGGAGACAGAAATTCATCTACTCAAGAAGAAGATTGAGGATGGGGAGTATCAGGCATAGCGTCATGCTGAAAGAAGTGGAGTTAAAACAATCATTCAAAGAATAAAGGTAGGCCCATTCCTAGGTGCCGGGGGTTTCGAGCTTGTTTTAATATCTTGTTAAGGCCAACCAGGAGTCTGAAATTGCAGCCCTTTCACAGAAATACGACATAGCTCTTCAAAAAATTCAAGTAAGTACAACATAGTGCAGTCGCCCTTCCTGCTCATGAAAATCATAAGCGTCTGGAAACACTTCATCACTGAGTCCACAGAAGGATTCAGAAGACATTATGCACCAATATTTGCCAGTTTCTCCTGACCTTGGATCAAGAACATCCCACACCAATAAATCACGACAGTTTTCCCTTGGTAATAGACTTGTTGGCATATTTGTTCATGTCTTGAATAACTCACTGCCTTCTACTGATCATCTGGTAGGAAAGTACAACCACTTCCAAGACTCCTCACCCCCTATCTCACACTTCAGAAATATTCTGCCAAGTTTCCCAACAGCAAACTTCTTCCCTTTGCCCATCTTATACTTCCATAACACTTTGCTGAACTTCCCAACCTGATGTCCCAATATTCGTCCACAGAGATTTAGACAATGAACTCCTTGGCCCTTCTGGCATTCCATGGCAAACTTCTTTAGTTTGCCCATCTCATGCTTCCACAACAATTCAGCAAACTCCCTAACCCAATGTTCTAATGTTTGTCCATGAAGATTCAGATGATGAACTCCCTGATCCTCCAGTCATCCCATGTCAAACCTCTTTGGAACCCCCTTGCCTTTCAGTCTTCCCATGACAAACTTCTTCCAGTGCCAGGCTAGCAGGTATCTATGTATGTAGGTGTCTCAGCCTGCACAATGCCCTTCCTTGCTGATGAGAGTCAACAGGAAAATGATGAACCCTTGCCTTCTATGAGATTCACTGGTACCTATGTACATATTAGACCTATGTGACCTCCCATACTTATGAGTTCTGCAAGGGAGCCCAGAGATTGCCCATACCTCCGCTCCACTGGACCAAGATTATATCAAAAAGATGCAGAAGAGGTCTGTAGGGCTTTTGGGAAGAAATCTTCAAAATCACCCATGTTATCAAAAAGAAAATCAAGGACTATCTTCAAGTTAAAGCAAGGTATTGCAATAGATAAGGAATGGAATGAAAACCTGGTAAGCCTCTCCATGCATTACCTGCTACTTGGATTTTCATTTACTCCAGGAACATGTTCATGAGCTCTTCAAAGAGGCCTTCGCACCACCTCAGATGACGACTTTTTTCTTATTCCCAGGGTTTCTTATCAACAAGTTCAGGCATTCAAGAATGGTAGTATAGGTCCTGATCCTGATAACTTGAAGTGGGACTACAAGTGACCAGTTACATCCGATTGGAATAAGGCTGTCATCTCCCACTTAGTTCAGCAGCTCAAGCAAATGAAGTGTAATGAACAGTGGTCAATAGAACCAAGATCCGATGAATATTGGGTCAATGCTATCAGTCAGAAATTTGGCCATATCAAAACCCAATTGTCAACTAGGAAGCCATGTATCCTTGACAATTCTATTGAAACAGAGCAGGAGATCTCCACCAGGTTAGTCAGGGACAAAGAACTCAGGTTACAGAAGGGTCAGAAGGATGGGTGAAGGTTCAGTATAAGTTTTACTCCTTTGTTGCTAATCCTTCATATCCTAATTCATATAAGAAATACTGGCATTGTTATGGTATTACCAAAACTCTGGTGGAACTAAAGACAGAAATGGGTAATGATGATGCTGTGGTATGGAAATTCCTATTCAACATCATGGAGATGCTTGGCACAGATGGAATAAGCTCTAATGAGAGTGGCAATGAAGACATGGAGTATTTCACACTCATATGATGCCTTGGAGGAGGGATATCAAGAAGGAACTAAACATCATCAACACTCAGTGTTTGCAAGAGAGGCAGATTTTCTCTCCTAGGGGGGCAAAGGTTACAAAACACACTTATAGCAGTAATCTATCCTTGCATCCTCTGCTTGATGGCTTATCCCAATTGTTCTATGATATTCAGTGGCTTGGTGAAAATCCAGATGTGTCATCTGATGAAATATTCCCCTGGATGTATGTTGCCACTAGATAGACTTGTATATGAGGTAGCAACATGAATGTAATTGTACTCCTTATTCAAAGTCTGACTTGCAGTACCCACTTATCAAAACATAAGAAGTGGACTATGGTCACCTGTTGATTACCCCCTTATTGCCCTCTTATCGGGTATTTACTTTTAAGGAGGCTTAAAATAAAAACTTTTGATATTGCTTTTAAGGAGAATAAAATATATTATTTTGATGATCTTATCATTTCGCTCATAATAATTTTTAGTCAATTGTACTGTAGAACCATCAAAATAAAATATGTTAGGCATAGTATTAGAAGATTATCTTATTATGGACATTTTGGATAACAGAACAGATTTTCTTTTGTTTCCCTCAAAATTTCCCACAACAGTTATACTTGTGAGGAACATTTTGAACTGTCCAAAAATAAAATATATTACAGGCCCCATAATAGAATTGTAAGATATAATATGTTGAATTACATTCTCAATTACATAAAAACAGCCTCAAAATGTTGAAAACCCTGATGTGGTATGATCAATTCATCGGTCACCAGTCACGCATCACAGGACCATCTGAGGAGCACCACGGTGTCACCATAAATGTAAAATATACATGTAATAGCAACAGCACTGCTATGTCACACCTCATAGGCTACTCTGGCACTTACCCCAGCACTCAGCAATTACTTAACCACATGTAATGAGCAAAAGACCTTCAGCCTGATCATGTGATGACTGATGTGATGTGATGTAGATTAGATAGCTAAATGGTGGATAAACCTTATCATCTAACACTAGTAACACTACACATCCAGCACCACTGCCATGCCTGCAGTGCGGCTATCTCCCATGGTCACAACACACTTCTACTCACTGTCACTGTCAATGACAACAACATTGGCAGCATATCTCCTCCAAAAATGGGTATTTTTTAACATGGTTTTTTAATACTTGCTATTTATGTATGCCTTTGTCACATGATATATATACTTCAAAAATGCTATATAGTAATTTTAAGTACTTGGGAAGTGTTGTACCCATTTGGAGAGTGCTGATATTGTAGTTCTGCAGGCAGAGTTCAACATGATGTGAGTGCATGGACCATCTTTTGCTAGCAAGCACTGCAAATGCAGCAGAGTTTTAACACTATCCTGTTGAATCCCCTTATTATTGCTGTTGTTCTTGATAGTGATGGTGACAGCTGCATGCCTGCCTGTCCTTTCCCCAATATCCTGCCTGTCCTTTCCCAATGTCTTACCCACCTTGACACCCAGTTCTCTCTCCTGTTTCCCTTGGTTCATGACAGCAACAGAGATGTGCCCTGGCCCTCCTTATCCTCTGGTGTTCTTCCTGTTTCAATGTTCAGTTCTTTATCTTCACCTCACCCTTCCTAATTTAGTTGTTTGAGAAAGGGTCTTGATGGTTCTGGGTGGAGGTGATGAGTGCCATAAGGCTTCTCTATTCTCCTCTTGTGTTCTGCCTGCTCCAGCATTTGTCTCCATTGTTTCTCTATCCCATGGTGCTCCCTGGTTTTGTGGTCACCTCTGATTAGATGAGTCAAGCCTTGCTACTTATTCTTAACCTGTTAACTATGATACTGCATTTTTGAGTGCCTATCTTGATGTCTGGGCAAGCCAAGTCTATCACTTTTCACCATGGCCTTGCAATTCTCTGGTGTCCAGAGAATGGTTGATGCCTTGCTTGCATTGGCATTCCCTCTTAGTATCCTTACCACCCCACTTTCTGCTAGCCCCATTAAGGTATGTATGTTGTGGGTAATCCAGGTGGGTAGTGAGTGTGGGTGTCATGTGAGTATGGCTGTGGGTATGGCTGTGCTGCTGATTTGAAATGACCTCTGAACTTGGGCCCAAAGTGTTTCAAGCTTACTGTAAAGTAAAAGACCCATGGATGAAACCCACCATGGGTATACCCATGGGTCAAATTTTTCGAACTCATGCAAATACCCACACCCATGGTGTGGGTGGGGATATCACCCAGGGCACCCATTGGTCTACCCATGACAATCCTTAGGCCCCATTCACCATGGTATTTGTGTGTCACTCCCCAGTTCTGTTGTCACTTCATTTGAGCTATCCATTCAATTGCATCTTTAGTACTTGAATGATGTATGTCACAATGTTATATTATGATTGTTTGACAATGATCAATGATAGTTAACTACTCTGTACTGCTGTTGCTGTCATTATCACTGATGATATTGTTGTTCTGTTTGCTGCTCAATCCTGAATGATGTTTATGTGACTTATACATGATCTTATCATGTGCCTGACATGCCTTGTTGTCAGTGATCTGTATGGCAAGCTGTGCTGGAGTGAATTTAACCCATTTGCATTGGTCAGCCTTAAGTGCAGTGAGC
This sequence comes from Chiua virens, assembly GCA_019787685.1. Taxonomy (NCBI): domain Eukaryota; kingdom Fungi; phylum Basidiomycota; class Agaricomycetes; order Boletales; family Boletaceae; genus Chiua; species Chiua virens. Next base: position 1,141,576 of record JAHNUO010000003.1, read on the forward strand.
AATTGTTTGAGGTGAACATGACCCAATTTTCCTGGATTTGTAATTATTGAATTTCTTCCTATCATGTAGTCTATTCTGATTACATAATCACTTACCATATTAAGCTTTGCAACTGTCTTTGTCACACCTCAGTTGGCTGCTATACAGTCAGTCTACTGAGTACTATGCTTTCTATAGGTTATAAGCCCTGGCTTCTCATAACTAATCCAAAGTTAAAAAAGCTTTCCTACTTGCATTGAGAATGTCTACCATACTCTGAGATGACTTGAAGCTCATGAGGTTGGATGCTACTGGGAAGAATTGGCCAGTTTGGAAGACCAAGCTGCCAGTGGAACATGCCCTGGGTGTCAAATGGCTGAAGAAATATCTCTTTGGCACAGCAATATCCCCAGTAAATCCCACAGACTCACATTCACCAGCATGGATACCAATAGTGTTTTAAGGTCCAGTTGCAGGACTGGTCAAAAACTGCAACTGGACTGAACTAGACTGCTTAGGACTGGTCCAGGGTGGTCCTAGTCTTGGTACTTTAGAAAAAGAAGTGGTCCTGGTCTTTCAAAATTTGAGAAAAATGACAAGCCCAGTCCTGGACTGGTTGCAACTGGTCTTTTTGGAAGACTGATATTGGCCCAGTGTCCCCCCACTCAGGAATACTTTCCATAATTTTTGCAGTATTTTAGATAATTATTTGGAATTTCTACAACCAAAATTGAGTGTATACCCCCTAAATATGATATCCAACCTAGAAATGGCTATACCTTGGCCATTTATGGACTGATTCTCACTATCATTGGACCCACAGCACACTAGGGGTCTACTCCACATTACATACACTGATGACAAAGCGTGGTTCATGTGAATATACCTATCTCAATTGTGATCTCTATTGCAGATGAGTAGATAACCCCTGTAGATAACATGTGATGCAAAAATGATCATATCTCGGTCATTTCTGGACCAATTTCCACGAAGATTGGATGCCAAGAAAGGCAAGAATCTAATCTAAATTCAGTACACTGATGCTTAAGCCGGTCTTTGTGAAACACCGGTCCTAACTGGTCCTACAAAAGTTGTTAAAGTTGTTAGGACCGGTTTTTTGCGGTTTTGGTCTGGTCCTACCGCTTTTGGAAGCTTACTAAGACCAGTCTTGGTCCGGTTGCCTCATTTGGACCATGAAAAACTGGACCAGACCAGACTTTAAAACACTAGGCATAACATTCAAGTTTGGATTCACAATTGACTCCTCATATCACAATGGCTCACCAGACTCAATGCAGAGGCCATTCCAGAGGCGATAGTACCATAGTTGGCACAGCACTATTCAAGGCCATGACAAGGGGCCGTAATGGTTGTCATGGACATGGATGTGGATGCAGCCAAGACCCTGCCACTGCTGTCACACCAGGCTATTTTGACCATGGGTTACAAGCCCTACTTCTGAGGAACCCATTCATCCAACTTCCTCCTCCAACCCCCCACCCAATCCTAATGCTTGCCGTTGTGCTACTGTTGAAAGCAAGGATAAAAACTTTAACCTTGATGATATGTATCTCTAGATCTGACGCATTGGACCAGGATGTGCAGTCTTAGCCTCAGGTTGCTCTGCATGCAGCCTGTCCCACAACAAGAGTCATGAATGAACCAGAACTACAGTGAGCAACAAAACTGATACAATGTTTGTAGCATTTTGATTGAAGCATGAATATTGAGAGCCCTGTTGATGCTAGACCCCCTAACCTAGATATCATTGGAAAGCCCTGATCAAGGGCTTTCTAATGGTATATGGGTTTATTATGTAATTCTTACTATATTGGGAAATATTTTGAAATTGGTGTGAGGTACTCATTGCATCAGTTTTGTTGCTGACACTCTAAAGTATTCAAAATGCATATTGCAAGTGGTTATTACATAAGCAATGGATAATGTGCATGCAATAAGTTCAACATGATACAAACACACACACACACACTATCACTTTGTCCACAACCATCATCATAAAAGCTCTCTCAGTTGACCAAACTCATCATATCATCTTTCTCTTGGAATTGGGACAATCAACCCATCAAATTGCTCAATCTACTGGTCTTAACCAATCTACTATTAGTAGACTCAGGTCCAAACATCTTCCCAACCTACCCAAAGCCTCTGGTGGTCATCTTTTTATTATTTCTCCTACTGATATATGTCATGCTATTCATCTTATTGGATCTAGGAAGGCTGAGAATGCAGTTCAGGTGACCAAAACACTTCAAGAAGTGAAGAACCATTTTATCTCCCCCTAGACCATCTGCCGCCACTTGAAGAAAACTGGTATGAAGGCTGTAGTGAAGCAAAAACACCCTCTTCTTGCCCAGCATCATAGGAGAGCAAGGATGGACTTTGCTCTAAGCTATCAGCATTGGACTGTTGAGGACTAGAAGCAAGTTATATGGTCAGATGAGACCAAAATTAATTGCATTGGGTCAGATGGCAGGAAATGGGCATGGAAAAGGGCAAGAGAGGGTCTTAGTGACAGGATTGTGGAGGGAACAGTTAAGTTTGGGGAAGGATCAGTGATGCTATGGGGCTGTATGACCTGGGAAGGTGTTGGAATGGCTTGCAAGATTGATGGTAAGATGGATGCTGATCTCTATGTGCAGATTTTTGAGGATGAACTCCAACAAACTCTGGTGGATTATGGATTTTCCCCAGAAGACATTATTTTCCAGCAGGATAATGACCCCAAGCACACCAGTAGGAAGGCTAGGGAGTGGCTTGATGACCATGAATTTGAGGTCATGGTATGGCCTGCTCAGTCTCCAGACCTTAATCCTATAGAACATCTATGGTTTCTCCTCAAAAGAAGACTTGCAGTATCCTGAGCCAGCTAAGGGGATATTGGAACTTTGGGAGAGGATTGAAGTGGGATTGTATAAGATTGGGGTGGAGGAGTGTCAGAGATTGATTAAGAGCATGCCTAGAAGAGTTCAGGAGGTCATCAAGGCCAAAGGAGGATACACTTCATACTCATTTGTGATACTCTTATACCAGCAACAAAACTGATACAATGAGTACCTCATACCAATTCCAAAATATTTCCCAACATAGTAAGAATTACATAATAAGCCCATATACCATTGGAAAGCCCTTGATCAAGGCTTTCCAATGATATCTAGGTTAGGGGGTCTAGCATTAACAGGGCTCTCAATATTCATGCTTCAATCAAAATGCTACAAATATTGCATCAGTTTTGTTGCTCACTGTACCTCATCCATCTACTGATCCTATCAATCAAACTGCTGGATGATTGATGGCTTTAACTACTGACAATATTTAATATTTCTTTTCACGAGAGAAAGGGAAAGATCAGTACTGCATTAAATACAAGTGAGTTGTTTATCACTTGAGCCCCAAAGCCTGTATCATCATATACTTATGCTAATCATTTGACCAGAGAGAAATACAACAAAGATCCTTCCACTTGGAATGAGAAGTATAGGAAGCCAGCATGTGGGGTCCATTCTGCTCATAACTTTTACTATAGCTCAACTACTGCCACCAGTACTCTTTGCAAGCATCTTAACAGCTGGCTATATAATATTGGCTCAAGAACACTTGTGGACACCTCAACTCCCCACTGTATCCTATGCAGTAGAGTGAGGCTATACTCTTGCTGACCTGGAAGTTCTCATTTGTGATGGGGTAGCCATCACAAACCTTCCACTCTGTGTTGCTGAAAATCCCAATACTGACCCAACTGGACAAGCAACAATACCCTTGTACTCAAAAGATATCTTGTCTTACTCATTGTTGCTTGTGACCTAGTAAGATATACTTGATTTTCTATTCACTTCATTACTAATATGTGTAGCCTTTGAACCTAGTTGAACATGCTGAGTTTCATAACCTTCTCCTTTGTCCAGATCTCCAGGACCAGCACATTCCTTGATATACAAAGCTTTATTTGCTTATCATCTCAGTGTGGCAGGATTCCTTTGTTGCATTGAAGTCAGACATGGATGTAAGTACTTCCATTCGCTCACTCCATCTTGTCTGGACCACATGATGATATAACCATGCAGAAATTGCTTGGCACCATTTCCTTCATAGCCAATATATGAGGGGACAAAACATTATGACCATTCATTGCACTAACAGCGCACTGGATTGCAGTTGATGAGAAGACTGGTGGCCTACAGCTCAAATCAGCCTTGGTTGGTGTTTATCATATATGTGGGAATCACACTGGTCTTGTCCTTGCTTGGGCCATCCTCTACCTCCTTGACAGGACCAAAGTTATATTGAATGTATGATCCCATTGAGCAAGTTCATCAGCACATACTGAGTATTAACACCCTAGCTCAGCTGGTTTACCCTAGACAATGCATCAAATAACAAGACCATGATGACAGCACTCAGCAAGATTTTGGCAGAATGTTGCATTTTATTCCATGCGACCAACCAGCACATTATGTGTTTTTCTCACATTATCAACTTATGCACTGAAGATGTCATCTGCACATTCAACAAGATCAACCTAGCCAAACTTGACATGATGTTCACTGACCTGTTTGATGATCCAACTGAAAAGAATAAGTTTATGGCTACTGTTGCCAAATAGCCAATTGACGTCAGGCAGGAGATTGTCTGTAGCATCCATTTCTCTGGCCTGCATCATGACCAGTTCTCTGATATCATCACATCTAGAAATGAGAAGGGTTGGTTCCATGGTCCGTCTGGAAAGTTGATCCAAGTACCATAGAAGGAACTTCTACATGATGTCACAACTCAGTGGGATTCAACTTATTTTATGATCAATTGGCTGAGAGCTATGTGTCTGGTAAGTCCATACTCTCATTGTGATTGTTGCATCTGCCTGGACACTCATAGATTTCCACATAGCCAATCAATCACTTTCTTGTTATTAACAATGACTTGAACCATGTCAAGTTGAACAATACTGAGTGGACCATTTTGAGGGACTATGAGATAGTCTTGGAGGTACATTTCTGTATTGCAAACAATTTACTTATTAATTAGTGCTAATCATAACCTACAGATACCCCACAATATTCAGCAAACTGCATCACATGAATTGCTTCCATGACTGGGAACATATATGCCATCTTTTGAGTTTTTTATGAGAGCTTGGGGGAAATTGGAGAATAACCAACACCACCTTCAGCCATTCCTCAAGCCTGGACTTGCCAAAGCTCAGGTGTACTACATCAGTATAGAGAATAGTCCAGTATACCTGATTGCAATGTGTAAGTCTCTGTTTTTGCCACCTACTGTTGTCTTCTCATCTGTGGCCATGCCTTGCAGTTGTTGATCCATCTGTGAAATTGAATTGGGTATCAAAACACTGGGATGATGGGAGTAAAACGACTGTACACAATAATATTCTATAGCTGGTACATGCAGTCAACTTGCAACTCTACCTGGCAGGAAGCTGACTACAGTCTATCATTTACCTATCAGATAATTGATTATTGCTTGACCAAGATGTCACAGCAAGCTACAGAGCAGGTCCATCCATCACAACCAGCTTTCCTCCCAACATTTGCCCACTGAATATGCAGTGCCCTCATTTTCTCCTGGTGAATAGGGTTTGTGTCACATCTGAGTCTCCATAAGCCTGTGGATATCAACATAGACATTGGCATAGATGTCGTGTTTGAATGTGACTTTCTTCCCTTTGATGATGACTTTATCAAGTGCAAGCTTAACCTAAACTTGGTTGGTCAGTGTGATTTAAAAAGCGGGTAGAAATACATTATGATGGTAGCTGCAAGTGCAACAGCAGCATGAGAACATTGCCTCTGAAGACTTTGGGGAACAAGCTACCCATGGAGTTTGATCCAGTGCAGAAAAAGTCAATAATAAGGCTGGAAAGTGCAGGAAGTGCAAGGTTGTTCATGTGATCCTGTGGGACTGTTAGTTTTCAATTATTGGGTATCTATCACTCACCTTCTCATCTACTTTATGTTTCAAAAATGCTCCTTGATCCAGGAGCCCCTTTGCAATGCAAGTGTTAACAGCACATCAATTCTCTGAGTCCCATTCATAGTGTTCACAAACTAAGACATGTGCCTTCTTTTTAAGAGATGAATGCCAATTGCCAACATTGTCCTAGAGCTAAGATCACATCAGAAATCCATATGTGTCAATAACATGCTGAATGCTTATGAGCTTAGTAATCTTTGCCAGATATTGTGGCCACCATCCTTGTAGCCATAACAGTCAATCTCAGACAATATTGTAGTTTTCATTCACCCTCTAGTATGACCAACCCTTGGTTGTGGTGCTCAGTAATTGCTTCGTTCATGTATTTGCTGGCCTTGACATTGAACTGCAGGTAAAGGGGAAATGAATTAATGGAGCTGAGATCACAGTGGGAGATTTGTTTGGCCCATTCAATAATGTCATAAAAGCTAGGGGGATAAAAGTTTAGTTGGGATGGATCCCCATTCTCTGACTAATTGCCAGACATGGTCCTTAGTAAGCAGAATTTAGAGTTAGCATGAGATGGGAAGGCAGCCACAGTACAACTCAAAAGATCTGCAGGGGCCTCTTGTCATATACCACTCCATTCTCCATTCCTCCAGATACAACTCCAACTCTCTTAGATGATAACTCTGGGTCAATCTTCCTCAGGACACAACTCTGTGACCCCAGACTTCTGTTACGTATATATGTTTCCCTTTTCGTTTTAGTATATAACCTATGTCTCGCTTATGAGCACAGCTCCAGCTTCCTTAGTACCCAACTTACCTCTGGTTATCTACTTTCCTGATCTCCCATCTTACTCAGAATTAGTCATTCTCCATTTCTCTGTATTATTCATCTCCTTACTCTGTGACTAATCATTATGTTTCCTCCAAGTATATAAGCCATAGTTACTTCAATTGTAACTTCAGTCTGAATATTAGTTTATTTGTACAACTCACTCTGAACCCTCTGAGAAGACCTTGACAGTATTTACTCTGCTTAACTCCACTTTATGTGTTAAATCTTATATCTACCTTCATTCTCTGCATGTCCAAAATACAGGGACAGACTGTGACAAGGGCACACCACATACAATGAAGCCAAGTCCTGTCTAACACTACAACTCTGGAGATCCAGAGTTGGCTACCTCCGAGTCACACGGTCTCTAACACCTCTACTCCTTGTGTTAAGGAATGAGAATAGCTGACACTACCACAGTGGGAACTTTCTGACATCTGGCAGTCCCAGATGGCCTTGAGTTGTGCATTGTCAGGAAGGCAAGGTGGGTGGTAGTGTTGGCAGTGCTGAGCAACAACATCTTCTACATCTCCTGCTCTCAGATGAGTAAAGTACCATGAGCAACTAGTTGTTTACTTTGTGTATCACTAAAGATATCCATCTCATCTACTCTGGGGTGGCCTAGGCAACTGCATGGGTACAGCTAACCCACATGGGTTGTAGGTTGGGTACAATGTGGGTATAGTGGGCATTTCATGGGTATCAGAAGGCAGCAAAAAAAAAGATTATACAGTAAATATGTATAAGTATCCAAAAGTTAGCAAAGTTAGTGTAAAATTATGTGTAATAATTTACTAATAAAGTCTTTGTGATATACTAATACTCCTAATTCTAGCCCTTCAATATCTCTCAATAGTTTGTGACTGACCTTTTGAACTGACATGTCATCAAGAAATACTCATATTGTGCCTGTTTCTAATTGTAGGCCAATCATCATGATTTAAGAACCATTCAGTAGCCCTAAGGATGTAGGACAATCCATCCTTGTATGGCTGAGTGTGACTCCTACATTATCAATAATACTACAATCAATGACCTAGATAAAAGATTTAGAGGTATCAGTATGACATGTCATTTTTAAATGTTTATATCTGATTCATTTCAGAGTGGATTCCTTTGGCCTAAGTGCTCATATGTAACTATGTGTCAATGCTACATTCCCTGCCTATATTACTAGACCTGATTCTCATGTCAAAAACCAAGTCAGAAAGTTTCAAAAAGTACAGACTTCAAAATGCTACTTACATAGGTGTGGGTACATATGGGTTTACCCATACCCATACCCATACCCATATGGGTATCATTTTGGTGGGTATGGGTAAGGATAAGACCACAGATACCCATGGGTATACCCATGCAGATTCCTAGAGTAGCCATGGCTGACAAGATCTTTATTATGAGAATTATGTAATGGAAGGTTGAACTGGTGGTCCATGTGCTGATGACTGTCCATATTTCCTGTGACCTTGTTAGTACAGACCACAAAGCAATTATTCTATTACCTTAAGCATAAACATCTACTGAGATGGAAGTCTTGATCTTGTCGTCTGACATCTGTGATGTGTTGTGAGGAAAATAAGACAGATAGTTTTGCTGGTGGTCTGAGTGCTGAATGATATTCCCTGTAATCAAATTAATAGGTTACCAAGAGAAAGTATTTACTTACTTGGAGTGTGAGACTCCCCTGAGAGGGGTGTCTCTAATTTATTGGCCATAGAGTAAGCATGAGTTTGGTGGGTCATAATTGGTCTGTGTGGTTGGCTGTTGGGTTGATGATGTGATATGACTGTATGTTCTTCAACTCCTGAGGTTTTCCTGTTACAATAGTCCCAGGTAGGGCCTAGCGTAGCTGCAAAAGCGCCAAGTACCAAGTGGCTGCGATAACTCAAACAACCACCACTTGATACGTGGTGCACTGAAGAGTTGAACGAGGGTTTCTGGTCAGCAGATTGCTACCAGAGAGACAAGTGAAAACTCAGGCATTGCTGAGAGTTGTCTGGTTGGGAATCTATACCCAAGGGATGGTCAAGGGTCAAGGGTTGACTACATTGAGTCCGAGTGGGCACAAGGAAGGTTCCAAGTGGAGCAGTGATACTCAGCTAGATTGTGGAGATCAAGACTAGGATACAAGAGTAACACTGCAAGGTATTTATACTACAAGATTTGTGCACGGACCAAGAGTCCAAAAGGGGTGGCCAAGAAGAGCAGAAGGGATGAAGGCCAAAAGGAGGAATCGTATGATGCGATGGCAGTGGACAATGACGAAGATGAAATGACAAATGCAAAGCCATCGGATGATGACGAGACAGAAATGAGTAAAGGTGATGCCATTGGATGATGACGAGAAAGAAATGAGTAAAGGTGATGCCATCAGATGATGATGAGAGAGAAATGAGTAGTAAGCACTTGGGTTGCGCTGGTGCAGGGTTACGTAAAGTGAAAGTGGAATGAGTACGGATGAACATATGAGGATACCTAGGTATTGAGTGTAGAGATGTAGTACAAGTGAAATGAATGAAAGAAATTGTAACATTTCCTGTTAGCATGATATTGCAAACAACATCTCTCTTACTTTGAGACATCACAAAGTTGTAAGTTACAACATCCTCCATGTCATCATACATTGACATACCCGAACCTTAGCAATTTGGTAATCAGTAAATGAATGCAGGTTCCACTACATCTACTCATTGTAGTCATGGGAATGCCTGGGTTCAGAACAAACACTGAATAGGACCTCACAAGAAACAAAATAGGACCAGAATGCACCTTTTTCTTGAAGGATGGCCTCTGCAAAGTGTTTAGCTATCTTTGTCTCGGAAAACCTCATTGATTGCAGGCAATCCAATATGGTAAATGTCACCACTCAGTATTACAATTTCTTTCTTTTCTTTGTTTCACTTGTACTACTTTGCTTTACTTGATACCTAGGTATCTTCGTACACTCATCCGTACGCGTTTCACCTTACGTAACCCGGTATCGGCTTTACCCGCATGCTTACTCTTTTCTTTCTTGTCATCTTCCAATGGCATCGCACTTAGTCATTTCACCTTCGTCATCATCCGTTGCCTTCACATCATACGATTTCCCTTTTGGCCTTTCTTCTGTTCTGCTCTTCTTGGCCACCCCTTTTGGATATCGTGCACTTCCCTTTTGGCCCTTCGCTCTTCTGCTCTTCTGGCCTACCCCTTTTAGTTACTTGGTCCATGCATGATTCTCGTAGTATAAATACTTCACAGCAATACTCATGTACACTAGTCTTGATCTCCACAATCTAGCTGAGTATCCCTGCCTCCACTCGGGAATCCCCCTGTGACCTCCTTGACCCTTGACCCTTGACACCTAAACCTAACGCCTGAGTTCTATCTCAATTCCACTGTTGGCAATACGCTAACAGCAGACCTCCTTGAACTCTTACAGCGCGCCACGTATCAAGTGGTGGTTGTTTGAGTTATCGCAGCCACTTGATCCTTAGCGCTTTTGTGGCTATGCTAGGTCCTACCTGGATCTATCATAATACTCAGTCTTGCTCCACCACCAATGTCTATGGGTGGCATTGTGATAGTGTGCATTTGTGGTAGGACAGATGAGAGTGAAGAGAACAACCAAGTCTGATACAATCCAACAAGGCCTTGGAACTCAGATGGTAAACATTTGGTTGATTACCAGTCTTGATCAGGAAAACTGGACCTGGGAGTGACTGAGGGTCTTTGGAGTTGAACAAGGAATAGGCAGGCATGAGATACTGGTGTGCCTGATACCTGATTTGTACTGGCTGCAAAGGAGAGAAGTTGTGATCTTCGTTGCTTAGGCTGGGAAACTTGAAGGTTCAAGTCCAGGTCCATCATGGTATTGTTATGGGCTGTTCCATCATGATTGTTAAAGTTTGACCTGCATTCAGATGGGGCACAGGAGGTTGGTACAGTGGACTCAGTACCAGTGTGCAATATGACCAAAAATAACAGAGAAGAACTACAAGGAGAGTAGGAAGAATAGGGAGAGACTATGGTGATACTATTAGAATACATAAGAACTGCAAGGAGGATAGGAAGAATAGGGAGAGACTATGGTAATACTATCAGAATATGTGAATAAATGACAGGGGAAACAGTAGTGAATGGACTTACAACACAACAGTATTCTCCCAATGAAGTTAATGGATTTCTTGCCATCCCTTGATAATTTGATTCCTGGGAGGGTAGTCTGAACCCAAATTGACCACCTTGCAATGTGAAAAAGTCAGCTGAATTTGAGTTGGTTGACTGAAGGATTTTGCCAAGGAAGGGGTTCTGCTCTGGTCATCCTGGTAAGCTGGATCAGAGTGAGAGGGCACCAGAGTTGGATTGATCTCCTGCCCTTTCATTGCTATCTCAAGACTTTGAGTGGACTAATGCATGGGCTTTGTAGATTGTATATGTTCGAGCCATCGAAGATGGTAAATCAATCCCCCACTATCTCTTCCAGCCCATGAGGAACATCTTGGCTGGGATTCAATAGTATTGTCTGCAATGTTCAGCAGTAATAAAATTTGTGTTCACTAGCATGAGATTCATTGTTGAAGAGCTCTGAGGCATTTGATAGGAATGACTTTGGCAATGGCCTGGGAAGATGTTCTCTTGGGAGGCATGAGGGTGGGAAAATGATGTGGCTTAGAGGTGTAGGTTCAACTCAAGTAGGACTGTTATATATTAGTAGGCAAACACAATGAGGCACTAGCATAATACATCAACACCAGTTAAACAGTGGCAACCACAGTGGTTATTTATACAAGGACACTGTACACATGGAAGTACACATGGTGTAAAACACATAAGAACATATCACATATGAGGAACATATATACTAGTGAGACATATAACATATAGTGGAATACAACTTGTAGCACATATGTAGTTGTATGAATGTGAAAATGAACTGCACAACAAAACTGATACTTCTCATTGACCAATGGGATTTCCAAATGCAGAGGATGCTGTGAGTATCTCACCCATGCTATGTGATAAAAAGGAAAATGAGTGATGTAAAGTAAGGGTGGATATGGTCAATGATGAACAGATGCCACATCAGATCAAACTGAATGGTAATTGTTTTGAAAACGCTGGGCTTGAAGGTATTGAAAAATTTGTCATAACATTGTTCAAGGTTCTCTTTCAATTTCTGCTTGAATGGTCTGTCATAAAGGGTACATATCCCAACAAGAACATAGAGAAAGAATTTGAGGTCATGAAGAGCATCATGTATTATGGGTTTTTTAGGGCCTGCCATTGTGAGTTGTGCAGACATCCAGGACCATGTACCCTGACATACATGTATATATTGTTACGATAGATCCGGGTAGGACCTAGCATAGCCGCAAAAGTGCTAAGGATCAAGTGGCTGCGATAACTCGAACAACCACCACTTGATACGTGGTGCGCTGTAAGAGTTCAAGGAGGTCTGCTGTTAGTGTATTGCCAACAGTGGAATTGAGATAGAACTCAGGTGTTGCTGAGAGCGTCCTGTTGGGAATCTATACCCAAAGGACCAAGGGTCTTCCTCTTGTGATCGAGGTGGAACCTAGGTGTTGGCCATAGGCGTCAAGGGTCAAGGGTCAAGGAGGTCACAGGGGGGTTCCCGAGTAGAGGCAGGGATACTCAGCTAGATTGCAGAGATCAAGACTAGTGTACATGAGTATCGCTGCGAAGTATTTATACTACGAGAATCGTGCACGGACCAAGTAACTAAAAGGGGTAGGCCAGAAGAGTAGAAGAACGAAGGGCCAAAAGGGAAGTGCACGATATCCAAAAGGGGTGGCCAAGAAGAGCGGAACGGGAGGAGGGCCAAAAGGGAAATCGTATGATGTGAAGGCAACGGATGATGACAAAGGTGAAATGACTAAGTGCGATGCCATCGGATGATGACGAGAAAGAAAAGAGTAAGCATGCGGGTAAAGCCGATGCTGGGTTACATAAGAAGAAACGCGTACGGATGAGCATATGAAGATACCTAGGTATCGAGTAAGGCAAAGTAGTACAAGTGAAACAAAGAAAAGAAAGAAAAGAAAGAAATTGTAACACTATCTTGACTGAGATCATTACCACTCTGTGAGGAAGATTCACTGGAATGGGAAGTGGGAAAAGTCATCACAGGGATTGCATAGCCCCAGTCCCCAAGCACCCCCCTAGCACTTAAGATTTTGTATTCTCTGGCACAGATATGCCTGACTGTCACTGCAAAGGTGCTGCATGTGCACACCATAGTTTGTTTGACCTTTTGCAGAACTGAGCCACAAATTAGGAGGACTAATGTCATGGTATAAGATGCCAGCAATCTTCAGTGTGTTCTTATGCACTATAGTAATTTCATCAGACACAGGAGTTTGGGTTATATATCTTACACAAAGTATCACTCACCAACAATATAATTCAAACAAGCAATGAGGAGCTTTTCAAGGGATGAAAATTCAAGAACAAGTTTGTGTTATGATTCCAATGTTTCATCCCTTAACAGATTACACCTTCAACCTTTTCTAATCTATTACGGCATACTTTGCCTCATGTCAAGGCTGTCCAAAGGAATATATCTGATTGGCTATCACATTATCACACATATATGCTTCTATCTATTCATTTCCCTTATCACTGACTCATCATGGCAGTGCAAGGCTATGCTCTTATCTATGACTCCTCACAACTCATATCTATTCAAACCTTATCATCCAATAGGATACACTATGCTTATCTATGTAGTTTATACTCAGGTTAGAACTCTGACATTCATCTAGTATATAAACACCATGAATTGAAGCCAGAGGACTCTAACAAAGTTTTCTTGGAGTTTTTGCCTCTTTGATTGGACTGAACCACCTCCCCTCTCATCCTCTACACTTTACAGTCTAGTCTTTGTTCTAGGTTGTTTTAGTTTGCCAACAGGATGAATGACAAGGTGTGTTAAGAGTCAAAGCTGAAAGGAAGAGTCTAAAAGTAGGACTGAGTGAAAGAAATGGGTAGAAGAGTTGGCCAGTGGATATAGGTGATCAGAAATTGGAAGATGGGTCTTGACCTGCTCTTCACTCACCAGTGTCAGAACATCTTTAATGTAATACTGCTCTAGAATGTGAAGGATCATACCTTCAGTGTATTTGCAAAGGGGATCAATCCACAAATCTTTGACCACAATGACCAACTTGACTTGATCCAGTATATCTATCTTGGCCTCCCAAACTGTTGTTCCTTGATCAATCAAACTGTCAGATATAGCAAGGATAGATTTGAGCCAAACCCTGAGATGTTTTTCCCACACATTGGTAATTTCCACCTATTTGCTACCTAACCCCTTCTTGGTCTGTGGAGCTTTTATTGTTCTGTCAGGCTTTGTCATTGTCAATTGGGAAGGATTCAACACTCAAGGACTCTTATCCAGATTTCAGCACATTTTCACCACCAGGAACAAAGGATTCTCAATCAGTGGCTAAGGCAGATAAGGACTCTGGCATTGACCAGGAATATTGGCCATCTGATGACTTGGACCATAGCAACTGGGAGTCCTGGGAGTTAGAGAGTGTTTCATTGTCATTTTCTGAATCAGAAGGCCTACTCTTTGAGACCTGACCCAGGGATCCCCACTTGATTCAGGTATTGAAGCCAATCATAATGTAGTCTGAGAGGGACACATCAATAAGGATGTGTAAAAACTGTAAGAGGAAGGTATGGATGTCATAAGGGCAAGTGGAAATTGAGCCACTATAGTGAAAGGTCAATAGATAGACACATGATCCAAGTATGTGAATGCACAAGATGAAATAGTGGCTGTCTTGTGTGCCAAGAAGATACAACACCTTTCTGGCAAGTTCAAGGAATGACTCCTTTTCCTTCTTTGCATTGGTCCAGTTCTTTATCTCACCAAAGCTCACAACATGTTCCTAGCCTTGGTTACAGGCACCCTCTGAAACTCAGAAGAAGCAGGTAATGTTGGGTTTTCTAACCACATATGCTCCATCCAGGGGTTTGGTTAAAGACTGAGAGCCACATTCACTACAGCAAATGACTCAGTAAGTTCCTGGATCGATAACCAGAAGATGTACAAGCATGATACTCAATATGCCTCATGTACAGTGGCACATACACCATTCAAAAAGCTGCTACCTTGGCCTCACAATTCTTGACATTCTTTTTACTGGGCTTGGGAAACTCAGACCAGGTATATTTTTTGTTTTGATTGTCTGTTGAGGTCTGAACCTGTCCTGCAGTTTCTAGACTATCTAGCAAGCCTGCTAGTGTTTTACCTTTTGGGAGTAGAAACCATTCTGGGTAGATGAAGTCAAGAAATATGTTGCTATGCTCCTGTTCAGTGAGCCACACACTGGTCCAGGTGTCATTTTCTAGTAACCAGTCCATTATAACACAATACTAGTTGGTTTTATACCTTAGAGATTGAGGAATCATTAGTATCTGTGGCTTTGGGTAAGTCTTTGCCTTTCTTCAAAGTAAGCACTCACAGTGAGGAGGTTGTATGGCTTGAATGGTGGTTTGATGTGCTACAAAGGAATTTTTTTCACATGTTGACTTTGGTACTAAACTTTACAGCTTACTTAGGGATTCATTTGTTTTAAACTCAAAGGTAGTGCTTGAACTCAAGTCTGGCTCTAGCTCACTCAATGCATATCCAATGAAGATGGGCTGATGGCAGATAATCAGATGAGATTAATTTGTATAGATATATATAGCCTGAAGCATATATCAAGGTAATCTACAGTACCCCTAGTCTGAGATGGGTAATAACACATAATAGCTTTCTTTGAACACTGATGCTTGAGTGAGGTAACAGAAGTCAGAGAGTGAATGGAGGATAACAAGGAACCTGCAAGGGACAACACTAGCCACAGCACCTATGATATAGTACTGGACAGAGCAATGATCCTGACCAGTAACTTGCTTCAAGTTGGAAATACCCTTGTTGAAAGCTTGATATCCTACAAAAGTCTGGATGATAGAGAATCAATAGTCTAGTTCCAAGGCCCTCATTACCTTGACACACCACTTAACATCATAGTCCCATGAGGATCTGTGGAAATGATGTAAGGGCTCAATTATAATAAAGTTGAAGGGACTTAATAATACCTAGCCTATCCAGACTAGATCAACAACACTGTTTAAACTCAATGCCTTGATGGCCTTGAGAAAAATTTTGTAGTTGTTAGGCAAATGTTTTGAGCAAACTTAATGAATGGCAGAAATGGTGTTCTCCACTGTACAAGGTGAATATTGATGTGGATCACTGAAGTGTTTGGATGTAGCAGTAGGAGCTCATTCGTCCATGGCTGGCAATATGTAGACTTATGCTATGAATATATGACCCTAGCTTCTCATGCAAGCTGGTGGTTCAGTCCACATAATAAGTGGGTTAAGCATTGAAATCTGCAGTTGATTTGGGATTCTATGATTTAGGATGGACAAATAGCTGATTAATATCAGATGACCATCTCTTTCTCCATATTTACCAAACCAGAGTGTCAGTTGACAGAAGAGGCTGCTCTGCAGATAGATATCTAATATGGATTACTTCTGAGTTCCAGATACATATATGCCAATCCAGCAACCTTATCATAGTCAGATCCTGCCAATGTCTCTGTGAGTCTGATCATGTAGAGGCTGCTAGCTTTCTCCTCCTAGTGACTCTATATTGTGCATTAGGCCTAGGCTTGCTGTATTCCTGCCATTATCTTGCTATTGTCAACCAACCAACAAGAGTGGTGAGAATGTGCATTTACGTGCATCAGACTAAAAGTGCAATCAGCCAGATATCTTTTGGGCACCTGCTCTTGGCTGTTTTGAAGGTAAATCCTGTATTCCATTCCAAATCACCTCATTCTCAGATGCACATTGACATGCAGTTGACTATTGCCTTCAATCACTTCAACCACTATCACAATGTAATCAGCATGAAAATGGTTGCACTTTGGGCTGGAATCATGTATCTTGTGAAAAATCACATTATGACCATAGTTTAGAAGAAGTTTTGCAAAGCTGCTTTACAAGCTCTGTGATAGACTACCACTGCTACTACTTCCAGCCAGAACAAGGAAAATAAGAGAAGAAGGCAAATGCAATTCCTCATCACAACAGTAATCTCGATCAGAACAGTAAGGTGAGTGTCACATGTGGGCTAAGGTGAGTAGTCCAAGCTTGAGATAGTATGGCAAAGAAATCAAAAGTATCATTTTGTGTGCAAGGGTATGAAATACTTGTTTCTTTACAGGGTGAAGGCAAACAGACTAATAAGACTGTCAGAAGAGCAATAGCAAAGGAAAGGGAGAAGCAAAGCAGTTGCTACCAGTGTAGAAATATCATCAACAATAAACAAGAGGATAACAAGGTGTCATAGCATTATTTTGCAGCTTGGATGTTAACAGCTGGAGTCACTCAGTAGTGTTTTAAAGTCCAGTCCGGTCTGGTTTTCCATGGTCCAAATGAGGCAACTGGTCCAAGACTGGTCCTGGACCCTTGCAACTGCAACTGGACTGAAAAAAACCAGTCCAAAATAGTCTTTTGATCCCTTTCCATGGAAATCACAATTAGTTATGGTGACATGAAATATACTATGGACCCCTGGCTACCTACTGACCCTTGGAACATAAGTTTTGGATCACAGGATTAAAAGATATGGCCATTTCTGGGTGACATGTCAGTCAGAGGAGGTCTCAACTCAGTTTTTGTTATAGAAATTCAAATAAAATACCTAAAATTCTGAGAATATTGTGGGAAGTACCCATGGATAGGAGCTAAAGACTGGTCCACCAAAGGACTGGTCTTTTATTTTTTCAAAATCAAGGCAATTAGCAACTGGACTGGTTGGCAAATAGATGCAACTGCAACTGCAGTCCAGTTGCCTGTCTTTTGAGCAGTCCTAGACTGGACTTCGAAACACTATCACTTGGAGTCCTCTGTCAGAAACTGAAGAAAGCAGTAACAGAGAACTCCAATTATAAACTAGATGTGAAAATAAAGACAAATAACTAGTCACAATTTGTTAATATAGCTGGATGGGGCAGCTGGAGTCCAATGTAAGAAGCTAATACATTGAGTATGATAGGTGCAACATACCTGAAGTCTGGTGTAAGAAGCTAAGGAAGCAACTACATCAAAGAATGGGCTCAAAATTAGCTACTTGAAACCAGTTCTTTTCATCAAAGAAGTTTCAACTATAAACCAAGTTGTCTTCTGAGGGCCAATCACTGTTATCAATCACATCACATATGCAAGAGAATGTTGAAGAATTCTGCATGCGTGACGGGTTTCTTCAGGGGGACATACTTGTTAAGGTGGTCATTGACACAACCTAGAATGATGCTAGACTTGTTTAGAGGATAGTAGTTGTGAGAGGTGGTTGATATCCAACAAAGAGGTGAAAACTCCAAGTGAACTTTGTTAGAGTTCACTGGCATTGATTCATGGGGTTTATATACTATATGGATGTCAGAGTGCTAATCTGAGTATGAACTATGCTACTAATGCTATTGAACAATAAGGTGTGAAAGAAGATGAGTCATAGATAAGGAACATGAGGTACACAGGTATCTGGTGGTTATGAATCATGATGAGTGTCATATGTATACTACTCTGTTCTCCATTCCTCTGGATATAACTCTGACACTTTTAGACATGAACTCTGGGTCAATCTCCCTCAGGACACAACTCCATGACCCTGGACTTTCCATTATGTATATATGTTCCCTTTTCATTTTAGTACATAAACCTGTGTCTCACTTACAAGCACAGCTCCAGCTTCCTCAGTACCCGACTTACCTCCAGTTATCTAGTTTCCTGATCTCCCATCTTACTCAGAATTAGTCATTGTCTGTTTCTCTGTATTATTCATCTCCTTACTCTGTGACTAATCATTATGTTTCCTCTGAATATATAAACCATAGTTACTTCAATTGTAACTTCAGTCTGAATATTAGTTTATTTGTATGACTCACTCCAAACACTCTGAGAAGACCTTGATGGTCTTTACTCTACTCCACTCTACTTTATGTGTTAAGTCTTACTTTGACCTCCATTCTCCGCATGTCTGAAATACAGGGACAGACTATGACAAGGGCACACCACATATGGTGAAGCCAAGTCCCATCCAACACTACAACTCTGGAGATCCAGAGTTGACTACCTCTGAGTCGCATGATCTCTAACAATGAGTCAACATGTGAATGCATGTGTATGATGTAAGTTATAAGGATGCATAGATGTGGCAGCCAATCAGAAGTGATCCATTGGATAGCCTTGACATGAGGTGTGATATACCATAATGTTTTTAGAAAGGATTGAAGGTGTAATTCATTAAGGGATAAAACATTGAAATCATAACACTACCCCCCATGTGTTGATTAGACTCTGGATGATCTGTTTCATAATTTAAGTGATGAACTCCTGAACTATTTTCAAGTTCAGGTTTAGTTGCTTGTTCATAATTTCAGAACATAGAGTAAATTCCATGAATGTGGTTTTTAGACAACATGGAGCTTCAGGATGTGCTTCATGGAAGCTAGATATTAATTCCTGAGTATTTGTGAGGTTCTTTTGTGGTTCCCATGTTCTTTCATCATTGTCATAGCCTTTCCAGTGTATGAGATATTCTAAGCAGTGACCCTTTATTCATGAGTCAACAATATATTCTGCTTCAAATTCTTCTTCTTGGTCATTTCTGATAACAATATGCCATGGTTTGTAAACTGGCTAGTTGAGTAGATGTTCCTTGTAAGGTTTGACCTGGGAGATGTTTATGAGTAGGTGTATTCACATTATTTTTGATAACTGAAGCTTTACTGCATTTGGGTCATGCATGGATATTATGTCATATGGTCCAATTCACTTTTCTGTGAATTTGGGGTATTGTTTCAGTTTTAAGTTTTGTGTGGATAACCAAACCTGGTCTCTGGTAGTATAGGACAGTGGTTCAGATCTAGATTTATCTGCTGTGTTTTTCATATGTTCTGCTGCTTTATCTATATTAGATTTGGTTTGCTCTAGCATTTTGGAGAAGTTTGTGATGTAGTTCTGAGCAACAGGCTTTTTCATTTCTTGGGGCATAATTCCCATCCTAGGGATGTATGAACATGTGATTTTGAATGGAGAATACTTTGTTGCAGTATGTTTTTTACTATTGCATGAGAATTGGGTAAATGGCAACCAATTGAACCAAGTAGTGTCCTTTTCTGCACAGAACATTCATAAGTATTGTTGTACTTCTCTGTTCATTCGTTCAGATTGTCCATCTATCTGAGGATGATGGGCAGTGCTTAATTTGGGTGTTATTTTGAGCCCTGAGCATATATCTTTCTAAGTTGGGAGATGAACTGCAGTCCTTAATCCAATATGATGGATTTAGGAAGGCCATGATGTTTCCATATGTATGAGAGATATAGTTTGGTGAGATCCATAGATGAACACATTTTGTGGCATGGAATGAACTCAATTTCTGTGGAGAAGCAGTCTATCACTGTGAGTAGTTCAAAGTCCAGTCTAGGACTACTCAAAAGACTGGCAACTGGACTGGACTGGACTGGTAGGCAACTGGACTACAGTTGTGGTTGTATCCAGTTGCCAACCAGTCCACTAAAGGACCGGTCTTTAGCTCCTATCCATGGGTACTTCCCACGATATTGTCAGAAGTTTAGGTATTTTATTTGAATTTCTACAACAACAACTGAGTTGAGACCCCCTCTGACTGACATGCCACCCAGAAATGGCCATATCTTTTGATACTATAGTATATTTCATGTCACTGTGACTAATCATGATTTCCACAGGAAATGAGTCAAAAGAGCATTCTGGACCAGTTTTTTTCAGATCAGTTGTGATCGCAAGAGTCCAGGACCAGACTGGACTGGACTTTAAAACACTACTTTTAGGTCAATAGAGTGATCCCATGGTTTTCATAATAGTATTCTTTCAGATTCTTCTCTTCCAAGACTTTTGCATATTCTAGAAATTCTGATGAAACCATCTCTTCAAGAGTGTGTTCCTTAGGAGGTGGTGAAGTTTCCATGTGAGTGGAAAAAATATGTGATCCCACTATAGAGTTTGCATAACATCAGTGGGCTGGACAGTAGTTAAGATATATCCAGATGTGTCCTGACAACAGGGACATCAACACTGTCCTAGGACAACCAAGACACTTACATACATGATACATAATGCATTTTTTTGTATGACTGCTTATGGTAATCATAGGTTGTAACTTACAATCTCAACTTACAAATATTATAAAATATATTTCAGCTTACAAATCATATGATAGATTGATAACACAGGTCAGTTCACACAAATTTGATATCATGGTCATACCAATATTATCATCAGGGTCACACAATCTTATCATGAGCATAGATAATAACTATCATAGCTATGGTGTTACTGGCATAGACTAAAATAGTTTACAGACTACTCAAAGTGATAAAATGTTTCAGAGACACCACTACCTTTGACATCTAAACTTGGATAGCCTGGGCACTGGGCACTGCTGGTGTTGAGGTCCTAGGTTGTAATGGGCCAGCCTCTGCCCTGATAGGTTCTTGGAATAAGGGTAGGGGTGACTGGGGAAAGATTAGAGGTTAGACTTGCCAGGTTTGTAGTGAAGCAGGGATTGAGAGAGGTATGACCTTTCGTGGGGACCCAGGTCCTAATGTGGCAAGGTAGGTGCTATTGAAGTCATTGGTTGAGCATCAATAAATGAGGACAAGAAAACCTACAGTCCTTGTTTGTGCAATCATAGAAGGTGAGCTTGGAAAGCACCAGTAGCTTCTGAAGTAGTATCCTGGGTAATATGAATCAGCTTCTCCAAATATGCATTAAAAATGGGCCCAAAGATCAGCCCTTCAAACTGTAGGGTGTCACCATGATTGAATAGTTGACCAGAAGCCTCATGATGGAGGGCACAGAGCAACTGATAAACAATTGAAGATAAAAATCTCATAGAGCAAAAAATTCATGTACTGCAGTACCAGAAAGGGCATACATGGGGACTAGAGTCATTACGTATTCTTCTTTGAAATAGTGTACAGGTGAAATGTCTTGTGTGTATCAAAAGGTACAATGAAAATCTTTGAAAGCCATGTTTTCAAAGAAGCAAGTAATATTTCCCTACAATCAACTTGAAATCAGCATGGTAAGCTTATGGTGTAGGTTACTCACTGCTCTGTCATGCTCATGGAGACAAAAGTTATCTTTATTATCATGATGGTCAATCAAGTGAAGATGGTTGTCTTTCATTGACTCAATGTAATGGGGTCATTGCAGATTGTTTTATTGGTACATGTGAAGAATTTGGAGACATAAGTTTCTATAAACTTAGCTAACTTGGACCTCAAATATGTGAGCTCCTTTGCCAGCTGCTCATGCTTGTAAGCAAAGAGGACCATATCCCAGAGTGTGTGACTCACAAGAAATGCACAATTCTTGTTAAAGTCAACCTCTGAAATGCCAGTGAGAAATAATGTAGGAGTTGATCACTCCTTATGGTTGCAGGCTACCTTGTCCCCACTCTCTATTATATCCTATTACATCTCTTCCCATCCACTATTGACTTCATGCCAGTCCAGTTTTATTTCTAGCATTTACAGATCATCTGAACCCAATCCAAGTCCAATCTGAGTCAACACAATCCAATCCAGTTCCATTGTACATGTTCCACTTTATCTACTTTAATTTGTCCTATCTGATTTGGCCTTATTGAGGGCATTTCTCTTATAATACCCTTTCTTCCTTTCATTATCTATAAGGTTTTGACATTCCCTTACTTAAAATACTCACCCTATATCGATCCTGTATATTTACCTAAGGTCGGATTGCCTTTAACAGTCCTGGGTTGTGCCCAGGACTATAAAACCATGTTTCTAACATAAAAATAGGATCTTTCTGCATTCAGGAGATTACCTGTCTACTCTCCAGTGTGTGAACAGGCTAGATATCATTTCTTTCACCTCCTTTCACCTCATCCTATCATTCCATCATTGTCTCAACTCCATCTGGATACCTTTACATTAACCACTTTTCATTCCAGATCACTCAGCAACCTCTAGGACTCTCACATCACCTATTATTTGTTTTCTACAATGATTTCTGGACAGTGGACAAGGATGAGACTTACTGATTCCCATATCTTTGCATGTGACATAGAAATGTTCATCTAAATTCAACATCTGATCCGTTTTCTTGCTATTGCCATATAGCCACCCTACTGTGAGGTCTGTCGCCATGTCGTTCAATGTCTGTAGACAGGCATTGCACAGCATCTTCTGTATCTCTTGTTAATAGTCTGACATTTGTGGTGTTTCTTTGGAGTTAATGCTTGGTATTCCACTGCTTTGGCATAGTCTAGTGGAGAAGGTTATACTTGCGATTGATGAGGTACGAGTAAGTGGGTATGGTTCAAACTGATGAGAATCCAAGAAGTCCTGAAGGCAGCTTTGAGATGGGAGGTTAGCACCTCACTGTTGTTGGTGGGCTGTGAGAACATTGACTTCCTGTCCCATTTATGTACTATAGTGTAAAGACAGTAAAATAAAAATTCTGATAGAAAGTAGGGAGATAACCTACCATAATCATGTCTGTGGCAGCCTATAGCCTGATGTCCACCAGATCAGGTAAATTAGTGTCCAAGTGTTGTGTGTTGAACATGGGGAGCATTGTTTTGGTGGCCTGTTGGAAGCCTGGTACAAATGGCAGATGTGTGGCATGTCTGGGTAGGTTGGCTGTAAATGCTTGCTGTGAATCTTGTGATGCAAGCAAATTTTGGATGGGACCATACAGATCAGCTGCAGGTACTGGTACAGATGGGCCCAATGTATGCACTGCCAGGACCCAATTGCTAGACCATAGAAGTAGGGAATATATGTACTTGTTGAATTGAGTCACATGTCTGAGCACTTGAGCCATGAGGCCTGAGGTCTTGAGGAGTCACTGTAGGCCCATCAAGATCATGACCAATGAGTTATGTACTAGTATTTGTCCTGGCACCCTATGCATACAAAGTTTGCATCAATATAATTTAGGCAAAGGCTGGCATAAAGTATAACAAAATAATGCTTGTGATACAACTAGCAGGTACTTTGCTCCAGAGATAAATTGGAAGTCACAGAAGGGATTGGAGACTCATTAGCATTCTGGAATCAAAAACTTCGTTCAAGTCAGGCATTATTATTACAGTACTCTTCACCTTCCTTGCTTGCCACTCAACATCTTTTAATAAAGCTTCTGCTTCCTCATACTTGTCCAGAGCCATTGCATGCAGGAAATCAATTTCTTTGGGACAGAGCTATTGATATCAAGCATGCACAGCAAATGTGGCATGAGTTGCTCCTACAAGCTCTAGCAATTGTTTAGAATAGAGGTCTTCAGCTTTTTGCTTTCTCAGCACAGATGCCTGTCAATATACTGAGTTACCATTGTCAGCATCTGAAGTCCAGGACTAACCAATGTTAACAGTCTTTTGACCTTCATCTTTGTCATCTAATGGTAAAGAGATATAATCATGGCAACATTTGTGAAAGCACTGAAACTTGTTAGAATCACTACTGGAAGTGCCTTCTAACAATGAGAAGAAATCATGTGAATATTTATAACAACCTAGAACAAATGAAGGACTTGCAGTAGTGAAGTAAGGGTTGCAAATGATATTGAGAATCAAAGAGCAAGTAATGTTCAACAAGTGAGGTGAGAACTACAGAGAGAGACTTAGTCAGAGACTATTGGGAGGAATCCAAAGGTACACTTTGTTAGAGTTCCCTGGGTGTTGTACTCAAGTCTTATATACTAAAAGTACACTGGAGTTCTAATCTGAGTATGAACTACATAGATAAGCATGAGAGTCCTGATTGGATGATAAGGTATGAATACATGAGGAATACATGAGGTGCACAGGTATCTGGCAGTGATGCATGAGGTATCAGCATGGTGTGTGAGTCATAGATAAGACAATGAGGAAACAATGCTGTAACAATGCTATAGACACATGTTATATAATAAGCACTGCATTGTGAGTCATAAGGTGTCATAGATAAGGGATGACATATGGATTATGACAGCATGTGATAACATGTGTCTAATGATGAATCATAATGAGTCATAATGTGATGACCAATGGGATATGATGAGGATAGTATTGATATGAGGCAAAGTATGCTATAATGGTTAAAAAAGATATTGAGGAGTGAGTGATGAGGGAAATGAAACATTGTGATCATAACACTTGATTGTAACAATATTTCTCTTTCAGATTAGGGTTCATCTGGGATAATGGCAGTAATGTTGCTTCTATGAGCGACAAGGAACTGCTGACAGTTCCACAGCTGCTTTAGAAAAATTATCGGTGGGTAGGCTGGCCATAGGGAAGTGTTCTGTATCTTGTCAAAGGTTGGAACTAGAGATAGTGATATATGATATACTACAGCCCTTGGGGAGTTGTTCTAAGTATGGTACTAGGTTAGGTCATAGTAACTTAACTCACGTAAGCTTGGATTTCACTGCTTTACCTTCAAGTTGACTTATTTTGCAATGGATACAGCAGTTGAGCTACTATATTTCTCCACTCAAATTCCAATCTCTTTTTTTTTGTTCCAACTGCTCTGTGGAGTTCCCTGGAAGGGCTCACCAAATTTCACAGCAGGCAGCAGCCAAGCCAGGACATGGGAAAAAGACAAAGAAACTGAAGACTTGCCTGTCATCTCCCAGGGATTCTAATGCCATGCAGGACACATGACCCTGTCCGACATTCTGCTTGGCTAGCCCAACTGGTGCATTCAGATTTCACAAACACAAAGATAATGTCAGATGCTTGACTGGAATGAATATGGACAGCATGGACAGTGCAATTGTTTGAAAGCACATCATCTATAGCTCACCTAAGTCCAATGACAAACAGGAGGATAAAACTTGGTCACCCAATGTTCAGCACCCTCAGATGCAAGCCCTCACAGATGGTGATAATCTGGAGTGGTTATTAGACAAGGATCTTCCAGTTCAGTCTCAGTCTGGAGAACATGATATTGTTCCTTCTCCATGGTCTCATTCTCATTCTTTGCCAGCTTTGCAATCACACATCTACTATGATTCTAGTATTATTTTCTCTTCTTCAGGGTACAAGCATGCATGCACACTGTCAGATGAGGATCACCCACTGGTCCCCTGGTATTCCTTACTAGCTTTGCAACCAGCCATTTCCCAGCTGCATAATAAATTTTTGAAGCTGGAGTTGACTACTCACAAGAGCTCCTCTAAACTCCATATACCCAAGTCTGGTATGCAATCATGGCTGGCTGAACAATGACCCAGGCAACAGTGAAAGCACATCATGTTACTGGTGTATATGGCCCCATCCCTAATGCATTGTCTCATTCAATGTATATAGATGTTCTCTAAGAACACCACAACAGGAATGGTGTTCCAAGGGTACCTAACCCTGCTCAACTTGCTTTGCTCCATAAGAAACTCAGGAACTTCAACAGAGCTGAGGATCTGGAAGCCAATAAGGATACAGATGTCAAAGATGAAGAAGGGGCAAACAAAGGCAAAGCAGACAAAGACAAAGCAGTGAATAGTCCAGGGTGGTCCTGGTCTTGGTACTTTAGAAAAAGAAATGGTCCTGGTCTTTCAAACAGTGAGAAAAATGAAAAAAAAAGTGGTATTGGCCCCAGATCCCCTTATTTGGGCCTACCTTCCATAATTTGTGCAGTATTTTAGGTAATTATTTGGAATTTCTATGACCAAAAATCAAGTTTGTACCCCTACATATGACATCCAACTTGGAAATGGCTATATCTCTGCCAGGTATGGGCAGACTCTCACGATTATTGGACCCACAGCAAGCCAGGGGTCTGCTCTACATTACATATACTGATGACGAAGCGTGAATCATGCAAATATACCTATCTTGATTGTGATCTCTATTGCAGATCAGTAGATAACCCCTGTAGATAACATGTGATGCGAAAATGATGATATCGCAGTCATTTCTGCACTGATTCCCACGAACATTGGATGCCCAGAAAGGCAAGAATCTAATTTAAATTTGGTACACTGATGACTAAGCCAGTCTTTGCGAAAAGCCAGTCTGAACCGGTCCTAAGAAAGTTGTTAAAGTTGTTTGGACCAGTTTTTTGCGGTTTTGGTCTGGTCCTACCACTTTTGGAAGCTTGCTAAGACCAGTAGCAGTCTGGTTGTCTCATTTGGACCATGGAAAACTGGACCAGACTGGACTTTAAAACACTACTTATCTATGACTCATATACATTCACACCTTATCATCCAATAGGATACATTATGCTTATCTATGAGTACATATACAGTGATCCCCGGTCACTTGAGCCAGCAAAATGTATATGTGCAACATGCAACAGCAACAAATAAATTAGATCAAATGGTTTAAATATCATTCTTTACACATAAACTGTGTGCACAAAAAAAATAGTGACCATTCATGCAGGAAGAATGCAGGATTTTTTTCATTGAGTTATCACAGCATCACTGGTCACTTGAGCCAGTCCAAAAGTAGTATATCAATAGCTTATGTGATTATTAGTTGTGGGAAAGCCATCTTATCCATGATCATTGATGTTTTTTCTTGCTGATGGAGCATGCATAGCTAACAATTGGGGTATGCTTTGAGTAGTATATTGTAACAAAATGTGTAGCACCTAAAATTTGATGAGGTTGAGCATTGTCTGATGCTGTTGTAGATACTTACTGATAAGATCTCGGGACTGATAAAACAAGATAAACAAAATGGATACTCAATCGGCATGTCACTGGCAAGTTATCCCATCCACTAATAATGGATTAATCATTCAGAACATGTTATTAATAGCTGACTGTGAAGTCTCTGTGACATGAGGTGCTGCTCATGTCTAACATGCACTTGTATAACACACAAATGCTCACTTCCACACACATCTTCAGCAATTACTCATGTTCAGACAACAGTGTAGACCTCTATTAATTTCCATGGCTTCCTATATACATTCCTGACATGCTACTGTAGTTGTGGTACTGCTCTGATATGAATGGTGTGCGTGAAAATTGATTGGCTCAAGTGACCATGGTGGCTCAAGTGCCCGGGAATTACTGTATAAACCCCATGAATTGAGACCAGGGAGCTCTAACTGTTGGACAATACAATAGGTACAGTACAATGCTATGATATGATTGGTAATCACACAGCCACACATAGATTTTATGTGTCATAGACATGCAGTCTTTTCCTCAGTTCTTGCCACCACAAGACTGAGGGTAAGTCACTCATCTACAATACATACATGCTGTTTACTGACAAGCTACAGGACTGACATCCACTCATTCTAGTGCACTCTGTTACAATCACACAATATACTATCCTAATCTCTCTATTTTTCACTTATTTTTCCATATTTTTCCCTTTGCATTTGAGCCTGCTATAAGCATTCCATTCCTTCTGAGTTTTCGAGTTTCTAGAGTTTCCAAAATTCCAATGCTCTTGGAAACTCCAGAACTGAACACTTAGCAAATACAAAGTGATATATGATTGAATACATTGACCCAGCCCTTGCCATGGTCTAGAACCACTAACCCTTGACCAGTCTAGACCATACAAGCCCTCAGACACCCTCTAGACTCATAGTATGTCATTCCATTCTACACATGCTCACCTCATGCCCACCTCACCTCATGCCTACCCTCATATCCATTTCCCCTCATGTCTATGATCC
The DNA here is from genome assembly GCA_019787685.1 of Chiua virens. Taxonomy (NCBI): domain Eukaryota; kingdom Fungi; phylum Basidiomycota; class Agaricomycetes; order Boletales; family Boletaceae; genus Chiua; species Chiua virens. Next base: position 1,170,060 of record JAHNUO010000003.1, read on the forward strand.
AATTACATTCTATGGCTATGTATTCTAGAACCATATACCCTATACCCATTCAAACCCTTATCCCATAGCATAGTATATCTGTAGATTTAGTTTACACTTGTACAAACAGTAGAATAGTATAAAAGGGACATCTCCAACTCACTAAAGGACCCAGTCTTGTCCTTCTGGAGTTTTCCCAAGCCTCTCTAGTCTCTTGACTTGCTTTCATTGTCCTTCCAGCAAATAACTCAAGCCTGTAAAGGTTTGGTTGTTTCTCACTCACTCTTAGGTTATGAGCCCTGGTCATTCCATCTGAGCCAGAAACCCTGTTTTGGACATTGATGCATAGCCACTGATGCACCACACTATCACTCACACCCAAAATGAGACCTGTGATAAAAACTCCTTATGCCACACCAAGTCCAGACAGCATGCAGCTCAGATAAACATGTTGCCAGTACCCTCAAACCTGACAACAAATCCTCATCTTGCTACTCCAGACCCTTATGAAAAACAATCCAATCTAGATGTGAAACCCTGGTGCAATAAGGGCTATATTGATAACTTGTCAGATAACAACAATAACCCCACATACTAGATCCTAAAAGGCAGCATATATCCATCAAAACACTTAGGGCTATACCAGCTACAGCATAAGCTCAAACCTGACAACTACATATCATGAATGAGCATGCTAAAATCTGCCCTCAAAACTGTTGACCTATTTGATTACTGTGATGACACCCTCCTGCCACCCACAAAAAAGACAATCAAAGTAACCTGTTGCTGGCTCAAAGTGGATGCCAATGTCCAACTTATCCTGACATCAAATATGATCGAGGAAGTCGTTGAACAACTAGGGCATTTAGATACAGCTGTGAAAATCTGGTCCAAAGCAAAGCACCTCTTCATATGTCACACACTTATGGACTGGACACTCCTTATCACCACATTAGTGACTTTGAAATATAATGACAGAGCGGACCTTACCACCTAATTGCCAAAATGAAGTCTTATTTATGTGACTTAATCCTTATGAAATAAGACATCCATGATAATCTCTATATGGCACATAGGGCAACAGACAGAGCAGAAGTGGAAAGGTAAAAGAGGACACCATTGGGTTAGTGGCAGAAATGAAGGCAATCCCTAATGGATTGATGGAAGTGGAAGAAAGGAAGTGATGATGGAACAATGGGTTGGGCCAGAGTTGTGTAATCAGGTTTAAAGGGAAAAGAAGGTAGAGCAAGGCAAAGGGTTAAGCCCTTGCTGAGTAATCCGAAGCAAGGATAAGCCTTGCAGATTGAACATAGGAGGTACCTGTAGTACCGAGCATAGTAAATTGAAGTAAAAGCGAAAGAAAAGATGAATCATAACATTACCCCCTAACTAAGATCAAAGCACCATGCAAAGATCATCTTCAGAAATCAAATGAATCCATAACAGGGCTGCCTGTAATGTTGGCATAACCAGGAGCATCTAGATAGGCAGCGGCATGGAGGGGCCAGATAGATGGGGCAGCAGTTGCAGTGGTGCACAGAGGAGTAGGAGCCGTTAGATGAGGAGGAGTTGGAGAGGACAATGGGGTGAGGGAAATGGCGAGACCAGGTAGATCTGGTTGCCACAGGAGTAAGTCTAGTAGCCAGGGGAATTCTAGCACAGATGCAAGGGAGTTGACCAGGGCAGCAGGATTGGACATGTCTAGGAGACCAGACAAGGCAGATGGGACATTGGTAGTCCCAGCAGTCAACACATATCTGCCCAAGCTTGTGGAACTTGTAGCAGGCCTCGTGGTAGTGAGGGTGGTCCTTGGGAAGGTCAACCTGACCGGTTTGGAACATGTGTTCCACTTCAGCTTGGTTGCAAGTGTTGATCTCTTCTGGAGAGAAGGGAAGAGAGGAGGTGGAGGGGGTAGACAGTAAGGGAGCATTGGAAGTGAGGGGGTGGTCGAGAGTGAGGGAAAGTTCCGCTTGGTAGCAGTGGAGATCCTCAAGGAATTCACCCATTTGCATTTGGTGTAGGGTGTGTTTGAGGAATGCGCAGATTTTGTTGTGGATCTGGCCAGTAAGGGCCAAGAGAAGGTGAGTGTTGGAGATAGGCCCATAGAGGTTGGCCCAGACAAGGGCGAGTTGGTTATTCTGTAGGTATGCCACATAGAGGGCATGAAGAGAGGAGTCAAGGTTAAGATGGTGTTTGATGGGAAACACCATGCTATGGTTGAGGGTAAGGGTGCACATGAGAAAGAAGTAGTCAGGGGTGGGCAAAGAGGCCTGGATAGTGTCTGAATGAAAAGGCAAGTCTACCGTGACGATAGGAGGATGAATATGGTGAACAGGATTAGAAGGGCAAGTGTATACACCTGCTGTTCTGCATCCTGCGGAAGCAACTGCCGAATCAGCTGGAGAAACAGGTTGGGTGGACTCCATGAGGAAGGATTCAGAGGAGAGGGAGGGAGCATCCGAGGGGTGTATTGTTCCGGGTAATTAAGGACTAAACAAGCAGACAAGATTAACTCAGTCTCAAGTATAAAGTACCGGACTGAGATGCAATGGAGTGAATAGCCTAATAGATCACCATCAATGTGACCTTTAAAAATAAGGTGCATGTTTGGTGTTCCACGTAAGTAATGATAGACTTGTTTGAGTGCAGTAACATGCTCTGAACCTGGAGTGGTGGCATGCCTACTGGGGACACCAACTGCAAATGCAAGGTCAGGTTGGGTTGCTAACATCACATACATAAGAGCACCAAGGGCACTCTGGTACTCCTTGATGTCAGCTGCTGCTTTGTTGAGCTTAGCGAGCTTGACATTGGCATCAATTGGAGTGATGACAGGATGGCTAGCTGCCATATTGTAGTGTTCAAGTATGGACTTGATGTAGCAGTGTTGCGAGTGTTACAATTTCTTTCTTTTCCTTCACTTGTACTACTTCACTACACTCAATACCTGTTACGATAGCTCTGGGTAGGAACTAGTGTAGCCACAAAAGTGCTAAGGATCAAGTGGCTGTGATAACTTGAACAACCACCACTTGATACATGGCACACTATAAGAGTTCAAGGAGGACTGCTGTTAGCGTGTTGCCAACAGTGGAGACGAGGTAGAACTCAGGCGTTGCTGAGAGTGTCCTGTTGGGAATCTATACCCAAAGGACCAAGGGTCTTCCTCTTGTAATTGAGGTGGAGCCTAGGCGTTGGCCATAGGTGTCGAGGGTCAAGTGCCGAGTGGTCACAAGGGGGGTTCCCGAGTGGAGCAGGGATACTCAGCTAGATTGCAGAGATCAAGACTAGTGTACAAGAGTGTCGCTGCGAGGTATTTATACTATAAGAATTGTGCACGGACCAAGTAACTAAAAGGGGAGGCCAGAAGAGCAGAAGGGCCAAAGGGCCAAAAGGGAAGTGCACAATTACTAAAAGGGGTGGCCAAGAAGAGCGGAAGAGCGAAGGGCCAAAAGGGGAATTGTACAATGCGAAGGCAACAGACAATGACGAAAGTGGAATGACTAAGTGCGATGCCATTGGATGATGACATGAAGTGAAAAGAGTAAGCATGCAGGTAATGCTGATGCTGGTTACATAAGAGGGAAACGAAGTACGGATGAACGTACGCAGATACCTAGGTATCGAGTGGAGAGAAGTAGTACAAGTGAAGCAAAGAAAAGAAAGAAATTGTAACAATACCTAGGTATTCTCATATGTTCATCCATACTTCATTTCATTCCACCTTTATGTAATCAGCACTGGCATTACCTGAGTGCTTACTCATTTCTTTTCACATTATCATCTGATGGCATCACATTACTCATTTCCTCTTTGTCATCATCCATTGCCTTTGCATTGTATGCTTCATCCTTTTGGCCTTTTGGCCTTCTGCTCTTCTTGGCCATCCCTTTTGAACACTTAGTCCGTGCATGATTCTCATAGTATAAATACCTGCAGTGAGACTCTTGTACCCTAGTCCTGATCTCCGCAATCTAGCTGAGTATCACAGCTCCACTCAGGAACACCCCTGTGACCCCTCAACCCTTGACCCTTGGACCCTCGGGTATAGATTCCCAACCAGACACCTCAGCAATGCCTGAATTCTCACTTGACTCACTGGTAGCAATCTGCTGACCAGCAACCCTTTGTTCAACTGATCTAGTGCACCACATACCAAGTGGTGGTTGTTTGAGTTATCACAGCCACTTGGTATGCTAGGTGCTACCTGGAACTATCATAACATAAGATCAAGACTCTTTGTATAGCCTGCCCTTGTGCAGTCAGCTGCCCACTATTTTCTCCAGACAATCCCCCACTCATTCCCCCTTGAACCCTAGTTGGAGTCTTTGGATGTCTAACACACCATTGTCCAATTTATCCAACAACAACCCTGAACCCTTGACCCCTTCTTCTGAAATCCAGAAGAATGACCTTGACATCAATGTCAACCACCTTGACCGTGAAGACAAAACTCAGCAACTAGCCAAGTGTCTTACCCAATCACTTGACCTCCCCACTCTCGCCTCGTTCGTGTCACCTACAACCCAGTCCCAGAACTGGTATCTATCTGGAACCCCTCCATTGTCTACACCCTAGCACCACTACCACCGACCACTACCACTGACCACCACCACCTCATCTAGCAATATATCTAGCAAGGCAGTCAAGCTTTGTCTTGGAAAACCCTCTATCTTTGATGGGTCCTATGACTGTGCCATACCCTGGCTCAATAACATTGCAACATATCTGTTCGTCAACAACCCCATCTACGACACCGACAACAAAAGAGTGGCCTTTGCTCTCTCGTTCATGACTGAAGGCTCAGCCAAAACGTGGGCTAATACCTTCTGTGCCAAATCCATTCCCCTCCAATCTTTCGGAACATGGAATGAGTGGCAAACAGAATTCCGAAAGGACTTCGAATACCATGACACCAAGGGTGATGCAATTGCCTGGCTCTTAACCACTCGTTCCACCAAGAATGAAGACATCCCTGCCTATATCTCCTCCTTCTGCAACAAGGTTGCCACTGCTGGACTTACAGGGTCCAACTTGGTCCTCATAAACTTCTTTGTGGCCAGCCTTCCTCCCTCACTCATGAGGCACATCCAAGGAATGGACACAGTTCCTACCATGATTGACAAGTGGTATACCCAAGCCATTCACTTCAAAACCCAATGGGAATGTGCTGATAAGATTGCCCATTGAAACAAGAAACCTGTTGCTGCTGTTATCTTTTATAACAACCCCCCTCACAAAAAGGAGCAAGATCCCAACACTATGGACGTAGATGCCATCCACATTCGCAAAATGACCAAAGCTGAGTACAAGTGATGCTTCAAACAGAACCTTTGCTTCCAATGCCACCAACCCAGCCATTGCATTTCTTCCTGTCCAGTCTTTGTGACCAAAACCTCCTGCCACCTTGATGTTGATCCCATCTGGGATAGCAAACTCTATGACTACCTTGGCATGCAAACAGGCCATTGTTTTACGATCGGCTCCATGCAACACTCTGTGAACCACGTCATGTGCACAGGGTGATGCTTCGTTCAGACCACTCAACCTGAGAAGCTTATAAACGCCACCTCCCTTGCTGCCATGGCTCCAAAAGCCAAGGTAACCCTCCCTCCAGAATACTCTGAATTTGAATCGGTATTTGTGAAGGAACCCTTTAACCAGATGCCCCCATCCCAGACCTGTGACCATGAGATCCACCTCAAGGACTTGTTCTAACCCAAGGTCAGGAAAGTCTACCCCTTGTCCCCTGATGAACGGAAAGCCACAGATGAATTCATTGACGAACACCTTGCACCACTGACCCAGTCCTCCATTTCCCTGACACCTCCTGTCCCTTGGCAATTGTCACCAACACTTCTAAATATGCAACCAGTGGTGTTCTCCTCCAAATTGATGTCAACAGGGACTGGAAACCTTGTTCCTACCTCTCCCAGTCCTTCAATGCTGCAGAAAGGAACTACGACATCTACAACCAGGAACTCCTAGCAGTCATCCGGTCCCTCAAGGCTTGGCACCATCACCTTTGTGGTAGCGCCCATCCCATGACAGTCTTCTCAGATCACAAGAACCTGATGTACTTCCGTCAAACCCAAAACCTGAACTGCCGACAAGCCTGGTGGCTCCTTGACCTCACCAACTTCAACCTCACATTCTCCCATGTCCCTGGCAAGCTTCTTGATGGCCCAGATGCACTCTCCCGCCATCCTGACCACATCACCTTGGACTCTGACAACGACAATGTCACCCTCCTTCCAGATGACATCTTTGTCAACCTCATCACCCTCAACCTCCAAGCTCTCATTACCAAATCCTCAGTGACTGACCCCCTTGTCTTTGATACCCTGAATGCAATAGATGGTGGTCTTCCCTCATCCTTCTGCGCCCGCCTCTCTGATTGGAAATATGATGCTGGTATCCTGACTTACCAGGGCCATGTCTATATTCCGCCCAATCTCAACCTCTGACAACAGATTGTTGCCCAGCACCATGACTCTCACACAGCTGGTCATCCCAGTTTCTTGAAAACCCGCCAGCTGGTTGCTACCAAATTCTGGTGGCCTTGCCTTGCCTCCTTTGTCCACTCTTATGTCTCCGGCTGTGCTGCCTGCCAGCAGCAGAAGGTCAACACACACCCGACCATGCCTCCCCTCTCTCCGATCCCCTCTGCCTGCTCTCGTCCCTTCCAGCATGTTTCAGTGGATCTTATCACAGATCTTCCCATATCCGTGGAGGGCTATGACTCTCTCATGGTCGTGGTCGACCACAGCCTCACACAGGGGGTAATTCTTTGCCCAATCATGAAAACTGCCGACTCTGCAGGTATTACCTGCCCTTTTTCCCACAAAGTATACACCTGATTCAGCCTTTACAACAAAATCATCTCCAATCACAGACTGTAATTTGCTTTTGCCTTTGCCAAGGAACTTGCATGCCTCATTGGTTACTGCCTTTCCCTCTCCACAGCATACCACCCCCAATCTGACAGCGAAACCAAATGCATTAACCAAGAAGTCGAGACCTACCTCCATATGTATTGCCAAAACAATCTGGCGAGCTGGGCCGACCTACTCCCCATGGCTGAATTGGTGCACAATCACTGCCCTCACTTTGTCACTGGGCAGTCCCCATTCTTTCTCATGATGGGCTACGAACCTTGACCCTTGCCCACTATCATCATGGAAACCAAACTCCCTGCTGTTGAAGACTGACTCAAAGTCCTCTCCACAGCTCAGGACAAAGCCCTTGCTGCTCATGAACCTCCAAAGGTGATCAGGTTTGGCTGGAAGCCCACAATTTGAAATGGGAACCCATCTCCCTGAAACTTGCATCTCGCCGAGAAGGATCCTTCACCATCATGGAAGTCCTTTCTTCACTCACCTACTGTCTCCACCTTCCCAAGACCTGGAAAATCCATCCAGTCTTCCATGCTTCTCTGTTATCGCCCTATCATGAAACAGAAACCTATGGTCTGAACTTCCCCAAACTACCCCTGACCTTATTGTGGGTGAAGAAGAATATGAGATCGAGCAGATCTTGAAACACAACAAGAACCCACAGAACCGTAAGTTCCTGATCTGATGAAAAGGGTACTCCACTGTGGACAACTCCTAGGAACCTGAATTCAACTTGGGAAATGCCAAGGACACTGTGGAAGCATATAAACACCTTCATCCCAAGGATTTCCCCTCAGTTCACAGCCTTTCAACCACTCCACCACCGTGTCTACCCTGCTCTCCGCTCAGACTGCCACCACCTGTCTCCATTAAAGCAGTAATGTCCTTCCGCTCCTGCTCTATTCCCGACTTTGAAAATGAAATCATCCACTCAGTCCCTGTCTTCACCCTCACCACATCCATTTCCCACTGCCTGCTCCCATCACTGGCCACTCCTGTCACCAATGTCACCTCCCTCACCTCCAAATCCTTCCTCACAGAGTCCACCCGACCTCCTTCTCCAGCTGCTTCGGCAGTTGCAGACACAGGATGGGGAACCCCTTCTCAATGGCCTGCTCCTACTCCTATCCATAATCCTCTTCGTTCACCTATCATGTTGGTAGATCTCCCCTATCACTCTCACACTATATGCTCCTCTTCATCATCCCCTGAGTACTTTGACCACATGTGTGAACTCATCCTAGACCCCATGATGGCCTTTTCCATTGAGCACCACCTCAACCTGAACTCCCCCTGAACACCCTGTACCTCGCATACCTCCAATGTGAGCGTCTCACCTTCGTCCAGTTAGACCTCCTTGGCCCAAACCAAAACACCCACTACCTCTCTGCAGTCACCAGACAAATCCATGACCGAATCTGCACCTACCTTGAGCATGCCCTGCATCAGATGCAGATGGGCAAATTCCTTGAGGACCTCCACTGCTATCAAGTGGAATTATCTCTGTGTGTCACCACCTCCTCCGAGCCCCTCACCCAGCCTTCCATGCCCTCTGCCTCTTCTGTCCCTTTCACAGAAGAAGAGATGATCACAGCAAACCGTGCTGAAGTCGAACACTTATTTCGGACTTGTCAGGTATTCCTCCCTGATGACCACCCCCATTACTATGAGGCCTGCTTTGAGTGCTGCAAACTTGGACACATTTGCATCAAATGCGGCATGTACACTCTGGGGGTAATGTTACAATTTTTTTCTTTTCCTTCACTTGTACTACTTCACTACACTCGATACCTAGGTATCCTTGTACATTCATCCATACTTTGTTTCATTTCACATTTATGTAATCAGCACCAGCATTACCTGAGTGCTTACTCATTTCTTTTCATGTCATCATCTGATGGCATTGCATTACTCATTTCCTCTTTGTCATTGTCCATTGCCTTTGCATCATACAATTCCTCCTTTTGACCTGTTGCTCTTCTGCTCTTCTTGGCCACCCCTTTTGGACACTTGGTCCATGCACGATTCTCATAGTATAAATATCCACAGTGATACTCTTGTACCCTAGTCTTGATCTCCGCAATCTAGCTGAGTATTATTGCTCCACTCAGGAACATCCCTGTGACCCCTTGACCCTTGACCCTTGGTCCCTTGGGTATAGATTCCCAACCGGACACCTCAGCAATGCCTGAATTCTCACTTGACTTGCTGGTAGCAATCTGCTGACCAGCAACCCCTTGTTCAACTGATCCAGCGCACCACATACCAAGTGGTGGTTGTTTATGCTAGGTCCTACCTGGAACTATCGTAACAGCAAGAGCTCAATTATTTGTTTATTGCAGTCACGGATACTTTCCATGCCTAGCATCCAGCATGCTTCACCAAGGTCAGTCATTTTGTATTCACGGGTGAGCTAGATCTTGAGCTTTTCAATTGCTCCATGATTGTTTGCATCATTTCGTCATCAACATATACCATGACAATGATGAGAACACCATCTTCAACTGCTTGTAAGAGCGTGTACCATGATTTATGGGCTTGTTTTAGTCTATAAAGTGCTTGGAGTAATTGCTAGACTTTGTACATGTACTGTGGAGGATGAAATCCTGGAAGAGGCTTGAGATAGATTTCCTCATTGAGTTTGCCATTTAGGAATGCCAATTTGATGTTCATTTGGTGAATTTCAAGGTCATGTTTGGTGGCAAGGGTGAGAAGGGCTCAGATGGTTGAGAACTTGGTAACAGAGGCAAAGGTGTTTGTATAATTGACTCCATGGACCTGCATAAAACCCTTTGCTACAAGATAGGCTTTGTACTTGTCGATTTTGCCATTTGGTCCATATTTGATCTTAAAAACCCATTTTGAGTTGATAATTTTATGATTTGGTGAATGCTCAACTTGTTCATATAGCCCAATTTTCTCAAAAGTATCCAGTTCATCTTTCATCACCTTGAACCTGAGGTGTGAGTCTGAATGGCAGATTGCCTCATTGTATGTGCATGGCTCGTCATCTGTGCTTATGTCAGCACAATATGCACATTCATCAGCCTCTATTGTGCGCCCACTCACTCCAATAACAGCTATTCCCTCACTATCTCCCTCAACTGTTCCCCCTCTACCATTCTTTCCTTTATTCTAGTTATTCCCATCATCTTCATTGTCTTTCCTGTCCTTTGGATACAGCAAGGTCACTTTTTTGTATGAATTAACACGGTAACATGGATCATTGTCACAAATTGGTGTTTTTATGTGCTGGGTCAACCTGTGGACTTCAGGAGGTAGAACTGGGTGTGGATAAGGTACTGGTGGGCCTCTTGAGGGTGCAGTATGTTGTACTGACAAGTATTGTTGCATTTTGAAGTGTTTTGGTTCAATTTTTGTGATTTCAAGGGAAGAATGTGGTGCAGGACTTGCACCTTTGTTGGATTGATCAGATAGGTCGTTTATGGTAGGTTCTACCTTTGCTTTGCTTTCTTCCTCGCTTTTATCACTTGTTTCACAGTTAGGGACACTCTGGATGCCAGGAACTTCATCTATTTGCTCTGGAAAGCTTTCTATCACTTTCAGGATGTTTCAGGGTCGTTCTGATTGCATTTGTGAGCTGTTTTGAATGCTGACATCAATCTTTACCTTTGTAGGACCATTGGTATTGCCCTCATCAAAAACGACATCCCTAGATTTGAAAATTCAACCTGTGGAGCGATGCAAACAAACATATGTGCTCTTATTTTTAGCATAGCCAATATGGACACATTCAAGTGATTTTGGATCAAGTTTGTGACGCTTTTCATCAGGTATGTGTATGTGCACTGTGCACCTGAAAATTCAAAGGTGTGAAATTGATGGTTTATTACTAGTGAACTTTTCAAACAGCATGATGTTGCCGTTGATGGCACATGTTGGGACTCAATTTGGAATATGCATGGGATGCAGGATTGCATCACCCCAGTATGAGTTGGGTAATCTGGTGTCATGTAACATGGTATGTGCACTTTCCACGAGAGTGGGATTCATTGGTTCACTGACCCCATTCTCTTGTGGAGTGTAGGGATTCATCTTTTCATGATGGATTCCCTTCATTGTGAGGTAGTCCTGCAAGGCCTTCAACCCATATTTGCTACCATCATCAGATCTGAATGTATTTGCTTGTTCTCTGGTAACCATTTCAGTGCGTTCAATGTATGCTTTGTCTGACCATATACTTTGTCTTTAGACTTTAATAATTTGACCACAACATGATGTGAATATCTGTCGATATAGGTCACGAAGTATTGGTGTCTGGTTCAAGATTGCATCTGCATGGGTCCACATACATACATCTAAGTACATCCAATGAAGTAGATGTGGGCTTTCAGTCATTGATTTCTGTGTTATTGGCTTGCAGTGCTGTTTGCCTTTGAGACATGGTTTACACATTTTGTCAGTGTGTGTTATTGAGTCTATTATCTTCATTCTGCTAACCATTTCCTTTTGGAACAGTTTTAATATGGAGTTGAAGTGGATGTGACCCAGTCATTGGTGCCATGTTTCCAAGGAAGCTTTGGATACAGCTACCTTTGCCATGCACAAATCAAGTGGTGTATTTGGATCGAGGTATGGTGACAGGCCATAGACGATACAAGCAGTTTCATAGACTCGAGGGATGGCTTCAAGGACATATAGTGAATTTTGCTTGTATGCAAGGGCTACAAGAGTGTCATCTTTGGAGATATGACATTTAGTCATGCTGAAGGATATGGTAAATCCTTTATTTGCAAGTTGTGGAACTGACAGTAGGTTTCTATCTAGTTTTGGGATATAATTAGGGAATGGCATGGGTTGGGGTAACCCACATGGGTCTCAGGTGTGGGTGCCTGTCGGGTGTGGGTGTGGGTACCTATTTGTCATACCCATGACCCGACCCAGACCCATCAGCCAGGTTTGCTTGGAAAAGCTATACAAAATGGTCTAATCATCCAACCAACAAAAATAGTAGGCTTCTCAGGCTTCTATCACTGCAGCACTATGTCCAAGTCCATTCAGCCATCAAAACACCAAATCAAACTAACCAAAAAGGCACAGGCAGCTACCATTGACAAACTTGCCAGTGGGAAAAACTCTAGAAAGCGGGAAAATGGTGACATTAGTGCAGCAAGTGTGCCTATCATTACTGGAGAGGTCAACAGTGGCCCCCAAAAGAGCAAGAGATTGAAAACTCTGACCAACAGGGACTTGGAAGACTTGTATGACACGGAACCCATCACAGATGAGACAGCAGGCTCTGATGGTGACAGTGACCATGACACTGAAAACATATGAGCCTGATCACCAAGTATTGCCGAAATGAAGGCACCTTGTCCTGTCGCAACACAGAAAAGTTGGTGGACAGGCCTTGCTGATTAAAACTATCAGCTCATACATTCATAGAGTGACAACCAAAAGAATTAACATTGCCTGTTTATGCCTTCTTTGGGCCCAAGCCAGAGATCCACAAGTTTGACAGTTGATGTGCTAAGATATTCAAATGCAGTGGTCGTGGGTGCAAGGTTGAGATACGCCGTTACCTAGACATGAAGGACACACATTCCACATCAAATATGTGCAAGCACGCCTGGGCATGCTGGGGGGATGGTGCTCTCTTAGCTGCAGACAAGGCCAGGGATGGGGCTGAGGTACACAAGACAATTGTCAAGGGTATCCTTCACAATGGGTCAATCACAGCATCTTTCGAACATAAAGGAAAAGGGAACTGACATACTGTTTTTGTTCCCATACACGTGCTGAGACATTGCAAGTATTCTTGTTGTTAGGCGACCCATGCAAGTTGCTGATCAGTGTACCCAGGGCTGAGTGTGTGTGATGGGTCACTGAGTGCCTGTGTCCATTCAGTATTGTGTGTGATCAGCCATTTTTGAATATAACAAAGACAGGGAGACCAGAACATTACATACTGTTATAATCATGTTTCACCATTATTCTTTTGCCTTCCTACTCAATCTCTACTCCATCATACAAGATACTTCATTATCTATTACGGCACACTTTGCCTCATGGTCAAGGCTATCCTCAGGACCTAACCCCATTGGCTGCCACATTATGATATTTATATCATCATCATTAGACACATGTTATCACACAATGTCATAACCCATGCACAACACATGTGTACTCACATGTTATCTCTTATCTATTATTAAAGCAGTGCACATCTCATAACATGCTTCTACTGCATTGTTACAGCATTGTTCCCTCATGTTCTTATCTATGACTCATATACATGCTAATATCTCATGTTATCACACCTTATCCACCAATCAGGACACTATTCCTTATCATGAAGTTCATACTCAGATTAGAACTCCACTTGTACTTTTAGTATATAAGACGTGAATACAGCACCCAGGGAACTCTAACAAAGTTACCTTTGGGTTTCTCCCTTTGATCTCTGGCATTGTCCTCAGATTTGATTCCCTTCGTAGTTCTCGCCTCACTCATTGGACTCTTGCATTAAACCTTTACACTGAACCATTACAACCATCACAAGTTCCCTGTAGTCCATGTTTGTTCTAGGTTGTTACATATACCTTCACCTGAGACTGTCTCACATGATGTCAAACAAGTCTTTGTGCACACATGTGCACAGATCATGAAAATTCTGAAGGTGCATCAAGATTAGCACATTTCTGTGTGTAAATGATATTGACATACCTCAGGAATACAAGGGATGGTTACACTTCACAATGGACATGTGGACATCTCTGAACCATCGAGCATTCGTGGTGTTTACTGTACACCTTGAAAAGGACAGCATACCACTAACATTTCTGTTAGATATCATTGAAGTGGCAAAGGTGTGTCATGACTCACCACATTTACGCTGAACAATAACATGTGTACAGTCCCACACAGGGAAAGCACTTGTGACTGCTTTTCATGAGGTCCTGGAGGTGTTTGGAGTGTCAGCAAAGGTAAATAGAACATGCCACAATGACATACTATCAATGACTTACTTGACTTCGATATCTAAAGTGATGATTGACCACCTTGCCAAGCTTAATCCACGGTTTGGAGGGGAGTATGGCCAGACCTGATGCTTTCTGCATGTTGTGAATCTCGTCGCCAAATTAATGATCTGGGTATTTGATATGAAAAAAAAAAGAAATGGATGAGATGTTAGAACTTGAAGCAAGTGCATTGAATAGTGGAGATTGGACAGACCTGGATGACCTGATGGACCATGATGAACAACTTGAGGCAACAGGCAGATTGAATAATGAGGGTGGAGAGGAAACAGACAATGAGGCAGGTTGGCGTGACAAGGCTGCATTGTTGGATGGAGATGAAAGGAGAAAGCTATGTGACAATGTAGCACCGGTGAAGTTGGTGCTTGCAAAGGTATGCATGGCATTACAGATGCACCTGTGTGCTTCCTAACCCCTTCAGATCTGAAAACTTGTGTTCAAAATTATCTGCTCAATGATGGTACTCTGGCTGGCCTGGAAGCAAATCTTGCAGGCCTTGAAGGTACCAGCAATGCTCTTACCATGTGATGTGGCAACACGATGGAACTCAATGTTTGATATGCTTGATTATGCCATCTTGCATCACAATATGGTTGACTGTATAACCCAGAGATGAGACTTGAGAAGGTTTGAGCTTGGGGACACAGAGTGGGACGTACTGATTGAGTTGCATGATGTGTTGAAGGTGTGTTCTGACTTGATTGAAAGTGACTATGGTACTTATGTAATGTCTTGTGTTTGTAGGTTCTGAAGCATGCTACTCTATTTTTCTCACATTCTACCCCCAATCTCCCAACTGTGATCCCTGCCATGGATGTCATTCATGAGAGTTTATCCACCAAATCTCATGATGCAACCCTCTCGCCTGCAGTCTGTGCTGCCCTTGCCAAGAAGACACTTGACCGTTACTATGAGCTGACTGATGGTTCCATAGTATATCAAATTGCCATGGGTACATTTTCTTCTTGACTTTGGTGTACATCTCTCAATATTTTGTTTGCCAGTCTTACATCCTTGTCACAAGCTGTAATACTTCAAGCTTGCCAATTGGGAGCCCAATTGGATCAAGACCGCTGAAACACTCATTTGCAAGGAATTCAATCATGCATACATCGTGAACCAGCACACAAACGTGAATGGAGAGCAGACTGGTGGATTTGCCAAGTCATCAGCTGCACTCAGTCACACAAAATCTGATGTACATATCAATTTATGATAATGCCACTAGTATACTGACACTATTGTTATGGTAGAATATGTTCGACAACCTCGCTGCACTCGCCTTCCCCAAATTGACTGATCTCAGCTCCAAGCTTGACTGGTATCTCAATTCACTAAAGGTGACCTTTCCTGTGTTCTCAGCCACCTTTTTCTAGCATTCTCCATTGTGGGAATTGCCACAAAATTTATCTTTTGACTTGTTTGGCTTCTGTGGTTTGCATCCCTTTGCAAATAGAGCTGGTTGTGTTGTCTTTCAGGACTTTTCTTCAACTAGGATCTGCAAGACAACACATTCAATAGAGAGTTTTTCAGTGGTCATCAAGATGGTTCAAAGGGTTAAACATAACCTTTTATTCTGGGTAATTAAGGACTAAACAAGCAGACAAGATTAACTCAGTCTCGAGTATAAAGTACCAGACTGAGGTGCAATGGAGTGAAGAACTTTGCAGTAATGTCTGCACATGATTATGTAATCTATCCTCATTGTACTAAAAATCATCAATTTACAACAGGGTGGAGCAATGGTGGGGGAACCAGGAGTGGCAAAGCAATGTGGGGAATGTCAGCGGTAGGGGTGAAGACAGGAACTGGTGTGGTGTTGGATTCAAAGTCGGGTGTGGAACAAGAGTGGTAGGCCATTACAGTTCTGATGCAGACTGGTGGCAATCAGAGTGGTGAGTGTGGTGGTTGAGGTAGTGGAAGGGCTGAGAGGCAGGAGACTGAGAGGAAATCCTTGGGGTGGAGATGTTTATAAGCATTGACAGTTTCCTAGGCATTTCCTAGGTTGGCCTCAGGCTCCCAAGAGTCACTGGATACAGAGTAGCCCTTCTAGCAGATCAGGAACTTGCGGTTGCATGGGTTCCGGTTGTGGTGAATGATCTACTTGATTTCATATTCCTAGTCTGGCGGAGGTTTTGTAAAGTTTGGTCTATAGGTCGCCATTTCCCAATAAGGGGATAGGAGTGAAGCATGGAAGACCAGATGGATTTTCCAGGTCTTGGGAAGGTGGAGTCAATAGGTGAGTGAGGAAAGGACTTCTATGATGGTAAAAGGTCCTTCACAGTATAATGCAAGTTTTGAGAAGATGAGTTCCCATTTGAAATTGTGGGCTTCCAACCAAACCTGATTGCCTTTTGAGAAGAGTTTGAACTTCCTAAAGGAGCAAGCTTTCATGGCTTGGTGGGCCAGTTCATGTATAGTGAGGGCTTCATCACAAGCAATGGAGAGAGTTTTGAGGTGTTCCTCAACAGCAAGGAGTTTAGTTTCTGCAATGATAGTGGACAAGGGGTGGGGTTTGTAGCCCATCATAAGGAAGAATGGCGATTTGCCTGTAACGGAGTGGGGGTGGTTGTTGTGTGCAAATTTGGCCATGGGAAGGAGGTTGGCCCATTTCTCCGGATTGTTTTGGCAATACATACAGAGGTAGATTTTGACTTCTTGGTTGATGTGTTCCATCTCACCATCAGATTGAGGATGGTAGGCAGTGGAGAGGGAAAGGTAGTATCTGATGAGTCAGGAGAGTTGTGCTGTTAGCACAAGGCACAACCAAAGGCATACAAGTGGACGAAGGAGCCGAGCCTGGGCCACCAGAATTCAGCAGTGATGAGCTGGCAAGTCTTTAGGAAACTGGGGTGTCTGGCGGTGTGGGAGTCATGGTGGCGAGCAACAATTTGTTGCTGGAGTTCACAGTCAGGAGGGATGTAGATGCAACCTTGATATGTCAGGATACCAGCATCATAATGCCAGTCAGAGAGATAAGAGTGGAATGACCACAGGATGCCACCATCTATGGCATTGAGGGTGTCCAGGATGAGTGGATCTGCAGCTGAAGAGCAGGAGATCAAGTCCTGGAGATCCACGGTAACAAGGTTGATAAAGACATCATCTGGAAGGAGCATAACATCTTCATTATCTAAGTCCAAGGTGATATGATCAAGATGGCAAGAGAGTGCATCCAGACCATCAAGGAGTTTGCTTGGCATGTGGGAGAATGTGAGGTCAAAGTCAGCAAGGTCAAGAAGCCAGCAGGCTTGATGACAGTTGAGGTTTTGGGGTTGTTAGAAGTAGGTAAGGTTTTTGTGATCCGAGACGATGGTGACGGGAGTAGCACTACCATGGAGGTAGTGGCACCAGGTTTTAAGGGATCTAATGATGGCGAGGAACTCACAGTCATAGATATCATAGTTTCTCTCCACAGTGTTGAAGGACTGCGAGAGATAGGAGCCAGGCTTCCAGTTGCTGTTTGGGTTGGTCTAGAGGAGTACACCACCCAATGTGAATTTAGAAGCATTAGTGGCAATAGCAAAGGGTCAAGAAGTATCCAGGAATTGAAGGACCAGATCAGAGGTGAAAGCCTTTTTTAGGCATTTGAAGGCGGCGATCTGGGGAGGACCCCAGGTCCAAGGTGCATCTTTCTTTGTAAGATTGACGAGAGGGCAGGCGATGGTGGAATAGTCGGGATGAACTAATGGTAGAAGTTGACGAAGCCCATGAATGATTGGATGTCCTTGAGCTTGGTTGGAGTAGGCCAATCAGCAATGCTAGCAACCTTGACAGGGTCCATCGTGAGTTCTCCAGGGCAAGCGATCATGCCAAGGTACTTTACTTTGGTGGTGGCGAAGTGGCATTTCTCAAGTTTGAGGTCAAGTTTCTTCATGTAGGCAAGGACATATTTGGTCCATTTGGTGTGGATAGCATTATCTTTAGAGAAGATGAGGAGGTTGTCCATGTAGATGACAAGCCATCCTTCACCGATCATATTGCAAAAAGAGTCATCCATGAAACATTGGAACATCACAGGAGAGTTTGTCAGTCTGAAGAACATGGCCTTCATGAATGGTATGTTCATTGACATAGCAGTAGTCCTGGCAGGGGTGGAGCTTGCCATCCTTTTTCTTGACAAAGAAGAAGGGGGAGGCTTGTGAAGAGTTCAAGGGGTGGATCTTACTGTCATATACCGCTCCATTCTCCGTTCCTCCGGATATAACTCCAGGTCTCTTAGACAATAACTCCAGGTTGATCTCTCTCAGGACGCAACTCCACGACCCTGGACCTCTATTAGTCATTGAAGATTTCCAAGGTTTCTCCACTCGACTTATTGCATCCTCTGCCTCTCAAGCACCCATATTCCTGGGTGCACGAACTCCATCTTCCTGTTATCAATCTCTGAGTATTCCAGGCTCCTCCAGGGGACATCCCTCTGATGAACCCAACTCTGGAGATGACTTCTCTGACCCCGAAACCAAACTTGCCCCTGATGATACCTATGGGCAATTGACAAATGCAATTCAAAGTCTCACTTGCACCTCTCGTTGCCCCTCCTCTAGCTCCTCCTCTTGCACTAAAGTCAGAGAACCTGATCAGTTTGATGGGACAAGTCCCTGCAAACTCCAAGTTTTTCTCGTTCAATGTGAGTTGAACTTCCAGGACCAACCCAAGGCTTTCTGCTCAGACCGTGCCAAAGTCACATTTGCACTGTCTTATCTGAAAGGAATTGCCCTTGAGTGGTTCGAACCCGACCTCCTCAAATCTGACCCCTCTGTCTCCTGTCCCCTCTGGAAAGATCACTACACTGACTTTGTTCTGGAACTCCAGATGAACTTTGGTCCACACAATCCAGTTGGAGATGCGGAGTATGAACTCTAAGATCTGTCCATGAGTAATGGACAAAGAATCAACAAATATGTAGTTGAGTTTAACCACTTAGTTGCTCAAGTCCATGGTTATGGAGAAGGTGCTCTCCATACCCATTTCTACAATGGTCTGCCAAATCACATCAAAGATGAAATCTCTCACTTAGGCAAACTCCCAGGACTCTCTGAAATGTGTTACATGGCACAAGCTATTGATGCTTCCCATTGGGAGTGCAACTCCGAGATTAATCATGCCTCTGTGCAATCCTCCAGCAACTCCACACCTGCATCACCTCCTATCTCTGAATCCAACCAAGAATACGACTCCAATGACTCCATTGAGTCTACCTCCACACCCCAAGAACCTGAATCACCACTCGATGAAGATGGTAAACTCACCTTCATCGAACGTCAAAGACGTTTTGACCTCTTTCTATGTACATATGTTCTGTGGCCTCCCAGGACATAAGGCTAAGGACTTCCCCAAGTCCACTTCTCGCTCTGCGAAGCCCCGGGCTACGCGAGCAACTCCAGCATCCTCCTCCAAGGACACCGACTAAGCCTCCACCCCCCTGACTCCATGTATTCTGAAGGAGCATTACCTTCTACTGCACAACAGGGAGTATACCCAGAATCAACGCATCCAGTCTTTTCAACACTCTGGACCTCATGAACTTCAGTTCATGTTGTCACCTCCCTTCTTCTTTTCATCCCGAGAGAGTTCAAGGACATGATTCTTCACCTCAATACTCCCTACCCCCTCCACTTCTCAGAACTCCGTTCACCCTGACTCTCAACTCCATTTACCCCGACTCTCATCTCCATTACCCCGATCTCCTCATAACTCCTCCGACCTTACCCTATGATTACTCTGACCACACTCCGTGCACCTCCGTTGGGTCCCCCTGTTCTCTTGATTCTTGGATACCACTGATCCACTCACTAACACTTCATTGAGTGACGAGTTATGGACAGTAACTTTTCTGTTCACTTGAATATGGACACCAACACATATGAGCTTGACTCTGCACCTTTGGGTGTTCCCTCTAGCAACTCTAGCTACTACTCCAATCCTCTAGGTTACTCCGGTCATCTCTCCTGGCTCGACATTGAAAACTCCATGGAACCTCAGTGATGTATACCGTTCTTTCCTGGATTACTTTGAAAGGCACTCACTCATCCTTCCTCCTTCATACCTCCAAGCTTCCTCCGTCCACCTCCGCTGCTAGGCACTGGGACATCTAGCCTAAGAGGGGGATATGGACCTCCCGTTCCCCACATTTCCATCTCCGCTCACTCCATTTCCCTCCAAGAATCATATCTTTGTTGCTTTTTGCAACTTTATAAGTACATTCTATTCTACTCTACTTCTCCTTCTGCATCTGCCAAGTCACCCATCTCCACCTCTGTGCCCATCTCTGCAAGCTCCTTTTCACCCACCTCCACATCGACATTCTTGACATCCGACTCCTCCGACTTCGCTCCATACACCTCCTCCACCTTCAGCTCCACGAGCCTCGATAGCAGAGCGTTCTGGTAATCCAGGCACCTGTTTTGCGACCTCATCGCCACTTGGAGATTCCTTACGGCCTCCATCATTTGCTTTGCAACTCCTACCCATGACTTCACCACCTGCACAAATGTCTCTGGGAGAGACAAGACCTGAGCCCCGCTCGGACCAGCGGACAACGACTTCGTCCTCATCTTTTTCTTTGACTTCAGCACCTCCTCCTAATCCTCCACCCGTTTCCTCTGGCACATCTTCTTCTCTGTTACCTCCTCTCTGGGCCTCTCGCACTTCACCTTGGCGTCTCAACAAGGCTCGCAAGCCGTCAACTTCCTCCCAGTGCTGAGCACACACTCCAGGCCTCAGTTCTTGCACCTAGTGCATACCTCCCACTCTGACCCTCATGCCTTCTCCTTGCCCTTCTCCTTGGGAGCACTCTGCTCTGCACGGATCTCCTTGGCCTATTAACTCCGTCAGCTCTAGAAGCTAGACATTGTGATCTACTTACCCTCTTCTTGGCCTCCTCAACCTCTCGCTCCTCCGCTTTCCTCAGCTTCTTCATAGCCCTCCTTGCTTGCTCTGCCTTCTCTGCCTTGCACCTCACCTCTTCAGCCTTGCATGCCTCCTCAGCTTCCTCCAGCTTCCTCCACTCCTCTGCTTCTCTCCACACCTTCATCCATCATCGCTGCTCCATCACCTTCACGTCAAACAGCTTGTCACTGTCATCGTTGCACTCCTTGAGACACATGTCGTCCCACTCCTTGATGTTGCTGATATCAGCCATGGTTGGAATTAATGGTTAAGGAATAAAACAGCCATCTGCCGGACTTATATACAGAGCACATCACCCACACTCCGAATTCAAACTCTGCACATCCATCACCTCCACCCGCACTTTGTTCACACTTTGACTCCACTTGACTATTGTTTCTCACTAAAAGGCCTTCGAGGGTTCAGGCCTAAAGGGGGATACTGTCATATACCGCTCCATTCTCCGTTCCTCCAGATATAACTCTGGATCTCTTAGATGATAACTCCGGGTCAATCTCCCTCAGGATGCAACTCCGCGACCCTGGACCTCCGTTACATATATATGTTTCCTCTTTTGAATTAGTACATAACCTGTGTCTTGCTTACAAGCACAGCTCCGGCTTTCTCAGTACCTGACTTACCTCCGGCTATGTAGTTTCCTGATCTCTTGTCTTATTCCAAATTAGTCATTCTCTGTTTCTCCATATTACTCATCTCCTTGCTCTGTGACTAATCATTATGTTTCCTCTGAGTATATAAACCGTAATTACTTTGATTATAACTTGAGTCTGAATATTAGTTTATTTGTATGACTCACTCCAAACACTCTGAGAAGTCCTTGATAGTCTTCACTCTGCTCAACTCCACTTTATGTGTTGAGTCATATATCTATCTCCATTCTCCACATGTTCAAAATATAGGGACAGACTGTGACAAGGGCACACCACATACGGTGAAGCCAAGTCCCATCCAATGCTATAACTCTGGAGATCCAGAGTTGGCTACCTCCGAGTCACACGGTCTCTAACACTTACCGTTGGTGTGTTCATTGATAAAGTCGTTGGTGGCCTTGAGCTCGGTGGGTGACAAGGGGCAAACCTTTTCAACCTTGGGTTGGAAGGTGTCCTTCAGGTAGATCTTGTGATCACAGGACCTGGAGGGAGGCATCTGGTTGAAGGGTTCCTTCGTGAATACAGATTCAAACTCTGAGTATTCCAAAGGGAGAGTGACCTTGGCTTTGGTAGCCACAGCTGCAGGGGTAATAGCATTGGTGAGCTTCTCCAGTAGGGTGGTCTGAATGAAGTGTTGTCCCGTGCACATGACATGGTTTGTAGAGTGTTGCATGGACTGGGTCGTGAAGTGATGCCCAGTGTCAGTGCCAAGGTAGTTGTAGATTTTGCCATCCTTGATGGGATCAACATCAATGTGGCAGATCAGGAGGATTGGTGGTGGATGAGTGAGTTTGGCAGAGTGACAAGGTTTGTCAGTGGTGACAGGAGGGAAGTCAGGTTCAGGGGCTGAGATGGTGATGGTTTTGGCAACCCAGTCAATAATAGGATTGGTCACCTTGAGCCAGGGGGGGTCAAGGATAATATTCTCAGATTCACAGTGAATAATGTGGAACTTAACATGTTGGAGTACTTTGCCAAGAGCAACCTGGAGGGTGGTGGTGAAATTGATATTACTGTTCTTGTTCAAGGTTGAGTCTATGCTCCGAACCGGAATGGGTTTCGGAAGACACTTCTTGGGAAACTTGTTCTTCTGGATAAAGTGCCAGTCGACACAGTTGATCCTAGCTCCAGAGTCAATGAGAGCACAGGTGTTGAAGTCTTTCAAGGTAGCAGTTGTGTTCAATCTAACTGGAATTTGCATAGATTAACACACCATCTCTGCTACTAGTACATGGGTATGAGAATGGGAAGATACTGGTGTTGAATCAGTCTTCCTTCTTAAAAACCTGTGATGGGTTCAGGGGGATTTGAGTTGACTTTGTTGACACTCATAGAGTCGTTATCATTGTCCTCTACCTCCTGCAAAGCAGGGATAGGCTTGGGTTTGGGTTTGGCCTTCTGGACCTTTTTGTTAGGCACAGAGGCGGAGCGGGAGGAGTCAGTCATGAAGACTGGGCATGAGGAGGTGCAATGGCCAGGTTGGCAGCACTGAAAGCAGAGGTTTTTGTCAATGCATTGCTTCTGCTCAGCATCAGTCATCTTGTTGACGCGGATTGAGTCCATGTCCATAGCATCAGGGTCTTGTTCCTTTTTACAGGAAGAAGAGGAAGAGTCATGGAAGATGACAGCAGTGGTGGGTTTCTTGTTGCAATGAGCAATCTTGTCAGCACACTCCCACTGGGTCTTGAAGTAAATGGCCTGGGTGTACCACTTGTCGATGGTCATGGGTATGGTATCCATTCCCTGGATCCTGTGCATGAGCAAGGGGGGAAGGCCAGCAATGAAGAAGTTGATTAGAACTGAATCTGATCTGGTGAGGGTGGTGGTGGCAACCTTGTTGCAGAATGAGGAGATGTAAAAGGGAACATCCTCATTGTGGGTCACCCAAGTGGTGGGGAGCCAGGTGATGGTGTTGCCCATTACCAGGTATCGTGGTGTTCAAAGTCCTTTCAGAACTCCGTCTGCCAATTGTTCCAACTCCCAAAGGAGCAGAGGGGGATATCCTTGGTGCAAAATGTGTTGACCCAAGTCTTAGCAGATCAGGTACGGCACGGTTGTAGGACCTGTCAAAGGTGGAGGGTTTGCTGAGGCAAAGCTCGATGGCTTTACTAGACATGTTGCTAGTAGACGAGGTGGCGGGTAGTGGGAGTGGTGCCAGAGTATAGACAATGGCTGGGCCCTGGATTGATGCAAGTCCAGGAATAAGGTTCCTTGGGATTGTAGGTGATGTGAATAAGGTGAGACTCAGTATGTCAAGTGAGGTGGTAAGACATTCAGCTAGTTGTTGAGGTTCATCTTCAGAGTCAGAGTGGTTGATATTGATGTCAAGGTTGTTCTCCTGGAGTTCAGAAGAAGGTGAGGAGGGTTCAGGGTTATTGTTGGATAAATCAGATGAAGGGGTGTTAGACATCTGAAGACTCCAACTAGGATTGAGGAGTGAATAAGTAGGGGGTTGTCCCAAAGAAATGGTGGGCAGCTGCTGCACAGTGGCAGGCTAAGGAAGCTAGTTTTGATCTTATGTTGATGCAAAAGTACTAAGTATCAAGTGGCTGTGATAACTCAATCAACCACCACTTGGTATCTGGCACACTGAAAAGTTCAAGGAGGATTACTGGTCAGTGGATTGCTACCAGAGAGATAAGGTAGAACTTAGGTGTTGCTAAAAGTGTCCTGTTGGGAATCTATACCCAAAGGACCAGAGACTTCCCACTGCAATCAGAGTCGACCGAGGAGCTGGATGTTGGTCACAGCAATGAAGGGTGGCTTAGGTGAAGCCCAAGGAGGAGCAGTGATACTAGCTAGATTGCATAGATCAAGACTGAGGAATACAAAGTATCACTGCCAGTATTTATATATAGGTAAATGTGCATGGACCATTGGTCCAAAAGGGTGACCAGGAAGAGTGGAACAGTCAAAGGGCCAAAAGGGATCATATGGTGTGTAGGGCGACAGACGGAGTGGAAGTGAAAAGGTAAAAGGGAATGCCATTGGGTGATAAAACAACTGCACTGGGCAGCTGGAGTTCAATGTAAGAGACTAAGGAAGCCATTACATCAAACTCCAAGGCTAAATACAGTAGCTAGATACACTAACAAATATGGTAGTGGCTAAAACTCTAAGTATCAATGACAAAGCAACTAAAGAGGGGTTGATGCGCAATCACTGCATCTAACATTGGGTTAGTGGCAGAAATGAAGGCAATCCCTAACAGATCAATGGAAGTGGAAGAAAAGAAGTGATGATGAAACAACAGGTTGGGCTAGAGTCATGTGTTTAAAGGGAAAAGAAGATGCAGGGCAAAGGATTAAGCCCTTGCTGAGTAATCTGAAGCAAGGGTAAGCCTTGCGGATTGAACATAGGAGGTACCTGTAGTACCAAGCATAGTGAAATCAATTAATCATAACATGTCCAATGCCACAACTCTAGTTGGCTACCTCCAAGTCGCATGGTCTCTAACACTGTCCCTTGATAATGGGACTAATGGGAGAGGGTGAATGTATCAAAGAATGGTGAGGGGATCATAACTTATGTCATCAAAGACATATGGATCCTAGGAGATTGTGAAGGTTATATGGCAATTTTTCCATTCCTTTGTCCTGGTAAGATAGGAGCTGTACATCCAAGGTTTCTTGAGCTTTGGTATCATCTATGGCATACTCCTGATCCTATCTCCGGGCTCTTCTGGACCTATTCCAATGCCAATCACAGAACTCTGGTCGCGATACCAGCACATACATATGTTGTCAAAATCAGTACTGGTGTTGTCTCCTAGATGTCCAAGTGCCAGCCCATTGTTGCCCTCTCCACTACTGAAGCCAAGTATGTTGCAGTATGTGAAGCTGGCAAGAAGATTGTCTAGATGTTCAAGCTCAAAAGCCAGATTGAATTGACTCGTCCACAAAGGCAGCAATAAAGTGGTTCAAAATGCATCATGTCTCAAGAATCTTGGAAGGTGGGACCCCAAGTGATCTACTGGATCAATCTGCTTGCTAAAAGCTACTGTTAGGTAGTCGCTGGTGACTACAATTTACTGAACAATGGAGGTTTGAGTCAGAATATAGATAGGACATGGCAAGTCACTTAGACTTCCATTGCTTCTATTACTATATGCAATACTACATTGCAATACAGCCAATGCCACAACTAATTATGCTGTTTCTTAGTTGTACCCCCTGAATGCTTGTCCATCATCTCCTCGTACCATTCCCATGCTCCTTCCTCTGCATCAGTTTTGCATATTAACCACATGAATGCAGTTTTGAAATATGTATACACAGTTCTGAGCATTCCAGGTACTACTTGCACTTCTAAGGCTTCTACTTCTGAAAGTTCTGGAGCAACTATAGACTAAACAGTACTTAAAGTTAGGTACTATGATACAATTAGTCCTTACTACAGATAGAGCATAGTATCACAGTAGATATATAAACATGTTCTACTGTGTATACAAAATAAGAATCCTCCTCTCTTCTAATCCTTTACAATCTTGTCTTGAATTTAACCATCAGGTGAGTCGCCAGAGCAGTGGTTTGGCCCTTGGATCAACCAACTTCCTCTGAACCAGTTTGTTCTAACATGCAGTCTTCTGGCAAACTTGTCAAAGCACCAGTGCAATCACATGGCTCAATGGTGTTACCATAGCCCCGGGTAGTCTAAGCCTAGCATAGACACAAAAGTACTAAGTATCTAGTGGCTGTGATAACTCAAACAACCACCACTAGATATGTAGTGTGCTGAAGAGTTCAAGAAGGGTTATAGGTCAGTGTAGGCTACCAGTAAGACAAGTTAGAACTCACGTGTTGCTGAGAGCATCTTGTTGGGAACCTACATATACTGAAAGGACTGAAAATGATGTTGGTTGCAATGACAAAGGGGTTGCTTAAGGAGAAGCCCAAGGAGGAGGAATGATACTCAGCTGCATAGATCAAGACTAAGAATTACAGGAGTATCATTGAGGGTTTATATATGTAAAGTGAAGTGGGGCAACAGGTTGGCCGAGAAGAGCAGAACCGATCAAAAAGGTCAAAAGGGAAACATGTGAAGGCAATGGATGATGATGAAGATGAAATGAGAAAGGGCATTGCCTGTTAGCTTTCTGATTGCGCACTTCGCGCATTTTAGCTAATATACTTTATTTGGATATTGCGCCACACTTGTGGCTAATTGTTTGTGTTTGTTTCACACCTAGTTTATAGTCAGAGTTCCACAGTGTTCGCTTTCTTCAGTTTCTCACTGTGGACTCCAGCTGTGTGATTCCAGCTGTTAACATTGCCATCAGATGATGATGAGAACATCATCAATGAGTAAAAGATTAAACAGTGACAGAACAATGGGTTGAGCCAGAGTCACACTATTGGAATAGGATTGGAAATAATGGGTAAGCAGAAGAAGGGCAAAGGGTTGAACCAATATGGGCAACATAGTGAGATACCTGTAGTACTGAGTGTAGTAAAGTAAAATGAGGAAAAGAGAAAATCATAACAAATGCAGTGGATGGACTGCTTTGATGCCTGAACTGAATTCATATCTTCTGACTGTTTGCTTTTACAGCCACCCTCATCATTTCCCCACATTCCACAAACAAGCTTACCACAGCATGCCATGCAAATACAAATTGCTTGAAGTCACCTGTAGATATTGGACTGATGATTATAATCTCAAGTAGTTTTCTGTTCCCTGCTCAGAGGGGATGTTCTTTGCTCAGATATGGACTTGGACTCCGGGTCACCTGCTGTTATTGCCATCCCTATAGGCACATGTTACTTGATACCACATACAGACTACTTCTCAAAATCCTGGTTGTTCCAAGGGCAAAGTTACTACTCTGGTGACTTACCTAAGGGTACATGACCGATTAATAATCAACACTGGACTGATAATCTGACATCCAACACAAAATAAACCATATCTCAGTTGAATCTAGGCTGATCTGTATGATTATTAGAGCAGTAGATAGCCTTGATATCTATACTACAATATTTCTATATGGTTATTCCCATGTTATCAGTCACACAATAAGTGGTCACATAAATCATGTTAGAGGATATGAATATGACATACTATCTTGATGTGCTTCATAGTATCTCACTTCTTTTAAGGCCAAGCTTTTTAAGTGTTTAATCAGTACATATGCACTCTCTATAAGTTGCACTGGTACAGGGTCCAGAATCGTTGCAACCGCCATGGTTCGCCATCAGAGAACGTGCTGAACAGCTCTGAAGACGTCATGCCAAAGGTAGCAGTGCCCTGGATATAGCGAAAGAGGTGCTTGATGGGATTCCAATGCGCCACACCAGGATCAGAGGTGAAGGATGCGAGCTGACCGACTGTGAAGGCAATCGTGTTGCACGGGAGAGATACTGCAGTGAGTCATTGTCACCGCCATAATCAACAGAACGCGATAGGCACAAACCTGGCTCCATTGGGGTCGTGACAGGCTTGCAGTCAGTCATGTTGAACCTGGACAGCATGTCGACGCAGTACTTAGGCTGGGAGAGTGTCAAGGAGCGCTTGGAACAATTGCGATCAATCTTAATGCCCAGAATCTCTGTGGTAGGCAATTTGAGGTGTTTACCCAGATCTGCGATGGCTTGCTTGGTGGGTTCAAGAGATTTCGATGTGAAGCTCATGTTGTCCACAACGACAGGCAACATGACCTGGACATAGTCTTGAATCTTCATGTAGACAGCTGCATCGGAGTATGTCTGTGTGTAGCCAAGGGTCTCGAGATGTTGACAGACCAGAGATAGAGGTCATGGATGGCAGCAAGGGCCAGCTGGGATGATGCGAAGAATGGGGAGGTGCACAGTAGAAGTGTGAAAACCTCGAGGTACTCAAATCCAGGTCGCTGGGAGTCTCTCCATTCTAGCCCCAGTGGGCGACTAGAGGACCCTTGTAACATTCAAAGGCGCCGCCGATCAGCATAATACTTCTTGGTGAAGACCCACTTACAACCGATGACAGGACAATCCTTGGGGCGATCCACAAGAGTCTATGTGCCATTCGATTTCTGGGCAGCTAATTCATCCATAGGAGCCTGTCTCCACTCAGAAGTGTTGTCGCGCGTCATGGCGTCTCGAAACGATCGTGGATGGGTGCGTCACAGGATCCTGAGGTAGCGCTCTGGGAACTGCGATGGGTTCTCCATCCTCATCATCCTCATCAACAGGAAGAGGAGGAAGCAAGAGAATCCCAGGAGCAGCTGGAAGAGGATCATTGTCCATAAATTTGTCACCAAGTAGTGCTATGTAAGGCATAATGGGCGCAATGATGACTGCTGGGCCATGTAGGGTGAGGGTGGGTCGCTCATCGAAGTCAGTTTGGTGGTCGGGTTGTAGAACTTCCAGCCCTTGGAACACGCATTTTTCGTAGTGGGGGCACAAAGCAGGGCATTCCTCCATTTGTATGTGGACATAGGCAGTCAATCCCCAAACACAAAGGTGGGAGACGGGTGTAGCGTCGTCGAAAGCAGCTTGTGGGGCATCTATTCCACACATGCACCAGGACAGCAAGTGTGCTTCACCCCAGAAAACCATAATAGCACAAGGCCTGACTCCTTGAGTATGGCAGTAATGCGCTCGCTGAGGATGTGATGAGCTCGTTCTGCGGCCCCATTCTGCTGAGGTCATGCTCAGATGGTATTAGACCTCTAGCCCACACTCAGTGGTGAACTTGAGCATTGCATTGCTCATATATTGCCCTCCCTTGGTATCTCGCAGGGTGTAATCTTTCAGTCAGTCTGGTTCTTTGCAAACCCCTGAAACTGCTTAAAAGCCTCGAAAACATCCGATTTAGCACGAATGGGCAGGACAAAGTGATATGAAGAGGAGTCACCGATGAATGTGACCCAGTAGCGATATCCAGAGAAAGCGGGGTGGAGGAACTTGGTGGACGTCGGAGTGGATAAGCTCCAGAGAGGGCCAGACGAATGAGGGAGCTGGCAACAACTTGCTGTCCAGCTTCATCCCAGTGCCAAGCTGGCGATCAAAAAGCGATTTGACATCAATGAGGTTGTGATGGGCAAATCTACAATGCCGCTTTGCTCCATGCAGCTCGCAGCACTTGCACTGGCAGTGCCCTCGCTTGTCGCAAAACGCACATAGTGGATTGGGACTCCGGGCACGAACAGCCAGATGACGACGTCAGGAGCGCAAAGTCTGCAGGAGTGGTGGGGAGGGCATGAGAGCGAGACAATGATTGATTTCCTCAGTCTGGAATGCTGCTGTGACCTTGTACTTGTCTGGGTCAGTCAGTCAGGAGAGCGAGCAAAGAGATGAAATGGTTGTATTCAGGCCCCAGTGAGCGAATCATGGCCATGCAAGTGAGCTCGTCATCGAGTTTGCTGATGTCGAATGAGGATGTGTGAATGGTCCTTGAGGCCAACGAAGCATGCAGTCCTCAACTCGAGCTGCAAGGGCACAGAGGGACTCATCAGGACGCTTCCTGATGCTGAAAAACTCGTCATCAGCAACAAAGGGACTGCCAACCTTCTGCTGAATGCATTCATCATCAGACCTGAGACTAGGGCACCTTGCCATATATAGGATTTAGTCCCCTGGCACAAATCACCTGGTGTACATGCCAATGTAGAGCATTATATCTGTAAAACACTCTTGCATTGTCCTCAGGTTTAACCTTGGGCTGGACTGAAAGGGTAAGAAGTGAAGGGAGGCTTTGAACTCAAACCATGCAGGTGTTCCTCAAAAGGTTCACAGAATGGCTATCAATCACACTTCTGAGCTTTGTCACCACATGGAGTACATCTCCTAACTTTTATCTGCTGTTGTATAATCCTTAAGGGGCCAACCAGGGGTACCTTTCATTGTCATAAGGAAAAGGGTAGTAGAAGAGCAAATTGTTGGGTTTGAGTTGGTGTAGGAAAGGTGGTGGTCAAGGAAGCCACCTAGACATATTTTGCATGCTCAGCAGTCAAATGTGACACATACTCTAGGAATTTCCTATGCCAAGTGAGTTGTCACTCTAATTTCTTTGGGTCCTGCCTCACAACCTGGGTTGCTGCAGGGATGCTGCAAACCCCAAACGTATTTCTAGAAAGAATGTACATACCAGTGACTGACTAGCCTCTTCTCTATTTTGGTTACTGGTAGTAGACTATGGCCGCAAGGGAAAGCGTCTTGCCACATGGGTACTGTATAAATGAATTGTGTATTATTCAATGAGTTTCTGCTTGATAAAAACTTCTTCAAGTCCAGGGTACCCAATGTTTAGCCTGTGCATAACAACCTCACTTATGGAGGTACCCAATAAATCATCACTTTTGTCCACGTGAAGGAAGCTTTTAAAGTTGAGGTGAAACTGCAAGATCCTTGATTTGGTACAAAGGCACCTTTTCTTCATCCCAGTGGGAAAGTATTTATACTAAATTCAATTCAATTGCAGTAATAGTCACCACAATGATGGTGGAGAATATTATTATATGAATCCAAGAACAGACTGAGCATAGCATGCATGACAAGTGGCAGAATGGTCACCCTTTGGACCACCAAGGTTCTTTCCTTGAGAAACACATTCATACTAGGGCATCATGCCCAGGAATAACATAACATTGGTATCTCATTGTGCTAGAGAATGCATGAAGGGCAAATGAATTCTTCCATATCTTTAACCTCCTATACACAAGGTAGCAACTTCAACTGCCAATAACATAGTGTGTTGCTGTGGTTGCATTGTGCCAACAGCCTGAAGTCTTTGCAAAAACTGCATACTCAGATCTTACCTGAGGAATGCTTCTGTTCAGTGGCATCAGCAATCATATATATAGTATACATAAATAAAGTAAGCCAGCACTTGTATTCTGCTGCAAGGATGCATTGCCTGAATCTAGTATGTATTTCTTCCACACTCTGATACCCTCTCTGTAGTGGCTGCTTTGTCTTCTACTGCATCTCCTGGTCTCAAAGAACCCTGCAATTGTCAAGCAATTCTTGCAATGAGTTGCTGAAGAAGTCTTTATCGACCAGAAACTCATTGAATAATACACAATTCATTTATACAGTACCCATGTGGCAAGACATGCTTTCCCTTGCGCCATAGTCTACTACCAGTAACCAAAATGGAGAAGAGGCTAGTCAGTCACTGGTATGTACATTCTTTCTAGAAATACGTTTGGGGTTTGCAGCATCCCTGCAGCAACCCAGGTTGTGAGGCAGGACCCAAAGAAATTAGAGTGACAACTCACTTGGCATAGGAAATTCCTAGAGTATGTGTCACATTTGACTGCTGAGCATGCAAAATATGTCTAGGTGGCTTCCTTGACCACCACCTTTCCTACACCAACTCAAACCCAACAATTTGCTCTTCTACTACCCTTTTCCTTTTGTCACATGACAATGAAAGGTACCCCTCAGGGGGTTGGCCCCCAGCGAATCAGGATTGGATTAGTTATGCAAGTATCACCAATATATCAACCTCCTAGCAAGTTATCCTAGCAAGTAACAGTGCTATGGGTCTGGTCAATATTTCTCATGGAATATTCAGGCAATTGCACTACCATGTTGTACAGATGATAGATATACAATTTTACACAAGTGTGAGGAACATCAACTTCAGACCTAACAGACCCAATAGACACTACACCGTTTTGTACACTCTACTACACTTTTGATAAAACAGCTGCACTGGGCAACTGGAGGACATGGAACCCTATACTGAGACAAGATATGTTGTGACCCACAATGGGCCCAGAGCTATGATGGAATGGCAATTCTCACCCTAGGTCATTATCAGTCTCTTATTTGCTATTTCCCATGGTGGGGAGTGTTGCTAAGTAAGGCCCTGTGCTACAAAGACAATCCACGGAACCCTATTCAGAGTGGTGTATGAGGAGTCATTGTCACCAACCTGCTCTATTTTTTCCATGTCATGGAGTTCTGCAAACCCATGTTTCATAGTGCTGTGGAACAGCTGGGGCCAGTTCATGTCTGATTCCTTGACCAATATTGTACATGGTCAAAGAGCACTATGTGTGATGACACAAACCTCTGCAGTCATCCTGTGGCATTGGGAGCACCTTGACACAGTGAGTTGTGTGTGGTATTATTACATCACAAATTGAATGCCTAACATAAAAAAATTGGAAGTATGTGAATTGAAGCACTTTGGCCAAGAGTGGAATGGGAAGTTAACATGCTGGAATGTGGAGGCTATGCCTACCCTTCATTTGATACAATGTGCCATCTGTGTCTTCAGAGATTGGTTCAACCGTCTGTATTGCATTGTCAAAGACCTGTCACCACTGGACAGTATATTCATGTCAATTATGATTTGACCTTCACAGATGCACTCACTGATATGACAATGAGCATGTTGACAAGGAGGGAGAAGCTTAAGTGGAACCAGCTGATGACACAGATACTAATGGAGAAGGGGAGGAAGACCCATATGGAGACAGGTGAATAGGAACTTCACATAATGTATATTTCCATATATGTAACACAGAAAGTATTGTATTCTCGTCCTAAATCGTGTTATTGAATGTATTTTACATACATGTTTATTGTCAAAGTGCACTGGGGTACAAGTATCAAACCAATCATCCCATACAACCACTGATTTCCCACTGGGCTTCCTCTTTTTACCAACCAGTATGTTTCCAATAGATACATCCTGGATACATTGATTCACTAACTGATTAATCTCATGCATAGTATTCAATCTGAAATCTGCCCCCACATTGTGCATAAGCATTGTGACATAAACACCACTCTGGTATAGGTGTTCCTGCTTCCAGCATGTGAAGCATGTCATCTATATTAGATGCAATAACACATGCCCTACCTTCATGGGTGACATGGGCAGATGAACATCAAGGCACCCCACTATGTGGGAATTATGAGAATATGTTCAAGATATTTGATACCTTGGCATGATTTTGGATGACATGTTGGTGCACATCCTTAACATTCCCATCGCATCGGACAGGACTTGGCTTCACCGTGTATTTGCAGAGATGTGGAGAATGTCTTAGATGCAGTGAGTGCGTATCAACCCCTCTTTATGTACTTTGTTTCAGCCACTACAATATTTGTTAGTGTATCTACCTACTGTATTTAGCGTTGGAGTTCGATGTAGTGACTGCTTCAGTCTCTTACATCGAACTCCAGGTATGTGGTTGCATCAGACTCCCAATTTAATCAGACTCCCACTTTACAGTCTCTTACATCGAACTCCAGCTGCCCAGTGCAGTTGTTTTATCAGGTGATGAGCCGTGCGCTTTGAGCGCTCCCAACAGCCTTTTCGCTTTCTCACCTGCCCTAAACAACATCCACTAAGGCCTGGAAGGCGCAGCAGAAGGCTGGCAGTCACTTCGTCACCTATGACGAGTTTTTCTGAATCAGGAAGTGTCCTGATGAGTCCTTCCCAGCCCAAGCTGCTCGAGTTGAGGACTCTATGCTTCGCATTGAGGACCTTCACACACCTCATTAACAAACTCGACAACGACAAACTCACCTGCATGGCCATGATTCGCTCGCTTTGGCATGAGTTCAACTACTTCATCTCTTCCCTCGCTCTCTTGACCGACTTAGACAAGGTCAAGGTCAAAGCGGTGTTCCAGTCAGAGGAAATCAACCGTCGCCCTCGCCCTGATGCCCTCTCCACCACTCCTGCCGACTCTGCGCTCTCTCATCTTCATCTTCTGGCTGTTCGTGCGCTCCCAATGCGCCCTGTTCGTTCTGCCATAAGCCAGGACACTGCCAGTGCAAGTGCTTTACGCTCCAGAGAGCGAACAAGTACTACAAGACGCAGAAGACTGCTCCCAAACGCTCTGAACAGGCCCAGGCAGCGACTCTGTCGCCCCTAGCCCCTCAGGACGTCGTGGAACGCACTGGCAATGCAAGTCTTCGTTCCAGCGATCCTTGTGATCCATCCTCACCGCTCCTACTCGATGCTGACCATGACTGGAATGCAGCCTCGGGGGCCACTTCTCATATGACGCCCCATCGTCATTGGCTGCGCAACTATACCCCCAAACGCGTCCTGGGCCAGCGTTACAAGGGTCGTCGAGTCGCCCAGGGCTTTTCCCAGCAACCTGGATTCGACTATCTTGAGGTATTCGCTCCTACTGTGCGCATCCCCACTCTTCGCATCATCCTTGTTCTTGCTGTGATCCACAACCTCCATCTGTGGTCTGTTGACGTCTACATGGAGCAGCTCATGGCTTTGCAGAAGGTGATCCGAAGCGAACTGTTTGTTTGCTCAAGAAAGCGTTGTGTCATATATCACAGGCACCAGATACGGCGGAAACCGATGGAATCGCAAAAAGGGGTCCGCTCTCGAGACTCTGGGTATTCCCAGACCTACTCTGATGCTGCTGTCTATATGTTCGTTCGAGACACGGACGACATGACCTTGGCATCCAAGTCCCTGGAAGCAACCAAGCAGGCCGTCGCAGATCTGGGTAAACACCTCAAATTGCGCGATCTGGGCCCTACCACAGAGATCCTGGGCATTAAGATCGATCGCAATCGTTTCAAGCGCTCCTTGACGCTCTCCCAGCCTCAGTACTGCGTCGACATGCCGTCTTGCTTTACCATGGCTGACTGCAAGCCTGTCACGACTCCCATGGAGCCTGGTTTCTGCTTATCGCGCGAGCAGAGTCCCAGAACGACCGACGAGCGCAATTTCATGCCTTATGTCGATTATGGTGGCGCCATTCAATGGCTCACTACAGTACCTGTCCTGTGCGACTCGACCAGACATTGCCTTTGCAGTCAGTCAGCTCGCATCCTTTACCTCTGACCCATTAGCATCACTTATTCCCCTCATCCGACGTCTTCAGAGCTCTTCTTCAGCACGTTCTCTGAAGCAAACCATGGTGGTTGCAAGGACTCTGTCCACCAGCGCATTTAGAATGACTAAATGTTGAGTGAGACAGATATCGGGACACTACATAACCAGAGGTAAATTGGGTGCTGAGGACACTGGAGCTGTGCTTGTAAGCAAGACACAGGTTTATGTTCTCAAATGAAAAAGGAACATATATAGATCACAGAAGGTCCAGGGTCAAGTGAAGTCAAAGCATGAACAAAGCATGAGTGGAGGTGATGGATGTGTAAGGTTTGATTTTGGAGTGTGGGTGATGTGCTCTGTATCTAAAGTCTGGCAGATAGCTGTTTCATTCCTTAACCAATAATTTTTAGAATGATGTGTGATATCAGCAGCATCAAGGAGTGGGACAACATGTGTCTCAAGGAGTGCAATGAGGACAGTGATGAGCTGTTCGACACTAAGGCGCCAGAAACAGTGATGATGGATGAAGGTGCAGAAGTGGAGAAGTGGAGGAAGGCTGAGCAGGCTGAGCAGACACACAAAGCTCAAGAGGTGAGGCATGAGGGAGAGGAAGCAGAGAAGGCAAGGAGGGCTGTGGAGGAGCAGAGGAAAGCAGAGAAGCATGAGGCATGAGCGGTTGAGGAGGCCAAGAACAGGTTCAGTGGCTCAGAAGTGTCAGGTTAGGTTACAGGAGGTCCTTATTCCCCTCTCAGGCTAGATGTCCCAGCATCTAGCAGCAGAGGTGGACAGAGGGAGTGAGGAGGTATGAAAGGAGGAGGGAGTGAGTGAGTGCCTTTCAAAGTAATCCGGGAAAGAATGGTATATTTCACTGAGATTCCATGGAGTTGTCAATGTTGAGCAGTTGCCAGAGGGAACACCCAAAGGTGTAGAGTTGAGCTCATATGTATTAGCATCCATGTTCAAGTGAATGGAAAAAGGTACTGTCCATAACTCGTCACTCAACAGAGTGTTAGTGAGTAGATCAGTAGTATCCAAGAATCAAGAAAACAGGGAGACCCAACAGAAGTGCATGGAGTGTGGTCGGAGTGATCATAGGGTAAGGTTGAAGGAGTTTCATGAGGAGGTCAGGGTCATGGAGATGAAAGTCAGGGTAATAGAGATGAGAGTTGGAGTGAATGGAGTTCTGAGGAGTGGAGGGGTAGGGAGTATCAAGGTGAAGAATCATGTCCTCAAATTCTCTTGGAGTGACAAGAAGAAAGGAGGTGATGACATGTACTAAAGTTCATGAGGTCCAGAGTGTCAAAAAGACTGAATGTGTTGGTTCTGAATGTACTCCTTGTTGTGTAGCAGAAGGTAATGCTCCTTCATAATACATGGAGTTGCTCATGTAGCATGGGGCTTCATAGAGCGAGAAGCAGACTTGGGGCAGTCCTTAGCCTTCTGTCCTGGGAGGCCATAGAAAATGCATAGGAAGAGGTGATAAAACAACTGCACCAGGCAGCTGGAGTTCGATGTAAGAGACTTTAAATTGGGAGTCTGATGCGACCACATACCTGGAGTTCAATGTAAGAGACTGAAGAAGTCACTACATTGAACTCCAAGGCTAAATACAGTAGGTAGATACACTAAGAAATACTGTAGTGGCTGAAACTCTAAGTCAGTATGACAAAGCACATAAAGAGGGATTGATGCGCAATCACTGCATCTAACAAGAGGTACAAACATCTTTGATGTTCAACAGAGATGAGTTTACCATCTTCACCAAGTGGTGATTCAGGTTCTTGGGGTGTGAAGGTATATTCTTGGTAGGATTCAGAGATAGGAGGTGGTACGGGTGCAGAGTTTCTGGAGGATTGTGTGGAGGCATGATTAATCTCGGAGTTGCATTCCCAATGGTGAGCATTGATGGCTTGCACCATGTTTTGCCTATGTGAGAGATTTTGTCATATACCGCTCCATTCTCTGTTTCTCTTAGACAATAACTCCAGGTCAATCTACCTCAGGATGCAACTCTGTGATCCCAGACCTCTGTTATGTATACATGTTTCCTCTTTCATTTTAGTACATAACCTGTGTCTTGCTTATGAGCACAGCTCCAGCTTCCTCAGTACCCAACTTACCTCTGGTTATCTTGTTTCCTGATCTCCTGTCTTACTCAGAATTAGTCATTCTCCATTTCTCCGTTTCTCCATATTACTCATCTCCTTGCTCCATGACTAATCATTATGTTTTCTCTGAGTATATAAACCCTAGTTACTTCGATTGTAACTTTAGTTGGAATATTAGTTTATTTGTATGACTCACTTGGAACACTCCAAGAAGTCCTTGATGGTCTTCACTCTGCTCAACTCCACTTTATGTGTTGAGTCTTACATCTATCTCTGTTCTCTGCACATTTGAAATATAGGGACAGACTGTGACAAGGGCACACCACATACGGTGAAGCCAAGTCCTGTCTGACACTACAAATCCAGAGATCCAGAGTTGGCTACCTGTGAGTCGCATGGTCTCTAACAGATTTCATCTTTGATGTGGTTTGGCAGACCATTGTAGAAATGGGTACAGAGTGTACCTTCTCCATAACCATAGACTTGAGTAGCTAAGCAGTTAAACTCCACTATGTATTTGTTGATTCTTTGTCCATCACTCATGGACAGATTTCGGAGTTTGTACTCTGTGTCTCTGACTGAATTGTGTGGACCAAAGTTTGTCTAGAGTTCCAGGATGAAGTTGGTGTAGCAATCTTTCCAAAGAGGATGGGAGATGGAGGGGTTGGATTTGAGAAGGTCAGGCTCACACTACTCAAGGGCAATCCTTTTAGATAAGACAGTGCAAATGTGACTTTGGCATGGTCTAAGTGAAAAGCCTTAGGATAGTCCTGGAAGTTCGACTCACATTGAATGAGAAAAACTCAAAGTTTGCAGGGGTTTGTCCTATCAAACTGATCAGGTTCTCTGACTTTAGTACAAGGGGAGGAGTTGGAGGAGGGGTGACAAGAGACGCGAGTGAGACTTTGAATTGCATTTGCCAGTTGTCCATAGGTATTGCCAGGGATGAGTTCAATTTTGGGGTCAGAGGAATCATCTCTGGAGTTGGGTTCATCAGAGGGATGTCCCCTGGAGGAGCCCAGAATCCTTGGAGATTGATAATGGGAGGGTGGAGTTCATATACCCAGGAGTAGGGGCACTCAAGAGGCAGAGAATGTAATGTGTCGAGTGGAGAAACCTCAGAAATCTTCAATGACTTCAGGAGTTCGTTGATGACTAAGGAGGTTTCTGAGAGATTGTATGCAGGTAGTATCAGATAGATTTAGAGTGGAAATACCAGTGGTACTGGTCTGAGGGTGGGTGTGAGAGGACATAGGTTGTGAGGTAACTAATGACAAGCAGTCTGAATATACTGTTAGAGACTATGTGAAGAGGTAGTCAACTCTGGAACTCTGGAGTTGTTTCATCAGATGGAACTTGGCTTCACCATATGTGGTATGCCCTTGTCACAGTCTGTCCCTGTATTTATGGACCTGCAGAAAACAGAGGTTGAAGTAAGACTCAACATATAAAGTGGAGTTGAGCAGAGTAAAGACTGTCAAGGTCTTCTCAGAGTGTTCAGAGTGATTCGTACAAATAAACTAATATTAAGCATCTT
Organism: Chiua virens; assembly: GCA_019787685.1. Classification (NCBI taxonomy): domain Eukaryota; kingdom Fungi; phylum Basidiomycota; class Agaricomycetes; order Boletales; family Boletaceae; genus Chiua; species Chiua virens. Next base: position 1,208,892 of record JAHNUO010000003.1, read on the forward strand.
GGTAATGAAGGCAAAGTTTCCTTTCCTACTCCACCTTCCCATGTTTATCAGAAATTTGGTCCTTCCATTCTATACTCAACAGAACACTATGAATCATTCAACCATGTTTTCTGTCTTTCATTAGTTTATAGCAACCATCAGGCACTAAGCCATGATGTATGTCAACTCTTTGCAGTGCAAGACCATGTGAAGCACATTATCACAGGTAAGCTCTGTGGCATAATTCATTGATTTGAACATGGGTCAAAGCAGGACCAACAATCACCAAACACATCAATGACCATCCCCATCAGTGTTGTCTACTCAGTTTTTCCAACAGAGTTTCCAGAAGTAGGCAAGTGCCTCTGAGTCTTGTCATTTCATTGCATTTTTATGACCCTCTGACATGATCCCTGCAGGTACTGCACATTTGCTGACATGTAAAAACACAATCTGCCAGTAACATAGAAAGAGACACAGGCTGCTCATTGCCTTCAGTTGGCTCCTGCAGTGCTGAGGCCATGACTTGAAGAGAATCAGTTTTATCAAGTCATGTCATTTATAGCATTGGAGGGGACAAGCCCAGTGTGCAAAGTCACATCCTCATTAAGCATTCAAGCCATGACACCAGGTATCTGATTGGTATGGTTCAGGAGATTTTGGTCCCATTTAGAGAGGTGTATTGCTTCTCATGTTACCATTAGCCTTTTTGATTTTATCCCAAAATTACATCCTCAGTTTCATATACCATCCCTCAAATATCCAATGCCAAAAGATATTGTTGTCATTTCCCCAAACATAATCTCTGTTTTTAACTATGACCATGGTGCAGGACTCATGTGTAACTACTTCAGGATGTATGTCATTTGTTCTATCAACCTCCAACAAAATTGTATTAATGCACATTGCTCTGCCACCTGAGATATAGCTGAACAACAAGAGCAACTTATTGTCAATGTGTTTGCGCTTCATAATTATTAGCACCTTGAGGCTGTTTTACCAAAAGAAATCTACAACAAGATGTGACATGAATCATTTGTTGGCAGGAATTACACTGCTAAATGATTGCATGCTGCTGGTCTACTATGGTCCAGGAAGGGGAATTCCAATGACTTGGGCTCAGTTCCTAATGTAAATACCACTTTATCTGCAGTAGCTGAGCAACCAGTGTTTGATTTTCACCCAACCAAGAAAACATGCCACACCACAAAAGGCAAAGGAAAGGAGGTGGCTGTACAGCTTGCCCCCAGTTGAGCCACTTGAGTGTACCACAGCCTCAGAAAGTGCTGTTCCTCAGGCTGGATCCTCTAGTTCCCATTCAGCATCCCAGTATTGTGCTGCCATCTTGGACCCATATTTCATATTCTATTCCAGGCAAGCATCATAGGCCACACAATCATGATAGTCCCTAATCAGTTACTAGTAGATCACTGTGTTCCTGGTTACAAAACTTGAATCAAAGTTGCCATAGTAATCACAGTCCCACTTGCAAGTACAAACAACTACAAATACATGGAATTTGCCAATGCAATGTGGCATGCCAACTTGCTGCCATAAATTCTCTCAAGCTCACTCCCCATGGATCATAGTCCCCCTCCTCTGCTTTGCCATGAGTCTCCTTTCTCAGTTCTAAGTTGACCAGGGAATAGGTGGAGGAACAACACCAAGGCATGGCCATGACCACCATGTTCATCAAGGTGCTGGCAGTGCTTCACTCTTCATGAGTTTGCTTGCCCATTCACCTGTAGCCAGGACTCATTTTTCATCTCAGTGGGGCTCTTAGCCACAGTTACCTCCTCAATACTCCCCTCAGACCTCACTGGAAGGCATGCTGTCAAGTTTACACTGACCACCTTCATTGTCTAACATAGTGTACCAGTGTGCTACAAACACAGCAAGCACTTTGCAATGAGTATTTACAGGGAGCTCCATATTGAGGATAATGCCCTCAATGACTTCACTAAGGTATGTGCTTACTAGTTGTCTGTTTTCACCTCAATTTGTTAACTAAGATCTACTAGCTTGATACAGATGAAAAACTCATTGCATTGTATGGCAAGCTTACTGCCACTAAGTATGCTAGGAAATGCAAGAATGTTTTGAGTTTTATTTGTTCAAAGTTATTCAAGGTAAGCTGATTCTGAGGCTTCTTTGACTCAATTACTACTCAACTAATGTCATTCAAGGATATCATGAAGTATCACATGTGTTCATGCCTCCTCTCTCTGAATCTGACTAGCTACATCTCAGACCTCCTGGAGAATGTCAGGGTACACATGAGAGCAACAAGAAAATTTTGTGCTGACCAACTTCTTCTTAATTCAGGTTTTCATGAAGAACCACATGGCACTGAAGATAATAAATCCTGGCTGAAGTGCAATACTCAGGGAAATTGAAATATAATGAAAGGGGGTGAAGGAATGTGATTCTGTTCGTCCCAGGGACTACACTAAGTTGAGTGGTCCAAGATGAATCCAGGGCAAATTCAGATTAAAACAGATGAAACAGTGAACATGGCAATCTGAATCCAGATTGAGAAAACATGAGGAAAAGAGGAAAAACAAATGTAAATATTTGCTCTTGAGGTCACAAATACATTAGATGAAATACCAACTAACAACCAGACTAATGGTAACCTGTATGATCAATAAGTTCATCACAAACAAAGGATGGAAAATATCAATGACATGTCTCCACCACCTCAACTCAACATAAGTGAAGTTTAACATTGGTGTGACATTAGTTTACTTTAGGTATGTAAACAAAGAAGTCAAAAATTATGTATCACATTGAGAATGATATGCTCATTTCAAAGGTTTCAATCAGAAAGCAGCAGGACTCCTGCAACCCTTAGAAATACTATCACTACCTTGGGAAGCTATCTTAGCAGATTTCATTACTGACCTCCCAATTTCACTCTCCTATGATTCCATTCTCACAATGATTGATCACTTCTCCAAAGAAGTTGAATTTATTCCATGTTACAAAACCTGTTCATCTATGGATCTCACTAAAATATTTCTTTCCCACATATAGAAACATCATAGCCTCTCTAAAACCATCATATTAGATAGAGGACTGCACTTACGAAAGACATATGTTCAGGGTTAAAAATAACACCCAAATTAAGTACCACTCATCATCCAAAAATGGACAGACAATCAGGACAAATGAATAGAGAAGTGCAACAATACATATGCATGTTCTGTGCTGAGAAGGACTCTACTTGGTCTGATTGGTTACCACTCACCCAATTCTCATACAACAGTAAAAAGTACACAGCCACTAAATTCTTACCATTCAAAATCACATGCTCCTATGTTCCCTAGGATGGCAATTATACCTCATGATATGAAAAACACAGTGGACAGATCTAGATATGAACAACTATCTTATGCCATAGGAAATCAAGTATGGTTATTTACATAAAATCTAAAAATAAAACAATACCCCAAATTCACAGACACTTGAAGTGAATTGGACCTCATGACATAATATCTATGCATGGACTAAATGCTGTAAAGCTTTGACTTCCAAAAACTATTTGAATACACCCAGTTGTAAACATTCTCAGGTCAAACCTTATAAGGAACATTTACCCAATCAGCCAATTTAATTGGAGATGACCAAGAAGAAGATTTAAACGCAAAATACATCATTGACTCAAGAATAAAGGGTTGCCACCCAGAATATTGATGATGATGGAAGAACATGGGAACCACTTACAGTGACTCCAAAAACTATTGCAATAACTAAATGCAATGCAGTGTGTGAGGTACATTGCAAACAAGGGTGAGAGTTTTGCTTAGGTTGGGTGGGATGAAAGAGTACTCATGCTTGGCTACAAAATGGCCCTTTTGTCATGTGATTTGGTTCACAGGATCCCAAGATATGAATATTTAAAATCAATAACCCTGTTGCAATAGTTTTTGTACTTTTAATTTGAGATATAGGATCTCATATTTACTGGTGGATATTTGGTCTTGTTTGGTGCTACAAACAAAGATATACATGACTATATTATATCTGAGTTTGAAAATCTTCACACACTGTGTGACTTCATGCTTATATCACCATAAGATGTCTTTCTCCCCTTAGGAGAGAAATCAAGCTTTCTTGAGATACTGTCATATTCAAAGGAGTTTGGGTTCAGAGAATGTATAGACCATGTCACAGAACCACATCACCACTTATTATGCCATTAGTGGATCTTTTAAGAGGATACTTGACATCATTATCTTGTTGAAATATCTTTATTGTTCGTTATGTGACTCAAGGGGAGAGAGAGAGAGAGTATTCTAGCCATGTGTGGGCGAAGGCATGGAGCGCCTTCTGGTAGCGATCTGAGAACCTGGGAACCCAAGTGTCAGCTGCATTCCCCAGATGCTAGGATGGCCTGACACAACAAGATGGCACTTGGATCCCAGGTGCTAGGAGGGCTGAGCTCACAAGTTGAAGTCTATCTCACTGGTGGCATGGCTAGGTGAGTGAATTCAAGAGCAGTCTTGGGCAGCATGGATTGCATGTATAGTGCAAGGATTTGATTGTGTTTTCTGAGATCCAACTGAAAAGCATTGCTTGCCCATCATCCTTTTACTTTGAGGACGTTGAAGGGGACTCCTCGGAGGAGGTATTCTAGGGTGGCTCCTATGCGAATACTGTGACCGTGGATTTGATCAAGTCCAGCTTCTTTGGAGAGTTTGTTGAGTTGTGTGATTAAAGTATGTCAAATCATTGGGCGATAGCCTTTTGGTGATTTGTAAGTGAAGAGGGGGCTGTTGGTGAGGAGGTTGTTGACTTCAAAGTGTTTGTTGAGGGCATCCAGAGGGCCTGTGGGTCTGCCCTGTTTCACCCAATATACTTTTTCACATGTGGGGCTGACTTTTGTGCATGAGAGGACAAGCTTTGATGTGAAAGCCATTGTGGTCTGTGTCATTGCAAATGCTGTCGGGGATGATATGTTTGTTTGGGTTGAAGGTGTCAAGTCTCCAGAGCATGAATTTGCCTACACATGCTGCAGTGTAGAAAATGGTGGTGAGACAAGCAAAGAAGGCAGTGTCGAGTGGTTTTGTCTGGTCAAGTTTGTCTTTGATGCAGGTAATCATTTTGGTGGTGATGGGTTTGCGCTTGTCTTTTTTGACTGTGGTGGGGACAAGTTTGGCAGCACCTTTCAACATGGTATTTACTTGTTCTTTGTGTAAGGTCCACAGTAGTCCGTAGAGGGTGTGCCAGGCCTGTACTATGTAGATGTAGTCGTGAATGGCTTTGCCAAAGAGTGATCCTGCAAGTACTGATATGAAAGATGATATTAGTGTAGGTTTGGCTGGTACACATTCTTTTTCTGGGATCTCCCTACTGTCACAGAATACATGGTATACTAGCAGTCCTGTACCATATGTAGCACAGGTGCTCTCTGCTCAGCCTTATAAGGTGATGGTTTTAACTCTTTCTTGGAGTTTGAGAATTTCTGGGAAGCTGGGATGGGAAGTGTGTCAGGGTGTGGGAGCCATTTTTCTAAGCAGTCATTGGTTGCACAGTGTGGGTGAAGGTCTGAGGATGAAGGTGTTAAATTTAGAGGATATAGTGGAATGATATTGCTGGTGTGGTGGACGGTTCCTCTGGTGTGTGCTGGGAATGGACACAGGTTTATGAAGTTGATATTAGATGCAGAGGGTGTGGCAGCTGGGGTTGTTGAAATTGATGATGAGGTCACAGATTTTGTCAGGTATCGAGACTTGTGGGAGTAGAGCCTTGGTGGAGGGATACTCTCCACAAGACAGTCTATCAGCTGGGTTGTCTATGCTAGGGATGTATTTTGCAAAGACCCAATGCGGGGGGAATGCAAGAGGAAGTGTATTCTCCTGAAGGTGGCATTAGTTAGTGTGTTCCAGCTATGGCCTTTTCTCCAGGCTTTGATAACTCCTTGGTTGTTGCAATAAACCATGGGTGGCATGCTGGATGAGTCAATTGTGAGCAGTGCTTCTGCCCACCCAATGTCTCATCTATTGTGGTGCCAGTGTTTGGACAGCTTCCATGCATGATGCTATTTGCCGTTGATGACAATCCCCAGGCCATGACTGGAGCTGGCATCTGAGAAGGCTTTGTGGTCAACTGCATATGGGTGGTAGGGAATTGGGATAGGGGGTTTGGAATTTAATGCTTGGAGCCACCAGTGGAGTTCATCAACTAGGTTGTGTGGCTACCTATGGGGCATGAAAGGGTTGTCACCAAAAATTCCTAGCATTGCCTGGAGTGAGATGAGGTAAGTGTTGCCCTCTGGGATGACTAATGATGCATGGGAGAGTCATCCATATAATTTCTCTACTTATTTGAGTGTATGTACAGTTGTGCATAGCCAATCCTGTATTGCATTGATATATTTGGTCCATTTGGCTGTGGTAAGGGTGATTGTTTTGTTCTCAAGGTCCCATGTGAAGCCAATGAAAGTTGGGTTCGAGGAGAAGGGTGTGTCTTTGGAAAGTTCCCAAGGTATTCCAAGGTGATCAGATATCCGGTCAATGTGTTCAAAGTTGTATGTGTATAACTCTGAATTGGATGCTAAGAGATTATTTGAGTTCTCTGGGTATAGGTTTTTTATTGGGTGAGTGCAGTTCTTAGTGAACTCTTCGAAGGTATCATTGGCTAGGGCATCTCCTTTGAACCACAAGTGGCCATTGTCTTTGATCTTTTTGCCATGCTTAGCAATAGTATGTGCTTTGGCTTCACATGCTTTGTTATAGTCAGCAATAGTGCTGTGATATAAGCATATAAAAAGATGATCGTCTACCCATGCAATTACTAGACCTATGCCTGCAGCTCAGAGAATGTCTAGGCCTGTGTCATGCACAATACCATAAGTTCCAGCTGAAGGGCCATATCTGAAACAAAGGATGGTGTCTACTGCAAAAAGTGCAGGTTCATCTGAGATGCGCACAATGAGAGCAGGCCATTGGGAAGGGTGTAATGGGATGGTGCGATAGGCTTCCACTACATCTCTGGTTGCTTCTTGGCATCCTGGTGGGAGAGTGTTAACCAGGGTACATGCCATGTAGAAAGTACCTCATGCACATGGGAAAAGCATAGAGTCTATTTGGAAATTGATTGACAGTGGCCCATTAGATTGGGGTGAGTTAGGGTATGAAAGATTCTGTATTAATCTGAATTTTCCTGGTTTACCAGGTTTGGGTATTAGGCTTAATGGGGAGGTTTGGAAAGTGTTGGGTGGGGTGAAGGATTAGGTGATGGTGGGGGCATGTGCATGGAAACCATGTATTAGCTGCTCGACTAGAGCAGGGTATCTATGGGAGAGTCCAAATGTTATCAACAAGTCTTACTATCCGTCTACTTTGTAAAGTGTCTGTGCCCTACTTCACAGACGAACTAGCAGGGTGTTGGTGATGTGGACACTCCTGTGCTCCATGGTTGGGGTCTCCACAACCTGAGCACTTGTGTTTGTGCCCTGGACTGGAGCATTCACAGGGACATTGGAAGTCCCAGCAGAGGGTGCACCCACTCTTGTTGAGTAGATGCCCTTGCTGGTCATGGGTACAGTGAGTAGGGCCTGAGTTGTCCCATAGAGAGGAGGCATTGCAGACAGGGTGATCGGGGCAATCCTCATGTCTCCCGAGACATTTTGGACAGACTGGGGTAGTCTTGGTGTTATGAAAAGGGCAGCGTCCAAATCTCTTGTTTTCATAGCTCCAGCTGTGTTATGGTGATTTCTCTTTAGACTGTGATCTGTGTTGCACTGGGCATGGGCCCCTTGTCTGGGTGAAATGGGAAGAGGTGGACCTGGATGGTTGCTGACATGCCAGTGTATCTCGGGTGAGTTGGCATCCTCAGTCATGGGAGTCAACAGGTTGGAAATGGTTGACCTGCTCCAGCTGGGCAAGTAGGACAGTAGTAGCAGCAATGAAAGGGAGCAATGGTGGGGGTCATTGTCATGGTAGCAGCAGTGGGGATGGCAGGATTAGTGGATATGAATGGCATATGAAAGCGATGATAGCAGCAGGGCAGCAGCGGGGTTGTTTGGGTTTTAGCAGTTGGATGCGTTGAAGGAAAAGGTTTTTTTTTGGTGATTCAGAAATATGTGAAGGTGAGGGTTAGATTTGTGAATGGATTGGGAAATATTTGTGTACCTGTTCAAGATTGGCTCTGACTTTCCTGGAGTCTAGTTCACATGCTATTTTGGCAAGGAGATCTTGTTTATGGTAGCAATGTTGTATGCTTTGCATAGCACTAATTTATTATGCCAATCTGCATGGGCTCTGGATGTATAGAGCAGAAGTGCTTTTTCTCCTCATTCACTTTTCTCCCACATGGGATGGTTTTTCTAGTTGTGGAAAAACCAGTTAAGCAAGTCTATGGTGTCATTACCCCATTTCACGTTGTCAATGGCTGTGAGGAAAAGGTTTTTAGCATACATAAATTTGCTATATGAGAGTTGATAGTTGAGTTTGGAGTTCTTAGAGGCTGAGAGGGAGCTAGCTAATCGCATGGTGACCTGGCCTTCTTTGGCTTTGGTGATTGTGAGGGTATCATTCTCATCAGTCTAACTGTGTGGGCAGCCTCATTCAGTTCTTCCCTAGTAAAGTACCACATGGGAACATGTTTGTGAGCCTCTATGTGTTTGATCACATAGTCCACTGGCCTTGCAGTGAGGGTGGTGGCTATGTGCATGTCTGGGTCAAACATGATGGGTTACATGCCCACCAGGACTGGGTCTGCAGGCTGCACTTCTTGGGCTTGGTTTCCCATAGGGGGCTCTCGTCTAGGTGGGTTTGGTGGGTAATGGTTAGTGCACCCCCATCTCCTCCTGGATCTCTGTTTGGTCTGGATACTGGGGATATGCCTCCAAATCCAGTCTTGGCCCAGTGTTCCCCAAGGAATGCTATGGCTTGTTCATGGTTGATCCATTGTGTCTCCATGGTGGGTTTGATGAGGGTGGCAAAACTGGGCGCATCAAAATCTGGGTGCTGGAGGGGGTCCTCTGGCTGATTTGGGATGGCCTGATCCATGTCTTAAATGAATGAGGGTGTTCTGTAGGGCTCAGACTGAGGAGTGGTAATGCAGGTGCTGTTGTGTGAAAAGAATGGAAGAGGTCAGTGCATGGCTGGTGAGCTGACTGGCAAGTAAACAGAAGAGAGAGCGAGGTCAAGACACAGCCACTCATACAAAGACAAAATTCTATTCATGCTCACATACTCATACTACTAGAATAGACATTAATGAAATTCCACCCATAATATTTTATGGTATACTATAACTCATCCTTCAAAATCTGAATGAAAATATGACCATTAATCATACACACAGTGTGTTTTGGAAGCATATCCAACTCTCTATCAAGTGATACAGCTTCATATCATGAAGAAAAGACTCCTAAACATTATTGCTTCTTTTGCTAGTCTATTACTACAGCCTCTGAAATGGTTTTTTATATAATGATATACTCTTTTCTTATCCTAGGTAATCATTCTGACATAGTCAGAGTATGTTATGTTCATCTAGCCCTCTGTAGTCCTCTTCTTGTGAGCATAGACCAGGTCTCCTAATGACTAATTCCAAGGAAGAGTCAATGTTTCTTGGCTACAATTTGTATATCAAGGATTTTCAAGTAAAAGTGAACAGTATTATAATACATGGAATGTTTAGTGATATTTAAGAGTATTTTGATGATGTTGGACAGTATGTTCCATCTTACAACTTGACATAAAATAATGAACATAACAAGTGGTAGTAGAAGAAAGTTTGAATACATGACCACTAATGGACTTTATGAGGTCTGGATACCCTGGGAGATCACACCAGCATATGAATAAGTAATTAGACCTATGCCTACTCTGTAAGTATCCTGAGAATATGGTTAGAAGGTTTGATTACTCTCCTAAGGGGAGAAAGATATCTTATGGTGATGTAAGCATGAAGTCACACAGTGTGTGAAGATTTTCAGATTCAGATATAATGTAATCATGTATATCCCCATTTTTAGCACCAAACAAGACCAAATATCCACTGGTAAATATGAGATCCTATGTCTCAAATTAAAAGTACAAAAACTGTTGCAATGGGGTCATTGATTTAAAATATTCATATCTTGGGATCCTGTGAACCAAATCACATGATACAAGGGCCATTTTGTAGCCATGCATGAGTACTACACATCTGTTATCCCATCTAACCTAAGTAAAACTCTCACCTCTGTTTGCAGTGCACTTTGCACACTACATTGCATACAGTTATTGCAATGGTTTTTGGAGTCACTATAAGAACCTCACAAATGCTCAGGAATTAATCTATGACTTCCATGAAGCTTATCCTGAAGCACTACATTGTCTAAAAACAACATTTATGGAATTTAACTCCATGTTCCAAAATTATGACCAAGCAACCAAACCCAAACTTCAACATAGTTCAGAACTTCATCACTTGAATTATGAAACAGATCATCTAGAGTCTAATCATGAGATGGGAGGTAGTGTTACGATTCAAATGTTTTATCCCTTAATGGACTTCACCTTCAATCTATTCTAAAACATTATGGCATACTTTGTCTTGTGTTAAGGTTGTCCAAAGGAAGATATCTGATTGGCTGCCACATTATCCACACATATCACATGTGTTATCACACACTATGCTTCTATCTTTCATTTTCCTTATCACTGACTCATCACGGCAGTGCAAGGCTATATATGTTCCTTATCTATGACTCATATCTATTCACACCTTATCATCCAATAGGATACATTATGCTTATTTACATAGTTTGTGCTCAGATTAGAACTCTGAGATCCATGTAGTACAGTATATACAATAAACCCCATGAATTAAGACCAAGGAACTCTAACAAAGTTCTTTTGGAGTTTTCACCTCCTTTGCTGGACATCAACCACCTCTTATATCTCCCAGTGCACTACACAGTCTAGTATCTGTTCTAGGTTATTTCACAAAAGATCCAAGGGGTGAATATAGTACCTACAACCATCAACAAATGGTACACCCAAGCCATCCATTTCAAGACACAGTAAGAACAAGCCAATGAGATAGCTTGCCACAACAAGAAACCCATAGCTGCTGTCATCTTTCACAACTCCCCTGCTCCTTCCAAGAAAAAGGTAAAGACCTTAATGCTATAGACATGGACTCAATCTGTGTCATTAAAAAGACAGATGCTAAATGAAAGTGATATATCAACAAGAATCTCTGCTTCCAGTGCCACCAACCTGGCCATTGCACCAACTGATGCCTGGTGTTTACCACTGACTCTTCTTGCTCTACCTTCTCACCCCCCAAGAAGATCAGGAAGTCCAAGCCTAAATCTAAACCTATTCCTGCTCTGCAAGAGGTAGACAACCATGACAACTTCTTGAGCATCAACAAAGTTTCTACACCCATTACAGGTTCTTAAGAAAGAGGACCAATTCAACCCCAGTATTTTCCTGTTCTCACAGCCATGTACTTGTAGCTGAACTATGCAAATCCCTGTTTGATTGAATGATATTGCTACCTCAAAAGATGTCACTCTCACTAACTCTGGAGCTGGGATCAACTGTATTGACTGGCACTCTGTCCAGAAAAACAGATTCCCCAAAGATCACCTTTCAAAACCTATCCTGGTTAGGAATATCAACCAGACCTTGAACAAAAATGGTGATATCAAGTTCACTACCACCCTCTGTATTGCCCTTGGAGAGGTTCTCCAATGTGTCAAATTCCACATCATCTATTGTGATTCTGAAAATGTTATCCTTGGCCTCTCCTGGCTAAAGGCAATAATCCAGTCATTGATTGGGTAGCCAAAACCATAACCATCTCTGCACCCAAACCCAAGGCACCTCCTATCACCACCAACAAATCACATCACTCTGCCAAACTTGCTCACCCTCCTCTGGTAATTTCCCTCCATCACATTCATCACAAAAATTGTACAATATATATATAGCCATGTATGTGTATATCAGACAAAACATGGCCAGACACTTGCCCTGGGCCATCTTACAAGACATAGGCAAGATATGGCAATGTGAAAGAACTGTGATGTTGAATAGAATCCCTGGGGATTGATTAGAACACCTAAGTATAGACAGAACAATATGTTTTCTCTCAAGCAATGTAGCACAAAATACATTCCCATCAGAATACATAGCAATATATTGCACATGTGTTACTATAGTCCAATCCAGATTCTGAGTGTCCTGGAAAAACACTAATAATTCAGACTTCTAGCAATGAGCAGACCAATGGCAAAAGGTGACAGAGCAAATGTGAGTGACCACTGACAGCATGCCAGTGAGCAAGAGTGGTAATTTGCATGATGTGCTTGCAAGCAGCAAGGTGGTATTGAATGATGCAGAAAACAAAGATAGCAATTCCAGAAAGATTGAAGTCACTGTCAACAGGTCAAGAAGCATGCACATCTATGCACAGCTGTGTCTGGACTTCTTGGCATGGCCCACACCAGCTATATCATTGTGTCCATCTGCAGGTCTTTTGCCATTTTCTTTAGAAACCTTCATCTGCTTTCCTTTCTTGTTTGTGACTGGGGTGAGCAGGAGTTCTTGTTCCTCATTGGTATCTGTCAATGAACTATCCATGATAGGTGCTGCATGCCAGCAAGGTATGACTGTGACTGACAATGTTGGTGAGAAAATGATGGCAAATGAAGTACTGTTGAGTTGGGTGGATGATGTTGAAGCTGCTGCAAGTACATTGGGCAGGTTGGATGCTGCATATGTGGATGCAGAAGACATGAGGTGCCTTTATTTGAGCTTCTAGTCTTTCCATTGTGCTCATTTGTTCAGGCACTGCAGAATCCAAGCTCTCATTCTGTGTGCTTGTTTTGCTGCCATGATGGCCTTTCTCATCCCCAAAAATTTTCCTTTGAATGGTTCACAACAGAATTTGTGAGCATAAATAAAATGTACTTATTCCACCATCTCAACAGATCATCTCTCCAACTTGTGTCAGGGGGTCATAAATCAAGCAGATGATACCATGGTACATTTTGAAATGGCTTAGATTCCCATCTTTTTTGCCCCACTGGCTCTTGGAAGAGATAGCAAAACATGCCTGAAATGGCCATCAATGGGGCAGCAAAATGACACTGAGAACATACATACCTGAATACATACATATCTGATGTGCTCAGCATGGACTGTGGTCATGTTGTGCAACACAGCATTTGCATCATTGAGTTGCATGGGTATCTCCCCCAAGAGCACCTGATGGACCTAAAAAGATGTGTCACCCAACCTGGTAATCCAAATCAAGTCAAATAACTTGTGGAGGACCAAGGGCCAAGATTATAACACACACCTGGACAAGAAAATAACTCTTGAAGAGTCCATGCAACATATTATCAGGGTTATAGTCCTTGCCAGGCATTTCTCCAGACCAGAAGAGGGCCAGGAGGTTTTCTTCTCTTATATGAATTGCACTAGAAGCAAGGTATTTACGTGCCCTAAAATGTATCACAAAGGAGTTGATAATAATCTGATGATAAAACACATACTGTTCAGGGTTCTCATCAAATCACTCAAGTTGGTCTGCAGGGCAAGGCCACTGAGCAAGAATGGGGTGATTCAACCCTATTTCAGCCCTCCCACTTGTCATGATGATAGGTGGGTTCAGTGAAGCAGGTTTGTAGGGATCCAGTAATGCATACTAAGTGATATAGGTCTTGAGGCAAGCTGGATCATTTGACCAGGTGGACTTGATAGTCACATTTATCTAAATGACAAGAAAAAGGTCAATATATGTGCATATAGATGATGAAATTTTGACCTTTCCACAGATAGTTCCCACCTCAATACTCTTAGCTGGGTCATCAATGAGTGCTTGTAAAGCAGGTACAAGCTGTAAGATTTTATGGTCAATATGGAATTACCAGATGGCTGGGGATGCAAAGGTGAACATCTTACTTTTTGAATGTACAACGGGAATGGCCTTGGCTTTCATGAGCCCAGGAGAAGTCGATGCTAATACAATCTTTGGGGTGTGATCCTCAATACCGGGAGGTGTTGGAAGTGATGCTGGAATGGTGATGTGGTCCCCAATACTGGGAGGTGTTGGAGGCAACGCCAATGATGCTGGGGATGGCGATATATTCCTCAATAGGAAGATATTGGAGGTGATGCTGACAATGCTGGGGATGGCGATGTGGTCCTTGATACCAGGGGGGACAGCAATGGGGAGTACAATAGGGAGGAGTGTCAGGGATGGTGGGAGAAGTCATGTAGGTGGAAAACCGGCTTCAAGTTGGGTAGTGATGGATACCACTGACCCTACGATGGTGAGGGCCCTTATGGGCTGGTACTTGATGTGGCCACGAAGGGGTGGCAGGGTAGACTTCTTCATTGAGGGTAGAATTCAATTTATATACCGAAGAATGGAGCCTCCGAGTTGTCCTGTGAAGAGCATACACTATGAAGTGGGGCAGCTTTGAGGTTGAATTGGATGAGGAAGGGGGATACTCAGGACACTGTATGTTGTCAATGCCAATAGTACCTCTGAATCTGCAGTAGATGTGAGTAGGATGGCAGTGGAGTGCCAAAATTGAAGTGAGGCATTGACACATGCACCAGACCATGTTGGACCGTGCTATCTGAATCGACAGAATGCCCAAGGTTGACACTTTCTGAGATTTTTGATGGGCCATATTTTTTATTTGTAATTTATTATGGTAAATGTGCAGGTAAATCCACCAAGTACCATATGTAACACTCAATTTAATTCAAATCTGAATCCAAAACTCAATCAATTGCAACCAACATAATAACAATGAGCTAAGTGATTAGGTTTGACCACCAGTGCACCCAGACCAACGCTTTGCAACCACTGGCTACACCATTGCATTACCAACATTACTCATTATTTGCCGTAATACCTGTCATCTAGCAAAGACTTTGTGTAGTTCTGCAGTCGTATTCAATTTTGAAGTACTCTGGAGGGAGGCTAAGGATCTTCCCCATCACACTACAAAGACTATTGAGAATCATCACATGAGCTGAGACACATGCATGAGTAAACTAATGATTGAATGCCATTGTCAATTCCAATCTATTTGAGATGCAACCAAATCATTTCACATACCATGGTATAAGAGTGGCTGCTTTTCATCAGCTTGATTAGATCTTCATCAGCAAAGAACACATGGAGCTCTGCAATAAGTGCTGTGTTCAAGTTGGCCATCAGTTCATAGCGTGCTGGAGTGTTGAATGGTGATACAGGGAAAGGACAAGGCACCTTGAAGACCTCCTTGTTTGGAGGGAACAGTTCAACTACCACACCATACTTCTGTCTGAGCAATGTGATCTTGTCATCATTTGAAGAGAGCTCTTTTGGTGCTCCCTTGGACAATTCCTTCATCCATCATGTCTGCTGATTCATTTGGAAGTTTGTATTTTGATCCTTCAAATCGCAAATCTTGCCTTGCAACTTGGTAACAAGGAGTTAAAGCTGCTTAATGGCCTAAGAGAAGTACTGTCTATTTTGAGTAATGAATAGCATTAACCATTCCATACCTGCTGGTAGTTGGCAACATTCATAGAATTCATAGGAATGTAGACACTGAGATTGTCCAGGTCATCTGAGTGAGAAGAATCAGAGTCATGGCCATCTGAATCTGTATCAGTGGAATCAGGGACAGGGATGAGCTAGGGTATCTGTGAACTGACTGAAGGGGTGAAGAAAGGAGACATCACTCTAAACCTATATATGTAGACAGGAGACCCAACCAAACAACATGGCAAGCAGTGCTAAAACACAACATCAAAACATGTAATAGTGAATGAGGTGATGACAACCTACCATGTGTTTGGAAGACATCGCCTCATGTTGTGGATCCAAGGAGGTGCTGAAAGTGAAAGCCAAGAAACATGAGGCTATTGTTAATGTTCAAGAAGCAAGCTGAGACATGGTCATGTACTGAGAAGCCATTCATTGCACAGGAATGCATGCACCAGACAATAAGACAACATGTTGACATTTTAGAATGGGATGAGGAGGAAAAGAGGTCAAGATAAGGAGAGGGCAAGTCAGGTCAGGTCAGAGATGTGCATGACCTGCCATCAGTGTTAGTCTAAGATCTGGGCCACAAGGTGGTATCAACTTACCTTTTGAATGTTATCCACCCAAATATGATCATGCAAAGACAACTCTGCTAAGAGATCTGCAATCTGCTTCAATGTTGCAGCAAGATTGTCACACAGAATGTTGAGCACCTGGATGGCATTCCTCACCATCCAAATCATTACTACAGGATCACAGTCAATGCAAGAGACAAATTGCCTTGGCACAACACTCACCAATTCAAGATACCACATGGTGAGCCCAAGAACAGCACTGTGAATACCACCAAAACTGGTATTCATGATTCAGAGCTGAAATGCCCACCATCAGTCCAAATGTCAGCAAAGAAAGGATGTGAATGAGACATACTAGTTCTGATGTAGGGGACAAGAGGAAGCAGGCTGCTGCTGAGAGATACAAGCAGGTGGATCTCTTCAATAAATGTAGTAGTGTCACGATTGTGTCTTTGTGGCTCAACAAAAACTCTGGTGCCTGATAGTATCAGGGCAGATGAGATCAAGACCCCACAAGGCCGAGGGTCACATACCTGATTGTATGCTGTCATATGCTTCATGCCCAGTGAAGCAAGAATGGCGACCACTACCAGTAATTACAGTCACAATGCTAATATTAGGATGAACAACTGGTAATACCGCTGAATCACAGAATGCAAAAATGGACCTTGATCTGCAGCAACATCAGGCAATCCTTGTCCAATTCATATCAATAATAGACACACCCATAAACGACTGATCCTCTTCAGGTCTCATATCCAACTACTTGCTTTTCACATTGATCATGTGGGAGTCAGTTGAAGCACTTTGTCAGTATCAAGTCAGTGCCAAGCATCATAACCAGTTGTGATGGCACACAACACTTCCCTTCTGTGGTTTTCAATGGCATAGCTCTCCAAGATGTATGCCATTTCTGTGTTGAGTTCTTCTGCTTGTGCTGTGGTCGGGAACACTGACTGATCCAGATGAGGATGGCAGATGTGTCACTGCTGTCACAGCATCATCTGTCAGGGTGAGGTGGAGTGTAGGAGCCTGCAGGAGGGCACAGCAGAGAGGTAGTGAAGAGGGTGGATCGAAGAGTGGACGCATCGTCATCATTGTTGTGACATGTCACATCATGCCAAACTGTCAGTCTGTCGGCAACAATTTGAATTATAAGAATGATAGTACACTATGATAGTACCTAAAATCCTGCAGCTCTTTGCAATGCAACAATCCATAGGAACATGTCAGTGTCAATGCCATCAACCACTAGATAGTCCCCAGGTTCTTCAAAGTCTGGCACTGCCATTGCTCCCTGGATAATTGATTGGGATGATATGAAGATAGAAGATGCCTGTGTTCTCGCATGAATGTGCCAAAAGCCCAAGGTCCTTGGCTTTATGTCTCCAGTGGCCAACTGGCATGTTGTATGGTTGTATGAGCACTAGTGGGTAAGTTTGGTGGCTCCCCTGGCACATGAATAGAAGTATGAGTTATGCAAAGAAGGGCCCATTTTCTCCATATATCATGATATAGTCTTACATTGCAGCATTGTGGAAGGAAGGATTACACTGTAGGTAATCAGTGTGTTGCTTCCAATCTACCAATGATTCGTAGTTGACACACAAAAAGTGGTGCTCAATGATCTATCACAAAAATAAGTTATTGTCAGTAAAGTTTGGTAGAGAAATGGGGATGCTACCATATCATTAGCCATTAGTTGAATATGCCTTCTGTCTGGAAGCCAGAATTGGGCAGTAGAACATTGAGGAAGTTGTTCAGACTGATGCAGAGGTTTCAGAATGCTGCATCTGACTTGTGCACATCTTCCAGGTCCCGGAATGATATTGCATCTTGCTTCAAACCGAGTCAGATGTGAGTGTTATAATCTGAAGCAAAGGCACTGGATGCAGTTGACAGCTAAGCAGCTTCCTCCATATCCTGACCTTTGTGTTGAGATGTATGATTATCTAATTCAATGCGCATCCCATGTGCAATTACCAATTGGTGGTCAACCTGAAGGATCTGATTAAAGTAACAATCAAATTACATTTCATTAGTTCAGTGTGACTGATGACAAACCTGTTCAGCAACATTCTTAAAGTTTGTATGGTCTCAATAGATGTTTTTGAGAGGCTGGTGCATGCTCTCATTTGGCTTTGTGTTATAGTTTCATGTAGCACCTTTGAGCACAATATCATCCAACACATGATTGTTCATGTGCATTTTTAGGAAGTTCCAATTCTTTCCAGTTGGCTAAGGTTTGGTGTTGGCAGGATCTGAATCATTATTGTCTGGGTCAGCAGACGTGTTGTTTGATGATGTGGCCAACTCAGATTCAGAGCTATCTGACTCAGGGCCAGCAGCACTTGTCATACTGATATATTTCTGAAGTGGATTTGACCCAGGCTGTAATGATGTACATATAATCTTAATTGATAACTTACCTTCATCTGTTCCAAGAACACTTTCAGTCTGTCCCAACCAGCAACAAGAGTTTCTTCAGTATGGACTTGCAAAGCTGTATAGCCATTGAGATCAATAAATGCTCAAATGGATTTTAACAGCTGGTAAGCAACAGGATGGTGTTGCTCATGACGAAGAGGATGTGCAGCAAAGAGTAAAAGCTATGATTCATTGTAAATTTAAATGTGATGTCATATAAATAAATTTGAAGTTGATATACTTTTGATATGTCTTTGTGTTTTGATCCATCAATGAATGAAATGTCCATGACCTGTGAAAAATGTTCAAGTGTTCACCACTGAGTGAACACATTGAAACTAAGGAAGTATCTTCAGTAATACCTCAATGAATAACTGATACTACACAACTTATCATCAATTGTTGCTAGTGCATTGCAACCCATGTCATTGATTATTAATCCAAACTGTTTCCACAAGTGATCCCACCACAAGCCTCCATGTGCATGCAAGCAGTCCCATGAGAGTACACTATGAGGGTCAGAGCCTGGCATCTTCCAACATACATTCTAAACAATTAGTGTCATATATGAAACATGCATGTTTAATGAAGTATATTCTTTCAGACATGTTTCCTTTGCAGCTGTGGTTTCCTCTGCTCTTGCTGTTTCAACGACAGATCTTGACTGTGTACTGTTGCAGGATGGATAAAAACCAAGATTCGCTAGATGGTCCTTTGGAACAAGGCAAACTGGGCATGGAAATTTGCTTTGCAAGCCACTGATGAGGGCCATAACACACCTAGAAGACATGGAGGGTATGGGCATAGAAACCAACATGTGAAATAAACATACTGTTCCTCATAATCACCGGATAAGATCAGAATGATGGGAAACAGGAGCTGGAGGACATCATCTAAGCCTTTGAACCAAAAACCAGTTTTTGAGTAAACAATCAGCAATTCCAAGAATAACAGGAACGCAGAATGCTAGACCACATTCTTGAAATTAACAACCCCAGGTTTATGTTTGTCTTTTTGTGTCTCCTTCATTTGTCAGATGAGTCAGTGCCAACTATCACATGAGACCACAGAGAAACAAATGATAGGGAGCCACCTAACAATATGACTGCCACCAAGCCCATTGCCATTTCGAATGTTCACCAGTAAATTTGTATGTCGCGCAACAACTGGGCATGCTTTCACCATGCCAAACATCAATAGCTTGGTCTTGTCTGAATATAGAATGAACGCAAGAGGCTTTCCCTAAGGATCAGGGAAATTAGACTACAAATGGAGGCTATCAACTTGACTTGAAATCAAGATACAACAAAATACAGGTTCTTACTTGGGCATTCCAGAATGTGTTAGCTGTTCATGATTCATCAATAAATCATATAAATGTGCTACCATCATATTTGTAGAGCCACTCTGCGTCAAAGACAGTGTGTGGTCCGATGTGTGGATGGCTCAGCAGGTCAATCACCCAGTCCCATAGCAGATGAGAGTATACATTGAATTGATGTGTATCCTTGAGGTATGGTACAGATATCATGGTACATTCAAACTACACCATATATGAGTTACTCAACATGTGTATAGTTAACAGCTTACAGGCGTAAAACAATGAGAAGCACCACTCCATATCTCATTGATTTCCTTGTGACTAGTAAGTGAGAAAGATTCCTTTCCACCAACAGCACAGTGTATGAGACTAATGAGCCAGTTGGTCTCATTCTTGTTCAATGCAGCATGCAGCATCAGCTCTGCAATCTTGAAATCGAGACAAGAGTGAAATGGTTCCCATGGTTGTTTGTGACATGGAGTGACAGACTTAGAAGCCTGGTTTTTCTGATATTCCAAGAACTGATGGACTTCTTGAGCATAACCACTATGAGGGTGATACTCCACTTTGATGTCGCCCTTCTCGTTATCCTGTGCAGCCTCCTCGTCTAAGAGAACATCAAAATCAGAATGTATCAGGTATTAATTTACCTACAAGCTAGATCAACGCCCAGAGTGTCGTCCTTGAAATTGTAATCATGTCCATGTACAGCTGAGCTGAAAGGGGATCAACAAGTCAAATTCATCAATGTACTGGTAACTAGCACAACATACAAGTCTACTGAGACTATGAAGGACCTGCAATGTTATTGGATTGATTGGCCAGATCACTATTGCTCAGTCCACACTGCACTGCACAAACATCAACATTAGCAAGCACAAGACTATTGCACTCAAGTTTCCGAGCCTTTCATATTTCCTTTGCCAGCCACCTGTCCTCTTGTTGCTTCTGCAATGCCTTTGCACATGCATGCACATGTGTTGTAAGCCCTCACTGGCTGAATGCCTCATTACAGTTGGGGCAATGAGCCTTCTTGTTGTCCACCTTCAGCATTTGACTTAAATACAATGTATAGATATGTTAGATATGTTTAGGAAATATACAGATATGATTGGGAAATGAACACACACTGCGATCAGTTGCAATGAGGTTGAAAGTCTGCCACCCCAATGCAATTATGATTGCAATGGGAAGGCAATCAACATTATCATGTGATTGCCATCGCTGCTTATTGCAATGGCCCAAACAAATTTCTGACAAATGCAGCATGAAATGGTGTGTGCAGCTGCATTGTATATCTTATATGGATTAGCCTGCTGTGACTTCCTGTAAAAGTGAATTGTTTTGCTCCACTAATTTAAATTCAAGCTACATGTAATACTCACCTAGTAGCCTTTTCCCCCCTCATGACAGTGGGCTGATTCTTACCCATGTTGTCACTGGAGACTTGGGCTGGCATGATGGTGGTTAAGAGGTAAGATTCTGGAGATACTAAGATGTGACTCATTGGACTCATTGACCCATGTCTTGTGACTTGGGCTCAAATGCCACAAGAATGGTCCTAGTCCAATGCTGCAAACCACATGATCACATCAGTTGTGATCAATATCATCAGGCCTGATAATCATTGAAGATAATAAATCCCAGCTATAGTGCAATACTCAGGGGGATTGAAAGAATGAAAAGAGGGTGAAGGAAATGTGATTCTGTTCAACCCAGGGACAATGCTGAGTTGGTGAACAACAAGAAATATATTTTTAGTGGTCCAAGATGAATCCAGGGTCAATCTGAATTAAAATGGATGGAAAAGCAGACACAGCAGTTCAAATCTGGATCAAGAAAACATGAGGAGAATGAGAGAAAATGAATGTTGACTGAAAACGATGTGAGACAGATGTGCATGGGCAAAAGCTACTGTATTTTGTCAATACAGTGAGTTTTATAGTCCTGGGAAATACCCTCAGACTCATCCTAAGTAAGGATAATAATAAAAAGAAGGTTTCTATATGGTATAGAGTTTGAGGGGCACCTGAACGTCCCTGCAAGGGCTGCATGACATGGTCTAGCCAATGCTGAGTATGAAGAAGGAGCAATAAAAATAAAATAAAAAAGTCTGAGCTAAGATGAGTGCAGGTACAGCAATCTAGATGTTACGATTCATCTTTTTCTTTGCTTTTCTTTGCTACTTTCACTATGCTCAGTACTACAGGTACCTCCTATGTTCAATCCACAAGGCTTACCCTCGCTTTGGATTACTCAGCAAGGGCTTAACCCTTTGCCCCGCTTTTCCCCTTCTTCTTCCGTTGATCTGATTACGCGACTCCAGCTCAACCCATTGTTCCGTCATCACTTCTTTCCTTCTACTTCCTGATCCGGTAGGGATCGCTTTTACTTCTGCTGTCATTTGGACAGCTTCCGTGTTTTACCTTTTACACTTTTGTCCATCCGGTGCTTCCGCCCCGTACGACTCCGTTTGGCCCTTTGACTGTTCCGCTCTTCCTGGCCACCCTTTTGGACTGTTGGTCCGTGCACGACTTTCGTAGTATAAATACCACGCAGTGATACTCCTGTACCTTAGTCTTGATCTACGCAATCTAGCTAGTATCACTGCTCCTCTTTGGGCTTAACCTAAGCCATCCCTCGTCGCTGCGACCAACATCCAGCATCTCGGTCCACCCTGATCGCAAGGGGCAGTCTCGGTCCTTCAGGTATAGATTCCCAACAGGACGCTCTTAGGCAACGTCCTAAGTTCTAACTCGTCTCACTGGTAGCAATCCGCTGACCAGTAACCCTCCTTGAACTCTACAGCGTGCCATGTATCAAGTGGTGGTTGTTTGAGTTATCACAGCCGCTTGGTACTTAGCGCTTTTGCATCTACGCTAGGCCCTACCCGGGACTATCGTAACATAAGATCAAGACTAGCTTCCCCAGCCTGCCACCGCGCAGTAGCTGCCCACCATTGCCGGACGACCCCCCACTCGTCCTCTCCTCAACCCCAGTTGGAGTCTTCGGACGTCTAACGCCCTGTTGTCCGATCTATCCGATGACAACCCTGAACCCACCTCACCTTCTTCTGAACTCCAGGAGAACGACTTCGACATCAACGTCAAACACTCTGACTCTGAAGATGAAACCTAGCAACTGGCTGAACGTCTTACCACTTCACTCGACATACCGAGTCTTGCTTCCTTCGCGTCCCCAATGACCCCATGAAGGACCAACCCTGGACCCTCCTCACTCCAGAACCTGAACCCCTCTGTGGTTCTCCCTTCGGTACCAACCCTGAACCCTACGCCTACCACCTCATCTAGCAACATGTCTAGCAAGGCAGTCGAGCTTCGCCTCGGAAAACCCTCTACCTTCGACGGGTCCTACGACCGCGCCATACCCTGGCTCAATGACGTAGCAACATACCTCTTCGTCAACGACCCCATCTATGACATGGATAACAAGCGTGTCGCCTTTGCCCTTTCATTTATGACGGAAGGATCCACTAAGACTTGGGCCGATACATTCCACGCCAAGGCTATTCCCCTCCGCTCCTTCGGGAGCTGGACCGACTGGCAGACGGAGTTCTGAAAGGACTTCGAACACCATGACACTAAGGGCGACGCAATCGCCTGGCTCTCCACCACTCGGGTAACCCGCAACGAGGATGTCCCCTCTTACATCTCCTTGTTCCGCAACAAGGTTACCACTGCCACCCTCACCGGATCGGATTCAGTTCTGATCAACTTCTTTGCTGCCGGCCTTCCCCCTTCGCTTATGCGCAGGATCCAGGGAATGGACACCGTACCCACTACCATCGACAAGTGGTACACTCAGGCCATCCACTTCAAAACACAGTGGGAGCACACAGACGAGATCGCTCGTCGCAACAAGAAGCCCGCTGCCGCTGTCGTTTTCCATGACTCCCCCACTCCATCCTGCAAAAAGGAACGAGACCCCAACGCTATGGACGTGGACTCTATCTGCGTCACCAAGATGACCGATGCTGAGCGCAAGCGATGCATCGACAAGAACCTCTGTTTCTGGTGCCGCCAACCCAGCCATCACACCTCCTCTTGCCTGGTCTTTACAACCGACTCCGCTCGTTCCGCTCCTGCGCCTAACAAGGTCCGGAAAGCCGAACCCAAGCCCAAACCTGTCCCTGCTCTGCAGGAGATAGAGGACGATGATGACGACTCTATGAGTGTCAACAAAGTCAACTCGAACGCCCCTGAACCCATCACAGGTTTTTAAGGCGGAAGACTGATTCAACGCTGGTATCTTCCCATTCTCGTACCCATGTACTAGTAGCTGAGTTAGCATGTCAATCTATGCAGATCCCGTTTAGACTGAATGCTACTACTACCTCGAAAGACGTCGACACCCGTGCTCTCATCGACTCCAGAGCCGGGATAAACTGTATCGACTGGCACTTCGTCCAGAAGAACAAGTTTCCTAAGGAGCACCTTCCGAAACCAATCCTGGTTCGGAATGTGGACTCCACCTCGAACAAGAACGGTAACATCAAGTTCACCACCACCCTCCGGATTGCTCTTGGTGGAGTACTCCAACGTGTAAAATTCCACATCATCCACTGTGGTTCTGAGAACGTTATCCTAGGCCTCCCTTGGCTCAAGGTGACCAACCCTACCATCAATTGGGTCGCCAAAACCATCACCATCACCGCTCCCGAACCCGACTTCCCCCCTATCACCCACAATGAACCTCACCACTCCACCAAGCTCGCTCACCCGCCGCCAGTCATCCTGACCCGCCACATCGATGTCGATCCCATCTGGGACGGCAAAATCTTTGACTACCTCGGCACCAAAACTGGGCATTGTTTCACGACCCAATTTGTGCAACACTCAGTGAACTGCGTCATGCGCACGGGTCAATGCTTCGTTTGGACCACTCTACCAGAGAAGCTCACCAATGCTACTGCCCTTGTGGCCGCGGCTACCAAAGCCAAGGTTACCCTCCCTTCGGAATACTCAGAATTCGAATCCGTGTTTGCGAAGGAACCCTCCATGCAGATGCCCCCCTCCAGGTCCTGTGATCATGAGATCCACCTAAAGGACCTTCCAACCCAAAGTTGGAAAGGTCTACCCCTTGTCTCCTGACGAGCACAAGGCCACCGACGACTTTATCGACAAACACCTTGCCTCCGGCAAGATCCACCCTTCGAACTCCCCTCAGGCCTCCCCCTTCTTCTTCGTCAAGAAAAAGGATGGCAAACTCCGCCCCTGCCAGGACTACCGATACATCAACAAACACACTGTTCGTGACGCCTACCCCCTTCCCCTCATCTCCGACCTTGTCGATAAGCTGAAGGACGCTAAGCTTTTCACCAAGTTTGACGTCTGATGGGGCTACAACAACATCCGCATCAAGGATGGACACCAATGGAAAGCCGCATTCATCACGCATCATGCCCTCTTCAAACCTATGGTCATGTTCTTCGGACTGACAAACTCCCCCGCCACATTCCAATGTTTCATGAACGAGTCCTTCCGTGACATGATTGCCGAAGGATGGCTCGTCATCTACATGGACGACCTTCTCATCTTCTCCGAAGATGACGCCACACATACCAAACGCACCAAACGCATTCTCACCTGCATGAAGGAACTAGACCTTCACCTCAAGCTCGAGAACTGAAACAACCTAGAACAACCTAGACTGTTAAAGTTGTAGTGGTGTAGTGAAGAGGGGGTTCAGTCCAGTGAAGAGGCGAAAACTCCAAGAGAACTTTGTTAGAGCTCTCTGGCTGTCATTCATGGGGTTTATATACTACATGGATGTCGGAGTTCTAAACTGAGTATGAACTACGTAGATAAGCATAATGTATCCTATTGGATGATAAGGTGTGAATAGATATGAGTCATAGATAAGAACATAGCCTTGCACTGCCGAGTATGAGTCAGTGATAAGGGAAATGAAAGATAAGGGACATGTGTTGATGGATGCTGTGTTATTGTGGGAGCCAATCGGATATGGTCCTTTGGACAGCCTTGACATGAGGCGTATATCTTTAGAATAGATTGAATGTAGGAGTTGAGAAGTGAGGAAAAGTTGATATCGTAACACTATCCCCCTTCTGTTGATCAGGCTCCGAATGATCTATTTCATAATTGAGACGATGGAGACTATCCTCATCTTCGTGTGAAGTTTTATCGTCATAGGTTCGGAACATAGAGTTGAATTTGATTTGTGTGACTTTTAATTTTCTTGGGGCATCTGGATGTGCTTCGTGAAAATCGGATATGAGATCCGGCGCATTCTTCAGATTCTTTAGTGGTTCCCAAGTTCTTTCGTCATCATCATAACCTTTCCAGTGTATGAGATATTCTAAGCGTTTCCCCTTCATTCGGGAATCGACAATATAATCTGCTTCGAATTCTTCTTCTCGGTCATCTCCGATTACGACAGGTCGTGGTTTATAAACCGGCTGTTCTGGAAGGTGTTCCTTATAAGGTGTAACCTGAGAAATGTTTACAACTGGGTGTATTCTCATAGTTCGTGGGAGTCGAAGCTTTATAGCATTCGGTCCATGCGTAGATATTATGTCATAGGGGCCAATCCATTTATCCGTGAATTTAGGGTGTTGCTTTATTTTTAGGTTTGTGGTAGAGAGCCAGACCTTGTCGCCAACCGAGTAGGAGGGGGGTACTGATCTCGATTTATCTGCAACGTTTTTCATATGTTCCGCGGCTTTATCTATATTAGATTTTGTTTGCTCTAGGACTTCGGAGAAATCCGTAATAAAGTTCTGAGCAGCTGGGTTTTTCATGGATTGTGGCATAATTCCCATTCTAGGGACGTAGGAACGTGTGATTTCGAATGGTGAGAATTTAGTGGCAGTGTGTTTCTTGCTGTTATATGAGAATTGTGCGAGAGGAAGCCAATCGGCCCATGTGTTATCTTTCTCAGCACAGAACATGCGAAGATATTGTTGCACTTCTCGATTCATTCGTTCCGATTGTCCATCCGTTTGTGGGTGATGTGCGGTGCTTAATTTGGGTGTTATTTTTAACCCTGAGCATATATCTTTCATAAGTTGGGAAGCGAACTGTGGTCCTCTATCTGATATGATGGTTTTGGGGAGGCCATGATGTTTCCATATGTGTGAGAGATATAATTTAGCGAGATCCATAGATGTACACGTTTTGTGGCAGGGAATGAATTCGACTTCTTTTGAGAAGCGATCCACAACGGTGAGAATGGAATCATAAGAGTGTGAAAGTGGGAGATCTGTGATGAAATCTGCTGAGATATCTTCCCATGGTAGTGATGGTGTTTCTAGGGGTTGCAGGAGTCCTGCTGTTTTCTGATTGGAACCCTTGAAACGAGCGCATCTTTCACAGTGTGAGACATAATTTTTGACTTCTTCGTTCATGCGAGGCCAAACGTAGGTTCGAGATAGAAGTTCTAAAGTTTTGTCATAACCGGGATGTCCTGCTTCCGGTGTGTCATGAAACATTGTGATCGATTTAGTGCATAATGCATCGGGAATGAAGATTCTATCCCCCTTTCTAAGGAAGGCGTCCTCGACTTTATATCCGATAGAGAGTAGGTGTTTCATGGCATTAGGTGATAGTTTCATAGTTTTATGTTGTACGTCAGATAGAAATTGATCACCGTTGTATAGGAGAGTGACGGCTGATCTGATCTTAGATGGATCCATGAGAAGGATTCCTTTGTTATCATCTTCGATTCCGATCATGTGATCTTCTCTTCTGCTTAGAGCATCTGCTTTTCCCATGGTGACTCCAGCCTTGTGGTGCCAAGTGAAGTTAAAGCGTGAGAGATATTGCGCCCATCTCGCTTGTCTTCGGTTAAGATCTTGGAGTGTCATAAACCACGTAAGGTTTTGGTGGTCATTCCATATTTCAAATTCATGTTTTGCACCCTCAAGATAGTGGCGCCATAGTTCTAGAGAGCGGATGACCGAAAGCATTTCTTTATCGGCTATAGGGTAGTTCCGTTCTTCTGGTGTCATAGAGTGGCTGTTGTAAGCGACAGGGTGCCAAAGTCCTTCTTTTTCTAGGGATAGAACTGCTCCTGTAGCGAAATCCGATGAATCGCATTCTAAGCGATATTTGGCATTCTGATCCGGATAAGCTAGGATAGGGGCTGTCGTAAAAGCCTTTTTAAGCATAGTGAACGCTTCGTCACAAGCGAAGGTCCATTCAAATTTCTGATCTTTCTTAGTGAGGTCATGTAAAGGTCGTGCTATTTTTCCATAGTCTTTAATGAATCTGCGATAGAAGTTGGCAAGTCCGAGGAAACTTCTGATGTGTTTGACTGAGGTGGGAGTAGGCCATTCAGCGACTGCTTTGGTCTTTTCGTTATCCATTTTTATTCCGTCAGTTCCCACGATCATTCCGAGGAAGTCCACTTCTTTTACGCGGAAGAAGCATTTTTCTGGTTTTACGTAGAGATCGTTATCTTCGAGGCGTTTAAGCACTTCGAGTACGATTTTGTCATGAGTTTCATAATCATCGGTGTTCGTAAAGATCATAAGGTCATCGATATAGACGACGACGACGCCATTCATGTCGGCAAAGATTTCGTTCATCATGGTTTGAAACGTTGCTGGTGAGTTACATAATCCGAAGTACATGACGATGGGTTCGAAAGACCCGCGGTGACAGACAAATGCTGCCTTCCATTCGTCGCCTTCTTTGATGCGTACGTTATTGTATCCCCATCGGAGATCCATTTTTGTAAATAGCTTAGCATCTTTTAATTTATCCACAAGTTGCGATATGAGCGGTAAGGGATAGTTATTTTTACTTGTATGTTCGTTTAGGTATCGGTAATCTTGGACCATACGCTTCTTTCCATCTTTCTTTGGGATGAAGAAGACCGGAGATGTCTGTTCGGACTTAGAGGGTCTGATGTAACCTTTCTTTAATTGGTCATCAATAAATGCGGAGACCTCCTCTTGTTCTGTGACGGAGAGGGGTATTAAGCGACCCTTCTTTGGAACGAATGACTCTTTTAGGTCAATGCTGTGATCCCATGGTTTGCGTAATGGTATCCTTTCAGATTCCGTTTTTCCAAATACTTTAGCATATTTCATATATTCTCGTGGGACCATCTCTTCAAGAGTGCGTTCCTTAGGAGGAGAAGGTGAAGTTTCCATGTTTGCGGTAAAAATACGAGATTCCGCGATAGAGTTTGCATATTTGAGTTCTTCTGCGATAATGGAATCCAAGAAATCGTCTTCTTCTTGAGAATGACATGATTCCGGGCATCTCCGCATCACAACTGATCCTGTGCTCCAGTCTATATGGGGATTGTGGTGTTTTAACCATGTATATCCGAGGATAAGATCGTTCTTTCCAAGGTTGGTAATTTCGGCATCCACTATTTCCCTGTGACCTTTGTAATCCATTAAGATCTGTGTGGCGTGAGTTATAGAACCCGCTTGATTTTTGGTTCCGTCGACATTGAAGACTTGTATGGCATGGGGTAGCGCATGAGTGGGAAGGTTGTGCTTAGTGACGTAATCCTTGTGTATGAAGATCGCATTAGCTCCACTATCTAAAAGCGCTTTTGCTCCAACATAACCAATCTGGTTTACTGGGGATACCAAAATTGGTAAGATAATTTCTTTTTCTACCGATGTAGATCTAATGAAAGACCCATCGGGGATTTGTTTTGGGACAGAATTAAGCACGGAACTATCGTGTCCGCCGCGCTCCGTAGAGACGCTGTCAACGCTTTCGTTTTCTGTTGTTTTTGGTGATTTAGGTAGTTTATCCTCTTGCCAGGGAGGAGTTTCGGAGTATTTGAAATCAAACTTTAAAGAAACAGAGTTTTCATATTCTTTTGGAAGGGTGGTGCGAACGTGAGATCCCAGTTTACTCAGTTCGCCTTGCCTTTTCCCTTTCCGTTCTTGTTTTCATACATGTCGAAGTAGTATGCTTGAACTTCCTCAGGGGACATCCCACGGATGGCGGCAAAGGGGTCTTTGGCCGGTACAGATGGGGAAGTGGTGGAAGTAGAAGATATGGTCTTCTTCTCTTCCTTGTTTGTCGAGTGGACTTTGCGCGAACATTGCGTCTTATGAGATCCGCCGTACCACTTGCACTCACTGCACTGGTTTTTAGGTTTGGTGCAATCGTTGGTTCTGTGACCTGCACCGCCGCAGTTGTAGCATTTGTTTGAGTTATTGGTCTTCTTTTGACCAATTGCTCTGACTTCTTTTCCTGTGAACCAGCCATCTTCGTCTCTTTCGGCGTAAGTGGCTTGGCCAATGTCCATAGCATTGGGATCCTTATACTTCTTATAGCGGTCTGGTCGCACATAATTGAGTGCTTCCATGGCATTTCCCGCTGTTCGGATCCAGGAGAGGTAGGTAATGACTGCGTGATCACGGTCCGGTTGATATTCTGTGTGTTTCGGGTCCATGTACATGGGATGGAAGGGGTCTACCCTGTGCCCATCACGGAAGATTTGGTAAATGATGGAGTGGGCGGTGTTTGCCTCGAGGAGTCTTATCGCATGGGAAGGGTCAATGTGTGCTTGTAGCCACAGAGCTTCCCATTGGACGATATAGTCTTCTACTCTCATCGTTCCTTGTTTTAGATTTTCTAATTGGGATCTAGCCCAATCAACCTTGTTGTTTTGTCGGAACATCCCTTCGATGTCCTGTACTAGTGTTGCCCATGTGAGAGCGGAGCCTTTAGCTAAGCGCGTTTCTGCAAATTGTGCCGCTTTCTTTCCTTTTAGCCGTGAGAGTACGGCTTGTACGGCCCTGTATGAGCCCTTGGGGATGGCGAGATTGTTTACTTCGAGCCATCCTTTCATTTTGGCCCACCATTCTTCGAATTTGGCCATTTCTCCGTCATATGACCCTGGGTCTGCGAAGATTTCGACTTTAGAGGACGAGGCCGCAGCCTGTGGGGGTATTACGGGTAAGGCATTGAGTTGCCCTTCTAGGGCGGCGATAAGGGTTGCTTGCTCTGCAACGAGGGAGAATGCGGCCTGTAGCCGATCTCCATTCGTGCGAGAGGTGTCGTTCAGGATTCCGAGTGCAGTGTGGTAATCCATTTTTATTATTTACCAGGCGTCAGTTGCTGGTTCTGGTGCTCCCCAGGCGTTAGCGGTGGCTGTACCGTATTCTTCGTAGGGTGAGAAAAGACCGAAGGTTACTGCGAAAGGGTAGTCTCGGCGTTTGATTGAAACGTAAATTGGTCGTTGAGATTCTTGTACCTTGTTTGTAAGGTAGAATGCGATGTAAGAGAAGAGGAAGGTGACGAGTGTGCAAGCTGCGATAAAGGTGATTGCTACGAGTTCCCAAGACATACAGATTCTATTTAGAGATATCTGGAGGGGATCCTAAGAGTATTTCTAGGACGTAAGGATGGGTAGTCGAAGTTATCGTATTGTGAGTAGGGGCGTATACGAGTAGGTACTCGATTCGCTTTGTAGCGTCTCAGGATTCTCTTTCTTTCGAGATCTGTCCTGGCGTTTCTCCTTTCAATCTCTCTGGGTGGGAGCCAATCGTTTGGATCTCCTAAACTTTCCTCCGATGGTTCTCTCAAAGGAGCTGGTGGGAAAGGTGATGGTTCTCTTTCGGGAATGGGAGCGGGAAAGTATTCGCGCTTGACCTCAACTTCCTCGGTTGGATACCTCAATTCTGGGCTGTCGGACCGGGTTGACTCTCGTTCACTAGAGTAGTCTGGGAGCGATGAATCGTCTCCTAAAAAGTGGCCTAATAAGGCGTGGAAGATTTCGGTGTCGGTGCAGTCTTCGGGATCAAGATCCTCGAGAGCGACGACTTCTGCGAGGTAGGCTGCGTCGAAGACGTAGGGTTCGTCAACGAGGTCAGGGAATGCCTCTGATGCTGCTGCGATAGCGGAGAGGGGTAGGTTTGACACTGATTGGGCAGGTCAGTTAAGATCTCCTTTCTGGTCAAGGGTGCGCTATTTGCTTCTGCGATTGCTAGACCTTGAGTCTTTTGCAATTCGGCTTATTGGTAGCAAATGTTCCAACTACTTTTCAAGCTTGGGACTTACTTGGGCCCGGCTGTGTTATTTTGTAGTAGGGGCTACGACGAGGTTGTGACTTGACAGTAGTCGATCAACGGCGAAGATAAACAACAAAGTTCTAATGAAACAACCTAGAACAACCTAGACTGTTAAAGTTGTAGTGGTGTAGTGAAGAGGGGGTTCAGTCCAGTGAAGAGGCGAAAACTCCAAGAGAACTTTGTTAGAGCTCTCTGGCTGTCATTCATGGGGTTTATATACTACATGGATGTCGGAGTTCTAAACTGAGTATGAACTACGTAGATAAGCATAATGTATCCTATTGGATGATAAGGTGTGAATAGATATGAGTCATAGATAAGAACATAGCCTTGCACTGCCGAGTATGAGTCAGTGATAAGGGAAATGAAAGATAAGGGACATGTGTTGATGGATGCTGTGTTATTGTGGGAGCCAATCGGATATGGTCCTTTGGACAGCCTTGACATGAGGCGTATATCTTTAGAATAGATTGAATGTAGGAGTTGAGAAGTGAGGAAAAGTTGATATCGTAACAAGAACTGTCACTTTGCCACCACTGAAGTTGAATATCTCAGCATGATTGCTCAACCCGGCAAACTCGCCATGGACCCCATCAAGGTCGCTGGCATTGCTGATTGGCCCACTCCCACCAAGCTCAAGGACGTCCGATCGTTCATGGGCTTCGCCAACTTCTACCGCCGGTTCATTCCGGACTACTCCACCATCGCTCGCCCCCTTGTCAATCTTACCAAGAAAGACGCACCTTGGATCTGGGATACCCCTCAGATCACTGCCTTCGAACACCTTAAAAGGGCTTTTACCTTTGATCCGGTCCTCCAATTTCCGGATACCTCTCGACCCATCGCTATTGCCACCGATGCTTCTAAATTCGCATCGGGTGGTGTACTCCTCCAGACTGACTCAAACGGCGACTGGAAACCTTGCTCCTACCTTTCACAGTCTTTCAACACTGCGGAAAGGAACTACAATATCTATGACCACGAGCTCCTCGCCATCATTAGATCCTTGAAAGCCTGCCACCACTACCTTCATGGTAGTGCTACTCCTGTGACCGTCTTCTCGGATCACAAAAACCTCACCTACTTCCGACAACCCCAAAACCTCAACCATTGTCAAGCCCGCTGGCTTCTCGACCTTGCCGACTTCGATCTCACGTTCTCCCATGTGCCAGGCAAACTCCTCGATGGTCCGGACGCACTCTCCCGGCATCCCAACCATATTACCTCAGACTCAGACAACGAAGATGTCACGCTCCTCCCGGACAACATCTTTGTCAACCTCATCACCACGGATCTCCAGGATTTGATCTCCTGCTCTTCAGCCGCAGATCCCCTCGTCCTGGACACCCTCAATGCCATGGATGGCGGTCTCCCACCGTCATTACACTCCCGCCTCTCCGACTGGCACTATGATGCCGGTATCCTGACCTACCAAGGTCGCATCTACGTCCCCCCCGACAGGGAACTCCGGCAACAAATTGTTGCCCGCCACCACAATTCACATACCGCCGGACACCCCGGCTTCTTGAAAACTCGCCAACTTGTCGCCGCCGAATTCTGGTGGCCTGGCCTTGCCTCCTTCGTCCGCTCCTACATCTCCGGTTGTGCCTCATGCCAACAACACAAGGTCAACACCCATCCTTCCACTCCTTCGCTCTCTCTGATCCCCTCCGCCTGCACCCGCCCATTCCAGAACATATCCGTTGATCTCATCATGGATCTTCCTGTCTCTGCGGAGGGCTATGACTCTCTCATGGTCGTGGTAGACCATGGCCTTACAAAGGGGGTAATTCTTTGCCCTACGGTGAAATCTGCCGACTCCGCAGGTATAGCCTGCCTCTTTTTTCACAAAGTCTACACGCGATTCAGCCTCTACGACAAAATCATCTCCGACCATGGTCTGCAGTTTGCTTCCACATTCGCGAAAGAGCTCTCCCGACTCATCGAATACCACCTCTCCCTCTTCACTGCCTACCATCCTCAATCCGATGGTGAGACGGAACGTGTCAACCAAGAAGTTGAGACCTACCTCCGTATGTATTGCCAGAACAATCCGGAGAAATGGGCCAACTTACTCCCTATGGCCGAATTCGCACACAACCATTGCCCCCACTCCGTCACTGGCAAATCGCCATTCTTCCTGATGATGGGCTATGAACCCTGTCCCTTGCCCGCTATCATTGTGGAAACCAAACTCCCCACCATTGAGGAACGCCTCAAAACCCTCTCCGCTGCCCGCGATGAAGCCCTCACCGCACACGAACTCGCCTGCCAAGCCATGAAAGCTCGCTCCTTTAGGAAGTTCAAACCCTTCTCAAAAGGCAATCAGGTTTGGCTGGAAGCCCGTAATCGTCTATGCTAGGCCCTACCTGGGACTATCGTAACACTAGATGAGTTTGCACATACAATCAAGCAAATAACAGCGGATTTGAGTGGACAGATGGTTCAGATGATGATGATGATGATGATGATGATAACAGGTATGAAGAGTGGGAGGAATGGCAAATATCATTGTAGGTGCATTTGCACTCCTACACTGTCCTTTCAAACAAACACCTTGTGTTCAGTTTCATAGACAATACTCATTCATGCCTGGGGTGCCAAAAATCCTTTGACACACAGAAAAGCTCAATGTGCATGAAGCAAGATGTCAAGTTCTCCATCAACTGCACTCTGACCTTGCCCAGTCTCAGATATGTCTAAAAAGGACTGTAGACAATGCCAACACAGCAGACCTGCACTCTCCAAAGCAACAGCAATTAGATCTTGTAGCTCCCAACGAGAATGACACTAATTCCTGGGTTCCACTGGCAGACTTCATATCTGAGTCTAGATCTCAGGATGTGACTGCCTTCAACAGAGATGTAGACTTTGGGGTATGTAACCAACTCATTTATTCTCATTTCAGTCATGATAATCCTGCTTTTATAGGCAGAAACTGAACCAGAGCCTAATATCCCTATGTTTCCATCTCCTACTATTCGTTCTGCTTGTTCTAGATGGTCTATATGTCTTCCTGCAAGATATATCGACTACCTACCAACTGATATTGGCTTATGACATGCCCCCCTACTACCTTCACTCAGTTCACAGTTATTTGCTCACTTATCTACTCCAGCAGTGCAATTTGCTCCCATGCTTATTGAGTATATGACATAACTCAATGATATGGGTCTCTTTTGTGTCTATCCAACTTGGCCAACCCATATACCAAATGGAGCAGATGATATCCACTCCTTTGTTGATGCGCCCACCTTGGACTCCATAGCCACCACATGAGATTCTTGGGAACATGATAAGACTCTGATGGTGATAACTTGTGGCCTAGCAGATCTCCAGATCATACATGAAAATCTATATTCAGCATTCAGCAGCCCAACAGCTGGGATCCTCATGTGTTGGCAATACTCTGGGACAAACATGAAATCTGCCATTGAATTAAATTACTTATGGTCATTCATCAAGGACCCTCAGTTTTAACCATTACTCCATAATACCTTTAATCATGAGCATGAGAAGAAGCTTGTCAAGAAGTATTTCAAGACTGAATGCAATCCATTCAAGGCTAATCAGGGCTAGAAAACATTGCCAGTATCAGTGTTACTGCCCCACAAGCAGATAGCTTGACCACTTGGCAAAAATGATTTATTAGTCCCTATTCTCAATGTTGACAAAGTGTATCACCAGAATAATACTGATATTATTGTTATGACATTCCAAGACCCAATCTCATCTATCACATGACTCCATTTGAGGAGTATTGGCAACCTGATCCTACTTCTGATCCCATCCAAGTCTTTGGTGAAGCATATTTTTTTTCCTGAATATCTCAATTTACATTAAAATATCCATTCCCTTTCCTGAGACCCTGGAGATGATCTTGAATGTGTCATTATACCACTCATGCTGTGGTCTGATGCCACACAATTCACAATTTTTGGCAATGCATCTCTCTGGCCCATATACCTCTTTTTTGGGAATCAGTTCAAATCTACACAAGGAAAGCCAATGGCTGCTGCATGCCACCATGTTGCTTATATTTCTAAGGTATTTTGTCACCAACATTATAGTCTAGTACTGATTTATATATAAATAGTTGCCTGATGACTTTCAAGATGAATATTCTAGAGTGTTTTGTGAGGGATCATTTAGTGACATCTATACTCACTGCAAGTGTGAGGGAATGCAAGCAATATGGAAGCTTCTACTTGATGATAAATTTGTGGAAGCCTACCAGTGTGATCTGGTAATCATTTGCTATGATGGAGTCACACACCAGGGATTTTCCCGGTGTTATACATACATACTCTGCAGATTACCTTGAGAAGTATGTACTCACAATCCTAGCAGTTTGCCGGTTCCTAATCTGATCTCAAATCCTAGAGTATTGATTGTTTGTATCAAATTTCTTGGGTTGTGTCTTTGTCCACACTGTTTGGCTGAGAAAAAAGATGTATCAGGGATGGGAACTCTATTTGACATGATGAAGTACAAAAAAAGAAAATCTGCAGAGCTTGCAGGCTCATCTTCAAGCATGGTGCAAGTATCAATGGTGTTCGTGTCAAGGAAATTTTACAAGATAAATCCCTTGTATCAACTCATGCACATGATATGGCATACTATTACAACCTAACATAGAGCTCACTATTACTTTCTAGAATGCATTTTCAGAATGCATTTCTGATAAGGAATTTAATTTCTTCTATATGTTTGTCATCGACCTTTTGCACAAGTTTAAGTTAGGAGTGTGGAAGGTAGTTTTTATGCACTTGATGCAGATCCTGTATGCAGCAGGAGGTACTGTGGTGCAACAGCTAAACTACAGGTATTCACTTGTGAATTTAGCTCATCCTCTGACTGAATCTTCATATTCAGATACCAAAGAGTTCCTATGTCTGGGTGAGGGACAATCTGTTGGTTTCACAAAAATGCATCAGCAATAACATGTCTGGCTGTACAAGACTTTGAAGATCTTCTTCAGGCATGTCGCAAAGATCACCTTGCTTTCAATGCTCTACTGACAATGTAATCTAGTATGCACTTCCTGTCTTTGAGGGCCTCTTGCCTTCACTGCATGATGACATTGTCCTTGACCTACTTTTTAACCTTGCAACATGGCATGCATTTGTGAAACATTGTCTCCGCACTGAGAAGACACTCACAGTCTTTGATGTAGCCACCATCTATCTTGGCAAGTCAATTTGCAGGTTTCAAATGCACAATGTGTGGATACTATTATACAAATGAGCTCCCTCAAGAACATGCAGCATGCAGTCATCGCATGGCTGCACTAGCAGCAAAGCAAGGGCATGAAATAGCTGCAAGGACATCAAAACTGAAGGAAAAGAAGTTGAATTTGGCAACCTACAAGTTTCATACACTTGGGAATTATCCAGATACAATATGCTGCTATGGGATGACAGATAACTACTCAATGCAAATAGTATGTGCCATTCTCTCACTTGTAGTACTGGCTAATTGTAGTTATACCAGGGAAAGCTTGGACACCATCACTGCAAGCAATGATTCCCACGATCAGGAAAGAAGAAGGGAACAATGGTCAAGAGCATTGTAAGTCAAGAGGCAATTGAGCACTTCATTAGAAAGGTTAATGAGGCACACAAGCAGTTCAACACCCAGGATAACTCACAGCCACAACATGCCTGCACTTCCCTATCAGAGCATTACCACATAGCTAAATCATCCTGTGACAAGAAAGATCTTACTGCCTGGTTAGGAAGACGTTGTGATGATCCTGAATTCAAGGTAGTAATATGGAATCTATGGGAGAATAGTAATGCTAACTAAAATTTACAGGAATTTCTCCCCCAGCTAGAAGACCACTTGCTAGCCCAAGTATGTGGTTTGGTATATGATGGCAATGAGCATGACTTTTAGACAGTGATTGGTAATGTATCAATATCAAGAACAACTTGATCTATTACCATAGCATGCTTCAGATCAACTATACAACTTATGACCTACGACATGAGCAAGACACTATCAATCCTCTCACTTGGGCTGATATTATGGTCCTTTCCCATGAAGATGAGAAAACCCATCCATACTGGTATTCTTGTGTTGTTCATATCTTCCATGTAATAGTGCAACACCATGGTGATTTACCCATACCATTTTCTGCACCCACATGCATAAATGATTTATTTGTGCAATAGTTTTGTTGAGATGTTAATTATCCATCAGGGTGGAATGAAAAGTGCCTTCATAGGCTTCAATTCATCAACCAGGAGAACCCAGCTAATGCATTCAGTTTTCTTGACCCTGAGTCAGTCATATGTGAGGTGCACATTATCCCTGCCTTTGGATATTATTGCACTTATGAGCTACTTGCTAGAGAATCACATGGATGTTGAATGCAAGACAGAGATGACCCAATCACTGATTGGAAATATTACTACATATGTGAACATGTAAGTGCATTACTAGTAATCAAGTGCTGTAATTGACCACATGATTTCAGGTTTTCCAATTGTGACATATTTATGAGGTTGTGAGGAGGTGGTATTGGACATAAGGCAACCTGCATCTGGGACAAATTCCTTTTTCAAGATCCAGGCAAGCTAGTGGATGATGATGATGATGATGATG
Organism: Chiua virens; assembly: GCA_019787685.1. NCBI lineage: Eukaryota > Fungi > Basidiomycota > Agaricomycetes > Boletales > Boletaceae > Chiua > Chiua virens. Next base: position 1,247,341 of record JAHNUO010000003.1, read on the forward strand.
ATGAAGCAGACAAAGATGAAGATAAAGATAAAGATAAAGATAAAGATAAAGAAAACAGGGGCAATGTAGACAATGAGAGTGAGGAACAGGAAATATAGGATGATAGAGAAGAGTTGGGAGCCTGGGAATATGCCATACTGGTATGGGATGACACTAACAATGAAGACAAAGGTTTGAACCAGGATGACACTAGCGATCTTGATAAAGCAGACCTGGATTGTGTCATTGCAGACGAAGGGGAAGAGTTGGACAATGATGTCTATGCGCATGAGGGATGTGGTGCACTATAATCCAGTATACATGTATGGGATACTCTCATCTGAACAATATATTCTTTCAATGCTACTTTACACATGTCTAGGATGAGCTAGGATATTCTCATCCGAACAATATATTCTTTGCAAGGATCTCATCTAGACAACATATTCTTTCAATATACTTTACATGTGTCTAGGAAGAGCTAGGATACTCTTGTCTGAACTATATATTCTCTACAAGGATCTCATCCAGATGATCTATTCTTTTAACATACCTCTTCCAACATAATATAGTACTATTCAAGACTCAGGGTAGTTGCACAATATGTTTGGTTATATCCAATTTGTACAATTTTTGTGATGTTGTTGTCAATCCTATCTGGGATAGCAAACTCTACGACTACCTTGGTACTAGAACTGGACACCACTTTATCACCCAATCCATACAAAACCCCATAAGCCATGTCATGTGTGCAGGTTGACAGTTCATCTGGACCACCTAACCAGAAAGCTAACCAACACTACTGCCCTCACCACTGTAGCTACCACAGCCAAGGTCACATTTTCTTCAGAGTATGCCAAATTCAAATTCATCTTCACAAAGGAACCTTTCAACCAGATGCTCCCTCTTGGTCCTGCAATCATGAGATCCATCTCAAGGACACATTTCAACTGTTACCATCACAATATTTCACTCCGTTTTTATCACCCACTCCTCATCAATATCTATTAACCATTACAGCATACTTTGCCTTATGTCAAGGCTGTCCAAAGGATTATATCTGATTGGCTGCCACATTATGACTCACACATCACACATGTTATCACATACTATGCTTCTATCTTTTATCTCTGACTCATCATAGAATGAATCTATGATATCTATCATTGTGAACTCCTTGTAGTTATCTGCTCCCTCAAAGCCTGGCAACATTATTTACATGGAAATCCCTTTCCTGTTATGGTCTTCTCTGATCACAAAAACCTCACTTACTTCCAACAACCCCAAAACCTTGACTGTTGACAAGCCCATTGGCTTCTCAACCTTGCCAATTTCAACCTTATCTTTTCCCATGTTCCCAGAATACTGTACTCCTCAATGGTCCAGATACCCTGTCTTAGCACCCAGATGCCCTGTCTCAGTACCCAGACCATACCTCCTCCAACTCTGACAATAAAGATATCACACTCCTTCCAAGTAACATCTTTGTCAATCTCATTACCCTGGATCTCCAGGGACTCATTGTGAAATCTTTGGTCAACAACCCATTAGTCCTGGACACCCTCAATGCCATGGATGGTGGTCTTCCACCCTCTTTTAATTCCCACCTCTCCGACTGGTGCTACAATGCTGGTGTCCTGACCTATCAAGGTCATATCTATGTTCCTATGTTCTCCCTCCCCCCAAACTGCAAACTGTGACAACAAATTGTTGCTCGTTACCATGACAGCATCATTGCCAGGCACCCTGGCTACCTGAATATCTGCTAGCTTATTGTCACCAAATTTTGATGGCCTGGCCTTACAGCTTTTATTTGCTCCTAGGTCTCTGATTGCACCTTGTGTCAATAGCACAAGGTTAACATGCATTCTACAACTCCCCCCTTATCACTTATCCTCACCACCTGTACCTATCCTTCCAAAACTTAATCTTATCACTGATCTCTCTGTTTCTGCCAAAGGCTATGACTCTCTCATGGTCATGGTCAACCATGGCCTTACAAAGGGGGTAATTCTCTGCCCTACTGTAAAACCACTAACTTCACAGGCATAGGATGCCTCTTTTCCCACAAGGTTTACACTCAATTTGACCTTTACAACAAAATCATTTCTGATTGCAGTCCACAATTTGCCTTCACATTTACAAATGAACTCTTCTGCCTTATCAGGTACCAACTCTTCCTCTCCACTGCTTATTACCCCAAATTGGATAGTGAAACTGAATGTATGAACAAAGAAGTTGAGATCTATTTCCACATGCACTGCCAGAACAATCTGGAGAGATGGGCTGACTTACTTCCCATAGCTAAATTCACACATAATCACCACCTCCACTCTATCACTGGCAAGTTGCTATTTATCTCATAATGAGTTATGAACCCCATGCCCTACTAGCTATTATCACTAAAACCAATCTTCCTGCTGTTGAGGCTCACCTCAAAACCCTTTCCACTGCTAGTAATGAAGCTCTTGTAGCACACAAACTTGCCTACCAAGCCATGAAAGCATGTTCCTTCAAGAAGTTCAACAAACCTTTCTTCAAAGGTAACCATGTCTGGCTTGAGGCCTGTAACCTGAAATGTGAGCTTATCTCCCTGAAGCTGGCCTCCTGACAGGAAGGACCCTTTACCATCACAGAAGTTCTCTCTCTCCTGACTTATAAACTCTGCCTCCCCAAAACCTAGAAGATCTATCCAGTCTTCCATGCTTTGTTATTATCACCCTATCATGAGACAGAAACCTACAGGCCTAACTTCCTGAAACCACTACCTGACCTTATTGCAGAAGAAGAAGAATATGAAATAGAGTGGATCTTGCAGCACAATAAAAACCTGCAGAATTGTAAATTCCTAATCCAATGGAAAGGGTACTCCACTGTGGATGACTCATGGGAACCCAAAGACCAATTTAGGAAACACCAAAGATACTATCAACACATATAAGCATCTTCATCACAAGGACTTTTCCTTAGTCTCTGCAATTCACCCTGCCCTTCTACTACCAAGACTACCTTGCTCACCTCTTTAGCTACCACCTATTTCCATCAAAGCTGTTATGGCCTACTACTTTTGCTCCACCCCCAACTTTGACAACAAAATCATCTCTTTAGTTCCTATCTTCATTCCCACCATGTCCATTTCCCATATTGCACTGTCACTCCAAATCCCTCTGCCATTACTCCCATCTACTAATACTTCTACCATCTCTATCAAATCCTTCCTTATAGAATCCACCTGATCTGTTTCTCCTGCTACTTCAGTAGTAACTTCTGGAGGATGGGGAGCAGCAAGTGTATGCTCTTGCCCTTCTAATGTTGTTCACCATGTTTGTCCTCCTATTGTCTCAGTAGATCTCCCTTATCACTCTTATTCTATTCATGCCTTGTGCCATACCCCTGACTATGTCAAGTGTATATACTACCTCATCCTAGACCCTAGTATGGTATTTCCCATTGAACACCACCTAGATCTTGAATTCCCACTCCATGACCTCTACTTTGCATACCTTCAGAACAAATGCCTTACCCTCATTTAGGCTGACCTCTACAGGCCACAGGCCAATACCCATCTTCTCTTGGCCTTAACCAGCCAGATCCATGAGAAAATCCATGCCTTTATCGAGCATGCCTACAGTGTATCAGATGCAAATGGGTAAGTTCCTCACTAACCTTCACTATTACCAAGCAGAATTATCCCTCTGTATCAACCACCACTCTGACCTGCCTTTGCTCCTGTCTACCCCATCTGCCTCTTCTCTCCCCTTTACTAGGGAAGAAATGGATGCCTATAACTGAGTGGAAGTGAAACACTTAGCTTGTACTGGTTAACTCAGCCTTCTCAAGGGCCAGGGTCCCCTAATATCATAAAGCCTGCTTTGAATGCCGAAACCTTGGCCATATCTGTATTAAATATCAGGATTACCAGTGTCCCATGAGTTTGCCTATCTTGGTCTCCTAGACATATCCAATCAAGATATCCAGGATGACCTCCTAGGATACATGTGTATATCCCCTTGGCCAACTGCCTTACTCCTGTGGCCTCTAGCAGTGCCTGGGTACACTACTCCCCCTGCCCTGTTGCCCCCTCCAACTCCCTATTCTTAATGAATTCCTTGTTTTTTTTGCACTAATCCTATCACTCTGTATACCCTGCACCCCCATCTCAATGAGCCTACCACAGTGCAAGGTACTTATCCAGATCAGCACTCAGGATCCCCATGTGATGACCCTATCAACAACAAGGTTATACCAATATTACCAGCAGTCCTGTCCAGGATTCATTGGATTTCTAGGGATGATCTTCACGTGGTGCTATTGAGTAGCATTCTACTCCAGGTATGAACTTCAGAGCTCTGGAGTTATCTCTTATTAGAGGAACTTGACTTCACCATATATATATATATATATATATAGTATACTCTTGTCAAGAGTCTGTCTGTATGTTGGGAAATGGAGGTCAGAGGTCAAAGATAGGACTTAATACCAAAGTGAAGGTGAGCAAATGCTAAGACAGTCAAGGTCTTATAGAGTTCAGATGGAATAGAAGATATAACTAATATTCAGACTAAGGGTATAAAGTTGAAGTACTACAGTTATATACTTGGAGGAGAATGAAGATTAGTAATGGAGTTGGTAAGAAACTAAGTAAGATGGGAATCAGGAAAGTATGTAACCAGAGTGGAGTCAGATATGTACAGAGGCCAGAGCTGTGTTGTTAAGTAATAAAGGGAAGTAATCCTAGCTGGAGTGTGGGACTCAGGGGGATTGAAAGATAGTAAAGGGGTGAAGGAATGTGATTCTGTTTGACCCAGGGACTGCACTGAGTTGATGAACAATGAAGAATAGATTTTTAGTAGTCCAAGATGAATCCAAGGTGAATCTGAATCAAAATAGATGAACAAGCAGTCACAGCAGTCCGGATCTGGATTGAGAAAACACAAGAAAAAGAGAGAAAATGAATGTCAACTGAAAATAATGTGAGACAAGTGCACATGGGCAAAAGCTTCTGTATTTTGTCAATACAAAGTGTTTATAGTCCTCAGAAATACCCTCAGACTCATCCTAAGTAAGGGTAATTTAAAAAAAGAAAGTTTTTGTATGATGTAAAGTTTAAGGGGCACCCAAATGTCCCTGCAAGGGCTACATGACATGGTCTAAGCCAATGCTAAGTACAGATAAGGAACAATTAAAAAAAATGAAAAGAATCCAGGGCAAAACAAGTGTGAATATATCAATCCAGATGAGTTTGCATATTTGAGTGAGCAGGCAGTTTGGATTTGAATTCAGATGATGACTGTGAGTATGAAAAATAGAAGAACAGGTAGATATCAACATAGGCACATTTGTGCTTCTACAGTGAAACACAGGACTTGAGGATATTACAAATGTAATACTAGTATGAAAAGGGACAAGAGGAATCAAATGAACAAGAAGGTTCTAAGTATAAAGTCTAGATATCAGAAGTTGTGTCCAGAGAGAGATCATACTGGAGTTGTGAAGGAGTTAACCCAGAGATTGTGGAGTTGGGCTAATGAAAGATATGAGATATGACAGGTGCTTTGATCTTAGCCAGGAGGTAATGTTACAATTCAGTCTTTTCTTATTCTTTTTTTTGACTTTACTACATTTAATACTACAGGTACCTCATTATGTTTGTCCTCTCTCACCACAAAAGGCATAGGCCTAACCCTTTGTTCATGTACCCTTTATCTCTTATCTCTGACTCAGCATCAGCCCAACCCTTTGCCCCACTTCACATTACATATATAAACCCATAGCAATACTCTTGTACTCTTTAGTCTTGATCTTTGCAATCTAGCTGAGTATCCTTGCATCCTTGGGCTTTACCTAAGCTATTCTTTATTGGGTTGACCAACATCAGTGGAAGTACCTTATCATTGTGGAAAGTCTGGGCTTACTACACAAGCAAAGTCATGTCTAGGGTCATGACACCTATGTCATATGGCTTCATTTGATGTAAATATATGCTTTGTTTAAATCTGAGAACAAGTTTATAGGCAGATTATTTTGTCTAGTTCCTGTCCAGCTCTGCCCAGGTTGGACAGACCAAGGGTTGTTTTGCTGATGAAGGTCTTTCCTTCTCACTAACCTTGATCACAAGAAGGGCCCTTCAGTACTTCAGGTATAGATTCCCAACAGTATACCTTAGCAGCACCTGAGTCCCACTTCATCTTGTTGGTAATCTACACTGACCAACAATCCTCTGTCAACTCCCCAGTGCATCACATCTGTCTAGTGATGATTGTTTGAGTTATTGCAGCCACTAGATACTTGGTGCTTTTGCATCTATGTTAGGCCCTACCTGGGACTACCATAACAGCTTCTAGTCATTTCAAGACTTCTAGTACTATGGCATTCTGTGCTTCTTGATTGTTAGTTTTGATGAAGATCATTAGAGTATCAATGTATATAACAATGATATTGTCCATGTCCACAAAGATTTCATTTATCATGAATTGCAGAGTCCAAAGTACAGTACATGACTAGGGGTTCATAGGCTCCATAGAAGAACAAAAGTAGCTTTCCATTCATTACCCCCCTTTATGCAGACATTATTGTAGCCCCATCAAAGATCCATTTTGGTGAATAATTTAGATCCTTTTAGTTTATTGACAAGTTGGGATATTAGGGGAAGGGAATAATCATTTTTGATGGTGTGTTTGTTAAGCCATCTGTAGTCTTGCACCATTTGCTTCTTTCTGTCTTTCTTTGGTACAAATAAGACAGTGAATGTTTGTTCCAATTTAGAAGGTCTTATGTAACCTTTGGCAAGTTGATTAGCAATGAATGCAGAGACTTCCTCTTATTCTTGGACCAATAGGGGTATGATCCTTTTTTTTTGGTTTGAATATGTATTTGAATTTAATAGAGTGGCCCCACAGTTTTCTGAGTGGCATTTGTTCTGATTCTTTCAATCAAAAACCTTTAGGTATTTATAATATGCTTTTGGTACCATTTCTTCAATGGTCTTTTCTGATTTCTTTACTTCAGGGATAATAGAACTTCTTAGGTTGTAGGTAGAATAACCATTTTCAGTCACTTCTTTTTTAATGGTCTCTAACAGATTTGGAGATTAAATGTGAAAGGGATGTGGAGAGATCTGAGATGTGATAGTGTGAAGTTGTAAAGGATAAGTTATTGTCTTGGTTAATTCATTAAGAAGTTAAATAATTGTTGGTAGAAAAAGTTGTCAAAAGGGATGATTGTAACATATACTGTATACTGATCCTTGCTATCTATATACAATGTAAGGAGAATTCCATTGAAATAATCATTGTATGGGTTAATGATCTTATAACAGATCTCAAAAGCAATATAAAAGTACTATTCAATATTACCAATTTAGATGATCCAAGCAGGCTCATGGGCTTAGAATTTACATGCAATTGAGAACAGGGAACATTAACAATATGGCAAACACAATATATTGAGGGCCTACTTAAAAGATATGGCATGATTGATGCCAACCCAGTGTCTACCCCACTCAATCCAAATGCTAGACTTGAGCCATGAGAAATGAGCACAGAACTACAATCCCAACCAGAGAACTATGCATCACTCATAGGATCTCTAATGTATGTTGCTGTTAGAACTTTCCCCAGTGACATGGTACATATATACTACCAATAAACTCTGTTCATTCAATAATACATAACTTCAATTTTGTAACAACCTAGAACAAATGTAGACTATGAGTTACTTGCGAATGGTTGTAGTGGTCAGTGTAAGGTTGAAGTGCAAGTGAGTCTGACGAGTGAGGCGAGAACTACAGAGGAGATCCGTCTATGAAGACATTGGGGGAAAACCAAAGGTGAACTTTGTTAGAGTTCCCTTGGTGCTGCATTCAAGTCTTATATACTAAAAGTACAATTGGAGTTACAATTGGAGTATGAATACATAGATAAGTATGAGTGTCCTGATTGGTAGATAAGGTGTGATAACATGAGGGAACAATGCTGTAACAATGCTGTATGAGCATGTTATGAGATAAGCACTGCTTTAATAATAGATATGAGTCATAAGGAATCATAATAAGAGATAACATGTGAATACACATGTGTTGTGCATGGGTTATGACATCATGTGAATACATGTGTCTAATGATGAATCATAGTGAGTCATAATGAAGTGGCCAATAGGATAAGGTCCTGAGTATAGCCTTAGCATGAGGCAAAGTATGCCGTAATAGATATTGTGTATCTTGTATAATGGAGTAGAGCGTTGAGTAGAAAGGTGAAAGAATAATGTGAAATGTGATTGTAACAAATTTGGTGCATTGGTCTGCTGCCAAACAAGTCCTGCACTATCTAAAAGAGACAAAGGACTTTGGAATCACATACATGAAGAATAATGTGAACAAAGAGATTTATAGTTATTGTACAATTTATCATTTTACTCTTTTCTTTGTTTTGTTTCACTTGCTCACCTATGCCTTCTCTTAGTCTTGCTGTGTTCACCTTAGCTTCACCCTTTGCTTGGACTACCACATTTGCTGTTTGTGTCCTGCTTACATGTTCCCTATTGCTGACATGTCTAGTTCCATTATGGTGTTCTGCCTATTCTACCCCTGCACCCAGCTCCATTATACATTATTCATTCCTCCTCTTGTCATCTTCTGATGGCATTTCCTTGTGTCACTTCATCATTGTCTGATCCCTTCACATTGCATGATTCCTTTTTGTCCCTTTTGATTGGTTCTAGCAGCTCTTCTTGGGACAACCCCTTGCCCTAGTTGCATGACATTATTATATAAACCCTCAACAATACTCTTGTATTTCTTAGTCTTGATCTACTCAATCTGCACCTGAGGATTGTCTCATCTCAACTTGTCCACTGCTTTCTTCAAGCAGGAATTTTTTATTGCAACAATCAACATCTTTACTCCTTGACTACCACTTCTTCAAGTGGGAGCCTTCATTACCTTGTGTATATATTCCCAATGGTATGCCTCAACAAACACTTGATTACCCTTGGTCTTTTAGTGGTGGTTGTTCAAGTTATCACAGCTATCAAGATACTTAGGATTTTATGAGTCTATGCTAGGCCCTATCTGGGACTAGAGTTTCAAGGTCCAGTTCTAAAACCACAAAAAGACTGCAACTAGACTGGACTGGACCTAAGTGGTCCAGTTTTTTAGATTTTTAGATTTAAGTGATTGCAGTCTTTTGACTTTGGAAGAAAAAATCAGAACTGATAAAAACAACTGGTCCAGACTGGTCTTTTGGTAGGTCTGATCCAAGCCCCTATTGAGGGGTATATCCTGTAAATTTCCCAGATTCTTCCAGATTTATTTGAAATTTCTAGGACTGATTTCATTTCTACTCCCTTAGATCAATATCAGACCCAAAATCAGTCATAGTGTCTAATGTTGTGAACCAAATCTCATGCCAATGAGGTCAATCTAATGACATTGATGAGCACTACAATGTAACTAAAATGGCCTAAGTATTTTCCCCAGACCATTGAGTTGACTATGATCCAAATTACATACAAATTGGGCTGTTGGAAAGATATTAGTTAGCTCTTATTTGAGAGCAGTTTGGACTGGTCCTAACCAGTGTGAACAGGGAGTTAAAGTTTTAAAAACAGGTTTTTTGTAGTCCATTGCAGTCCTAAGACAATCTAAGTTTCAGAAAAACTGATTTTGATCTAGTTGCCTTATATGAAGCATAGAAAACCAGACTGGACTGGATTTTAAAACACTACTCTTACAGACCTGAATTCTCTCATCAGGAATGTAATCCTTGCCAATAAAATAACTTTGATCCTGAGAATCTCCAGGACTTTGATACATACCATAAAGTAAAGTGTCTTGATAATCCACCCTCTTACATATCTAAGTACACTTCACCTTCATTTTCCAGTGGATAGCATATCACATTAGTATCAATTTATCTTCTCTATGAGCAAGTCAAGCAGGTAGAATATTACTGTCCCACAGTTTGTTGTTAAGGGCCTTTATTATGGGAAAATAACAAATATGGTCAAGTCTGCTTTTAAATAGTCAGCTACTGAGTCATTCCATATAATGCCTTACAAGGTTTTCTGGCAACCTAATAAGGCACATTCACCCAAACAAGTATTCACTGAGCTGTATACAAGTGGTATGATGCTGTAGATGTTACAAGACATTACATTTATTTTCCTCATTATCACATTGCAATATGCAATACTTCATATTCTACATATTTGAAACAACCAATACTCAATACATAAGAGTGTAGTTGTCATGACTAGGGACTAACCAAAAGATAAAGACTGAGGTTGCAAATAAAGAAAAGAGAGAAATCCTACTGAATAGAATAGGAATCTCCAAGAGAATTTAACTAAAGATCCTCTAGAGTCACTCTTTGGCTTTATATACTACTATACAGGTTTGTAACTATTTGTGCAATGCTATTACGATAGTCCTGGGTAGGGCCTAGCATAGACTTAAGAGCTCCTGAGTATCTTGATGGCTACAATAACTCAAACAACCACAACCAAGGTATAAGGTACTAGAGCTGAGGGTATGAGGGTTGTTAATTGGTCAATGTGATGAGAGGGTTCCCTGACGTAAAGGGCAAGAAGGAGTCAAGACAATACTCAGGTATGATTGAGAAGATCAAGACTAAAGTACAGGAGTATTGTTGTAAAGTTTATATAGTGCAAGTTGAAGGAAGGCAAAGGGTGTTCTGAGAAGAGCAGAACTAATCACAAATGGAATAAAGGGATTGTACAATATAAAGGCAATGGACAACAATAAAAGTAAAATGACTAAACACAATGCCATTGGAAGATGAGAAGAAAATAATAAATAATGTACAATAGAATTGGATGGAAGTGTTAGAGACCATGTGACTCTGAGGTTGCCAACTCCAGATCTTTGGAGTTGTAGCATTGGACAGGACTTGGCTTCAATGTATGTGGTGCACCCTTGTCACAGTCTGTCCCTGTATTTATGGACATGCAGAGAATGGAGGTTGGAGTAAGAACTCAACACATAAAGTGGAGTTGAGCAAGTGAAGGCTAGGGATGAGCATGGGTATACCCATGGGTATCACCACATGTACCCACACCTATACCCATGTATATACCCATACCCACCTGGTGGGTGTGGGTTTACTAGTGGGTTTTGAAAATGGTACCCATGGGTACTTTGTGTAATGAGCAGGAACAACTAGTGTTTTAAAGTCTGGTCCAGTCTGGTTTTCCATGGTCCAAATGAGGCAACTGGACCAAGACTGATCCTAGAAAGGTCCTGGACCCTTGCAACCACAACTGGACCAAAAGAAACTGGACCAAAATGGTCTTTTGATCAGTTGCAACTAGTTGCAACCGGCTTTGTGCAAAACCAATCTTTTGACCCGTTTTCTGTGGGAACCATGATTAGTCATGGTTAACTAAAATATACTATGGACCCCTGGCGACCAATCAAACCTTGTATCATAAGATTTGGATCACAGAATCAAAAGATATGGCCATTTCTGGGTGGCATGTCAGTCAGAGGGGGTCTCAACTCAGCTTTTGTTGTAGAAATTCAAATAAAATACCTAAAATTCTAAAACTATTGTGGAAAGTACCCATGGATAGGAGCTAAAGACCAATCCACTACAGAACTAGTTGTGACCAGTCTTTTATTTTTTCAAAATTAAGGCAACTAGCAACTGGACTGGTTGGCAACTGGATGCAACCACAACTGCAGTCCAGTTGCCAGTCTTTTGAGCAGTCCTAGACTGAGCTTCAAACACTAGGAACAACAGTGATTACAAAGCACACAATTGTGGTATACTACACAAGCAATCTACAAGTTGACAGTAGTCCTATCCCAACCATCCTCCAATCCTTGCTCCTTATTCACTTCAGAAAGCTCAGCTGCAGTATTTAAATCCTCTGATCTCACCAGGTTCAATAGACTCCAAGATCCAAGACAGATCCTCTAGTGTTGCCTTTGCCTTTTTGGATGGTTTGATGACCTGCTTGGTCATTATTGGATTGAAAAGGTTTCAGATGGTCAGAGGAGGTTATGGGGTAGATGGTGCTGTGTCAAGATGGATGAATGTTGGGCTACTACTTTGGTCCACTCCCTATCATGTAACAGCCAAACATGACAACAAACAAAGAGTACCCACCATATGGGTAATACAGGTCATTCAAACATATACATACCCATACCCATGCTCATCCCTAGTAAAGGCCCTCAAGGTCTTCTGGAGGGTTTGGAGTGAGTCATAGAAATAAACTAATATTCAGACTGAAGTTACAATCGAAGTAACCATGATTTATATACTCAGAGGAAACAGAATAATTAGTCACAGAGCAGGAAGATAAATAATATAGGTCATGTCTACATCCCACCTAACAGGGAACTCCAACAACAAATTGTTGCATGTCACCATGACTCAGCTACTACCAGACACCCTGGCTTTCTGAAAACCTGCCAGCTCATTGCTGCTGAATTCTGGTGGTCCAGACTCACTTCATTTGTCTGCTCCTATGTCTTGGGCTGTGCCTTGTGTCAGCAGCACAAGGTTAACACACACCCAACTACACCCCCTCTCTCTCCAATCCCCTCTGCATGCACCTACCCCTTCCAGAACATCTCTGTTGATCTCATCACAGATCTCCCTGTCTCCATGGAAGGCTATGACTCTCTCATGGTCATGGTCAACCACGGCCTTATGAAGGGGGTAATTCTGTGTCCCACAGTTAAAACTGCTGACTCAGTAGGTATAGCATGCCTCTTTTTTCACAAGGTTTATACCTGATTTTGCCTCTATGACAAGATTGTCTTGGATTGTGGACCACAATTTGCTTCCACCTTCACCAAAGAGCGCTTGCACCTTATCAGTTACTATCTCTTTCTCTTCATGGCTAGTGCTGTGCTGGCCTGGCTCAGCCTAAAAGCCCTGGCTCAGGCTTCATAGAAACACAGGCCAGGCCCTGAGCCCTCGAAAGCCCTGAATGAGGGCCTGGCCCAGCCTTGAAGCCCCAGCTTGCATTCAAGCTGTAGCCTACTAGTACTAGAGCTCACTACAAGTAGTATATTGGATATCAAGTGCATTATAACTACGGCACAGACAAGTCTCAATTAGTACCCCAATCCTTGTCAGTCTCTGTGCTCTCACCATCTGATCTAGCTACCTCCTCTTGAGTAGTTTCTACTAACACCGACAGGCCTTGCTGGAATAATAAACCTGATTTTGCGGTGCACTTGTGAAATTAAAGTGCTTTAACCATGTCAGCCTTGAGGCTGTTACACCACTTGCTAATGGTAATGCCAGCAAACAAGAACACACACTCAGATGACACAGAACTGGACATGATAGATAGGAAGTCATGTGCAAGAGATCCCCAAACAGGGCCAAACTGGATACCACACAGCATTGATGCCCCACCATTTGATAATCAATAACTCGCCAAGAATGTCTTGCATGTTGAGGTATTCATGGAAGCCAGAGAGCCACAGTCTGGAAGGGTCTTCCCACTGCTGCTGACTCTCACCTGTAGATGTCAGATGACCCTCATCATTGATGTCATCTTCATCTATTGGTGCATTCAAGAGCACCTGGACTTTTGGGTTTGTGCAGGTGATGGAACAGGTCTGGTTCATAGCCTTCTCCAAGCTAACAGTGCCATCCTGATACATTGCACAGTAGCATTCCTTGTACTTTGAGTTCTGGTGTTAGGCAAACACCTATGTATCTAGTTGATAATGACATATGTATGATGACTTTCACGTGGTACATTGCATTGGTACAGAGTGTGTCGCCTCAGTTTGTGTGGATGTAATTCAGTTTTTGATTGGGGTTGAGCACCAGAATCACAAGTCAGATGCACAGTAAACTGGAGTAGAATACCAGTCAAGTACTTGCCCATAGCAATAATACTGTATATGCATTGGATGTTGATGTACAGTCATAGTAACCCAATATCTTGTCAAGGCTGGCTTCAAGTGCGGCCTCAAATTTGACATATTTTTTGCTCCTTGCACATGCCAACTGTCATATATTGCTCCATTCTCCGTTTCTCTGGATATAACTCTGATTCTCTTAGACAATAACTCTGGGTTAATCTCCCTCATGATGCAACTCTGCAACCCCAGACTTCCATTACATATACATGTTTCCCTTTTCATTTTAGTACATAACCTGTGTCTTGCTTACAAGCACAGCTCCGACTTCCTCAGTACCCAACTTATCTCTGGTTATCTAGTTTCCCGATCTCCCGTCTTACTCAGAATTAGTCATTCTCCGTTTCTCTGTATTATTCATCTTCTTACTCTGTGACTAATCATTCTGTGTCCTCCAAGTATAGTCCCAATTTCCCAAGATCACCACCTGACCTTATCACAGGGGAAGAAGAATGTGAAATTGAGCAGATCTTATGCCATAACTAAAATCCATGGAATCACAAGTTTCTGATCTGATGGAAGGGCTACTCTGTAGCTGATGACTCATGGGAACCCAAATCCAATTTGGGTAACACCAAGGAAATGGTTGATGCTTATAAGCGCAACTACCCCAAAGACTTCCCCTTAGCCTTTTCTCCTCCAAGACCACCATGCTCCCCACTCAGACCACCCCCTCCCATCACCATCAAAGCAGTAATGACCTACTACTCCTGCTCCATGCCTGACTGCAAGAACTAAATCATCCACTCTGTCCCTGTGTTCACTCCAACTGCAGCTATTTCTCACTTGCCTCTCCTGCCTCCAGCTACTCCCACTACCTTCTCAATGGCCTTTTCCTACTGATTACCCTAGTCATGTTCATCCTTCTCTCATAGCAGTAGACCTGCCATACCATTCCCACACCATCCGCTCTTCTTCAATCCCCAAATACTTTTACTATATGCACAAATTCATCCTAGATCCTGCAATGACTTTCCCCATCAAATACCACCTGGACCTGAACTCCTCACTGAATGCCCTCTACCTGGCTTATCTCCAGTGCAAACACCTCTCCTTCATAAGAAGTCCAGAAATCAGGAGTTATGGCTAGAGAAAGATCATACTAGAGTTATGAAGGAGTAAACCCAGAGATCTTGGAGTTGGACCAATGAGAGATATGGGACATGACAGTATCCCCCCTTTAGGCCTGAACCCCTGAAGGCCATAAGCGAGAAATAATAGTTGTCAAAGCAAAGCAAAGTTAAAGCAGATTTGCAGATTTCAGTTTTGGACTCAGATGTGGAGTTCCTCATATAAATTTGGGGCATGCTTTCATTCCTTAACTTCCAACTTCTACCATGTCCAATATCAACAATGTTATGCATGGAGCAACAAGTGTCTCAAGAAGGCTGACAATGACAGCAACAAGCTGTTCAAGGTGAAGGTGTCAGAGTGATGTTAATGCACAAAGGCGTGGAAGGAGGAGGAGGGATGGAGGAAAGCAAAGGAGGCAAGATAGAAGGCAGAGGAAGTGAGGTGGAAAGCAGAGGAGGTAGAGAAGGTCAAGGAGGAGAAGCTGATCAAGGAGACTGAGGAGGCAGCCAAGAGGAGGATGAGTCATAGTTAAGTCCAAGTAGCATGGAGCTGACAGGGTTGGCAAGCCAAGGAGATCCAAGCAAAGCAAAGTGCTCTGAAAAACAAGGGCAAGGGGAAGGAGAAGGAGAGGGAGCCGTGTGCAAGATATGTAATGGTGGGGATTAAGCGTGTTCCTGGAGAAGGGAAAAAGGGTCAGTCCTGCAAGGCTTGCCAGAAGAGTAAGCTGAAGTATGAGCTCCTAGGAGAGGAGCAACCAGAGAAGAGATAGAGGAAACACACAGACAACAAGGAGGGGCCAAAGACGAAGAAGACGAGGTTGGTGTCTGTGAAGGTGGTGGAGGCAGGGCCAAGCAGGGACCAGAGCTGCAGAGAGTGCATGGGGAATGCAGAGATAGTAGTGATCTGGAAGGATATCACTACTGCCTTCAAGCTGCAAATCAAGCAGCTGTATCGCTTGACAGTGCAGGGGGAAAGAATGGCAGATTGTATGGAGAAACTGGCTCATCTGAAAGGAGAGGAGCTGCATGGGAAGTGGTCACCAGAGCCGGAGTCAAAGGAAGAGGATACCGACATGATGGTTGGAGTAGAGTCGGAGGTAGTGGAGTTAAGGCAGGAGCAGCAGGAGTTGCACAATGAAGAGGATGTAGATAGACTGAGGGAGCATCTGGCTAAGGGCAAGGAGTAGATAGAAACTTTGTTTAATAATAATTGTTCATCATTATGTGGAGTAAGGTCCAGGTTTGTCCAGGTACCAGAGATGGAACTCCATAACGATTTCAGAGGCATGCCTGAGTTTGGTAGCCAACAACCAAGAGGTTTCTTCATCAATGCCTTCATAACCAGCCCATTGTACCAAAACTTAGCCAAGTCCAGGAATGTTATTGTGTCATAGGTGGGGATGAAGATACATTGTTTTGACAGGTGGTCTACTACGACTAGGATGGCAATGTAAGTTGCATAACCAGAGGACAGAGGAAGCTGTTCAATGAAGTCTATTGATATGGAGTTCCAGGGATGTTCAGAGATGGGGAGTTGTTTCAGTAACCCATAAGGCTTATGTCTTGGAACCTTTGCACAAGCACAGGAGGTACAGGATGAGATATACTCTTTGATGAATGTCCTGATTCCAGGCCAAGTGTATTCATGGTGAATAAGTTCCAAAGTGCAGTTTTGTCCAAAGTGTCCAGAGAGTGGATGATCATGTTTGTAGCAGAGTACTCGGAGCTGGAGATCATTGGAGTCAGGGACATGGATGCAATTGTCTAGTCATAAGAAACTGTCTAAATTGATGTTCCAACATGACTCTGAGGGTTTGGACTTGGATATGTGTGCTGTGGCCAGAGGGTCAGAGGGAAGAGCAGAGAGGATATTATTATGAAGGGTGAAGAGGGTGAAGAGGATACTTGTTCAAAGTACCAGAGCAGTGAGACATGTTGCTCTAAGGGAAGATGCAAGCTGTTCTTGGGTAAAAACTGGTCTAAAGTTGTGAGGATTGATGCAAGTGTAGTCCCTATCCTCCTCTTCAGGATAGATATCCCATTGTTGAGTGAGGGCATCAGGTTTAGCTCCAAGGCATCCAGGTTGGAAATAAACGATTATATTGAATTGACTAAGGAACTTCAACCAGCAAGCTTGTTGCCGACTCAAGAGTTTCATAGTGGAGAAATATTCAAGGTTTTTGTGATCAGTGACAACATCAACCAGAGTGCCAGAGCCTTTGAGGTAATGTCTCCAGGTTTGGAATGCTTCATGAATAGCGAGCAGTTTTTTGTCATGGGTATCATAGTTAAGCTCCAGAGGAGACAATGTCTGAGAATAATACATAACAGGCCAGACTTTATCATCCAAGCACCAGATGGAGAGAATACCAGCGATAGTATAGTCAGAGGCATCTGTTTCCATAATGAGGGGAGTGTTAGGGACCCAATGCATCAGAACAGGTGCAGAGGTAAAAGCATCCTTAAGATTCTGGAATGCAGAGCGGCAATCATCACTGAAGTTTCATGGAGTGCCTTTGCAAGTCAGGTGAGTCAAAGGAACAACAATATTGGAGTAATTGGAGATGAAATATCAGTAGAAATTTGTGAAACCAAGAAAGGACTGAATATCCTTCACCTTGCAGGGTTTGGGCCAGTCTTGAATAGATTTGACTTTCTCTGGGAACATGGAGAGACTGGAGGGAGAGAGCTGGTACCTGAGGTACTGGGGCCATCATTGAGTGAGAGCATGGTCCCAGCTTCCATTGGTGTGCTAACCATTGTGGACTCGAGCAATCCAAAATGCTTGAGAACTAATGTGATGTATTGTTCATGCAAGATTGAAACAGTGCATTTGGCCCTGTTGTCATTGAGTTGGAATCCCATCAACTAATCTTCTTCTTCTTCTTTCATTTTTGAAGATCTCATGGAGTTGCTAGCACATGTGGTTTATTGTTTCAAGTGAGCTAGCAACAGATAGCATATTATTGACATGGATTGCAAGGATTACGATGCTGATGGCCAGATGGCAGACATAGACAGCATGGTCCATGGGACATTGCATGAATCCAATGCTGAGTAACTTTTTTTTCATGTGCTTATTCCATAACCAAGCACCCTGTTTAATTCCATAGAGACCATGGAGGAGTCGGGTAGGTCAATTTGTGTTGTCTTCGAAACCTTTGGTTTGATACATATACATAGACTTCTGTGTCTATTTGGCTATGTAAGAAGGCACCAGTGACATTGTCTTGTCCACAGAACCAGCTGTATGAGGCAGCAATGTGAAGGATGATCTGAAGGGAGTCAAGACAGACCATGGGGGCAACGTGTCAGTGAAATCAATGCCAGGGATCTGTGAGAATCCTTGTGCCACAAGATAGGCTTTGTAGCATAGGATTTCACCTCCTGGCCTGAATTTAAGTGTATAAGTCCATTAATTTCCAATCAGTTTGTAGCCATTGGGAATTTTATCTACAAGGGTCCATGTCCCCCATCCCTCAAGCATTGTGATCTTCTTTTTCATTATGTCCCACCATTTTTCTGAATCTGGACTGTTCACAGCCTCACAAAAGCTGGTAGGTACAGAATGTCCATATGCAACAAGGCATGCAAGTTGCATTGTTGCAGTTTGCATGTCTGTGTCTACAGATTGCTCAGATTGGGTTCAGACTTGGGTTCTCTAGTTCAAGTTTAGCAGCTCATGCCAAAGCCTTTGCTTCCTGGTGAGTATCTTGATCCCCCTTTTCTCATGTTTCTTTTAGCTTTTGAGCATCTGCAGCTTGTTTGATCCAGGACAGTTGTGTAATGCAGGTTGATCGTCGTGGTAGTGGTGGGGGAGCTGCAGGAGGGGTTGAGATAATTTGGAGTGGGGATGTTTGTGTACAGGTTGCAGGTTGTGAAGGCAGGGGTTCTAGTTCTTCAGTAGGTTGGGAAACAGCCAGTTTGACTGGTATTGTAGCTACTTGATGAGTGGACTTGGTCATGGTCACCTCCCTCGCTTAGATTGGTAGGGAGTAGGTCATCATCATTGGTTGCTTCTTGGCTGAAGATTTTCTCATATATGATAATGTCACAGGAGATAATAAACTGGTGTTTGGATGGTACCCAAACCTTGTATGCTTTAGATCCTCATTTAAATCCGCACCAAATTCCATCAATGGAGTACACATCAAGTTTCTTGCACTGATCTGGTGGGACTTGAATATGGCAATGAGATCCAAAGATGTGGAGGGTGGATAGATCAGGTTTCCAACCATAGTAGGCTTCATGTGGAGTAGATTTGTTAAGGGCTTTTGTAGGACTCTGGTTGCATGCGTACAATGCATACTTGTGAGCTTCTGGCCAGAACACTTTTGACATTCCAGCATTCTCAAGCATTGTAAGAGCATGTTCATGGGTTGTACAATTGAACCGTTCTGCAACACCATTTTGTTGTGGTGTGTGAGGGGCAGATAGCTCATGTATGACCCTATTTGACTTGAACCATTTGTGAGGTTCTCCTGCATGAATTCACCCCCTTGGTTGGAGCAAATGATCTTTACCTTTCATTCTTGGGTGGTCTCAAGTTGGGTGATGAGGTTTTTGATTGCCGTGGATGCTTTATCCTTCAACTTCAGGTACTCCTTCTATCTCTTCCAGCTATGGTCATCTATGACTACCAATACATAGCTAAGTCCAGATATTGAGTGGTGGGGGAGTGGACCTTGAAAATCCATATATAGTCTGTCAAGTATTCTGGATGAGCAGTTTAAGGCAGTATGGGGGAATGGGGCCTGAGGATGCTTTCCTTTCGCACATCCATTGCAGGGGCCAAGTGTTCTGGTTGGAGGTTGAAGGGGTGATAATGCAGTTGACCATGTATAGCCCATGTTGTAGTTTGCCTTCCATGATTATTTCTCTATCTGGTTGACTTATCGACATGTGGCCATTGGCTTTCATGATCACCATATCCTTTTTGTCCATGCAGCTTTCCAAGATCAGGTTGTTGTGTGTGTCAGGTACATAGCATACATCTTTGAGTGTGATGATGCAAACTTTTTGTCCCTTAATGCTGACAAGGATTGTGACTGATCTGGTACCAAGTACACATAGTTGTGGGCCCTCAGAGTGAATGCCCTTGATGGTGTCATCTCAGGGTGTGAATGTGGTGAAAGCTGAGCGTATGGTGCAGATATTAGTGGTGGATCTGCCATCGAGTACCCATCTGAAGCATAAGTGAGTTGAGGGGTGCAGTGTCAACATCTACGAGAGGGTTTTCTCAGACGCGCATGATAGCATATCATCCTCAGAGTCAGATGATGAGCTGGCTATAGCTTGGTTTGTCTTATGTCTGTGTTTACGATCTCTCTCGTGGTCTTTGTGATCCTGCTTTTTCTCCTCTTTCAACTCTTTGTCCTTCTTCCCCTTCTTTTTCCTCTGTGGACCTTGTCCAAATTTCAGGCCCCCTTTTCCATAGCAGTTCTTTTGCCAATGACCCGATATACAACAGTTATCGCAGTAGGGTTCACCAGGTATGGGTATGTGGCTAAGGTTGCAGTTATTTTTCGACTTCAATTGGTTTCCCCATTGGTAAGTGGCTTGGTATGATGCTGCACTCCCTGCCTAATTTGTATGGATACCATATTCATCTTTGATGTGTCGTTTGATCTCGCTAGTGGTGTAGTGTGACGGCAGTCCAGCAAACATGTAGTTCCAGGTAGACGGCATGGAAATGTGCAGAAAGCACGCAAAGAGGTTGTCATGGATGTCTCATTTCATAAGGATTAAGTCATGTCGATAAGATTTCATTTTGGCAATGTGGGTAATAAGGTCCTCTCCATCAGTGTATTTCAAAGTCACTAGTGTGGTAATGAGGAGTGTCCAGTCTGTAAGTGTGTGGCCTGTGAAGAGGCACTTTGCTTCACACTAGATTTCCACAGCTATATCTAGGTAACCTAGTTGTGCAATAACTTCCTCTGTCATATTCAATGTAAGGATAAGTCAGACAGCAGCATCCACTTTGAGCCAGCGACAGATTATTTTCATTGTCTCTTTTGTAGATAGTGGGAGGGTGTTGTCACAGTAATTGAATAGGTTGACAGTTTCAAGGGTGGATTTTAGCATGCTCATCCACGATACATAGTTGTCGGGTTTGAGCTTATGCTGTAGCTGATATAGCCCCGAGTGTTTCAACAGATCTATGCTGCCTTTTAGGGTCCAGTGTGTGGGTCATTGTCATCATCTGACAAGTTGTTAATATAGCCCTTATTGTGCCAGGGTTTCACATCTGGATTGGATTGTCTTTTGTAAGGGTCTGGAGTGGCAAAACCAGGGTTTGTCATCGGGTTTGAGGGTACCAGCGGCATGTTTGTCTGAGCTGCACACTGTCCAGACATGGTGTGGCATGATGAGTTTTATTGCAGGTCTCATTTTGGGCATGAGTGGTAGCACGGTGTGTCAGTGACTGTGTGTTGATGTCCAAAATGGGGTTTTTGGCTCAGATGGAATGGCCAGGGCTCATAACCTGAGAGCAAGTGCACTAGAACAAGTGGACATCAGTCCCTCAGTCTTGCAGTGGCAAGAACTCTATATATATACCTAGAACAAGTGGACATCAGTCCTGTAGCTTGTCAGTACACAGTATGTATGTAATGCAGATGAATGACTTACCCTCAGTCTCATGGTGGCAAGAACTGAGGGAAAGACTGTGTCTATGACACATAATATTTATATGTGGCTGTGTGATTACTAATCATATCATAGTGTTGTACTGTATCTATCGTATTGTCCAACAGAGTCTTTAGAGAACCTCTCAGACATGCTCCCTGTGGGAAGCTTTATCCATCAAGTAGATTAAAGTGTCATCCAAGTAGACTATCACACAAACATCTAATAGATCAGTAAAGATGATATTGACAAACCACTGGAAAGCTGCAGGGGCATTGGTCAAGCCAAAAGGCATGACAAGCCATTTGTAAGATCTGTAGCATGTGCAGAATGAAGTCTTCCATTCATCTCCCTCAGCGATGCAGACTAAGTGATAAGCATAGTGGAGGTCAATTTTGGTATAGATCTTCACGTTGCTTGGAGCATTGAAGAGGTCAGAAATGTGTAGGGTTCTGCGTGGGTACACCCATGGGTATCAGAGCTTATACCCATACCCATACCCACCAAAAACCCATACCCATGCCATGGGTATGGGTTTTCCTGTGGGTATCAAAAACCGTACCCATGGGTTTAGTAGTACCAAGCCTAAACTATAGACTAAACCTTGTTCTAAACATCATATCTATACTCATTCTGCTATCTTATACCTTATCCTAACTTAGCTAAACCTCACTCACTCATGGTAAGCCATCATCATCATTACCCTCACCTTGCTATGGACCCACTGTACCCACAGCATGGGTATGGGTATGGGTATGGGTATCCAAAGTCCAACCCATACCCATACCCATGGGTATAAAACCCACAACCCATGTGGGTTACCTATACCCATGCAGATCCCTAGAAATGGGAGGAAGCAGGTAGCAGTCTTTCTTTGTGATCTTATTGAGTTCTCAGAAGTCAATGCAAAGGTGGAGTAAACCATCCTTCTTGCAGACAAAGAGAACTGGAGTGGCATGAGCAAAGGAGGAAGGGCAGATGAAGCCCATAGTAAGATGCTCATCAAGGAATGTATGGAGGGACCCAAGTTTGGAGAGAGAAAGGAAATAGGTGGTTCCTAGTGGAGAGGAGGCACCTTTTCTAAATTGATCCTGAGGTCATGCTTGTGATGTGGAGCAAGCGTGGATGCTTTGCTCTTACTGAACACATTGGTGAAGTCATGGTATTCCAGAGGAATGAAGAAGAGACCAACAGGGTTTTGGGGGAGGTGGAGACCGAGTGGAGCTCAGTTTCCTGGGGACAGAATATAGAAAACTATAGTGTAGTCACTACAGAAACTATAGTAGCTAATGACCGATATAAAGTCAGCTTATGTAATCTACCAAATCAAGTCCATATGAGTTGACTTGAATCTCAGATTTACAACACTCTCCCTCAATGAGTATGGAGAAAGATCAAAGGAATAGGTAAAAATAAAATAAAATAACCTTTCTTGTTCCAATGAAACAACCTTTACTTCAAATGAGTGTTGTGTTGTTGGTCTTGATGAGGCTGCACTTGGTTGATGTCCATATATGGAAATTGCAGCTCAGCTAATTGTGCTCTTGCTATCTGTGTGCACATGCATCCACTGTCGACTCTAGAGTCACTCTGCTCATTCATTGTCAGTGTGGGATGCTTCCCCAGCATCAGGACCTTCCATGACACATCTGATGCATCTAACGCAACTGATTCAGCTTCAACATGATTGTTTGATCTGGTAAGTCTTTTTGCTTGGTTCTGCTCTGCTGACCTTTCTAGATCGCATTTTGAGCTTTGCACATCGACACGGTGGGTCTGGGAGGTTGGTAGGTCATCTGGGATGATGGTTTGGTGGTTTGGATGGCCTAGGTATGTTGCATTTTGTTTGTTCATAGCATTCTTGCTGACTTGTGTCTCTTTTAGCTACTGATGCCATTTTGACTTGTTTGGAGTCACAGTGTTCATTGGTCATTATGCCATCCATCCAGGGACCTCTCCCATCATATCTGACTTGTCTTGAAGTGTTTTGATGCTGCACTTTGCCTTCAACATCTCCCAAAGTGGATAGTGTTTTAAGGTCCAGTTGCAGGACTGGTCCAGGGTGGTCCTGGTCATGGTACTTTACAAAAAGAAATGGTCCTGGTCTTTCAAAATTTGAGAAAAATGAAAAGACCGATATTGGCCCAGGGTCCCCCCACTTAGGCCTACTTTCCATACTTTTTGCAGTATTTAGGTATTTATTTGGAATTTCTATAATCAAAATCAAGTTTGTACTCCCTAAATATGACATCCATCCCAGAAATGGCTATATCCCTGCCAGTTATGGACCAATTCTCACGATTATTAGACTCACAGCATGCCAGGGGTCTATTCTACATTACGTACACTGATGGAAAAGTATAATTTGTGCGGATATACCTATCTCAATTGTGATCTCTATTGCAAATGAGTAGATAACCCCTGTAGATAACATGTGATGTGAAAATGATAATATCTCAGCCATTTATCAACTGATTCCCATGAAAAGTGAATGCCCAGAAAGGCAAGACTCTAATCTAAATTCGGTACACTGATGACTAAGCCAGTCTTTGTGAACAACCGGTCCAAACCAGTTCTAAAAAAGTTGTTAAAGTTGTTAGGACTGCTTTTTTGCAGTTTTGGTATGGTCCTACCACTTTTGGAAGCTTACTAAGACTGGTTGCGGTCTGGTTGCCTCATTTGGACTGTGGAAAACTGGACCAGACCGGACTTTAAAACACTAGAAGTCAATTGGACCTTCTCCTGCCCTCCTGGACCTCTATCTCAATATTGTGCCTTCATTTTGATGAAGCACTTGCTCTTGTCACTTGTGGCACATTCTAGGGTGCTCTGGGCATCATCTCCAACAATCTGGCAGTCTCAATCATCTTCATCATCTCAACATTCAACCTTCTAGCCTATCTGGCCTCCTGGCCAGTTTCTTCAACATAGCGCCTTCATTTCAATGAAGCACTCTGTTCTGTTGCTTTGGGGACCCTTTAGGTGAGTAGGGAAGTTGACTGATGCAGCCATTTTATTGTCCAGGTCATTTGTTTTGTCTGGACCAGTCTGCTTGGCTCCTCCTCCTCCTATCTCTCTAACTTGGCATGGCACTTTTGGGTTGTGCCTGGATTGCTTTGTTTCACTGCTAGGGGCATATAGGAGGTCCCTGGGACTGTCTGGTGCAAGCACATTACCTATGGTGCACACATTGTCACTTGGAGCTCTCTCAGGTGAGTTCTCTCTCCTGCTCAGCTCTGCATGTTTGCACTTCCGTTCTGATGCATTCCATAGCTTCTTTGGTCACTTCTTAGCTTCCTGATTGTCTATGGATACTGCTGATGCATCCATCTCATCACTGGGACCCTCAATGTCTTGGCTTGCAGGTACAACCTGCTCCTCCTTGAGCTGGACACTTGGGGGTTCATTCTCTTGTCATGTGACATCGTTGGGAGGCTTTCATGGTTCAGGTGAGTCATTCAGCATGTGCTGATGACATTCGTCAGATGCCATATCACCTGGTATGAATGACTCGTCAGCCAACTCAGTTTATGTGCTCAACAATTGTGCATCATCGTACTCTGTTGTTTCACTGCACTGTCATCTGAGTGGACTGTGGATTGGTGGAGTAGGCTGTAGAGGACCTTCATGTAAGTCCTCATTGACTATTTTGTCATATTGATCGGTTTCATTAACCAGTGATGTTGATTGCTCATGCACTGTTACACATCTGCTCTCTTCCTCAATCAACATGGTTTGATGCAGTTCAGCACTCTTCACCTCATCATGCACATCTCTGTGCATTTTCTCTGCAAGTTCATTGACCCATGGCATTTCCGACTTGATTTCAGCTAGAATCTTCCAACTCTATTTCAACTATTTTGCACTCATGCACAGCCATTTGTGGCTTTTTGTTACTTTGCTCTTCAACATTTGGTAGTTCTTATAATGGTTGTACTATAGACTTGTTGAATTGATTTTTGAGGTACAGTGGCTCAAACAACTGTCCCAATGTTTGGATGTTTTTCACTAAACACAATGAAATGCAGTAACCACTAAACCTTACCCAAACCTGTGGGAATATGAAATATAGTACCAACTCCTGGCTTTCTATTGGCCCAAGGGTCAAAGGATTTGAATAGGATTTGATGAAATGGGAATCATTTCAAAATGATCATTCATTGGGACAGTTCTTTGACTTTAAGTTTGGATTACACATATTAGACCCTAACATGTTGGAAAGTACTTACATACATTTGATCATGGTTCTATTATGTTATATTTATGTAACTATCATCAGCTAGCACCATATAAACCCCACCATTTCATACTAACTTTCCTATCATCATTATGAAACCTACCTACAGCTCTTAAGGGAAAATACTGTCTTCTTCCCTTTCCTGAAGCTTTCTTCCAAGAAAATAACCTCTAAAACTGGTCTGGGCAAGTCTACAGTGTCTAGGGTCCTTCAGGAAATCTAGCTAGACAAGACTAAACATCTTGGTGGTTACCCTTCAAAATTTTCATTTACCAGCAAAAGGGCTATTGTACAATAGATCATTACTGGCAAGGCCAAAAATGCTGTTCAGCTCACTATACTTATCAATACCATTATTGATACTCCTCTCTACCCTCAGACAGTCAGAAATATCCTCAAGGAAGCCTCTTTGAAAGTTGTGGTGGAGAACAAGAACCTCTTCTCTTCAAGAGTCACAAAAAAGGATGGTTGGCCTATGCTTTCAAATACTAGCATTGGACTGTAGAGGGTGGGAAAAGGGTTGTATAGTTAAATAAGACTAAAGTCAATAGGATTGGGTCATATAAACAAGAGTATGTGTGGAAAAAGGCAGGAGAGTAGTTGATTGCTAGAGGTACAGTCAAGCATAGAGGAGGCTATCATAGGGCCTATATAGGATGGAATAGAGTGGGAGTTTAGAGTGAGATGTACAGAAGGATGGATGCTGAGCAGTATGTGACAAATTCACAGCAGGGGTTGCTGGAAAACATTGAAGAATTTTAAATTTCAGAAGGTGATATCATTTTTCAATAAGATAATGATCCCAAGCATACCTCTAAAAGAGTTCAGACCTGGGTCAAAGATCAAGAGATTGGATCTTTAGATTGGCCTGCACAGTCTCTAGACCTTACTTCCTTTGAACATACCTGAAATTATCTCAAAAAATGACTTTCAGCTTATAAAAGTGCCTCTAAAGGAGTTTATCATTTATAGGAGAGGTTAGTAGAGGAGTGGGGGAATATTTGTGCAGAATAGCATCAGAAATGGATTAAAAGCATGCATAGAAGGCTTGAAGCAGTTGTCAAGGCCAAAGGAGATCATACCAAATATTAAATACTTACATTTATATACAGTCAAAAAACTGTCCCAATGAATGATCATTTTGAAATGATTCCCATTTCATCAAATCCTATTCAAATCCTTTGACCTTTGGGCCAATAGAAAGCCAGGAGTAGGTACCATATTTCATATTCCCACAGGTTTGGGTAAGGTTTAGTGATTACCACGTTTCATTGCATTTAGTGAAAAACATCCAAACATTGGGACAGTTGTTTGAGCCACTGTAGCTATAAAGTTTGTGTGCTGTCGTGAGGTGAATCATCAATCTGAGGATCAAATCTGGGATTCCAGAGACTAAAATGAATTTTGTTATTGCTGTGAGCTGTCTGTTCGGGTTTGTCACTGGTCTGTCTGTGCTTGTCCACAGCTTGCACCATGGCTTCATGCAATTCTGACCAATTACTGCCATCTGCTGAGAGTTCAACAGTGTTGAAAAGTCCATTTTGGTATTTTTGGGTTGGGTGAGTGAGCTAACAGGCGCTAGCAGGGCTCATAACCTGTAGAAAACTATAGTGTAGTCACTACAGAAACTACAGTAGCTAATGACCAATATAAGGTCAGCTTATGTAATCTACTAAATCAAGTCCATATGAGTTGACTCAAATCTCAGATTTACAATGGAGTTGCAGGCTAAATTGTATAGAACCTTCAAGGTGGCAAGCTAACACAAAAGCAGCTGCATTGATAAGCACAATGGGAAGGGCCTTTTGCTTGGAGAAATGTGGTGTATCTGAGGTAATATTAGCCTAAGGAGGTAAGTCTGGGGGCTGCAGAGATGAGCTTGGAGGTGTTGGACTGGTGTATTCAGGTGTGTGGAACAAGATACTGCTAGAAGCCCAATCAATCAATGGATTGTGGCAGGTCAGCCAGTTATGTCCTAGAACAAGGGAACATGATCCATCCAATGGGATAACGTAGAATGTCATTGGAGTAATATCACCAGTTTTGAAATGTATAGAGAGATTGATCACTTGATTAATGGTGGAGTTGGATATTCCATTGAAGAGTTGGAGTTGAAGCAGGGGTATAGAGTAGGAGGAAATTTCATGGTCATTGACAAAACTTATATCTATGAAACAATCAGAGAAGCCAGAGTCTACAAGTGCAGAGAAGGAATGAATGTCATAGGAGACTATAGAGATGGAGGGCATAAGGGATTTGGGATCTGAAAGAGCAGATACATTGAGATGTAGCTCCTTAGGTACACGGGAGGTATCAATGCAACCTTCCATCCATGCGGAGTTGTGAAGGTAGTGGACTATTTTTTTGTCTCCATGCTGGAGGTATCCAGTTTTGTTTCCAGAGTTGCAGTCTTCATTGCATGAGCCTTGGATGCCCTGGAGGTGGACTTGGAGCAATCCTTAGCCATGTGCCTGAATTTCATGCAGAACATGCAGAGGTTATTGTTGAAATGACATTTGTGTTCTTTTGCAGTGAGTTTACTGTCCTTGCCTAACTTAGAAGAATAGTCAGGCTTCAGGACAGTGGGGGTAGTGGTACCTTTGCCTTTGGACTCTGAGGAGTCTTTTAACTTCTGGTTGCCAGAATGACTGCCAGAGATGGATGCAGAGTGTTTCTCAGAGGTCTTGGGTGCGAAGTTGTTGGAGGATTGCTTTGTTTGGTAGTTTATCTTGGACTTGCACTCTCAGTAGCGCACATCAATAGCTTGTGCAAGGTAGCAGAGTTGGATGAGATCAGAGGGTTTGCTAATATGGGAGATCTCATCCTTGATGCAGTCAGGCAACCCATTGTAGAAATAGTGCCAGAGGGCACCTTCTCTGTAACCTTGGACTTGCAAAGCAATCCTGTTAAATTCAACAATGTATTTGTTGATACACTGTCCATCCTTCATAGAGAGATGATTGAGCTAGTGCTTGGCATCTTTGACAGGGTCATGAGGTCCAAAGTTTGTCTGGAGTTCCAAGACAAACTTGATGTAGTTGTCCATCTAGTCAGGATGGAATGTTGAATCTTCCATCTGGAGTAGGTCCAGTTCAAACCATTCCAGAGCCATACCCTTGAGGTAAGACTGTGCAAAGGTTACTTTGGTGTGGTCTGTGTGGAATGTATTAGGGCAGTCTTGGAAGTTGAATTCACATTGGACCACTGGCAGGAAGACTCAGAGTTTGCAAGGGTCAGTCCTGTCAAACTGGTCTGGTTCCCAGACCTTAGTGTGGGGAGAGGAGTCAGAGGGAGAGTGATGGGAAGAACAGGCAAGGTTGCAAATAGCATTGGCAAGCTGTCTAAGAACATTCTCAGCCTCAGTGAGGTCATTCTCTGAGCAATATGAATTGGGATTGGAGTTGTGGTTGAATCCAGGATCATCTCTGGGGTAATCCAGATCATCCAGGTCATCATTATCACCAAACACATTCTGTGGTGTGGTGATGGGTTCTTTGGAGAGTTCAGACAGAGTAGACCCTAGTTGTCCTCTGAGTGCATGCTCTACAATACATGCTCCCAGAGTAGGAGTTTGTGGTACCAGAGCTGCCATGGAGGCAGACAGGGTGTGTCTAAAGGAAAAGCTTTGGAATTGTTTGATGAGTTCTGGACCTCAATGAGTACTTCTGTATTGTATGAGAGGGTTGAATCATGGAGATATTGGTTGTGTGCTTTCAGTGTGGGTTCTGGATCTGGTTGCGCCCATAGCCATGTTCAGTGACTAGTGACAAGTGGAAGTCTAAATATACTGTTAAGTTGCATTCTACTCTGGGGATGAACTCTGGAACTCCAGAGTTATTCTGGTTGAAGGGATTTGGCTTCACCATGTGTGATGCGCCCTTGTCAAGAGTCTGTCCATTATTTTAGAGAACAGAGGTTGGAGATTGGAGGTGAGACTTAACACTGAAGTGAAGTCAAGCAGAGAAGATGCTAAGACTGTCAAGGTCTTTAAGGAGTTCAGATGGAATAGAAGATAAAACTAATATTCAGACTGAGAGTACAAAGTCAGAGTACTATGGTTTATATACTCAGAGGAGAATGGAGATTAGTAACAGATTTGGTAAGAAACTGAGTAAGACGGAAATCAGGAAAACTCCTGATCTCTGGACTTCTTACTTAGAACCTTCTAAATTTCTCTTGTCTCTTTTCATACTAGTATTACATTAGTAATATCTTGTGTCTCACTTAACAGCATTGCTCCAGTCTCTGTACATACCCAACTCCACTCCAATTACATACTTTCCCGATTCCCATCTTACTCAGTTTCTTACCAACTCCATTACTAATCTCCATTTTCCTCCAAGTATATAAACTGTAGTACTCTGACTTTGTACCCTTAGTCTGAATATTAGTTTTATCTTCTATTCTATCCAAACTCCATAAAGACCTTGATGGTCTTAGCATCTTCTTTGCTTGACTTTACTTCAGTGTTAAGTCTCACCTCCAACCTCCAACCTCTGTTCTCCAAAATAATGGACAGACTCTTGACAAGGGCACACCACACACAGTGAAGCCAAGTCCCTCTGACCAGAATAACTCTGGAGTTCCAGAGTTCACCCCCAGAGTAGAATGCAACTTAACAGTTTCTTTGAATTATAAGAGAATTGTGCTAAGGCCAGTCAATCTGCCCAAGGATTTTGCTTTTCTGTGTGGAAGATACAAAGATACTGTTGCACTTCTCTGTTCATTCATTCTGTTTGTCCATCCATTTGTGGGTAATGTGCTGTGAATAATTGAGGGGTTATTTCTATTTCTAGGTTTGGGCAGATATCTTTCATTAGTTGTGATGCAAATTGCAGTCCACAATCTGATATAATAGTTGTGGGAGGTCCATGGTGTTTCCATACATTATTCATATATAGGTGAGAATAGCATCAGAACTGTTTAAAGTAGGGAGATCTGTTATAAAAAATTGACAGATATGTGTTCCCATGGTATTTCAGGGACTTCTAGTGGTTTAAGCTTTCCAGCAGGTTGTTGATTGATTCCTTTGAATTGTGCACATTGTTCACATCTAGACACATAATCTTTTGTCATGGTTGCCATCCCAGGCCAGAAGTATGATTGGGAGATCAGATCTAGGGTCTTTTCATAGCCTGGATGTCTGGCAAGTGAGGTGTCATGATGTCATTCAATGATTGACATGCAGAAATCTTCTTTATCAGGTATGTACATTTTTCCATCTTTGTCATATAGTATTTCTTCTTCTTTACATATTTGTCATTCTTCACAGAGGCAATATACTTCTGATTCTTTTATTTTTATTGTTGCTTTTGTTATTTGTTTCTTTGTTTGATTACCTTTGTCTGATATAGATACTATATTTCTGATTTGTTCTTTTGGTATTACCATAATTCTTTTGTTATTGTCTTCTATTCCTATAGTGTGATCTTCTCATCTGGATAGGGAGTCTGATTTTTCCATTGTTGCTCCAGCCTTGTAAAGCCATTTGAAATTAAAACAAGAGAGATATTGAGTCCATTTGGCTTGTCATCAGTTTAGGTCTTGTCAAACCATGAACTGGAAATTCTGATGGTCATTCCATATTTCAAACTCTTATTGAGCTCCTTCTAGATGGTGTCACCATATTTTGAGTGATCTGATGAGGCTAAGCATCTTTTTATCCACAATAGGG
Source organism: Chiua virens (assembly GCA_019787685.1). Classification (NCBI taxonomy): domain Eukaryota; kingdom Fungi; phylum Basidiomycota; class Agaricomycetes; order Boletales; family Boletaceae; genus Chiua; species Chiua virens. The sequence goes on from JAHNUO010000003.1 coordinate 1,278,840, forward strand.
TAGTGTTATTCTTCTGGGGGCATAGAGTGCAATGAGAAGGCAACTGGGTGCCATTTTTTGTCCTTCTCAATGGAGAGTACTGCTCCTGTGGCATAATCAAATGCATCATATTCTGGGCAGTATCTGTAATTGTTTTCTGGGAATGTGAGAACAGGGGCAGTAGTGAAGCATTATTTGAGTGTGTCAAAGACTTCTTGGCATGAGGAAGACCATAGGAATTGTGTATCCTTTTTGATAAGGTCGTTTAGGGGTCATGTAATTTGAGCATAATCTTGAATAAATCTTTAATAGAAGTTATCTGGCCATATGGTAGAACATCTAGAAGGGAGAGCTTAAACATTGTCATGTCAAGTATTTCTACTTGAGAACCAACAAAATCAACTTTGCATCCATGATTGCTAAGCATTGACAAAGGAAGCAATTACTCCATTGCATTGAGAAAGAACATCATATAGCAAGTGGACAAACTGACAGTAGATCTATAGCTCCTCCAATGGACAATGAGATGTTGCCACCAGACTGTCCTCCAGAGAACCACTACCAGATGGTCCAGGTCTCTTGTTTGAAATTGTCACTTATCTTGACCCTTATATGGTAACTATTCAGTACCTGTCAGCATCTGTGACCTGTTCCACAGCATCTTGATTGTGTGTGATAAGATATTGTGTACATATTATCCATGTGATTTTTTGACAATAGGGTATTGTTTGAATGTAGACCCCCTCTTCTCCTTAAGTGTGCTGTTCACTCTTTTTCATTCTTTCTGATGTTATATCAGTTACTGAGATTGCTTGTGTCCCTATCAGTGTACCTTGGTCATATCCAAGGTCCAGGAAATACTAAGTCAAGTTGCCTACTACTTCTTGCTTTGACTGATGCTATTAAATTTTCTTGAATTACTCACTGAGGCTGTGTTTAAACTGATGCTACAAATACAATGTTTTTCATGTGGAGGTCTCTGAGATCATTTGTTGCTCTTGCTTTTGTTTTATGAGTCTAGGCTTAAAATTGAGTGAAATGAATAGCTTGCTCTCAGGGGTCCAGGGTTGCCCATAGAGCCATGTGAATACTACTGGAATTTGGATGAGTGGCTAGGAAATAACAGGAATAACTGAGCATTTCAGGTACTATGTACCCAGGCCACCTTGTATCCAATCAGAAAACTATGTCATATTTATACCCACCATAGGGATTTATCTCGAAGCTGAAATGCCACATTTTGGGCCACTTGCTCAAGAATAATGACAGCAATTTACACTGGTGCAGTGCAATAAGTTTATGTTCATTAAGAATTGAATCTACTGTCATAACACCATTCATATCAACTACACAATGTATAACCTTCAGTGAGTGCAAGACCTTGTGAACCCTCATACTACACATGGGGATGTCATGGTTCTCTCAGAGAGTAATACCCCTCATCCATATTGGTACACACAAGTTATTGGTATATTTCATGTCCATGCACAGTACTGTGGCCCAGAATCATGGGATGCTCTGGTTCCCCAGTATTTTGATTTTCTATAGGTGTGGTGGTTTGTATGCAATCAAAGTATGAAGTCCAGTTAGGCAGCACCACACCTCCCTTGGGTGGGGTTTTACTTGGGTAATGAAGATGAAGCCTTTGGATTCATAATCCCAATAATGTAATCCAGGGAATACATACACCTCATCCCTGCTTTCTGCTATGGTTGCACTAGTGCTCTACTGGGTTCTTCAATCACATGAAATGCATCTGAGAATAATGAGGACTAGGACTGGTATTTCATGAACATGTACATCATTTCCACTTATACATTGAACATATTGTTGCTAAGCAGCTTTACTACACTACTAGTTTTGCAGACCACTGGCATAACACACTGTGGGAAGCAAAACCAATAAAATGAGGTGACTGTGTTGCTGATCACCCAGAATTAAGTGACATGTCACTCAATTCCTCACCACTGTTTATCAGTGACACAGGAATGTCACTTTTTTCATCATCAGATTTGAGTGTCCTCAATTACATATCAGCATCAAGAGTGTCTTGTCATTGAATTTCATTGTTTATAGTTGTCACTTTTATTCACTGAGTCACACTACATCTAGGCAACTGCATGGGTGTGGGTAGGGTGTCCATGAGTGCAGGTTGCCATATATGGACCTGTGGACCCACCACTCATGGGTGCAACTTGTGACCAATACCCATGTGCCACTGGCACATCCTTGCCCTCTGTTAGAGACCGTGCAACTCGAAGGTAGCCAACTCCGGATCTCTGGAGTTGTAGTGTCAGACGGGACTTGGCTTCACCATATGTGGTGCGCCCTTGTCACAGTCTGCCCCTATATTTTAGATGTGTGGAGAACAGAGGTAGATATAAGACTCAACACATAAGGTGGAGTCGAGTGGAGTAAAGACCGTCAAGGTCTTACAGAGTGTTCAGAGTGAGTCGTACAATAAACTAATATTCAGACTAAGGGTACACAGTTGGGGTACTACAGTTTATATACTCGGAGTGGAATGGAGATTAGTAACGGAGTTGGTAAGAACTGAGTAAGATGGAAGATCAGGAAACTACATAGCCGGAGGTAAGTCGGGTACTGAGAAAGCCAGAGCTGTGCTCATAAGCAAGACACAGGTTATGTACTAAAATAAAAGAGGAAACATATATACATAACAGAGGTCCGGGATCACAGAGTTGTGTCCTGAGAGTGATCAACCCGGAGTTATGGTCTAAGAGAACCGGAGTTATATCCAGAGGAACGGAGAACGGAGCAGTATATGACACCCTCCTACACCTCACTTGCCTTCCCCACCCTGCTATACCCATATATACCTCACCTGATGACAATGATGTGGTGAAAAATTAATAAGAACATGAAAATGATAAGGACAACACAATGTAACAACAATGCAACAATGCATCATCCATGCATTGTGTTCATCTCCTTCACCATTCTACACCTCATCCCTTGATTCCCTCCTATACCTTCTTCCCTATACCTTACCCTTACCCTCCATGCCACATTGTCAACATGTTGTGTTCGTTTCCTCCCCTCTGCATTGTGTTCACCCCCAGGCCAGCCATTCCACCCCTTATTCTCCCACACCTCATCTCTCTTCCCACCTCAATCCCCACCCTTCATGCCACCTTGGACACAATAATGATGTCACAATGTGCTGCAACAACAACACAGCACATTGTCACATTGTCATTGTGTTGCACTGGCACCTTACATACCTTACCTGCCCTGCACTTCCCCCTCCTTCCTTTCCCCTCCTCTGTGCCACCTCACTCTACCATGACACAATGTGTAATAATAACACTGACTCCACCTCCTCTCCTTTTTCTCTCTCTCTTCCTCTCCCTCCTTGAGGCTCAACTAGTTGGACACAATAAATGACACAACAACCCCCTCCTCTCCTCTCCCCACACCCCATGAGTCCACAATGGTGACCCACCACCAGTTTGTTGCAACAAGACAATGATGTGACATGTGTCACATCGTCAACACATCATGTTCACCCTACATCTCATCCCTCCTACACCTTGCCCTCCTACCCCTCACCCCACACCCCACAAGCCACATCTTCCTCCTCACCCTCACCCTTCATCCCTTCATGTCAGGGCCACCAGATTGTATGGGACACAACCACAACAATGGTGCAACACATTGTCATGTTATTATCATGTTGCATTCATCTTGTCTCCCCTTCACCTCATCCTCTCCTCCCATGCTCCTTCAGATTGCCAGTTCATGACAAGGACAGGACACAATGGGACATGACAATGATGCAACACATTGTCACATCATTGTCACATTGCATTTGTCTCATCTCCTCCACCTCTTCCTTTTCCTTCATGCTATCCCATTGCCAGTTTGTGACAATGACAAAACACAATGGGACATAATAATAATGCAACACATTGTCACATTGTCACTGTGCCCCATCTGTTAGGGTATAATTTTGCACAGGTTTAAAAATGTACTAGTCATATATGTACCTTGTGATGCTTTTGCTAATTATGGTATTATGGTCTATTAGTTGATATGTCATGTTCTCACTATTTGATATGCTGATGGTCAAGAGTTTGACTCTGTTGATAGGATTTAATTTCTCAACATTTACTTACTAGATATGCAAGTTAGATTTAGAGTAAGTACTCTGGACTCTGGAGTCTCAAAAAGTAGACCAGGTCTTAGATAGTAGGTGTACATTTTGTTGATAGGCTCATCCATATGTCACTTAATTTCATTGATAAAGTCTTGAAATAACAGTGGAGTTGGCACTGATTTTAATTAGACCAAAATAGAACTTAGTGACACATGTGTCACTGATATAAGTGGCCATAAGCACCATTTTGTAGCTACACTGGCACTTATTAGAGGTGAACTGCATGTGGATTATCATTGACCTTACTTCCCACAGTGAACATGTTTGTGATACTGAGGTGAAGCAGTCAACCACAACTCAACCTGTGATGCTATCAAGTGCCTCCTCAATGACCATGACAAGTTTTGGAGAGTGACCATGAACCTCATGATGGGAGTGCAGAAGATGGAAATGGCAACTCAAACACATCTATGGACTTGGATAGCTCTGGTATAGGAGGATTCCAACTCAGATAGTGAGGATGAAGGCTTTGGTGAGAAGTTGATTAGCAATGAACTAGAAAATGAGATGGAAAAATACAGTTATAGTGGACCCAAGCAGGTGTTGGAGCACAAAAACTTGGACCTGGATGATAATCAGATGCCTGGCAAGGAAGATGGGATAGTTGTGGTGGGGGACTTGGAAAGTGCTAACTTCTGAAATCACTCAGGCTTGGATGTTACTTCAAGTTGTATTTGAATTGAATGCATGCTTGTGTAACCTATCATAGGATGACATGTTCTTGCATAACATGGCAGAACATAGAGAGTTTCTTGCTAGTGCTAGCTAGACCTACTGTGAACATGGTGAGAACCTCAGGCTGCTAGATATGGCAGGGGTGCAAGACCTCCTTGCTAGTCCATGCAAGACCTGACATGAATGTGATGGATCTTATAAGGTCTATCAAGGAGGCATTAGTTCTAGCAGTGTTCATTGAAGAAACTCACCAAGTGTTGCAAGGTTCTGCTAGACTCCACAAGATCTAGCCAGCCAATCCTAGAATAGGCAGGTTTGTCTGGGGCCTTACAAATTGTACTAGATTTAGGACAGTTTGTTGATAACTGTCTGCTTACCTTGATTGGTGTTGTTGGTCAAATACATGTCATAGCACCAGGCTAAAAAGCAAGATTCTAAACCTATTCAACATCAGGCCTTGTGACATGTTATCACTGGGTGCAAATTTCATCTCATCAAACCACCTGGCCATGTGATGCATGACAGACAAATCAATCTCCAACACTGACATCCTGGTAGAAAATTCTCCTTAGAAGTTGCTCGCATTGGTTATCCCTGATGACAACCCTTGGAATCCTTTCAGTACATCCAAGTTACCATGAATCCTTGGTTTGGAAAATTGGACCTGGAGGAAACAGAAATGTTATTCTACTATATATTATCTCACCAGATACGCTTGACCATTGTGAACCGAGTAATATCCTCCAATGGAACATGCTTCTTCTTTCCCTTCTTAACTTCAACCTTATTGTTTCCCTGGCCCTCCCCTATTTCGCTGACACGAACAGCATCATCCCGCCAGTTATCAACCATTTTCTGCAGCTGTTTGTTATATTCACGTTCTTGTGCATCCTCTCCAATGGGATGACGACCAAAATCATTGACACGATCGGCTTCTGCTCGAGCTTCCATTCCAGTTTTTCGACTGCCGGCATATGAAATTAGGTTGACACCTAGCAGGACTTTGAGAGCCAAGAAGCTGAGATAGGTAGGTAAACATAACATCAACGATGAAGGAATCAAAGTACCAGAGCCAGAACAACATGCCCATTGCTATCCATTTTGCGAATGAGTGCAGATCCCGTTGATCACATAGGTGACGGGAGAGAATTGGATGGAACGATTGAAGACCTATCAGGATTGCCAGGACAGCCAGCGGAACGGATGCAAAACCAAGGCGTCTTGCGACTAGAGGTGATTGGTCAACGTATGTATGCTGAGGCGAGATGTCTTGAGCATCGCTGCAAATGATAGTTGACGACACAAACCTTGCGGGCACCATGCCGTCCAATAACGCTTGCGGTTGCAAGGTCACGACATAGCACATCAATATACCGCTCGTACACAGATGGACGAATATGATTAAACTTTGTAATGAAGGCATGTTTTAACCAATCTACCATCATTTCTGAGATCAACACAGTCACGACGGGCTGACGTTGAATCGACGTGAGATATAAAAGACGTCCTCGATAGCAGAATACGACCAACTCACGTATGAAATGGTCCATAAAACGTTATTGCCTCTGAACCATCCGAAGCTTTTCGGCATGACGAACCCACCAGCGAAGTCAAACTCAGAGCCACTAAGTTCTATTAAATTGCGAAACGCAACGACGACGAGCATCAACGACAACGTGAAACGCTCAACAATATCTGCACAGGTGATCTGAAAGAGGTTGTCCTTTTCAAACTTCTTGAATACGCAACCCTTGATCTCGACGAATTGGTTGGAAACAAGCAGAGTGAGAAGTGCATGATCGTAAGAGTTGACCGCGACATTCAATGAGAGCAATTGGTAGAGCATCACCAGAGTGTGACAAACTGTCAGCATACTAAATTAATCAGTGTGCAATGATTAAGGATGTATGGTCGGCCTACCAACGTAAAGAGTCGCTAAAACGAAAAAGATCAAGGGGCGAAATAAATGAGACGAAATGGGTGCAATGTGGGATAGCGCTTCCAGCGTAGATCGCGAGAATAGACAATCCAGTATGTCTTGTCCGATGGAGGCGCAGAGCCTGTCTGCAATCTATATTCCATGCATGTCAAACAGCGGTCCAATCGATAAATGGGCAGAACCCACTTCTAGGGAATTAAATATGACATACAGCTTTATAGTGTCTTGGCCGCGAATGGAATGATAAATTTTGCTGGCGTCCGCGAGGGGTATGAGGAGGGCGATTGAAATAATGACCAACATTGTACGAAGGATATCGGCCTTCTGAGAAGGAGGGAGAGGCGATTTGGACCAAAAAATGAAGTTATATATGGAACGCGAACATGCTATGAAGAAGCGGATAGGCTGAATAGTGAATGAGTAGAGGAAGGAGTCCAAGCAGAGGAGGAAACCAAAGCCGATGATCTGGCATCTCGTATGAGAGGTATGCCTCTGATAACGAACCACCACTCACTTTCTCCGTTGCCAGGGGAATGCTCAAGAAATTGCTAACCCGCTCCCATTTGAGTTCTTGGTGTGAGTCAAAGTCGGTTGCTAGCAGCTCCTCACGAAGATAATCCCATAGAGAGAATAGGGGCTTCTGGTGCGACTGCGAAACCAAAGGAGGACCTCTTTCAGCTGGTGATGGCGAGCGGGCAGGGGGAGAAGGAAGAATGGGTGTGGGTGGAAGGGATGCGTATGTCAGAGGTTGAACGGATGCATCTTGAAAGAGAATTCCCTCGTGCTGAGATGAAGTGACCATTGGGACCTGCTTGTCCCAGATGGTAGTTCCGATAGAACTCGACGAAAAACGGCGTTTGGAACGTCGCGGAGAAGTGGGCATTGTGGGCGAGTCGAACGAAGATGAGTTCTGAGTAAATGCGGTGTGGGAATGATTCAGGTCTTTCAGTCTCGAAATATTCCGCGTTCAGATCTTTCTTTAACATGCATCTCATCCGAGCAGGTACCTTATTGCGTGCAAAGCCTTACTCTGGGCTCGCTTCAAGCCAGCTTAGGTTTGCATCGAGTGGTGGTCATTCGCACGAGGAACACTCGGATGATGCTCAATACAGTCCAGAAGGTCTGTGTCGATTTACTTTTCGGAACTGCGACTGAAATCTCGCAGCTGGATTCTTCACACCGTTTTGGCGGAACACGGTGCTGCTCTCTCTCCTGGCTGTTTCATTCTACAAGTGGGCGCCGCCGCGAGACGACGATGCATACTTGACACGGTGGATTGCGCACTACTCAACTCCAGCGGACACCTGGGCTCGCTTGAACGAGAAGCACATGTTACAATCACAACAAGTTACGGACAACGCAGCCGTGCAATCCAAGGCCACGAGGCCAGGCATAATCCGTTACAGATATCCTCAGTGAGAACTCGTACGATGCAGGGTTGTGATGCAGCATGCTGACACGCGAGTTTCTCATTGCAGGTCCCTGGAACAGGCCTCCCCTCATCTGCAACCTGTCGGATCCGTGCCAGATATGAGCGGGGTCATGGCACGGACGGACTAGAGAGTGGTAGATAGATACAAGTTGTAATAGACCTGGTTGCAATTGAGTGGTCCGTGGGATGGTCTCACGTGGACTTGCGAACAGTTTCAAGTTGGCCCGCTAAACACCGTTGTTCGCGTCTCTTTTCCTGACCTGTTCCTCAGGTCAAGGTCCCCATGTTCTCGACACTCAAAATATGGCCCTCCGCTCTCCCCGTCTTCTTCCTCGCACGGTTCGCGTTTGCGTCGCTCCCTCTGGTTGACTTTGACCGTATGGGCCAAGTTGGTCTCCCTGGTGCCTTCGCTGGTTTGAACTTTTTCGACAACTCTACTCCCACTTTTGATCCTTCTGTCTCTACCCTCTTATCCCGCTCACTACAGGGGGCCCTCACCTCCATCGCAAATACGAATCCTGGCGGCTCAATCTCTTCCGCGTGCGCTATGAATGATGTTTATTATATTGCTGGTTCTTTCCTTTCTATTGCCAACATTTCCACAAGCTATGTGGCCTCCTACTCGCCCTCCTCAGCTGCCTTCTCTGCTCTTGGTTCTGGCGGTCCGAATGGTCCAGTTAGTGCCGTCTACTGTGATTCATCCAATAACAACCTTTGGGTTGGCGGTCACTTCTCGTCCCCAAGTCCTTCTGTTACGATTTGGAGCACCAAGTCGCGTTCATGGTCCGCACCTCCCTTCGAAGGTCTCAATGGTCAAGTCATGTCAATAGCTTCCAATGCCTCAGACTCCAGTCTCTTCTTCACTGGTTCATTCAGCACCTCGTTTAGTGGCGGAGCGACTGCCAGCAACAACAACCCGAACGTTCCCTATTCTCATGGTGCATCGCCGTTTTCGTCGTCGCTCGTTCCGATACCCCTTCAAGGCGCAGAGATCGTCGGGGCTCCCTCCTCCACTGACTCGCAGTACAGCGATATTCAAACCATCCTTTGTCCTGCAGGTCCTGATGGACCCGGAAATACATGGCTTGCCGCTGCTGGAAGCACAGCTCTCATCACGATCCGCACGTTTGCCGCAATGAGTGCGTTCGGCGTCCGGGTTGGAAACACGTTCTTAAGTGGCTATGGTACGACGGCTTTCAGGTATAGTTTAAAATTTTCCTCTTTTCGAATCCTAAGATTTCACTCTAATATGCCCTTAGCGTCACGTCGATCCCTGATAACACTGTCCAAAGTCTTACGTACGTTGATCCGTCCACCGGCCAGAGTAGGACTTGCACGAGCAATTGTCCGTTGTCAACCGATTCCTCGATCCTGTACCAGGACTTCCTTTTCACAGCTCCCATCTCTTTGACCGGTGTGCAAATCACTCTTTCAGAATGGACGGGAAATGCCCCTGGTCTGCATATGCTCCAACTTCTATCCTCTGGTGCCTTCGCTTCTGCTGTCAGCAACCAAAACACAGAGTCTTGCTTTGCACCCAACCCGTCTAATGTCACAATGACTGGCGGCTGGTCGCAGAAAACTGTGGACACAAGCATTCCTGCTACTCTCCAGACCGTCCTTGTCGCCACCGTCCCCGTTGGCACTTCCTCATCTCAAGCTCCTACCTTCACCTGGATGCCATACGTATCAGCGTCTGGACAATACGTGGTCAATCTGGTTGTACCCGGCTGCAATAACTTTCAGGACTGTGATCTTCGGACGTCGGTTCAAGTCACAGTGTTCCCCGGGGGTGGATCGCAGCCTTTCGTTTCCACAGTGTCGCAGCAGGTCCCAGACGATGTCGTGGTCCCAGTTTACACTGGTCCTATCGTTCCTTCTTCCTCTTCCTTTGAGACCACAGTGACTATGTCATTGGCTGATCAGCCAACGGGAGATGGACAAAATGGACAATACGAGCTCGTAGCTGGAAACGTCGAGCTAGTCTTGACCTCCGCAAACGTCTCTGGCTCCTCCGGCAATAGTTCCACTACTCTCGGGTCTCAGCGTAGTTTTGGATTTTTCGAATGGCCGTTGAACTTGAAAACCAGTGTCAATGCTACCGGCATCGTACCTAACGCTAGCGAGACAAACGCTGATGTCATTGGTGTTGATCTTTACAATGCCCTGGGTGGTGCGAATACCAATTCGGCTTACATCTCGGCCACTGTGCAGCATCCTTCCGGGATTGTCTTCCTGGGAGGTAGCTTCGCCTTCACAACTGGCGCACTTAATGGTTCTTCCAATATCGTTGCCTACAAGCAAGGGAGCCTCTTTTCACTTTCCAATGGAGGACTCAATGGCGCAGTTACGTCATTTGCTCTCCACGGCGATAATCTTTATATCGGAGGATCCTTTTCCGACACTCAAACTCCTTCGACTCAAGGAAAGTTGAACGGAGTTGCCATGTACAACGTGGAGACAAACTCGTGGAGTGCGCTAGGAGGTGGCCTAAACGGAGTCGTGGCGGGCATGGGCCTGGCCGGTTCTACTGTCCAGATTGTGGGAAACTTCACCGAGACCGTGACGCAGGCTGGTTCAAGTTCCTTTGCAGGCGGTTTCGCGACTTGGAGTATCACAAGTTCATCATGGATAAACAGTGGTGGTTTCGTCATGGGGAACTTCACCTTCATTGGCAATGGTACATCCTCCAGCGGCCAAGAAGTATCCCAGCTCCTCGCTGGAAACGTCCAAATGATGACGGAGTATGGAGCCACGGGCATGGTCATGCTATCGAATAGCGGGAGTGACGACCCGACTGTCACTCCTCTGGCAATTCAGCTTGGCAGTTCCGCAAATAACTCGATATTAGCTTCCACGACGAGGAAGCGGTACGAGCACCGCAAACGCGGTCCAGCTACCTGGCTATCTCATATGAAGGTTCCCGCTCTGTTCAGAAGACAAGCCTCCACGAGCCCTTCGATACTGCCGTCATTGCCTCCTACGCCCGCTCCCGCCATCTTGGCCGGGGTATTTTGGTCCAATTCTTCCCATGAGGTGGCAATCATCGGCGGCAACTTCTCCTTTTCCGTGTCGTCGTCTGTGAGCTCCCAAGGAGTCGTGATTTATGATCCAGTGACATCCACAGCCACTGCTCTCGCTGGTGACCAGTTATATGGAGTGGTTCGCGCTCTGTACGTGGATACCGGAGCTCATTTATACGTTGGAGGAGAGTTTAACCTGACTGGCGCCAACGCAAACGGATTCGCTATCTACGATCTGGTCGGTCAGCAATGGCTGACTACGATTGCTCAACCTATCCAAGCGCAATCTGGCTCCTCCGTTGTCGTGCGCTCAATCACTACATCGACCTACAAATCCAAAGCTATCGTGGTCGCTGGTTCCTTTGCTCAGGCAGGCACAGTTACTTGTCAGGGCATCTGTTTGTTTGATACCACCCTGAACCAGTGGAGTTCATTGGGTTCTGGTCTACGGGGTGACATTTATTCCGTCTCATATGCTGGCGTACGTCTGTGTCGTATCTTGGTGCAATGTTTCCTAACAAGGTTTTCAGAGCAACCAAGAGCTCCTTGTCGCGGGCGGTGCCATCACATTGGCTGATGGGACTTCTGCAAATGTCGCACAGTACAGCTTCGCCAACAATAGCTGGAGTGCCATAGGTAACCCGACCGTGATCCCTGGTCCCGTCACCGCTGTGGAGGTCAACGATGGTAATTCATCGAGCGTTTTCGCTGCTGGACGGTAAGTGATATTTCTCATTGTATATCAGACGTTGATGAATTGGATATTTAGCACGAACGATGGTTCATCTTCCTTCATGATATACTGGGATGGCGTTGCCTGGTTCGATATTGGTATAAGCTCCGAGGCAGGTTCATGTTAACACCTTTGACTGATACTTGTACTAGGCACGACATTCCAAACCAACTCGAATGTTTCTCAGTTGCTCATGGTTCCCTTACAAAACACACACGGGTCCAATAGCATCGTCGAATCTGACAGGATGTTGATGATCTCTGGAGCACTGTCTGATTCATCTCTCGGTTCTGCATCTGTTGTGCTGTTTGATGGGCAGACGTTCATACCTTATCTCACGTCGACATCAGCACAAGGCACGCTCGGATACGTTTCTTCTCTGTTCTATTCGATCGCAAACTTTGGTTTCAGCCAACAGTGTAAGCATTTTTTGGATTTTTATCCTGAATCCTCTGACACGAAGACCATAGCCTTCCTCGCGACCGGCATTGTCATCCTAATTTCAATCGCCATAGCTGCGGGTGTCGTTTTTCTTCTTGCTCTTATCGGGATATTGTGGACTCTTTTGTCAAGACGAGATGACAAACTTGGGCGGTATGAAAACGAAGACGATGACGATGATTCGACTCAACACCGGCCGTCGTCACTGCTTGAACACATCAATGCCGCTACAAGGAGCACCATTCTTGGTACTCAAAGTCCGTTCAATCAGTTTAGCGTTGAGAAGGAAGAAGCGGCGCGGGAGGAAGAGGCTGAGCCAGAGGGAGATCCGTTTGGGCCCGATGCGAGCAATTATCTTCGTGCTGCGACGCCGTCCGATGCAGTGATCGGAACGATGGCTGCGGAGGAAGAAAGCAGCCGGCCTGCCCACGCGCGCTATTCCTTTGATGCCCCGGGCGAGGGTGAGCTCGCTTTGACTGCTGGTGTGGAAATTGAAATCCTGGATGACAGAGATAATGCGTAAGTTGTGATTGGCAGGTAATTTTGAGAAGCATGTTGACGCTTTTTTTTCAGTTGGTGGTACGCAAGGAACCCTCAAACTGGGCGAGAGGGTGTTGTCCCCGCTTCGTATTTGTATTAATTCCCTTTTTGTTATCGTTGTTTTGCTGCATGACTTTTATACCCGCATTCGGCAAGGTCGACCTTGTGGTCGTTCGTTCTCCATGATATCCGTCTATATTCACAAGACAATTTTCTCCAAGGACGTTACACTTGATATATTGTTAATATCGATAGAAAGCAAAATCAGTCTTGGACCATGGATCTACGGTTCGGTTTGTGGGTACAATGCAATTAATGACAATGTTTACTAAATGAAATGGTGAGTGATTGGGAGGGTGAGAAGAGTGAAAGCCAACCTGGAGCAAGGGGTCGCGGAAATGTTTTTGATTGTTGTGAATAAAGCCCACTTTTGTTTTGAATTCCTCTTTGCGGCGCTGGTCTCTAAACTCGCGCACGTGACGACCGGCCTCGCGAGCCTCGCCTCTATTCCTTGCTTTCACGACCTGGGTTCCCTGACCAAAAGCTCCAAACCCACCCTTGCGCGGCACGAGCGCAGAATGTTTATCTGCGAGAAGACGTCGTACGAGAGCAGTGCCACTGTTGGGATCTTCTGGCTTGACGCGTGTGTCGTGGAACGATTGCGTATAATAACGCATCATACTCCTGTGGCCAATGCGTGCGCCAGAAGGAAGGACGAGTTCGTATTCCGTGTCACCATAGGCCAGCTGGTTCTCAGGTAGATCATCCTCCGCGTCGACCTGAGGCACAACCTCGGCATCCTCGACGTCTTCCCACGCATCGTCGTCCTTGGACGTGGCGTTGTTGGGGACTGCGTTGGGTGGATAGGAGGACGTGAAGTCGTAATAGTCTGACATTTCGAGCTTGTCGGTCTCGGTGTCGTACGCGATCTTGCAATGGCCCTTGTCGATCATGTGTTTGCGGACGGCCTCCAAGGTGTAGAGTTCCCTGCCCTTTCCGTTGCAGAATATGCAGACGTTGCCGACGGCGATCTTTTCGGCGAGGTACTTGATGAGGCCTGCAAGGTCGACGAGGTAATCGGCATCGGGGATGAAGAAGGAGTGGGTGGAGGACATGTGGGTGAGATTGTCCTGCAGGGAGGGGAAGACGGCGGTGCAGAAGAGGCATTCGAGCTCGGAGGGATCGTGGGGCGGGGATTCGGAGGGATCGCGGGCGGGCCGGGGATCGGATGGGGGTTTGATGAGGTTGTCCTTGTGCTTCTTTGAGTTGAGATGGGATTGGTAAGCGTTCTCGGTGGTGTATGTCTTTCTGGAGGGGTGTGGGTATGAGAGGTGTGGGAGAGGGAGGGGCGTACCCGCAGAGATCGCACCGGGAGGGTGCCAGTGAGGGGGTGTCTTGGGTGCGCTCGAGGACCTTTTGTGCAAAGACGGCGGCGGTGACGGGAGGGAGTGCTGCGACCCTGCGCTTCATGTTGTACCTGTGGTGGTCTGAGCGGTAGTGATCTCCTACGGTGTCGGTTAGAAGAGGTTATATAGAGATAGAAAGCATATACGCTGGTCATTTGGTGTATCGAATGCGATGGCACACGCTCTGCAAGTATACATGGTTGAGTGATCGTGGGAATGTTTTTGTAATGGGGGTATGAAAGGACGTACCGACGTTTGAGAGTGAACGCTGCGAGCCAATCAATGGGCGATCCTGTCGATCAGCTGCTCTCCCCCGCTTATCATCATCTCCACTTCCAGAACAACTTTCAAAACACCTCCCAGTCTCATCAATCAAACCAGAACGAAATTTACAATAATTCCCTCTACAGAAATACTTCCCCAGTCCCCTCCGAACCCCCCCACCCCCACCACAACTCGCCCAGCCAGGACCTCTTTCACCACATACACGATGTCGACCCCGCCGACAACGACCACGTCATCGATGACCAAAATGTCGACGAAGAACCCCTCTACGTAAACGCAAAACAATATTTCCGCATTCTCAAACGCCGCGTCGCCCGTGCTCGCCTCGAGGAGGTCCACCGTCTCTCCAGACAGCGCAAAGTCCGTCCTTTCCTCTCCACTCCCACCTTCTCCCTGCATACTCACACCCCGTTTCCTAGCCTTATCTCCATGAATCCCGCCACAAGCATGCGATGCGGCGTCCCCGTGGCCCAGGTGGCCGCTTTCTCACTGCAGAGGAAATCGCTGCCCAAAAACTCGCTCAGCAGTCCGCTCCGGACGAAAAATCGTCCGCCATTCTCATTGGTTCGCCGGATCCTCAGCCCCATGAGGAACGGCCCCTCCCCCATGAGCAGCCCCCTTCCCAGCTCACCCCGAGCCGCATCCTCCCGGCACAGGATTCGAGCACAGTTGGTTTAACCACCACTTCCTTTGGCTCCCTTTCCCACACCAAACTCTCCCCTCCTTCATTGTCCCCCCCTCTTCCCCCCTCTTTTCCCGACAACCGCCAAAAGACGGGTCCCACCACTCAATCACCCACGCAGTCGAGCCCTATCTTGTCAGCTCAGTCTCTCCTCTCCCAGCACCCGGGAAAGGCACCTGCAAATCCTTCTGTTACGTTACGTTCTCCCTACTCACAAGCGCAGATGCACCACGTCCCCCACCCACATGCACATACGCGACTACGTCACTTGAACTTTGCGGACGGCCTATACCAAGCCGACGAGACTCCCCAGGTCCCATCTGTAGCCGACAATGCCATGATGGCGTACAGTTCCCAGACCAGCACCTAAATTTAGTCCCATTGATTATCCTGAGAATGGACGCTTTCCACGCGTGTGGATGTAGTACTTATAATGTACCGGCTGTCTTGTGATCATGTTCTGTCTCTCGCGCCTTACTATCATAGATTACTTTTTTGGATTAGATGAATTGGGTATGTTTTTTACGAGTGCAAAACGTAAACATCTACTCGACCTCCATGATATCATCCTCCTGAGCTACCTGGATAGACTTTGGCTGTTCTAGAACAGGTGGCTGTACGGCGCGATATAGCACGAGCGCCTGAGAGTCCAAAGACTGGGATGGCAGTGGAATGAGAGGGGCCGGATGCTGGATTTGCCTTCTGATGCATTCGAGCACTGCAGGCGATATTTCAATCTCCTTTATGTCGGGCTGACCTGATTCTATGCTTTTCCAGTCAGGCGGTGACGGCGCAGCGGCGGCAAACGTGTTGGTGGAGACCACTACACATTCGTCTAAACCAGTGGGCCACGAACAAGCGAAATAACGTACCGGTTGGTTCGACCTCCATCTCGACGGATTCGGAGGGCGTCGTGGGTTCCTCGACGGAGCTTGGTAAGATGACGTCCGAGGAGAGTGAATCATACAAGCGAGGAGGTGGAAGGGAGACCCTTGGCCGCATATCCACGTCCTCGGAGGGGACAGCAAATGAAGTGTCGATAGACATGTGTGCCAGCGTGCGCTCCAGAGAGCCGTATCTGACGCGCTTTCGACGAGGGAGCATGTCATAGGAGAGGGGAGTACCGTCGACGTCGACGTCGTCCACAAGCAGTCTGCGCTTCATGGTCGAAGGGGCTAACCATGGATGCCGAATGTGTTGAGCCCACGTTGTCATATTAATATGAGCACGGAGTTGATCGCAAGACCGTTTTTAGGCAACAACTCCAGAAAGTTCGGTGGCGCTCGAGAAGGGAGCCGAACCACCAAAGTTTGGTTCAAAGTTAGGCATGAGGAGGGTGCATGTATATATGAAATGAGGTATGAATAAAATGCAATGTAATGTAGAGCCCGATGACTAGTCTCGATCTTTTGTAATTCGTATCCTCTCCTTCATTTCTCTCGCTGCCCGCTTTGCCCCTTCGCCGCCAGCCCAACCCCTGGCACGCAGCCAGCCTACTATTCGCGGTGTGAGTGCGGCGGTGAGGCCCACTCTAATAGGAAGAAAGAGGGTCTTATGGATGGTGTACGCCAGGACGATCATGGCATAAAGGCCCTCGTGGCTGTCATTGACCGCAACTGTGTTGTCGCCCTCATCTCTGCCAGACTCTGGTGACCTGTGCAGGAACCCCCATACGGCCTGCTTCACATATCCCGCTGCCTGCGAGACCTGGTCGGCACCCAGGAGTTTGATGCCCACGAACGCGACGGAAAAGTCGAGTGCGGAGAAGACGAGGTAGACACCAAGGGCATACCAGCCGTAAGATTTGACGAGGTGTTTGAGTCGCTGTGAGACGGTCGCGTCCGGGGGCAGGGTGGAAGGGTTTGATCGGGGGGACGTGGAAGTGAGGCGGGTAGTTGTAGTGCGGAAGTAGCGCGGGAGGGTGCGTGGTTGGCGTGAGGATGCGAGGGGGAGAATGGGCAAATTGGTTCTGAAAAAGAGACGACGGAGGTGATGCATCATGAGAGCGAATAAGAAGTTACCGGAATATACCGCGAGTACCTATACAGGTTGTGGCTGTGTTGACTTTTATGCCGAGTCATGATCGCTATCCACGACTTTTGCAGGTTGTTTCTTTCCGAGTGAACCCGGCAATCTGATCATCTTCAAAGCGTCACGCGCGCACAACTCTACTTTCCGTAAAAAAGATCCCGGTTCATGCATACTGGAACAGCCCTCTGCGGCGGCTACGATTTCCCTCCTCGATAGCATCCCCCACCACTTTTAAACATCGATGGCAGTGGTTGACTGCAGCACATTCTACTCATCCACCCCTTTCGAGGGGCCAGAAAAACTCCTCGAGGTCTGGTTTGCCCCCTCCGCAGCATCTCTCCAGGAGTCATTCCCTCGCAAGGATGGCAGACTCGGCTTGAGAAAAATTCCCCGGGTCATCTGGGAGGACATGCTTGATATCGTCAAGTGCAAGGTTCTCAGCGTCATCGAAGGCGATGAAACTGATGCCTATCTTCTGAGGTTCGTCCTTTCATCTGCCTCCTTTGGGCCTTATTTCCCCTCCATGCTCACCTCCCCTCCATACAGCGAGTCATCTCTCTTTGTTTTCGCACATCGCATAATTTTAAAAACGTGCGGAACAACCCTTAACCTCCTCGGTCTTCCACGCATACTCGATATTGCTCGCGAGCATGCCTCCCTCTCCTCTGTATACCAGTGCTTCTACTCCCGCAAGTCGTTCATGTTTCCGGAGCGCCAGCCCGACCCCCACCGCCAGTGGAAGGACGAAGTTGCCTTTTTAGACGCCATATTCCCTAATGGGGCCGCCTACACCGTCGGAAAAATAAATGGCGACCATTGGTTGCTTTACATAACAACCCCTGCCATCATCAAAGGATCCTCTACCAGCATCCCCATGCTTCCTCCTTCCATTGATAGCGTTCAGTTCCCAAAGGCTTTTGATGACCCCGAGAAAGGCATCACCAGAGACTATACAATCGAGATCCTCATG
Organism: Chiua virens; assembly: GCA_019787685.1. Lineage (NCBI taxonomy): Eukaryota > Fungi > Basidiomycota > Agaricomycetes > Boletales > Boletaceae > Chiua > Chiua virens. The sequence goes on from JAHNUO010000003.1 coordinate 1,297,156, forward strand.
AGTGATCTCTCACGCGAGTCTCGCGAACCTTTCTTCTTCTCCGCCCCCCCCTCTCCCGTCGACGGAATCTCTTCCGACACCCTCCCTTCCGTCGTCGGTCAGACCCTCTCCGCTGCCCTCGGCATCTCCGATATTTTTCCGTCCCATCTCACCACCCTAGATGCGTATGCTTTCTCTCCCTGCGGGTATTCCTCCAATGCTCTCCTCAAATGGGGCGATCCCGAATCTGAACTTGGAATGGGCGAAGGTTATTACACCATCCATGTCACTCCCGAGGAAGGCTGGTCCTATGCTAGTTTCGAATGCAACGTCCCTCTCGCGCTCTCCCCCGTTTCTTCTCCTAAAGAGATCCCTGATTTGCGAACGCTCATTAAGCGTGTCGTCGACATCTTCCAGCCCGGGCGGCTCAGCTTGACCTTGTTTATTTCCAACCATGTTAACAGTAATGCCGAGGAGGACGAGGCAGAAATCCTCGTCGAAGCTGCGCAGAGAGAATTTAAAGCTGCCTTGGCAGCTTCCCGTCCCGCCTCTTTGTCGTTGGATACAGCGCACGAGGTCACGGACGGTCAAAACAGGACCTACAGGAGGACTGATAAAATCAATTACGAATTTGGTGGATACAATCTGGCGTTCGCTAGCTTTGAGTTACGGTGATATTCTTTTTCGGAACGCGATTGCGTATCAATAATACCCCGCTATAGTGATACGAACAGTCCACAATCGCCCATATGTATGTATTTGTTTTGTCGAACTCGAACCCTCGATCTGTTGTACACGTATTTTGTTGTTCGCTTTGCAATGGAAGTGTTTCCACAATTATAAATGCCTTCGGTTGCGTCACATCGAACGACTGCTCATAACCGTCACAATTTATCACGCAGTTCAAGCTACTATTCCTGCATTAAGCTGTTAGCAAGCACCCTCATGAGAGCAATTTACCAGGGTGAGTTTAATGCTCTGTCGCTCACATGCTCGGATTAATTTTGATCGAGCGGTAGGCAAATCCAGCTGAACCATATGGGCACAGCATCTTCAACGTGGTGCACGTCCAGACCAGTGACATGAGAAAATGATTGCTGCACGACATTGTTGCAATGAGACACGCATCACTCGTGGCACGACTCCTTCATACCAGGCATTATCCTTCGACGGAAACGATAGGCATGATCATATATGTACCGCTTTGGTAATTATGACATCGTCGTCGAACCGCATCTCTAGCCGCTCTATCATGCCCGCGAGGCATCAAATAGATCAGTATTCAATCCCTGACATCCCCTGACTGCGCTGTTCTCGAGCTCCTCGGGCCGTGTCTTTCCTTCGGCTAGGTTGAATCCCAGCCTCAACATCTCACCGTGACAGGATCCGGTCAGCACCCAGTTCTAGAAGTCGTTTCTGGCGCTGCTAATTATGGCCGCCAGGGGAGGGCTTTGGAGGCAGTTCTCGCATCGAGATCGAAGTGCAATTTTTCCTTCCTACCGCATGCTCTCATATCCAGGGATTCCAGCAACCTGCGCGTTTGCAGTGACACGTATCGTATAAAGGTCCGCATTCTCCATTCACTATGGTGTCATCGCGTCCCCTCCCTCGAGTGCGCTTTTTTTGGTTCCCTAGCATCGCCCTTGTTCAGATGTACAACGTTGTCTCCCTCACTGCCGCCACGTCCACCGAAAACCTCCAGGCGTTAGACGAGGTCAAGGATTTTTGTACCACCGATCTCGGTCGCGGTGGCAAACAACGTTGGACGTACCATATCCTCCCTGAGAACTGCCGTCGACACTGAATTACGACGGTTATGCAACCCTCAAACGTCCAACTCGGTCGATAGCGTCACATTTCAGCCATGCCCCGAGTATGTGACGTTAAACCAAGACCGATACAGCGTCGAGGAATGGAACTTGCACGGCGGCATTTGGCAATTCAATGCCGTGTACGATGGTGATTGGACGCTTTGAACGTCTTTTTTTTTACCATGATCGTGCTGACCCTGGGTGTGCACAGGTCACTGCGGACATGATACGGTGAATTTCGTCTGCAAGCGGCTTCCTCCCATGATCAGAATGTCGCTTCAGGCGCTTCTCAGCAGCAGCACCGACACGCTTCCGAGTTCTGAGCTGGTCTCAGAGGCCCTCACAAACGCCATCCGACGCCTAGACGATTCGATCCGCTCGGACCTCTTTGACCTCTTGCCCTGTGAACGACTCGTCCAGATGAGCGACGTCCAGCTCAGAGAACACATCCAACGCCACGAGTCTGAGTGGGACACCATCTTTGCACGGTGCACGCAAGGTACCACGGTCATTTTCTCGTTATTAGATCCATCAAGAAGACACCTCTGGGTCGTTAATTTAGGGGACTCTCAGGCAGGTAATGCCGTCCTGTTCGCCTCTTTTATCCTGCACCACAAGCTGACACGCGTCATGACAAGTGCTCGCCAGGACATCGGCATCCGGGGATTGGTCTGGCACCATCGTCAACGCGTTGCACAATGGCAATAATCCGCTTGAATGCCAGCGTATCATGCGCGAACACTCGGGGGAACAGACATCTGTCTCAGAAAACAGGGTCATCGGCTACCTGGCACCCACACGCGGTAAGTCCGCCGGCGGCGGACGCTTCCTTTCTTTTCTGAAACCAGGTCTGACCCTTGCGGTGTGTTCGCACAGGAATAGGAGACACATGGTTGAAAGTGCCGTCGATGTATACCCGCCGCGTCTTCGGGGAGTACGTACCTGATTGGATGACGCCGCCGCTCGTGGAGCAGTACGCGGGACGTATCTTGACGCCACCTTATGTCTCGGACATACCGGATGTGCATCACTACGTGTTCGACAAGACTGTCGGACGGCCAGGAGGCTTTCCTTATCTTGTGCTCTGACGGGCTGCTAGATCTGTACGACAATATCGACGCATCACTCTCGGAGAGCGAAATCGCGGAGAGATGGATGCGGATCGTCAGCGAGTCCCTGAAAAGTCGAAGAGATCGGGGAACGACCGGGAATCTCGCTTTCGACTTGCTGCGTGATGGTATTGGTGGGGACGATATCGACCTCACTTCACGCAATCTGACCCTAGAGATGGACGATAAGTGGATAGACGACGTCACCATACTAGTTCAGCGTTTTTGATCTTTTACTAGATAAATAGAGCATCATCGCATCGTTCTCCTTTTCTCACTGGCATCACAAGACTGTTCTAGAATGTGGTATTATATAGATCATCACCCATGTTGCTTCCATGAAGAGTATTTCAGAGTATTTCATGTACGTAGTTCGGAACGAGTAATAGAATGCAGCCAAAAACCGATGAGATAACGATGCTCTCTGATGTCGCCTTTACCGTCATATACCTAATGCCTAGGACTCTTGCCAATTGAGGGCTCTGCTTTGACAGTGTGCGACGAACTCGATCTGTTCCGCAGACTGCACAGTGGGCACAGCTGAACAAACATCTCGATCATCGGCCACGTTATGGCAGCCTAGGCGAGAATTCAGCATAGCCAAATAGTAAGCCAATGACAACTCACCACGCCAATGCGTCGAGTTTCGAAAAGCATGGATGCAGAAGATGCATGACCACGATGCGCGTAGACAAGTGCGTCGTATATTTGGTTGCGCACAGGTATCCGTTCGAAGGTTCTCGTCCACTCAAATCCACCAGAATCATGACCGCTGATATCCGGCTTGGGGGAAACAGTCGACGAGCTGGACCCGCTATCGACATGATTGACATAATCCCTCCGTAACTTTTCTTCTTCAGAAGCTGCGAGATGGAAGAATGCATCTCGGGGAATCAATAGAAGGTGATATTTCTCCGATCCCAATCGAACATGGTGAAAAGAGACCCACATCTTCAAACGGTCAGAGAGATTGTGGTCGTCACTTCCAGACAAAAAGCGACAGATGTCTGCGTATACGTCTGGAGTGAGCGCCGTCGTTTCTAACAGTTCGGGGGGCAAGCCCTCCAAGAAGCGTGAGAAGACTTCCTCAAAGAGCGCCCTATTTGGCATTTCAACGGGATTGACGCTGTTGATTCTTTGGGTGATGATATTGGGAAGAGGTGCAAATGAAGGGTGTACCCAGGACTGCACCGTGGGTTTCGAAACAATTGCCGGTTGATTGGAGGGGAAGGAATGCGAAATGAAGGACAATTTGTGGTTGGTGTGCGTTTGACGGCCTGACGAGGCTGAGGCCGTCTGACGTCCGCTAGGTTCCGGTGTCTTAATGTGTGGGGAGGATTCATCTCTTGGAGACACGTCGGATACAGATCCTCTTGTATGTCCATGCTGTGATGATGAAGCTACGTTTTGTCCATAGAAACTGTGGCCATCACCGGGATCCCCCTGACCATTACGGGGGGTAGAGGCCGATTCCTCGCTAGAGGGCATGTCTGAAACCAAAAAGGAGGCAGTCTTGGCACCATAGGGCGTTGGCTGCTTGTCCCGAATAGTACCATGGTCCGTGGGCACTTTGTGCCGCTTTTTGGGAGTGTAATTGCATTCGGTCTTGGAATCTTCGGCGCAGTGGTTGCAAACCGGAAGATTACGATCACACTATAGTTCTGTTCAGTGCGCGTGCAACTTCATCCGAGATAATCCACAAAGCTTACTTTAAGGTTTCTAAGGCGACACCTATCACATCGCGGGATTCCTCGATGCGCTGGTGTGGGTAAAGGGGTGTAAACGCACTCCCTTCCATTAACCCATGAACAATGGTTACAAGTCGGGAGCACTCTATCGCACTGGACAATGGTCATGATGTAAGTGGCGAAATTAGAGTAGGTGATCTCACTTTTAAATTGTTGATACGACAATGATCACAGCGCGGTTTCCCCCTTCGACCTTTCCACTGTGACTGGCGAGCCATGTACATCTTCGGGTTCGGTATGCGTATCGTAAGTTGGGTATCGTCGTTCACCTCCTCCGTGGAATCCAATTCCTCTGGAGAGTCAGACATGGTCGACGTTCGAAGGGAGTTTCGGTGGCTGATAGAAAATGAAACAGTGTTCCAAGACCGAGTGAAGCTGATATCTGCGGAACTTCTGGATCAGTAACAAAGAATTATTGGCCCAAATGCACGACTCAAAGAGAGGAAATCATGCGTACAGGAACTTATGGTTGAGGTTAGAGTGTGAGACTCGGATTTTCGGTGGGTTCAAATAAACCAATGGGAAAATTCCTCCGCGCAGGCTATGCTGGCAGATAAATGGTAATCGGTCAGCGCACTGCAAAGACGTCGGATGGACAGAGCAATAAGCTCGCACCAACGAACTTACTTACGGGCGTGACGTTACAGGTCACAGTACCTCTTTTGGTAAAGTAGTTGATCATTGCACCGGTGATATTCCACCAAGCCGATTCCAGATAAGTTTCCTCATTGTACTTGTTTCACCCTGACTCGACTGTCATGGGACACGGCAGGTAGACATGCTTCTCGTTTATTATGTGCTACGTTGCAATGGAAGGTACCTCATCATGACGCACTCCGAAACCGCATCGTTATCATTGACAGTCCTGTTGCGGAAATATTTTAAATATCTGATCTTTGTCAGGCTACGCCCTGTCCCTCTCCGTCCAGACGGTCCCTGAAGAGTCCGGTATGCATTTTTCTGAAGTTGGGATCTTCCCCTACAAGTATCAATTGCAGAACGCAGCGAAATACTGAGCCCGGGTAATATTTCTTCAGATCACGTACACTAACGACCAAGAATCAGATACCAAATTTAGTATGTGTAGAAACTGCGTCGCTGCGCTCCCCTTCATGATACTGTTTCAACTTTAGACGGGATTTATTAAACCCTGCATTCAATTCAAGTTGTGGGTACATCAGTTACAGTTACGTCAGGTAATTGGTGGGGTATGACACGTTGGTTTGGTCATCAACTCATCCAATGAGGAGGCTGTTACTAAGTACTACAGTAGACTCTGATATAACCCATACGGGGTTTAACCCATACTCTACGATAACCCATACATTTTCAGATATCCCATTTTGGTTTGCAGGGATTTTGACCCCATAACCCATATCTCTGTCGTACCACATAACCCATACATTTATGACTGCCATAACCCATATGTTTAATGGACCAGATGAGATATTTAATTATATAATAATTTTTTTCCCTGCCGAAGATGGCAGGACAGACCCAAACCATCACCTTCTCAACTTTTCTCACCTTATGAAACCTGTCGAAGTGCTAAAAAAGGGCTTATCCAAGCTTCGTGGCCAGATTCGGGAGCGTAAAGTGAAACTTGAGGCTGACCTGAAAGCTGGTCGGCCTGTTTCAGAGGCTGATCAGGACTGGCTTGATGGTGATGGAAATTTGGTTGATGAAGAAAGGGTAGTGGAAGCCTTCGACAAAGCATCAGATTATGAACAGCACCTTGAGAGGTTAAGTTCATGCGACAAGTTGATTGTAGATAAATTGCAAAAGCTTGCAGGAAAGGTTGCATCAGATCATGTCCCCTCAAAGAAGCGGAAGCGTATGTTTTTCGGGATTGTTGCGTCTTAGCAAACTCAGAATTTCTTGTTTGTAGGTTCAGCTACGAACCATGGGGACTCAGATACTCCATCCAATGGCAAGAAACCAATGCCACCCTCCAAGAAAAAAGAGAATGCCACCCTTCAACAACGAATCAACATTCTTGACTGGCATCGGAACAACAAAGCAACACAACAAGGAACTGTTGATCATTTCAACAAAGTCTATCCGAGCCTCCAGCTCACACAACCCCTAGTTTCATCATGGGTCACCAATGATGCGAAGTGGTGAGCTGCATACGAGCGCAGCAAAGACTCTGAACGCTCTTTCAAGAGAATCCGTCAGACAGAACACCCGGAGGTTACTGAAATGCTGGAGCTCTGGATTTCGAAGGCGATGGCAGACAATCTGATTCTTACTGGCGAGGTCATACGCCAGAAATGGAAGCAGTTTGCCGACACCGTGGGTGTACTGGATGACGAGCGTCTCAACCTGAGTGAAGGATGGTTAACATCTTTCAAGGCCTGGAACAGCTTGAAGAATATGAAGCGGTACGGTGAAGCTGCGTCTGTATCTGCAGACTCTGTTGAGAAGGAGAGACAACGGGTCCAGAAGCTCATCCAGGAGCTCATGCAAAAGGAGGGTTACGAGCCACGGGATATTTTCAATACTGATGAAACGGCTTTCTTTTACGCGTGAGTTTTTTTTACTCTGACATCGATCTTCAACAAATTTAAATTTTCACTGGCAGTATGACCCCGGATCGTGGACTCAGTGACAGGAAAAACTCGGGTGTCAAAGGAAAGAAGCATCGGCTCACTTATCTCCTCACAACCAATGCAGATGGATCGAAAAAACTCCCCCCGCTCATTATTGGCAAATTTCAGAAGCCCCGCGCCTTCAAGAACCATACAGGTTCCCAACTTGGCTTTGATTACCACCACAATGCGAATGCATGGATGACATCTGCGATTTATCAGGAGTGGTTGTCGGACTGGGATAGGAAGCTCAAGAATGAGGGACGGAAAGTATTACTTCTGCAGGATAATTTTTCAGGGCACGTCGTTCCAGCGACCCTCACCAATATTTATGTCATAAACTTCGAGCCGAATCTCACCGCGCATGTCCAGCCAAACGACCAGGGCATAATTCGCTGCTTCAAGGCCAAATATCGCGCCCGATCCATCCAACGAGCTGTCTCACTTTACGAAACTGGTGTTACTCCTTCTCAAATCTACGACAGAGACCAACTTGAGGCAATGCGGCTTGCCAAGAAGGCGTGGGACGACGTCGACACAACGGTGATCCGAAACTGCTGGTGTAAAGCGCAGATCCTTCCCAACCTTGACTCGTCACCCCTCACCCCTCCGTCTTTACCTATCTCGAGGCTACTCTGCACACCGGACCCTGTTGCAGAAGCTGAGAAAGAAGTTTATGAGGCCTTGAACGAGCTTGAGGCGACCGGGGCGCTTCAACGATCAAACCGGATGACCATCGAGGAGCTCCTTAACCCGGTTGAAGAGGCCCACCACATGTTCCAGGCAACAGACGAAGACATTTACAACGCGGTGATGGGTGCGAAAGTGGTGCGGGAAGGGATGGCAGCTGGAGGCCTGGGCGGCAACTTCCAGCCGGACGACGTAGATGACGAACCTGTCAAGCCAACTCGCACCCGCATGGAGGCACTCCAGGCCGCACTGATAGTGGAAGAGTACATCAGTGAGTTCGATGGTCCATACGCGCGCAAGGTGGAGTCAGTGCTGCACTCACTTGCAAAGCAGACGAGGTTTTTAGACCCGGAGATGAGAGACTTGAAGGACACGAAGCTCACAAGCTATTTCAAACGTACATAGTCTATCTTCAACAGTAATACAGTCTTATAGGTAGATAACATCATTTTTAATGTCATTTGTCTGTCCATTTTCGTTCTCGGTCGGAACCCATACTCTGTTATAACCCATACTCCAAGCCCTATCCCGAACGGTATGGGTTATATCAGAGTCTACTGTACTATGGGCATGTGTCATGGACGGGCCGGTCGCTAGACTACTTCCGTGAGACGTCTGCTGCAACGTGATGGTATTTACTATTGGGTGCCGCACAAATCTCACGAGGGCCTGACCAACGTGCACATACATGTTATGGATATTTACGGACCAATGATAATGATCCCCTCAAACCGCTGCCAGTGAATCGAACACATCTTCGGACTTGTCAGTGGGTCCTGGTTATCGGGCCGTTGTCCGAGCATATTTTTTGACAATCTAGCATGGCCCAGAGCTATGTAGTTCTCTGTAGCGGCCCGGGGTGACGCCACTGATCATGACATCCAGGTTGAAGCGGTCTGTGATCTGTTATCGTGTACGGCTCACTGACGGCGTTCCAAGTTATAAACGCGAAACAGGGTGAGCCAATATGCCGGAATCTCGCCCCCTGCTGTTCTCCCGGACTTGTGGTTCGATCTTGCCATTTCAAGTAGCAACTATTCAAGCATTTTTTCTTCCGCACTCAACGTCATTGGATCCCCGCCCCATAGTGTAACACGTCACAATTGAAATGCTTAGCAGACTTTTAAATCCACAGGAATGGGACACTCGAAACAGACGGCGACGAGCCCACACTCGCCGCACGATACGTAGATGGAATGTGATGATGTCGTGAGGCGAGTCATGTACTGTCACCTCACGTGCAATATCCTAAAGCACAGGCTAGTAACCGATTCAATGACGTCGGGGACAATTCATGGCGCAGTCTTTATTCCTACTACGTCAGCAGTCAGTTCCAAGTGCGGATATTTTTTCGGAAGCCAGTATTCTGCACAACTTCAAAGCGGACTCACCAAAGTCCTGCATCTAGCACACACTCTTACCACTCTAACTTGTCTTCCACCTCTCGGAGGAAGCATAAACCATTGGCATACGGATATATTATCTACAGTCCGCGCCAGGGCTTCCGAGTAAGAGATGATGAATTTAGTTACCGGTCGTCCGGTGCTGTGGATGAAACAGTCTAAGTACCAATACTGATATATATGGTTGTATGATGTAGCATGAACCAGGAAGGGATAACTTGAACGCACGGTGGAGATCGGTCATGAAATCCATTGAATGAGTCTGTGACAACCAGAGTATATTGGCGGAGCTTGCCAGTGGATGGAGCACAGTCAAGTGCTGGTTTTGCCAGTGTGATTGAAGCATAGCATTGGATATTGAAGAGGCGTGTACTATGACCCCAGTCCGACGACTGAGATTTTGGTCTTAGGCTAAACCTACATATTCCAACAGTTACGGTCCTTATTGACTTATCATAAGTAGGGTTCGTGAGACCGTGTAGTATCCTAGGATGCTATCTAAGTTACAGCTGACAACCAAATAAGTGATGGCTAAACCAACAAGTCGTAATAGTATACGGAGCCTTGTATAAGTCTCTATGCATCGGGAATGATGTCTCCGTCGGCATCCACATCACCATCCCACAGGTCTTCCTCTTCCTCTTCTTTAAACACAGGTGGTGGCGAAGAACACATTGGATAATCTTCAGAATACGTAAGTGGGTCGTTTTGGATGGAGGATTGCTCTTCTTGCTCTTCGTACTCTTGTCGAGTGCGGCGTTGAACGCGGTTGAGCACAAAGTCCAACTGAAGATAATTGGAGTCATCGTTGGCAAATTTGCGATGCCTCCGGTCTTGGATATGCTGTTAAATGTTGAGAGCGCGAACAGGAAGGTCCGCACATAAAATACGCACATGATCAAAATCCTCGAACTTTACCCTACAACTTTCACAATATCCAGGTTTGCTGCCTTCATCGCGCTTGGGCAGCCTCAGGGTATTTGTACTGCGACTCTTTCTAAGGAGCGTGCCGGGTCGGTCAGGAATGCAATCCGGTGGCCCCATGGCGCCAGGCCGTCGGCTCGGATTGTCCTTTCCAGTGGTCAAAGCAGACACTTTGCGCGAGGTGATGATTTGTTGTTGGATTCGCCCACGTAAGTTTGCAGGCAGCTCAAGAGCTCGAAGGGCACCGCCAGTAGCGGACGTAGTTCCCGTTGCCGAAGTGATCCCGACGCTATTACCGGAAGCCGCGATATAAGCACTAGTCGATGCGAGGTATCCAGATGCATTGGCCGAAGCCTGCGTGTCCGGAAAGGTAGCGTCCAAGTCAACAAAATCATCCAACCCTGCGTTTGCGACCTGACGGTGCAGATTTTGCATTGACACGGAGCGTCGAAGGTCGCCTGTTTTGCGAGCAAGGAGTTGTGCTTGAGCGTGCTTCTTCCGCCTCAGCTCCTTCACCCGTTGTCTCTCCGTCTCCTTATCCAGTTCCAGGTGTCGGGTCTTTTCCCATCGACGTCGTTCCCTTTCATCAAACTCGATGAATGGACCTCGGGAATGCGGGTGGCAATAGAGAATAGGCCAGGCACCGCGTTCCTTTCCGTCGCGACTCTTTTGAATGGGATACTCGAGAGCGTGAAGCGTTGCTAGCTCCTGCTTCGCATCCTCCACCAAAACAAAATAGCTAGCTTTCGAGAAGTATCGGAAATCATGACGTTTCTGAGTAGGATCACGTTCTGTGGTTCCGTGCAAACGTTCCGATGCAAGCAAGCGAGTGAGATTTCGTTGACTTGTGGAGGCCGTAGGTGTTTGGGCAACCGGTGGATGTTTGTTGGTAGTGGGTGCAGGGACATCGCATCGCTCCAATATACTATCTAGCTTGGCGGTAGTCCAGATCTTCATCTCGAATGCTTGGGCTTTCTCCACGAGGTTAAAGTTCTGCGTATTGCTATCCTCAGCGATACTGATGAAAATATCAATTAAGTATCAGTGTATCAAATACTTATTCCGATCTTACCGTCCTTTGAGCTTTATAGGACTCTTGAGCAATGCAGATACACGGGAGACCGCACCGCGTGATTTACGTGCATTCTCTTTATTAGAGGGGGCATCTTCCGCGTTCACTGCTTGATTGGTGATTAAGTGGGTAATCTCGTTTGAAAAGAAGTCTTCGACACGCTAGTTGACGCGCAATCAGTCACCGGTTGGAAAAGATAAACCTGAGAAGCGTACAGCATCAAGCTGAATAACCCTGGAAGCCAAGGAGCTCCTTAACGCTGCCGCATCTGGATCGAGCTGATCGAGATCGAAGTAGAACACCCATGAGGGGAATGCCCGAGTATACTTGATACGAAACTCGTTTTTCGCTACTTCGCGCGCCTGCCGTCTCTGTTCCTTGTCCTTGCGCTCTTCATCCAGAAGAGTTGTAGTGGCTGATTCGGTGAGATTCGCCTTCACGCGCTTGGAAGTGGCCGGCACGGCGAGCACGTCTCCAGTAGGCTCTGGAGAGCGTGGCCGTTTGAAAGATGTTGAGGGAGTCCGGGGCTTTGAGGGCGAGTTTCCGGCTAACTGTTGGAGATGCTGGCGGGTACCAAGAGGACGACGATTGAGGGTAGTGGCCATTAGTATTGTGAAGCTGAAGACGTATATCCAACCAAGTAACCTGTAACCGCTGGGCTAGTATGGAACAATGGCCTTGTTGACGGCCTCGCAAAACCGTGCGCTGAGTGGACAAGATCGATGCTGGTTGTTGAGAGCGCGTTTCAATGAGCCATAGCTAATAAACGTCTTAATTCTCACGCAACGACGACACGCGCCGACGCGCCTCGCTAGCCACACGCGTCATAGGAATTCAACGATACTTAGGTATACAGTCGACTCATAACCGATGCCATTTGGGAAAGGCCTTGGAGTATGGGTTATCACGGTGTACGGATTTCGAGTGAAAGCAAAATTGGGCAGACAAATGTCATTAAAAATGATGGTATCGACATATAAACGGTCATCACTGGTCAATAAGTTTTGAAACCTCGTTTCATGGGTACATGTCGGCCCGATAGCCTGATATTTGTCGTCTGCATCGTCCGAGCCACCATTGGTGGTCCTGGCACCCCCAGCGTGCGTGCTTGGCACCGCTTGTTGTGTTGTCGATGGCGCTAGCTCACAGCGGGAAGGGATAGGCAGATGGTCGCAACGGGTATGCCAGCCTTCCTCGCCCCGTCGCCACATGGCACAGGGATACGCGATAGAGGTTGCGTGGGCCACGTCGCATGCCTCGTCGTCGATGTCCTCTGCATGTCCTTAAAGTCTCACCGGCACCCTCGTCCCTGTCGTGTTGCAAAGGGATGGGCGATGGGCGCGTCGCCGTAGATGAGATTTGCCGCTGAACTGCGTAAGTTGGCCCGCAGTGGAATTAGCCATAAGGTTGGTATTAGTGACCTTCTGGAGCGTGCGGACAAGTCCGGAAAGTGCATTCCGCGAAAACAATAAAAAAAAACTGAAAAATAATGATATGTTATGTATAGGGGTCGAAATCCCTGCAAACCAAAATGGGAGATAGGAAATCGTATGGGTTGTCGCAGAGTATGTGGCTATATCAGAGTCGGCTGTAGTCAGATAGCAAGACAATTTGTGGGTAGAATTAGATTCGTTGGTTGATGGAATGATACATGAGGACAGCATTAAAAACGGTGGAAAACTAATTGAGATCCCTGAGTGCGTGTCTATCTAGATTATCCGTAATAGTGTCGCCTTCAACTGGCAAACAGAAAGGAGCTCGCCCTAGCGGAGCTTTGGTAAAGTCGCCCATTGTTACTGCATCTTGTCTCTTCTCTGGTACCTCACAAGGGACCTGAAGATAATTTTGAGGTGGCGAGAGGGGAGAGGATGGTGTGAAAAGGAAACCACGCTGAATGGAAGAAAGGAGAGTTGTAATAGGTGTACTAGGCATGTCTTTTTCCTGAAGAATAGCCACAGGTCCCGGTTGATTCTCACCTACATCGGTTGACCCGGACAGAGTCATTGGAGCGGGCGCATTCTGACCTTCCGAATCCACGGAATGCGGCGTGCGATCTGGGGACGGTGGTAAGGGTATTTCCATAGGTGAGGTCGAGGGGCTGGGGGGTAAAGGAACGAGCGTCGGAGATGTCTCCTTCCGCTCAGCTTTAAGCAAAGGACGTGTGCCCTTCTGCAAATTTCCTGCGGGACGCCGCAGGGGTGGCCCTCCAGTGGGATTACTCTTTTCAACCTTCACCGACGGTTTACGAGGGATGATAAGGGGGACCGTTTTAGCTGGTCCGTTGGTTGGTTTGGTGGAGACTGAGACTGATTGAGTGCTCTCAAAAACCTTCCGACCGACAGCCAACTTCCCAGGGGCCGCTTGTTCAGCCTTTCGGTTGGTAGGAAGTCTGGGGCGAGGTTTTTCGGCAGTGCTGTCTGGTCTGTCCAGCGGAGCAGTTGAGGGTGCCATCACAGCTACTTGTTCAGAAGAGGACCCACTCGGGGCGGGTACGGGTGGGAGCGGTATCCTTTTAGCACCATTCCCGGGCACTTTAAGCCGATCAAAAGGTGGATTCAGCTTCATTTGGTTGGGAGGTGGCCGCTGAGGACCTCCACTTCGAACAGGTTGACCCCGAGCAACAGCAGGTGGGGGATGTTGCATAACTTGACGTGCAGGCGCAGATGGCGGTACTGCACAGCGTTGCGCTGCGCTGGAAGATTGTACATTGATATGCAGACTGGGCGGCTGAGAGGGGTCACGCTGCATTTGGGACGTGGTTCTTTGCCGAGGGCCACGAACCTCGACGACGCTTGAAGGGCCGTGGATACCTGGCCGTTGTCGTGAGCTGTGGCCTGTGTCCTCTGTGGTTGGACGAGTAGGAGGTTTAGAATGTGATGAACTTGCAGGGCGTTGACCCACATCCGCCGTTCCGTTGTTTGCGCGGCTAGAAGGCCTGCTGGTTTGTTTGTGACCTAGATTAGAGGTGACATGGGTTCCCGAAGAGCCGGTCTGGATATCAAGGTATTTTTTGATCACGGGGGTAAGGGGCATTATGAAGCTTGAAGACTCTTTCAGTCGCAACACACAAGGAAAGTCGCACCAACTTACCTTTCTACCCGTGCGGGCATCAACACTTTGTAAGCTTTGAAAACTTCCTTGCTCGCCTTTCGAACGTCTGCGCTGGCATCACGTGCTGTCAACTTGATAAAGTCTTCGACGATACGGGCCCGAGTCTCCTTTTCCAGGTCAGGAGGATTGAAACAATTGAGACAAGCCAAGATGCCTTCTGCAGCCGTTAGACGAGGAAAGACGGACTTGTGATGGGCCAACTCGGCGAGGAAGGGTAAGAGAGATGGGAGACGAGTGTGCTGGATGACGGCAAGGACGCAGTTCCTAGCGCGTGAGGTGAAGACTTTGTTCGTCCGACCGCACAGAACTAGTAATGTCGGAAAGAACTGGGATACCAACGGCTCGAAAGACGGGCCCAGTCCAGTGGCTAACGCCATGACGAGCTCGACTGCAGTGCCGGACAACCTACTACGCTCGGAATTCAGAGCGCTGTTTAATGGTCTGGACATCGAACGAATGCCGGCGACCATTTCAGAAGGGAATTCGCAGCCGCCAATGCTGAATAATCGTTTCAGCTGCGAGATTCCCTGTGTGATTGTGTCCCATGTATCTTCGGTCTCATCGAGTGCGACCTTCTTGCGTATTGTGTCGATTTCAGTTCTGAGAGTTTCTGGAGAATCACACTGTAGGAGTGTTAGCAGTATTTCTCAGATATATGATGAGCCTCACCGTCGTTATTGACATTGAACTGGTAAGTAGATCGAGTGTAGGAAGAAGGAATGGGTGAATCTCATGTAGTCATTCGAACTTGGTAGCTTGGCGCGTCTTGGACGTGACGCAGTGCCACACCACGTGATCGGGTTTGCCGGCATTTGCCGGGAAATTGAAACTCCGTCTCTCGAACCGAGCATCTCAGAGAACCACCGACGACGTTGTCGACATCCTCAAGATTGATTCGACCAAGGTGAGCGCATTTTCACGGCATGGAAGGGTTTTGGTAGTGGCCGGCTTGCTGTACCGAACTCGTGGCTCGACGAAGATCGATCTTTCCGCTGGATGTGCATGTCTGGGTTCTGATTACCTCTAGCCTAGGCACCTTCATTATGTCTCTCGTGGTCCCCGAACCCCACCAACAATTTCAGGTGCTTTCTCTTTATCAATCCCTTGATAGGTTTCTCATGTTCCCGTTTTACCTCTTAAGCACATTTTGCGTCTCCTGAACACCAACGTTGATGGCAAGCGCAAAGTTATGTACGCCATGACGGAGATCAAGGGTGTTGGGCGTCGCTACGCCAACCTTGTGTGCAAGAAGGCTGATGTCGATCTCAACAAGCGGTGAGTTGTTTGAGGGATCTCGGCTGTAGTTGCTCAGAATGGTGCAGCGCTGGAGAGCTCAACTCGGACGAACTCGAGCGTATCGTGACCATTATCCAAAACCCTACTCAATTCAAGATTCCGACCTGGTTCTTGAACAGACAAAAAGACATCGTTGACGGCAAAAACTACCAGATCTTGTCGAACGGGGTTGACTCGAAACTGCGAGACGACCTGGAGCGATTGAAGAAGATTCGCGCACACCGTGGTCTGAGACACTTCTGGGGATTGAGAGTACGTGGACAGCACACGAAAACTACCGGTGAGTAGGCGGTTCGACCGCACGGGATGTCGCTCATGCATTCATAGGACGTCGCGGGAAGACTGTCGGTGTGTCGAAGAAGCGTGGCTAGTTTTATCTCTTCTTTTGTAATGCAAGCGCTCCATATCGATCACGTGATTGCATCATGCCATAAGTTTATGCCGAGTCTGAGAAGTGTTTTAATATAATCGCGATGTCTGCTACTCCGGGGAAACTGAGGGCATCAGGCATCCCGACGCCTGGGAAGACGAGTGGTATTCCCACTCCGGGGAGATTCCGTTCCACATCCATTGTCAATGCCCAACCCGTTCACGACTCTGACGACTTTCGCTTCCCGTGCATTCGCTGAAGCTATCAAGGCAAACGATCCCGCACAACATCGCGTCAGCCTCACTCATAATCCCCCCTCCTCTTCCTCCTCTCCAAAACCTGCCTTCTCTATTCTCCAATCAGGTCGCCGGTCCGTCGCCGGTCGACCCTCCTCCGTCGCATCTGCACCTCCGACGCGTGCCAAGACCCCGTCGGCGCGTCCCACCAGTCGTCAATCTGATGCATTCTCTCGGAGCATTAGTCGTGCTGACCGCTCCTTCGAGGTCGGCGACAACGTCAGGATCGAATCCCTTGGTTATGAGGGCACTGTGAAGTATGTCGGCGAGATAGACGGCAAGCCCGGTCTCTGGGCTGGCGTGGAGCTCAGTGGAGGATTTGCAGGCAAGGGCAAGAATGATGGGTCTGTTAACGGGTAAGTTTTACGCGTCATCGAACTCGAAAAGACACTTTTGCACTCGATCCACGCCAAAATTCACCTCACTATTCTTTTATTTACCAATATCGCTGTAGGAAGCGATATTTCGCGTGCCCTCCGAATTGCGGCGTGTTTGTGGCTACCACGAAACTTTCTCCCCCCACCGTAGATTCAAGTGGTCGTCCCCCATCGGTAGTTTCGTCTCGGGGTGGTCATGCACCACCCTCGTTTTCTGGACGAGCAACACCTTCAGCCCCGTACTCCATCAGCACCGGACGCATCACTCCTTCTACTTCATTCGGACGAGTCACACCATATGCCACTAGATCGAATCCATTGGGGATGTCTGGCCGTGTCACACCAGGCACGACGCCAGCTGGGCGCAAGTCCAACCCTATTACCGGCCTCGGAAAGTCTCCCGCCCAACCCTTGCCTTCCCTGGAGGCTCAGATTACTTCTGGCTCTCGAGCTTCCAAATACGTTGGGCTGACCGCCAAGCAATTGAATTCACGCGCTAGTCCCAGTCAAACCGAGTGTTCCCTCAGAGCATCATTTTCTCCAACTTCCTTCAATGTAGACAGTGGCACGCGAACATCCGATCCCCCCTTTACCACCCCAAAAGCAGCTACAACGAAAGCTCTCAATTCCCTGAATAGTTCACTTATGCCTAGTACCAAGTCTAGAACATCCCTCAGCACCCCCAGACCAAGGGTGCCTAGCGCCATCGCCATGCCGCCTCCTGCATCTCCAACACGATCCGCATCCCTTGGTTCTACTTACTCTCTCAACGATGATCTTGCACAAACTGACCACGTCCAGGACAACCGCCCACCCTCCTCTTTGGATCTTACCGCATCCAGTCTGGCCCTGCAGGATAAGATAAACCAGCTATTAGGCAACTCGACGTCGGTTTCTGATCCTAGTGATGCTCGCCCTGTCTCTTCTCCTTCCCAGACTCAGTCTTCTGCCGATGTTAACGCGGTTGGTGTTTATGAATCTACAATATCCGCGCTCAATACCCGGATAGAAACGCTCCAGCAGGAAGGAACATCTCTGCAGGAAACGATCTCAGGCCTTCGTTCAGATCTCGAGCAACGTCAAGTTTCGGAGAAGGATCGCGACTCTGCTCTTGCCGCCGTAGCGGAAATAGAGAAGGAGTTACGTGTAGCGGAGCGGAAAATGAGCGAAAAGGAGTCTAAGATCGAATCCCTCGAGCGTTCGAATGCGCAGACCTTTGCAGAGCTAGAGCGGGTCAAAACCGAAAATGACGCGCGCATGAATGACTTGCAAGCCAAAATCGATTCTAGTGAAGCGCTGGTCAAAAGCCTGAAAGAGGCTGTCGAGGCCAAAGAGGGAGCTGAGCATGAAAGCAATACCCTTCTGAAGGCAAAGAACGCGGAGATCAGTCTTTGGGAGGCCCGACTTGATAAAGTTTCGACCGAGTTCGATGCGGAACGAAAAGAGCTGGGACTACGGATTGACGAACTTCGTCAAGCAGGACAGGTGGGGGCCTTGGAGTTTGTTTCATCCTTTTCTAACCGTTCTGTGTCTCAGGAAACAATCGCACTTTATGAAGAACGACTAAGCGTGGCTGATTCGAGGCGGTATGAAATGGAGGACAAGATTATTGCACTCGAAGAGCAGTTGAGAAAAGCAGCAACTCCACTTTCACCCGAGCTTGCGGCACAGCATACCACGTCGGCCCTTGAGATCGATAATGAAACACTTCGAGAACAAGCGCAGCATCTTCAGAGGAAGCTTTCCATGATGGAAGATACCCTCGAGGACGCCAGAGCAGCAGCAGAGAGGGAGGAGGTTGCCATGAGGGAAAGAATCAAGCGCTTCAGGGAAAAGGAAGAAACTATGCGCAATGAACTGAATGAAGGTCAGAAAGCTGCGGAACAGGTTGCAAAGGCCGAAGCACTAGCTAAAAGCCGCATTGAGGAGGTTGAAGAGGCACTGAGAGAGAGCACCCTTGCATTAGAGAATGCAAGAGCTGAAATCGAGATCCTGCGAACGGATGCTGCTGTATGTCAGTCCTTATTCACGTTTTATCACTGACCTCTTTCAAAGACAGCTGAAATTGGTGCCAACGACGTGTCCTTGAAAGTTAGTGATACGACCCGGCAAGCCGCCGTGGAGCGTACTCGGCTAATGGATGAGATTCGAGGTCTGAGGGACGAGCTTGAACGCTCACGGTCAATGCAACGTGACACGAAAACAAGCGATACGGAAGTCAGTGACACCAATTCAATCTGATTTCGACTCATTTCCTTACAGGACGCACGATCTATGTTCGAGCATGAACAAGCAGATGTTCGGTCATTGCGCATTGCTTTGGACGAGCGATCTGCAGAAGTGGATACCCTCCGTAGAAAACTGAACCGCGAGTTGCCAATGAGCGGTCTATCTGACCAAATTAAATCGCCATCCAAATATGAATCTGAAGAGAACAAGGGTCTTAAGTGTGTTATCTCAACTCATGTTTTTGCATACAATGATTCAAAGTTCTATAGGCACATTGTTCAGGAACTACAGAAGGAGACGCTGACACTCTCCCAGCGGAACAAGCTGTTGGAGACCGAAAACAGACTTCTAATGTCTGAAACTGATCAACTGCGACAGGCATGTTCCTTCTTGCCCTTCGCTCTGCTTGCTAACTCGTCTTTCAGGAGCTCAAAATACTTGAAGATAATGTTGAACAGAGCCTGTTGAAGCAAGAAGCTTCTCTTGATGCTGACGATCATTCTTCGGCGCTTCCTTTGGACCTTCAGACGAAGTACGAAGTAAGTAATAACCTTAAGACTATTTCACAAGATCTCATACTTCGTAGAGCGAACTCGAGCAACTCAGAAGACGAATGGCGGACGCAGAGATGAAGACGGCCCGAGTAACCCACGACGTGAGTGAGGATACTATGGATTCATATAGATCTAAGAGTTGGAAATATCTAGCTTAACAAGGAAATCAGTGAACTTGAGACGCTTATTGAATCAAAGGTATTTAAAAGCCCAGCTCCGTGATCGAACCACTATTGACTTCCGCGTTACAGATCTACCGCGAGGCACGTCGACATGTGAGATTTGACGACCGACAATACTAACCCCAACCCATAGGATGAACTTGAACAGGAGGTTGAGCGGTTGAAGGAAAAACTTGCTTGGTCCAAGAAATCATCAAATAGCACGGACCCAGTCGATCTGGGACAGCGACGAGCATCCAGTGCATCAACTGTAGTAAGCAGCGACGAAGATTTACGCTCCACACCACGTGAAGACGTGCGCGAAATCTGCGAACGGCCCGGCCATGATATCTTCACTTGTGATCTACTGAAAGAAGATGCTCCGGCACCGCTCGCACGACTTAAAGCAGGCTCAGGCTCGGATCTGTATTGTGGAGACTGCGAAGGCTATGGTCACGTTGCATCCGACTGCCCGCTTTCCTTGGATGTTTTCTAGTCATTTCTTGCTCACGATACCACATATACTATGTACTGTGGAAGTAGGATAGGGTATGATCTCCGAGCTCGTTGTACGAGTCGCTTATAATTATAATTATAATTTTCTGTGGTTTATTACGTAACAGTTGCCATCCAAGTTTTCTCACGCAGACTTGGCAAAAATTTGAGTGATAACGATCTCACGACTGCAATCATGTCTCGTTTCTTCAGACAAGCCGGCGACTCTGATTCTGATACAGAAGAATCCGATGAGGAACTTCTTACCAGCGGCGACGAGGAGGCTCCCTCGAAACCAGCAGGAAAACCAACCGGCATGTCTCGATTCCTCCGCACAGCCGGTAGCGACTCTTCCTCCAGTAGCGAGGAGGAGGAGGACTCTGAAGAAGATAGCGATGCCGAGACGGAGAAGAAAAAGGGACGATTTCCACGGAATGACTCCGAGGACGAGGACGGTGACGAAGATGAAGATGTGAAACGTGTCATCAAAAGTTCCAAAGACAAGCGCCTTGAAGAGATCGAAGCAACCGGTAAAGTGATGGACAATGCACTCAAAATTAACGACTGGGTGGTTATATCTGCAGGTTTGCTCTTTCGTTTGATCTGCTGTGCCCCTATCGCTGATCTAACGTGAAGAGTTCGACAAGCTACTGCGTCTTGTACAACGCCAGAGCAATGTGGCAGAACCCATTCCTCCATTTTTCCTTAAAAAGCTCACGAGCCTCGAGGAGTCCTTGAATGCCGCTCTGGCTAAGGAAAAAGAGGTGAAGAAAAAGATGAACGCCGTGAACGCGCGTGCGTTGAATTCCATGAAACAAAAGGTTAAGAAAACGATGAAGGAGCACGAGAAAGAGTTGTCTCAGTATCAAGCTGTAAGATATACCTCTCACACCATAGTTCCTCCTTGACGTCTTGCAGGATCCTGAGGCATACGAACGCGAATATACGCTGCACAGCCAGCCTGTTGAGACTGCAGCTGTAAAGGGGAAGAAACCAAAGAAAATCGTCGAGAGTGGTAGTGAAGAGGAACGTTCTGCAGATGACCAATTTACAACAGTTGGAAAGGGTGGCAAGTCCATGCAGTTTACCGCAGATGCTATCTTCAAGACTCTCAAGACTATACATGAGGCCAGGGGAAAGAAGGTCCGCGGAGTCTGTCCATCGTCTACCTTGGAAACTGAGATTTGTTTTAGAACACGGATCGAGGGGAACAGATGCGCATTCTAGAGAAACTGCTCGAGGTCGCCGTTACTTCGTACCAGCGCATCCGTGTCCTTTTGGCCCTCGTTTCCTCGCGGTTTGACTACAATTCATCGGTCACATCTTACATGCCAATAGACTTATGGTTAGCAGCCGAGCAGGAAGTCGACAGGCTCATCTCGATTGTCGCCAAAGACTCCGCATATTCAATACAAGAAAACACAGAAGAGTACGATGAACTCGAGGAACGCTCCCCTGAAACTGAGCCGGATGGGATCGTTCGTATAAGAGGTAGCATCATCAGCTTTGTGGATCGCCTCGACGATGAGTTCACCAAGAGTCTGCAAAACATCGATCCTCATGGTACGGAGTACGTCGATCGTCTCAAGGACGAGAAAGTGCTTTACCGGACGATATGTCGTGCACAAGCGTTCTACGAGAGTTCTCATCAATCGGAGCCACTTGCGCGAGTGATTATGCGACGTCTTGAACACATTTATTCAAAGGTACGATACATGGACTTACTCAGTGACCCTTCTCATATCCCTGTAGCCAGATGCGGTTGTCAGTGCCCTCGAGTCCACACTTGCTACATCGGAGGTCTCTCCAAGCTTTACGTTAGCCGCTTCTTCCACCACGTCGAGCCTTATCCACGCTTTATGCGTCCACCTTTATAAAGCCGACAACTCGTTGCTGCGTACCAGGGCCATACTAAGCCATATCTATCACCACGCCCTTCACAATGATTTTTACACTGCTCGTGACATGTTGCTGATGTCGCACCTTCAAGAATCTATTCATTCCGCCGATGTGTTTACACAGATACTTTACAACCGCACAGTCGTCCAGCTCGGCCTGTGCGCTTTCCGCTGTGGCTTGATCAAGGAATCGCAGGCGATGCTCCAAGATATCTTTTCGACCCAGCGTGTCAAGGAACTTTTAGCCCAGGGTGTCCACCAGCAACGATTCCAGACCCAGCTCACTCCCGAACAAGAGCGGGCTGATCGAGCAAGGCAGCTTCCCTTCCACATGCACATCAATACGGAACTCCTGGAGGCTGCATTCCTTGTCTCGAGCATGCTAGTGGAAATCCCTTTGCTAGCCTCCATTGATTCGGAAGAGCAGAAGAGGAAGATCATTTCCAAGCCTTTCCGCCGCCTACTGGACTTCGCGGATCGTCAAGTGTTTACCGGTCCGCCCGAAAGCACGCGCGACCACATAATGCAAGCGAGCAAAGCATTACAGGATGGTGAATGGGAGAAATGTCGCGATCTTATTCAAAGTATCAAAATTTGGAGTCTTATGCCCGAGTCCGCTTCTGTGAAGGAGATGCTGGCCAAGTAAGTATTCACTTTCTCATTCGACCGCACGGATGTTGAACATACGACCTAGACGCATTCAGGAACAAGGTCTTCGGACATACTTGTTCACATATGCCCCACTATACTCCACTCTTTCTCTTTCTCTTCTTTCGCGAACCTTCTCACTGCCACTGAGGACGGTCACATCCATCATTTCCAAGATGATTTGGAATGAGGAACTGTCTGCATCTTTGGACCCGTCCACTGGTGTCGTCGTGTTCCACCGTATTGAACTTTCACGCCCGCAACAACTCGCCCAAGTCATCGCTGAGAAAGTTAGCAATATGGTCGAACAAAATGAAAAGGCGCTGGACGTGAAACTTGGCACCGCCACAGGCTGGGGAGATCGAGGAGATACGAAAGGCGAGAAACGGGGTGAACAAACCCAGGAACGCCGTGGGAGAGGGGACAGAACGAGAGGTGGTTTGCGTGGTAAGTTCTGATTCTGTGGTGTACTCGGCTGGGTTTAACGAAGCACGCCATAGGTGGTACCCGTGGTCGTGGTTCTCGCTTTGCGCAAGGTCTTGGAAATCAGATGGCAGGACATCTCTCACAACGAGCACGATGATTTGATACTATTAGCATCTGGGTTGCATTACAATACCTTGTTCCGGCTATGAGACGAATACTAGTAGCTTTACTTGTCTACTTGTCGCTGGCACTGTTATCCGAGTCCTCATTCGTCTCCGTCTTCGTCGTCTTCATTCGGATCCTCGGTCTCTGCTCCCCAGTCGGAGGCATCGAGCTTCTCGTTTCGATAGTTCTCTGGGAGAAAGATAGGTGAAAATACGAGGCGTGGCTGATGAGATCTTACCATTCTCCTTCACTTCATACCCCCCCTGCGTCACACATCGCACTAATTCGGCTTTGCTCCCAACCTTTGTGTTTCTGCCGAGAATACAACCCTCAAGTTTCGCCCTGTATCGTACTCAGCAAGTTGTGACGGAGAGTATTGAGTTGCATACGAACCCATCCGAAACGATGCAGTGGTCGAGTAGCACGCAACCGGCGATCTTGACCATTTTTCCAATCACGCAATGTTTCCCGACGACCGATTTCTTGATCGACGTCTTCTCATCCACCTTTGTGAAATCGCCGATCGTGGAATCAGACGAAATGGATGCCTTGGCGTCAATGAAGGCTCGTTTCTGTGGATTCGCCGGCAAGGTGTAAGATGTATCATTCATAAACTGTATATCGAGCTGTGAATATGGGTGAGTGCGGATGAGCGGGGGAAGCTCACGTGTCGGTTTGCTTCTAGATAGGTTGGGAGATTGTTGGTCCGAACGCAGTAACCGTCCTTCTCTCTGTGAATGACGACACCGACCCGGAGGCTGCTTGTCTCGGTAGAATCGTCGTCGGAGCCTGTGGGGCTTGGTGGCACGGAGTACGCCAGGTCTCGGCCTAGCTGAAGTGGGGAGGATACGATCGAGCGATTGTATGCGGATACTTTGGCTTTGGTCTTTGCCCTGACTGTATGGAGAGTGGAGTGTCTCATGGCTACGGGACGTGCTGCAAAGTCGGAAAACGAGCCAAGGACTGTGGGGGCGTCACAAGGTGAACACGATATCATCCAGTCAGATTCCCGTACCGCGTCCGTATTTCGATCGTTTGGTGGCTTGGTATTGTACTTTGCAAAGCCAAGGGAAGAAATCCTCCCGTAGGGAGTCCAGCTCGGTCTTGCGTTGCAAGGCGTCCAATATCTCGTGTTTACAGACGTAGACGTGAGAGTCCTGTAGCCTCGATGAAAGCTTTGCATGAGGGTATCGCGAGAGCAAGCTCATCCTCAGCTCGAGTTCTTCCGCGTTCTTGTCGGTGCTGTCGAAGGTATCGATGTACAACAACGTCTTCGAAGCGTCGTCCCAAACTACTGGATACGATTGAGAATAGGAGCCCCACTCGTCGGGAGCTGCAGATTTCTCTGATTTGGGGAACTCGAACCAGCAGGTGGTAGCGATGGCGCCATCTGAAGTCGTTTCAGAGCGGAACTTGTTCAAGAGTTTCGAGAGAGGGAGGGACGGGGGAGGAATAAAGTCACATGGGAGCAAAACAAAGTCCTCTTGTATGCGACTGGAGAAGTGCCTGAGAATGGAGCATGTCCCGACACTCAGTTCCTGTGTCTCGTCGAATGACTGAATGTCAACGCGCAAAGACGAGGAGGATATCGGAGATTCGGAATGGATATAGTGGGAAATTGCAGGGCGATGGGAGGAAGGGCAAATAAGAAGGACATCTGGGGCTGTCTGTGAAATAGATTGATCGTATCAGAGGTGGGACGCACCTTTGATTCCAGATTGCTCGACCCATGAAAGGACATAGTCAACCGTTGGCTTGTTGGAGATGGGGAGTAGCGCTTTGGGGGAGGGTTGGTTACCCACGTCGCCTGTGAGGGGAAGTAGCCTAGGAAAGAGTAGGCATGAATGGAGTACGAAGCTGGGCTGATGCTCACTCGTTTCCAAAGCCTGCAAGAATTACTGCAAGGAATTCCCGGGGCACTGAGTGGACTGGATCCACGCTGAAATCCATCGTTAGCAGGAGTTGAGATAAGATCGTCTGAGGTAGCACGACCGAGTCATACTCATAAGAGTCGATTGCCTTTTCTAGAGTACCACTACAGAATTGATCATGGGTCATGCAACTAAGTAGCTTCCCCCGACTCCGCGACTGCGACCCTCCAGAGTTCGACCCAAGTCGAGAACTAATATCCGATGATCTGCAGTTGCCCTCAACGGAAGAAACGAAATATCATTTTTCACAACATACCAATGACTAAGGAACATCCGACCCTTGGCACGACGACGTTGGAGGATTTTACGCCCGCTTGGGGTCCTTTTCCTTGCGAGAAACCCGAATTTCCGCTTCCTCACCCGTTGCGACGGTTGGTACTCTGTGCCGCGCGAGGCAAAACGAACGCTGGTCATGTCGGTAAGACGAAACGGCAGTGCCCATCTGAGAGGACTTGTGATCCTGGCAGCGGTGTATAGCGTGGGGTGGATCGTCCGCGTCGCTCTGACGAACGAGGAAAATAGACTCGTAGCCAGCATCGTCGCGAGTGGTCGAATTCAAGGTCTATTTGGTTCCCACGCTACTTACTTACCTTCCTAATGAACGAGTTGGTCACTTGGTATTAATATTCATCATCACCTTGGACGACTACCATCACCATCCATCCCTCGCTATCCCCGTAGACCGGTTTCGTCGCGAGCATGGCGCAGTCATCCGTGCACCAGTTCTTCCGTCGTCTCGAGACCGTCGGAAAGGGTGCTTACGGCTCCGTCCACAAGGGTGTCCATCTACCTTCGGGTAACATCGTGGCACTCAAGATCATCAACCTTGATACTGCAGACGACGATGTCGAAGCAATCCAGCGTGAAGTAGCTCTCCTCACCCAGCTTCGCGACGCGCCGAATGTTACAAAATACTACGGTTGCTACTTAGATGGTCCCCGCGTCTGGATCGCGATGGAGTTCGCGCAAGGTGGTAGCGTGCGTACCCTCATGCAAACTTCGAAAGATGGCGTCCTCGAAGAACGCTTCACTGTCGTCATCACCCGAGAAGTTCTCGTTGGACTTGCCTACCTCCATAAGTCTGCGATCATCCACCGTGATATCAAGGCTGCCAACATCCTCATCACTGCAACCGGAAAAGTTATGATTTGCGATTTCGGTGTCTCCGCCTTATCTGCTTCAACCACAAGCAAGCGCAATACACTCATGGGCACCCCTAATTGGATGGCACCGGAAGTGGCCCAGTCAACACCCGTGTACGATAGCAAGGCGGATATTTGGAGCTTGGGCATCATGATATATGAGATGGCCAAAGGTGCCCCTCCACACTCCGACTTGAGGGATGCGATCAAAGTCATGCAACTTATCGCCAAAGTCAACCCTCCGAGACTGGCAGAAGGTGACGGTAGCAAAGATATGAGGGACTTCGTTTCACATTGTCTTCGAGAATCACCTAATGACGTGTGTACAAAAAAAAACATCTTTCGACTGTTATCTAATGTTCCTACTAGCGCCTTTCTGCCGATGAGCTCTCTAAGACCAAGTGGATCAAATCTACTTCGAAAACAAACATCTCCGTGTTAAGGGAGCTCATCCTCAGATATGATGCTTGGGTTCAAAGTGGAGGAGCCAGAGCCAGTCTTGCGGAACCTCTTGACTGGGAGGGTGAGGAAAAGAAAGAGTAAGGCAGATTCACCGTGTCAAGTGAGATCTACTCATGTTCCTAAAGCCTAGAAAGGGTTGCTGAAGAGGACGATGACCTATGGCAGTTTGATACATTTAGGCGTACATCGTTCCTGGATTTACCAAGTGAAGACGACGACGTGGATTTCCCCAGCTCCATGGACATACCTTCTACGGTCCCTACAGTCCGTCCAGCACCAACCCGCCTACCGACCTCTTTACGCGGCCTCTTTGATGAGGATACCGCACCAAACGACACGCTCAAACCATCGCTTCCAATGCCACCTACAGTTCCACTTATGACTACACCTCTAGCCACACCACTTATGTCGTCGCCTGCGCGGGATGTTTCTGGTACGAAGAAGGTGGGGACCCCTGAGGGAGTAGACGATATCCAGTTGGCCAAGTACAACGAGTTTTCATTTCCAAATCGTCGGCCTCGTTTGTCGCAGGACACTACGCCTTCATTATTTTCCTCTCGCCTTCCTCCAACGACCCCTTCTCCCGTTACTAGGGCACGATCCACTAATACGGCGGACTGCAGAATCTTCCCCGGTCGAAAGCTCTTCCTCTTCGATTTCCCTCGGAAAGAAACCCAGCCTCATCCGCCAAGCTTCAGTCGCCGTTATGGAGAGTACACCTACTTCACCTCTTATGCCTCCTGTGAAGCCATTTGCTGCACGAGATCGGAGCGGTAGTGGTTCCAGTAAAGGGAGCGACAGCGCTAATTCCACGAAGAGTTTGGGTTTGCCAGGGTTGAAAGACGCGGTCAAGGTAAAGTTTTTCACTGTTCACTGTCCGACCTCCGATTAATTCTCCCAGGTTCCTATTCTTGCATCCGAGCATCAAATGGGAATGGCCGATTTGCTCCCACCTTCTCCGTCGAATGTCGCTCCTAACTCTCAATCCAGCCATTTGCCCACCCTGCTTGGACCGCATAACATAGGTATCCATGCGGACGCGAATGCATCAACGCTATCACTACCTACCACAAGAAGCAGCTCACCGCCACGTACTGACAGACGTGGCAAGTCTGGGTTCACGAAATTCTCTCATGGTGCCTCGCTCTCATTAACATCAGTGCCTGTGGAGTCCACCCTTGGTCCGCCCATACAACCGCTTGATTTTGTAGCCCTCATGGAGTCGCAGCAGGCTACGAATTCGTACCTAGCTCAGACAGTAGACGATCTCACAAGATGGTTGTCTGCCATCGAGGTCGGTTTCGCCAACATGCTTGAGCAGTCAGGTGGGGACGCCATAGCGGAGGAGCAGGAAGAAACCCCAACGGAGCAAGCCTCCTTCAACGCTATCAGCAGCGCGGAAAGCAACGTTCACGTCCACCCAAAACGTTCTATGGCGACAGAACTTCATTGAAAATCGCGGTCTCGGAATTCTCGTACTTCATGCATCGCCCTGCTTGTCATCTACTGGTACCCATGGACCTTATTCCTAAAATTCCTAAAATTCCTAGTGAATCGCGCTCTGACATCTATCCGGGATTATATACGGTGGTCTCAGATATAGTTGTGTTTGCTAAGGTATCCTGCAATGATCTCTACTGCCTGCTTCACGTCATTCTCATCGGTTTTGATGTGAATTTCAGGGTCCACTGGCGCCTCGTATGGTGCAGATATGCCAGTGAAATCTGAGTGCGTGGATGAGACCCATGTTAGCAAAAATAAAGGGCAAGCGACTCACCTTTGATCTCTCCAGCACGGGCTTTCTTGTACAACCCTTTGGGGTCGCGCTGTTCTACGACGGCGAGAGGAGCATCGATGAAGACCTCGATAAAGGACAAATTGGCCTTTTGATGGAGTTCGCGAGCTACATCCCGGTCCGCACGGTAAGGAGAGATGAAAGCAGTGATCGTAATACACCCTGCGTCTGAGAATAACTTGGAGACCTTGACAAGCCATGGCATAATCTGTCAGATGAGACACGCAGCGAGCTGAACATCGCCGTACCTCGCCGATACGTCTTATGTTTTCAACACGCGATTTCTCGTCGAATCCAAGATCCTTGTTCAGTCCGAAGCGAATATTGTCACCGTCGAGGCGGTAGGAGAATTTACGATGGTGCAAGAGATGTTGCTCGAGAGCACACCCTATAGTAGACTGTCAATCGAGATGCGGTCAGGTTGCGAGCGCAGCCGACGATGGTGACAGTGTTCCGACCTTTCCGCTGCCGCTCAGGCCAGTGAACCAAATTGTAATGCCCTTTTGCTGGAGGAGCTGGAATCGCTCGGGAGCGTCGACGGAGCCTAGCGAGTATCAGTCTACTGATATCAGGCATCAACTCCGATGTGCATACCCTCATGAAAAGTGATGTTGGTAGACATGATCAAGAGGAACTACTAAATGATCGATGATCATCAGCAAGCGTAGTATCCTCAATTTATGCGTTTTCTCCCCGCGCCAGCTCAGTCAAGCCTCAGGGCCAACTGGGAGAGCTTGTGAAAGAAAAGTCCGGGCTATCGTTCCGTTTCGTCCGAAGTCGCCGACACTCACACCAATAAGCGACCATTGGACACGACAATATAGTACGAATGATACAAGAGATCGGCACAACCCGTAACTAACACAAGAAGAAAGAACCCAGAATCTACTGCTGCAGAGTCCCTCGTCTCCAAAACAAGGTGGTGGTATCACGTTTCGTAAACCGCAAGTATCACGAATAAGATGAACATAACCAGATAATAGTCTTCCTGATCGCCTCGGTAACTTCCTCTGTGCTCAGAGGTTGATCTACGGGGGGGCAGTGAATGAACAGTACTTTGGTGAAGGGCTTGTCGGTTTTTGGAGTGAAACGTCGACTCTCTGCCAAGGAGCAATAGTAGATGAAATCGCAGAGATAGTGCCCAGCATCTAGGGAAGAGTACACTTGCTGTAAAAGCAAGCAGATCGGGTGTTCACAAAGTAACGTCGTGAAAAAAGCATGACACGCTCACTTCGACGCCCACTTTTTTGAGATGATTGACAAGCTTTTCGACGTCAACTTCGGTGTGGATCTCTTCGGGGAATAATTCGTATCCCTTTCCGAACCCGCGCTTAGGAGGATCGCTACTTTCGATTGGGCCATCGATGTCATATCCCAACCGTACCCTTTCCATCCGTTCTGCCGAGGCGCGTTGAGAGGGTCCCCGCATCACTTCATCGCGGGCCACATGGACAGTGGGCGCGTGACACCCTTTGGCGTCCTTCATATTGTAGCCCAATTTGTGGCTAATTCTTTCGATCCGCAGCGGGCCGCGCCCGGCGACGCCTACATGAAGCACGAGGTCATATCCGTTTGGGGGAGGGGGGGCTGCATTTTCTATCGGAGGAAGGACGGGCGGGCGGGCATGGAGACCTGGTGCGACGGCCAAGACACCGTCGTATGTGACAGGGATGCTGAGTGTTGTGATGCGGACCTCGCGGATGGTGGGTGTCGGATCGAAGATGGAAGTTGGCGGGGGGACTCTGGGATCGTCGTGTGTTGGCTGTTCCGGGGGGACCTCGACGTGTATGACTGGTGTTGTGGAGGGACTTTACGGCCAACCAGGAAGGATTGACGGGATAGCGAGAGAAAGGCTGGCCGTGATAAGTCAGATGGAGGTAGAATAGATGAACTGAATCAAAGTACTGGGTAAGGGGGACTCACACCAAAGCCGGTCACGAGGACATTGTACGGACGAGATGCGGGCATCGATGCACTAGTGGAATGCACCCCGTTGAGAACGATCGGCATAGTGTTCGTAGTGTACTTGACAAGTGGGAACACATGACTAACACTCGGATGAGACCGTCACGCTCGTCTCAAACTCCGCCTCGTTCTCTCTCGCCATGTTGTCCGCTGCCATCCGCACCTCCGTCCTCGCGTCTTCCTCAGGACGCCGTGCGGCCTCTACCATCGCACTCAAGTACTCCAACGCCCTCTACTCCGCCGCTCTCGCCAAGTCTCCCCAGGCGCTCTCTAAAGTACAGACCGAGCTCAGCGCCATCTCCAAGTCCATTTCCGAAACCCCTGAGCTTAACGCATTCGTCTCGAATCCGACCCTTTCAGCAAAGGAACGCGCCGCTGGGCTGGCCGTACTCTATACCAAAGCAGAGGGTCCAAAGAAGGAGCCCGTCTCCGACGTCACCAAAAACCTCTTTGCTGTCCTTTCAGAAAATGGCAGGCTGACCGAAACCCAAGGCGTGATTGAGGGCTTCAACGAGCTGGTTGCAAAATACAAGGGAGAACTGGAAGTCGTCGTCACGTCGGCCGCACCACTCCCCAGAGATGTCGCTTTCAAGCTCGAGGCTGTCCTCAAGCAGTCACAAGCCGCACAACACGCCAAGTCCTTGAAGGTGGTCAACAAGGTTTGCCCTTTGACCCTCTCGTGATCGGCCTTGCTTCATTGTCGTCTAGGTTAACCCCTCCGTCATGGGTGGGATAGTGGTAGACTTTGGCGAGAAAAGTATCGACCTGAGCGTGTCATCCCGCGTCAACAAACTGAATAACCTCCTCCAAGGCATGTATTGTCCCGTGGTCGACCTCCTATACTCATTTTCGTCGCAGAATCAATATAACCGGCAGGGGAGTTGGGACACTCGGTCATGGGCTCTTTGGGTGTGATACCAGGTTTAGAAAGTTGCATGTTTACCTGCTACGCGTCCCCTTGAGTAGCCGTATTTGACCTCGGGACACTTGCACAAAATACAGAACCCAATAGATCTGTTACTGCATTCTATGAACTTGATAGTGAGCGGAGATACTTCGGCCCGGGGTCGCGCGACCCTGCCACTTTGACGCAAACGGAGAACTATTTCTTGAAAATGAGCCAGTCCTTTTCTCCGCAGCTCTAACTCCCAGTGTTGCGCGTATCGTACTGCAGAACTCCCGCTCAATCCACATTAAATTGGTGTATGACTTCTGGTATGTTATTCCATTATGTACGTCGGTCCCACCGTCTCCTGACCCTATCTTTTACTCGAAACTTATCAGTGACTTGGTTCGTCATGGCATTTGCATCGTAGCTTTAGCAGCGCAAGTTCATTGTTGAAACACAGCCCCGCATGTTCGTGCTCTGTGCTCGAGTCTGACATTAACAAGCACCTAGATAGTGGATGCTCTGAACATAAACTCGATCCTGGAGGTCAGCTGCAAGCTAGAGGAGACACGAGGGGCAAATTAGCTCCGATATTCTCTCAAGGCCAAGCAAGTAGCTCGAAATCAGTCCCGCGTGCAGGCCTATCTCTTCCGACACGACCTCCGAGAGTCCAGTCCAAGAAGAAGCGCAAAGTCGAGGTCTCACCCTCAGCCACGCAGGCCGTGTCCAGTATCCACAAACATACCAGCAAGCGAACACATGAGGCGAATGTGAAAACTGGCGTTCCCCTGGCAGAAAGGCTTCGTCCACAGAGCCTTGACGAGTTCGTCGGACAAAAGCATTTGACCGCACCCAATACGTTGCTGAGGAGCGTGATTGAATCTGGCAATCTGGGCAGTATCATATTCTGGGGTCCGCCCGGGTAGGTGAGCCTTTTTTCTCGACGGGGTATGAACTCATGTCAGAGCGATGAAGTTGCGGCAAGACGACACTCTCGAGACTGCTGGCTAAAGAAGTGAATTGTTTTTTCAAGGAATTGAGTGCCACCTCGTCAGGAATCAATGACGTCCGTAATGTGTTCGAGGAAGCAAAGGGGTCTCTGGCGTTGACTGGGAGGTACGCGGGTCGCTTACTTATATCATGGTCGCCAGTTAACCATGTTTCTGGCAGGAAGACCATTCTCTTTTTGGACGAGATTCATCGTTTTAATAAATCTCAGCAAGTATGCATTCCCCTCAATTTACCTATATACGTCTGTTTTAACGTATTTCAGGATATATTTTTACCGTATATTGAGAGAGGACAAATCCAAGTAAGTTACCGGCCGTCGCACCCATCATGCTGCGCGGCAGTTAACGCACACATCTAGATGATAGGTGCTACCACGGAGAACCCATCCTTCAAGTTGACGGGAGCTCTCATCAGTCGTTGTCGGTCCGTGAGGTCAAATACCTATCCGCCGTATCTGATGCCCATTCAGTGTATTCACACTGGAACGGCTGACAGACCATGATATGCGAGAAATTATTTCTCGCGCTGTAGAGCGTATTTCAGGAAAAGACGCAGTCTCGTCGGCGACTTTGCAACAACCATTTAGTTCCCAAGGCTCTGACCAACCCTCCGCCACCCAAGGACCAGAAAGGTTGAGCAATATTGACGACCCATATCCGTCCTGTCCGCAGTTGACACCTCGCATCATCACATCATTGATTTCTTTGTCGACCGGGGACGCGCGAACAGCACTCTCCCTTTTGGAGCTCGTCCTTGCATCAAAGAACTACCTCCAGGAAGAGGAACTTCTTGCTTCACTGAGACAATCGGTGTCCTGTTCGTACGATCGAACAGGGGACAGTCGTTATGACATGGTTTCTGCGCTTCACAAGTCTGTGCGCGGTAGTCAAGGAGACGCAGCAATGTATTGGCTGGCCCGTATGCTGACTGCCGGTGAGGATCCCTTGTACATTGCGCGCAGAATGGTTGTTTGCGCGAGCGAAGATATCGGGCTAGCGGATAATCAGGCGTTACCATTAGTGAGTCGATTACGCTGATATGGGGCATACGGAAGTATAATATTTGCAATTGTTAGGCGATGGCGACTTTACATGCTTGTCAACAAGTTGGAATGCCTGAATGTCGGATTAACCTGGCGCACCTCGTTGCTTATCTCTCTGAAGCTCCGAAGAGTACACGTGCATACGAGGCCTATAATGCAGCCGAGGCAGCGGCAAGACGAGATGTTACTGCACCAGTCCCACTGGCAATGCGGAATGCACCTACAGTGCTTATGAAGGAACTTGATTATTCTGAAGGGTACAGATACAATCCTCGGTACAGGTGAGTTTTCTTAGATGCGACGCGAAAGTTGAATACTGCTGAGTGTTCCTATCGCGGTGTTCGGAAGGCATCCTGTGTACAACGATTATCTTCCTGCCACCATTCGCGGTGAAAGGTTCCTGAAGGCACCTGGTGACGTGTCCGATAAGATATGGGACGAAGACGCCCTTGCGAAGTGGGAGAAAGAATGCAATGGAGAACAGCTTTGGTCCGACCGTCTTGTGGTTTCGTGCGGCGGAGACCTCAATCAATATCTTGATTCATAGATGAACGTCGACGACTGCGATCACCAGTATGTATATTAGCATACCGAATTTACTATTAGCTGTAGTTCGCCTTCATCCAGATGGATCTTATGCGATTGGCCGATGAACCTTGGTGCCAAGCTGTTGCCCATGTGGGCACTGACTGTCATATGTCACTAGAGAAGTTTTCGATTCGGAACTCTCCGCTCGCTCGCATAAAACGAGGTTTGCCACCGTTTTCGTGTAGCATCATCGATATTGCCGTAACTGTTATATTTTTAGGTTTTATTTTCGTGCGAGGCGATGAACGCGGAGAATGTTGCTGACGGGTACCTCATGGTTGACCATAATGCATAACGCCAGTGAGATAATAAGTTCCTTCTGCTCAGCCTTTCCCCACATTGATACGGCACAATAAAAAGGATCCAGGATAAATTGACACCTTCCTCACACGCCCTCTCACCTTCACTGGCAGGATGGCCCACCCAGGAGGTATCGCTGACATTATTGAACCACCCTCGAAATTACGGTGGGGAACAAAGCGTCAGCGACGAGAAATCTTATCGAGAAAAACATGATCTCGAGATCGCAATCGTCGAACCCATAGTTGAGGACACGGACGAAGTCCTCCACGACGAACGTGCCATCGCGACTCATGTTATATCCATTGCGGACGACCCGAGTCTGAACCCTTGGACTTTCCGTGCCTTCTTCATCGGTATTGGTCTCTCTACCTTTGGTGGGGTTCTCGGTGAGTGACATCATTCGTGTACGAATCCCTTTTCTCGCTCACGACGTTCAAAAGCTGAAATCTACTATTTTAAACCTGTAAGTCGAGTCCGTTGCCGCAACTGCATCTTTTCACCATCATGACCAGCAAACCGTGCTCGTTTCGTTGATGTTCCTTGCTGTCATGTCATATGTATTGGGTATATTCATGGAAACCTTTGTCCCGCGCCATCCGTATTTCAGGTGGTTGAACCCGGTAACTCCATGATTGATCCCATTCTGAGCTTCTCGACTGATCTCAAGCACGTGGCATCAGGGGCCGTTCAACAAGAAGGAGAATGCTTTTATTATCATCATGGCTAGCGCAGCAGCCAATTCTGCGCTCGGCACCGAAGTCCTAGCAGTTCAGCGATTGTACTACAACATTACGCCAAATGTCGGCGCTTCAATTTTCCTCCTCTTCTCAAGTCAGTTACTCGGCTACGGGATTGGTGGGATGATGCGTTGTATGTATTATTCCGACGCTTGATCCGGATGTCGGGACTTACTCCTCGTATAGCTGTCCTGCTATACCCGTCCAAGATGTTGTATCCTACTGTACTTCCCCTCATCTCGATGCTCGATGCTCTGTTTGAGGGCGGACAGGCGGCAAGGAGAAAGCTCCGAATGTTTTATTTTGTATTTTGCGCGTAAGTTGCTCCCATAACAAGTCTGTGTATGCATCTCTAATCGGTGATGGTCAGTATATTTGTCTGGGAACTTTTCCCCGAGTGGATCTTCCCGTTGCTCACAGGGCTCTCTATCTTCTGTTTGGCTAACCCGACCAGTCCCGCGTTCTCTCGTGTTTTCGGTGGTACCAATGGCAACGAGGGTCTTGGACTACTGTCTATCTGCTTTGACTGGCAGGTAGGGTTGCTCTGTGCCCTTCCTTCTTGTAGCTAAATGTCCTTTTCAGTATATTTCGGGTGGCGTAAATCCTATGACCATCCCCCTCAAAGCACAAGTGAGCCTGGACTCCGTATCCACTACCACTCACGCATGTCTAATTTCCATTTCCTAGTTATCCAACTTCATTGGCTACATTCTCTGCATGTAAGTTGACTTACCAAGTTCGCGCATTTTTTCATGACATGATTGGATCAGGGTCGTTTTCGTTGCGGTATATTATAACAACATTTGGCAGGCGCAAAACTTCCCATTCGTACGTCTGATCCAACCGATTCCAACGTGTCACTCACTCCAC
Organism: Chiua virens; assembly: GCA_019787685.1. NCBI lineage: Eukaryota > Fungi > Basidiomycota > Agaricomycetes > Boletales > Boletaceae > Chiua > Chiua virens. Next base: position 1,333,244 of record JAHNUO010000003.1, read on the forward strand.
ATGCGCTGAACGCTCTTTGTCAGCTTTCTCAACTGCTTTACTATGAAAACGGCACACAATATAATCAAACGTTGATCCTTAATTCGAACTACGAGGTCGACCCGACTCTGCTTGCGGAACAAGGACTTCCTTGGTATTCCGCTACGTGGGTGGTCAACCTACTGGCCGCGAATATGGGTCTCGCTGCAACGTTCACACACCTTCTCCTTTGGAACTTCGATGACCTTCGTTCTGCGTGGAGTTGGTTGACGCCCAAAGCCCTAAAGGAATCGTGGAAGACCTTCAACTGGAAGTTCTGGCAAGATGACGGTATGAGGAAGGTGGAACGAAACAAGGAACTTGACCCCCATTATTTGGAGATGCTCAAAGTAAGCCGTTTTTGCCTGTTCAGGAACACTTGTGACAAGGAAAAAAGTATCCGGACGCACCAAATAGCTGGTATTTCTTGACACTCGTGCTGGCTGCTGTCGTGGCATTGGTCGTTATTTACAAGACAGACTCTACGCTACCTTGGTGAGTTACATGCCAAGGTCGCTTGGCGGGCAAGGTTACCAAACACTTTCGTGTAGGTGGGGCTTCCTGATTGCAACTTTATTGGCGACGGTGTCCATTCTCTTCTTTGGGGCGCTTTACGCTATTACGGGCATCGCTTTTATCATACAACCGTAAGTCGCGGTTTCATGGTGTGAGAACGGGATTGACAGATCTCCGAAGGTTCGTGCAAATGATCGGGGGCTTCCTGCACCCTGGCAAGCCAATGGCGAATATGTACTTTGTACTGTACAGCTATAGTAAGTGAGGTTACGTCAATCGGGCAACTTTAGGTTGAAACGCAGGTGACAGATACCGTAACCCAAGCGTCATTGCTACTCCGGGATCTCAAGATCGCTCAATGTATGTATGTTCACGCTCAGGCTCCACTGCTCCACTGATTTGCCTCATCTTTGGAAGACGCGAAGCTTCCTCCGCGTGCTGCATTCACGGCCCAGATCATTGGTACTCTCCTTGGCGCTGTGTTGAACTTTGGTAAGCGAGACACATAACTGTCCAACTTTTATCATCCGCTTATGTTCACGCAGTATTGATGAACTCCATCATCGATAATCAGCGTGACATTCTTCTCTCCATCCAGGGAACTAACATATGGTCTGGCCAGCAACCGCAGCAATATAATTCTCAAGCTATCGCTTGGGGTGGCCTCAGTCATCAACTGTTCTCAGTCGGCCAGCGGTACCAGTGGGTACCATGGGCTTACTTCCTCGGGTTATTCGTGCCCATCCCATTCTGGGTTGCGCATCGCTTCTGGCCGAAGCTCCGGTTTGATTATCTTTACACGCCCATCATTGCGTACGTCCGCACCCATCCGTCTGTCATACTTTGCTTTGACTGCTGAAACCTCACAGCTATTTCATCGGATGGCTCTGTGTAGGAATTAACTCTTCGATTCTCTCTTACTTCGCAATAGGCTTCTTTTCTCAGTGGTGGCTGCGCACACGGCGTCCTCGCTGGTTCGCTCAATATAATTACATTGTTGGTGCCGGTGAGTTCCAGCCGATCAACTTGCGTACCGAAGTTAACAATTGGAGCAGCGCTTGATGGAGGAACCCAAGTAATGGTGTTTATTCTTTCCTTTGCTGTACAAGGCGCAGCGGGAACTTCTCACCTTTTCCCGAGCTGGTGGGGTGCGAACCAAGGCGGAAACTATGACCATTGCGCTTATCTTACGTAGCGCGTGGAGCCATAGTATACGACGTGATCGGTTTCCGATTATAATTTGCTAGGGTTTGGGTTGTCGACCTCGTGTTTGTATTTTGTTTTAAAGAGTAATAGTAGTCCCATTGTACGTAGCAAGCATGCAGCTCACACTGCAATGCAATGGTCGAAGTTCTGAAGCTCGAAGTTGGGCGGTGCCACAGCAGCTTCCATTGGTGGCAATAGGCACAGCACAGCCACCCGATGACACCCCTACGGCTAATCTCGGCAATTTGAACATGATGATTTGTTGGAGCCACCGAGGAGCTCGCTGACATGCACGTATCACGCACACGCCGACGCCATCCATATGTCAGGTTGGCCTATGTATTTATTCGCAGCACATTCAAGCTCTGATTGCTCCAGCACTCAGCCTTTCCTTCTTTCTCGAAATCGGAAAGGAACCCCGTCAATTTATTCCTGAAGCGACGGCATTGTGCCATTTGCAACAAAAGGACCACACGTCGCAACCACAGCATTTTTGACAACAAACAATAAGATTTGTGAGTCCAAATGGAAACAAGGCATGCTTTCGACACGCAGCTCAATGAAATAAAGTATATATTGTCCTAGTCACCAAGCCAACTTCCCCGTGATAGCTGGCCCATATCCACCCCTTCCTTCCCAACCCCCATTCTTGCAACCACATGCTCGTCGCCTGGATGCGACGTTTTGCTTCGCTATTATTTCTTTTCCCTGTTCTTCAAGTTTCTGCTGGGGATGGTTCGCTTTGTACGTCTTTCCATCCTCCATAATCTGACATGAGTCTCGTGGTTGACTGGTAGCTTCTCTAGTCACGTCGTCTGTCACTTACTGTTCAGAACCCGATGCTCTCCTTATTCAACAATTCGATGTTGTCTACTTCCAACAGAACACGTCCATTTGGTTTAACATCTCTGCAGCAAGTGTCGTAAGTTTCATACCATACCACTTCATTCATTGGTGTCGATTCCATATCTTTTTTCTCTCGATAGCAACCCAACGTCAGTGTGTCCGCCAACATCTTGCTGAACGCCTACGGAATCCATTATGTCAATTACACGCTCAACCTTTGCTCTTTATTCAATGGTGCATTATGTCCATTACCAACCTACAACTTTACTGGATCGGATTCTATCCCTCTCCCGCCTTCTCTGGGTGTCAGTCACAAGATACCAGGTATAGTCTTCCAGGTGCCAGACCTAGAAGCGTGAGTTTCCGTAAATGGTCTTTCCGGCATCGTTCCTAAAATTTTGGTAGTTATGTGCAATTGACACTCCTTGATGTCACGACCGGAAAGCTCAAAGCGTGCGTTCAAGCAACGTTGTCCAACGGGTGGTCGACACACCAGGTTGCTGTAGAGTGGGCCACGGGTGCCCTTGCTCTTCTCGCGCTTCTTTCCGCAATTTGGTATTCGCCGTCACCCGAGGCACTTTCGCCACACCGTTTATTCGACCTATTCTATTTATTTCAGTGGGCAGCTTCGACAGCGCTTCTCGATCTTAATTATTCGTCGGTTTACATTGCTTTTGCGACCAACCTTTCTTGGGCATTGGGTCTCTTTCAGGCTTCGGCGACTTCTCCAATTCAGATCTCGATTAATAACATGCGTCACCTTACCGGAGGCAACATGGCAAATGCAATCGCTGGGTCAGCGGTTGCGTTGGTCAATCGAAAACTCAGCCCCTATAATGCGGCGGTTGCATTGTTTTCCAGCTTCCAGCCGAGCAGTTTTGTCACAGAGACGTTGTTGGCGTTGGGTAATATCTCGAAACGAGATTCTACGTTTGCTGGCAGCATTTCTGAGATAGAAGGCCCTGGAACAGTCCAGACTGTTACCTCAACCTCGAGCAATGTGCTTCAAGCCGGTGTCCCAATTTACGTCGGATACTCAGGGATCGCCACAGCCAATGCTTTCATGACAATATTCTTCGTGGCCCTGATGGTTCTGGCAATCCTGTTAGCAACGCTTGCTGTAGGTTATGGCCTTGTGGTGCTTTTCGGTCGCCGGAGAAACTCCGCCACCTTGATGCACTTTAGAGAGTTGTATCCACAGTTCGCGTACGCGTGGCTGTTGCGTGTGGTAAGTGCAGATTTGTTTTTTCGACTTCCAAATGGCTGTTTATGTGTGCGAACTAGTGTCTCATCGGAACTACTCCTGTCAGCATCTTCGCGCTGTATCAATGGACGCTCCGAGACTCGTGGTTGTCAATCTTGCTCTCTGCAATGCTCCTTCTGGGAGTGCTCGGCTATGCCCTGTTCTCCATCTTCCATGTCGTCCGCTGTGCAATCCGTGCCACGCCGTATACATTGTTCACGCAACCCAAGATGATTACCGCATATGGCCCTTTATTCGCCCAATACCGTTCAGAGAGATATTTCACAAGTATACCGTTCCTTGGCGCAATTGTTACGAAAGCCATCTTCATTGCGTTTGCCCATGCCAATGGAGAAGTGCAGGTTATAGCCATCTTGATTATCGAATGTGCGATCTTCGCATACCTGGTGGCGATTAAACCTCACAGGACGAGGGGCGGTGACGTTCTCGCGACGTATTTGGCACTCACACGAGTCGTATGCACTGGTTTGCTGATCGCGTTCGTTGAGAATCTCAAAGTCGCCGCCATTCCTCGTGTTGTGATCGGCCTTGTGATTGTTGTCATTATCTCCGTTGCCGTTATCGTCATGTTCTTCAACACGATTGTCAACCTAGGTTTCATAAAGATTCCTGCAAGGTTCCAACGCCGCAAGCCATCAACTTCCGACGCATCTGCTCTGGAAAAAGGGAAGCATGAAGAAGACCTGGCAGGACGGCCCAGAAACCCTACTCCAGAGATGAACGTTCCACTTGACCCGAACATCAACCAACCGTACCCAGAGAGCCCCTCGGAGATTACCTCGGAAGAAAGTGCTTACTCCGAGGAATCGGGCTCTACGACACTTGGTTCACTCTTACCTCGGCGCTGGTCTTTGCAGCCGTCTGCTGGATCACATTCGCGTCGAACGTCACAATCACAGTACTCATCGACTAATGCATCATCGCCTCGACATTCCCACCCACCTTCACCGCTGCATCCTCAATCATCACACAGTAGACACCCCACCATTGACGAGCATGAGCCTATCGCATTTTAATTATTCATTTTTTTCGTACATGAAATGGCCTTTCCAATTTGTTTTCATTCTCTATTCATTTGCATTTCGTAGAGTGACTGACATCCACATTTTCTGTATTACAATCTCCGAATCACAAGGACGATTTCTCAGCATGGTTAGATCATTGCATAAATTCATAGTCGGGACTCATCGTACACACAAGTGCCGCAATGTAGTTAGTCCAGATAACGAATCATTATGAAGGAATCTCACCCGGGACAGATCTAAGCTGTCAAATTTGCCACCGACGCGTTATGTTATGTCACGTCACGCGTTGAGCGCGTCGCGAGTAATTTGCGACCTCGAGGTCACTTTGACTCCAGCCACCACCATGCCTCCGAAAACTTCCTCGAGAAACAAAAACAGAAAGTTGACCGACTTCTTTCTCCAGCCATCCTCCGCGTCGGCCCCGCTATCGACGACACCCTCAGCACCCATGGAAAAGGCAGCCACGACGTCCGCGACACGGATTCAGACTAGGCTGGTAACGCGCGCCTCAAAAGCCATTATGGAGGATGAGTGTTCCGCTCATAGTAGGTTATACATGTTCGCTCACTCTGTTTGGTCTGCTCATTCCTTTTAGATGCTCCTCGGTTGCGTAGCGTTTCAACGGCATCGCGCAAGCGCGCCCATTCGCCCGATGCCCCTATCGACTTAACCACATCCTCCCCCACCAGACGAAAGTCTCCAAAGAAGCGCATGAAAGTGTTCGGTTCTGATCCGGATGTTGAGAAGCCGACCGCCGTGGTCTACGTCAAGTCACCCTTTCCCCCTCGTAATACTCAGAAACTGGCGACTCCACACGCGCACAGCAACACATTACTGGTAACATCCCCTACAGATTCCAGTAACCAAGTCATATACAGCAGTCAGTCTGATGAGGCGGAGCTCGTTCTCCCCACCCTAGAACCGCGCGACCTTGGGAAGGTGGTGGAAGGCGTGCACACGTGGAGACTGAGGATGTTCCAGACGTCCACTCCCTCTCCGTTGCGCGTACGCAAGGATGCCATAGATGTGGACCCGTCCTCATCTTCTCCTCTGCGCGGTTCGCTCAGGGGACAGAGTCCGTCCTTGCATTTGGATGCGTCTCACCGTTCTACAGGAACGACCAAGAGAAGCGCTTCTCCTCAAACGCCCCTCGATGCCTCCACGTGTCTTCCTTCACCACCCGACACGAAAGAGCTTCCTCCACTCCCCTCTACTCCGAAATCATTGGATCCAGAGACCAAGACTGCCAGGATTATCGCAGAAATTCAAGCAAAGGCGCGTGCTGCTGCTCTGTCCAGCGACGGCGAAGAGACCCTTGTGTATCGTGAACTCGAAGACAGCGACGATGACGACGACGAAATTATGGGAACTCTTCCTCTGATTGGTGGTTCGAAAAGGCCAAGGTAAACTCCCGGATATTGACGAGGTGGATCTTGAATGCTAATTCGTGTTTTCCCAGCGTCCTATCTTTTGCACCACAAATAAAGGATGATATTTTTTCTTCTCCATTGTCGAGTGTGCCCTCAGCGTTCAATGACGCAGCCATGAGCCCATCCACATCTCCAGATCGCCGCTCGCCTCCAACGCGAAGGTCCTTGAGAACCCGTAAACTTGCACCGTCTTTTCGGCTACCGAAGACAACCCCCGGACCCTCAGCTTCTGTTGGGGTGACGAAATATGGGTCTTCATCAAACCACAAGAAGCCGCAAGCTAAGAACCCTCTACAAGCTCTTTTACGCGAGAAGGAGCTACAAAACAAGCGTGGTACTGGCGGTGCCGCCTTTCGTCAAGCGGAAGAAGTAATCCGACAAGGTTCCTGCGAGACGTCGGTCGGCTCTAGTGATGATCTCAACACGATGGATCAACTGTCCCTGACGGATGAACAAGCTGCATGGAGAGCTGTACACGAATCTCGGAAATCGACTAGCCCTGATGATGCTAGTGATGTGGAGGGTTTTACTCTCGGGAACCACGAGGCCAAGATGCTGGGCTCTGATGCAGGTGAGGCTATCAACAAGATACTCGTTGGTGACAGATGTAGCAAAAGCAACATAAAGGCGCAAACGAAGCAGAAAGCCACTTCGGGCGTTGCCCTGTGGGTACGGCCTTCAGATATGGATATGGTGGTCGATCTCGTGTCAATCCCGCCTCTATCGGGACATCCTATTCTTACTCGCTTGGATGAGTCTCTCAGAAGCGGTGGTATGTGTATTTTCTGTGGACCCAGTTTGGGTCACGAAGCCCACTATACTTCTTAGATGATGGTCCGATTAACCTGGTTCTCTGCGCTGGAGCGCTCGCCGTCGTTCCCCCAGAAATCCTAATATTAAATATGCCCTACATTCTTGTCTTAAGTAGGTTGTTCTCGCAAATCATGTTTGTGAAGCTGACCCTTCAGCAGCGCTCCTTGGGTCCTCGCAAATATCAAATGCTGTCGGCGTCGCTCTTCGTGATCTGTGGGGATTGAACCCACGTACGGTATCCATGCCTTTCACTGCTATCTCGTTCGCATTAGTTCGGTTGGGTGCGAGCCCTTCGGTCCTCGAGAAACTTGGGTTGATTAGAGAGCTTGCTGGAGAGCACAACGTCGGCCATGCAGTCCTTATTGAAGCCTTAAGAAGGCTTCTCGCGATCGTGAAAGCCGCAGCCTTGTCAGTAATGTTTCGACTTGATTTAATAACCCAACTGCTCACGAAAATCGATGCAGTGCTGGTGCTTTTTCTAGTGATGACATCGCAAATGTGATGCTGAGCCTGGTCCTCATTGGGCTTGACCCATTGACTTCAGATGACCTCCGTACGCATCTAAATATTACCATGGACGTGATCTGCAACCATGGTGCCTCGGATCATCTCGTGCGTGATGTTTCACCTCCTGCCTATGTTACATACAGATATTGAACTTACTTTAGCTCGATGGCATACGCGAGAAAGTTCTGAACTTTGCTGCGCAGCTGGCTCCTGTCGACAAGACCCGGTTAGTCTCGTTCTTCGCAAGCGGTGGTGGTCGGACGAGGCGCATTGCACGTCAGCTGGCTTATTCCCTTCTGGTTTCTGCACCTATGGGACCGACTTTCGAAGTAGGTTCATCTGTTTTCTTGTTCCACTCAATAACGAGAGCAATGTTCAGGACAAGGTACCTTCACTGGAACAACTCATATTATTGCTTTCTCCCGAAGCTGGATCCTGCGAACCATTTGACGTAACAAATGAATCGACTGATTACGAAGTCCTCAGTCATTACGTGAACCTCCTATCTGTGGCTCTCGATGATCTTGTGCCGTATGTTGAAGAGGAGAATGGTTCTTCGATACAAGGGAGTCCAGGCAAGCCTAAGAAACCCCCGGTGCCGCCTCTCGAACTCCTGTGCAGAGTCCTCGAGCTTCTGCAGAGTAAAATTGGTGAGTGAACTTTTTGTATCCAAGGGAATATTCTGACGCCGGTTATCACAGTTGACACTCGTGCTGCCCATCTTGATCGATCGAGAACAAAGGCGGCGATACAACGTCTGACGATGCGCATAAGATACGACCGTATGGCGCTCATCGGTATTCGTCCGCGTCAACGGGCATCCACTCTCAAAGCCTATTTTTCGCCACAACGCCAGTGAGTGACTGGATATGCATCCCTTTCACGTACATATGCACTGGCAGCTAGCTTTCGGTCCGTCGCTATGCCTTGTACCCTTATGTTTCACTATGCTCTCGACACTTCCTTGGGACTTCCTAATACTCACTACTATAATCCTCCAGTATTCTGCGAGCAGCACATATAACGTATTCAGTCAATTATACATGGCTTCTGTTAAAATCATTTTACCTCTCGTGTTTGTCTCAAGCTAGAAACGATATTCTCTCTTTCGTTGCTTTAATATTTTGAACATTCAGGGATCAGGTACGTTTGCAAGTGCAGACGTTTCAATTGCGTCTAGAAAGGAGCTCAGTCCCATCACAATATTTTCCGAAATTAACGAAGGCGCATCAGACCTTGGGTGACAATCCGGCAAACATTTGGTTAGATAAGATCGAGTTCGATGTCCCATACGGGGCTAGGTTCCCGCTCAGAAATGGGAGCCAAAGGCGCCTCCTTCTCCTCTCCCTTGTCAATTGGTGGTACTGCACTCCCCGCTGAAGCTAGAGCAGGCGGCGGTTGACTACCAAGCGAGAACGCCGCGCTTGTCGACTGGTTGCGGAATGGTTTCTCAAAGGCATCCTTTATTCTTTTTACCTTGACTTGGCCGAACCCAGGCAAAGTTTGCAGTCTCTCCGAGGACGCCCTGCTGATATCCACAAAGCTCTGGGTATAGGAACATGAAATGTGGATGAGAGGAACGCGATATTGGCCACGTACACCAAGCGACGTGCGGAGTGTCTCCACGTCAGTTTTGTTAACCTTGTTGATACTTGTGAGAGCAGTGCGCAGCTGAGAGTCGTAATCTTTGTCGACACGCTCTTTGATGAGGTCTGGTGGCTTGTGTTCGAATTGCTTGAATGTGGCGATGTATTGACCAGCTTCGTCGTTGCTTTTCGGGATGGAGTCAGAGTGAGTGGCTGCAAGCAGACAGGCATGTGCGTACCTCCATGCAACGATGACAGTGATGTTGTTGATCAGACACACCTGTGGCGACTGTCTATGGCAAGTCATGAAAGGAGGAAGGTAGCACGATACTTTGGTAAGTTCCCTGATTAGCTCTTGGTGTTCGGTCTGAGGATGCGTAACGTGGATAAGAGCGAGAAAGTTGTATGAAGCGCAGTACTTACGACGTCACACATAATGAGGAGTATTCTGAGGTTGTACGACTGACCAAGCCTCTCGATTCGGGAGTGGATGTATTCGGGATGAAGTCTGTGGTACCTCAGGCTATCATTCATACAGTCCATCAGGAAACTACCCACGAATGCGAATAAGATACATGCCTCAGAAATAATATGCACGTGGTACGGCCCACCTGGAAGTCGGGGACGATGTCGCCAAATTCTTTGCCCACGTTGCGGATGCATTCGAGGACTGGATTCAGGCGCTCCAGTGACCCGTCAATACACCACAGGCTGCTGGTACTTGAAGAGTGTGCTCACCTGGTTCGGGTTGATGACAATGTTGTTCCCGATGCCGGGTTGTACGACAGGGGGCTTCGCTTTCGCTGCCGCGGTGGTCGTCGCATCCGAAGTCATACCGAATTGTGGCGGTGCAAGCCGTGTATTTCTAGCGTGTCTTGGCACATGACTGACACTCTTATCTCTTCCCAGGTTACTTGCCTGGCTGGACTGACTTTGTAAGTCACATATATAGCCACTAAACACTTCTTAACCCCGTCCCCACAGCCTTCCAGTCATCACCTGGGTCATGGATAAACTTCCATCGTACTACCCTTCAAATCGAAGCCACCTTGGATCGGTTGAAAGACCTCCGGCTCGCAGGAAGAAGCTATCACGCGTCTTCATTTTCTGCGGTGCTGCTGCCGCAGTCTGGCTGTGGTCTGCTTCCCACCACACCTTCGGACCTAAGCATTCTGTCAAGTTACCGCTCCATGCTGCAGAAACACTGCAGAAATGCGGCATGCTCCATGTACTGCCTGGGCCACCTCCCGATTTTGCGCAGAGAACCCAGTCTGACCGTTACGTTCCTGGTACTCGTGCGACGTTGCTAAAAAACGCGTCCGTTTGGACTGGAGATGGCGAGCTCCACAGTACGGACATTGTATTAGACAGGGGCATCATAAAGTTCGTAGGGCACGCCTCCGAAGAGAATTTGCACGCCTACGAGGATTTCCTCACGGTCGACGTGGGTGGGAGCTGGGTCACTCCGGGGTAAATCATCATTTACCGTTCCTTCCGAGACCGTCTGATGTTTTGCGTTACAGAATAGTTGACATGCACTCTCACCTCGGAGTTGGTAGTGTTCCCGAGCTCGACGGGGCAAGTGACACTAATTCATTAAAGGGTTATTCTACCTACTCGGCCAAATTCCATTTATCCTGATGCTTTGTTATCAGGTCCAATCTTACCGTGGCTGCGAAGCTTGGATGGGCTTAACACACATGATGACGCATACAGGCTTTCCGTGTCTGGAGGTGTCACAACTGCCAATGTTTTACCAGGTTCAGCGAATGCAATTGGTTCGGCTTCTTCCAGCTGGTTCATTAGGAGCCCCACTGACCCAACATGCAGGAGGACAGGCGTTTGTTATCAAACTACGTCCCACTGAAGAGCGCACTCCCTCGTCTATGCTGCTTGAACCTCCCTACACCATCAACGACACGCGCGTTGACCCCAGTTTGCCACTGCGCTGGAGGCAGATGAAGTGAGAGTTTCTCATGCTGCAGGCGACATCTTCGCTCATTACTTGTTCATAGACACGCATGTGGTATGTCTTCGACAACCTCGAGTTGCTTTTGAATAACGTCTAACACGAAATTTCCAGGAGAGAACCCCAGTATGTGTGTAGTCCTAACACAACGTAATGTCTGGCTTATGATGTCCCTGTAGGTCGCGTATATGACTATACCCGCATGGACAACATTTGGGCATGGCGCCAAGCGTAAGGCTCATGCAATTGACCTAACACGTTTTATAACTCACCGTCCCCAGTTATGATACAGCCCGCAAGATTAAAGAAAGTCAAGATACCTATTGTGCAAAAGCCATAGCTGGCGAATGGAATGGGCTTGATGATTTCCCTGAGGACCTTCAATGGGAGGCTCTCGTCGACGTTCTTAGAGGTCGCGTCAAGGTATCCATCATCGCGAAAAAATTTGTGGTTCTCTCTGACGCATGACACTTCCTAGATTCATACCCACTGTTATGAAACAGTTGACCTTGACGACTTTGTTCGGGTACGTTGGACGTCGGATTGGATGATAGAGATGACCAAATGTGCATTCAGCTCACGAACGAGTTCAAATTTCCCTTGGCTGCCTTCCATCATGCACACGAGACTTATCTGGTCCCCGGAACACTCAAACAAGCTTACAGTATGCTTTTTCAATTTCGCGTGTAATACTAAATACAAGCTCGTGCAGATAACACGCCGGCTGTTGCTCTCTTCGCAACCAACGCTCGGTACAAGCGGGAAGCTTACCGAGGTTCTGAGTTTGCTCCGCGCATCTTGGCCGAGAACGGAATAGATGTCGTGATGAAGGTGCTGATCATTGACGATGTGATTCTGTGATCTGGACTAAAATGTTTTCAGAGTGATCATCCTGTGTTGAACTCTCGATACTTACTGTACGAGGCTCAACAGGCTCACTACTACGGCCTTGACGCGGATACTGCTCTTGCCTCCGTCACCTCTACTCCCGCGAAAGTTCTTGGCTTGGACCACCGTGTTGGTCATGTCCGCGAAGGTACGCAAGATTGGCTTGATTTATATGTACGCTACTGACAGCCCGGATTTTTACACAGGTTATGATGCAGGCAAGTGATTATCGGGCGAACGCAATGACCTACATTAACGTGCCGTCTGCAGACATCGTTGTATGGGATAGCCACCCGTTGGCACTAGGCGCAACTCCCAAGCAAGTCTGGATTGATGGCATCGCTCAGATCGACAACCCTTACATTTCTAAGAAACCCATTGCATTCCAGTCACCCCCGACTACCCCGAATTTCGACAGGGAAGCAGAAGCAGCGATCAAATACCAGGGACTTCCGCCTTTGATGCCGACTCCGGCAAAGGCTGATGCCATTGTATTTACTAACGTCAGCAGTGTATATGAGAGGACTGGGTCTAACATCCGGGAGGTATTCAGCACTCGTGAGAATGAACCGGGAATGGTCGTCGTACAAAACGGCGAGATCGTATGCTATGGAACACACCATGTTTGTCTCGTACCTATGACTTCCCTGGGCCAGACTTTTGAGTCCTTTGACTTGCAAGGTGGTTCAATCTCGTGCGTCTATCTTGTCGCCCAACTCCCTATACTCTAAACCTTTCTCATTTAGTCCTGGCTTGGTATCATACGGCTCACCCCTGGGTCTGGAGGAGATTCAGGGCGAGACCTCTACTCATGACGGCAATGTGCTAGATCCTCTCTCCGTCAACGTTCCAAAAATTCTGAAAGGCAACGAAGTTGTATTGGCCGTTGATGGTTTGCAATTTGCAGGTCGTGATACCCTGTTGGTTTTTGTTCTTCGACTTCGTATTTTGATTTGCTGACATTTCAACGACTAGACTTGCTTACCGCGCCTGGTGTAACATCGGCGATCACACCTCCTTCATCCCGAGGGTTTGTCGCCGGCCTTAGTACTGCATTCTCAACAGGGTGCGGCTCATGCATTGCAAGACGGCGCTGTCATTCAAGATACGGCTGCACTGCATGTCAACATTGGCCATTCGACATCACGCAGCGTGAGCACTCAAATTGCTGCCTTGCGCCACTTGTTGCTGGATGGAACCGGCGAAACTCCGTTTGACCACGTTGCCAAGGTAAGACTACGCGCAGATTCTTGGTCGTTGCCTCTGAAAACAATGACAGGGTGAAATACCGCTAGTTGTCCAAGTGGAAAACGCCGACATTATCGCGTCATTGGTCAAGCTGAAACACGAGGTTGAAGCCGCTAGAAATGTGGACCTCAAGCTAACGGTTGCTGGTGCTGCCGAAGCCCATTTACTAGCTAAAGAGCTTGGCGAGGCGAACATCGGGGTGATCGTGACACCGTCGAGGTCGTTCCCTGAGGCATGGGAGATGAAGAGGATGTAGGTCTTCAGTACTCTTGATACTCTCTCACTGATGATGTTTTGAAGACTTCCTGGTCCACCATTGACCGAAGAGAGCGCAATCACCAACTTGCTTGCGCATGGCGTGAAGGTCGGCATTGGTATCCTTGAGCAGTGGAGCGCTCGTAACACGCGTTTTGATGCTGCATGGGTCAGTCTTTAGCTCTTTTTGTTCGTGGCTTGTGATGTAGGTCTCCATATAGGCTGCTCTCGAAAGCCATGGCCGGATCTCCAAATCTGAGGCGATCGCACTCGCATCGACCAATTTGGAGGAACTTCTCGGCGTGCAGCCTTCGGCATCTTTGTCGGGTGACCTGGTCGCCACTCGCGGCGGTTCGATTCTTGACCTTGAAGCCCAAGTCGTAGGAGTAATCTCATCGCGCCGACGATCAGTCGAGTGGCTTTGAATACCCACCCTACACAAGTAGGATACGCCATTTAGTGAATTCTGTTTTGGGTGCCCGGTTGTTGTCCCTAATCGTGTACGAGTCGAAAGTTCATCAACCTGATACAATCCGATTAGTTTGACTTCTTCTGCAAGAAGATTGGTGATCTGGGGCTAGCATGTGAATGGAAGGCAACATTAATGCCGTGAAGTGTCTTATCCTTGACAAGAACTTCGCGCCCGTGTTACGCACATACTATTCCTGGACTAGTAAGGCGTTTGTAAGTTGTTTCATCCGTTATGAGTCGGAGGGTGTTTATTTAGCCTTGATAACTAGGTCCGACCGACCGCAGATTGTCCTTCCCGTGTGGTTTTACACGTTTCGGACTATCCACACCGTGTCGAGCTTTTGAAAATCGGTGTTTGCGCGAACACTGGCACTGAGACTCGTGGACCGAGTGTCCAGGTCCAGGAAGAAGAATTCAGTAAGACGTTGCTCAGGGTTAAGGGAGATACTGAGGTAGCGATTGCGTTCAAAACTTCACCGGCAAAACGTTTGCACTAAGAGGTTCGTGGTGACAGAGCCAAGGGAGAACGGACGGGAACTTGCTTCCATAGCTAAGTATCTTGGAAGAGATTAGGATGGGTCATTGAGCCAGATTGAAGCTCGGTGGATCCTCTGGCCAGACTTCGTTTCTGCCGCGGTTGTGGAGCACACTGGCACATGAAACCCAGTTTCCGTAAAGACATTCATTCAAGTTTTTTAAATTTGTAAGTAGTCATCCTATACAGAAATCATCTTGGGTGAGCTGAAGCATCCATAGAGATCCCGTCGGACGGACTCCCACTTTACGAGTGCGTACTTACTACTGACGAGTCAACTAGAGGGAATTATGAACGGTTATTGAGTCTCGCACAGCACTAAAGCGTGTTGCAAGGCTTCCCGAGTCCAGCTGGTTGGTATCAGAATTGATGATGATGTCGATGATGACGACCGTGCACTACCTGAGTCCCATACTCTTGTCCCGTCGGACTCGGACTCATCCACTGGCAGCCGCGGTCACCGGTCACCGTAACTTGAATTCGAAGTGTTTCCGGCCATTATAGTCTCAATTCCGCGTTGTTGAATTCCAAAGGATCGACCGCTTAAACCCATCCATCATTCCAAATGAGTATCGACGCGACGAATCCACACGCCGGCCGGGATATATCATATATAGTGTCCTATGGGTGACTCGAACTGTAGGAAGCTCTTGCTATCTCCTCCATCCTTCAAGGAGCTCCAAGCGACGACAGATTTTATTTTCGTTGTAAATCATGTCCTCAGACTCACTGGATGAATCGTTTATCCTGGAAGGCAATTACGCAGCGTGTATGTTCCCCCAACATTTCAGTCAGTCAACAATTAATTTAACGCACTAAACACAGTGGTGGTAGTCACCTCCGTTGCATATGACTACTGTGAGTGATGTTTTTTCGTGCAGTTGTATTTCTAATGACCCTTCATTGCCTTCACTTTAGTTCTCACTTTCCCCAGAGAGGTATTCAACTTGTTCCGCACACGCTTCTTGCTCACAATTTGCAAAGATAGACTACATTTGGGTATTTCGGTAGCAACTAGCTCTCGTGCCACAAGCCTGACAATATCGCAGCGCAGACCCTGGACCTGGATCTCAACCCTGTTTGTTTTAGTGAGTATCGAAGCAAGTAGTACTGGGGCGGCATGAATAGTGTGATCCATGCTGACTTGCCATAGGTCCGTTATCTTGGTCTTTCGCACTCTATGTAGGTTTACCGTCATCGTTGTGTAATCATGACTAACTTCGAGTGCACTGTTCAAGAGCATTTGTGTCCCGTATGTCGTCGAATAACATATGTTGTTGGTCGAGTAGACTGACCAGCTGCCTTTGTAGTCGATTTTACTTCCTTCAACTCTATTACAGTCAGTGTCTCCGCGTCATCTCTTAACTGTTACTAATGAACATGCTCTAACAGACGTATGCATTCGAATCTCACTAACAGTTTGATGGCTAATGAACGAATAGGTGTAAGCGTCACCTTACAGTCTATCATATTGTCACACCAAGATATGGACATTTCCAAGGCACCACATTCTACTTTGCGGGGATATGGTCAATGCAGGTATTTCGTGCTGCTGCCGACCGTGAGATTCTCCTTCTCTAGTTCATTTTCATCTTTGTGAAGTCCAGTGACAGTGGTGATGATTCTGCGTGTTTATGCAATGTGGAATCGATCCAAGATAATCCTCGGCGCTCTCCTCTTCCTATACGTGCCGCAAACGATCGTTACTTTTCTTTTCTATGGAATGGCCAACTTGTCCGGTAAGTCTTACTTGAAAGTTTCGGCTGCAGTTTCGCATGTGTCGTTAACCCTGTTCCCCAGTGACGATTACCCCGGCGCTCAACAGCTCAATTTGTAATGGCTCGTTGTACTCACCATTTCCCACCTGGCTATCCGTGATTCCACACTTCTTATTCAGTATTGTATTGTTGATCCTCCCGGTCGTTCAGTCAGTTAAGCAATCTCTTGACAAGTACAAGACAACAAGGCAGTGGCAAGCTAATCGGTACATCGAGCTGCTATTAGCAGATGGTATCCTTTATTTTCTTGCGTACGTCTCAGTCCTCCGTACCCCCAACTTATCACCTCTCGCCCAATTTGTGCAAAACTAATGACTCAACGATTGCTTCCATTTTACCAGACACGCGTTGTATGATCTTCGCACATTGATAGATTGGGGCTATGTGGCTTTACCCGATATAATGTCGTTCATCCTGGACGCAGTCGTCTATTCTGCTTTTATTCACCATGCTACCCCGATTCATCATTGGCATACGCGAGTTGTATGACCGGGATATCCACCGGCAGTGTGGCATCGATAGTGGGTTCGGAATCTCGATACCAACACGACCTGTGTCTACGATCGCGTTCGCGGACGGTTCGGAGACGATTTCACTTCAGGAGGTTGGGGATGGTGCAGGGCAAGTTTGAGTTCTGACTTGTGCGGCGAGGGTAGTAGTGTCGTCCGATCGTCTGAAAGTACCTTGGGTCTTAGGGTCTTCACAGAAAATCCCTGGATCACGAAGTTGAGGATGTCTGTTCAAATCAATTGTTTTTGTCTGCCACAGTTTCAAGTTCTTCCACTAGCACCAGATACTACCATGACTCGGATATCAGCAAAGAAGATAAGACGAAGATAAGATCATCAAGTTCCCCGACTTTGTGGTAACCTACTAGTATACTTACGTCTTTTGAATCCTGGCTTCCGCAACCGCACTAGAAAGACAATCTCGCGATATCATATTCTTTTCCGAGTTCGAGTCTTGCCACTCTAATTCGCAGCCAACGACATTGCGATACGCAGAGACAATCCCAAGTGAGAAACGATTCATGAACGTCGTCAGGATGAAATAACATCGTAAGCTACTCTAGTAACGAACCTGGAGCTGGTAAGCAGAATGAACGAACAAGACGTTGGATAGTGATGTATTGAACGCTCAAGCGCTCAAGTTTCAGCGCCTCGGCGCCCAGTCCCTTGACTCCCTTCAACCGCAACACCGGATTCCACTTCTACGTCTTCCGCCAACTCGCGTCTTCTCGGAACATAATGCCTCGCAGCGGAGGCGAACAAGGGGAAGAGAACCGAGGGTGACATGCCCGCGACGAAAATACAGATGGAAAGTACTGGAGACCCGGTCAGGACAAATAGACCAGCGATCCGGATGGCAACGAATCCAATGTCGAGTACACCGAAGAGAATGGCAAACGTTGCGTAACTCATATGCTCGGCGCGTGCCTGGAATAACAATCGTCATGTAAGACGCCAATGTCAGCCGGATGGACGAGATGAAGAACAAGTACCTTGAGCTCCATAGGCGACAGTCGACCATAGTGGATGTGTATGTTCTCGGCCATGAACAAGAAAGCCAGCGTGAGGAGCGTGAAGAAGTAGTTGCCGCTGATGAGATGGATCCTGTGTATCGTTAGCCTAACTTCTAGGTCAATATGAAACGTGGTTTCATACGTGAAGCAGCTACGAAACTGCCGCAGAGATGGTGCACCGGTGAGACATGCTAGACTGAGAATCGTGCAGAAGGTACATACTAGGTCTATCGACCAGGCGACTCGGTCATTCAGAGCCGCTCTGACGTCTTCAAAGCCGACCGATGACCGCATCATGTCGTATAATGTAAGTCCGAGGATGTGCCGGGCGATGGCATTGAAAATCTTTGATGAGTATGCTTGCATTCCTTGGGAAAGGGTGGGGGGAATTCTGGTGAAGTAGCATCATGAGGGTGGTAGTGTTTTTAAAGCAGAGAGTTGAGGCTGGGCGTGGTTCAATTTCTTCGATGTGTCCCGTTGTCGAGACCAGGTTGCACAAGGTGCCGTGATCGGACACCCCGAGTTCAAATCCATGGAACATGGTGGTCTTCAACGCTTTACCCATTATAGTAGTGGATGAGGATGATATTCCAGATTCTTCGCCTGATTTGGGAATAGATTTAGGAACGATGACGGTCAAATATTGTGACATTCGCTACAGCTTGCTGCGGTTATCGCGGAGCTATGTAGTTTCCTGAAACGACTACACGAGGATGAGGTCGAGGTCTGAAATAGCCTTATAAAGCAAGTTACTAGCAGGGGTCGCCTGCCGGCACAATATACATTTAAGCCACCCACCTCGAGAGCTGTGTCACAGAGCAAGTACGGAAGGTAAGGCTTTGAAGGATGATCGATGATGGTTTCACGCCGCCTCTATTACCATTATTAGTTAGGTCACGTATACGTGTTCGGTCTGACTCCCAAGTGCTTTTTCCAAGGCGTTTTCTATGTATATGATACGCTTCAGACGTTCATCCCTATTTCTTTCAAGATAGCTGCAGACGCAAGTTCACGTCCACTCCCCTTGGCTCTACAAACCTCCCTCAGACGCTGTGCACTCGCTCTGAGTGCGACCGCTTCCTGACTGTGCCCTGTGACCCTCACCAGCGCTGTTCCGAATTCTTCTGCCTGAACATCCGGCGCGCAAGTTTTGTTCCCAAAAAGGCCGATGTTCAAGTATTCGACGCGGCAGGCATAATCGAACGTGTCAAACCATACAGGAAGTATGATCTGCGGCACGCCAGACCTAGTTAATGACATTAGTTATTCTTCAAACAACGTAGATGAAACGGCTCACCAAACACCCTCGTAGAATGAATTCGCACCACCATGGTGAACGGTACAAACCACGTTCGGATGTTGCAATATGGAGACAGGTTCTACATTCAGCCAAGGCACCACCTTCACAGTACCCTCACTTATTTCCTTCCTAACGATCTCGTCAATCGCTCTTTGAACGTCCCCATTTGCCTTGACCTTCCAGAGCACCTGCATCTGCCTGTCGGATCTTTCTTTGTCGTGACAGGCTAGTAATATGCGGATTGCACCAGTCACGGCCCTCGCGAACTTCACATCGGATTCTACGTGCGATCCTAGATTGATCATCACGGTTGGCCTATCGTCCAACCACTTTTTCAATTCTGGGTCAATCTCTTCTAGAGGGTCGAAGGGGAGGACGATTGGGCCGCATAGGCGAAGCTCCTTGGGAATGACCGCATATGAAAAGTCGGTTTCGATGAGACCAGGACAAATATGTGTTATGCCACTGCAAGCGCGAAAGCCAACATCCGATGGTAACCCAAGAGATGTACGCAAAGCTTGAATAGGTCTGACGTTTGCGTCGGTCACAAAAGCTATGATGTGTCGAATATTGAGATAGATGTTCAAGGGAATCTGCCACCACTTGAGGGGGTATGGAAATCCCGAAGATATACTAGTGCAAGGATCAATATTAAGGAGAAACAAAGTCCAAAGATCGAGATTTATGACGCACGCGGGATATTTCCAAAAATACGCCAGATAAGGTTGCACCTTCGCCGCAACTTCCTTGATGGAATTAGGCAATATGACCACGGATTTTTGATTCACGAGTTCGCAGGCGTCCTTTGCAGGATATAAGAACATATCTATCACAGCCACGTTCGGAGTAATGGTCTCGACAATCTTTTTGCAGTTCTCGATAGCTATCAGGTACTCCTGCGGACTCCAAGGAAAGACCGTTGTAAACATTTTTGAGTAACTTTTCAAAGCGCCCACGATACCGTGCGGGTGGCGAAGGTCTTGTATCCTTTGACCGAGCTTGTGGAGAGCGTCTTCTATCGATGGGAAGTCCTTGAACTCGTGGAAGACAATAGAGCCAGTATGTCTACGGTTCGAGCGCGAAGAGTGGTGGGTGGCGAGGTCTTGAAGCCATGATACGCGAGATTTGAGAGGTGCGAAGGACGCAATATGGACATCAACGCCCGCAAGGGCAAGTTCGTATGCTGTCGCCAGGCAGACATTCGCTTGGCCATGCTGAGAGTGAGTGAAGAAAAGTACGCTGGTAAGGCAGTTCATAGCGAGTGAGATATGTATGATACACCTACTGTTACGCCATAGCCGATTTAAAATAGTTCAGAGTGAGGCCATATATCATACTAGACCATATCGGCTTTTTCATTTTCGGTAGTGCCCGCCAATTCACTGGAAAGTTGCGAAACATTGCTATGATGAACTCGGGATGCGCGAAATTCGTGATGACAAACAAGTTTGCATCTGCTACTCAAAGGAAAGCTCGTGAAACATTGAGGATATGGGTATATCAAAACGAGCAATGTTTAAAGAAAAGTACCTGTTTCTGTTATGACCACCGGACTAACAGCGCAACGAAGGAGTCTATGCGCAGATTAGCCTGTACTTAAACGTTGATGACTTGGTCACGCACTATATCTCGTTGTACGCTCCCAGCGTCCAAGATGAACTGATAAGGGGTAGGCTGCTGAAGCAGTAAGTCTTCGTCGGACTCGGATTCTGCCATTGTCCAACTACTTGTTCAGTTGACACTCTGTTCCAAGGGATCAAAAGTCAGAACGATTAGCCCGCATGAGTAACGTTCCCAAGCGGATTCCAGTTGACATGTAAAAGTACGTTGGCACAGGGTCACAGATATACGTCACCAGATTGAATCTCCGAGTCCCGCCGCACCCCGGCGTGGCTTTGAATCCTTAGGGAAGAGGTAGGACACGCTTCTTGGGTGCTGATCTGAGTCAAAACCAGACAAAGCTCGAACACGACTCTTGCGGAAGTACCAGAAGCCCCGGGAACAAACAACCAGCGTAGCGAGACAGTCGCGCATTATCCAAGTATATATATGTAATATCTACTATTACCTTTTGGGGCTGGTCAATTGTTGTACATGCTCACGTATCATTGGAAGTGCCTTCATCATGGTCTTGATTGGTTTGGTTTCTTCTGAAAGGCCAAGAGCAGTTCAAAATCAGCAAAATGTCAAATACGAGGGAAAACATCTGATACCAATCTGCCTGACTCGTCCATGCCGCTTGAGGATTTTGCCCTCCGCACCCAAGGCCGGGTGTTGAGGATGTAGAATGACTAGAGAGTTCTTTTCGTCTCTCAGTGTTCTGTAAGCTGAAAGATAAAAACGAAAGGCTATTACTTCTCGATACCATTGGGAGAGACTCTCGGAATCCTTGGGTATTAGAGGTATCTTTCCCGTCCCGACGACTTGGACTACGAGGTTGACATATCTGATCATATTAACCCCTGTCACATCCGTCAGAATGACGCAAGCTTCAATGCCAAGCGGGGCCTACGTCTGACGCTGATCATGTCCATCAAGGACTGACAGCCTTGACCATGACCAATCAGGATAAAGCGTTTCGCGCTTGACAACCTCCACAGAAAGGTAAAGCTAAGCCAAAAGCATCATTTTGAGTTTGTTCCGCTCACTGGATGTAATTGTCCCAGATGTACGTGAGGAGATCTCTGGCCGGGTTCTCTGCCGCTTTGGGACGCTACGAATGACGGGCTTAGTAAGGCCGAATGCTATCTTGCTGGACATACCAGCGTTGGTAGCGCCGAGGCTGGGAATGGCCTAGGAAAAAGATTTACGTCGGCGAGCGCATACTCTTCACCCTTCACCCAAGCAATGAGGTCCTTCGAAAAATCAATCTGTAAAAACCATACCCATTGGTTATCCAAATACAGAAAGAGAGATAGAAACATACGAGGTAGGAATGCTCCATGCTGACGTTGCACATAGGACTCCCGTCCAGTTCAACGCGCAAATTTCCACTAATAGTTGGATTCAGCGACGTTCTCCTGAGGGCGAAAAAGGCACTAACAATTCATGAACGAATAGTACAACTGTCTCATTTTCGAGTAAGTCGTTCCTTAAAAACGTCACTACGCAAACATGAACCACTTTCTAAAAAGAATACCTACGTGCACATCACCTGTGAACCATACCGCTCTTCATAGGCGGGCATCAATGGAACCTGTAGCATTTTGTATTGTGAATACATAAAGTGCTGCCGATGTCCTTTGAGAATTTCCGGTATGGAGAACGTGATTTCGTCCATTTCTGTACAGAATGTAGTGAACTGAATAGTTCTAAACACAATACGAACCTACCTTCGCGAGGCTCGCATGCTTTTGGATTGATGTTCTTCCAGTATTTACTCTGTTCCAGGGCTACATGCCAGACCGTTTCTGTACCAGCTTCAGATGCCATCATCGGAGGTAATTCGGGGGGTGCATCCCCAAGCAAAGTGCGAGCAACGGCCAGCGCAGAATTTGATATGGAGTCGAGATTATAACCGCCCTTGGAGTGAAATGCAATACGTATAAGTCAGGAAAGTATCCAAGGACAATAATTGTTGACATACCTCCAAAGCAACTACCATTTTACCGCCAGCCAGACTTGCTAGCATGTGGGTCATATGCGCGTACCCAGCAGGCGACACGTGACATTCGCCCAAGTCATCGCCATCCGCTGCATCGAAACCGGCCGAGACTGTAGGGATGAATCTACGTTATGAGTGTGCGAGCGAGGAAAGTACTCCCAAACGTACTGATCACCAATTCCGGAGCAAACTCCAGTGCAATTGGCATTACAATTTGCTGGAAGGCGTGGATATAATCAGCATCTGTCATTCCTTTCGTGGGCCACGGGACGTTGACAGAACTGGTATTCGTCAGGAACACTCTTGAGTCTGGTCGCAGGACATACTAGCCAAGGCCTGGGCCTTCTCCGCAGGAGTCCAAACCTCCGAAGGGGCCACAAGGATAAAATTGACCACGCTCGTAGCGGTGTATGGAGATGTACAATACAGTTGGATCGTCATTGAATGCACGCTGGGTGCCGTTGCCTGGTCAAAGTGAGCGTTCTTGGATGAGAAACGGTAGGTAGAATTACCATGGTGTACATCCCTTTTGGAAAAGCGAGGTGTCAAGAAAATAATGCGAGACACATAACCCATTGGCCTACCAGTCCAGTATCAATATGCGTTTTATTCGAGTACACAATTGGACAACTTTCGCAGCCACGGCAACGTTGTTGAAGAAGCAAAAACCCATGTGCTCATCAGGCTCAGCGTGATGACCTGGAGGTCGGACAATTGCGAAGGTTTTTTTAAGGTGACCTTGAGCCACTTTCAGGCATGCTTCAATGACACCACCACAGCTCAGTCTGGCGGCGCGCGTGGTACCGTTCATAACGTAGAGGGATAACGATTCGTAGTAACTGTCCGAGTCGGTGATGTCTTGTGCAGTCATAGCTAGGGAGATTAAGAGACTCGCGTTGTGAGCGTCGGGGGGGTTCGAAGGAAAGCGCAGACCAAGCGCGTTTCCCGCACTCACATTGAATGGCAAGTACCTTGTCCCAGTGCTCTTCTGTGTGAACAAGCAGTGCTTCTTTACGATACACAGGGCGGATAGGGATCTGTTTCATTTTCGGGATTAATTTGGCACCTAAGATAGCTTCGAAAATCCGCGTGATTCGGTCTGGTTGCTCAGGATGGCCGTGAACAGACGCGTGGAGGAGCATTTCTTGAGAATAAACATAACCAACAGTGAATTCGTTGACCACCTGAAAAGGCTCAGACTGGGCACGAAGGGGAGGTACTGCTGGTGGACTTGGTGGACGGTGGCCACGTGCTGGAACGATTTGAGTTTCTTGACCATCCACGTCCATTGGCGCGTCGTCGAGCTGACCGTTGGTGTTTGCGTCCATGGCACCGCGACCAGCGTAGTACGGTGTATGAGTAGTGCTAGTAAGGAGTAGTAGTACACTTTGCTAGTATACTTGTGTATTGAAACTCAGTTTGCTTCCAACTCCCAGGCTGAACGCCAACGTCGTTTGCGGCGATGCTCGATGGGCGCTCGGCTGGCCTTAGGGCATTACCATAGCAATCCCGGCGTGCTCATACCTTTGGGCTGTGCGAAATGTGAGCATCCAACAACCTTACCCTGCTGCGGCTCACTAGCAGTCTAAGCTTCAGTTGTCTGCAGCAGCCCACGACATACGCTACGTTCATTCACGTTCTGGGGGCGTGCAACATGGCCATTAACGTCACCACATGGCTATTCCGTTCTGATTCGTTCTGCTGTTGTATACCAGTTCGCGCGGGATTTGTCTTGATATCTTTACTGACACTCCTTCTTTCTGGGGCCATCTCAGTCATTATATGGTTTGAAATTTTCCGTAGGTCTCTCGTTCCTTATCACCATCTTAGTTCTGACCAAAAACGGACCAGATTCTAACGAATTTTCTACGAAGGAGCGAGTTGCTTTTATCTTGACAGGGATCCTTGAGAGCCTCCTCTTTGTGGCGTCGGTCATGGGGTGCGCGTGCCCTTCGGGCCTTCCCGCACAAAAGCACTCACTCAGTTATACCTCGCAGGATGATCGGCGTTGTCGCACGCAAGCAGCTCTTCGTCATGATTTACACTTATTTCCTCTATGTTCATTTCATCCTCAATCTCATCATCGGCATAT
The DNA here is from genome assembly GCA_019787685.1 of Chiua virens. Classification (NCBI taxonomy): domain Eukaryota; kingdom Fungi; phylum Basidiomycota; class Agaricomycetes; order Boletales; family Boletaceae; genus Chiua; species Chiua virens. Next base: position 1,358,117 of record JAHNUO010000003.1, read on the forward strand.
ACTTCCTCGTTACCGTGCGTGCAAGTAATCGCGAACAGCTTGTCAATTACTGTGCAGATGTGTTCGTGGACACCTCGATAGGGTCAAGTTGCATGAGCCTCATGGGGATCTCCACCTATGTCCTCATAGCGATTGTTGCGGTCTTGTTGTTTTTGGAATTATGTGAGTCGCCCTTTCTTCTCCCGTATGTTTACTGACATTCATTCTGCCTCGAGACGCGATATTGATCGCAACTCGCTACGTCTACCGCCTGCGCATGCAAAAACGAGACGACCGGTCACGACGCATGGGCTATTTTCATGCCCTGTCAAAACCGGAATCGTTCAGTACAAGGCATATACGCCAGGCGAGTGACAACATCGAGTTGCTCAGTTCGCCAGAAAGCCATGGCGATCTAGCGGACCTCGTGGATCCTGTGATTGACATCCGACCGGAGAGCTACATGCGAGTGCCGACACATGACCATGATCCACTTCCACTTCCAGCACCTAGCCCATCATCAGCAGCTCGCACACTGTCGGAAACGTCCTCCGTCCGCCGCTTCCGTGCACTGCCACCGCGCCCAACGGCATTGAGCCTTCCGCAGGAAAAAGGTCCATCCCCGGGAAGACTACCAAATCCACACGAACACTCGACCGACGCGCCGAAATGGGGTGAGACACAACCTCCGGGCAACGATGATGAACGGCATTCCATATACACCGCGGAGGTGTCAACAACCGCTCATGCTGCGTTGATGGAACACGCAACTTACATGGGGACCATGTTTTCCAGTGCTCCAGCTGTACCCAATAATTCTCAACGATCGCTTCGATGACACGGTCATGTTTCTTTTGATACTACTTAGTTTTTATGGACATGGAGTGTATTGCACACTGTTGGACTACTACTAGCCGTATGTAACACAGAGCCTGGTACAGAGTGACAATTAGCACAGCCAACAAAGCCAAACAGGGTAAGTTACTCAGTGCAGTGTGACACTTGTGCTGTCAACGCTGAGGACGTTTAATTCTGTACAGACTCGGACGAGACGGACGGCGACGTACTCGCTAGACGGACTAGATGACATGCCCAAGCGCTATGACGTTCAACGGCAACATGTTGTTGACTCAGTTCGTGTCCCCAACTCATATGCCATCGCCGATTGCTTACCCGGAATTAACTAGCTCGACAATCTCATATTCCAGCTCTACATTCTCTCCTTCTTCCTGTCGCCGACCATACTACCCCTCGTGTGCCGAGTCGCAACCCAGTTCGTCTTCTACAAACCTCGCGAGCTCGATCCCAAGCTCTCACTCCGCGTCTGGCTCTTCTTCCTCTGCCTTGCGAATGCGCCTAGTTTCTGGTTTCACGTCCAAGAGGGTGCAACGGAAGGCCGAGCCATCATTCTCGACTTTATCGGGATGGGTATGTTTTCAAACCCGGCCTAGTCACCCTACTCACAACAGTACAGGATATCTACCGTCCAAGCTGCACCTCGTATCGCTCGATACCCTCATTCTCTCCCTTCAGATGCTCCTCACTACCATCTCGTTCGAGATCTCGTTGCATTTATCCTCCTCGTCTGAAACCGAGTGCAGCATTATCCCGTTGCCATCCGCGCTGTCACCACCTATCTTGGAAGTGGACTGTGCTGACGGCGAGGGAAAATATTCACACCGCCATGCGCCCACAATGATCATAGACCTCCGTTTCCGCCACCTGATAAACCGCTTGCGAAACCCCGTTCTGCCTGTGTCCCCTACTGGCCTGTCCACCCTCCCACTTCCAAATACGACCCCATCACCTCTTTCGATGCACTTGAGGGCCATTGTGAGGCGACGAGAAGAGGCAAGGCGACGAGCGTCAGACCAGTCTGACTCGGCAGGAGTTACCAACAGCGCAAGGACAGAAGACATGGGAAGAATGCCAGGGAGTATGACCACCGAGCAGGTCGAATAGGATTTCTATAGCCCCCTTACAAAGTATATCTACTGTAATTCCACGCACTGGGTTCCTGCAACAATGCAACCTGGATTTAATCGCTGCGGGCTCACTACCAGTTGCGCTTCATCTAGTGCGTGTGTGAGGCGGTGTGTTCTGTGACTAACTGTGGACATACTGCTTGGCGTAGACACTGCCCGAATTTCTCGAATTCATGTTTGCAGGAATCTTTGCGAATGTCGGTGTAGGTTGCAACAATACACTTTCCGTACGCTGCCGCTTGTGACGAACAGGTCGTGGTGGAGTGTAGAGCAAGGCGTTTCAAAGGGGTCGTTGATTTTTGTGCAGATGGCTGCTGCATGATGTGGATTCGGAGAAAGCCAGAGCTTGTCACGACGGGGGGTCTATGTTTGGTTATTTACCGCTTGAACGCGACACTCCGAGTCTCCACTCTAGTTGCAGGCATGCCCATCTTCCAAGTATAAAGCTCACTTCAACATTGAGTTTAAACTAAAGCTCTTTCTTCTTACCACCACGCGTTTGCCAGGCTGACCATGCTCAGGGTGCACCTCTTGGTCGCTTGTATCTGCGTGTGTATTGCCTCAGTGTTCTACATTTTCTACTTCAACCGCCTCGTCGCGGCTGTCATCGGGTTGTTCCTGAGAGTCAGGTACTGGAATCAAGGCGGTTCTAGTATATGGATTCAGATTGGTACGTCCACACTCAGCAGTCGAGCAAGTTCACGGGTACAAACTATGGAACGTTCAGGATCCATTCATTTTTCGATTCTCGCTGGCAGAATCCTCTTGAAAGACGTCATATACCACTCGAGTAACCAGAGTTTCAAGATCGTCAAAGCACAGGTTTCCTGGAGGTATTGGCTACGCGTTCCTGCCACCGGGGATGACCTCAATCGTGCTCATGTCGGTGGAGAGGATTGTATGCGTATTCCATTTGATTTTCTTCGTTGAAATAATTGACGGATAGGTTGACAGTTAACCAGACACACGCACTTCCTTCATGCCGAATCAAGGTTTCCGCGCATGGATTCGAGTGGTTTCTATACAACAAAACTGCAGGATATGATTACATCCTTTCTCAGATGCGAGCTGAACCACCGCCGGTTCCTGAAGAGTCTGATCCTCGACGTCACCTTTCTCGTACTTCAGGCTTGGAGGGCAGGTACACCATGCTACCTCTTGCTACTGCTTACTTAACAGCATCACTCAGGCTTATATACACCGTCTGCCCTAGCCAGCATTAAGACGCCCCCCATAGTTCACGCAGCTATAAATTGGATCAAACGACAAATGCCTTACCTTGATACCAGGGACTTTCTGCCGATATCTATTGAAGTCTCCAAGTTGGCTGTCGTCTGTGGTAATTCATCGACGCCAAGCTTCATGGTTGTCGAATGTCACAGAGCGGATGGTACATTCGGAATCGTACGGGTATGATATTAATGCATGTATTGCATCTTGCTATACACTTCGCTGATATCTATCTTGGATAGGCGAGATCCAAGTGTGACCTTTACAAGCAGCTTCTGAACTTCAAATTCCAGAAAGCTCTCATCCATCTGGTAGACAATGAAAGCTACCAAGGATCTATGACGAGTGTAGGCCATGCCATTCGTGCACAGGCGGAAACATCTGTGTCAGTCCCTCAATTTCTGCGCCCCTTCTGGATGATGTCTGACATACAGTAGTTATGCCGATCGCATTCCACTGAACTATTTATCTTTTGGGGTATTCCAGAAAGTATGGAAGGGGATTAGGTTATACTCTGCGTTATTTTCCCCAAACCGCCTAGCGCCCAACGAGGGTGAGGCAAGGTCCAGAAAGAAGAGTTTGGACGGAAGCAACTTTGTCGGTGCTGACTTCACAACATTGGAATATGCAATCGAACGTCGAATTGTAGAAGCTCCGGTGCTAGAACTCTCATATTATGCGGACGTCGTTGGTGACGTCCCCGTCGAATTTGAAGGTCCGAAGGGTATGGGCTTGGAGTCGTATGATATTGGGAACGGTGATTTGCCGCCAGAGTGGGGAATCGATGTGGTTGTTCGCAACGGAACGTTACGGTACGGTCCATGGGCAGACCGGCAACGGTGAGTCCTTTTGTCACGAACACTTCATTGTACCTTCCCAACTTTTTTTTCGAAGGGCCCATCTCCAGCGAACTTTTTTCCTCCTGCCTTCCATGACTCGGAGGTATCCCAGCGTCTTCAGCCGGGTGATAAACGGATATGGACTGCAATGAAGATCTTTGTTGAATTGCGTGACGAAACAACTCTCAATCTCCCGTTCCGCGAAGCATCCAAGAACTGGCAGTGGGACGGTACTGCGGATACCCCGAAATTTCGCGTACGAGAACATGCTTCCCTCCATGTCGTTGCGGGAGATAGCTCTTCAATCAGTTTTCTTATCCCAATGATCATTGGGCCGGAAGGATACGAGTCTCGGTTAGAAGTCCATCTTGACACCATTGAAGTCTCGTCGAGTTTGAACGATATTAAAATTATCACCGCAGAATCTTGTCGAGTAAGTACACCTGGCAGTACCTCTTACATGATTTGACTTTACTATGTATAGGTTTCTGCGGCGCTCCCTGCGCCCCTTAAATGGAACGCGGAGCGTCAGTGGTCGTTCTCCGTCTCTTTGCGGCAGCCAGTCATTTTCATTCTCCGGGATCATATCAATATGATTACCGATCTTAGTCGCGACTGGACTAGTGGGGAACCCACGGAATGGCATCATTTTGTGCCAACCGTATACTCGTTGGAGCTTCACCTGCATCATTTTGATCTGAACCTATATGTCAATGATGCAAATATCATCGACAAGCCCTTGGTCAGGGATGAGAATAGTACGTACATATTCACTTTGGAGTCTCGCTGTCTCAATGGCGTGCTCTTAGCAATGGTTAGCCTACGGGCTCCCCGGCTTTGGACGTTTTCCAAGATCCCGTCGAGCGTGTATCTCCCGGAAGCCACAACCATTTCCTTCGCAGTCGAAGTCCCAGAGATTTCAGTCAGCATATCTCTGCCCAAGTGGAATACACATTTTCTTTATAACCAGGGCAAGGAGCATCACGTCCTGCAGGCGGGTAAATTCCGCGCAGATGGTACCTACTATTACTGGGCGGAATATCACCCAGACAATATCGAGCAGCTTAAACTTGCTATTTCAGTACGTCAGTCGCCGAAAGTGTCCTTCCTTCTATGAATTTGAGAATAGGCTAGCGATGTCGCTATGAAAACGCTGGGTTGGGCGATCAGATACTTCATGGTCTTGCGTGACAACTACCTGGGTATTTTCACTCACTTCTCTACGTTGACCGAGTATCTGGAGAAACGCAGCAGAGGTGAGGTCGGTGATCCCGTAGAGAAGAAATGGCGGCCAACAAAGGTGAGTACCCATTCCATGGAGTGAGTTGATTCCTCAACGAGATTAGACAAACATGCTTCAAGTTGAATTAACCTTAACGGTTCAACGTGGATCTCTGCTACTCCCAGCGGGTTTACCCGGCTTTGAAAATCATGCAAGGATGGCAACCGCAAAAGACATTGGCACCTCGTTGTACCTTGTATTCCCCGAATTGCAACTCAATTTGCGGTTGCATGATTATTTTATGGGTAAGGACAACTACACTGATCACTGATTGATTTCTGATGTTTTCACAGAAATGTCGCTCAATGTCGGTGAGCTCAAAGGATGTATCGTGGAGAGCTGTCCGGAAGAAGAATTCTTCCATAATAAAAGGCGATTCTTGAGAGAGACGATTGTTGTCGATGGTAGGTGGTATATTAAGAAGTATGAAGTTTGCAAATTAATTTGCTATAGGTTTCGATATTACTACCAATAGACTGTTTGGACCACCACCGCGCACACGCACGTATGTGTGCCTATGGGAAATTGCCTTGGGCCATGTCAAAGCTCTTGTGACTCCATTGGAGAGTCGTACCCTACTCGCGGTGGTTGACGTGTTCCGCCTACACTTTACGGACATTGCAAATGCTCCCGCAAATGAGTTTAGCGTCCCTCTTGATCCAGACTGTGAGGAAATTTGTTTCGTCAAGCTGATTTATCTGATGAGCATCTTAGTGACATACCTGAAGATTTCTCTGAAGGCGTTGAACGCCACTTGCACCGCTGGAGCGACTGCGCTCGATTTAGACGTACCACGTGGTTTTTCCATGCACACAAACGATTTGCAAGGTCAACTTTGTGGCAAGTCTCTCAGTCTGAGACTAGCTCCCAGCTCTGCAAAAGCATTAGTTGCTTTGGATACCTCTCGAAAGTCGTGGCTCGAGGCTACTGCCTTGGACTTCGATATTGTACTGGACTTGTTCACTTCCCCAAAAACGCATTCAAAATCCCAGGGGACTTTCGTGCACGAGCAAGATCTATTGACTCAGAGAGCACAATATCTGCTCAGTCAACTCGCAGAAGTTCGAGCCAACTTCATGACCAGGCCACCTGCTTCAGGGCGCAGTGCTCGACGTCGTCCACCCCACCATGTACACCGGAATGATCTTTATCTTCCACTACTCAGTCTTCCACGATTTAGTCGTGTACAGGAACCTCGAGTTCAGCGACAGCAGAAACACCCGAGTCCTGGTCCTCACTGGTCTCAGCTCTCCCACTTGTCTGAATCAGATGGTGAAAATATATCCGAAGCGGAGAGGGATGCACGGTTGGCACGAAGTCGCATCTTTCCGCCAATCGTTACAGATCTTGCGGACTCTGAACCGTCCACTTCGGAAGATGAATCTGACGACGCCGATATAACAGACGACGGATCGTCGGAGAGTGAGTGGTCCACGAGCCCTGGTAAGTGCTAAGACGTCACATCAGAATTACCTGATGATTTTCCACAGAAGAAAGTGCTAAGAAAGCACTCCTCCATCACTATGGACGCTTAACCAAACGTTATAGGGAGTGCCTGTTGGACGACCTATCAAGTCGAGAAGGCTCGCCTTTTGTCATGCTGAAAGTAGGTTCTATTCCCCAGACGACCAATGCATTTTGATTTTATTGTCCTAGGATCCACCAGCTCCCGGCTTCCAAAAACCCAGGAACATTTCAAGACCATCAACGTTGATATCTCCTCGCAAGACGGAATTATCTGCTGCTGCCAATTCGGGATCTATGGTCCGCATTCAGTGCATCCATGGTATCGAGGTTTCCATCACTCCTCTGTTGCTTGTTGTTGCGTCTTGCCTCAAGGATGAGAGTCAACGACATGTACGAGCATTTCGATTCTGATTGATTCCCAATTGAAGTTCAGCGCAGGGCCTCAGTATGGAGCTCATTTTGGACGTCGTTCTTGCCCGTCAATCGTCCAATTTTGTTTCCTTGCAAGAGGGCGCCTCCTCCTCCTTTACCTTCGATATCTTGGTTTGTTCTGTGCGCGTGCAAGTTTTAGAGCAGATTCTCTTGAAGAAGAGCAATGCCAATCCATCATCAGTCGCAGGTGGCCTTGAAGATGGCGAAGCTACTGATGTTATTTTGTGCAACTCGATCACGAACCTGCATATCCAAGTCGTTCCACAGCTACAGCACGCCGCGGCATCCATTCAAACAATCTTCGAGGAGCTTTCCATCGGGCTACGGAGGCTACCGCCAACCGTGGGTGTCGTTTTCGAAACTCCCCAGCCGGAGTTCTACCTGTCGATGCACGTCTTTCAGGCGAGCCGTGAGCAGAACCATATCGACCTTTCTGCTGGCAACTTCGCTGTTCAGATGGCGCCTTCAGACCCAGAATATATAGCCTCCTTGCTACTCGCGTTGAAGAACCGTGCAGGAACCCTGTTAAATATATATAAAGAATGGAGAACTGCATCCTCCGCATCATTACTCTCCCTCGTGCGGCGTATCCTTTGGCTCACGAGGCACGACGTTCTTGTAGATCCCCTTTCCATCATACAGCCATCGTTCCTGGTCCAGCGAGGGCTGCCGCACGCAGTGCGAACAAACGGTCCGCTCAAATTTCTGTTCCACCTTCGACAATGTTTGCAACGCTGTGATCCGACCTCAGACACCGAGCAGTGGAATGGAGACCAAGAAATATGGCGGGTCATGCGATCTCGCTTAGCGAATCTTATGGTAGACGTGGATTCACCAGACGAGATGGATACCAATCCCTGGGATCTGCTATTTCCCCAGGAAAATCGAAAACCTATGGCGCCCTCGTTCGCCTTACTCTCCGTGACCGTTGGAATTGGCACCATGAACCTGACTCTATTAGCAACCTCCTCGAAGTCTCACAGTTCCATCACAAGTTCTATGCTACGAATTCGGTATCAATCCGGTCCCCTCACTCTGTTGCACTCGACATCCAATGTTTCGCTCCCTACGCAAACCACCCAACAAATCATCATATTTTGCATTGATGATGTCGTCTTGACGGCATCGCCTCACCTCGTTGACTTTGCTCGTGGCATAATTCGTGTCAAGAAGTATTCGCGGAGTCCTGTTACCCACGAAGATCACTCTTCTCAGGTTACCCGTCCACCGTCTCAAACCATTTTAATAACCCGTGTTGGGAGCGCGAACATTCGTGCTGGTGCCGAGAATCTCATTTTCGAGGTGTCAGGTTCTTCGCTAGACTTCTCGTCATCGTCTCTCCTCCGTCCAGACACGGGGTCAGAATCTACGAGTGGCGTGTTTGCATTCGACAGTATCAACGTGGGAGCTCGATCTAGGGGCTTTGGCCAGGGTATCCTGGCGTCGTTGGCTCTGACTAACGGGAGAATCAATGCAACCCAACGCCACGATCTGACATCTAAGACGTTGCGGATTGTTTTCGGACTTGAAGAGATTTCGGTCAACGTTCCGCGTAGCGCCATCCGACTGTACCGCTTCGTGGAAGAGTGGAGAGCCGACTTCCTTCCTGATGTCGAGGCCACGGCGGAGACGCTTGTTTCGGAACTGAAACGAAATAGTATATCGACAGTATCCAAGCCCTCATCGGGGCGCACCAATGCTACTGTCCTACACGTCAACGGACGCATTGCCCGATTTGATGTCACACTTCAAATAATGAAGGGCACGTGGTTGTCTTGGGTTGTAAAAGATACTACTGGCTTCATCTCCTCCTCACCCACCTCGCCCTCAAAACGGATGTACGATTTTGGTCTGCAACTGGGGTCGCAGGAATTCGTGATCACCTACAAGTCTCACAGCACGGAGAGTTCAGGATCTCGGGTCAAATTTGTTTTGCCCGCTCTCACCATGACGGGACATCAAAGCAAATTCGGTATCGAATTACGGGGTGCCCTTGACTTCGTCAACACTATGATCAAACCCACTCATATCGACACTCTCCTGGTGGTACAACAAAAGTTCGGCCAAGACTTTACAGACCTTTTAGATCTGGTCCGAGTGACTCGGCAAAAACGCTCTGCGGTCCCCGAGCCCAAGCAAACGAACAGAATCCCCGGCAAGCTCGTCGTACACGTTAATCTCAAAGGTTTCAGAGTGGGCTTGGAAGGCGCCTCATCTGTGTTCCATCTGGAGTCCCAAGATGTCAGGGGGGACGTGAGCAAAGAGGACGATATGTTGGAATGGAAGGTTCAACTCCGCAACCTCGCACTGTCACTGGCGCCACGCACTGGCACCGTTCCCCACGAGTATGGGTTCGATGTGAACGAGAAGTCGGCCTTTGTGGTCATCGACATCACCGCGTCGACGAATGATGGTGTCCTCAAGGTTTCCGTTCCGAAAATTCATGCTGTCATGCAACCGAGCTCCATCAGCGAGCTCGGTGATTTCGTTGATTATCATCAGGTATGGATTCTTTTGCGATATGACAGCCATACCTAATGACATTTAGACTGAGCTGCTTGCCCGGAGGCAACAACGAGCGGCGGAGTTGGAGGCGTTCAAAGAGAAAACTAGAACCATTCTCGAGACCTTTGAGATCCAAACCCCGAATTCGGATGCGGACAGGCCATCATGGTTCAGCAAGCACACCGTCTTGGTGGAGATAGAAAGAATTGGGGTGGCATTCCCCCTGGCATTAAATCAAAGAGTTGAATTGTCAGAATGGAAATGGCCTAGTCAAGATCGGGCATCCGTTCGCGCGTTCCTTTTCTCTGTACGACGGATCAAATTCGTTTCTCAAAAAGGAGAGGCAGGTCAGATGAGCACTCGAGAACTATCTTTCCAGTTCGTCAACCGGTAGGTCTTCTTGGTTCACGGGTGACCGCAAACTCAACCACAAGCAGGTTCAGACAATATGTAACGACGGATTTCCACTTAGAAAGCCATCAAACTCGCAATCGCTTGCTTTATCCCCAAATGAAGGCTCAACTTCGCACCGAGACGTCGCTTTCCAAACGCCAGATTTGCATTACTAGCAACATCACTGGTTTCATCCTGGACCTCGATTCTTCTATTTCAGACCGTGTTTTCTCTCTGATCGATGTTTATCGTCAAGGGAGAGAGAGGATGGAACGTCTCGCAAGTAACATTCCACGAGGAACAGCTTCCCAACCTCCGGCGCCGCTTCCCGTCGCTGTTTCCTTGGTTAATGATCAATTCGTCTCGAATATCTTAGGGGCCTTCGTCTTTGAAAGTGGAGAAATCCGTGTGCATACATCCCGACAATATGAAAAGGAATTTTCCTCTGCATTCACAGACGATGACGACGACGATTCTCTGCCAATCACGGGCACGGAGGTGATCAGACTGCCTGTCGTATCTGCATGGATAGAGTATCGAGCGTCCTCAAACATCAACCCCATCACTCGGCCACTGCAACCATCCGTTTTGATCTTCAAGACCAAGATACATTCCAGTCAAAACACTCTCAGGCCCACTCTACTACCATTTGTCTCAGAGATCACAGACTCCGTACAGCTGCGCATGCGGATGACCACGCACCATACCGAGCTCAACAATCCGTCGGCAGTATTCGAAGGCAGCGCGCTAGCACCCTCCTCGCCTCCCATGGCAGCATCAAGCACTCAGAATACGTCCGGAATACAGATCAACCTTTCCCTCCGTATCGACCAATCAACCCTCGAGTTTACGTGTCAACCTGACGTCAACGTCCTTGCAGCCTTACAGTGGGAAAGTGGAGGATTCCTCGTAAGCATCTCCCCTAGCGGGAACAAGGTGACTTTCACTGGTTCCGTCGATGGCCTCACTGTCGGCCTGAGGCACGGGTTCTTGAGCGAAGACTGTCTGAACCTCGCTGCTCGCAACCTTGCATTTTCCCTGGCGTTCGCCAGGACCGAAGATCTAGCCCGGAATATTGACAACACCCTATCATTGGTTGTAACTACCGACATGTCAGGAGGCGTGCGGTTTTCACGCTTGCAGGACATTCTGTGCTTGAAGGCAGTATGGTTGGACCGCATTCCGCTCATCACTTTGGAGGAAGCGACTCCCGAGGCGTCTCGCATCATCCCACCTGCCCCACGCGCTGCTATTCCCGTGGACAGACGAGGAATCACTACGGCAATCGTCGTACGTATACGCACTGTCGAAGTCAATGTGGACCTTGGCCAATCCATCAGTAACGTCACGCTCAACATGCAGAACACGCTCATCCGCACGAAATTTTCGGAGATATCTCGAGAATTGTCTCTATCGGTTGCAGACATTGCGATAGTTGCCAAAGGGAATATATCTGGCCATGTTACCGTGGCAGGCTTCATATTCCATACCATTAGCAGGATCGGAGATGTTTTTCTGTCAGAGTCCACCTCTGCGAGGTTGTTGGAGCTTACCATGACCAGCGGTCCTCTCAGCGCCGAACTGCAGTCTGAGCATCAGCGTTTGCTAGTCTACCGGTCAGTTTTCTCACGCAAAATAGAGACGATGAGTTAACTTTCATTGTAGTGCGGATCCAATCCAGGTGGATATTCATGACGACTGGTCGCTCATTTTGTCAACAAGTGGGGAAAAGGACCGGCCGCTCCTCCTTGCGTTCACTGTACACGGCAAAGAAATCGCTGCTTTGGCCACCATATTCACCATTCCGAGGCTCATGCTTTATGTCAGCCGATTCAATACGAACATCGCCATGCAGCATTTCGCAGCCAGTCAGGAATCACAAGCCTTCCGCCAAGCTAGTGTACCGCGACCAGAGAAGCCACTGACGGAAGTAGCCTCCGCTTTCTTGCAATCCGCAAGGAGTAAATTCAAAGAAGCAGAGACAGAGATATCTCACTTGGTTCGTCAACAGATGAGCTTTAGGCTGGACCTCCTTAGACTCATTGTGTTCCCTCGTTCGATGGGGGACACCGAGTTTGCGCAGTTCATTGGTCGTGACGTGCATGCCAGTCTAAACCGGACCGTACAGGATGGCCTACCGTCTCGGAGAGAAGTCCACTTGTCGTTCACATCTCTGGATATCTCTAAATTTAGCCAACTTCAGCCAGCTCTCCCGTCAAACGCCATTATCTCACAGGATCCATCCTGGGTATCGTCGTTGTTCAAGAACCCTTTCGAGTCCAATATCGTCGGTCTACCTTCCATGAAGATGCTGATGATCACCGAAGAGTCCGTTCAGGACCATATATCCCGCATGGTATACGATTTCTACAGCTCGTTCAAAGGCGGGGATAAAAGCCCGGAAGACATTTACATCACGCTCAACATGGCGCTATATGCGTGGCTCACGGGTTTGCGGAAGAACCTGACAAGAGAATTGGAGCAAGTGCAAGCAGCAGTGAACGCACAGTTGAACAGTCCACCCGGCCTATTTTTGAGGAAAAAGGGAATAGGTTCTGGTCCCGAGGTACCCTCAGGATCCAGCCAACCGCACTCAGAAGATGGCACTCTTTTGCCTTCGTTGGGGAAGAACCAGGACACAACCAGTGTATTCCCTGCTCCTAGCTCCGATGGCCCCCCGGCGGTGGACTTCATTCCCTCCGCTAGACGGACCACCCAACCGCACGAGGGGGAGGGCAATACTTTTTCTACGGCTGCCGGCCCTTCGAAGCTGACATTGGTGTACGAACCTAGAGAGAGGAAGATTCAGCGGTTGACGATGCGGCAGTTGGGAGAGGCTACGCCGGATGTGATGCATCCTTTTTTCAAAAAGTCTGGTTTCAACCTGGAGGAATCACTACCCCAATACGTTCACGAATATGCAACGATGCCGTTGGAGCAGATCATGGAGGCACTCTTGGCCTTGTATAGCCGGCAACTGAGAGAGTCGGACAGGACAGAACTAGGGACACTCTAATGAGTCTAATCGCTGTACTTTATGTATTATGAATATGGTTTTCTTATATAATTGCATAAACCAGTGTCAGGCGACTAAAAAGCGTTATCACTGAATAAATGAGTATCCTATCTACTGGCGGGGCCACCTGCGCCTACGTTGAAGACGCTCAATAATGCGAAACACCCGTAGAGCAGGCCGACAGGATATGCGACTAGCAGACGTTGCTCGGACATGCGCAATACCGCTACGAAAATACCCGATGCAGAGAACGTGCACCATATGATCGAAAGCAAAGAAAGCAAATAGCCAATAATTCCACTGGGCGGATATAATGTAAGCAGAATGATCTCGAACTAGACAAGACAACGCGTACTCGAGGGTGACGACGACGCTTACTGCGCCAACACCGACCATTGGAAGTAGGCAGTAGCCCAAAACAGACACGACGCGGTAAACATCGATGCCCTTGTCGGACATGAGGTTAAGGAGGGTGTATATTGACATAGACCCTAACAAGCCGAAACCGTATATGTAGCCAAATTGCGGTTTTCCGGACTGTTGGATCTGGTCAGTAAACTGGTCGTAGCATGGAGTACAAGGGAACTGACCAGAAGAAGAAGCATTCCAAACAAGAAGAAAAACAGGAGAGGACCTGCCAGGTCAGCGTCATCCATGATGTGTTCGTCTATTTGCTGGAGTGGATTGAGGACCGTCATGGATTTCGCTCGGATGTGCGAAAAGTTGATGCCCAGTTCTGCAGATTCCGTGAGCTTGTGGTCAAGGATACATATGTCATCAGACCTTCTAGCAATGGAGGCTCGCCTTCGAAACCACCGGTGCCGAATGCAGTCCACCAACCCCCAGGCTGCTGGATGCTGCCCCCGTAGACCTGGGCGACGCTGGGCGACGCCATTGAGGCTGAAGTACCCAAGTTTCCCTCTAAACTCGAACGCGAGCCGGGATAGAACTGGCCCTGGTCGGAGCCTGCTGCGTAGAACTGGAGGGGTACATTTTGCTGGGCAGGCATGGGGTAGTAAGGACTGTGTGAGGACGACGCGCCATAACGGTTATTCGAGTCTTGCCACATTATGGGTCGTTTTGAATGAATTGGGTATGATCTAAAGGGACTCTGAACAAGAGACGGTGGTGGTCGTGTTCAATCACGTCCAATCCACAACGTTGTGCACACTCGGCACTTGCCGTAGCCCTTGATTCAGTACTTCCTTCACGATGGCAAGTCCCTCACTAATACTATATTGTCCCCTCATTGACACCACAGACAGCCGCAGGTATTTAGGATGCGACAGTATGGCTTTGACACAACCTGATCTCAAAGTTGTAGAACGAATACATCGAGGAGCACATCAAACGGCATGGCAGACGGCTAGACTATTACGAACGCAAGTGAGTGCCTCTGTCATTATCCCTGCCCGATCAATCCAAATTGACCTCTACAGACGCAAGAAGGAGGCTCGTGCTGTTCACAAGGCATCCGCAGTCGCCCAAAAGACATTTGGTTTGAAGGCCAAGATCCTTCACGCCAAGCGTCACGCTGAGAAGGTCCAACTCAAGAAGACCCTCAAAGCACATGACGAACGCAACGTCAAAAAATCAGATTCTTCCGCCGTCCCGGATGGTGCTCTTCCTACATACCTCCTCGACCGCGAGGGCCAAAACGATGCCAAGGCACTCTCATCTGCCATCAAGCAAAAACGGAAAGACAAGGCCGCAAAATTCTCTGTGCCATTACCCAAAGTTCGTGGTATCGCTGAAGATGAGATGTTCAAGGTCGTCAAGACCGGCAAGAGTAAAAGCAAAGCGTGGAAGCGAATGGTCACAAAAGCCACCTTCGTCGGCGAAGGCTTTACACGGAAGCCCGTCAAGTTGGAACGGTTCATCAGACCGATGGCGTTGCGATACAAAAAAGCGAATGTCACCCATCGTGAGTCTGTAGTGTTAGTCTAGTTCCACAATCTAATGTGTTCCACAGCCGACCTAAAGGCAACGTTCCAGTTGCAGATATTAGGCGTCAAGAAAAACCCCCAATCGCCGATGTATACTCAGCTCGGTGTTTTGACCAAGGGGACAGTAATTGAAGTTAACGTATCAGAGTTGGGAATGGTTACGACTGGAGGCAAGGTTGTGTTTGGAAAGTATGCACAGATAACCAACAATCCGGAGAACGATGGTTGCA
Organism: Chiua virens; assembly: GCA_019787685.1. Classification (NCBI taxonomy): domain Eukaryota; kingdom Fungi; phylum Basidiomycota; class Agaricomycetes; order Boletales; family Boletaceae; genus Chiua; species Chiua virens. The sequence continues at coordinate 1,373,421 of JAHNUO010000003.1, forward strand.
TAAACGCGGTACTTCGTGAGCTTTCCCGTTCTTCACCCGGTGCCCTCCTAATGACTATTGGACCACAGTCGTATAGCATGCGAGTGCTTGCAATGGTTCTCCTACCATGACTATGACCGTTATGAGATGTAACCTAGAGACTTTTGTAGCAAGCGTATAATAACGTTGTTGACACATATTTTGAGCGACTACGAAACTTGGACGTGATCCATGTCGATGTCAAACTCGCCCGCACCAAACTCACATTCTGCATCGCCAGCACCAGGGACATCCCGCCATGCCCTCACCCCACTCGAGCGTCAGCGCTCACAACTTGATCGGCTCCTCAAGGATCCAAGCAAACTGGCCTATATACCCCCTGCACCAAAGGAAAAGATAATCCGTCCTGCGCGGGAGATGATGAAGAACGTGCAGGGCTCAAGTGCTGGTGCAGGAAGCGGCGAGTTCCACGTTTACAAGGCGAGCAGAAGACGCGAGTATGAGAGACTCAAGATGATGGAGGAGGAATCCAGAAAAGTACGTGCTTTTCGCGATGCCAGCCCGGGCGGAACTTTGAACAAGTGTCATCCAACAGGAAGCAGAAACTGAAGAATTCGGACGACGACGTAAGGAAGCTGAAGACTTTGCGGAAGCCAAGACAGCCAAAAATCGCGCCAAAAGACAGAAGAAAAAGGAGCGTGCAAAGGCCAAGTCTGCGGACAAAGCTAGCCCCAGCGAGGGGCAGTCTGGCACCGGTGATGCGCCATTGAAGAAACGTAGACTGGTTAATGGGAAGGAACTCGTATTCCGGAGACCTGGAGAGGAGACTGACGAGGACGGTGATGCCAGTGAGGATGAGGAGGGTCCCGAAGTGAGCGCCCGTGTGAATCCCCGGGCCGCCCCTGCTAGCAACGACGAGCCAGCGTCTCAGCCTTCTGAGGCGCCTCGTATGGCAACTGAACAGAGTATTACTATTCACGAGGAAGACTGACCGCAATCAATTTCTTATTGTATTCTCTGTTGCATTTGATCAGCAGGCTCTCCCGGCTTTATTGTCTTCGATCAGGTAGTGGACGACTGACATTCGGATAGCATAAACTTATCAATGATACCATGTTCAACAAGAAGCCCATGGCATTTGAAGGCCACCTCAAGGCTACACCCAAAACTTCGAAATATACCCCATGTATTCTAGTTCCTACTGGGTGTTCAGATTTCAAAGCCACTCCACAGAGTGTCGGCGGGACGAGATTATCCCTACAACTTGGGCTTCGAAGTCGAGGATCGAACCACCGACAGTAGCAACATAATCACCCGATAAGGAGTTAACAGGCGCTACACCGAGGAGTTCCTCCACATTGGTAGACACCAGTGCAATTGCCTCGGCTTTGGAGATCCGGCCATCGCTTTCGAGGGCGACCTACAAGGAAAGATACATAATAAGCCACATGGAGAAAAAAATACCCCAAAGACTCACCCATGCAGCATCGAGACGAGTGTTACGAGCGCCCCACTGATCACGAGTGCCAACGGCAACCTTGACGCCATGTGCAAGCAAGGTGGTGACTGCTGTGTCTTGGGTCAATGGTGGACCAGGAAGTCTTCAAAGCTCAGTCAACTCGAGACATCAACATCAAGAGTCCTGGGAACCTACATTCTCCTCATCACGTATGTCTGAGGGAACGGTCTAGATGGTGTCACAATAACACCTATGTTCGCCTCGGCGAGCTCCTTCGCCAACAAGTGGGCTTCAGCAGCACCTGCCAACGTCAGCTTCAGCTGCACGTTTCTGCTGGCTTCGACCTCCTTCTTGAGCTTGACCAACGACGCGATCATATCAGCGCCGTGTGTCTTGACGACCACTGGTATTTCACCCTGCCACGACGTCAGACGCGACCATCGAGAATGGGATATAGTTTACCTTGGCAACACGGTCAAACGGTGCGCCACTAGTTGCATCCAACAACAGGTGGCGCAAGGCAGCGAATTGGGTGCTCACACTGCGTGACGCCAAGTGGCCGATGGTGATATGCAGCGCAACCGTATCCTGAGTGATAGCGCCGTCTTGTAACGCGTGGGCGGCACCCGTCGAGAATGCAGTGCTAATCCCAGCAACAAACTTTCCGGATTTTGGCGGCGCAATCGCCGACGTCACACCTGCGCGGTAGGCGAGTCTAATGGCTAGAATCTCAGTATACCGAATCCTGACATTAAAGAATGAAAACCGACAGTGTATCACGACCTGCAAACTGCAAACCATCAACAGCCTTCATGATTTCATTGCCTTGCAGAAGTTTTGGAACACTGCCCGTTAAAGGATCAATCACGTTGCCGTCCTGAGTAGACTGCTCGCCCCTAATCTCCTCCAGGCCCATCTGTGAGCCGTAGGATACCAAACCAGGGCTAGAAGGGAAGGGTTTGGATAGGAAAACAATAAGACAATAGAGGGAACCCACGAGATTGAACCACCTTGGAGGTCAAAGGATTCAAAAATCTGCTCCGAGGTAGTGATGGGTGCGAGACAACCATGCCGTGAACCATAGCATACAATTTCTCCGTTTTGTACTACGACTACTCCTGGTTCACTGTCACGAGCATTAAACATCTCCTGGATGTTAGACCCACTCCTCTCATATACACTGCTGACGTTAGTAAATACAATGGTATCAGCCTTTGCCGGAGTCGGCATCAAAGGTGGAAGACCCTCGTATTTGATTGCTGCTTCTGCTTCCTTGTCGAAATTCGGGGTAGTTGGGGGTGACTGGAACGCAATGGGTTTCTCGGAGGTGTGAGGATTGTCGATCTGAGCGATGCCATCAATCCAGACTTGCTTGGGAGTTGCGCCTAGCGCCAACGGGTGGCTATCCCACATAACGATGTCTGCAGACAGCGCGTTAATATAGGACGTTGCGTTGTCCCGACAACCACATGCCTGCATCATAACCTGTGGAAAAATCCGGGCTGTCAGTAGCGTACGTATAAACCAGGCCAATCTTGCGTACCTTCACGGATATAACCGACACGGTGGTCTAAGCCAAGAACTTTCGCGGGAGTAGAGGTGACGGAGGCAAGAGCAGTATCCGCGTCAAGGCCGTAGTAGTGAGCCTGTTGAGCCTCAAAAAGTAGGTATCGAGAGTTTAACACAGGATGGTCACTCTGAAAATATATTTCAGTTCGGAATAGCGGAACCACGTCATCAATGATCAGCACCTTCATGACGATGTCTATCCCGTTCTCGGCCAAAATGCGTGGAGCAAACTCAGAACCTCGGTAAGCTTCTCGCTTGTACCGAGCGTTGGTTGCGAATAGCGCAACAGCCGGCGTGTTATCTGCATGACTTGTATTGAGCATTACACGCAGAATTGAAGAAAACATACTGTAGGCTTGCTTGAGTGTTCCAGGGACTAGATAGGTCTCGTGTGCATGATGGAAAGCAGCCAAGGGGAATTTGAACTCGTTTGTAAGCTGGATGCACGTTTGATCAGCTCGATCTACCAGTCCAGCATGAAACATACCCGAACAAAGCCATCAAGGTCAACTGCTTCATAACAGTGGGTATGAACCTGGAAGGGCCGTGAATCAACAAGAACTATAAGTATTCTGGGTTAATAGATACCTTGACACGACCTCTAAGGACGTCTACGAGAGCCTCCCATTGAAGGTCCTCAGGAAACTCTCCAAGACCATTCCATTCACCAACCAGGGCTTTCTCGCAGTAGGCATCTTGACGCTCTTTGATCTTGCGGGCTGTATCATAACTAGTGGCAGTACGTTACAAAATGTCTTGAACCAAACGCACGATCCTTACGCTTCGCGCCACGCCCAGATATTATCCATGCGGGTATTACTGTATACACGGCCTATGGAGACATCACAAATCAACACTCAACCTGCGTCAGAGACGGATCCGTACTTGGGTTTTCTCCTGGTAATTCCATTTCGACGGTTAACTAAGAATTGACTATTATCGTCGCAGACGTACCGCACGCGTGTCTGTGGAAAAAATGAGCGGTGACAACGATACACTGTGAAAAGACTCGCACTTCATTTGCTTCCAGCGTGGCGGTAAACTGGGGTCAACGCGAGTATCATTTATACTGTAAGGAGGTTCGAGCAGCATAGACGAGGGAGTTCGCTCTTCGGTGGGTCGTAATTTGATCACGAATGCCTGGCCACCTTTATCTTGGTCAGTATGGTTCTTATTCGGCCCACTGGAAGCAACTGAACCAATTGCATTTGCTGAACCCGGTAAAACATTGGCAGTTGTGACACCTCCGGATATAGCCAATATATATGCATCATCGTGTGTGTTGATCGCATCCAGGCTTCGGAGCCACGGTAAGATTGGGCCTAAGAACAATCAGGTTAAGTGGAACTCGGCGAGATAAGGAAAATAACCTTTGTGCGAATTGGAATCGCGTGCGCCGTTGAGTCTGGGAACGCTAGATACTCCGATATGAGAATGCATATCGACTATTCTGTTACACAAAAGCATTAGAAAGGCATCTCTGAAGAGAACGCAAGGAGATTGACCCTGGGGTGACCCAACTCCCGCCCACATCGACCGAGATAAGATCCTCGTAATCTGCCAGATTCTCCTCGGAGGTGTGACCTATGAACTTTACCATTCCCTTGTCCAACAGGACGTCTGCACCATAAACTTCGCTATCTCCAGTCCACACGGACGTGTTTTTGAGCAATGTCGGGTGAGTACCGGGAACGAAACGGTCAGACTGGGTTCTCTGAGCGAAATTAGGAGGTGGCCCAGGCAGCACATGGAGCATGTTGCATTTCTGAAGTGTTTCTGCAGCATGGAGCGGTACCTTGATAGAATGCTCAGGTCCGAAGGTGTGGTGGGAAGCAGACCACAGCCAGACTGCGGCAGCAGCGCCGCAGAAAATGAAGATCCGTGATAGCTTCTTCCTGCGAGCCGGAGGTCTTTCAACCGATCCAAGGTGGCTCCTATTCGAAGGGTAGTACGAAGGAAGTTTATCCATGACCTAGGTATTGGCTGAAACCCCGTGGGACAAGTGAGACAGCGATAACGCTATGTATGTGAATTAGCGAGATACTCAATTCCGAAGAAGATCATGTCGGCTCTTGTGAGTACCGTTCAAGTTGAACCAGCTTGGTCTCCGGGACCGGAACATTTACAACAGCCGGCCCGGGATTACAACTTACCTCGGAGATTCGACGCAGTCCAGTCAGCTGCTCGCTCGATTTTGTCATGATCATCATTTTGCATGGGAAACTCTTTAGTTAATCCAAGTTCGGGCTGACAGATATCCTTTAGTAACTTGCGATCACACGTATCATGGGCAGGATACTTATAGCCTATGGTTCTCAACTTTATGTCTCCCAGAACCTTCCAACCCACTTTCAGAACAATGGCACCCACTACCAATGCACGCGCGATCTTTAACGAGGTCCCTACAGGTGAGTCAACCTGATAAGGGTAACGGATAAGCATACAGTATTATTGACATCGCTCTTGGTGACAGATTACCCTGTTCCCGGTCGCACGGTCGTGTACGATACAACCCAGACGATCGACCTAGAGAATGTACCTCTTAACGGCGGCATTCTCTTGAAGACCTTGGTCTTGTCGATTGACCCATATTTACGAGGCCGTATGAGGGATTCGACTGTCAAGTCATACAATGTGAGCTGTCGTGGTATCTCATCCAATATCCAATCCTAATAGGTGATGGACGCCTGGCCAGGTTCCTTTTCAGCTTGGACAACCGTGAGTAGTGTCATTCCTCCAGAGTGTGACCCATATTTCTAACGACATTATAGGCTCCAAAATTATGGTGTAGGCGTCGTTCTTCGTTCCGAGACCCCCGCCTTTAATCCTGGCGATCATGTGTCTGGCATCCTGTGTGAGTAATTCGTGTCGGTATAGCAAAAGTCGACGGATCTTAGTGTGACACAGCGTTCGAGGAGTACTCGGTGGTCACTCACATCGGGGCCTTCATGATCACCAAAATAGAGAACAAACACAACCTCCCCTGGAGCGTGTTCGTCGGAGCTGTCGGGATGCCCGGTATGTTTTATAACATGTCGGGAACACAACACGCAACTCACTTACTTCAAAGGTGCAACAGCCTACAGTGGTTGGAAAGAGTATGCGCAGGCAAAGAAGGTACGTCAACAATCCTGTTGGCTGCAGAGGGTTTGTCTTATGACGATCTGAAGGGGGAAGTTGCATTCATAAGTACTGGTGCAGGCGCAGTTGGATCGTGCGTCACTCCGTTCCACACTGGTAGATGCTATATCTGATTCGCGGTCCTTTAGTCTTGTCATTCAGATTGCGAAACGCGACGGTCTCAAAGTGATCGCCTCGGCCGGCTCCGACGAGAAAGTCGCATTCATGAAGGAACTCGGTGCTGATGTCGTCTTCAACTACAAGACTACAAAGGCGTCCGAGGTACTCGAAAAAGAAGGCCCAATCGACGTGTATGTTGTTCCACCAATTTGGCTTAGTGAGCACGAATAACTTTTGATAAGGTATTGGGACAATGTCGGGGGCGAAACTCTCGAGGCTGCACTGGCAGTTGCAGCGAAAAATGCACGCTTCATTGTGAGTTGGGCTGTTTAGGAAGAATTTTCCATCCTAACCACGTTCCTAGGAATGTGGAATGATTTCTGGATACAACACGAAGCCATATCCAGTGATGGTAAGCCTTAGATCCGAGTCTTTGGGACCATCCTTATATACCCACCAGAACTTGATGCAAATTATTTCGCGCGAGATCAAAATTTACGGTTTCATTGTGCATTCCATTCATTCGAAGCACAAGGATGCTTTCGATGTCGAAATGCCTGCACTCATTGCATCTGGCGAACTCAAGTTTAAAGAGGATATCTCCAAAGGCCTTCAGAGTGCGGGAGAGACAATTTTGGCTGTTCAGAAAGGCACGAACACAGGAAAGAGCGTCATTGTCGTGGCAGATCAGTAGATCTTGACCCGCAAGTTTTGTGAAATGTACATGTATAACTTATAAGCTAGCAAATGCTCGGTCGAATATCATGTTAGTAGTGACAGACAGCATAATATGAACCTTCTTCGGTCTCTTCTTTGGTGTCAAATGTTGCAATTCGAACCTTCCCTTAAGAGCGTTGTACTAGTACTGGGTGGATGGAACGAATATGATCATTGCTATGTTGTGTTGGCGTCGACTTTCCCGAAACTAAATATGCCACTGACAACCATTCGAAGAGTGGCTTTCTACCATTCATAAAAATATGCTTAGCGTAGTAACTTTGGTCCTGACGCTTGGACCATTGCGACGATTTGGCTTTTGGGAGTCAGGCGACAACTCAGTAGTGACATGGAGAGGAATAAATCGAGGGGAAGCAAGCGTAACAAAATCAAATAATGGTAACTGTAGGACATCGGTATCTGCTAAACAGAACTGAGACGACGCGACGCGTTTCGTCACCAACGAGCCTACAGATTTCGTTAGCAACACATACCACCACCCCTGCCAAAGCACGAACCAATTCCACCAAAGTAAACGAGTCCATCTATGTCGTGCCCTCAACATGTTCCTTGTCGATTGGAAGTCTCTTCTCGAGCTGAAGCGCAAACTTGCCTAGCAGCGACCACAACTTGGCGTAAAAAGGATCGTTGAGATCACAATTTTGTTTTACGTATTGGCGCAAGAGCCGTGCCATCCGTATGGCTTCTTCGCGCGTCGGGGGTGATGTATCATCCTCACTGCTCTCCTCGTCAGAGTCCATTTCTTCGTCTGACTCTGTGTCCGGCTCCACTGCATCCTCCTCGATACGCTCGCACGGCGGGTCAACGTACTCGTCTAGAGTCATTCGGTTCGCGGGGTCAAGAAGACCTCTCGCAACGAGTTTGTCCAACGCGTCATTGAAATCCTTTTCTGCTTCCGCAATTTGAGGAATATGTGCGTAGCGAGTAGCAGACGTTGAGGATGAGGTAGACAAGGATGGTTTGCGAGACGAGCGTGTCGACGCGTTTATTTTTGGTGCAGGGCGTGTAGTGGTTTTTTTCAGATTCGTTTTCTTTGCAGGGGGCATGGATGCTGTCTTGGTCGGTTGAAAGAATGTTGAGCTTGCGACCGTCACTTTTTAAGTACGTAGAAGAAACTCCGACTCAGGGGATCTTACTCAACCGTGAAGTAACTCGTTGATTGATACTACAATATGGCAAAGCACAGCAGAAACACGGCAAAGAAACCCGCGTCTGCGAGCCTAGCACGCGTTGAAAGACAAGTCGATGATGTGGACGAGGAAGAATACGTCTCGGGAAGCGACGACGACACGGCGTCCTTGCATAGCGACGCGCTCGACGAGCAATCCGACGACACTGGAAAAAGGAAGCGCCGACGTGTCCTGTCGTCGTCGGCCTCGAAGCGCGCGCCGACTTCGAATCGCAAGAGTAAGCGGAGCGGAGCGAACAAAGAGAAGGCGCCTGCAAGAAAGAAGCGCAAGGTAAGTGAGGAGGCCAGCGAGGACGAATCCGAAAGCGATGTCGTCCAACTCAGGAAGGGTCAGGAGGTCGTCGGGAAGGTCGTCGAGGCACCGACGACCGGATGGGGTGCATACAACGTTTCCTGCTTTCTTTGAGAATCGTATGACTGACTCTAAACTCCTTTGATAGCTCCTGAAGGCCAGGTGTCTCAGCACACCCTGGATTTTCTGTCGCACATGCAAGACCCAACATGCAATGATCGCGTCTGGTAAGTACTACCAACGTCGGGTTTTATTTCGCGATTTTCTAACGTGGTATCCGTCTGTTAGGTTCAGACTTCATGGTATATTGTTTCACTTGTGCGGCCGTTCGTATAGCTCACTGATAATCCTTGTTTGGAAACTCAGAGCCCATTTACCGACGATGCGAAAAGGAGTTCAAGGATTTCATCGAGGCATTTACCACGATGCTCACCGAAGTAGACGTTCAAATACCTCCCCTCCCTCCTAAGGATGTTATCCATCGGATTTATAGAGACGTCCGTGTTACTCCATCTTCACCTGTTGTTTCACTGAACGAGATGTATAGATTCGGTTCAGCAACGACAAGACGCCTTACAAGACGAACTTCTCCGCCAGCTTCTCAAGAAGCGGTAGGAAAGGGACCTTTGCTTTCTGTGCGCTGTTGTGAAATGCTTTAATTAGACTACTGTCATCCTAACTTACTCCCTTTTAGATTACATGTGAGTTGTTCGTCTTTGTGAGTGTACCCTCCTGACCAATCTCCGCGCGATAATCAGAATGAGTGCGTTCGTCCCCTGCTGTCAGTAATTCCGTGTTCATGTTTTGCGTTCAGTTAAACCAGGAAACGAGAGTTCGCTTGCTGCCGGAGCATGGTGTCCAGCCAAGAACGAACTCAACATGATCCGGTAAAAGCTTTCGCGCTTTCCTAACAAACTGCGGCGCCTAATCCCTTTGGTCTCATTCAAGGAACCACATCAAGCACTCCTCGGACCGACTTCGCGAGATTATCTCAGCACCTGACTTTGTGGCCCATTTCGGCGAGGCGTGTCCACATCCCAAAGGACAGCGCCAGAACGTATTTGGTGCGGAAGATGAGCTCAAGACAGCCCCGAAAGGCGTTGATAGGAATCACAAGTGCGTCTATTTATCGTGCGCATGTTTCCCCACGGATCTACCCTAACTAGTGTCTCGTACCTCTGAATATCAGGGACATTGACCTTTTGAAATGTCGTTCGTTGGCGGTCTTCAGAACGTATGTGTCGGCACGTTTTTGCTCGACTTTGGCCATATTGATGCTGTGGATCCTTTTCCCCGTCTTGTTGGTTTGACCGTCAGGTTTTCCGACGAACAGGTGCTTGCGGGGACGTTCATACAAGAACTGGAACAAGTCGCACGGATCCTTAGACCATTCGTTCACTAGTGAGTAGGGTGCTCGTCGAACGTGATTTTGAAAGCTTGACATACCTCTTTCGACAGTCTCAATGACATGATTACATTACCTGTCGGAAACGATGAAGACGCTGATGAGTGAATGTACATCTTGTGATCAAGAGTACGCAATGATCTACAGAATGTAAAATGTCGTAGTGACACTTTAATATTACCCTTTGATACGCGAATGATAGTTATTGTGTTTAAGTTGACACGTTACACATGTACTTTTATGCCGTTGCTTCATTATTATTAGTGGGCCAACATTTATCAGGGGACTAGCGGTAGTAATTTCTCTTTCATGTTACTTCCGCTGGGGTTTTGGTTTTCCCTTATGATGTACTGCGCTTAAGCTTCACCGAACCCCAGTGTTGTTGGCGAGTTTCTAAACGTGTTTCATGCGAACAAACAGTGCGATCAACGCATTCGATGGTGTTATCAGTACACGTCTAGCGTGTACAACATTTGTTACAGTCTGCAAACCGGATTCCATCCAACTCTCTCGGTCATTTAATTCACCGCAGTTCCAGGACCTCACAGAGGCTTTTGATTCACCTAGTCGGCGTAGATCGGGACATCTCCATATCTGGTCCCGCCTTTGGGATCCGTCGACCACTGGGTCATGCTCGAATCACCATACGACGGCAACCCGTCGTCCCCAGCATTGATGTACTATTAACGCCAAGATCGTCAGCCTTTATGAATGAAGCGAATTTATGGTCCTCACAGGAGGCAAATAGCTGTTCCGATCAAAGTGGCTTCTCTGCTTCATAGGCACCGTCACCACCAACACCTACACACATGGCGAACGGGGAAAAGCAACAAGGTCAGTCGGTGAGAACCAGGCGCCATGGCTCAACAAGCACGTACGAGGATCTCCCTGAAGAACCCAGGTGCACTTGCCTTCCAGACGGGGGCGTCACCGTAGGATGATGCGGCAAGCATATCCCCTCTCGTCCATTGATTTGCCAGTCTTCTCACACGGCGTATTCCCTGTCCATCGCAGACCGATAAGCCACATGTCACGGGACGGGAACATGGCGCGAAAATGAAGGGCGCAGGGTTCAGTGATGCAACCGACGTACCGAGTATTTCCATACGACCACAGGCACGCACAGGACGATCCACGTCGCGAGCGTGACGCTAAACGCGATCAGACGCGCAAGCCAGACAAGTCTATCAGTCTCGTCGGTGCCGATAGGGACGGCATCCCCACTCGAGGCGGAGCCCTCTAGTGCTGGGAGAGTGATGTAGTAGGTCGTGACGGGAACCAAAAAGGACAGTCTGCATCGGGAGGCAACGCGAATGTCAGGGTTCGTGCATGGTAATGTATAACATAGTAGAATGTGGGAGGGTTCGGAGTACTTACACCAAGAGCATTGCGAGATACGCTCTTTCAAACAGAGGCCGACAGTAGTGCGATGCCAACTGAGTGAGCGTCGACACGCGGGCCTCCCAAGCGTTTGGTGAGATCTATAGGCATCACAGCATGCAAAGCGCATGTGGTGAGCTTTCTCTGGCGCAAAAGAGATGCGGTAGCGACCCACGTAATCCTTCAACTCGAAAGGCAAGGTAGGTGGAGCTTGAGCATGAGATAATTCCTGGATCGAGGTCATTCAGGTCCCTTGACCAGTGGAATGAAGCATCGGCTCACCACGACGACATCGGTGGTAGGTTCGTTTGAACTCGGAAGAAGAGAAAGGGACGCTCATGGCGGTTGGTAGGAATACAGGGAAAGCGAGTGTCGGTTTCCAAGTCGTGTCAAGATTGGGAGTAGTGAGGGGTTCAGTTGGTACACAAAAGGGGAGGACCAGCTCCAGGGACGAGTCTCTCGTTTTCTTGCCAGAGATAGAGGACAAAAACGCACCGGGCGATGTACTTAGTCTTATAAATCAGAGGAGGGCAGTGGATCGCACTGATCTGCTGGTGGGAAACCTGGGCGACATGACAACCGTTGCAGTCTGGTTGGCGACAATCAAATGACACAGGCAAGACTGCGGAAAGAAAATCATTTGTATCAAGGTCGATTCGAGTAGCCAATGAATCTTTTGTTTCATGTGTTCAATATCGCGCGCATGGTAAAATCAGATACATCGTCACTTTTGAAGCTGGGCAACTGGCAGTCGGTATATGGGCAGAGTAAAGTATTTTCGTGTCCCTCCCCATCGATCATATGCATCATCCTCTGAATCGTCCAGTCCAACCTCGACATCATGCCAATTGACTTCGAATCCGATATTAGACAGGTGACAATCGGCCACGCGGGTGTAGACATCGTAGAAAGCAGCATCTTGGTGTGTACAATGAGCATCCACGGAGAACTCAAAGGAAAGACGGATCCGGACATACTCGTCGCGCCCAATCCATTGAAAAAACTGAATCGTGCATCAGGCCCGTCTAGGAGAGCTGGCAGGCGCTTGAAGAACTTGTAAAGGTCTTCGAAGTTCAAGTTCAGGGACTACACTCCAACAAAGGTCGCGAAGCTTACCGTCATATCGTTCCGCAAACGTGTCGGTGTAGACGACGTCAAACATACCCAGCTCACGGAACTCGTCGCTGGAGAGTACATCTTGCCACTTTCCTTTCAAGATCTTCACGTTCGATTTCTCATGCCACCCCTTTTCTTCCATATACGCAAGCACATCGGGGTGTGCCTCGATGATGACATGCAGAGAGGGTGATTTGGCCAGGGACTGAAACATGGAGTCGATCTTGGCGAGCGTGAGATTTGATCAAAAAGAAAATAAAGGAATTCACGAACGATACCCAGACCGAATCCGACATTGAGGATTCTTAGTCCGGTGTTCAACTTTGGATGACTTGAGCCGAGTTCGTCGACCGTTTTGCGCACTAAGTACGATCATGTGTAGGGTGCATATCATAAGGAGGACGATTGGATCACTTACTGATGTCATGTTCCCACTGCATCATGACGCCGACTTGTTCACCATTGTCAAGTTTCAAAAGGCATACGTCCTGACCCTTGGCATCTGTAGTGAATTTTAAGCGCGAGGTCAGGAATGCGTCTGTGGATCCAGCTGGGGAGTCATCCTCTTGACGGATTAGCAAAGAAGAAGGTGTCTCGACGAATGACGACTTTGAGGAGACGAGAGCGAAGAGCAATTCTGTGAGGGTTTCAATGATGGTGAATGGAATGGAGTTGTGTATGAAGCACCTGCGCGGATGCCAGCATCACGAATGAGCGTGTAACATGCGTCGTTGTTCATGGATAAGGCAATGTCACCAGCAGTGTTTCCGAGGTTGTCGACTGATTCATGGGCGATATGAGAGATAGGGATGACAAGACAAGAAGGACTCGCCTGTGTTCCACAGAGCACCTTCTTCCAGGAGAAGTTTGACTAGCTGGTCGTTGCCAACATAAGCGGCTGCGTGCAAGGGGGAGGTACCTTGATTATCTTGAAACCAGAGGGGAGCATCTTCGTCGATGAGGTCTCGAATGTTGTCGATGGGCTCTTTTTCAAGGATAGCCTGTATAAGTGTTGTTCCGAGTTCTGTGAGGGCATTAATTTCTTCGAGATCTTGATCTTGGATGATGATCTGAGGGTCATCCGGGTCAGGCCCGGGGACATTGTCGCTCATAGTGAATAATTGGCCTGTCGGTTGAGGATATATTACATTGCAGATGGTGTCACTTATACATTGTGTAAGGGGCCGATGCACTCACTTAGTTGTCAAGCTTCAAGAGTTGAGACTGCCGGCGGTCGATCGGGGCGAGAGCGCAAGGCGTATTACATAATCAAAACTTGACTCGCTACCACCATGTCGGAATACTGGGTGTCGCACAAACGGTACCACTGCAAGTACTGTAACATCTACATCGCGGACGACAAGCCATCGCGACAGCAGCATGAGAATGGATTGCGACACAAGGGGAACGTGGAACGGTTCGTGAGGGGGCTGTACAAGGAGGGAGAAAAGCGGGCGAGAGAGCGGGAGGAGGAGAAGGGGATCATGGCGAGTGTCGGAAAGGTGAGTGGCGGATGATACTAATTGGACGAGACTGATAGATGAATGCATAGGCAGCAGAAGCTGCGTATGCACTGGATGTAGCGGCTGGACGCGGAGGGAGCTCTAGCGGAGGATCGACGGAGACAGTCGCTGCAAAACCAAAGCCAAAGGCGAAACCGTCCGATGCGTACGCAAATTACAGCACGCCAGCGTCGCTGGGCTACGTAGACCCTGGAGTAGAAGAGGCGGAGCAGAGGGTGCACGCGGGCACACCGGGGGCATGGACAGTGGTGAACAAGGAGGAGGGGAAGACCAAGGAGGACAATGAGGATACGAAGGGATCGACGGGGGAGAAGCGGGCCGCAGGAGAAGAGAGTTTGGATGATGTGCGAGCGTTCAAGTTGCGCAAGAAGACAGCGAGCGTCGGATTAGGTGAGATCTACCAACCAGATGGAGAACAACCCGACGAACAGCCTAAATTCCGAAAAAGGAAAGTTAGACCACCAGCAATGTAACCTTAGTCGTCTGTCGATAGTTCATGTACACCACCTCCTCTACCACGGGGAATCCCTCCTCCGTCAAAGTATCCACAGTTCCTGCTCACTCTCATGTCCAGTACAGACTTTACAAAAAGAGGTTCTCGGGCTTGCTCGGCTTCGTACGTTTTGACACGCGCTCCTCGTCTGTTTTTCAGATCTGACAACCTGAGTGCCCTAGGTCCTCCTCGGGTTAGTGACTGGCATGCCATGGTCCTGGTTCGGTCCGATTGCACCAGATGGTCTCTCTTTTTATTATTATGTTTCCCCTTGTCTCGTCGCTCATCCTCCTCAGCTGCCATACAGTTCGGTATATCCGTAACCCAAGTTAACTGGCTCTCTAATATCGTCTGCTGTCTCTTCATCCCCGTCTCACTCCTTGTCCCTGTCTTCTGCTCTCGGGTCGGCATCACTCGTTGTGTATGTCCATTAGATTCTTCCATTCCCCTTACCTCGCTTGATTCTTTTCTAGGTTCAACTCGGCGCTCTCTTCACGCTCATTTCCGGATGGGTTCGCTATGCTGCCACTTCCACTTCTCTTTCACCTCAGTCCGCCTATACCCTTCTCATGTTTGGCCAGGTAATGTCGTTCCCATCACTTTCATCTCTTCCTCTTACGTTTTCATTCCATTCAAAAGATTTTCTCTGCGATCACACAACCTATCTTCCAAGTCCTTGGTCCCATGTATTCTGAAAAGTGGTTCGATCTCAAGGGTCGCACCACCGCAACCATGCTTATCGCAGTTGGCTCGTCAATTCCCCCTTTCACCTTGAATCCCTCTATTCACTTTTTTACAGCCAATCCCATAGGTGGTGCAATTGCTCAGCTGCTTTCACCACTCGGTGAATCTGTCCGCCAATCCGTCAGTCATCCTTTCATCCTATCCCCTCGTCATCTCACCATCCTCCCAGATTTTACTTTTGGCCATCATCTCCTCAGCTGTTATACCCGCAGCTTTCATCATCAGCAATGCCCCCCCTACTCCTCCGAGTAAGTTTCCATCTCTTTCCCCACTTTCTTAATTTAGTCACCATCGATAGCCTATTCTGGTTCGAAGCCCTCTCAAACACTCACGTCTCTCTCCCGTGCCGTAATGGGTTGGCCAGTGCCACCAGAAGCGTACATGACCTTGCATGAACGCATCGACTTTGTCATCATTACTCTCCTCTTCGGTGTGTTCGTCGGCGCTACCACTGCTCTTAGCACATTGTCAGGCGAGTGGTTCGTAAGTACTCCAATATGTCTACCCCATACACTTCCACGATCCTCTACCTTGCAGAATCCAATGGGATATTCCGACACCCTTTCTGGGCTATTCGGTGCATCCTTGCTACTTTCGGGCATCCTCGCTTCAGCTCTCACTTCCCCATTAATGGACCGAATCTTTACCCATAGACTTGGTATCACTCTCAAGGTCCTCGTCCCAATCGTAGCGGCAGGTTGGTTCTCCTTGATCTGGGCTGGTACGCTTCTTTTTACTACCTCGCCCCTGCCTCTGACAAGTGGCCAGTTCGCCCAAATAATATCGCCGCCTTGTTCGTCATTTTCGTCGTCATCGGGATATGCTCCCTGTCGATGCTCCCTATTGCCTTGGAGCTTGGTGTCGAGTTGACGAGAAATGCTGACGGGAGCGCGTCCATCTTGTGGTGCAGGTGAGCGTACCGCATACAACATCCTTTAGCCATATTCATCTCCTCGTAGCGGAAACTTGTTTGCTATCATCCTCATCCTGGGTCTGTTTGCTCCCTTCATTTTATTTACTGCTGACCATAACACTTTGATTAGCGGAAGGCGCCCTTCGTGCTCCAGCGACTGCAAACCCGCCGTACAACATGCGAAACGCTCTTATCTTAACGGGACCTTTGTCATGGTTTTTGGGACGGTTGTATTCTTTTTGCGCGCCCGGCAAGCCCGTCGAGAGATGGACGAGACCATGGCAGCAGAAAGCACCATTGCTATACCTTCTAGGATTGCTACCGTTGGGAGGCTCGAAGGGACAGTGTTCGTGGAGGATTCTCCTTAATGGCACATCTAGACGAGGGCTAGATGTGTGTGGTCTGGGATCCGGATAAAGGCCTCGACGCACGGATGGGCGACGTTCGTGCTTCCTTGTGAATGATACTGACATATACCTAACGTACTTACATGCACATATATCCATTGGTTCGTAGTTTCCTGTACATATAGCTTATACAACAAACTAGTCTCCGTTGTGCGGTGCTGACCGACGATTAATCTAGCATCATGCAAGTACTATCATTGCTCGCTCGCCTTCTTGAACCCCTGGAAATATTTTTCCCTAAACTCCTTGTGAGCCGGCACATGCACACCTGCTGCTTCGTCGACGTTAGCCGAGTCGAACGTAGGCGGCGGATAACTCTCCGCCGTCATCTTGCGAATCGTGATGAGCTACCAAATCCCGAATCAGTCCCTGACAAGGCCAGGAGCACGCCACGCCAGATCATAACGACCCACCCGTCTGCCCCAACTTCCAAATGTCTGCACCGAGTTTGCCACGAGCACCATCCCCTCGCAGAGCGCTTCCCGGACATCCACCTCTTCATACACCTCCGTCACCGTAGGCAGGAAAAACACGAGCAATCCGTGTGGTTTCAGCAGATAACGCGCAAACAACACGAGATCCGTGATCAGGGCGGAGAGCTCGTATGGCTTGGTAGGCGGGATATACGGTGTGCTTGGATCCCTGGAACACCATCAAGTCGAGGGAGGCAGGGGCGGCGGGGTGTCATGTCAACTGCGGTGGACCATCCAAAGGTTCAGACAGGGGACTTACAATTGCGATCGAGGAATCTCAGGGGGTGGTCGATCGTCACGACGCCGTTTGCGCCCGAGGCGCTTGGCGCCAGCTCGTACACCATCTATCAATTACCCGCGGAGTCGCGGTGGCGTGTCAGATTCGGACTGTTTGGAGGGGAGATATGCGGTTTGGATCGAGATCGTCGGACTCACACGGTGGGTCAGTGATGATGGCGTCAAACAGCCCGCCACATCGCCACGGATGGTGCGTCACGTCGAACGTGCAGAGGTCCATGATTCGCTGCGCGACACCATAACGAGCGGCCTGGCGGACGACCCCGGGGGGTTTCACTTCAGGACGGAAGTCAATCAGGATCGGTTGGGTTCGAGTGAGGACCCAAACGACCCACCTTTTCCGCGCATTTGTCGACCATCAATGTCAGATCCGTACACATGTGCGCCGAAGTAAGCCGTGGTCTAATGGAATTGGGTCACAGCGTGGTGCACGCCACACATCAAGTATACGCACGTAGGCCATGCTTCCAGTACCGATGAACGGATCGTACATGAGTTTCCCAGGTGCGGCCTGTCGCAGGCGAGCCTCTAGTATGGATCGATATCCAAGACAGCAAGGGACAACGACGCACCTGCGTCTGGTTGGCCATCAGAAGCGATACCTCTGCTTCCATGCTCGTGTTCCCAAAGTACTCTCGTTTCTTCACATCAAACGTCCGAATGAGGGCACGCGCGGTGCCTTCTGCGACCTGCCAAGCGTGTTTGGGCGTGTTGCACGACCGACGAAAGACCACACGTGAAACGTACCAACCTGCCAAAGTAGGCCTGCCTGAACCCACCGTCCACATTTCGGCTACCGTCCGGTCTACGATCGTCCTCGTCTGATCGAACGCGTCGGCGTCGGGCGTCAACTCATGGCCGCGATGAGAAGATGATTGACGCACATTCTTCGAACACGCCTAGCGTGATCTCTGGATCCGTCATCTCGATCTTTCCCAGAAAATCCATGTAGGAAAAGCTTTCAATCACCTCGCGTTGCCGACGTTGAGAGAGCCCATGATTGTATCCAAGCACGGTGAACTTGAAGGAGGCGTCTAGGATGTAGCGTTCCCAGAGGGACCGGGCGCGTTTGTTCGCGTCGTGCAGCTCGTTGTAGGTCGATCCTTGCGCGTAAAACTCGTAGATCGACCTGGTGAAGGTGCAATGGGAAGGATTGAGTCAGTAGCGCGTCTGGATAACGAGGTAGTTACTTGATTAATACACATCTGGCCGCGAGAAGCCCTGCATGCTCCTCTTTCTCCAGCCTGAGGATCATAAAGGGTCGCTTGACGGCGCTGGCGAGGTCCTCTGGGGTCGTATTTTGATAGCGGTCGAATCCAACTTGGAAGCCATGCAATTCGGCGATGGACTGCAGCTCTGGGACGCGGAATTCTTCGTGTACTTGCGCGAAGACAAAGAGGTAGTCTGAAGGTGCCATCCGAGTGACGGTTACGTCCGACGAGCGATCTGATCGCCACATCATACTATGCCTTTCTTTGTCGATGTCCACCACCACCACCACCCCCGCGTCTGGAACACGTCGTACAAACCATCGTGAGCTCCATCGACGAGGACAGCCGTGAGTAGTGCTCAGGGACTTGGACTCGGATCTAAATATCTGGAAAAAACAAGTCGAAGACGGTATCGACAAACTTCGTGCATTGTTCCCAGACACGACCCTCCTCGCCGCGCTCGACCTCGTCGACCGCGAGAGCGGTATGTGATTCAGTGTCATCCCCGTGGGTTCGCTCACGTCCCACTTTTATTCAGTGCTCAAGTACAGGACACCATGGGGTAGATGCCACTACGAAGTCCTTGGGTCTACTGCGACATATAGTGTCTTTCCCCGTCTAAGCTTGGCACCGAACGTGTCTTGCTATTGCACCTGTCCTGCGTTTGCCTTCGCGGTCCTGATGAGCGAGTCTCACCTGATGGTACGCGTGCATGCACTTCGTTTTACAAAGCATGACCTCGCCGCCAGTGTAAGCATGTGCTCGCCGTCCGTCTCGCAGAACAACTCTCGAAATGCATCGAGCGTCCCATTAGCAAGGACGATCTTCTTGCGAGGCTCATCTCCTAACAGAACGAATCTCTATATATGGAATACGGATATGAGTATCGAAGTATATGGGCATTGAATCTCAAGTACTCTATCATATTGCTGACGATCCTGGTACCGCTCGCCGATGGTGCACTTGTCAGCATCACAGAAAGTACTTAACCTCTGGCTAAATCGCGGATTTTTTTGGGGGGTCGCAGCGTCATATTGTTCCGATGTGCACAGCTACCCTCTGTGGAGGAGCACTATAATAGCCTACTTCGACAGTATTGTCACAATCAAGTGTTGAGGTCTTGATGGGCGGATGGTGCGTAATTGAACATCTTCACTAGTGACAAGATACGATATATTATGTGATACAGTGAACGCGAATTAGCCCGAGAACGCTAAGCTTCTAGTTCTTGGGAACAACTCTACGCAATATGGATATAAGTATCAAACTATGTGTGCATGAATCCAAAGTACTCTGTCATCACATTATAAACAAATAGAGTATAACATACTTGACCTGAATCTCTCCCGAAGGCACTGCGCTGCGGTGTGACGTGACAGCAATCTCTCTACCCTCTAGCTGGACGACTGTCTTCCATTTCTTCGTCTCTCGCGATCCTCCCTCGGAGAAGCGATGCGTACGACTCCAACTCCTTGACCAGCGTCGCAATCTCACCTTTGGTCGGCTTCATGTCAGCTTCTATGTCATCATCATCACTCTCTCCATCGGACAAATCCTCCATTTCTATATCCGAGTCCACGGATTGTACGACAGACTCAGAGGAGGCGCCAATACTCCGGTTTGACGTTTGCTCTGCGATATCGTCTTCAGGGCCAGCCTTGAAGTGAACCCAAGACGCCAGCTTCATGATCTCCTCCGGGTCCCAGAATCCCCACCACTGATCATCGTCTTCGTCTTCTTCGTCTTCCTCCTCACCCTCACTGTTGTCAGGGTCGTAAACGAGAGTACGTTCTCCCATCGGAGGTCGCTTCCCCCAGACGGCAACAAACCAAGACCAGTTTCTGAGAGCACCACGGTCTTCTTCGGACGGCACCAAGGGTTTGCGCCGGGATCTCGATTTATGGGAACGTCCCTGAGAGGACGATCGAAGCAGCTCCAAAGCATCTTCACGTTCATTCATTCCTGGGGTTAGTGCCCAGTATATGCGTCCTTCCACGTCTCTTCCCAAGGGTGAAATTCGAGGAATACTTGTGTACGAAGCAACTTTCGCTGCATCGTCAATGATTGCCACGATACGCTTGTGGTACTCCATCCTCGACTTGTTCAACTACAAACTCGTATCAATAATGACATTCTCTGGCTGAGAGGTAAGCCAATTTACCCGTTTTCCCGTGGTTTTTTCGCGGTCTTTTTCCTGCTCGAAGCGCTCGTTCTCGATGCGATGCGCTTCTCGCGCTTCCTTAAGCTGTTCCTTGGACTCCTGGATTCCCGCTTCGAGCTCTTGTCTTACTGTTTCCGACTCGACAGCAGCATCGACGAGTGCAGCGATCACCGGAACAAGTTGGGCCGTGCGAAGAACATTGATACTCCCCAT
This sequence comes from Chiua virens, assembly GCA_019787685.1. Taxonomy (NCBI): domain Eukaryota; kingdom Fungi; phylum Basidiomycota; class Agaricomycetes; order Boletales; family Boletaceae; genus Chiua; species Chiua virens. Next base: position 1,394,223 of record JAHNUO010000003.1, read on the forward strand.
GTTGGACTGGTTGGCACCACTCCTTGTTCGGATGATAAAAACGGATTCTGGAGTAGGCAGAGGGTCTGGGAAAGAAAGAGGAACGCCAATGGAAGTAGAACGAGAAGATGTCGATGCATTCTCTTGCCAGTCACGGAGAGTTGCAAGAGCAGCCCATATCTTGTTAAGGTGCGAACCACTTTCTCGAATCGATTTCACGGTGGCCTTCAGATGCTACAAATTTAATCAAGATTGATGGTAAAGTATATGTATACAGTTGGACAGACCTTCTCGCGGTCCCCTTTGGCGTTTATCATGTTCAAAAGACCAATCAGGAGAGATTTGATACATGTTTCACTGACCCATGGGACGAAGTTCCCGTCCTCGTCCTCGATATTGCGAGTTCGTGATGGTTTAATTTCATCCAGCTCATCCAGGTGGCTGCGGGAGAGCTCCAAGACGGTAGAAAATCGCAAAGCAAACTCGCGGATGTTGATACGTTCCTCGGCGTCGGCCAATGAGAGAACCGTACCCACACAGGTCCAGGTCGGCTTTGCAAGCAGCCTCGGTTTAGGGGGAAGCTTCACTTTGGCCTTAGGTGTGGATTCTGTCTCTGACTTCGAAGGTCGGGAAACCTGCCTGGCGCTACCTTTGACGGGTGCAGAGAGGGATTTGCTGTTACCACCAAGCTTCGAAGCAATCACATGTGTTGTCTGTTGTTGTTTTGCGTTCTTCTCACTCGGTTTATGTGCCATTGGGCCCTAAAGGGGAGATTAGATAGATTATCGGGCGAGGTAGTAATCTTACGGCTGCTTTAGGGTCTTGGCGTAACACGTCGGCTGCAGAGGTGAGACCGGATTGGCGTGCTGCATTGGCGAGATTACTGGGAAGGGAAATTAGTTCGAGTCTCGTTTCCGAGGACGGCGACGAACCCTGTCGGTTGCAGACCCTTGGCCTTCCTGCACGCAACACAGTTGCAGACGTCATTGCATCGTGGGCACCTGATGGCAAGTCCTCGATCAGTGACATGCGGCAGCATGGCACGGAATAGTTACCTGAAATGATAACCCTCTCCGTGGACATGGCTGTCCTGGTCCGTTTCACCATCGGAGAGGATGTCCTCAAGGACAATTCCGTAACGATTCTTCAGGCAGGCCTTGCAGTACTTCGCGTTGCACCTACGACCCTTGCGGTCGAGTGCTGTGCAACGGACGGAAGCTGGGGTCGATGTGAATGCATGAACTGCGGGAGAAGGGGTTCCAACCGACCTGTAGAGTCACGCTTCTTGTTGCACTGATGGCAGTAGATGAAGCCGTTGGGGTATTCGTCGCTGACATTCGCGACGGTCCGTGGCATGGTATCCTTTGGTTGTTTGAGTTTCTTGGATGCAGGCTCGTCGGGAACGGAAGCGTCAACATCGAGCTTCCGCTTGGTGACAGCGGGTGCGGGGAGCGTGCTGGAGTTCATCTGAGAGACAGATGAACGAGACAACGCGTTTTCTTTGCGGCCCGCGGATGACACGTGCGGGAGCTGCTTGAGTGGGGTTCGCGACGGTGGCAGCTCGACAAAGACCTGGGACAATGTTACTCTCCGCGCCTTTCCACCCATCGTCGAGAGCGTTCAGTAGACGGTGCTCGTCGTGGTCAACGTTGGTCACGACGCGTCTGAAGAGGAGTTGCAGGTTTCATTGGCGCGGTCACGTGCGGATCATTCATTTCCAGACCTACCCTGAACAAAAAATCTTGCGACAGAGCGGCGCACACGTCGATTAAAAACCATTGACATGTCCCACGCAGACCACACACGAGACCCTTGGTAAGGTGTCCGCTCATCCTCAGCATGTTACTGACGGCCAGTAAAGCCCATGGGTCATCCTCAATGACTTTGGAGGTGCTTTTTCAATGGGTGCCGTCGGCGGCGGTATATGGCACGGCATAAAAGGTGCTCGAAATTCTCCAAGAGTCCGTCTCTCAATCTCTCTCTATTCGTTTGCTAATCCCGTCTCATAGGGTGAGCGTCTGGTCGGTGCCATCTCAACTATAAAGGCACGCGCGCCAGTCACCGGGGGCAACTTTGGGGTCTGGGGTGGTATGTTCTCGACATTCGACTGTGCAGTCAAGGGCTGGAGACAGAAAGAGGATGCATGGAATGCTATCATCTCCGGTTTCATGACAGGTGGTTGTCTGGCTGCTCGCAGTGAGTCCCTTCGGCGCATTCCGGCCATTCGCTCATACACTCCTAGGTGGTCCGAAATCTGCGCTAGGATCTGCCATTGCATGTGGCATTCTACTTGGCGTTTTCGAAGGTGTCGGTGTACTTCTTTCCCGTGTCTTCAGTGAAAACATGCGTCCGCAACTACCCCCATGTGCGTCAACCTCCTCTTTGATTGTCATTCCGCTCAATGCAGAGTCCTCCAGTACCAGAAAACATGGCACCGCAAACCTCAGCTGCAAGCCACTAGACGTTACATACTTTATTTTGCTTTACTACCCATCTCAATGTATAATCGATATTCAATGCATGGATACTTCGGCCAATCACAAGGCACGTATATTCTATTGCATATTTGGCATATAATCAATCATAGTAAGCCGCTGGTGTCACGATTATTTACTTGCAAATTTTGGCTGCCTGTTGTTTTGATTTCAGACTGGTCGGAGTGTACTTCAACATTTCCGTCAAGATTGTAACTCGAAAGCGCTTCTTTTGTAAGGTTTTATTTCCCTTGCACGTTTTCAAGTCTTGCTTCCTTGGTTACCCCCGCACGTTTGCAGAGCTCATGCTAACTGTTGGTGACGGAACGTCGGCCGCCCTTTCAGCGTCGTGGGCGACCGCCAGCGCCAACGAGCTTCCTGATATCCCCACAAACGAGTGGCGCGTCCTCCCCTCAAAGTCGGGCGTTGGGGGCCCTCGGAAAATGGCACAGAGTAATTTTGCCCTTGCTTTCAAGCATGCCGGCGAACCTCTGTCGATCGACCCCGTCCCGAGTCCTGGTCGTACTTCAACCTTATATCGTCAATCAGCGAAACAGCTAATATATCGATTCGAATCCATGACGGATGAGGCACAGTTGGCTCAGGTGAAAAGACCTAGTTCCGTCCGTGCATCCTCGGAGATCGACTCGCGTGACATGCATCGTCCTTTCCTTACCGTCGCGTCTCACAAGAGCAAGAGAAGGTCCTTGAGCAACTCGTTGCGAAACCTCATGTCTGTCTTCAAGAAGAAGAAGGATAAAGATAAGGAATCCGATGACGACGATTTTATTCCACCTTTATATGCTCCTGAACTAAATTTCCCCATCCCTCTGGAACCTGCGCCTCTTCCAATACCTCATATTGTCCAGCAACCTTCGGGGAGGGAAATACCTTTGTCTTCCAGCTCCACAAGCCCGGTGCTCTCCAGCAATCTACTGTACCTCTCAAGGCCATCCTCTCAATCACCTGGCTGGATGTCATGCGTCGTGGCATTATACCACTCCCATTTGTTAATTACTTGGTATACAATGCACGATTCTCCTTCTACTCATACCGTTCAGTTAGCCGGCTTTATGGACGTGCGCTCTCTCAATGAGCGAGTCGTACGACCTGACGCCGAAGGTGACCTGAAGACTTTTGAGTTGTCCTTCGAAGGCCGACCCAGAGAAACATTTGCTGCAACTTCTACACAGGAACGTGCGCGATGGGTCGGTGCGATCTGGTGAGACACAACACCTCTCTTCGCTTCCAAATCTTACCCCGCGTAAGGGATGCTGTCCTCAGTTTACAGCACAGAAGTGAACCTGTACATACGCCCAAGCCCATTGAAACCCTTACCATCAGAACGGACATTACCCCTGAACAAAAACCCCTTTCATCCCCTGGGGAGGCTAGCTCTGAATACACGTCTTCTAGCGCGCCGAAAACCCCTTCAGCCCACGAGACACCCCCACCGACACCTGTCCCCAAGTCACCACGTCGCACACTCTCTCCATTATCTCTCTCTCCGCCTCGTCCCCCATCCCAACTCTCTAGTCCCCATTCTCGTTCCAAAAGCCCCTCTATGGCCAACCTTGGAACGTTGTCCGTAGTCACACAACGTCTCGCTCAAATCGAGCGCTCAGAAGTGAACAGTCCAGCATCAAGCACTACTACGTCGTCGAGCGTAGGTACTGCTCTGCGGCGTGCGCAAACCACTCACGCAACGGACCAAGCACACCAAGGTCGTCCATTTTCAGAAATCGAAAGACTCCAGAAGGAGAATGTGAGAAGGGGCGTGGAGACCCCTTCAACGGATGCGCCCATCGTGATCCCGCTTCCCAACCCGCCAAACGTGCCGCCTTCCGAGGCTGCCTCTGTGCGGAGTGCATTCAGAAGGCATCGAGCTTCACCATCTGTGCCGACCCCGCCCAGCTCGCCTGCGAAAGCCCTTGCGTCAGTTGAAGTATCGGTACCGACGTTACGGGCGAAGCTCTCGGAGCCTGCGATTCGAGAACACGTGGAAAATCCACCGACGACCTTGTCCGCTGCTGGCGTCACGTCCCAGTTGGCACCCCTGGCAGAGCTTATCAAGGACACTGCTGCGAAGCATTATGACCAAACAGCAGGACTAGGCGAGCAGATCATTTCGCTCCAACGGGACATACATATACTCCCAAAGGAAATGCAGGAATCGTTGAAACAAGCGGTAGTCACAGCTGTCAAACGAGCGTCCGATTCGAACAGCCATCGTGACAACGCAAGTCTGGAGAACGTCTCGACGAGCCTCGAGGGGTTGAGAAAGCAAGTACTAGCGAACACGGGTGACCCTCGGATGGAATCGTTGATGAAGGTGTTCACAGGGTTGCAGGGACAACTCGCGACGCTGACTCCGCTTCTTTTGGAGAAGCTAGCGTCTATCGAACACGGCCAGACGCAGCTACAACTCCAGGCTGCACGTGAAGCAGAGCGACCTTCTGCACCAACTGAAGACAGTCTTCGGGAGGGGTCCCACCAGACCTCTGTTGATTTATCAGACCTGCATTCGAAACTCGACGAACTTGCATCTCTATACAAATCCAGTATCGCTATGACTTCTGCGGAAAAGGAGACGCTTTCATCGCAATCCTCAAATGTGGGTTCGGAGAAGGCGCGCTATTTCCACTGCCATACCTTGAACTTACTTCTATTCCATCTCTTTTTAGTTGCAAGCGATCTTGGATCATCTAACGTTGGATGAAGAACAGCGAAAACTTCTGCTAGACCAACAGACGGACAGCGTTCGCTACCTTAATGAGCTAAATTCGGTGCGTGTCGATGATAATTAACCAACCGTTCCATGACTAATAGAATCCCACCTTCAGTGGCTCGAGACCTTTGTGAATGGCGGTACTACTCATATCCAATCAGTGGCCGCCAATGTTGAGCAACTATGTTCTCACTTGGGCATCCCCGCGGAGAGTGACACCGCTGCTAGTGACGGACAGCCTTCTGGTCAAGGAATGCTCGGCGAAATCAGACACCTCATATCGTCCGTTGAGACCAAAGCTTTGGGTGAAAATCAACTGCAGGCGTCCGTCGGTGAATTGATGAATGCAGTCAGAGAACAGCTGAAGACCGGCACTGAAAACCGAACAGCGCTCGGTGTGGTCTTTCAACCGCTGATTTCAAGTCGTTGGTGCTGATATTAGACTGACTGGGTCTACAGTGACGGATTCTGTCCTTGAGATCATCAATCGCCAGCGTTATGAACAAGAACAGATGCTCCGTGCCCTCTCGACGGGTGAGTGTGCGGTGCTGATCAGTCCTTGCTAGCAGCATAAGATGCGCATTACCTCAACATTTTGCCAGAGCTCACGAACGAGATTCGCGGCGAGAGACTGAGATTCGTGGAAGCCATGAAAGAGGCTACAGCTATAAATGTCCAAGGTAAACCTGAATAGAGAGTGGAAGAGAACGTGCCGCTGACGGGATCTAGCCCATGTCGAGCACTTCAAATCGGAACTCAACAAAGAGGTGGCTGCGATGACACAGGATGTCGGAAGACTCCACCAAGAAAAACAAGCAATCGAACAACAGATTGCGGACTTGTTTTCCTTTTATTCTAAGCAGAAACAAGAAGCTGAGGTTGGTGTCACCTACCATAGGTTCGGATCCGATTGAAATCTGTTTGCGTTGTTCAATTCGCAGAATAATGCACGTCGTAACGCACCTCCGAGGTCGGCAGGATTTAGTAATTTGCAGAATTTGCCCTCTCCAACACCGAAAAGACCGCGGCGACCGCTACCTCACCCTGTTTTCCAGAGAAAAGATTGAGGTACCAGTGTGCTGCGAAGCCGCGGAACGTTCCGTGGACTTGGCATCCAACAGAAAGGCCGGTGGGAGGTTGAGTAGTGCTAAATTACGAGCTGGATCATGTTTACATCTAATCGCCCAGCTTGAAAGATTTTTGACGTTTAAACGAGCGTGGTGGTGGCCTCATCGTGAGAGTGAGAGGAAATTCCTCGCATCTTCCCAATCCATCCTTTCTCGCTCCTTGCCGAGTAGTTCGCCTCTTCTTACCTCCTCACCACTGATGGAATTCCAGTCATCGTATTGGGTAACCAACCCATCTTTTAGCCCTCGCTCGATCTCCTCCGGCGGATCATCCGGATGAGGATTTGGGTTTGGCATGAGAGTATCAGACAAAGCATCGCTCCCATGCTCTGCAGCCGGTACCGTCTCCACATCCACGTTCCCGGTGTTGCTGAACACGATGTCCGACAGAATGGTATCGGCAACCGCGTACGCGTCCATCATTGTGGTGGCTAGGACACCTTTGGCCCCATTTGCACTCCATCCAGAAGCATACATGTTTCGTAAGGGAATGCCAGACTCGGATAGGAGACGACCCCCACGCGCCCGAAGGTGGGAAGACGAAGGGTCGTAGAAGGCTGTGGTTGGATCCACGCGGAAGCCGAGCGAGGTGACGACGAGAGATGTGGCGAGTATAGAGGTCCGGTCTGTTGGAACCGCACGGCCAGTAGACGGATCTAGATGTGTGTGCGCGAGATTGAGCTCTGCCAAGGCTGTGGAAGAACGAGACGGGCCAAGAGCAGTCGGCATGCGATAGAAATCAAGAGACCAGGTCTTCTTAGTGCCCCCGAACTGAGACTGAGAACCTTTCTGAAGGAGCTCGATGGCCCGGCGCTGTTGGCGCGACAAAGTTGTTCCCCTTGGGAAAGTGAAGGTCGAGGGGTCGAGAGGGACCATGGAAGCATCTGGGAGGTGCATCATTTCGCGTAATTCCTTGTTCGTAAACGCTACCTCTAACGGGCCACGTCTGCCGACGATCGAAACATGTCTGAGAGTCGACCGAGAGAGGACGTCGAGGACATGTTCGGGGATATCGTATTTCTTGAGAACAGAGGGTGACGTGAGAAGTATGCGAGCAATATCGAGAGAGACATTCCCATTTCCTATGAGAGTGAGGTGGGTAATCTTGTCAAGAGCGGGGGTGGGTGGATTGGAGGGATGCCGAGTGTACCAATGCACGAGGGAGAGCGCGGGGGTGCAGTAAGAAGACGGGGGTATAGCTGGATGAAGGGTCGAGAGCGTGCATCCGGTTGCGAACAAGACGTGCGTGTAATTCTGGAGAATGGAGCAGAGGGGAACGGGGAACGCATGCGGGATCGAGGCAGACGGCGCAGTGCCGACATGGACATTGCCAAAGAATCGGAAACGCGGGTCAGCAGCGGTTTGGTCGAACTTGTTCGTGCAGTTCTTGTATGTTGTGAGCAGGGGGAAACGGGGAAAACATTGTGCACTACCTTGACCTCTGGGTGGTCTGGTGCAACACCATAGCGAACGAGGCCGTGCGGTGCCCAGAGACGGTCGAACATGTGCACCCTCAGCGACGGCGAGGCCGGGTCAGTGTGAGGTACGAGCGACAGCAACCGCGAGGCGACATAAAACGCGGATGGCCCACCGCCAACGATGGCGAGCTTGGCCAGTGGTGGCATGCCAGTGTCAATGCCGGTTGGGACTTGAATCAGACGTTCACGAGGTCTAATGCAAGCGACACTCGGCGCTGCCGCGCTCAAACGTACGCTCTCGACACATCATTTTCTCAGATACAGGCTCATTCAACGACAAGCGTTCATCAGGGCTTTGACGTGTCTCTCGCGATATGGCGATGAGCTTCTCTTATACGCAGATGCTCAGCACTTCACGCTGAGCGCGACAAACTCCTCGCTGTCTGCATACTGTCGCTTCAGGTACGGAAAAATGTTCTTCTCAAAGTACCAGGTAGGTGCTGGCGTGAACGGGGCAGGCCCGTCGACCCCCGAACCTCAAGATGTCAGAGGACAGCTGCTCGTAAAGGTGCGTTCGCGCGCGTCCACGTCCGTGCATGCGTCAATCCGGTGCTCGTAGACGTTGTTGTCAATATTCAAGCATAGGACCCTCGAAAAGACAGTTGAACGGTGCGAGCTGGTCATCACAGATGGTCTATCCAGCGATCAGTCACAAGAAGACGAGGACACGCTGGAAAGCAGGCTCATTGTGCGCTTACACTGTAAACACGGTCCGTTCGGTTTCTATCATTGATCAAGCGCACCTCATTTACGTTGTAATCCTTCCAGGGATCGTAAAAACTCATCGTTTACCCCTTCTTACACCCACTTCCCTCCTCTCACCCGGTGTCCCAGAATCTGACAATGAATCGCGGCTCACCATCGGCCCAAAAGCTATCAAAGATATTACTGAGCATTTTCCTAGTGGCCGCGGCCTCAAGAATGACCCTCAGCTTGTTTGGACATTCGGCGATACGGATGTGGACGTGAAGAGTCTCGAGTCATCCATCGATACGAAAGGTTAGTGCCCCATCCGTATTAGTATTCCAGCAATTGAAATCTTCTCCCAGGCAGAGCGCAACTAGCCACAGAGCTCACCATCAGCTCTGACGAGTTCGATGTATACGACATAGCTGAGCCTCCCGTCACCATCGCTTTTCATATGCGAGAGTTCAATGTTCGTCCTGTTGATTTCCTTATCCTACAATACAACTTAGTCGTACTAGGCTACGATCACATATGCCGAGACCATGGCGTCAGCTCTGGAACTCCGTTTCACCGATCCTGCTGCGCCACTTTTTATCGACATTGAAGGGGATGAATCGGACGGCCTTTTTGTGATATCTACTTCACAACTTCAAGGAGCAACAACGAGTTCGAACCTGAATGCGCGTAGTTCCTCTACACCCAATTCACAGCAATTTGGAGGACAGAAAAGACCGCATTCAGACAATGAGATACAGCAGGGCCCGAATGCGTCTGGATCGGGCGGAGCGAGGGGTGAGACACCACGCATGGAGAAGGTCAAGAAGCCGATGAAGGCTGTACAAAGGACGGAACTCCCTGCGGTCAGAAGCCTGACCAGGGAAAACTCGACAGTGGTCAAAGATGAGCATATGATGCCGCCGCCAACTTTCATCCCTGATGCCAATCGGACGCAAAGAAGCCCTTCCCTTCCCTTTCATGCTTCGCAGAGCGAAGACTTTGGCGCCATGGATGAGTTTTATTCAGGCCCCGTTGGTGACGAAGCAGGTGTTGTTGATGAAAACACTGGAATTGGCAACAGCTTTTCTCGCTTGGGTGATCCCCTCTTCTACCCACAATCGTCTCAGATCATCCCGCCCCCAGGTCCCTTGACACACGAGCATCCAACACAAACCCAACGTGCCAAGACCCCGCTCTTCCTGCCATCTCAACTCTCCCAACGAGACGAACAGGTGATTAGGGAGTCGGGGCTAGGTGTAGAACGTATGAATCGGGAGGAACTAGAGGCTATGCTAGAGGGAGACGGGGAAGAAGTCGAATTCGACTTCGCGAAAGACATGGAGACGGATGACGGTGGGGAGAGTTTGGACCTCTTTGAGGACGAATTTGGGCCGACGCAAGAGAGAGACAAGGATGACAGAAAGGTAAGCTGGTCCTGGTTATTCTTCCGTGTTTGTCTACACGGCTTTTCAGGCGTTTCAACCGTTGTTCGAAGATTGAGGGGGTACCTACTACTTTTGACTTTTTTTGCAACTCCTATGCCAAGTTATCCTTCCTACCAGTGCCTTTGCCCCCTCGACTGCTGAATGGTAGTGTGAACTCGGTGAATGGCGCCAACAAACTAGTACGTACGTGAAGTCATCAGTAATAAACCTACGATGCATAGCTGTAGTAATGTATGTACCACTACTATTCACACACCGCTTCCATGTCTCGCCGCGGTCATCACACAATCTCCAAGTCCTTCCAACTTTTTCTTCGCGGCGATGTAGTACACACCTCGCGGACACCGCACTCGAAGCCAAAGTACCGTCCCTTGTCAACCGGCGTCAACCTCTCCACACGTCGCATCACAAACCCATGGATTCTCTACCCGGCCGCGGCACTGCTACTCGGAGGTGGAACGTATGTCGCGTATGAAAACTACCAACCATTCAGACATACTCTGTTGGCCGTCGTGCGTTGTTCCCGGATAGCTCGTATGTTTGCAAACTGTTCTTGATATACCACTGACCGCGAACATGACTCTGCCATCCACTTTGGCCGGCTCATATCATCTATTCAGGCGCTGCAATTGCAGGAGTAGTTGACTACAAATACACGTTCGCTCTCAATTACCCATCCGAGGAGGAAAGGCAAACAGCGTATTCCGAGTGCCATACGCGTAGTGCGAAGTGGGTCTTAAGGGCACTTCTCGCCAATGGGGGTGCGCAAGGTTTCCATCATAGCAGAAAGCGAAACTCAAATAATTGACTTTGTGCACTCTAGGTGTCTTCATAAAGTTAGGACAACATATGGCGTCACTGTATGTTCATAATCATTGTTTGGCTGGACGAGCTGCTATCCCATAACACCTACAGAATAGTTCTTCCAAGAGAATGGACGGACACGATGCGACCTTTGCAAGACAAATGTGACCCGACACCGTATGAAGGTGTTGAAGCGCTTTTCCTATCTGACATAGGAAAACCCATCCAGGGGCTCTTCGAGGACTTCGATCCTGTTCCAATTGGAGTAGCAAGTTTAGCGCAGGTTCATGTCGGTACTCACAAGGAATCGGGGAAGAAGGTTGCTGTGAAAGTAGGTTGGAGTTATGATGGATGTCAACTCAAAGCTGATGGCCGTGAGTACAGTTGCAACATCCACACCTCGCAGAATTCTGTGATATCGATATGGAGATGGTGGAGGTCACGCTCGGTATGTCCATACCCTTCCCTCTGCTGCTGCACCTTTACTACATCATTTGAATGACACGCGGGTTTGCAGGATGGATCAAATATTGGTTCCCCGAGTTCGAATTCACATGGCTTAGCGAGGAAATGCGCGAAAACCTTCCAAAGGAAATGGATTTCGTCCATGAAGCGTCCAATGCTCGACGGGCTATGGCTGACTTCGACCATATTTCCACATCACTCTATATTCCCGAAGTGATCTCAGCGACGAAACGAGTGTTGATAATGGAATATATCCAGGGGGCGCGAGTTGATGATTTGACCTACCTCGCAGAACAAGGCATCGATAGGAATAAGGTGGCACTGGAGCTCACACGAGTGTTTAGCCAAATGGTGTTCTTGAATGGCTACTTTCATGCTGTGAGGGATAAGTCTTTGTCATACGTGTTCACTGCTAACAATTCTACAGGATCCACATCCAGGTAATCCATCTTTCACGAGAATCTTGTTGATTGACAGTATTTTGACTTTCTCTCGACTTATTAGGCAATCTACTGATTAGGCGTGCCCCACTGAACTCGCGTTCGCCATACAACTTTGAGATTGTGCTCTTGGACCATGGTCTGTACTTTGACCTCGATCCGGAGCTACGCATCAATTACAGCAAACTCTGGCTATCTCTGATTGAGAAAGCATCTCCAGAAACGCGAGCTGCTCGACGTACATATGCAGAGTTGGTCGGTAACATAACCCCTGACCTCGTACGTGCGTCCATCCTGTTGTTAACTGGTGGCTAAAGAAGTCCAGTACCCTGTATTTGAGGCTGCGATTACTGGTCGTGCCGCGTTTGAAGGGACGTGGGAAGACCAAGACTCCAAGGCTGAAACGCAGTTCAAGCGAGCTTCCGGTATGATCGATATGCTTCCCCAATCGATGGAAGAAATGGAAGCAATTAGAGACGCGGTCATTAATCGCGAGGGATTACTCATCTCAGTGTTGGATGTTCTCCGTAGAGTCCCTAGAAGGGTGTTGATGGTGCTGAAGCTAAACGATTTGACAAGGTGAGCTGGCATTGAGCCGAACGAAAGTGGTTTGGAACCTAGTTGAAATTAATGATGTATTTAGGAGCTTGGATCATGCACTTGCCACTACTCACTCGAGTGTTCGAATATTTTTGATCACCGCCAAGTATTGCATGACCGCAGTCTGGCGTGATGATCGAAGGCGAATCCAAGAAGAAGGTCTTCGCACGTATGGCTGGCTTGGGTCTTTACATCAGATGATTGGTTGTTGGTGGTAAGAATTCACAATTGTTCTTATGTTACTATTGAACATAACTAACATTGTGCCACAGGAGATATGCAAGAGGCTACTCGAGCATGAGACTTCTTGAAATTATGATGGATGTACAAGCATCCACTTTAAAATCTCTGGCATGGCTACGAGGCCTCAGAAACCGCGGTCTTGTGGGAGCACATCAGGCAGCTGCTGGATTGTCGATACCGTAGGGAGATCCCAAAGCATTCGAGGTAGGAACGATTGGAGCCCAAATCATGCACCATCACATACTAGTGCTAGAAATATACAAGTTGATTACAATTACTTGGGAAGCTCACTTTTTGGCGCATTCCGCAAAGGAAGAATCAATGGTACTAACGCCCTGTTTCAGGATTTCCCATTGTTCGTTGGAAAGTGTAATGCCTTTCTTTCCAGGCTTCCCATCATAGAACTCACGTATATCAAGAAAGACTGCGCCTATCATGTACAATGAATAATTAGGTTGTTCACGCAGATGAAAAACACTTACCTTTGAACGAGCGTACGGATGCGTGTTTATTCTTGCCTAGATCCACGTACTTGTTTCCCTCGGCATTCTCGAGTACTTTAATGGCTCGTTGCTTGCTCTCTTCGTGGACCGGTGGTGACTGCAAGAAAAATAGGGGGTCAGCAGAGAGGCGGAGATTCAGTATCAACGAACTTTTCTTCAGAAACATCATATTTGGGTTTTTTCGCGGTTTTTTTCTTTCCCTTGCTCGCGGTCGACTTTTGCACGTAATGGACCAGTTCGATTATTATTAACTTCGATAGTCACGGAGAATGAGACATTTAGACGCACGCTTGGCTTCACGGGTTGTTCGGACTGGAACGCGTCGGTTGCAGACGCGCTGCAACCGACGCGTTCGCCGTCGCCGTCGCCGTCGCCGTCGTCGTCTTGCCTTCGCTTCTTGTGATGCATCTGGGTGCCAAGTTGTAGACCGATACGGAGTCGCATTCGCGGTTACCCGTGTGAAAGTTGGAGCGTGCATGGGAAGATATTTCCTGATATATCGGGTCCTACGTCGCCCCAACGAACGACGCCTTCGCTCGCGCCGTCTCAGCTCTTGTTCTCATTCCTTCACATTCACCCGACTTGTGACCGAAAATCGTATAGATCTTGCCAGTTGTCTCTGATCAACCCGCATTCGCTGCGGTACGATGAAGATATCTCAGAAATCCAAGAGGGCGGCCCAACCCGTAAGCGACAATTCACTAGATCCCTGTCTCGTGCCTTCACGTATCTTACGCTCCACCACAGCACCCTCAGGTGGCAGGACTCATATCTAAACTTTCAAACACCTCAAACGATGATGTTGCCGATGTTCTCGCCACCATCGAATCTTGGAAGTGGCCCCGATCTGACCTCAATTGTTGGATCAATGTTCTGGACAAGTTCGACGCAATTCTTGAAGATGCCATCCGTGACTATGACATAGACAAAATTCAACTAAACGTCTTCACACCAGTAACCAAGAAGACTATCTCCGCTATCCTCAGGTTCGAGAGGTTACTCCTTGAGAACTCTACCAACCGTAAAACCTTCAACTCTTATGACGTATGTTCCCTTTCCTCCCCGACGATCATGCAGCTCACACATTCTACCTCCCTCTTTCAGCGGTTGATGAGCTTGCTTTCGACGTCCGATTTGGACGTCTTGATATTAGCGCTGAATCTTTTGTTGCGCCCAGCCCAGCAATACTCCGCTCAGCCAGCGGTTTCAGCCGCCCTCAGTATTTCCACGCCACGCCTACTCTCCCTGTCAAAGCGTTGGCCCAACCTGCGTGAGCACGGGATCAGCCTCTTAGATCTGGCTAGTCCGAGCGGCGTGCCTCAGGTCGACGTCCTCCCTGGCGAGGCTCGAGATGTAAGTTTTGTGTACTACAAGACTGACTATAAGGAGAAGGAACAGAAATCCGAGGTTGGCGATGAACCTCCCACCACTCCTCGCAAACCGTCTCTTCCGCCGGGATCCATAAATGTTCATGTTGACGAGGAAACTCTGAAGAGGAAGGACGTCATGGAAATCCTAGCCGACATTCTTGAAGCGCACCCTCTTTCCGGTGACGACAAGTACGAACTACTTTGTCGCATGCGCGTTGCAAAGGCGTTGGTAACAGGAAATGAAGTGATCCGGGAAAAACTTCTCGTCGTTCGACTCTTGGCTATTGCCATTTACGGCCATACTCATAGCGAGAATCAGGCTGCATCCACCCTCTTTCTTTATGAACCGGATCTTACCACCCATATCGCTGAGCTTCTACAACTCGATCGCGGTATTTCTACCTCTGTGCAAAGTGCTGCAATCGCTGCCCTCGATTCAATCGCGAGGTACCGTGGTCGTATCCAGGAGGTTTTGGGCGCCGTTAATGCGGGTGTCAACCACGGCATTTTGATGTCGCTCCTTCGCAAGACCATCCTGGACGCCAGTAATCCCGAATCCAAGCTTCCAAATTCCTTTATCGATGCGTTGTTGGGGTTTGTTACGTATCTGGCGCAGCATGCAGGTGGGGGAAATATGATTGTTGGGGCTGGTCTGGTCCCGCTTCTCGTGCAAATTATCGAGAACAAGCTTGCCCAACGACTTCAAATGGTCTCAAAGGCGATGCAATTAGTGGACAATGTCCTTTATGGATACGCAAATGCATTCCAGTTATTTTCAAACGCGAGGGGTGTTGACGTCCTTGTTGAAAGGATTCAGGTACGAGCACAGATTTTGTCTGAATTCCGCCAAGCTTATGTCACTATTTAGCACGAAATTGATTTCGACATCACAATATATGGTGACGAAACCCGCTCTCGTGATTTCTTTGGATCGTGGGGCGAACTACCCGTCGCTCGTGCTGCTGTTCTCAAGCACACACTAAGATCGATACATCGCATGATGCAGTCAACCGGAGCTTCAGAAGGCCTTCGGGGGTTGACTGATTCGACGTTGTTACAGTCTATCAAGAAGATCATTGAATATAGAGGCTTGTTTGGACCGAGTGTCCTTCCACTTGGTATGTTACTATTTTCTTGTAGCCGAGAACCATCAATTCACGGTGCTTTAGCGATGAATATGATGGCAACGTTTGTTCACAATGAGCCAACTTCTCTACCCACTATCCAGGAGGCGGAGTTGCCCGAAGTCTTCTATAAAGCAATTGAAACTGGAGTGGAGCCAGTCATCGAAGTATGTCCCTATTCTTATGATTTCTCATCCATTCTTGACGTATTCCCGCGCGCAGGTTATTCAAGCCATCCCGAATGCTATCGGCGCTCTATGCCTTAACCAAGCCGGACAAGATCAGCTCTCCGCTCGTCCCGGCATTATCCCTGGCATATTTTCAATATTCACATCCGAACGGCATCTCAAAGTCCTCCGTGATAAGGAGAACGCAGTTCTCATAGGCACATCAATCGACGAACTCATCCGCCACCATCCTTCTCTTAAGACTCCTGTGTTCGATGCAATAACGACCGTATTCAGCAAGATTGAAGAGTTGGGGAACGCCTTCGTAATCCCAGAGGACAAGAAAGAATGGTACGGACTCTTGCCCGTTCAACCTTCCGACGAAACCGTGGTGACCATGCAAGACATTGAGTCGGAAGAGAGGGAGTCGGAGAGTGGCTCACAGGCAGGGTTGACATCCGACGATCCCGACATATCTGGTGAAGATTCTGCTACGCAACGAGACCATGACAATAACGTAGTCATGTTCATCGACGTGATATGTAGGGTGAGCACTGCTTTCGCGTTGTAATGTCTATACTAATACCCGCCTACAAGTTCCTCGAGGGGCTTTTCCAACACCCTCAACATTGCAAGGATTTCATTCGCAATGCAGATGGATTGGATCGGATCGGAAAGCTCACTGGACTTCCCTGCCTTCCGTACGACTACGCTAACAGTGTGGCATCCGATTCCATCGTTCAAGTTATCCGGACTATGGCAGAGATTGGCCCAAACGAAGCGCTTTTCTACCTTTCAAAACTTGTTGGCACCTCGCTTGCGGAGACAGAGGAATTCTGGAAAGCTATTTCACCAGAGTCCAAACTTGCCCAAATGCTGGAGGTGACGGACGATGAAGTGTCGAAAGTTAATCAACATTTCCGAAACCTCGTCGTGCTCCACATCCGTGTTACTTTGATGGCGGACGTTTTTTCCACGACTGGCTATGCCCATGGCCGGTCCGCGGTTGGCCTCTTGCAGACTCTCATGTCGGATCCACCCAAGGTGGTAATGGACATGGGTGCTCTACATCGGGCTTCAATCTGGGAAAACATTCTTTTTAAGGCCCATATCGCATCTAAGGGAATCGAACTTGGGATCAGCGGGCAGGGTTCGCCCCTTGAAAGTTCACCTAGTCACATTTCCATCTCCCTTCCTGAACCAACAAATTTTGGCGTCATCGCCAATGGTGTTGCGGCGGAATCTTCGGGGGCGCGATCGTCGCCTAGCGACTGTGTTACCCTTAAAGAAGGAAACCCCTATTGACAAGAATGCCAAAGCCCTCAAGCACCTCACTCATGGCCTTCCAAGTGCACTCGCGCCATTCTTCCAATGTTCGTGCTTCAATCCTGAGGATTGCTTATGTTTGTTGATACAATGTTCAACAGCAATCGTCAAATTATTTTATGCCAGAAGGAACCCTGACCCTACGCAAAAGAAACAAATTCTGTGCGCTTCCGATGTGATCGCGGGCATAATGATGGGTCATCTCAAGGCAGAGATCATTGGTGAGAAAACCAGGTAATGGTCAACCGAGTAATCATTGACTGGTGATTACAGGTGATAAGTTATATCGTCTCGATTACTACAGTGTCATGCTCGGTCTGCTGACTGTGTTGTTCGTGGACGGTGGGTAACCTTAACGGACCACTTGAGGTGAGCACTAATGACCTTCCAGAACGTACTATGCAAAACACATTGCATACGGTCCTGCTTCTTTCCTTCCAACGTGCTGGGGGCTTGGAGACGTTGTTTGACATATGCGCGGCGTTCTTGGATTCTATCGAATACGTTACGAACATAAAGTCTGAAGATCGAACCGAATCGATGGTTCAGGAGTTGGTGCACGCGCAAGGGGGATTGAAAGTTGCCCTCCACCTCCTTTACCCTCTCATTTCCTCTAAGGCCCTCTTCGAGTCCGGGCAAACTATTCTGGTTATGACCCGCGACAAGAAGGACACGGATGTCGACTATTTCGAACCACACCACTTCCTTGTTCGACTTCGTCTTGCGAGTGTCCCCGTGCTTCGAAGAATTTGGGAATCGCCGTGGCTACGGTTCGCGCCGTTGACACTCGTCAAATCTGTCGTTCAGCTTGTGCTTGAACTTACCGCTGCGGAAAATGAGGAATTGAAGGGTGAAGCTCCAGGAGAAGGTATTCCTGGTGTAGGCTCTGCTATTGGAATTGCTGCTGGTTTGCATATGCGTAACACTGGGCCCGACGAAAGTCGCATCCGTCAGTTAACAGACATGGGATTCCCTCGCTCTGCTGCTGAGCGCGCCTTAGCGCGCACTCATAACAATGTCACCGCGGCTACAGACTTGCTGCTTTCCCACCCTTTCCCCCTTCCACCGGACCCAGACCCCGAACCAGAGGCCGACGCACAACAGAACGTAATTGGTGAAGGTGATGAAGGTGGTGAAGGTTCTGATCAACCCGCCGAGCCCGCTAGCGAAGACATGGACGAGTCTACCACCCGCGACGAAGAGATGGAATCGGAAGAAGTTGCATTTCCAGCTCCAACGGAAATGCCAGCGGCGCCGGTTTCTTCTGAACAGGGACCGAGTTTGGAGGATTTGCGTCAGGAATTGAATGCTGTCCGCGAGCCGCTGAAGGCGGGCTTGACTCGACAGGCGTTGTTGCTAGTTGACGAGCACCCGTCATTGATATTCGAGGTTCACAAGGCTTTCTTGCGCCCTTCTCCGGATCTACAAGAATTGTCTATTCGCTCCTTGATCGACGATATCAAGGAATACTCGCCTGGCGCATTGGATGTTCAAGAAGAGCCCCTCGCGACAAGGTGCAGACTACTAGCGCTTGTGTTGTCGGAATGTCCCACTCTCGAACCAAGTATTGGCCGAAACCTCATGGATTGCCTTCTTGCGTTGCTTCTCTCGAATTCATCGACTATGGAACCCGATCATGGTACACCAAAATGGCTTGCTTCCCACCTACTCGTCACCGAGGCTTTGCTTAATATTGGCGATCAGCCAGTCCCCATTGTTCTTCCCGAAGGAGGGTGATCCGATCGTTCCACAGGACCTCAAGCTTGGTCCCCCGTACCCTGACGCGCGGTCCATTGTCTTCGACTTTTGCATCCACTTACTCGCACTCCCCAGTTTACCTCGTGATGAGTTCCTAGCAACCTTACGCCTTCTCGTCGTTCTTTCACGCGATCACAACGTCGCGTCCAAGTTTATCAAACGAGATGGAATTTCCCTCATTTTCAAGCACCTGAAGGTCCACGGGGGAGCTGGCAGCTATTCCTATATCGCGATCATTCTCCGACACGTCGCGGAAGACTTGCAAACTCTACAGGGCACTATGCGGCAGGAAATTAAGCGCTTCCTCTCTCAACCACGCACAAGAATCGTGGATGTCTCTAGCTTCGTTCGCAACTGTAGCGCAGTCGCGTTGCGCAACCCCGAATCCTTTATCGAAGTTGCCCAATCGATTTGTCAGCTACAGCAGCCGTATTCTGCGATCCATCACATCAGTTTAAAGCCTGACATCGCAGAAGATTTGGCACCGTCTGATCAAGAAGACGTTAAGCGAATGGAGATGCAGGTGGATTCGCCAGCAGACGTTCCTCGCGCGCCATCAAATGAAGCATTGGAATCTGTTGTTCACTTTTTGATCGGCGAGTTGATGAAAACCTACAAACCCTCCGATGGTTCTGCAGATTCAGCGTCTCAGTCAATCAAACAGCAGCCCGCTCCAGTAGTTTCTACAGAACAAGCGAGTGTCCAGACCCAGATGGCTCATTCCGACTCCCCGAGCGAGCAAGAACGTTTCGCCCACTGTTGCTTCCTCATGCAATGCCTTTCGGAACTCTTATTCTCATACGATGCTTGCAAGCTTGCGTTCTTATCGTACGGCCCCAAGAAGCAGCGCCATCAGACGCCGTCCAAAGACGGAAAGTACAGGACAGCAGTTCTTCAGTTCTTCCTTTCCGAGCTCGTCACATACGGTACGATAGCTGCTCAGCCCGATGCCAAATCTAGGCTGCACCTATGTACTTGGGCTATGTCAGTCCTTGTAGCTCTTTGCGTCGATTGTTCCCCAGGTGCAGAGGCAAAGGAGGTTCCTCCAGATTTGGTCTCGATCCGCAAGTTTGCTCTGGATGCTATCAGCAGGGCTATCAAGGAGGTCTCACTTTCCGAAAGCATGGACGCTAGATATGGTCGCCTCCTCGCGTTAACAGACCTCTGCAACCGTCTATTGACTGTGCGTTTCAGCAACAATGGGTCCAGAAAGCCGCCGGAAGAAAACACGACACACGTTGCGAAGATCATGTTGGAGAAAAACTATGTTGCCATCCTGACTAACGCTCTTGCTGAAGCCGATCTGAACTTCCCAAACATCCGCAACCTGGTCGCATCTGTTCTTCGGCCTTTGGAGAACTTGTAGGTTTTTATACAGCCTCGTTCAGGAAATCACATTGAAACCATTTTCAGGACTCGTATCGCGATCAAGATGAGTCGAGCCTCAGAGAAATCTAAGGACGGTTTGGAGGGCAAGGCCCAGAGTGTCGGATCAATATCAGATGACGAAGAAGAGGAAGACGTCGAAGATGCTGAACGCGAGGAAACCCCTGATTTGTATCGACATTCAGCTCTCGGAATGTGGGTGTCTTATTCGATTTGTTGGTCGTCTATGTGATTCTTACCTGTTATCTTCTCCTACAGGTTCGGGGGTGTAAGTACGATTACTGCTAATTCTGACGGTGACTCAAAGGTCTTTAATCAGGAGATGGAAGATGTTCACTATTCGCAAGATGACGAGATGGATGAGGGAGACGAAGACGAAGAAGACGATGTTGACATGGAGTATGGTGACGAAACCGACAGCGAAGCGACTTCCAACTCCGAGGAAGTTGATGCAGAAGAAGAGGAAGGCGATGATGGTGATGAATCGCACGATGACGGATGGCAGGATGAAGATGAAGACTATGAGGAAGCGGATTTGATCGAAAACGATGAAGATGAAGAGGCTGACGTTGCTGCCGTCGCTGGCGCTGATCAAGTTCTTGACGAAGACATGATATGGCAGGTTTGTGTGATGTGTTGTTCGTTTGGCCGCCTGTCTGACTTAAGATACTATGAAGGATGTTGGTGATGAAGGGGATGTGGAAGACGAGAATGGCGACGAAGGTGACGAAGACGATGGAGCAGGTCAGTTTACCCCTTCGATTTCTTCCTGTTTGATACTGATCTTAAGTGTAGAACACGTTAACGTGATCCACGCCGAGCAAGATGATGAACCAGACATGTCTGACGAGGATGAGTATGGCTACTGCTCTCCGGATCAAGTGATCGCAGACTGACTTTTGGATAGATTCCGAGGCGATGTTGGCGTTGTTGACGTTCGGGACGTTCCTCCGATTGGCAGTGCCAACGACGATGTTTTCACATATTCAGAACCTTTCAACGTTGACGGAATCGAAGTCCACGGAAGAGATGTAAATCCATTCATGTCTCGCAGACGAGGTGGTAAATAAGCGATCTTTATTGGGTGGTCGTCACTCATGTCGAGTTCCATGATTTCGCAGGCATCGACGATATTCAGGTTTTTGGTCGATCTCGGAACGTACCATCCGCACCAAGCGAAGCGACAGTCCACCCTCTTCTCCTGGATGCATCCTCTGGAAGCAATCGCACGTCAGCTGCTCTTTCTCGTGGTTCCCGACGGCAGCAACGGGGCAATGGGAGCAACCTTCAGAACGACCTTATTCATTCGATCGAAGATATCATAGGCGGTGATGCTGTTCAGGTCTTCCAGCACATCGTGAATCGGACCGGCGGTGGCCGCGAGACAATCCGTGTTGACGTTGCTCCGGCCGCCCTAGCTGGCATAGAGCAAGGCGTGATACAGCTGCAGAGACTTGCAGGTGGACCCGCTGGTCCCAGGATGGAACGCATCCCTCGGCCAAGCGAGAACCAGCATGACTCCCGCGGTCTCGATCCGCTTTTCACCGTGCAGAGGTGGACCGAGGAGGCTAAAACTGTGAATGGTAAACATGTATCTGAACGAGCCAACCGGCTAGGCAATCACATCGTCCTCGCGGTGCTACCGGCTACCATTGCGGCAAAGGCAAAAGAGGAAGAACAAAGACGACAAGTACAGCTGAAAGCGGAGGAGGAAGCTAAACAGCGCGAAGCCGAGGAAGCCCGAGCCGCCGAAACCACGGATGCCCAGCCAAAAGATGACTACAGCCACGACCTCAGCAGAACCTTCCACGGAGCCAGTTCCAGAGCAAACACCTATCACGGACTTGGTCACTGCCGATGTCGAGATGGGCGACGTATCCTCGTCCGAACCGGTGGTTGCTGATTCACAGGCAGAGGGGGCAGGGACCTCCCATCCCCAGGAGAGATTGACTGTCACGATTCACGGTAGCGAAGTCGATATCACGGATATGGGCATAGACCCAACTTTCCTGGAGGCGTTACCAGATGATATCCGTGAAGAAGTCATCAATCAACATGTCCGTGACCAACGCGCTGCGAGAGTAGAGCGTCCTGCCGACTCTCAAATCAGCCTCGAATTCCTGGATGCCCTGCCCCCTGAGATCCGCGCAGAACTTATCCAACAGGAAAGGCTGGAGCAAACACGACAGGCTCGGCCAGCGACAACCAACGACAATGCCACACCCGGAGCTGCAGCCGATATTGATCCAGCTAGCTTCATAGCCAGTCTGGATCCACATCTGCGACAAGTCGTTCTCTTGGATTCGGATGAAGGACTTCTGCAAACTTTGCCGTCCTACATGATTGCTGAAGCAGGCGCATACCGCGAAGAGGCGGAGCATCCCCGCAGGTTCACGTTTGCGACCCGTGGTGGTCACAGGGCAGGTTCACGGCCTATCCAACCCCGCAAAGCTCCTGCACCCCGAGACGCCATCCAGCTTCTTGATAAAACTGGGGTAGCTACTCTCGTTCGCCTCCTCTTCTTCCCTCAAGTCTTGAAAAAGAATCTCCTTCTCAAAGTACTGGTCAACATCTGCGAGAACGGGAAAACTAGAGCGGAGCTTTTCAATCTTCTTCTCAGTATATTGCAAAGCGGGCCAGGTGACCTCACTGCTGTTGACAAGAGCTTTGCCCAGATGTCTACACGTACTCCAAAGACGCCCAGTCAACAGACTCCCAAGTCTCACGGGGGGCAAAAGGCTTCCGACCTCCATAATTCTGCGACCCTTACCAATCTTCAGAACGAATCGGTGCCAGACTTGGTTGCTCAGCGCTGTCTTGAAGCTCTGGCATACATAGTCAGCGCCAACGAATTATCGTCTGTCTTCTTCCTGACCGAACACGAGCTACCTGCCGGGCTTAGGAAGATGAACACGAAGAAGGGAAAAGGAAAGGAGAAGCAAGCACCTCAAACGCATTATCCAATTGTTCTCCTCCTTGGCCTTCTGGACAGACAGTCCCTGCTCAGAACACCATCCATCATGGACTCCGTCGTTTCTTTGCTTTCCACCGTTACCAAGCCTTTAGCTAGCCTCAAATCAGAAAATGAACCCACTCCGGCCGCAGTATCAGCGAGTTCAAATGAACCAGCTGCTAGCGTATCATCTGTGCCACCGCAACCCGCTTCCCCAGATGCACCTCGACAAGAGCCTAGCGCCGCGGTGGGCCCAGAGGGTGACCAGAACAAGAACGAGAATGAGGACCCGGGTGAACAAGCCGACGAACGAATATTATTGGCCAGTCCACCTCAAATCCCGCACTCGGTGCTCCGTCTCATCGTCAACATTCTGACAATTGGCGAGTGTTCTGCGCGCACGTTCCAACAATCATTAACCCTCATCCAAAACCTGTCGCATATCCCCGATGCTCGAGATGTCATTGCACAGGAGTTAAAAGCAAAGGCACAAGATTGTGGGCAAAATGTTCTTACCGACCTCAACCTACTCTGGACGTCGCTGCAAAACCCCTCGCAAGACATCCTTGCTTCATCTGTAGCGTCCAAGTTCTCGTCGCCCTCGTCCGACCAAACGAAGCTTCTGCGTATCCTGAAGACGTTGGACTATATGTACACCCCTCGTTCCACGGGACCCCTGACGGATGAGGCTCGCAAGAGCCAGGATGCCGAGAAAGTGCAGAACATCTATGAATCTTTCCGCTTCACACCACTCTGGCGGCGACTTGGGGACTGTCTTGCTACCATTGAGGCTCAGCCCGATATGGAGCATGTCGCCACTGTCCTCTTACCCCTGATCGAAGCTTTGATGGTAGTGTGCAAGTACGTGTGCCCGAAGTCGTCGGCCGGAGCTGTGGCAAGGTCGATGAGGGCGTCTGCATCACCAAGATCCCCCACAACTGCCAGAGAGTCGATGGAAGATCTTTTCGTCACCTTCACCGATGCTCACAGGAAGATTCTCAACGTGATGGTTCGCAACAACCCGTCGCTAATGAGTGGATCATTTTCACTTTTGGTCCACAACCCCCGTGTCTTAGACTTTGATAACAAGCGGAACTACTTCACGCAGCAGCTCCATCGTCGCCCTGCAACCCGCGAACACTATGGTACGCTGCAGTTGAATGTTCGCCGGGCTCGTGTATTCGAAGACAGCTTCCAATATCTCCAACGGAAGACTGGTGATCAAATCAAGTATGGCAAGCTTAGCGTCCGGTTCTACGACGAGGAAGGGGTGGATGCTGGTGGTGTCACGAGAGAATGGTTCCAGATTCTTGCGCGCCAGATGTTTGATCCCAACAACGCGCTCTTTCAACCATGCGCGGCGGACAGATTGACGTATCAACCAAACAAGAATTCCTGGGTCAATCCCGAGCATTTGTCGTTCTTCAAGTTTGTTGGTCGAGTGATCGGGAAAGCGATCTACGACGGGCGGCTGCTAGATGCATACTTTGCAAAGAGTTTGTATCGACAGTTGCTTGGCAAACAAGTCGACTATCGAGACGTCGAGTGGGTGGATCCGGAATACTATAACTCACTCTGCTGGATTCTGGAAAATGATCCGACGCCGTTGGAGTTGACATTTAGTGTGGAAGCAGATGAGGTTCGTTGTTAGCTTTCATCCACGAGTGCGCGTTGGCTGAACCCTTTCAACCTTGAAGTTTGGAAGGAACCGCATTTTCCCTCTCAAACCAGGAGGTGAATCCATCCCTGTCACGCAGGACAACAAGCGAGAGTTCGTACAGCTATCGGCCAACTTCCGCCTGTACTCGTCCATCAGCGAGCAGATTGAGAATCTTGTAGCTGGTTTCCACGAGATCATTCCCAAGGATTTGATCACCATCGTAAGTTACTGTGTCTTGCAGTAAGTGGGAAGTCCTAATTTCTGTTCTAGTTCAACGAAAAGGAACTGGAGTTACTGATTTCGGGAACGCCCGATATTGACGTGGACGAGTGGAGAGCAGCGACGGAATACAACGGATATACGAGCTCAGATCCTGTTATTGTCTGGTGGTGGAGAGCTCTCAAGTCTTTTAATCGTGAAGAGAGGGCCAAGGTGTTGAGCTTTGCGACCGGCACTTCGCGTGTGCCTCTGAATGGATTCGTCGATCTGCAAGGGGTCCAGGGGGTCCAAAGATTCTCGATCCACCGTGCGTACGGTGATCCCGATCGCCTTCCTCAAGCCCACACTTGTAAGTTCGCTTGGCGATCCCCTCGAATGAGCAACTGATCAGAGCGCGATGCTAGGTTTCAATCAAATCGATTTACCGCAATATTCGTCATACGAGATGCTACGGCAACAACTACTGTTGGCGATCAATGAAGGGGGAGAGGGCTTCGGATTTGCATAAGGATGTCCCAGATCATGTTCAGGATGAAGCACGAATCACGTAGTAGAAGCATTATTGTATTTACACTCAACGCATGTTTTACCATTTATTGAATGTCGCCCATAATATTGGAGTGTTCATGGGCGCGAACAGGCGGTCAGGGGCTACCGAACACCACGACGCCGACGTGATATGATTGAAATTGCATTTGCGTGACGTATGCCCTGACTAGGACTTATAAAACTAACATTTTTGAGATTTCGAAATGATTTACTCCCGTCCTAGCACTTTTATGTACATTTGGTAGTCGGAAACGAAATGAGTATGTTTAATCGGAGAAATTTACATGCGTCCTTACATTGCATAAGGCTACTTGCCAGTAGCGCACGATGGAACGGACCGCGTGAGATATTATGTGGATGCGACATGACCTGAGAAAGTAGCACTTAAGGCGACTGGCCCTTGAGCCAAGATCATGCCGAGTCGATTCGAACTTCGAAGCCGTGCATTGATTGCGGCAGAATCTCTGGGACGGTTCGTAACTGAGTAACGGAGTACTGAGTGCATACTGACTCCGGGTCGGAGCGTGCCGTGGAGTACGAGAATATGGGTACCTGCGATGTCATTCCAGGCACACTACACACTCGACGAAAATGACCTCAAAGTACTTCTTGAAACGACTGTCCAACTGATCCGAGATCATGACTTTGGCCAACCTTTAGCACACGCTGTCTGAGCGGCTGTCGGTGTCGGATGCTTTCGCTGCGGACCGGCATGTAATGCATCTCCGGATTAATACCGTTTCTAACTCCGCCATGCTGTAAAGTAGTACTCGAGCTCATACGGCACCTTGATTACAGCAACTTGGCACACAGGAAAAATAATTCTTCCTGGGTTATTATTCGCATAGGACAGCTGCGTATTTAAGATCATCCTAATCTTATATTCAATATTCCACCCGGTTTCAAGTTTTTCTCTACCATGAGAGCCTACCAACTCAATGAGTGTAAACACCCCTCTCAGCTCACCCTCGTCCAAGACGTACCGGAGCCAGTCCCAGGTCCAGAGGATGTCATCGTTGATGTCTATTCAGCTGGCCTGAACTTCTTTGACGTTCGTATCTATATATTTCTTGACACTGACGTCGGGTCCTGACATGCACTACGGCCCTTGGTAGATCCTGCAAGCTCAGGGTAAATATCAAGTCAAACCCCCCTTTCCGTTCATACTTGGAGCAGAATTCTCCGGGAGAATCGCACGCACGTCCCACATCCCAGAGGGTTGTCCATTCAGACCAGGGGATAGGGTATTTGGTCATGCCCAGGGTGCATACGCCGATCGCATAGCTGTCAACGCTAACAAGCTCTTGCCGCTTCCGGATAACCTCACCTTTGACCAAGGGGCAGGTATGGGTTTTTCTTCTCTCTCGACATTCCAACTTTCTTTTCTCAGTCTCTCGATGTTACAGGTCTTTCCATTACTTGGCCAACGAGCTACGAGGCAATAGTAGGTCGAGCACAACTAAAAGCAGGTCAGGCACAGTCTACTCCTCGGAAAAATGATGGCTCATTTAAAACAATATTCAGGCGAAACTATCCTTGTCAATGCAGCAGCTGGAGGTGTCGGGATTGCCGCCGTGCAACTGTCTAAAGGTCTTTTCGTTTTACTGCAGGCTACGTCATGCGCTCATACGGCGCAGCTTTGGGCGCCACGGTCATTGCCGCAGCTGGTTCGCCAACTAAACTTGATGTCTGCAAGCGGTATGGTGGAGCAGACTATGTTGTTAACTACAGGAACAGGGACTGGCAGAAACAGGTACTAGAGTTCACAGGAGGTAAAGGCGTGGACGTCGTGTACGACCCTGTTGGTTGGATACGAGGCACGTAGAAGTTCTCTTTTCTCATTCATATCTGACAACTTAAATGTTCCCAGAGTCCTTGAAATGTATAGCGTTCAAAGGCCGAGCATTAGTGATAGGGTTCGCCAACGGGCCAATAGAGAACGTAATCTCATTTTTGTGACCACATCTACCAGGAACTCACCACGGCCTAGTTGCCCCTGAACATCGTGTTACTCAAAAATGTCAATATTATGGGAGTCTTTTGGGGGAATTACGCTAGTATGTGGCAGAACCGTTACTCGTGAATGTAACTGACGTTGATCGTTTGTTCCAGATAAAGAGCCTTCTCGAGTGACCGTTGTGTGGAAAGAACTGCTAGAGTTCGTCAATTATCGTCACGTATCCGTGGTGACTTACTGACTGAGTCGTAGGTTATTTGCGTCCGGTAAGGTCAAGCCAGTAAACTATACCACAGTATACCCGCTATCCAACGCAATGGAGGGCCTACGCGCTCTAGAACAAAGAGAGACGTGGGGTAAAGTAGTCGTTCGCATTCGGGATGAGGAAAAGACGGCCATCGCCAAGTTGTGACGACAGATTACCACAAATGCTATCTTCGCAGTGAGATGGTCGAAACCAGTAGCAATGTTTTTTCCTAGACGATACCACGAGCACTGGCCTGGGCGCTATCATTCACTCGAACTCGTCATTATTGTATGTACATAGTACTCTACCATTTAGATCATACTAGTACAATCTATCGAAGATAATTACAAGTCGAATCCGCCCACGCAGTTGACAGAGGGCACAGTGGAAACATATGCTTGTACTATATGGCAAGTCCTGGACAAATCTTACAGTGTTTACCTAACCCTCACGTATTAAGTTACTCTATCAGACCCAAGTCAGGTCCCCGCGAAGGTACGAATCGTGGCGTTGTAAACCAAACCAGATGGCCCACGCATCGGCCCTCGGAATCGATAAACACCGAACATGTAAGATCGGCCTCGTTGCAACCACTGCTGCGCAAGCGAATCAGTTACTCACATATGATAAAGTTTATGTCAATGGTGCCTGGTATGTATTGACAAGAACATTGTCGTTGAATGAATTGTTCCCAGCATCAATGTGACTTTTCTCGGATCAAAACCTAGGCTGTTAACGGCAACCTTTAAAAATGAATGAGATAGGTACGACTAGGATGAGGCGAACCCATTCGGGGAAGAGGGGACGATACTACTAATGTTTCAATACCAGTGGACTCGGATGTGTTACAAGTATCTGCAGTGCGATTCCAAAACAAGACTATAACAGAGATGAGTCGAGAGTCAGGCCTGTTAAGCAGCCCTGTAAGGCTGTGACAACAATATTGATAGAGGGCTTTTGTTTTTGTGTAAGCCTATCTGCACCTACTTACGATAAAGGGTGTTGATGACGACAATAACTCACCTTTTATCGTATACATGGATGGGCACACTGGCAGGCATCCCACTGGTCGATGGGGATTGAACGGCTTTGATAAGAGCGGAAGTTAAGGAAGCACTTTTGCTGCGGAACGAGCCCCAAGTTGGGTTTACATTGTACAATCTGGCCAATGCGCCACCGCCGCATCGGGGTACAGTAAGTTACACCTTCAAACATCACGTACCATTCAACCTGTTTGATTATGTAATCCATAAGACTCAAGTTGGAGTAGTTAAAAAATAAATACCATATATGTATAATCAGGTAATCATTTGGATTTCTTCAACAGTCGTTTTTGACCTTACCGACGTAGTTGGAACAGCAGTCGCTCCTGTATCTCATTCAAGCTTGTCATTGTCGACATGCAGTCTTTTGAAGACACGGAACCTGTCGTGCGGATACGCGACCTGAAGAAGGACCGAGTGAACTTTGTGCTCGAAAATGTCGACCTGGCGTACGTACACTTGCACTGGCCGCTTGATCATTTATGTTCACCCCGAGCCACCATCGATCCTTAGATTTGCAAATTCCATCCGAAGAGTGGTTATAGCGGATATACCGACAGTCGGTTCGTGTACGCGTCAGCGGATGGATGTGCGATGCTAACAACCCGGACTAGCCATTGACATGGTCGAGATTCATTCCAACACAACGGTGTTGCCAGACGAATTCATTGCCCATCGGCTCGGTATGATTCCGCTGAACAGCGCAAACTGTGATGAAGCCATGCGCTACACGAGAGTACGTTTTGCATCCCATGTGCCTGGAAGCTATGAGCAAGGTCATGGTAACCTTTTAACTGTGTGAACACTCAGGACTGTACCTGTTTGGCAGGTTGCAGGTACTGTGCAATTGAGCTGAGGCTCGACGTTGTGTGTAACGACAATCGAACGCTGGAAGTAACTAGCAATCATCTCGAGGCAGTTGAGTTCACATCGAACGCAGGCCCTTCAGAGAACATCACGGATGGGGAAGAGTTGACAAAACGAGGAGAGGCTTTCGGTCACCCAGTGGGGAAGAGTGCGTCGCCCAATCTTTGTCTCTGTCTCTGTCTCAACGGATCCCCTCATCGTATTGTCTTTTTCCCTACAACTTCCAGACGACCCATCAGTGCCTCCAGTTTTAATTTGTAAGATACGCAAAGGTCAAGAGTTGCGCGTTCGCTGTGTGGCAAAAAAGGTGCGTAATGTTGAACGGCATGCTGCGTGATCTCACACAGCGGTGACGGCAGGGCATAGCAAAAGAACATGCAAAATGGTCACCATGCTCTGCCATCGCCTTCGAGTATGATCCCTACAACAAGCTGAGACATACGACGTACTGGTTCGAAGCTGATCAGCGTGCAGAATGGCCCCTAGGTGAAAATGCAAAGGAGGAAGAACCACCGCGAGACGATGAAGCATTCGACTTCAATGCGAAGCCGCGTAAATTCTACTTTGAAGTCGAAACCGACGGGAGTCTGAATCCACAAGAAGTCATCATGAGAGTATGTAAGCAACAGGACCGGCATGACGAACCCTTATTATGGATCTCTGCAGGGTCTCGCGGAATTACAGACAAAGCTTGCAAACCTGATCCTCGGTCTTAAGGCTCCATCAGATATGGATGTATCAGGAGAGATAGACTCGGGAGTGAATGGGGGTACCACTGGATGGAACCAGCCGGTGGGATGGGGGAATCAGGCTGCCTCGGCCGCTGGATATGCTAGTCCGGCAGGTGGTGGATGGGGTAGCGGCACTGGTACGGCTTGGGGAAGTGGTACAAGCCCCGCGCAGAATAGCAGCGGAGCTGGTGGTGGTTGGGGTAGTGCCAGTGGCACTGGCACTGGCACGACTTGGGGAGGTGGCACAAGCCCGGCGCAGAATAGCAGCGGAGCCAGTGCCAGTGGTACTTGGAATACCACCCCGGCAGCAACATCAGGAGGAAGTTGGGGTACAAGCCCTGCACAGAACGCGTGGGGAGGGAGTACCAGCCCGAACGCGGGGAGTGGTGGGGCGTGGGGTGCCCAACAGGGATGGGGAAGCCCAAATCTGCAGGCCAATGGATGGAACCTGTAACTCTTACAAGCGTCATGGTTACGTGAATTAATTTAAACCGATGGTGCGAGCTGAAATTCTAGCCTGAGCGTCCTCGAAGTAATGCAACGGTGCGGTCCGTGGAACCGCGCCAATGCCCGGGCCCGGACAATAGCGCACTAGCACACGTAGCGATGATCCTCGGAATAACGGTAATAGACAGATTACAAAAATAAATTGCGCAAAGTCATTCATCCGTAGGAGCAGCATCGCGATAGGTGACTATGGAACAGGAGCCAAAGAACTAGGCCTTCCCGCTTATTCGTCTCCGGAATCCACTTTATTATCTCGATGTCGAGCACGTTTATTACGTTTATCAAGGCGAGTGTTATCACACGTACCAAAAATTTGACAGTTCCAGCTTCGAAAGGGACGTGCGGCCGCCTGGGTTCAATGCGAATGATAAGGAGTTATCCGCAACCCATCAGGTTCGGATCGCATCTGGCGGTAAAGGCATTCCAAATATTCTCGTAGTTAGCACTCCCAGACTTCGATGCATGATGATAACGCTTGCTCATCAGTCTCCAAAAGTATGCCATTGCGCTTTGTGTGACGTGATCGAACGTTCTCGTGTGTACAGGCAGTTCATCAGCTGCTGAAGCTAGTTTCTCGCGACCCTTCCTTGTGTGGAAGAAAGGTGACTAGTCCAGTTACTGCGCGTCTTTGATGCTAGGCCATCCTTTACATGTACGGCGGGCCGAGAGTCACGGGACGGAAGCTAGCAAGAGGCGTTTTTTGTTTGGGTGGGAACATGTTCGAGTTCGTCAGAGGTAGGTGCCTTATTGGTGTTAGCAAGCAAATCCAGTGAAGGGATTCCGTGCGAGACACTCGTCAGGCTATAATTACTCACTGCTCGGACGGAGGACTTGGAAGAATCTTGGCTGAAGAACCATTATACCCGCATCACACGTTCAACGGTGTCTTGCACATTGCTTGTTCTCTGTGCCGTGACCATCCCGTAAACTCACTAGTGCAATGTCTTTTCCGTCTTTGCGGGCCCGGTTCAAGCTCCCTTCGAAGCGTCCTGTGGAGCATCAATCAGCTGCCAGCCTCCTTATAGGACATTGCGCTTCTGGTTCGAGCGATTTCCGCTACATAATGTTTATCAGATAGAGAGAGAATCGGGATGAATTCTCACGTCTCGCACACGTGAATATTTGTTACGTTCAAGGACATATACAACCACTGGCAATCCAATCCACCGCAAGCTTTGAAGTTGAGCGATGTAATGTCATGAATAAACGAATAGAGTTTTGCGGTGATTTGTTTATTTATGTTTGAGCAGAATATCATATCATTTGCAGAGCACTAGTACTTACGGCAGTACTTCCGAATAGTCCAATGTCGGGATGACTCACCGATCGACCTATACGCTTCGAGTTAGTCTGACGGACATACTTAATAAAGATGAAACCATAATGTCGACCAGCTAATGAATCTGTAACAGTCTAGTGATTCCTTCACCTCTCGTTCTTCGCACCCACCATAGCGGCTCGGAAGGCTTCTCTATCACTCAGTACGTAGTGCCAGCTCTCGCAGGACAGTTCGAAAGCTTCTGAAGACCATGGTTCAAAAATAAATCCATCTTGTTATATATTACAGGTTCCATCTCCCCAGTGAACACCCACTACATCATGACTCCCCGACCACTAGTTAAATCGAGTACTGACCTGAGAATGAAGTCCTACTCCTGGTATCAATGCCGCTTACAGAGCTTCGTCCATCATTTGAACTGCTAGCTCTACCACTCAGTGATTCTAATCAGCGACAGTGTTGGCGTGTCACTGCCTTGCATGCGTATACGGTGTAATCTATATTGATTGTTTGTAACCCCGCCACGCGGTCACCCAGTGTAGCTTATTTCCGACGGAAGTATTTGTCTCAAGGTAGGTCCACGCATGCAAGTGTAGCACAAAGACGCCATGCATGGCGCTAGGGAAAATAAAATGTAATTCCTCAGGGCTGTATAACCTCGGGGTGTCGCTTGAGTCCGTGGCTACATGGGTTTTGTCCTCTTGGTGCGTTCACAGGTCCCGACACAAGTAAGAGTGTTCATCATCTTGCCAAGCCGTCGCAGAGCCGCAAGCATCAGCCTCCCACGTCCCCCCAAATTTCCGATTTGATGGGAAGATTATTTCGGGACTCTCTATCGTTCCCCTTTCTCTTAATTTTTTTCCCTGCCCGAGTTCTAATTTTTCGATCTGATGGGAAGATTATCCCGGACTCTGTATGCTCAAACCGTCTATTTTTCTTGTTCGTCTTGGATCTGAATGGTTAGATCGCATATCCGAATCGGCGAACACTTCCGGGCTTATGATAGGCGCGCTTCGGTAATGTTCTCTCGCAAAATGCCAAGACAATTGCTAACCACGGTCCTACAAATATCTACCTCCCTCGCCGGCCTCATGTCCATCGCATCTCCCCTTGAACGACCCCTCCTATGTCTACCGAACTTAGAGCTATTCGCAAAAAGCGATCCTCCGATACTGTTACCGCTTCCAACCCTGCTCCAGAAGGGGATCACCGTAAACGTCGTCGTAACCGCACGACACAATCATGCCTCAACTGCCATACCTCAAAGCGAATGGTATGCATATTTACAAATGCCATTCCGCAGTCATTTATGACCGCCTCTAGTGCGACAGAAAGCGTCCATGTGGCCGCTGTACGCAACTTGGTTTGGTATGTCCTGCTAATGACGATTATGTCTGGGGTCATTGAAGCTCAACGATGCTCCCACAGACTGGGCTGTGTGTCTATGAAGTTGACGACCCTAGTCAACGAACCGATATTCAAGATGAGAGTTCGCGACTGCGTAAGAGAGTAGCTGAGCTCGAAGGTGTCATTCGTGAGGTAGGTTCTGGGGGTGAAAATCGAGGGAAATCACTCATGTATTCAACTCAGTTGAAGAATAAACCCCATCCTCGATGGGCGAAATCTGGATCCAGTCCGGGTGAAGAGTTCGAAAAGTGCCATGCGCGTTCTCGATCTATGTCTACTTCGGAAGATTCTGTCCTGGATGCTCAACGTCAATCAGAGCCACTTCCACTTCCACTTCCACTTCCTCCCACGACAACTTCGATTGCGAATGCGAACGAAGAGCCTCTCGATAAGCAATCGGCATCGTCTCTACTCGAGGAGACGTTTCAACCAGATTATCTTTCATCTTCGTTTACACCTCCCCTCTCAACTTTGTCATACTCCCCTTATTTCGACATCAGCTCTCCGCCAAGCGCGCCATCAACCGGCATCGTGACTCCAACGGATGAACATCCTCAAGTTCAAATCGTGGTGGCGGGCGATCAACCATCACTGACGAACGACATCGATCTCGCATCTCTCTTTATGTCATATCCGGATTTACTGGGTTGCGATGAAAGTTCCGGACACGTTGACCGTGCAGCCCCGGACCAATACCCACCCCCAGCAACATCTGGATCCCCATTCGATGAAATATAACCACGGACAATATTTGGACGGACACTGCGGCTGTCTGAACGAGGTCGCAAGCTACAACGTGCTACTGGAATTATCACTTCGATTGCGCAAGGCTGCAGATATTCTCAGCCATTCCGCCAACCATCGTTTCCACAGCGACCCCTGTCCGCTCAACCAGAAAATAGTAGATCTGGATGCTTATGCAACGTAAGTGTCACGTTCTCCATTGTCGTGCTTGGCGGTTCGTCTAACAGGGTGATAGAACTGCACTTGGGAACATCACTGCTTCCCCTAACGACTTTGGATCAGTACCTCTGCGCTCTCGTGCCAATACAGCACCAAGCAATACCGTTTCTACGGGTTTCTCCGCGAACAATTGTATCCCACCCGTGCGCACGCCAGCAATTTCCCCACCATCACTACGTGGCTTTCGGCCATGGAATGTCGCACCGTGTTCCGCGGACACTGCTACATCGTGCGACGAGTCGTTCATGACCTGGGAACCATCACGGCGGGGATAAGTTATTAGCTGTACCTGATTATTTCTCCATCGATTTAGATAATCTGCTTTGTACCATCATCTTGCTAAGCTCGTTGGCACTTCGATTATTCGAACCTTGACACTTCGGCATCGTTGCTGTGTACGTACTACTAGAGCAAGCCAGTGTGCTTCTGAAGTTATTTGTGGTTCAATTTCGAGTAAGAACACCAGACTGTACTTGGTAACTGATTGATTGGATGGCCTGCGAATCGGCCCGCCCAACGTTTCCCGCGTTGGTGGGGGCCACATGGAAGTTCCCATTGATACCGCAAGAACCAAGGAACTTATCAGTACCTGTAAATTCAGACAACACCTAAAGCGTTGATCGATAAGCAACTTGAGGCGTGATCGGCTAAAGGTTAATATTAAATTTTGACGCTTCACCAGGAAAAGTAATGTTGATCTATGGAAGCATTTGCTAGGACGAATGAGAATTTTTTTAGAAACAAGTTGCTTTGTGTAACTGAGGTTGGCTGTCATACTAAAACATCACACACAGAGATAGCGCTTGTGAGATCGAGCTACCTGCGAATAACCAAGGGGCTTTGGGTCGCAAAGGGGGACCGAGCGTCCGCGGAATCCGGATTGCATGTTGGTTGAAAGTCGCAGAGTGAGTCCCGGCCCCTCAGAGAGGCCCGAGGCTTCACGGAGAACCTTGTATGAAGGGAGCCCAGTGCGATCCATTCTCTCCGTGTCAATCATTCCATGTCAATCGGGGTAAGATGTTGATCTTCGGAACGATACTAGACATCGATATCCCCTACTAGGGTCCGTATACATGGATTGATCGCTGCATGACTCGGATCGATATTGTTGATATCGTGCATTGAAGCATTCTCATTCTAGGCCCTGTTGGTCCGGTCAGCATCCCCTGGATCCGGTCGTCGGTGCGTACATTGCACGAATACCAGTAACCCCGCTGGTCCCAGTCTCTTCATGAGATTTGTCGACATCTTTCTTCCGTTTAATTTTCTTCGCGGAGTGATCAACCTTATCATACTCCACTTGTCCCATGGTGCAATAAAGTTATTGCAGTCGAACGCCAATGAATTGACTCGACTGACGACCGGATTATTATTATGCCGCCCACCTGTTACAAAATGCTGCGAAATTTCTGTCAAAACTCGGCTATTATTGATGGCAGTTCCTATGAGATACCGAATACACTTGCCAGTGACTTTGACTTGAGTGACAATCGTGCTTGTTAGGACGTCTACTTGTACGGATTTCAGTCAGGTTCACGATTGAAATATTGACAATTAGAAGGGCACGAGAACCTACGCGTCGCCGAGGGGCTTGGCTTCGGCAATGGCGGGCGAAGTCTTGAGCTACGTCGGTCGATTCTACAGCTCGTTGCGCCTCCTTCAAACCAGACCAAGGCTCATATGTGCACTCGAAAACCGTGTTCGATAGAACTATTCGACGATCAGTATTCAACTTCCAACGGGACCCGTGACGCCCGTCCGCCGGAGCTGAGCAACCAGTCGTTTTGCGTCGAATTTGAACTCGCGGAACGAACAGGTTACTCGGAGATCTCACGATTACCCCTCGGGGATTGGAAGTTCAAGTTGTTGGAAAGCTCCCGGGACTGGCTTCACAAGGTCGGCGGAGTTCTGGTGATCGAGGAAAGCTGTACGATGGATGACTTGTCTGGGAAATAGGCGCTGAAAAGGTGGCGGCAGTCGGAAGCAGGACCCGCATGGGCACAGTAAGGGACCGTAAGGGCCACAACTTGAGACTCGAACGAGGCTCGGCAAGGGTAGTGGCCAGCGATTGGAAAGAAAACCACGGATACCACGCCGTAGCTTCTCCAAGTTTGCGTGTGATGTAGGGATGAATAGTCTGGGAAATGATACCAACTATTCATACCAAGTAGTATGGAAGTGAACTAGTGAACTACTAGTGAACGAAGGAGCACAGGAAGGCGTGATGATGTCATCCTGCTCCACAAATCATGATCACCGGTACCGGTGTACGACATGGCATACGGTACTAGGCAAAATTTGAGCTCCCTTTCTCTTCCATTCCAACGACCGAGCTGGTATAGTGCCCGGTGAGAGCAGTACCCCGTAGAAAAACCTCGGACTTTCGAGAAGGATCGATTTTTGACCCAATCCGACCGAAAATACAATAATTGGATTAGATAATTATTTAATAAGCAGTTGTCGATATGTTTAAACTCCGATCCCGCGGGCTTAGCAAACTTTCTCAGACGACTTCGAGCCCATTGCACTGACCAACTTCAGTATGGCTTCTCACCTGGTACGTCTTGTGTCCTTGTAGTGCATTCAGTGCGCTCACTTGTCTTTAGGCAAACATCTTTGGAACAGAACAGGATCGTGTCAACTGCTCTTTCTACTACAAAGTTCGTCCCTTCTTTCTCTTGAGTCTTCAGTCGCTCACTCTCCTTTAGATTGGTGCCTGTAGGCACGGGGATAGGTGTTCACGCAAGCACATCAGACCTCCCTTCTCCCAAACTATCTTGCTGCCCAATGTCTACCACAATCCTGCTCACGACCCTGTCTGCAAGCTTTCGGAACAAGAATTGCAAGAGGGTTTCGACGCGGTGTATGAGGACCTGTATTGCGAATTAGCAAAGTTTGGTCACCTGCTGGAGTTGCATGTGAGTCCTTTCATTGCCATCGGTGGTCCGAAACTCATTCCATCCAGGTATGCGACAACGTTGGCGACCACCTTATCGGCAACGTGTATGCCCGTTATGAATGGGAAACAGAGGCACAAGCTGCCGTTGACAATCTGAATGATCGATGGTATGCAGGTTTGTGTCAACCCTTTTTGTTTGTCGACATCATCCTGATTTATTTCATCAGGCCGCCCACTATACGCCGAGCTTTCCCCCGTCACGGACTTCAGGGAGGCCTGCTGTCGACAAAATGAAAACGGAGAGTGCAACCGTGGAGGGATTTTGCAACTTCATGCACTTACGATTGGCTTCCAAGGACCTCGTATCGTCTTTGCGTGCAGGACAAAGACTTGAAAGACGGTTAAATCCCCCGAAGCACGATAGCGGTGGGGGCGGATGGGAGCCTACTAGGAGGGATGGTGGTAAAGGCCGAAGTGCTAGCCCCCCCAAACGAGGAGGAAACAGCGGAGAGGATCGTTGGACACGGAAATGAATGATTTTCTGTATGAAAATGCCTTCGTATAGCTATTGTTGCTGTCTACAGGTGACTTGCCGGGCGTAGTCCACGTACTTGTCCCATCGTCGATCGTTATCAATTCATTGTCTTGCCTATGAGACTCCCTGGCCCTGTGCCCCACTGAATGACCTGAGACAACGTGTCAAAGGCCTTTGAAAATATTCGTTCGCACCGCGTAATGCTCAACAGAAGTGTGATTGCAAATTCACGACATCGGAAGATGCCAAGTCCGAGCAAGGGAAGTCCCGAAACACCGACTGATAGGCAGCTCTGCCTCAGTAACCAATGGGGGAATATGGTCCTGGAAGCCCCGTGCCCACCGCATCAAACCAAGCATCCATAATACTCCTCACGGCCACTTCCTGATATCAGGTCTGGCCATTGTACAAGAAAGCTATCAGTCGATTAATGGGGTTACACCTAGGATTAGAGGGGATCGACCTACCGGTCGACCAAGTAGCGCAAGATCTTCCCAGAGAATGAGAGAGAATGTACACGTGCATATGATTCTACGTATAATCAGTTTTTGGATGCGGCAGGACCGAGAAACTGGTCGGGGGCGGTGAGAGTTATCGCGTGATATCCTGTAAACGAGGCGCTCACCTTGTTCGCTACAACGGTGATACAAAGGGGTACACATGTTCCCGGACCGTTTAGTATCAATAGGTCCGCAAAGGGGGTTCCAAGAGAACCGGCCTTGAGGAGTGGAGTGATGGTTACTAGATATATGCAAGCCAAGCACGAGCGAATAAAGGTCGGAGGGACGGTCCACATGGGCTGGTGAACACGCCGAGCGCGAGGGATCGTCAAGATACTGAATTCCTTGTGGTCATCGAGGTTATCAGATCCCTGAAACACTGTAAGGACGCTGAGATAGGTCGAAGCGGAGTGAGAACAGACGGAGATAGGATTACTGGGCATTTTGGAATGTTCCAAAGACAGTAGCTTTGGTCGAGCTCAGAGTGTCTCCTTCGCTAACGATGTATACCCTTGGAGAATAACGGGAGAAGTCCAAGGCAGATATCATCATCAGCGCCTCATTGGTGTGCCCGCCTAAAGTTCACATGAATGATGAGGGAAGGTTGCACCGACGACACGAGGATTGTCAAAAAAACCTGAGCCAAGGAACACGGCCAAGACGCATTTGTCACCCTCCTTTCTTTTTGATGGTTTTGACGGATTGTTGGATGACACCACGTATACTCTGGTCAACAGCAGAGCAACGAGGAGTAATATGATTTGGAAGAACATGTCAGACGTGGCGACTCTGGAAGGCACCAACTCGTAAAGCTGGGATGTATCGAGTGAGGTACTAAGACAAGCCACGATACAAGTTATGAGTCCGTACCGCTCCAAGTAAGTAAAGTCTGAGTAGGTTGTCAATGGGAAGGCATGTGGATGCGTAGTCTAACTTTTTCATAATGCATATGGTAGTGCATAAATTACGTATTGCATCGGTTTTCAGCTAATCCACAGAGTACACACATTTTTGCGTAATGAATAATGCGTAAATTATGCTCTGGACATAGAATATGTGGTGGGAGATGTGTACCATATTTTCGGTGCGCTGTTGCCTGGTGCCGATGAACGGCGGGAATGAAATGTTAGGTTACCGCCGAGTAGAAGCTCTCGTAGTATGCACCATCTTAACTGAGATGAGCCAAGATATTACTATCTTACGGTACAATTGGGCGCAAATAAATAGCATATATACATATATGTTGTAATGTACAAAGTACATTGACAACACTAAGGTACAGAGGCGCAAACCATGACCAAAACCTGCACTATTCAATCGAAAGCTGCGAGGGGACGTTCACCGGCACAACGTACCCGGGCCTGCCACCTCTGCGAAGTCTATCAACTCCAACAAGCGTGAAAACCTTACCTTACATGACTGGCTCACCGTTTTCGCATTCACCGACTCCCATCCAAACGTATCCCAAGAGCGCTTAAAGGGTCGCGAACAGAGAAACGTGTTGAGTCACATCCAAACGCGCTGTCTAGCAGACGTCCTCGTATCATCGCCAGTCCGGACATCGAAAAAAGCACTGCTGTTGTGGGTGCTGTCCATGCAGGAGAAGGGAGAAATGCTGATCCGCAGGCCTGGAGCATCCTTCGCGATTCCGCTACAAACAATGATGTATCGCTCGTGGCTGCCGAAACTCGACTCCAAGAACTTCTTTGGAAATCGTATATAAACGAGCATTGGCGGTCTGCTCTCCGGGCCGTCATGGATGCAGAAGGTGACGCTGTACAAGCATCAGCGGTCATCGAGAAACTTGCCACCGCAGCTACTCACTGGACCGGGCTTACAATCAAATTCCTACCTTATTGCACGGATCATCACAGCTCGCGGCTGCTGAAAAAGAACCCAGAGATTCCATTCGGCATTTAAAAATTA
This sequence comes from Chiua virens, assembly GCA_019787685.1. Taxonomy (NCBI): domain Eukaryota; kingdom Fungi; phylum Basidiomycota; class Agaricomycetes; order Boletales; family Boletaceae; genus Chiua; species Chiua virens. The sequence goes on from JAHNUO010000003.1 coordinate 1,434,566, forward strand.
AAGGATCTCAAGGTCGGAACGCTAATGTCCGTTGATGAGTTTCTTGGACCCAAGGAAGAAGCAGAAGTTGGGCAGCAGGGTGTATCAGTTTGAAAGGTGGGGATGCAACCATCATTGCAGAGGTCCAGTACCGAATGGCAATCGAGCGAGATGAGATAATAGAGAACGACTCCGACGAAGAAGACATCCAACCTCCGGAGGCACCCATGCCGTGTTCAAAAATCATCCGGCTCTGCGAGAAACTTGAGACAGGTTGCATGACGCGAGGTAATGCAAGCATCTCTCTAGAGTTAATCCGCCAACTTTGCATGTTTCGTGGGGTGATGCACCATGAGGAACTGCAGAATGCGACGCTGAGCACCGGAAAGGCATCGCGTGTCACGGGACTGTCACAAGTGTCACAGTGTAGTTCTACATATCTTGTTTGCATTGGGAAATGGCCGTAATATTATTATTAGCGACTTAGACATGGATCTGCAGCTCGTCCGTGAGTTACGGGACTCGATCAAAGATTGCTCAGAGAGAGGCCTCGTCGTTTCCAGTAAATGGTATGTTGCTGCACACTATCGTACGAACGTAACATTATTGAAAATGTTTAGGTCTGCCGAGCTTTATCTCTCGGTACCACAGCATAAACGCGACGCGCTGGTTGCTGAGCCGGGGACAGGATTCTCGACCTCGACGCCGGCACGTGCCCGTTCTCCTCGCCCGTCGCTTGCGTTTGGTGCTTCTCCCACTCTAGGTGCTGCATCGATCACCTCAGGGAGACACCAAACCTCTTCTGAACCGTCCGCGAGCCAAGAACGCGAAACTGAACTTCAGCAGGCCGAAGAAGCTACTCTTCTTGCCGCCCAGTCATACGTGACATCCAAAGACTTTAGCAGAGCGGTACACGTGCTACGCAACTGTCGAAGCCTCAAGGCACAGTTTTTATCTATATACTGTCAATTTTTAGTAGGTCCAGTTAGTAGCATCTGTTCAAACTTACGAGCGAGATGTGAACATAGATCAGCGAAAAGAAGACGGAGAGAGATTGGTATAAACACTACAGTGAGTTTCCACAAGGGGAATTCGTATTGCTCACCAAGATTGTTGTGTAGACATTCGGGGACATCCTCCAATACCTTTCAACCGATCCCTGCTACTTCATCTCGAGGCCGTCAAGAATGCCGTCGACCCCTGGCTGCTGTTCTTGTAGGAGTTCCTCATATTTGCCGGCTTTACAACTGGCTTCACGTCTGCATCTTGATAGGAAAGGACTTTTCTTCTCGCGTTTAAATCGAAGAGAAGAGGCGATTGAGAGTATCATTTTATCAATCAGCGGATATCCATGGAATTGGTCTGCATGGACCCTGTTAGGACGGTGCATCGGAGACGGAGAAGAGGTTAGCCTGCTTGCATCTTATCTACGCTTGCGACTGATTGTTTCAGTTATCGTCCTTGTTACCGCTATTCTCGTTATCCCCAAGTCACCCTCTCGTGCAACTTTTCCAAATCAAAACGATGAACGAGCTTAATAGTCCGACGGAGAACGAGCTCATGATGTGTGATCGTCTTCTGAGTGAGGACTTTTTTCAAGGGAGCCCATGGGTGATGAGTCTCCGCGCTTGCGTGCTGTATCACTTGCACGGTCAGCAGACTACACTTTGCCATTTGATCCGATGATCAAGACTAACGCGAGATTGTCCAAAGACTTTGGACAGGCAGAGAAAACAGTTCGAAAAAATTCTTGCTGTCGCCCCATACCGAGTCGACGATATAGACGTGTATTCAAATATTCTCTATGTCACTGAAAACCGTTTAAAGCTATCCCGCCTTGCTCACGAATTCCTTGAACTTGACAAAGATCGGCCTGAAGTATGCTGTCTTGTTGGTGAGTGGCATTTTTCTCGACGCATGCACGTTTGGTGATATGGTCTTAGGGAACCATTATTCACTTCGCGCCGAACACGAGAAGGCAGTGAAATACTTCAGACGCGCTACAGAATTGGACCGCACCTATCTGTCGGCTTGGACGCTCATGGGTCATGAGTACGTTGAAATGAAGAATTCGCATGCGGCAATCGAGGCGTATCGACGTGCAGTCGGTAGGTGTTGATAGCGGCCAGAATAACACAGAACGCGGACTTGACGCTTCGTAGATGTCAACAGGAAGGATTACAGAGCGTGGTATGGCCTTGGTCAGGCCTACGAGTTGTTGAGCATGCACCAATATGCACTCTACTATTATCAGCGAGCTACAGCTCTGCGGTGAGCACCTGTGACATTGCATTCTGTCTCTCATCTCACAAACTGTAGTCCGTACGATGTGCGACTGTGGCAGGCCCAGGCGTTGTGCTACGAAGAAATTGGACGGTGAGAGATCTGTCGTTGATGTGGAGTAGAAACTGTACTGATCTCCTTCCGAAACAGAACGAGAGATGCTGTGGAATGCCTTAAGCGCGCACTGCTAGGTGCCGACGCCCGGGAAACTACAATCAACTTGAAGTTGGCGAAGTTGTACGAAGAGTTGCAAGAACTCGCCGAGGCTGCCGCGTACCACCGGAAGGTGGTGGAAATTTGTTGCGCTGAGGGTACTTTGATAATTACTCCATTATTCTGACATGTGCTGATGAGTCTTACAGATCGTCCAGTGCAGGACTATGCCAAGTCTAGTATCTATGTTGCGCGTCACCAGATGGTGACGCCTGGTGGTGATCTGACGCTAGCGAGGGAATACTTGGAACGGGTTGCAGGCAGCAATGCTGAGGAGGTTACACAGGCTGCAGATTGGCTGAAAAAACTAAAGTCTGTACTGCTACTTCGACCCCAGGTCGGATCATAGTGAATAAAGTCTGGACCAGCCCTAAATGTATGGCTGAGTGGGCGGCTATTCACGCGGTCACGGGGATTGTCACCACGCAAAGCATACCAAACACGACAAAGTCAAGGAAATGTTCAATCAGCAAGCCTCGTTTTCTGTACAGAACTTTCCCCTCAAACGCGACCAACACGACCTCTCCTGGTCGTCTTCGATTCAGGCCTCGCAATCTCCACCAGATCCCCCTCATTCCGCCCTCCCCTCCTTCACAACCTCCACCTCTCCTCAGGCTCCGCTTGCCAATCTAGCAAAGGACAGGTCAGAACAGGAGCTCCAACTCACTCAGCAGACCGCGGGAGGGTACGTAGAAATCCGCCATTGTCGCACGCCGCTGATCCACGCCTCTCAAGTTTTGCAGCCTGTCTTGCAGCTGATCACGCCGCAGTCCTTCATCCAGATGTAGACACGCCCTTCATCGACATGGCGGACGCCGTCAATAGGCTCTTGCCCTATCATGTCTTCCAACAACCAAGCGAGGATTTGGATTCACTTTCAAGCCGTAAACGGTCAAAGGGGAAAGAAAAGGCAAGACATCACGAAATCCGGCACGAAATAGAAGGTGAGAAAGGGCGTACTGACCCAGCTTGTTATCCCTGATTTTTTTACCCCTTCAGATACGCGGTTTGCCTTGACCTGTTATAGACGGCTAAAGAGACTTGAAGACCGCCTCTGCCGAACCAAAATAAAATCGGGGACAGTGAGTTGACGTCTTTTCACATACTCTTTCACACTTCTATAAACTTCACAGCGCCCTTGCCCCGATGTACAAGCATATGTCCTGGCGCAGTCAATTCTAGAATTCGAAAGGTCCGAAACAGCTACAGTTAGCTCCGAATTACGGAATGCAAGAAGCGAGCTGGATGCATTACAACGCGAAAAACGGGCTACGTCAGCTGCCACTTCCGCTCACCCGACTGTGACGACATTCCGACCAACATACTACCCTCAAGCGGCTGCTTCTCAGTACTATCGCACTTACTCCTACGCATATACACCCTCATACAGTACCGGTGCGCAGGGAACATCTACATTCTACACTACCCCCTCGACCATACCTCAGACGGCTGCAACTACTAGTAACACCAGCTACACGCCGTCCACGAGTCCGATACCTGTGCAGCTACCCGTCACCTCTCTTTCAGCGTTGCACGCCCTCGGAATAGTACCCGTGCCAGCTGCATCTGTTCCACCCCCAGATCAACCTCAACCGGCCGCGGTACTCAAGGGGTCGACCTCCAATGGCACGATGTTGAGTTTGGACATCAATGTCTCGCTTCTACAGTCGGCGCAGATGAGTGGGTTGGCTATCTTGCTGAACTCATTGATGTCGCGGAGTACGGGAACGGGACACGCCAGTGCAACGACCTCTGCAAGCCCGGCACCCGCAGCTGGACAGTCCCTTCCGAACGGAAGTGCTTCGGCTGCCTCAGGTGTGCCTTTGACCATTCAGAAAGAGAAGGATGGGACAGGATAATAGACATTGTTGTGCTTTGTTTCACGAAATTCTAGTCAAAGTAAAATCCTATAATCTGGTAATCGTGGCCCTCGTTGACTTCGAGCTTGAATGGAAACTTCTGCTCCGATGACGTTCCATACCACGGATCTTGCTATTGCATTTTACATAATCTCTCTCTTGCTCCTTGAGGGACCCATACTTATGCATGGCCAACCAGCAAAACAAAATCCTGGCAAGCAAACCCTTTGGTTACTATCCATTGTTCAATTGATGGTTCTAGCTGATACATTCATTTTACGCACATCCGGAATGTAGTATGTCCATGTTTCTCTTAGGATCGTCATTGAATGTGTCATATAGTGCCTGGATCACGCGGGTGGGACGTACAAATAGAAGGTGGTAAGTTATGCCCTTATCCCTTTAAGCGAGAATGAAATTCTGGATGACGACCTTGTGATGCCCGACCTGCATCAGCAGAATTGCTCACTGGCAGTTAATGATTCTGGCTGGTATACCGCTCAATTCATTTCACGCAATCAAGTCAAGGTGTGCTTTATCAACGGTCCTACGGTCCGAGTCTACGGTGCGCTTGATCAAGTTACTGGCCTGCCTGATGCACCAATGGTCGGAAGTTGGAACCCATTGTATAGCCTTTGTCTCCGGCTCGGGAGCTGAACGCCGTCAATAGACCAATATATTTCAGGCTGAGGAGAGTGTATGGAAATTTGCTGTCGCACGGCCGTCGACTCGGACATCAAGGTATTACAAGTCGATGGGCATGATGCATGATGGTCCCCGGCTACCTGTGTCCGAGTTCGACATCGTTCCCCTTTCTGAAAGACAACACTGGATCTCAGGCTTGGCATCTGTGTAGGCCGAAACTTTTGGACGTTGGACGACCTTGTGATAACCGGCCTGCCTGATGCACTGGCATCGACGGAATTCCCCACTACAACCGCGTTGTATATATGTATTGTTTCCCGTCCGGCTGAACGTTGGCGGTAGATCGAAGATCATCTGCTGAGGAGAGTGTATGGGGATCCGTTGTCGCATGGCTGTCGACTCGGACATGAGTCAGGATGTGTCGATCAGCATACTGACCGAGGTCGACCTCGTTCCCCGAGTCGGAGGCTTGGCATCCGTATCGAAACTTTCTGATATCAACATGCACTGCATCGGCGAGTCTCCGTTCAGCAACGCATGACAAGTCTCCCGGCGACGAAAAATTTCTTTCCACATGACGATCGTGATTGATGATGCGAGGATGGTCTTTTGGATATGTGCAAGTTTAGCAGCTGTTTCTCGGTATGCCCCGTATGTTCAAGTTAGAGCATGACGGCGGTATCATGCTCGCCTGCTCATCATCCTAATATCAAGGAATATCCCGGGTGATTCGATACATGCAGTTGTTTGTCATACCTCAGTAGATCTCTTGCACTTTGAGAAACCAAGGAATTGATACTGGGCGAGGTGCGCACGCGCTTATCGCGATCAAAAGTCAATAGTCGGAAACTAGCCTTGGAGTAAGAATAAAATCACATCCATTTCGCACAAGGGTACTAGGAGCTCTAGGATATATATACAAGACTGCAATGAAAACTGTCAAGAGAATAGACTAGCTGTTCAAACGTTCAAAAACCAACAGCCGATAACGTGAGTCCGGAGGTGAGATGAAAATGGTGGTATCGTAAGAAATACGGCTACGAAACAAAGCATGTACTGTATAGTATTAGATACCCAACTTGGAGCGAAAGATTCCAAATCCAAGACCAGTAAGATAGCCCAATGTCGGTAACCACCAGGCGCGACACAAAGCACTCCAGCCCTCCTCGTCGATAATCCTGGTTGCGCAGTCAATAAGGCCGGTGTAAGGTTCGCGCTCGGTTCTCAGTCTAAAAGGTTTGCATTCAGTACCTCATGGTATGGACCAAAGCTTGAGTAATGTTAACGTACCCGATAACATCCTCATTGGCCCCGGAGTATTCTACCGCCTGCTCTGCATCACCGTCTTCTTCCTGAGAGACTGAGTTGAATTCAGGGGCAGCATGGTTCCGCTGAATTGCGAGTCTGATGAAAATGACCTCGAGGGGTGTGACCACAATTGTGCCGGCTAGCACAGGGACGAGGAGTATGGCCAGCTCGACAATTGACCCTTTTTTGGAAGGAAAGCGAAGCAATGGCCAAACTATCCTGAAAAAGAGGCCGCATGCAATAAGCGGGACCTGAGTTGCAAGAAGGCCGGGTGTCAGGTACAAGATCCACGGTCGCCGACGTTCGGTGGGTGTCAGCAGAATACGCAGAGAGTAAGCTGCATTGAAGTAAGGTAACTTGTGCGGCGTAGTGATTGCTCTGATGTGACATAAATATCTAGAGGCTTAGAGATAACAATAAAAACGCCATACCGGGCGGTTATCAACTTGGGCAAGAAGAACAGCATAGTGAAGAGACTGTACGCAAGACCGTTGGTCGACACGGTGTGGTAAATCCCATGGCGAGGGTTGCCGTCGTTCCAGAGCAACGCAAATACGGTGATCATGGAGGTTGACAAAAGTGTGGGCACTGGTGTACTGTTAGTGGCTCCTGTAAATTTGTCCTAGATATGACATACTGAGTCCCTTGTAGAGGCCTGGCCATCCCTGATGGAGTTTTGAAGAGATGAGATTCGACGATTATCCAGGCAGAGTAGTAGAGCGCACCTCAATTCTGTGGACCCTGACCAACATGGCGAAGAAAGAAGTAATGACTGGGCCGGTATGTGGTTGTACATCACCCTCTGGATCGAGCTGGAGACCTTTTGGGTTATACTGAGCCCTGAACCTGGCGAGTGCACCAATGAGCGGTACCAGGATCGCAAACAAAATTGCAAGCAACCCCACCACTAGTAGCGTCCCCGTGAAGTTAAGCATGTAGAACGATGGAGTTCAAGATTCAGCTGGACACCATTGACAGAAGCGCAGTCCGCGCACAGCTCGCGCAGCCTCGCGGCAAATGCCTTGTTATTAAACCAGGCAACTGCCGAAAGGTCGCCTGTCTTACGCAAGTTTCTCAGATCCCTTGTTCTCACTTAGGCATCTACAGGTACAAGTGCAGGTTAACTTCGTGAGACCTGCATACCTGTGTTGTAGTAGCCATGCAGTACCGAATGGAAAATATGGTCAGCCTGAGTGCAACAGTGGATAACAACATACCTAAGGACTCCCAGATCCCAACTCTGCAGTCCTACAAAACCTCCATGCCAAGTGCGAGTCGAACTTGGAACGGGCAAACTTGAGAGCAATGTGGAAAGCTCGGAACCCGTGTCGCGGTGCGATAGAGGCGTGAAGAGGATACAAGGAATGGGCCTAAGGTAACAGGCAGAACGTCATCCAGAGCATGCAGTGAAAAGGTGGAGGAGAACTCACCCTACTATGGACAACTAGACTCACCGCTACCCAGGGAGGCAAATGGCTTCACGGCATGATGCCCCCACACACCTGGAATCCTGACAGCGAGAACGAACGCATTGATGGAACAAGTGCACTACGTTGAGATAGAAAATCAGGAGAAGGGAAGGGGAAATGGCCAGGTGGAATTGTGGAGAGATGATACACATACCAGCGACGAGTTCCACAAGAAAATGACGCTGAAGGTGATATGAATGTGCCAGATTGAGGGAGGGGGAAGCTGAGACAACCTGCAACTTGGATCAACGCGGCGCAAATGCCGAGGCACGTACTACATGAGTTGTTAGAAACATTGCAAGGCCTAAGATACACGGGTGAACAACGTCAAAGTAAAGCGATCGAGCCTAGCCAAAGCGATGTGAAACGCGTCGGAATTGAAAACACTTATTTCGTTGCAATCATCATGATTAACCTACTGGTCACCTTTTGTCATACCTCAGAAACTCCATGTAGCTTGGGCAGTCAAGGAATGATTCTTACTGGGCAAGGTGCACTTATCGCGAATTAGTCGGAAACTAAGCGAGTAAAACCACATCCATTTCACAAAAAGGTTGGAGTAGGATACACCATATTGCACCATAAGCAAGACTGCGACAATGACCTATTAAGAAAATGCACCAGTAAGGCAGCCCAACATAGTTAACCACCAGGCGCGATACAAAGCACTCCAGCCTTCCTCATCGATAATCCTGGTTGCGCAGTCAATAAGACCGGTGTAGGGTTCGCGATCGACTCTCAGTCTAAAAAGGTTCGAATCCACTGCATTATGGTATGGACCAAGGCTTGAGTAATACCAACGTACCCGATAACATCCTCATTGACTCCGGAGTATTCTACCGCCTGCTCTGTGTCACCGTCTTCTTCCTGAGAAACTGAATTGAATTCAGGGGCGGCATGGTTCCGCTGAATGGCAAGCCTGATGGAAATGACTTCGAGGGGTGAGAGCACAATTGTGCTAGTCAACGCAAGGACGAAAAATATGGCCAGCATGACAACTGAGACATTTTCTCTGTAAGGAAAGCCGGGCTGTGCAAGTTCAGGAAGGAGTAATTGCCGAACTGTCCTCAGAAAGAGAACGACATATGCAATATGCGAGACCTGAGCTGCAAGAAGGCCGGGCGTTAGGTACAAGATCCACGGCCGTCGACGTTCGGTGGGTGTCAGCAGAATACGCAGAGAGTGAATTGCGTTGAAGTAAGGTAACTTGTGCGGCGTAGTGATTGCCCTAAGTACCATAAGTATCAGAGGCTTAGAGATGACGATAAAAACGCCGTACCGGTCGGTTATGATCGTTTGGGGCAAGGATATCAACATAGCGAAGAGACTGTACGCAAGCATTCCCAGGACGCCGGTCGACGGGGTGCTGTACTTCCCATGGACAAGGTTGCTGTCGCTCAAGAAGAGCAAGAGAAATACGGTGACTATGGAGGTTGACAAAAGTGTGGGCACTGGTGTACTGTTAGTGGCTCCTGTAAGTTTGTCTTGGATGTGACATACTGAGTCCCTTGTAGAGGCCTGGCCATCCCTGATGAAGTTTTGAAGAGATGAGATTCAACAGTGATCAAGGCAGAGTAGTAGAACGTACCTCAATTTTGTAGACCCTGACCAACATGGCGAAGAAAGAAGTAATGACTGGGCCGGTATGTGGTTGTACATCACCCTCTGGATCGAGCTGGAGACCTTTGGGGTTATAGTGAGCCCTGAACCTGACGAGTGCACCGGTGAGGGGCACCAGGATCGCCAGCGAGATCGCAAGCGACCCCAGTAGTAGTAGCGTGTCACTGAAACTAAGCATGTGGTCTTAGGTCGAGAGCCACTGGGCCACGCCAGCAGCGGCGCAGTCCGCCGCAGCTCACGGCAAATGCCTTGTTAAACCAGGCAACTGCCGAAAAGGTTACTCGCCTCTCTTGAACCTGAACCACCACCATCCCCCATCCCCCCTCACCACCCATCTTATACCCTTTTTTTTTTTTTGCTATCCCTTCACATTTCCATTTCCACACTGAAACTCTCCATGGGACATGATATGTCCAACTCAAGGTTCGCTTTTGTGCGTGGATTTGCGTTAAGATACGATTTTTTTTTTCAGTGAACGGCTGAACCCCCGTTGTTGTGTTCCGTTCCTGCTAATATTCATCTTCATATCGTTTAAAATTTCAGCTTGCCCCTTATGCGCCCAATACCATCATTTTTTTTTATCATCTAACAGGCCTCGCAAAGTCTGGTTATACATCCATGAGTCAAATTATCCCTTTTCTGCTTCGCCCAGCAGATTTCTTCCCGTAATAAATCGCTCACTTATTACAACGGCATTTCCCATCGTATGATATTATACGAGGGACCCACAGCCGGCATGAATTGGTCTTCAATGACCTTCAGTTCTGCATCGCTGCGGATGATCACTGGGGCTGTTGATTAATCGCTCAGTTGACGAGCAATTTTGAATCCCGCCCGTTCAACCTCCGTGCCCTGTAGATCCTTACATAGTTTTTTGCATGCAATATACTGGTGCGTCCACCAGCTTTTTGTATCGATATTCATCAATTTGAATCGTTTGTCTGGCTGTTAGTTGAAATTGGCGCGTGCGCGACACTTCTCCAACATCGACGTAACTGTGGGTCATTTGCTCGACGTATGTCTTCACTGTGTTCCTGGATAATTGATATGGGGGACGTTGTTTCTACGTGCCCATTGTACGTCTGATGTTCTCCTCAGTTCGACCGCCAATCACTTGGTCTCTTGACTACCTTGGCAGCGACATGATATTCGATACTCCGAGAATCTGGTGGCTACTATTCGCATCATCTCCTTCAGCATACCTGTGGACACGAACGCATTCTCAGGCCAATTATTTCCTTGCCGTGCACAAGTCTTCGTCATGGTTTTGTTTTCGCCGTCTCCGTTTACCCCGTCTCTCATGATGAACCTCTCGTCGGTGATCACGCTACTCGACACCTTTGCTTGCGCAGCCTGCTCTCTCTCCTGGATACTCGCACACCGAAAATATCTCTCGTGTATCAGCCTGGTCCTTACTCGCTCGACCACATAGGAATCCTCTTATACCCTCTGTACTGCTTTGATTCCTCGTGTGCAGTAGATAGAGAAATACAGTTTCTTTTGCCACATGCATTGACTCTCCGACCGTCTTGAGTGTTGTTGCGTCTTAGCCCTCTTGTCACCCTCTCCCACCACACCCAGAAATCTCTTCCTCTACTATCACTCGCACATTCTTTCTCAGTGTTCATCCTGATGGACGCTGACACTGAAACCAGTAGAGTTAGTGTTATACATGTCGATTTTTTCGCTTGTTTTCTCACAAAGCGCCCGTTGTGTCCACAGAAAGCTGCCCTTGATAAACTAAGATTCCGCAAGACAGCTCGGCAGAATACCTTTGACTACGATTCCACACTACCTCCTGCCCCCAGCGACCCAACTCTATTGTTCAGTGTCCAACCTCCGCAGTCCAGAGATGCGTCAGGGTCCACACGCTACCACCCACCCTCCACACCGTCAAGTGGTCACGGCATGGTTCTTGTCCCAAATTCAAGTCCCACCGCTCCAGATACAAACCATCAAATATATCCCTCTTTCCAACACCAGACCACATACAACACTCTGCCAATGGCGGGCCCAAGTCATTCCACCCCTGGTCAACCCTCAACATCCCACCCAGACCCCCTCTCAGCCCCTAGTGGGTTTACGAACGGCGGGAAGGCAGTTTACGCGTCGTTCACGCGCAGTTATGGTGTCGGTGTTCGAGGGCTGTCCGAGATAGACGGCTACGCGGAGGAGGGACCTCCTCGAAAACGTATCAATCGTGGCGGCCCGGCAGACACACTCCCGGTGCTGAATACCCATACTCCCGACTCCCCCCAGATTCAGCGATTCGGGCAACGGCGGAAGGCAAACACGAGCGTGGGTGGAGTGTCTTCATCATCCGAAGACTCGATGCCGGACATCCGACACTCCCTGGAGCCTTCGACCACTGGGCGGTCTCGCGTCGTTCGGGGACAGCGTCCTGGCTCTTCGGACAGCACGGAGCCGGCACAAAACAAGGATGCGTTTGCGAAGTTTAGGCTCTCCAATATCGAGCGCGATATCAATCTCGTACAAGCCGCATGGGCACAAGCTGGTGGAGACGAGAAGAAAGCAACCAGTCTCTTGGACGATCCTTCCTGGAAACCCCCCTCTATGAGTGCGGAATACAAATCACCCAAGCTCAATACCGCACCGGATCCTCCTTCTGAAACGGGCAGAGTTGCCGAGGTGGACGAAGCTACTAAAGCTAATCGTGTGGCACTGAAAGAGAAAGCCAAAAAATCTTCCATCTATGCGAACAGAGCTGTGCTGGACACCAACCAATCGACCCCAACATCAGCCGTTTCGATGACATTCATCCCAATGGTCGCATCGCCGACGTCACCATCTACACCCCTTGTCATTCCACGACGAAGACGTGCCAATAAACTTGTTGTGTCCGATTCCGAACAGTCGGATAGTGAAGACGAAGCAGGCGTTACAGAACGGGGAGCGTTGAACTTCCTCAACACGGCAAACACCGATGGACTGCAGGAATTGACTGGTAAGACCTGCGAAAAGCAAATTCTGTCCGTGTTCACTGAGCTGTCATCAGGTTGCAGTGCAGAACAAGCCGATAAAATTGTATCCCTCAGGCCGTTCACATCTGTCAACGATGTCAATGTCAAGCTAGGTCAGGGAAAGAAGAAAGCAGGACCTGCCGGTATAAGCCCACGGCTGTTTGAGGATTGTCAACGCGTGCTTGGTGGCTATGGTGCTGTTGACAGCGTGCTCGAGAAGTGTGAACGCATAGGCGCAAGTCTACGTGCCGCAATCACGTCCTGGTCTGTAGATGGCGTCAACAAGGGCAAGGCCAAGGAAGATCTATCGAAAGATATCCCTTTTGTAACAGATGAAGCTGAAGAAGGTTCATTGAGCATGAAAACCGTCAAGTCGGCGTCGAAAGAGTACTTGGCGAAACAACCTACAACATTAACCCAGGGGGTTACGTTGAAGGATTATCAACTGTTGGGTGTCAACTGGCTTTATCTGCTCTATAGAAGGGAGTACAGTTGTATACTCGCCGATGAAATGGGTGCGTGAGGTTGACATTTGCCTGCTGCTTGGTGTTTGCTGAATGTCGTACTTCAGGACTTGGAAAAACCATCCAGGTCATCAGCTTCTTTGCCCACCTGAAGGAAAGAGGGAGCGCAGGCCCGCACTTGGTCATAGTGCCGTATGTTTCTACGCAGATGTCACCACGCGTCCGATGACCAACTTCGTGTTTTACAGATCGTCCACGTTGGAAAATTGGTGTAGGGAATTCGCTCGCTTCGCACCCTCGATATCAATTCAGACATATTATGCTGGGAAAGAAGAACGACCAACTCTGCGCCAAACCTTACTCGATACTCAATGTCGTCACAGCAAGAATGAGAATGGTTGGGAAGTGCTCATCACAACGTACAACCTGGCACAGGGTGATGACAAAGACCGCAGATTTTTCCGAAGAATAGAGTGGGATGTGAGTACATACGCTTGATTCAGAAATCAAATTGACCCCGCTCACACATTACAGTGCATCGTGTTCGATGAAGGCCACGTGTTGAAGAACTTCCAATCGCAGCGCTATCAGGCTCTGTTGAAGTTCGACGCTAGGTGGCGCCTTCTTTTAACGGGCACGCCTCTGCAGAACAATCTACAAGAACTTGTGGTATGTTGTTCTCGTGCGGTACGAAAAAGTTCGTCTCTGAATTATCAACTAGTCGTTGCTCAACTTTATTCTCCCGAACCTTCTTGGAGAGGCTATGGATTCGCTTCGAGCCATTTTCAAAACGAAGGGTGATGCCAAAGTCGCTTTGCTCTCACAAGAACGAATATCAAGAGCGAAAAAGATGATGACACCCTTTGTCCTTCGACGACGGAAGGATCAAGTATGTACCGAAAGTTCAAATAATATGTCTGGGGTTGCTCACTTTGCGCTAGGTGTTGAAGGACCTTCCCCAGAAGACAGAACGAATAGAATGGTGCGAGATGACCGAACTCCAGAGGTCCATATACAACGACGCCCTACAACGATCCAGGAAGACTATCTTGGAAGTTGAATCCAAATCCCCTAGCACGTCGGGCACTTCGACCCCGAACGGTACTGCCCAGTCGGTGAAGAAAAAAGTTGCCAAGACAGCGCGTCCGAAGGACAAGTATGCTGAGAACAGTTCGAACGTGCTCATGGAGCTCCGAAAGGCAGCTTCGCATCCGATGCTCTTCCGAAAGCTTTACACAGACCAAATGCTGACGTCGACCACCAAACTGTTACTGAAAGAACCCGATTTCAAAAAACGTGGGGCTGTATTTGAGTATGTCAAGGAGGACATGGAAGTTATGACGGATGCCGAGCTGCAGTTCTTCTACCAAGGCTACAAGGTGTGTTCGTCGCCTGTAGCGGATCATTCACATCCCTGACTCGGCCAAGTCAACGCGAAAGTACCTTCAGGATGAGAAGTGTTTCCTTGACGCTGGTAAAGTTACTGTGCTGTTACGGCTTCTAGAAGACTATGGTCAACAGAAACGGAAAGTCTTGATTTTCTCTCAGGCAAGTGAATCTCTTTCGCAATGCATGCACATGTCGTGACGTATAGGACAGTTTACACAAATTCTCGATATCCTCCAAGCTATTCTTAAGCAGAGGAGCATTAAATACTCTCTGCTCACGGGGTCGACTGCTGTAGACGTACGACAATCACTCGTTGACGAGTTTACAGAGGACGAAAGCATTTCCGTCTTCCTGCTCTCCACCAAAGCTGGTGGCATGGGAATCAATCTGACGGCAGCCAGCGTTGTGATCATGTAAGTTGACACGATAGTTCGTCTATGTAACGTTGCGTGACTTATTCTCTACAAGGTTCGACCAGGATTTCAACCCACATAACGACCGTCAAGCCCAAGACCGTGCATACCGAATAGGGCAGAAACGGGACGTCGATGTTGTGAAGTTGATCGCGCGGGGAACCATTGAAGAAGACATGCTAAGACTCGGGGAAACCAAGTTGGCACTAGATGAAGCGGTGGCGGGTGATACTGAAGAGGCGGACGGCGACAAGGGAGAGAGCAAGCAAGAGACGGTGATGAAGATGTCACTTATGAGCGTGCTCAGAAAACAGTTGGAACAACAAGACTCTGTACAATCTGGAACGCAAGCCACGTCTAAGTCATAATCTCACGTAGACATGTTATCGTGTAGCATACATAGAACATACCCCTCTAGCTTTCGTTGATGGTATTATTTGTTCAAGCAAAGACAGATAAACCACGGATCAAGCGATCGACGCTAGCACGGAAGTAGTCGTTGTCGATGCCTTGTTCGCGGGAGTCCATAGGAACGAGAGGGTTCCTGACTACGAAATCCACGAATGGACCGCTGTAGATTTGTCGCAAAACAAAGCGCAGGCCCTCGGTGGACGGATCGCTGAGGCAGACGAACTTGTAGCCGGATATCGTTTCATACAAGTGAAGTCTGTACGCAGAGGTGCGATAACTTGTAAACTGTTCGTCTCTAGTGACGGCACTTAGATGATCCAGAGTGCAAGACGAAACAAGATGGCGCGTACCTGCCAGTCAGCTTTTTGACCATGTGGCGCAGCGACAAAATGACGCCGTACACGAGTTTGGCTTCCTCGTCGAATGGAAGGGCATTGGATTTTGGCGCGTCGGAGGAGGGTTGCGACGGGACAGCAGCGTCCTGACCGACGGCGACGACGAAGCCCGTGGAGGAAGAGAGGGTGTTCCGAGGGCTGCTAAATGCAGAGTTACTCGGGGTAGAGGTGTTGTCGACGGTTTGTGGGGCGACCGCACGGGAGACGGCGTTCAGGATGCCGCCCTCGACGGCGGGCTTCAAGTACTTGGTGCGATGCCAGTCTTGGTAGTAAACGCAAGCGCAATGTCTAGCATGATATCATCAATGTTGGTACTGGACAGGTCCGGGTCATAGATGGATGTACCTATCGAAGATGTAGAGACTGTAGATGGTCATCGTAATATGAACGAGTCATAATGATCGGCAACGTCCCTGGTACACATTCTCGCAATGTAAAGCTCAGGCTCTCAGACTCACGATTCGCACATCTCTACATTAAGTCTAAGGACACACCCATTCAATCTCACCGTCGCAGGGTCAAAGGAAATTTAAGTAAAATGCTGGGTCAGACTTTTATTATCAACAGTTCCATTGACGGAGCATGTCGAGAAAACAACAGGAGACAATGAACCTTGGACCCGTCTCACTCTTCAGCCTCGCCATCCTCATCATCCACGACGAATTTCCTCTTTCTACCCGGTAGTGCAGCTCCACCGCCGTACCCGACACCGGCCTTCTGCCGTAGCGCCTCCAAGTCCTGCTCTGCCTCCTCGGCCCATTCCAACACGAGATGCCTCCCGAGCAAATGCGTATGCCGAAGGGCAGTATACGCATTCTCAGCTTCACGCCGTGTCACAAACTCAAGGAACCCAAATCCACGGGACCGAGCATCGAACCGCTTCGGTAGACGAACAGATTTGAGTTGACCATGCGCGCTTCGGAGACCGTGAGCGTCGCGTTCGCATAGTGAGAAGGATGAAACGCACCCAAACAATTCTCTAATGTCCTTTTTGGTCGCCTCGAAAGGGACGTTCTTGACGATCATCTTGGTCGTGCGCGATTTGGCAGTTGTCTGCTCCTTCGACGTGTCTTCCTCCCCACGCCCAGCGAACGTGACGTGCAGTGCGTGCCCGTCTAGCGTGAACCCCTGCATCCCTTTGATAGCCTTCTTGGCACCCTCCACCGTCTTGAACCCAACGAAGCCATATCCCATGCTGAGCCTTGGCGGGTCGGCACCAGGCACAGCGGGTCGTTTCGGATCGGGCTTGGTTTGAACGCGCGCAAAGGCGAAATCGAGGAGATTTCTGAATACCTGTTTCAGCCGCTCGGTCGTCGTGCTGAAGGAGAGGTTCTTGACGAAGAGCGTTGACCCCGCAGAGAGGGGCACGCATTCTTCGCCGGTTGAGTCGGGAGTTTCTTGCTCAGCGATCGTCACTGCTTTAAGCCCGGATGAAATGAGGGAATCAGGCTGTGGCTCCGTGTCTTCAGGTGTCTCTTGGAACATCCCAAGAGGACCCTTCTCCAAATATATGACTGAATTGCCTAGACGGCGATAGGCGACCGCGCGGAATGCCTTGCAAGCATCGACTGCATGTTCAAACTCCACGGCTGCCATCGTCCCCGCAGGTGGCACAATGACTCGGCTTAGCTTGCCATGGACCATGAACAGCTCACGAATCTGGTCAGCGGACGTCCCGTACGGTATGTTCTTGACTAGGATGATTGTATCCGAGCGTCCTCGAGAGGAGAAAGACGAAAGGATGACACCCTGGGACTCAAGATACGATTTCGTTTCTTGAATAACATGCGTCTCAGCCAGCGCAAGTTTCACTGCCGCATTACTTGATTCAGGATTCAGAATATCCGCCTTGGGTATGTTGAGACGATCCGCAATCGAAGAGACCACAGCATCGCTCTGGTGTGACAAAATGTATTAGACTACACGAAAGCAGGCACAACAGGACATTATCACGACGAACATTCATGTACAACATGCTCCAATTGAACTCGCGCCCCGCAGTAGTCTTACGCTTTGCCTTGCGCTCGTCCTTTATCGAGAGTCTATTGTCGCCAATCTCCGATCCCCCAGGTTGGCCCTTACGATCTACGGCGGGTAAAATATGCAACAACCTTCCTTGAAAAGACGCTTTATCGAGTGCTTCATAAGCAGAGAGCGCAGAGGATGGTTGCGCGAAGGTAACGTATGCGAGTCCTTTGGATTGCTTGGACACCGGATCAAGCGGGATATGAACCTGCCGCCAAGTGAGCATCGAATTGCATTTAAATGTAGATGATCTCCGCGAGAACCCCGAATAGACATCTTACCTGAGAAAATTGAGTCAGTACACGTTCACTGCAAGATAGATTATAAGAGGGAGTCAGAATGTATTCTAGCATAATTTTCCACTGAGGATCATCATATTCCGTTAGAATCTGATGTCCCTATATATTTTGTCATCGTGGACGACAGGTCCAGCAAGATCGAGGATGAATGCTAACCTGCGCGATTTCTCCAAATGGCTGAAAGAGACTGAGGAGATCATTGTCAGTACACGAGAAGGCTAGGTTACGAAGGAAGAGGCGCGATGTTTGTTGAATGGTTTCTCTTGAGGAGTCATCCAGTACAGGAGGCTTCGACTCGTTGGTCACTATTCACATCCGAGTCCGCGAGTCGCCGTCGCTTGTTTGGGCGAGGAACTGGAGCATCCTTGGCACCCTATACACATGATTAGCATTACGCTGCACAATATACTAGATAGGACATACCTCCACGACAGCAACAGTTATTCGCGCCGAGTCAATAAACGTGCGGTCGAACCAGTCCCTGGCGGCGCTTGCCTCAGTGTTGGTCTTGAAACCAACGAAAGCGAATCGTCGCGAGGTGCCATCTGGTTTGTGGGCAATTTTTATATCAGTGATTGTCCCTGCTGGTGAGCCTTTCTGCTCAAAGTGCTTTCTGAGACGTTCAATGGACAAGTCTGGGGGAAGATTTTTTACGATGAGACGCGACATGGTCGTTCGAGTGTAAAAAGAATCAAAACAAACTCCGATCGGAACATGCCGCGACGATCACTTTCGCCAAAGTCCGTCTCAAATCTGTCAAAGCGATGGACTCTACGTTGATACTTGGCCAGGAGAAAAACCCGCGAGGAATACCAAAGGCACCCTTCATCGTGAGTGATAATTGATCTTGTCTAGATATCGCTACAATCAGCCGACGTTGTAGGCCAATGTCAAAGAGTACATCGGCAGTCCTGACGGCGACGTCGAGGGACCCCTCAGGATTTTCCAAGACGCGATCGCGTACGTTGCCGTGTTCGATTCTAGCGTGACACTCTTGAAGCGATAAAAGTACAGGAAATATCGCTACATGGATGCAAGTTTGACACAACGTCGACGGAGTCTCGAAGATAAAATACCAGACATCAAGAAGACACTCTACATGGTCGAGTATTTGCAAGAGAGACGCGTAAGTAGATCGCTCCAGATCCGACATAGTCACGAACCGTGATTAGGAGGGAAAACAAAAATCAGACGATGATACGGATGAACTCGACGACGACGATAGCGAGGGCGAGGACTCGGAGAAACCGTTGAGCACTACATTCGAGTTGAACGACACGCTCTACGCAGAGGCGCAACTCGAAGACACGGACACCGTCCATCTCTGGCTAGGGGTAGAATATCCTTCCATTCAGTTCCCGTCTCCGCTGACCACGGAGTTTTAGGCCAATGTAATGCTCTCGTACAAGCTTCCTGCAGCAATATCGCTACTGCAATCCAAACTTAGGTGCCGCTGAATCAAGTTTGAAGACGACCATCGAAGATCTGGAGTTCCTCCGTGAGCAGCTCACAGTAATGGAAGTGAATACGGCAAGGGTGTATAATTGGGACGTGAAGCGCAGGAGAGAGCGATCTACGGATCCTGTGGGGAAGAAAGGCTGAAAGGACGTTATAGATACGATCGTACCGTCTCACCCCTATCGCGAGTCTCAGGCTGATAGGGGTGATCATACATATATATAGCTTCCTTGTAATGTTCGGCTTCGACTTGAACTGCAGTTGCGTTAAAAGTCTTGGTGAGAAACTAGATTCGTGTTTGATTAGCAATCGTCATCGGGCTACATATTAACCGATGGATTTGTTACACTCAAGGCTTCCCACCGCACTTTCACCCCCGTCTTCTGACTCGGCACCCATAGAAAGATCCCCAGCCTGAGTGACTCTGCAATGCACGCTCAGTCATTACCGGAAGGAAAACCCCACCCAAGTAGACGCGAGTCGCTCGAGGCAACCATAACAAGCCCTCCGAGAGTTTTCGTAGCCGACCTTTACGAGGATGGATACGATGATCCGGTCTACCAGGCCAAGGCTCGCATATTGAACCATGCCATACAAGAGATTGGCATGGGTAAATACCAGGTTGGGTGGGATATGTTGATGACATCTGTCCCCGTGACTTACGTGAATTCAACTGCTATCATAGTGGCATCTGTTCATTGTTGCTGGCTTTGGGTGGTTCGCGTAAGCATGTTTCCGTGTCTATCATCTTACACCTGATACCAACAGTTGGTTCGCAGCGACAGTGTCTGGCCCGTAAGTACACCCTAGGACACTAGTGTCTCACTAAACCTGACTCCGCTAGTTTGTGACCGCTCTGATCCTCACGCCCGTGATATACGAGTTCCAGTTTCAATGGTCCATTTCTCTCATTGGCATCGAACATTGGTCTTCTCGTTGGTGCCATCTACTGGAGCCTCGGATGCGACATTTGGGGTCGAAGGTCTGTTTCGAGTCCTCTATCATGCGAAAATCTTCAATTGTCTGATCACTAGTTTTCCAGGTGGTCCTTCAACTTGACGCTTCTTATCGCCGGTATTTTCGGCTTGGCCGCCGGTGCTTCGCCCGATTTTATCACTTTGGCTTCCTTGATTTCCGTCATTGGTGTCGGTGCTGGGGGTACGTTCATCTCGGACTTTGCGAGAATCTCACACCTAACTCCTCTGGAGGTAATATGCCTGTGGATTCAGCTGTCTTCCTAGGTAAGATAAATCCCTTCTGCTCGTGCTCGACTGACCTTTATGGTAGAATTCATTCCTGGATCTCATCAATATCTCTTGACGATCCTTTCTATCTGGTGGTCCTGGGACAACTTATCTGTAGCGTTGTAGGTGTTGACATCTTTTTTCACTCCGATGCACCGACCCGGCTTGTATAGATAGCGTGGCCCCTGATGGCCAACTTCTCTTGTTCCAGTGCTGAGAATTGTGATAGATCCAACAACATGGGTTGGAGATATCTCCTTTTCGCACTTGGCGGCCTCACCCTCCTCTTATGGGGTCTGCGCTTCTTTCTCTTCACCCTCTTTGAAAGCCCACGGTTCCTTTCTGGGATTGGAAAGGACGCAGAGGCAACTGAGATCGTCCACAAGCTGGCCAAGTACAATGGAGCAACAACTACACTTACGGTCGAAGAGCTGGAAGCGGCAGGACGAACCGCAGCTGCGTTGCCGTCGAGAACAGGACGTGACGTGTTGTCCAAGGACTCCAACTACAATATGGATCATGTCAAGGCGTTGTTTGCGACACCAAAGATGGCTTGGTCCACCAGCCTACTGATTCTGCTCTGGGGTATGGTTGCCTTGCCGTTTATTTCAGAATCACATAATTGTTATTTAAGGGACCATCGGGCTCGCATCGACGCTCTATAATAGCTTTTTGCCTTACCTGTGAGTGCAAGCCACCTTGTCCGACGACGTAGCTGACTGTATGTCAAGGTTGACCACCCGAGGTAGTGCATTTGGGGACGGATCCCTTTACATTACGTACCGCAACGTATGCGTTCTATCTCCATGACGAGACCCCTCACTCACGCCATGTAACAAACAGCAATTGATCCTCAGCATGATCGGTGTCCCAGCCGCCTTCCTTGCCGGATGGGCCGTCGAGTACCCATACCTTGGACGCAAAGGCAGTCTCGCGATTTCCTCAGGCGAGTGTCCCGTTTGTAGCACGCCCGTGCATTACTCAACGACCTCTCGCGAAATAAAGGGTTCACTGGCGCGTTTCTGTACGCGACCACCACCGCCAGGACGTCCAATCAGCTTCTGGGGTGGAACTGTGGCTACGTTTTTTTCAGTAACGTGCGTCCTTGATGAGCCCACGGTGACGACGACGACTGACGTCGTGGGTTAGATGATGTACGGCGTACTGTACGCCATCACGCCAGAGATATTCCCCGCCAAGGATCGTGGGACGGGTAACGGTCTGACGGCGACTGCGACGCGCGTGTTTGGCGTGATGGTGAGCGTATTCGAGTCGGTGACGGATGATGGCACTCACACGTCGTCGACATAGGCACCTGTGATTGCTCTGTATGCGAATCTCACGACAGCGGCGCCTGTGTACATTGCGGGCGGCATGATCATCTTTGCAGGTTTCTTGGCACTGCTGTTGCCGTACGAACCTAGAGGTAAGGTGTCGATCTAGATGCGTAGTATACCCTCGAGACAGTAGACGAACGCGAGTTTTATTTGGTCTTGGGACCGTGTGGCATGAACTTGGTAGAACAGTACATGGATTGACTGTTTTAGAATTATTTGATGGTTTCACGTATTGATTGTCCAATTCCAGCTCGTAGACATGTACTGGTGCTTGAGACACATTGCATAGTATATCAGCGAATGATTCAAACAGCGTAAGCATCACTCGGCGTAGTATATACCAGAGTCAACGTAAATGTCGCTGTAAGCCAGACCCTAACATCACTCCTCCAACTCATCTTCTTCGTCACTCGCGTCGCCCACGAGATCATCATGGACCATGTCGACCACCATGTCGATCGCCGCCTTGGACATGCGCGGCATGGCACCCGGCCGAAGCAGCAGATGACGGGCTGCGTCGAGTACTTCCTCCTCTCCTTCCTCCTCGTCCGGCTCGTCCTCACTCCCCGCACGTCCCTCGCCCCCGTCCGATTCCGATCCTGAGGAGCTATGCTCCAGGTCCTCTGACGACGCCTCAAAGTCGTCGTCGTCCGAATCGGAATCGTCCCACGCAGATCCCTTGACAGTTCCGTTCATTGGCTGATTCGGACGCGTGTCCTTGTTGCTGCCGCTACCCCCCGCCGCCCGTGTTTGGCTGGCGTTCTTTCCAAAGAGATGTTTCCGATTCCGAGTCCACGCGTTGACCGGGTCTTGTTCCCGACCGTCGACCATCGAAAACTCGGTCTCGACGACCCCAACATCGTCGCCGTCCTCGCCTTCTGCCTCTCCGTGGTCATTTCGTGTGAGAATGACAGAGCACGTCCGTCCAGTGGCGCTGATGAGACGGACGCCGTCCTTGGGGAGCAGATCTGAGACGGCCCAAAATTCACAGGGCTTACTCTCCCCCCATAAGATCCCCGTGTCGAAGAACCAAAGCGTGCCTGATTTCGCGGAGAGATAGGCATCGATGCCCGCTGCACCGTCGCCCGACTTGGGTGTCGCACACGCGCTACGAAAGACGGTCGTGGACGGTTCGAAGAGTGGGACAGGAATGTGAGAGAGCAATCGCCGGATGGACGGGGCGGTTTCTTCGCCTTTGGTGACGGTGTGGGTCGTGGATGTGGGGGTGGTGCCGGAGTAGGATGTAGTTTCGAATTTGGCAGCGCTGAGCGCGTCGAGGCCAAAGATGACCTGTTGAGCGGACGCCGGGGATGACTTTGACTTGTCTGGGACGTCTGTAGGGAGTAGCACGACCGTCCAGTGGCCCTTGGACTTGCCACGAGTGGGGAGCAAGAATGCACGGGTGATGCTCGCGAGAGGGATGGACGCTTCAAGGGTACGAGAGGTGGGGTTGATGAAACGGATGGAGCGCGCGTGGATGGTAACGTCGACCTTTTTACGGACGGGTGAGGTGGTGGAAATGCTAGGGAGCGTGAAGAGCGGTGGATCGCGTGCGTCGTCCTCCGCTGTTGCGGTTTTTGGTCGTTTTGAGCTAGCATCGTCGGTGTCGTCGGTGTCACGGGCCCTTTTAGCACCTTTGGTTCCGAGAACGTTCTGCAGGGCTTTGAGAGCAGCGGGTTGGTTGCGAGACCACTCTTGGCGCACGTCGGGGGTGTTGGTTGGACAGTCGCCACCGAGGGCAAAGACGAGCAACGTCTCGACAGCCTGTGACGAGAGCTGTGTTTTGGAGATGGCGGTTGGGAGATGTGCAGCGAGGGCGTCGAGGACGGGTGTGCTGGTCGAGCTCATCGTTGGTCGAGCTCACGCGACACGCGGCTTGACTGTGCCCCTCATTCCAAGGATTAATTCAGAGTCTTTTTCTGCCTGCCTGCTGGTTCAAACTCGGTCTCACTGGCGTCCTCAGCGTCACATCCACCTGGGCTGCTGGCCGGGAACTGGCTCAAGATGCACACTGGGGTGCTCTGCTTTCTGAGATCTAACAATCCATAACCCGAGTAGCATAGTACACAGACGGATCAACAATTCATGTCTATACACTCGTACGTGCGATGCCAGTTTTCTTTGTCTGCCATGGGGTGATAGCATCAATGTCGACGCTGGTAGCTATGTACCTGGTCGTTATGAGCGAGTCCTAACTCAGTACAGCCTCTAACCAAACTGTTACTCTCTTTCACCACCATGACAGACGTCGAACAGTCTGAGGTGATGCCCGACACTGGTCCAGTTCCGTTGTCGTTTCCTGCCATTCTCCGCAATGTAAAACTCTCGGATCGATTTGCACACCTCCACATTGCATCCCAGGACACCTCCGTTCAATCTCACCGTCACAGGGTCAAACAAGACCGACAAGAACCGGAAGGAAAGCGCTGGGTCAGACGGCGCGAGAATGGTACACCTACATATCTCCCTACCCCGCCTTGACTGACCCATCGACAGCCAAATTCACGCATAACCCGCATATCACACTCCCGACCAGCGGTGACTTTGCCCATCCACTGCAGCAGGTCCCTTCCTCCACCTTTCCACATCCCCTCCCTACTTATCTCCCTCGTGCGCTTATCATACCTCCCGCTCGCACCCCTCGCACCTTGGCGTCCACATCCTCTGCCGGCCTTTTCTCACTATCCTTACGTGGCGCACGACGCACTCTCCGCGCCCGTCCTTCTTCCCCTTATCTCGTGAGAGCCGTCGAGTCCCATCTCGCTGCATGGCTCGAAGGCGGAACATACCTCTACCCTGATCAAGTCAAGGATCAGCTCCACTTTCCCGGCGACCCCGTCGGTGGTAGGGACGACATCAGGGAGGTATGCAGGGAAGCCGCCAGACTCGTATGGGCCGTCAAAGCCGATCCCGCCCTCCATGGGACCCCCGGTTACGGCGACGGCGGTTTCGAGCGATATCTCATCCACTGCGTCGCGAGGTGGTACGGCGTCGTGAGCTTCAGTACGTCCTTCTGCCACCGCATTCTGCCTATCTACTGACGCCATACACGTCAGGCAAGGACACAGACGGTTACCGTCTCACATACCTCCTCCGCCCCAACGTCGTCCGCCCGGATCCGCATGTCAGCAACGCGTCACGGTCGCTGGGTACCCCTCCCACCACCGACGCCTCCGATTTCCACGTCTCCGACGCCGGCATTTCTGACTTCAACACGACAGACGCCTCCGACGTCGATTCTATTGCTGGCGATCTGCCCGCGACCGCACACTCACTCTCGGATATCGACGAATCACGTCCTTCTTCCCCTGCCCTCTGGTCCATCGTCGGCGGGTCTGACTTTGCCATCGACTCGGACAACAACGCAGACGACCCTGGTTTCGCAGCGTCCATGGAATCGCTCTCCCTTTCTACCCATACCAAGTTTGGCGATGATGTTGCGGCGCCGTCGCATCTCATGGATGTGACTCGAGCTGGTTCTTCTGTCGATGATGAAATACAGAGACAAGTCGAACGCCCGACGCTCTCCCGCACTCGTCCTGACCGAGAGCGGTTGCGCACGCTACGTCGTTCACCCTCATCACCTTCCCCCGCGCGTCGCTCCCCGCATCGTTTAGTAGCCGCGCGCGGTGCGAGACGGAAGAGAAACGTCAAGAACGACAAGAAAGGCTTTGCTGGGGCCGTGGGGACAAATAAAGGAACGTTTTATGATTACCTGTTTATGTGAATGTCGTACAGACAGACACTGCGTGAGCTTGATGTCTAGGTATGCATGCATGTATTGTAGTACACGACCAGTGTTATATAGCTATGTCCTAGAATCGCGTCCTGTTATTGCGTGAAGATCCTTGTCAGCAGGTATAATGTCGATCCCCCAAGGCGCTGTATATCCACATCATTCTGTATTTCTTGGTGGTTCTATGAACAAAAGAAAAGACTCACCACAATGTTGGTGATCGCCGCAAACACCAGGATGAATATCAAATAGCCCTTGGTCCGTGACACACCCGCGTCCGCACTGAACGTGGCCGACGTGTTTGCACCCGAGAGAATGAACAAGACCAGCAGACCCTGTATGATCCAGACATTCATCTACTGTGGAGAACCGAACAACGACCTCTACTCACGTTCGACAACACCCACGTCAATAGTACGTTCGTTCTCACGTTGGCGTAATAATCTATCGCAGCTTGCTCCTTCTCCCGCTCGCTCATCACTTTTGGGGCTTTTGCTTCCCTCGTGGCCCTTGCTTGGCCTTGTCACCTTGCTTTGCGGCTGCGACATCAGCAAACTTGGCGGCACGTAGCGAGTCCAGAGCTTCCTCGTAGATCCCGTTCACATCAGCCGCCTCCGCCAGCATCTTGATGTCCACTTGAGAATGGGAGTCTTGCACAGCAGCTCCGAGATCCGCGTCGGGTATTGCATCTTGTTTCGTCCCCCATGAAATCTACATGATTCAAAAGCGACGTAAATGAAACGCTGGCGTGCAAGATAGGGATATTCACGTCATCTAGATTTGAGTACGCATATCTGGTGTGCACACGTGAGTTGAACCCTTTCACAGGGACAGTCTGACTTACATGGTCAAAATACAGACGTATGTGGGAGTCAGCAATAGGTATTGCATGAAACTTGTCAGTATATGCCACGGGTCGAACGCGAGCAGGCTACTCAGGACGTAGACTGTACGGCATCAATACAAGAGGGTGTCCAACGTGCAATCAGCTGGTAGTTCTTTCACTCTGGTATGCATCAGAACTTACCTCCGTATGTGACAGCGACGCTGAATAATACAACGCTTCCTCCGGCTTGAGTAGCAGATGCTATCCCACAGAGCACGGATGCGATGAGTAGATAGACCATCAAAATGGCCATAAACACTGATGCAAGCTTGTATTTTAGACGGGCACTGGAATGAGGGATACGGTCTCAGTATGAATGACTCGGCCGGGAAAAAAATGACACATACGCTCGTGGTTTGTTCCCCATCGACATGAGAAAACAAGCGACAATGATTGAAGCCAGGAAAAACTACGAGGGGATGATCGTCAGAAGGTACATCGTGCAAAGGGTAGCATAACTGACTTGGACTATTGCATTGAAGTACTGGATGTTTGGTAATCTGAATGACTTATCCTCCAAAGACGAGCTCAGCACGACCTATTTACCGGATTCGTCAGCCTAAATTATGTTAGTTTACTAGTCAAATACTCACAAAGAAGAGATAAAAGTTTCCCTAAAATGGTTTCGCTCAGTTTTGGATATGCGAAAACTAGAGCTACAGGAAACTCACAATTCCAAACCACGTAAATACCATGTTGATGCAATTATACACTGTTTCTATAAACAGAGAGATCTTCCTCCAGGGGCTATGCCCACTCCGCATGATCTGTCCGACGTGTGCGATTGAATAGACAGCAGCAAAGAAGGAACCGTTTAGCCATCGACGACGTTGAGCTATAAATTCTGGGAGTGATTCGGGAACATCAGTCTCGCCGATAGCTCCTTTGACGTATTTGAGCACCCTGAAGGAACGAACGGATGAATGAGGGTACGAGGGCAGTAAACTGTGAAACAAACCAGCTAGACTCAGCCTTGGCTATCAATTCGAAACAAAGAATACGCTGGAAAGTATAAATCTAGTGTTCTGCAATATCGCAAATCGCTCACATCCTCCGCGAGATCTGCCGTCTCGTCAGCGCACGGGCTACTGAGCGACACAAGTTACTTACACATGTTTGATGTGAAAATATCTGTGGTGCTGCCGTGAAGAACTTCGCCCTTGAAATATGAGGCGAGAGGGCCATGACCTTTCTTGCCATTCTGCAAAGCAATATACCTGTATGAGTTCAATGAGATTGTGGTCGGCACTCCGAGATTTCGATACACATACCTGTACGCAGAAAATGCGCCAGGCTACGCACACATAAATTATTTTTCTTTACGTGGAGAAACGAACGTGCTTACCAGAACGCTGATATAACCAAACATGCTCTCAGTGGGCTTGTCCAGGATGTTGCTCAACTTGTATTCAAAGTTCTGCGCAGCGACTTCACAAGATGATTAGTACAAGCAAGCGTGTCACGCGACTGAACTTACCCAAGGGGTTCAAAAGGGATTTCCAGTTCTTACCCTTGTAAGCAGCGATCTCTCCGCAAGCACCAGCGACATTAGAATTGACGTCAAATGTCTTCCACAGACGATATATGCTGTTGTTTCCTGGGCGGGTACCAACGTCCAATAGTACGCATATGTTCGGCTTTGGGACCCGGTTAATCCAGTTTTACAAAAGAAGCTTCGGTACTTACCTGCAACATCGGTGCGAAAGCGTTGAAGAACCATCGGTGGCTGTTGATCTTCTTCTGATTCTTCTCCTTCATGCAAAAAATGAGTTGTGTGGGTACAATGCCTTTGTCCGGATACTTGAACTGGATGTTTGGATCCAAGGCGAAAGACGTCGTATATTCGAACAGATGGGCGGTCACTTCTTTATTGTTTACAGTATTTTTCATGTGGTCTCCAGGTTGATAAACGCCTAGGAGGGTCAGACAGTCAAGGACGCGTGGATGGACCTTCTTCCGTCCGTCTGCGACAATGCAGACAACGACCTAGACCCATAATCAGCCTAGCAAGTGGAGCGAATTTCCCGGTCACACAAACCTTCTTCCACGCATCTGGTCCCCAAGTTTGTGAATTTTTTCGGGAACAGAGATGTGCAATATTCCGCATTACACCATACATGGTCCTGCAAAACAAAAATTCGTCTTCCTAAGTAGGACTCTTGTTAGTATACTCAAAATGAACAACCACATGCAGAACGCACATTGTACATAGTGATAACAATAAATAATTCGGTAGTGCGCCCGCTCTCGTTCTGACGAAGGAAGAATTTTTCCTTTTCGAAATCATCGGGGTCGCATGTAACGGCGGTATACCTGGTTTTTGTCATTTCTGGCTCTCCGCGATAAGGAAGGACCAGCTTAGGTGGAACATTCAGATCGACGACCAAGTTACCGTTGGTAAGCTGAACACGTTTCTTTTTGAGTCGACGTCGAATACGACCGATGGGTGCAGGCCCGAAGTGCATAGTTTCCACTGGTGGATCAGATTCCGTGGAAGGGGAAATAGAAGGTGTCTTTTCGCCCCATCTATTTCAGCATCCTCACCAGGAATGTCGGCATACTGAGATATGTCGTATTGGTCATCATACTCGTAATCAGGGTCGAGCTTTTCAGAAAAGCGACTTGGATCATGCGGTTGAGAATAACCGGTGTAGTGAGCAATGTTGTCCCCGTCAAGTCTATAGTCTTCATCATCACCAAAGGGGGTTGGGGAACGAGACCGTGGCGTATGGTATGTTTGACGCGAGTATACGCCCGAAGCAAATGCTTCCGTATCGTGCTGGAAGTGATCTACAGAGCCATTATAGGGGGCTGAGAGACCATTGTGAGCATATTGGGTGTTTATAGCTGGTGTCGAACCGAAAGGCTGACCGATGACATGAGCCGTCGGCGGCTGAGGAAGCAAACGATCGGAATGCTGACTGTTAAAGCTATACTGGGAGAGTGGGCATGTATCTGAATGGTCGGTGTAGACGGAATGGGGTCTTGAATTCGGGTCAATGAATGGATCGTGGTCGTGCGAAGATGAAGACGGGTCATCGAGATCGAGGGTTTCGCCTGTCATGATGGTAGGCAAGAGTTGGCCTGGTTGATACCGTTCTGGAGGTTGTCTTGACTGAATTTGTTGATAGTCTACGGGGTCTGAGAAGCTACGGCGCAGAGTGAGTACTGGGAGGGACATAGAGGTAAGAGAAAAGGGATACCTGTAGCGTTGGCCGTCGTGCTCGTCGACGACGACTTGTTCTGCCGGTGGCGGTTTTCGACGCGGCATATTAATGAACTATCACGCTTGTCACTTGAACTCAACTTTGTCCGACTGACGCGCGACTTGGTCACGTGAGTGTATACATGACGTGACTGTCGTGACACGGATGATGCGTGACATAGCGCGTAGCGTGACAAGAAGTGGGTCCGTGTCTGTTACTATAACACTATGAGCGCGTCGATGTCGAGTCCGTGGATCCGCGACTATATCGTGGACGTCGCGGAAACATACGGTGCACAATGCTACAACGCTCCAGCAATGACAAAAGGGAGAAAGAAAGTGCAGCTTATAGACGTGTGTCCCTTCAACTTGTCACCCGTCTTCGCGTCTCCTGACAATCCCTCAGTTTCTCACTTATCACGAGAACAGTTATGTTTGGGCTTGGATATCCGATAAGAACTTCAGAGTGTCCGCCCGCATATCGAAAGATGCCGTAGACGAGTACAAAAGGTCAGCTGGAGTAACATCACCCTGGATCGCTTCTCAGCCCAGTACTGTTACAGCAAACACGGCCGCAGTATCGTCGACAGTCGTCATTACCTGATTTTCATCTCTAATTTTCGCCCAATGTTCTCTCCGCGACCTCTTGGTTCAAAATCGCCAGGAAATACACCCATATCTCACATGTCGCTCGAAATCGGCTCAGTCTCTTTCATGGGCATCGGCGCACATATGTTCGGTACTCCTCGTGATCTCGAATCGGATCCGAAAATGAAAGAATGGATCTTGGGTCTTCGGCAGGACGGTGGGGGTGGGTAAGTTTGCGCATATATTTACTTCTCTGGTTTAAATACTTCCTTTAGCAATGTCTTGAAGCTTCGCAAGCAGCAAGATCCAGGACAAAACAAGAAAACACCGTCTCCACCACCACCTCCTTTCTCGTCGTATGCCCCCGCCTCACAATACCAGACCACCGCAACTCCTGAGGTTTCGGCGAAATCCAAGGGCGAGCGACCTCAGAGCTTCCAACGCCTCTACGCCAAACGCTGGCGGGTGCGACAACCTTTTGTCATAAACTCCGTAGTGTGTTGATTTCAGTTACTAGAAAGTTGACTGTGATCGGTGGAAATTCGCAGCCAAGCCAGAAGAAAAGGAACAACCCAGACGTAAGTGTACCATCATTGTTTGGGTTCATAACTTGATTCTTCTCTGCAGAGGCAGAGTCTAGTCATCCTCTTTCCGAGTCTCGCTTGGAAAACGCAAATAGGACACGTGCATGAGCCTTGTGTTAGTGAGCCCTCGGTATCACCACCTCGCACACCTTTGCATGCTCCCTCGCAACGGCAATGTACACCAACGGACTGGTCACCATCGAACAGAGGCAGTCCAATCGTCAGTGACGAGACCAGTGTAACTGGTCATCCAAACAGAATTGAACAGCACGATGAACCGGGGATCTTGGCTACCTCGCAAATACTCTCTGGTGCAGAAGAGCACATAGAAGAAACTGCAACCGCTTCAGACTCTCGTTCACTTCAACCACCTACCCCTGCGCAACGCATTAAGCCCTTTATCTTTTCCTCTTCACCTCGCACCGGCAATTCCCTCGAAAAATTTCCTTCCGCTTCCCCACGTCCCGTCCAACAGCTTCCCTCTTCTTCTCCGCTTCTCCTCGATTCGTCCCTACCTCTTCCATCATCCTCTTTACCGGAACAAATGGGTGTTCGGAGAACTATCCAACGGAAGGTTCCCCATCCAGGACTCTCTCTTCCTCGACCAGATCGCACCAAACAAGGTCCAATTCAGATCTTGGTACCTAATTCCGATGCAGTCCGGCACAGGATTCTCCCAGTCATCTTCACAATCACAAGCGTTTTTCACAGTCACAGCAAAATCAACCTCAATTACTGTCACGCTTACCTGGTTTCCCATCATCACTTGCACAAGAGTTCAAACCAGTCGATTCATCTACACCTAGAGAGGGCGAATCAGGTAATTCAAAAATAAGGGATACGTCGAAGATGATTTCTCAGCCCGTGTCCATACGCGGCGATATCGACGATCAGGGAAACCCGGCAGGGTGATGAGCATGGTTCCGGGAGAACCAATGTCAACTCGAGAAAGCAGGAAGGTTCGGGCTCGACTCGACCGCCTGCGCTAAGTGCGCCAAGGATTGAAGTTCTTGAAGTAGGAACATCTGATACCGAGGAAGAGAAAGAGGAACTAGATTTGGCACCCAGTTTAACAGGAATGACAACCGAGTTTGTTGCACAGAGCGAAGCACGGGACACGGACAAGGGGCAGAATGATCGCTTATCTGTCCGCTGACAAATATCCCACACCTCGAAATACTGATAACGCATCGCACCCGGCTGCTGCCTTGGTCACGACAAATCCGTCCACCAGTGCACACGGGACCAATGACATTCCCACCCAAGCTTCCCGTCGGACATCTCAACAACCTGGGTCACAGAGTTCTATGCATTCGCTCTTTTCGGATTCATTGGAAGATGAACCAACGCCATCCTCTCGTGCCCTTATTCTCCCTATCGGTCGAACTGACGACACGGCACGAGAAGTGGCAAGCCCTGTACATGTCCCAAGACATGATCCAGAAGCGTGGAAAGAACCCAGCTTTATTGCAAAGAACAAGGGAAAGGGAAAGGCACGTGCCACGGAAGAACTCGACACACCGAGTATAAATGCGGGCAAGAAACGTCGGCTCTCTGCTCAGTCTGAAACACCTGTAGAGAAGCGCGCAAAGGTCGCATCACAAGAAGCAGAAACGTGTCCGGCGGTATCGGGCCGGACTATTGGGATCTTGGACCACGGTCGGCAGGAGGACAGCGGAAGGTCCAATCTTCGGAAGATACCTACTGACAACGGACCCTGGTGCTCACCTACGAAGACCGTGAAGGACCACGGCACCATCTCAGCGCTATTCATTCACACAAGCCTCGTCTCGCAAGCTTCGTTGCTTCCTTTGACAAAGTCAGCCTGGGCAAAGGCGTGCCAATGCCGAAGTTGAATTTGGAGGACTGTGAACCGCCCCTTGTTGAGAACTGGGTGGATTCGCACGCAGGGAGACAAAGTGGAGAAAGACGGTAGTGCCTACATTGAAGAATTGTGATGGTCGTTGCATGTGAGGAACTGCACTCTTGTCGTATATAAGTACACTATGAGTTTACCTAGTACAGAGTGTAGAAATTTGAGCTTAAGCATGAATGACATGGATCAGAATAACACTGAGGCCTGCCAGTGAGGACTAAAGTCCAGTCTTGTCCCATCTCCTGTCGACATGGTTCCCAGCAGCCAAATAACAACCCATGTATAGCACGGATATCAATCATACTTGGGTGGAAACCCGCGACGCTGAAGCAACTGAGCGAATTATCAAAGCGCTCTTGAAACGCTCTCTGACTCTTCATTCTCAGTTCTCCAGAATCAATCTTTTAGTTGCAACTCGGACCTACCAGTGAATTATATATCTTCAACAAGGTCATCATCCTGTTATTGACGGCAGGGTGGACATTGTGCGGACTAGCAAATACGAGCATCAAACTCTGATACTGAGATAAGCCAACTCTAAGTAACATTTTGTTCAACATGATTATGGCAGATTATCAATAGTCTTGCAACAGACCGTATGCGGAATACGTTAAGTAACATCGAAAGGGAATAGTGCATCTCGGTGCTTGATTTCGAATATAGTACAAGGCCCTTCCGGAGAGATGGAGGGCGATTTCACGACAGCCAATGAGTGGGCGGGTTCGGCTAGTCATGTTGTAGAGAAAGCTTTTTCGCTAATAAGACTGAAAGATCCTTCAGCAAAATTTCAATACGGTGGGCCCCAGATTCTGAAACAGTCGCTTACGATAACAGGAGACTGACATGCTCAAACGTCGGTGCCGCAACTCGGCTCATTATGAGCGTTAGCTCCTGGAAGGGCCAATATGGAGTCACTTTCCTGGAAGCCATCTTCTATTCAGAGATCAATGTCAATCATTGGAAGGGCTCACCAGGTGTAGCGTGTTCGTTCGATGAGGCACATCAAACTCGTCTTCCCATGTTGGAGCCTGTTCGAAGTAGACTCATGTTAGGAATTTCGTAGCAAGAGATAGCGAGAGAAAGGAAGCTCACCACAATCCTCTCACGAGGTGACGGCTTTCCTCTCGGGTAAGGATGAAACCGTAGGATGTATGACGAACGGTAGGCAGGTAACCGACTGGTGTCCATTGTAATGTCAAGAGGAAGGTAGGAAGGTAGGAAGGAAAAATATAGGTGCGGCCAGCCTCAAAAAACAGAAGCGGATACAAGGACGAGGGAGAGAGAGAAAATTAAAAACCCCATTTGCAGGTTGAACTCAGACGCCGTATCCTACCAGGGTAGAGTGACGGCAAGACCGCACCAAACGCGCATAACCTTGCGGAACTCGGCTTGTGAAAACGATTGCTTCATTTGTGCTATGTTATTTTGCTTCCGCGAAACAGAATCAACAAGCAGCGCCGTAGGACTGCTCGTCAATTTCTGGCAGGGTTCATGAATCAAGGCAATCGTGCACAACAATCTGAATCGACGGGAGTCTCGGCGTCTCGCGCTTAGCTGGTCCAAGGAATTGGAACACCGTCCCAGGGGGCCAGGCCGGCCAGAGCATCGTCGAGCTTGGGCATATCCGCGATGGATAGTCGAGAATGCTCAGGCGAAACATCAACCAAGTATCCAAAATTGAAATGGTACGCCTCAGTCACCTGAATAAAATACTCATCACTCTGAACAGGTCCTAGAAATTCTGGCAGGACGAGTGCCGCCGTGGGTGGGAAGCTGAGACGTGACATTTGTCACAGATAGGGGACCTGTCACGTCACACTAGAAACGAACAGGCAAGTTATTCAAGACCACGATAATCCAAACTATGCAACTTCAACCGTGTGCTCGTCAAGCTCTTCAAAAGACATCAAGACCTTTGTGTGAGGTTGTATGATTGCGAAGCTACACAAGTTACCTCCGCCGCTTCAAGTATTTAGCAAGATGCGACACCCCTAGTGGGGCGCCTGGTTGATAACAAAGAGCCATCAACGAACCAACCAGTAGTCCCCCAAAGTATGAATGCATTGGAGTGATTCAAGACACTCACCCGACAGTCTGACATAGGCTAAGCCCCCAAGAGGCCCATGACATTGTGCTATGACCCCACATCCACACCCGACGGCGAACAAAAGAGCTTGTGAAGCCGCAGCCGGCGCGAGCGTGGTCCAGTAAGTGTCGAGACGAACAAGATGTGGGTATGGGTTGTTGCGGCCAAGAGCACAGAATTTTTCACCGTACGGCTACTTTGACGAAATCTCCAAGACGACCGATCTTCGATTGCTGATACTGTGGATTTTTTCTGCGGTGCACAAGAGCGGCCTGGCGTAGTGCGCAACGTCTAACGCAGGTGGTCATTAAGACGGTGAGCGACGCTCCCTGGACCACAGAAACAATGCCGAATACTGGAATGCGGGTGACTTTGTGCGCAAGAACCGTGCGATGAATGGCCTGCAATTTTCTGTCTTTCAAAGCAAGAGTGCAAGTGTCACAGGCTCGGCTCAGAGGTATTGAGGTGGAGTGAGTGCAACTCCGCTCAATGGCGTCCCTTCTCGACAAAATACTGCCACGGGTGTTCCTCCTGTTCGGTTTTTTTAAAGCCCCAATATTGTCTCTGATATCGTTAGCCCCCTCCCGGTTTCGCGGTCATCAAGTTTCAACCAGCATCACTCCAGTCACGGTTCGGTTCGATCCTCATCGACACTTCAATTCAAAAACTCGATGACATTTTCGGGCATCTAATTGCACTTGGATCATTTTCTGGGGTATCGATTATGCTCGTTATGAAGTCAACAAACTCCCCACTGGTTCACAGATCTACAGAACACCAATATCTCGCGCATTGATTCGGCGGACGTCTTAGTTCTCCTCTCACCTGATGCTCTGGCCTCAGGCCCCAGGTCTCAAGTTCTTTCACCCAGAGTGTACTGCTTGCACGCCGGGGCAATTTCCAAGCAATAATTCATCTCCTGTAGTGGTTCATAAAACACTTGGTGAGGATGTCGATCGCTGACATCTAGAATGGAATATTGATGGAACCACAGAAGTCATCTGCTCCATCGAGCATTCCTGTTAAACCCTGGGCCGTAGAAATCCCTTGTTTACTGCTCACCGGCACCAGTCAACGGATCCCTCGCTTCCGTCGCCTACCTGCCCACGCCCTTTTGCCTCCGTCTTGATTTTCTCTTTCTCATTGCGCATGAGATCCAAAGAAAGAAATCGCTCACATGACCAGCGCCGCGCTGTACGACACGCGATATGATTCCGAAAGGCACTTTTGCTCCGTTCTGAGTCCTCAAGTTACGAAGCAATACAGCAAGTTTGTTCTATTATAAGCAGTCAGGCCTAACTTCCTTTTACAGCTGCCCGCGGAGCTTGGCTGGAAGGGCTTCTAACAGATACATCATGCATAGTCCAGATGCATAACCGTAGTATCGAGCAGTGCTACTATAGAATGATATTGGCAAACATATATCAAAGGCACGATCATCCAAGACTTGAAAAACCGGCTTGTAAATCAATACTTATGTATGCTCTCGTGGCATAGATCTTGTCTGGG
The DNA here is from genome assembly GCA_019787685.1 of Chiua virens. Taxonomy (NCBI): domain Eukaryota; kingdom Fungi; phylum Basidiomycota; class Agaricomycetes; order Boletales; family Boletaceae; genus Chiua; species Chiua virens. Next base: position 1,470,828 of record JAHNUO010000003.1, read on the forward strand.
GAGACTACATAGACGTGTACTTGTCGGGTTCGACTAGTTGATGGATCAAAGCTTCAAGTTCAGGAAGCTCTACAAGTAAATTGAAGTCATGTATTTGTTTGCACACATCTTACCTGCATACTTGTAGCTATATTCGGAGTCACTCATCTCTGACGGACGCAATGGCACCTTCTCGTGGTCCACCAACGCTCGCCCGTAAACTCTACACGTCGCTCACAGGCCATCGTGGCCCTGTTCACGTTGTGCGCTACGCCAAAGGCAGCGCCAAGTACATCCTTAGCGGCGGCCAAGACCGCACCGTCCGCCTCTGGAACCCTGATACGAGCACCGAAATCAAGTCTTTCGAGGCGCACGGGTACGAAGTCCTCTCCATATCCGTGTAAGTCTTCATCCCCATCTTGACCTTGAGGGACACCTGCTGACGGTCCGGGTGTACTCACCATGATACTGACAGGAGTCATGACAATGCCAAGTTCGCATCCTCTGGTGGAGACAGGTCCGTCTTTGTCTGGGATGTTGCCACAGGTGTGACGACCCGCCGATTGGCGGGACATATGGGTAAAGTTCACGCTGTCGAGTTCAATACCGACGCGAGCGTGCTCGCCAGTGGTGCGTTACGACTTAACGTGAACGACGCTCTCTGACATGGTGACAATCTTTGACAGGTTCGTATGATGCTACGGTCAGGCTATGGGACTTGCGGTACGTGACGCTCCCTCTCCGCCCCTTCCCTCCCTATGTTGCTGAAATGCTCACACACGCGCCCAGATCTCAACCTCGCGCTCCGATCCAAATCCTTGAAGAAGCCCGCGACGCCGTCCAGACCCTCCATGTTGACGGGACAAGCATTATTGTCGGTTCGGTAGACGGCTATGTTCGCGTATACGACCTGCGCAAGGGCGAGCTTCGCGCCGACTTCGTCGGACGTGCGTCGTTGTCTATTGTCGTTACCCGCGAGTTTGCGCATTCAACTTTGTTCATTTTTGCTTTTCACAGAGCCAGTCACGTCGGTCGTGCCGTCCGCGGACGCGACGACGCTCCTGGTCGCCACACTCGACTCGCACGTGAGGCTATTTGACGCGGTCACGGGGAAGCTTTTGAATGCGTTTACGGGACATGCGCATACATCCTATCGGTGTCGGGCCTGTTTCGGTCACGAAGAAGCGAGCGTCGTGTGTGGTGACGAAAATGGACAAGTGTGGGCTTGGGACTTGGTCGACGTGGGTGCAACTGTCTGCTGATATCGAATCAGGGAACTAAAATCATGTATAGGCAGCAGTCCTCCAGCCGAATCCTCCCCCCAAAGTTCACAACAAGGTGATCACCTGGACAGAGCATCATCCAAGCGACGTCGGGGAGATGGTTACTGCGAGTGCTGATGGGACCATCAAAGTGTGGAAGCAGACATGAGAACAATCAGATTAGTTCTTGCTAAGGTACGGACGCCGGAGCAAAGCCATGGAATGACGATGAGACTACGGCCCGTGGTGCGTCTCTGACGTGGAACGGCTATATGTGCGAGTCATCTACGTGACTTCGTCAAATCGTTCTCCATGAATTTAGGTCCGGGCCAGGTGGCCTTGATTGAGCAGTCTTTTACTATGAGAAGTGGCCAGTGTCTTGATTCGAGAAGTTGGTACACAGTAACTCAAAGGTTGCATTCGAAAGATCTAGAGGGTGAGCCTGCGGGCCACAAAAGACTACGATGATACGATTTCAAGCTGGAACTCTCTAATAAGGGTTTCGATATACTGTAGTGTGAAGGTGCCCCATTCAAACGAGTAACTATGTACGTCACGGTGCACAGGAAAACTCGAATACGAGGACTGGGAAGACAACTCAAGCCATACTGGCCAATACATAACCGGACGAAAACCAAAAAGTACATTGTGATACACTGGGGGTACTCGATGTTCTGCTAAGTCAGAAGCAGTATCGTTTTCTTTATTATGTGTCACTGGAGGAATAGGATAACCGACGCTGTCTCTTCACCGCCGTTGTTTCACCAGGCTGTGAAGTCCCACTCTCTCTTGGGTTTGCAGGTGCAGTACGCGTCTCGAAAGTCTCGCTGGGGATGACGTTCGTGGTAGCAGAACGGGGTCTTTTAAAAGCCGCGCTCTTCCGCGAGTCCCTCCTGTTCTGCGCGTCAGATGCCCGATTCCTGCGGAAGTATGATGAATACATATACAGTTTAAAGGTAGGTGTGAAGGCACCTTTTTTCGGTGATGCGTGATGACGGCCGTGCAACACCGTGTAGTTTCTCGAAAAAAGATGAGCATTTTATTGGTAGCCAATATCAATGCACTCACAAAGTATAGGTGACAAGGATTGCCTATCAAACCTTAGTTAATCGAGTGTTCAACTGAAAGATACATGGTCGCTTACAAAGAAGGTGTCCCTCCGGATCGCGTCTCCAAAAGAAGTGTGCGTCGTCTGGCAATTCCTGCAGATCGTTTGATGATTGCTAGCGGGCGTTGACGTCTGGTCTTTTCCAGAGGGGAGAAATAAGGGACCTGAAGATTATGGAGCAGTTAGCTAATAAGAACAGTATATGTATGCTGCGCGACGATAATTGCGCTGAGCATCACACACTTCTTTCAGGAGAAGGGTCCGTGTGGCTTTGAGTACTCGGGAAAGGAAACCGACCTTCAATGGGATTATACTTGCTGAATAAGTCATTCTGCGTATCCAATAGGGGAGTACGTGAACCGGAGCGACTTCGAGCGACCGAAATCGGAGAGTTCGAATTGCTCTGCCATTCCATTGATTCAGTGCTAGGACGGATTCGCATCACAAAAACTGAAGTCAGGCAGGAAGTGAGTTACGTACTCCTTGTCATCCTGACTGATGCCGTCAACACCAATGGTTTGCACCTTATCCTTCCCCTTCCCTTTTGTAACGTGCCTCCCTCTCTCCTCGAAACTGGGCAGTGGACTAGAAAAGCGGAAGTAGTCGTGTCGAATATTAGGAAGAGGCGGTGGCGTGAACGAACTTGGGCCTGGATCAGAACTTGAAGCACATAAGAGATCATCCAAAAGGACGTCAGGTGAAACGACGAACTTTGAGTCAGCGGGAAGGGAAGTTGTGTAAGGAGAGGCATGCGCAGGACCTGAGAGGGATTGATTCGGTAGCAGAGATGTCACTCTGTGGTACCAATAACTGTGAGGGGAGCGAATAGAGGAGGGGGGAGGCGGGTACGCGAATGTTAGAGCCCGAGGTGAGGTGACTGTGGTCGTGGCAATGATGGAAGTATTCCGGAGACTGATCGCGAGAAGCGCCAAGTCTCGGGTTTGAGAGAGGACAGCGAGGGGAGTCTGGGGACGTGGATGAGGCCGGGACTGGGAAGTCGCCACTCGCGGCAGAGCCGGTAATTGTGGTGGAGGTGCCGAATGGCTTCCGTTGTGTGGATGGACGAGCTATCATGGGGGACTAGAAAGATGCTTACTATCAGTATCTGAAACTAACGTGATAAATATAAGTACCTCTTTCAAGTCTTCGTCGTGATCATCGGGATTGAGGGTGCCATGCTTCCCACTTTGAAGGAAGACAACTCCTGCGCCGAGTTAAGACGTGTCATAGCATGAAGGCGAAGGTACTGACCGTCCTCTACAGTTATGGTGTACTTTTCGGACAAGGCCTCCATGACTGAGTCTTCCTCCACAAAGTTATGGGGTTCAAGCCGCCCATTAGTAGTAGTAGTAGCCTTGAAACGTAATCAGGGAACTCAGATACAGAACAAGGTACTGGGAACATACGCTTTTAAGGAGTGCAGACCACTGACTGTCATGCGTGATGGCGACAGCCGCAGAAGGTTCCTGGAAGGGATTTAGTCTAATATGTATACTAGTTCAAGATGTGGCAAGAACCTTTCGAAGCAAATATTGATTAATGATGTCAGATGGAATGGCTGAGAGATCTGTCAGTCCAAGCGCAGATATGAATTATGGTAACACACTTGTGACAATTCGGGTATGCGCTGGAGTGATATACATTGAATTGTACGTTGGGTGCCATGGTTCGTTGAACAGCTTCGGTTGGCCCGAGTAGACTCGCTAGATGTGTCATTTTTGGATTCATCAAGTTCTTCCAAGTCTACTGTGTCCGTGAATTCTTCGCAACGTGGTTGCACAGAGGGGTCGTCCACCTTAACCGAGATCTTCTTCCTTCCTAGTGGTTCATCCTTGACAGCAATCTTAAATCCACTGATATACACAGCCTGGTTGACATTTCCGTTGTATCTTTTGGGCCCAGCACGCTTGTTTGAATGGCGGGAAGTAGTCCAATTGTATCCTCGAACGATACCGCCTCCCTCCAATTGCGTGACCTTAAATCGTGCGGGGATCTCTCCGGAACCTTCAGATTCCTGAAATGAAGCGAGAGCCCACGAGCGCGACTTGAGGAACCCAGTAATCAAGTAAAGGCAATCGTGTGAAACAACTCGCTTGAGATCTTCTTCAGCAAACCTGTACCACTCAACCGCGTGTTTTCCTGCATACTCTCTAAACAATAGTTCAGGGCGAAGTGAATGCTGATCAGCGCCTTGTGGGAGGATAAGGAGTGCCCCTTCACTAGAGGAGAACTGTAAAATTGTAGTCCGATCTGTAAGGCAGAATCATTGTCCTAAGTATAAGCTACTTTTTGGTTGCCGCTGAGGGAGATGACCGTGCCACGTACGGTTGTTCGACTGGACTGACTTCTATTGTTGTGACGGAAGATGTCGAAATGACACACCCATCATCCTCCATATCAGCATAACACGCGATATCGGCCTCATCGAGGGTGATGGGATGGAAGTTCCTGGGGAGTTGCTTGCCTCGATGAAGGTCATGATCGAGGGGAAGGAGTATGTTAAAGAGGACCTCAAAACAACCTTGCCCAGGAACGACATAACCAACATCCCCAATCCTGAGTCCATAATCTTGATAATCCTTTGGAAGATGTACCTCCACTTCTGGGATCCACAAGGGATATCCATGATGAGATATCAAGTGTCTGGCGTATATGTCTTGTGGCGTCGTCCCATGACGCCGCATGTGGTCCTTCATCGCAAGATTCGACACTCACCGTAGGGGAGGCTGAAGTCAATATGCTGTGGATGAACTAGTGCATTCATGTCAGCCAATATTACGTTCACCGTGACTAAGTAAGCTCGAATTCTTGGCGTGCATGCTCGCTGAGCTTCCTGCAGTATTATAGGGGTTTATAGACAAACCTACAATGTTTGAAAAATTAGATTATAAAGGATTGTAAATGACTAGTATCACGCTCTGAATCGTGCGCTGGTTTGGCCCTATTCCCGTATCTTCACCAGCGCTCCAGCTTGACTCGTGATGACAAGTGAGATTGAGTGAGACTCGGATCCTGGGTCACCACTAATCAGAGAAAAGTCAGGAGCTGTGGAGTGTCGCCTTGGAGTCGGGAAAGCCTGGCAGTGATAGTCGGACACAAAAAATTGCGTTCAAGAGACACTACGGATAGGCTGGAGAAGAGTTCTTTGTCACCATTTAAACGCCTACACGAATCGCTCCATGGCAAACACATGTTTGAAGCATAAATCACACTACTCCAAAACTGCGTATTTCTTCAGATGCTCCGGTATAACGTCATACAACCCTTTCGACCGCAACCATTGCTTGGAAAAGAGCCGACTCTGATAGCGGTATGCACCATCGCACAAGACGGTGACGATACTCGATCCTGGAGATCGTTTGCAGTGTTAGTTGGTCTCTCATGACAGAAGCCTTTGAACATACCCTTGCCAAGTTTTTCCGCCAGTTCTACGGCAGCAACGACGTTCAGAGCCGAGCTTGCGCCAAGGTAAAAACCCTCCGTGTCCAAGAGCTGGTATAACATCACGATCGACTTTTCGTCCGCAATCGTCAGTGATCCGTCTATATCATTGACAAACGTCGCCAAATTGTCCGTGACACGACCCTGGCCGATGCCTGCAAAAATCACACGTGAGCATACGACGGCGACACCGATTGACAGGTGGAGAGACAGTCGTGCCTTCAGTGATCGAGCTGCCCTTGCGCTCGATGAGTTTCCCACCGCTCGACACGTAGGCATGCAACACACTCCCCGGAGGGTCCGCAAGCCACACTTGTGTCTTGCCCTCACTCTTTTCCTTCAAGTACTTGCCCACACCAGCCAGCGTCCCGCCCGTACCGGTCGCACACACGAAAGCATCCAGTGTACCCTCTGTCTGAGCCCAGATCTCAGGGCCGGTCATGAGATAATGCGCACGCGCATTGGCGATGTTGTCAAACTGGTCCGTCCATATGGCATTGTCCAACTTGGCAGCGTACGCGCGCGCTTGGTGGTTATAGTTTTTCGGATCCTCAAAAGGGACGGCGGGGACGGGGTGGACCTCTGCACCGAGCATGCGCAGGAGGTCGATCTTCTCCTGGCTCTGCAGGGCACGCGTCCATGAGCACGTCGGATGACGGACATGAACGAACAGCTCACCTGCGTGTTGGGCATGAAAATAACGCACTTGTAGCCCTTGGATCGACACACATGAGCGAGACCGATGCCGGTGTTCCCAGCGGTCCCTTCGACGACCGTTCCACCGGGACGTATGCTGAGACAAAACATGAGACGCATCAGTCCATTACTGCTGCAAAACACAAAGTTCCAGTATGCACTGACCGGCCCTTTTCTTCAGCATCCCGAATTACTCCGACGGCGGCACGGTCTTTGATGCTGCCCCCTGGATTCTGAAACTCTGCCTTGCCGAATATGCTGCATCCGGTCTGTTCGGACAGTGTTTTGAGATAGATCTAGGTAGATTGATGATTGTCAGAGAGAATTCCATAGGTCGTGCTGGTCGAAAGTCTCACCAGAGGGGTGTTTCCCACCGAGTCGGTGAAGCCTTGCACGGCGGATCCAATACTCCTCGTTCCCACCTGAAGTCGATGTGGGTGAGCGAGTCTGGATGCGCGAAGGAATAAGACCGTCATGGAACAAAAGGCCGGGGAAAACTAGTGAGCACGGTATGCCACGTAAGAACATATTTAGCTCGTGAGATGAGCGCTACTAGCGAGACTGAGCACGACATTCTTGCAAAGACAGTTCAAATAATTATCAACGTTCGCCGACGTTCCTAGTACAGTAGACGACAAGTCAAGGCGCCATCAGCAAGCCTCTAAGTGATACCGGCGACCCTGAATGATTGTTTGATCATGCCCATGATATTTAGTGTCATGCGCCGCGAATTCACAAGGAAGGGAGCCTTCCCATTAGATGACGAGGAAAAAATAACTAACATCGAAGGAAATGTAACAGAAAAATGAACTATGGCTGCGAATATTACCCAGAGTTTTGATGAAAAAATCAAATGGGAAAGAGTGTCCTCGCTGCATAAGATGAACTGCGCAAGACAAAGTGTGGATGGGGCATGACGAGATATCAGATAGTCTGTCGTGAGTGCAAGAAACGAATCATCGCAGGCCGTAAGAGGAATAGCATAACAAGGGTATCAACGAGACAGAGAAACAAAATCAAGACGTCTACAAATCAGGTGAGACGGCAATACACACGAGGAGAGACATCGGACATGCATGTTTCATGGTTGACGCTTCTTCACATTCTGGTTCAACCACTGAAGCCCTTCGAAAAGACCCTCACCCGTGGCTGCGCAACTACAACCGGTACGATCAAGCAGTGGCAGGGAAAAAAAAGGGAGAAAATCTCACCTGGGGTGAACATACCACGAACGGTCCCGCATGCGATGGAGACCGAGCTTTTCGGTAACCTCGGCGGGCGACATGGCTGGAAGGAGATAAGGAACAGGGGTATCAGACGCAGGGTGTGATCACCCACCTCCAGGGAGATCCTGTTTGTTTGCGAATACGAGCAGTAAACACTCCTTCATCTCTCTGTCGCTGAGGATGCGATGAAGTTCTTGTTTTGCTTCGTCAATTCTCTCCCGGTCTTGACTGTCGACTACGAAAACGAGACCCTGGGTGCCGGTGTAATAGTGTCTCCACAATGGACGGATCTTGTCTTGACCTCCGACGTCCCAGACATTGAACTTGACGTTTTTGTAAGTGACCGTTTCCACGTTGAAACCAACTGCCTTGGGTGTGAGCAACGTGGACAGGGAGATGTACGAGGCAGACGGACCGGTAGGTATTGTGGTCACAGACTGATTCAACTTGAGTTTATACAGGATAGCTGACGGTAGTGAAGTGAGTGAGTTGATGGGCGAGATGAGGGTAGCATACTCGTCTTGCCGGCAGCATCGAGGCCGAGCATGAGCAGCCTCATTTCCTTGTTACCAAAGAGGCGACCTGTGACGAAGGTAAGGGGGAAAGCGTGCAATGATGAGGGACATACCGAGAGTTTTCGACAAGTTTGCGCCCATTGTTAGAAGAGAAAGAAGAGATGAATTGTAGTGTAAAGAGCGACGAGGTTAATGCAAGCAACTGGAGATTGGTGTGAGAATTCAACAAAGTCGTTGCAATAATATACACCCAATTTGGACCCCAGTCACCTCGTACACTACTAGAGGTATCATCCCGTCTGGCTCTGGCTAAACACCTTCAACCAGCCATCCCCCATGTCCGTCCGTAACGTCTCTATCCGTGCCCGGTACAGCTCCACGTCCCTCATATCACTCTCCCCGCTCCCCCCCTCCGTACTATCAGGTGGCTCAAACGCCGAATATGATCGCCGGTGTCCACCCGGAGAGTCTGCGCTTGCCAGTGGTCGCTGCGGTAACGTGGACAACGAAGCGTTGTTCCAAACCAGTAACAGTTGGCATCGCCATCGGCGAGGAGCCTGGCGAAAACTGCTGTTCTCCATCTCCGTTCAGGTCGACGATACGTTTCACTTTCCGCTTCTTCGGTTTGCCTGAAACAGCAACCGACGTCGTTCGTGGACGTGCTGACGGTGACACTGCGGTCACCGCATCTGTCGCCATGCCATGATCGCCCCTCAGCTTCGCTGGCCCAATCGGAGCGATAAGAGGCGACGCTGGTGTTGGAACATCCTTCGCGGGAAGCTCCTGCTCCTGCGCGACAGGCGCAAGCCCCCTTCTCTCATAAAACGTCGGCCCAGTGCCATCTAGAGAGATGGCTTTCCCTTCCTTGTGAAAGAAGTCGAAGCAAGCAACACGGTAGTTATCCTCTATTTCTGTCAACGGGTTACCCTCGATCCACACCTCACCGATGTTGGGAAGTGTCGCAAGTCGTCCGACTTCAGCACTTTCATCGATATGGTTCGAACGGAGGTCTACCCGCTCAAGCGCCATGAGACGTTCAAGGCCACAGATGGACTCGAGACGATTCCCAGAGAGGTTCAGGTAAAGGACCTGTCCGAGGTGGGTGTAAATTCCCAGAACGGAATCGATCATGTTGTCAGAGAGATTGAGCGAAAGGAGATTGTGAAGGATTGAGAGACCATGGGGAACAGACACAAGGAGATTCGAAGATAGATCGAGGTGCGTTAGAGAGACAAGGTACGGGAGAGGCTCGGTTGGTAGGAACGTGAGGGCATTATCTGCGAGGGAGAGATGCCTGAGGAACCCCCATTTGTGAGGGGACAGAGCCGAAGGGGAAGGTATTGAGGGATGATCTGGGATAGGGGTCGCCTCTTCAACGTCCTCGGGAACGGAAGCAGGCAGTGGCGTGTTCGCCCAAGATGGCTGCCTGCGAGGAATCTGTCTCAACCTCTGGTCTTTGAGTAAACCGTCTCTCCGCGCCTGGTCATCAAGTACTGCCCCGACGAATATATCAGTGACATCCTCTAGCCCGCTCCGCTTGATAGTCAAGCTACGAATAGATTCTGAGATTCTATCCCAGCCGAGCAACATGCGGGGATCAATGTCAACGGTCGAGAGAGAGCGGAGGTTCTTGAAAGCATCGAGTGGGAGAGCACTTTGGTTTGGAGGCTCGTCTTTGAGTTCGGCGATAACTTTGGGCCCGGGAGACTTGAGCTGCAGAGCAGGGATCTTGGTAAAACTACTATAAATGTATTTGAGTTCAGCATCGATGCTCTGCTGCTCAGGCCGACCCCACCAGCCGGAACTCAAGGAGAGACCGGACACCGCGGATAATGAAGAGCGGAAAGAGGCAAGTGAAAGGGTTTCGGATTTGTCGACAGCTGAGCCGATATCAATGTGTGTGTAATGCATTGGCTTGGAGGGGTTGTTGACCGTGACGTCAAGAGAGCCTACATCGATGCCAAGGGACTCTATACGCATGAGAATGTAAAAGAGGTGATGGGTGTCGATGGCGAACGTTACTGGGCGAGGTGGAGCTGACTGGTGGGCGTCAGTGGGCATGAACCAGAAGACGGGATTGAATACGGAGGACTGGGAGGGAGTGGGACGCTGACGGCGGCGACGTTGGAAGCCAGCCTCTGCAAGACCCTTCTCGTTGAGTCTTATGAATGCAGCAATTCTATGCAGATAGTCGTCGCCGTTGACAGGCTCCATGGTGGAGGGGGCGTCGCTGTCGTCTGCCCGAGTTCGTCGTGCTTGGCCGCGCCGCTCATGCCCCTCTACCGCATGCCGATCAGTACCCTGGACACCCTATTCATGTGATGTGACATTTATGTGACAATGATTACGCATGATGTCACGCTGCGAGGATGTTAGTGAGGTTGTTCTGGTCCATAATGAAGATAACGATAAAAACGCTCCAGCAAAAGGTCTTTCAGGTGAGCACAGTCAGTTACGATGTACTCGCCATCCAACATGCTCTTAGATCGACGCCGACGCCGAAGACACCGTTGCCACACTCAAGGGGAAGATATCTGAGGCTCATGGCCATCCGGTCGAATCGCAAAAGTTGATCTATTCTGGTACGCCATCTCTGCCGATCTCTAATTCGCTTGTCCATCTGGTGATTAGGCCGGGTACTCCTCGATTCCAAGACGGTGGCGGAGTGCGATATCAAGGAAAAGGACTTTTTGGTCCTTATGGTCGCCAAGGTATCGATGACTTCATATCCGACGTAATTGAACTCACTTGATCAATCTTAGCCCAAGCCTAATTTTGCACCTGCTCCGTCTGTATCTGCCGTGCCCGCGGATGTACCACCACCTGCCCAATCCGCTGTACCGGCAGCGCCCGAAGTTGCTCCAGCACCCTCTGCACCCAACCCACCCTCTGCACCTGCACCTGCACCTGCCGCTGCTTCCACCACTCAAACAACCGGATCCGGCCCAGCTAGTTTTCTGTCAGGAGATGTGCTCCAAAGTACGATACAGAATATGATGGAGATGGGCTTTGAACGTGATGCTGTCGTGCGCGCCCTGAGAGCAAGTTTCAATAACCCTGAACGTGCCGTGGAGTACTTGTTTAACGTGAGTATTCAAGCTATATGCGTGGTAGAACAGGCCTTGAGTTGAATCACAACAGGGTATCCCTGAGCACCTGCTTGCACAGCCTGCTGCGCAAGAACCCGCTCCTCTACCTACCGCTGCACCGGCACCAGCACCCGTTCCCGCGCAAAATCAACCCCAAGGTCAACCACAAAACCTGTTTCAGGTACGCTGGTATCTCCGTAGATTGCGTATTTCTCCTTCTCTAATGCATTTTTGGATTCAGCTCGCGCAGCAACGGCAGCAACAGGGAGTTGGCGGGCCCGGGGCTGGTGGTAACGTTGGTGCTCGGGATGTCCGAAACCTCTCGGCCCTCGCTGGCAACCCCGAGGTAGCGCAATTGCGCGAGCTCGTACAGCAGAATCCCGCACTGCTTCAGCCCTTGGTACAACAACTTGCTGCAGCAAACCCGCAACTTGCACAAATATTGGCAGAGAATCCCCAGGCCGCACTAGATTATTTGAGTAATGCGGGCGGCGAAGACGACTGAGGGGGAGGGGGCGCTTCCGGGGATGCAAGTTGTGAATGTGACACCCGAGGAAGCAGCCGCCATCGAACGGGTGAGTGATATTCGCGAGACATCAGAAGAAGCGGGCGTTGATAGAGATGCAGCTGCAAGCGCTTGGATTTCCTCGCGAAACTGTGATTCAGGCGTATTTTGCGTGCGACAAGAACGAGGAGTTGGCAGCGAACTACCTGTTTGACACGATGGGGGAAGATTGAGAGTAAATTGTGAAGGGTAGAGTTGTTGTAATATTTCTCGTGTACATTTTGCCAAGGTCCACATTGTTTGCACGAGACGGCCGCGTGTGAAGACGAGATCACGTACAAAAAGTAGGACCACTCTCCACGTTCTCCTCCTCCTCCTCCCATCCCACCCCTTCCCCGTCTCTCTCCCACCCCCCTTCCATACCCACAAATACCCACCAACCCTTTTAAACTCCCCTTCTCTCAGCCACCACCGTCTTCCTACTTTTCTCCATTTTTTTTCATCTGCACTCCCCATGGCGACTCCTCGAGACTCTTCGTCTCCCTCCGAGGATACAGTCACAGAGAAGCGCAACGACCTCTCCGTCTCTCCGCCGCAGATATCCGTAAACGGTAACGGCGCTCCCAACGTCGAACCCGGTGCGCAGGCGCACGACCTCACGCCCTCCTCGTCCACAGAAGCAGACAAGGACAACGCTCAGAACCCGTCCATCACCGTCTCCACCTTTGTTTCACCAGACGAACGTGACGGTACCCGCCCTGCAGAGAAAGACAAGGACAAGAGCTCTCTTGCCGCCACCTCCACCACGCAGCCGAACACCACCCTAACTGGATCTTCCACAATTGCCTCCAGCAACACCAGTCGCAGGTTCTCTCGCAAGTCAAAAGCCGTCAGGCTTCCCACTTCCACAGGCTCAGTCCCTGACAAACGTCCTCCCGTACGTGCTCCCTCCCAGGAGGTGAACAAGTCCAAGGGTGGCTCACAGCGTTCCTCCAAGAAGGCTTCTCTTATTTCAAAACTTGTCCGCAAGCTCGTCCCCTGCGTAGCGCCCAACGTCCGTGCCCATCCAGTCGAGGTCGACATTCCTGATGTCACCCGGTCTCTCCCTCAAGGCCCAAGCACGAGCAAACCTGCCGACTCCCTCGCGCCCAATGAGAAACAACGTTCAGAGAGCGAGTCCTACGAGAAGGAGGGAGAAAAAGTGGCACCGTCACCTATTTCCATTCCAAAAGATGCCTCAACCAGCAACCAGGACGCTGAAGTCGTTGTCCCTCCAACACCGACCAGAGCATTGTTACCCGTCTCAGAAACAGAGGGTGTTACGAGTGGTGCAGTACAGCCGCCTGGGTCAACGGGCGAGGACGTTTTCTCCCCACAACCCATCTCGCATACAGATGTGTCTCACACGTCATCGGTTGCCCCACAACCCCACGTAGGGGACACTTTACATTCAACTACGACCGATTCTGATGGTAGCTTTACGGATGAAGAGGCTCATGCTGAGGGCGAAGAAGTAGAACCAGAGGATGGGGAACCTATGGAAGAGGACGATGAAGATGCGCTTATCATGAATGGGGGAGCGGGCATCCCAATCGGTCCAGTAAGTGTCCCTCAATTTGTCATCCAACATATGGAAACTTTATCTCCTGTTTAGGACGGTATACCGCGGCCACTTCTGCCCCCTATTGCACCGCAGCACGCGGGCCGCAAATGTTTGGTCTTGGATTTGGATGAAACCCTCGTTCACAGCAGCTTCAAGGTAAGAAACACCAGCATCCTCTATTTTACACGCGGCTCAGCCTTTCTGCCTTCTAGTCTATACAACATGCAGATTACGTTGTGCCAGTGGAAATCGAGTACCATTGGCACAATGTGTACGTCATCAAGCGCCCAGGCGTCGATAATTTCTTGAAGAAGATGGGTGAGATATACGAAGTAGTAGTGTTTACCGCAAGTCTAAGCAAGGTTGGCCTCATTTCTTAGCTCGCTGCTCATCAACTGATTTACTCCTGATCCAGTATGCAGATCCGGTCTTGGACAAACTGGATATCCACCACGTTGTCTCGCATCGATTGTTCCGGGAGAGTTGTTATAACCACAAGGGTAATTACGTCAAGGTATGCGCTACCTTCGTTGATCGTCGATACATCTAATGATTCTCGACAGGACCTTTCACAACTAGGACGTCCAATCGCTGATACCATTATCCTGGACAATTCCCCGGCTTCATATATCTTCCACCCTAACAATGCCGTTCCCGTTTCTTCGTGGTTTAATGATCCCCATGATACTGAACTTACGGACTTGTGTCCATTCCTGGCTGATCTCGGTGAGGTCAAGGATGTGCGAGGGGTCCTTGATGGCGGACTCTGAGCACTGACCGCGCGGTTGGTGCTTACGGGAGAGGACTAAGAGGGCGAACTTGGAGCAGCCTGCTTCCACACATGCATTTTAATGCGCTGTTCCACCTGTTTTCGTGATAGGAGCAATACCATGGCCTCTAACACCTATCTCGATGTCGAGCATGTCGAGCCACGTTAACCCGGCCGCTTGCACCGCTCGTCGCTATATCTTGTCCTACCCGGTGCTACACAATCGATCCGTCATCCAGAATGTACATCTTGTACAACAAATTTCCCCGCATCCACCACTACGATCAACTCCATTCTTAATGATACCCCATTACACTCATGCGTCGATAATCTTTATCGTTCTGTATCCATCATGCATACATACGCACCATACCCTCGTGCACTTGCGGTTGTCTCTTGGTATCATGGCGTGGAGCGTCTGCACGAATTTCATTACTTCCGACATCACATTTTCTTTCCTTCCAAAATTTTTCTCCATGCAGGTATACAAGAAACTCCGCCACCTCACACCTTTATGACATGCATCATGGACTACTCGCATATTGTCCTGGTCGGTGCGAACACTCCTGACGGGGACTGTCGTTGACTGATCTGGCATGTATCACTGGCAGGACCTTCAGAAAAGCTTCTTATCGCGTGACCTTTAAATTAATTTCCCCATTCATTTTGCGACCCCTTGGTTTCGTCGGCATATGCAGCATGTCTGCAAGTGCGTACTATTTCCCTGTCTACGTTTATCAGTGCTTTTCCTCCTTTGGTCTTGACGTCTTGACACTAGTATTTTTCGTACATTCTGGTATTGTTCTTCCCCTTCCTTAGTCTACATGACCGTTACGACTGTTCACGATGTTACGTACGACTCAATCATGCACATACTTTTGACATTAGTTCAAACGTTCAAGTTGGACTGTTAACTTCAAACAGTTTGACTGATTTTTTGTCACGTGACCGCGCGCGTCGCGTCTGTTTCACCGTGTTTGGTTGTAGTTCCTCGACTTGTACTAACCCATGCGACAGCGACGACGACATGCTATTTAACAAGGGCACACGATTCGATCAGCAGAAAGGCAAGTTGTCAATTGCAGGTAGGTTACTTTGATTAACCAGAGACTGCAGTGCTTTCCGATAAAGCCCCGGATGTACCAGGTATGCTGGATCTCATAAACCTACACTGCAGACTTGCAGACTTGACCGCAGCGGCCGGCGCATCCAACATGACCACCAGACCTACATCAAGGAACACCAAGCCACCATCCATAATCAACAAGCATGCAGATGATCGCTACGCCGCTCTCCTACGGCGAATTGAGGATCTAGAAAACGTCCATACGGACGACAAGAAACGCGTGCGTACCGCACCCATGCATACCTATACCACTGCCCAATGCGTCCCACACAGCACCAAGCGGAACTCGACCGCCACAAATCCGAGTTCGCGCGTGTGACCAAGGCAAACGCCGAACAAGCCGACAAGTTGGACAAGCTCACGAAGCAAAACGAGGCGTACGAGGCGCGTGTGCAGGATTTGAAAAAGACGAGTGTGGCAGAGCAGACGGAAATGAAGGAGCTTCGTACCAAGTTGCGCATGAGTGAGCACGAGCGCGGTCAACTCGCGAAACGAGGGGCCGAGAATGGGGACATGAAGAAGGTGCTGTCGAGTATGGAGGCGAAGCGGAAAGAGGACGTCAAGGAAACTGAACGGAGAGTGGCAGAGCTGGAGAAGACACTAGCGGCGGAGAAGAAGAAGCGGGAGTTGCTTGAGTCTTGTTTGGACGACGTCCGGAAAAAGGCCGATGAAGAAACGATGAAATTACGTGCCACCTCTGCAAACTTGCAGCAGCAGCTTGACAGTTGCGTGGAATGATGGTGAAAAGGTCCGAGAAGCGGTTTCCGAGGCCCGGGACGAGGCCGAGGATCGGGAGGAGGAACTATTAACGCAGCTGGAGCAGTGCAAGGTGGCCCTTAGTCGTGTTGCAGAGGAGTACGCGTCCCTAGCGTCCACGACCGTGACCGCCAAGGCACATGCTACTCTCAAGGAGGAACACCTGGTCCTCCAATCTCGTTCGTTACGTCTGGAGCGGAAGCTCACCTAACTCGGAAGACCAAGTTACAGAACTCGCTCATCTCATACGTCAGGCCCGTGACGAGAACAAACACCTTCTCAAGCAGCTACGAAGCGTCGAAGAAGAGGCCGCTTTCTACTCCCGACTTCTCAGAGAGAATCTCGTCCAAACCAACAGCTGTGACGAGGGGATTTCTGACTTTGAAAACGAGCTTGCAACGCTTTGCCTGGACATCGCACACTGGTCACAATCTGAAAACTCTGGTGGAGTACCACGACAGCAGCGCATGGTTTCTACCGTGATTTAGCAGACTGACATGCGCTTGCAAGTAGACACGCTGCAAAGTATCACGAACCAAGAACAATCTGCGAACCGCGCTTTGGCAGAAGAAGTGGCCAATCAGGCTGTGCTGTGTGAAGCATCGAATGTCGAGCTTCAAGGACTCCAAATGGAGCTCACGGAGGCAAACCGTAATCTTGCCAATGAACTGGTTTCTCTAGCAGAGACTCGTCGGTCTCGAGACGACTTGCAGAGTCAATTCGCTGAGTTGGAGAAACGACTCAGCGAACAGGCATCTCAGCACAAGGCAACATTGCAGAGAGAACGCGATGCAACACAAAAGCTTTCCGCCCAGCTTCGCATGAGCAAGACAGCCGAAGACACCCTTAAGGGAGAGGTCGAGCAGTATGTCTGCACCTGAATCGACCCAAATATATTCGTCGCTGACCGTCTGTGCAGATTGAATTCCGAACTTGCTGAAGCATCTCGATTCCAAGACGCATACTACAAGTTATTGGATGAGACAGAGGGTCTTTTGGCACGGAATGACTTGGCAGAGGAAGAAGCAGGAGCGTCTCAGTCAGTTCAACGCTGAAATCCTCGGGCATCACAATCCTGCCCAGAGGATCGTGTATGTGGACCGTATACGGAGGGAGCTCGCAGATACGAAGCAGGTTCGTACAAGTATTGTTGTCTGAGTGCTCGTGTTCAATGTCTTTGATCGACAACAGACATTGCTTGTGTGCACGCGTGAACGCGACGCGTTGGTCGCATCAAACGACGGTCTGCGCCACGAAATTGAACTTTACAGGTCATCGATGGTGCCAATGGAGACTAAACCACGGTCGCAATTTATACGGGTTTCCCGTCCACCTCTGACCAACCAGAGCCTGAACGCGCCCTCTCAGAATCCCACCGAGAAGACGATTATGGAGCATCTACCCGGACCTGGAGATATGACTGTGGATGAACTAATGTGATATATTCGTGTATATATGCTTTATTTATGCTGCCTACCTTGCAATGACACCGACACGTCTAATCCATTAGCAGGAGCTGCCTATCATTACTCGACATGTGAACTATGTTACAGTGTCCTCTTAAAGTGTCTCATGCGAAAAAGAGATAACTAGAAAAGCGATAACCGATGCATCTCGTGATTTTCAGAGTAACTCTCATAAAACTTCCAAGGTTCGTCGTCCTCCCTCAACTCATGAACGCGTGTATACCGACTCTTACGTTCTTCTCGTTTTCGCCACCAGAAACTGCAACAAAAATATTACCCACGCACATCAGCCTAAGAACCATCACAACTGGTAAATCACTCACATAAACGCGATCCCGGCGCTGATCAACACCACCACGCTGATCACGCCACCAATGATCGCACCCTTCTCCCGATCCAAAAAATCCTCCACCTTGTTCAACCCTCCCGGATCCGGATCCAAGTACACCTTGTCCCGGCCCGGCAACGCGCTCGCACTCGGCGGGTCATTCGGGTCATAGCAATACTGCACAAAGCACCCCGTGCAAAAGCCGGATCGAGGCGGTGGGGGTGTGAGCTTGAGCCGGGCGCGGTCAAGCGCGGCGCATTGCAGGCATCTTCCCCAGTTGGGGTCGGGCGCGGTGGTGTTGGGCACAAAGCCGTCAAGGGTGTTTTGGAAGGCTTGATTGATAAAAACGGCGGTGGAAAGAGGGGTATAGTGAAATTGAAAGTCCCCGGTGCTGGATGGCGCGTGAGCGTGGGCGGCGGTGAGTGGAAGAGAAAACTTACTTGGTCGCGGGAGCGCTTCCATCCAGTGGGGGTGAATTAGGGATGTAGATGACCAACGGGTATTCTGGAGGAGTCTGACTCGGGTTACACCCGAAGAATGTCGGTCTTTCGTTGACTCCCATGTTGACAAAGTCCTGAGCCGACGAAGGAATAGGAGGAAATGCCTGATGAGATGAAGAGAGATAGGAAGAGATCCGCTGCGAAGTGGTCAGAAGTGACGTGCCACTGTCATAAATTAGTCAAAATGTTCCTTGGTGCAATACGAGGGGACTGACTTGGGCCATCGGTTAGAGTCATCCGCACTTGCGTCCACGGCGACAACAATATCGAGTGCTCTTGCTTTGGTGAACAGAGACCCAAGGGGTACTTGCTCCAAGTTGGAACCACCATCCACCAGTGAGAGCCATTGTGAGGACGAATCCTGGAACATGGTAGGATTGATGCCTTGGAACGCCTAGTACGGTGTAAGGTACGGTTCCTGACCAGCGAATAAAACGGCCCTTACATTCGGCCAATTGGCAACATTAAGAGAACGTGATTGTACCTTGGATGAGAGTTGGTCATAAAGGAACTGCATTCCGGCAATGTCCCCATTCTGGTCGTTGAAACCCGTGAAATTGCCATTCGGCCCGTTAATAGTCTACGCGAGAAAAAGATGAGCATGCACGGCAATATCAGAGAGGAAATAATATACGTTGAAGATGCTCGCACTTGTACCCATCACAAAGCCCACTTGGTCGAATCCCGTCATGCACGTAGAAACGAGCCCGTTCACTATATGCGTGCCGGATTCAGCCATCGAAACCATAGCAGATAGGCTTGGATCCCAGGACCCAAATTCGAGCGGTGTAAACTGCGACCATCAGCCAATGAGATAAACAAGCAGGTTTTAAAAACTTGCCTCGTAGACCACTGAATCGGAGGACACGGCAGACATTGGATTAGATCCCGGGGGTAATGAATCTGCGGCTATGATGGGAAATGGCATCGATTGGTTGGTATAAGAAGATAAGAGCGGTATTTGCGACCAGAGCTGCCCTGCGCCATGGCCGGTATCATTAGTATAGAAATTGCCACTGGTCGTCTGATTCAGAAAATGGTACGAAAGTACTCGTCCCCACAAGTCTGTGAGGCTGGTATCTCTGTAGGACAGCATTTACAGTGGGACTTGAAGAGGATTGGTGAACGTACATTGATGCATTAGCTTTGGCCTCGACGCTTGCAAGGATGCTACACCAATACTCTTGGTTACGTTTGTCACTGGTATCGATACTATTCGGCGCAATGAGATCCAAGTCCAACATCCACCCTGACAGACTTGCGCCGTCACCGTACACCAGCGTAGACGGGTTCGGCCAGTCATTCAACATCAACGACGCCGTGAGCCATGATCCACCTGCGCGACTTTTGGTCAAAGGATTGCATAGTACAATAGAGGTGATGTACCTGACGAGCCAGCGAGATATGAGGCCACTTGGAGTAGTCCGCCTGTGCCTGAATGTTTTGCGGTAGCATTTCTGGCATCCAGTGCAGAAAAAGCCCCGGCTCCGAATTGCGCCGCACGATAACCCTGGCCACCGAGTGCGATTCCTATCCTGGGCAAGGAGGACTCGTTGAGGGGGAAAGAAAAATTGTAGCCAACGAAGGATCCGTCCCCGACCCAGTCTGACCACGCGTTGGGGATGACGTTTGCTCCTCTTGCGGCAATGTACGACTCTTCTTGTGGATTCAACGCCTGGGTTTGTGGTGTGAAACTGCGCACGGCACTACCAGATATTTTCGGGCAGGGTGCATTGATGGTGGGGGCATAGTCAGTGATTTTGGCAGCGACGACAGACAAGTAGGATGCAAGAAGAAAAGAAACAACCATTGAGCACGAGCCAGCATTATTGTCGAGTGATGGATTGTTTTCAACGGTTGCGGTGCATCAGCGTTGATCAAGCTTGGCCGCGGCTGTGTCTCGTATGCGACGTTCCGCACGTCCGTATCATCAATCATTTACGTGAATACAGACATGATATAGCGTCCAGCAGTGTTCGGCACGTATACATGGTAAATATCTGATAGATCGGAGACTCCATCGTAAGAGCAGGAATGAGTGTTCCGGACGAACCGGAGGCCCGTCTCTCAGGGGTGGTACTACGACGGGATGCAAGTAATATACCGGAACGCGCTGGGGATCACGACCCAGCGCGTTCTCGTCGCCGGTATGGTACAAGTTCAAGTTTTGTAGACGTGTCTCGAGGAGGGGATGACAAAGCTTGTGGTTACATAAAACGTTCCATCTGCTGCTCTTGTCAGCATTTCCAGCTCTTCATCTCCCCTCACCACCACAGTCTACACACAGGAACGTGCTTCAAGCAACAAGACAAAAGACATCCATTCATGAACGAACGAGACGTGTCCATTGACAACACTGCTGAATATGTTGCACTCACTACTGGGCGAAAACTATGGGTGCGTGGTTATTGTCGAGCTACTACTAGGAAGTGAACGAATACAAGCGAATAGATGTTGAAACAGAGGCGGGTCGAAACGCTGCGTTGTACTAGGACTGCTCTCTGGGCGTAGGCGTATCCACCTTTTCCCTTTCTGGTCTGGTATCCTGAGCTGGTTGCTGTGGCGGCGGCGGTGGACCGGCTAACATTTGGCCTGATGCGAGCGAGCCATTTAGCTGTGCCTTGGCTGTTGAGAGCGGCACGAAGAGTAGCATTCTCGATGCGAAGTTGGTCCACGAGAGCCCTGCATTCCTCCCAGCGTCGATTTGCTTCATCTGCAGAAGCCAGCGCAGCGTCCAAGAGCTGAGAGCGAGATTCGAGTGCCTTTACCCGCCTGTATCACGAGGTAGGTAACGTCACAGGGCGCATGCAAGACACGACGTACTGGTCCCTCCGCTCTCTGAAGGCTCTCTGGGCCTTTCTATTTTGCTCGGCACGCTTGCTCTGGCTAAGCTGGCGACCGCCGGACTTTGGAGACCCCTCTGAGGGGTCGCCGTTCTCACCGGGGAGTTGCTGTTCACCTGGCTGGGGGCAAGGGCGGTGGGTGTGCGTATTCAGGAGGTGCGTACTGGTACATTGGAGGATGACCCATGCCTGGGGGAATGAGAGCGTGCGGGGGAGGGAGCATCTGACCGAGATGGATGCCAGGGGGGGGTGGGGGTGGGGGGTGCTGTTGCGGCGGGGGCGGCGGGGGTGCGGGTGCAGATGATGGAGGTGTTTTGCGCTTGCGGGTCTGGCGCGTGGTCGTTGCGGGCTGGGATTGTTGTGTCGAGGACGTATTGGATGTTTGAGGCTGTGGATCGTCGCGGAGACGCATGACTGGTGTTACGAGTGGGTCCGATGGTTGTTGTTGCTGTTGTTGTTGGTACTGAAGCATGACTTTTGGATGTGATCGACTCGCGTTTGGGGAGGGGCGCGAGTATTAGTAAGAAAAAACCTGCCATCCACGACACTTTGTTTATTCTTGTTTGTATCATCACTTGTGATGACAAATATACTGTCAGCCTATATTACATAATATACAATGTACTTGTTCGCATTCAACGTCGTGTCCGCTCTCGGATGGGTCGTCGTCCTTGCCGCCACCGTCTCCGGCGTCGTCTTGAGCGACTTTCCAGCTCGCTTCACCGCTGAAAACGCGTTCTCGACGAAGCTTGCTGTCTTGTTGCTTCGTTATGTACCCCCTACTTGGGACGTTTCTTGGTCGGTGCTCGCCCCCGTCCAGTCTCTCGCCGCTTTCGAGGTCCTCCATGTCCTCCTCGGTCTCGTCAGGTCTCCCCTCCCAACCACATTCATGCAGGTCTCTTCCCGTTTGATTCCTCATCTGGGCCATCGTCGCCCGCTTTTCTTCCACTCAGCACAACCCCATTTATACCACAATGGTCTTGGCCTGGTCCCTCACAGAGGTTCCCCGCTACTCCTACTACGCCCTTGGTCTCGTCGGTGTGCAACCCCCCGCTTGGCTCACGTGGCTCCGCTACTCCACCTTTTATGTCCTCTACCCTCTTGGCGCCGGCAGTGAGGCTCTGCTCGCCCTCAGCACCTGTCTCAGAGTGGCACAACGGCCGCTATCTCAACTGGTCTCTCGAGGACTACCTCAAGGCTGCGATGGTCTTGATCTGGATTCCTGGTACATATCATCACGTGACCATATCTCCTCGGCTAACTATCGTCCTTAGGCCTCTATGTCATGTATACCCACATGATTCGCACCCGTCGTAAGGCCTTTGGCGCACCGAAGCCACAAAAACTTAGCGCGAAGCCAAAGGATAGAATAAAAGCGAACTGATCTCAATTCCTTTATACCATATTCCCGATACGCTTATCCTCATGCCCTGTATCGTCCTCTCTAATGCACCCTTTCCTCGTTTCTCGTCGGAATTAAAACTCATCTGATCTGCCTAGTCCCACTTGTGTAGGTACGATCGTTTCAGCATGAATTGCAATCCATTGGTCCCTTTCATAACTGCCAACCATTTATAACTTGGCTTGCTACCTGCCTGAGTTTCCTATCTCTCTCCTTTGATGATGTTCCTACGCCTGGCGCTTCTCATCCTCTGCTTGACTACCAGCTCCCTCAGTACACCAGTACACCTAAGTCGTCACCACCCAAAATATATCAACCGGATATCTCGTACATCCGCGTCCACACGTCCACCATCCCTCGAGCCTGGTCTAGACAAAAATACCGCAGTACTGTGTATGATTCCTCCATCGTTTCAAGAAATCTGACCCGGCCACATAGCTCACTGCCCAAGCTGCAACCCTGCGTAAATACCAAAATGCCCCTGCACTGCTGGCAGGTCAAGACACGTCCCTTGGTTATACCATCCCTCCTTCGTTGCAAGACATCTATGACCGCACTTCTGACCACGCGACCAACATTCTCTTCCTTAAATCCCAACCGAATTCGCTTGCGAACACTTCCCCATACCTCTCTTCCGCGTTTGGCGTAGCCGGCACCAGAATGCTCCTCACTGCCGCAAATTACTCTGTCACTGATCCACTCACAGACGAAACTGACCAAACCGATGATTACGAATATTATGGCCCCCTGGCTTTTGGGAGCCAAGGACAAGCGCTGCAGATCGACTTTGACACGGGTTCTGCTGGTGGGTCCTTTCTTGTTTTCAGCAAACGACCCCTTCATCCTGCTTCCTAGACCTTTGGGTTACCGCTGGCTGCACAGCTTGTGGCTCGCTCTTACAATTTCAGACCACGGGTAGTAATACATATCGTAACACAGCAGAACCATTCTCAGTCACCTACGTGAGTTTGCTTCGTCTTCGTACCTGCCCGCCCTAAAACGTTGGTTACTCTGCCATAGGGACTGGGCTTCGTGAACGGAACGCTCGCTCGGGACACGGTCGCGATGGGGCATTTGGTGGTACCCAATCAGACTTTTGGCGTCGTCGATGAAGTCTCGCTCAACTTTGACGAGTCGCCAAGCGATGGGCTTGCCGGCCTCGCGTTTAGCACGATAGCAAGGTCGCAACAACCGACGTTTTTCGAGAACGTCATGCCACAACTAGACGCGCCTCTGTTCAGTGTCTTCATGACTCGGGCGCAGGTCCACGGTTCCGAGGTCGGTGAACGCGTTGTCGGATGGATATATTCCTTGGGTTTGACGAATCGTGACCAGATCCTCTTCGGTGGTATTGACGTGTCCAAGGTCATTGAGGAGGCCGTCACTTGGGTGCAGGTGATCTCCAAGGTGAGACCTGACCTTGAGGTCTATGGTATCTGCCTCCTCCTAACGATGCTTGCATCTCCAGACTTGGTGGACGGTCAGCATGAGCGGCCTTTGGGTGAATAATACGCTCGTTCATACCGATTTCCTCTTGGCGGTATGTCGACTTGGACGATCCCCTTTGCCAGCGGCACTCACTCACCCCAATGCAATAGATCATCGACACGGGCACTTCTTACACCTACGTTCCCTCCACGGTTGCGTCCAATGTCTACGCACAGGTAAGTCCAGATCCTTGGCCGTCCAACGCGCCAAAACGCTCCATCGCGCGTTCGCAGATCCCTGGGTCCGCGCTAGCCCCCGAATACGGCGCCGGCTACTACAAATACAAGTGCGATCCCCCAGTCACGGTATCATGGGTGCTCGGATCCGCAACGCTGGCGATGGATTCGCGCGATATGAACCTAGGGACGGTACGAAGCAGATCCCACGGGCAGGTCAGTCCTCGAGCACGTCCTTGCTTGCATGTCTCGACGCGGTGCGGTAGGACGTGTATCGGCGCGATCGTCGGTTCGGACCAGTTTGAGTTTGCTATTCTCGGTCAGTCCGCCGCTTCTTCGTCGCGGTGGCGTTCTTACCTTGGTGCTATTTCAGGCGTGTCGTTCTTGAAGACGTGTAAGCGCCTTGGGCTGGCCTACTCTTGTTCTGGTGATGCTTTTTTATCTGACGATGGTGTACAGATGTGACCATCTTTGATTATTCACACGACGGAAGAGTGGGCTTCGTGAAAAGCATCACTGCGCAATGAAGGTGAACAGGTCGGGGGTCAACCTGTGATGAGGACGGAAGCATTGACCTCGTCTCATGGGGGTAACTGCGGTCTCACACTTTTCCCATTCGAATCTATCAAGACGCGCTAGGAGTTTCATAGTCTACTTGTTTTGGCCTCACCATATTTCTCATTGCACCCATGAAATTCAAAGCTCTTACTCCTGCTTTTCTTTGTGAAACATGTACATAAATGCAACACAGCTAACTGCACACGATACAAAAGAATTAGAACATGACAAATATCTGTGAGCAAGATACTTTGAAAGCTACGTGATACAGAAAGCATCCATCAAGATAGGGCTTGTGGAGACAAATCAAGACGTAACAAATTCGAGGCAGAATCTATCGTATTAGATAAAATGAAGAACAGAACAAGATGAGCAAAAAAAAGGAAAAAAAAAAAAATCAAGACAGGCCCAGAGATCATCGATGGAGCAGTTGAGCCATGTCTCTGGTGTTCCCAAAGCTTGTCCTTTGCCCGAACTTCAATGTTCTCGAAAGGCGCACTTTGAGACAACTTGATACAGTCGCGTGTTCCGAGGACAAGTAGCTCAAAGAAAAACGCGGATGCTGCTCGCCTCGATGCCTTGTGAGACACCTGCGCAAAGCTTATCGTCTTGTCCTCTTCGTCATCCTCGGGTTGCAATTCCCTTCGGATGATCCCAAGGGCTTTCACGGTGTTCCTGCTGTAACCCTTACCCTCGCCCTCGCCAACCGACTCTTGAGCTTGAGAAGACTGCGACGGCCGGATATCGAACATGGCGATAGCAGAACTGACGTCTGCGTACGTTTCCTCTCCTTCCTCCCCATCCACGGCAGGTGTCGACATTCGGCTTCTCTCTGAGGGTGCAAGACTTCTTGCACGCTCAGCCCCCACTTCATCGTGTGCGACGGGGAAATCGCCACCAACGTCCATTCGGAAATCATCCATCCCACCACTCACGTCGCCAAAGTCAAATCCGCCCTCCGGGGCCATGCTGGCACGACCGGCAAGGGCTTCGCTGGCGATGGCAGCGCTCGGCGCAATGCTGGCATCGCGTCTGCCTTGCTCAACTTCTTCCTCCTCGTGGACTTCTCCTTCGACGCGCGCTTTCTTCCTCCCGCCCTTATCGGGGGATGCTCCCCTCTTCTTGGAGGGTGCCCCACCCTGCATGGGGCGCATAAAGAGTTCCGACAACTCAGGGGCCAGCCCAGGAGGGCCAGCACAAAAGAATGTTCCTTCCGGTGTGACTTTGGTCGGCAAAAAGTGAGCGAGGGGGTCATCGCGTATTTCCAAGAGGCGCATGACCATGGTCGATTGGGGAAGGAAGTGTTGCTCAGCAAGGATATTGCTGATGTCCCGCACCACCGGAGCACCCAATCCACGACCTGCCCTAGCACCGGGACCATCAACTAGTTCAATGACAGAGTCGATGATCTGCTTTTTCTCCTTAGGCTTTCGCTTAGCCTTCATTGCTTCCGGTTCCGGTTCTTGTTCTTCGGGTAGCTCTGGCTGTGCTACCCGAGGGGTAAGAGCGGTGTCAATCGGTGGAGGCGTTACAGGAGGCTCTGTGAGGGGTGATGCTGGTGCGAAATCAGTATCATGCATCCAAAGGATGAGGGAAAACGTACACATTCGCGAAGGAGAACGCGTTTGGCCAGGGGTCTTTTCCCGCTCCAACGGTGGTGGGCCATCTCCAAAATCAAGACCAAGGTCCAACTCTCCACCTGCAAATTCTGGACCGAATGACATGTCGACGTCCATCTCGGTGCCAAATGGGTGTTCAGACGGCTCCCTACTTCTGTAGGAAAACACATCTAGATCCTTGCCTGCCACACGTCCACGGCCCATCATAGCCGAGTCCAGAGACTCGCGAGCACTCCGGGGTGGTGGGGCCTCCCTTCCCACCTCAACGCTGCCATCAACAACGCTCGACGCATCTCTGACTTCGCTGACCGGACCATCACCGAAGTCAAGGCCGAGGTCGAGTTCGCCAAAGTCCTGCGAACCGATGCCATCGGACGGACCGAGATCAAACCCATAACCGGGTTCGTCCAGGTCGAGTTGGAAATCCTCAGCAGTCTGAAGCGTGATGTCAGCCTGACGTGCAACATGGTGTCCCTGTGGTTCAGCAATGCGATCCTCGAAATCCATGTCCCTGGATATATCGTTAGGTTGGTGGTTAGCTAAGCCTAAGGAAACAAACTCACCAGTTGATATCTGGAATAAGGACATCCAAGTCGAGGTGTCCACCTTGAAGTGTGATAGCATTGCGGTTGACAGCCAGTTGATCCTCTGTCATGTCGACAACACCCGGTCTGAATGCCTTAGGAGAGTGTTATTAGGGCAGAGTCAGAGTCATAGAGATACTGACCATCTTGATCTTCAACAAGGCCTCATTGCAATCATCCAAAAGGTACTTGGCCTTTCTGCTATAGATTCGGACGACACCGAGCAAGAGTTGACCACTCAGACGGAGGGCCATGACCTCGACTTCCTGACCCATGATAGCATCTGCGAGAGGGGTCAGGTCATTCAAGACGTCGGATGAGGTGGACTTGCCTGCTGCTTGCTGAATGTCTGTCTGAAGAGTCTGTGTTTTTGAGAGCTTGCGCTCCATGTGTGCGGCGAGCCATACTTTGGCCAAGGGACCGCGACGAGAGAGGATAGCTTCCTGAGTAAAACTGGAATGAAAGTGAGTGTTGATGTATTTCTATGATGAGTGACATACCATATAAAATCAAGAAATAAGGATAAGATATACAGCGGTTGTGGCAGAAGGTCAACACGTCTAAGTGGTGGCTGTGTTCAGCGTGGACGTGATGCTCAGACGTGTCTACAAAGCGATCAAACAAGGTCGTCACCTATCCACACCCGCAACAAGAACCCCGTGGGCCTTTCAGTCTGACATGACCTCGACGCTGGTCTCCCGTTGCCAAAAAGAAGCACTCAACCATGCCAGGGCTACGCGACGTCTCATCCCCATGCTGCGCCTCGTCCGCGAGATGAAGGCGCAACGCGTCAATCCCGATCTCACCATATACAACGCGCTACTGGCATGCGTCGCTCAGGATGGACTGCCATTGGAAGCCTGGGCCGTCCGTCGACGACATGACCGCCATGGGTATACCACCGGATCGTCAGTCCTACCATCATCTCTTACACGTGAGCTCGACCCTCTCTGACCAGCCAGTACACTCATTCTTCTTAGGCATGTAGATGGTCTTCGGCAGATACCATGTGGCAAGTCGTCGACGAGATGAAGAAGCAGGATATCGAGCCAGACGAGGACACCTACGCCCTCATCATCGGACGCGCCACTGCCACGGAGAGTCTCGAACTTGCTCTCCAGCACATGCACGAAATGGACACCCTCGGACTCGTTCCTCGGCTGAAGACCACTCAAGACATTATCAAGCTCGCCGCAGATATGGATATGCCAAAACTCGCCTATCGAAATCGCCCAACGATTTCAATCCCATTCCTCCCGCAACCTCGGTGGCGAAACATGGATGTCCTGTCTCACATCATCTGCAAACATGGTTTATGTGCGTTCACATTCCCGAGTGCGTTCTGTCGACTGCAAATTCGCCTCTAGGCACACGGCATCAAGATGTGCTGGCAAAAGACCGTGCATGAACTGAACTTCACCCCTGATGAGGGCGCTTGTCTATCCGTTCTTCACTACATGCGCTCGCCACGGTCTTTCAGATCTGGCGTTGGATGTCATGCGGGTGCTTCGGGGGATTGGTGTGGATATATGGTACGAGCACCATTATGCTCCCCTGGTCGAAGCGCTTTGCAAAGACGGGAAACTCAAGGAAGCCCTACAAACCTTGGATTCGATGCGCAAACAGGGCATCAATCCCACTCGTGAGACAGTGCGCCCGTTCGCCGAGTTTTTGCAGCAAGACGTGGACCATGTCGATGGCGTTTGGCAAACGCTTGACCAATGGCTACGCGAGGGGAATACCGTGGATCCCTTCATTCTCAATGCCATCGTTCAAGCGTCCGTCTCCCTGGACGACCTACAACGTGCCGTCGGCGCATATAAATCCTTCCCCGACTATAGCTGTAAACCCAACGTCGAGACGTTCAACGCGCTTCTCTCAGGTTGCGTCACCGCAAAACACCGCGAGCTGGGCAACAAGCTCCTTTTGGACCTGAAACAAGCCGCCGTCAAGCCCAACGACAAAACGTACGAACACATCATACTGCTGTGTCTCACCCAACCGGTGTACGATGACGCGTTCTTCTATCTCGAGGAGATGAAAACACTCAAGTTCATCCCCTCGGCGAGGGTGTACGATGCGATCATTAGAGTGTGCGTGGCCGCCAAGGATTCACGGTACTCGATCGCTCTCGCAGAGATGCGCCACTGCGGTTACGCGCTGTCTCCGTCATTTGCGTCAATTCTTGTCTGATTTTGGCCTGCTACCGCCGCAAGATACGACAACTGCGGAGTCGGGCGATGGGAGTCAATAGTGGGGCGGTACATATTTCAGAGCAAGATCCGCAGTCCTTGATGGAGGCTCCCCCCTGTTCGGTGGTAATACTTACATGATCCTTTTCCTGTCTGAGCTACTTAAGTTCCTGGGCCTATGGGCGCAGCGCTGCCCCGCTGAGTCATGTATCCCGTTCAAAATTTGTGGAACCTTGAAGGGTAGAATTTACGAAATTTCGACTAACACTGTCGCCCTTGTCAAGCTAGAGGCGTACAGATATAGACTGTTCTGGAGCGGTGGCCGACGTCGGACGATACGGTACAGATATGGTTCATTGCATAACGCTTGTATTTCGCGATATATACGGTCGAAGCAACGGGATACAGCTGGAAAAGTAGACAAGCCCGTCACCTTCTTCCCTGGCTTTCCTCCATTTCAACCACACGACGCGACCTGCAACCGACTGAATCGTTACAACCGAGACTCTTCCCCCCCTGAGGCTTTACCACCCTCATTTCTACCTCTTTACATCGGTGGACACCGGGTCCTCGTCCTCCCAGGGACTGAAGTTGGGTTTTCTAATGAGCGGCAACGATTGTAGCCACGCAGGCAGAGCACAGTCCTTCTCCCCAATGCTCCTCCCTTGGGCCTCTGCATGGGTATGGACAGGCGACGACGGAATACTTCCCACATCGCTGAGGCTTGGAAGACGTTCGAGGCTGGTGTTCGTCGACCCACCAAGGGCCCGGTGTAACGCCTCGCGCTCCGCGCGAGAAGGGGCGAAAGCTCGAAGTAGGGAAGACGGCGTCGAAGATGTGATGTTGGACATAAGGCCCGTAGGATTTAATGCATCAAAGGAAGATACAGAAGTCGGGGACACGTCGGAGCTGCCTGCCTTGTCTGATGTAAACCTTGTGAGACGGAACACCTTTGCATCTGGATTGAGACCGCTACGACGTTTTTCACTTCCTAGGATGGTGAACCACCCCTGGGGAGGCGTTTCTGCACTTTGCCTTGCAATTTCCGGGAGGTCATCTGATCTTTGGGTTTCATAAAGGGAATCATGGCTAGACCGTCCCTGAGGGCGACGAAAGCCAGATGAATCGTGTTCTTCCACCTCCAAAGAATCTCCAGTGAATTCAATGGGTGAGGCTGTCAAAGGAACATTCTGGATACCGAATCCTCCCTTCCAGTCTGTCGAAGGAGAGTCCAAAACACTGATCAGGCTGCTTGGAATGAATGCCGCTGAAGGAGTCGGTGGATCACAAAAAGGTGAGAATGAAGTGGCATGTCCAAGTTGGAAGTAACCATTATGACCAGCGTCTGACGGTAGTGATGTTGAATCAATAGAAGGAATGTCCCCATCAAGGATGGCATGACCTTGAGCACGATGAACTGGGAGGAACCACTTGAATCAACATTAATGGAGAGTTGTTGATGATCAACACGTACCCAGTGGAGAGCGCGATGCATCCCTCGATTCTGACTCGATATCCCTTTGAAAGTGTTCCAGACTTCATCGGCGATATCAGCACATCATCTGCGGGAACGTCGAATGGCTTGTAAGACGAAGACCATGCAGAGCTATCCGTTTTCCCGTGGCTGTACTGGTGAATGAGGTTGCTATTCCCAATGTCAGAGTAAGATGCGTCAGTTAAACCGGGGTATGCCTTGGCAAGTTGAGCGCGGTGGTGTGCAGGCGCGAAGCCGAGATTTCTCTGTGTCAATCTTCTCCTCCAACTCCCGTGCACGAGTGTTCAGCGTGACAACTACTTCCTCTGCTACTCGCACTTCCTTCCGTTTTCTTTCCAACTCGCAGACTAGTTCCTCTTCCTCAGCCGTGTCGACATCGCTGGGTTCGGTGGTAAGAAATGCACGATCACGTTCCATCCGATCTTTTAACCTTTGAATTTGGTTTTCCAGTTCTTCCACTCGGCGTATCGCAGAGTCCTTTGCGTTACGGGCAGCTTTCATCTTCTTTTCTGCCTCCCTCTTATTGATCTCTGCCTGGCGCCTGGCTTCTTCTAGCGTCTTGGTACGAGCGCGACCATCTATCCGCCTTTGTTCTTCTTCCTTTCTCTTCAAACGAAGATCACCAAGCTCGGTCTCCAGTAAGTCACGTGACTGATTAGTAGCATTCTGCGCTTCCTGAAGCTGGTTCTGAAGGTCATGAACGGACGCCTGTGCCGAAGTTATCTGTCTCAAGACTTCCGCGATACTTGAAGAATGGTCGGGAGTCCCAGATGTAGACGAAGTACGAGAGATCGTGTGAGCGACCGGAGGAGCATGTACTGCGAGACGCTTCTGGTCCGTAATCAAGTGAGAGGACTGAGGTGCCACTGGCAGGAAATCTTGGAGACGGTGATCGGCGTGCAAAGGGAGGGAAGCGGACTTTGGAAGTGGTGGCGGCGAAGAATTACGATGAGGGACAGCTCCGGGCCGCTGAGCGGAACGTTCTCGGTTACGCAGTTTGGGCGGCGCCCCACGTAATAATGGGCGAGGACACGGAGCAAACTTGGCAAATGGGAGACCTAGTCGAACGAATTAAGGGACGAGGACATCTGGGACTTTGAGAAAAAATCTACCATTGTAATCATGGAATTTGTCCAAAGCTTTGAAACCAAGAATGCCCGAACTCCAACCCTGAGCGTCCTTGGAACGAATCACGGCGTCATAACACCATGACTCGACGAGACCACCACGCCACCAGCGTCCAAAGCACCGATGAACCAGGAATCAGAGGAAACAAAGCCATCAAGATCCGAACGATGAGAAGGGTGACTGTGTGTGGTGGATGGTACGACGGCCACTCGCAGGGACTGCAGCGCCGCGGGTTGTGGCAATCGTGCAGATACCAAAGCTATGGAAGACATGCTTTGGAGTGCGGAGAGACACGGAAGCACGGTTAGCAAAATGGAAAGGAAGAGTGGTACGATCCACCGAATTGTTGCGGTCTGCGCTGTGAGAGCGGGAACGAGAGATGGCCGAATCGAGCTCCGGGGAAGAGTCGTCAGAAAGATCATCAAGGTGACTCAAATGCTGGCGAAAAGACTGTTCAGTGAGATAAGCCCTGAAAGAGATTTCGGAGGGATTTGTGAGGTACGCTTATGGGTGGCGATGATAAGAAACGGAAAGTGAGACCGAGATAGAAAAAGGAAGGATGAGAGAGCTCACCGAGGATGAGGACGACTGCGACGACGACGAGAGCGCAGATGAAGGATCGAAAGCCAGCCCTTGTGCGGAGTGCGGTGTCCCAGGAGTGGAATGGGGTCCACGGGTAGAGAAGACTGAGACCACCGAAGGATAAGGTCATGAGCCAGAAAACGATGGACGGATGGGTTCGTGCAATGCTGGTGGACTGGAGAGAGTGAGGATGGGAAAAGTGCTGAGTGTGGTTAATTACAGACACCGTACTTGAATGGGGACGAATTCGCCCCAAAACTCAAATGAAATCGAGACTCTACGCCGTGACCGACGACGTTGACGAAGGGAAGAGAGCGCCGTGCAATCTCTCTGAGACCGGAGTAGGAAAATTTGTACGTAAAATGTACACAGTTTCGCACCAACAAGTACTCGTAGTACATCACTAGGGCAGTGTTCGTGGCCTTGCCAGCGCCTTCAGCCTCGTTGCTGCGCCCATGTCACCAACTTTAGACCCCCTCTCGATATGTGGTCGGCCCCGATAGACTTTGTGCATGGACACACGCGGTGCAAAAATGTCCCAGGGAGGATTCGAACCTCCGGCTTCACGGTTTGGCATGCCACAACGTGATGATTTAACCACTAATCGACAAGGACGTGACATCGAGCCCCACTAATCTACATTACCCCGCTGGGATTTAGACGGTCCGACTGCTCCACACTCTCCTTATCGAGACACTCAGCGATAGCCCAGGTTCGGGTTCGTGTGTTACCAGAATGGTCGTCTCGTTTAAAGAAGCAGCCGGTTGCGACGTGCGATGTCCCAGCGAGAATTGTGCCAATGGTGGGCGATAAGGACCGTCCAATCAGAAATTGGTCTGACGTTACATAACCAAGTGCTGTCCATCACATCTGACGAGACATAATATTAATGTTGCCTCCCAAAAATTTCCTTTGTCCTTCATCAAACACCCTCCAGCCATGAGGAAGACATCATACGTGGTCACATTCGTCGCCGTCTTCATCATCCTTGTCGTCGTAAGTCCCTGCACCACACCCCTGTCCGCAGCAGCGCTCACCGCATCCCCAGAACATTTTGTCTGCACGTCTCCCCGACTGGTTCGCCAGAACCTGTGTTCTCAGCCGCTCACGTCACTTAACCCCTTGGTTTCAAGGCTAGTCGCTACTTATGAATCTGATGTCGCAAATGCAAAATCCACGATCCGCTACGGACTAATGCAACGCTGCGACCGCTCCCAAATCAGCATCCCTGGCCCAAACAACTGGTCGTCTCGATTACACCAACTTTGAATGCCGTCCTTTCCCCCTCAGAGTCCAAGATGGCTGTGAGGACAAGAATCGTATATCCTGTGCCGAATGGGTTTCTGCTCGGTATTTCACCGAGCTCGGCATAGGATTCGCATCCATGGCCCTGGTTTCCTTGCTTATCGGCGTGAGCACCCATTCTAGGCGCCGCAGGGTCTGGAGAGCTGTTGCCGGTCTCGTTTTACTTCACGGTAGGCAATCCCTAATCTCATGTTGGGCTGATACCAACGTTTCGCAGCCTTGTTCCAGTTGGCTACGTTCGTTCTTGTGACAATCGTCTACTCGAACAATACTTTCTATGAGTTTGCACATGCTAGACCTGGTAGGCGCCCCGTCATTGTGAAACTTGACCAGTATTCATCTGCTTCAGGTCTCGGCTATGTCTTTAATGCAGTCTCCTGGGTCGTCGGTTTGCTCGTGGGCTGTGCCGTCATTGTAACTGGCATGGCCGCTGACCGCGGTCACAAATGGGCTGCCGGAAACAGAGCGTACCAGCCAATTCGGGGTTGAAACGTTGATAAATGATGACTATCTTACGTGTCTCCTTCCATTTTTTTTGCTAGATCCAAACATTTGATCCCCTTTATTCTATCACGACTGCCTTGTATTGTATATGTCGGACCATTGACCATACCACAATTTGGATTTAACCCAGCTGGACTCGTCGCAACTCATATATTTCGTCAACTAAACGAAGAACATACCACCAAATCGTCAGAGTCGCTCGTCAGGGTAATCCACTTTATCATATAGTCGTAGGGTTTCGTTCCAGTCCCTCTTTCTCCTCCTCCGCACTGAAAAGTATTTTGCACCACTTTCCCATCTGCTTTTGACTCGGCCTTTCTCCTGACCACCACTTTCCACAAAGTATCTTTCTGGATCTGGTGGGAGACCCAGGGTACGTACTGCCAGGTTTATGATTCGCGTATGCAGATCTTGGCGCGTTTCGCGTAATTCCCTAAGCGTCGTCGGACCCACCCAGAGGAGACGGAACAACATGGTGAATGCCCTGAAAGCCGAGACCGCGTCTTCAAACCATCTCAACGCCATCCACATCAATGCAGGGACCAGGATCACAGTGATCGCCGCCAAGGGGAGCGTGATCAACACAGTGGTCATCCAGACGAACACTCCAGATATGAGCCCATATGCGAGTTTGTAATCAGCAATTTCGTCCCATGTGTCCCGGATGGGCCCAGTCTTCGTGAAATTGCGTACACCGATAAAGGTAGTGATAAAGACCGGTGTCCACAATATCAGCCCCGGAAGGGATATGGTTATCAAACAGATGAACCATAGAAAACGTATAAACATCCGGAACACGATCGCGCGCCGACGTAAAGGTCGTCGAACGCGATCATCCTTAATACTCCAGTGCGCAAGCTTGTCTTGGTAAGTCTGTGAAGCGTAATGTTGAACAAGGTGGTTGTTCGTCAGGCGAAACGTCTTTACCCTCAAATCGTCACGTAATGTGTTGATCTTGTCGTCTTCCGTTTCATGTCGGTCGGATTTCTCGTTCCTTGCTTCTGCTAGCTTGAATGCTTCGACAAAGGTTCGCGTTACCCGCACAAAATCCCCTAAAGTCATGGATGTCCCCAAAGGGACGTACATCCGAGCAGCAAGCTTGGCAGACCGAATTAGATCCCAAGAAGGTGCATCAATAGTTTGAGAACTAATCAATTGGTGCATCCTTGATGTGACATCTCGAATGCACTCAAAATTAACAGGGGCAATAAGCTCCGGGTTTGTCTGTGTGATGAAATTTAGACTATAGGATGCATATAAATACCCTCGGGACATGCCTTTGGAGAAAACCTCATGGGGGGATTGAACGTAACTAATACGTCGGAGCGGAAATGCTGTCGGTGCCTTTTAGGGTTGAGCGACAGACAGGTAGAACTTGGCACGTGAAGTTACTTACATGTATGTCATGGAACAGGTGAGAATGGATATAGAAAAATCGGGGTTATCACGATTCCGGGTTAGCACATCAGAGACAAGTCTCGCCACTGAAAAGGAGTATTTCAGTGAATGTGATCGACGGTGTATGAGGAGACGAACCACCAGTCTTCAAAGGCGCTATGGTGGGGTGATAGCGGCTCATGCCTTCCGGAAACAAACACACAGCATCACCGGTCTCGAGTGCCTGTAAGGTTTAGGAGAGGTGTGATACCCCGGCCGGCGAGGATGAGTTATTCTGACCTGCATGAGATGTTCCATCACCTCGGAGTTATCAATATCTCCATCAGGAAAGTCTTTTCTTCGCTGAATAGGGATGGTCCCTGCAGACTCGATAAGCCAACTGGTGAATGTCCTACGCCCGAACTGGGTAGACTTGGCAGTCAGGCGCAGCATGTTACGCGTCTACTCTGATTTTAGCCTATGAATGTCGAATGAATTTCTTATGATTACCGCTGGGGGAATTGCGGTGACCAGAACACTATCCCGATTCCCAAGAGATTAAAACAAGAAAGAGAACATTGGAGTTGACCTACAGGGCATCGGTAAGTGCATTGCAGTGATTTGCACATACAATGCTGAAATGGTGGGATAAGGTCGCTGGAAATTGGACACGGTGGAGGATCTCCCACCAAGGATCTCCGGTCTTGGGAATGTATTCAGTATTCTCGACGACAATTGATCCATAAAAAATCTTGAGGACAAAGTGAAAGAGAAGGCTGACAAGCAGCTGAATGGCGGTGCTGGACCGATAAGAGGGATGTACACACCGAACTAGAACGTATGACCAGGGGGTAGGAGATCCCTTGAGCGGCGGGGCCATGCGGAGGACAGTCAAAGCTGTGCAGTAAATTACTTGCTTCCGCTTATATCAGTGCGACCATGGAGACTGCCCTAGCAAAAATTCGACCCCACGTTTCTTCTTCTCTTCCCCATCAAAAGACCCCCGCAAATCTCCTCCATGCACTCGAGTCAACCTTGGCAGAGACCAGCTCAGATCGCACACCAACAGCTTACTTTGCTGCACTAATCACCACCCTTGATGGCACATTGCAAAAGAAGGACTCCGCGCTGGGAGACGGCGATGTCTTACCAGCAGTTCTCTACCTGCTTGCCTCGGTAGCACCCTTTGTTCCCCGTCCGGTCATCCAGTCAAATCTGAACACGTTGCTCTCTCTCACTGCACCACTATTTCCTGCTCTTTCGTCTCATGCACCTCCACTACGATCTCAGCTCACCTTGTACGATTTCGTTTTCCGTGCGCTCGATCGATCCCAGCTGGATATGCCTGCAGTGCGCCAGTCTTTTGCAACCATTCTCCAGCTTTGTCTAGATCCCCGACCAAAAGTGCGCAAGCGAGCCATCGATCTGGTGGACGATGTATTATCCAATCCACCAACCCCACTCGTACGCCATCCTTATGCCGAGCGCGTCGCCGAGTGGATGCAAAATTCTCTTCATCAAGCTAGTTCTGGCGTTTTACCGAAATCAAAATCCTCTGCAAAGGAATCTTCTGTCGACAATGCCATCCGACTCCTTACATTATTGCGTCCAATTCTACCCAATCTCCCACTCGATGTGAGCAATATGTTCCAGTCCTTGACTTAGTCCTGATTAGCCCGAAAAGGTCATCCCGCCCATAACAACCACTCTTCTCACTTTCCCCAGACTTGGCAATCCGTACTTGTCGCAGTCCTCCTACTCCATTCTTTCCGATTTACTTTCAGCTTCGGTCATCTCGAGTACTCAAAGTAGCACAGAGCAAATTCCCGCCGTCCTGAGTGCCGTAGTGTCGTCGCCTCCCTTAAAAACTGATACTACGGTGATTCCATCGTGGTTGCGGGTCCTAGGAGACATTATGCTCGCATATCATTCTGCAGATCCAGAAGCGTCGTCACAAGAATTTATTAAGGTTTGGAAAACCGCGTGGTCTTACTTCGAGACAAATCATGTGGACACACGGCGAGCTGTTGCACAAACACTTGAATCGCTCAGCCAGTGCATTACTTTTTCCATGGCTCGCATAGCCGTGACAGATGCAGTGGATGGCAAATCATCTACCAGAGTCGCCATTATGCAAATCACGAAAGCCCTACATTCCTTGGCTTACGCGTCAGCCACCCCAGAGTTGTTACGTGTCGTATCCTCGCTCATCACAGGCCTCGACATGCGCATCGAAAACAGCGATTCGACCCTAGCAGCCCAGCCATTACTCTTACCACTGATACAGAAAATCGCCGACCTCCGGATTCAGAAGAATTTTGAACACAAGGAAGCCGCAGACAATACTATATCGACAGCCATGAGAGTCATGGGCCCTGCTGTCGTGCTCGAGGCAATACCACTGAACTTGGAACCTCAGGACCGGTTCGTGATTATCTCACATTTCTGCACTTGATTTGACTCTCTTGCAGCGAAGCAGGGCGCGAGCCTCGTGCCTTCTTGTTACCAATGCTTGCCCAGTCACATCCTTCTCCATTGGGCCACTTTGTGTCTTACTTCGTTCCTTTGAGTGAACGGATGTTCAACCTTCAAAATAAGGCTGAGGCCGAGGGCAGACAGTCAGAGGCAAAGGTCTGGAGTGTGCTGATTTCTCAAATTTGGGTAGGCTTTGCGGGATATTGTCATGCACCTCCGGATGTCAAGGACGCAAGTGCTCCATCATCATTGTCTTTCGTCGCATTTCATCTCACACCATACAGGCGCTTACACCCGCGTTTTCGCAACTTCTATCGCAACTTTTGTACACTCAACTCGACCTTCGACTCTCAATACTCAAAGGCCTCAAGACATTGGTAGAATCTAATCTAGATGTGTCACAGGCCGACTCCCCAGATGCTGATGAAACCTCTGCCGTGGGAGGTTCCATCTCTCGGGAGGAAGCTGTTCAGAATGTCGCTTTTCTGAAAACGCAGGTGGAGAGCTGGTTCGCAGTATTCTTCAACGTGTTTGGTAGCGTCGCAAGGGAGAGCAGGGGCTTTATTGGTGATGTTATCAGTGTTTGGACAAACATCGCCGACCCTCAAGAAGTCTCGAAAGCATATCACAAAGTTGTCGAGCTCTTCCAGCAGAATCTTCAGAATTACGCTGCCGCGCCAAACGTACACCAACATGCGAACGTGACCACCATGACGCAAGACCTGCTCATTCTGCTGTTACCTTTCCTGGAAACGCAAGAGATGTCGTCGCTTGTTCAGATTTGCATGACCGACGGAGTATTATGCTGCAAGGAAAATGGCGTACAAAAGCGAGGATATAAAATACTGGCGAAGGTATGGAACAGCGGGAAGGTGCAAATCGACGCACTTGCAATCTTACACCAACTTGACTCTTTCACTACGGGTCTTTCGCCTGCCGCTAAAAAGGATCGCTTTGTGCTCCTGACCAATCTCGTGCCGAATATACCCCCTGCGATGCTGCATATTATCCCATCTCTAATCCCCGAGGCCGTTTTAGGCACCAAGGAACCCTCCGAAAAAGCTCGATCTGCTGCCTTTGAACTGATAGTATGCATGGGGCAAAAGATGAGTGAAGGCGGGACAGTATCGAGACAGATGGTTGATGGTATGGATGAAGACGTAGCTCCCGAAGGTCTGTTCTTCCACATATGCAACTCATCACTAGTTAATATATATCATACAGCCAGTGCGAGCATAAACGAGTACATGACCATGGTTGCTGGTGGGCTAGCCGGAGCAACACCCCATATGATCAGTGCCACGGTAACCGCAGTCTCCCGCCTTGTCTTCGAGTTCAAAGGTTTGGCCACTACATCCTCACGTACGCGCCACCGATTGATACCTACGCCATGCAGATACCATCGATTCGCAGATGCACACCGAAATCTTCACAACACTTCTGGTTTTCTTGTCTTCTTCCAATCGCGAGATCGTGAAGTCAATCCTTGGTTACGTTAAGCTTGCGATCCATACGCTGCCGATCGACCTTGTCAAACCATACCTGACCAGTTTGGTTCCTGCGCTTCTGGCATGGTCTCACGACCACAAGAACCATTTCAAGGCAAAAGTAAGGCATATCTTCGAGCGGATGATACGACGCTTTGGGTGGGAGGATGTATACCAAGCTGCAGGTGAAGAGGAAGCCTCAAAAGTCCTCGTCAACATCAAGAAGCGGAAGGACAGAGCTAAGCGCAGAAAAGCCCACGAGGAAGAAGGGGAGGAAGAAGAGGAGGTAACCATCCCTGCGAGGTGTTTATTGGTTACTGATCGATTCTCAGGGACCATCTAGAAAGGTAGCGACGGGCGATGCCTTTGAAGATGTTCTCTACGGAAGTGAGAGCGAGCTAGATGAGAGCGACGAGGAAGATCAAGCACCACGTGGAGGTCATCCCAAACGTAAAGGTGGTGACCATGGATTGCGCCTCCGCGTGGACGATGACGAACCGATGGACTTGCTGCAAGGCGCTGTTTCACGAATCACCAGTGCGTCATTTTATGAACCGTCTGCGGGGTCGTGCTGATATGACTATCATGCAGACGCGAAAGGTGACCGCAGGCGAAAACCTGGTCAAGACGCCAGCCGTTTCAAAACTGACGAAGAGAACGGGAAACTGGTCATTCCTGCAGAAGAGTCTGACTCGGACATCGAGGTCAGCGCTCGCAAGGCTGCCAACGGGGTGGAAGGGAGCGCATATAGGGAAAGTGTCACCTCCGTGGACGGCTTTACACGTGGACCCAATGGACGCGTCAAATTCAACAAGGATACGAGGAAGCGCAGACGAGAGAACGTGGACGAGGATGTTGAGATGGCTGATGCCGAAATATCAGCAGAGTCGAAAAAGAGCAATAAACGACAGTTCTGAAGTGAAGCTTGGCCGCGAATTCAAGGCAAAGGTGTGTCTTCAGTGAAACTGATCCGTATTGACAATGACAATATCGATGTTTAGAAAGCAGGAGGTGATGTTAAAAGGGGGAAAGTCGATCCCTACGCCTATTTACCTCTATCTCAAACTGCGAAAAGAAAAGGCCGCGATCGGATCGGAATTGCGGGGAAGCGCTGACACTCTTACGTGTAGAGTTAGTAGATATCCATTTTGTCGCGACGTAACGCACTGTGTTAACCATACAACGTCTGGTCATGCGGTGTGCCAAAAAGACCGTGAGCCCATGCTGTGGGTTGTGTCCAGGTTGGTATGATTGTTGCACCCAGTGCCTTGGCTACCACAGTCGCGAGGAGTTGTGCATCTAACCTGTTGTCTCCTTCCATGGCATATTGCAATAAGAAAACGGTTGGTATCTGCCATGAATCGGGGATGGATGATAGCAGTCTGTGTGCAATACCGCCACCAGGGATGAATGGCACATGCCAGGAACTGCCCTTGGCACGGATATCTTGCGACACTGGCGAAGAATAGGGGGGACTGGTAACTCAGCGAGGGAGGCGAGCGGGCCCCCACTCAGAGGTGGGGATACTGGAGGTTGAATGAACACCGTTGGTGTGCTGTGAAAGAAGCACAATTGAGGTAGCAGTACGTCATTGTGACCGCATACGTACAACATTTGCGCGTCCGTTCTGTCAATCGTGTCGACCCCTCCTACGAATACCACCGCAGATACGCCAGAGTTGCGGATGAACTCGAGGAGTACGTCAGTGAAATTTTGTTTGAACGTCTGCCAGAGATGGTCGAGGTGACTGGGAGATATCCTCTCCGTGGGTACGGGCTTACCTTGAGCACGGGGGAGCGTTGCTGGATCACCGCGATCTGGCTGTTCGCCTCGCCGAACACTACCCGGTTGGATACAACACGTTCAGCCCCAGTCGGATGTCGCTGAGTGTCGGCAGTGGCATAGGCGACGGCTTACGTTCAATGGGGGTAGTCAAACCCGGAGCGCCGTCCTCACATGCACCGACCACGGGAACCAAATATTTTGGGTCGAAGACGCCAACGCGATCGAGTTTGTGGGACGCGATGAGCAGATCAGCCGCGAGTTGTGCGACATTTCCGACAGATACTATGGGCTGGGTGCGATCATGAAGTCCTCTCCAGGGAATGGTCCAGGCGCACTACTCACCACGAGCAGCACCCTGCCTGAAAGTTTGAACGTAGCGGTAAGAGGTCGATAGAAAGACATGAGGTATGTTTGTCACGGTAGTAGTCACTCCGAGTCGGCAATGCACATGATTGTGTTTATCGTGGGAATTAGTGGTGACAGCCGCTAGCCAGGTTCATTCTCGGACTACGATCAGACTTGTTCTACTAAACCCCTGAACCGCCTATTAC
Source organism: Chiua virens (assembly GCA_019787685.1). Classification (NCBI taxonomy): domain Eukaryota; kingdom Fungi; phylum Basidiomycota; class Agaricomycetes; order Boletales; family Boletaceae; genus Chiua; species Chiua virens. The sequence continues at coordinate 1,512,748 of JAHNUO010000003.1, forward strand.
AAGACATCGCCTGGGGCGCGTTCACCTTCAGTTCTACCCGTCTCGCACTGGCCATCCATGAAGCCAGGCCGTTCGATGACCTATACCATCACTGTGAGCTCTTACCCGCTTGTTTCAGGTCCCAGGACGAGGCCTGTTTTCTGATCTGGTTCGCGGTGGTCTGGAATTGGGATCTTGCACGCGCGCGCTGCTTCACCTCACCTCGGTGTTCTAACTTCTGGGTGGATCTCCGTGTCGATGCTAGATCACGATCGCGAGGCTCCTCGGCGACTTTTTTTGACACCTGGATAAAGTCACATGTTAATACGTTTCTTGACGCGCGTGAGTGGGTGCCAGCGAGCGTGGTTCTTTCACCTCGTGGGTCGATGAACGTGTCGGGGGACAATTTATGAATATAAATTTGGCGAGCCCTCTTGGTTTACGAGTCACTGCCAGGTCAACCGGTCAGGGCAGAGTCATGTAAGTGGGTGTTGCCAACTTCGCTCGAGTTCATTGATACAATGGTAACTTCAAGTTGGTAAACGATTCCAGCGTAAGCTTTTCTGTCGATGCGGATGACGTAGAAGGCAACCCTCTGGGTCTAAACCTTGCGGACAGCCAGGGCAGTCCAAGTACTTGTGGCAGTGGACCATTCCTAGCGTACTTAACTTGACATAAATGCATCAGGTATGATCCAACGGCAGTTTTTCATTGGATCACATGTGATCCATTTATTTCAAGTTACGTCTCAAGATCTCACATTTAAGCCTGTGCTAAATATTGATGCAGCCGTCGTGTGAGTTATGAACTCAACATTTTGTAGTCCAATTACGCGCAATTACAGCAATTATTTAGCCTAATTAAGTAATTGATCAAAATTTTTGGCTGGAGTTGTTTGGCAAAGGCTTTAGATCCAAACAACCGCCTACCATTTGAGATCGTGACGCGGGCATAAAAGTTTTTAGCCCAGTGATGCCCCACCCTCCAAAAGGCCCGCCCCCAAAAAGGGCCAAACTTGTTTCTCAGATCCCTGATTTATTCACCTTCACCAATGCCCACGATATCGAACAGGCCCTCCATCCTACCCAGGATCAAAATGTGCTCTCCAAAGGTCCGTCATGGTATTATATGACACATTACCTGCTGTTTCATCTTTCCATACAGGTCTTTTTGCGCTGCGGTCCAAGTTATCCGTGAAGCCAAGCGAGGTCGTGGCCCCGCACGACGAACGTCTCTCTTTGGCCAAACTTTGGATGGTGAGCTCACCTGCCGCTGAAGGCCTCTTCGATATCTGGGGAGCGGTCAGCGAAGTATGTCTTTAATTCGATGTAATTCCATGAACTAAGCACTTGTCAGATGTCGATACAAGCCCTGGTCACATCGCTCTTCTCCACGTTGCTCTCACTGTTCTCGTGTCACCTCCCGGATCACATGCATGGCATTTCCATCATCAAGACGGTCCTTTCTCCTCAGTGGCTACGGAGATTGAACTCGTACATCAGTGGTAGTCCACAACGAGCTCATCCTCAGTACGCTTAAGCTGTTCCACACCATCTCGACATTTGGAAGCGGGAGAGAGAGAAAGTCGGTCTTTGAAGCGTTTCCTTGGGACAACAAGGTATGCTTTGTCGTAGCTACCCTGACCTTTGACAGCTCATTCCACTACAGAACCTACCGAAATTGCTACACATGCGGAGAAGGGGGAAGGAGAGTGAAAGAGGCGATATTCTCGACCGACCTGGTAAGCCCCACTCGCACGCCCGTCTGCCTTGAACTTACCGGGACAGAGAAGACATTCGCACGTACTACGTCTTGTTTGTCTTGTCTATGGCCGACCAGGATGCACCATCGTCTATCAAGACAGCGTTCCTGGAAGCAACGGCGCGAAGGTGTTCACGAGTATATTCAAGGGCCTGGTTCAAGATCATTACACCCTGGTACAAAAGGTTCTCCTAGTTTGCTGGGAGGGCGTTTGGTCAGATCCGAAAATCAAACGAACTGCGAAGCTTGGTTTGTTCAACGAATTGACCGTCTCGCATGTGAGCCTTGTTTTCGTGGTGTTGCATGGCGTATTCTGAGACAGAATAGCTTTTAAAATTGTACGATCGCGCTGCCGCAGAAAGCTCAGGAGGAGAGCAAGTCCCCGCTGATATCGTCCACCACTTCCTCTTGGCTATATGCACGCATCCTGGACAAGGCATCTGTTTTAGAGACCGTGGGTGGTACCCTCGGGAGACTGACGATGGTGGTGATATTGATCAAGATGATATCCAAGACACTCGCCAAAAGGATGGATATGCTGGCAAGATACACAATAAAATTTTGGCGAACGTGTTACGGGTGCTCAAAGTGAACGAAGATCCTCGGCAACAGGAGTTGGCACTCAGGATAACCGCAGCATGTCCGGAGCTCGTTGCAGGGTGCGCGCACCTGCAGTCCTAATGAGCAACTCAAAAGGAATTGATGTCCACATCAGGTATTGGTCTGCAGCATCACTCACGCTCGAGCCGCGCCTTTCTTCAAAATGGATCGCCAATATCGCTTTCGCAGGGCAAGTTATCTCTCAGCCAATTCCTGTAGCTTCGTTCCATTTGTCCGGAAGCGACGAACTTTACAACCCTACCCCTCCGCCACTCTCGATCATTATGGGGAACTTGCTTCCTTCGGTGGGCACGAAGACATTGTTTACGAAGGGACTGCAAGCCGCTTCGACCGCCATCGTTCAGCACTGTACCGCACTTGTACTCGCCAAATGCCTGCGAAAGCTTGCTGATGTGGTTCGTGTCTTCGAGACACTAGAGGCCGCGCTCGAGGAAGACGAGGAAGAAGGTCAATGGAGTCGCCGGCGAAGAGAAGTAGAAAAAGAAGCGAGGCGGCGCGTGCCTGAGTTCCAAGTTATTGTCGCGTTTTCGCAGCAGACTTCAGCTTCTACATACACGACCAAGCACGCGTTGTTGAGCGAGAGTGCGCAGAGGCTTTTGGGGCTATACCAAGAATGCTTACCGGATGTTGTCGCGGAAGCTAGGTTCGAGGTAGGAAAGCTGGTCCTGAACTTGGTCGAAGGCTCCTTGGCCTCGCTTTCGGGCGATCATGAGGATGGCTTGAAGGAACCAGAAGGCCAGCGGAAAGAAGCTTCCACAGCACTGCAGAGCGTGAAGCATCTGCATGTTCTCCGTCTGCTGAGTGGAAGCGACCAGTTTGCCTGGGGTGGAAAGGTTGGTGAGTGAACCTACTCTACTGTGTCGTTGTCTATAACAGTCGCTCTTGCTCCCAGCTTCTTCATCTCACACGTATTTTTATGTCCTCCTAAAAACGTTCTGCAATAGCCGCGTGCGCGCGCTGCGTACAACAGTGAAGGAACTTTTGCAGCACGTTCTTTCCGAGAGTGTGCTATTCCAGGAGGATCCAAACGAAGTGGAGACTTGGCTCGGTGCACTACCATTCCACTTTGTACGCAGAGGACAAGGTACCGAAGCTCCTGATGGTGCTCCGCTTACAGATGAGGTCGAGTCCGTCGTGTCTTTCCTCGACGACTGCACCCAACGGTGTCTCAAGACACCATACCGCTACATGGAATCCATGTCTACTTTCATACAATCTTCCAAACCTGAGAACCATCGAGGAGAATTCGCTAGCCCCTTGCTCATGACAGTACTTGAGCAGGTCCTCGCCAAAGTGGGTGGACAATTGATGGCGGCCTCGGACGCTCTTGCTATCGTTTCATTCTTTCGGCGACTAGTGGTCGTGCTTGCAACCAAGCAAGAGCACTTCTGGATACCATAGTCTCCTTGCGATACTCGATCAGCTGGACGGCAGCCTTGCTGCTGGACAACCATTTCCGGATCATCCAAGTATCTGTTTTGGTATGAGACGAGAGTTATCCATTGCGAGGGCCTGTCTCCGTCACTTTCAGGGAGACTGCTGCCAGTGTGCGATGCAGGAGCCAAGCGAGGGGACGATCGCGACCTTCCTTGATCGCATCGAGCAAATGCCCATTCGTAAGTCCCGTTTCTCTACGATCGAAACGATTGCTTCGTTTGCTCACCACTGCTTCCTTCGGTCCCATCGTAGCTCCGTCAGAAAGTGCTCGCATGACGAGTGCGTTTGAACTGGTGGATTGGGTTCGTTTAGTGGATGTCAAGCCTTCCGCCTCCGACATTTCTCGCCTCGCGGCTGTTGTTCGGCGATTTTATGAGCCAGCCATTTGGGCTCTGATCAATTACCTCCATCCCTCTGACGGTCACTTGTGGGAGTCGGATATTTTGAAGGATTTCCATGATTGGTAAGAGATCCCCTGTTTCTCTCCGCTGTTCATTCACTCCCCTGTTATTGGAAGGCCTTCTACCGTCGACACATTTGGCTGGTTGTACTTTCATTCCAGTCTCCCGCAGCTGCAAGACCGACAAACGCGGGCTATCCTCCTGATGGCATTATATGCGCAGCCTGTGACTCTAATTCGTCTCGAGTATGCGATTTGCCTGATCACCCACGGCGTGGCCGTCGCCCTAGGTCGTGACGACCTCACATCCGCACTCCTTTTCCTCTTAGCCGATATATTAGCAAGGGCGAGGGACTCTTTAAGCGGGAAAGACGTCCGGCGACTGAAGGCGACCGTTATACAGTCTGATACTATACAGGGACTTTGTGTATCCCACAAACTCGCGGTGAAGGTCAACGAAGGTGCGGCTTTGCTGTCATGGAGGGTTTAGCACTAGCGCATAACTTGCACTACAGCGATCGGGAAATTCATTCGTGCGTCGTTCGACCCCACCGATGCAGAGGACCAGATCTTGCTGTCGTCGATTGGTTTTCACTGGGCGGAAATGATGATAACATGGCTCACGTCAGATCGATATGACGACGTGAGTAATACTTATTTCCCCTCTAAACTCGCTAACAATGAGTTTACACAGCTCCTAGAGCCGAGGCATGTGCGGCCTTGGGTCAGCTTCATGGGTACCGAACAGTTACTTGATGCGATCGAGATCATACAAACCTCGTACAGAGGTACCATGATCATCGACGTCATAGAGGACATCCTCGGTACTCTTCAGTCTAGGTCACAAGGTTCTATTCCGAGGATCTCAACGCAAGTACTCATAAGATTGCACGCCTCGCTCCCTCAGTCTTATCTGGTCGAGGACATGCTCTCTGCGGTGCTCGCGTCTCAGCTCCCCTCAGGGCTCGATGGTCAGATTGTGTTTGTCGAGGGACAGTCTCTTTCTACCCTTCTTTCCGGTACCAAACTACCCCACCAGAGTGATCTTCGGTCTCTCCCATCCAACTTGATTTCACGATTCCTTGAGAAGGAATTTTGGATAGACTCCACAGGAAACGTCATTATCACCCTCTTGTACTCTGACCCTGCCTCTCTACAAGCTTACGTGACGTGGCTCAACAGCAAAACGTGGACTCGGCTTGTTGGTGTCCATACGTTCGCCTCAACGCTTGCGGCCTTTCTAGAGTGCACTGGATTGACAGGCGGGAACCTGTCACAGGTCGACGACGACATTCTCGTTGGTTTATTGGACCAACTCTTTCCGGGCGAAGGGCGTCATGGCTGTAGCCATACGCGTAGTTTCGAGTGCATACACAAGATACTGGAGCTATCAGGCACTAGAACAGCTCGACTGGTGTCTGTATTGCAGGAACACATACAAGGTTGCCCTATCATGGATCTCACATTCGAAATGTCATTTCTCGCTCGCAAGCTTCTTAAAGTCCCTGGCTGTGACACTCTCACGACAACTATTGTCGATCGTGCTTTACAGTGGGCTGTTCGACACCCTTTCTGATGATGCTGGTGATTCGGAGGACTCGATTATGGTAGTGGAAAATCTGAGTGGGTGATTTGGAACTTACTTTGTCATAACCGACTCAATGGTTTGCAGAACATATTGCTTCGCACCAAAAGACACTCAAACCGTACTTGGTTGAACCATTGCTGACTACTTTGATTCAAAATCGTCTCTCAGATGCGAGCATGCTCGACCTAGGCTGCCGCATTGGTGGCCCAAACGCCGCTTAAGGTAAGCTGGAGCATACCCCTTGTTCGATCTCTTCTCTTCATCGCACCCATCTCCGCCCTCTAGCCTATTGTCGTCAACCGGCTTTTGCAGAACGTTCTCCAACACCGCGATTTCGTCTCAATCTGCGGAAAGCACGCTAGCCGATCCCAGCGGAATCGAATTACACGTTTACTGGAGGCACTCTTTTGGCTTCATCCTGCAAATACTTGCCAGCCTTCGCACGTTGAACCCCTCTTTCAGGTATACGGAGGAACGATGTCGGCGCCCGACAGACGGCTTCTCTCGATCATGAGACTATTCGAAGAAGAAAAGCGTATTTCGTTGTCCACTTTCTTTTCTCGGTGGTCTCCGTCCACAGACGCGACTGTGTCGGATGCACTCGAGGTCGTCCAGAACTTTGACCCTATCTATATGCTTCGAACGTGCCTTGCGTTCCCTCTGTGGAGACGGTTCGGGAAAGAGAAAGGCGCGAGGGATGGTCCCGCGGATGACTCCATGTACGACCCGCTGATGGTGATCGTGTTGTCTGCACAGATGCTTGTTACGTGTCTTCCCACAACCCCACTAGGCTGGGTCAAGATGTTCCGGAGTAACGTTGTCAGCCTTCTGATTCGATGTCTCTCTTCGAAAGATCCGAACATACGTGCGACAGCCCTTTGTCAGATCGCGAGTGTCTGGGAGGGCGTACAAGTGAGTGGCTCAGCCCTGATGGTTTATTTATTTATACAAACCCCCGGATCAGAAATCGAACATGCACGAAACGCTTCAAGTCGTATATGTGTTACGTCTGTTTAGGAATGCAGTGGGTCCACTTGAGAATGTGGATAGCCCACCGCGACGTCTCCCGACGTTCACAACGCTCATCTTGCTACACGCTCTTCGCGGCATCTTTTACCCATCGAATTTCATCTACCCACGCACCGCGCGTTTCCTGCTTCAACGCCCTGAGCTTGATGTGTCTGACGTGCCGATGCTATTCGGCATGCTTTACAGCAATTCGGACGATTGGAAAAAGGAACGAGGGTGGATGTTAAAGATGTTGGGCGATGGTATGGCAAGTACCAATGATTGGAGTGTGCTAAAGCGGCGACACACGTGGGATTTGGTGGCGAGTCTTTTCCAAAGCTCCAGGCACGATGGTGCAGTGCGCGTTTGGATTTTAGAGGTCAGTGGTCCGGTTTGTCTCGACACGCCCGCCTGATTGACAGTTCTTTGGGGAACGGAAATAGATTCTAGCCAACCTGACGTGCAACACACAAGCATGCACGTCGCTCGTCCTCAAGTCCTCCCTATTATCGTGGATCGAGATGCAGCTAGAGGATAGCCCAACCAGAGAATCGATGGCATGGCTCCGGATTTTGGAAAACATTCTCGTCGCGGCCGATACATCCAAGTTGACTCGTGCGACGGGACATCAATGGCATTCGACGTTATGTCGATGCATATCCTCTCTCCTACGTAACAAAGGTGACAGTCGTGCGTTCTCATCCCGAGTCGATCGCTTATACGGCTTTTTGTCAGGCAAAGAACCGACTATTCTCCACCAATGCGCTTTGGTCGTCTTGCGGCTTAGCCTGATCCCAGATATACCTGGTCATACCCTCCTTGGTGTCCTCTGCCGCACCGCAGAGGACCTCCGACGCTCTGAATCCAGCATTGAGCTCCACCGATTGCCACTCACACGGGACTGTTTGCAGCCGCAGCCGCTACCCCCACACCGCGCACAAGGGCTGCATGACATACCCGCAGCGGTGGAATCGCTCTGGATGTGGGGCCAGATCGTGGAGACGCTTTGGCGGGCTGCCATGTCTCTGGACAAGGGGACGCCTGTGTGGGGGATGTTGACGCGGAGGCTGATCGTTTGGAGGGCGCTTATTGGGGAGGATGGGAGTCAAGTTGGAGAGTGGGCGAGGAAGGAGGCCGTGCGTGCACTCCATGCTTGCTAGTTCGGAGGTGGGATTTAGCGTTCAGCTTTCTTACTGTTCCGGATCAGCTTACGACAAAATTATTCTACGGAATATCAAAAATCGAGATTTCGTCAATCCAGAAGGACCCCTGGCAGACGATCTTAAGTACCCTTCCAGCTACTTCTGTCTGGCGTGATGCTCTAATGTGCATGGACGATATAAATCTGGCGAGTCGTCCGATAGTGACAGTGAAGGAATGCTTTGATGGTGGAATATGAAGTTGGGGGAGGACCGTTTGCAGTCCGCCTTCGTTCCTCATAGCGTCAGCTGAGATCGTCTCCCTCGTTTCTGTGCGCGCTTACCAGTCCGTCCCGCAGTGTGAGGAGGCATACTCCCTCTGCCGGTCGCGCAGTCTCCTCAGGGTGCCACATCGCGCCTCCTATCGCAGTATATAACGCACTGGAACATGTTTCACGCTGCATTTATGTAAGCTGCTACATCACTTCAGTGCGAGACGGGTAGAGGTGAAGGTAACGCGCCCCGGGACGATGCCTCGATCCATATTTTCTTCAATAATATTGACACTAAGCCTTGTGGAGAGGCCGTGGCAGCCTGAAATGGTCATATATTGGAATAGTGCCGAAGGGCCGGGCCAAGGCCATTGAAGGACCTTCAGACAAAAATACCACCCACTCCATTCACCGACCACGACCAAACCAACCCCAGGTAATTAGGTAACGCAAAGCAGAGCTCAAACTCGACCTGCACAGTCCCTAAGCTCTTCAAGTGAGATCACCTCTGTGTCTCCTTCCACGATCTGTCCCTGCACCCTGACACCGTCCGCGTACGCGATCGCAGACATGGTTCGGGCTGATAGCATGATCCCGAACTCACTGTCGATGTTCTGATAGCGGTGGACTTCCGGTCGTGCAGCTCGCGTATGTCGATGATGAACCGGGGCAATGTGGCGAACAAAAGCACGATGGTCGAACAGTCCAACAAGAACGCCATTGTATCGGATAAAGCCACATATCCCCAGAATATCAATGTGCGGATATCGTATGACATGTGCCTGATCAAGTGGAAGATTTCGTTCGAGCCATGGGTTTTTGCGCATATGTTATTCGAAAATCGACCGAGAAGAATCGTAAGTCGAAGACCAATGGACGGAGAAGGTTACGGAAAAGTAAAACCGTACACAAGAAAATAAAGAATACCATTCACTAATAGTAGCTTGATGTACCGATTAGGCCGCCACTGCTTTGTTGCCCTGTACATTTCAAGAGATAGCCCAAATGACTGAACGACGGGGAGGGCCAACAATATGGCACTGAGTATGAAATGTGAAATAACGGGGAACCAGGGGGAGAATGGTGAGTACAGCATAGCGTCACAAATTGAGGTGTTTAGCACGTGGGTAATCGTCACTTGGGGGACGGTCGACAGTGAGTCAACAATCTGCTAAGTGGAGCTGACAACCTACTGGACAAGTTGGCCATCCCATAGAAAACTAAAGTAATGATGGTTTGTGGCACATATATTGAGAGGAGAACACCAAGGATTATCCTGGATTGTTTCCACATTGCGTAAACGCGCAGAATCATCAATACTGTGATTGGACTTCATCATGATAAAGATGAAGAAAGGAGAAGGGGAACCTCACGGCCGGCAGCAGCACGAAATAGCTGCAATGTCCACATGGCTGCGAAATAAAATACCGCGCCTTTGAAAATCCACGCCTTGGTCTGACAATATAATGTGCCAATGAAGTGATGTGGTTGCTTACACCTATCCATTTATTAGCAATCAAGTTGCAAGTGCGATTCGGATACATACGTCTATCAGAGCATGTTCAAATTCATTAGGACCGTACAAGGAATAGCGCAGAGATACTGACTGTGACAGAGTTGAAAGAAGCAAAACCAACTACAGTATCTGACCAGTCCGTCACACCGATAATATATGCTTGTTCAGCAACGTACGGAAAACATATGCTCTTAAAACATGGACTCGAAGTCAGCCAGATTGCATAATAATCACGGTAAACCCACGCAGAGTGACAAAGGCCAAGATAACGGACCTACGGCAAATCAGTTTGCGCCACACAGTCGCACTTTGTAATCTGATCCTCACGAATACAAACAGAGTTGAGACCCAGGACCAGGGCCTGCGCTATGGTGTGGTGTTATCAGGGTTGTGATACCAGACTCGATGCCACCAAATTACCCAAATGTGGTCTATCTTACAGATTGTCAGAGTGAGTTGTGATGCGAGGCAACAGGAATACCTCTCGCGGGAATGTGAGAACTGAAGTGGGGGAGCATTGCAAGGTCACTAAAACTGCACAAAGAAGCATCACCCACTGTAATCATATGTAACAGCGGCGAGTACCACCACTGTCTTTGGTCCCTTAAACCATTGACCGAGTGAAATTTCGAGGGAACGTACGCAGTGCGTAGTTTTGCTGCAGGACAAACTCCGATTTGCTCTGTAAGTCCGAGGACATAAGTAACTTGCGTCTAAAGTAAAAAGGGCCGTGGAGTGGTTAGGAACTAAGAATGAAAGGGAGGAGGTTGTCCTGCTTATCGAAATGAAGTCGCCCAAGCCATCCTTATATTCTCGCCCAGTCATGAAACCATTAGTCCATCGCCCCGCTACATCGGAATGAACATATGCTGGCAGTAGTCACTAGCACGGGATCGGTGCCTCCAAGCGTGACGATGCAACTGCCTGATACGCTGAAGCGATGACATGATTTCGTGTCGCCACGTAGTCTCATCGCCTATGGTCAGCAGCATACCCACAAAAGTGACCGGTACGGATATAGATATATGTGTGCCGTGTGTTATACCATATACCCGTGCATATTCCCTCGGCACGAGGATGCATTGATGGACTGGCAGAAGGCAGCATTGAACACTGTGGTCTGGAATAAATAAACTTCAAAGGCATCACAACAAAGTATGTGCATTGTTTGCAGTGGTTGTGTGGACAAGAATTGTTTGGGATCGATGGTGACTGAAAACAAGGTATGTACTTACTTGCTAGTAGACTGGTGACTACTGGCAGCCCCGGTAGCCCGTCTGAAAGGGACCTGGGAAGGCAACCGTCGGTACGGTCGGACCTAGGAATATATGACCTACCAAGACTGGTTTTTCTCGAATTCATTTGACTCAAAAGCTGGATAAATTGCTGGGTGCATTCAACAACATTTCATATGTCTGGTAGTGTATCATCGAATACGCAATACGTCCACCTGTCGTTCGGGTCGGTGACGCGGAAGGGCGGGTAAAACTTCCCGCCAGAGAGTAAACATCACCATTGCCTATTTTTATTCCTGGATCGCACAGGACGGTGTCAGCGAATTGTGCTGGTTGCATCGTAGCATCGGATGTGGCATACAAATGTACCAGCTAACATATTACTTCAACTTCTCCACCATCTCGGGCACGATCTCGAAGAGATCTGCTACTAGCCCAACATCAGCTACCTGGAAGATCGGAGCGTCGGGGTCCTGGATAACGTTAGACAATGAAAGTGCAAGAAAGTGGGAACTCACCTTGTTGACGGCAACAATAAGCTTGGAGTCTTTCATGCCAGCAAGGTGTTGAATTGCTCCAGAAATTCCGAGTGCCATGTATAGCTCGGGCGCAACAACCTTGCCGGTTTGGCCCACTTGTAGCGAATTGTCTGCATAGCCCGCATCAACAGCTGCTCGCGAAGCACCGACTGCTGCCCCCAGTGCATCGGCAAGGGGATACAAGGTAGCCTGGAATGTCTCGGCGTCTTTGAGTGCTCGCCCACCAGACACCACTCGGCTGGCAACTCCCAAATCGGGACGGTCGGATTTGCTCAACGACGTGGAGACGTTATTTGATGGGGAATCGGAGATTTCGATAGGATTAAGAACTATTGTTTCAGCTTCTGCTTCACCTGATACGGCAGCAGAAAATGCGGTCGACCGCACAGTGAAAAACTTGACGGGTATCGAAGACGGCGCTCGAATTGTTGAGATGGCATTTCCTGCATAGATCGGGCGCGCAAATGTCGTACTGTTGGATGAACTGTCGTGCTCGACAGATATGACATCGGACACGGCGGGAACATCAAGTTTCGCGGCAACTCGAGGGAGGATGGATTTAGCGGATGAGGAGTGCGCTGAGACGACATGAGTAAACGAAGAACTGTCAGAAAGGACCTTCTCCAAGAGCGGTGCGACGAATTTCCGGCACAGGGGTTGAGTACTGTGGGGAGACGGAATGGAGTACGGCATCTAATCCCTTTATTCTGTGAAAATGCTGGGAGTTAGTATGCGCAGTGAAACCTGGTAAGGGACTGACACACTTCCTCGCCTTGGCTAAGATGCCTGGGACTTGGTCCGGGGCACCCGTAAGAAGCCCAGTCACCTTTCCACCAAGCTGGGAAGCGGCGGTCAATGCGGAGAGCGAGGCAGAGTCGAGCTCACCATCACGATGCTCCAAGAATACTAGGGCATGCGGTGATGGAGATGTAGCATAACTTCTGGCGAGTGTCCTGGCCAACGCTGTTGTTCTGATGCGGAACATCGTGACCGATTGAATCAAACCGACCGGCTTCACTTTGCATCCCTTCTCCGTAAGCACGTGATTCACATACCTAAATACGACTGGTGTCAAATTCCAAGGTCTCTTCTTTCAACGTCCATTACAATGTCACTGCAAGGCTTGATATCCGGCTCAGAGTGTGCCGTACCTTCAAATCCATTATCACAGGTCCTCAAGCACACCGAAGGCGATAGGAGTCTCCAACAGGTCAGTAATTTCACCCGCCTGGGAACAGACGTCTAATAGGACTCGGTTTAGGATCGGGTCGGGGGACCCTCGTCGTCTCGAGTGCGATCAACTCTGCTGTCTCTAAAACCTTTACTGAATATACATATAGTTACAACACTTGCCAGGAAGTGCGACAGCTCAAGCTGCAGAGCAGGATGTACAGATGGCAAGGACAGTTTTTTGGAGGTCCGATGGCCCCATCCCTTGCACTTGCGCCCCCTGTCTCACACGCGGAGCTTTTCCGCATGCCCGATGTTAGGTGGGGGGGTCGACCTGAGTCAAGCATGGGCCAGGAGGAATACCGCAACAGCAAGCATCGCTACTCAGAGACGATGCAACGCGAGCTCAGTGGGGTTCTGAGTTCGGTGGGACGCTCAGCCCTATCATTCAGGGACCTTCCACGCAGCAACCGGGTCAACAGATCTTGGATGGTATGTGCTAACCATGAATATTTGTTTGGCGATCATCTAAGGCCTGATCGACAAGCACAACGTCCCTATACGAACCTCAATGTTCCGTACAATTATTCAATGCCTATGTATGGATCCGGTATGAATGGTCCCTGCTTTGCAACAAATCTTCAACCCCGCTCTTCACATCGTGTCATCGGATAAGGGCAAGGCAAGGCTCGAGATGCGGATTTCGAGGCCGCATTTGCGCAGGCTGCTGCCTCCCTCAGCATTTCTGACGTAAATAGTTCCGCGAGGATCGTTGAATTAGAGTCCAATTCTACTGTTGCTGAACCAGCGTCTGAAGATGTCAAAACTAACACAGACTTCTCCGAGTTAGTATTCTCTTGCACGTTCCGTTGCGATCTAACACTTATCAGGGTCTGGCAACACTCGCAAGAATCCGATGCGGCTTCGAAGAGCGAAAATCTACCAAAGTGGGAATCTGAATTCAATCAGCTTATGACAGCCCAACGTGAAGAATTGGGTCAAGATTATGGTGGTGCAATGCAAAATGCATGGGAGAGTGGATATGGATATGACGAATTTGCCGATACCATGGACAATAATCCCAATTTCGATGAGCTCGGATACCCAATCCTACCCGATTATGCCTTTGGTGAGGCCTGCTTGCATTCATTCGCGTGCATGGCTGTTGATGTTGAATCAGAGCAAAATAATCCGTTCTTCCAACCTTCTACATCCATCCGATCTCCGTTGGCGGAGGCAAAGGCACTCTTGGAGCGTAATGGGTCGTTATCGGAGGCTGCGCTCTTACTAGAAGCTGCTATACAAGCAGGTGAACTTGGTGAACACGGCTATGAGGCTTGGATACTCTTGGGAGAAACAAGAAATATGGATGAACGCGAGGAGCAGGGCATGCGCGCATTGATGGAAGGTGTTCGAAGGGCAGAAGCCGCTGGTGCAGACGGAGCGGGCATGTTGGTACGCATTTTCTGTCTCCTGAGCCGTTGCCACTGTTTTTCATCGATCCCTTCCAAGTCACTTGCAATCTCATTCACTAACGAGTCCTACGACCGGGCATCATACCATATGCTCTGGCGTTGGTTGCATGCACGGTTCCCGACATTCCCCGTCCATGATGATGTCGAAAAGGCCGTGCGGTCTCACTCAACATGGGACTCGCACGATCGCCTTACCGAAGTCTTTCTAGCACTTGCAAGACAGCAGTATGATCAGGGTGTAGTCGATCCTGACGTTCAGGTAGCGCTTGGCGTTCTTTTTACAACAAAGCAGAGTACGATCGTGCGAAGGATTGCTTCGAGAGTGCGTTGTCTCAACATCCTCGGGTGAGTTTCTTGCATATTTTTTGAAAGTCTCCAACACTAATATTTACTCTTCTGCAGGATTACCTTTTATGGAATCGCTTTGGTTCATGTCTGTCAAATGGTAATAAACCAGAGGAAGCTTTGGGTGCCTACAGAGAAGCGCTAAATCTCCGTCCAACGTACACTCGTGCGGTCTACAATGTTGGAGTTGCTTGTGAGTAAGACGACGTTTGTGTTTTGTACCACGCTGATGGTTGTACAGGTCTAAACATCAGCGCCCACAAAGAAGCTGCGGAACATTTTCTGAGTGCCCTTGAGATGCAAGAGTCAACAGGAGATAGACAAACGAGCGAACAATTATGGACTACGTTAAGGCGCACCTTTTTACAGATGGTGAGCCAACCTGTTTTTGTCAGTCTTTTTCTCCTAAGTATCCATTATGAAGGATCGTAACGATTTGGCGGAACTGGCTAAGCCCGAGAGTCGCTCTAACTTGAATGTCTTCCGGCAGCACGGCTTCGATTTCTAGATTAGCAATAATCTGGTGCAAAGTTGGTGTATCTTCCTCAAACAGAGACCCTGGAAATTCTGGACGAGTATTTGGAACGTGGGCTTTGCTAGATCTAAGATCATCTCGAATGAAACACATGTACTAAATCCGGTTGTGAAATCCCTGTTTCCATACCTTGATGGGTTTGATTGACCAACTTGAACGGACTTCCGCACTATTAAGGTAACGGGAAGCCGGCACGGATTAGATCTAAATTATCCAGGTCATGGGATGCCCCCAGTGCGAATAATACCCGGTCCGATTTGGATTTACAGTCGAGCCTTATAAGTGGGACCGACATCGGTCTCACACTTCAAAGCTTCAATCTTGAGCGCTCGTCGTTGATATCCACATGTCCGGTGTTGAAATGTACGTTTTCGCCTCAGATCTGTCGGATAACCAAATGCTGACCCTAGGCGGCCATTAGTCACCCTGTTGCGAAATCTTTCGCGAACCCCAACAATGTCAAACTCAACAAGATATCCTGTCAATTGACGCAGGACAAGGTGAGTGTTCTGGGTATCTAAAGTGGTATGGGGGCTAACAAACAAGTAAATGCCAGGCTCGAGGTGGTGCTCAAGCCATGCGTTCGCAGTCTCTGTTCTTTTGGGGTGGTACATCCTGATATACTGTCGTAGTCTACGCTACTGGGTTGACTGAAGAAGATATGAACAAGCCTCAGGTATGTGTTTGCTGGTACTAATAATAATCATGGGCACATCCGAGTCGCCTGACTTTCTCTGGCAGATCGGTATTTCCCCGATCTGGTGGGAGGGTGAGTGGGAAGTGTTGTATCGAGAGACAACAACCTAATTCCTATCAAGGCAATCCGTGTAATATGCACCTTGTGGGTTTCATGAGCTGTGCTTCATTTGAGGGTTGTACTGATTTTGTCTATAACAAGCTCGACCTTGCGAAAAAGATCAAAGAAGGTTGCAAGGAGGAAGGCTTGGTCGGGTTGCTCTTCAATACTATCGGTGTCAGGTTCGCAGTCAAACTAGCTTGACAATATCGTCCAGTTCGTCTCATCACGATTCTAGTGATGCAATCACTATGGGTACTGATGGTATCGTTTTATCTGAACCTCTGCCATGGAAAGTATTTTTTGATTTCATTTTGTTTCGCAGGGATGCGCTATTCGTGCGTTTCTATCGGATCATTGGCGCGTGAGGTCTTTGTTGACTGTCCCTCTGTAGACTACCTAGCCGTGACCTTATTGCGGACTCTGTCGAGGCTGTGAGCCACTTTCTGTGGCCCTGCAAGCTTTAGCTAACAACTGAATCAAGGTCACTTTGGTGCGATGATTGTCGTTTCGATAGATTGTCTCGCCAACACGAATTTGCCTTGTTAGGCACAACATTATGACGGCAACATCTCCTGTCCCTGGATGCGACAAGAACATGCCTGGTGTTTTACTCGCTGCCGCCCGCCACAACCGTCCCACCATAATTGTTTATGGCGGAACCATCCAAGTAGGCACGCGCCATGTCGACTGTCCCTCGATGGGACATAAAAAGGGTGGTACTGTCAATATCTCAGATGCGTTTGAGTCCTACGGTATGATTTATTCCATATTTCTCCTATTTCCTGAACTCATCATGATCAGGTGCATATGCGGTGGGTCTCATCAACGACGAGGAACGTTTTGACGTGGTTAAGCATTCCTGCCCTGGCCCGGGAGCCTGTGGTGGTATGTATACGTGAGTAACCTCATTCCCATGTCTTCACTGTGTGTGTCTTGATTTTGTGTTTATGATGACTCAGGGCGAACACCATGAGTTCTGCCCTCGAGGTTCTTGGGATGTCCTTGCCGTACTCCTCCAGTACACCAGCGATGTACCCAGGTACGTGAGATTCCTGAGTTGAACACAGTAATTCATCTCGAGGTTGCAGAAAAGATACAGGAATGCTTCAGGGCCGCAAAGTACATGAAACGTCTACTTGAGATGGATTTGAAACCCAGAGACATTCTGACCCGCCAGTCGTTCTTGAACGCAATTACGATCGTTAACATCCTTGGAGGATCAACCAATGCAGTACGTCTTTCAAACTTCGACCATGTTACATGATCTGACAGCCGGAAGGTACTTCATTTGCTCGCCATCGCACGAGCTGCTGATATACCTCTCACTATTGATGATTTTCAGGAAGTTTCTGACAGAACGCCTTATATCGCTGACCTCAAGTATGCATTCAATTCGGCTCGTAAAGTTTCATGGGCTGACCATGGTGTGAGGCCTTCTGGCAAGTATTACATGGAAGACGTGCACAAGATTGGTGGAATCCCTGCGCTGCTCAAGTATCTGATCAAGCATACCAATCTGATTGATGGTAGTCAGATGACCGTCACGGGAAAGACACTCGCAGAGAATCTCGAGGACGTACCAGAACTCGACTTCGAAACGCAGGACATCATTAGGAGAGTGGAGGACCCGATCAAACCGACGGGTCACCTGACGATTTTGCGAGGAAGTCTGGCGCCTGGAACCGCTGTTGCCAAGCTGACCGGTAAAGAAGGCTTGAGGTTTGAGGTTCGTGTTCCCGTCGAGTTGACCCCAAAGTCCAAGTTCTGAGTCAGAGTTATCAGGGTGTTGCCAAATGCTACGACAGGTAATGCATACTGGAGGCTCCTCATTAAATGCTAAATTTGTCACCAGTGTGCACGACTTCTATCCCTCTCTTGAAAGAGGGAGAGGTCAAACCAGGAACTGTCCTCATCTTCAGATACCAAGGCCCGAAGGGTGCACCCGGGATGCCTGAGGTCTGCTATACAGTTCGCTTATTTAGTATATTTCTAACGTCGATTTCTTATAGATGTTAGGTAAAGTCGATACAACAATTTATTCCAATTTGTCGCTCACTGGTTTGATCGTAGGACCCACCGCTGCTTTGATGGGAGCTGGCCTTGGTAACTCAACTGCCCTCATTACTGATGGACGGTTCTCGGGGGCCTCCCGAGGATTTATCATTGGTGATCCATTTATGACTTGAAGTGGGATTTTAGGTATTCACGATCACTGTTATGTCAGGCCACGTCGTCCCTGAGGCCACCTTGGGTGGCCCTATTGCTCTCGTTAAAGACGGTGATCGCATCATCATTGATGCGGGATCGCGATCCATCAATTGGCTAGTAGAAAAGGACGAGAAGGCGGCGCGTAGGAAGGAATGGGAAGCTTCGGGTAAGAACGCCTTGAAGGAAAAGCGAGGTATTTTGTACCGATATGCCAGGGATGTCGCGGTGAGTATCAGTACTTGCTAATGTCTTGTCCTGCGCGTGCTGATCTAGCTGCATAAAGCCGGCCAGTGAAGGCGCATACTGCGATTGATTATGATTCCCGCTCCCATGTGCAAGGACGTATGTATTATGAAATTTTCTACCTGTAACAATGGATCCAAACGGCAGATATCATGCTCTTTGATTAACTTCCGATCGCCTTACCACTTCAAGTTTTACTCGCCCACGCTGTTTGAGTCACATTCTATCATCACGACTACTTCGTACATCGACAAGTATTCCCATGCTTACAGACGATCTGCTACGTTAGCATTCAGGCTCCTAAGTATTTGAACTTTGTGGGTCGCCTTAGTCGGAGTTTGACGAACGTGATGTCGCATTCCATCACCACGACTGTTTCGTATATTATCAACAAGTATTCCCGTTCTTACCCATCTGCTAGTCTAAGGTCCTCTCTTGGCGCTCAGACTCTTATCGATTCCGAATGGCAGCATTTCACGAACCCGGTCATGAAGATCATCCTGGAAGCGAAAAAATCGCCTTCGGGCCAACTAGTCTCCATGCGCCTGAAGATACTGTGGGGTTTGCATACAGAGCCAAGCGACTTGCAAGTCGATCACAGGGAAGTTATCTTTGTGAGCAACGCTACTGGCAGAGTGACTTCGCCTAGTTTGTCTGACATGGTCTATCTTAGGAAGATCTGGAGTTACTGTCCTTTTCGTCTTTGCCGGCCTTGTCAGCGACTGTCGCCCAGTCCGATCAGAGCCTTCCGCTCAAAGCAGTGTACCGAGATACAATCGTTGGAATCCGCTACTTGCATCCGAGGATCGTTCCTCCTGGTGCACAACCGGCAAGTTGCTCCGTTGTGGAATATCGCCCCTGCTTTACTAGCTGACTCACGGCCTCCATTCTCATGATTTGCCAGACATACCGTCGATTTCAGATCACGTTCAAGGACGTATTGAACGCGTCGCAATGCATCGACGCTATCAAAGCAGTATGTCCCTGTAAGGCGAGTCCCCATCCGGCGCATGCACATATCAATCGACACGCGACGATGCTCTCTACGTCGTTGACGCGGACTGGGACGATCGCAACGGGACCTGCACCACAGGCTGCGGCGACGTTGATGGATCGTCATCATACTATGGTGCCAACACCGGCTGAGTCAAGATTGGTGCCACCAGCGACGTTTCCAGGTCAGCTCCAAGCTCCGGAAAATGAAGCCTCTTCAAATACGCCATCTTTTTCCGCGGCGACAAGTCTGTCCTCGGACAACAGCAGCACCTTTGTGACATGCCCCGACACGTCCTACAAAACAGACACCCAGGCGAACAGCCAGAAAGGAAAAGGCGGCCCGCTCAAAAAACGTGGTCGCGACGCAGCAACAAGTTCTTTGCCTAATTCATCGCAGCCCCTATCGTCGGATCAAAGTGTAACGATGCCACCACCCCCAGTTCCGCGACACGCGATGCACGCTACCGACGCCACGACTCAGCTTGAAGCACCATCGAAAACGGTAGACGCGGCTGACGAGAGGTCGCAGTTTCTGGTGTCCTTGAGCGAACATCCGTCGCTGTACGATTTGTCTCGAACTGAGCTCGAAACCCTCGTTAGTCAAGTTATCCGAGAAGAAGGATTCCTTGGTCTGGTAACGTGACAACGCATCATGGCAGCCTTAAAACTCACGCCTAAATTCCCAGCTCGAATCCCTCGACTCTTTATGGAGAGTTAAAGGATTCCTCGGCCGTTGAACGACATCTATGGATTGTCAATGTGCAATACAATCATGTTTATGCTTGTGCTGTTAACGTCCTATTCATCACCCTAGCCCGTATGTGAGGTCAGAGGCACATCCTCGGTTGCTTCGAGCGAAGTGCCAGCGACCTGTAACTCGTGTACACTCTCGAGGCCGACCCCTCGAAGGATTCTACCGATCCCCTCCTTCTTCATGGCCTCCATTTCCGACTCGCTCTTGGCGAGCAGCATGCCTGCGAAGCCAAGAGAATTAACACTGATGAGTTCTTGCGCCTCCTTTATCTTGTAAGCTTCGTGACGGCGAGGTATCAGATGCATGTGCTCCAAGGTGAGGATGACATTGTAAGAAGGAGGACCGGCGGGGTAATCAGGGTCGTGTCTCACGGTGGATATGACCAGATCGAGAAGCGACAAGAATGGGGGAAAGAGTGCATGGATCAGTTTATCCAGGGCAAGGTCGCCAGACAGCGTGGGGAGGCGGAACACATGGTTGGCGTACGGCAGTGAAGAAATGGCAAAAGGTTTCCCTGTGTGCGATGTCCTTTAGCCTAGCCTCGTCATCATCCGTGTGTACTAGAATGTAGTTACCGGAAACTTCCAGAGTGGCCTTCTTGGCAAGCTTCTCAATGGGTGGATCTTCGGGACCGACTTCGATGAGCTGGACATGTTTGTGTGGTTGACTTGCACCGCTGTTCTGCCCGCCTGACACAGCCAAATTATTCGCGATCGTCGATCGTATTATCATCCAGTCAGGGGGAAGTAAACTTACAGTTATAAAATGCGATGAAGTGCTTACTTCGCTTTTCGAGCAGCAAGCAAAAGGAGATAGGTCTGTACCAAGTCATGCGGCATGAGGGGCGATGCCTGGGGCTGGAACTCTTTGATCGTAGATTTCACAGATGACCCCTGGGATCAATTGCAGCAACTTACCCTTGGTCACCAACAGAAAGTGGCACGGCGCCACGGAATATTTATTGAGCTATGTACCAGGAGTTGATTGTGGTTTAGGAGTATGACGACGATCAAACCACTCACCAGAACGACGTAGTCGGACGATTCATATCCGTCTTGCAAAGACAACTCCCCTACGTACAGTTGTGGACTGTACGGTGGTGCAAATGGGTCCTTTTCGTTTATCGCACTGGAGTCGGAGGAAATAGAGAGTTGTCCCGCTGCGTTCCGGCCGACTGGCTTTTTCTGTAGCGCAGTGCATAGTCGCAACTGAAACTGGCTCGGCGGACGTGTGAAGCTGTGCGTGGTGGAGATAAATGGGTAAGAATCACACCTCCAAACCGATGTCCTGGTGTTCATGGATTACCGATGGGAACAGAAAGCCGTCGCCGGATTCAGTTGCGATCTTGAGCTTCTCGGGCAACATGGAGATGATATCAGATGCCTGCACTGATGTAGTCGTCATTGTAATCGCGTCTTTGTGAGTTGACACAATCTATCGTGAGGCTGGTTTGGTAGCGTGCGAGCGAGAAATGCCATTCCCGGTCACAAAGTCTAAGAGAACAATAATCATGGCAACTAAAGCTACAACGACGGAGTAGACACGAAAGCTGAAAGCATGAACAAAAACTTCCCCACTGGGGATAAGTAGCATAGGACCTGAGTCGCAGCGCCAAGAACCTCAACGGAACGGCAGGCCGTATGAGCCTCACCCACAGAATACACGGTTGTCAGCCTGTAGGCTGCGGAAAAGCTTAAACCTGACCGGGCCGCTTGTCTGCTTTCGGATCCGCAATACGCTCGCCTAGGGTGAGAGCTCTGATGTAGAAGACGACAGCAATAAGTGAATAAAGACAGGCGTTCGTGCCCTGGAACATTGTACGGTTAATATTTGGGGAATATTCCACTAATGGACATACCTGATAGAACAACACGGTGAGGGAAGCCTGCAAAACAAGTAAGACCACTCTTAGAGATATACTGCGATGTATGGGCGACGCCTTGAGGAAAGGTGCAGGGTATTCGATCGCAATCATGATGAAGCCTAAGACCATGGCAACGATTTGGATAACGGGAAACTTGACAATGATGGTAATGAAGGCCTGGAGTTTGGGCGAGGGTCTAGAAGGACGGCGGGTCAGTTGGATGCGAATAGGGGGAGAGGGAGAACGGACTGAATGCCACCTGGGTTTCGGACGATACCGCCCATGATGTCCCAGAAGAATTTGCGAAAGAGTATTCCCCAGAAACTCGCCCAAATTGCATCTGGAGTCGTTGTCAGATAAGATGAAGGGAGACGGCTAAAAACGAGACGGACAAACGCTTGCAGTAGTGGATACGAGACGGGTCAAATCATGCCAGACGAGATTTCCCATTGCGGTGAGAGCGTGGTTAACAGCGAGTAGAGGACGGACAGACACGTGGGTGAGGGAAGGTATTTGGAGGCCTGCCCCAGAGGAAACGAAGGAGATGCGGAAGGAAGGTGCGTCAAGGGAGAGACCTGCTCTGCAAACTGACAAAAAAGAAGGGAGAAAAACTAGCGAATTTTCCAAGGAAGTGATTATGTAGGACGCTGGGATCTATACCAGGAAGTAGTAAGCTAGGCTCATGCTGGGATGATCACTGATTTGGGTGTGATCTAGATGCAGTGGAACGTGGAACCGTATCCAAGGCTTCCCAGCTATTATTGTAGCATGGGACGTTATTTTTGCATCAACAAGGCATCTGCTTGTTTCGATAATCGGCGAGCGACTCGGAGCGAGACGCGAAACTCTGCGTACACATCGCTGAGACATTCAAGTTGCAGTTAGAGAGGGCATAAAGACAATTACAAGTTACCAAATGGACACAGAGTGGTCTTCCGGAATTAGCGCATACTTGCATCATTGATGGCTCTTTGCAAATGACAGCCTCACAATTGCCGAACAACGGCCCGCTGGCGTGGCTTACCTAATAGTGGCAGTGCAAACAATCACGTGCCATCGCGTTATTGGCACTTCCCAGTCCCTCACTAGCACTAATGACCAAGAAAAACCAAACAACATCGCATGACCTCGTCCTTCTCGGCGCTAGGCATGTCCAGGCGAAGAATAACAGAAAACGCGACGAGAATGGCCTCAAACTTTCCACTTCGCGTGCTCTCGTCTTGCGCAACGGCAAGTATGGCGCTCGCGGGACAGGCGAACTCATGCTTGCTGGAAGAATATCCGGTAGAGAGAAGCTTGATCTTCTAGCAGGTAGATCTATCTCATTTTATTTGGCTGATCGCCTTATTTTTTCTTGAGAGGACCTTGTCTCTCAGAAATCACGCACTGCACTTATGGCCCCGCTCAATCTGGACAAGTGTCTTAAGATCGCGGACTCCCAGTACAATGGTACGCTTAGACACAGTGCTTCCCCGTTCTCTATTACTCCTCACTTTCCTCAAGCTTATCTCGACGACATTGCCGATCTCAAGGACCCCGACTTCTTTTACGCCAAGATCGTTACCGAATTACTCGCTCGAATCCCCCACGGCACCAAAGATACACAATGGTCTATTCGGAATCCTTCGCACGTTGCTTCAGTCGTGTCAATAAGGTACATCCTTTGATCATCTCCAATTGCGTAGTATCGATCCTCCCTCAGGGTACATAATGCCTATATGGTTGCTTCAGGTTGGAAACTTGCCGTCGACATCCTCCGTGAACTCCGGAATGCGGGGTTGAATAACGCAACCGCGAGAACTCAGCTTAAAAATGATGCCAACTTGCGATCATTGTATTTAGTCTTGTGCCGTATAGTCGAGGATCTTGTCGATCTTGGGCAGGCACACTTCTCTGTTCTCGCCATGACTACCCGTATGCCTTTCCAGCTCCTATCTTGATGTCCATCTTTAATATCTGTACAGCTCACTACTCCCGCTACTTCAAAGAGGTTAATGCGTCTCCGGGGGAACATTCCATTGGTTTCGACTGGGCTGCACTCAAAGATGCATTACAGGTCCTTCTTAGACTCCATCATCATCGAGCTATGCTTCCCACGAGCACCCTATCCGAAGCAAATTTTATACCACATTTTGCACGACGCTGTTGATGAATCTCCGAAGGAAGCTAAGAGATTCCCGCAGGCGATGTGGGACGCTGTTGGGGACCTCTCTGTAAGCTTCCCCTTCTGTGAATGTTTTTGCGCGATGCGAACCATGCCAAACTTCTATACAGGTTTCCTTGGAACTTCAAGAACTCTTGGAGAGCCCCCTATTAGGTCCCCAAAGCGAGGGACTTAAAACCCTGCCAACTGAAATGCCGGAACCATACGAAAGGTGGCTCGATGCACAGGTTTACTCCAAACAAGCATCAGAATCATACACCAATTTCCAAGACATTATCAGTCCCTTAGACAAGACGAAGGACTCATCCGTACTGGACAATATGTGGCGGTTTATTAACCTCGTATGCTTCCGATGTTTGCCTGAAGCTTTTGTTCTGATTTGTCTCAGAATTACGAAGCGGCGTCCGGTTTGTCTATTAATTCGCTTTGGCAGTTGGACGGTGCGCTGAGTCGTACTCCTCAATGGAGTTCCTTCTACATGCCAGACCTTTGTGCCTACGACTCCGACTCTGATGGCGAGCAACCCTTGATGCCGCGTTTAAAAAGTACCGGACACAGGAGATCTAGTGGGAGGAAGAAACCCAAGAAATTCCTTGCAATCAAGGACGTGGAAGATGATGATAATGACAGCTCCATGCCTGAGCTTCAGTCTGTATCTGATAGCTCCGGTGAGAGCGACGAGGATATATTTGTTTCCGACACCGACAAGAAAGTAGAAAGCGAGTACGATGATGAGAGCGATTATGATTCGGAAGAAGAGGAACTTTATCGGACCATGTTGAGGGAGGCAATAGGACACGGCGATGGAGATACCCGAGTTTTTCAGCACCAAAGCAACTGTCCCCGAGTTCGATGCATTGGCTGAGGAGAGAAAAGGGAATCCCTTCCTGAAACTTCTTGGATCGTTGAGAGGTGGGACAACCGATCAGTTGTCTGAGCTCGAATCACTGATTCTCCCGCAGGGCGTATGTTTTCTTCCAATCCGAAGCTCAGCTCAACCACAGCTACTGCACCTAGAAAGGGCTTTTTTGGGAAGAAGGCCGATACCCGTAAATCTTCGGCCAAGCAACCAGCTGTCACAGTCACGTACAAAGACCTCTGACATCAGTAAATTCCCCTCTGTACAGCCCACGGCAAACAAGGAACGCGTCCCCGGTCCGTGTATACATTGTACAGATCTCAAATTTTCTGATTTTTTTCTTAGCTTCTACTGCTGAGGCATCCAAAGACCATCGTGCGACTGTTGAGGATGCGGAGGACGAGGAAGGTGTTCCCTCTACATCGGGAAAAAAGAAGAAAAAACCAAAAAAGAAGAAAAAACTGACTAGCGAGTTACCTCCAGTTCAGGAGGACACTGTGCCCTCAATCTCGACCCCACCTAAGAATCTTCCTCCGAGCGCGCATGCAGAAACACTTGCCAAAGTGCTTCCAAACAAGCCTCCTCCTGATGCATCGCTCAATTCTATAGCGCACATGTCAACATCCTCATTGCCCATCGAGCCTACCGTCGCACAATCTGCTCATTCTTACCTACAGGAGCTGGGCTCACAAAAAGAGAAAGTCAAATCCCGTCCCAACCATGCATCCCTGTTTTCGGATAAAAGGGGATTTCTCTTGAAGGGTAGCTCGAAGGACAAGACAAAGAAAGATGATGAAAGTGATCCTACTATCAACAAGAAGTTCACATGGTTTACTAAACTGGGGAAAAAGACGACGGAGTACATGCACCAATTGATGCGTACAAATGCAGACGAGAAAGTTGGGTCATTGAAATGGGAAAATTTTCTGAAGGTGACTCTCACGACATCCTCATCTCTCGATATCAACGATGAATGACTTGTTAGGTTATGCGAGAGATGGGGTTCAAATATGATCCTAGTACGGCAGGCTCATCTGTTCGTTTCGACCCGCCAAACCCAAAGGATAGGGTAAGTATTACCAACTCCCAACATAACGGGCTGACAGGACAGAATGGTTCCCGCAGTCTATCACCTTTCATAAACGTTCGTTCTTTCTTTGTGGTATTGCACTCTGTCCATGTTAAACATTTGCAGCACATCCTGATTCAACAATACATCCATGGAAGCTGAGAGAGTACGGAGCAAAGTTAAAGAAGTATTACGGTTGGTCAGAGGAAGATTTTCTAAAGCGAACCAGCGAACTTGACTGAGGGTGCTACGATTGTATACTAGGTACATGTATTTTTATACATACGAGTCCACGACGCATTCCTAATGGCGGGAAAGGGGTAAATATTCAATTTATGGAAATGTTAGCTTAAAATTACACAATATTTACCAAAACAGGGGATTAGTTTCCACGACCGAGCTGATCTGGCAAAGCATCAAGCCAGGGCTACGCGCCGTCGAGAACGATGGCGGCAAGGCCTCCCCCAGCGCGGCCACACATCGGTATTCACCCTTCCTTCAATGCTAGCTCAAATATGGACTGGGCTGAGGACGACGTCTGGGACAGCGCATCTGATTCGGAATCCCCGCGTCACTCGACGATAGCACACTCGTGGAGATACTCTTCCAACACCCAGTCAAAGCGGCAACTCCCCGGACCGTTTCCGACGGCACCCAAGCCTGTCCCAAAGGCACCCACCTAACTCTTCTTCGTCTACCCTTGCACAATCTTACACCCATCTCAATCCCCCAAGCCCGAGCTCGTATCCTCCCAAATCCGAGTTCGGACACCCAAGTTCAGCAAAGGGTGGATGGACTATGGTTAGAAAATCGAGCATATCGCAAAACAGCACGGATGGACGTCTTCTGATCTCCACAAAGACGCAGACGTCGATGGCGACATGGTCGTGGACGACTTCGATCCGGAAGTTATGAAGTCAGGAACGGCGAACAAAATCAGGTTAGACAGAGGTTCGATCAGACCTGATGCGGAGGAAATCATGAACGGTAGAGAAGAATGCTTGCCATTGTCATACTCTTCTAAGAAGACGAACAGACCCATTTCGCAATATCCTGCGTTCACCAACCTCGCAGTTGTCTTCGCCTCCACCATCGCTCGGTTCTGGCGACAGAGTGGCTTCTCCTCCGCGTGGCAGCGATACAGGTAAACATTCTAGAGAATCCTCCATCCGTAGTAATCGACGATCGAAATTCATCGATTGTTTGAGCAAGGAGGACCTGAATATTTGTAAGTCGTTACTATTACTCTGGAATTTGACACCATCCGACGGGGTACCTTCAGCTGATCTCCGAAAGCTTGCATGGTCTGGCACACCGAGTGATCTTAGACCAATTGTTTGGCCGATCCTTCTCGTACGTGCGCTGCTTCCCGACTATTGGTCCACTGATGTGTTTCCAAAGGGATATATACCTCTACCTTCGAACCTGCGCGCATCTACGCTCGCTCGTAAACGAGGAGAATACCTCTCACTGGTTGAGCTCGCCTTCGCCCGAGACCGCCAAGGCGTCGATCAGCAGATTTGGCACCAGATTGAGATTGACGTACCACGGACGCGACCTGGTGTTCGTCTTTGGATGCAGGCGTCCACGCAGCGCGTACGCTGCCCCATCTGTTTGTTGTACTTCTTCTGACATCCCTGCAAGTAGAGTCTCGAGCGGATACTCTACGTCTGGGCTATACGACATCCAGCGAGCGGCTATGTTCAAGGGATAAACGATCTTGTGACCCCCTTCTTCCAAGTTTTTCTTTCAGCATATATCGGCAAGTTCGCCATTGTCCGCAGGTTTTTCCTGTCTTGAATTCTAAGCAATTCAAAACAGATTCAGATCCGGAACAGTTTGATACCTCCCTCCTTCCCGAGAATATCCTGAATGCCATTGAAGCTGATTCATTTTGGTGTCTCTCCCGACTTCTGGATGGTATCCAAGACAACTACATATCCGCAGCAACCAGGCATACACCGTAGCGTAAAGCGCATGTCGGAACTTGTGGCCCGTATTGATGGTTCGTTCGCTTGGCCGTTCCCTGGGACACTCATGCATATCAATCGATAGCACCACTTTACGCGCATCTCGAGTCTCAAAATGTCGAATTTATGCAATTCGCATTCCGTTGGATGAATTGTCTGCTCATGCGAGAAATCAGTGTGCAGAACACGATACGCATGTGGGATACATACCTGGTCGGTACCCTAATGTTCTTTCTGTCTGACATGGATCACCGACCAATGATTTTTAACTAGGCGGAGGGGGCTGATGCATTTTCCCAGTTTCACCTTTACGTTTGTTCTGCTTTTCTTGTCAAGTGGAGCGCGAAGCTTCGCCAAATGGATTTTCAGGCAAGTTTCAACTCTACTGGTTCCTTTCTCAGTCTCATCACACTTTGATGCAGGGTATTATCATGTTTTTGCAATCCCCTCCAACTCAAGACTGGGGAGACCATGAGATTGAACTCCTTCTCAGCGAAGCTTTTGTTCTCAACTCTATATGGCATAACGCGCAGAGTCATTTCAGCGCCAAATAAGCGCGCTGTAGTCCAGATGTTGGTGTCCAGGGATTCAAATAATCGCAAAGCTGGATGTAGCAATAGGTGTAATGCTATGCAAAATGGGTAGACAAGTCCGAACGAGAACGAGAAAACCAAACATCACTCTGCTGCTGCGACGGCAGCGATTTCTCGTTCCAAAGCTTGTTTTAAATCCCCAGCTTGCTCTTCAGTTTTGACCCGGATTCTGTAAGAGGTCGGCGCGCCGTTTTCAATTCCGATGAATGAGATCGATGTCTTTGCCAACGAGGGCTTCAGCGCCGCATACATGCGGAAATTCTATTGGGAAATGATAAGAGAACTGTGCGCATGAACATCGAACAAGTACTGACGACGAGAATCCTGCCCGTGTTACTATTCCGCATTAGGGCACGTCGAACATGAGTTTCCTTGTGTTTTTTCAACCGGAATATACCTGTGGGCGGTGCTCTCAACATCGATGTGGCTGTATATTGCGCTCAAGCGAAACACAAACCAATTCCAAGGTCCTTCCACTCGCTTTTATCTTGTGATTTCGATAGTCGAAAGACTTTGCACCTTACGGCATGCGTGATTTCCTCGCCTTCCTCACCCTCACCTTCATCGTCATGATTATGTGAAGGCAATATCTTCGACGAGTCATCTTCGCCACCTTCCTCGTTGCCTTCTGCGTCGGGCTGCGGTGTCGACTCTGTGGACTTGTCGGTGGGAGGCGGAGAGAAAAACACTTCGCTGGGTTTCGTCGATGAGACGCCAAAGCTAAACCCAGAGCTTGACGTTCCCGCTGCCGTAGGTATCACCAGTACTGGGCGAAGAACTACCAAACCCGAAGCCTACGGGATTTCCGATACTTCCGCCTGGCTTTCCGAAAGCGAACGCGCCACCTATGGGCGCAGAAGCGCTCCCAAAAGTAGCAGGTTTGTCGGAAGAAGACCCAAAGATACTTGCTGATGGGGTAGGAGATGTCGTCAGAGCGCCGAAGGGAGTCGCAGTGACCTCGGAACTATCTTTGTTGTCAGAGGGTGACAGGCTGAACGGTAATGGTTTGCTGGACTCGCTCGTACTACCGCTACCAAAGATTGGGCTACCAAATACCGATGTTGGTTTGGAAGCTGGATCATAATGACCGAACAGGCTCGTAGGTTTACCAAAGGCAAAGGGCTTTAGCGCATTGTTGGAGCCAAAAAGAGATGGTGTTGGTTGAGCTGATGGTGCGGGTGATAAACCTTAGACTCCTGGCTCGAAGAACCAGAGACCGCCTTGGATGTAAGGTCCTCAATGCTTGATGAAGCAGCAAACGAGAAACCGGAAGTAGACGGCAGGCTAGGCATCGGAGCGGATGTTTTTGCAGTAGCAAATGCAAAAGCAGATTTTGGAGATTCAGGGAGAGTGATTGACGAAGGTATGTCGCTCGGCTTAGGTGTGAAGGCAAAGGGTGATGGCGCGATGGACGTAGAACTTGAGGGAGGTACAAAAGGCGGGAACGTGAAACCACCAGTCTTTGTCCCATTCTCGCCGGTCGAAGGGAGTTTGGACGAAGTTTCAGGGCCAGGAGGTTTCGGCATGAAGAATGTAGAGGTTTTCTCTGGAGGTGACTTGGAACCAAATAGGGAGGTAGAGTTGGTCGTAACAAGACTGTGGTTTGCAGGTGACTGCGAGGTCCCACTAAACTCGGACTGGATTGTGGTCCGTAGGTTCTTGTAAGACTCTACCAGGTTGGCAACATCAAAGAAAGGATCCTTGTCGACTGCGGCCGATATTGTGGAGAGGAAAGAAACATTGAGACCCCGGAGAGACTTGAAATACTTCAATGCCACGGCATCTGTATCTTCTGTCGGGGGAGGCACTTGGGGTTTCGGTGGAGGCGCATCAGAGTCCAAGGGGATCGATTTGGAGAGCGCCAGGAATGGTGAGGGGAAGGATGGGGGAGTGGGGGTCGACTGGGTTGGCTTGAGTGCGATGTCGAGCGTAGGAGACGCGAAGGCGGACACAGGTGGTGGTGGCTGGGCAGCGAAAGTAAATGGGTTGGACGTGGAAGTTGGCGCTCCGAACCCGGAGAACCCGCCAAACTTGGGTGACGGAACAGCCTCCTGGTGGGTGATATGAGGAAGGGTGATTATAGAATACGCGTCTTACTTACAACTTTACCCGCATCAGGGTCCGGAAGTAGTGGTAATCCGTTGAGAACGGGTGGCTTGGGGCCGACCGAAGCACGCTTGGGAAGAGCACGTATACTGAAACGCGGTTAGCCACATAGCATGAAGGAAAAGGAGTAGGGGCGTACTGTCTCTTGGCTAGGGTAGACTCGTCGGCCTTTTGGAAGCCCTGAGGGTCTTGAATCTCCTTGTATTTTGTGAGCAACTGAAAAGTATAAGAGAAAAGAGCACATACCTGGATGTCGTCGTCGTCGTCGCCGACGTTGTCTCTGGTGAGCTGCTGCTCTGCGCCGCGCTTCATGGTGAGGACGATACTTGGTAGTAGGATTCAATCACTTTGAACTGAACTACGATTCGCGTGTGAAAATATCACGTAATCAGTTTAAGCATCCCTGGGGTCCAAGTGCGTTAGAGTGGTTTTGGTGACAGGGGTCCTTCTCTGACCAGCACTGTCACTGAGCACAGTTACACGTCGTCGCACGGCTCGTCGTCGCTCTCTTTTGCTACTGATGTCAACGACGACCGCAGCAACGATGGATTCTCGTTCATCATCCCCGGAAACCCCGGAGACTTCTGATGTTCCCAACAATGTAACCATCCACAATGAACTCCCTTCCTGGTATCGTCCATTACCCATTGCCAAGAACGTATCTGCTATCGGTGTCTGGAACGGTAGTCCCATACAAGTCACCGACGACGAGCGCATGCTCCAGCTCGACGACATCATTCAAGAACACGCTTACGACGAGTACGCATATCTGCATTCCTTCCTTCTTTCCTTCATCATCATTTCCTCCCAGTTCTGCGTGCTCGGCCGTGGATAGTCCCTCTTCAAATATTCACTCTCCCCCGGATGGTACAAAACCATTGATACCCTCGAGAGAACCTTTGGCTTCACCCCTACAGTCCATTCACGAATCCTGTCATTCTTTGCCCTTTCTCTCTCAGATGCATTGCACACCAATCGTGCCTCCTCCAGCAATGCGCCTATGCAAACGGGACCCTGCCTCAATCCCTCGGAGGGTTGTTTGCCCTCCAAGAGAGTCGTGCTACAAGTACGTTATTTTTCGTATCTCACGACGCCGTCTTATCGCCTCATTACCATTAGCCTTACAGTCTTGACACCCAACATTCCTGAGGCCGGTACAAAGTCGCGTGTCGAGACCCAGGTACGGGTTACGATCGACCTTGCACATTCAAGTACCTCTGCCGGAGAACGAAATCGGTATGATAGAGTTGGATCTTGGAAATGGCTCAAACTCCCCCCCGGAACGTCCACCAAGAGGCGAACTCGAAGAGAAGGAAAAATAGGTACTTCTTTGCATCGTATTTGAAATCCCTACTTGATACTTCTACCCAACAAGATCCCGCACCATTGGACATCCTTCACTTAACTGCCACCGTAACCTGTGCTTCTGCCCCACATAATAATGTTGTTAGCTGCGGAAGTTGCAGGAACAGAGAGGTATGACTTCAGGGGTCCATTCATACGTTCCTTACATACCTATTGTCAAGGCAAAACGTGTAGCTCGCAAGCTTGCAGCCCGTGTACGGCCAGCTCGGTCAGATTCGGACACTCCTGAAGATGGCCGCGAGCGCCCAAGAACCTCTAAAGAAGACACAACAAGCATCATTCAATTCAATTGTCCTGACGTACTCGATTTCTCTGCAGGTTCCGCCGTCCTTCCTATCCGAATTACTTGTTATTGCAGGCATCATCGAGAGAAGGTCGGGTTTAATATTCACTTCACAATGATGGACCACAATGGCCGCCTGGTTGGCACCGGCATAACACCACCAATTATGATTACCGATGATCATAAGTCGACCATCAAGTCAGGAACAATCACAGCCCCTTCCACCCCCGTTTCGGAGACACAAGTTGATTGGTCTAGCTTACCCCCCACTACGCCATCTGCAGACAGTCATTCACCCTTGAGATACCCGTCCCGAAATGGCAAAGGTCAACTCAGGACACGGTCTAAACCTTATGACACTTCCGCCGCAGTAACCAGTCCAAGTTCTCTCGGGAGGTCAGCGTTCCTAGTCTGAGTTCCGCACTCAATTCCCCTCCCATACACTATGCAAGACCCAAAACCTGTTCACCGACCCCACCTCAGCCACTTCGGTCTTCAAGTCCTGTACTAGTTCCTCAGCCTCCAGTAACATCGATTTCTGACGGAACCTCCTCCGCGGTCGACTCGAGCGATACGATTTCTCCGTCTCTCAGCAACATTTCTGCCACTACCATCTTCAGTCCTCCGAATGGTATGTCCGATGTCACGGCATCCCAGTTCCCTACACCCTCTGATGCATTCCCAAATGCACTCCTAGTACCTCAACCTTCACACCTTCCCCACTCGTTCCTCCCCAACCCCTTCCCTTCCTTTCTTCAACCCAAGTTCTCCGCCACCTGCTATGTTATTTCCGTTGCCAAAAATCCATCGCCTCATCCCGTCGTCTGGTCCTACCCACGGTGGCATAGAAGTCACGGTCCTTGGTGAAAATTTCCATCCGGCAAATCAGTTTAAATGTGTATTTGGTGATGTCATTGCCAGTTCAACGCAGAGATGGAGTGATAACACTTTACTCTGCATTCTACCTCCCCGATCTGCTCCTGGCGTTGTCGTAGTGTGGTTTGAAGGCCTTGATGAGACCAAGAATGCCACGCATCCCTCTCTTTTCAATTACACAGATGATTCAGATCGCGCTTTGTAAGTGAATCAAGACATTGTATTGGAACTTTCTACAACTTTTTTTAGAATGGAACTTGCTCTCCAAGTGGTCGGTTTGAAGATGACCGGAAAGATTGAAGACGCAAAGAATATTGCATTACGCATAGTTGGGTCCACAGGTACCGAGGACTCACCTTCCGCCCCCAACTCTACATCCGACACTATGATGCAAGTCGCTTCGCCGTCCTTCCAAGACATCAGGCCTCTTTTATTCTTACGCCCCCAAGAGAGGGATAGTTATGAGGCTGCCGTCATGAAACTCCTATCACTCATTGATGTCTCCGTTGAAGGACATTCTAGCTTGCCCGCTGTAATGGCCATCTCTCACGCTACGTCGAGTGGCCAGACCCTACTTCATCTCGCGGTCTTCTTGAAATTTGTCACTCTCACGGAGTTCCTTATCATCCATGGCATCGACTTGGACGCTCGTGATCGCAATGGATATACCGCTTTACATTTTTCAGTTTTGATCCAGTCAAGGGAGTGTGCTCGGCTCCTCGTAACCGCTGGTGCAGACTTGGAGATTGTGAATGCGCTTGGGCAGACATCTCAAGATATCGCGCCGTCTGAATTTTTCGAAGGCATTATCAACGATTCGACTTCGGATGGCGACCTATCCCAGACCAGCATCGAGGACGATGGTGAATCACACTTGGGGGATGTGGAAAGCGAAGAAGAAACGACAACTGCCGTGATCAAGCGGAAGCACAGCTCCCGGGCCGTTCGTCGTCGTCCTCATCTTCCTCTTGACGACCACGAACAGTCTGAGGTGCAAAGTTCCGAGATCTCGCAACGTTCGCAAACCTCGGAGAAAACCGAGGGCATTATAAAGCAGGAACTGGAACCCACGTCTGACGAGACACAGGCTGCTTCCTTTGTTGCATTAATTCAACGGACGCTCGCACAGATTTCTGCTCCGCAGGGTATCATACCCACCATGCCGCAGCTTCCGCTGCCTCCTTTACCCGAGATACCCACTGTTCCTTGGGCGGCACTACCCCAGATACCGATGGTGTTCCCAGTGTTTGTCCCAATGCCTGGTTGGCCATCGTTCTTGAGCGATAAGCGGGATGGCCCCCGCGACGAGGCCCAGAACGGTCAAGCAGACGAGCCACGACAGGCCGGGTATAGCACCACCCAGGAGCTCTGGACAACATGGGAGAAATGGATAGCCTTAGCCGTCGCAACCGCCACTCTCCGACCTCCACCAGCCGACGAAGCACCGCCGATGTACACCCCAAGAGAAACCAAAAAGACATCAAGCCAACAGCCTGTGACAGACACAATGGAACACCAAGAACCCAATCCCGAGTCTCCTACTCCCCAGACACCAAATGTACCGGAACGTACGCCCACCAGACGCGTGGGTTATGAGGTTACCTCGACACCGGCACCGGATGCCGATGCATATGAATATGTACCTGCGAAAGTACATACCCATACGACAAAGAAACGTGAGAAGGCTAATCCTCCACCTTCTTTTACTGACACTTTCTAGATGATCGAATGCTTGTGTTATTTTGGCTCCCTATTCTGCTTTGTGAGTTGATCTGGTACGTATTGAACGACATTTTGACCTAGGTGATACAGTGTCTCTCCTTTGGGCCTTCCACAATGGTATCCGCTTTGCGGTTCATGCGGTCAAGACTAGTCTTTCTGTGAAAGCAGGTGTACGTGCATGAGTGCGCCGTGCAGAGTCTTGTCAGCCCGCACTGTCTGGCAACTGAAGGTGGACGCTAAGATGATGAATTAATTTGAATGACCATTCTGCGCATTTAATTGCGGCTATCGTTATTATTCTGCTGAATTTGACGGGATGACCGTTGCACCTTGTAATTCGATACCTATCCTTTCTGTAATATGCCAGTTAGACTATGGAATAAGAGCCGGATCAGCTACCCTCAACGTTCGCATCAGGAAAGTTGCACCATTGTGTTTTGATGTTGAGACTTGTTAGATATGCCCTCCTCAGAACGGTTTTTCTATCCCCGTTAGTCACAGACTAATAGCTGTCTACATTTTTGCATTTTTTGGGTTACCTCTATGCAACTTGAACGATGCCTGAACGCCCTTTCCTGCCTTGATATCCTCGAGCACTCTAGCATCGACGTCCCTGCCGATTCCGGCTACTTCCACCACTTTGTCTACCATGTCCTTGGGAACACAGACTACACCATCTTCATCCGCAACGATCCAGTCGCCTGGCTCGACTGTGACTGCTGGGAATGAATCTGGACCCTCTGCATTGTCTTGCGGTTCAATAACAAGTGGAACGTTGATGGCTGACGGACGAACAAAAGGCGATTGCCCCAGAGTCGAGTGACTCCGCGCAAACACCGGAAAACCTGCGGCACGGTGTTCCGCCAAGTCTCTGCACCGACCAGATATGACGACGCCGACCGCTTCTCTGGCTTGTGCGCCTGCTGTCATGAGACCGCCCCAGACAGCATTCTTTGTACCTGGATCGTCGTCGACGTTAGGGACACCTGAGACATACGACAGGAAGGAGGAAGGGGACTGAACGTGGAGGGGCGTTGATGACGATGACCGACTGGGGGGTTGCGGTGTCTACAAAGTGGTCAGACAGCTTTGGGGCTGTCTGGTCTGATGTGCGGACCATCTGGACGGTGTAAGCTGGGCCACATATGCGGGTATCTGTATTGGACGGTGACTGGATGTGTATGTCGGGAATGTACCCGCCGTGGGGTGATCCGAGTTTGATGAGCGCATCAGAAATCTCGCAAGTGGAGAACGTCGACAAGGACATTTGGACTTTAGGAGTGTGAATTAGTAGTATATAACATGCTTAGGGGTTTCCCACAAATGGGTTCCCGTCTAGTAACTACCACCACATCACCCGTTCATGGCTCACCACGCCCAGCTCTCCCCCGCACTGTCCCCGACCCCCTCAAGAAATGTACACAAGTTCATCAACAAGGCCTCAAAGGCCATCATGAAATCCCACAGAATTTCACTGCCAAAGTACAACCTTCCCATCCGCTTACGACCGGTTCGTCTCCGTCTTTCACTCGGTCCTGCCATCCTTAATCTCCTTTGCAGTGGTTCCTCGTCTTCACATGCATCATCATGCTCATCCTTGCTTTCTTTGGATTCGCCGACTTCTCCCAATCTCTACCGCTAAACTCAAAATTTCTCCACCTCACTTGCTTCTGCATCGCGACAGGCGTGTTTTACTTCATCTTCGACGTAGAAGAGTATGCATCCCACAGTTGACGTGACTTCCACCGCTCAACATGCTTCACTCCAGGGACGCTAGACGCATCTGGTTTTGGCGCCACGTTAATCTCATCCTCACAGCGATCGTATGTTTCTTCTTTGGTGGTATTGTCAGCGAAATTGTGCAATCCCTGCTGCCCGTACGTCCTTGGACCATCTTGTCGATAACATCCTCTGACGTAGTGCCAGTCCAACCGGTTTGACTTTGGTGACGTAGTGGTTCGTGCATCTCGTCAGCCTCGAGGCGTGCTTCTGAATTGTTCACGCATGCGTACTTTGCTAGGCAAATATCATTGGTTCAACAATCGGCCTATACACGGCTTATCATATCGAGAAACATTATCGTTCTAGAAGAGAGGTACGCATCGACTTTGGTCTGGTTTCCTATTTTCCTTGCTCAGCACGCGCTAGATTGCCCGTTTGTACCGACCTTTGAACACCGACGATCCAACCGATCTAGATGATTACTCGGACGAGGAGGCCGGTCCGTCCAGGACCCAGCTTCTTCCTCTCTTCAACTCTCAGACCAGTTCCTCAGCCAAGTCTTCAGTGCCGTCCAAGGCAGAAGTAAAGGCGAATCGCCTTGCAGATGTCTGGGACGAACGTGAAGAACTTTTTGGAATCGGTGACGACAGCGAACCGGAGGATGCTCCTACTACTCCCAAACCATCCAATTACGCCAATGAGGCTCCACCAGCTGGCCCCGTCAATGTGCCAACGATTACCATCACACGATTTTAGATGGGAGGAATATCTATTAGTATCATGTATACCACTGCCATTAATCTGTTAACTACGGGGGTCATCTATTCTGCTCTATATCCACATTCTTTACAGAATGTGTACTTTTCCTTGACCCAGAGAACTCAGCGCATGTGTTGAGTTCTGTGTCCAGATTGAGGAGTTCTCCTTGCAACTGGGAGATCTCGTCGTGACGTCTGTCAACAAGATCTTGTACACCCTTGCACGCTGTCGAAGCCACGATCGTCACATTGTCGTCCACGATCCTCTGAACAGTACTCTATGGACAATCAGTGTCAGTGATTGTTCACGGGGAACACAACTCATAAACGCATGCCTGAAGATCACGCGTCAATCCTTCTCCAATCCTTCCGGCATCCTGTAGCCATCTCTGCTTCGCCCGTTCCCATTTCCCGACTGCCCACCGGATACCGCCCACCGCAAGCAGCACACCCGAACCGATTGCCGTTCCTATTTCCGTACCTGCCCCCAGGCTAAGAATATGTTCACCGAATGCTAACCACCACCCTAGGCCGGCACCACTGAGTAGACCACCAAATGTAGCAACGACGGCACCCTGTGCTTCTCGATGCAACTTTGCCGTGGTGTATTGAATCAACTGACTCCGGCGGTCTTGTATCGGCCGCGTCAGACTAGTCACTGTCAGAGCATGGGTAGGCGAATGTTCCAGTTGTTGAAGTTGGTTTTCCAAGACAGGCGAGCGAAGAGAGGACGAGGAGGCTGCCGATATAAGACCGGAGGTGAAGGTAGACAGCTCTCTCTGGGTAGATTCCAGGCGTCCGGTATGTAAAATAAGCTGGTTCTCACCAACATGAGACCATTGCGTGTCATTTCGACCAAATGTCTCACCTGATTCTCCAGTCCTTTACACCATTGACCCTGGACAGCAGCGGAAACAAGTGTGCCTATTTCGTCAACCCGCCAGACCATCTTCAGGAACGTAAGAGATCCCAGCACTGCGTTCAGTTCCTTCATACTCTGCGACAACGCCTTTTCAACCTTGCTGTCCGTTCCCGGCTTGCCGAGTATGTCATGCCTCGTACTTTCTTGTATCCGTTGTACTTTGGACAACAAGGCCTCAATCTTAGTAGCCACAAGTGCAACATCTTTCTCGGCGCTCTCGACCAACCGGAAGCTTGCAGAAAGAGCACCATGGACTTGCGTATATGCTGTGCGCTGTCGGATATCCAATATAGATGTCTCGGACGTTTTTCTCGGACTGAGGACCGCATCGATCGCCGAGGTGACGGTGGATATTCGAGAAGCAAGGGTGTCTCTTTGGTACCTGTCGACCGTGGATGGTGATGTCGGGTTGGCTTGCAGCGCAGTGACTGCGCCCAGAGCTTGTCTGGGGTCAACGAACAGAATATGACCTGGTCGACACCCAAACCTTGACAACGTCTGAGAAACGAACTGACGGTGAGACTCGGCAGCCGAGCTCGATGTCAGTATGAGGATGGTGTTTGGTTTATCGAGCAGGTGTTTGGCTCGGGCAGCGAGGTCAGAAAGAGGCGTGACGATGGGGTCGCAGAGGAGTAGGAGGACGTCGCTATGCAGCAAGAGACTATCTGTCTCCTCGTTGATACTGGCCAGGGAAGCAAGATCGGGGAGCTCAGTAAGTTGAATGGGATGTGAAAACCGTTGGAGCCAATCCGATGGACTAAAAAGCTCTTCGGCAAATGCGGCGGGTTTACCATACCTGTATAGCATTTCATACAATATTTGACGGCAAGAAATAAGAAGGGCTTACTGGATATTGACGGAACTGGGGGTATTCTTCCACCTGTTGCGCAGAATATCGCTATATGTAGGATCGGAAGAAAAAGGGTCTTCCAAAAGTGCCGTGACAAGGTCTTGGGAACAAGGCCACTTGTCCAAACCACAGACTACAGGGAGTTCGGGATGAACGGACATACAAGACAACCGCAAAACCACTCACCAACAATACTGGCCATTGAAGGTACCTGGTCTGAACCAGAGATTAGTTCGGCAATTGATCTTTCTAGTACATTGGACCAGAAAAAGGACGAGTCTGGTCCTACAGCGCCATCCTCAGTAGAAAGGCTTCGCGGTAAAAGAGACACGGCTTTCTGCAACAGCTCGGATGTGCGAGCTTGAGTGGGAGACTGCCAGTTGCTTCCGACCGGAGCAACGTTGGTAAGGGATCGACCATGATCATAATCTACAGCGAAACTTTTGGAACGGACAAAGACGGTGTAGGGCAACCTAGCGGGAGTGTTCACGCTGGGAGTTGCAACTGAATTGCGGAGGACGCGACATGCTTGCATGCTCAACTCATAGTACTACTTGAACGAAAACGAGTTTTTCAAGGTATCACGTGATACACTCTACTGTTATTTTAACCGCATCTGATTCTTGCTACTTGGTTTGAATCCCAATTTCTTGGGACTGCTTGCCTCGACCTGTGCTTCCATGATAGCCCCCTTGCTCAAACAAAAGTCTATGTGAGAATTGAGTCCTTGGTTGTCCGTGTTCAGTTGCTTGTTACAGATTGGACAGCTATGATGTTCTGGTTCAAGTTGCCAGTGACTAGAAGGATCGGAACCCGATGCAGATGCCTCAGATGCTTGAATCGCGTCTCCGCGACTCGTTGCCTCCGAACACAAATTTGCCTTGATGGCCGAGTTTGGTTTGTCGCGCCAGTTCGACAGTGTGTCGTCAGGTCCTTCCATGGTTTCATCACCGTGTCCGGGGTGGTCCAAATCAAGCCCTTCCTCCTCGAAGAACGCTGGCATAGAATCATCCTCCTCTTCAAGTTCGGGATCCTCTCCTATGTCTACCTCCAGCTTCGCCTTCTTCCGTGACGAGCCTGGAGTTTCGAGAAACTAGACACGTGGTTCAACTAGTTGTGTCATCCAGCAGTCCTTCTGGCGTACTTACCCGCTTGATTCCACCAGTGGGCTCTGCAGCATGCAGATCCTTGAGCTTTGTTACTCGCAGACCAATCAGTCGTATTGTCAGCGGCAGTTCCGGAAGCAACAATTCTTTGCCAATCTAAGAGAATATGGTCAACACGAGAGGAGCTACGAATTTACGAGTAGACATTCTTACTGCGAAGAGATCTTCCTTTTTCTGGCTGACCCAGCGATCAAACGATTTTGCTCTCGTGAAGACTAGTGCAGAACCATCAGTCCCGATGACAATGCAACGTGGA
This sequence comes from Chiua virens, assembly GCA_019787685.1. Taxonomy (NCBI): domain Eukaryota; kingdom Fungi; phylum Basidiomycota; class Agaricomycetes; order Boletales; family Boletaceae; genus Chiua; species Chiua virens. The sequence goes on from JAHNUO010000003.1 coordinate 1,553,313, forward strand.
CGAGAGATGCTACCTTCAAAATTGTCAAGTTTGCATTTCAGGGTGACAGTTTTTCCTGTCCAGCCACCTGATACCATGTCCCGCGCAAGCTCATCAGAAACATCCTCGAGTTTTGAAAAGATCAGATGTTTGTCGCTCAAGGCACGGAACGTCCTGATACCGAGTCAGGATCTGTCGAGTACCTGTTCAATACATCATTACCTTTCAGCACCTATACTCTTCCGTTCCTCTCGTCTTCCTGCCTGGACCACGTTCGAAGTGATACCGAGATAAGTTCTGAGCAAGAATCGTAAACCAAACTGCTTGTCCATTAAATATAATGTTGTTCTGTGGTCGTAAATGTCCCCACAAGTCTGCAGAAGTGCAAGCGTAAGGTGAGCAAAGAACCCATAACCACAAGTTTTCAGACGTACCCTGATACCAATGGCATCGAGGAGTCTCTCGTGTACTCTGCCTATCCCGGGCACCTTGCGTATGGGTAAGTCATGCATAAACATTTTGATAGAATCACGATCGAAAGCAAGATAGTACTGTCCGTTAGGCTTGTTCTGTGCAAGGAGTGAGCGCGAGCTTCTGCCGAGACCTTGGACTCTCGCACCTTATCCGATGAAATCTATGATGTCAATTGGTCAGTGGTTGTTTGATCAACGAAATACTGGTGTCTGTCGACTGACCTTTGCTAGCATCTGACCCGATTCGAGTTAATGTCGGAGGGCACGGCATAGCAGTTTCAAACCTTGTTAGGAGCAATACCAGCGCTCACCGTTAGCTGTGTTTCATCAGTGAACGGTCGTCCTCATCTCCTGTACGCAGGCTTCTGCATCAAGCTGATGGTCCGCACAGTACTGTGTAATACTATACGTGCTTCAAGTCTGCCCACTTGGACATGGCAAGACATCGCCACTTACTTGAGGTACCCTTCGTCGCAACCGGCAGCGAACATATTTGGATCATACCTCCGGAATATCTTCATACATCGTTCCGACATTTCGGAATAACGTTTAAAGTTGAGTTTGACAACGATGAGATCTGGACAGAGCTTCTTGGCAACAAATTCTACGTGACATGGTTAAGGAACCCCCCCAAGGCAACTGTCATTCTCTCACCTGCCATCCCTGAGCGAACGCCGTACTTGCGTGCTTCGTAAGAAGCGGTGGAGAGCACCCCACCACCAACCTGGAGGTCGCCACTCAGCAGCATGGAACCAAATGGGATACCGAAGACATACACCAAACGGTTTTCCCTTGAGGGAAGGGTCGTGAAGGAGCTCTACACTTGCGTAAAACGCGTCCATGTCGACGTGCACGATTGTCTGGCTGAGGTCACGCTCATCTTCGAGCTCTTCGAGCTGTGTACCGTCATAATCGTTATAACACTGCACGCGACGACCGGTTCGCTCACTCACGATATGGTCGACCTGTCTTTCTATCGCGCCTGGAGTTATCTCGATGGTCTCGGAGTAGCTCAGTGACATGCCGGGAAATATCACGCACGGACTATCGACGCCGTTCAAAGCTGCTTCACGCTGCTTGAGTATACTGTTGATTTTTTCGGACAACTCCTTGTCTTTTCGTTTCTCATTCTACGATCGACGAGGAGAAAGCACAATCGCGGGTCACTCGCGTGGTCACGACCATACTACCAATGGAGCTGCTTGCCTCGTAGAATTTGGAGCCTTTAGACACTTCGGCGATGATACGGTTGATCTCATGTTGATCCTGGACCAGCCTGGACGGATAGGATTGCGTCAGTCTCTGGGTGGTCAATTGTTGGAACCTTCCGGAAACGGACCCAGCCTTGGTGGAGGAAGGGCCTGCAAGGCGTTTGAGAAGACTTGCAGACTCTTGAGAAGGTTCAGGAGGTGCTTGCCGGTCCTCGGACTTCATGCATAGAGTGGTACTCCTTAATAACAGCTGGCTCCGCTTTTCGACACAAATGAGTCACAGAGCAAACCAAGCCAAGGTGGCTGTGCAATCTCATTGACTCGAGGTCCAGACGTCCGAGGCTCAGAGTGCGTTTTCACTAGAAGGTCGAATACAAATCTCATATTTTATTTGATCCATGATGCATGACCGCTTAACTACGTGGTATATAAAATTTATGTGTGGCGACCGTCCCAAGGCTGGCTTGTGGGTCGAGGTTGCTAATATGGAAGGTATCCTCATGGGCAAAGCCACCTTCAGGTTGCGTCTGAAAAATTCAAAACGGCCAGGGCCGTGTCCCACTCCTGTGCATCATATTCGAGTGAAGCAGGCGGAGGAACGGGGACCTCTGAATCCGAATGAGAAGGTTGGATGGGGGTGGAACTCTGCTCCAAGATTCCTAGAGATGTGTACGAAGTCGACACGAACAGCTTCAAGAAGCCGGAGTCGAGTTGCGGTAGAGAGTACGACCTTAGCTCAATCTCTAAACTTCCGTGCTTCGGGAGGGTCGGAATTGGGGGGGACGGTTGCGGGTGATAAAGAAGGTGGATGTCGACCCCGTTAGAATCCATATACGCAAGATATGGCCATAGATCTCTGTCGGTGTGATTTCGGAGGACAACGTTGTAAGAATTTCCCAGCGTGCGTACGAGATCAACCTTTCCGTTTATCAAAAGATTTTGTCCCACCCGTCTCTGGTCGTGCGCATCAATAAGGTAAAGTTCCATCTGAACATGGTCACCGAAGGGATTCTCGGGATTTGTGCGATGAAGATGCATATGGTACCGTGCGGCTTCGTCTAGAATAAGTGCCGATCGTTCTTTGTCTTTCTTCTCTATTTTCAACACAGGCCGGTGGGGTGGCGCAAGTTGATTGAGGGGTTGCACTCGAACGGCCCGAGAGTGTACCCCGACGGATATATCCGCCATCGCGGAGTTTTCCACCTCGACAATGTTGAGCCCTTCTTTAACGGGTATGCCGTCGAGTTCATCGGGGCTTGGGCGGCAGAACAGATGTCGGAAGACAGATGAAAAAGTCTTCTTCATGTAGACTCGGAAAGGAGTGCGCGTGTTCCACCGCGTGATGCGTGCCCAAGACCCTCGACCACCGCGCCTGTTGATGCTCTTGCGCCTGGCAAGAGACCAAGTGGGGTGCACTTCGTACACCCGGAAGCTGTCGAGTGATGGGTTGTGCGATCCGCAAATGTTATGGGAGTGGACACTGAACTCGGTACCTTCCATTACTCCATGAATCGCACCCATGTGCAGGCGCAGGCCGTCCTTGTCCCCCTCCACTGGGACGAAGTTGGTGTCCGGGACGAAAGGGACGCCATTGAGAAGAATACGATCTTTGTGTTGACCAAGGCAAACCGCGTGCTGGGGAATCTGCCCAACTGTATCGAGGCGCCCGGGAACCTCGAAGTATCTGAGCTGGTGAAAGGGCACTGCCTTTTTCATCGCCAGAAATGCCCGTGTAAACCTTCCTCCTTCCTTCCATTCCGTCGCCATTGCCTTCGGGTTTGCACGCGGCTAGAAGCATGTGGGTGATACAATTGTCCTGGTAGAATCCATGTTCCCCGTTGAACCTCTTCCCAATCGCGCCCCTCCACAGACCGCTGAACAGGTCCTCTTTTCGAGCCTTCTCTGTGGGAGTACAACGAATGCCACGCCGATCTGGCACTTTCCCAGCCACTGACTGCGGGGACGAAAACGAACAATCCAGAATCAGGGTGATGTTGTCTCCCTTTACAGCACAGAGCTCGCCGAGCATGGAACACAGCGAACGGTCGGAGATGCCCGCAACCCTTCCCTCGGGACCTTTGGTGTCGTGGTCATAGGGGCAGAGGACCTGGACGTAGCGTGGTTTACCCTCGCACCAGTCTCGAGGCGCAGGCATGCTGCTACCGTGGCCGGCAAAATAAACGACAAGGGCATCTCCCTGGGAAATCGCGGGATTGTTAACAAGATGGCTCATAAATACGTCTTCGATGCGACGTTTGGTGGCTTCCTTGTTAACAAGGAGGGCAATATTGGCGCTAGGGGTTTGAAGGTCATTCGTCAGCCACTGCTTCACACGCCGTGCATCGTCGGCACAGGCCTCGAGGTTCCAAACACGTCCAGACTTGTAGTCGTCGATCCCAATGAGAAGGGCGAAGAGGCGACGAGTCATCTATATAGAGAATATTGGCAATGAGTAAACAAGGGCAAAAGACACTTGCCTGTTGGTTGACGGCGACTTGGAGTGCAGAGATGATTTGGCTATGAGCCAAACAACCGGAAACCGAAAACCTCTTATATGTGCCAGGTGCACATAGCCATGCGCCATGGGGTCGCTTAGAAAGTAACTCAGAAGATAGGATCTGCTTACATCGTCAGTGCCACATTGACCGTTGAGCTGCAGCGGACGGAAATGTAAGGAGCGCCATCAGACGCAGCGCCAGTCTAAGACTCGGTGGCGAGAATGGCTGCTATATGATACGGATACGAGGGCGAATCCGTAGCAGAGCCAAAAGGGAATTCGTCGACTAACAACGCGAAAGATCCTCGAAGTATGGATGTTCATGTTTTGAAGGATAAAGGTCCGTGAACGTAGAAGGGCATGATGCGGATCGAGGAAATTTTTAGGACAGCTATCCGAGTCTACGATCATATGACAAAGATTGGTGCGTGTTTGCCGTAAAACGCCTCATCAATGAACGCGTTTTTTGCATGAGTTCTCATGAGGCCATCAATGAAAGATGAACTGAACGAACGCGATCTAACCCGAGTGCCATGAACCACGGTGGTATAAATTGTACATGTCAATGTATTCGAACTGAAATACGAGCTGGGATGACGCCAACCTTGACGTTTCCAGCAGTGTTAGTGTCAATGCGCCAGGAATCTTTTAACCACCGCTGGGACCCGTGTTTCGATCAGACACTGCGCAGCGTGAGTGTAGCATGATGATGGTGGGTCTGGTCAGGGGTTGACTAAATGTAAGCACGTGCGCGTAAGTTCCCATTAGCTCCTGCTAGCACTTCACTACTTCCCTACCTACTACACCACACCACTAACACCTGCAAGGCTACATTTCCGCACGGGCCCACGGTGTGAGTCGCGATGAGCTACGTCTGTCAGCAGTGCAAGGAACCCCTGCAGGTACGTACCTCGGCTCTATCTGAACTGCGACATTCACTTCAAGCTATCTCGGATATCAGCTTGACGCGTCTCTTGTAGACCTTTCACCATCTCAATATGACATGCTTGCGGCATCCCTTCCACCGGCACCCTCTACACGTGTCATAGATATGACAGAAGCCGAGCAATTGGCTCGTCTTCCATCTTCTCCAGCCTCGAAAGCCGCATGGCAGCATGCAAAGCATCAAGACAACGCGGTTGCTTCGCCGCCCCTTTCTTCGCGTGCACAAGGGAAGCAACCCCAAAGCAACTATCCAGCTCCAAACGAGTCTTTTGTGCTTCTCCAAGACAGCGTCATACGTAACATACCATCTCCCTTGCCCCCTAACACTGCTCCCAGACCGACGACCACCCCTTCTAACAGCGCTCAATCAAAGAGCCCACCGCCGCCGCCATCATCGGTACCTACCGAACCCGGTCAACCGAACCCCACACCTATATCACATCATCTGCGCTCCACCATGCGCCTTTTCAATCTACTGACAAGTCGCACCGACATCGATCATCCGCTTTGTGCGGAGTGCACACAGATCCTTCTTAGTACCTTGCAAAGGCAATTAGAGGAAACTAAGAAGGAGCGTGACGGCTATCTTGCATTTGAAAAGGAAGTGAAGAAAGAAAGGGAACGTGAGAGCCAGGACATGAGTAGAGATGAGGCAGAAAAGAAGATCGAGAAATTCAAAGCAGAAGAGCGTGTCGCGATCGAACAACTGAGATTAGCTGAGCGGGAGAGAGATCAGCTAGACGAGGAGCTACGCGTGTTGGAATCGGAAGAGCAAGCCTTGGAGGAGGAGGAAGACGAGTGAGTGTAACTTAATGCACTATGACGATATTTTCGGCAACTGACGAGTTGCTAGGTTCTGGCGTACGCACAGTGAGCATCAGTTGGCCTCGGTCGGGCAAGCGGCTCTCCTTTCGTCCTTGCGGGCTGCATATGCCGCGGACTATGCTGCGTACGAGAAACTAGAACGTACGAACGTCTACAATGATGCCTTTTGTATTGGTCACGATGGAGTCTTTGGGACTATCAATGGTCTACGGTTGGGCCGTGTGCCGGGCGTTCCAGTAAGTGACTCTGCTCGTTACTCCAACAGCTTATACGATGGGGAGCAGGTGGAATGGCCCGAGATCAATGCCGCATGGGGGCAGACACTACTGCTGCTGTATACCATTGGACGGAAACTAGACTTTAGGTTTGACAAGTATGGACTTGCACGGTTTCTCGGAAATATATTGACGCACAGCCGCAGCTACCGCTTGATTCCAATGGGCTCCTTTTCGCGGATTGAACGGACAACTGGTGACAAGGCAACATACGAAATATACGGTTCGGGAGACCTCCACTTTGGTCGGCTGCTGCATAATCGCCGATTTGATTTCGCAATGGTGGCCTTCTTAGAGTGCCTGAAACAGTTGATGGATTATGTCAAGTCCCAGGACGCAGGCGTCGAATTCCCGCATCAGTAAGTAAGGACGAAAAGGTGCAACGGGCTGTGTTCATGTAAAACAGGATCGTCAAGGATAAGATTGGGGAAGCGTCGGTCAAGTTACAGTTCAGCCAAGAGGAAGCGTGGACACGTGCGTTGCGGCACGTTCTGCTCGCACTCAAGATAATACTCAAATGGACGACCAATGGAGGGAATGGTTGACAGTACTTTATTGTTGGTGCACATCAATATGTCCCATATGAAGCTACATGACATGGGACGTGAACACTAGAGAATTTGCCAAAGATAGTGGGCCGAGATCGAGTCATGAGTCAGATGGGCAGGGGCGTGGCATCACATCCAGGGCTCGTCCGTAATTGTAGGAGTTATCGTTTCGGACAGGAACTCGGACTTACAAATCACTGTTATCGGAAACGACATCCTGAGTAAACGATGGATCTCGCATATGCATCAGCAGGTTAATTCTGGTTGACTATATATCATCGTTGCTGTACGCTCTTCCGTCTACCCGCACCCGCAACTTTTTGGTGTCCCCCCCAATCACCCAGGTTGCGCAATTCGCTGTTGATATCACCCAATGGGCCTCCTGTATCTCGGCACACCTTATCATGGGACGAGGCAAAAAAGTACGCCGACCATGTTAGAGAGCACGGCATCACCCAGTTTCTTCATACCTGGGAAAGTGTCAAGGACAGGCATGGCGACGAGCTCCTCTGGGGTGACGAGGTGCAAACCACTCGTCTCCTAGCGCTGCATTCACCTAAATCCTTCCCCAGATCGAGTACATGGTTATCGCCTTTGATGACAAGACGAAAAATGCCAAGCTTTCCCTCCGACAGACCGAGATCCTCGCCAAGCTGAGCAAAATCGTCACCGACCTCAAAGATGACGTCCCAGACTCGTAAGCATATCTTCGTTGTCGCATCTAATCGGCGCTAACTTCTTCAGAATGACGATCCCTACCTTTCATCCTGAGTATGGGAGATATATGCTAGAGTCAACGCCTGGATCCCCATACACAGATTCCATCCAAGATCTACTCTCTGTAGAGTCTAACATGCATTACAGGCAAGCAATTTCCAGCCATTCACTGTATCCTTTGCTAATTATGATTACAAGACGCCTGCTCACTAGGAGGCACCTGAATGCCAACGAAGTACCTATCACAATCACCTCTTTCCCTCGCTTGGGTGTTCCAGGTGTCTTTACCGATCCTTATTTCAGCCCTGAGGACGCCAAGTCCAGTCATAGTCTATTTTTACCAGAAGAGATCACCAACCCGCATGCACGTTTCCCGTTGGTGTTGCTTTTCGCTGACCTTCCCAATGTGTCTTCCTAACTTTGTCACAGAACCCTCACTGCCAATATTAGAAGCAGGAGAGGTTCTAAAGTCGCCATTAATCTTCCTATTTTCATTGATGACAAGACACCGAGGCCGTTCGTCGATCCTGCCATACCCTGGCAGCGATCTTTGTACCCAGAGGATGCTGGTGAGGCTTCTCTTGCGCGAAAATGGCTCAATACTCATACTGCTTGCCTGACGTGCAGAAGCCAAAAACGGCGCAGCTTTAATAGACCATATCTATATGGACGCAATGGGTTTCGGGAATGGGTTGCTGCTGTCTGCAACTCACATTCCAGAGCTGCAATGTTGAGGAAGCGAGGCGTATGTACGATGCCCTTATCCCAGTGGGCCCGATCATGGTATGTGTATTTTGAACGCCGCTGCGTATCCTCATTTGTGCGTTCACACAGCTCGCCTTGACTGCTGCTAGTCCGATCTGGCGTGGTTACCTCTCCGATGTTGATTGCCGCTGGAACGTTATTGCGGGCAGTGTGGATGATCGAACCGCGGAGGAACGCGGAACAGCGGTAAGTGAAATCGAGCTTCTTGCCATGCCGGCTTCTAGTTGATGCCATCACCCTTTAGCCTTTAAAGGAGAATAGATATGTTGTTCCAAAGTCGCGCTACGATAGCGTCGACTTGTATCTGTCGACGGACTGGAACAATAAGCCGGCATACAATGACACTGATGTACCCTACAATCAAGAAATTTACGCGCGCCTCGTCGACCATGGTGAGTGGCGAATTATGAAGGTTGTTTTTTAACATTCGATGATCACATTTACATGTATTCTTTCAAAGGCATTGATGGATTGCTTGCGAAACATATAGCACACATATTTATTCGTGACCCTCTGGTAATCTTCTCGGAGACTATCAACCAAGACGATGAGACTAGTAGTGACCACTTTGAGGTGAGTCCTGTTCACTATGTGTGGTATTGTATTAAAGTTGTTGGCAAGAATCTCCAATCTACAAATTGGCAAACTCTCCGTTTCAAACCACCTCCACCTAAATCTCCCATTGGTTGGCGAGTTGAGTTTCGCAGCATGGAAGTACAGCTAACCGACTTCGAGAACGCTGCGTTTGCTGTCTTCATTGTGCTCCTATCTAGAGCCATTCTCGCTTTCAATCTCAATTTCTATATTCCTATCTCCAAGGTGTGTTTTATATATATATACCTCTGACACATTATTGGAATTGATGTCTCCAAGGTTGACGAGAATATGACGAGGGCACAAAAGCGAGACGCTGCCCACACGGGGAAGTTCTTCTTCCGCAAGAACGTCTTACCACCAGGTTATATATCACCCGCGATGAGCACCCCGTCGTCATCTGGATCTTGTTCACCCGTCGATTGGCAAGATGGTATGCCCCCCAAAGAACGAAAACTGCGAAATTGTTTTCCTCGTGTCCCTGCCCCGTATATACTCGTAGGCACTCCGGTCGAGGACGAATACGAGGAGATGTCGATGAAAGAGATTTTCAATGGGAAGGTTAGTATCGAACGTATTTGCCCTATGTCATTATTTACCAGCTCTTCCAGGGTACCAAGTTCCTTGGGTTGCTTGGGCTTGTTGACGCGTATCTTGAGACGCTGGATACGGATCCATCAGAAAAGCAGCAGATTAACAAATACCTCGACCTGGTTCGCCGTCGTGCGGATGGTCCGTCGTTGTTATCTTCTCTACTCTCGTGAGGCTGACATGCACCAGGATCACTGCTAACGACGGCTACCTGGATGCGCAACTTTGTGCGATCTCATCCCTCGTACAAATTCGACTCTGTGGTTAGTCAGGAAATCAATTACGACCTCATGGTTGCGGTTGACGAGATGTACGTATTCTCACGCAAAACGGCGAACATCTACATTACTGACTATTGATATCAGTGAGAGAGGGGTTTTGCGTGTTCCAGAACTTCTACCCCAAGACTACACTAGGTCAAGAGTCAACGGGTTGCATGAATCAAAGTCAGAACCATGAGATACTTTCGACGTGGACATACCTTCCAAGCGTTAGCAGTATATACTTACGCATTACATAAGTATTGATTCACGTGATGAATATACCGGGTTTGTCCGAAGTTGAGAGACTCGACCGACACTTTCCAAAAGCTACAAGTCATTCAAAGGATGTCTGCGTTGCGTTTGCTTTCTTCCGCCGCCAAACGTGTGCCATCTACACTCACTTTACAGAGACGCGGCTACGCTGAGGTTGCCGACAAAATCAAGCTTTCACTTGTCCTTCCCCACCAGGTCGGTCGCTACTCCTTCGCGTCTGTGTTTCTGACAACTCTTGCTAGACAATCTTCACGTCCGCAGATGTCGTTCAAGTTAACATTTCAGCTGCGACCGGAGACATGGGTATCCTTGCAAACCACGTCCCTTCCATCGAACCCCTTCGTCCCGGCGTCGTGGAGGTAATCGAGTCTGGAAACACCTCGAAAAAATGGTTCGGTAGGTAGTGCAAGAGTCTACACGGTGTCCTTCCTGATTCTTGCAGTGTCCGGTGGTTTTGCAAACGTTCACCCGGGTAACAAGTTGACGATCAACGTGGTCGAGGGTGCCCCTCTCGAGTCGTTCGCACCGGAGGTCTGGTACAATTCGCTCGGCGTGTGATTTCACTGACGTCTTGGTTCAAGGCCGTGCCGCGCCAACCTACAGGAAGCACTAAGAGTCGCGGCTGGTAATGGGTCAGAGGAGGACAAACTAGAGGCTCGGACAGAAGCGGATGTTTATGAGGCACTCCAGCACGCTCTGAGCACGAAATAAATACCACCGTCACCTTGTTGCAACTTAGACTTCGCATTGTACGCAGCCAACATCGAAAGCCTTGCGTGCAGCTTACACCTCAGTTCGAGAGAATGGTGCCGACGGGTGGACTGTGTGGTGTGACATCACTTTGCTGGTAATCAATGCAAGCGTGAATTGATTCGGATGCACACGTTGGAACAACAAATCGAACAATAACGCTCGTCAAGCGCGTCTTAGTGGTGAATGGAGTGGTTTGACATCTTTTGTCCGCTTGGTGCTTTTCAGTGACAGCCTGAGTATTGTCTCTCCACTCCCCCATTCCGCAGGTCCTTAAATACGCCTGTTCCTTGCATTCGTCAGCCCAAACGCGTGCTACGGTCGAGTCTGATCCCCATGAATCTGCCTACTGCCGTCGACGATCTCTCCCTCTCAAGACACGAACCCCTTGGCAGTTGGCTTGCCCAGCCATATTTCGAGCGCCCAGATCGCAGGGCGCGTTCTGGGGCCAACCATGCTCTCGACAACTTTGTCAAGGAAATGCAGCAGGATGTGCATGTAAGTACTCGCTCACAACGCGTTCAATTCAGAGTAAAATCAAGCTAACCTGTTCCTCAGGCGGCCGCCGCCGCATTGAGATGGGCATTTTTGTTGTTTACCCTGTCCGATGGAAGCACTCTGGAAGTCACCGACGACGGGTCAGAGCTGTACAAGGTTTTTCTCGACTATCAGTTAGAGTTGTCCAGAGACCACAACGGCGCGAAAAAAAGCGCAAATCGCATTCGTAGGAATGGTCTAAGCGCCATCAACTTGAAGCTCACAGTCAAGATTGATACTGCCGCAGAACCAAGAGACACTGAGGTTGCAACGCATGTTACGGGCCAAGGCGATCAACGTTCTTCTGGTTTGGACAGGATATCCCGCTCAAAACCTGATCATCGACCAGTTAAGACTGACTTCCAGGGTTCCGGTCCAGGTCTGTCTCGCTTTCCGATGATGTTGGTGGTATTTACATCTCACATTGATAACAGACACTGCGAGAGACTCGGTATCGGGACGTGGTCCCAATTCAGCATCTCAGCAACCAACCCCTTCTAACGCTACCCTTCCTGCCGATGGAATATCGGTCACGAAGCCGAATAAACGTTCGGCCCAGAAAAGGGAGAAAAAGCGGAAAGCCAGCTCTCAGAAACCCCCGGTCGTCTCGCCTTCCGATGCATCCGAAGACGACCATGGGCCCCGCAAGATTCACGCAACCACTGCGGCGAGCACCTCCTTTCACAGAACAAAACGGATTGTAACCAATCCGTGTCCTCCGGACAAACTGACCCGCATATCCAAGAACAACCAGCAAGCTCGCGGAGAGACTGAAACACAGTGGCACCATATGGATTCCCATTCATTTGACTTTGCGTCCTCCCTCGGTAGTAAGGACGTGCGTGGCAGCGGATTGCCGCTCGGCGGTCGCAAGGACGAGAGGAGATTGAATGCCTCCACTCAAGCGACCCAATCAAGTTCGCATCTCAAGAAGGTGCGGAAGACGACATCAGCCGGGACGCTTCCAGCTCGCCCAAGGAAGCGTTTGCGTCGAGCATGTACTCCAGATGGTGAAGGAGATGGATTCGACTCCACTCAGGTTTCAAAGCTGAGCTTCTCTGAGGAACCCGCAGTCCAACAAATCATCAATACCGGTCCCTTATTGGCCCAGGGGAATGCCCGCAAGGGATTAAAGGCGCAGAAGAAGCGTACGCGTCTTGAATTCGAAGCGGGATTTGTGGCGTGCCATGAGGCCTTGCCTGCTGATTCCAATGAGCTTCTCGGTCCGGATATTAGATTGAAACGGCCTCTTCCCCGAAAAGTATGCAAGCGGCGTTCAGTATCGGTAACACGTGAAGAAAGGACCGCCCGCGGAGTCCCGCGCGGAGAGCCGTCACTGGAGTATGTAGATCAAGTTATACGAGATGGGGCTACCAACGCATTGGCAGTACTCCGGGAAGAAGTTGGACCGGACGTACCTGATTGGACTCAGATCGACGAACAAGACGCGGAGGGGGACGAACAGGACGAAGTGGAATGAGATCCAAGTCAATACATCAACTTCCACACCATCATTAGCCATCTCCAAGTCTCCTCTTCTGACTTCTCCGCACATATGGGCTCAGGTAGGTTGCTGAACTGTTAGTTCGCTGAGAGTGGCTAATCCATTGACAAGTCCCGCCAAGAGGTCTGCGAGTCCTTCGAGTATTTCCGTTCCTATCATGCCGGGGTGTACTTTAGGGATGACATTGTCAAAGGTTACCTTCTTGGAGCACATGCCGCAAGGTGCGCATATCTTGTCATGATTGTCATAAATATTCAAATTATTCCAGTCGAGATGTATTCCGCCACGGTGGAAAATTAATCATCTCTCATGGGTTAGTCTGGCTTAGTTGTTCTGCTTGAGCGCTATTGAATAGTCAGCACAGGGGTGGTAAATCCGAGTCCATCCTCGATTCAAAACCTGGAAGACCAAAGCGCTACCAGACAGCTCAGGATCAGCAAGCCTCCGATAAGTCAGTACGCGCTCTATTGAGGACATGTGAAGACAAACGACCCATCGTACTTCTTGCCGACGATAAATATGCACTCTTTCCGTATGATCTCGCGTCAGCCAATTATACCTACGTCGTGCTTGGTTTCTATTGGATAACTCACGCATGGGGTCAGTCTTCCGAAAGTTCTTAGTTTGTCGTAATCTAACCAACATCTAGCTGAATCCCAATCCACACGCGACGGGTCGGGACACGTCGTCCGTTGGAAATTTGCGTTCCAATGGTGCGAAGGTCAGGGTGAACCCTGGTGGTCGCCGCGACAGGAGATGACAGGAGCGACGTCCGACCCACGTTCAAGCATGAAAGACTCGGTGCATCTCACCAATACTCGTGATGCCTCAACCATGCCATGTGAAGATTGTCAGACACAGAGTCCGTATATCTATAAGCAAGGGTGGATGTGCCTGAATCCTAGGTGCAATATGTTTTGGAGTATCAATGGTGTAGGCCCGGAACAACTGGATTACCGCGAAGAGTTCTTGCAACTCTTACCCCATAAATTTGAAAGATTGCCGGAAATATCGCCGGCTAAAATGGTCGAAGCACAAGATGGAGTTACGACCACGTATGCCTTCAGCAAAGGGTGGCATTGCACGAATTGTGGCCGCCTTTCATGCAGGTGAGCCAGGTGGTAAATTATATCGGCAAGTTTAACGGGATGGATTTGACAGATTCAAATGGGAACACTGGGAATGTTCTAACTGCCAAGTAAGTGGCAACGCTGTGTTCGTGAACCACTGACAGAGGTTATGGGACAGTTCAAGTACGTTATAGTTGGTAGGGCTCGCTCGCCAAAGGAATTCTGGCACCAGCGTCCCCCGGGCGAATTCCTGCACTCGCGGGTTGCGAAAGATTCAGGTGCTTGATACTTTCCAGCTGATATTTTCTCCATAACATCCGTTTTTGCAGGTATCATCGTATGTCGTCCCGAGCCAATTAATCTCGGGGGACAGAAAGGATTCACTAGTCGCCTCACTTTTATCCTACCTCACGACAGGTACATGTCGTCGTTTCTGTTTTGCATGATTGGTGACTGATAAGATGATTAAGAGGTAAAATCCACCTCATTCTTGCCACACCAATGTCGAATCGAGAGGCGGATGACATCTTCAGCCTGTACCAGCTACAAGGGTTCTACTGGTGAATTGAAACTTCGTCGTTACCCACTGCGATGCGTAAGTACACTAAACCATACTACAACCTTATCTGATGTGTTCCCTAGCATAGAGGTACGCTGGTTCAGCAGCTGTTTTGATGCGAATTTTAATACTATTTCGACTAGTGCGCGGTCAGCTTACTCACGAACTACTTTTCTCAGAATTGTGAGTACCATTCTCTACATAGGTGTAATTGGTGGTGACACGATCCTTATGCCAGCTGGTGAGCCATACCAAGTACGCCCTGTGAAAACCAAATTAGTTCAGCTATCTGATGCTTTGCTTACTAGTATGTTGGGGGGACGGGAAATACGGTCTCATTTTCCGAGGCGCCTGAATGTGTCCGACGAGCCCTAGCGGTTATCAAGGAGAGATCCGGCCTTGCACTACAGGCAGATATTCCGTACAACGAGATTCTCAGTGCGGCGTATATGGAACGTCAGAAGATGTCTGTGAGTACCATCTGAACGTCCATGAGAGTGACATTCTTGCTGAACTCCTTTTAGTTCCATAGCGATAGCGAGAAAGGTTTGGGACCGATTGTCGCATCACTCTCCTTGGGTTCTGCTGCATTGATGCATTTCCGCCTGCACGGAAACGTGGAAAACCTGGCCCCGAAGAACAAGTGCAGTTATGCACTGACCCTGGTTCTCCGTCATGTAAGTGACCATGACAGATTGTGTGGCTCAAGATACCTATGCCACTGCGTTTTCAGGGCGATGTCTTGATTATGGAAGGTGATGGAGTACAGAAGTGTTATGAGTAAGGAGCTTGATATACAAGTTAATCGTGTTACTGATATACAAACAGGCACACGGTCGTCCCGATGAACTTTCGCATTGCTGCAACGGCACGTTGTATTGGATCCACTTGATCATATTGGTCGTATAAATTCTTTCCAATGCTTTGAGATGGACAGCAGTTGTATTACCTTGCTAGATACACAATAATAACCTTGAACTTGTAGTATTATTACACAGCCACAACTCGTGTTTTCCTTGGTGTTTTGATGAATAATATTTTACCCAGAGACCTAGTAGGGAGCAATTAATCCGCATCGCAAGCTTCTCCTTCAGTCGCTGAGCAAGACTCAATCAGCAGTGTTATTCCGGTTAGACGGATGTACAAACAGAAAGCTACAGCAACGTCGAAAGGGCACTTCGCAAACCTTGCCTACCGAGGCAGACCCCAAACTCGAGCCGAGGTTGCAACGGCTGAGGACACTGATGCAGCAGAGTGCTCATCGCAGATCCTTGACGCAATCCAGGCGCCCATGGACACCCCGATGAACACCGGGAATGTCAAATCGGTGGTAATCGATGACCTGGGGCAACCTACCACCCCTACCACGTTCGTGCAGAAAGTACAAGACATTTTCTCCGCACTCCCTTCCCTTTCCACCAGTATCGGCTCGCCATTGACATATCCTCGACCTACTGTAACTCCGCCGACACCCCCACAGACAGAAAGCGGTGCCCCCTTTCCTGTATCGGACACTCGACCTCCTGAAAACAGTCCCGCTGAAAACGGTTGGCAGTCATGGTGGTCTTCCCCAGTTGTGGGTCGTTTGCGACCCTCGTTTAGCAAGAAATCCGAGACCGCAAGTTCCCCCGGGCCTTCCAAAGCCGAGATCTTGGATTGTATTGATGACAACAACTCCGTCATGATGTACGGTCCATTGGAACCGGACGATACGTCAGAAGTCGAGATCGCATGCTCGGAAATCGTATCTGTACACGGGGACGGATCGGAGATACGCACACCACAGTCATGTTTCTCCCCGTTACCCTCCGAATCTCTTAACGAAGCAATGATGGGGAGAGGTCCGCGCAGCCCACCGCCACGTTGCATTCCGCTCCCTGGTTTCAGCCCTTCGCCAATTTTGTCTCCCCTGTCTTTGGATTATCCCTCGCCTCGTTTTTCTCCACTTCCCTTGGGGTCTATAGATGAAGCGTTGAGAGGCGCTGGTGGGCCCAGCCCCCTGTCACATTTCGCTTCGCTCCCACCGCAGTCCATCGATCAAGTGATTATGGGTGGTGGTGGTGGCGGCGTCGGAGAGTCGTCTAGCATTCAAGGGAAGGAGGGCGAATCAGAGTTTCTCTCCGGGGCCACAGGCGCGACGCAAGTGCTTCCCATCACTGAGCCCACGGCAGATCAACCACGCGTAAGGGAGTACCGCGTCTGGCTGCCTTCCTCCACCAAACTTTCCGTGCAAACCATGTGGTGGGGATTTCGAATGTAAGTGCCCGAGTGCGTTTGCGATGAATTTGACGCGAAGTCCATCCCAGTTATCTCCCACCTCCGGTGCTGGATGTGCTCAATAACAAGCAACTCGAAGCGGTAAAGCGCGCTGCGATTATCACGACCGCTCTTCAATGGCTCATGGAACATTTGCCACTCGCGCTGCTCCCACCACAGATGCACCCTGGCGTAGCTATTCTTCGTTATCTGGTTCCTTGGGTAGGTTATATGGGTGGATTTATTGCTTGGGGCTGGTCTGCAATCAGGAGCTTTGACAAAGGTATAGTCGCCGTTGCACATGTCGAGTCTGAGTCACCGCTGAAAGAATTTTTAGGGTATGGCGTTGTTCTTACTGCCACATGGATACTCCCTTTCATATTGATCCCTGGGACCTGGGAAGTGGAAGAGGTTCCAAAAGATTCCACTGCAAACACGGCGCCAGAACCTGGTTCCGCGTGATCTCAGTTACCAGGTGGTCTTGCCTTTTTGATCCAGGTGGCTGTTGTTGTGTTATCGTCGTCGTACGCGTGGCTTGTATTGTACGATGATTTCAACAGGACTGTGATTTTGACCAAGACTTAATGACGCACAAGAATCTATGACGTCACACGTGAGTCTATAAGAGCTGAGTTCAGCCAGCCACACGGCGTTATAACTCAAATTCTACCGTCTATCATCATGGTGGTCTCCGCAGAAGAACATGCTCGTCTTGACCCGTACTCCCACATCGCAGCAAGCAAGGATATCGCACTGCTCCGAAAGATCGAAGGTAAGAGCAGCTTCACTGTCGTGCGAAACCCGTTGTTCACCAGTACCCCCTGTCTCTAGATCTCAAGACAGTTGTCAAAGCTGCCAAGACCGGGATGCTGGTAACGCGAGATTCCAATGGCAATCTCCATGCTCGTGCAATGAGTCCTGCAAATGGTACATTCGAATTCGCTTTTCCTTGATCCCAATCCTCATATTTTTCCCTCAGTGGTTGGCGACCCTCAGTTGAATGTCGTCTTCCTCGCGAACAATGTTTCTTGCAACTTTGAAGAGATCGAGAACGACTCTCATGTCAATATTTCTTTCTTTGATCACGACTCGACCAATTGGGCATCCTTCTCTGGAAGAGCTCGAGTGACTCAGGAAAAGGATCTCATCCACAAGCATTGGTCCAACTTGTAAGCTCGAGATACCCTATCTCTTCACGCCGACTCTTCATTCCCTTATCAGCATATCCGGCTACATCGGGAACCTCGGCGACGGGGTGCATAAAGGCGACGAAGGGGATCCCAGACTTGCAGTCATCGAAGTCATCCCCGACGAAATCAAGTATTGGATTTCTAAACAGTCGGCTATCTCTCGAACTGTCCAAGTGGCCGTCAGCGCTGCCTTGGGTAAGGCTACAGCACCCGGAGAGTTGCGGACCATTTGCAAGGAGGAGGTCAGTTTCATTTTCATGGGTTGCGAACCTTGCAGTAGGACCGAGTACTGAATAACCACTCCTAGATCCAGTCCATCGAAATAACATGATGCATGGTGTACCAAAGTATTGACTCAAAGGACGAATGTGAACTGTAGCATGGCACAAGTATGGTATTGGCTCCGATGGTATGTATAGTGAGTGAAGATAATAACGTCATGTATGTCCATTGCCTCTGTGATCCATTTTTACTCGGGAGAGCCGGTTGGATGACATTGCATCTTCGTTTTGGTGCATTGCCTCTGCATAACTTGCAAATGAAATGGGATCAGCTTCGCGCAGTTTACAAGAGATGGAACACACAGTAGTTTGTATTTGACAAGTTCCTCTTCCATTTCTTCGTTTCGGAGTCGAGCCATTACGAGTTGGTTCTACCCGGTTGGTCGAATGAGATACAAAGACCAGACTAGGACTGGCAGTCACTGACCAAGACTTCCACATGCTCGGTATTCAATTGAGCAAGGTTCTCGTCAAGTTCTTTGCTAGAAACGAAATTAGACGCAGATGTTACAGCAGCTCGGACACTTACACTTTGGTAGGCGAGCACCCGGTTGCTATTCCGAAGCGTGTCCATCTCAATGGCATGTGCCTCCCGTGCTCTCACTAGGTCAGCGTACTCGTGCGCGTAGGCATCCAACATGAAAGGGGTAATCCTCAAGGAGATTGCATCTTGCACGAACTCGTCTATATTATATTTAACCTGCGCATCGCTTTCCGGCCCTTCGACATCTTCGTTCAAAGACTTGATCTATAGTGATATCAATAAATCCCCCTACATTCGAATGAAGCGAAGCTAAATTTACTTGCCTTGTACCGTTCAAATACTCTCGTCTTGAGGAACGTCAAGATCTCGTCGAAGTTGAGTGTAAGCAATATATCTTCATTTTTTTGTAATAACACAATACTGAAAGCAAAGATTGCTTCGATGCCGCTCGCGAGGACAATTGTCGTATATTCGGAATACGATGTCTAGTGGGAATCTGCAGCCACCTCAAATAAGCTATGAGGATATGCTGAAGGACTACTTACCTATAACTGAATAGGGTTAGGAACCATTGCGAACAGAACATGCTTGATTTGATGCCTTGCCGCAGAAAGTGTAAATGGAGGACAGGCAAGAGTTCCTCGATCAATCTATCAAACTGCATGAATTCAGAATGATAACATTTCGAGCGTGTCCCGAAGGTACCTGAAACTGGAAAACCTGAGAAAGGCATGATTCGAAGTAGGGATGGTGAGCTTACGAGACGCGATTGCAACTTGGGCATCTCAGGCAGAAAATGTCCCTGGAGATCATAAGTCTGCATCAGGCGAACCAAAAGACAAAACGCTTGTTCATCTGGCATCTACTCACAATGGTTGTTGAGAGCACTTGTAGAGACATGACGGGTGAACTCACGTGTAATAGAAGGACTGCAACAACAAAAGATAACCCTTGACAGTAACCGACTTGAGGGTCATACCTAAACATGATGAGGTACATATCACACTGTCAGAGAACAGGAGCTTGCAGAGAGTATGCCTTGAGCACATTGAACAAGTTTTCCTGTCCGATACTTTGACCATCTGTGAAGAATTCGTGATGGGGGAACGTTCTACCAGTTGCACTTCAGAAAGGTATACCTCTAACCCGAGTAGCTTATGAATCTGACCTCCCGAGGTCTCTAGTGATCGCCTTTTCATGTGAACTGTTCTCTTTCAGGAGCACCGAGTAAGCGTTCTCTAGTTCAATGTCCTTCGACGCTGCCCTGTCATTGACTGTTATGAACCAAGAATAAGCAGATTCACGGATATTGTGTATACATTAGCTGCCACATCATTCCTCGTAGAGCATTTGGTATCCCTTTCTCAATTGCCTTTGCGAGTTTCTCAGAATTGGCAGCGGCATATGCCTGATAGTCTATGGGACACATCAATACATGGCTTACAGTACACCAATTATACACACCAGAGACGACAGCGCCCCAGAAGTCTTGGAAAAGCAATAATTAGCACAGGATTTGTGTACCTGTACCCTAGACTGACCCCAATCAATGGAAGTTGTATCATCGTGAGGCAGTCTCTGTCCGACGTTCGTTGTGGAGACGAAGGAATTCTTCATGAAACTTCTTCTGGCCGTTGCCAGCGGCACGAAGTCCGTCAACGTCACCTGTCTTCAAGCGGCTTTTGAATGCCGAGCCGGGCGAGGATGTTGGCATCGGATATCTCATCCGCAGTGACGCTCGACGCGGATCGCTTGTGCGTGAAGTGCCGGAGGGACGCGAATGCCTTCAACGGCGCGGACGAGATGGTCGTCCGTCGTTCCAGCCTGGCTGCTGCCTGGCCGACATCCGACGCAATGCTGGTGCGCTCGGACAGTGGGACGGTGGAGAAGCGTGAATCATCCTCGATGGCAACATCGTTGTAATCTGATTCTGGGACCGAGTTCGACTGGGGACAACTGCAACCGGGGTGGGTCCTTGTGGGGAAAGTAACGAGTCGAGCGAGGAGGCAAAGTCGAGCGCGGTCGTCGCGGTGAGTGCAGATTTCTCTGCATTGTCGGTCATGTCTGGGCGAGCGCGGCGGGCAGAAAGCGACGGTCGTCGTCGTTGGCGTCGTTGACGAGATGAGCACGTGGTCAAGGTTAATCGAAATCACTGGCACCGGGACGTATATAGGACTGATATGGGCCGTGACGCTGGCAGGACATTTCTGATCTCGCAATGTCTACCTCTCAGTACTTAAAGGTCACCAGTAGGAACGTGCTCCTGCCCTCTGCAGACCCACAGCCCGCCACCATCACCATCAATCGGACCTCAGGAAAAATCGTGTCCATCGAGTTGTGTTACCTCGGCGATTCAGAGAATTTACACTGGCGGAATTATTGTGATCCCAATATCCAGGTACTCGACGTCGGCGATGAGCATATACTTCCCGGTCTCGTAGAGTAAGTCGTTTGGTATATCTGCTACTGCAGCTGATCTCTCTAGTGCACATGTACATTTGAATGAACCGGGTCGGACCGATTGGGAGGGTTTCTGGACCGGCACGAGGGCTGCAGCCTCGGGAGGCATCACCACTGTAGTGGATATGCCCTTGAACTCCATACCGCCCACGACGACTGTAGAGAACCTAGAGACCAAGCGGAAGTCCGCGCAAGGCCAGTGCTGGACCGACGTTGGGTTCTGGGGAGGCGTCATTCCAGGAAATCAGGTAAAGTCAATCGTCCTCAATCTCGAGTACACTTTCCTTACGGATGCGGAACGTGGATTAGAAAGACCTGAAGCCCCTTGTCGCCTGCGGGGTTAAAGGTTTCAAATGCTTTCTGATTGAAAGTGGAGTAGAGGTACACCGCTGAATCCTGGATGACATGACACCCAGTGACATATACATACAGGAATTCCCTTGTGTTTCCGAACATGACCTACGAGGGCATATGAAAGAACTAGAGGTAGGAGATCCAGTCAAATGTGAGATTCTTGATCTGACTAAATCCTTAGCATGAGCCGACAGTCCTGCTCTTCCACGCAGAACTAGAGAGTTCTCCCGATTTCACGTGCTCGCACTCCTCAGCCAATCCAACGCTCTACGAGACTTTCCTGGCTTCGCGACCCGAAGATCTAGAAGTTAATGCGATAGCGTTGATCACACGTCTCCAAGAGGAATATCCATTGCTCCGGTGTCATATCGTACATCTCTCTGCTTCTCCTGCTCTTGGTATCATCCGAGCTGCGAAGAAGAAAGGTTTGCGACTGACCGTTGAAACCTGTTTTCACTATCTATGTCTCTCTGCGGACAACATTCCAAACGGACACCCGGAGTTCAAGTGCTGTCCTCCGATCCGCAACGAAACCAATTGTGACCAGCTGTGGAAGGCACTGTTGGATGGCGATATCGATTGCGTAGTATCCGATCACAGCCCTTGTGTCCTAGAACTGAAAAAGGTGGAAGAAGGGGATATCATGGCTGCATGGGGAGGAATTAACAGCCTTGGTCTTGGCTTGAGTTTACTGTGGACCGAAGGAAAGAAGCCGAGGAGGGGAGCGACACTCAGTCAAATCGTTGAGTGGATGAGCAAACGGACAGCGGAACACGCAGGACTTGATGCGGTCAAAGGGTCGTTGGCAGGTTGGTCTTGACGGAGATTTTGTTGTCTGGGATCCCGAGGCCGAGTTTGAGGTGAGTATTGGTTTTCACTTTGCTTGTGAGCCTTGTCTGACGGGACAACCCCAGGTGTCGAAAGACCAATTCCACTTCAAGAACAAGCTGTCTGCGTACGAGGGCCTTGTACTCAAAGGGGTTGTACAGCAGACGTTTTTGCGCGGTCACATGGTATACAATAAGAGTTCGAACGGGTTCGATGGGTTGAGTCCCATTGGCAAGTTACTCTGAATCAAGAGTCGAAGTTGACCAGATTTTAGTAGCGATGGATACCTGTATTTTGTACACCTGATCATGATCACGCGCGTCACGCGTCACGACCATCAATGACAATGTATAAATCCCGCCTCTCCGACTCTCCAGTCACCAATACGACATGCTGCTCGCAAGACGTACGCTCTCATTCTCCTCCATCAAGAGTAACACAACATTATACGCAACTGGTAGGCATGTTCATGGAGCGTGAGTGTTGTTTGAAAATTTTACTACCTCTCCACTCATCTATTTAGGGACCAGAGGAACTAGATTCCAACAAGATGCGAGAGGTATGGCAACCTCATCCGACAGTTTAGTCGCGTTCGGTCAGCGCCATGTCACCGCGGGTATTGGCCGGTTAACCGAGGGTGTCATGAGTAAGGGAGAGGGTTCATATCTCACTTTTGAGGACGGTCGGCGCATTCTCGATTTCAGCGCCGGCATCGGTGTAACCAACCTTGGTAAGTGCGCGTTCTTTCACTGTTACGAGGGCATAAACCAACTATTTATTATCACATCGAGGACACTGTCATCCCAAGGTTAGCAAAGCTGCTGCCGATCAATGCACAAGCCTCGTTCATGGCCAAGTAATTGCCCTGTCTCCGAGTGCGCTCCTTCGCGTTAACTTCCTCTTCAGTGTAGTATTGCTTTCCACCTCCCGTACCTCCGCCTCATCGAGAAACTTCTTCCGGTTATGCCCCACCCTTCACTCGATTCGTTCTACTTTTGGAACTCGGGCTCGGAAGCCATTGAGGCCACATTGAAGATGGCTCGTACGATACGGGTCGGCAAAACATTATTAGCATGCAGGGTACGCACTTGGAGGGAAATATACTTCCGTATCTTTCACATACGTCACATTAGGCAGTTATCACGGCCGTACTTACGGTGCCATGGCTGTCACGAAAAGCAAGACCGTGTATAGTGAAGGCTTCTTCCCCTTGATGGTGGGTTGCCACTTAAACGTCACGTTCACAATCTGAACCCATTCTCAGCCCGGCGTGTTTAGCGCACCTTTTCCTTACTGGCATCAACTTGGCCTCCCTGCGAATACCAGTGAAGAGGAACTTGTCAGACTTTCCCTGTACCAGTTGGAGCTAGTGTTGAAGCAGCAATCTGCTCCGAGAGATACTGCTGCTATCCTGCTCGAGCCGGTGTTGGGTGAAGGAGGCTATGTTTTTGCCCCGCCTATCTTCCTGCAGGGTGTTCAGAGGATATGTGATGAGCACGGAATTCTGCTCATCATCGATGAAGTTCAGAGTGGCTTTGGTCGAACGGGCAAATTTTTCAATGTCGAATACAGCGGTATTCGTCCAGATATCATGACGATGGCCAAGGTTGATCATTCAGTACTTGACACTTGGTATCTCTGACCAGCTGGATTCAAGGGTCTGGCGAATGGGTTTCCGTTAAGTGCTGTTGTCAGCCGGAAGGAACTCACGGACCAATTGAAGCCTGGTTCGATGGTGATGTTATCTCTCGTCAACTTATTTCGCTACTCATCCCGAGTCACAGGGGGGAACGTACGCCGGCAATGCGGTATCATGTGCAGCCGCTGTGGCCGTCGCCGAGGCCTTTGAAGAAGAGAAAATTCTGGATAACGTTAACGCAAGGTACACGCCTTGTTCCGTGCGTGCGCTTACTCGATTCAACTTACATCTCTTTCCCAGGTCACAGGAGCTCCTTGCATCGTTGAATGATCTCCGCAACGACTCTACGGTCCGCTCGGCTATTGTGGATGTTCGCGGCACAGGGTTGATGATTGGTGTGGAATTCGCATCTCCATCATATCCACGGGGAGACCCCGCACTGAATCCGTCGGTACCTAAGGGGCTCGCTACACGGGTGGCGAGACGGTGCATGGAGAAGGGATTGCTGATCCTGACTACATCGGTGTACGAGGTGATCCGGTTCATCCCGCCGCTAAACATTTCGCAGACAGACCTTGGGAAAGGGTGTGAGATATTTGCCAGTGCGGTTCGGGAAGTTGTTCGGGAGGGTTAAGACATGTTGTACTTACTAATGAAATGTACAATTATGGTAATTGGAGTTGTCCGAGAATGCGTCATCCTGCATTAATTAGCCGTGCATGCTGCAGGCTTGAGGTGTACGGGTCTCGCTATCTGTCTTCCTTCCACCCATGCTCGTCCTTAGTCTCCTTCTCCTGGTCTCTGTTCTACATGTGCTCGGGTATATACCCGCCCAGCCTTCTAATCTCACCATCCAGGAAACTCGCGGAGTCAATGCATCGAGGCTTCATTTACAATGGTATTCGAATGGGTGGGTTCTTAATACACGTTCGTGCACTCCGGTCGATCCCTGATGTGATTTTGGATCACCAGGTCTGACTGGCAGTATGTCATATATCTGTCAGTGAGTCCCAAATCCACCATTGGCCCTGTTCAGGTGCGTGTTTATTGCTGTCTCATACTTCCCTCGCTGATGCTCGCCCAAGGGTATTTTCGTTCACTTCTCTCAGGAGAGCGCCGACAGCGAAACCAGTGCGTTGCATGCGTTAGCTCATGCTCTCGCTATTGAGTGTGGATCGCCTTAGCCACCACGCCATGGATTGCCTTTGTGTCTTGTGATGCCAACTCGACGAATTCCTCTCAGCAAAATGACATCTTCACTATGGTCAAAAGTCGTGGTGCAAAGTCAGCTGTACGTTCGATGCCTTTTGTAACATGTCCGGGGCTTCATCATCCTCTGAGCCAGATTCTCTACTCGCTTTACTCAGAAACTTGTGTACTTGATCCGGGTTATCAAAATCATGGTTTGGACGTCCTTACCACCCAGACCTTGAATGTTTCCAGGTGCGCAGTCTTCTCCTTTCGTTCCGCTCAGTTTGAACGCTTTGGTCATCCAGGCACATAGAGTACGAATTCGGCCAGTTCGGACCGTCGAGCGAAGCGTATTACGGATACTTTGATGCTGCAATGCTGAATGACGCTGCTGGAGTGATCAATGACACAATCACAGTCGACTCTCCGACTGCGCCCGGTTTCCTTTTCGCCACTCTGCCGGCTTATAATACAACCGGGGCTGGGATGCAGAGCGATACCAACAGTACGGGAACGTCCCCAAGCGCGAATAACGGTGGTTCCCAAAACACGGGGGTTGCCATGTAAGAAATCCACTCAAATAACTGATCATTAGTTCATTCTTGACTCTTTCACAGGATCGTTTTGTATGCTATCACTGGCTGCGTGTCCGCTTTGTTTTGTGCTGTGATCGTGTCAGGGGTATGTCGCATTGGATCAATAACGATACATACTGATGGGTACACAGGCCGTCAGGGCGATTAGGTATCCAGAGAGATATGGACCTCGTTCGCCAGATTCTACACTAGGTGGTGGACAAACCCGTGCGGGTGGTCTCGGGAGAGCGATCCTGGATACGTTCCCGGTTGTCAAATTTGGATCGTCTGAGTCTCACCTTCCTCCGCGCAAAGACATCGAAACGCCACCTGTGGATACTGAACATGGTGGCCCTGTTCCTCTGTCCGACTCGGTGCAGCTAGCACAAATAAGCTTCACGCCAGGACATGACGAACACCGGGGTGACTATCGGGAGGCATCTACAGCCGATCAAGAGGCAAGGCACGGTAATCAAACATCTGAAGGAATGGATCAAGTTGATCCGCTGCCAAGTCAAACGGATACCGAAGATCATCTCGCGTCACGCGGACCCGGACCCGCGCGTGAGATAGATATGGGAATGCCGGAGTCTATCGGACGGGAAACGTGCCCAATTTGTATCATCGACTTTGAGGAAGGAGATGACCTACGTGTGCTACCATGCGAAGGAAAGCATCGGTTCCATCAGTCTTGCGTGGACCCCTGGCTGCTTGAACTTTCTGCATCATGCCCAATATGTCGACAAGGTAAGGTGAACGTCTGACGATCCGGGAATGGGAGGCTGAGGTGCACACTTTGTCAGACTTTCGCGCGCTGGAGTCGATCATATCCGGAGAGTCGGAGAGCGAGCCGTCTCCGGTCACTCGTCATAGTGATGCGGGTACATCCACTCTACAAACCCGATTTTCTCGCTACTTGCGGTTTGCGCGGAGACACCAGCGAAGACCTAGTGACGGAGCACAAGAATCCCCCCTTCCACCGGAATCGTGAACGGAGACTTTGTACTTTTTCTTTCCTGGGTAGTTTATTGCAGATAATTGTACTTGTTGAGTGCTGAAGCAATGCATCGAGACTCGTTCGAGCATACATCGACTTGAATTGGTTTATCCATCGCCAGATCGTTACGGGTTTCGGATCTTATCGATACTGTTCCGAGGAATCTCGCGCCGTGGACAATAACAATATATCAAAAGTCAACGGTTTTTTGCATCAGTAGATACGAGGAGAATTCGAGTTGGTGATCCAGAAACCCCTATCGGTTGAAATTTGGTCCTAACCTCCAAATCTTGCCAGTCTACGTCTCCGCATTTCCTCCAAGCTAACATCCTCCCTCGCCACTTGAGGGGTTCCGCCGCCTGCGCCTTCTGCGTCTGTCTCAGTCTCGGTTTCAGTCTCAGTCTCCGCACCACTTTCTTCCGTGGTTTGACTCCTGCCTGTCTCCAGGGGGACTCGGGGAGGCGAGTTTATTAGTCGCTGTGGCGGTGCTGAGGCACTTGGTGGCGGCAGGGTGAAACCAGATGGCATAGACTCTAGAGAGGCTTTGAGGGCTGCCTGCAGCTCCGCATCATCATCATCGTAAACTCTATTCACAGGGTCGGTGCTCTGCCTAGCTTGGGGAGCTTCAAAGTATTCGTCATCCGAGTCTGTCTCCATATCATCCGTCGTCCGACTACGGTGTTCCGCAAGCGATTCTTCCATTGCTCTTCGAAATAGTTCGTCTTCATCTTCCGCCCCTTGTCGTTGTCGCGAGGGGCGTCCTTGTGGTTGGCCAAACTGTACGATCTCGCCTTCGTACTGTTCTCGTAGGGCTGCTTCCTGTTCTCGACGGAACCTTTCCATAATGACACGATTCCTCTCCATGGAGGCGGTGACGGGATCAACATCGGCATTGCCGTAGGGGTCCTGGTTGGGCGGAATGCTTGGTTGAGTTCTACCTGTATTCTCTCGTACAGAAGGTACGAGTTGTGGAGGAAATCCCGGAAAAGTGCGAGAAGAAGGGATAACGGGCGAGGGATAGTTCTCCTGTCTGCTGAAGCCACCGCTCGTACCGCCACCCCGCTCAGCGCCGGCTAACGAGGCTTGTAGAGCTGCCTGGAGCTCCATATCTTCGTCCTCGAAGCCTGATTCTGACGAAGTAGGGATCCGAGAACCAGACGAGAACGCTGAGGGTGTCGATGTTGGTTCAGGGAGAGTCGATGCAAGATCATCCGCATCGGTATGAGGAAGAGGGTGGGAGTTTGAGGGGTCGATGGGTACTACTGCGAATATAGAGTAGCCTACAGTTTGTTCAGAACAACCGAGAGACCTGTTGAAATCGGTGACTGACCATCATGTTCTGCCTGTTGGAGAAACATGCCGAGATACGTTTTGCTGACCCACTGAGAACCGGGTTTACTCGAATCTAAATTGAACCAGTGGCCACTCTCCTGAGAATCGCCAAAACGGCGAAGAGTATACCAATGCTGGTTTTGATTCAGTACAAAGGCAAGCTGGGAGCTATGAGTTACTCTGAGTCTGATTTCCGAGATCTTCATCAGACAATCTTACTGCGGATGATCCTGGTACTGCTTCATGGCTTCTGAACGCCATCGAACAAGACTACCGATCTGAATGAAAAATTTGTACATGGATACAGTCAGATGCCCTTACTTTAGACCCCATACATGCAGCGCATTCTCCAAGACTTGCACTGAGAAAAACCCTTGAAATGTATTGAGAATCTCTTTTGTGATAAAGACACGGAAAAGTACCTGTATCGTCCATGTTGGCACTAGCATGACCCCTGATATCTTCATTGTAGCTCCGTTCAAGTTGATCTAAGTGATCCGCGAGCTCAGAGAGATCGGGTGCGGTAAACTGGACTGATCAAGTAAGCGGCGGGATAAAGATCGTGAACAGTCTACTGACATAGTTCCCCTCTGGCAGGTTATAAAATGTGTGAACATGTCTTATCAGTGGGAGCGACGGGCCACGTACGCAGCAACGAGTTGAGTGCATGTTGGGCACAAAGCATTGACCCAGATTGCTGTATTTCGTGGTAAATGAGATTCTGAAGGCCCTCTAGACCTGCCATGACTATAAGTGGGATTTTCTAGATGATGGTTGTTCGAGGACAAGGTGGTAGTGAGCCTAATCTGAAAGCCTTACGCGTTCACGCGTGTCTTATGTAAGCCGTAAGAGAGGGTTCTAGGAGTCGTCACCTCACTCAGCATCCATCACAATGCCTGTACACAGAAGACCTGCACCAGTTCACTTCTTTCCACTTTTATTTCTCCTCTCTGCCGCCATCCATGTCACCGCACAAAACTCGCGGTCGTTCGACTGCCATTTCTCAGTAGGAGACCGCCATTATGATTTATCAGAGCTCGCAGGCATCAAGGTTGTCAATCGAACGAGGGACTCGCCTCCGACTACCTATCTGGACGAGTTAAGGTTCGATTTATGTGCGGACATGACACCGGTGGAAGGTAGGACTGAAGGAGACCAGGCATGTATGCTTGAAGTGGAATGATTTCTTCAGCTGACCGCAACCTCGTTGTGAAGTGTCCTTCTGGTACTAGGGCATGTCTGACCACAATAAACCAGAAGGCAGACAACCCAGAACGTGTCACGGCAGTCGTACCCATCGCAGTGTCATCATCACTTGAAGCTGAAACTTCCACATCATCAGGCACGTGTCCGATAGTCTTTGAATAGTTTGCCCAAAGTTGATTTGGCTTCTTCTCAGCGCCGGGGGGTGTCGTCATAACGCTTCACGGGGGTTCCTACCCACCCTCTTCGTCAGGCTCAGTTTCCCAGTCGCTCAAAGTCTCGTTAATGTGTGCAGAGGGTACGACAGATCCGCAGTTTTCATCTTATGAGAATGGGCAAGTTCTAGTTGAATGGAATTCGTCTGCGGCCTGTGGGACTACTGGGACGCCCAAAGAAGATGAGGGTAGTAGCGGCGGTGGCAGTGGTGGCAGGGAAGGGGATATGCCCATCGAGAATGTTGGCAGTGGTCTTGGGTTCTTCTTCCTCATGTGAGTCTAATCTCCTCTCAACGCACTCAGTCATGTAACGTTAATCGATCCCTCACAGGCTTATTTTAGCGTTTGCCGCATATTTTGCATTCGGTGCTTACTATAAGTATTCTACGTATGGTGCCCGCGGCTGGGATTTGATACCGTGAGTCGATCTATTTATATGTGGACTCGTGACTGAACTCGCCACAGACATCGAGATTTCTGGAGAGAGGTACCCTATATGTTGCAGGATGTCATTGGTCACCTATGCTCGAGTGTTCGAACGCGACGATCAAGTCGTGGCGGATACATCGCTGTATGACCTGGTAGGCCGGGTATGATGTGGACGCATTGGAAGTTGCTAGATTCGGTGCAAGTAGCTGTTTATCCACAATCATATTGATTGCCCTCCTTGAGTTTAAATCCACGTTTGAACTTGAAAGTCGATGTGCGTCGCTCCGTAAGTGATCGTGACTCGGACAGCCCGCCATGGCTCGGTTGCGGCTTTTACGTGAACAACGTTGAAACTTAGTTATACGATGTTAGTAGTCCCCTGTCTTTCGAACATCATTCACTCACCAAATTAGCCACTCGGTTTTTTGTCTGACTCGCAAGCCCTTCAGCATGGTCTACCAAAAGTGGTGGTACGTGGTCATAGTTGGCACGCAACCTGGGGTATATTCGAGCTGGTGCGTATCTCGTCTCCCTCGATGGTTCGACATGTCTACACAAGGGTTTGAGTTGACTCACGTTCAACCCGTTGTACATCGCCAGGATTGAAGCCGGGCCCAAGACCAAGAACATCCCTGGGGGCGCAATTTTTCAGAAATTTGCCACAGAAGCTGAAGCTATTCGTGTGTTCGAAGCCGCCAAGGCAAGAGGCGACGTCACGACACACTCAGACGTCGCAGAGAATGACAAATCCATTGTTGTAAAGTCGGAGAATGCACCCCTTTCGCCCCTTGGGGAGGTCTCGTTGCTGAGCGCGCCTTTGTCTTTGAACCGGACTGTCGAATCGACCGGCTTGCAAACGCCCCTCCCGTCCCCTACCCGTTCTCGCGTCGGCATGCTCCGGCGAACATTGAGGGACCGGACAGATTCATGCTCCACGTCTTCCTCTCCTCCAACAAACGTGACGACAGCATATCTACCATTGTATGTAGATGACGATACGCCTCCCACCAGTCCGGTGGAGTCCTCTCGCCACTTTACATTCACGTCCAGTTCATCAAGAGCCTACCCGGACGTTTCTGGTGGGGAAGAGCGTACTGAAGGAATGCGAGTCCCACTCGAAGTTTCGGATTGGAGCTCGCTTGCTTCCCCGAGCTTGTCCGCGCACTCGCGTCCCGGTGCTGAGGAACACACTTCGAAGTCTCCGGGGTGTATGCCTCTGCACCCGGAACCATCATTCAGGGGTGTAGGCGTACCGTATCAGAGCCTTTCCGATCTTGCTGATATGCAACGTGCTGATCCTCGTATTTGGCTTCCGATATCGCGCGTCTTCGATCCAGACAAGGTCAAACCCCGACCTTTGACGCGACCACCGAGTCCTATCAAAGGAAGCGCGTCGCCCGCTTCCAGCTATCAAACTGCCCGCAGCCACCCGCCATCTGAATACCAGATGTCACCAATGAATACCCCATTCGTTAGAGCTGACCGCGGAAGGCATTCAAGACTTACTCCAAGCTTGTCTCTGCCTGTCTTGCCAGACCGACACCTTGTGGATGCTGATGAGCATTCGAATTGTGGGTCTCCTCGGACCCAGTTGCTAGAAAGTCGCCACACGGGCAAGGCAAAGGCGAAAGGAATCGATTGTTCCGCCGATGACAAACATCTTGTCGAGGGACACTGCCCCAGCCCAAGAAATGATGCTAGGTCACACGTCCAGTTGGTACCTCGTAACGGCAGCGGCGAAAAAAGCGTCATCACGGTTCATTGCCCTCCGAACTGCCCTCACGAGACTTGCTATACCCGCCCGCCAGCATCGTCGGCTCTGGCGCAGCAGCCTTCCAGATCCACTGGTCCTCGATATGTTGACGCCTGTGTTTCTCCAATCATCACGATACCCTGCCGTCTACAGGAAAGCCCGACCAAGATTCAGTCGAAAAGGCCCGATTTAGACAAGGATCGCCCACATGCATTCGCGGGGTTTACACACGTGTCGCACAACTTCAAGGGTATAGCTCCGGAAAGCGATGTCCGTTCGCCTGTCGTCAGGGGCACCATGGTTCCGATGAGTGTTGTAGAGTGCGTATCTTGTTTTGCTCTCGTTCTTTTTCCCGCTGGTCGTGACGCGAGTCATGTCCATTGGTTCAGGGTTGGAAGGATGCGCTGGCAAAGAACATCTAGAGTTCGACGGCTGGCGTGTGTCACGCGATTAATGGCACTTTCTGATCTTACTTGTTTCTCGGTCGCACTGACGGTGACTGTCCTCACTCATGCATTTTGGACGCTCCAGAACACCGTTTGGGCGGCCATCTCCTCCAGTGCAGATTTATGACGTGTAATCTGATAGATGGAGTATTGGAAGCTTGGGACACGTGGAGTCTTGCTAGGTCATACCATAGTTGGATTGTTGAATAGGTGGCTCGAGTGTTTTGACTGGTCTTGTGTACGTTTCGATTGTGCATATGACAATGATACCCGGCTTCGCATGTCAGTTTACGATGATGTGATCAAGGGAACACAACCGCATATTTCAATATGAACTGATGAGAGGGCAGAAGTAAGGACTGCCATTATACACTGCGAGTAGCCAGCACCACTTTGATCCTTGCATTGAACGTGTAAACACCAATAGACTCGGACCGGGGAAGGACGGACTATGAGAAGACCCGAGTCCTTCGATACACGCTGTAAGGTGCGATGGTCTTTAGCCTCCTCTCCTTGCAACACCCCGCGGTAAACCCGAAGTCCTGCCTGCAGAAGAACCTGGCCGGGTCCCACCTCCAGAACCACTCACACTGACGGTCCCGCTCGCCGACCGTGTACGAGGAACGCCTGACGATGTCGACGCTGACGCTATCTGGTCAAACCCAAACGCACTTTGGACACGATATCACTGCGTACCAGTCCTCGACAATCCCCTCGCGCCACGCGACGCCATCGCAGTCGCAGTGGCTCGCGTCCCCCTGACGCCCCTGACGCCACTACTGATAACGCTCGTCCGGCCTTTTGCAGGGGGGACCTTGGTTGCAACGGCCGCCGCCGCTTCTTTTTTGGCGCGCTCTTCTGCCCCTCGCTGCGCCGCTTCCTCTGCTTCACGGCGTGCGCGTTCCTCAGCCTCTCTCAGTGCTGCTTCTTCCCTTTCTCGCTCGAGTCGGGCGCGTTCAAGTGCTTCCTCTTGCTCCTTGATAAGCAATTCCTCGTCCTGAGGGATCAACGGTCACGGTGGTCAGTGCTGGGTGTCCGTACAATCCCGGGGGGATCGCGGGGTATACTCACCGCATCCGCACCTTCCCATCGTTCATCGAAAATCAAGCGCGTCACAGTCTCAGATTTTGCAAGCAGATTGGTATACTTGTCCAAGAGTGCATCCGTTTGCGCGAGTTGTTCGGCCACTTGCTGGAAATAAATTACAATAGGCATGTGCGGGTTGTCAAGGATAAGGGGCATACCTCAGTCGCACCCTTGGTTGCCTGCAGGGCATCATTGAGCACCGCAAATGAGGCATTGAGCTTCTTGAGGACGAACAAATCCCTTTGCAACTTTTCTTCGCGAGCCCTTTCAACACTGGCACGCACCATCACGGTGTTGTTGGCATCATCGTGTTCGGTGAGAATGGAATCCCCTCCGTCTTCGGACTCCTCGTCCTCCAAGATAGCGCTTTGGTCGGCAGAAAAACGCAGTGGTGCGGGGGGCGGTGCGAGGAGGCTAAAGCGGGGACCATCGCGATTGGAAAGTTTGTCCGATAATGAAAGTTCTGAGATGGATAGATCTGCACCACCGGGGCCAGTAAAGATGTGCGACGACGCGTCAAATGAATCAGGGGATGGCAAGGACTGGGAAAGCAGATGCGAGTCTTCCTCAGAGCCAAGCGGGATTGACGACGATGGGGTCGACGGCGACCAGGATGGCATTGTCTGGCAACTTGACGCGCGTCCGATCCAACGATACAGACAATCTATTATAGGTGACAATCGATATCCCTGGTGTAATATGTACGAATCAACGTATTATACATACTTATTGCTAGCGCGATGCCTTGAACAGTCGTGCGACACAGTTGCTACTTCACTAGCACTCCTTGTTGGCACTTCCATTAGCGCCAACCTTAGCTGTTCGGGCCAACCCAGCCGCTCCCAAAAGCCCTGCATAATTGATGGTCCCACCCTTGAGACCCGAGTTTAACCCGACACTCCTGAAAACACACGCGCCCAAGTTCGATATAAGGCAGCCAACCCTCAGAGACATTGCCACAAGGGGCACGAGAGGGGACGCAAAGAACCCCATTAGATCCTATAGGTCATACCATTGTCATCATGCCAAATCGTCGACGCAAGATATACAACTTACGGTAGGATGCATGAAGTCTTCTTCGAGTTCTATCTTGTGGTATCCATTCGTTTTCCGCAACTTGAGCCGGATGACCATTCTTCCAAAAGCGAAAAATACCGAGTCAACGGCTGAAAGCTGGATAGCCATACCGACTCACCTGCTAGCCATACTTGGAAGAGGATTAAACCACTCGTGGAACCTTTCCCTGATCTCAACGACGGCAACGTTCAAATCAGCATCGTACACTGCGTATGAAGCGAGTGTCAGCTTACGGGCACGACTATCAATTAGTGGTCCGTTACTCACTGACGTTGTCAACTTGGATGGACAACTTCGGGCTAGCAACCCTGACCCACTGAAAGAGACCGAGAATCTCATCTCGAGAGTTGGCATTGGCCAGCGGGTGGAGAAACTTGGCGTCGGGGAGGAAATAGTGTTTGATAGTATTTTCCAGCTCGTTCGCATCGCGTGTCGTCATGAGCGTGTGGACGACCTTGGGGATATCTTTCTTTGGGTCTTGCATGTGTGGAGAACGAATCAAGAGTGGACGCAGAGACGGGGTGAATGAGGAGAAGATGGGAGAGCGAGGGATTCGTTGACGAGGGGTTTTATAGCCTGGGGACGCTAGGTGAAGTGTATTCCTTTCTGAACGTCATCTTCGGTGAGGGAGTGTTTTAGAATTTGCCCTGAGTGCCCGACCAACTAGTATTCCACTGGGCCATTGTGTTTATCAAGAAAATGTTGGTTGGAATTGTGGGACCACGTCAGAGTTGATGTGGCATATTTTGTTGAGGGGACGCGGAGTTGCATCAGGTTCAGAACCGAGCTGCCACTCCACTTCGTCGTGCTCGCTTTTCTGGCTTCGAATGCCAGCAATTTGCGGGTCATTCATCGCACGGTTCTTGCGCACAAAGTCACCCCCGTTGCACCATTCGGCGCAATTTTTGCAGTCCAGGGATCATTCTTCACCGTCTTGATGACCACCCACCGTTGACGACGTTCTTGCCCACTACGCCGGCTCTTGTGCACAGCAGAAAAGATCCACAGTACCAGCAATCGAAGATGGAATCGGCTTGCAAATTTTGTCAAGGCAACCGTACGGTGAAAAATTCGATGCTCGAGCTCGTCACAAGCCATACACACGTCTTGTTTGTCTCGACACTTACTGGACCACGCTCGCGCCGGTTGCGGCTTCACAAGCGCTTTGTTCGCCACCCAAGTGCGGATGTGGGGGTCATAGCAATATAGCCATGGGCCTCTTGCGGGCTAAGCCAAGTCAGACAGGTCTAGTGAGTGTCTTGATTCACTCCAATACATTCATATGTAGGGGGGACATCTGTTGGCTCGTTGACAGACTCTTCGTTGTCAGCCACGCGGCTCTAGGGTGTCGAATTTTGCTAAATGCTTGAAGCGGCCGGGGTAACTTGTGTAGCTTCGCAATCATACAACCTCACACAAAGGTCTTGTTGTTTTTTGAAGAGCTTGACGAGCACACGGTTGAGTTGCACAGTTTGGATTATCGTGGTCTTGAATAACTTGCCTGTTCGTTTCTAGTGTGACGTGACAACATCCCCTATCTGTGACAATGTCACATCTCAGCTTCCCACCGCGGTGACTCGTCGCCCCAACTGGTACATGCTACCTGGCTCAGAGTGATCAGTATTTATACAGGTGGATAAGGCGTACCGTTTTGGTTCTTGCAAATTTTGTCCCCGTTTTGCCCGGGTGTTCTCGATTACTGCGGATGTGCATATGTCCGTGATCTGGTCGCAGTGTTTCAATTCCTCGGGCCAGCCAAGCGCGAGCAATATGGGATGCTGGACTGTACATTCACCTTGACCGACTCGATTTCTAGAGGTTCGGTCGACGTTTCTGGGCGTTCTCGACTATTGCGGATGTGCACATGTTCGTGCCCTGGCCGGGCGTGTTCCTTCCCTGGGTCAGCCAAGCGCGATGCCGAGACCCCTGGTCGGTTCAAGTTGCTGCATGTGCATATTCGCCTTGATTTGTGAACCTCGTCAGAGGTTTTTGTCCGGCAGGTCTGCCAAAACACGCCTTGCTTGTCGATTCTGTTCCGCGGAAGCAAAATGGCATAGGACAAATGAAGCAGTCGTCGTCACAAGCCGAGTTCCGCAAGGTTATGCGCGTTTGGTGCGGTCTTGCCGTCACACCACCCTGGCGGGACACGGCGTCTGAATTCAACTGCAAATGGGGCTTTTACTTTTTTTTTCTACCTCCCCTCGTCCTTGTTCCTGCTTCCATCTCTTGAGGCTGGTCGAGCGTATATCCATTTTTCTTCCAACTCTCTTAACATTAACATGGACAGCGGACGACTACCGCCCTATCGTTCGTCGTACCTCTTACGGTTTCATCCTTACCCGAGAGTGAAGCCGTCAACTGGTGAGAAAATGGTGAGCTTCCCTTCCCTCTTGCTGGGAAATCCTCAACGTAGATCTGCTTCGAATAGGCCCAAACGTGGAACGACGAGTTTGATGGCCCTCGAAACCACACGCCACAGCTGGTGAGCCCTATTTGCCATAGCTGTGGTCTCTGAGTAAACGATGATTCCAGGAAAATGACCTCACGTTGATCGTACATCACGCTGACGATCATGAAGCCCAGTTGCGGCACAGTCCGAACATCTCATCCCTTATTCTCGTAAGCGACTCGCCATATTTCCTATTGCCCAACTAAAAATTTCGAAAGGATCTTGCCCTCTTATTCGCAAGAAAGCTTTCTATACGTGACTAGTTCCGTCTGCTGACGGGCATGGAAAGCCAATCATTCTGCTCGGAGGGCCCCTGTATTATATTTCAAGCTAAACACGAAGTACCCACTCAAGTATTCCATTTCGATGTAATTTTTTAGCGTATTCCACACGTGATCCGTTGAAAGACTATTGGTTATCATAAGCGCCTGGAGTAAAAAATAGAGCTAGTCTATCTTAGAACCAAAATTCGATGGTTATCCTTCCCAGCTCGTACAATGGCCACTTTGCTATCAATGAGAACCTCTCGGGTCAAAAGGAAGCGAGAGTCACGTTGTGCTTTGTTGTTGAGGTATAATCCACCTGCTTGGGCCAACTGACGCGCTGCCGCTGCAGAGTATTGATAGTCAATCAGTAAAGCATTAGAGATGAAGCTGTCACACTCACATTTTGATGGCGCAAGTTGATGGTTTGCGACAAGGTGGGGTAACGAGGTATTGAACATCTCTTCCTCCGTGCAAAGTACGAATCGGGGATCACCAGAGAGTGCTCTGATGATCTGCTCGGCCTTGAGCGTGGTATAATCCGTGCCAAAGAGGACTTGGGTTGCTACTCGGGCCGCATCTAGACCGTCCTCTGACAGTAAAAATATCAATCAATCATGTCGACGGTCGACGAGACATAACTGACTGCCGTGAACCATCAGCGTGACTTCCTCTGCTAGTCGTTTTTGCGCATTATGATGTTCCGGAGACACCTAGCAAGGATCAGACATTACCTGGCGGAAAGGACAAGGGGCAGACCGCATACCTGGTGATCGTGCACGATGGAAGATATCTCCTCCACCGGTAACAGCGTAAAAAATTTCAGATATTTCTCCACATCCAAGTCATTAGGTTCGCATGAAAAACTGCCGTCGTAGTTAAGATGCGGCGTCTACAAAGGCTGGCGGACAGACCTGATAGAAATCGAAATAACTGGTCAAATCAGGCTCCAACCAGACAGCGTTCCCAACACTCTTTCCAAACTTCTCACCACGCGATGTAGTTAGAAGAGGCGTGGTCAATGCAAAGCCCTTGTCTTTTGCGGTGTCTTCGCCAGACGAGGATCCATGCTCGACTTTGTTTATAAGCTCTACGCCAGACAAGATGTTACCCCATTGGTCTGATCCACCGATTTGGATGGTACACCCATGGGTTCTGTACAGCTCGCAAAAGTCGTAACCTTGCAGGAGCTGATAGGTGAACTCGGTGAAGGAGATACCTTGTTGAGTACTCATTCGCGTTTTGACACTGGGAATGTCAAGTCAGAAGGTCAAAAGGTAATGATACCAGGTTGGAAACATACCTGTCTCTCGCGAGCATACTGTTGACTCGGAAATGTACGCCGGTCGTACGGAGAAAATCGAGCAAGTTGACATCCTCGAGCCATGTGAGGTTATTGAGGACTTGCACGGTAGGCAGGGCGGGGGACTGAGTTGACAGTCTGTCTTTTGCGTACGTGGCTGCACTCGCGAAGAATTTCTGGATAGCTCGGGTGAGATTCAGTGTGTTCAACTCGATCTGTGCTTTTTCGGAGAGTTCTCGTTCAGTCATACGTCCTGAAGGATCCCCAACCAAGCCTGTCGCACCGCCTATCTGTGATCAAGAAGTCTCAAGAGCGGAACGTTGTACCATATCTTGACTACTCACAAGCGCGAACACCTTGTTACCGCACAACTGAAAATGTAAGAGACAAAGCAGCGGAAGCAGATGACCCGCATGGAGAGATTTCGCAGTAGGATCTATGCCGAGGTAGACAGAGCGAGGTTGTTCAAGATGCTCTTTGAGATCGTCCGGGCTGTTACAGGACACCGTTCAGAGTGAGTTGTAAAACGCCAAAGGTACGCACCGCGTGACATTGGCTATGAATTGCCTGGAACTGAGCTCTTGAACGAGATTTCTGCCATTGTGAAAGCGCCTCTGGATAGCTTTGGTGTGGTCATGAACTGGACGAGTGCATCGATGGGCAAGCCGGAGCATCTCATAGGCTTTGTCCCGCTCAAGGACAAGGCGAAAAAATGCGGGCCGGACGGGCCGTGGATCTAGTCGGAACTGATCGGTTCTGCCAAAGTTCAAGTTGATCGCAGTGATGCAGTTCGAGGTGATTGCACAATGTCATACGACCAAAGCACGGGTCTGTCGCATGAAGCTTTCCCGTGAGTGCATTCCATTTCTCTGCACGTAATCACTTCAGACAAACGCCGTTGCAAGATGGCGTCACGATGCTGCCAACCTTTATGCCAGTCGCAACACAAGCTGCCATCAAA
The DNA here is from genome assembly GCA_019787685.1 of Chiua virens. Taxonomy (NCBI): domain Eukaryota; kingdom Fungi; phylum Basidiomycota; class Agaricomycetes; order Boletales; family Boletaceae; genus Chiua; species Chiua virens. Next base: position 1,592,461 of record JAHNUO010000003.1, read on the forward strand.
GGATTGACAGCACAACAAGTCGAATCGCTCGGAATCACACTCATCCTGAACAATACATATCATCTAAACCTGAGACCAGGGACTAAAGTGCTCGATGACGCGGGAGGAGCCCACGCATTCCAAGGATGGCATCGAAATATGTTGACAGCGAGTGCTCCTGATCTCTCTATCTGACTCACCGCATGAAACCGAGTTTCCACCCAGGATAGCGGTGGTTTCCAACTTGTCTCCCTTGACAAGTTCACCAAGATTACGGAGGAGGGCGCATTGTTTTCGAGTCCTTTCACCGGGGAACCCACCATGTTGACTGTAGGTCCCCAACTGTATGCGCGCTATGTACCACTGATGCATTCATTAGCCGGAAGAAAGCATTTCTATACAGCACTCCATTGGTGCAGATATTATCATGCAATTGGATGACGTCGGTGGGTCCCCATGGAGCACGGTGAAATGACCCGTTGAATCCCTAATCTTAATAAGTGTATAGTTGCCAGCCTTACTATCGGGCCACGAGTAGAGGAAGCAATGGAACGTTCCATCAGGTGGCTGGATAGATGCATTGAGCAACACGAGCGGTCAGGGCGGAAGGACAGACAAAATCTTTTTGCAATAGTTCAAGGGGGGTTGGACCCTGCTCTTCGTGACAAATGCCTAGACGCCATGGTTGAGAGGAAAGACCACGTTGCTGGCTATGCCATAGGTGGCCTGAGTGGAGGTGAAGAGAAAGGTACGTTCTACGATTAATTGCGAAATGACCTCGCTTGGACTGTGTCTAGATGTATTCTGGAGAATGTAAGGATTATGCACATGATCGCCTAGGCAATGTTTCATCGTCTACAGCATCAAACAGTGTGCGGGAAAACTGCCACTTGATCGTGAGCCATCTCCCCCCTTGCACAACATGAAGTTTCATGTGCCTTTCAGGTCCACGGTATTCGATGGGTGTTGGCTTTGCGGAAGGTTGGTGTCACAGTAGCTTTGAATACAGTCTCGGCTGATCCACATCTATACAGATCTTTTAGTTTGTGTAGCCCTAGGCATTGACATGGTGTGTCATCAACCTCGCCGGAACCGGGTATATAATACCGATAGCCTTAGGCCGATTGTGTATTTCCGACCCGGACTGCTAGATTTGGTGTTGCCTTGACCTTCAAAGGACCGCTCAATCTTCGTGCGTATGTGGTACCATACCAGACAAAATACTGACCCTTGCCCAGGGCTGAAAAAGCATGCGAAGAGCATGGAACGAATCGATGACAATTGTCCATGTCCGACGTGTTCGACTGGAACATCCCGTGCGATGCTACATCACATTGTCACGATTGAGACCGCAGGGGCGCACGGTATCTGGGCTTCGTCTCTAATTACCGCTTCATCCTGATGTTCTACTTGCAGCACTGACGCAACATAACTTGGTGTTTCAGGCACAGGTGATGGGCGGGGCCCGAGATGCGATCATGGAAGGAAGGTTCCCCGAGTACCTTCGAACGTTCTTCAGGAATTATTTTGATGACCGGGGATACCCTGAGTGGTGTGTCAATGCTCTAAGAAGTGTGGGTGTCGACCTACTTCAAGGGAAAGATATACCAGTGATATCGGGATCAGGTGCTAAATGGGAGTATTCAGACATGGCATAGGCGAACAAAGTGAATGATCAAATGTTCATGGTCCTAGGCAGTATAGCATGTAGACAAATACCGTATACTATCTTTTACTTTTACGACTCGGCCGTGCGTTCTTTGTCCGCCTTTCTCTGCGATTTTGCGCGTCTTGTGGATCTGATCGACCGTCTTGATTTCATTCTTGACACGTTGGAGGGACTTTCCACCAAATCGTTTACCGCCGTTCTTTTTCGACGCTTTCCCTGGGTTCTTGACCGGCCGCGCCTGCGAACCTTGATTCTCTCCACCTGTAGCGCTTTCTTCCTTCTTCTTGAGCTGCCGCGACTTCCGTTCGTAATCCTTTGAGCGTTTGTCAAGCGGCTTTGCATCAGAGACCTTGTTGTGTCGCCATTGCCTCCCTCCAGCCGCGCGTACAGAAGTGGGTCTCTCTGCTTCCCGCTCTCCGATCTTGGGTATTATCACCTTCGCTTTCTTTTTCCACTCATCAAAGCGGCCGCTCTTGTAGGTCGCAGGAAGGCGTGTCCCGTTCTCCGTCCGCACGAGTTTGATATTATCTGCACCGATGCCGTCCCCTTTAATGAATTTTTTCTTCTTCTTATCCCACACCATCTTGGTGTGTCTCTGTCTTTCGGCCAGCGTAACGTCCCCCGTGAGATCAAACGTAACCCCATGAGCTTGTGCGGCGAACGAAGAAGCTCCATCAGTAAGCGAGTATCTAGTAATTTGCCACTTCAGCATGTGGTGCGCATGGTTTGTCAAGTGACATACCCCTTTTCAGTGTTGGCATCCTTGTGGTAGTGCGACATGTAGAACTCCTCATCACGATAACTGTCCTTGCCCTTTTTCTTGTTTGACGTATCAAACACAGGCCTGGGGAACCTGTGAACTCCATCGTGGCCAGAAAATGGTCTATGCGTACCACAATATCCTCCTCATCGGCCATCTCCACCTCGCCTTGCAGTGGCGTGTCCTCATTTTCCGCATCAACGGCCCGAGTAACCTCAGATGAAGACGGCCGAGCACCAGTTCTCTCCGCAGCTTTCGCAAGGGCTTTCCTGCGTTCCTTCATTAATGCGGCGTTTCCGGTTCCGGCTTTACCTCGCGTCCCGAGTTCAAAGACAGTCTCTGCAGGCTGGAACGCGCTGACAGCCCGAACCATAGCCAGTCTCTTTGCATCCTTTTCTGATCAACCGACACGACGGCCTCGCCGTCTTCAGTTCTGGCTTGCCGCATGAATGAGAATACTGGATGTACCCCTTGAGCGTCTCCGGCCCACCCATTCCCCGATTTTGCCATCTCCTTGGCCCGTTTATAGCTTCGCTGCGCTCGCTTTCCCTCGGCTTCGCTCGTACATTGATTGCCCACGGTCCATCACGCCACGGAGGCTGGGCAGAGTGTGGTGCGCAGCGTGCAGCGTGCGGATATATTCCACCTCCACATCAACAACGTCTCGCGCAAAGGGGCCGAGAATGAGAGATTGCGTGTATGGTTCTTCCGAGGTCCGGACGGACGGTGGCTGAGCCGAGACGCCAAGCAGTGGTCGCGCGAGGAAAAGCTGTAGATCGCATAGATACGCCGCTTCATTATGTGTAACGAAACTCCACGCCCACCCCTTCCTTCCCGCACGCGCGGTTCTCCCGACACGATGAACGAAAATTCTTGCGCCAACGGGGAAGTCGTAGTTGATGACGTGTTCGAGGATCGGGATATCGAGCCCGCGCGCGGCGACATCCGTAACTACCAGAATCTGTGTCCTGCCTGCTAAAAACTGGGACATTTGGAACGTCCGTGTAGATTGTACAAGAGACCCGTAAAGGGCAGAGACGGCGTAGCCCGCGGCAGTGAGAAACGCGGAGAGGTACTCGACATGGTGCTTCGTGGCAGCGAATACAAGGGTCTGGTGTGGTGCGGTGTGGGTAGGGTATTTTACCTTTGCTTTGCCTTTACCCTTTGAGTCTTTGGTGGAGCTACCTTCTTGGGCTGGTTCGTTACTAGCAAAGGGAACGCCGATGACGTCTCTCAGAAGCGAGAGCAGGCAGGCATCCTTTTCGGATTGCTTCATGGAGAAGAAGGCCATCCGGAGGTCTGTGCTTATTTTAGACTCTGCGTCGAGGCGGACGAGTTTTGGATCGCGCAAGCCAGCTTTCGTAAATTCAACAAGGGATTTTGGGAGGGTGGCGGAGAATAGGAGGGTTTGCCGGGAGGCGGGAAGGCGGGAGAGAATCTCCGACAAGGCAACGGAAAACCCGAGTTCAAAAAGACGATCTGCCTCATCGAAGACAATGTACTGGACTGAAGCGAGGGAGAGGGACATCTCGACGATAAGGTGAAGAAGACGACCGGGAGTTGCAATGATGCTTGAGCCGGGTGAATGTTAGATGCAGAATACAGGATGCAGAAACGATCAACTGACACATCGGGGTTTCCGCTGATCATCTCGAACTGTTCATCCATGGCCTCACCTCCGACGATCAGACCCCACCGGAGGGTTTGGCCCGATCCCATTTTAGAGTTGTCATCGTCGTCATCGTGTCCGTCGCCGGCGTGGGGAACTGCGTCAGATTTCCAGACTTTGACGAGGCTCTTTCCGACTTTGAGTACTTGGAGGGCGAGTTCCCTGGACGGTAAGAGGATGATTGCGCGCGCGCCAAAAGCATGGATATGACGTCCGCCAAGGCGTTGTACCAAGGGAATCATGTATGCGAGGGTCTTACCGGAACCTGTGCGAGCCATGCCGACGAGGTCGCGCGGGGGAGTGGCAAGAAGGGAAGGTATAGTTGTTCGCTGGATTGGAGTTGGGGTACGATAACCCTGAAGAGTGAGCGCACGGAGTAGGGAGGGGTGAAGGCCTGTGAGGAGTGAGAGGGTAAGTGAAGTTGGGGAGGAGTAGTAGTACCGACCCATGCTTTGAAAACTACCGCCGCCAATGTCGCTCTTTCCATTTGCTTTCTTCTTTATTTTTTTGAGCAGGTCTGTACCACCCCTGACGTTCCTCTTGACGATGGCGTCGTGGATGAATTCACCCAGCTCGTCGTCGCCGGAGTCCCGGTCATGGAGAGCCCCGGTGAGTGCTGCGGCGATGTCGATGTCCTCGACATCGTCGGGTTCATCTAAAGGTCTTTTCCGTTTGAGGGAGAGCATTGGCGATGCACCGGGGAGAGTTTGAGCGGTGTTTTAGTCCGATGTAGGTGGACTTTCGGGTAGCCCGGGTCGAGCCGTACTGGGGATCCACTAGGCGGTGTTCGATCCATCCATATAAAAGTGTACGTTCTTCTCCGGTTTGATTCCTCATCACCCCTTTCATCGATGTTTCTATTCCTCTTCGCAGCTCTCTCTTCTCTCTTCTCCCTCGTCCTCGCCCTCCCTGTCGTCTCGCCCGTCATGCGCGACGTCTGGACACCTCCGATAACCTATCCCGATGCCAATACTGAATGGGTCGTCGGTGAAACATACACCGTCACCTGGGACACCTCTAACGAGCCCACTGAGGTCACCAACCCCACTGGCTATATCTATCTGCGCCATGGCGATTCAACCGAGAGCAACCCCATCGCATCAGGCTTCCCCTTGACTGATGGGTCAATCGATGTGACTGTCCCCGCAGATACCCAGCCCGACACCGACTGGATGGTCGTTCGTAAGTCAATTCCAACTAGATTACTACCGACCCAACAATAACGCTGCGCTTTCGTTCCAGTCATGGGTGACTCTGGCAACTGGAGTCCCACCTTTACGATTCTCGCAGCCTCATCATGAGTGCTATGAATATACGCACACGATAAAACTTTCATGACCTCATGCATCCTGTTGTACCAAAAGTGCCACATTGTACTACCTTACCCTACCTTCTCACGTTGGACTCGGAGACCCTCTGTACGCCGGACAGTTTTCCTCGTTGGACTCTTTCTCTACGTTTTCATTCGAAACTTTTACGCAAAAGTGCATCTGGACATTGTTGGCTATCCATCATCTGTGCATTCTTCGTACTTACTCGATATAGCTTGAATATATCTCATGCCTCGTTGATACAGCATGGCTCGTGTACTCCGCACCGCTCGGCGTTCTCAGAAGCTAATTTAACCGCGCATCGCGATCTTGTGCGTCCATCTTTTCCTCCCCCATGTTTTACTTGATTGCAGGTGCTGTTGCTGCCTATGCGGTCTATCAGACCTTCTTCGCCGACAATAGTGACGATCGAGGCCACTCAAAGCCGAAACCCCCTCCATCTTATGAACCTACTCAACCACACGTTCGCCGACGCGACGAGTGTCTGCCCACGACTCGCTTTTCTTATGAACCCGCTCAACCACCTGTCCCCCAGCGCGATGATCGCCAGCGCCCCACGACTATTGTCTCTTCTCAGAGGGATGAAGCCGTCCCTTCATTAGAAACCTATGCGAGTCTTCGAGCCAAGGCCAAACAGGAAGGCGACCTCATGTCTAAATGTTACGAAAAAAGCAAAGCGGCCTATGACCGCCATGACCGCGCCCTCGCCAAGACACTCTCCGACAAGGGAAAATACCATAAGGGCAAGATGGAAGACCTCAATGCGAAAGCAAGCGCTATCGTATTCAAAGGTGAAGCCCCTTCCTATCATTCATGCGTGACCCCACTCACAGTCTTCTCAGAAAACAACCAGGTAGGGGTTACCACGTAAAAACGTTGCACCTTTGCCGTACTGTTTTTTCAGGGCAAGGAGGCAGATGAAGTGGACCTCCACGGTCTCCACGTGAAAGAAGCCATCGCTTATGCCAAGAAAGCTCTTGCGCAAGCGCGCCAAAAGGGCTTTCCCGAGATCCGGTTCATCGTTGGTATGTGCACTCCTGTGTACGATGTGCGCCTTCATATCGATTGGCATCATGTTCTGTGGCAGGCCAGGGCAATCATTCCGATGGGGGCGTCGCTCGAATCAAACCGGCGATACAAGACGCCATGCAAGAGTGAGTGTTTCCGATGGTCGTCCTCGTCGACCATTAATTTAGTTCTCTAGCTATGGATTTAGTGTCGCAGTGGACTCGCACAACCCAGGGGTTCTGGTGGTTCCGTTGTCAGTGGATGACAGGTGGTAGGAACGTATCTATTCATGACTGGGGTGATACATTGGGATTCAATTTTGATGCGCTACACGTGTTCTCTACATGGTTTGAATTTGAACTTTGTGCGATAAGACACGGCCTGGGTGCACGTAATAAAGGCGTGCCCGTTGCGGTGCCGCCGAGTCAAGGAGGCAGTCTCATCAATTTAATGAAGCCTGTGAACCAAGGGTCTAGCCACAACCAACGCCATTGACATAAAAGCATCATCTTCTGATCCACTAAAATAAATACATGAGGGTGAAAGTCTAGCAGGCTAGTCAACACGGATTGCGCTATACAGTCTACGCACAACCCAATAAGATGCGAGGAACCCGATTGTTCCTGAGGAGTAATGAGTCTGAGAATGTGATCGTGAATTGCCACGGGACGTACCAGTGACAAGGAAGTCAAACAGACAAATAAGGAACAGGTATCCCAGATATAGCACAACACTGGTGAAAGAACCGAGCGAGAGCCGTGAGGCCCAATAAAACAGACCATAAAGGAGGATCCAGAATGCGCTTCCCCCTCCGGTCATGAACGCCCGCCAGTGCCAGCTACGGGATCTCCATCATTACAGTGCTGCTGCTGAGAAGCCGGTAACACCACATACCGGTAGTCTTCTGCGCACAGGATGAAATACGTGAAGAGAATTGTGACCGTTCCGGTGGTTAGTGCAACTACCCCTGCTGTGAGCGCCAAGAAACCGAAGGCGTAGTATGCACGCGAAGCAAAGATGCTTGACATGATAAAATACAACTCAATGAACGCAGCACCTGAAAGAGATCTACATTCAGCCGCAAATGGAATATTGGATATAGACGATCCTACCGAAGGGTAGAATGCCAGCAAGCAATATGGCTGCCTATTTGAAAGGTTACACGCGATCAGATATTACATGTCATGCAACATACCCAGGGATGCAGGTAGCGAGGAGCAGGGGGTATCTGCCTTGGGATTGGGTTCACCCTCACAGGATGCGAGACGCCCTGCATCTATCTTGTAAGCAATCCGGCAAACGCGGGCAATCTTGATACGTACTCCTTGTCGCGATCCGATGTAGGATCCAATAGCAGAAAGAGGTGCTGAGATCCCAAACCACAACACGACGATGAGGAGCATTGTCGCTGAATCGAGTATTCGTGACAATCACAAGATCGGACGTAAGCGATCACGCACTAAAGGGTACGGCTCCCGAGGACCCAGCGATAAGAAGGAAAAAGTTGAGCAGGAAAATGACGATGAAAACCAGCCTGTATCTCGTCTTCAACTGAACTCAGCAAGGAAGTCGAAAGAGCATACGTAGGCAAGACGGTGGCAGTGACGAAGGCAGCCTTTCTGTGGTCAATGCCCCCCAGGGATGCATACACACGACTGGAATAGTAGCCCCCAAACCTAATGAAAAAGGTTCGGTGGTTTAGGATATACGATCCGGAGGACATAGAAGCTACTTGCCCGCCAAAGAAGGACCAGCATACTATCATCACAGTGGCGAGCGAACCACGGTTAGACGGGGAGAGGAAACCTAGCAACGCAAAAACTGTCCAGAAGAAAGTCAGCGTCGTGAAAATCGAGCGAATCGAAGGACGCACCAAGGGTAACCGAACACATTGCGCAGAGCTGAGCTCCGTTACCGACCATGACGGCTAGGAGCATCGGGAAACGTGGCGGGCGGAACACCTCTCCGTGCACCAGCTTCCAGCCCCAATCTTCTTGGACGTCCTCCTGCGATAGTTCAAGCGTTCGAACGACTGTAAACAATACATAACGCGAGGCTTACGCTGAGATCGATGGCATTATAGCGGGAAATCTACAAACACGAGATTAACTATTTTCTTTTTCAGCAGACAGATACTCACATCTCTTGAGACCGTGCGCATAAGAATAACTGCCACCATGACACACAGGAAAAGCACGATCACGATGGAGTAAGCGATGCTGAACCAGTGTATTCTTGGGTCGAAAATATGCAGATAATTATCCCAACGAGTAGCCTCGGAGAGGTTGAGCTAGCATCAAGGTTGAGAGCCATTGATTACATACCCATGGTGTGTCTGATTCCTGAACGAAATATTAGAATCCACAAGCCGGAACATTAGTATCGGACTTACGTCCCAGGTGACTCGATATGTGTAGCGGACTGTTGTCGCCTGTGTCTCCGAGAGTAGAAGTGGTTGGATTTTGGCATCACATTCAGGTTTACCCGTGCTTTCCTGCGGGCCTCCACGGCTTCCGACGGACGAGTTCAGGGATAAAAGAAGACATTTCTGGCATGATTACTCACCTTGATGGCCACACTAAAACACCAACCACTCGATATACGCCCGGATCCCGTTCATGGTATCTGCCATACACAATCTCGTAAGAGTACTATTGTCAGCAGGCACCAGCGCAAACCTCAGAACAATGTCGTAGTGGTTGTTCAGGTATGGTGTTTCAGTTTCGTCATCGCCAAGATTGAAACCCATGTCATAGAATATATCGCCTGTATTCAAATCCTTTTTCATCTCAGCCGCTGGCAAGCCATCAACAAGCCAATTGAGGGCATAATCCTCCCGTATACGGTCATGTATGAACATTGCGTCCTCTGGCGACACTTCTTGGGTGCAGAGGGTATGGCATGTTCCATTGTCCTCTAACATTTTGATCTGGCGCAGACTTACTGAGGCTGAGAGAGTTGCTAAAGTATAATGATACGCACGTCATATGGCGAATTGAAGATTCGGTCCCCGAAAAGAATGGAGCCCAACGATTCTGGCTGACTCTTCGGGCCACCTTCAGGCTGACAGAAATGAAATGCAGGATTGTAGTAGTCATCTTATCATTATGCATATGAATGATGCTAGACTGGTATGAACTGATTCAAAGGCACCCACAATTGATCAGGGATTTCTGGTCAGGTATGAGTGAGTCAATGTGGTACGTGTAAACTATCAGAAACAACATACTAGTTTTGAATCATCGTTCCCAGTCAACATGGGAGTGAGGGCATTGACAAAGAGGTCTACGCGTTCCCCTTGCTCGAAATTGCGGGGAGCGGTACCAGGCAGATAGAATGCACTGACCCTAGCAACGGGGAGCAAAAATATCCCGCCCAGTAGCAACCTCATGTTGAAGAAAACCCGGGCTACCTGTGGAAGAATTAGTGAAGTGTTGGTGCTATGACCGCTGCCAACCAAGCGTGTCGCGGCACTGTCGCCCGTGTAACGTGGAGCCTCTTTTTGTGGCACGTGACTTGAAATGTAGTTAACGTCCAAGTTCTTAGTAACCAAAGTTACAGTGCTTCACTGGCCCCCAGCGTACATAGCAGAGGCATAGTTCGCTTCAGAATGTATCTTAAGCATGTTTATTCATTGGTACTAGATACAGCGGCATTCCTCATATCTTCGTCTTCCGTCTTCTACTGATTCAAAAAAGAACGAATCTTCTCTGAAATGAAGTCGACATCAGCGGGATTCGCTCCCCCTCCAGCAACATGTCCCCAAACGGTAGGTATGACGTGCAACGCAGCATCTCTGAGAAGGGAAACTTCCACTTCGCTGTCTTCCGGCTATCGTAACATTAGCAAAATTACAATCTCGCTTGCGAGCAAACGAACCGGGAAATAAAGATCGGTCTTCGAAGGCATAATAAGACCCTTGGCTTTGATGCTCTTCAGTGCCTTCTCGTAGTCACCACCATCGCGAACGATGGAGATGTCTCCCCTTTGCCATGTGGTGAGGAGCGCAACCATGTCGTTGGCATCCCAGTATTGAATATATCTCCCTTCCCATCTCTCTCGGATGAACGAATTCAGGTCAGGGTACCTAGAAAAACAAGGGTTGACACGTTTGACACAAAGAAACATGGTACAGGCTTACTCTCCACCAAAAAGGTATTGATGTTCCCTGAACCACTACTCTACCGTGAGGATGTTTAAACAGAGGGAAATCTTCCGTGTACTAACCGTTTGGCCGTAGGCCCATGCGCAATAAACCCTCCCAAATGCCCGAATCCCATGCTGTGGTACGGATGTGTAGTGTCCATCGGCAAAATCTTTGGATGCCAGCATTGCAGCCTTTGGTCCTTCGAGGAAACTTGATGACGATCAACAACAGGCTGAGCCGACCGGAAAATAGTGTGTGCAAACCATTGATTGTGGGGGCTTGTTCGCGCGGAAGTGCATATCGCTACAAATCGCTCCACGAAGTTGGGGAACACCACAGCCCAGTGGTATGCTTGTTGACCACCCATGGAAAATCCTACAGCACAAAACACCTTCAATACTCCCAAGTGTTTGGTGAGAACTGCGTGTTGGGCGCGACTGAGAGGTGAAATGAATAACACGACGAGCATGGGTACGGAGCGATTCACATGTTGTCTTCGTAAGAAACAAATGGGAAATAAGGTCCATTGTATGGTGCCGGCTACGCAGGAAGTCATGCGTCATGATGACAGTGAAACTTGGAACAATGTTGCACACGTACAGTGTTGGAGGGGGACGACGACTAGAAACGCGGTTAGAAAAGGAACGGGAGGTGGTCGATCATCGATTATTCCCAAGTCGTACATACCTCTCCGTTGCAGAATAGTGCAAATGTAACAACGTAATATTTGTTAGTATCAAGGACCTAGAGCGATGCATGTACAGCTGTGAACACGATGCCAAGAAGCGGATAAATTACCTTCCCTTCACCGACAAGATAATCTTGACCTGCGAGCACAAACTTATAACTGGGGCTAATTTGAACAACTTTCCACTTACTTCCAAGAGCCAGTTTGGCACCATAGCATGTTGGGAACACTATGCAGGGGTTCTGTGGGTTTCCATATGTCTGATATGCTGTGATTGCATCGGGAAGCATCCCGCCGGCCACGCTAAACCTGCCATGATGGTAGTACTTGATCTCCGCACTTGGGGATTCCATGTTACGCCTGAGAGGTAGTTTGAACCAGGGTCTGCAGTGTCGGACACCCACTTATATCAAACCATTTTTATATCTGCTGACCTTGACATGACGGCACATGTGGTCGACTCTCAGTGAGGAAATGAATAGTAAGGATGGGCAATCACCATAAATTTAGAAGAATGTGTGCGGTGGGATACTTGCCAGTCACGGTGAAAGACCAAGGTTGGCGCTGACTCAGGCCCAGGCTCGAGCCCAACGAGTGCCGCTTTCCAGAGGTCGACCAGATCTAGTTTACTCAGGCTACGACTACACAAAAAACTTCCCTCAATTTCCATCTGTTCAATCGGTTCGATGCCCAGTAAATCTGGAGTTGTATTTTATACAGTGAGAACTTGCCCCAAGTACTAGTACACAAAAATCGATTTATTCCCAAGTCATCCCAGGAAGTTTCTGATCTGGGCAGATATGAAGTCAGCATCTGACTGGTTCTGGGAATTGTGGCCCCAGTTTGTATCGATCATCTTCAGTGTTCCCTTCTGCAGGAATGACAATTCAATTTCGCTGTCCTCGGGCTGTAAAATTGTCGGTCAGCAGACGATAAATCAAGCCAAAGCAAGGACTCACAGCGAAAAAGAGATCCGTTTTGGAAGGCAGCAAAAGGACCTCTGCTTTGATGCTCCTGAGAGTTTTCTCATAGTCACCATTGTCGCGAACTTGCGAGACGTCACCGTTTTGCCAGGTGTTAAGAAGGTGAAGCATATCATTCGCATCCCAGTGTTGAAGCCAAAGTGCCTCCCCTTCTCCGCGAATGAATGACAGGAGATCAGGATACCTAGCCGTGAGTATAAGTACAGCGGCCTTTTCGTGACGGATAAGATGAGCCCCACTGTCCATCCATCAAATAGCTGTGTTCTCTGAACCACTTGGGTGATTTATGAGTGAATTTCCTCGTCAGCAGGAACATGCTTTCTCACCGCTGAACTATAAGCCCATCCCAAAATAACACGTCCAAATGCTCTCATACCATGGTGTGGGGGTGACGTATAGTGGCCATTTTCAAAGTCTTTCGATGCCGTGAGAGCGGCCTTTGGACCTTCCAAGATGCTGCGCCAATTCATGTGAACGACCCAACGAGTGGGGGAGAGCGAAAGGACAGACCATTTGTTGTGTAAACTCGTTCTGGCGGCGGAGACGACTACTGCAATCTTGTCAACGAAGTCGGGATATACTGTCGCCCAGTGGTAGGCCTGCAACGAAAATAGGTTCGAAGACCTGATCAATGTTTGCCGTCGAGAGGCTCACCTGTTGACCACCCATTGAGAAGCCCACAGCACAATACACTCTCTTCACGTTGAGAGCTTTTGTCAGCACCGCGTATTGAGCTCGACTGTCAATGTCAAATAAATGACGAGCAAACATCAACTTGATATTGCGTTCCATACATGTTGTCTTCGTATGAGATTTCTGGGAAATATGGACCATTATATGGCGCAGGCTGTCATGTCATGTATGAATTTCGTTCATGGGATCGTGAATGAGAGCTCGTTCACCGTATTCGATGGGGAAGATGACTTGGACGGGAATCAGCATTAATTCGGAATTCTTGCGAGATGAGTAATCGCACACCTCTCCATTGCAAAACAATGCGAACGTTACCACGAAATATTTCCTTGGATCAAGAAGCTGTGGCATAATCAACAAAGCTGTACTAATAGCACGCACACGAATTCGCATACCTTGTTCTCCCCGATCAAAGCGTCCAGAGCTCGGTCGAGAAAAGGATCAGGCTATATCAGTGGTGTACAATCCGAGTCGACAAACATACCTCCTATTGAAAGTTTTGCGCCGTAATGCGATGGGTACACTATGCACGGACTGGAAGGGTCTCCAAATGTCTGGTAAGCCGTGACAGCGTCCGGTAAGACACCACCTGCAATCTTGAACCTGCCGTGATGATAGTACTGAATGTTGGGTTGAGCCATGGAAGCTTGCTATGGTGTTTGTGTCTTTGATTGAGGAGAAATAGATTCCACGGCCACTTTATATCTGTATCCACGGTTCCCCACCCTCACAAGTCTGACACACGCTTAGAAGCGAGTTTCGGGTCTCGCACTGCTCTGTCTTCTGGATCCCAGACAGATCGTAATTGGTTGTAGGATCCTCAATACAACTCTGGTTTTACAAGTGAGGATGATCAGTCAGCATATTACAACGTAGACGTAATTGCTAAGGCTCCTCCAGGAACTTCTTGATCTCTGCGTGGAGGAACTCGTTATCCTTGGCGTCCACACCGCCTCCGGCTGCAATAGTAATACGTCGTAAACCAAAAGCCGAAAATGGGAGATGAGAAAGCATTACCCATATGACCCCAAATCGAGGGAATAACGACAAGCCTTGCACTCTTCAGGTAACGCATTTCATTCTCACTGTCTTCGGGCTGATTAAACGGAATAAGATATCAGCCGTCAGGAACCCCTGAGCACAATCAAGACTGACAGGGAAGTAGAGGTCTGTCTTGCACGGCATGATCAATCCTTTGGACTTTATCGCGCTGAGACTCTTTCCGAGGTCGCCATTGTCACGGATCGTGGAAACATCGCCGACTTGCCATGTGTTCAGTAAGGTCAGGAGATCGTTTGCATCCCAGCCGTTCAAGAAACCTGCTTCCCAGTCCTCACGCAGGAACGCATTTAGGTCAGAATATCTGTAAATGTGGATGTGTGAATGTATGGTGACTATTCGAACCTCACTCACGTTCCGTCGTACAAATAAAGCTTCTTGCGGAACCACTTTGGGATGATGAATACGCACGACAGCCAAGGAAAGAGCACAAGATACTGACTTCTTGGCTGTACGCCCATGCGCTATATGCGCGGCCAAAGGCACGAATTCCATGTTGAGGTGTGACCTTGTAGTGCCCGTCGTCAAAGTCTTTGGACGCCGTCAACGCTGCTTTCGGGCCTTCCAAGAAACTAAAATTACTGATTAAATATGTGATAACGACGGAGATTTGCGGCATACGCTTTATTATGGGGGCTCGTCCGCGCAGACCCGCAGATGACAATGAATCTGGGCCAGAGAAACTCAGGGTCATAGTTGTGAGCAAAGGCTTCAAGGACTCACCTTTCTACGAAATCGGGGTACATGACCGGCCAGTAGTATGCCTATCAAAGGGTGAGCTGGAATTCTCGTAGATGATAGTCACGGAGGCGAACCTGTTGTGCACCCATTGAAAACCCAACGACGCAGAAAATCCTCTGAATCCCAAGTTTCTGAGCCAACACAGTACACTGAGCACGGCTAAGGGTAGTCGTAGTCAATAATGATCCACGACTTGATGAACAGTGGGCTTACATGTTGTCTTCGTAAGACACTGCGGGAAAGCACGGTCCATTGTACGGAGCGGGCTGGATAACTCGTTCAATTAAAGTACACAATAGAAGATGCATTGAACCTCACGGTGTTGGAAGGCGAGGAGGACTTGAAAATGTACCATGATCTAGCATTAGCGACGAAGAGTAGCCAGGAATGCTCCGCGTACTTCACCGTTCGAAAAGAGTGCAAATGTGACAATATAATACTGTCGCGGGTCCAAAGCCTGCGGCGCTATTCAGCATGGGGAAGGAGCAGGAATTCTTATCTGCATTACCTTGCCTTCTCCGACGAGATACTCTTGGCCTAAAAGACCATTGTCTCATTCAAGTATTTCTGCACAGTTCAAACATGCATGATCGAGCACTCACTGTCAAGCTTTCCACCGTAGCAGGTGGGGAATACTATGCAGGGATTCTTTGGATCTCCGTACGTGCAATAGGCAGTTACGGCGTCCGGAATGACTCCTCCTGCGACACGGAACCGCCCATGGTGATAGAACTGGATGGCCATGTTAGAATAGATGATTGACTCAAAGACGACCACTTGGAGAGAGTCTGAACAGATTTGAACTCGAAGTCACGACAATTGTCCTGCACATGGTTAATATAGCCAAGATAAAAGAGGCACACGATGCGGCCCGATACCATGAGAACATAATTATTGAGGAGACCAGGTCACAATGGATTGTTAATAAGGAATGCGGTCTCCGAAACCCGCTCCGGCGAGACATTTGTGACGGTCCAGTGACTCCACGAGAGGACACGGAACGAACAAACAGAATACCGGTTTTGCTTCAAGTTGAGGTTCAACGTAACTGTGTTACTGCTGTGATGATAATGAGCGCAAGGTATATTCCAATTTTCCGAAGGTCCAGCTGTGGCAACTGTAGATGCCACCCATGTGAGCTGGTTCAGGTCTTGCGAGAAAGCACGAGTCGATAGTTCAAGTAAGGCAATTCTCGAAGCAATCACGTGATGTGTGTGGCTGATAAACTGTAACAGTACACGGAAATCACCGAGTAGCCTAGGAGTGTAGGGAAAGGTCCTCCTCATCGACCGCATCGACTTCAAGAATGGGCTGTACGTCGACCACTCACTAAATGCTCATTCGCTAACACGCTTTCCATCCAGCCAACAAACCCCGTGGACTTCAAGCCGCTCGCAAACTCCGCAATGACCGTCGGGCAAACCGCTGGGTACATATATTCATCAACCTTGAACCGCTCAATACATCAGAGGATCTAACATTCTATCCGTGCAGGCGGACAAAAGCTACAAGAAGCGTGCTCTCGGTAACGTTTTCAAAACCTCACCCACTGGAGGATCATCACACGCAAAGGGCATCGTCCTCGAGAAAGTTGGTGTCGAGGCCAAGCAGCCCAACTCTGCTATCCGCAAGTGTGTCCGTGTACAGCTAATTAAGAACGGTAAAAAAGTCACGGCCTTCGTGCCTGTACGTTTTCGTTGCGTGCTTAGATATTTATCGGACTGATCCCCTTGGTGTGCTAGAATGATGGTTGCCTGAACTTCGTCGACGAGAACGACGAAGTCCTCATCTCTGGTTTCGGTCGTAGTGGCAAAGCTAAGGGTGATATTCCCGGTGTGCGTTTCAAGGTTGTGAAAGTGTCCGGGGTTGGTCTGCTGGCACTCTGGAAGGAGAAGAAGGTGCGTCACTTGATTGCTTCATCATCTAGTATTCGCTTATGGACACGTTTACATTAGGAAAAGCCACGGTCATAAGGATTATTTGCTTGCTGATCTGCCCTTCCCCACTCTGCATTCCGTACGAGCATGCATGTATTGCACATGAAAAATATGGCTTTTCTTCCAATGAATACCTCGAGATATATGGTAACCTATCATGACGCGCCTAGCATCGGAGTAACGAATGCAATTATCTATCAACATTCAAGAGATAATTACTGAGAGGGTAATAATAGCATTGAGTTCCTTAACTAAAGATGAATGAGTGTACGATCATACGGCCATAATACCTCTTCCTTGCATATACTTCTTCAGGTCCCTCATCAGCTCCAGTTGCTCTTCAACGGTCAGCCCGCTGACTATCATTTGGAGTATAGACCCCACAGTAACATGATGTTCCCGAATCAAGCTGCTGTAGTAAACGTAGGTGAATACACCCATCAAAAACCTAGAAAACGTGAGTTTTGCCGCGCAGTAGTGACAGTGACATTAACATACTGGCAGTCCATACGATCCGTCATGCCGCCGTGTCCGGGAATGCTGTGGCCAAAGTCTTTGATGTCGAATGCACGCTTGAAACCAGAGGCAAAGAAACCTCCAAATGGTGCAACTAACGAAGCAAATATAGCAAAGACAAGCAGATGAAGTTGATACGGGAGATAGGGAATGACTGTCACGGGACGGCCAAGCTGGAAATACCGTGTTAGCCCAGAGAAGTATCGGGAAGAATCTCCTCAATGGAGATGCAGTACGCACAAGTTGCGATAAAAAGGCTCTCAACGGTGCCCAAATCTCCCACTCTTTGGCGACAAAAACCGGATTGGGAACACATTGGACGTTGCTCCACACGCTGACACCAAGGTCATGGACAGGACAGATCATGTAGTTGAATCGCATGAAGTAAGTCCCCCAGACTACACTGAAGATAAGTGTGCTCCAAAATGCACCGACGAATCCCTCGACAGTCTTCTTCGGAGACAGCTTGATCAACGGAGTGCGGCCAAGCGTGATACCCCAGATGTAGGCGAAGACATCGTTGCAGATGACCAGCGAAGCAGGAACGAAGAACCAGATCAGTCCTTCAAGGATATTGTTAATGATGAAGTGACTGGAAAAATCTTCAGAACCAAATGTTGATGAACGTGACCATTCCTACCTGGACACCACGATCAAGAGCAAACTCATATGAACCCAGCAAAAGAGACCAAACTGCTGCTTAAGATAACCCCGCTTAAGCGACAACACAAAACCCATGAACCCAATAGTGTAGAGAGTAAAGCTGATCATGCGATGATTCGTAGCGAATGGAAGCAGTTGTCCGTCAGTGAAGACTACATGCTTCAGGATAACATCAACACGAGGTCCGGACGAATAAGAGTGTAACCTACCTTGAAGTAATAAATGATACTTTCGCCGTAAAGGAAATAGTTTGTCACGGCAAAAAAGTACCAGTTGAGAGTTTTGCTCCAAGGATCCTTGTGACCCTCTGCCATAAAGCTCCCGGTTTCCGGTGAGACATCCTTTAGAGAAAAGAGGGCCGTAACCTCCCGGTACACCAAAGTTTGACATAGCATGACAAGAATGATCATGTACGCATGACCCATCAGCAGGAGACCTGATTTGGTGTTAGCATCTCACGCGTGAGTTGACAAAAATAACCAGCCTTACCCATGAAGCCCCCAATCATAATGAAGGTCCATAGTGTTCGTGTGACCAAATTTTGGCGTTTCTTTGTGCGTTCAGCTTCCTGGATGTCTTGCTTGGCCTTCAGAGCGCGCTCGACATCCGTTTGCGATCGCGAGGGCGTAACGTCCCGCGACTCAGTTGTAGTTTTTGGATGGTCCGAGGGCAATGAAGGATTTGAAGCTTGAATGGACTGTCGATGAGATGGAAACGGGGTGAGCAACATTCACGTACTGTCAGGCTTGATGACAGGTGGGACCTTGTTATTCAGTGAAGGTTGTGAGGATTGTGTGGTGTGAGGAACGTCCTCTTGATCGGTTTCGATGCCAGATTCAGCTAGCGTGTGCTCAGGATCCGATGACAGAACCTCGTCGTCGGTGACAACCACGGAGCGTGCGGTGGGCTGTTCCGACGAGACTGTGGTTCTCGGAGAATTCTCTACTGCTGTAGCCTTGGCTGCGGCTTTTGCTTGCTTTCGCTTCTCTGTGCGCGCATGTTTTTGCAGCTTCTTCAGCTGCGATTTTGACAATCTGGGCAGTGCCATGCTATTCGAACGCAATTGGTACGCAGGCACACGAGTGTGAAGGGGGCAACCTACGTGTCTGAGGACGGCTCGACATGTTCTTCCCCAATGAGCTCCTCTTCAGAGTCCTCCACATCCTCGACAGCGAGGGCAGCAAAGGCAGATTTGGTATTGAATTGGCCAGAAGCTGTCGTGGCAGGTGTTTTGCTCATGATTCGATGGAAGGAGTGTAGTGTCGTGGCAAAGGCGTGAAAGTGGTTAGGCCAAGAGCCGTCAGGAAGCAAAACAACCTTATGAAAGGCCTCCGCGGTCTCTTAGCGGAAAAACTCGACCAAACACGCTTGCGGCAGCCGAGTCGCGCATCTCAAAGTCACACATATACGGGATCATATTCAAAGTTGTACGAAAACACTCTATGTAACTAGCATTATATACTTGTCTTAGCATACAACAGTCTCTGCCGGTACCGGTCGAGCCCTAAATAATGATATAGAGTTAGAATTTCCAGTCTGCCTCTGCCTCCATCGCCCATGGGACTTGGACAAGACCATTAGCTAACGAGCGACGACATCAGAGGTCGTTACTCACATTTATTAAGTAACGTCTTGGAGAATATTTTCTCAATGGGGACATCGTGCTTTTTGCACCAGGCAGCCGTGATCCTGGTGGAACATCAGCAATGCACTCGACAGACATCATAGTACTGTTTACCGAGGATCCAAGTAGTTAATCTTACTGTAGTTTATGAATCAGAAAACGGCGCACACATCAAAAGTGTAGTACGCAACCAACCTTGTGCCCAATGCAACTTCCTTGCCAGCCTCGCGATCTTCCATCTGCAACCTGAAGGTCTTGATCCTCTCGTCTAGTTTTTGGATAGCCTCTTCAATTTTATCCGCGGGAACGCTCTCTCTTTAGAGCTGCCTTGCCTGTCCCCCGCTCCTTGGCAATCCTCTTGTATTCTACTTCGATGACAGCAATTCGCTCTTTTAGGACAGAATCCTCCAGGGGTTTACCGCCTTCCTCGACGAGCTTCTCATTCTCTTTGGCGAATTTCTTCTCCGCTTTTTCGATGTCTTTCTGCTTCAATGATTCCTCGTGCTCCACAATCCAGTCGTCGTCCACGTCTGACTCCTCTTCAGCATAAAGCTTGTTTTTCTTGTACTTGGGATCAATGTTGAAGAGGACGTGACGTAGCTTCATTCGATCGTACTTCAAGGAGCGGAGCTGGATAGTGACTGAGTACATCTCATGGCGATCTCATTGGAAAGATGCATACCCGATCAAGCATCTTGCCCATGGACTGCTCATGAGTCTTGGGTGCACTCCTTTGATGGTTACAAAGTACGGCGACCATGCGATTGGCTTGGTTGTAAATGTTCAACTTCTCCTGTACCGTGGCATTCTCCGGTATGCCCAGATCCAGTTGCTCCTGGAACGTTATGGATGCGTTATAAGTACGGAAAACCTTGGCCGTCAACCCCTTCATATATGAAGCGAGGTGCTTGTTGAGAAGAGACGTCTAAAAAAATGGTTGTCAGAGTCAATTTGTGCTAGCGAGCTCAAACACATTTACGTTAACACGATCGAACAAGTTGTCACTTTCATCCTTATTATCCTTGAACAGACGAACGTTTTTGAACACCTGCGCTTCAACGGGAACTCGATTGTAGTATCGGATCGAGTCTTTACCGAGGAAATCAAAGATAATAAAATTGGGCGCTTCCAGCGTGACATGTTCGCAGCGCAGTGAGCAACAGCCGACTGTATCTGCTTCATCTTCCCCCTTCTCGTTACCCGCACGAAGAGCTAGTCGATCGATGAAGTACATGGCGGTCGCCCGTTGTCTGTCAGCCATGACTTTGCTCCTCAGGTCGGCTTGATAATCTGTGCGGATTCTTGAGACGTGGCTCTGACGAAGGATAAGTACCCATCTCTAGCGGTCATATCCTCTTTACCTTGAGTTCACGGGCTTTCTCGAACTTCGACATATCGCTCTGGCCTTTGAGCGAACTGCCCGCAGCCAAGAACACGTACTTGTAGTTTCCATTCACATTTTCGACCCAATTGGCGAGCCAGGTCACTGTTTTATCGTGCACCACTCCTTTCCAGTTTCCAGGCATGTTCGGGACAGGAATAGGAACAACCTCGCCGATATTAAGAGTGATATCCTCTGGGCGAACGCGGAACTATTCCAAATCAGTGGTTACCTCCAATCTGTTGATGGTCGATGATGGAACATCCTTACCTTCAATGCACCTTTCCTGGGGTGGTCACCGCGACCGCGGAAAAGTCCTGGGGGTTCAACACGGAAATTTCCGACCTTTTCCTTACGGCCATCGAGGAGACACGTCGTATACTTCTCCTCCATTGCGTCCTTCTGTTTCTTGAGCTCCTTCTTTTCCGCAGAACTGAGTGCTTTCTTCTTCGCCTTCTCGGCCTCAAAATGTTCAAACATAGGGCGGAAATCGCATAAGTCGAATTCAGTTATCTTAATTTTGTTGCGCTATCAAAGAGTTACCACCCACGCTGCATGAGTAATCAAGGAAAACTTACGGGAGGGTAATCATTCAGGACTTTTAACCAATCTTCGAAGAAATTCTTGTTGAATGTCTGGTCCTGAGCGTGATCCGTCTCTAACATAGCTGCGTAAAATCCGGCAACCTCTTCGGATTCTGCCGGGAGGTCGACCTGCTTGCCTAAGTGGAATGGTCAGCGTTGTTTCGAAACGTAAGATATGACCAGAGGACCTTTGTACTTCATCTTCACATGGGAAGGAAGCGATTCGTAAGGAGGAGGAAATATAACACCGTTGTGCTCGAGAGTCTGCCATTTCTCTTCGCCATCTCCGTTACCCTGTTCTTCCCACCAACGGTAGACTTCCTCGGCTTCCTCTTCCTCTTTCTTCCCTTTCTTCTTCTTCGCCTGAAGGGTCTCAGAAGAGGTACCCTCTTCCTTGGGCTTCTTGTTCGAGGCCCGCTGTCGTTTGGGTTTGATGTCCTTCGTCTCCACGTCGCTTTCAGGCTTTACCTTCGTCTTGCCTGATGGTCTCTTCTTCGTCAAGGGCTCGTCATCCGAAGCGGAGGACTCCGCAGCCTCCTCTTTCTTGACCTTCTTCTTCGGTGGAGGCTTGACCTTGCCATTCGAAGCGCGCTTTCGCTTCACGGTGGCCAAGGCAGCCTCGCTATCACTCTCCATCTTTCCATTGGCAGCGGTGGAAGTGGTAGCACGAGATCCGCGATGTCCGGAGGGTTTTTTAGCCGGCGAGGAAGCAAGTGGGATGTCGTCGTCGTCGTCACTGTCGGAAAGTTGCGGAGCAGCACGTTTTCGAGGTCGTGATTTGCCGGGCGTCTGAATACCATTGGCCTGTGACTAGCATAAAATTCTAGGGGAGTCACAAAAGTAGTGCATTAAATGGACACATACTAATGGCATATCATCTTCACTCATCGGAGAGTCGTCTGCGTCGCTGTTTGAGCGCCGGTTGCCATTGACCGTGACGTGGCGCTTAGCACTAGCACCAACAAGGGCAGTGAGTGGTGTATCTTCGTCGGATGACATGGGGGTATCAGGAAAGACAGGAAATGAATCACAGTGGTTAGACGGGAGGTCAAAGTGGACAGCAAAGGCGGAGAAACGGTGGGGAACAAGTCAAGGAAGGGGCCAACTGCCGAGCTGTGAGGGTTGACATCACAAGTCCAGATGGGCCTGCCCTAAATACCACAACCACGTGACCTGTGGCACGGGTGTGGACGGACGTGAGTGGACAAGTTCCGCACACCGTTTCTGGTCACAATACAAGGTCAGTGCTACGTCTTAATGGCGTCGTTGGGAATCGTGCTTAGTCTATATCCCACAGCATGGCCAGCCCTCCACTTTTCCGTGATCCATGGGGCAAGAGAGAAGCGTGGCGCAGACACCCCGTCTTCTCCAACCGCGCCATGTTCTCCAGCATGTTTCCAGGCTTTGGCATAGCTGCAGTCGCGTTCACCGCCTACGTCCTCTTCGACAACTTTTATGGCAAAATACAGAACGGAAAGCACTGACTTGCCATGGGTACGTTCAGAACACACCACAGGCCCTGAACTACTAATTCATACAACACATTCCACACTATCATGATCCAGGCCTACTGTGTCTCACGTCTGAAATCCTGTGCTTTACATTCTAGACCTCTGTATCATATACCTAATAGCACGTCCTTGGCGTCCCATGCAAGCTTGCCAATGTGCTACCTTCATAAAAGAGCAGGCATGCTGAGAATCCCTCTTGAAACAGGCGGGGATAACCCGAAGCATTGTCCACCAATAATTTCATCACTGCAAGCCTGTTCCTTGGAGGATCTTCTCCAGTTGGACGTCAGATTTAGTCAGGTTGTTTTATTACATCCAGGTAGTTGGCACTGCTATTACTCTAGAGGAGGCATTTTTCTTACGACCTTTCCCTCGTTCTTTGCGTGGACTTTGAGTTTCTGCAAGGTGGACGAGTTGGACCATCGTTCAGGTGGCGTGCGATTACCCGTCGACCAGTAGTATATGTCCCAGTCTGGCTCATCGAGCAGCTGCAAGGCGGAAAGTTCATCAAGAAGGCAAAGGTGACTGAAAAAGAATGTACCTTGTCGTATTCGGATAATTCGGCACGGGTCATGGTGGGGAGGTGGTCCCGGGCAAAAGTGCTCAGTAGAAGGTCACTCTCGAGCGTGCCGCGCTTGCGTGACTGGTAGAGTAGGCGTGCACGCGTTGTTTCAAGCGGTTCATTCGGGCGAGGAAGTGGCTTAGGAGTAGGTATATCCGGGGGTGGTCGTGCTGGAAAGGTGCTGGGGAGTGTGAGGAAGTGGCCATGGGTCGGGTGATGCGCTTGGTGCGGACACAAAGAGGGTGCGGGAATGACGGTGAAGTTGTCGTGTAACGGTGCGAACAAAGGGGACCATCATAGGTCGTTGACGTTCAACGTTTGAGCTCTTCAATTGTCGCTCAATTTCCCACATGTAAACACATCTAACCTATCTGACCTCTAAGGTATCGCTTGTACACTTCATTGTTTGTTTCCTCCACATAATGATATCCCAATTGGTCCAAAAATTGCTGGAATTGACCATAATCTTGAGGAGGTACCTGGATCCCTGCTAAGACTCTGCCCAAATCTGGGGCGCAAGCTCAATGTGATGTCAGCTCACAGGTGGACGACTAACCTGCCCCATGATTGCGGTAATGAAACAAGGAAATATTCCATCCTTGTTGAAGGCCTTCCAAGAAATTGCGCAATGCCCCCGGCCGCTCGGGGAACTCTAAAAGTTCAGATCATAATCATTCAAATGGAATTCATGTCTTTACAAGACCCACCAAATCTAAATAGGCGTTCGTCAGGTACGATTGCACACCCGCCGATCATGTACCGCGTGTGACTCTTGGCCATCTCATTGTCACTGATGTCAAACCCTTTGAAGCCTTGTTGTTGGATAGCATCTAGCACTTCCGACACTTCTTTCGTACGCGATGAAGACTCGAGCTTGAATGAAAGGAAAATATGTGCTCGATTCGGTAAATTATACCGGTAAGCAAACTCCGTGACGGATCGAGGGTATATGATTGAGTGAAGTGCAAAGAAACTATGTGCGAGGGTCATTAGGGAGTGACGACACGGAGACAGAATGGATGTACCTGCCGGGTTTTTCAGGAACTTCGACACTCAACAAAGCTTCTCGACCTTCACCGAGCTCTGCTCGCTCGGCGACGAATCGCAAACGATCGAAATTCATGTTCGCACCACTGATAACCGCGACAAATTTCTGCTGAGCGCCAAGGAGTTTGTGAGTCATGATGTATCGCTTTAATCCAGCCAGTGCAAGTGCACCCGCGGGCTCCGTGATCGATCTGGTCTCTGCAAAAGGTTACCATATAGACGCCGAAAGATACTAAAAGCCGATTTTGACAGCTTACCCTCAAAAATGTCCTTGATTGCAGCGCAAAGCTCGTCGTTGTTGACAAGAACAACTTCGTCCAATAGCCGTTGACAAATGCGAAACGGCTCTGCTCCGACTACTCGGACAGCTGTGCCATCGCTAAATGGGCCGACTTCGGAGAGGGTCACGCGATGACCTTTCTTCAAACTTTGGGACATGGCGTCAGCATCGACTGTTTCTACGCCGTATATTTTGGTTCTTGGGTTTCCGATACGTTTGACATATTCAGCAATGCCAGAAACTAGGCCACCGCCACCAATGGCACCAAAGATACCGTCCAAATGATCGGAGTCAGGTACCTGTTTGAGAATTTCCATGGCAGTGGTGCCCTGGCCTGCAATGACCAAGGGATCGTCATAAGGCGGGACGAAAGTGAGGCCATGAGCAGCGGCAAGACGGGCACACTCTGCCTTGGCCTCATCGAAGTCGGATCCGTGAAGGACTACTTTTGAACCTAAACGTTGGACATTGGCGACTTTAATGGAAGGGGTACCCTTTGGCATGACAATGGTACATGGTATGCCGAGTCTTGCGCCGGAGAGGGCAACTCCCTGAGCATGATTGCCTGAAAAAAAGATGGATATTAAGGAGCACGGTCTGACAGGGCACTGCATAGATGGTCGCGTATGCAAGCTACGCACACTAACCGGCACTGCATGTGATGACACCCTTCCATCTATCATCCTCGCGGATGCTTGCCATGAAATTGTAAGCACCGCGAATCTTGAAGCTGAAGACCTCTTGAAGATCTTCGCGTTTGAGCCATATCTGGTTTCCTAGTTTTGCGCTGAGATTTGGGGCGTAGACGAGAGGTGTCTCCTTGAGTATCTCGTAGACTTTTGAAGTGAGAATAAGACGGAGATAATCGGGCTCATTGGAGGGGAGAAGATAGTGGGGAGCGAGTGAAGGATAGACAAGTGGCTCTGATGCTTGTGAGGAATGCTCGAGGGTGGCCGTAGCAGCCATGGCAGAAGAAGGCAAAAGCTGAAACTAGTGATCGTGACTCATCGCATCGTAGAGCTCGGCAGTTACCGGATCTGGACAACGGCGAAGAGACCCGCGTACTCGGGACATGGAAGACAGAACACCACTCGGACTCGTATCTCCCGCGCTGTGGACAACAAGCATGGCGACGCGACTTGGAGGACGATGACTATGAATGGCATGAACGCGCCGCGCGGTGATGCAGAGGTCACGTGCAATAAGATAAGTGCATGCGATGGACGGGGACGCCATTCCCGAGGAATCATATCCGCGAAGGGGCGTCCTGACAGGCGCGCCAGCGTGCATGGGAGATGGCGTGATTGTCGGAGGGCGAGGAGTTGCGAAAGCGGGGGTGTCGGCAATGTCGAAGGCAGTTATAGCGCGCCTGATCGCGACGCAGCCGAGATGGGGAGGGATGTGCAAAACTAGGTGGGGACGTCGAGAACGGTGGGTAGGGAGAAGGGGAGTACGAGGAGGAGTGGGAGAAAGAGAAGGGATGTTAAAGTAAGAGTTGCCAGCCCTAAATAAATGTAGAGCGGAGGTGCTTGTATTAGACACATTTTGCTTTTGACTATGGCACAAGCAGCAACGATGGGTCCCCCGCTTTCTCCACGCGAAACTCGTCGCTCAGGAAGACGCTCTGCTCCCTCTGCCTCCGCGAGCACCTCCAAATCACCAGATTCTCCCGCACCAGAGCCCGCGCCAAGAACCAAGGACCCATCTGCTCGCTCCGTACCACCAAACAACAATCAAAACGGGCGCACAAAACGTCCAAAGCAGGAAGATACCGACGACCCTATCCCAAACAACAAGAGCACCCACCCCAACGGCAGCGCCTCCAACCATGCCAACTCCAATGGCAGGTCAAAGCGCAAGGGCAAGGAGAAAGAGAAACCCTCCTCTGTCGATCCAACCTTCGACCCCGCCTCCTCCAAACAGTCCTCTGCCTCTACAGGCACGGCCGAACCGCAGGACGACGACGGGGAGGAACAGGGTATAACGCGTTGCATATGTGGTATGCATGGTATGACCTCCCCCCCTACTCTCTCATTCTCATCTCCTTCCTCTCTAGAGGACGACGCCGAAGGAGGAGAATTCATGGTGCAATGTGAAATATGCAACGTCTGGCAACACGGTCTTTGCATGGGCTTTCAGTCCGAAGACCAACTCACCATGTCGAGTTATTACTGTGAACAATGCAAGCCAGAGCATCACCAAGATCTCATCAAGTGTGTCTCTTTCTCCACACTGCTTTATCATCAGCCCTTTGACTCCACATCACTCTAGGCGGATAGCAAAGAAACCCCGCGAATCATCTACTCATTCACGCAACACAACTTCTCGCCTTTCTCGTTCACATTCCCCAACTCACCTGCTGAAGCCGTCCAAGAGACGCAACACGATGAATAGCCGTGACGCTGCATTCGATGAGAACTTGAAAGAACTCATGGAAGCATTCGCCGCGGAAACTACTACCGTAACGGACCCACCAAAACCTGCCGTTAATGGTTGCACAAGTGGCCCAACTGAGATACCGGATGACGAGTCGAGTGGCCGGAAGAAGCGAAAACGGGGAGAAGACGATGCGTACGTTCAGCATAGGCACTCCTGCATCTAACTGTAGCTTATACTACTGCACAGTCTCCCCAAGAAGCAAACGAGATCGGCATCGAGTGTCTCGGACGGGGCTGATGCAGCCGCCGGCGCGAGCGTTGCGCCCGAAGAGCAGCCGCCACCGGCGAAACGATCTGCGGGTGGCAAATCGGGAAATTCACGCAATCGACGAGGTGGTGCGCGCAAGGCAGTCCCTACACACCACGACGCGGTCGTCTCCGCTGAGGGGGAGGCTGAAGGTACGAGTCCGAGCCAGTAGATGATAATTTAGTCCCCTCATCCACGTGACGTCTACGCAGGCACCGGTCCGAGCAAGCGATCAACCCAAGCGAGTCGCGGCAAATCAGGACCTATGCCAAAACGTCCGCCTCCATCCACCCAAGCACCGGGAGGCGTCACTCAGGATACCTCCAGCAAGCGAATTCATTCCGGTCAGGGTGCGGCACCAGCCAGTTCTGCCGAAAATTCTCGTGCATACCGCAATTCCCATGCCTACGCAGTCTCACAACAGCCACTCTTTACGTCATGGAACCTGCCAGACTATCTGGCTCACCTCGAACACATGCTCCCAACCGACATACCACGCCCCCTCGAAGTCCCCAGTCTCGCCGTCGGTCCTGGCGGGAGGGAGTCTATGGAGAGGACGATGGAAAGAGGGGTCAAGGTCAAGTGGCCGAGCAAACGCACGAGCGTCGGAGATATGAACAAGCGTGTTCGCGCGCTTGTGGAATGGGTAGGCAGAGAACAGGCGGGCGCTCTCGACCGTGGTCGGCGGAGGGAAGCTTTAGAAAAGGCATTGGCGACCAGCACGCCCGACCCAGGGACAGCCAACGCCCATGACGATTTGTGTGTCCCTGACGATCGTGACGCAGGAGGAGGACGGAGTGACGTCCGCGGATCACCCATGGCAGTTGACCGACCTTCTGAAAGCGCAGCTAATTCGCATGGGGGTGAATTGGCACCGAAAAAACGCGTATTGCTAGACCCGGCCGCACAGCGGTCGACCATGAAGATGATGGAGGAGCTGATGGAGGAGCTGATAAGTTTTCAAGAACGGTTCGGGCCAGGAGTAAGAAGTAGAGAGCGGGAACGACGGCCAGCATCATGACTGACTTGTATACGAGACTTGTATCGGGGGATTACTATTGATTTTGCATGATATCGCACTCGATATGTTACACGTACACGTGGCAATGTTTGCCAACAGTCTCTATTACAAACAAACTCGCTCTTCTACTCTGCGGATGGACGCCATATCTCGTTCTTCTTCCCCTAGCCATGATGAACCTGTGGACGACGACCATGGCGGCGGCTATTCCACCAGAATGGAGGAGCTGTTCGACGGTGACGAGGAGGAGCGTGCAGGCAAATGCGAGGACGAAGAAGAGTTTGTTTACGACGGCGTGGATGCGAACCAGGTCACCGGAACGACTTACCGCGAGCAGCTGCGGGACGTCCTCGGACCAGATGATACCTCGGACACGTTTGAGGAGGAGGAAGTAGAACGTTCTCTCCTTAAGGAAGATCCTAGCGAAAAGTTTGGTGACGTCGACATGGAGGTTAGTATACCTTGCCACCTCGTGTTGATGCCAAGTGGCTAAAGGGCATGCAGGAACACGCTCACATCATTTTTGATTCTCCCAATCCTCCGCAGTCTCCTCTCCCTGTCATGGCCACGCCATCTCCAGAACTTTCGTGCACGCCGCTCCAATCACACACGAATCCCCCTGAACCCTTTCTGCTCCCAAGCGTGTCTCGTCTCCGTTCATATGCTTCCAGGAGCCCGCGAAATGGTGTTCATCATAACATGCTGGCTGATATTTCCGCCACGATCGGCTTTGCATCACCTTCTTCCCGTGTTTCTGATATCTCCAGAAGTTCTACTCCTGGCACTACCTAAGGCCAGTGTGGAAAAACTATCCCAAGGCTGAAAGAGAGGTGTTTCGGTGGACCGTGCTTCATAGTACGGGCGATCATTTGTATGGAAAACGGCCTTCGAAAGCTGCAATCGCCTTGGGCACATCCAATCTTGGTTCTCCAACGGTTCTAGCTGCCAACGGTCTCATCTGCGCGGGGACAGACGCTGGTCGCATATTCGTTTTTGACTTCAAGCAAACACTGTTATGCATCTGCGGGAATGATTCTTCAGGTTGCTATGCACTTATTCTACGCGTCAATCACATGCTCACGCTGAGAAAGCCAGCACTGTAGGATCTACCTCTGCCTTGGCGCTATCACACGACCACACCTACGTTGCCTCAGGACATGTCTCTGGATATATCCAGATTTTCGATTTGAAGAACCCTCAAACACCAGCTCGCATTGTTGCTCCACCATCTGTTCAAGCAGTTGTGTCGGGACGACATGAAGGCCATCTTTCAGGTTCTCGCATCGTTAGCGTTAGCTTCGTCGCAGGCCGCCACACAGCCGTCGTCTCAGCGGACGAAAGCGGTTTAGCATTCTACCATAGCCTGGGAAAGGTTCTGTTTGTAGAGGCATCAGACACAATTCGCATTTTAGGGAATTATCCCCAGGAGCCTGGGGACGAAGCTGTAGTCCCAATAACCCCAGGCATCCAGTCTTTCCGGAGACGCAAACCTCGTAATCTTCTCCTAGCCATGGCCACTTTACCTCTCGGCACGGTTTCACATCCAACCGACGCGTACCACATTGTTGCGCTGTTAACCATCAACAAGCTAGTGGTGGTCGGTTTGAAACCCTCGCCGAAGACATGGCTGAAACGAGCACGTGGTAATGACACGGATTCAACTTCTCCCGGACGGAGGAAAGGCACTTTAGCGTGGTTTCCGAGTATCAACAGTCCGCAAGATTTAAAAGATGAAGATGCCGAGAACAAAATGCATCCGACGCTAGCTTACTCATGGGGAAGAACCATTCGCTTTCTACGCGTATCGGAAACAATGATGAAACAATCTGTGTTGAACCCCCGCACAAGCAAAACTCGCGAAGTGGATAGGGGGACACTTGTATTTGAAGACACTGTGAGCTGGACGTTGGACCACGCTGTCCTTGCTGTGCAGTGGTTGAATGCGAACGTTCGTCACCTAGTTATCTAAGGAACGAACAAAATTAGTCTAACGATCACTGCAGCAATTGCTTGCCTTCACCGCAGGCACAGTCAGCGTCTACGACACTCGTACTTCCAAGGTTATCGAGCATGTATCCTTCAATGCATCGTTCTTGGTATCACCCTCTCTTGGTTATACCGCAGATGGGTCAATACCGTACCCCGAATCCAGTACCGATGTTGCTCATAGCATTCGGGCTTACAAGGGAAAATATTTCTTTTGGTTTGTCGCCGCAGCTATATTTTAGGTCTGATACTAACCCCTTGGATAGTGCCGTGAGGAACTGCAAGTGGGAACACTGCTTACTTGGGCTGATAAGATTTTGTCCCTGGTCGAGCGAGGAGATTTTCTCAGCGCCATTGAACTCACTCGTTCGTATTATACTGGGGAAGCGCCAGGTAACCGTAACGGGCTACCAGACAGTGCTGAGGAGCAGAAAGCCGTCCTCGGACAAAAGTTGCACGAATTGATGGTGGCATCCACCAGTTACGCTTTTTCTGAAGACAGGATGACAGATAGTACCCATTCTAGCCCGGATGGTAGGGGTGTCGATCGCACGTCACTCTTCGAAGGTCTGGTCACTGGTTGCGCGCGCTCTTGCATCGCTCTCGACAATTACGACTTCCTGTTTGAAGATCTATTTCAGCATTTCGAAGATGCTGGAATAACTCGGATATACTTGGAACAGCTTGAGACATTTGTGCTGGAGGGGATCATCGATTTCGTACCACCGCGGATAACTCAGCGGCTGATAGCGCTCCATGATAAATCTGGCAAGCCTGCCCTAGCCGAACAAGTGATCTGGCATATAGATCCTTCGTGTTTGGACATCAACCAAGCCATTCGTCTTTGTCAGACTCATCAACTTTGGGACGCCCTTATCTATGTGTACACACGTGCCCTACAAGATTATGTCGCCCCGATCGTGGAACTCATCTCCCTTATCCGCCAAAAGTCGGTTCGCAACGGAGCGGGTGCCCAGGCTTCATCACTCCGCCACGCGTACAAGATCTTTCCTTATCTAATTCACGTCCTCAGTGGCCAGACGTATCCAAGTGGTGAACCTTTACCTCCCGACGAAGCGGAACACGCGAAGAATGATATATATGGCTTCATATTCAACGGAACGTCCGCTGTTTGGCCCTCTGAAGGTGGTCGTTTAATCCTCACTGGAAACGGAGCAGAGCCCACGTACCCTTATGCCCGCTTGTTGCTTCGTTTTGACGCGGAATCGTTCCTCCACTCTCTAGATATCGCTTTTGAGGACTCGTTCCTCACAGACTCCTCGGACATTAGTAGGCTATCCATTGTCAAGATTTTACTGGATATCGCCTCGTGTCAAGATCTACCGCTTTCGGCTGTCGTCTTCATCAACATTTTCATTGCGCGAAACATTCCCAAATATCCGCAATATATTCACGTTGAAGATATCGACTCTCACGCCCCCCATGATCTCCTCATATCACTCGCCACTTCCATTGACCCCGAAACTCGCGAGGACCGCCAGCTCGCTGCTGAGTATCTCTTATCAGTATATTCACCTCGTGACAGCTCCGAAATCGAGAAGATCTTCGAGGAGGCAGGTTTTTACCGCATTCTTCAAAACCGGCGACGACATGAACGCCAGTGGACTCAGCTTTTGTCCAGTTATTTGCTCGATCCAAGTTTGCAAACCGAATCGCTTCTTCCCTATGTCGAGGAAGTTCTTGATCTCTCAAAATCAGATAATCATAACGTCCTACCCCAGGATATACAGAGTGAGCTCTCGGAGGCGCTTGGTCACCTCATGACACTCGACCTGCAATCGACTGCTACCCTCGTTGACAAGTTTGCCCCCAGCCTACACGAGGCTGCTCTCAGTTCCATGGGTACGGGGGATGATCGTCGGCGTTTTGACTATCTCCTTCATTTAATACACTCGCAAGAAACGGACAGGGAAGATGCGACTCCAGGTCGCCTGCACATTTGCGCGCCTCTCGAGCTACTCTTCATCAGGTTGCAGTGCCGGTATATGCCGTCCGGTGTCATAGAAACCTTAGATCGCATGCGGGGAGATCTCGATTGGCAGGCGGCGGAACGAATTTGTGAAGAGAACCATGCATACGGGGCGGTACTGTGGGCGATGAATCAGCGGGGTCAGCCACGAGACGCGCTGGCGAAAGCTGAAGCATTCGAAAAGCAACTAACACAGAGAATTGCCCGGGCAATCGTCGATTTGGACGCAAGCGATGCGACCGTCGACGAATGGATCAACGCTCTGAGAGAGATTGGACAAGGAGGGACGAACATATGTTTGGAGCATTCGAGTGTGTCGGCCACGACCGCACTTCCATTGGAGGACATCTGGTTCCAGTTGCTGAGCAGTCAGCTTCACTCCGTGCAGATCGTGTCCAATCTTCGTGTGGTCGATGGTGTGGATAGTCAACGGCTGAAGTCCGTGGCCTTGTCAAGTTTGCGGGATCTCGTGCAGAACACGTTCGCATCGTTAGTCACCATCAGCTCGACTCGAGCTGTCTCATTTCCGCGCTTGTTCAAACGTCTGGTGGATCCTGGACTCTACGCAGATTCCACTCCTGGTACACCCTACACGGAATTTAGGATGATTTTAACAGGGATGTTGGAGTCTTATCGCAGTGATGGGGACATGTTATCCATCTCTCAGAAGCTACTCGATCGGGACGTTTTCGATACGGTGGAAGAGTACACGAAGGAGAAGATGAGAGGGTGGTCGGTTCAGAGCCTCTGCTCGCACTGCCATCAAAGATTGTTGCCACACGATAGATCAGGTGGGCCGAATCAAACAGACATCGAGATTACTGTCACCCGGACGGCGATATGCCATACTTCCTGCCAACATTGATTATAGGTGTATATTATCCCATGAACATTCGATATCTCCTTTGTGTAGGGACAGCGGCATTTTCATGATTCTATGATAGTCGCAGTTCAGTTGTCGAGCAGCACAGGATCAATCGAATGGACACTCACCATCGATAAGTTCGCTCTGAACCATATGGGAAAGTTGAACGTAACTCTCGACAAGATTCAGGTTTACACCCAAGGACTTGCCATCCTGACCAAACGCTTCGACGTCGAGGATCATCTGGGCCCGGATGCGTTCTTCATCGCGGTCATCATCTTTGCTGGCGCTGGCGCCACCGAAAATGCCCAGAGTCGATTTCTTCCCTTTCTTGAGACGTCTCAGCGACTCTTCCGTCTTTCTCATCGCCGTCAAGTACTGAATATACCTGCAAAACGTGAACCCACAGTCACTGCATCGTCGACGTGAAGCAACTACCTTTGGCAAACACTATCAAAGACCTCTGTGGCCGATTCCTTCAGCAAAGCTTCCCGCAATCGTTCGCCGGGGACGGTTGCGCCACCGATACCAAAGAAGGCTCTAACAGGACGGAGGATCAAGGGGACAAAGTAACTGGGCTCGGTGGGCATCCGCTTGCTGGACATGGCACGAAACTGGGAGGGTATCGAGCGCACAGGCAAGAGGGAATCATACGCGCGTCGAGAGAGCAACTGGACGACTTGCTTGGCCGCTTGTTCGGCGATCAAATTCAGCGCGCAGAGCTGCTCTCTGAGTGCATCTTTATGAATATCTCAGATTGGTTCGGTCTGAAGAGAAGCCATCTTTGGAAGGGACGTACCTTCTGGGTCGACGTACATATCCTGGGACACGGCAAGCTCGGGGAGGGCAGAGTTGATCTCGTCCCTCCAAAGAGTAAGACTTGCACAGTCATGACTTTAATGTCAACAAGGATGATGGCGTATTGCTTCAAGAATTCATCGACGGCATTATTCTCCGGGATCGCTTCAGAAGATGCTTGTGGAGTAGACGACCGACTCTAATTTTAACAAACTCATTCAGTATGCGACCCGATTATCGAGCAAAGAAAGGTCACCTTGTCTGTCGGAGACGTGGCTTGTACTGGAGTGTCAGTTTGAGGAAGCACGGTCTCAAGCCAAACTTTGTATCTACTCAGAAGCTGAAGAGTGTCTTGACAGAATATAATAAGTGAGGACGAATAGTCCATACCTGCAACGTCAATCTCCAAAAACGATGGGCCAAATCCGGAACGAAGACCTCTGCGCTCCAGCATGAATTGATCGCTGTCCATACGCTCTCTGACTGTCGTGTCAGAAACATGGAGTGCCCTGTGCGACGACTCAGCATCAAACCGCAGGATCACGAACGCACAGCTTACCAGGTTTGGTGAAAACCAGACTCGTAGTTGCCGTGCCCAAAGTATCTTCTAATTTGCTGACAAGTTCCTTCCAGCGAAGTTGGAAGTATATAGGTAATTGCCAACGTTTGTTGAAGGAAGCAAAGACTGGATGAGACCTCATTGTTTGAACTGATCTCGTGGACGGTGCTATGAATTCAAGGGCATGGATGAATGCTTCTGATGCCCTATGACGCTAGAAGGTACGGTCATATATGAGTTTGCCAGCATACCTCACGGAATAAACTACCTTGAGAAATTCGTCGGGCTTTCCTACAGCAAAGACCACCGACCCCAGTTCATCCATAATCGCCTGGCCAATCTCAGGCCAAATGACATTTGCCATGATATCAAAACCTTCTCCAGTGGACGTCGTTGTTTCGATGCTACTTGGTACCGCAGATGCAGTGGACCGAATCCATTCGTGCTGGATTACCTTCTAACCGAAACCTGTTCTGCTATCTGCATAATGCGACGCAAATCTCGGTCGACGAATCGCAGAATTTGACTGAACAACTTTGACAGGGGGTCGTTGGATTCATCTAGATATGGTGTTGAAGAAGCGGCGTCCTTGGAATCGAACGGGTTTTGCTTGGTAAAAAAAGCGGTGTATGGCGTGTATGGCGTCCGAGGTGGCAGCGTACACGTGGGCGCGAGGCTAGGTAGCGGTGTGTGTGGTACGATGGGTGAGGTGGGAGCGGCCAATGTATCTGGATGTATGGTCTAATAATGCTAATTTAGTTTATGACCCTCTTCCCACATCCAGCAACCAACCTTTCTGACGTATGGTGCCACGACAGTTCTCTTGATGATATCTTCCGCGGACCTCCAAAGATGTAAGGTATCATAAACATGCAAACACTCGGTCAGGTCTGCGATCAGCTTGGCCCTCTCGAGCTCCGATGTCTTCCCTTCGCCACTTCCCGTTAGACCTGTCAATATGCTCGAAAACAGGTGGTCCAAGTCAGACGTCAATGTATCCCTGATGCGGTCAATGCTCTGTCAGGGTGATGGTTTGACCGGATTCCGAACCAACTAGATATTAACGGACCCACTGGATCTCTTCAACGTACGTACACTTTTCCGCACGTGCCTTGGAGACGAGGTAGAGCAGTTGGGAATACTCGGTTGCCACTCTAGACAAGTGCTTGGCTCTGCTGCCTCGTGTTCTAGGAAAGTCGTCGTCAGAAGGAAGCAATTCATGACCCGAACGATTCACATACTTTCCAGCACTAATCTCTGTCGCTCCAGAAAGATGAGAAGGAGGAATATCGGCGTGATTCGGTTTCGAGATGAGCAAAAGAGACTCGAGGCGCGTGACAGACTCGGATATCTTGAGAAGATGATGAAGCAATGCCTGCGACACACGATCACTGTCATTCGACTGCATATCCGAGGGAAAGAAAACCAATACAAACCTTTTCGTCGCGAAGTTTTGATCTCGCGTCTAGTTTTGCTTGAACAGCATCTTGAATGTTCTGGAGAATGGAACGAGACGCCTGGAAAAGACGATGGATAGTGTCCTCGTGTTCTACGCGCCCGTCCATCATACCTGTATCTGATCCCTGAAACCGTTCAAAGGTGCTTTGAGCCTCGCCATCCTCGCGCCTTCCCCGCGTAGATCCGTGCTTAGGCTGATGAAATCTTCATAGTCATCATTGATCAAAAGGACCAACTCCTCCTTCAGCGAGGACAAGTACTCTCTGAGTTCCGTTCGGAGTTCCGGAAGCGATGTGTATGAACGAGATAGAAGAAAGTTCTCAGTGTTGAACGTCTCAGCCGCCAGAAATTCGTTATGGTGAGACAAGGGGACGTATAGCGGTAAGTCAGCTTGCAGTGATGGATCCTTAGTACCCGAAGTTCGACCAACAGATGGACTGGAAAATTCGCGAGCCGCAAGCTCTTCCGCTAGCCGTTCAAGTTGGAATGGATCGTGGCGACCACCAGAAACACTTTGACGTGTCTGGGAAGCCATGTAATACGTGCTCAACGGTACGGTTGTTTGGCAAGGGCTTCCGGTTAT
Source organism: Chiua virens (assembly GCA_019787685.1). Lineage (NCBI taxonomy): Eukaryota > Fungi > Basidiomycota > Agaricomycetes > Boletales > Boletaceae > Chiua > Chiua virens. The sequence continues at coordinate 1,629,238 of JAHNUO010000003.1, forward strand.
AACACAATGATACATCACCAAATATACTGATCATACGTTCCAAGTAAGTATACTTACTACGTGATGCGAGCAGTTACTCATTCAATGAATAGTAACCTAACGACCTGAATATTGCCGCTATACTGGTGCGTAATCTGTAACCATGACTTACTCGTGGGCCATCAGGGAAAAGTCAGAACGTAATAATCCACCCTGCAGTATCACCAAGGTTTATCGACAACCTAGTACAATTTTTGAAAAATTAGATTCTAAAGGACTCTAAATGACTATCACGCTCCTGATTTTTCCCTGACAAGTTGTCAACAGAAATTCCAGTGGATGCAATTAGTTGGCCACATTACGTATCGTATTCAACCATATCCACATGGTTTTCAAATTATGATTGTGAATATAATGATGATTTCCTTCTGTCCGATTTACAGAGAACGGTCAGGCCAAAGACAGGACCAAGAAAAGGACGAAATCAGAGCAGTCAAGTACATTTGATGTCATGAACACTAGACCTGAAGCCCTCGGCTTCCAGAAACAAGTTAACATGCATGCGGTGCCTAATGAAAGCTCTACACACTAAACATAACATGACAAAAAGTAAGTGCTACTACCGGAGGAGTGAGCTAGAAGTCTGACATCCTGCCTCTGTCCGAACCTCCTGCCTTCTTCACATTTCCGTGTTGCACATGAAGCCAAACCACCACGAGCACAGGGAGAAGTACGTTTCGTTTCCAAGCGTTTGAATCTTGAACGTGAACGCTTGCGATGTGCGAGTAGAACCTCAACTCCTGGCAATCGATTCGATTCGATTCGATTCGAAGGTACGATGGACGCACAATTGGACTTGCTCAACGGAAGAAATGCTACTAGTAATTTGATAACGCCGGACCTGATCAGGTCCGTGAACTGTGACATCAGGCTACTTTGCCACTGACATTCCTTACTCCTTGCAGACCTCGCGCCACACCTACGCTTGTTGCCAGAGTCAGGCAGAACCTAAAGTCTAAGATCCGTAGAAGCGTGGAAGTCGTGTCTCATGATGATTTGACGGTTTGGTAACCAGAGATGCATCAGGGCGACGCCGAGAACCTGGAGTGGGATTCAGTGGTCGGGCATTGCGTCTCATCTGCACAACCATGCGCAAATATGGTACTTTAGCCCTGCACTGGTTTGATAACTCGGTAAAAACGCATCCATTTCTGTTATGTGCTGATCGATCCAGGAACAGTTTTCTCGAGCCGTTGGAACGCTGTCAATGCTAGCGTTGGTTCGACTTCATGCCGATGGGTGCCCAATGGCAGGGGTGTCAGTCAGTGTCAATTCTTATCGTCAACGATCCGTCGGCTGAGCGATCTTACTTACCATGTATAGGTACTAGGCACTGTGCTACACCTACTTCAACTCGTGGTGCTTCCCTGGTGTTGCACTTCCACTGTTATTTCGTTCCATTGTTGCCCATTGGCATGTCTGTTGCTGCAGTGGAATCGTATCTGTATGGGTCAGAGGTGAGATTAGCTTCGTGTTGGGAGTCTGCCACTGATTCCTAAATGTCGACCCTTCAGTGCGGAGCCTGTAAGAGTCTCTGGATTCCATCTAATCACGGCTAAAAACTTTGTCTACTGCGACACAGTTGCGGCAACGGCACTGCTGGTTAGGACGATTTGATCAGCGTCTAGATCCTAACTGACAAACTCCGTGCCAGATTTTTGACTACTGCTTGACGTTTAGAAATGAAGTATGTATAGAACACACTTCTCAATCGGATGATTCGTAGCGGATCTAAATCGATGCCAAGGTTGAATGGCTGTTTGGCACTCCGTGGACACCTGCAAGAATCCACTTTACAAGCTCGCGTTATCTGCCTTTTGTTGCGCTCGCGCTGGCGATTCCAAGTAAGTTCATAATTCTTCTTTTTAGATATGACAGTCTGATGATCGCTTTAACTTTGAGCATCCCGTGTAGTGTCTCCATCAGAAATAATCTACGTGAGGATATTTCCGTATCAACTCGTTTATTGGGTTTACCTGGGACCTCTGAGTCCTTTCTAGTGCGGTCCTCTTGGCATGGCGACAAACGGTCAGTTATTTCTTTGTGCAGAAAGAAGTTCTCTGACGTTGTCTCCTAGTGATGTACTACCTATGCATCATACTTGCGGAAGGTAAGAAGGCGATATCCTGGGATAGTAAACCTAGATCCAACTCTCTGACACCAGCAATGCTCGTCGTACGGACATATACATTCTGGAACTGCAACAAGAAAATACTTGTTGTAATCTGCACATTTTCAGTGGTATGTACTTCTGACATGCATACTTTTGACATCGTTTGACATTGTTTCAAGGTTTGTCTGGTGGTTGCCATTGTGCCTTCGGAGACCGTCGTCAGTCAACCTGCCAACTGTAGGCCTCTTTAAAACACATTTATCCACACATTTTGGCCCCATCTACTTCACAGCGGTTTACAAGGCTCTCCACTGTGTTGGGGTCCAAGGTCCATTGGCCACGGCGCTTCAATTTACCAGTCTGGTACTCTATGAGATGGGTAAGTATTTAGTGGTCCCATCCGAACAAGTATTTCAAGTATTTCACCTTCAGGTATGCTAGGTTTGAACTGGATAGCGTTCCGGAGGATTAAAAAACAGAATTCTCCTGGTCAATTGATCATCACATTATATCATGATGGGATGATGTACATAGCAACCATTTTGTGTGAGCGTCTTCATTCACAGTTCGGTGATATTGATGGTTTGAAAAGTATTTTCAGTGATCAATGCTATCTGCGTGAGTTCACCTCATATACACTACCGGCTCGCCGTCTGTAATCCCCGGCGCACAGGTCCAGTACTCTGATATCCCCAATTCGTTGGTCCCCTTTCCGCAAACTAACAAACCTGGCCTTGCTAATATACTACAATCTCGTAGTCTTCAACTGGTATTACATAGCATTCTCGCATCTCGCATCTTTTTCAATCTCAGGGAGACAAGTCGACAAGTGCAAGAAAACCCACTTCCGATGACCCTGTCAGAATTCCATGCCGAACCTCAGACGTCTGATGCGTTCTCCCACAACTCTATGGGCAACTCAAGCTCGAGTGGCGGGATCAATATCGAGGTCACAAGGGAGTCCGTAGCTCATGTTCAAGATTCGAACGCTTGAAGGTGAAGCGCACTATGTTACCATTTCTCCCCGTCCACTGGCACATGCACATCCCCAGTTTCTTTTTATTTCCGCGGGAATGCGACAGAGGAAAGTACATACCCTTTTTCCTGGGGGGCATACAAACCCTCAGTGTAGATTACGTTATCTAGCAGTGTTTCGCTTGATCGAGGCCTCCCTGAGATGACAAAATCTAAGCGGAGCAATGAGGTTGTATGCATGATGCACCGATACGTAAAAGCGGGAAGGCGTGTCGTCAGTTGAGTATTCTGACCAATAGGAGCCAACTCATTGGTCGTGCTGGCGAGAGTACAGAACCCGTGTGTGGGTCTTTTGGTTCAGCTAGCGAATGTTCCCGGATTTCGGATCGGTGACATCGAATAGCGTCACGGGCTCGGGTAAACGCAACGATCAGGTATTTCTGAGAACTGGCCTCGTGGTCTTGAAGATTGCATTCAAGTTTGTAGTCGTCGTAGGCTTCTTTCCCCATTGTAACGTTGTAACACAGGACGATCGCCAGTGGTGCAACGTAGCACGTGATTAAGCCAAAATCTAGATGACATCAGAACTGTGACATGAGGGACGTACTAGAGATGGCTAGTGGGTGTACCAATCCTGAATGCAGGAGTGAACTGCGAAAGTGCGACGAGCAGGAAATACAGGTTCAAGGAGGATTTGAACCAGTACCGGTTCGTATGGAACTATGGTGGAAAATCTGCACATTTAATAAATCGCGAAAAAAAATGGTCCACCGCGGGAAAAAAATATTGACTGCCAAAAAATCTAGCCCACACCAAAATTTCGACCCACCACACTGACCACCACACCGCCGCTGGGTGCCAAGAGGATTGGCACAACGTTTGGTGGAATGGCATGGGTTGTTTTTTACTCGATGGCAGGAATCCTCAGCCGTTCAGTGATGCTGTTGACCATTTCCGAGAGATGCAGTTTGGTCGTATGGGTCAGGGTTGTCAGAGCTTGATGTTCCAAATCCTTGATCAAGGAACTGGCTTTCGACACACTGATGTCTTTATTAACAAAATCTGCAAAGGACTTGCACTCGATTTCCACCTGACAGATGTAGGCTTTGGTAGTACATAGTTATATCTATTATATTAAGCACCGCAGCTTGCCGGGTGGCTTATGATCGGTCACTCGCAGTACTCTTTTCAGCGAGGAGTGATCACTCATCGATCATCAACCCTCCTGTGGTGTGCTCTCTTTCGCCGTCCCTCCTTGCTCTTCGTCACGTCGCTCCCCTGCAATCGAAATGTTTGTAATGTGTTGCGTCATTGCAACTGTCTTTTCCTCCTCTCCATTGTTCTTCCATCGTCCGTCGTCGGCACAGCGCCACAACGGTCTCACGCTCTTCTGTGTCATCGGTTGATCATGTGGAGCGCCATTCTGTCAGGGGGTGCAGTGGCTCCTAGCTGCGCTCCTGCAGCTCCCCGTCTTCCGCTGCATTTCATCATGCTCTCCTCCTAAAGTTCTTCCTTTGCATTGTCTTTTTCTCGCTTTCCATCTTCTCTTCAATTCAGATGGCCTCTGTTTGTAGCATTCATGGAATCCTCAGCGTTCATGGAGGGTAGGCCTATCAGTAATAATTCAGTATGCTGTTGGAAAATCGTTTTGGAAGCATGAAGGTTTCATTCCTTTGCCCTCCGGCACTGATCATGACATCGAATTTGACATGTTTGAATGGGGCACTGTTGCCAGATGGTGTTTACATAGGTGTCGGCCACATCGTTGTAAAGGATACCATTGGCGCAAACCCAAATGCAGTGCTTCCTGTCATGCAGGTGTTTGCAAATGAGGTGTGTTTCTCATGCGAAAAGCAGTTCGTTCTTCACCTCAGTTTTAAAAGGCTTTCGAGCCGCTGCCCCCTCTTGCATTGGAGGACTCTGCTCCAATGCCACCTCCCATCTTTATCATTTCTGGTAGAGTGTGCCGCTCCATGCGAGCACATAGTAAAGATCACAGTCGTCCATTCGACATTGACGTTGCACCGTTCGCTGCTGCTCCACAACAGCTCATTTGTCTTTGCTGTCTTTTCCCCGTTGACCATGTGAGGTTCGCAAAGACCCCCCTGCCTGATGGTGAGAAACAAGTTTTCGTGCTTGGGCATCTCACTGGTTGCAGTGACGGTCAATTTCTCATTCAAGTGACTGACTTTTCGTTCGGCTCCTCCGCAAGTACTGCCTTACCAAGTGATGATAAGCCACCATCGCACAACCTCAGTCGCTTTGACTGGAAGGGAAAGCAGGCGCTCAAGCGGAAGAGGTCAGACGGCACTGATAATGATGATTCACAGTTTTCGGGCACACAAGCATCCACGTCTCAGCTATGCAGTGAAACGGCTTAAATTGAAGTGCTTCATGGTTTTCGGTTTCGTTCTTTTCATCTTTTTGGGCATCTGCCGACAACCTTCTGTTTTGATCCAATGTCATCATCTGCTTCCGTACCCCTATACTAATTGCCTGCTTCTCTGTTTGCATTCCTGTCCCCACACAACATCTTGAGGCTGTCCCTGGCCCCTTTCATATGTGACTACTACTTTTTCTTGCTTTCTCGGCTGACTTCCAAGTCCCCAGACTACCTCTTCAGCTCAGATGCCATTAAAGAAACTGATAACCCCTCCCCCCATCCATGCCAGAACACTGTTATGATTCATCTTTTTCTTTGCTTTTCTTGCTACTTTCACCATGCTTGATACCATAGGTATCTCCTACGTTCAATCCGCAAGGCTTACCCTTGCCCCGGATTACTCAGCAAAGGCTTAACCCTTTGCCCCACCTTTCTCCGTTCTTCTTCCGCCTATTCCAATCACGCGACTCCGGCTCAACCCATTGTTCCGTCATCGCTTATCTCCCTTCGTTTCCTGATCCGGTAGGGATCACTTTCACTTCCGCTGTCATTTGAACAGCTTCCATGATTTACCATTTACACTTTCGCTCATCCGGTGCATCCGCCCCGTATGACTCCTTTTGGCCCTTTACCTATTCCGCTCTTCCTGGCCACCCTTTTGGACCACTGGTCCGTGCACTGTTTTCATAGTATAAAGACCGCACAGTGATACTCCTGTACTCTAGTCTTGATCTACGCAATCTAGCTAGTATCACTGCTCCTCTTCGGGCTTAACCTAAGCCATCCCTCGTCGCTGCGACCAACGTCCAGCATCTCGGTCCACCCCGATCACAAGGGGCAGTCTCAGTCCTTCGGGTATAGATTCCCAACAGGATGCTCTTAGGCAACGCCCTAAGTTCTAACTCGTCTCACTGGTAGCAACTAGCTGACCAGTACTCCTCCCTGAACTCTACAGCGCGCCACGCATCAAGTGGTGGTTGTTTGTGTTACGATAGCTCCGGGTAGGAACTAGCGTAGCCGCAAAAGCGCTAAGTATCAAGTGGCTGCGATAGCTCAAACAACCACCACTTGATATGTGGCACGCTGGATGAGGTCAAGGTAGACTGCAGTTAGCGAAGTGCTGACGGCAGAATCAAGGATAGAACTCAGGCGTTGCTGAGAGCGTCCGGTCGGGAATCTATACCCTAGGGACCAAGGGACTTCCTCCTGGAGTGGAGGTGGAAGGACCTAGGCGTTGGCCATAGGTGTCAAGGGTCAAGGGTCAAGGAGGTCACAGGGGGGTTCCTGAGTGGAGGCAGAGATACTCAGCTAGATTGCGGAGATCAAGACTAGAGTACATGGGTATCTCTGCGAGGTATTTATACTATGCGAATCGTGCACGGACCAAGTAACTAAAAGGGGTAGGCCAGAAGAGCGGAAGGGCCAAGGGCCAAAAGGGAGAGTGCACGATATCCAAAAGAGGTGGCCAAGAAGAGCGGAACGGAAGAAGGGCCAAAAGGAGAATTGTACGATGCAAAGGCAACGGACGATGATGAAGAAGAAATGACTAAGTGCGATGCCATCGGATGATGACGAGAAAGAAAAGAGTAAGCAGCGGAAAGAGCCGATGCTGAGTAATGTAAAAGTGAAACGCGTATGGATGAGCGTACGAAGATACCTAGGTATCGAGTGAAGCAAAGTAGTACAAGTGATACAAAGAAAAGAAAGAAATCGTAACAGTTTGAGTTATCGCAGCCACTTGTTGCTAGCGCTTTTGTGTCTACGATAGGCCCTACCCAGGACTACCGTAACATAAGATCAAGACTAGCTTCTCCAGCCTGCCACCGCGCAGTAGCTGCCCACCATTGCCGGACGACCTCCCGCTTGTCCTCTCCTCAACCCTAGTTGGAGTCTTCGGACGACTAACGCCCCGTCGTCCGACCTATCTGACGACAACCCTGAACCCACTTCGCCTTCTTCCGAACCCCAGGAGAACGACTTCGACATCAACGTCGAACACTCTGACTCTGAAGACGAAACCCAGCAACTAGCTGAACGTCTTACCACCTCACTCGACATACCGAGTCTCACCTCCTTCGCGTCCCCAATGACCCCACGAAAGATCAACCCCGGACCCTCGTCTCTCCAAAACCCAAACCCCTCTGTGGTTCTCCCTTCGGTACCAACCCCAAACCCTACGCCCACCACCTCGTCTAGCAACATGTCTAGCAAGGCAGTCGAGCTTCGCCTCGGAAAACCCTCCACCTTCGACGGGTCCTACGACCGCGCCGTATCCTGGCTCAATGACGTAGCAACATACCTCTTCGTCAACGACCCGATCTATGACACGGATAACAAGCGTGTCGCCTTTGCCCTTTCGTTTATGACAGAAGGACCCGCTAAGACTTGGGCCGATACATTCCACGCCAAGGCTATTCCCCTCCGCTCCTTCGGGAGCTGGACCGACTGGCAGACGGAGTTCCGAAAGGACTTCGAACACCATGACACTAAGGGCGACGCCATCACCTGGCTCTCCACCACACGGGTGACCCACAACAAGGATGTTCCTTCCTATATCTCCTCGTTCCGCTGAAGGTAATATATCCCGGCTGTAGTGCAATACTCAGGGGGATTGAAAGAAATAGAAAAGAGGGTGAAGGAATGCGATTCCGTTCGACCCAGGGACAACACTGAGTTGGTGAATGACGAATAATGGTTTTTGAGTAGTCCGAGATGAATCCGGGGCGAATCCGGATTAAAACGGATAGAAAAGCGGACACGGCAGTCTGATCCGGATTGAGAAAATACGAGGAGAGCGAGAGAAAACGAACGTCGACTGAAAACGATGTGAGACAGATGCACACGGGCAAAAGCTACTGTATTTTGTCAATACAGTGAATTTATAGTCCTCGGGAATACCCTCAGACTTGTCCTAAGTAAGGATAATGATAAAAGAAGAAGGTTTTCGTACGGTATAAAGTTTGAGAGGCACCCGAACGTCCCTGCAAGGGCTGCGTGACGTGGTCTAGCCAATGCTAAGTACGAATAAGGAGCATCAAACATAAAATAAAAGAGTCCAAGGCAAAACGGGTGTGGATACAGCAATCCGGATGAGTTCGCACAAGCAGACAGATCAGGATCGGGATCGGGTGACGACGGGGTGCGGAAACGTGCTATGCGAGCACAGGGAATACCTATTCCCTACACCCGACGGGGACTTTAGATGCTGACTGTCCCCAGTCAGCCCGATGTGTATGGGGATGCGATCGGTGGTTCAACGTGACAGTTGCAGATGGCAGCGGATGGGTCCGGATACGCAAGGGTGACGGATACGTCGACAGAGACAATGACAGCGATGAGAGTGATGATAGTAATGACAGAGACAATGACAGAGATGACGACAGAGATGATGATGATGACAATGAGAGTGATGGTGGCTGCACAGTGATGATGACCCGAAAACGACAGGAACGACAATGACGACTGGTGATAGCGGCACAGTGACGATGATCCGCAAATGACAGGATCGGATAGTGATCGCGACGGTGTGATGCGTGGCTTTTCTGTGTGTCTGTTGTCTATGGTCTCGCGCATGAAGGCATGATGGATGAAGGATGGCTGTAATCTGCGATGCGAAGTGTGTGTGATGGTTTCGTGTTCATCGCAGTGATAGCATCTCTGGTATGCGTCGATCGTCCTGCATGAATTCTGCTTGTCCGCATGTGTCCGGTGTGATCCAATGTGATCCGGTCGGCCGAGTTTGCTATCCGCTGCTTGCTGTGTGATCCGAATACGAAGAAAAGAACTGTATGGTTGAACGTGAAAGAGATGATAAGAAAGAGAAAAACAAAATGAAACCAATTGGCGAGTGTCCGACTCGGCTTGTCTTCGTCGTGCGTCTTTCGCGTCTATACCTGCAACGGATGCCCTTTTGTGATACCTAAAAACGTCCGGAAATGATCCGGATACGACCGGATAAAGTGCGTTGTGCCTATGCGCGTTCGAAGAGCAGAAGTGGTACGTAGCGGATGAGGGCACGAATTCTAGATGGTTGCAATAACGAAGTGGTGAATTGAGTGGTAGAAGAAATGAAAGGACTATACGATTGTGTGTTGGTTTTTCTATACGGTATTCTTTTCTTTTCTGCGATGGTTTCTTGTTCAATGAGTAATGATCGATCACCGGACTAAACCCGGGGTGAGATAGAGATCTGCCGGATGAATACCGGGGACAAAACAGAGATGAAACGGATATCAAAAGAATAATTTCAATGACTGAAATTGTGAAAACGCGAAAAGTTGCGTGTAGAAACTGAGGTGGTCTTGTAGACCCCTCCCCCCTGGGTAGGCCATATCTGATGACCTCCCGGTCATCCGGATAATGCTGTGGAGAAAGGGTAAGGGTGTCTCAATGATAGTAAAAAAAAAAACTAGTCAGATTCCCGGGTCGAAGGGAAAATGCGACCGAACCGTGTCGGCCAGGTCATCAAATAAACCCGATGTGGGCAGAGACAGCTGAAGCATAAACTGAAATGAAAAGACGCATGCATTAGTGTAAAATTGAGAGAGAGGGAAACGGATTGGGAGAGCAGCGAAGGGCATGCATAGTTTCGATAACCGGCTCAGAACCGATTGAACCGGTGAGGTATGGGTCCTTGGATATGGCCGTAAACGTAGAGGTGGCGGCTCGGATGAGATGGGTGGTGGCATGGTTGCGGAAGCGAGGGGTGAGGTCGATAGCAGCGAGGGCGGTTTGTTGAAAAAGAATGAGGGTGATGGGTGTGGCTGCAATGTGCGCACTTCATGGGGTATAGGAACTGCGCAGAAGAGTGCATTTAGCTTCGATACCCGGCCAGAAACTGATTGAACCGGCAAGGTACTACAAATCCTCGGATACAGCTGTAAATGCAGCAACAGCGGTTCGGACATGATAGGTGATGGGACAGCTTTAGGGATGAGAGACTGACTGGGCAATGCGGGTGGTGATGGATCCGACATGATCCGAGCTATCCGGATAGATGTTTTCGGTGACGCGGCCGGTGTGCTGCTATCGCAAACGGATGGCGATGATGGTGGATCCGGTGGTGATAAAACAGTTGTGTCTTCTGGAGGCAAGTGAGGTGGTTGTGCTAAGCCAGGTGGGTGAGAGGGAAGTGAGTGGGATGAGAGTATGCGCCCGGTTGACCGTTTTGTCATAGCCGAAAACGTCGATCTGCTGAGCTGCAATCCGGTACTATGCGATGGATGGGTGAGTGGTGGCGTGAGGTTTGTTGATGGCGACTTCATAGTCATCTGAGGTGACAGAGGTGGCAAGGTTGGTGTGGTCGATGGTGAGAGCGATGGGGTGGGCAAGTCAGGTTGTGACGTATCTGAAGAGGGCAAAGGTGGTTGGATTGGTTGTGGTGATGGATCCGAGGGCATCCGGATTGATGTATGCACGAGTACATCCGGTGGCAGAGAGATTGTGCCTGAGGAGGGTGAGCGTAGTGGGTGAGATGTGTTGGGGCAATCCGGTTCATCTTGCTCCTGTGTTTCGGCATGCAGTACCACAAATTTGACAGCTGTGAGAGGCGGATCAGCACAGACGGGTTCAATTGAGACGTTACCGGATTGCTCAGGATTGCATTCTACTATCCTTGAATAGACCTGGATGGAATCACTTCGCGGCGTGTGATCTGCTAGATTCGACAAGGTGGACGCTGAGGCAAGGATGGGGTCGGTGGTGATGTCGATGGATGGTTCTGGAACGTAAAGTGGGTAGTCGTCGTCGTATGATGAGTACCAGTGCTGGACATCCGCTACGAACGTTGACCAATCCGGCTGCACTGCGAGTACTTGCTGCGATGTCCGCCATAGCTCGGTGTCTTCTGGGTAGGCATACCAGATGGCTGTATTAATCTTCTGTGCGTCCGTGAGTCCAATGCTTGTAGCTAACTGATCAACGTATTTCAAAAAGGCAGGTAACTGTGATGGAATGGTCGCATCGAAACGTGGGGCACTAGGGGCAGTCCGGAAGGGCAGCTGTAGGAGATATCCGGGTGATGGCATAGTAACGATTCGGATGGTGGCGCAGGTCGCCGTGTGCCGTGACAGGTGTGTCGTCTGACTTGTCTGACGTCACTTAGAGTTCTGCGGCGGCGTAAGGGTAGTGGTGCAGGGTTCGATAGGGGCGATGATGCTATGCAAGGAGGTGTTAACCGAGGCAAAAATTTTCTGAGAGTGAAGCGAAGGTGTGTCGTGAGTGAGGTGAATAATGAGTGGATGGGTTGTTGTTGTCTGTACCAACTTCTGGAAGTCCCTCGCGGTGGGCTCCAGTTGAAGGTAATATATCCCGGCTGTAGTGCAATACTCAGGGGGATTGAAAGAAATAGAAAAGAGGGTGAAGGAATGCGATTCCGTTCGACCCAGGGACAACACTGAGTTGGTGAACGACGAATAATGGTTTTTGAGTAGTCCGAGATGAATCTGGGGCGAATCCGGATTAAAACGGATAGAAAAGCGGACGCGGCAGTCCAATCCGGATTGAGAAAATACGAGGAGAGCGAGAGAAAACGAACGTCGACTGAAAACGATGTGAGACAGATGCACACGGGCAAAAGCTACTGTATTTTGTCAATACAGTGAATTTATAGTCCTCGGGAATACCCTCAGACTTGTCCTAAGTAAGGATAATGATAAAAGAAGAAGGTTTTCGTACAGTATAAAGTTTGAGAGGCACCCGAACGTCCCTGCAAGGGCTGCGTGACGTGGTCTAGCCAATGCTAAGTACGAATAAGGAGCATCAAACATAAAATAAAAGAGTCCAAGGCAAAACGGGTGTGGATACAGCAATCCGGATGAGTTCACACAAGCAGACAGATCAGGATCGGGATCGGGTGACGACGGGGTGTGGAAACGTGCTATGCGAGCACAGGGAATACCTATTCCCTACACCGCAATAAGGTTGCCACCGCCACCCTCACCGGATCGGACTCAGTTCTGATCAACTTCTTCGCCGCCGGCCTTCCCCCTTCGCTTATGCGCAGGATCCAGGGAATGGACACCGTCCCCACCACCATCGATAAATGGTACTCCCAGGCCATTCACTTCAAGACACAATGGGAACGCGCAGACGAGATCACTCGTCGCAACAAGAAACCTGCCGCCGCTGTCGTCTTCCACGACTCCCCCGTTCCGTCCCGCAAAAAGGAACGAGACCCTGATGCTATGGACGTGGACTCTATCCACGTCAACAAGATGACCGATGTAGGGAATAGGTATTCCCTGTGCTCGCATAGCACGTTTCCGCACCCTGTCGTCACCCGATCCCAATCCTGATCTGTCTGCTTGTGCGAACTCATCCGGATTGCTGTATCCACGCCCGATTTGCCTCGGACTCTTTTATTTTATTTTTGATGCTCCTTATTCGTACTTAGCATTGGCTAGACCATGTCATGCAGCCCTTGCAGGGACGTTCGGGTGCCTCTCGAACTTTATACCGTATGAAAACCTTCTTTTTATTATTATCCTTACTTAGGATGAGTCTGAGGGTATTCCCGAGGACTATAAATTCACTGTATTGACAAAATACAGTAGCTTTTGCCTGTGCGCATCTGTCTCACATCGTTTTCGGTCGACGTTTGTTTTCTCTCGCTCTCCTCGTATTTTCTCAATCTGGATTGGACTGCCGCGTCCGCTTTTCTATCCGTTTTAATCCGGATTCGCCCCGGATTCATCTCGGACTACTCAAAAACCATTATTCGTCGTTCACCAACTCAGTGTTGTCCCTGGGTCGAACGGAATCACATTCCTTCACCCTCTTTCTATTCCTTTCAATCCCCCTGAGTATTGCTCTACAGCCGGGATATATTACCTTCACCGATGCAGAGCGAAAGCAATGCATCGACAAGAACCTCTGCTTCCGGTGCCGCCAACCCGGCCATCGCACCTCTTCTTGCCCGGTCTTTATGACCGACTCCGCTCGTTCCACTCCCGCACCTAACAAGAAGGTCCAGAAAGCCGAACCCAAAGCCGAACCTGTCCCTGCATTAAGGGACATAGAAGACGATGACGACGACTCTATGAGCGTCAACAAAGTCAACTCGAATGCCCCCGAACCCATCACGGGTTTTTAAGGCAGAAGACCGATTCGACGCCGGTATCTTCCCATTCTCGTACCCATGTACAGTGGCTCAAACAACTGTCCCAATGTTTGGATGTTTTTCACTAAACACAATGAAACACAGTAACCACTAAATCTTACCCAAACCTGTGGGAATATGAACTATAGTACCTACTCCTGGCTTTCTATTGGCCCAAGGGTCAAAGGATTTGAATAGGATTTGATGAAATGGCAATCATTTCAAAATGATCACTCATTGGGACAGTTCTTTGACTTTAAGTTTGGATTACACATATTAGACCCTAACATATTGGAAAGTACTTACATACATTTGATAATGGTTCTATTATGTTATATTTATGTAACTATCATCAGCTGGCACCATATAAATCCCACCATTTCATAGTAACTTTCCTATCATCATTATGAAACCTATCTCCAGCTCTTAAGGGACAATACTGCCTCCTTTCCTTTTCTTAAGCTTTCTTCAAGGAAAATAACCTCTAAAACTGGTCTGGGCAAGTCTACAGTGTCTAGGGTCCTTCAGGAAATCCAGCTAGACAAGATTAAACATCTTGGTGGTCACCCTTCAAAGTTTTCATTTACCAGCAAAAGGGCTATTGTACTATAGATCATTACTGGCAAGGCCAAAAATGCTGTTCAGCTCACTATACTTATCAATACCATTATTGATACTCCTCTCTACCTCAGACAGTCAGAAATACCCTCAAGGAAGCCTCTTTGAAAGCTATGGTAGAGAACAAAAACCTCTTCTCTTCAAGAGTCACAAGAAAGGATGGTTGGTCTATGCTTTCAAATACTAGCATTGGGGTGTTGAGGGTGGGAAAAGGGTTGTATAGTTAAATGAGACTAAAGTCAATAGGATTGGGTCATATAAACAGGAGTATGTGTGGAAAAAGGCAGGAGAGTAGTTGATTACTATAGATATAGTCAAGCATAGAGGAGGCTATGGGCCTATATAGGATGGAATGGAGTGGGAGTTTAGAGTGAGATGTACAGAAGGATGGGTGCTGAGCAGTATGTGACAATTTGACAGCAAGGGTTGCTGGAAAACATTGAAGAATTTTAAATTTCAGAAGGTGATATCATTTTGCAATAAGATAATGATCCTGAACATACCTCTAAAAGAGTTCAGACCTGGGTCAAAGATCAAGAGATTGGATCTTTAGATTGGCCTGCACAGTCTCTAGACCTTACTTCCTTTGAACATACCTGAAATCATCTCAAAAAATGACTTTCAGCTTATAAAGGTGCCCCTAAAGGAGTTTATCATTTATAGGAGAGGTTAGTAGAGGAGTGGGGGAATATGTGTGCAGAATAGCATCAGAAATGGATTAAAAGCATGCATAGAAGGCTTTAAGCAGTTATCAAGACCAAAGGAGGTCATACCAAATATTAAATACTTACATTTATATAAAGTCAAAAAACTGTCCCAATGAGTGATCATTTTGAAATGATTGCCATTTCATCAAATCCTATTCAAATCCTTTGACCCTTGGGCCAATAGAAAGCCAGGAGTAGGTACTATATTTCATATTCCCACAGGTTTGGGTAAGGTTTAGTGGTTACCGCGTTTTATTGCATTTAGTGAAAAACATCCAAACATTGGGACAGTTGTTTGAGCCACTGTACTAGTAGCTGAGTTAGCATGTCAATCGATGCAGATCCCAATTAGACTGAATGCTACCACTACCTCGAAAGACGTCAACACCCGCGCTCTCATTGACTCCGGAGCCGGGATAAACTGTATCAACTGGCACTTTGTCCAGAAGAACAAGCTTCCTAAGGAGCACCTTCCGAAACCCATTCCGGTTCGGAACGTGGACTCCACCTCGAACAAGAACGGTGACATCAAATTCACCACCACCCTCCGGATTGCTCTTGGCGGAGTACTCCAACATGTCAAGTTCCACATCATCCATTGTGGTTCAGAGAACGTTATCCTTGGCCTCCCGTGGCTCAAGGCAACCAATCCCACCATCGACTGGGTCGCCAAAACCATCTCCATCACCGCTCCCGAACCCGACTTCCCCCCTATCACTCACGACAAACTGCACCACTCCGCCAAACTCGCTCACCCGCCACCGGTCATCCCGACCCGCCACATCGATGTCGATCCCATCTGGGACGGCAAAATCTTTGACTACCTCGGCACCGAAACTGGGCATCGTTTCACGACCCAATCCGTGCAACACTCCGTGAACCGCGTCATGCGCGCGGGTCAACGCTTCGTTCGGGCCACACTACCGGAGAAGCTCACCAATGCTACCGCCCTTGCGGCTGTGGCTACCAAAGCCAAGGTCACTCTTCCTTCGGAGTACTCGGAATTCGAATCCGTATTCGCAAAGGAGCCCTCTACACAAATGCCCCCCTCCAGGTCCTGCGATCACGAGATCCACCTGAAGGACACCTTCCAACCCAAAGTCGGGAAGGTCTACCCCTTGTCTCCTGACGAGCACAAGGCCACCGACGACTTCATCGACGAACACCTCGCCTCTGGGAAAATCCGCCCTTCGAACTCCCCCCAGGCCTCCCCGTTCTTCTTTGTCAAGAAAAAGGATGGCAAACTCCGCCCTTGCCAAGATTACCGCGACGTCAACGAACACACCGTCCGTGACACCTACCCCCTTCCCCTCATCTCCGATCTTGTCGATAAGCTGAAGGACGCCAAGCTGTTTACCAAGTTTGACGTCCGATGGGGCTACAACAACATCCATATCAAAGACGGACACCAATGGAAAGCCGTGTTCATCACACACCGTGGCCTCTTCAAACCTACGGTCATGTTCTTCGGACTGACAAACTTCCCCGCGACGTTCCAGCGTTTCATGAACGAGTCTTTCCGTGATATGATTGCCGAAGGATGGCTTGTCATCTACATGGACGACCTCCTCATCTTCTCCGAAGATGACGCTACGCACACGGAACACACCAAACGTGTTCTTGCCCGAATGAAGGAACTTGACCTTCACCTCAAGCTCGAGAAATGTCACTTCGCCACCACCGAAGTCGAATATCTCGGCATGATCGCCCGCCCCGGAAAACTCGCCATGGACCCTGTCAAGGTCGCTGGCATTGCTGATTGGCCCACACCAACCAAGCTCAAGGATGTCCGATCATTCATGGGCTTCGCCAACTTCTATCGCCGGTTTATTCCGGATTACTCCACCATCGCTCGCCCCCTCGTCGATCTTACCAAGAAAGACGTACCTTGGACCTGGGGCATTCCCCAGATCACCGCCTTCGAACGCCTTAAGAAGGCCTTCACCTCCAATCCGATTCTTCATTTCCCAGATACCTCTCAACCCTTCGCTATCGCCACCAATACTTCCAAATTCGCATCAGGTGGCGTCCTCCTCCAGACCAACTCAAACGGCGACTGGAAACCGTGCTCCTACCTTTCCCAGTCTTTTAACGCTGCGGAAAGGAACTATGATATCTATGACCGTGAGCTCCTCGCCGTCATTAGATCCCTTAAAGCCTGGCGCCACTACCTCCATGGTAGCGCTACTCCTGTGACCGTCTTCTCGGATCACAAAAACCTTACCTACTTCCGCCAACCCCAAAACCTCAACCGTCGTCAAGCCTGCTGGCTTCTCGACCTCGCCGACTTCGACCTCGCATTCTCCCACGTGCCAGGCAAGCTCCTCGATGGTCCGGACGCACTCTCCCGTCGTCCCGATCATATCACCACGGACTCAGATAATGAAGATGTCACGCTCCTCCCAGATGACATCTTTGTCAACCTCGTCACCACTGACCTCCAAGACCTGATCTCCCGCTCCTCAGCTGCGGATCCGCTTGTCCTGGATACCCTCAACGCTATGGATGGTGGTCTCTGTTACGATACCAACTTTTCCTCACTTCTCAACCTCAACATTTGATCGATTCTAAACATAAAACACCTCATGTCAAGGCTGTCCAAAGAATCATATCCGATTGGCTGCCACAATAACACAGCATCCATCAACACATGCCTCTTATCTTTTCATCTCCCTTATCACTGACTCATCATCGGCAGTGCAAGGCTATATCTCTTATCTATGACTCATATCGATTCACACCTTATCATCCAATAGGATATATTATGCTTATCTACGTAGTTCATACTCAGATTAGAACTCCGAAATCCATGTAGTATATAAACCCCATGAATAACAGCCAGAGAGCTCTAACAAAGTTCTCTTGGAGTTTTCGCCTCTTCACTGGACTGAACCCCCTCTTCACTACACCACAACAACTTTAACAGTCTAGGTTGTTCTAGGTTGTTTCAGTCTCCCACCGTCTTTCCGCTCCCGCCTCTCCGACTGGCACTATGATGCCGGTGTCTTGACCTACCAGGGTCACATCTACGTTCCCCCTAACCGTGAACTCCGGCAACAAATTGTTGCCCGCCACCACGACTCCCACACCGCCGGACACCCCAGCTTCCTGAAAACCCGCCAGCTGGTTGCCGCCGAATTTTGGTGGCCTGGCCTGGCCTCCTTCGTCCGCTCTCCCTGATCCCCTCGGCATGCACCCGCCCCTTCCAGAATGTATCTGTTGATCTCATCACGGATCTCCCCGTCTCCGCGGAGGGTTACGATTCTCTCATGGTCGTGGTCGACCATGGCCTTACGAAGGGGGTAATTCTTTGCCCTACCGTGAAAACCGCCGACTCCGCAGGTATAGCCTGCCTCTTTTTTCACAAAGTCTACACTCGATTCAGCCTCTACGACAAAATCATCTCCAACCGTGGTCCGCAGTTTGCTTCTGCATTCGCAAAAGAACTCTCCCGACTTATCGGATACCGCCTCTCCCTCTCCACCGCTTACCATCCGCAGTCCGATGGTGAAACGGAACAAGTCAACCAAGAAGTCAAGACCTACCTCCGCATGTATTGTCAAAACAATCCAGAGAAATGGGCCGACTTACTCCCTATGGCCGAATTCGCACACAACCACCAACCCCACTCCGTCACTGGCAAATCGCCATTCTTCCTCATGATGGGCTATGAACCCCGTCCCCTACCCGCTATCATTGCGGAAACCAAACTCCCCGCTGTTGAGGAACGCCTCAAAACCCTCTCCGCCGCCCGCGACGAGGCCCTCGCCGCTCACGAACTCGCCCAGCAAGCCATGAAAGCTCACTCCTTTAGGAAGTTCAAACCCTTCTCAAAAGGCGATCAGGTTTGGCTGGAAGCCCGCAATTTGAAACGGGAACTCATCTCCCCGAAACTCGCATCACGCCGCAAAGGACCTTTTACCATCTCGGAAGTCCTCTCCCCGCTTACCTACCGCCTCCGCCTTCCCAAGACCTGGAAAATCCACCCGGTCTTCCATGCCTCCCTCCTTTCCCCATATTGGGAAACGGAGACCTACGGACCCAATTTCCCAAAACCTCCACCGGACCTTATAGCCGGTGAGGAGGAATACGAAATCGAGCGGATCCTACGTCACACCCGGAACCCGCGAAACCGCAAGTTCCTGATCCGCTGGAAGGGTTACTCCACCTCCGACGACTCTTGGGAGCCCGAGACCAATCTAGGGAATGCCAAGGAGATCATCGACGCTTATAAGCGACGCCATCCCAAGGATTTCCCCTCAGTCTCCCGCCTTTCTGCCCTTCCACCACCTCGACCACTGCGCTCCCCACTCCGACCACCACCAGTCCGCATCAGAACTGTGATGGCCTACCGCTCCTGCTCTACCCCCGATTTCGAATCCAACACTACACCGGTACCCGTCTTCACCCCCACCGTCGACATTCCCCACATCACCCTTCCACTCCCTGTTCCTCCGCCGTCGCTCCACTCCTCGGATGCTCCCTCCCTCTCCTCTGAATCCTCCCTCACGGAGTCCACCAGACCCGTTTCTCCAGCTGATTCTGCGGTCGCTTCCGCAGGATGGGGAACAGCAAGCGTACGCACTCGCCCTTCTCATTCTATTTACCGTGTTCGTCCTCCTCTCGTCGCGGTAGACCTGCCGTTTCATTCACACACCATCTGGGCCTCCATGCCCACCCCTGACTACTTCACCCGCATGCGCAACCTCATCCTCGACCCAAGCATGGTGTTCCCCATCGAACACCATCTCGACCTTGACTCCCCTCTTCACACCCTCTATTCGGCGTACCTACAGAACGAACGACTCGCCCTTGTCCGGGCCAACCTCTATGGGCCTATGGCCAACACCCACCTCCTATCAGCCATTACCGGCCAGATCCACGACAAAATCCGCGCGTTCCTCGAACACACCCTATTCCAAATGCAAATGGGTGAATTCCTCTCCGACCTCCACCGCTACCAGGCGGAACTCTCCCTCCGCCTCGACCAACCACTCGCTTCCTCCACTCCCTCACCATCTACCCCCTCCGCCTCCTCTCTTCCCTTCTCTCCGGAAGAGATCGATGCCTGCAACCGAGCCGAAGCGGAACACATGTTCCAAACCGGTCAGGTCAACCTCCCTGAGGACCATCCTCGCTACCACGAGGCCTGTTACGAGTGCCACAAGCTTGGGCACATCCGCGTCGAATGTCGGGACTACCAATGTCCCATCTGTCTTACCTGGTCCCCTGGACATATCCAGTCCCGTTGCCCCAGACGACCCCCTCGCATCCGCACTAGGATTCCCCTGGCCAGCCGACTTACCCCGGTGGCAGCCGGAACCACCTGGAACCATCGTTCCCCACGCCCCATCATTCCCTCGAACTCCTCCTCGTCCAATGGTTCGTCCTCTTCCTCCGCCTGTCGTCGCAACCGCCGCCCTATTCCTCCGAACCCCCCGCTCCGCCGTCCCTCCGGACATTCCTCCGCCTCCCCGGTAGTGATGTGCAAGGCTTGGGCTCAAGCCCTGAGCCTGGCCTGACCCGACCCCTGAAGCCCGAGCCCGACCCGGCCCCCTCTCAAGGCCCCATCGGGCTCTGGGCTCAGGCTTCTATGTTAGTCAGCCCCGGGCCCTGGGCCGAGCCCGGGCTTGCAACTATACAGTTACAGTAGCCACCGGACCCACGGTCTTCACCATATTTAGGATTTTGTTTGTTCTCATCCGATCCATCCCCATTAGTACACACTCGGCATGGAAAATGAAGAGTCTCGACCAAAGCGGACTGCGGCACTGTCGGCTAAACTACGCGATCAGCACAACGCAGCCACGCCGGAGCTTCGTTCCCACCAGCACGCTCACAATGCGACAAGCATTATCTCTCTCCCCCATGATAACTCAATCGACCCAACATACCTGTCAGACAACAGTCCACCTCTACCCAGCCACAAACGCAAGACCGTTGCCGATAATCACCGTGACTCCCATATTCAAGATTCGAGCGATGGAGATGAGGTTTCGCCACCAAAAGAAGTGACTCAGAGGCTGCAGAAACGTACGTTCTACGGTCACAATGATGGTTGTTTGTATCACTAATCAATCTTCATCTACAGGCTCTAAAAAAGCACACCAGAACATCCGCGCTGTAGCTGACACTCAAATCACTCAGAATGACGGTGAGTACTCTTCAGTTCGTGTTGTCTACTAACTCGTTGACCCAAAGCAGTCCCGACATCCACGATACCCCAAGATGTAGCTGACACAGATGGCCTCCTTGAGGATGTCAACGTCCTGGGCATCAGCGAAGGACCAGCACGGGAAAGTCGCACGCGCGACATTGATGAATTTTTCTCATCCGTTTACATTGAAAATGACAAGAAGATGCGCAGGTGCAAGAAGTGCTCGTGTGTCACTGAATATGGGTGATGCATTGACATTAATCAACTTATAGGACGTGTTCACATGTAGTAGCGTTGGTCTCCGACGCATCTACATTACAGCGTCATTTGGAACGACATCACCGTGCTGAGTACCTGCGATGGGCAGAGGCCAATGGATTCACGTCCATGCTTCCCAAAGATTGTAAAGAACGGAGAGAACAGGGCTCAGGTACTCAGAAGCAATGTCGGCTTGACTCTCACCTTCAACCTGTGATCGCCAAAGACCCGATTCCACTGTACAGTGATGAACGGTTTCATGAGGCCACAATCCAATGGCTGATTAATACGGACCAGCCAATATGTACGCTCGAACATCCCTCGTTCCATAATATGATCAACGTTGCATCGCGCGCCACAAAGGGTGTGAAAATTCCCAATCGAAAGGCCACGCAGGGAGGAATTATTCATATGTTCAAGGCTCAAATGCGCAGTTTACGAGTTCGGCTACTTGTGCATACTATGAAAATACTCACTATGATGTGTACTGACGAAACCTTATTAGAGCGACTTGGTGAAAGGTTGGATCAACCTGACATGTGACGCTTGGCAAGCGTCAAACGTTGATGCTTATTTTGCTGTCACTGGATCCTGGATTGAGGAGTCAGTGCTAGGGATCTGGGATGTGCATATGACACTTCTCGGATTTGTTCAACTGAACAGTGCACACAATGGTCTTCGTCTTGGCCAGGCCCTCTACAAGGTTGTTGCACGACTGGGCATACAGCATAAGGTGCGTGCTCACTTTCACAAAGAGTGCAAAACTAAGCCGGTGATGGGTAGATTGGTCACGTTACATGTGATAATGCCACGAACATGGACACGATGATGGTAGAGTTTGCAAGGCAAATAGAACGTGCGACCAGCAAACCCTTCAATGGCAAGCGACGTCGTGTTCGGTATGCTGTCTGTTGCGTCAACATTGGTTTTCACACTAATACAGTCACGTTTTCTAGGTGCTTGGCTCATGTTGTAAACTTAGCCACCCAAGCCTTGCTCACTGCACATAGCAAATCGAAGGCTTACGACCCCAAAAACCCAGACCATGATCTCATTGCCGCACAAGAGGGACAAAGAGACGAAGTTGGCGTAATTCGTACAATTGCTGTCAAAGAGCGGTCGTCTGCCAAACGCAAGCAGCTTTTTCGCTCCATCCAAATGCGAGATCTGCCCAACCACCCACCTCGCAAACCACCTCTTCAGCTGTTACTGGACATGCCAGTCCGCTGGTCATCGACATTTTTTATGCTCGAACGCGCCGAGTCCCTTAAAGGTGATGTTGACATGTTTGTCCACGAGCTTGCAGCTGCAGAACGGGACTCACGAGAGCGGCGCCAAAAACTAATGGACTTGCAATTGACTGATGATGAATGGATGCGGGTCCACACCCTCCTTGCCCTCTTGTGCAAAGCCGAAGAAGCTCAACAGGCTTTCTCATCTGACCGTGGCCCGGCGATCCATCTAGCACTCCCAGCACTTGAGGCTTTACATAAAGCCTGGCATTCACGAACTCTCAAGGCTGACTACATCGATTTCTGGACGGGACTCCAAGCGGGTGTGGGAAAACTCATGGAATACTATGAAAGAAGTGCAGACTCGGACGTCTATATTATGGGAATGTGTACGTGATCAATCCTACCGTTGGATTTCACATCATTGCTAACACGCCGTTACACATGTTGTCAAGTAGTATTGGACCCAGTTCAAAAAGCAAATCATATACGGCGTTATTGGGGAAATGAGTTGCACGAGAAGGCTCTCAAGCATGCCGAGATGTTGGTATGTGTTCAACTTTCTGGTCGAAATTGAAATCCCACACTGACGGAGTATTCATTGGCGTCTAGTACAAGGAGCGCTACCTTGAGTTGAAAGGCAATACTCAGGTGGTTGAAAAACCAAAATCAGCCGTGAAAACCTTATCAGCATATGGCAAACTGGGAAGGCTTCTACACGTACTCTCAGACGATGAAGACGACAGCAACAGTGATGATGTACAACGTAACACAGCCACATCAGCAGGACCTAGCATCGTGCAGCAACTGTGGCTCGAAGACTTTCATGGATACCTTCAGTCGAAGGACCATCTCCCTACAAACACGTCTATCATTCAGTGGTGGGGCTTGAATGCTGACAGGTATCCCGTCTGGGCCTCACTTGCCCGGGATTATCTTTCCGTCATGGCAACCTCGGTTTCAAGTGAGCGTGCATTTTCATCCGCTGGAATTACAATCAGCAAACGCCGTAATCGCCTCAAGTCTGATATTGTTGAAGCACTGCAATGCCTCAAATGCTTGATCTGTCACGACTTACTCTTTCGTAATGACCCTTCAGTTGTGGCTGACTCTGAGTCACCAGACTCAGACGTTGATGGTAAAAGTGAGGCAGTCCCAGAGAATGCCAGTGATGAGAGTGGATGGGATATTATGGTACTGGACTTCGATTCAGACTTACCAGGAGCAGATGAGGGCAACTATGGAGAAATACTCTGTATTGACTAATTAGTAAACTTGTTACAATTTGACTACGTCTTGGTGCTCTCAATATGGTAGGCAGGCCTGGGCTCAGGCCCAAGCCCGACCCAGGCCCGACCTGGGCCCTCAACAAAGGCTTGGGCTTATAATTTAGATGGGCCCAAGCCCTCGAAAGCCTGACCCGACCCTGGGCTTTGAGCCTGACCCAGGCCCTGCACATCACTACTCCCCGGACCGCTGCTCTGCGTCGCCGTGCGACGACCCCATTGATGACAAAGGTTATGCCAATATTATGGGCAGCCCTATTAGGGATTCGTTCGATTTCTGAAGATGATCTTCGCATGGTGCTTTGATCTTAGCCGGGGGGTAATGTTACAATTCATCTTTTTCTTTGCTTTTCTTGCTACTTTCACCACGCTCGATACCATAGGTATCTCCTACATTCAATCCGCAAGGCTTACCCTTGCCCCGGATTACTCAGCAAAGGCTTAACCCTTTGCCCCACCTTTCTCCGTTCTTCTTCCGCCTATTCCAATCACGCGACTCCGGCTCAACCCATTGTTCCGTCATCGCTTATCTCCCTTCGTTTCCTGATCCGGTAGGGATCGCTTTCACTTCCGCTGTCATTTGAACAGCTTCCATGATTTACCATTTACACTTTCGCTCATCCGGTGCATCCGCCCTGTATGACTCCTTTTGGCCCTTTACCTATTCCGCTCTTCCTGGCCACCCTTTTGGACCACTGGTCCGTGCACTGTTTTCGTAGTATAAAGACCGTGCAGTGATACTCCTGTACTCTAGTCTTGATCTACGCAATCTAGCTAGTATTACTGCTCCTCTTCGGGCTTAACCTAAGCCATCCCTCATCGCTGCGACCAACGTCCAGCATCTTGGTCCACCCCGATCACAAGGGGCAGTCTCGGTCCTTCGGGTATAGATTCCCAACAGGACGCTCTTAGGCAACGCCCTAAGTTCTAACTCGTCTCACTGGTAGCAACTAGCTGACCAGTACTCCTCCCTGAACTCTACAGCACGCCACGCATCAAGTGGTGGTTGTTTGAGTTATCGCAGCCACTTGTTGCTAGCGCTTTTGCGTCTACGATAGGCCCTACCCGGGACTACCGTAACAAACACACTCCCAACTTTCTTGCTATGTTATCTCATCCTGGTGTGCCGCCTCACCAACTCTCTCTCAAACCAAACATGGTGTACTCGATTATGTGCAATCTTTCCATTGACAAGGGCTTAGTTCACAATGTGTGGGTACAGATATGAACAGTCCACCGACACTTCATCGAAGTACAACTCCTTGATTCACCCATCATGCACTGCATTCCGCGAATCACCTTCAATTTCACTCCCCCTTCTTCAGATTGGACTGTCACCCGTCGCCAGTTCCCCTTGCGACCAGCTTATGCAACTACATTCAACGGATGCCAGGGTTTGACTCTCGACAGAGCCGTACTCAATCTCCGTGTCGAACCATTTGCTCGTGGGCAACTGTACACTGCTCTGTCGACTTGCTATTTGCACCCTCGAATGAAACTAGATCTACAAATAACATAGTGTATCATCGCCTCCTTCTATAATCTGCATGTATATATATAATATAATTGAAGCCTGTACAATCACAATGATGCCACCATCCGAAGGCTATCCTTGTTACATGTATGTAAAGCCAAGGCCTATTGCAACTGCGGCGGTGTGGTGGTCAGCATGGTGGGTCGAATTTTTGGTGTGGGCTAGATTTTTTGGTGGGCAATATTTTTTTCCCGCGGCGGTCCGTTTTTTTTTTCGCGATTTATTAAATGTGCAGATTTTCCACCATATGGAACAACCGTGAGGAAGGGTGACTGAATATATTGTACTTCTGGTTGCGAGCAATGTTAGGAGAAAAACGAGTCCAAAATTTATCTGTCGAAGACAACAGAACAGTGCGGCCATCAGTGAATCGAATGAACGGAGAAGCCAACTACCCACCTGGCCCAGGATGATTCGGGATTCGTCTTGTCCGTCCTTAAAATATGCTATACTTTCTTTTCGACAATGATCGTATATAGGTAATGTTAATCGTGGGGAGGGTAAAAATCAAAACACCGTCGTTCGAAGAAACCGATCGATTAACTTGAGCTACGTGATATTACTCTGCGTTTATCCAAGATAAAAAGGGAGTGAAAGCCTGAGAGAATAAGTTGACTATCGACACTATGTGGTGAAACATGCCATACTGTATATCTGCTTAGATACAGAAAACGAATGTCATGATTTCCCCTCAAGTCCGCTTAAAAACGCGAGCCATGTTTTCTTCTCAATGACGCCTTCGTCTAGGAACACAATATTCGTCAACCTGCACCGCACGACAATGTACGACTTACAATTCCCGTCGGTGTCCGTGACGATGACGTATCGAGCACCTAAATTGACGAAAAACCGGTGGAGAAGCTCCAGGGGCGCATGGGATTGGATGGTGAGGGGAGCCTAGGAACGATTATTTTCTGAGAGAAATGCGAAATATTGCGACAAACCTCGTCCATATACACACTAAAATCGAATGAGTCGCCAACTTCGGTACCATCATCAATCCATGAGGATGTGAGATCACGTTCCCTGCTGAGTTCTCTCGATTGGAAATTAACTTCTTCATCAGCATCCTCCGTGACGATCGCTGCCAAACTTCTTAGATGACAGGCCAACGAATGTGGTGACTACTGACCAAGTGCATGTTCGAGCTCACTTGCACCA
Organism: Chiua virens; assembly: GCA_019787685.1. NCBI lineage: Eukaryota > Fungi > Basidiomycota > Agaricomycetes > Boletales > Boletaceae > Chiua > Chiua virens. The sequence goes on from JAHNUO010000003.1 coordinate 1,655,799, forward strand.
ACGTACCCCACCATTCGCTGTTTACCGCTGGCTTCGCTGCGCCGTAGAATGGGGAAACCGCTGTCGTCATGGCCAGAATCAAGAAGCGCTTGCAACTGATTTCGAAGGCTAATCAAAGTATTGCGTGCATCAACTCGAATGACGCTAACGCCACGATCTGTCTGTGTACTCTTTGGACAGAGCGTCTGGACTCGAGAGGAAGGACTTACAACATCTTTAATCGAAAAGTTGGACCACAAGTACTCGTGCTTGGCATCTAAATACGGGAGCTGCGACAATCTAGAAGACAGAATCCTAAGCACGAATGCAATCACAACGCTGGGCAGCTCACTCAATGACTAGGTCATATATTCCTTTGGGTTCTAGTGCATCGGCGACTGTCTTTGCCACAAGAACAGACAGCATGACCGGGACAGCGTATGTAAGGGTGTCCGTCAATTCAAACATGATCACTGCAAGTGAAACCGTGGTACGCTTTGGAGTGTGAGTAATATCAGTCTACGCCAAATCAAAGCTGGATATACAAAAAGACACGAACCGTTACACCAGATAATGCAGCAGCTGCACCAACCATAGCGTACAGTCCAGGTATAATGCAATCACCATCTCCGTTGCAGACAGAAAAGACCGCACTATTCGGATAGCGCCATTGTAGATGTCGAACGACCATGCCAAGGATACGCCCAGCACACGCACCGACACCAAGTGTCGGAATAAAGATGCCAGCGGGAAGCTTGATGCCGAAGGTAACGATTGTTAGCACACCTTTGATGAGCATGACAGCTAAAATAGGTTTGGATAAGTGGCGAAACTTGTTGCCAATCTCTTGGATTACGAGCGCACAGCCTCGATTGATCACTCGCACCACCTGTATGGCACTCAGAGAACAGGATGTAGACGAGTTCTGTCCCTCCCATGCGAGTATAAGGGTTCAGAAAACAAAATATGGCAGTGACAAGGGTAACCTAGCATCATCAATGACTTCAAAAATGGTTAATTTGACCGACTTACGAGAATAACTTCCAGGATAGGATGTTTTCCTAACCAAGTCTTGCTGCGAATATCGCGGCTCCAGCGGTAGTTGAGCTTAGAGAAATATGCGCCGTATATCCCCTTAAAGGGAGTTTATTTATCAGAGTTTGATGAGATGTAAAGGGGGACATACTCCAAAAACCCCAAGAAGCACGAAAAAGATGAGTTCGAATGCATGCCAATCCTAGAGAGGCCTGAGTAACATGGTCGAAATAGATATTAGAGCGTTTACCCTATCATAGGTAACTTGGAAGAGCACCAATTTGCCGGTTCCGAAGGGATCGAGGAACTTCAATGTTATGGCTGCAATCATTGCGCAAAAAAAGCTTATGAAGAGCAGGTGATAAGTAATTACCTATCGAAGATCAAGGAGCCATACCTTCGCCACATCACCTAAGTGCGGCGACCAGTCAGCTTTCGGTAACCACCAGTTGAGATCAACTCTTGCCTTTGGAGGAAAGTAATATGAGACTTCCTCCAAGCTGAACAAAGTGCCTCCAATAGGCGCGCCAAAAGCGACTGCAACTCCGGCGGCGCAAGCTGCGCTGAGAATTTCACGGCGCTTCGCTGATCAGATTATTCTGTCAACGTGGCCCATGTGCGTGAAAATGAGACAGACCTTCATTGTTTTCATACTTTCGATGAAAGCGACTGACAATATTGCCGATACAGCTCGCAATGTGAACAAAAGGTCCTTCCTTCCCTGATAGGAAGTCAATCGAAAAAAACACCCAGCAAAATAAAGATGCCGCACGAACCAAGCGATAGGCCGGAGCCAACCGAGAGTGCCAAACCAAATGATTTTGTGAACAAAGTGCGCACACCAAGGTATCCGTGGATTACAAAGCCTAGTGCGTGGTGTTTTAATAATCGATCCACGATTGAGTGACACAAGCAGCACCTGACAGAATTGTTTTGATTTCGGGTATCCCGCTTCCTGCAGCCTTCCAAGACTGAGATTATCTAGCATACCAAAGGTCTCTGGACATACATAATACATTGTCCTGCGCTTGATCGATGAGATCGGATGCTTATCATCTGCTTTATCGGAGCGTAGAGACCAGACACTGGAATCCTTGCGGGTGTTGAACGAGGTCGAAGCGGTAAGATGTATGGTAAGCAGAGACGACGCTGTCGCCCACAGAACCTAACGACGGCTATCAATATTCGAAAGACACGAAGCTTTGAGAAAATGCAATACCGCAACAAGGGTATAGCTGATATAGTCCACGTAATTGTTCTCGGTAGCTCCATGATCTACCCACGGCATGAAAGTAGCGGACCAATCCACCCAATTGGCACACATGGTAACATTTGACACACGCGAATCGAGGGAATTGGGGCAGCAAAACCGCTTGGCTTTCCACCACCCAGTCGCGCAGTACCCATCCTTGGCATCGAAGAACCATTGTTCTGATCGTACGACGAGGAAAGCAACAACGGCGGTTAAAAAGCCAACGATCGTCACAATTATCCACCCGAGACTCTTATCGAAGGCGAGACGTAGATGAGAGCGGAGGGACTTTCCACGCCTTAGTCTTGAAAAGCGGACTGAATCCTTGATAGCATCATGCAACCAATCGATTGAAGAATAAGAAGAATACCAGACACGGAAACCGTTGATTGGGACATTGAGGTCATCATCGGGGGCGGAAAGCATGGATCGGACGAGGGGGGCGTCGTATAAAGAAATACGTCCTCTGGGAGAGACGGGGAGTTAGAGAGGGTCGCGCAGAGGTCGGGGAGCGTGCAGTGGGAGTCGGAGGTCCTGAGAATGCCCCTCGGCCGATGGGAAGTCTCGGTAATGAAGGAAGATTGCGACGGCCTATAACAGTACTAGATGAACGATGTCCCAGAGGTGGTCGTGTTGTTCCATAAGTTGCAGCAACATGAATTGTGCAACAAAGTCCTTTCGTCAGAAATTTCGACGTTGTCCACGGTACGACGCGAAGGCCCATGTGCAAAGTCAATGCTGTTGTGGAGAAGGCGTTTCCCTCCCAAATCCACTGAGGAAGAACCACTACGAAAATTGTTCTGCGGAATGGCGACGTCCATCAAGGACTGGGACGATGTCGAACGACTGTCGTCAAGAGACATCGCAGTGGGTCGATGCGCAAACCTCCGACTGCAGGCACCACGGAGTAAAGAACGCGTCAGAGCGAGATCACGAGCTGTAGAAGAAAGATTACTACCTGAAAGTGACACCAATGGAAGAGGGCGAACAAAGACAAGTCACGGTGCTAGTTCCGCCAATCCTGCAATATATGTGCCGGTACCTCGGTGCGACTATCTAAATCGGGTATCCATGAATAATTCGTGTACTACGATACAAACACACGCAAACAATACATTCTCATTCACCATTATCATCCAGCACAATGACGACGGCTGGCCTTGGTGTTCCTGTCAAGTTACTACACGAGTCTTTGGGTCACATAGTGACTGTAGAACTGAAAACTGGCCAACTTTATCGCGGAAAACTCGCAGAAGGTGATATATTTCATAGATACCGCATGTCTGATCTGATTATCTGAATTTCATGCAGCGGAGGACAACCTTAACATATCGTTGAAGGATATCACAGTGACAGGACGGGATGGACGTGTCTCGCAGCTAGATCAAGTTTATATCAGGGGAAGTATGGTTAGGTTCTTCATCGTGCCAGACATGCTGCAGAATGCCCCGATGTGAGTTTGAGTGTTGGTTCGTTGCTTACATTGTACTGAGGCAGAACAGGTTCAAACGAGTTGGTCCGAATGCCATGCGTGGGCGCGGTATCGGTACAGCGCGTGGGCGTGCTACCATCATGCGAGGTATGTTGATCCACTTCCTACATTGGATGCATACTTACGGTTCACCCTTTGTAGCAAATGGTGATTACTGTGGTTTTGTGCGTATTTGGAATATACTAACGTTCTTTTCATAGCTCGCCGCGGTCGCGGTGTGCCTGCGGCTCGTGGCATTAGGCGGTGAGCATACATCCGGTCAAAAATACTTTTAGTTTACTTTGACGTTGTATATGTAACATTTTTGTCAATACTGATAATGTACTCTGGTGCAAAACCATCGACTGAGATCTATCATAGGGGATGAAGCAGAGTGGTGAGTAAAAGAACTCCAAGTACCTGTCTCAAAAGTCGGATACTCGTCCCTTGAAACTCCAATCGCCACCGTCTTCGTGAACCCACTGGTGGACAGGTTCGTTCTTCGGTCCTCCTTGCTCGCCTGTGAGAGGGTTGGTGTCGCCCTCAAAATCGGGTTTAACGGGTTTTCTTGCGTCGGAGTGGACAGCAAGTTCTGCCTGCCTCTGCAGTGCAAAGGGGTTTGCGCAGCACGCTGGAGCTCTTCGAACTCGCGCTGCTGATCCCGGGGAAGGGGTGGTGGGGCTGGGCGATTCAAAGCCGAGGACAGTCCTCGCACGGGAGGGTGGCGGAGAAGACGAAGCATCGATTGTGGTAGTCCGCGGATGGAGAGGCTGACTTTTAGATGATTATAATCGTGGGAAATACAATACAATGTGTTTATTTTTGTGAAAAAACAAATTATATTCCCGCGGGACAGGCACGGTCCCACCAACATTGTCGCTAAGATTCCGGCAATGACGGCACCGAAGAGAGTTAAGACCCCGCTGGTTGTGGGTAGTCACGTGGATATGTTAAGAGTAAAGGCAGTCTGATCATTGCTTGCTCTCTTTCCCTCTCGTTTCCCCCATTACCGATCATGCACTCCCACTATCCTCACAGCATCTATGATACTAATCTCATAGAAATTGCTGAACCCTTCCCCGTCCAGTCCATCCCGCCCACCCATTCCTTGCTCGCCGTACATCACCCCGAGCAGTTCTCCACAGACTCCGTATACAAAAAGCGCAAGCTTGAGCGCGCTTGCGATGCTTGTCGTCGAAGGAAGACAAAGTGCGATGGCCCCCGCATGCGGGACAACATCTGCACAAACTGTATCCAGAATCGCAAGACGTGCTCTTATGTGTCCGTAGCAACCCTTGCGTTCCTTTGTATTCCCTCACTCATTCCTCTTCAGTGAAGCTTCAAAGCCTAGAGGTCCTCCGAAGGCGTTAGTTCACTTGTACAATTTCACGTTCCCGTGTTGATGTGCCTTTTACAGCTACATCACCAGCTTGGAAGGACCGGTCGGAAAAGATGGAGGCACTTTTGAAGCGTGTGAGTACCTGTTTCGTTCGTTTTGTTAGGCCACCACTTTCAAAGTGCCACCCCTTCCTCAGCGTGCCCTAATTCCCAGTCGGTATCAATCTGCCACGCTGTTTCGTCCATTCTGCCCTTGGCAACTAGCTCATACGCTAATCATTCCATTTACGTAGCTCCGTCCCGAAGCCGATTTCTCCGAGGAGTTGGGTCCCCCAGTGGTTCGAGACTCTTGGAAGACCGACCCTGAACCCCTTCCCCACAATTCTCCCCAAGAAAAGTCTGCCTCACCCCCCGCATCGTCTTTCAGATCAAAGACTTCCCCCTCGAGATCTTTACAATCCAATGTCCCTCCTTCTGCCAGCGCGACCTGGCGTACATCCCGCAGTGACTCAGATTTGTCGTCCGATACGTCCTCAGAAAGCGAGGAAGTCGGAGAACTCAGCCTTTCCCGCGGAATGAAACGTTTGACGGTTCGTGGATTAGAACCTACTCAAGACCAGTGTTCCTTGAGGGACAACCAAGTTCGCTTTCACGGCAAGAGCAGCTTTTTCAAGCTTATCGAACCGACTCGCAAGCTGAGAGACGAACATGTCAACAGCTTCACTGGTGGAGAGGAACGCAGCCGCTCAAGTCGAGATAGCACCAGTCCTATCAATGCTGCCGCATTGCGACGTCCCCAATTTTGGGCTACCCCTTCAGTCAGTCTGGGTCCTGCTTTCAGTTCATACTTTCGTTGACCTCATGTACCTCGTTTTCATTTCTTTTTCAGTGGGAACTCGCCTTCGAAGGTTTTCAGAATCGACTCGAAGACATATCTTTTTCACTGGCCGAGGAATTTCCACCCCAAGATCTTGCTGATAGCCTGATCGACCTATATTTCGCAAATGTCAACGTATACATTCCATTATTTCACCGCCCGACATTCGAACGTCAATGGAGAGATGGTTTGCAGCACAAGGACGCATGGTTTGGATGTCTCTGTTTGTCCTTGTTCGCCGTTGCGAAGCCGTTGGAGCGACGACTGCCCGTGTACTCGATGATGGTAGCAAATATGTCATTTCTCCTGCGGAACGGCCCGTTGAGGAATATAAGTGGCAGCGCGCTGGCTGGAGATTCTTTAACGCAGCCGTTGGTGCGCCGTTTTCTCGTTCACAAATGCATAGTTGCTCAAGTCCACAGATGTCCACCGTGGTTCTCTTAGCCTCTTTCATCCACCTGGTCTATTTGAAGTCCAGACCATGGCCGTCAGTCCACTGGTTCGGTTTTCAAAACTCTTTATTAATTCCAGTTGAACAGTTACTCGGGATGTTTCTGCGGGGCACAGCATTCCATCCTGTCGCATGGCTCTTCATCAGCGTTGGTCTTCGCAAAGCACAGGATGTTGGTGCACATCGGAAGAAAATCTATGGAGACAGACCAAGCATCGAGGGGGAGCTCTGGAAGAGAGCGTTTTGGGTTCTTGTCCTTCAGGACAGAATAGCAAGTGCTTCCTTGGGACGTCCGTGCTGTTCCGGCGAGGAAGAGTAAGGTGCCATTCCTGGCAGGGTTCTTTGGCTGACTCCTTCGTTCATGAAGGTTCGATGTCGAACTTCCCCTGGAAGTTGATGACGAATATTGGGAAACAGATGATCCAGAAAAGGTATTTCGGCAACCACCTGGAAAGCCATCAAAGATAGCCGCCTTCAATTCACACCTTAAATTGACAAAGATTGTTGCTTATGCCATGAGAACGATCGTGCGTTTTCCCATCCCGTAATGGATTTTTGACTGACGCCGTTGGCAAGTATGCCCTTGATAGATCAAAGTTGCTGTTCAGCGCCGCGCGTCCGCGGTGGCAGGAGGTTTTGGCGCAACTCAATCATGCAATGACTGAATGGGTGGAGTCAGTTCCGAAGCACCGTATGTGCAATTTCTCGCGGACTTTGCGTTTCCAAGGTTAACACCTTTTCAGTACGCTGGTCACCTCACATCGAAGACCCACTATTCTCACAGCAATCAGCGACACTCTATATCACCTATTATCTGATCCAGATCATCATCTATCGACCTTTTTACCGCCGTCTCTCCACTCTGTTACAAACGTCACCCCACATTCTAACATGCCCATCCCCTGTATTGGAGTTTGTGTCAATGCTGGCAAATGTGTTTCTCGCATTTTGAAAACGCAATTCAGCCGCGGTTATTCAAACATCCCTACCTTGATATCAGGCTCACATGTGTGTGCCGCGATTCTACTCATGAACTTTTGGGATTTGAAGTGGCAAGAACGCAATCTGATGCGCTGCGACGCATTCGCTGACGTCAAGTCCCCTCTGGCTCTAGCCATGGCTGAGTTGCTTGAGGACATCTCTGTCTTCATCGAGGCATTGGAAGCAGTCAAACCTCGCTGGAGAAATGCGGAAATGTACTTGTCAGCGTTAATTACCTATTCTAGCCGCGAACTTCGCTAATCACTTCCAACAGGAACGATCTCGGTTCTTCTTTGCCCCATAGTCTCGGCGGATTCGAACCAAACATCCCCAAGAACGATCCTCTTTCACGACATTATTCCTCCAGGTTTGATGACAGCGTCTACCACAGCGCGGACTACACAACATTTAGGGACCACCGAAACCCTGGTGCTCTACCACCCATCGCGACTTATACTTACGATACCCATGTTGAGCCGTCCGAACCCAGCCCTCACTTTTTCGAGTTCCCTCATATTACCCGATACCCTGTACCCAGCACCCTCCCACTCCCGTCTTCCACGGTTCAGGACCAAGGTGATCAGTCTGTGTCACGTTTCCGACCGCAACAAAGTTATGATAGGCTCCCGATACTCTCGGAATTTGGTGACCGAAGCTCATCATCATCCAGCATCCGTTCTCGGCCAATTTCCCTATTCGACGAAAGGATCATGGATGAAACATCTACAGCACAACACGACTCCTCCGTTTCCCGACCGTTCGCCGTGGGTACATGTACATCTTATAGTGGATCTGTGCCGACACACCAAAGCACTTCGAGTAATTTTGCTCCCAGCCAACCAAGGTATGTATTCCAGTATATACATGTTCCCGCGCGTTGCTTACATTACTTGATAGACTCGGTTGGGCAAGCGATTGGAACACGAATCCAACTTTTGCATACGGACCGGATCCTGACAATGCAGCATTCGAACCCGGTCTTGTATCACGAGATGAGGAAACCAGGAGTTCGCATGTCCAAGCACTGTCTTTCCCCGGACGTTTTTGATTCAGATACCCTAGCATCTTTCTCTTCTGCTATAGATTGTTACGAACATTTTTACGACTGACATTTCTATGTTGCACCTGTTTTGCTATCTCAATGGAACTATTATATCCCGTATACATACTTTACATACCAAATGTTGTAATCGTATCCGCATGTTTCCGTTAAACGTGTGCTGTTGCTGTGATTTATGGAAAGAAAGTGGTGTTCCTGAAGAGACCCGGATTGATCCGTCTGCGACGAGTGCGCCCGCAGCGCAGGAAATCTTCGGATACTTTGTATATGCGCAGTCCGAACGGAGCAAGCCGGATCAAAAGCACGTCGATCGGAAACTTCACCTTTCTAGGACTTCTAACTTGAATATGGGGAAACGGCTGCAAGGACCCGATGCAAACGCGTGACCGCCCTGATCAGTGCATTCAACATCGAATAAGTACATCAACGATGTAACCTGAAGTGGGATGCTCGACAAGGTCGGGTACATGAATATGGTAGCTTTGAGGCGTTTCACTCTGAGGCAACCCAAAATAATGTCCACTGGAGATCAGATATCGATATCTCGAACTTTTGGGCAGCAGTATCCGTCGATCAGAATGAGGTTGGAAGTCTTGGGATTCCGTTATATCGGTCCGGGGTCCGACGTCGACTTCTCCTCGCAAACGCCTTGAATACTGGTTTTGATCCTGGAAAGCATGTCTAGCATTCTCGGAAATGCACGGCACCTCATTGGTGCTTCCCACCCAAGCACAAGTCCCGGACTGGACCGATATGTCGAGATCAGTGAAAACGCCGACATGATCGAAACTTGGTCGAAACCGGCTGGGTGAATGTGGCCATAATAGCTGGCTGCTTCATCCGAGCGAGCTGATGCAACTGTACTAGTATGGTAAGCGATGGCGATCTTAGATCGATCGGCGAGACGACCTCGTCTCAACTCTCATGACTCTGGATGTAATATTTTAAAGGCCTCAGGTTAGCAGGCACCTCCGAGTTGGAGACGAACATCGTCCAATGGATTGGAAAGAGCACGCACCGTTGAAACCCAGTGGCGTCGTTTGAAGGATAGACATCGATAAGTGATACATAGTTCTGGGAGTGGGCCGGCTCTCGAAACCGCGCGAAGCCCAATTGACTCGGGTGTTGGAGACTTGGAGACTAAAATCAAGATAGGGGAACAGCTCGTCAAGTATACTTTACCAGGCTACCTCGGGCTAACTGGAAGCCTAAACGTAGGGATTTACCAAGTAGAGTACAATGATCGCCGGAGATGCCGAAAAACGAGTGCACGGTCAGTAGTTACTACTGCACCGATATCATGCTTTTATCTGTTGTTGCCATGGTTGTGATCTGGGCAGGTGGAAAATTTGTTGGGTAGGGTTGCCAGTAGAACCAAGGTAGATGCATGGCCAATACAGTACACTGGAGATAAACCATTGAACGTGGCGCAGCAACCTTTGGGTCGGGTGAGTCGATTTCAGTTGTTTGAGAAACGTATCACATTCAAAGCCTAAGTGGTTTGAGAGGAACGCCTGCCAGTGGCTGTAGTAGTTCCAAGTAGTCGTTGTAATCACGAGTCCACAAGCAAGTCGAGAATTTGTACTATTGAAATCGAAGTTCTCAGCTTGCTTTGACACCAATGCGACTGACAGTCCCAAGATGGAGGCTGAAGATGGCGGGCTTAGAGTCAAATAAGAAGTAGATGACTGACGTACACCGTCACGGAACGACGTGCAGATGTCATCGAGTTCTGAGGATCACGCAGCAATCTAGTGATCATCTAGGGTCTACTTCTCTTGAATAGTTCCGCGAAGTTTTGATTCTAGGAAGCAAGTTTTGTATTCGAAGCGCGTGGCAACACATTTGTGCTTCCCAGCCAAGCAAAGCCCCGGAGCTGGCTGCTTCACCCGAGCGAGCAGATGTGACAGTAAGCGATGTCGATCTCAGAGCGATCGGCGAGGCGACCTTGCTTCAAATTTCATTGCTCTAGGTTCAGTATTGATACTCAGTGGTATCGTCTGAAAGATAGATGTCGACAGTGACACGTAGTTGTGAAAATGGGATGTCACTTGAAACAGTGGAACCTTGGTATCTGGAATCTGAAGATGGGGAAACAACTCGTCGAGCTCAGTTTGCAATGCCACTGAAAGCCTGGAAGTGGCGATTTGTAAGTACAAAATCGCCGCGAAAAGTCGCTAGGCTCAGTGGTACCGGTACCATTGACACGAGGCGTTTACTATCACGCAGGCTCGAGGTGTCATGAGATCACAAGCGTACCTAATCTTTGAGCTCTGTGACGATTACACTCACCTTGACACCTTTTTCGTGTCTCCAAACTGGAGCATTGCCAGCGTCATGAAGCAGACAGGTCTTTGCGTGCATCTATCATCCGTATAGTAGTGGATTAAATAAGCTGGCTCCAGCGCTAGCAACCTACAAACAATCATGGTCATCGAGCGCGTGCGTTTTGCTTTGGTTCGGCCAGCGCCTCGTCTGCCAAGACATCCCTTGGTCCCGATGAAGCAGTCCGAGCACCACCCGCAGGGTGAACCATCGCTGTATGCCGCGTAACGGTGGTTTGCATCACAAACGCGACAATAGCCTATGACAATTCAAACCCGTCAAACTTCCCAACACACGCATAGCGATACGACAGAACACTCACGAACACCGTTGCCCCCAACAACACGCGCTCCTTCCACCGTTCATCACCCACAGTCTCGTCGAAATGCGGCCGTCTCCGAGTGGCCGTGGGTCTGTATCGAACCGGGTCGGGGGGGCGTTCCCAGCTCGTTGCAACCTCGCCTGTCATCGTGCTCTTGCCGCGCATCACATCGTACGCTTTGGAGATAGCTTGAAACCGCGTTTCGACAACGTCAGGAGGGTACTTGCGAGCGACAGGCGAATCGGGGTGGTAGATACGAACGAGGTCATAGTCTAGAGCGAAACAAAGGCGTTCGTGTTTCAGTTCACTCCTGCATATCGACGGACATGGAAATATGGGGAAACGTCACCGACATCGTGCCTTTATCTGCTGCTGCGTGGCAGATCTGGGCAGGTGAAAATTTGGTGGGGATGGGGATTCGGATGTGTTGGATATGGGTAGGGGTTGGAGCTTGAAGATGCATGTCTGCAACGAGGGTAAACGACGTAGTGCAGTAAGGTTTGGGTCCGATGACTCGATTGTCTGAGGATATTAGAGTACGACATTAGGCGCAGCGTTCGTCTGGTTGGAATAGTCCTAAGTGGTCGTTATACTAGATCGCCCTAAGTCACTTGGCTCAAACTTTGTCCGAGTCCGTGACCGTTGCAGAAAACAGTCAACTGCGTATACATGGGGGTACAAGAAATATTGCGACATTCAATCGATAACATCTACAAATGTACAAAAGATTTGGGATTGACTCATGTCCTTGACAACGTTGTAATCAATTACTATCCCAGTGATATGGACAAGGGGTGGGGCAGTCTCGACCTGGTTTAGCATCGTAAGGGTATATTTTCATCGCGTATCACTCGACGCATGACAAATTGGTATTCTGGTATCCATGGACTGTATTCAAGCAAGGCTTATGCGCACCAAGGATTCCGCGGCCTAACGCAGCTGCGCGATGAGCACGCCAGCGTTGTGCGGGTCGACTTCGGTGGGTATGTTATGTCTTTCGAAAAGTTAGAACGTGCCAGCGGTAGGACGACAAGCGACATTATGGATCACCCACTTTTTCATGAGATCCTCAACAACAGGTTTAATCTTGGCGACGTGGCCGTCAGAATGTAATCCTTTCCCTAAATGTCATCATTCAGTGGTGTTTGCAAGTCTTGGCACGAAGGAAGCCACTTGCCAACGATGAGCCGGATTTCAGCGTCCCCTCTTTGTCGAGCCTCTTGGATGCTCTTTTCGACGTATGACACCGCCTCCTTGACATACAAGCCATGGAGATCGATCTCCCCGGGTTTACTATCCTGCCGGGTATCTTTGAATACAACAAAAAATAAGCGATCCACGATGTCATACCAGGTTATTTTCTATCCCATGTCACAGCGTCTAGTAAGGGTCCGCGGTTACGAACAACGAGATCCCACGCACGTCTGAATATCAAAGCACTGGCTTCAGCATTCAGGCCCTCCATCGTCCGTTCGTGTTGCTTCCCCTTTTTGACAGCTCTTTGGCACGTGCGCCATCACCTCGAGCATAGGCTTCGTGGCTCTCTTGGAAACAACGCGCCATCACATCACCTTGCTCGTTCGCCTTGGCACGCAGGGCCAGGTAATCGCCATGCTGATTAACTTGACTTTGGTCCTTGAAAAAGGCAGATTATGTCCTGTGGAGTAGGGAATAGTAGAGGAGTCAGGAGACACACTTGATAGGGCCTATGTTCCGGACGAGGCTTGGATACTGGCTTGGATACCTGCTCCTGTGTATGATCGCGTTAATTAAGGTGTTGTCTCATTTTAGTTTACGACGTGTGCCAACAACAGCTGGTCATACAAAAACGTCGTGTACAGATAACACACTCACTGGACGCTCGGATAGTACAGGCACGGGCCGCTCCGGCCTGGTCACCTTGCTTGCAAGTGGCTGCGGTTTGGGTGGCCGTTCCACGTACTCAGGTCTCTGATACTGGGTAGGAGGCCGTTCCTCGGTTGTCGAACCACCACCACCACACAAGACTTGCACCAGGGCAAGGAGGATATCCATCAAGCCAGCCATCTTGGAGGTTGGGAGTGTGGACAGTGAAATGAATGAGAGCGTCAACGACGATGGTTTTAAGCACAAAAAAATGCTGTGCGTGCAACGTGTAGGAGAAGCATAGAAGGGGCGAATCCATCGTGGTGGATGTACAGCATAGTAAGTTACTTAAGACGTTCTAACCCGACAAACGAATGATCACCAACCACATTCCCTTGACCGAGCAACGAATCTCCGACTCAAATCTCCAATCCCACAAGGATGTAGGCAGGGTTAACCTGGAAGGCAGGTTTAGTGACAACGCTTCCACCGACGTACATGAGCGAATGCAAAAGATCGTTGAGCCCATCAAAAGACTTGTTGAGGACGATGACAAGTGCAGAACATTTCAGGTGTTCATCGGCTAGCTCCAAGAGGGCCACAACACTGCACGGATTCCCTGTTAGTAAAAGACGATTGCAGTGAGCTGAAGAAGCACCTTTCGCGCAAGCTGACAGCGGGGGCATTCTTGCCATCAACATAAAGTGTCTTGGGCTTTCCACGGCAATCGAGGACGATTCCGTCAAACATAGTTCCCATGGTTGGCACAGAAACAACGACGCTTTTAGCAAAAGGTAAAATGCTCAATCCATCAGAAGGAAAGATGTTCAAGAGAAAATCCAGAGCATCCTTTGAATGTTTGGTAAGTATTCCATGAGCACCACTCGCGTCGCTGTCGTCTGGGGTCAATGGAGGTGTAAGGAGACTAGAGGGAGATTCGGATCTTCCAGGGATGAATCTTGGTGGCACGGAGGCTGGGATTTGAGTACTGGTGAAACAATTACTGATCGGACATGATTTATCGGGGGGAGAAGGTGAAAAGAAAGAATCGGGGGATTGGGAGATGATAGGCGCCAGACCGCCTGTCACACAGTCTGACGACCCTCTATCAGGAGGGCATTTTGCGTTGGGGATGTCAAAAACGCCACTGCGGGAAAACAAATCCAGACGGAGGATAAGCAAAACTAAGAAAGTGACGTACTCCGGGTCCGCCAGAGAAGGTAGTAGAGTAATAATACATGTCGTCGGTGCCGTGCATGTGGCACACGGCAAGTACGCTCGGAGTGTTGTCGGAAGTGAAAGCCCCATCTCCAACGGCGTGACGGCCGTTGCTAACAAAAAACACAAAGAGTATGAGAGAAAGAAAGAGCACTGTAGAGTGTAACAAACGTGGGGCAAAGACTAGATTGCTGTTTTGTATAATTCGAGATTGTAGACTGCGACATGATGTTCCAGACTGCGAAAACGAGTTGTGGAAGGTGCTAGAATTCGAGACTGTTTGTTGAGTGTCTCGAGGAGCGAAGAAGAAATACCTTGCTTGTTGTAAGTACAGCTGCGAGCGGATGGTGCTGGTAGCGGTGCAAGGGCTATTTCGCGACAGCACGCTATCTGATCTCCACCGTGTCCTCCGGATACCCCATCCTAGTCCACCTAGACCTCATTCGCAACACTGGCTTGTATGACAAGTCTATGGTATGTACTACCTCCCAATTTCTCGACGTTCCTCTGAGTGCTATTGACCATTGGGCGGGAAGAGAAAGGCGGGACAATTGTTAGATAGGGTGTCCGGGGTCTTCAAGTGATTTAGGGTAGGCTGTGGCGACGAAGATATCGACCAACACTCGACCAACAACGAACTCAACGCCGTCTACTTCAAGACCAGTGAGTATCTCTTTTCAACCCCCCCGTCTTATGCAGGTTAAGACACCCATCGTCGCGGTCCTCGCGATGGCGAGTCGTTTTCTAGCTGTTCTCAGCTGGATGTCTCTCTGCTGCATTGGGTGCAGTCGCTTACTGATCTTGTGAACATAGTATCATTCGAAAACAAATATGGCTGATGCAGCACGAGGACGGGGTGGATTCGGACGTGGCCGCGGTGATCGTGGTCGGGGCCGTCGTGGTCCCCGTCGTGGCGGTCGCAAGGACGAAGAAAAAGAATGGTTAGTATTGAGATCCTTGCACGAGGATGCTATTTCAACTCATTGTCGCAGGGTTCCCGTCACCAAGCTTGGACGTTTAGTCAAGGACAACAAAATCAGGTCTATGGAAGAGATCTACCTCTTCTCCCTACCCGTCAAAGAATACCAGATCGTCGACTTTTTCTTACCAAAACTCAAGGACGAAGTTATGAAAATCATGCCTGTTCAAAAACAGACTCGCGCTGGTCAGCGTACGCGGTTCAAGGCCTTTGTCGCCATCGGCGACTCTGATGGACACGTCGGGTTGGGTGTCAAATGCGCCAAGGAAGTCGCTACTGCAATCCGCGGCGCCATCATCCTGGCCAAATTGTCTGTGATCCCGGTACGCAGAGGTTACTGGGGTGCTGCCCTTGGTGAGCCACACACGGTGCCATCCAAGGTCAGCGGCAAGGTTGGATCTGTCATGTGCCGATTGATCCCTGCACCACGGGGTACTGGTATTGTCGCTGCTCCGGCATCCAAGCGACTGCTGCAGCTGGCTGGTGTGGAGGACTGCTACACACAATCTAAAGGATCAACGGCTACGATGGGTAACTTCTTGAAGGCCACGTTTGTCGCTGTATGGTCCATCCTTGTCCATCTTGGTTGCGTTGCTTACGGGCCTGCCAGATCACGAAAACATATTCATTCCTCACGCCTGATTTGTGGCGGGAGATACCGGTCACGAAGGTGCCCTATGACGAGCACAGTGCACACCTCATGGCGAAGAAGGCGTAATAGTCGACGACAGACATGTTGTAGTAGTTTGATTTTATCCATTTCCACGTGCGAAAAACATTTACATAAATTGATATCAGACAAGACGAAATTACTTGGTGACAAATTGCAAATATCGGGGAGAGACGCGTTCTCCGGATGCCAATATCCTATTTATTGGTCCCTCTCCACATACACTTCTACATCATGTACCCCCACGACCTCCCCTCCCCCCCCTCCGCGTCAAGGTATGTTCCCCCCCTTCCCGTGTTCCTATAATATATCTGATCCGTCTCAGCTACACGTCCTCCCCGCTCACCCCAAGCTGCTGCTTCTCCCCCGCACCCGCCATCGTTACTCCCGACGATTTTACCATACTCGGAGGCTCACCCAACAGATCCTCCATCTTAGTTCCGTCTCCGAAATCAGAGCCATCTCTCATGTCCTCAGACGATGGCAAGGTGCGGGTGTTTCTGCGAAACAAGGGCCGTTGGGAAAATATGTATGGCCGCTTCGAAAGCTCTCCGTCTCACGTCCCTCTTCCTGTCGCAAGATAACGCAAGCGACCGTTCCTCTTGGGACCCTGCCCATTCTGCCCTCCTGGATGCTCACCGATTCCCCGATTCGTCACGCTGTAGTCTTCTCATCCAGGAAGTCAGCCTTCTCGTCGGGCTTCACTCCAGAGCATGACCACCTTCTGCCTGCTGATGGTTATCCCACCGTTCTTGATGGATCAAATCGAGTATCCGACATTCTACCCCTCACTCTCACCCCAACCAAGTCTCTTGCACCTCGCAAGCACAGGAATACTGGTCGCTCACGTCCCACAAGTACGAGTGGTCAAGCTCAGGTCATCCAACATTGTCATTCTATCAAGCCTCAACTCACAGCCTGATAGCACCAGCACCAGCATCCACGACAGGAAGCCTGCACCAGTTGGATCAACAGACCCTGTGATGCCAACTTCCCGCCACAAGTGCACTGATGCTGACCGTTCATTGCTATCCGCGTCTCGGCGCCAGGGACGGGTATTCCACTTCGAGCCGCCGGTCGGTAATGCGTCTCGCCCGGATGCACTCGAACTGGACAAGACCTTCTTGGATCCTCGCGAACCTCCGCCAAAACCTATTTCGAATCTTACGGCCAACCGGTGCTCCTCGTTGGATAGACTTGAATGTAGTTTGATGAAATTAGAGGCATACGGACCCTACCATCATCGGAAGTCACAGTCGGACGAGCGAGCTCCCGTCCGTGTCGCACACAGGAGTGATAAACGCCCATCTCTTCCCCCTCCACGCCGCTTGAAGAAACCGCAATCGAGTCATGATATTGCGCACTGCAATAGGTCTCACCCTGCGTATGACTGTCTCCCCTCTGGTCATCCTTTTCCAAAACAAATGCCAGTTCGCCCGTGCAACACGCCGGGAATCCTCCCAGTGGCTTCCTTGAACCACGAGGACCATGAGCACACTCTCACCCCTGGTTCGTTCATGGATATGGACATTACATGCGCGGAGGAAGCTTCGCGGAAGCGACAAGATCCTGTGCATCATGCAAAGAACAAAGAGAAAATGAAAGGCCTTGTCGGCATAGCGAAGAGGGTGAGCCAGGGGGTAATTGCATGGGGGAAGAATCTGACCGGATCCACGAAACCTTCGAACAAAGTGCAAGACACTGTCACCGCCCACAATCCGCGTTTCTAATCTTGTCTGTCATTAATGTCACTATTGATTCGTACGTGTAGTTCTACAATAATCTATTATTCTAATACTCTGATGTATCCCTAGTAACAAACTAATCCTGTAGTACCAGCGACGATTCTGTGTATGCTCTACTTTGTATTTTTCTGTCCTCTTGGGAAATAATCTTGATGTGTTGTCGTTTCGGCCAGAATTTCGATTGCAAGTCTCATGACCTGTTCGAGGATTGCCATTGATAGTGATGTAAAGTGATAGCACAGTATGTCGTGAGGATCAAAAGGGCTACTTACCTCTACACTCCGAGTCAGCGCTCAGTCCTTCCTGCGGTTGAAGTTTGTCGCACTCTGTACAGGGTCTAAATTGTTGGGATATGCCAAAGGGTTGTCGCGTCGTGCCTACAAATGCGCTGGCTGGAGATTAAGGTAGAAGAAAGCTCGAATACGTCATCGAATGACCTCTGTGGGCAGTTGAGAAGGATGGTCACGATAGCATGTTGTATAACATTGAAGAGGGTATCTCTCCGAATAACGATGTCGTGGACAGAAGGTCAAGTAAACAGAGTAGAACCTCATCTTCCAATCTTTTTCACCAACAACGGGCATTGGCTGCCTTTGCTGAACTGACTCGAAACGTAGGGACGTGTCAGCACGCTGGGCAAAACCTAAGATGAGCTACTCGGCATGGACGGGGAAAAATGTAAAAGTGCGCACACGTTGGCCATGAAAATCTTCTTGTTCGTTTCGGCAAATGTGAAATTGGTCAGAAGGATGCATAGGAACGTCTTTATCTCGATCATCGATACACGCATACCGATGCAGGACTAAAAGGATACAGCACGTCACCATGGAGGTTTATGATAATGAGTTAGAACCGCATACCCTAGGACCAGCCGAGAAGGTTAAAAGGTTGGAATAGAGCCCCGGAAGTGCCTCGACGGCTTCTGGCAGGTGATCCCAGCGCTCCGGGCTACATAAGTGGTCGCACAGACAGATGTTGATCATGAGTGGAACATCAAAAAACGCGTTGGACACACTCACTCGAATTCCCATGCGTTCTCCCCCCAAACCCCTTTGTCCAGGTTGAAAGCCTCCATAGGGACATGTACAAAGGTCCCCTTCGGAATAAAAATCGACTTTTGATCTGATATGGTTCCGTCACGGAGATGTACAGGGCACGATGTCGGTATCTCGTCATCCTGAGTGGCAACGCGCAGAGAGGAATGAACTGGGGGTATAAGTCGCAATGATTCGCGAACGACATTATTTAGGTAATGATGGTCGGATAATGAGGTGTGCAGAGATTGAGTCTCTTCATCTGACAAAAGTGATAATGGCGTCGATGGCATAATGTTGAGCAATTCAGCACGCAGGCGTGTCTGGATGTCTGGATGTCTTGCTAGTAGGAGCAGCGTCCACGCCAGACCGAGTGAAATAGTGTCAGAGCCTGCGAACATGAACGTATTGATGTTGTGAAGGATGTCTTCATCTGAGATCCGCTGATCAGGGGGCAAGTCTGTTGTCAAGTTTGATTTCACTAGCAAATCTCGTCAGATTGAGCTTCTTAATAAGGAGCTCGCTGACCACTCACGCAAGAGACTAAGTAGGTCCTTCTCACTATATCCAGTTCCGCCTTCCATGATTTTGGCCTTCTTCGACTGGATGAGGTTCCCACCAACTCGGCTAATGACAGCACGGCAACGCTTGACAATCTTGACCCGTTCATCCGGCTGTGCAAAAGGTATGAGAAGCCTCTAAAACCGAACTGTGTCCACTCACGAATAAGACATCGAGAATGGGAAAATAGATCCCAAGGATGCTCCGGATTCCGTCGCCTCGCGCAAGAGTTTCGAACATGTCCTTGTAAGCACAAAACAGCTCGTCCGACTCCTTTTGAATCGCATTGAAGTGATAGTCGAACCCTGTCGACCCATTACTGGCTGTATGCGTCGGCCGAGAGAATTCTCACCTGTTAGACCAATCATGTCGAATGTAGCGCGACTGATCCAATGGCAAACATCGATCTCAGTCCCCGCCTCTCCATCAGTGACTTGGGATGTGTCCAGAAGCTCCGACCATTTATCTCGAAGTTCATTTCCTTTGCAAAACACGAGTGGCACGAGCGCTCTCAAGTTTTGAATGGAAAATGCGGGCGTTGCGACACGCCTTTGTCGCTTGTGAACATGGCCTTCTGCGGCAAGCATTCCACACCCAATCAGATTCTCAATGATTTGACGTGACTGCCACGCTTTCTCGTAAATGGTGCTATTCTTGAGCACATGGGACATGGAGACGGGGTCGAGAGGAAGGAGACGTTCATCCCACTGATAAAGCACCGTGAGTTAGCTTCCAAGGGCAGCATCAGACGTACCTACAGGACCAAGTCCTCTTATACGTACGTTCCTACCATACTTTTCAACAAATTGGGCATGCGCCTTGCGGGACCTGGACGGACTATCGAAAGCTGAGCACAACATCAGACGGAATGCAGACCAAGCACGCACTCGAGTACGATAGGCACATGAGATCCGAACAAGCCCCGAACAGGTGGTCCTGCCAGTGTTCGGAGTGGGTTGGGTCTACGGACCGCAGAGACACGGTACACAACCACGGCCACAGCAAGGGCCACGATAGCACAGACGAAACTTGCAGTAAGTAGGATCATAAGGCGTACGAAACTTTCATGTACGCACCATTGACATTGTTATGTAAGTATGTTCTGTTCTGTTCTCTCCGAATTTGTGCCTGGCGTAATGATTATTGATATGCCGACTGAAAACATAACCGGCGATCGTGCTTTTTGTTTTCCTGTTCCATTAACATTGAAGGTATCTGACAAGTCTGAGCACATGGACGCCCATGTCTCTCATAGACTTTTTCTGGATATGAGAAAACAAAATGCAAGTTGAACGTTGAACGTTTGAACGACCGGGTCACCGGGGTAGATGATCGGGACCAAAGTATGATATACGGTATTACTATGGTTACTCACACCTACGCCACTACAATGAACAATCGTGAACTGAGTACTTCGAGCTCCAAGCTTTGGTGTTCAATGTTCAACGTTCAGTCGTCACGGTCGTCATAACTCACCTCTCGAATTTCCGTCATACATACAGTAGCATACCAGTGAACTCAACGTAGCTATGTGTGCAAACGTTCAAGTCCTAGTAGTATCGGGCGAACCTTATTGTTTGCGAGGTACCTGATGCATGTGCAGGGAAAGAAACACAGTGTTAAGAATCTCTACACAATAAAGTTACGAACGAAAAGAGTATATTAGGATTCACAAGTAGCAAAGCGCGCAAGTAGATCAAGTTTAGCCCCCGACCTTGGTCACCAAGAGAGGACATTGGCTGCCTTTCTCGAATTGACCGGATATATAAGGACGCGTCAGTACACTGAGAAAGGGTGATGAGCGGCTCTGTACAAGTAAAAACAAAACAGATATCTTACACATTAGCTTTGTAAATTTCGTGGTTCGTCTCTGCAAAACTGAAGGTGGTCAGAAGAATGTACAGGAATGTCTTAATCTCGATCATCGAGAAGCGCATGCCGATGCAGGACTGAAAACACATCATGATCGCGTGAGTCATTATGCACGTCGATAGAGCCTATAAGCAGAGACAGAGGGACACACCCTAGGACCAGCAGAGAAGGTGAGAAGGTTGGAATAAAGCCCCGGCAGCGCCTCGACGGCTTCGGGTAGATGATCCCAACGGTCAGGACTGACGGTGACATTAAACATCATCGGCAAGCATCCCGGATATTATGCATGTCATGAGCGAAACATGGTAAGTAATGCACTTGACCCTTGATCACACACTCACTCGAATTCCCATGCATTCTCTCCCCAAATGTCCTTGTCTAGGTTGAAAGCCTCTACAGGCACATGAATCAAGTCTCCTTTCCGTATATAAATTGATTTTTGATCCAATATCCTTCCGTTGCGGAGATGTACAGGATATGATGTCGGCATCACGTCATCTTGGGCCGCGACGCGCAAAGAAGAATGTACTGGCGGTACAAGTCGCAATGACTCGCGAACAACGTTGTTCAAAAAGTCATGGTCGGATAATGCGATGTATAGAGATTCAATCTCTTCGTCTGTTAATCGTGACAGTGGTGTCGATGGCACAATGCCAAACAGCTCAGCACGAAGGCGGGACTGAATGTCAGGATGTTTCGCCAGGAGAAGCAACGTCCACGTGAGCGCAAGGGAAGACGTATCAGAGCCTGCGAACATGAACGTGTTGATGTTGTGAAGGATGTCTTCATCTGAAATCCGTTGATCAGGGGGCAAAGTCCTGTCGCCAAGTTTGATTTCACTAGTGAATACTGATCAGATTAACCTTTCAGGAAGCTGGTCATCACCCACGCAAGAGACTAATCAGGTCCTTCCCAGTGTCTCCTTCCATAATTCTGGCTTTCTTCGACTGAAGGAGGCTCCCAGCAACTCGATTGATAACAGCACAACAACGTTTGATAGTCTTGACCCGCTCATCCGGCTGTGGAAGAGGCATGTTCAGATCTCCTCTGACACTAAAGCGTCCACTTACAAACAGTACATTAATGATGGGCAAATAGATTCCGAGTATGGTTCGGTGTCCGTCGCGTTGCGCAAGAGCGATTTCGAACATCTCCTTGTAAGCACAGAACAGCTCGTCCGACTCGTTTTGGATGGCATTGAAGTGATAATCAAAACCTGTCATCTTGTTACTGGGTGTATGCGCCCATTCAGAAGGATCTCACCCGCTAGGCCGATCACGTCAAAAGTAGCCCGACTGATCCAATGACAAACATCGACTTCCGTAGATCTCTCTCCGTTGGGGACAAAAGATTTGTCCAAAAGCTCGAGCCATTTATCTCGAAGCTCGTTTCCTTTACGAAACACGATCGGTACGAGCGCTCTCAAGTTTTGAATGGAGAATGCAGGGGTTGCGACCCGTCCTTTGACGTTTGTGAACATGACCCTCTGCAGCAAGCATACCACAACCAATGAGATCCGTGATCAGTCGACGCGACTGCCAGGGTTTCTCGTATATGGTGGTATTCTTGAGCACATGGAAGGCAGAGACAGGGTCAAGAGGAAGAAGACGTTCGTCCCACTGATACAGGAAGGTGAGTTGAATTCTAAGGGCAGCGTGGGACGTACCTACAGGACCAACCCCTCTCACACGGACGTGCCTACCATATTTCTCCACAAGGTGCGCATGGATTTTGGGAGACTTGGACGGACTATCGAGACTATGAACGCAAGATCAAAATGACATCTTATGCTGCACGCACTCGAGTACAGCATCCATGTGCGATCCAAATAGCTTTCGAATAGGCGGTCCGGCCAACCTCCGGAGCGTGTTGGGTCGACTCGGCTGGGTTGCGGAGACATGGTAAACTGCCAGACCGGCAGCAAGTGCCAGGGCACATATGAAACTTATCAGCAGGATCATATAGCCAAGCTGGTACATACAGTGCGGGTTAGCGCCATCGGTACCGATTTTTACTCACCATTATGTACTAGTAAGGTCACCGGGCGTGTGTGAAGTTTCCCTTCGCTCAAACTCCGTTCCCAAGCTCGTCACTACTGCCAGTATGTATTTCATAATGCAAAAGGTACATGAAAAATTCCGGTCTAGAAACCAGAAACGAAGCTCGGAATCACTGGAAGCATCGAAGGCGGCGAGGGAAACTCATCCAGACTCATCGCGCTGAAAGATCCGCCAAGTATTGCCAGACTCAACTCCCGCTCAACCGTGACATAGTCTTTCCTGTCCTTTCCGCCAGGCCCAGGGGAACTCGATCGTGAAGGTCCCTCATCCGTCGACTCGGAATTTTGGCTTTCATCCAGCGTCTTCAAGCTGAGAGAAAGTAACACGCCCTTGTTCATCTGCATGCTCGTCGTTTGTGCCCGTCGCAGTTCAAACACCTCCTTGAGGCTTTCCTGATCGTTCCCGTCCTCGAGGCTCTCCAGCGATATCATCGATGACCTGCTCGATTCGTCCTCGTCCGAAGTCATATCCGGAGCCGAGCTACCCAACGACTTGCTATCCTCGTCCTTTCTTCCGCCCCTGCATATGTCTCGGCGATCTTGCCCACAGCGTCGCTCCCCCGTCCCTAGTGACTCTTGTCCATCGAAAATTTCCAGACAGGGAGTCAAGATCACAGAGTCAGACTGGAACGATGCTCGGGATACGCTCGCTTCGCTTTCACAATCTTCGCATTCTTCTGGTATACGGTCCAAGACGGTACGAGGAGATGTCACGTAGAGTGAGACGGGGGTGAACTCGGACCAGGTCGTCTGTGGGCTTGTTACTGGCGGGGGATGCTGAAGACATTCAACTTGCACCTGGAGCCGACCGACGGTTGCACAGAACCCGCGACAAGCTACGAATAGGCCAGATACCAGAAAGCCTTCGTGTACGCTCTCTCTTGAGAACCGGCAATGGTCGCGTCAGCGGTGTCAACGTTTTCTCATCGTAGGGGAACTTCTCGGGGCTCGTTTTGATGGGTTGCTGTGGCGCTTCAGCCGCATTTTTGACGGACTTGGATTTCCAGGTACCGAAAAGGCTAGAGTGTGGCGGGGAGACACGTTTGCTCGGCTTCCTTGCCTGCCTTCGCAGCATTTCTCCTCCAATGACCAAGCCAATGAGCCCGCCGAGGATAAGGACGATGACGGCGACTGCCGCGACGATATTACCTGGTAAATCTCCGGGTTGGCTGGGAGCTTGAGGTTGACTAATGACTGGGAGCGCCGATGGTTCGGGGGCAATCATGAGCGACTCGGATGGTGACCAAGGCCCGATTTGAGGTGGCTCCGGCGTTAGGGCGACTGATGGATATGACCCATCCACTGCGTCCGGCATACGTGGTTTGTGTTGTTGAGCACGCGCAGCTGATGGTTGCGCCGGTGGATGACGAGAGAAACCTAGCGCCTGACGATGGAGATGATAAAAGTGTCTGCTCGACGAGATAGGTGATTGGACAGGGATGGGTGAAGGCGTAGGTGCCATTGTTGCACTGGGTCAAGTCTTCGTGAGCGATAAGAAACACGCTCGACATGTCATAAATATGGTGGTGGCGGCTGACTGTCAGGGCATCAGGTGACCGGTGACTCCTGGCGAGCTCGACATTGGCTCTTGTGTCTATACTCACTGGATGTATGATCGCTATTCAACCTGGTTTATAGCTCTTACTTTCCTTACTTTCCTTCAACATGCTTTTCACCGGCTTTGCAAAATGATGAGTATGGCGAGGCTCCACAAAGGAAATGTGTATACATTTGGATGCTTGTTTATTGCATATGCTGTTGGGAATACAAAGTTGACCAATGAGAAAGCAGTGAAATCCATAGGTCATCGAATCATTATATTAGATCAGCATTCCCCTGCGAGGGTAAATTAGCATTGTGGGAGTCGTTACGAGGCTGGGAACATACGCAATACCAGCAGTTTGCAGCGTTCTGGAGGTGTGAATCAGGGACCCCTGGCAGCTGTAGCAAAAAACAAATATGCTCACGAAATAAAACCACAGAACATTGCTGACGTAGCGAATTTCGCAATAGTTTTTGCCTGCGCTGGAGCTAGGGCGCTAAGTACACCAATCTGAATACCCAGTGAACCCAAGTTTGCGAATCCACAAAGCGAGTACGAAGCAATAGTGTATGCGCGTGGAGAGAGTGGATTAGAACTAGCCTGGATAGCTTGTAGTTCTGGACAATTTTTAGCCCGAGAACTAACTCGAACGCCCCAATCACGCACCGAGATAAGCTGCGAACTCGTTTTCAATCAGTTTCGTGGCAAGCAGCTGTGAGACGCGTAAGATCTCGGCAGACGGCACACCTAATTAGGGAAACGATAAAACGGGGTAATGAGATAAAGGAAAATCCGACACAGACCGAGGAAGAACGCGATCGGGTATCCGATGTACCCCAAAATGAGTTGCAGGGTAAGTTGGTGGATGCCGAATCCGCGGCCAACCCAAGTCAAGACGCCATTAATAGTTGCGACGAGGGACAAAATGATAAGCACATTTGTCCTAAATTCACCCGCGTTCAGTAAGTGGGATACTCTTTAAAAGGGAAAACACCCACAGAATTTGCCCGGCAACATTCAGCCCGAAAAGGCCACCCTTAGAAAACGCATGGAGCGCGTTTACCGGAGCATTTTCGGGTTTCTCTTCTCCACGATCGATGACAACACGCCCACGAGTCACAGGCTCCTCCACTTCCGGAATACGCATCTTACTAATGGCTATGGAGGCAGGGATGCTCATAACTGAAGACGTCACAAGATTCTGGGGAGGAACGCCAAGTGACACATATGCACTGAGGACCGCACCGGAGATCGTTGAAAATCCTATATAGCCTTTTAGTGATGACTTTCATCGGGATGGACTGATACTTGCCAGATGTCATGACAAGGTGGAGTTCAGATCGAGTCATAACATTGATATATGGTTTGACCAGACAGGCTGACTCTCCTTGGCCAACCCATGGAGATGCAGAAGCGACAACAGCCTCTGCACCAGAGACATTCATCAATTTGAAGAAGAACCAAGCACTTGTTTCCAAGTTGTTCGATTAAGTAGCTAGATCTGGTGGCGCAGGACTTCAATCAAACTTACAATCCTTTGATGATCCATTGCATTACGCCAAGCTTTCGTCCACGTCAATGCATTGTAGTTGATGAAACCAAAGATACACACATGATAAAACATTTGTACAGTTGCGATGAAGAATATGATGGCCGAAAGCTGTAACACATCAGTGATATAGGAAGGCATTCGATCGTTATCAACTTACAGTATTGACGAAGAACCAATCTTTGGCGATGGTCTGAGCATCAAAAAAGAACTGAGCGCCGACGTAGGCTTGCGTCAGGAAATCGTATGCCAAATCTGCGATATAGTGGAAAATTGAAAAGCCAGCACTGGTCTTGAGCACAAAGAGCGCTACGGCTTGCTGAAGAAACAGCCCGACAATCACAGTGGGCCTTTACAGTGTCAGATGATGGGTTGGATGGAAAATCAAGTAGTTACCAGGCATACGGCAGAGCGATTGGTGGAGGAGACATAAAAGCCGCACTGGAAAACGAACAAACCCAGGACCGATATGGCTCTATGACCATAATCGTCACCCTGTGTTATCACATACTTTGAGTTTAGATTTCTAAGGTAATCAATGGTAGCGCACCACAGCGAGCGGAAAACCGAAGGCGGATCCGAAAACAATGCCGAGGAGGCACAACCAACCGATGGTCAATCTCAAATAGCGGGGTAGACGGTACCAAGGCTCTTGAACAAGAGGGTGCCATACAGCACCCACTGGGCGTGTGACCACAGAATTTGGGATAAACCGAAATGCGATGACGCTGAAAGCGAAGCGCGTCGCAAACTACCGAAACCTGGGATAAACGGTCTTGCACTTACGTTAGGAAAAACCAAGCAAAGACCGTCTGAACAACCCTACAGAAATGTTGAGCCCACGCTGCGTGAAACACCCTAGGAACAGTGTACTTGCCATCTACCGCGCGTAGCCTTCAACACGGTGGACGAAACCCACCAAGCAAAGATCAATGCTGCCAGGGCAATGAGAACACCGACCCGTAGTTTCTTGGCCCAAGCCCTTCCCCGAGCTCCTTCACCCTTCTCGTCTTCACTGACTAGTGCACCGGCGCGTTCAACATCTGCTTTTCCTTTGACATCTGATGAACTTGAATCTGAGAGTCTTCTTTGAAACGCCCGTTGGTCATCGTTTGCAACTGGAACAATTTCGGCCATCGTCGTTCAATGTCACAGAGAGGGCCTGATGAAGGGACAAGAAAAGCCGAATAGAACCGGACCGCCCGCGTGCATTTTAACTCGGGTGTACCTAGGCTTGCCAAAGTTGCCATCACTGGGCTCGGAATCGCGTGCCGCCAGTGCCCGTGACCGCGTGGATTCGGAACGTATGGTCATGATAACCATTCAAGGATAACTCACTGATAATCAATCCGACAAGAATGTCTACAATCATCTCCCGCCGCGTAATGATCAGCTGAGTACTTCTGGCCCACCTTGTTCCCAAGCCTTATCGCTTGGTACCTGACAGCAGGCAGAACAACAGTGGTACCTCTGCATCCCGGTGTATGCTGTAGACGCGGACGCTCAATATTTTCCATTTGCGTCGGCCATATCCGAGTCGAAGAGAGATAACTTATCAAATTCTCACGAGAAAGTCGCACCCTTAGTCACACCTGGCGAAAAGAAGAATCCGCGGCGCCGGGTATCACATATGGACACCTTCAAGTGATGGCAATTTGTTGTGCATCGCAAGAATCGCCCCTTTGTGTGCTGGCATGGATGGCATGGAAACGCCAGGTATTGGATACATGAGTTCATGATTAAGGAATCAATGGTCTCAGTTGCACGGTAACTTACGAATACGTCAAAATCGTCTGTCCCAGCATCACCTCAGTACCCATTGTCAACGTTATCAACAACCAATCGAGTCAAGGGAATGTATCCCTACTGATGTATGTACATGCATGTATAGCTGTTGTATATCTATCTCGTACACGTGGGGGTTGAATAGTTTGTCACAATGTCCTATCACACCTTCAGCGCTTTGATCAATTTCCCACTGGCAATTGCCAGCCACTCTCCAGGAGCCGTCGAGTGACCGGTGTTCATCGTCATACCAGGAATTTGAGGAGACCACGCAAGGTTCGTTACCTCATTACTGGCAGAATACGCCATGATTGGGTCAGTGATAATTCTCTTCTTCACATCCGGTCGAGGAGAGTTCAGTCGCGAATTCGCCGTACGGGGTGAAGTTGCTGTTTGTGTGTACCCTGCAAGGTCCCATAATAACACTTGACAATCATCACCTATCATATGCGTTAATCAAACCATTCAATATTCGATATCAAAATGCATTTACTTGCAGTGGCAAGCAAAGGACGCTCTGTGGCACTCCACCCCATCGCGTTTACCTGGCTACGGTGTCCCCTTAGCTCAATGACCGGCTGTCCCGGACTTCGCATGTCCAAGATCTGCACATCCGTCCCATCCATATGGAAAGTCGACATATAATTCGAGTCAGCGGGATTAAATGCGATACGGAGCAACGGGGATGTTGGAAGGCGCGTGGACTGAGTCGGAGCGGCAGCACCTTTCGGTGTAGGCGTTTCATAAAGGATGGTGGAATGCTCTAGACTCCGCAAGTCGAAAGCACGAAGACTTCCGTCGGCACCAACGGAGACGAATATATCCGTGGATCCCGGAAGCCAAGCAACATCGTAAACTTCTCGGTCGTGTGCGATCAGCTGAGTGATGGCCGTCGCGGTATCGATATTCCAAACTGTACACGTCGTATCAATAGATGATGTCACAACGAGGCTAGGTGCCTTTTCGTTCCAGGAGAAACTTGTCAGGGGCGCGCCCGTATTCTGGCTTTGTACCTTTGATTGCTATAGACGGATCAGTACAAATTTTTGCACTTGAAAAGTGCAGGCCTACCCCAGATAGGGCGGTTTTCAAAGTCAAACGATGCCCACCGCCACTGGGCTGTCTCCCTACGTATGTGGATGACGCGGGTGGTGCGTCCCCAAAGTACTCCCAAACCCTTAGCGCATCGCCGGTGGTGGCGAGTAGCTCGGCCGAAGGCGCCTTTCCTGACCAAGGGAAACCCCCTGCGCTGGCGGGTTGCCATTGCAGATTCGTGGCTGGGTATCCATGATTTGCCTCGACGAGGGTCACGAAGTCAGGGTAGTCGGTGTAGTCGTCCTCCACAAGAACTCGCTCGTCCTGAAGTCCGACTATTGCGATCCGATTGCGATAATCTTCTGTGAACGAGGCGATGCCGAGACGAAATGCCGAGCGAGGGCGAGACTGGTGACCTGGAGCTGTGGACTTGCACCAGTCAATGGCATGGACGGGCCCTTGCTGATGTCAGACTGTCGTCAAGGCATGAATATGAAAAGGTGAACTTACAAGGTGCTTCGTACTGAAGCAGTGTCGTTTGGGTCATGAAGGGGTTTGAGGCGGATGTTGGTGCACATGTGGCTGTGATATGTGGAGCATTTACATACTTGCATTTACTCTCGAACTTATGTGTTGGCGTCAACGTCAATCTTCAAAGCTTCATCACCCAGTCAAAGTCATAGAACACGATTGCTTAAGCACGGCATGGTTTACATCAAAGCAACTATTTACGAGACAGCATGTCGGAGGCGGTGGACCTGGTGTAATAGCACTGCAGCAATAAAGTATAAGAAGCAGAGACGGAGACGAAGTCGGTAATTTGAGGAAGCGTCGAGTCGAGATGTGCCGAGGTGCTGAAGGAAGTAGGGTAAGATCGGGGTAGGAGTTATGTGGGAGTAGGCCGGATAGGTTCATCGACGAGCGCTTTCGAGTTTTCGGGTGGGGAATGTCCAAGAGAAGAGCATGAGTGATACAATCAGCAAAATAAAGAAATATAAGAAAAAGCTGGCGAGAGGCTGGGTGAGTAGAGTTTCTCGCAGCTTTAGTCGGAATCGACCATGGATATCGCGCCAGCATTGTTCGCAGAAACTCCACATTGTTCTTGAACCGTCGAGACCAGCAGAGCATGCGACACGGAGCTTGGGTATTTGGGAACAGTTTGAGCTGACGAAACCAAAACACGAAGGAGCAAGCCAAGATGCTGTCAAACCACTACGGTAGCAAGGCCACGGAATACACATACCCGTGGTGCGAGAGAGCACTGGCAGGTTGCATCAAACCAACGGCCTTAGGAGACTCTAAAGGGTCGAGAATGGGTTGATGCGCACTGTATCTGGGATAAAGCGCTGATGTCATGTCACAGTGGGAAAAAATCCATCAATCAAGTACCACGACGGGGATACAAGCACTCACGAGAGTTGAAATCAACCGCGTCAGAAAAACCAGATACATTGCTTGCAGTACTAGCGGTGGATACAAGGCGGGCGTGGTGGTTCTCAGGGGAAAAATGCTCCGAGTCAGAAGAGGAATCAGACATAGCAACGTCATGATCGGGCTCGTAGCCGGGGAATGGAACCAACTTCAGCTGTTTGGCAGTCTAAAAGAGCGTAAACATAAATGGAAGTATGTAGAGGAAGCAGTGGACAAACCTGGGGAAGTCCTCGAAAGAGTCCAAGTCGAGCTTGCGCTTCAAGGCCATGACTGACAACAAGAGGGGGATGACTTTTGGAGAAGGGAAGAGACGAAAGATAACACGGGAGTGGTAATAGTCTTGAGAAAGGAAAGTAATCCAACTTACCTCTAACTTATACCGCATCACAGTTTACTAGTGTTTGACCTCAGGTCGCGGAGTTTGAATAGCCATGGAATTCAAAATTCGCTGTGCCGATGCGGCGGCGCCACCGAATATGAGATCCTTCACGTTATGCCGAGATCCTCCGATTGGCTGCATAGCCCGCGCGGATACACCGCCGGGGGTGGAAATTCCTGTAATTTCTCCCGAGACAGCGTGACAATTTCATACCTGTGACAATTAAATTCGACGTCACCCCGATTTTGTGACGGAGGGCTATTCAGTCTGTCACGCCAGCTGTGTGTCGTGGCATCCGTTAACTTGACCAGCCATGTCAGACGTGCCACTGCCTGCCGTCCTGGACCCTCTTCTCGACTTTCTCGATGAACATCTCCCACCACAGCTCTACTCATTCCTCACAGCCTTCCTCTCACATTCTTTGGCCCTCCTGACAGCGCTCATATCCCTAGTCTCATCCCTCATCGCAGCCAAACCTTGGGAGTGGGACGCGCAAACCTATCATACCACCCCTCATCAGCTTTCTAGCAGGCATACCTTGCACTAGTTAGCTTGTATAGGACTACAAGCTGGATATTCAGGACGACATTCTGGTTCATCAAATGGGGTACCATAATCGGTGCGCTCGCGGCGGGCGTCGGATGGTATCTGGGAAATAACGACGTGAATGTTGGAGGCGGGGGTTTCGTGTCGAGCTTGGGGGCCGTTCTAAGTGCGTTGAACGGTGGCGGTAATGATGGCGCCGGTGCATCTTTCCCAGAAACGACGCCACGCAGCTCGAAGCCCGACACGAAACCATGGGAATCTTTCAACAAACAGTGGCAATATCGCGAGGACAATCCTAGACACACTGGGGATGGTGACGCTCAGCGAATCATGTCCGACATCGTCGCAACGGCAAATCGTATCATGATGGAAGGCGGGTGGTGGCATGCAGCCAAGAATGTGTTCACTCAGAGTGATCGGCAGAACAGGGAGGAAGGTCGTTCTGCCAAACAGCGGAGCAATCGGTCGTCACGATAGGTTACGTGTTGCTCAGGATTGTGATAATCACCAGGCCATTCGAGGAAAGAATATATTGTTCACGACGAGCCTTTGATACAAGTATACTGCAGGATCCTGGTTTCTTCTAAGCCTTTGCTCCCTCGGGGTACGTGTAGCGATAGCTTTGAATCGAATGAGGAATGGTTAGTGCAATAGCCGAGAAACATCTTACTGAGCAACGCGGGCTAGCTGGCCGAGGCCCGTCGCGCCAACAAACAGGTTGACCTGAAAACATTGGTCATCATGACGTCGAGTATCAAGCGCAACTTACTGCAGCGAGACTGTAGTTGACTGGCGTGATGACGAATGAATACCGCACCCAGATCACTCCCGTTGCGGCCAAAGCTAATGGAATGCAAAATAAGAATACGCATTGCGGTAACATTCGATCGATATACGCACCGAGGTTTTGAGACACACTCAGCTTTTCTGCCGGCCTGTTCAAGTCTTTGAGACCTGCAGCAACCAGACACCATTTCATTAGCGGGGCCCAAAAGAACACGGTCTTGGGACCTGTATGTTTATAATTTTCAATAAGTCCCGGGCCGGAAAGCAACATGGTTGCGAAGTATAAGGCGAACCTGCTGGGTGGTTCATGAAAGTAGAGATTCTGGAGGCTCCCGCTGATGCCGCTGCGCCAGACATGATTTGCGACTGGTGGAAAGATGATACAAAAATGACCGTACGTGAGCGAACTAGTGATTTGTGACACGTGACATCCGTGACAGAGACCCGACAACATACGGTTACAATACAAGGGAAAGTTCTAATAGGACTATGGGAAGGGGCCGCCGATCCATTTCTCCGCTAGACTCTCCCAGCATCCCGTCAAATACATGTGTCTCCCAGGGCAAGCGACCAAAGCTACAGCACCTCGCTCATCAAGGGTCCGAAGGCCAATCCAATCTTCTTCATACAACGGGTGTTGCTTCATGGGCACGATAACCTTCTCCTGAACAACTGACCCAAGGTACTTCTGTTCTGCAAACATGTCGGACTCATAGCGAGCATCCTGTGACGGGGCTTCCGAGCCAAACCATGCACTCTCCTTTGGGACCACGGTTTCATCCTCGGTGAACAGGACCAAAACGAGTTGTCGCAATGAAGCAAAGTTTTCGGCGTAGAGCTGTCTTCTCTCTGAAGCAAGGAAGACTTCATTGTTGATATCTGCGAGGAAACTGCCCAAGGACTTGTATAACGACAATTGCTCTGGATCTCTGAAATATTGTGCCTGTTCAAATCAAGAATGAGTTCCATGAAATGGACCAATCTATTCCGTCCAACCTGAACGAGATTATCCTGTGCCCATTGAGTGTACACACCGGCCTTTGCAGCACGGCGAGCGATTTGACACAACAAGTCAAAGGTGCCGCACACTGGCAGGTCGGAAACGCCCATATGTTGTGATCCGAAGGTAATGAGGTTGTACACAGGTGGGGTGTTATTCCGCTCCACATGTCCACGCAGGAACTGGCCGCCTTGAGAGAAACCAATGGCATCGAACCCTCTGCTCAGCTCTGGTATCGAGTTCAGTTGTTCAGCGACGATGGCGAGCTGTTCATTGACATTTCCATACTGGGTTTTTCATTGTAAACGAACACTCCCCTAGTGGTGAATACGGCACTTACGAATCCAGCACGTTGATCTGCTTTTGCATCCTGGTCGAGGTATACGGAGTGGACGAATATCCCAGGGTGCATTTTCTTCACTTCACTTTCGAACTGGACCATGCCTGTCGATGCATAAGAGTCACCCATACCATGCCATACTACCAAGGGTCGGATGTCGTTGATGGCAGCGGCGTAAACGAGGCTAATCAGAGCTAGACATACGCTGACTAGGGCGAGCATAGCGGTAAGAGGGGATACACGATTACATAATCCAAGTCACATCCGACGTATTTGGATGACACCCCCGTGACCTCATTCGACTTTCTTGCTTCAGGTCCGCCGTCGGTCAAATTTCTGCTGTGTGGTACACAATCGACGACTATTGCGCGGTCCTGGTTCTCCGAGGTCGTTCAGTGCTTCCGCAACTACTTAAGTGCACCGTGTGCATGCTCATTCCGAACCTTGGACTGGATTCTTCCCAGAGAATGCAGCTAAATTAGTTCAAATTTCAATAGGCGACTTCTTCTACTTACCACGCGGTCTGACAATCTTTGGAGCCATCCGTCTACTGGAAGGTTTCTAGAATCACAGAGAGGCGCACCAAATTACCTTAACGATCAGAGCGGGGCCAATTCATATCAGTGTTTCAGAGGTATAGCGGAACCCACGATAACCCGTTCTCCCTGACAATCTCAAACTCCTTCCGACAGTGGAACGACTTTGTCTCACGACAGTATATATATATATATCACGCTTGTCGGTCGTATTTGGGCCGGGCACTACGAAAATGACCGCCGTAAATTAAGTATTCTTCTTTACTTAAGTACATAATACGACTGGTGGGCCTAGACTGATGCTGAAGCGCTAACGTACCGTAGTTATGAACTGAGCGGGTTTCTCCGTTCGCACCACCGCCAGCAATATCAACTTTGAGGTTTACAAGGGTCCGGGGTTCAGGCCGATGGTGCGTATCGCTCATCATAGGTTTCAGGCAATCCCTTTCGTTCCCTTAAGAACATTCAACCCCACTTCCAAGTCTTACACTGTCAGTCTGTTACAATCAACCTATAGTAAAGGTATTAGCAAAGTGTTGTTTCACGTGCCCAATTGCGGTGATTCGGTGGCCTGTTCCCCTGAAACGTATTGGCAACTATTTTCGGCCAGGAAGCCCTCCTACCAGCCATGTGGGTCGCTTGCATGCTACATACATAGACGCCGTACGTCGGGTGGCCGCGTCGGTTGCGGCATCTTTTTTCTGTGTGCCATCTTGCTTCAAGTCGTTTGACCTCGATGCCCCCGCTCATTCGTGCATTTTCCCGACGTGATGCGGTCCTTATCCTCGTTGGTGCCTTCTTGATGCACTTCCTCGCAACTATGGTACCCCTGACATCGCGATCCGTCATAAACACTACTCGGTTCCATCAACAAGTGAATGAAGACCTTTCCATTAATATCGATGAAGCCCCACCGCATAGTGACCAGGAGCTCACTGGATTACTCGTTCCTATCCCATCGGAATTGGACACTCAATTGGGCCAGGGCACTGCCTCCCAAAGTAATGATCTTTCAAGACTGGGATCGCTACCAGAAACTACCATTATAGAACACGTTCCAGGATGGACGCTGTTTCGTGACATTTACATGGCAAATGGCACTCTCTTCATTCTTACTTCTTCCCCGTCTTCAATCCCCGGCATCAGGTACATGACATCGACTGGTCTCACTGCAGAGGACACGCCAGAGAATAAAAACTCCGTGAACCTACCCCATGGGACATGAACATCGTAAGCCCAGGGAAGCGCGCCGGCGGTGGGGTAGCAATCCTTCCACCCGCAGAGTTTGGTCAGTAGAAGGCAATACGGTTGGTTATAACCACAGTCGATTGTTGGAATCTGCTAACACACCTATTTGTTGACCAGTTCTTGATCAATGACCCACCACAGTGTATGTTGGCATTTGGGTTAACTTTATTTTTGCGCTGATAGTGGTCCAGTTTTAAACCATTACTATCACTTTTGTGCTGAGCTACTGTTTGGAGCTTGGTCATTCTGGACAGGTGCAATGCATCCTGCCCCCCCTCCCGCGATTCATCGCGCAATTTTCCCTCACTCACCAAATACCGGTTGGCGGGATGATCCAGGGTTTAACGGTTATTTCCTTCGTGCTGCTTTCCCATCCCTGACGGTCGAAGTCGATCTCGACTGGAACGATCGGGTACTTGCCTACGTCAGTTGAGATCGACTCGGGTATTCATCGTGCTTGGCATTTCCCTTATCTCTTGCTAGCTGATCGGTCAGCAGCTTTCAGAGGCGAGTTATGCGGGGCGCAGAACCAGCGGATTGCCAGCGAATCTGTGGATGCTCTAATTGCCCGTTCAAAGCTGGATAAGCACGGTTTGTGGTGGAGATCGATCCGAAACGCCGTTTG
Source organism: Chiua virens (assembly GCA_019787685.1). Taxonomy (NCBI): domain Eukaryota; kingdom Fungi; phylum Basidiomycota; class Agaricomycetes; order Boletales; family Boletaceae; genus Chiua; species Chiua virens. Next base: position 1,691,676 of record JAHNUO010000003.1, read on the forward strand.
GCGTTTCGCGGGTGTCGCAGTCGACGGCGAGGGGGTTGCTTTCGACACACCTTATCTTAGCGACAACGCACCGGTCTCACCACTGCCCGAATTTGAAGAGACCGAAAAAATCGTGATCACTTACGTTTCCCGTCAAAATAGTCGGCGTCGCTTGATCGATGAAGACCACGAAGCATTGGTGAAGAATCTGGAGGCTCTCGTACAGAGGAAGAATGCGGCGATACAGTCAGGTGACATCACGGGGAAAAAGTGGGAGCTCAATGTGGTGATGGCCGAGAAAATGACAAAGGATGATCAGATTCGGCTCGCTGCGCGTACGACCGTGCGTCCCTTCACATTCGCACGCCTCCACCTGCGAATTGACACTGACAATGTCGTAGATCCTACTGGGAGTACATGGCAATGGCCTATCGCACTTAATTTTGATACCACACACGAATGTGTCTGCCGTGGTTGAGATGTTCTACCCTGGAGGCTTTGCTCATGATTACGAATGGACGACGCGAGCGTTAGGGATGCGCTACTTTGGCGTTTGGAATGATACGTGAGTGCGTTCTTTCCTGCTGTTTAGATACCACTAAGCAACGTCTAGATATTTCACAAGCGAGAACACACCTCCCGTACAGTATCCAGAGGGCTTTCAAGGCACCCAGATACCAGTGGACGGCCTGACCATCGCCAGCCTCATCGAAAAGCGAATTGGAGGCGAACTATGAGGCTGTCATACCAGTACACCGGACCTGTTATCCACAGGATTCTTCGTTAGTGGGTGGTGTTTTCATTGGCTCTTTCATTCCGGGCTTGTGGTGCTTTTGTTGTACGTAGCTACATACCAGTAACGAACGGATTTGGATGATATACCAATGACGAAATCTTTACAACTCCCTTACTTTTACTATACAGTCTCGTGTAGCCTCTTAATCGACGTAGGCTCTAAAGATGGTCAACTTCTCAAGAGCTTTAAAAGAAATAGGAATGTTGGCCCCCACGAACACAACATTCCCTGGCATCAGCTCCAGAGATTTAGTGTCCTTGTCCCATTTGATGAAGCCGCTTCCCTCGATAACGATGATGATGGATGGTCCGTCGACAGCAACCTGGGATTCCGAACCTCCCCGCGAAAGGTCTAACGCAAGGACCGTGAAATCTTGGACCGGAGGATTGTAGACTAGTGTGGCTGAACCCGGACTTCTGGATGGCTGCACTACATGTTCAGACCAAGGGGCAGCCTTGTAAGTCAGGCCGGCAAGGAGATTAGCGATATCCTTCGGTTTCGGCGTGAGACCTGCTCGGATGACGTTATCCGAGTTAGCCATGCACTCCATGATATCTAAATCAGCAGTGAACGCTAGTGTTTGTAAAATTTCAGAACCCTACCTCCAGATATATATGCGTGTGGCTCTCCCGCGCCGAGGAAGATCGCTTGTCCGGGTTTCAACTTGACGTAGTTGAGCACAAAGGGGCAAAACACGCCAACGTCTCCGGGATAATGATCATTTAGGCCAAGGACGAGGTTCTCGATTTCACTCGGTTCATTTACGGCTTTGTAGTACGCCGTCAGTTGCGAGAGCTGAAATTTGACTACGTTCGGATCGGCTTGCATGAGTGCAGAAAAGAGATTCCGAAGCTGTTCTCGCTCATCCATTTCTCCATCAGCCGATAGAAAGCGATCTACGACCAGTTCTGAAATGAGCGCGCGAAGCTCGGGTATAGTTCTGAGGTAGGTTTTGATGTCTGAGATGGGCAAGAATCCGCATAGACCTCTGAAATCCGTCAATGCGATCGCCATTTCAGGTTTGTGGTTATCATCTTGTTTCAAATGAGACACAAGTATCAACATGAGCAAAGACCTGACCTGTATAAACTGATGGCTGCTTCGCGTGTAGCCGCTCTGCAGTCCCTTTGTCGGGGTGTGTTTGAATGCTCAAGGCCTTGTTGATCGAGAGAACTTTGAAGAGAAAGGGGAGATTTCCCTTGGAGGTAGCGAACTTGCTAGAGACCTCACTTCCGATGAGGTGGGGGTTTGCGGCCAAGACGTCGGGAAGGGATGCGGTTGACCCAACAACCCCTGAAGGTGACTTGACATGCGTGCCCATCCAGAGCTAGAGAATTTCATCTGTCATCAGTTGGAAATGAACCCAGAGGACGACTTGCCTCCGCATAGGGCGTCGAGTTGTCGAGTGCGAAGCCGGGAATGTCTGCGCCTGCAGCCAGCTGGGCGACTTTGGAGCGACTCCCGACCACCCCCCAGTCATATTTCTGCAGCGTTGGTGCGATACGGAAGACTGCTTCGGTTCTGTTCATTGTGCTAGTTGAACCAGAGCTACAGTCCTGGGTTGGTCAGGCTAAATGCTCAGTGAGATGGGTCTATAGAAGGGTCAAAGGTACACGTTCAAACCTGGGCTAGCGGATACCGCTTAGAACCCTTGCCATGTGCATCATGCTGACATCAACTTCATCGCCATAACCCAGCCCAGCCCTCATCAAAACGCGAGGCACCGACCTGTTACTATACCAGCGCCGAGATATCACTGCGATTGATGGACGTGCATAGTACTGCTCGGATCACCACCAGCAATCGAGACAGCGAGACGTTATATGTCGAAATTGGAGTCCAGGCTGATCCTATGGCTCACGGATCATTCACTCCCGTCCATCGATGAACTTGGCCTGGTTGAATCAGATGACCCTTGATTTGAACGATCTTTTCCGCAAGAAGGAAGTTCTCGGCACGCCTTGAATGGAACAGGTCGACAGAGATTCGAACCCCATTACTGCCGGCCAGCTCCCCCCAAACCCTTGGCGTGCCCAGCTATATAAACCCGTCTGCTTCAGCCACACTCGTTTCTGGGACGCCCTCTTTGAATCGTCTGCCTTCACACATCAACTCACACAATGGCTCCATACTGGGAACCTGGTACAGTGTACAACTTTGGCGACGTCGTCCGAGTTCGAAGGTAGACATTCCCGCCCTCCGCCTAACTTGATCTGATCGTTACGATCTAGGTGTCGAGTACAAGATCATTCAACCCCACCGCTCTCAGGTAAGTCCTCTTAGGCTGTTGTGATCATTCTGTTCTCACTCACAAGAAATGCTAGGGCGATTGGACGCCCCCAGTGACTCCAGCCCTCTGGGGACGCCTTCAAGGAGGACACCATCAACACCGTCGTGAAGAGCAATGGGATGGAGAGTGCAAATCCGAGTACGACCAGAAAGAACAGCAAACGCAGCGCTACGAGTCGGAACAAGTTACGGTCCAGGAAACTGTTGTGGAAGAGAAGAAGGAGAAGCATTGGTATGATGTCGACGACAAGCAAAAGAAAGGACTCGAGGTGCCGTACTTTCTGTGTCTGCTGTCGATCAGTAATCAGATCTTTGACAGATCGGTGGAGGTATCCTTGCGGGGGTGGCTGCGATCGGCGCAGGGTATGCGGCATACAAGCACCACGAGAACAAAAAGGAAGAGGTATCTCATCTTCTATTCTGGTCTTGTACTCGGGTACTCACCTATTTCACAGAAAGCGGCACAAGCTTGGTCTGAAAGCAATTGGTTCGAAGAGTCGCAGACTCGTACCCACCAGTGGAGGTCCGGACGACACCACGAACCCGTTGCCTGGGTCTGGAATGAAGGAACGTCCATCCCTCGCGATGCTATTCAAGGCGGAGAAGAGCGCGGAGAAGCACTCTACATCTGCCGTGTTTACCACGAGGTTTGCACGTGTCATTCTGTTGTTAGCAACTACTGATGTCCGTATCATTACCAGGGCGGACTCAGTGAGTGGTCTGGCTAGTAGGATCGCGCCATGACTAATACTTTAATGTTCAGTGGTTGGAAAGGCTTCTAGCGTCTTCAAGAAGGGCGCTGTGATTGGGTACAAGAAAGACGAGTACCATGTACTAGGTATTCCAACAGACTCTCATATCATGTCACTGACCCCCTGTTTCAGTATGATAAATACGAGATTCTTGTCGGCAGTTCTCGCGCCGTCAAGTGGATGAACATCTCTGGCCACTTTAACGTCGAAGCTCTTCGTGCTCGACCCGTCGAGGGTGGGAGAGAGCCGGATGGTACCCCCGTCTACATTGCTCAGGCACCCTACCACGGGGCTGTGCACCCAGGAAAGGCTAGTGAAGCATACGGCGATGGTGCTTTCATCCCCTATGACAGCACCGAGAAGAAAGTCAAGGTAACGTTTTACCCACCGATACGACGAATCCGTGTCTTACTAGTATCGACCAACCTTGATAGGAATACGCTATACTTTGCTATGCCTAAATCACAAAAGTTGGCCACTTCGAACGGAAGTCCTTTTACTATCATAATGTAACAATAGCCATGCATGGAAGGTGAATGTAATATCGCCAGGTTTTCTGCTCAACGAGCTCGTGCAACCCTGGTCTTGTTGAATCAAAACCGAATCAGACAACCCTTGATTTGAATGATCTTTTCCGCATGTAGGAAGATCTCGGCATACCTGGAGTCTGGAACCAGTCGCCCGGGATTCGTTCAAACCCCATTCCCAACGGCCGCCGGGCTTCCTTGAAACTACCCCAAACCCTCGGTATATAAGCCTCCATCGACCACAAGTATATAAGCGCGTTTCCATATGGTCCGCCTGTTTTGCAATCCTCTTTGAATAGTCTGCTCCGAGTCGAGCGTTGAGTCCAAGTCATACAATGGCGCCATACTGGCAATCTGACGGTTATTATAACCATGGTGACGTCGTCGAGTTCGAAGGTAGACACACCTCCCTCATACTCTGGATTTGATCTGATCGCCCCCATGATAATCTAGGTGTAGAGTACAAGATCATGCAACCTCACTGCTCCCAGGTAGGTCCTTGAACTCCGATCGTCACGGCCGTACCGTCGCTCACAAGAAATGTTAGGATGACTTGACACCCCCAACGAGTCCAGCCTTATGGGAACGTCTTCGCAGTGGCGGACGCCGCCAAAACCGTGAAGTGAAATCGGGAGGAGATCGCAAACCTTTCCAGGGTCCTCCTGATTATGGGCAACAACAACGAATGCAGCGTGTCGTGGTCGACGAGGTGCCGCAGCACAGGCCAGGGTCCCGGCTCAATCACACCGAGGAGCAACCAGGTGGAGAATGCAAGCCTCAGTGTCCTCCCGATGATGGGCGGAAAGAACAGCGGAACGCAGTATGTCGAGGTCGAAGAGCCCGAGGTTTCGCAGAGGGCCCACCACGCCGATCATGAGGAACACTGGGGAAAGGGTTTTGAACCTCGCTGTCCTCCTGATGATGGGCAGAAAGATCAGCAGGAGCAGCGCGTCGAAGAGGTCGAAGAGGTTTTGCAGCAGCCCCGCCACGCCGATCGGCATGAGGAAGGGTGGGGCAAAAATTTCAAGCCTCACTGCCCTCCCGATTATGGGCAGAAAGATCAGCAGACGCTGCGCATTGATTCGGAATACGAACAGGTCACGTTCCAGGACTCGAAACTAGACACTCAGGTTGTTGTGCAACAAGAGCAGGGGGAAAAGGGCAAGCGTTGGTACGACATTGACGACAAGCGCAAGGTGCGTACTTTCAGGATCTGCTTTCAATCAACAACCTTACCTTTCACAGATCGGTGGAGGTATTCTCGCTGGGGTCGCTACACTCGGCGCGGGCTATATGACGTACAATCGCTTTAGAGAAAGCACGGAAAAGGTAGGAAGATCATCACGTTCTTCATTGTTTACCTGTCCCCAGGGGTTAATATCGCATTCTCACACTGACAGAGAGCGGCGCGAGCTTGGTCAGCTAACGCCTGGGTCACAGACTCGCAGGCCCGTACTCGACAATGGCGTGCAGGACGGCACAATGCACCCATTGCCTGGATCTGGAATGAGGGGAGATCTATTCCTCGCGATGCCATCCGAGGTGGAGAAGAACATGGGGAAGCCGTTTATATCTGCCGTGTCTACCATCAGGTCTGGACACGTCATCTTACCGTTGGTTCACTTTCTGATGCTCGTACGGTCACCAGGGCGGAATCAGTGAGTGGGTTTCTCCGATTAGAAATCGCATCGTAACTCATGCTTTGATCAGTGGTTGGAAAGGCTTCTGGCGTCTTCAAGAAGGGTGCTGTGATTGGTTACAAGAAGGACGAAATTCATGCAAGTGTTTCGAATACACGATCATCTGGAGCTCACTGCCAATTTTCAGTATGACAAATACGAGATTCTTGTCGGCGACCATCGCGCCGTCAGATGGATAACTTGCTCTGGTCAATTTAATCTCGGGGCCCTTCACGGTGCCCGACCCATCGAAGGTGGAAGGGAACCGGACGGGTCGCCTATCTACATTGCTCAGGCACCCTGTCGCGGCGCTGTGTACCCAGGCAAGGCTTGTGAGGTATACGGAGATGGTTGTTTCATCCCCTACGACGACACCGAGAAGAAGGTCAAGGTATGTAACGTTTCACCTCAGTGACACAATGGATCCGCGTCTTATCGGTTTACATAACAGGAATATGCTGTATTGTGCTATGCCTAATGCGTGGGGTTTCGGGAGCGACTCGGACTTCTAGGCTCGTTTGAATCAGACAATCTTCACTTTTCCGCATTAGAGAGGTGAATGTCAGCATTCCCCTGAACCGGTGAAGAGGTATTCGGATCCGAACCATACATGCTGCAAAGCGCGGCCCTTCCAAATTTCGAGGCATATGTAATTGCTGTGATATGACGTCTAATCACACATTTTGCAACTTTGAAGCACCGCCATCCGAGTCGTACCTGGGTGTACTTTGTACAAATTGAAGTCGTCGCTTCCCACTCGGACTCGGGGCGAAAGCAAACACGACGGTGCCACCGTTGTCCGGTTCGTACGATTATGTATGCTAAGTACTTACTACGCGAACTTGAAGTAAATGACTCGGACTCGGACTCCTCGGACTCGGCGGAAGTAAGTATGCACATCCAACAACAACGCGTCCTCATGTTCTACATGAGCCACACACCCTTTTTGAATCGTACTCTGGCATATCGGTTTACACAATGACTCGAGACTAGGGACCTGGTACCTTTTACCGGAGAAGGTAGACATTAACACTGCTCCGCTGGTAGTCATTTCGTCCGATTTGATCCGAGTCTGATCGTCATGACCTAGATGTCGAACATGAGACTCCATTGCTAAGAGATAGATCCTCTGATGTCATGGCGTTTGATTGAAGCGTCGGGAGGGTTGGATGCCGGCGGTGACTCCCGCCCTCTGGAGTTGCCTCCAAAGCAAAGTCCCCGGAAACAAAAAAAGAAGTGGTGAGGATATTTTGTCCTCCATCCTCGTCAGGTAGTGCGAGGAAGGTTCCGAAGGTCTCCCGCGCGACAACATTCTACTGGCATGCAGATCGGAGGACGCGGCATCTGCCGTGTTCACCATGCGGGCTGTACAAAGTCCGAGTCAACGCATCGCTAGCTCAGCTACTGACTCGGATCTTTTACGATGAACAGGGTGGACTCTATGAGTCGACCAGCTGCCAGAGATTGGGATTCCTGCTCAGCAGGTGTATTGCAACTCTTACTCCCGAGATTAGAAACGGGCGCTTAAGTCACTGCGGCGACTGGCAACTCGACGTAGTATTCTATATGCTATCCGACACACGAGGTTCTCGTTGGCGACGCTGCCGCGGTCAGGTGGGTATCTTGCACCTGTCGGTTCAACCTCGAAGCCTGGATGGTGTAAGTGCCGTGTGGTTTACCTGTTTACATCGCTCAAGCTCCCCAAGGCGGCGCTATCAACGCAGGCAAGGCATGTACTGATAACGGAGACAGCTTCTTTTTCCCCTGCGGTAACAGGGAGGTGCGGGCCAAGGTAACATTATCATTTGCCTCGTTGACATGACGAATCTGCGCCCTATTGGCGTCCTTTGACAGATGTATACATTAATGTAACAATAAGCCATGAATGGTTGTGAACATGATGCCATGATTTTTGTGCGCCTAGACAGTAAGATACAAAGAGCGGAGGACCTATCGATCAGGAAGTCCGAGGCTACCAGGCCAGGGTACCTAAACTACATAAGAGCATTTCAGCGTATGTAAGGTATGTAAAGTCTATTCATGTCGTGCACTTCTCGTAAGTGATTCGTGTATTATGCTAAGAAATATCTGGTCGTTCACAAAGAGGGTGAATGTAACTAGGGAGTTCCGGGCGCCGTTTGTTTCTTGTTTCGCAGCATAAACCGCGTGATCACAAACAAAATGGTACTTGCGATGATAAAACACTAGGAAAAGCACGTGGTCAGGAACGATGGACCGTCGGGTATTTTTTTTTTTCGTGAACTTACGCCACAGAGCAACGAGGGCCTCCACCAAATGTAGTTTGATCCCAAAAGTACGCCTGCCAGAGGCGTTCCGATCAAGCTCCCGAGTCCTGCGGCCTCGTGTGAGAAATGAATGAGAGCCCTTGATGGTTACATACCCGCCATGAAAAGCGATATACCCAGACGTGCCCTTTCGAGAGATCATGAGGTAAGAAAGGACGGTCGTCATCGACAGGCTGGAAGCTTACCCAAGTTCCGATACGTCGTGGGTCAGTAGTGTGATGAGCGGAGCACAAAGAGCCACATCTGGTTACACCGGTCAATCACAGCAAGGCCAAGAGAAACGGGAGCATTACTAACAAACTCCCTCAAAGTACCCAAAGAAAACGCTAACACATATGGCGCTTGCGCGAGTAGAGAGGCCTATCATTGCAATAGTGACAACGCCGGAAAACAAGGTTGCCACAATCACTGCGTCGACAGGGCCACAATACGCGGAAATGAAACCAGCAGTAGCACGGCCAACAAAGTTGCCTCCGTTGAGAATAACGACCTGGGGTGGAAGTTAATACATGATATTCATAGGAAGAAGCCGACGGCACCGTGTAGAAGGCGAATTCTGTGCCTAGCCTATGCATGGCGGAATCGAGCTGGATGTAGAAAATAGGGAAGAACGAGCCAGCTGCATAGAGGAACAACCTAGGAAGATGTTGAATGTCATTTCGGATGACGTTGTTGGTGACCTACCCGACAGAGGCAACTAGGTAGGGATAATCAAGGGAAGCTGACCGCAGTAGTTGAAAATAATGTATCTGTGTCGTTGGAAAATGCGGCCTGGTTCGCATGAGGCAGCAGCCAATTAGCATCAACACGGCATTTACTGCGGCGGTGATGCGGATGGCGTTTGCGAAACCGAGATTGCCATTGAGGAGATTGTTTAGCATAATGGTATACAATGAGGAACCTATTGGTGCCCCGCTAGCGACTATGGACATCACAAGGTCCACTCGTTTATGGAAGTGCTGAGAGAGGACAGCAAGAGCGGGTACGTAGCTCATGCTTGCAGCTATTCCGAAACCAAGACCTTGGGACAAAACAATCTGAAAATAATGTGTTACATTTGAAGTATTGCCATGCAGAGTACGCACCTGATAGAATTGATTTTGCTGTGATAAAGAGAGCATGAAGAGGCATAGCGTTTGTAGGGTGCAGCCACCCATTACCAGCCAGTGGCTTGCGGAGATGAGCACCATGCGGAGCATCATGGATAATTAAGGAGAACCTACAAGTATCCCCTGTCATAGAGGCGCCCAAAAAAGAGTCCTCCAGATAATATGAAGAAGGTATTTGTGCTTCCTATCCAACTAGAGGACGCTGTTGAGAATGAGAAACGTGTTACAGAAAAGGAGACTGACGAAATCGTAGACGACGAAACATTGGTTAAATAGTGTTGAGAATAAAAGTCTGGGCGGGAGTGAGTGACCAGGACACGCTATTGAAAGGATGAAGCACATGCCTTGGAAGACGCCGAACGCGTTCACGAAGCTGCGAGGACCGAGAGTGAGGTACGCTCAACTCGCAAAAATGTCTCCTACCCGAGGCCACTGACTTGGATCAAAAAGCTTGTGACGGAGTGAGGTCGCGACGTGTGGCGTTGAGAAGCAGTACTTACGCGCCGAAGACGGTTAGCCATGCAGTCAGGCCACCGTCTGGAACATTGGTGGCAGCATCGAGCAAAGTAGAGTCGTCGACGGAACGTGCGTTGTCATCGGGGGTGCTCATGGGTGGTCGTATGCCAAGAGGCTTCAGAGGGATATTTGGCGGACATCTCTTAAGTAGAAAAAACTGGCCCTTCGGCTGTTTAGTTGCGCCCTAGCACCATACCTGGAATGCGATGCGGTGCGTTGTAGCACAAGGCAGAGGTATGTTTCTGTACGTTGCCGTGTCATAATATCATTACCCCGATTAGGAAACACAAAAACCGTTGACCCTCTTGCCTCGAGGTCGACGAACTCGCACGTTGTGTCCTGCTCCCCGTCGCCGGGTCGATCCAGATGGACTCCACCTCATCCACCTGCCTTGCTCAAGCCCCGTCTCAGGCTATTCAGGCGCAGTCCAAGCCCGAGGACACACGATGCCACTTCAGAATCAACACCACAGGCGCGTCCCCTCTTTTCAGCCTTGCACGAGGATGAGGACGACATCCCGACTCCTCGCGTGCACCCAAGGCCTATCGCTTCCATCAATGGCGACCCGGCACCAACTAGCGCCCCCGTGCCTGCAGAGACTCCAGCGGCGCGTCTCCGCGCCTTACTCGCGCGCGAACCACGATCTCCGGCTAGCTCCACCCCAGCGCCTCCCCGACCTTCCTCATCGGACGGTGATTCGGTTTCTGAGCCGTCGCATTTGGGTTCCAGTACTTCGAGCGTCGCCCGCGAGAGCTTAAAGGATATATTCTCCCGTGCACTCAGAGACCCAGGAGACACGCCAGAAAAGGGTCGTTTCCGCAGAAATAGCTTTGATGGTAGTTCGATGGAAATCACCCCGGTCGTAGACGGGAGGAGAGGTCATCGCAGACCAGCGCGAAAAAGCCTAAGTGATGAGGAAACTGACAAACCAAGTACGTGGCTACCCTATACTCCACCGTCATGTTTCGGAACCTCGTGCACCAGAATCTAGCAGACGATCTTCTCCTTCATTTCGGCTATCAACAGCGGTCACTTTTGATACCCTGCGTGCGCGGCTCATGTCCTCCCAATCACAACTCGTGGATCAGAATCCTCCGGAAGCATTATACGAGCGTATGTTCTCTCCAGTGTTCTCTCTTCACGTCATTCAACCTTCATGCAATCAGAGTCGTCACTAGCATCCGCAAGCACGTCTAACGCCCAACGTCATCCTCAAGCAGCCACTTCATCATCCCAATTCAACCCGGTCCACATAACTCCGTCGGTCGCCACTGATACTCCTCAGCCATCGTTCCAAATGTCATCACAGTTGGCATTTCAATCCAGTATGTATTCTTGAATGTATGACTTCATTGATTACACCGCAGTAGATCTCCTCGAGCAAGATTCGGAAATGCAACGAGCAATGGGTGACGTTCTCAATTCCGAAAATGAAGGTATGATTACATCCATTCTAGCGCTTCTAATCCCTGATGTCTCCAGAAAACACGGCCTCGACCTCTGCTCCGAACGGCGTTCAACCATCAGCGGGACCTTCCGCTTCGCGTCCAACCTCTTCGCTCGGTGCAGGCAAGTATAGCTCAAAGCTAGGCTACACACACGCAAGTTATGAGCTTGGTGGTAAGCCACTTTCTCGCAAATTGTGTGTCCTCCCATGGATAACATTGGATTGGGACAGCTTCAAGTTCTTCTGTAAATGAGGGGGCTGGTAAGCGAATTTGTCCCGGACCTAGCGTCACATTGTCACATGCCTGATTAAAGGAGGGGAACGGCACTCCCAGGAAGAGGAGAACAACCACCAACGCGAACGGGAGTGGAATCGCCCGAGACTCCCGTCGACGTCTAGTATTCCAGATACACACCGCAGACACTCCCGAGAATTACATCACCGCCTTTCTCAAGACTTCCGTTCACCCCCCCATACAAAATCACACTCTCCCGAGTCCGCATTACGGAGTACTTCTGCCATGCCAATACATCGCCACCTGGAAAGACGAGGGAGCCTTGTATCTCTCCGCAGCTTCGACGATGATCACGGCTCCAGGCCAAGCTCAAGCGGTTCCCAGGCAGATTGTCAGTTTTTTTCTTGACTCCATAATATTTTTGTGGCTCAAGTTTCACTAGATCGAGATCGAATTTCGGAACTTGACAGGGAAAGAAGTTACGAGCGAGAGCGAGAATGGAACAAGCGACATCTGCCCTCCCGTCCATCTTCGAGTATGAGTACCAGCTCAAACCACTCCTTTACACACGCACACACGCATCCACCCCGATCACCCTCAGCGACACCTTATCTTACCCCAACTCACTCATCCCTTCAGCGGAAGTCCTCGCGTACATCCCTCCGTTCGGATTCTCCTGCCTCCTTAGCTAGTAGTCGCGATTCATTGAAGGAACGCGAGGAAGGAGAGAAAATGGAAGTAGCACACGAACGCGAGCGTAACTGGAATTCGCCTCGGCCCCATTGGATAACTTCCAAGTCTCCGTCTTCTCATCTCAAAACTCAAAACCAAAATAATCATTCCCTTCGACCTACGTCGAGCTTACCTCATCTGAGAGGCTCGAATGGCCATCAAGACACATCTCGGGCGTCGACGAAGCTGCGCGCGTCGCCAAAGGTGGACTTCTCTCTCCCTATGTCACCTCGTTTGTTACGAAAGTCAGGAGATCGGTCAGATTTGGGGCTTGAGGAAAGTGCTACTGGTACCATCCAATCCACGCCATTAAACGGTTCCAGTCCTAGTAAAGCGCCAGGCGCTACCTCTAGGTTTGGTTGGGATTTCGCCCGCAGTCCCCTGCCTCCACTTGAGCTCGATGATTCTGAAGAGCATCGCAAAAGTACTTCATCTCCCAGGGCATCACAAGCTATTACATCAAGTCAAATACCTGTACGTTCCAGACTGAAAAGCTTCTCGAGTGTTGGACATGCGGCTAGCGATATGAGCCTCACGCACGTCGTGGGTGACGAGTCCTCCTTTCAACGAGACTACCAGAACGGGTTGTCTGAGAATGCTGAACTACGTAGTTACGGAGAACCTCCAGCGACCAGAACTTCATGGAGTCAAGACGACGTGGTACTAGGTGTGTGCATTACCGACTTTTCCACCTTTAGCTGGTCATAACAATATTCCAGGCAGCGATGAAGAGTCTATAAATGATATTCCTCCCGAGTCGACCACCCCGAGGAGCAATCCTCCAAAACTCCTTTCAGAAGAAGCTGAGACGGACACCGAGACGGAAGTGTTGACGTCACCATCTCCACAGGGTTCCCCTCAACTCGACGCACCGACCTCTATCCCCATTGACGCTTCGCTTCAGGATGTAAGCGACCCACCACATTCCCAAATTTCGAACCCCCCTCCAGAAGAACAACTTATCAATGCTACACCTCCTGGTACACCCCCCGCTGCCAGTTCTAGCTTAGAGTTACCTGCTGGAATCTCCCCTTCGTTTTCCCTGGTAACACCTCCACGTTCAATGTCACTTGGCAGTTCTACGTCTATCTTGGACTTTAGAACGCCTTCGCCCCCGCACGACCTTCCAGATCTTCCCGCTCCACCATTATCGTCGGATGACGATATGTTCGGGGGTACGCCTACAAGAGACCGACGTGCTGAAGTCAACTCCAATTTCACATTGACCAAGACACCGAAACCACCCGGCGCTTGGACTGCGACTCCATTGCCGCCCAGGCTAGGGAATCGATCGTCTTCACCTGCGGATACTTTCTCTCTGGAGTCGACACCTCCTGCATTCACCTCTACCCCGTTAACCCGTGCAGCTACCTTACCCCACATGGGCGCCGAGGCCGAGGCCCATAGTGTGGATGAAGATAGGCTTCTTACCCCAGTAGGATCATTATCACGAGCAAGATCTCTACCCTTACGCACACCTGCGCCGCCCGGTGCATGGATGGCAACTCCAGCCCAACCTGCGCTTCTAACCAATGGCGCGGATCAATCTCAGTTTGGTTCGCTTGGTAGGAGGAAAGGTCTCTTGAAAGTTCGTTTCGATGTAGCCGAATCGGAGACTTCTGCAACGGAAGGACACCCAAATTCACCTCTGTCCGCTATCAGATTGGTAAATCCCGAGTTGCCCTTACCAAAGCTGGCCATGGACGGAGAAGTCTTGAACGGAGTCTCGAAACCGGGATCAATATCAACCGTACCACAGAGACCTGCTACCCCAGAACGACCCACCACACCAAATTCTCGAGAAAGTGCGCCATCTCCCCGGTCACTTCGGAAATCTCCTTCTGTCCGACTTGTGGATGCTTTCGGACGGGAAAGAGTCAACGAAGAACGGGTCGTAGTCCCACCGATCAACCTCCCAAACGAACATGCGGATAGAGAAAGGAAGGCCACTACGTCGCCCCTTACCCCTCGCCGCAGTTTGATACGAATTGTTGATGCTATGGGGAGGGGAGTGGGCGAGGCCGCGGAGATCCCTGATGCCCCAGAAGATAGAAAGAATAAGTCATTTGAAACGGATGTCTCTGTTGTTTCGGATGACACTCCGCTTGGACATGCCGAGGCGTTATCCCGCATGAGGAAGACACTCAAAGACCTGGCTGAAAGTTTGAGTGATGCTGACAGGTTGGTTGCCCTTTACGTTTACTAAGAAGCTGTGAATGAACGACTCGATCGGTCAACAGGTCTGAAGATCTAGAACTCAATTCCAGTCACATTGGACAGCTGGAAGAAGTCTCCCAGGCCGCTCGGGTCGCTCGGAATCAGCTCGCCCACACTCTCCATGTGGAGACAGCCAAGGAACACGATCTGCACCGCAACAATAAGTTCTCCGCCTGGACTCGCGGACTTCTGGTATGCACCCCTCGGATCAATGTCTCCCTCTGATAATCACACATTACATAGCCGACGACCGCCCAGGGACCATGGACCACAACCATCATATACTGTGGCGTCGTCATGCAGATACTGCTCCTTTTGGCAATGTGGAGGTACGTGTCGTGTTTGCATATCCGGAACTTGACCTGATCCTTCTTCAGATACGCTCATGCGGAGGCTCGTCGTATCTTTTATACAACATACTACGATCCCATATACCCAGAGTACACACCGGTTCCAGGGGATCCGCGTCTCAGTGGCACGCTCTCTGCTTCACGACCATGGACGATGTTTGATTCGTATGAAATCATCCGCAGGGAAGGTTGGTGGTCAATTGGGACAGAGATACTGCGCGCGGCAAGACATGTCGGAGACCAGGCATGGGAGCGGTGGGGTGAACACACCAGTTTGGAAAATCCAAGTTGATTGATACCAGATTACTTACGTTGATCTTACTTTCCAATACGATAAATTTAGGCAGATATATTGCTTGTATACATCATGTGGGGTGGACTCACCGCAAACATGTTTCAGCTGTCGTTCAGGACAACTACTAGCGTAAAATCTCTAAATACGCACGTCGATTCACGTCGAGTATCTGAATCATATTCCGATAAACCTAGTATCACCATATTTGTCCGAGTCACTAAATGACATGTTCTCCAAACTTTGTTCATGCCACCCATGTGAGAGCATATCGAACGTCCCACATCACCGCTCAACTCACTTTCTCAGACGAGACAAGTTCACGATCCACTCCAAAGCGGTCGTCTGCCAGGACGTTGATCTCAAAGGTGACATCACCATCGGACCAGGCTCCGTCATCCACACCAAAGCGACCATCTTTGCGCTCGGCGGACCCATCGTCATCGGCTCAGGCTGCATTATCGAAGAAGCGGCTATCCTCGTCAACCGTCGTAAAGAAGTGATGCGCATTGGAGACAACAACCTGTTTGAAATCGGCTGTCGTGCGTGTTTTCGTTCACGTCGGTATGTCGTTCGTTGACACGGCGGAGCGCGTCTTGTTCGCGTTTTCAGGTGTCGAATCGCCTGCGATCGGTAATAACAACACTATTTCGACGCGTGCGCGCGTGCATCATACGGTGCGCATATCCAACTATTGTGTCATTGGTACAAGCTGTCTGGTGGTACCGACCGAGGACGAGACGTTGGAGGAGTACACGTCTGTGTACGGCCCTGCTGCGGAGAAACGGATATGGAGTGGGAGGGGCAAGGTGCAGGAGACTGACTTGCGAATGAAACACGCCGAGTATCTCCGGGAGATGTTACCCAAGTTCAATCGACTGCGTCGAGGGGACGGTGTATAATCGATTGATCATGCCCCGACTCGGACAAATGCAAGTGGTGCCTCTCCACAATACGAAATGGTTCGTTCGCCAGGATCTCAAGGAGAAAGTGCCCGAATCACGATGTTACAATTGGAGATGTCGACGAGAAATTTTTACACACATATATATGGGAACACATGTAAGTATCATGGGACAGTGGCTAGCAAGGGAGAGAAGGAAATGACTCAGAGATGGTCAGATACGCAAGTTATCAGCTACATCTCAGTCGGCACAGTAGTCGAGTCGCACAAAGCCAAGAGAATAGGCTCCGCATGTGGCATGTTAGCAAAGTTCTTCATCATGTTGACAAATGCACCCTTGACCTTAGGTGACCTGATGTGCCTCAGGAGGATATTCATCTGGGCTTGTCGAACATCAGGATATCTATTCATATTTATGAGCGACAAGCCGTGGCACTGCAAGCGGTGCACTGACTTGGACGTAAAGACAGAAAAGGTTTCGTCCAGAATATTTTTCTTGTCCATTCTTTCACTGATCGCTTGTAGGGCCTTATCCTTGAGGGCCTGATTGCCGACCTTGAGATACTTTAGGGCGTTGTGTCACTTAAACATATTTAAGGATGCTTACGAGATCCGCCAGTCGGTACATTGATTTGGGTGAACAGAAAGGTGGTCCATCTTCAATGTCTGGGCGCCGGACACCATACTCAGTGGCATGCTGTGACTTCAAGTGGTTGAATTCAACATGACCAGTGTAGCAATACCACAGGAAGGCGCGCCACCTGCAAGTCAATTAAACATCGTCTAGTAGGATGCGTTCTCAAGTATAACTCACGTTCTGTGTGCTGCGAACTTCACTAAAAAGGTTCTGTGACCATTATCGTCGATCATGTGGTGGGGCTCCGCAAAACCTTGGATGATTTCCTCAGGTTGGTCAGACTCGAGGGAAGACATAAAGCTGTTAGATATTTCGCGGTCTGACTGTGGTCCTTCAAGTTGGTCTGTTGAACGTCCTTAGCAGGTGTGTGCGAACAAGATAGCAATAGACAATCTACCTCGTCTAATACCAACTTCATTGTCAATGGGTGGGGGTGATGATACCTCATCTTCGTCTCCGTCTTCAACATCACTGTCAAACTCATGCTCGTAGCCGTCCGGGCACGATATCTCTCTAGCATGCTTTACATCGGCATTATTGTTGCGTCTCAGTGCCAATAACGCACTTTCCCATTCATCCCCGAGCTTAGCTTTGGATGTATTAGCTACATGCTCTCGAAAAGTACATTTTGACTCACAAGATGGAAGATCGACCTTTTGCTCCAAGACGAAAAGCGAAGCGTAACTCGCATGGAGCTTCTTTGTTTTTCCGGTGCGAGTAGGGGATGTCAAAAACTTCACGTCGAAGTGCTTTCCGGTTGCAAGTGACCGAGTTAAGAGACGATCACCACATTGTCTGACCAATTGTGTATGGGCATCTGCCTCGTGAACGTGATTGGCGAAATCAAATCGGAAGAATCCATTAGAGAATGGACACCCTGAGATCATCACGTTCAGCCAGATTTTGATGGGTTGTTGCAGTGAGATAGAGCCAACTGTCGTTAGCGGAAGTACCATCAAGCTGTCCCTTGACAAGACAGCCTGCAGTGTGCCCAATGGCATCCGAGCCGAGTCATAGTTCATGTTATTCTGCGTAGTGCCCTCCGTTTCGGACGTGGATGTGGTATCGGCAGCGTTGTGCTGAAATGAAGCGAGGGAAAGCTGAGCTTGCAGAGATGTATCTCCCCATGGATTTGAATTGCCATCCTGGCGGAAAGAGAATCTTACAGGAGTACAGTCATATGTACTGGCGATCCTGTCACTGACATACACTCTGGTGTCAGTGGTCCTCTCTTTCTTCCGAGTCGGCCCTCTGGATTGCTTGAGGGACAGGGGGGACAACGACAACGCGAATGACCACCCGAGATGCGGGAGCGGAAGGTCGATAGAGAAGCTACTAGATTTTGGCGACGTTAGACGGAAGGTAAATGCGGCCTGGATTGTTGTAGATGTCCATTGCTCCTCTAGTTTTTCTGCTCTCACGGGCAGAGTTCCATGCATGCCAGTGGTGGACATGGTACACTGGTTAGTGTGGGGGCTGTGAGGGAAGGAAACTTGAAGCGCGCTGCGCCACCACAGTGAGCCAAGTATTTATACAGTGACAGGACTAAGATTCGAACGAGAACCACTGCCTCGTGGACCATATCTGCCTGATATCATATATCAGCACCCTTGGACACGTTTATAAAGCAAGGTTCGAACCTTGTGAAGGGTAGCACAGCCCCAGATGATCGATGATGCATGATAATCTGCATCATTGTTCGTTCGTGCACGGCCCGGGCATGCTCCAATTCCTAGTTAATGAACCTGGCATCGCAGGATGCAAGGCGCGCTCCAGCGGCTTTAGCTACATGACCCCCGGACAGGCATGCCTAACAGAGCATTCAGGCCAAACGCGCCTAATTTTCAACTGGAACAAATAATGCGCGAACAAGAAACCATGATGACTCGGATAGTATCGATTGAGTACATCAATCAACACATACTGCAAATTCTCGCGGTGAGCAGTAAATATGGCCAATTTGCTACCCCAAAAAAGTGCAATGATAGCACATCATTCGCTCCGAAGGGATGAAAGATGCTGGCACGCTCCTCGCGAAGCTGTCGCAGAGTTAAGAATACACTGGCAGGTTCCGCGTGGGGCATGCCATTACCCAAGTTCGACATCGTCTCGATAAACGCTGTCTTGACCTCAGGTGACCCAATGTGCTTCATTAGAATGCCCAACTGGACTTACCGGACGTCGGGGTATCTGTCCAAAACTGTGAGCAAGGGCCATTGCAAAAAGAGGTACCAACTTGGACGTGAAAAAGGAGAATGTTTCGTGCAAAACGCTCTCGTTCATCCTCTCTTTTGGTAGCCTTGATGGCCTTGGCAGGCTTGAGCTCTACGTCGCCAACCTTGGAAAGCACGCCTGAGAGTTTTTTGTCGCTCCAATGGTGCTTACTGCTAATTGGTACACCATCGAATTCGGCAAACAAGAGGGCGGTTTTTGGAAAGGCGCTAGACGGCCCGCTGACTATAGCAACACGTCGCCTCGGTAGCATTACATATCCATAGGCAGTGCTACGGCCCAGATACCTTTTTCCTGATGGGGGTTGTCCAATATATCAAATCCGACAGCTTGCGATTTCAATTTGCTTGTAACAATACCACAGGAAACCGTACATACAGAGTGTTAATACATGGCAAACTTTGATGTGACATACTATGGCGTGACTAGCAAAGGATAAACGAATGGATGCTTCAGGTTACGAGACAGTCGACATGTGCAAGCTATCAGCTACGCGGCACAGCCAAGTCGTGTATGGATTGGGTGCACTTCTAGTACTTTACGTTCTTCACTTCCACAAGCCTGTCGCACAAAGCCAAGAGAACAGGTTCCGCATGTGGCATATTAGCAAAGTTCTTCATCACATTGACAAATGCACCCTTGACCTCAGCTGAGCCGATGTGCTCCAGAAGGATATTCATCTGGGCTCGTCGAACGTCGGAGAATCTATCCACACTTTGTGAGCAATGGTCCCACCGCAAGAGATGTTACTGACTTGGACGTAAAGACGGAAAATGTTTCTGTAAGAATATTCTTCTCATTCATTCTTTCGCTGATCGCTTGTAGAGCCTTGTCCTTGAGGGCCTGATGGCCGACCTTGAGATATTTGAGGGCGTTGTGTCATTTAAACATATTTAAGGATGCTTACGAGATCCGCCAGTCGGTACATTGATTTGGGTGAACAGAGGGGTGGTCCAACTTCAATGTCTTGGCGTTGGATAACGTGTTGCGACTTCAAGTGGTTGAATTTGACATGGCCAGTGTAGCAATACCACAGAAAAGCGCGCCACCTGTATGTCGATCAAGCATTGTCTAATACTAGGACAATTTCTCAAGCACTATTACCCACGTTCTATGTGCTGCGAACTTCACCAAAAATATTCTTTGACCACCTTCGTCGGCTTCGGGGTGTGGCATCGAACTTTGGATGATTTCCTCGTGCTGGTAAAGCTCAAAGGAAGACATGGAGCTGTCAGACCTTTCGGTACCGCACTCTGACTGTGGCTTTTTGTCTGTCGGGCGTCCTTAGCAACTTGAAGCGAATGCGAACAAGATAGCAATAGACAATCTACCTTGACTGATGCTAGTTGAACCATTCTCAATGGGAGAGGGTGGTGTACCGGGTTCCGCAGTGGATGAGTCCTCGTCCTCGTCCTCGTCAAGATCACTGTCAAGCTCGTACTCATGGCCGTGGGGGCACAGTATCTCTCCTGCGTGCGTTACGTCGACTTTATTATTTCGTTTCGGTGCTGATAAGGCGTCTTTCCATTGATCCCTGAGCTTAGCTTTGCACGTATTAGCTGCATGTTGCTAAAAAAAAAAAAAAGGACTCACAAGATAGAAGATCGACCTTTTGTTCCAAGACGAGAAGTGAGGCATACGTTGGGCGGAGCTTCTCAGTTTTTCCAGTACGAGTAGAGGGTGTAAGAAACTTCATGTCGAAGAACTTTCCGGTTGCAAGTGACCGAGTTAAGAAACGATCACCACACTGTCTGACCAATCCTGTATGGGCCTCTGTTTCGTGAAGGCGATTGGCTAAATCAGATCGGAAGAATCCATTAGAGAATGGACACCCTGAGATTGTCACATTCAGCCAGATCTTGGTGGGTTCTTGCAGTGAAACCAAGCCTGCTGTCATTAGAGGAAGTACCACCGAACTGTCCCTTGACAAGACGGCCTGCAGTGTGCCCATTGAAATCGGGTCAGGGTTCGTGTTGTTCTGCGTTGTGCCCTCCGTTCCAGGGATGGATGTGATGTCGGCGGGATTGTGCTGTTTTGAAACGAGGGAAAGCTCAGCTTGCAAAGATGTATCTCCCCAGGGGGTTGAGCTGCCATGCTGGCAGAAAGAGAATGTTATAGGAAAAAAATCATATGGATTGGTGATCTTCGTGTTCTTCGTTTTCTTCTGACCTCGCTTCAAGTTGGAAAGCGACAAAGTGAATGTCCACCCAAGACTCGGCAGTGGAAAGTCGACAGAGAAGCTACTAGACTTTGGAGACGTTAGGTGGAAGTTGAATGCGGTTTGGATTGTTGTAGATGTCCAATGCTCCTCCAGTTTCTCTACTATCACGGACATAGTTGTGGTGCACTGGAAGTTAGCGTGGGGGATTGTGAAGGAGGAAAGCGCGCTACGCCACAAGTGAGCTGGCCAGATACTTATCAGGCTGATATGGTCCACGAGGTAGTGGCTCTCGTTATTTCAGCCTCGCATAAATAATGGCCTACAATCTTGGACACATTTATGAGACGAAGTTTGAACCTTGTGAAGGACGGCACAGAAATTGCTCACTGCAGCACTACGTTTTGAGGTAATCCCAAATGGATTGATGATTATCACTGTTCCGATGGTCGTGCACGGTATGCTCCAACTGTTGCTTGATGATCCTGGTATCGCAGCATGCAATGGGAGCGCAGCGGCTTTAGCTGGTCCCTCGGTCGGATAAGGCATGCATTCTCCCAATACGCGCCCAAATGCTCCCTTTATTCCATTCAATTGGAGCAGATAATGCGCGAACAAGAAACTGACATCGACAATGACATCGTACAGCATGGATGCTCAATCAATACACACTGTCACTGCACCAAGGTTGCAAAATCTCGCGGTGTAATGCAGATGCTCTCCCCATCTTATCCCTTGTGCAATTACGACCCTGGTGCAACGATAGCAAGTTCATCAAGAAGCGAGAGGGGTGGCGGACGCTACGATGCTCGCGAGACTGTTCCATAGTGCTAAGAGCACAGGTTCCACATGACGCATGTTACCCAAGTTCGACATCGTCTCGATAAACGCTGTTTTGACCTCAGGTGACCTATCGTGCTTCATAAGATTACACAAGTGGACTTATCGGACGTCGGGTCGGGGTATCTATCCAAACCATGAGCAATGGCCCCCATTGCAAAAGGAGGTGGCGACTTGGACGTGAAAAAGGAGAGCGTTTCGTGCAAACCGCCCTCCTTGTTCTTCCTCTCTTTGATGGCCTTGGCCTTGACATCACTGGAACTCAAATTTATTGCCAGTGTAATACAATCGAGTTGTCAACCCCAAAAAGACCACAATCGGGCGCAGTATGCTAAGTGGGTTGCTAATTGGGTTGTATGCACATATAACGCTATGTTGCCTTGCC
This sequence comes from Chiua virens, assembly GCA_019787685.1. Classification (NCBI taxonomy): domain Eukaryota; kingdom Fungi; phylum Basidiomycota; class Agaricomycetes; order Boletales; family Boletaceae; genus Chiua; species Chiua virens. The sequence goes on from JAHNUO010000003.1 coordinate 1,714,058, forward strand.
AATCACACAAACATGCTAACAGATGAGGAATATCATCCCAAAATAGAGCACATGCCATTGGTTTGCAACCGACATACAATAAGAAACAAATCTGCTAACGGTATGGTATAGCAATCCAACTTTCCATTGCATGTGCCTAATGTTCCACACTTCGGAGTTGTTTGTAGTCCCACTTAATATTTGATCACTCTTGCAGCTCCATAAAATAATACTGTGCAATTTTATTGTGGTGCAATCCCCAGGATCCACATACGAACAAATCGAGAGCATGCCTCACCAGTCGATCTAGCCTTTCATCGAGGGGGAAAGGTATTCATTATTCATAACTGCTATCCTACATCTATGTTATCTACTGGCACTAATAAGGGTGAGATGTAGACAAGAGCACGAAGTCGAGTCGGAATCCTTAATAACCCAGAGTAATTACGAGACTCGCACAGAAGGGTGGCATGTCATTGTCACCACCATGTCGATCTGATGTCGCATTGTCGACTCATCATGCCAGTGTGCATCAGTGTTGTCGTCGTACCGCTCAGGCTGTGTCAATCCAATGTTGCGTAGCTGTGTGCGTCAGCATTGCTATAAGTTCCCACATACCTGTGACCCTGGAGTTGATGAATCGATGATGGCTGACAATGAAAACAAACGCACAACACTGGTGAACACAAGTCAGATTTTAAAACTCTGGTGCGGATATGATCCGAAGACTCACAATGTCCAAAGTTATGTCAGCCCACCAGTCTCAGGCTATTATGAATGATCACGCGATCACGAGCCCATCAACAATGGCACAACTTACCAAAGCTACCAGGGTCACTGGTGACGGACAGAGTACAGACCCCGGAGACTGCCAAACAAGGATTTTCTTGAAAATCATCCTCGTCCGTCACTTCTGAGGCTTGAGCCCCAAAATCCGTGATACTTGCATGGCGTGTGAACTATTAGTTACTAATCTGTGCAGTCACACCCCTAACAGAAATGGCCATACAACAAAGATTTATGGGGGATTTATATTGCCTTTATGATCACATCATAACTTTAGGAAGTGATTGTACTGTACCACCAAAGTGCTGTGAGCTTTGAATTCATGCCTAATATTGAGGGAAAATACCATAATAACAAAATATGATAGGCCTCTTACAATGGAATTACATTGCAACTACATTTGTGTGAGATTATTACAGCAGTTTCGGAAGCTCCAATCATTTGCGCATTGACTTGCACACGTGTTACAGTTCACTTGAAATTGTGCAGATCAAGGCAACCAATAACAAAAATTTCAGATGGCCTTGTACACAATTATGATGGGATCTAGTAGACGCACAATTTTAATGTTTGTTTGGCATCGAATCAAACGCATAACGTGCGAATCAGTTTCCAGTGATGGAGCTCTATATCGCCGAGCTTGGAAAGCACATCTGAGAATCTTTTGTCACTCAGGAGTCAAGTCCATTCAAGGATGCTTACAAGATCTGCTAGTCGATACATCGATTTCGGCGAACAAGAGGGTGGTTCGTTTTCGAAAGGCGCTAGACGGGGATGTGCAATACCAGATTCGACGGCTTGCGATCTCAATTTACTGGATTCGAGGTCGCCAGTGTAACAATACCATACGAATGCATGCCGCAATCTACCTTGCCATCAGTTCCCATCCACTATACTTTTAGACACGACTTACGTCTTATGGCAGCAAACTTTCCCAGCAGTGACCAGGGATCTGTCACCAACCGGCCTGAAGACGACTGGACTCAGGACGAGCAATCAGACTATCTGCCTACCAGTAAATGTTATTGATACTGAGGTTATGTCAAGCACCCAAATGTCGCCATGATCTCGAGTACCTCCAATTGGACCAATCATGGTTTCCTCAAACTTACAACAACTCTTACAGAAGTGGAAATCTTGGGTAGATGTGGTCTCTTGACGGTATTTATTTTTTCTCTTCAGTGATGGTCGCCCACAGCGCGATGTGTGCTCAAGTCGGCGGGACACACTGGAGGGGTATCAAAGGGTAGCAGCGTGCCATGCGTGGCCTCAAGCGGTGGATCCTCCAAACGTAGGTGGGCGGAAGACACGGGTGAGGGCGCTTCAGTAAACGTTGATGTGGATGTACGAGCAGAACGAAGTGGTCGCTGACCCCGTTGGGGTCGAATGTGGGGACAGGCACGGGCGCACTTGACGCCGGGATCTGGAACTGCGATATGATAACCTGAAGCACTTGTTTGGCATGAAACAGGAATGGGCTCGTACTTCGAGAAAGTCAATACCATCATCTCTGGCGTGGGTCTCCGACTCGTGAGTGGCCTGCAAGGACGATGAAAATGCCAGAACAAACCCGCGACAAAAGGACAACAAAAGACTTTCTTCAACATAGTGGTCCGGAAGGATACTGCCGAGGCTGTGAAGAACGACTGTTCCGCCCCTTCGTCCTGTCGCGAGATGGCCGCAACTCGGAGAGGGCAATCGCGAATATTACTGCACCACCCTCCGAGTCAATGACGGGGCCAATCTGAGAGAGAGAGAGCATGTCCAGGTGTGATTGACAAGCTTGTGCAAATGGCTATGATTCGGCCATCGACAGCGAGGGAAACAGACTCGAAGCTCCCATTCCCCATGATCGGTGATTTGACGAGTTGGGACCCTGTCGCCGAGACGTCGAAAGACTTGCCAACCGTCCCATTGTGACATGCAGCAAAGATTTGTCGACTCCGGCTATCATTCGACCTATGCAAGTGGCAAAGTACCTTCATCTGCCACAGTCTCGATGATGCTGCCGGGGTTCATGTCGTTCTGACAGAGAGGTAGAGGTCGGGAGGAGTGTCCAGCTTGGGAACGGGTAGAAGATGTCAAGAACTTGACGTCGAAATTTTTTCTGGTGGCAAGGGAACGACGTAGGAGACGGTCACCACTCTTTCTAGCCAGCTGTGCCTGGGTATCAGCTTCGCCATCATGATGAGGAGCTTGGAGAAGCCCATTGGCGAAAAGGGCATCCTGAAATTGACATCGATCATCGCGCAAAGTTGTTTAGCAAAACGTTTCCACACGTACATCCATCAACTTGACAGCTGTAATAACATCTCTGGGTATGATGGAGGAATCACGGCCATCACTGCTCGCGGTCGTGCACGACGTGCTCGCCCTTCCCCCAATCTCTCGCGATGACCTCCCTACTCCACATCCATTCAGTACCTCCTACTCCAGGACCCTGTCACGGCTCAACACCATACTCAACACGACCACTCAGCTCAGCCATGCTTTGTCCCAACTTGGTGCGATCCCATCTTCTGATCAGACCTCCAAACTTGTTAGTCTCATGAAGCAGCACACTGCAATGTCCACATCCATTGCGCTGTCACGCGCTGCTGCTGCTTCCCTTTCTGCAGCGCAGCGTGTCATGGTCTTCCCGGATACCACCCCGCCATCACCCACTAAACTCGAGGAGTGGGGCCGTGCAGCGGGCATGGAGGCATTCATCGACACTTCCAGCACTCCCGCCACCACAACTATAATGATGGCCGGTAAGGTGTTAGTCCTCGACGTTGATATGGACGGTGGAGTAGCCGTCAGGACATCCTTTGCCGTTGGTAACAACATTTCTGCCGGTCCTTCAGCAGCACCAGACTTGGACGTCTTTCTCGCAAGAGACATAGCCAAATGGGTCGAGGCCGCCAACCGGGCATCCTTGGCTGCAGTTCACCACACACAACCAGAGGATCCGGCGATTGAAGCCGCCTCTCTCGGTCTTGTCGTGCAGGATCATCTACGTTATCTCATGATGCTAGATTCGTTAGCGATCGCCGAAGGAGAACGAGGCATTCGATGGTTTATGGAACCCGTCAACGCGGCTCAGCATTTCCTCAATGCTCAAAAATCTACTAGTAATGGGTATGTCATTTTTCTTTCTCAACCAGTCTCTGTTGACGTTGGTTGGAGGATAGGCCAAAGCAACCCCTCGATAAAATGCTTGCTCGAAATCCCTTACCTTTGTTGTATCTTAACGCGCCAACATTGTCCTTCCTTGTGTGGCTTTCACCTCTGGCATATCTTCGCCTCCTCCGGTCCTCGCCAACCGTGCAGCCCCAAATGACCAGCGCTTCCATTGATATTCCTGTCGCGCACCTGACCTCGACTCTATCGGAGAAATACGACGGTGCCACGATTGCTCGCCTAAAACTAGTCCCTTCACCTGAAGGCATTGGAGCGTCGGCGCCACCCAATTTTCCGAATGACCACACCTTCCCCCATGTTCCCTCTCATTCTTGGGTCCTCGAATTCAATCGTCCACCTAAATCGAGGCATCACCCAACTAACTTGAGTGTAATAGTCTCGCAAAGTCGGTTACGTGCAATACAGTCTGTGCTAGCAATGGACACTTCCGCGGAAGCCCTCATGAACATGAGTGTACCAACAGGTCCTCCCAACGGTCCTGGATTGGGCAACCTCGGTCCATTCGCAGGCATGAACATGGGTAGCCTCGGGTTCAACGGTTTCATGATAGGTCCACCACACGCTCAGCCTATTGATTGTGGGAGCTGGGTGGATCTTCTGGTAAGTGGGGTTCGACTACTTTTGACCCAATCCTATACATGGGTCTCCAAGCCTGGTTCCCTTACTTCTGTTCGCCTGGTGCCTATAATATTCGACGAATTGCAGTTTATGTCAATCGATTGGCCTTTTTACGGTTCCATCATCAGACAGATTTCTATCTCTCTGCTACACTCACTGATAATTGCGCTGACATTGTATCAAATAAGTTAAACAATGGTTCGCCCGCGGAGTATTACAAGGCGACATATGTAAGTACCGGAATCCACCTGCGAATCGGTTCTCAGATGGGTGATATTATTAGAATTCACCCAGTCAAGCTCATCCGCCATTGAACTTGCGACTTGCAGCGCCGCAAGAGCCTGGATTTTTGTTACAAGAAGTCCCAGTGAGGACGGCCAATGAGATATCACAGATTCTGGACGTACGTGGTCAACCACAACTTCGCGGTGTGTGATCCCATTCCTCGACAAACTCACAAACTCTTTTTCAGATCGTGAAGGAACAATGCTGGTTGAACGAGTTGCTGGGGATGCTCCAATGGCAACCAGACGACGTCACCCTTGCGCAAAAAGGTCCGATGCCCCCTCCATCAGGCACGAATGCGGAAGAATCTGTCTCACTGGAGCTACTTGCTTCCATTCTTGCGGGCACGGTCGTACCACGCTCCATTCCCGTGTCGGTATACCTTCCGTCAACAATGCTACCGCCCCTGATGGGTGGCAGCGCCTCTCACTTTGGACTGGAAGGGCTTGGCGTCGGACCACCTCCAATCTCCGGTGGGTCTAGCGCGGGAAGTCTATTTGGATCTACCGATATCGACATGGACATGGAAATCCCTGGGCTGAGTATGAGCATCAACGCTGGTATGGACATATCCATGGCTGGGATGGGTATGGCGTTGTCGAGTTCGCCAGTGCCGTCGCGCCCTCCGCCGGTGATCGTCCTCTCAAGCCCTGCACGCGCTCCTGGGGCAGGAATGGTTGAGCTTCGCGCTTCCTTTGGGGAGTTTAACAAAGTTGGAAATATTGGGTCTGATTGCAGCGTCAAGGTAGAGGCTTCAGTCGGGGTCGACACGCGTGGTATGGATGAAATAATCAGGCGGGGCGGGGTCTGGGGCTTACCAGGAAAAGTATGGGCTAACAGCAGGGGGACTAAATGATACAGAGGATACACATAATGTACAAATGACAACTTTCAGGACACTGACAAGGTAGTGACCAGGACAAGAAGGAAAGGCTAACAGGACAAGATAGGATCACGTTGATTCGGAGGGATTTAATTCGTCCATGATTGCAATGAGGACATCGTCAGCCCACGGCTTCTCCCCAAGGGATACTTCTTTCATCTGAAGCTTGAGTGCTAATGAAACTTCATGTGTCTTTCGAAGGTTGGACACTTGCTCAACTTCATACTTTGAGATGGGTGGGTATCTATGGGGTGGATGACATGATCATCAGCTGTCTGTTGCCAACCCGAGTGACGCAATGTCAGGTAACTTACTTTGCTGTGAACCATGTGAAGGCTTCTTCCACGACATTGTCCTTTGACAACCCTTCTTTGATGGCACGGAATGCAAGCTCTTTCATCCTTTCGTCGTCGAGCTGTCAAACGTTCAGTATTAGCTCATCCGAAACACATCATTTCCAGGGACTTACTCTGTCTGCCAGTCGATACATCGACTTTGGGGAGCAACGGGGAGGTTGTGTCGGGCCGTTGAAATGCGTTCTAGTAGAGCCTGGCGCAGACTTCAAGGGCAGGAAAGACACCTGGCCCGTGTAACGGAAATAGATGTATGTGGCCCATCTGGGGAGAACGAGGTTGATTAGAGGGTGTTGGGGTAGGCCTCAATCGTACTCACGTTTTGTACGCGACATCTTTGACGAGAATCATCCGACAATTGCTGACGGAGTAGGCGGGCGGCTCCGCCGGAAACTCGTCTTCCATATTGTCACGGATGTCGCCCTGCTTCAAACCAGCTGGCAGAGCTCGTTAGACCACGAATAGCACAGGAGAAAAGACTCACTGGATCTATGTGGATTTGAGGACCCCGCCACTGGTACTTGAAACTCGCCGGGGAGAGTATCGCTATCATCATCCGAATCTTCAATACCGTCGTCATCCTCAAGGTCGCTATCTTGCTCGTACTCGTAGTGGTGAAGAATGGAATCTTGGGCGATATGGTGGTCACTGGTCATATTGATCATAAAGGTGGGCGCTAGTCCATTTGACACCTTCGATCCTGCAATGGCATGAGCTCAAGATGCAATTTGAATAACAGTGGTACATCATCCATACTCAAAGTAGACTTGGGTAGCACCATCCCGATGCTGCCGTTATTGGCGTACACGACGCGGGGCTTGCCGGCTGTGGCGCCGGGACGCTTTGCTGAGAACACATAGAATTTGGTATCTACAAAGTCCCCGTTATGCATGGAGTGGCGCAACGCCTGCGCGGTCGACGAAAGCGGGTCCGTGACTGGCTGAGGAAGTCGCGCTTGGTATCGAGCGTGATCGACACATAGGGATGCAAAGCCAGGTCTTGCGGCGCCCACGAGCCAAGAAGCGCGGGTTGGCCATGACCAACGTTGGTGATGGTCGTCACCCGCTCCTTGAGCCCCTTTGCATCCTTATCGGCGCTGTTTCTCAAGGTGACAGTGACGGTTGCCTGGTTTTGCTCTGCATGAGTATGGTTGTGGTCGAGGTGTAGGCGGACCTTGGCAAACCACTCGTGGCGGTTGTACGAGATCCCGAAACGCCAACCGAGGCCAAAGGTGTCGCTCCAGACGACGGTACCGTCTCCGGATGAACAGAGGATAGGGTGTTTGTCCCTGATAGCGATGTGAAACACGGAAGTAACAGTGTCTGAGATCTTCTCCATCGTGAATGTCCAAATTCAGGGGCGATCGTTATATTATCGACACCGCCCGCAGGTTATTGCAACGTCGGACGATGGTTTAATGTGCTTGGTGAACGTTTGAACGTTTGGTGGACCAGCTGCGCAAAATGCTGTGAAAAACTCTTTCCATCCACACGGGGATCTTCGTCATCCAAGAAAGGCAGCTCAGATAAAGAAACCCTTACCGTCTTGCTCATCTTTGTCATATCCGATGTCGAATGTGTTTCATATCCTTGTTATGTATCGACCCTTTTTCTTGTTACTATGTACAACAAACTCGATGGGATCTGATCATCCAGGGACACGCTTCCCCTTGTGTTTGCCAAATATCGTCTTTGGACACAGGGAGGGTTTCAGGGACTCAATAAACGGATTGACCCGCTGAACGGCTGGGGTAGCCTCGTATTACGGACGAGATCCATCTAGACTTGTCTGAGTTCCGCCTGGACCAGTTCCAGCTTATCTGCATCACCGATCAACGAGGTCGGTCTCGCGAATGAGATAACGGGGAACCTGTCGAGTGGTCTCTGAAATGGTCTTATGACCAACCCACCCGTCTACTTTATCCGCGCTCGAAGTGGCATTTGGACAAGCCAGGACCACTCATGCAGAGAAGCGCAGTCGGTCCCGACGAAGCTTGCTAAGGGAGCTTGCCAGGTCACAAGATAACATACAACACCATAACTTGATCTAGCGTCCCGCTGCCCTGGTAGAAGCTGGTCTGGTGACCAGACTACCCATTAAGAAGCAACAGTTCTCGGGCATTCGGCGGATGTTTTTTCACCGTTGATTCAACATATGTGGCAATTGTGCTACGCTATCACCAATGCGTTGGCGTCGCCCCATAGATAATCGTCTTGGTAACGTGTTACTTCAGACAGATCCTAGACATCGTATGTAGTACTATGCACGCTCTAAGCCATTCTTCGTCCGAGACTCTCCGAGTCAGTCCCAATGACAGGGATCATGCTAATGGGTAGTCCGAGAAAACGACTCACATGATCATGATGTGTAGTGTCCAAGTAGGTACTACTAGTTGTAAGCATGTCAACACTTGATCTCAAGGTTCGGGTCGGGACCAACGAGTTTCGGTATGCTTGGACGGCAGGTGGGAAATTGTGGCATATACCACGCTGGCGGAAAGTCCAAGCTGACTGCGTAGCCCACTGAAGTTATCGAGTAGATGGATCATTGGCTAAGCAAAATTTACGCTGCTCAAGATGGCGACCGTAACACGCATTTTACACTTCTTTTTCGCAAGCATTTAAATCGGACCGTTTTAACGTCTTACGACCAAGTCGTTGGCAAAAACTTGGATTTTACTAAACCTTGATCATGTAATAATGGAGCCATCGGTCGTGGTAACCGCAATGCTGTCCCGTCTCACAAGAGACACCGCCCCCATGAGATAAAATAACGAAACACGAGTGTTGATTAGTCGGTTGCGCATGCGAGCAAAGCGGCGAGTGCGGATGCCTTGCGTACAGCGCACGTTTTGTTGGACATAAAACTTGGACTGAGTAGCGAGCTCGGAATCTGAGAAATTTAGTGCACTGCTGGAACTGCCAGTCGCTGGGCCGACACAGACACTCAGGGTCAGGGTTTCCTGAGATATCGGGTTTTCATAACGGCATATAATTCGCTAAGGAACTGTCAGGGCTGGCCCCACAAGAAATCCAGACATGCGTTTGACGCAATGATTCCCGGTGATAAGGTAAAAAGATGCGACATACGAAACACTCTGAGAAATGGACTCATTGAGCTTCACTAACCGCCGAATGTGGCAGAGCTTCCGAACGAACCAAGGTAGAGAAGAGAAGACTCACTAGCTGTGACAGTTGCATGGGCCAAAGATAGGTACAATAGGTTGTATATGAAAGAAGACGCATGTTCTGTGCGGGAAATGCTCAGTACAAGTTGGCACGCCACTTGTTCTATTCACGGATCATTTTGTGTGGCGGAAACGGTTGTCCTGTCAATCACAACGTTTTTACTCCGGTGAATTGATCGAGTTGAACGTACAAAGTTCAATGTGATCGCAGTGGAGAGCGAATGATGGCAATATTCTCTCAGTGGTCTATGAGGTCATGGACAGAGTGGTGTGGTGTGTTTGAGCCAAAAAAGTGATACTGCGGAAAAGTCGGCAAGTGCAAGAGCCGCGTAGAGCGGGCAGGGCTGAAGGAGAGTCACGTGATGGGGACGGAGGATGGTCGATAAGGAAACTGTAATTGTACGCGCCACCATGCAGCAAGGGATGTAGCCGAAGAAAGCTGTGTGATGCACATGCTGCACCAGGGGAGACGGAGGCGAATAACCGGAGAGGTGAGAAGGGGACCTCGTGCTTGGTCAAAGATAAATGGCATGGCGAGATTGATCGGGAAGGCGCAAGGTTAGGCGTGGGAAAGATGACCATGTGGAGCACCTGTTCTGATGGACGTAAAGGGGAACAAGCTGCGGAATGAATTCGATTGACCGTGACGTGTGATTCCGTCGTGACAGTGTGACGATCCATATGCGGTGTCACCAATATTCGTTTGCGCGCGGGCGATTTCTAGTTCAGGTGTGCGTTGCTCTCCTCCCCACGTCTGCAAGTTGGCGCGCAACTTCGTACGTCTTCTCCTCCCCATCCTCCTTTTTATTCTCTTCATTATCTTTCTTTACAGAGCATTCGGGTCCTTTTCTATTCTCTTAGACTCTCTGCTGTTCGTTGTTGTATGTCTTTCGGCCCTGGCTTCTTCAGACTCTCAGCCGGTCTCGTCTGATCCTTCCACCCGCCCATCCCGTCCCTACCACCAATACCTCTCTGTATCCCGTCTCCACCAACTCATGTTGCAGTACTCCGCTCAGCCAATCCCCCTCCCCATCTCTTATAAACCCCAACTCGCCCGCAAAGATATCCTACCCGAACGTCCTAATGATTCCCCTTCCCAGTTCCCGCCCTCTTCTCGTTTGTTCAACAAGCGTTTCACGAAAGATCGTCCATCCCAACAACAACAACAGCAGCAGCAGCAACAACAGCATCCTCCCCCTTCTCTCATGTGAACCATCATTCCCCCCTTGTCGTTTCTACCTATTCCCCCACTTCTTCTCCTCTCCCTTCTCCCCTTCCCCTCCCCACACCTTTGTCTCCTCTCTCTGCCAGCCCGCTTTCCCTTCCAAGTCCCCTTCCTCCCACTGCCCCCCTCCCCCTCCCTTCCTCTTCGTCCCTTCGTCCACCTGTCTCGCGCTCAGCGGCCTCCACACGTCTCACCTCCGCCCGCCGATCGACATCTGGCTCCTCCACCATCGAGGACGTTCTTGCTCCAGGCGACTTCATTGGTGAAGGTATTCTTTTGCAGGATCATCGCATACGTCTTGCTCCTGCACTGGTCTCACATGACAGCACCGACTTTGATCTTGTAAAAGAATTTGAAGTCGTGCGCAAACTCGGAACTGGCTCCTATGCCGTCGTATACCTTGTTCGTGAGGTCTTGTCGCGTGCACAGCCTTCCGAAGATGGCCATTGTGGTGTCCTCGATCTTGGTGATTCCACTCACTCAAAGAGCTACGTGACTTATGGCCGTGATTTTGCCCTCAAGTGTCTCAGCAAAGCCAATCTCGATCAGGAGGCGCTTGCTGCCCAGATGACCGAGGTCTGTCTCCGTGGGAACTCTATATGCGCTCATATTAACACGCTCCCGAACAGGTCACAATACATCAGTCTCTTCGGCCCCATCCCAACATTGTCACGCTTTATCGCACCTTTGAGACTCCCGCATTTCTTCTCCTCCTACTGGAGTACGTTCCCGGCGAAGACCTGTTTTATTTTCTTGAACAGGCACGTGATCATTACGAACCAACACCCATTGCCTCCGAAGATGGTTCGTCCTCGCCTTCGCGTACGCCCCCGACCCCTTCGCTTCTCGCTTCCCTTCATCCGTCTCAGCTCCTTAGCCCCACACGTCTGCGGCTCATTGCCCGCATGTTTTCTCAAATGTGTGATGCTGTCGCTTCTTGTCATGAGCAGGGCGTGTTTCATCGAGACATCAAGCCCGAAAACTTCATTGTCACAGATGGTTTTGTCAATGGAGAACGTCGCGTCATCGTCAAGTTGACAGATTTCGGCCTTTCAACTGCGGAAGCAGAATGCTCTGACATGGACTGCGGAAGTGCGCCATATATGAGCTTCGAGTGTAGGAACAACTGTGCCCCGACGTACCGGCCTGCTCCTGCCGATGTCTGGTCGCTGGGTATCGTCTTGATTAACATGTATGTCCCGTCTTACTTTTGATCCCGACACCCTTCAATGATTTTGGTTCAGGTTGTATCATTACAACCCTTGGACGGACACTGCTCAAGGCGTCTGCTCCTCTTTCAACCTTTTCCGTCAGTATGGTTCCAACTTTTTTGTGCAGCGCTTTACTGGTATGACTGCTCCCGTCGCTGAATTCCTTGCAACTCGTGTTTTCTGTCTTCCCCCTTCTACTTCCTTCTCCCTGTCTGGGAATACGGTGCCCGTCTCCGCACGCGAGTTTGGGGCTTGGATCAAGGACCTGCCTGCGCTGTTGTCTGAATCCGCACCTCTTGGCCGCCCTGTCACTGGCCATAAGCGTGTCGTTTCCGCATCTTCAATAACTCTTGGGCATCCTTTATCGTCATGTCCACCTTCGCGTCGGCCTTCTTCTCGTGCAGGCGGCCGAACACCCGTCATTCATTCCCGCAGCTTATCACGGGCCCCTTCCCTTGGACCTGCATTTGAAAGGACCGGATTAGGTCTGGAGACAGTACCCGACTTGGATGTCTCTGTGGTAGAAGAGACGGAGAATGAGATTCTCAATTATTCCCATATCGGGGTTATTGAGGAAGTCGAGGTCGCAGACGAGGTAGATGTTGACCCTGAACGGAACCCAGAAGCTGAGCAGGAGCTCGAGGATGGCCGAAGCCGCTCTACGAAGAAACGGGGGCGCCGCGGGGCTCGGAAGAGCAAGCAATTTACCAGCGATGCTGTGGACGAGACACTGGAGGTTCTTGCCTCCGCTTCGCAGACTCTCGCAAGAGAAATCAGTTTGGTGTCACGTTCTTCTGCGCAGCCACTCTCTGGCCCTGCGTCATCGCCAGTTATGGATATCAGTCGTGTGGCTAGCATGGCATCTTCCAAGACTCGTACTGTTCCTGCTGAATCCCACTCTACTGCAACGGACTCCCCAGCTTCGCCGCTCTCGCCTCCTGCCGTCCCGACCGTTGTGAAGAAGGCTTCCAAGTGGAAGCTTGCTTTTGGCGGAAAGGGCAGTTCTTCTTCCGTGGACGAACCAGTTCCTGGTACAGCCAATAATGTGACAAACCTGATCATGGGACTATCACCTGTACCGACTCCCCACGCTGCACCTCCTGTCAATCATCAAACACATGCTTTTCATTCCCCTTACACTCGCACACCTCTTACACCACAGCGTTCTCCTGCGGATGAAGCTGTCATTTGGACACGTGGCCGGCAACCACAACCATTCAATCCGAATACGTGGGGCTCATCCCCTGGTAGCGGGCATAACTCGGGAGCATTTGGATATGGGAACGGCCTCTCCGCCGAACGCAGAGGACCTCGTGGGGCATCACCTCCATCGATTCGTAGCGGGGATTCTGTGCTGTCTAGTTCTGCCAACAAGAGCAACTGGCGTAGTTCGATCTCGACGACTTCGAGCGCGAGCACGTCTACGAGCGCGTTTACCCGTTACAGTAACTCCAGCACGCGGAGCATTAGCACGATGGCAACGAGTGTATCAAGCGGAAGTTGGAGGGCGCCACCTAAGAGTCAGGCGTCGGGTTACAACGGGGGTAACAAGGGTTACGGGATCAATGGGGAACAGCAGGCTATTCCCAAGAATGTCAAAAGTAAGTTCTGTATCTATCATATCCAAAGCGTACCCTGATTCGTTTGATGTGTAGTCATGTCTGGTGTGCCTTGGGAATTGGACCAGTTGCCGCGTCAATTGCACCCGAATCCAGTCGGTGACATTTTTGGTCAACCCCCGCAGCGCAAGCCTCGTACCCGTAAACCGAAGGATCCTAAACTGGACACCATTAGCGAGCGGCCAGGTGCGCTCCAGAAGCATGCCATCCACCAACGTCGCGACGCCGCTACCTCCACCACCGATCTCGACGGCGTACGCGAAACAGGCGAGACAGGCAATGACGGAGCACCGAAGAAGGTTCAGAAGGGCCAGATCAACGCGTTGGCGAAGATGCTCTCCGCTCTGAGGCGGTAATGTAATGTTAGTCATACACACTTTTGTCAGCACATGCCCATTCTTTCCGTTTCTCGTTCATGTGTCTTTGATTAGGAGCTCATGCGTGGTTTCTCTTGTCACGATGCAGGTTCTTGACATTGCATGTGGCATGACAGTTTGTGCTGTTCGCTGTGTTCGCGTTTGTGTATTGTTAGGTAGCCATACTTACGGTGCGAAGCCAGTCCCGTTCTGCGTCTTGATGCGTGCTCAACTTCTGCACAGAACATCCACATTTATTTCCTTCGCCGAGTCCGTGACTCTAATAGAAATCCAGAAAACCCAAACCACGCTCCTTGTTCGCAACTGCTTTTTCGCCAGACAATAGGACTGTAACACTTCTATACTGAACCCCATTCATCCATATCACGTTACTAGCATAGCAAATATATTGTAAATCGCAAAGTCATTCCTTTGTTTTATCGATTGTGATCATTGTGTTTGTTTTTCATTGCACATATATATAGTGTTGTTCCAAATACCATTTGTGACACAAAAACACAGTCGGTTACTTTGCCACGGAGCAGTGAGAAGGTACGACGACAATGTTTTCCTCTAAACCCTACGTCCTCTATAGAAATATGTACGAATGTTCCTTCACTATCTAGGTCGTCCAAACGGAATGCCAGACGCTCCTCCAAGTGAGTTCTGCAAATCTGCAAATGCCATGTTTTGCTCGAGAGTAGGGGCTTGAGGTGCCTGAGGTGTGAGCGTTGCCGTACCGAGCAGGATGGTGGACGGTTCGTGATGCGAGGGAGAGCGAGCAGTGAGCCGGACGAGCTGGCCTTGCGTCGGGGAGGGCGAGCGGGAAGCCATACTCTCGAGATCGCTTTCCGAGGAGGCCGAGCTCTCAGCCGTGGAAAGCGATCTCGGAATGACAAATCTCCCACTGCTATCCGTGCGGACGAGATTAACGTAATATTCTTGAAGGACTTCGTGCGTGCACTGACAAGACGGACCAGTAACGACCAATAAAAGACGGTGGAAAACGATGCAAAAAAAGAAACAGACACGTCAAGACCGGTACATGTTCTGAGGAGGAGGAGGGGAGGGACGGGTGCGGGAAGTTTGAGATGAAAGGGTTGGGTCAACGGAAGACGTGCTCACTGTTAATCGCCAATCGATCATGCGAAGAAACTCGCGCTCGAGGACGTTGAGTTCGGAGACAGGGATGCCGCCGACACGTGCGTAGAGACTGTTGGTGCAGAATGTATCGCAGAGGCCCTTGCTGCAGACGGTGATGGAGGCGATGATGAATCGGTGACAGGTGAGGGAAGACAACGTGAAGAGGGGCATCCGTGCACAATCTGATCGACATAGTGGAGGGTGAGCAACAGGCATGATTTCTGTCAAGAGTCGGTTTCAGATGGACGGCGCATGGTGGATGGAGAGAGAAAGGACATACCTCCACCTTTGTAAATCTGATGATGCGGCGAAGATAGTCGAGCACGGTGATCCCAGGCGCCGATCTCGAGTGAAATCGGGTCAGGCATTCTCTGGATGAATGAAAAAAAGGGCTCAAAGACGTTCGGAAGACGTCAACATCGGGAAAACGTACGGCAGCAAGGGTATCCGGTCATTATGCGCGATCAATCGCTCAAGCATATCAGCTTCGATGGTAACATTTAGACATCGCGTTGTACAGTGGTGGATAGAGAGGTGATTACCTATCAGCAAAGCAAGAATATCTATATCCGCGTTTTCGAATGTAGCTGGTAAAGCGACCCTTCCTGCGGTGTCCATACACCCATTGCACTCACCGCCTTCTTGGCTTGTGGATTCTCTTGTGAAAAGACGAGTGGATGTAATATCTCAAGCTAAACCAAACTTGAACAAATACACATCGGCTTCTCGGCAATATCCTATACAGCACCATGACGGAGATTGAACCTTATTTTATCAGCCACACATACACGGTGATATCACACTCTCCTCCTCAAGACAGACATGGCCCCAAAATTCGTGCGTACAATCTACTTGCTCGTCGTGCCACACCCTCACGAACACAAACAGGACCCCTCTGAAGTAAAAATCATCTACCTCCGCGCAACAGGCGGTGAAGTCGGTGCTTCGTCCGCCCTTGCCCCCAAAATCGGTCCTCTCGGTCTGGTGTGTCTGCTGCTACTTTTCGAGTGCGTGCGCTGAGCCAAAAACACGTTCTAGTCACCCAAAAAGGTCGGAGAAGATATCGCCAAGGCGACATCCGCATGGAAGGGTCTACGGGTCACCGTACAGCTCACGATCCAGAACCGACAAGCGGCCGTCTCGGTCGTGCCCTCGGCCTCCTCTCTCGTCATTCGTGCTCTCAAGGGTAATACCTCCTCGTCTCCGTTTTCCACGTATCTGAGGATGTGTCATAGAGCCTCCCCGTGACCGCAAGAAGGAGAAAAACATCAAGCACTCTGGCAACGTTTCTCTCGATGAAATCTTTGACATCGCCCGGACGATGCGGGACAAGTCGCTATCAAAGGACTTGGCTGGTGGTGCCAAAGAGATTTTGGGAACTGCACAGAGCGTCGGGTGCACGGTCGATGGCAAACCCCCTCACGACATCATCGATGGCATCAACTCTGGCGAGATCGAGGTGCCAGACGAGTAGACGACACTCATGTATTCATTGCCCTTATATTACCAGCCCCATCGCTGACCCACCGATCTCCAAATCGATAACTGGAAAATGACAACCAAAGTAGAATTATGGACCTCAAGTGGTTTCCAGCGTCAATGGTAAATCTACCTCAGAAACGTCGTCGTTCTCGTCTACCGTCTGGTTTCCCATTAGTTGTGCATTCCATGCCTTGGTCAACCGGGTTTTGTCCTCGGCACCCAGTTGTATCATTGCGCTTGAGATGACTTGCATTGCCCCTTTACCATCCCCGTGGTTCATTAACCATCCAGCCCAAATCGATGCTGCCGAGATCCCATCCACAACTCGCCAGTACTCATAAACCGCGCGAAGAACGGATTTGTCTGCACGATCGTCGCGCTCACGTTCCAGAGTAAACGCGCGTTCCCACGTGGCAGCAGTGGGGAGATACGCAGTTGATATATGCCGTATTAACTCGAGATGCGTGGTGCTATCGCTTCCTTGAGAATATATCACCTCGGACACATATCGGAGGAGCAAGGTCTCGTGAATGGGTCGCGTGGCCGAGTTCTTCATGCTGTGGTTTAACAGGTCCTTCGGACACGCGTCAGAGATCCGAAAGATACGTGCAAGTATCGTTTACCTGGTAGACAGCTGGCCCGTCCTCCCCATCGCTTGGTTGGTGATCAAGTCCCCACAACCAAATTTTTTCGGCACCATTAACGTCTCGGCTCGCATCCACTGCGGTTCGTGCAGATGTCCAGGCCGATTTGACGTCGCC
This sequence comes from Chiua virens, assembly GCA_019787685.1. Taxonomy (NCBI): domain Eukaryota; kingdom Fungi; phylum Basidiomycota; class Agaricomycetes; order Boletales; family Boletaceae; genus Chiua; species Chiua virens. The sequence continues at coordinate 1,731,129 of JAHNUO010000003.1, forward strand.
TTGGTCGCACGCATGTTCTGCATCTAGCCGGGCAAGCCATACATCGGGCGAAGCAGAAGCAGCCGCATACTTCCTGGCGAATTTTAATATTCGCTTTGGCGATGCGTTTTCACGCAAGAGTAAACGAACGTGGGTGGCTTGCAGGACTGGGGATGATCGTGGGCCATGTGCCACGGACCTGCAGGGACCCAATTAAATACTGTTTCTGTGATCGAGTCGTGATTATTTAGATGAATGTGACTAGATCAGGAGTTTGCCTCACCAAGCTGGGCTCCAGTGTTGGTGATTGACACCATTTTGATATGAAATCAGCGTATATATCTGATATACTAGGACGAGCAACCGAGTGGGTGTCGCTTTTTGTGGCAAGTCCCGAAGAGGCCTTGACAGCCGCCGTAAGTCGCTCGTTAGCACATTGAAGAGCATCGATGAGTTTTTCACTGTCCACGACATGAGGATCATCCTCAATGGTATCTTTACCATTTTCCTTCTTGAGGGGACATTCACGGAGTTGTCTGGTGGCCTGCATTTCGACCGCACAAGGATCATCAGGTAGGCTTTCCTGTAATAGGGCATAGAGATGGTCCAATAGGATGGTACGAAGACGAAGCTGGCACGGATAATCGCGAATGAGAGCTTCGAGTTCCACAAAAAGCTTTACTTTAGGTAGGGCTAAGCGAAAATCCTGGTAAGGTCTTGTTGGCAGCATGCGACCATGAATACGCACCTTTTGTTGCACTGGACAAAGCAGACTTGACGATGGCACCATCCATGATGGCCTTGCGTGCAGCGTCACCCTCATCGCCACCTTTCTCTGCTGCTATCACCTCATCTGGTGGCTTTTCCGCCTGTTCGTCGACGATGATAGGCTCCCTGTCTTCATCCATACCAATATCCGGCTCGTCAACACGTGTTCTTTCGCCTTCCTTTGAGCTGATCCCCAGAACACTCCACCGTCTTCGCATCCCCTCAATGAAACCAAGTTCCATCCGGATGTATTCCCTCCACATATCCACGCTATCTGAATTTAGTCGTAGCCCGCGCTGTAGCAGAGAACGAGCGGCAGAAGGCGACATGTGCGACAGCTCGTGTGACGCGGCCAAAATGTAAAAGGAGGGAACGTGAGGATGGAGTTGCAAAGCACTAAGCAGCCCTATCAAGATGAGACACGTTTCTGTCAAAAAAAGAACACTAGGCCATACCGCGCGGTGATTCGTCCCACCAAAGCGGGTGCGCCTTCGCGCTTCGCCACTTGGACATACTGTATCCAGAGACCAACGTCTGACTTGAACCTTTTGAGTGCACGTTCGAATATTTGGAACTGCCTCCGGACGAGTGCGTAATCTGAGATCGTCGTCTTCAACTTTGGAAGGTCTCGAAGGAAGGATGAACGTTCTATATAGCATACGACCTGAATTCCGAACACATACCGAGGCGTTTGAGGCGTTTCCGACGCAGTTGTTCGAGACCCATTTCATACGCAGCATAGCGCAAAAAATCGCTCTTCTTTGCGACACGACGGACAAGGGCTGTTTCGAATTGAGTCCGTTTTTTCAAGATGTGTTTCACTTCGGCCTACGAGGGAAACACGGACGTTTGCCCGACTGTGCAAGACGAGTGTCGGGGGACGCACTTGGGAGAAAAGATTCTTCTGGACCAGCTCCTTGAGCTCTGCGAGCATCTGGGTGTTCCATGAGGAGAATTCGACGGGAAAGCTGCGCTAGACTCGCCTGCTCTTGCTCGAAATGTACTCTCTCCATGATAGTTAGAACAAGAGAACGCGGGAATATTGCTTGCTACGACACTTTGGTAATCTAATCAGACATGTACGCATGGTACGGGCTACCTTGGTCAAGTTCGGATGTGAAAAGGTTGTATCTGAAACGAACACCGCTATACCTCGACCTCGCGTTGGTCGACATCGCTGCGATAAGCAACGCAGTGATATAAAGCGGTCAATTTCGGAGAACCAATTCCGACCACTTTCATCATGGCACCAAAGCCTCATCGTGCTGGTGCTACTGCTCTTCCCCGCACACACTCCCGCTCGTCCTCCTCCAGTTCCTCAAAGCCCGCTCTCAATCTACACTTCACCCAGAAGGACCCTGTTCCCTCAAAGCTCCAGGAAAGGGCAAGGAAATCTGGCTATGGTCGTGAAGTAGGCTTCCCTGTCATTTATCGTATTTTTTTCAGCACTTTTATCTCATCTTTTTTTTCTAGTCACACTCTCGAGACACTTCACCACTTCCTTGGGTGAACAGCACTGCTCGGGTCGCTTCTAAAGAGCACATACATGCCCACCGCTACGCACCACCCCCGGCCCAACGCCAGCAGGGAGGAAAGACAAAGGCCGGTTTCACACTTGCCAGTCCTCTTGCGGACGACGACGACGACGAATGGGTCTCTAGCGAAAGTGGCGTCGTCACACCCAACAATATCGACTCGGATAGCGGTCACCAGACTCCCGTCGACCAACGCAAGCCCATACCCACGGGTCCACCTGCCGACGAGTTCTCCCCTCGTCCAGATACGCCGCGGGCGCAGCCTCAGTCGCTCTCCCGTGTACCCACTATTCGTGCCTCCAGAGACGCCCGTCAAGTCATCTCAGTCAGCTGCACGTGCACCTGCAAACTTTGCAAACTGCGGCCGCGCCACCGTCTGATTATGCCGACTCAGCTCCCTACACACAGCATCTCTTCTCTGATCAACGCACTATCGGAACACTGCTCCGCGAACACCTCCCCCATCCAGCGGACTCATCACAAGCGCTTGTCCATGACGCGGCCTCCTTCGACGCACTCTACCACAAGTAAATCGGAGGTACCGTTACGCCCGCACCCTTTGATCCGGGGCCAGTCTTTTGGTCAAGGTACACCCATGACACCCAAAGTAGTGCCCCTTGCTCCATTGACTATTACCTCGGAGGCATCTCCCGTGTCATCATCCCCGGGTCGCGATCAGACGGAGAAGCTATCAAGTTCTCCATCCAGCGTGAGGACGGCATGTGCACAGTCCTCACCATACCGTCGAACCTCGGTCTCCTCTGTGCGCTCCGTATCTACGCTTCCGAGTCAGAAACAGATCCAATCGCATCTCCTTGGGAGAACACACGATCGACACCGGACACTCTCCTCGATATCCGCTACAGTCTTCCTCGTCTATCCAGGTACTATCTTCCCTCGCATACCTTCCGTCGACTCGCCCATCGACTCCGCAGTACAACGCTAAATTTCCTCCTCCCAACATTTCTGTTGGATTGGAAGCGGTTCATCCTTTGTTGCCGCCTCCTTATCTGAGTGCTCACATGTCGGCTCTCACGCATAGAAGTCCGCTGAGGGAGTCACATGACAGAGTCATTACTGCTAGGGGAATGCAGGGGCAGGAGACTGAGATGGCGATGGCTTGCTAATCCAAGGCCTTGAGATTCCATGTCTGGGGGCATTTGGTGCATACATGTCTTGATACCCAAACATCGGACGGCGCTCGTCGAAAGTTTCATTTATTCCACTTTCTATGTGTTTCTATTGTAAACTGCATTCATTTTTATCCATGGACCGCTGTACAACGATTTACTAATTAATACAAGCGATGATACCCCATGTACTTTTCCAATAGCCTGAATGGCTCCCTGTCCCCGCAACAGCTTGTCTCAAATGTCCGTTGTCTAAGCCTTTGAGGATCGATGTAGTAGTGGCAGTGGCAGTGACGTGTCCATTGAAACTCGCGCACGCGACGTGTCTGAGCGCCGTATCACAGCGAGCTCACCTGAACCTTAACTTACCCTTCGACCAACGCCAGACAGAGAAAAGTATTCACAATGTGGCTCTCTGATGCACAAAGTCAGTGCTCGACTTGCTCGCTCTGTCCAGCAACTCACCCATGTCATTCTCGTGCGCACAGAGATCGGCGTTGCACTCACGACGCTTGGGACACTGTTCATGTTTCTGGGCGTTATGCTCTTCTTCGACGCCGCTCTCCTCGCCCTCGGCAATGTCGGTGTCTACGCTGCTGCCTATCAGTAGTACTCACCCCACGCAGATGCTCTTCCTCTCTGGCCTCACGCTTATCATCGGACCCCAAAAGACGTTCTACTTTTTTGCTCGCAAGCAGAAGCTGCGCGGCACGATATGCTTCCTCGGCGGCGTCCTGCTCGTCTTTTTCAAATACCCGTTCATTGGGATGATCGTGGAGACCTTTGGCTTCTTGAATCTCTTTGGGTGGGTGTCATCGACAGACTACTCCTCGTGCACGTGTCTGACACGTTGTGCATTAGCGACTTCTTTCCCGTCGTGTTGACGTTCTTGCGACAGCTCCCTTTTGTCGGCACTTTTCTGTCATTGCCCTACATACGACCAGTGAGTGAGGTCACTGACGTCTCTAGAAATGTGTGACAATGTTTTCGTAGGTCGTGGATCGTCTGGCAGGCTCAAGAACTTCAGCAGTCTAGTCACGCATCCGCCAACTTTTCGCTACGTAGCTGACGTTTAATAGGAATATCATTGATATAGGAGTCATACGTCCGGGATATCATTGAACACGGAAAATACACTGCTTTCATTATCTTGTCATTCCTTCTCATGCTTCCTCCAGGAACTCGCCTAATTCACGTTTCTCTCCTGGTGTGTCTGCTGTGATAACAGCGTCGGAAGCCAGGACGTTGTGTTGCCGTGCTACCCTCCTCTCGGACAGTTGGTCCCTATTTCTGATCGTAAAACCAGCCTTCCTTGCTTGGTCAACTACCAGACCGCTGCAAAAGACGTCAGGAATGATGCTTTACGGGAAGATAACGTGCACTGACATGGCATATAACGTCATTGCAATGTATCCTGACATCGGGACGAGGTACGACCGACGAGTAGATACCAAATCAGCCAGGTAACCCTGGGCAGATGGGTACCACGCGCCGCCTCCCACACCCTAGGGTCAACGTTGTAAGCTGGAAGACGAATGGATCGACGTATGCTCACCATCACGATCAAACCGGACCCTTTTTTGGTGTGTCTGCCGAGGTTCTTGGTACCGAGAGTGAAGATGCACGGATAGCAGATAGACTCGAAGAAGAACAGGACGAACAAGCACGCGACACCGCCGTAGCCTGGTAACTGTGAGGTCAAGCAACAGAACAACGAACAGCAAAAGCCGTAGATGGCAAGCAAAAGTGCGGGGTCGATATAGTTGAGAATCGCCACGCCGACGAATCTAGACACCATGTTAAGCGCATGTTCCCATCCCAAACGCTGGCAGGAAGTCTCACCGTCCAACGGTGAATGTGATTTGGCAGAACGAGAATAGATCGCTTGCTTTGGTATAGTCAATACCAACGCCTTGAGCAGAGAAGTAGTTCACAGCGAGAGCAGCCACAGCGACTTGTGCGCCACTGCAGACCACGATGAATCTGAGGCATCGCCAGAGAAACAGGCAAAAAACTTACACGTATGCGGTCTGTGCGACGAAACCAAAGATGCAGTGGTACTGTTTCCAGAACGGGGCGTCATCCTGCATGCCTGTGTCTTGCAGCTCCTCAGCAAGCGCATCCTCTGTTATCTCGGGTAGGGTAGCAAAGCTCGAGGACCGTCATTAAGTGGGAACGGTGAATGATAGAGGTGACATACAAGAACAATACGTTGAGAACGACACCAAGGCCAGCTACTGCGAGGTAAACCCTGCGTACCCGGGGTCAGCTGGGTTGTATGGCATCGGACGAGCAGCTAACCACTGTACTGTACCAAGAGAGTACGCGTTTGCCCCGGTGAAAAACCATCGTGCTGCAATGAGAGGTCCCGCAAAACTAGCCACGCCTTGGAAACCCTGACTGAAGTTGAGGCGAGCTGCTGCATACTGAGGGCTGCCCAGCACGGAAATGTAGGAATTTGCGGCAACCTCGAGCGTAGCTAGACCGCAGCCTAAGACATGGTCCGTTGAGAACGAGATGCACAGAAGGCCGGATGGGTCCACGCACCGATAACAAACGTACTTCCAACGAATCCTCCGTATTTCTCGAACTTGGCGGATGGCCAAAAGAATATGGCACCGACCGAATAGAGGGTTAAACCAATATGAATGCCTTTCTGCCATCCGATCAGCGGCGAGGACAGATATGTTTCGGAGCCAGTTCACCTTATATCCCACCCGTTGCATCTGTCCCGTGTTAACTCCATCCGAGCCTACGAAAGGAACGACTCACAAAGTAACCGGCGAAAGGTGCCCAGACAAAGTATGCTCCCTAGCACATCCACGTGAAGCGACATTCCGTACGTGTAAGCCTTGTTTACTCACAAAGTAAGCGAGCTGAAGCATGGTGCTCTGGAGCTTGCTTATCCCGAACACCTGTTGAAAGTGTGCATTGAGGACATCAAGAAGCTAGCAAAAACCGCCATTAGTATCGCCCTCGTGAAGGCGACGAGGAAACTCACACCGTAAGCAAATCCCCCTGTCAAGTTCGTCAAACTTTTCGTTCTGTAGCGAGAAACCAAGTCACTACCCACAGGTAAAGAACAGTGTCGTTACGAGGCTGAATGCGTAAACCCATTGTCGTTTGGTGAGTTCGGATCCTAGATGGTCACATGAGATATAAAAGAGGGCGGTCAACGGACAGAACTCACCAGTCGTTCCCTTGGGAGGTGCCATTTAATGTGCAGGCGTCTAGACCTAGCTAGTCAGGAAAATGGGAAGTGAGAACAACGGCCTACTAGAATCTAGGTTTTCGCTTATATCGGGAAGCTCGCATCTTCTGTTCAAACGGGAACCCGATCTAGTACCGCATCACTGCGGCGGGAAACTTGGGACTCGGATAACGAGCAATTCACGTAACTGGAAATACTGATGGACATAAGGTGTGAGTGGAGCGCCTGGAATAGGCGAACCGACACAATTGAGGAAGTCGTGGGGTGGTTTTCAGTGACCTCGCACAACACGGTCCGTGAAACCAGTCCACATGATCGAATCATCACAAGTAACATGATACATGAATGCATCGTGCGCGATATGGAATCGGAGTCACTATGAACGTGAGCTTGTCCAGACTAGGACTGAACAAGGTACGAACCTGCAACTGACGGAACAGAGTAGCGAGGGACGATAATCGATGGCCTGGCCGAGGTCGGGTTCGATATTTGCCATTGGTAAATGTCATCCTTCTGGATGTATGAAGAATCCTGGAGGAGAAGCGATGGTAACCATATATACCGTGACGTGGATACAGTAATGAAACGGTCATGACGACCTCTCCTCTTCTCCCATACATCGCGGTGAGTATAAAGGTGACCATCATAGTACTGGACCGACACTCATCGTTTGAGTCAGCAACACTACGCCCAAGTGAAAGGGCACCACCCAACAGAGGGTCGGAGAAGATGGCGGTTGAGGGTAGCACAAAGATTCTGGACAACAGTGGCATCAGGTACTTCTGAGGACCTACTCCACCATCTGGGGCATGTAAGTGTACCCCCAGACGCTCTCTGATCACTATCTCACTCGATTCTCAGGTCATCATGTCGGCGGCGCACACGGGGGAATCCAACACTGATCCCGACCCGCTGGACGGTGTTAGTCGCGACACACCAGAGTTGGGTCTGCTCATTCGCACTGACTTTTCCGATGAACGTGCCTGGGAGGCATTTTGTGCCCGTCTTCAAGATAGCGAGAGGAAGGCCGAGCCTGAGGGGGGCGACGATGCAGACGAGGACGCGTCGGAACAAGGTCCCCCATTCGATAACATGGATGAAGAAGACGACAGTAACTATGATTCGGACGAGGAGGATGCAGAGAATGCCCCCATCTTCCGTATCATAAACCCGTCTTTCCCTGAGGAGCGCGCGCTCCTCACAGACGCCTCGAACTTGACAGCGTTGCGCTTGTTCAACGACGTCGACGTTCGACGGTCTCCACCCCTTCTTCGAAACGTGAAACACATCTATCCCCCGAACAGACTCGTGGACCATCATGGGTGGCAAGAAATCTACCAAGGCAAGAACGTATGGATATATGACGCCATGTCAAATATCGATCAATGCGTGCGCGTTGTAAGCCAAAGTGGGGACATGTACGGTACAGGCGACGTAAGTCCACGACTGTCTACATCGAGGATCGTGTAAAACTCATTAGATTCAAAGAGGAGATAGCTGGCGAGCACGGGTGTCGCACATATGCGAACTCCAGGCCAGCTTGTCTATGGGGCTCTCAAGATCGATTTCGGAGGGGTTGATCGCTGGGACTTTAATGAACGGAGGCGCAATATGACGGAAGCCGAGGGAGAATGATGCATGTCTTATGCGAAGAACGGCAAGAAGATGCCGTCCTAGGTACTGTGCAGGTCCTATGTGTGTTCTGTTCTGCAAACTGAACCTTTCCTAGCCAACTGTCATGAAAGTCTCAGTCTCTTGGCATTGGGAAGTGTTGTAGTTCAGGAAACATTGTCCGAGGAAGGTCATACCGACAATCTGAAGGGATGTACACTCAACAACTTGGGTTCGGATACAAGCACCGTTCCTCATTGAAATTGTAGTCCGTTCGCCCTGTTCAACAGGTGCTTTCACTTACGTACCGTGATGGTGCACATGAAAGGAGATTGTAATGGATTGATATGCCAGCCAGAAGTAAAGACGATACATTGGGATATGCTGCCGAACAGCTTCCCGTATGGGATTTTAAGCAGAAACGGTCCAGACACGAACGAGGTTGTCGGTGAAGCCCCCAAACAATGTCTGACCATCAGCAGACCATGCGATTGAGACACACTCAGGGTCCCGGGAGTTGGCGCCAACGTCCACGAACTCGGGCTTGAGGTCATCGACGATTGACCTAGGAAAAGAGGATTAGCAACACACAGAATCACAGGGATATGCGACGTACTTGCTCTCGAGATCAAAGATTTTGACACAGCTGGCAGTGGCAGCGCACAGCCAGTAGCGGTTGGGGGAGAAGACGAGAGCATTGACAATGTCACCCGCCTCGAGTGAGTAGAGGTGCTTGCCCTCATTCAAGTCCCAAAGCATCGTGATGCCATCCTTACCGCCTGACGCAGCCAAGGAGCCGTCTGGAGAGACGGAGATAGTGTTAATGTAGCCAGTGTGACCATGGTGATTTGTCTTCAACTTGAACTTGGAGAGCTCCCAGACCTGTGCCAGTATTCAGGATCCACAACGAGCGCTCAGGAGATCAACTAATCTACCTTGACCAACTTGTCCCAACCGCAAGACACGATGACGGGGTTCATGACGTTGGGACTGAACCGGACGCACGATACCCTGCGAAGAAGTTGAGTACAACGAGAAGAAGGCGTAGTGACAAACGCATACCATTCGGTGTGGCCATCATCCTTGATATCGTACTTGCACTCGCCGAGGGTATTCCAGAGCTTGATGGTCCGGTCACGGGACCCAGACACGATCTGTCTGTTATCAGCGCTGAAGCTGACGGAAAGGACATCTGAGGTGTGGCCGACGAATCGACGCGTGGTTTGGCCGTTGTTGAGGTCCCAGAGACGAAGTGTGTGATCCCAAGAGGCGGAGAGGGCGAACTGGCCATCGGAAGAAATGACGATATCGGATACGAAGTGATTGTGCCCGTGGAGAATACGTTTTGGATAACCATAAGTATCTTCGTCACGGGTTAATTGCCAGACGATGATTGTCTTGTCTGTGTACGATATGAACGTTAAAGCGAGTAAAAGGGTGGATTGTGGACGAGATGTATACCACGAGATGCAGTGAGAATCATGTCCGGGTTTTCTGAGGAGGTCGCAATGGCGGTTACCCAGCCCTTGTGGCCGGATAGTGAGCCAAGAAATCGCAGTGATTCCGCCATCGTTGGTAGATGTCGCTGGTCGTCGCGAGAAACTCTACTCTCTAGCGTGACGTGACAGCCACCGAGTCTCAACTGCATAGTTTTTCGGCTATTCCCGTGGGTCAATTTTGAGCCGATTGTTGACATTCAAGTTCGTTTCAAACAACACCTGTCATGTCCCATTCTTGTGAGTACTTCTTCTTGCAATTACTTTCTGTATGATGTTATTCTTTCAATATTTGCTACTTCAGAGGGCCCTGCCCGATGAGACCAATTTCCACCAAGATCTCTGACTTGTTTTTGTAAACTCTTCTCAGCTGATTGACTGACCACGCGTTTTCTCTCAGGGTGCCTCAATTTCTCGTTTTAGAATGTATTCGTCAGCATAATGATGTAGTTGGATTTAAAGATTAGCCAAGCCGTTGATCACTGCCTTTTGTTCCTGGTGTCCGCAAGTTCCCTGAGGGTCCTATACATAATTAAGTTGCCTACCTTGAAGTCCAAGACTCTCTTCGTCTCGCAGCAAGTTTTCATTCATCGTATTTTGCCCGCTCACTCGCCTTCCAGTCTTGTGGACGACTCTTGCGCTAGCTGCTCTTGTTCGTACCCCTGAAACCTCCGGACATGTCCAGCCGACAAAGGATACCAGTTATCAGTGAGCGCTGGCTGATATCCTTCTGCACCCTTCTGTTTGACACCCGAGCAAAGTTGACACAGACCCTGGTGTAGACGATGCTCTAGCTATGTTGGCGTTTCGTGTGTCATTCAGAGTTCACCGTTTCCTGAGATCAGTTGTTCAGTCTGTTGGCACTCGCGTCCCCCGAGCTAGAAATCCTTGCCATCATAGTTACTTTTGGTGCGTCCCTGCAAGCTAGTGGACCTAGGCTGTATAATTTTAAACCCATAGGTAACACCGAGGCCCATGCAGCATAGTGAGTCGTACTATCTGCTCCGTGATTACTCACTGTAATTCATCGATAGTGCGAACATCTATAAGCTGTATCAGGCTGTTGCGCGTCATATTGCTGCACACCCAGAGGATAGGGGAAGGTTCCCAAATTTTGCCCCCGGTATTCCTCCAATTCTTGCTCTTGGCCCTCATGGCCCACTTCAAGGGGATCGCCACTTTGCTCAATATTTCCATGGGAGGTGAGTCTATATCACAAGGTCACCGTGTATTTCTTCACGTCCCGCAGAGATGGTCTAAGCAATATTACTCAACGTCATCCTGAGCTCAGCGTGTCTCCTGGTACACATGATCAATTAGCCTCTAGCTTTGTCACGACTGCGAAATCAGCTGTCGAGGTCGCCTTGAGTCTTCTCGAATCACGACCAGCGAGAAGTATCACATATCTCGTTTTCGGACCTCTGACAAACCTTGCCATGCTCAACCGTCAACACCATGAAACTATCAGAGCACGGATCGGTCGAATTATTATGATGGGCGGCGCCTTGGATGTCCCAGGGAACACTACCCCTATGGCAGAATGTAGGAGACTTTCCTCCCGCGTTTCAAAACTCTCGCGACTGACATGCGCAGTCAACTTTTTCGCTGATCCGTTCGCCGCGAAGGAATTGTTATGTCCTGTGCAAGCAGGAAGTGGTCTCCCGCTAGAACGGTTCCTTTTGCTCACTTTGGATATTACAACCCCGCACGAGCTCCCTTTCCCATATTACATTCGACATATCGACCCTACGTTTCACTCCACCCGAAACCCTTCCATTCAGTCAGGCAAGACACCATTCACTCACTTCACCAGTTCAGTCCTCGAATCCGCGCGAGAAATTATGGTGAGCTTCGGGAAGGATGCTCTAGAAATGCACGACGTAGTCGCTCTGTGGTGTGCCATTGAAAACCCACCCGAGACTATTGTCAATAGGAATGGTTTGCCAACGCTGTCACCTGGCTGGGCTGTTGCCAGACGCAAGTTTGACATTGAGAGGTGCGGGACATTCTGAAGCAAGTCGAATGTCGCTGATTTGGGGTCAGGACGGGCGAGATTACGCGTGGGATGTTGGTCGTAGATCGAAGAACGGATCAAACAGCGTATGCTCCCGGTTCAAACCGGTGCGAAGTACAAGCGCTTATAGAACAGTCTCACCAACTTCATGGGCTGCTTGAATCTACGGCGGTCCCAGCACTCGTCGAGATGGAGAGCGAAGGAGTGCGCAAGGGTCCTGATGAGTGGTTGGGACATTTGACGGTACACGACGGCAGTCTTGGTGGATCAATGGATGTCGTTTGCGTCGTCGACACACCAGGGAAGGATGTTCTCCTGCAGATGCTGACGCAGCGACTGTGGGGAATTAGCATATGATGATGTGTCCTCGCTACTTGTTTGTATTCGGAAACTTTGGACTACTGTGGGTCATGACATCACTTATGAACTCGGCACGGATGTCGTTGAATGCCAACTCGAAGGCGTATAAAAGAACTTCGCTGTCTCCTCAAGTGCGAAGCGTTGGATATTTGGGAAAAACGTTCTTCAGAGGTCATGGAGGTTGCATCGAGGGCATCTGTCGACCGTGTGGCGCCACGCACGAAGCAAGTTTGCGAACATCCTTTTTCCAAGTAGTACCCATTGGATAGTAACTGCCGACGACGTGGAAAGGAGTGGATAGCAAAGATATTACTTCACAGACCCGGGCCAGGCAGGGAAAGAGACAGCGCTGGCTTGCGATGCACAACTTGGAAAGAACTTGCCCGAGTTGAGCGAGGCGCTGATAACGCGATAACGGACGAGCTTGGCAAAGACGCACTGCACCATGGAAGAATGAATGAACTTGTTTGTACTCGCCTCTGGTTACTTTCATACACCAATCGCATTTGGAGCATGGCATTTTACATAGGCGATGTATAAAATGATTTGGAGAAATATGGCATGATAGGATGACAAGCGGGAAAGAGTACGCTGGCTGGCAAGAGATAGTATTGCACGTCGAATGCTCGTAGGTAAGGAGGACAAGTAAGCAACAGGTGAGGGAAACAGGATTACATACAACATGTCTGATGCGGGACGTAGAGATATGCTACACGTTTTGGGTGCACAAAGGGATTGACGACCGCCTGCGACCAACTTGATGAACACTGGTGACTTGTAGTGGAGTCGATTATCTCAGGCATATTGGATTGCGTATGGATGTCGAACAAGTTCGTCGTAAAGCTCTGCCGGCAGATCTCGTACGAGTGTGACTGCTATTCCGATCACAGGAATAGCTTCGAGCGGGGGAAAAGTTCGTAAGAGGCGCATAGGGCTGGAAGGGATAAATGAGCGTGGTATGATGTGCAATGGACGATGTCATACCTAGGACAACTCATGACCTCTTCTCGAATGAGAAGTAATTGAGCAATGACGCAGAGAACATTTAAGTGTACACCAAAAGCCAGAAGGAAATCCCAAAGCATCAGGACTTGGTCCAGGGGAGGTGTGCATGCGCACAGTGTAAGGACAGCTGCCGAGAGACCAAGGTTAGTCGAAAAGGACACGAATAAGGAGCAAAACAAACATGGGAATGCGTAAATTTCAGCGGAAAGGTTCTTCATTCGAAGACAATTGAACAGCTCGGGATCCACTATTTTCAGACACCGATCCAAGAGCTGTGAGATGCGATTGCTATCGAACGTCATCGAGCATATTGATGAAGGGCAAACCTTGAGACCTCTATGCACTCCTTCCAGCGTTGGTTGCACGTAAAGAGGACACGATTCCTCGATAAATTTGGCGAAGCAGAAAAATGCTTCTAGTTCTGACGGCATCGTGTAAAGGAATGGAGCAGCCAGTACATTCATTCCTTGGACGTATGTGAAGCCAAGTTGCTGTGTCTCCTGGCGGTCTGCAACCAGATGCTGAGCGATGCTGGGCTCCATGATCATTCCGCTGGTAACGCACCATGACTCCGCCATACAAATGCATCCAGCAGCCGAACAAGCATATCTTCGCGAACCCGTTCCTTGAAGCCACGATCCGTAGCGAGAGTCCTTCACAACGTTGAACTGGGCATCATTCCAAAGGACGGCGAAGCTCACCTAAACGTATCATTTCTGATTTTCTCCCGGACTTCACAAGGACCACGAGAGACGTATTGTAAAAATGTCTCTGCTGAGATGTCATCGACCCGTAAGAGAATTTTCCATATTCGAGGTCGAAGAGTCGAATCCTACGAGAAGAAGCGATCAGCGAAGAGTTGGCTGGTTACTGCGTTCCTACAGACGATTTTCGACGGGATGCCTTCGACAAGGATCATGCGTCTGAGCTTCTTTAATCCTTCGTCACCATCTCCAGAGCGCCTTGACTTTGACGACTTATGTTGGTTCAGAATTTTGTTAAAGGAATGGGCTGCAGCTGCAGCTGCTTGGTCTCTTGAGGAGCTCATGGTAGTCAGTCGTTATTGTGTTGCGGAGTTTTTACTAGTCGACCGTCTGACTTGGCCTTCCCTCACAACCACACGTCGCAGAGCCAACGATCACCGAGCTCATGAGTCGTCATTGATTGATTTCAAGGCCGCCGCATCACGGTTTCCTCTTTTCATGTTTGAGCTCGGAGGAACTGGCTACAGCACCCGACCAGAGACACGCCATTCTGATAGCAAAGTCAGCTCAGCTCGTCAAACTTATAATTAGTTATCCACTGGTCCATTGCATTGGCCACGATGGATGTTCCTTTTACTTCGTCTGGCGCGATGAGTCGCGCGCATTATGCTCTCGTGCGCAAAATTGAAAACGCAACCTCTGCCCAAGCCGCCGACCAGATTCTCCTCGACGAGATTGATGTTATACGCCGCACTCTCCAGAAGCCACACTTGTCGATTGTACGTAGAGCCTTTTGAATGTGCCTTTATCTGTTCTTCAAGCCAGACTATCATAGAAGGAATGCAAGGAATGTTTGATTCTAATTCTGCATTGTACCATTGCCCTGTCTATTGCTATCCCTATCGCCCTGGATTTCGCTTTCCCGCATGCTGTGAATATTGCAGAACTTGGCCAGTCTCCGATGGATAAGAAGATTGGTGCGTGGCAGTATTCACAATCAGCTGCTCGAGTAAACTTGCCATCTAGGATATATCTTTTGCATGGAACTAATACCATCAGATCATGAGCTTCAACTCATGCTAGTGAACACGCTGCGAAAAGTAAGCGTTCCTGACCCTCGAGTAGCTAGTGGTCTATCTCTGATGGATTTTTGTCTTAGGACTTGGAGAGCACTTCCATAAGTCAAATATGTCTCGCGCTCGATGTTCTCATACGGGTACCTAACGAGCATGTAATCCCTGCCGTTGATACCCACCTACAGACACTCTTCCATCATCACTCGTAAGCAGCATTATTAGTCGAATTTTGAACGGCGTGTCTCAAGGCCTCGTTTTAGAGAAGCTGTGCGGCGACGCGCTTTAATGGCATACTATACCCTGTTTCAACGAGACGCTGAACGTCTGACACGTTTGGAAGATGTAGTACGGCGTCGCCTGCGGGCTGATCCTCTTGAGATCTCATCGCTATCCGCAATTGCCGGGAAAGTGCGTAGATCGTATATTGGTACGCATTATTCTAACACAGTTTCAAGCTTAAACACTCGGAATCTCTTGGGAAGCTCTTAAATTCCCAATTTCAGCATCAATATCGTGAGTTTGGCGAAACCGATTCTGTGTTTAGTATTTTGCGGACACTTCGCAACGGCGAAATGAAGTCAGTCCGCAAGTTCTTTACCTTGAAGGGGTTGAGTTTGATTCGCTGCCAGACTCGAGCTAGAGAGTGTTGGAATTGTCTTGGATATCATCAAACATGTGTCGAAAGTTCCGATGCGAGGTGAGCGCATACACGGAGTGTTGCCTCGACTAAACCCAGCGTAGCGGCGCTCCGTGAGGCATTTATGCTTTTGTCAACCGTCAGCCCAGAAGCACTCCGTGAATGCTCGTTGTCATCCACAGCTGTGACCAGCATCCGTCATTTGTTGTCTTCTAGGGATCCCAACGACGTGTTTTTATTCGTTTCCTGCTTGAACTGTTTAGATCCCAGTATCTGGGCCGGAACTCGTCCCGAAACCAAAGCCGTCTTGGACGAATGGGAGGTTCAAAGTATCATGAGGCTTCTCGATTCGCCGGATGGGTTAATTAGAAAAGTGGTGAGTATACCCTGAGTCGGATTAGCATACAGCCTGACAGTTTCCACCATCAGACCCTCAAGATTCTCCATTCCGTTGATCCAGTTATCGTCGAGACATATTACACGCAGGCTCTGTACAACTTCTCGTCATCACTTTCTCTGTCCGACAAGAACGAATACGTTTCACGTCTGTTTGACATCATTGATATGCAAGACGGGAGCGACGTAGACCAATACGCAAGGCATCTAAAGGACCTCTTTTCAGCGGTTGAAGGAAGGGAGCAGGGTCCAACGGAAGGTCTGCAGGTGCTGGATCTTGTCGTCCAGCGGATCCTGAATGGAATCCGGGAAAGTACGCCTCTCGCATTATTAGCAAAGGCTCGCCTAACGCCCTAGAAGGGGAAATGTCGTTCAGGATATCAAGTATTACTGCACTAGGCGTCTCTCTGACGGAGTCTGAAGTGCATATCGGGCCGACCCTCATGGTTGTGATTTCAGCTCTCGTAAGCGAGTACTGTGGCAAGGTGTCCACATCGCCTGTGGAGATGCTCCGAGGCATAGCAGCGAGACTCGGCTCTTATTCTCGTGAGTTGGCGTGTTTCAGCGAAAACTTGGCTGAGAACCATTTTCCAAGCATCCGTTCAAGACGCGTGCTTACTCACGATGCTGAGAATATCTGTCGAGTGTGATGAGATCCCTGAAGAAGTCACTGTTGCCGTTGGCCAATTGTCGCAACATAGCCGCACTCATCTCCGTAGGGTACGTCCGACATATGAAACATGAGTTCGTACATTGACTTTGGCTACTTGCCAGAGATGTGACCAATTTCTGACGTTGTCTACTCAGCGACGCGTGCTTGCTGAGGTAGTTTCTAGCGCACGGTCGTCTTCCGTAAGTTAATAATACTATCATCCGCAGTGAGGAGCGATTGACCTTGGAAAAGTTACCCGATTTTCTCTCTGCATTGATAAGTTACCAGTCTAAGCCAGATGCAATGTCTACGCAGTCCCCTCGAACGACATTATCAGGGCGCCAAGACGCGTTCAATGTCGACATTTCGCCCTCTCGAGGGGCAGCATCTCCAAGAAAGCTGCGATACGAAGCATATGAGGTTCCACAACCTATTACTAGTCTCAGGCACCTTTCCAGCCCACGGCGACCGAAGAGTTCTGTTTCAAGTCCGGAAGGTAGTACAAGGAGCTTGTCTTGTGCCAGTGAGACGTCGAATTCATTAAATGAGCTTGCCAAGACTATCACACCGGGAGAGCTAACCCTGGCCGCGGCTCAGGAACCATTCTATGCAGCCGAGGTATGAATGCATCTGAAAATTTTCACCGATCTGACAATAAGAGAAATAGTCTGACGCTAGCGGGATACCTGCGCCCGTGCCGGAAGATGACCTGGTTTGTCATGTTATTCATCAAGTACTTGCTTGGTCTGATCGAGGATGCCAGGCGAGCCGAGTCGACCTTATCGCGCTCGATTCGCCGTTCATTGCAGAGCCTGCAAAGGAAGTGTCTGTAGATGCAGATTTCAAAGTCGCATGGGACGCTATGGAGAATTCAAATGTCCGAGGATGGTGTGAAGCCTCGTTGGACATGATTGTGCGCCTGTTGCAATCATTGCAATATCGGATGAAAGTCATTGCCACCGATCAACCTCCATTTGAAGGCGCGTGCATATCCCGTGGTGATCTATCTGATTCTGACTGCCATGTAGGTGAGCTGAAGATCTTTGTGCAAGGGCCAGCCCCTCAGCAATATGCAACTCTACGGTTACGGGAGGTGGATGAGGAGAGCTGTCTATGGCGCCTTCGATGCAAGGATGTAGACCTGCGCACCGCCATTAAGAGAATGATGGAAGACCTGTAAGAGGATCCGGACGCAAACATTTACCGAGTCTATTTTCGAAGAGTACATACTTGCAGTTACATGTGATACGTCTGTTTAGCGTGGGATTGTGTCTAATCATCTACCTTATAAGTCAGCATCTGGCTATTCAAAAATTCCGCTGCAACTCCCTTCAAACGATCTATGAGTTTGTTCTCGCTACATCTTCAGTCTGTATCCATTTCATCTCCACTTCCAATGCAGAGCCTCACCTTTCCTAGTACTCGGAACTTAATCCTCCTCGTTCTTCGCTTCGCACCACTTGACCTCGCACCCCTCAGCGCAGACCGACCTCCTTAAGACCCCTGCCTCGCAACCTCTAATTGACCTCGGTCATATCATGGGATAAAGATTTCGGCACTGCCTACACAATATCTCAGCTCACTAAGCGGTCCCCTCTACCACTCCGTCCCTGAATGATCAACACACTCAAGAATCAATCCTTCTTTCGCCCTACCAGTCGCCCTACTTCCCCTTCTACCTCCCTGCCTGACTCGCCGCCTATGGTCACTGATAGAACTCGAGCTCAGACCAAAGTCCCATTTAGTCTTAGACGGGCTTCTATGACTCCAGCGATGTCTCCCACTCCCGCTCCTCTCGTTCAAGATGGGTCGTATTTGGAAGCTCTCGGACAAAGATTGAATGAGGCTGTGTCCAAGGCACTCGCTCAGCCGTCCGGCCCTGCCCTACCTAACGAGCTGGTCGGCGGCAGGCGTCCAATTCCAACAGGTCGGGGCCGCGCCTTGGGTGCTTTAATCACCTCGTACGTTGCGTTCTGTTTTGCTCTGTTGTAATCTGTTTAACATTGCTTCAGCGAACTACAGGCGGCGCGCAACAATTCGCAGTTGTATAGAGCCGTCTTGCGTGCCCTCCACAAGCCTCTGTCTGTCCTCTTGAGCAACTTGTCAGCTCTCCTTCTGCCCTTGTTATCATCTCCTGCATTTGTCCAGTCATCCGCACCCACTCCTCAGTTACCGACCCCGAATGCAACTCAGCTTCATGCATTGGCCATTGCCGACTTCTCCGGAGAGCTGCTTTCCAACTTGATGATATGGCTATAGGCACCGACATTGATAATCGTTGGGATGGACTGAAGTCCGTCCGCGCAGGGCTCATTTCTTTGATTGATCGCGTTACCGCCCCGCTTATAACAGGGATCAAGGAAGAATTGCTTCCCCTCGTGGACGCACTAGAAAACCCTGCTAAACCTCGTAAAGTGAATGACACTGCCCACCCTTCTATTACGGCAATCCGGACCCATGCTCCCCTCTATGGTCGAGCACTTACGCGGTATGCGAGCACCAATCCCTCACAGGCACTGCTCGCCTCGCTTTTGATTTCCATCATATGGCGGGCTCTTGTTGCGCTGTCTCATCGCCCAATTGCGGCCCAGACCTCACCGCAGACACTACCTGCTGACAAAGGTCCTTATACACCATCCACGGGAACCCAGTCGGGAGCTTTTTCCCCCAAATATTTTAGCCTAAAACGTAGTTCTTCACGACCACCATCGCCTATAATTACGTCGACGGCAGCAACAGACGCGAAGGCCTTTTACGAGATCCTCTCACACTTCCCTCGTCCTCACTCCCAAGTGGCTCATGAGGCAGTGGACGAAGCCATTGTCCATATGGAAGCATTGGTCACGTTACTGGAGATAGCCGATGATCCGTTCTTTGGAGCGAATAAGACGGCAGGGGAGATCGCCACTGAAATTCAAGTTCTCACCGATGACCTCCCAATGTTGATTGCTCTCCCGGTGCTGTTACGCATGCGGTATTTCGGAAGCATCCTCGATTCTGGACTCGGCACCGTCGCTGCACTTCTCAATATCCCGGAAGAAGTTTATCGTAAAGACTGTCTGACAGGCTTTGGGCGAGCTGACCAGTGTGGTCCCATTGTGGGACAGCGCCTCTTGGACGAGATTTACACTGGACCTGTTACCGATCCCTCGGAATGCCTTGTAGACTGGCTAGAGGCCCACCTCGGCCAAGATGAACATTGACTCCATGGATCCAGGCACAAATGTTGGTGCATTGTACTTCAACAGGTATGCCTCAACACGATAGTTTCACGGTTGGTGACTTTGCGTCGCACCGTGAACATTTTCCTTACCCATATGGACCTATTTATTATTATGCAGTTCCTTGGATTTGAATTGTTTTCTCGGCGTAGTTTTACCCGGATCATATTCCTCTCTGGGCCCGTGGGTAGCTCAAGGCATGAGAAATTCGATCAAGTGCACTGTCCGTTAATCGACGGATCATTTCCCCTCGGAAAATAATGCCGCATTGGCAGTGAGAATCTTGTTCAATCCGTCCCGGCGCAAGCAATTATCAAACTCGAAGCTCTGCGCGATCTCGTCCAACTCGGCCTCGTTCTTTCCACGGAAATGCTCTGCCCACTCCTTCACAAGATACTCAGCCACGAGAATGCAGCGCGATAGCCGGCCAACGCGATCGGGCATCTTCCACACGGGTGCAGGGTACAATGCCTGGTTTTCCGGTGGAATTTCCTTTGCGATGTGGTCGATCAGAGGCTGGTAGATGTGTTGGACCCAAGTCGTGTCCGCTCCCCATGCGTCCACGGCCAGACGGTGTTTCTTTGCCAGGAAATCTTTGAGGAGCGTGATGTATTTGGTGTCTTGCGACACGTGCACCATGCCCTGATAGCCAATGTCTTTGTACAGCCAAATAGACCAACTCAACCGGTCCTGTGTACACGATGCGAGGGTTGAGTGATGATGACGGGGATAGCGACGGTGTGAGCCTGGAAGTGGGGGGGAGGTACTCACTTGGTTGTAGATGGCCAGTTGGTCTTTGAGGACTTGGTAGCGTCGTTCGTTGATGTCATCAGTAGCATCCCCGTCGTATTGCCTGCGAGCATATACGGGACCCCATTCGCCGTTCCAGACACACAGACCGCGTTGGTCCATCCATTCTCGCTTCTTTTCATAACTCCTCTTCAATCGCCTGCGTTGTTCATCGCTGCTCACGTATTTCTCCGGAGAAGCAGGGAATCCGAAGAGGGAGTAATCTAGGGGAGACGACGATAACAGTTAGGAGGACATGATGCATGAGATATGATGTTCTGTCGTTATCAAGCAACAACGCCGGTACTGACCGTGGATCGAGTATGCCGTGTTAGCCCACTTCTCGTGTACGTCTCCAAAGTGTGAAAAGTCAGACGCGAACGTGTTGCCATCGAAGAAAATGATGTGCTCCGTGTCGACCGCCCGAATGGCCTCGTACACCCGCCCATAAAACCGAACGACGGCTGTGTGCGTCGGGTCTGTGGGCTCGTTCAGGGGGTTATACCCCGCGATCCACTTGTGTCCGATGTAGTGTTTCGCAAGTTCGGTCCACAACCAGACCGTGCGATCCTGAAAGTCCTTGTGGATCCAAAAGCTGGCGATGTGGGTACCGGCGTCGGAGTGCCAATCCGTGTTCTGGCCTCCGGGTGCGGTGTGCAGGTCGAGGATGGTGTAAATGCCATGTTGGGCGCAGAGATCGATGACGCGATCGAGGTGCTTGAACCCATCTTGCTTGAGCACGCGGGGGTTCATATCATCTAGGGTGGCGAAGATGTATTAGTAAAGATGCCAGGGTCGACGGCTTGATGAAAGTCTGATAGGACACATTGAATTGATACACACCTTCAAAGTGTCTGTAGTTGAACGGCAAACGGATACAGTTCAAGCCGAGGCTTTTGAAGAACCTAGCATCCTCTTCCTGGAAGAAATATTCCAAAAACTAGGGGGTGTCAGAGGGACCAGGAGAGAATGTGAGAGTGGCTGGAATCAATGAGATACACACCTTGTCGAAGAAGAAGGCAGATTTTTCAGGTCCGACGACGTCCGCAAGGGCAGCGCGGATCTGGTACTCGCAACCAGGGTAGCCGGAGATGAAGTTCTCCATGCTGGGCAAGGTGATGGATAAGAAGTCCTTTGGTGTCAGAAGTTGGAAACACGAGATGGGACGTACTTCATCCATCCCCCAAGACCAGCTCCGCGGAGGATGACTTCGTTGCCATTCGCGTCGACGATCTTGGTCCCCGAAACCTTGAGATAGGATGCCATGGCTCAAGCTGGAATTTGAGGGGGGATCAGAAGCATTGTGTGAACCTTTAATAGAGATGAGTGATCAAGGAACCCAAAAGGGAATGAACAATTGAGTATGGATTAGCCGGTGTTCCTCCGAGTCTACAAGATCACAGGGCTGCTCACAAGGTGGAGCGCGACGTCGGAGCCCGTGAACGGGGAGTAAATCGTATAGTCACAGCGGAGTCCTGACATTGAGCTTAATTCTACAAAACGACTTTCCTGATGATACGAACGAGAAAACAATCTAAATAATAGAGTGACCAAGTGAAGTGTGTACAAGTCCACATTTGACAACTATAGGAACAATGAGGGTATCGTGGTATTCAGTGAGTCGTAAAATGCACAGTGGTTGGAACATTCGATTGAAAATAGATACCAAAGACCGTCCCCCGCCGAAACAAGAAAAAATAGTGTGTGGCTGATCGCATGGGTGTCGTGAATATGTATATCAGTGCAGGATGCTTCTCTGGGTCGTACTCTTCGCTTATCTGTGAAGAGGCGTTCCGTTCCGCGGAGCCGACCGTTCTCACCGGTCAAAAAACTTGAGCGTGTTCCCCCGGTTCGGAATTCTGGCACGCGAATCTTCCTCGACCTCTGGGATTTCTCCGTGCTTTGTTAGATGGTGCCAATAGAGTACATCTCCTGCCCTGAGCTTGCGAGGGGGTGGCTCGGGGGTCGACGCTCTTGTTTCCGACGGCGTCTGAGAGAGGGGGTGACGGGGGATCGGTGTTTGCAGGGTGGGACGAGGAGATCGCCGAGGGGAAGTCGGAGGGACAGAATTGCGCAAATCAGGCGAAGAGTGGACGGAAAGGGGGGCCAGGTCGGATGATTCCATTTGTGGAGAGTAGAGATAATCAGAACTTGGCGACGGTGACGATGTTTGGGGGGGCTGGAACTGCTGCAAAGGTGCAGCACTGCCGGGCCGCCGATGTCCTAGTGTCTCAGTGGAATGAAAAACGGTAGGATATGCAGGTGCAAGCGGTGGTGGGGATGAAGGGGGTGGAGGTGTGGGATACTCTACAGGGAGCACCCCAGGTTCATCGGGGATATGGTGTCTCTCCGAGGCAGTAATCTCGCTCGAGTGGAAAACAAACCGGTGGCCATTAGTCGCACGGTTTGTTGCGGAAATTGAAGACGTACACCTGGAGCACTAATTAACTCAGGGTCAGAGTGTATCCATGGGGGGTTAAAACAATCAGCTAAAAATCTCACGGGAATGACGATCATGTAACCGACGGCGGATCCGCAAGTGTGGCAGCAGAGCGTCTGAGTGAGACACTCGCAAGTACGTGGGCCATACGCGGGAACGGAAGGACGGCAAGGGGGTGGACGGAGCGCATCTGGATTTGTGGAGTATGCAGAACAGTTTACAGGAAGGGCGTCGGTAGAAAAGAGAGAGACATTAGGTCTGAGTAACAGTACAGCCTGGGGGATCAGATTAGCGGGGGGATTGGATTGATGGGGGGAATACTTGCTTTCATGCCGCGATTTGTGAGAAATGTACCACAGGGCCTGCAATCGAGAATCCAAACTTTGTGAACGAGCTGAGTAGGCTGCAGGGGAGGGTACGGATTGGGTTGGGTCGGTGGGATATGGAGGTGCCAATTGGGAGAGGCATAAGGGTGAGGGAAATAGTTGAACATGCCGGATGAGGGGGGAATGTTGGTAACCTGAGGAGGGAATGAGGAGGAGTATGCCCTATCATTGTAGGGGGAGTTTAAAGATGTATCGGAATGAGCGTGAGTGTAGACAGCGTCCGGAGGGTGTCCGAGTCTGTGTGGACGTGGCAGGAAGGGACGTGGGTAAGGATTTGAGTGTTCTCGGGAGGAGGAATCGGTGACGGAGGGGGCCAAGTCGGATAAAGTGAGAGCGGGCATGGGGGAGAGGAGGGAGAGAAAGGAGCGAGTATGTCTCGCCTGAGAGCGAGTCTTATAACGAATCCGACGTCGAAGACATTCCCAAGTAGTCGATCCTTTCAATTATGTAAGCATCGGATATATCCGACCCGGCTATCTGACAGCACTCGAACCTGACTGACCCGAGTCGCCATGAACATTGATGTCCTCACGCAGTCCCACTCGGCCATTGCGGCGAAAAAACGCGCAAGACATGCCCAGATAAAACAGATCGTGTTTGACGAGGAAGCGAGAAGGTACGTGCGTGTCCCTAGATCTCGTTCTGCATGCGATCAACCCACCGTTGCAGGTCCTTCCTCACGGGCTTCCACAAGCGCAAAGTCGCACGGCGCGAGCAGGCCAAGAAGAAGGCACAGCTCAGAGAGAAGCAGGAAAGACTCGAGACTCGGCGAGAGGTATAGTTGGCCTTCCGTCTGCTCGTCCTTCTCATCATTTCACAGCATCGTCGTGCTCTTGCGGAACGGGCCGCACGGAATGCCGCCGAAGTCGAAAAAGCATATGGGGCCCATGCAGGTATGAATTGTGACGCGATTCTAATCGTGCCTTCCTGATCGTGTACAAACAGATAGTGATGGGGACCAATGGGGAGGAATAGCAAACGAAGAGGCAATGGAAGAGGAATATGAGGGGGAAGAGCAGCTGGCGACGGTGACGGTTGTACAAGACTTTGACCTTGCTGGTCTGTCAGATGGACCACTGCGACGAGGTGGACCTGCGCGAGAAGGGAAGGAGAAAACGCAAGCAACAGTTGCGCGGACAAGGGGGAGAACGAGCACAGTCAAGTATGAAACAAAGGCTGCGCGTCGGGCCGAGCAACGGAAACAACGGGTACGGCGGACCGAAAAAGCGGAGCGGGCGGGACGGAGACGGAAGTAGTAATGTACTCCTAACTAGGTAGTATCCGGAAGAACTTGCCGAAAGTGACAACTCTGCCTTAGTCTCTGATGAACTCGCTCTACACTCTCGGTACAAGACAAACAAACTCACTCACCGCCGACCTAGAACGCCTCAGAAATGGCGACAATTCCGCTTCTCTCCTAGGTCTCTCTCCTTTTCTCTCCTAGCCTTCCTCTCACCCTCCGTTAGGACAGATATCCGCTTCCCTTGCCGCTATGCAGCGTACCATAGAAGACTATGACGCAATGATAAAGAGAGAAATAATTAAAGCGAAGCAGGAAAAGGGTCAAATGTACCTGCTTCTTCTCCTTCTTTCTCCCTATCTGACCACCCTTCAGGCGGGTACAAAAGTTTCGTGCCGACTATGCAGATCTCAAGAGCCAGTTTGAACGCATAAACAGCGAGGCACGTCTACCCCCTACCCTTCTCTCCCTCATCTTACAGCATTTCTCAGAGAGCTGCCTCACAGCGCGATGAACTCCTTCAGGGCGTACCGTCTGGTATCCAGTCGCCGTCCACGTCAGACGCGCGGAGACGCTTTGCACCAGCCAGCCACGTGAATCCTACCATTTCCTCACAACACTCCGAATCCCCTTTCCAAACACCAGCGTCGCTCGCGACCCTACGCGAACATCATGCACTTCATGAACATTCATTCTTACAAACCACCGAAGCAAGGCTCGATGAATTTCTTGCTCAGGGTCGCGAGGTGCTGGACAACCTTGTCGACCAACGCAACGTGTTGAAGGGCACTCAGAGGCGTCTCCTTGATGCTGCAAACACGTTGGGCCTCAGTCGTGACGTGATTGGCTGGATTGAACGTCGGAGGTAGGTGACCTTTGCGTCTTCTGAACGTTTCGTTGACCCCTTCACACAGTACACAAGATATGTACATCTTTCTGGGTGGCGCGGTGTTCACTTTCCTATGTTTCTTTTTCATTTGGAGGTATCTAGGCTAGTCCGGACTGTTCTCTCTGTAGTTTCTCTTTACCTTATGTGTGCACAATGCGGTTTCGACGTGGCATGCTGTTCAGCCGCCTGAGCCGGTTAGCGTAGCTTACCAAAACAGGATATGGGACACTTGCTCCTACCTTCCTCACAGCAAGCTTCCCGACGACAACAATGTCCGCGGGACCCTCTCATTCCGTATACGACTATACGGAAGGCGCGTCCGCCATCGATATTAACGACGCGGTCGCTCAACGTTCTCAAGCACGACGAGATTCTCAGTATGGCGCCCCCGACGATGCTGGCGGTGCGATGTTTGATGGCCCAGGCCACATAGCAATCCCATCCGGCGTCTCGCGAATGTCTTATACTGAACGCGACTTGACAGCCAGACGAAGCTCTGAATGGTCGAGAAATAGGAGGAGGAGCCAAGACAGCGCAGTCACAGGCTCTTTTTCTAGTAGGTCTCGGGGTAAACGCCGCATGAGCACGGAGAGTCAAATTTCACGAGCATCCGTGGCGAGTGGATCAGAGAGTAGGTCAGAAGATGAGAACGAGGCGCTAGTTGGTAGCATGGGGAAGCAACCGAGACACCCGTTGTCACCGACGATGAACAGGTCGTCGGTCTTCGAGAACATAGCTCAGCTCTTCGGTAGGGGTACAGGAGAGCCTTCTGCACGTCGGACATCCATTTCTGGTTCAGTCTCACCTTCTCGACGCTCAAGACGCAGTAGACATTCAGACGCCGGTTCCGACTATGCCCTTGGCTCGGAGGACGAAGGCGAGGAGCGTTGGGGCTATTCCTCGGGTGAAGAAGATGACAGTCCCATTACAAGCGATGTTGATTTTGGCTCAGACCCGCCGTCACCTACAGGTCGTCCTTCACACCTACCGTTATTCTCCTCGGACCCCATTTTCGGAGACGAAGTTCGTATAGATATAGATGCTCCTCTGGAATCCCTCGATCCACCACCGCCTGGCCCACCCAGCAGACAGACAATCTACGTTGCCGACGAAGATAGCACCCTACGCTTCGTGGGTTACGAGGTTATACCCTGGCGTCGATGGGTTTGGTGGATTCTGAGCGTGTTGACGTTTGGCATGCTAACGCTTCTCGGCCACTGGCTACCCCGTTTATGGCTTCGATGGGTCGTTCGTGAAAAAGCTTTCAAGGATCTCCAACATGGCTTTGTTGTCATCGAGGTATGTTGACATCCCGAATCAAACACCTTAGTGCATTACCATGCCCCAGTCCCCCCACAGAGATATAACACTATTTCCCGTCAAACGGATCACATACCCTTATGAGCGGTCGACTGTCTTTCTTGACACCACACCAGAGTCGAACGGACGTGCTCGCAAATCCTCCGTGTCTTCGAGACAAAAACAGAATGGTGACAATGGCCACTGTAGGGCTGAGATGTTGGAAGATCTTCACATAGTCGATTATCGATACTCGCGGTTTGCGTTAGATATTCAGACAGGATTGTTCACAATGGTCAGGTAGGTTTGTAAACCAGTCCATCACAGACGCTTCTTAAGTTGCACTAGGGATTGGAGAGACCCGATCTGGACAGGATTACAAGCCGTACAGCATGGATTGCCGGAACATACTAGAAAGCAGCGTCTTACACTATTTGGTCCTAATCTGCTGGACATTGCTGGGAAATCGACTTTCGCTCTCCTTGTAGATGAGGTATGTACGCGCAAGCAAGGGGTGTCAGACGATTAACTAACATTGACAAGATTGTCCATCCATTTTACGTCTTCCAAGTTGCAAGCATTATCTTATGGTCACTCGACGATTACTATTATTATGCGTTCTGTATCGCCGCTGATATCTACGCTGAGTGTGGTCACTACACTGATGGACACTAAGAAGGTGAACTTGTTCCTCGAGTGTAATACGGGATACTGAATATCACGCAGACCATCAAACGGATGCGTGAGATGTCACGTTTCAATTGCGAAGTCGTCGTTTATACCGACGAGAGATGTTAGTTTTTCTTTCATCACGCAAGTCCCACCGTTTTGATGAGGATCTCTTCAGGGAAGATGGTCGACTCTTCGGAGCTCGTACCGGGTGACATTGTTAATCTCTCCGAATTGCGTGCTCCTCTCCTCCCGGCAGATATGTTCATTTTGTCTGGTGATGCTATTGTGAACGAGAGTATGCTCACTGGTGAGAGTGTCCCAGTCTCGAAGAACTCGGCGAAGGACGAGAATATTTCACGGTGGCGAGACTCGAAGGATATTCAGGGAGACCTTGCGAAAAGTTTCCTTTATGGTGGTACTAGAGTGGTTCGTATCCGTGGAGCCCTTGCTCTTAATGGAGGTGTTGGAGGACCGGCGCTTGGACTTGTTATTCGAACAGGTAAATTTGTGTCTGGACTCCCAGCACGAACATATTGACACCACTGTAATAGGATTCAACACGACCAAAGGTGCCCTTGTTCGGTCGATGTTATTTCCTAAACCGATGGGATTCAAGTTCTATCGAGACTCGATGCATTTCATCACCGTGCTCGCTGGGATAGCAGGTCTGGGCTTCTGCGTGAGCGCTATTCAGTTTGTCAGGCTTGGGGTAAATGTTTTCAAGTAGCCCCCTTCTGCATTCTGACTTGAGTTGCTACAGGTCGAATGGGATACGATCGTTTTCCGTGCTTTGGACTTAATCACGATCGTCGTTCCTCCTGCACTTCCGGCTACCTTGTCCATTGGTACCAGCTTCGCGATTGGTCGTCTTCGCAAGCTAGGGATTTTTTGCATCGCACCGACTCGGGTCAATGTAGCTGGCAAGATCAATGTTTGTTGTTTTGATAAGACTGGGACACTCACTGAAGATGGACTCGACATCCTTGGGGTACGATCGCTTGACCGCTTGGAGTACCGATTCGGCGAGCTCATCAACGACGTACATGATCTTCCCGCTACACGAGACAAAGCCACCTTTCTGCATGCCCTTGCGACTTGTCACTCGCTCAAGATGGTGGAGGGGAATGTGATTGGAGACCCACTGGATGTGAAGATGTTTGACTTTACCAAGTGGACACTCGAGGAGGGACTCATCGCAGGAACCGGAATCATCAAGGAACGAGGCGGAGCTGAAAGGCCGGCCGCGCTGGTGCAGACCGTTGTCCGACCGCCCGGCAGTGCACAATTCCGCCTCGAGGATGCGCTAAAAACCAATGGAAGAGTGCGTCTTTCGATGGGACTCTTGGCGCGATACTAATCACTACCGTCACTAGCATGCTCACTTCTTGGAACTGGGCGTCATCAGGACGTTTGAATTTGTGTCGTCCCTGCGGCGAATGAGTGTTGTCGTGAGGAGACTGAAGAGCAGCAGCATGGAAATCTATGTCAAGGGCGCACCTGAAGTTATGGTCGATATTTGTGAGAAGGACTCGTGTTCGTTCGACCTTTTACTGGAAGTTTCTGGTTTCTGACACTTGGAAATGACAGTTCCGCACGACTATGATGATCTCTTGTCGTACTATACCCGGCGAGGATATCGTGTTATCGCCATTGCGGGTAAGAGTATAGAGGGCTTGTCGTGGCTCAGAGCTCAGAAGATGAAGCGGTTGGTTATCAATTTCCATCACATAATATTTGGCGTTCATGGTTACTATCAGCGAACAAGCCGAGTCTAGCTTGCGTTTCCTCGGACTGATCATCTTTGAAAACAGGTTGAAGCCAGGCACAACACCTGCTATCCAAACTCTCAGAACTGCGCATTTGGCATGCCGGATGATCACCGGAGACAATCCTCTCACTGCCGTCAGCGTGGCGAGAGAGAGTACCTTGATCAACCCAGCTGCACATGTCTTTTCGCCGGTATTCATCCAAGGTATGACATGCATTTGAGTTACTTTCCGTCTTGATGATGTATGGTGCAGGGAATGCTACCACCCCGCTTTCGAAGGTGGAATGGTCATGTATGGACGATCCTTCATGGAAACTGGATGATTACAGCCTGCGGCCGCTGGCACCGCCCAATCACACTGTTGCAGAGGACGAGGTCGCTTACCAAGATTACACACTTGTCGCAACCGGTGATGTGTTTAGGTGGATGATCAATTATGCCCCGCTCGAGACCCTTCAACGGGTAAGTTGTTCTGCGATCCTGTTACTACGATTTATCGACGAGGTCCATAGATGCTGGTAAAGACACAAGTCTTTGCTCGGATGTCGCCTGACGAGAAGAACGAAGTGGTGGAACGTCTGCAAGCGCTCGGCTACACAGTTTTGATGTGTGGCGACGGCGCGAACGATTGCGCTGCACTCAAGGCCGCCGACGTCGGGATATCGCTGTCTGAAGCCGAAGCGTCGGTTGCAGCGCCTTTCACGAGTAATATCCCCGATATCGGATGCGTTATTGAAGTGATCAAAGAGGGTAGGGCTGCCTTAGCCACGAGCTTCTCATGCTTCAAGTACATGTGAGTGTTATCCTTGGCTTCAAGTCACAGGAAGCGTCTGATAGTATCGTAGGGCGTTATATTCCTTGATCCAGTTCACCACGATAACGTTGCTCTACTCATTCGCATCGTCGCTTGGAGACCTTGAGGTAAGTGATACCTCCATCTGGATGAATTGATAATCACCATGAAGCAGTTCCTCTACATTGATCTATTCATCATCATCCCAATCGCGGTCTCCAGTAAGCCATCATAGTGAGGCCTTATCTTCATTCTAATTTACTTTACTTTTCAGTGGGCCGGACGCATCCTTTCCCGAAAATCTATCCCAAGCGACCGACTGCCAGTCTTGT
The DNA here is from genome assembly GCA_019787685.1 of Chiua virens. Classification (NCBI taxonomy): domain Eukaryota; kingdom Fungi; phylum Basidiomycota; class Agaricomycetes; order Boletales; family Boletaceae; genus Chiua; species Chiua virens. The sequence goes on from JAHNUO010000003.1 coordinate 1,761,532, forward strand.
TTCGAAGAAAGTCCTCGTCAGCTTGATTGGACAAGTGATCATTACAAGTGGTGTGCAATTGTTCACATTTATCTGGGTTCGGCGTCAAGAATGGTGAGTTCGAACAAGAATAAACCATATCGCTGCGCTGACGACAGATTGCAGGTATACACCCCCAGGAAAGGACCACCCTAATCACGAACACCAACATCTGGACGCGATCAATTACGAAAATACCGTGTTATTCTTAGTGTCCTGCTTCCAGTATGTACTGGTAGCCGCCGTATTTAGCATTGGCCCACCGTACCGGAAGTCGATATGGACAAACGGTGAGTCATATGGTATATTAAGCGGTTAGACAATTCTCAAAGGAGATATGTCTGAGCAGGATGGTTGATGGTATCCATCATCACCTTGTCGCTGTTCAACCTGGTCGTTTTGCTCTGCCCACCAAAGTCAATGGAGTTGATCCTCGAATTGATGCCGATCCCGTTCTCGGCACGGGCATGGCTCACCGCATTCGTACTCGTGAACGTTGTGGTATCACTCGCCTTTGAAGAGTGGGCAACCGAGTTGATTGCAAAGTTGATTGGTGCTTTGATGGTGTTGCGACGGGAGAAGAAGCGGTATCAGGATGGGAAGGCGTACAAGGTAGTGGAAGGTGGGATGAGGTGATTTCACAGTCCATCTAGCAGTACACCCGCAGCGATGTAGAACGTGTGGAAATGCTATGTTATGTGCAGTGTTGGGAATTGATTCAGATCCCAAGGGGCTGTTGGTCGCTATGCCGATAACAAGGGATAAAATTCACATTGTCTAAGGTGTGACTCTTGCAGGTCGTGTTCGCCCACCCACCTTATTCTTTTGTTGCAAACCATCAAGAGCTGGCTCTTCGTTCATTTTGATATCGCAATGTACACTCTCGTCGTTGCTGCTTTCTGTCTTTTCCTGAGCCTTGCCTCCGCTTTACCGGCACCCGATGTCATCGCTCGGCAAGCCCCTTCCGCATCGGTCACAGTACCGGCGGTCCTTGCTTCCCCCACGTCCATCACAACCACCAACACCTTCCAGAAGTGAGTCCGCGCACTGTGCACCGTAATGCGGTCAACGCTGACAGAGTCCCACACAGTGCAAATGGCACGTACACTGAATCATGCGTCTACACGTTCACGCCCGTCAACGGACAAATCCAAGAAGTCAAGAACTGCACGCTGGCGGCGGGTGAATCTCAAGTGACCACTGGAACCGTTTCCGTACGTCCCCCTTTAACGCTGTTCATGTCGACGCACGCGACGTCTTTACAGGCATCGTCGACCGCGACCGCGACGGCGTCTGCGTCGCCTATGGTAGCTGCGATCTTTGTTATGCCCGGTACGACCATTCAGGTGCTGCCGTTCGGTCTGGGTATCTATGGAGGAATCACTGCCATTGCGATCGCTGCGGTTGTGTACGTGACATTCGAGCGTGTCCGGTATCGCAAGGTATGTTGTAGAGCATGTTCGTTGTGGTGTCACGCTCAATTGGATGCTGTAGAACTTCCGCCAGCAACGTATGGCCGAGACGAACTTGATGGGTTATGGTGTCGGGACGACAAAATATTAGATAGATCGAGCACGATGCTCGGTCGTTTGCCAAGTCCGAGACTCGGCAATGGATACTTTTTTTCTTTCCAACTGGTTGGGTGATATTTTTTCGTTCTTCGGTGACTTATTTTTTTAATTGGTATTTGCTGTGACAAGGAGGTGTGCGCTGACCTAATAATTGTACGTTCTGTGTGAAGCCAGCGGCTCACACCAATTGTTATAATCATCGTAATAGACTAACAAACGGATTCTAAAACCAATTGTCGCCATGTCTGATCGAGTTGGTTTGGTCGCTGTCGATAACCTTACCGTGACTTTCCTCGTGGACAACTGCATCGAATGGTGAGGTCGCCAATTTACATTCAACACGTATATTTACGACGATGATTCCGATGGCAGGATGACCAAACTTCCTCCAGGTTTCAGCCATGAGCTGCGCCAACATCTATTCGATCATCAGCCTGCCAATGACCCGATGACGGGCGTCCCTATCCTTGATTTTGAGAACTTTTGCTGTGGTAAATATGTGATCTAGCCGGGTACGAGATCTGAATCTTGACTACGCATTTCAGGGGCGCACGGGTTCTCTGCCCTGATCGTATGTCCCAGCGCCAACAGTATATTCCCGCTGAACGTGACGTACAGGAAACGCATGTCGACGGCTGGGACAAACGCCTCATCCTCTTCGACGCCGGACCCGACTCCAAATCCATCGTCCGCAACGCAACCGCGATGCAGGCACGCGTGGACGACGTCGAGACCGTGATACTTTCGCATTGGCATAGCGACCATTCCGGCGGGATCCTCGCCTTCCTTGGTATGCGCAGTCCCGACGCACGCGAATGCACCTGTCGACCTGCACCCCGATCGTCCAGAGGCTCGTGGTATCGCTGTTCCGCCGACGTATGAAACTATCATCGGTCGGTTGCCGGATGACCCGACGTTTGACCAGATCGAGCACGCGGGTGGGCGGGTGAGGACGTCCAAGGTTGCGCATACCATCGCGGGAGGTACTGTCTACGTCAGCGGTGAAATCCCCAGGGTAACGCCGTTCGAGGCTGGACTGCTTGGCGGGGTGCGGTTCCTGAGAGAAGAGGGGCGATGGATATCTGAACCAGTCTGTCTTGTTTCCGTCCTCCGAGCTACGTCACGGTTGACTCTGATGGGCACTGCGACTAACAGCACCTTATGGACGAGCGATATGCTGCCATTGACGTTGCCGGGAAGGGTTTGGTCATATTCAGCGCGTTCGTGTATTCCTTGTTTTATTAAGGGCAAGGGGTCGGATTAACCTTGCCGCCCGCTGGCGATGCAGGTGTTCACATGCGGGCATCGTCAATGTGATCAAGGATGCAGTGCGAAAGCTTGCCAGACCTGTCTACATGGTGAGCTGTGTCTCTCTCCTGCTGCGCTCGCCAAGACAACAACCCAGGTGATCGGTGGTCTCCATCTCGCTGGTCCCGAGCTGGTCCCTCGTATCCCCGATACAGTCAACTTTTTAGCGAACGAGCTCCGGCCTGCGCCGACCTATGTATTGCCAATGCATTGCTCTGGGTTCCAATCCAAGATTGCATTGCAACATGCACTTGGAGAAGGTTGTGTTCCCGCGGGTGTTGGTATGAAAGTAGACGTTCGTGGAGACCGCGAGGGAGATGCGAGACTGTTCCCTGCTGTATTTACGTAGACTGATCATGGAAATTGCTTTTACGTCTTTCAGCTAACTGTTTCAATGCACATGCTTTACAGTCCTCAAGCCGCCATCCAACTTAGAGTCGCAGGGGACACAAGAAGCGGAGAATGCCACTCAGTGGTCTTGGAGGTGCTACGGTGATGGCGCAAGATAGGCCTCAGAGGCCTCGGGGATCAGAGTACCCCTGGGGGCCTCAAGACGAGCATAAAAGCGACTCCTTGGAATGGCGAAGCGGCCACTGGCAATGGCACATAGATCCTATCATCGATGGACGAATCAACAACGCCACGCCCGAAGCAGCTGTTCCGCCAGAAGACATGAACGAAAACGCGGTCTACTTCACTCGAATCAGGCTGACGGGTCTCTCGTGGTACCGTGCAATCTCAAGGAATTACAAGCATACCACTGCCAGAGTCCCATTACGTTGCGAGACCAGAATTTTCTGTGCTACATCACCATTCGCTCAATGGGCCAACGAGAGTTCGAGTGCGACGAAGTTTCCTGAGGAGCGTTCCACTGAGTCAATGAGCCGGAGAACTACTACTAGTACGGTACAACTGGAAATTTGAACTGCCGCACCTTCACCACTCCGCCGGGAGCCCGCCACACAAATCATTTGTCAGCACTCTTTTGGTCTTCATTGTCCGTCTGCTGTTCCTTTAGGACCATAAGTAGTATTCATCGATAGTATTCATCTGCTTACAATGAGTTGAGGGACATGATTGCCGCATAGCCCATTAGAGATATATTAGATAAATAATAAAGTGAACAAATGCTATGCCGGCCGTTAGTACAGTGACTTTCCCCCTTTGATGAGTCCGAACCATCAGTGCTTCAGCTCTCCTCGATAATCATCGGCCGCCCCTTTGTCAGCATTGGCGGAAGCTGAGCGCTGGCAGCATCATGCATAAAGTTCTCATCTACGTCCCGGAGGAGACGATGGAACTTTTGCATCGTGTTGGCTTTAGGAGGCGAGGTGTCGTGTATCATGTCGACAACACGAGAGTCCTCGTATCGCGAACCATTTTTACCGTAATATCCGACGAAGTCCAACGTCTCCTCGCATTCTTCGCCCCACTCGTCGTCCAGCTTGAGCACACGCCACACGTGTTGCTGCGATATATTGTCAACCAACCAGAAGGTACTATTACTTCACAGACAACACACCTTTTCAACGCAGCAATTGGGTGCACCGTCCCAGTGCGTTGGCGTTTTTAATCCAGCGAGTTCCCTAATTCGGTCTTCCACAAAGTTATATTGTCCCAGCACCTCAGAGACGCGCTGGGGTTTTGCCTTGGATTGCATGTAGTCCATCCATCCATTATGGTTCTCGACGTGTGATCGAATATAATTGGCGATCGCCTCGTCTTTTTCTTCTTGGGTATCTGCTAGTCGACCAGGTATCGGTGGTGACAAAGGGCGTCGACTCGAGCCGGCGTATTGGTCCTGGCGTGATGATCTATGTCGTGCGTTCGGAGACGTGCGTCGCGAGTGACCATATGATCCACTCTCCGAAACGGGTGACCTTCCCCTCGCGGGCCTGGCGTAGTTGCTTTTCGACAATCGTTCTATTTGCGCCTCACGTGTCACGAGCGAATATGTAGGTGGAGAAAATGTCGGACTGGGCGAGGACCGCTCGGAAATGGAATTATGGCGCATGTCCGAAGGCTGGAGAGGAGGACGTGGCAGGTAACCTTGCAGCACGAGCTGATAGGAAAAGGCATTAAACAGCTGTTCCGATTGCATCCGCTGGACGGTGCTTACAGCTTCCACGAAGACACTCAATGTTCTCTCCTTTGAAACACCAAGGTGCGCCTGTTGAACCTGCAATTGATCGTGCTGATCGATTCGCATGAAGAATTGCCGGAATCTTCCCCTCATGGTGTATACCTTGGCTGGACCTGACACAGAAAATTAGCTATGACGGTTAGATAATGCGATCGAACGTCAACCATCTATACGGGATGGCCCCGCCTGTAGGGCATTGCAGACCTCGACCGCATCCGCCCAGAAGCCATCTTCTGGATCATCCGCGACCTTCAGCGGAACTCTGACCTCTGCTAACTGTGGATCAGGTACACCACTTCTCAAGTCTTCGATCAGTAACGTTAACATTCGCAGTGGCCTCGTGGGATTTTGTGGAGGGGGCTGGGAAATGGCCATAGCTGAAACTAGTGAGTAAAGTTCAGATTACTATCAACAATCCTTACATGGATTCGACTGCCCGACAGATGTCCCATCGGACGTAACACCAGGTGGCGCGGAATAAGTTACCTGGGGGTCAAGTTGTCCAGATCTTCCCATAGATAGCCCCCCATAGTTGTGTTGGGGGGTCGCAAACGTGCGGGCTGCGGCAGCTTGTCCCGACGAAGGCTGGGCACTTGGCTGATTGAAAGACGGATTCACTGGAACGGGACGATTTCTGTTCGATGCGTTGCTGGTCCGTCCTGCATTCAGCGGTGGCGCCACACCGATTGACATTCCACCGGTATTGCTTGAACCTTCGGCGGCACTTCCACTCGTGTGGTTAGACATGTAATTCGCAGCGGGTATCGTCCGAGCGCGCAGAGGAACGAGCAGTCACACTCGGTGGACTAGGGCCTACTTGAATTCGTAAGGGTAGTTGCAGAGGACGCTGTGAGCCTAAACTTGTTGGTTCGATCCGAGTACTGGTCGCCTTTCTTCTTCCTAGGTGCCCGTGGCTTGGGAACTTTCGGTTTTTGGGGTGCGGGAGGCGCTTGACCGGGGAGAAAATAGGATACTGTGGGTTGTGTATCGACTGCGGCTTGATACGTGCTGACGTCGGTGTTGAGGGACGAGAAGCCAACTGCCTGGCGTATAAGGGGTGTGTTTTCAAATGTCGGAGTTTCTGCGTCCTCATTGTGGGAGACAGAGGCGACAAGGTCCCCATCGTCGGAAGCGGGCGAGAAGGAGCGCCTTTGTCGTTTCTGAGAGAAAAGGCCAAGGAAAAGTTTCAGAATTCGAGCAGCAGCGCGAGGGTGGACTCACCGATGGAGGGGAGGACTCACGACTGCTAACGTCGACGGAGTGAGCAGAGTGATTAGGCATATTTGAGATGGCGAGTCAAGAGACTTACGAGGATGCCCGACGCCTTCCTACACCGAAACCAGCGTTGTTATCGCTGTCCCCGTCCATTTGCAGAGTACTTGACCAAACTGGGACAGTCCAAGAGGTAAGTGCGGAGCTACTTAATGTCTGCGGTGAGGCTGTGGGGACCTGCGCAAGGTCACATCGCAAGGGTCGGTTGAGCCTTTGTGGCTTTTGTCCACCTTGGCGGTAAAAAATGAGCGTAACATTAATGCAACTTATTAGCGACAAACTTCAAGGTTACGCTGATACACTTATTTAAGCGACTACTAAATGGAACAATTGGAATGAGTGCCTGAACTTTGTCTCATTGGCAACTATTTACATCATGATGACTGTTCCATTATTCCTTCCTCCAACAGCGGTCAAACCGATCCGTAGATACGCTCAGCGTTATCAATGAAGATCTTGTCCATTTCAGTCCTGCGAGACTGCCAACTCGCGGAATGACTCCAACACGCTCTTGTACCAATTCTCTGCTAGCTCAGGCGAACCACTAGCAAACGCAGGTGATGATCCATAAATGATTCGCTCGAACCCGAAGGCTTCCAAGACGGGGACAACTGAGTGCCGACGTGAGCCAGTATATCATCCAGTGGTCGCTGACTTACTGAAAAGTTTGATAATGTTTTTCAATTCCATTTCCTCGAGCTTTCCTTCTGATCTCGCAGTCGACTCGGGTAAAGCCCATGCAGGGGGAAGCAGTTTCACGTGTACATTTTCGAAGAGAGAAAGTAAGGAGACTCGTTGTCGGAAGGTGGTATACGATGGATGGTTCATCATCGTGACCACCGGCAGGACCGACTCGAGAGGCGGGGGTAGCAAGTTGGCTGGATGGGATACGTCAGGAAACGGTCGAAAGTCGATGGGTCCACCTACATAGGACGATTGGGGTACGCTTCGTGTTGGCATCCGACTTGATAGCTTTGGTGAGGAGGTTGACAAAACTGTCGTAAAAGGATGCATCGGTAGCGATAATCCCTCTTTCAATTTCAATATCTACGACTCGACTGTGTTCCAGTGCCCAACGTAGGTTTTTGGCCGGTGTCTCCACCTGAGCTTGGTCCTTGGCATCCTCCTCGGCCTCTGCCGCCACAGTGATCGCACCATCGTATACCGTCGTCAGCGCAGGAAGGGGAGTATCCGTTGCATGTATGTATGTAGGATAATCTGTGCTCGAGAGAGAGAACGGGATAAGGACGGAAAGGACACGCGCATCAGTCAGATCGGCTTGCAGTCTGATGTGATGAGACCGATCAGTGTATTTACGCGAGATGAACGCCTCACGATATCAGGGAGCTGACGATCGCTTGTGGAGAGTGCCCCCTGGACGACAGCACGACCGCTCGTCTGCGTGCTGACTCGAGGTGATTAATATCTGCATCGCACGTGCCGGACTGGAGGGTGAATTGGAGATGGGAGTCAACGATGCCAGATGGAAGTGATGAGACTCGGTGTGGGTGGTATTTGAAAAGTGTCAGATGTGCCAGTACTAGGCGAGCTGAAGACAGACAACGGAAGACGGGGGATCTCTTTGGGTCTGCGACGCTGAGGTGGGGTCATGATGGTTAAAGATGAATATCCAACTCTCACGCTTAATAGTCCTTCAACCGAGTAAGTAAAGTGTACAGAAATCTACAAGGTGTCCGTGTCTCATGTACCACCATTCAGTGGTCGTCGAAGCCATGGCTTAGGGGAAACGAGCGTCGTCGAGCGCCGCATCCAATCCGACCATCTTTGTGCCTGTTTTCTTGTCTTCAAGTATTGTTAAGCTTGAATCTGATTTCGTTGTGCGTTCGACTTACCGCTTGATCCCCGTCGTCGATCTCTGTAGCAAAAAAGTCGTCAAAGACCTGTAGTGCATGTTGACGTTCCTCTTTCCGACCTTGTTCCCATCCTTCATCGAACCCATTTTGTCTACCAATCTTCCGCCCCTGCTTGAGCCCGATCTCCTGTCCCTCCACAAAGCCGTACTGTCGCCCTTCTTCGTATCCATCCCCGCGCCCATTATCGTATCCCTCCACATGTCCTGCATCGAATCCTTCAATCCGACCCGTTTTGAACCACTTGTCCATTCCGTATCTCATCCCTTCCTCCCTCCCAGCTTGTCTTGCCTGTACATTCCTAAATTCCATCTGGAACTTTCTCGCGGTGTCGCGGGCGCGGGCGGCACTCTCGTCCGCTTCGTTTCTCTGCCTCTCGAGTAACGCCACGTCTGCCTGCAGACGCTTCACGTCCCGCTCGAGGGTCTCGATCTGCATCTGGTATCGTTTGATCTCCTCTTTTGCGCGCGCGGTCTCGAGTTCTAGGACGTATTTGCTAGACTCGGCATTTGAGACGCGGGTGGTCAATTCGTGTGTCCTGGACTCTGCATGTTCAGCCCTCGATACAGCCTGATTTGCTCGACGGATCTCCCGATCCAGTCTATCACCTGTTGATCGAAGCAGCGACTTGAGTTTGTGAGCCTGCTTCTCTTCTTCCGCGAGTACGAGGCCCAGGATGGAGGAAGTCCGTGACCGTGGCTCTCGACTGCGACCAGTGCTGGAGGAAGACTGGCGTTGGCTACGGGAACGACCGGCTTCCGCACCGTCGATGGCATTGATGAGTGCGGGGTCCTTGAGGTACCCGGTTAATGGTGAAGGTGCGGACGTGGCCTCCCGTATCTGCGCAATTATGTCAGTCTGGTCGCGGAGGTCACTTTTCCTGGCAGGCTCAGGGTGCAGGTCGTCATTAGAGAAGTCGGAAGCGAGGTGTTCATGGAATCGGGAGGTGCTCATAGGCTGGAATACGGAGTGGAAACACGATGCAGGTGCAGGATACTCCAGTGTGGGTTGAGGGAGGATGAAATGCCTATAACTGCGCCTTTCGTGCCTTTTACCGTTCAGGAGCGCTGCGAGGCACTGCCAACAGCGACCCGACTTCGTCCACGCCAACTACATACGACTCGTGGTCCCCGCATGTTGAGAACAAGTTTAGCTATCTCGCACGCAAGTTTAGTGATTGAACGCTTTTTTCATTACCTTTCTTTGTTCTGGTCAGGAGTAGTAGTCAATGAGTAGCCTTGGTGATTCAGAAAAAGGAAACAATTTCGCATCCGACCTCCAACAAAACCGTACGGTCTTATCTGTCAAACGCTCAACTTTCTCTATCATGTCTATGAAAGCTGTATGTCTCCTTGTCTTTGCATTACTTCACTAATAACGTTGCTACAGGTTGTAAAATGTCCGTGTGCTCCAGAACTCTCTGCTCGTATGACTGATCTATCATCATTAGCTGTCATCTCCGGCGACACCCTTGTCTTGCGTGGACCTACTGGTCCCCAGGGACAGCCTCCAAAAGAAAGGTAACGACTGTTTCTGTCCACGCTCACGAACGTATGACACGTTGCTACGCGCTAGAATCCTTCATCTATCGGATATCACAGCCCCAAGAATGGGTAATACTACGAGGGAAGACGAGGCAAGCCCGTCAATGCCCATTCACCCTTCTCTCGTGCTCAATCCTTTCACTTTAGCCCTGGGCATTCGAGTCTCGTGATTTCTTACGTTCCTTGGCAGTCGGCAAACCCATCTCTTTCACTTCGACACACAGTTTACCATCCAATGACGATATCACGCGTGACATCGGGACTGCTGAAATCGGTGGCCTTGATGTCACTTCCGAGTTGCTCAAGAACGGATGGGCCAAAGTCAAGGATCTAAAGCGAGATCCTACCGAAGATGACATACGGAAGCGCGACCTTGAGGCAGAAGCCAAGGTTGCGGGATCGGGCTTTTGGAATCCCCACGGTCCTCAGGTCTGCGCCAGGTGCCCGGCCTTTCTTATCCTCCACTAATAGTCGGCACCTACCCAGGCTCACACTGGTGCATCATACGATGCCGCAGGACTCTCAGGTATTCGTTTCCGAGTGGAAGGGAAAACAAATCGATGGCATGTTTCCGCAACGATGGTAATTTGATCATTGACCGATTGCCGTCTATATAGCATTGGTGGAGCAAGTCCGAGACGGGTCAACGCTTCGTGTACGACTCTACATGCCCGATGGAGAACACCAATTGATCAATGTTGCGCTTGCTGGTGTTCGTTGTGCGAGAACATCGTCGAAGCCTGACGAACCATCAGAACCGTGGGCGGAAGAGGTTCGTTTCCCAGGTCATATGCCAAATCCGAGATTTAAGCCAGTCTAGGCTAAGTTTTTCACCGAATCGCGGTTGCTTCAACGTACTGTTCGCGTTATGATATTGTCGTTGCCAAACGCACCAGCCACCCCCTTCCAAACGGCTGCAACCACGCAACCACCTGCCTCAATTTTCATTGGTTCAGGCAGGTTACGTCTCCTCTAATGCCCTGTCATATCTCTCAATGAATTTCGCACAGTATTACACCCCGCGGGGAATGTCGCAGAGCACCTGGTCGCGGCTGGTCTAGCCCGCGTTGTCGATTGGCACGCTGGCATGCTCGCAAGTAGTGGTGGGATGGAACGGCTACGAGCGGCTGAGAAGGTTGCTAAGGAAAAACGAGTCTGTCTCTATGCCAGCGCTTTGGTTCCATCCGCTCCTGCTTCCACAAAAGCTAACGGTGCTCCCAACGGCAATTCGCGATTGTTCGAGGGTGTCGTTATTCGTGTATGGAGTGGCGAACAAATATCTGTTGCCGAAAAAGAGAACGGAAAGGAGCGTCGGTTATATTTGAGTTCCACCAGGACTCCAAAGCACGTATCGTTCGTTATCCTCATGGGCTCGGTGTGTCTAACCAGGGTTTTAGACTTTCAGATCCTAAACAGGCCTTCTATGCTCAAGAGGCCCGAGAGTTCCTGCGAAAGAGACTGATCGGTAAAAATGTCCGGGTAGCTGTTGACTTCATCCGTCCCCGTGAAGGCGAATTTGAAGAGCGAGAGTGCGCCACCGTGCGATATGGCGGACAGAACTCGTAGGACAATCTCATGGTGGAAGATTACGTGCTCACTCAAGGTTACTTCGCAGGAACATTGCTGAGCAGCTGATCGAGAAAGGTCTCGCAAGCATCGTTCGCCATCGACGGGACGATGAAGATAGGTCACCAGATTACGACAAACTCATGGCAGCCGAACAAGCGTATGTAAATAGCACTCCCGCGAAACTTTGATAAATTTCGTCTTGCAGTGCATCAACAGAAACCCGTGGGATTCACTCCGGCAAAGAGCAGCCACCACCTAAACAGCCCCTTAATCTGTCGGAGGTGAGTCTCGATGACAAAGTCCACTCCTTTGTTATCGAACTCGCCCACTAGACTGCAGCGCGCGCAAACTCATTCTTGAGTGGCTTCAAGCGGCAGGGTAAGATATTCGCAGTTGTTGATTATGTTGCATCTGGATCACGATTCAAGTCAATTTCTTTTCTTGTCATCTCCATGTGTAACTAATATCTACTCCTGCAGGTTATTCATTCCCAAGGACAATCAAACCCTGACCCTGGTACTAAGTGGTACTTCATTTTACCTATTGTCATTCAAATATGCCTTACGTCTCCCAAGGTATCAGGACGCCACGCACAGCTCGCAATCCATCAGAGAAGAGCGAGCCATTTGGTTCCGAGGCTGCAGAGTTTGCAGCGAGGCGGTATATGCAACGCGACGTCGAGTTCGAAGTTGAATCGACCGACAAGTCTGGTGGTTTTATTGGAGCATTGTGGTTGAAAAACGAGAATGCTGCTATTTCGCTTGTTCGAGAAGGCTATGCATTCGTGCACGCGTTCTCTGCAGATGGCCTTTCGTGGGCGAAGCAAATATATGATGCAGAGGTTTGTGTACTCATCAGTTCTTGTCTCTGGCTTGTCCTAACGTATAAATACTAGGCAGAAGCTAAGCAAGCGCGACGCAACGTGAGCTGGAGTCGAGATACAAGGAGATCTGCGCTAACTAAGGCTCCTGCAGGTATGGCAAGACTACGATGAGGAGGCCGAAAAGGCTGCACAGGCTCCTGTAGAGGACGCTTCTGCACCACTGAAACCGGAGTACATCGATGTCATCGTTAGCGACATACGAACAAAGAACGGTCTCAACTTCTCCGTCCAAGTATTGAATACCGAAGGTTGGCCTTATACCGTTGTTGGTTGTTGTGTTCATTGGTTATTCTCTCCGTAGGTATAGCGTCACTGGAGAAGTTGATGCGCGATTTCTCTTTGCATCACAAATCTGCGGCGGTGCCGGCGAATTTCACTCCGACAAATGGTGATCTAGTCTCCGCGAAATTCTCTGATGGTTCATGGTACCGTGCAAAATTCGGCGAGCGTCACCTATCAAGAAGGAGGCTGAGGTTACCTTCATCGACTACGGTAATCAAGACACCGTTAAATTCTCGGATTTGCGGCCTCTTGATCCAAAATTCCGCTCACTTCCTGGCCAGGCGCAAGATGCACGACTCAGGTTTACTCTTATTTCCTCGTCTTCTATCTCTGGTATTGATCAGTCGCACAGTTTCGTGAAGTTGGTGAACTCGGACAGTGAATACCATCTGGAAGCCGTTGATCGCTTCCGGTCGCTTTGTGAAGGACGTAGGCTGATTGCAAACATCGACCAAAAAGAAGGGAACATTCTGCATCTCCGGCTCATCGACCCCGCCGATCCAGCCGCTGCGCAGAATCCCCTTGCTTGTATCAACGCAGACCTACTCCGTGAAGGACTTGCTTCCATCGACCGCAAGAACTGCCGGTATCCTTGTGGCGTACCCGCAGGTTGTCAAGCATATGCAAGAGTGCCTCGCAGCTGGCAAGCGGGAACGCTTGGGGATGTTCGAGTTTGGCGACTGTCGAGGAGGAGGACGAGTAGGCGTTGATGGTGTTAGATGCGTTTTTAAAGTGCATCTAGAGAACTTGATCTAATCCGCAACCTCCTCGCTCAGTCTATATGATATGTTACAACGGGTGCACCTTGCGGCCCACAGTTCTTCGCTACTCGTGGTCTGAGTTTCATTACAAGTGTGTGGGGCTTGCCTCATCCCCCGTGGAGCGATCAATGTGCATATCACTAAAACAGTGTTATCTCGACACAGTGATTTGTTGAAGTGCAGAATTCCAAGATGGAAAATATCTTCACTTGACATTGTAATTCAACTTTAGGGCCACGCCCGCTCCGCTACTTTTGTCCACTCACAAAATCTCCTTCAATGGATTCGACCTTGTCCCAAAGCAAGTCTGTTCCCTCAAATCTAACGACCGGCAGGCGGCACCGGGTGTCGATTTCAGGTTCGGGGAGCTACCAAAGTCACCTTTCCGGCCTTGGATATCTCCACCGTGTTCGTACCGCCTCCGAGCAGGTGTCGTTGGGTCCCATGAACGCCAGTGTCGGAGAAGGACCCGAATGACTTGCACATATTAGAAGGCGGCCTTCAAGCCGAGCAGAGACCTCGCGTGGGGCGACTTGGCGCGCTCAAGCAGTTCTTCACAGATCCTACGGCCTTTCTGTCGGACGACCTCCGGAGGATACGCAGCGGGCATGTCCGGCGGCTGCGCACTCTCCTCACGCTGTACTGTTGCTTCTGCGTGCTCTTCCTGACCGTCAAGATCCGCGCCTATTTCTGTGCGACCCTTGAGGTTGCTCAACCGTCGCATCACTCCTCCTGGAAGCCTGAGCCTTTCAGCATTGCCAAAGCTGGTATCCATGACATGGCCGATTCGGAGTTGCCGCGATTGAATGTCACGTCGTCCCAACGCCTCTCTGTTGCCTTTAGAGAACTTGCACCCCAGGCACATTTAGACACGTATATCGTACAAGCACAAGCACGTGTTAATGCAGCCTATCAACTCGATGATCTCACCGCCTGTCTCTGGATCGAGGACGTTCGCGTCGAGGAAGTGTTCGTCTCTGCCACCACGTGGCCAGGTGAGGTCTCTCTTGTCGTCGTCACCACACGGGAACCCAACTCGACCGCGTACACGAGCCTGCTAGGCTATCTCGTGACGACATACGCATCCACTCACGTCTGCGTACACGTCCTGTACGTGCCGTCGATCGCGGGCGGGTCATCAAACGCCTATCTCAACATGGCCCGATTCTTTGCGCGTACCTCTCGGGTGGTCTTGTTCCCCGACGACATTCCCAAGTCTTTCAGTGGTCTCGGCTCGAACCGTGCGCGTTGGCTAGACAAGCTGCCGGTCAATACACCCCATCCGGTCCTATTGGGCAATACGACGCACAACCTGAGGGTGTTTTCGCCGCGGCCACTTGCACCAGTCGCGTTGCTGAGGGACCACCCGGTTTGGTGCACAGAACGGTTTTACATGTTTGGATCGCGCGCGCTGGACTGGGAAGACTGTCTCTGGAGGTTGTGGCTCGAAGGCGCGGGGGACGCGTCGTCGATTGCTGTACCTCACCTGTGGGAAGAGATCAGCAACTCGAACACGACCGTGCCTTCTGTGCCGTCTTATGCGGTGCGTGTGTTCGCAGGGTTGTTTCGTACCCAGTGACGAACTGTTCCTGATTGTAGATGAAAATTCGTCTCCGATGGTCCACCAAGTATCGGTCGGAAGCCTGTGCGTTCGCCCTCAAGAGATCACAAGCGATCGACCCGTTGTCGAAGACCGAAAAAAGGCGCGCGCAATGGAAGAAAAGATTCTGTCGCGAGGTAATGCTCGCTGTTGCTCCCCAAATGTGGCGATCTGAATCCTTTGTCTCCTCAGACCGTCGGGCTCGGTGCGCTGGACATTCCTTGAGTATCCGCCTGGATTTACAACGGGTATTCCATGCGTCCGCAATTTTCTAAGCCTCCACTTCATCTTCAACATCCATAACAGCTTCATTCTCCTCTCCCTCGTCGTGATAACTCTCCCAAATCAAGTCTAGCTCTGGTCCTTGAACAACCCTCTCGAGCAGGACTTTAGCTATATCTGTACGCAGATGGTGAGCAAGATCACTTTTAATTTACATCCGAGCACAGACCTGTGACATCCACTAGTCGTTGTCTGTCCTTTCCTTCCAGCCAATAAGGAGGATTAGCGTAGCTGAGTCGACCAAATGTCATGATAAAAAATTGCATTAATCCTTGGTATGTCTTCGCTGGTGCACGTAAAAGACGTTCGCGCAAGTCGACTGTCGTGTCTTCGCCGACGACCAGGATGTAGAGAAGCAGCATTGCGTGATTGATTAATTGCACCGATCTACCCCCCTGGAATCAGCTAAGGAGTTCAGTTCAAAGATGGATCAAGAACCTCGTAGCAACCTGCGGGTCATCGAAGATCACCCCATCTTCATCCCAAATCGGTGTGACCAGATGGTAGAGGAAAACAACAACCGACGGGATTAGCTCTTCAGATTCAACAAGCTGGGTATGTGCGTCGGGATGTACGTTTGAGAGCCTGCCGAAAAACATGATGATACGACCTTTTAGCTCATCTGCCTGAGAATGGATTGGGGTGAGAAACATGCGGAAAAAATGCGATTAATAAATGGCCCCACCTCCGGTCCTCGACGGCTGGTATCGGTCAACAGAGAGCACGCAAGAGCGATCTGTGGATTATGCAGCTCCGCATTATTTCCGGTCTGCTCGCTGACAGGATACGACAGCAATGAGCGAAATAGGTTCGGTCCTGGAATCATATTGACTGGGTGGCTGCTAAAATGACATGGATCATACTTGTCGACAACCACACAAGTTCCCGCACGCCCTTGACGAGGAACCACTGTGGACGGTTGGGTTGGATCAACGTGGTAAACAAGGATGGTAAGCTAGGGTACGCGTTCCATCTGGGATTTCAGTTAATCAAGCGCACACTGGTCTTCTGTAAAACGCTTACATATCTTCAAGGTCATCGGAAATCCAACACACGAGCGCCTCATAAAGAGATAGTGTCTCTTGCGCAAGCAAACGAAGCTCGGGAGGCTCATTTCCGGTTGTCACATCAAGCTCTCGGAGCTGATCCTGCATGATATTATGAAGCACTCCCAACAATCGCGGTGTCTCTTCGTGGTCTCCAACAGACTGCGACAACAAAAATGCACAAATCGACGGCACCATGTATGCCAGTTCGGTAAGTAGATTCAAAACGGCAACTAGAGGAGGAATCTGCAGAGACTGAGCAAAGCCCGACGTACCAAAGAAACAGAGGAAGCAAACCAAATTATTCCTTGCTAGCAACTCGGTGATCTCACATAACGCGCAACAGATGATTTGAGCTAAATGATCGAAATCTCTCTCAGGATCGGCGGGAATCCCCCCAAGAGTATCGAGTATCCGCATTAGCGCAGCACCATAGGACTGGACTTGACTAGAGTCTGTAGGAGACGAACATAAGAGCGACTGCAAAGTTGGGAGCTCTGATCCCTGCAGTCTATGTGTCTGCATGATATCATGAAGCTAACGGATGTCAAACTTCAAGAAGATCCTAAAATCGAGAAACACCAACCATGAGATTCGGACTAGGAAGAGTCAGGGGAACAGCATTTTCTTGAGTAGAGAGGGTCATGACTGGAGTCCCTTCATCCATCATTTGAACATCATTGACGCCAACATCGACCTGAGGTATGACATCCTCTAGGGGACCTCCAATATCCATCTGAGTACCAAATACATCAGGCTGAGGAAATCGACCACTCGACCCTGGAGCCACCGGGCTAGCGCTTGGAATGACGGGGGACACCTGCGAGGAAACGACACCGTTATATTTGCTACGATAAAAATATGAGTTGAGCTCACCGGAGCATTGAATGACGCGGGCTCCTTTCCTTTCCAGCCCATCATGGGTTGCGAACGTGGAGGGCCAGTCTGAAACCCGGATGGGAGATGTCGCGTCTCTAGCGTAGGGCTCTTCTTTGGCTTTTCAAGGTCTGATATGACTCCAAAGCGAGGGCGACGAGGTGTTTCTGGAGCTGGCCGAGAAGGACCAGCTGAATTCCATTGGCTCGGTCTCTGTCTCTGAGATGGCATGGGTTGGGTTCTCTGTGGACTGTCATTCTTGGGGAAATGAGATCCCGGGTGCCTTCGCGAAGTCTCTTCATGGCGCTGGAGGCTGATTTATCAGTCACCCGAGGACTTATACACTTTGCTCACCCTAAAGGTCATTTCCGTCTTCCAACGCTCTTTATCTGCTTCGTATTGCTTTTGCAATGAAAGGTGTTTGGCATCAACTTCTTCCTTTGCGGCCTTGAGCTTCGCGAGCTGGGCTAGATGTTCTTGGGCCGTCTGTATGGACCCGAGTTCGTTACGGAGTCTCCCCGCGTAAAATGGGTACATGTACCTTTTCCATACGTTTTCTGAGAATTGTTGCCTCTCCATCCTTGGCAAACTTGACGGCCTCATATGCATCAGCTTTCTCGCGGATGACTTCGTCCTTCTTACGAATCTAAGGGGATTCTTCAGCCCGCATTCAACCCAGCCATATGTGGTACGAATGCCATACCTCCTCCATTAACTGTTCGGTAGAAACGCTAGAGGCGGCCACCGGTGAACCGTTCCTATTGCCAGCGACGAGCTGGGTAAGTCCCGTTGATAGCGTCTGAGATGCATCTTGCGACGAAACAGATAAGAGAACGTTCCGTGTGACAAGGGGTGGACGAGAAACGACTGGGGTTGCTCTTTGAGGAGGACCAGTCCCTGAGACACTGCGCATGACAGGTCCAGATCCTCGAGATCGAGGCGCAGTCACGGAGGGTCTGGCAGATATCCCTGGGGCGCTCTCAGACCGGCTGGATGGCGCTGACGCGCGGGTCTGCTTATCCTGCAGACCGTAGGTACCATCCTGCCGAACAGACACGTCTGGCAGATTGTCCATGTCGTCCGATGTGTCCGTGCGCTGAATCGGCCGGCTGACTGGGGGACGCTGCCATGGCCCTGTCTTTTGGCGTTTGGCTGGTGGCCCGACGTTTTGTTGAGTTTGGGCGTTGGTGAGGCGTTTATATTTGGACTCCTCTTCGTCGAGAATAGAGAGCGTTTTGTCGTCGATTATCAAGTCATCATTCGTGAAGTAGTCGTCAGAATCTTGCATGGAGACAGTCCACTGTGGAATTTGCGATGTTGACCAACTCGCGCGTCGACAGAATTCTTTGGCACTGTCAGGATGTAGGTGGTCCAGGTGATTGTACTAGCGGGCAAAGCCACTCGGATGTCTTGCCTAATACCTCGATTGCCACTTTTTGTTGTAATACTGGAGTACTTACCGTTTCCAATCTACTTGATTGATATTTACCGAAAAGCAAGCTAGTAACTTTCAAGTTTCGTGGCGGCACGGACTAACCATATGGCTGAGACTACGACGGGCTTCAAAAACATATGGATCAAGCTACAGATTTCATCTAATGGTTCGAGAAAATTTGCAAGTTGTGTCGGGTGCTTGTAACAAACATGCTTCCATGCACCTACGACTAAAAGAAAGAATTGCTGTCAAACGTTATCAAAGTACATGAGTTCGTGACACAAGGTCGTCAACGTGAATAATGAACCTGGAGGCGTGGCGATTGGAGACGAGGTACGCCCAAGACGCCACGCCACCAAGCCATAGTGACAGTGTGGGTCTTGGCCGGAAGTCCGGAGCCGGGAAGTGGATGCGAAGAACCGCGGTGATCGCTACCGAGCGAAAAGGCTACTGTGATGCGTTGCCGTGTCAGTGTAACGAGTCATCGCCTGCTAACCACTATAGCGAATCTTGATCGCATTAGACCGGTTTCGGTTTTCCAAAGCTATCACGTAAAGCGTTATTAATGTGTTTGGTAACTGGACGCTATATGGAAACTACCTTTCAATTCTTCAGCCTCCTGATTCTGCTCGTAGTTCAAGACCAGGCGTTTCAAATGTTGCTGTTCCACCTTGTCCTGAAGCTGAGCTGAACGAGTGTGCACTGCGAGTGCGGATTCTGCAGGGATAAGCAAATGTCGCATCTATCAAAGAGGTCAGTGCCAAATCTCACTTCAGTGCCTCAATAAGAGACAGACCTGTTGCTTGTTTCCTCTCTTCGTGATCACTGCGAAGTTCATCACAGGTTCGCTGTTAGCTGTATCGCCTTCGCCATCAGCGTCTCCTTCATTATCATCCGCACGCTTCTTTCTGACACCAGGTGCTAATACGGCAGAGTCCCACCAGGCTGTCTTCTTATCGAGTTTCCTCGACTCAGCAGACGAATCCGTGATGATTTTGGCAAGTTCCTTCGCAAACTCTGCATCAGCTTCTTCCGAAGGGCCGAGGTATTCTTGAGCAGAGAGCTTAACGACGGCTTCAGGCGACGGTGCACGATCCTCAGCCTATGCAAAGGTGTCATGTCCACTGTTTTTGAGAGTTGTAGGATGACGCTTACTGCAGATTCTTGACCAGCCGTGTCGTCATCTTCCTCCTCCTGTTCTTGAGGTCGTTCTCCGTCATCTTCACCATCCTCGCTATCCTCACCACTATCACCCTCAGTCGTCACTGCAGTATACACTTAGTCAACAAATGAAACATATAAAGACTACTCACGTCCGGCATTTTGCATCGCAGCATTGAACATTTCATCCACTGCTGCATGCAGCTTCTTCGATAGATTTCGGCATCGCTAATTTCGGTCGAACGGCCTGCGTAGCGGTGAGGTAGCGATCGTGGTGATAACAAATTACCTTACATCGAGGGAATCCGACAACATGAAATCCACATCCATAGATAGCTCGTCTTTACATAGGATATAATACTGAAGTTGTTGTCAGTGTATCCGCAAGTTGGACAGCAGAGACTGTTCACCTGAAGAACGTCAAAAAGTTGTCCAACTTTCTTTTCTGACTGCCCCTGTCAAAACACATGCCGACGGTGTCCAGCATTACGCAGACCAAGCGAATTCTGAAAAAATCATCCGGCATATCGAGCGCACAGGGCTGACGCGGTAATGGCTGACCATCAGCTACAAAAAAATGTCAGTGAGAATGATCAATCATGATTGCGGGCTAGACTAACGGTGTCCGAACGTTACGAGAGACCATAATGTGTCGAACACTAGGCTAGAGCCCACCAGACGGTAGATATACAATTCTCCGAGGTACTTCATCGATGTCAACCGTTGCTGGTTCGTGTTGTACACATTCTGCTCTAGTCCGTGACGTATGTCTTCCAGTACCTGATCCACAACAGATATGGCAAAAGCAGGGTGATACCGCTGTAAGATCGTAAGTCAACATCGCGAGCAAGCTGATATTGCTATATTTGATTTTCCACGGCTTCGTAAAAACCTTGTGCAGCGAACGCTGTACAATGGAATCATCCCAATCCAATTTGCGAACCAGCTTGAGCACTTTATCGATGGTTTTCTTGGCAAGAACATCGTATATAAGGTGGCGAATGAAAAGTTCCATCGGAGTTCTTTCCTTTTCAACGCGCGGCCCACGCTCCGGGGGATTACACTGGATTGATGCTCAGCATCTAGCAATACTGTTTCATGGTTTCGAACCTGGTAGTAGGCATTCTCAAGCAGGAGAATTTGCCTCTGATCGAAATGCTGCATACTTTGTTTGCGCTTCATTAACTCGAGCTGGAAGAGCATAAGGCACTGGATAGTAGTGTCAACCCCTGCTAAACACGCACCATGGTACCGAACCTTTCTCTGGTATCTTCGCTTCGCAGGAGAAAACGTCCACATCCCTCAAGTAAAAGGGCCAAATTTTCCACGTTAGTGCCCGAGAAGTCATCGAGACAGACTTTGAACATGTGCAATATTAGGTGGGATGGCACGATGCGGAACTTCGTCAGGCTCGACAGAAAGCAGATATTCTATTGCGGTGTATGTCAAGTAACATGTATCACCAAACAGAACGACAAACCTTAATCCGTGTTTCGGCAAGTTCTTTGACAACCTTCTTTTTCCTTTGCAGATATCGGAATTCCTCATCCAACTTGATGCATTGCTTTGGTCAGCCTTTTCCGATACATGATAGCTGGACTCACAAAAGCCACCAGTTCCGATCCTATGTCTGGCATATATCTGTTTAGAGTGGCAACCAACCTGGAGTAGTGGGACAGAAGGTCGGTTCTGTTCTTTGGAACGGTGGCCAAGAACTAGCCTACACTTATTAAACTGTCCAAGAAAGATCCCTCGAAGGAAAGCCCACTTTAATCAGCCTTTTTCTGGCAGCCTTGGAATTGAGGAACGCAAAGTCCACAGCGGCTTGATCAATCATTGCTCGGTTAGTGGCATCAGGCAGACGAGCCAAGAGGGCTGTCAGAAGTTGTGAAGGACCTTGTGGGGCAAGTTGAGGGGACTGCGAGGGAGTCGAAGGTTTGGGTGACGCTGGCGTAGGTGTGATCGTGCTGGAAGACATCACAATGTGATTTGAGCAGAGATTCATACAAGCTCGGCTCAGCTTACCCATCTTCGTCGTCTGGGTTGTCTGCTTTGTCCCCGAATCGATGCCCATTCCCGTTTGTATGCATGGTCCCATTAGCCGTGATCCCCTCCAGTTCTTGTTCTAGTTTTTTCGCCTCCGCTTTGACCTTTTCCTTCTCAGCTCTTTCTTTCTCCTCCGCCGCCGCTTTATCGATAGTTTCTTCCGATTCAATGCCAAGAAAACTCTTTGGAACGAAATCCTTTAGGTCCTGAATGTCCTCGAAATATTTCCGCTCTTCCTCGTCCTCCCACTTGCCACCAGGCGCAATGGACATATCCTCCGAATCGT
The DNA here is from genome assembly GCA_019787685.1 of Chiua virens. Lineage (NCBI taxonomy): Eukaryota > Fungi > Basidiomycota > Agaricomycetes > Boletales > Boletaceae > Chiua > Chiua virens. Next base: position 1,783,486 of record JAHNUO010000003.1, read on the forward strand.
CTGCATGCATTCCACCGGAATGTGTCCCGATCTGGATTGAGTCCGACTTCTGAGAAGCAGTTGGAAGCGCAGGCATGGGAAGATAGAGCAACTCAGAAAGACTGCAGTTGAATTGTCAATAAAAGCATAACTCGAGGGATTTTACACACCTCTGGCAACTTGCAAGAAGTTTTTCGTATCCCTTGGTCATTTTTTCGTATGCTTGTTGCCGGTCTTCAAATATCTCACCAGAACGAATGTATGCTTCATGGTTGCGACGGTCTTGCTCTTGGAGACGCTGTGCACAAACTAAGTTAGAACACAGATAATACGGTATTAAGACATCCTAATACTTTGTGTTCCATAACCAATTTCTTGGCCACACTGTCAAAGTAGCCTTCGCACATACGCTTGAACCGATCTCGAATATCCTGCTCTACGAGTTCTTCCCCTTCGTTTAGAACGAGAGGAAGGCTTTCTTGAGTTGCAGTTGTTGTGATACAGGAGAGAGTACCGGGTTCCGCATCGCTAGGTATTTGCTTGGGTTGCACCGGTAACAATCCGAGATAAGGGCGAGCGTATGACTTGAGGAACGTCGAAAGTAAAGGGAGAGAAGATAAAGTCGGATCATTCGATAACTACGTTGGCATCAGTCTCAACCCTGCAACGAAGCAGGCCATGTCCTACCAGTTCTTTGACAGCCTTCATTATCCACTCGCCACCACTCTTTGTGGGAGAATCCCTTATGACGCCCACAAGAGCAAGCTCGGAACACACGCGCAGGACTGGTCGTTGGCGAGTAACTCTTGCAGTGTCCTCCTTCTCGCGTTGATCGGGAGGAAGAGCGGAGAGAGCAGCTCTTGAGGGAGAAGCGATTGCAGACGCCAACATGTTCACAAATGTGGGAGTAGATGACGTTGGAAATCGTCTATGCAGGGTGCATACAACCTGAAAAGATGTGGATGCGAACTCAAGGACCCACGATATTTGAAATGCCTCACCTCCACCGCGGCCCAGACATCCTTATCAGTCTTGCATCGCCCAATACCATCGAGTGCAGCGCCAGAAATCTCGTCGATGTATTTCTCGAGCGACAGCGAGTCAATGTCCTTGATGATCTGGTCGCGGTTATCTGCACCAATGGATTGGCGCATGCGCTTAATGAGCGCAGTATGTCGCTTGAGAGACGAGTCGAGTTTTGAGGACTCTACTGTTGCGATGATGAGACATGACTAGTTCCGTCATAGCAGTGACAGACCTGAGGTGTCGAGGGAGAGGTTCAATGCTTTGAGCTTCACACGCCGTGCATGGCGAACTTTCTCCTCTTCTATCTTTGACAAAATCTGTGCATCCATCTTAAAATGCACAACGAATTCAGTGGGCGATGATGTGCAAAAGGCGGTCTTCTTTGCGTGTGTTGGTTGGCGAATTCGGCAGCGGCGGGTCCCCAACAAGCTCAAGCTAAAGCGATGACCTGTTGTAAATTGCCTCTTTGGGAGTCGAGTCGAGTCACCCGGTTACTACATGCCCAGCATGACATTTCTGGACATGGCTCAGCTGCAGGATGGCTGAAAGCACTGAAGACAGGTACAGACGTCTCAAGCTCTCTCTTGTGCAAGCATGTTCTTCACAAATGAGTCCACCATTGCCTCCTCTAACCAGCTGCAGCCATCAATCAGAGAAATGGCACTTTTTTGCATGCTTACCACACAACTGGATCTTCAATTTGTGACTAGAAAGTTACACAGTTGCTAGAATACATATCAAGATTGGCCCATAAAAATTTCAGCCTGGATCAATGGAGCAAAAAAAGTTGAGCAGCCCCTATTTGTCTGTACACTGGAAGATGTGTAATATTACTAGGTACATTTCTATAGTGTCTGTACTAGTAGGAATGTATTGATGCCATCATATGTTCAGGCAATAGTCAGAACAGTATATATTTTTCAATGTTGCAAATTGTGTCATAGCTAGTGGTTGTTGTCTTTATTACTCTGGTGTTGCCGAAGTGGGGTAGTTCGAATTACGCTTTTTGTTGTGTTTTTTGATTGGCTGGTCGCTTCACAGTGTGACTGTGGCGAGACAGGGGTGCTCAGCGAAAAGACAGAACTCACGTCTGGCATCCAGTGGCATGTAATCCAGCCACGCAGAACGATCGTTCGAAGGGCTTGAGGCTAACCTCTCCCGAAAATCCGCTGACAAACACCCCCAGTACTGAGTGACTGAGTACTAATTCTCGCTAAGCCTCAGTGCAGTGGAATCTTTACAACAGTTGGCGGTGTACTAGTAGTACTCGCCGCGATTGAGGTAAGGCGCCTTCTACACATGGCTCCGAGTCGGGTCCACATTTGACACGTATTTTCTACCAAACTGTATACACACAATCTCAGTTGAGCCCGCATTGCTAGCGAGAATGAATTGTCAGTGGATGCTGTGGTTTCAAGTTGTTTGGATTGTTTCAGACCCGTCAAACGGGGCCGGGGTTATCGCCGATCCACCGACGAGCGCTGGTGAATGGGTGAATGGCTTTTCTTCGGGGTAAACACTTGATCATGATTGCTTCCCTAGTAAGTGATTGGTCCTTTCAATACTGCTTCACGCTCCGGCTGCACTCACCCTGTCGTTTGTGTCGGAGTCGTCTGTTTCATCTCCGAATGTCTCTTTGCTTCAAGTTTGCACGGTCGCGGATGATCCGCGGATCAGGCGAAACAGTCGTTTATTCGCGACTACTTAGCGTAGCTGCAGTACACTCTCGAATATCTGGGTTTGGATTACACTCGACGTTACTGAATAAAAGCGGGCAATAACCGAGCGGAGCAGTCAGGGACATGCACGAGAAAGCAGCGAAGAAGAATGGCGAGTACAACCAGTGTCACTTAACTTTTTAAGTATAAGATAATAAAGTAAGTATACAACGAGGCGGCATGATCAGATAAAGCAGTGTGGAATGGGGTCAACGGACGAGATGATGGTATAACCAGAGACGAACGGAGCCTTTACATACAAAGTGCAAGTGACTGAACGATCGAATACCACTTGATGCCCGCGGTGCTTACTGGATATTGTTGTCATTAGTGGGATAGTTGAGTTTTCGTGGTCGCTCGTCGCCTTGAGATGGACGACTTGTGCGTTGATGAGACGTGGAAGAATTCAGGAACGTCTTTGGATATCCCGTCCCCCCATTAATACCAGGCACGAATAACGCCCCACGATTATAGGAACTCCGCTCCTTTCTACGCATGTGGGTAGGCTTTGGGAACTCTTCCGGGAGTCCTTGTTTCGGGCCGGGATCGGAGAAGAATATCTTTGGTCGCCATTCCTCACGCTCGTCCATAATGCACGAGTTCTTGAATTTTTCGACGAGCGCTTCTTTCCCCCTGCCAACGTCATCTTTGTTTCAGCGGCAAAAGCTTTGGGAAAAAACTCACTGATAGTTTGCATAACTCATTTGTAACACCTTCTCACTGGAATACATATTCCTGTGATAGCATAGTTTCAGATGTTGGTATGGCGATTGGCTTTTGACTTACCACTTTTCGCCCAGCGTCGCCTTCGCGAACCGTAAGAGATCTTCTACACCAATAAAGTTGACAAATGCATAGCCGACGTTGCATCCTACCGGGGGAGGTAACATCAATACCATGAAACTCACAACAACATTATGGATTCCGTACCGTTCTGAAAGTCCATTCGCAGATAAAGGAAATCAATACGCCGAGGACAGATTTTGTTGATGTACGCAATCAGTTCTTTGTCAGTCATTTTATTAGGAATATTTTTGATCATGACCGTGGTTCGCGTGTCGAGGCCCTGTTCGATCTTTCGGATGTCCAGTTGGTTGTTCTCTGGAGGAGCCCGCGGAGAAGTCGGATACGTCGTGGGATACATGCGATTGGGGGAAGTGGCGTATGGATGATGGACTAACGGCGGAGATGCATGCGGCGGATAAGAGTAAGGGATAGCCTGGGAAGTGGCCCCGTTATAATACCCCGGGGAGGATGGAAATGCAGACCATTGCTCTGGGAGGATGCCCGGCGCGCCCCACGCGACCCATGTACCCGTTGACGCATCCCAGCATATTGAAGAGCACATGGGCGGCATGGGCGACTGTGAAGAGACCGGGTATTGCATACCGTGAGGGAGGGAGGGAGAGACCCAGGGAGGCTGAACAGGTGGATCACCAGTGTAACGGTCAGCGTGGGCGAAATAGTCATGCACAAAATGGGGCTGAGTTCCCAAGTCGGCGGAGCCACCAGTCACCTGAGGGGCTTCGAAGGAACAGACCTGTGAATGATCAAAGCCAACGGAGTTCATGCCAACAGTTCTCGTGTAATCTGCGTCAGCCAGCCTGTGATGCGTACGGGTACGAACGGCGTCAAAAAAGAGATTGTTCGATCCACGTCTACCGAACTGATCGGAGGCGAAGGAGCCCGTGCGCTCGTGAGGGTGTTCAGTGGAGAACTCTTCGTCCGCCGTGCGCTCGACGATGTCCACGGGATAACGAGAGGAGGATTTTTGATGACCAGGGAAAAGACAACTTGTGGCTGTTTACAACTGAGCCTGCATCCGGACCGAGGGCGTTGGTTCCTTCGTGTTCGTACGGCCTCGAATAGTCACAGGCTCCGGCGTCGTTTAGAAGAGGGAAGGGAACGCCGCTCGAGATCGTGGTCGTTTGCGACTGCGATAAGTACGTGGAAGCCGTGGGTGTCTTCGGCTCCGCGGCATGTCCCCCTCCGAGATGACCTTCCAGACCAACTAAATCTTCTTTTTCCAGATCCCGCACATTACATTCACTACCAAAGACATTGCGTCGGATGAGCCGAAGTTTCATGTTGTCAATGACATGTCCATTTAGACTTCCCCATGCTAGTTTCCCCGCACGGCTGTCGTAGTACTCGACGATGAAAAGCTGGTGAACGTACAAATAGTCAGACGCGAATCTATAGGACAGATAAATAAAACGAGAGCATTTCTATAACTGGGAAAACGAGGCAAGCATGTGCAATGACGCAAGACGTGCGCACGCATAATAAATATATCCTCGAAAAGAAAACATACCTGATTACACTTCTCTTCATCCTCTTTCAGGAGGCGGAACGACCTGAGCTCCCCGTACTTTTCTAGCACGGCCTTGATTTTTCCAGGCACAAGGGAGCGGACCCTGCTCCAGGCAGAATAATTCTGGTCGCGCTCTGCCACAATTCTACTGACTGAGACGCAGAAAGTTCCTTCTGTATGCATCACGGAGGCTGACGCCCCAAGGAGCTGGGGGGGTTAAAAATACTGCGACAGGGAATACTGGGACAGACCCACCTCTAGAATGTGATCCGGGGCCACGAACAGACAAGTCAATTCCTTCACCCAGGGACTACCAACCACGCCCCGCTCGCCGTCGGTTTTGGACTCGTGACGCGAACCATTAGTTTCTACAAGGCGTTTGACTCTCTCCGCGTCACGTATGTCGTAGAACGCGAGGATAATGGCACGTTTCTCCTGGAAGCGATAATAGATTGTCTGGATGATGTTACCAGGTTCAGAGTTGGTCCGAGCTACGGGGGAGGCGTCTGGATGCGCTGCGAGGGAGTGGAAGTGGGGACCAATTACGTCCTCGGAGATGTCGCTCGGCACATTGCCAATCTAAAGTTCCGCTATCAGTTGGGGCAGGGGTGGAACGCAGCAAGAGAATCACAATTAAAAAACGACTTTCAACAGAATCGCCGGAAAAAGACTTTTGAGATGGGGAGGAGGGATGGTCGTTGCTGGGAGGACTGAGGCCAGCTGAATCAGGATCTGTGCTGTCGCTTCTGAGAGAGGAGGCGGGGGTGAGAGGCGGCGTTAGATAATGCTGGTTCTTCGGCTGCTGGCGGTATGGTTTAGATGGGTGGAGGTCGCCGTCCTTTGCGGCGAGGGCGGAGGACAATTTTGCGGAGGTTAAGGATGACATCTGAGATGACGACTTATGTACGGTCGGCTGTGGACGCGTCAGATGAGCGTCAGAAGAAACGTTTCGCGCGCTATGTCACGTGGGAGCGGGCGGGAGTAAGAGAGAGGCGATAGAGGAGATAGATGGACGCACCGGAGATTGGGGAGAGACGGGGAAGGCTGGAGACGAGGAGGACGAGGGAGAGTGTCTGGTGCAGGATGCAATGAAGCGGTCATGATGGGGGAAAAGGATGAAGCTCGAAAAGGTGTCAGCTCACGCGAATGGTGGTTTAAGAAGGGCAAAGGTTGGAGATAGAAAAGGAAGAATCGGGGAATTGGATAGGCTGAAGGGCGCGATTAATTTGATGGTAAGAGTTGACGTACAGAGAAGCGATGCTGCAAGAAGATAGGATCTCATGCAACTCCGCGCATGCACGCGGGACGGAGAGTATCGAGGGATTCAGAGGGAGTGCAACGGAACCATCCCCGAGACGGTGGTGATACAAGGGCTGAAAATGAACTCAGGACCAGGTACCACAAAGCGCGACCACAGCATAACGGACGATTCCAAGGCGATTTTCGGTCAGTTTACAGTCTAGAGAACTAAATGTATTAGCATGGAAGGACATCTGGCTGACGGGGTCGACGTGCCACAACGAGGCGATCCCGTCCCAGATCAGGTTTGCGATCAAAAAAACCAATCTACGCGTTCTGTCGTGCATGAAAACGGTCAGAATTCTCAGTACAATCCTCCTCCTGATTCGCTCCGTGTCGGTCGCAATACCGTTTGTGTGACGCGAAATTCCCTATAACAGTTTCATTTATCATCGGGGAAGCTCGGTCTGGTTACAAATATGCCCACCTTATGCAAGCGCACAAGCATCCCCAGGGATAGGCAATCCGATACACCCGTCTTGTTTGGAAAGACAGTTGGCGACATCAAATGAGGCAACGATCTGTCTCACGGTGTATCTTTTTTGCGAGACGTTGCTGTCCCGGAGTAGCGGGACCCGGCCAATATGGGGATTCATCGAATACCTTTTTACTTCCGGTCATAATCAGAGATAGGTCGTTCTGTCTGGATATTAGACACGTGTGGGCTACAGTGCTTGCCGGGTAATTGCCTCACCGTCCACCTGCAAACTTGAGTCTGTCGGAAATTAATACCAATCCCCCGATGTTACATGACCACTTCGCAACCTCGCTGTGAGCGGCGTTTGTCCTCAACTTCAAGTTGTACTGGCGCCACCAACACTTTGCTTAGTCAGGTATATAGACTTTGTCGACGCCGTCAGCTACAGCACAATGCCGTTCTACAAGATGCTATGCATTGCCGCCCACTTCAAGGAATATGTACGCCCCATTTGTCTCCTACGATGCTCATTCGACCCACTCACCAGTCATTTAGAAACACATCAAGGACCTCGTGACCATGTCTGCTCGCCATGTCATGGACAACGGCGGAGTCGTTCGGAATATCGAATATTGGGGGACGCAAACTCTACCCCAAGTTATGAGGAGACATAAAAAAAGCCAGTCCATCGGAGAGTGAGTTTCATTTCACACTTTGCATTTCCATCTCTCATCGCGTACTGTAGCTATTGGACCATGTACTTTGACACCTCACCGCGGACTCTCAATTCATTGGCTCTGAAACTGCGACGAGACCCTCGCGTCATACGCTGGACAATGCTCAAGCAGGGCGAAAAGGCTCAAGACGTGGTTCTTCCCAGGGAGAAAACGGTGATGAGAATGGAGTACTTGAAGCCACTCAAAGAGAACTCGTCGTGGTCAGACATTGGCTCTTTTTGATGTGTGCTCGCACCTTTGACAATTCATCGATCATCCCCCGATGTATTACATTCACCTAATGTCATTCAGTTGCAGGCACCTTGAATCCAGACAGCAACAGATCTACTCTTTTACTTCACCGGTCACTGTTTCAACTTCATCGTGAACTGTTGACAAATACCAACCGGCATCTGGATTGATTGCGCTGACATGTCTGGTGCCGCTATGGTCGATTCACAGATCTCGCTCGCTGACGATGCATGCACGAGTCTGGACAGAGATCACGCAGAGGTGGATTTCATCTCGTCAACAAGCCCCACCTTCTTAAGGGTGATTTGAAACCTCGAACATTGAACGTTTGAATGTCAGTACAAAATAACCGGGTATCAATTCCCAATAATTAGCCTCATGCGAAATGTAATACAACCCTGAATGAGGCCTGTTCAGGTTTCTGCCAGACTGCATCCTATGCTAAATTCTGCGACTTGACCCACTCGATCACTTCGTGTAAGCTGGAGACGACCCCAACATTTCCAAGGTCTTCGTCTGCTTTCTTGTGTTCCTGGTCCCCGTCAGGGCTAGGTCGTCGGATCAGTAACGCCTGCATCCCAGCAGCCTGAGCTCCGTAATAGTCGCTTCTGATGGTTACTATCGAATCACAGAACAGAACAGAACAGACTCACCATTCTAGTTCATCACCAACATGTACAACCTGGTCGAAACGAATCGTGCTGTCAAGGGCTTTCCCAAAGGTCCGCCGAAATATCTCTGCAGTCCGGTTTCTCGACCCCTTCCTCTTCACTCAGGACAAGAGGATGCAAAAATGAGGATATTCCGAGGTCGGCGAGAACGAGGCCTGCGACAGTATCATTAACCGGACTGACCACTGGGCACTAAGTATACTAGGGCATACGCATTCTTGCATCTGAATTACTAATGAGTGCTGTGCGAACGTTCATGTCCTGGAATTGACGTACTGGGATTTACGCATTAGAGATGCAGAGAAAGGGACAGTGAAAGCCCGCGACATACACACAGGGAGTGAGTCGTCGAAGAGTCTGTATCCTTGGCTGGAACTAAAGCGGTCCATGAGCTGGGACACGATTTCCTTCAGGAACGTTTCCACTGCTGCATGCAACCGTCAAGGCCCATGCGTTTTCGGTGCGGAGACAAAATGGCCGGATATGTACCTTGTGGGTTAGCACCTGCTCCTATGGCTGTCCCTTTAATGACCTCAGACCACCACTCGTGAGCACCGAGCTGGGCGCCGTACGCAGGCTTGTCCTTTTGGACCTGCTTCAGACCTGGAAGGAAATAGGTAAGACTGCGCCACTAGACAAGCTAACGTACTAGCTTTGAATGAACGTTCGATTGCCCGTGGAGTTAGGAGACCGAGGAACGGGGCAAAGATATCCGAGTATTGGACATAGACGGGACTTCTGGGCGTAATGAGGGTATGGAGGGCATCAAAAGTGACGAGCTTGATAACCATGTAGTGTTCTAGAAACCGTACCAACACAGGTTGTGTACATAAATAGAGGGAATGCTGCCGCGACGTTACGTGGCTGAACCTCCCGCCCTCTCCTAGCGATCGTAACTCTTTGTCTGCTCGTCCTACCACCAAAAACGCTCGCTAGCATCGTCATATCTCAGTTATCGACGACAGTTTGCGCAGTTGCGATTAGCTTTCACTTGGATGTCCGGTGTGGTGGTGGACAACAGCACTTTCTGTTGATCTCAGACATTAGTGGCAGCACACGCCGCAGGCGTCAATCCTCGAACCTCGTTCCTCATTCCTCGTTGTCCTTTCTCTTTGAACGTTCACCATGTCCAGCACACCCGCCCCAGATTCACAATCGCTCCGCCGCACCCAGTCGACGGGGGACATCCCCACGCCCACAATACCCGCTAGAGCTCGCATATCTGTACATCGACAACGCGCTGTAGAAACAGTCCCTTCCTCCCCCGTGGCCAATCCAGAGTGAATCAGATTTTACATCGTTCTCCTATTGATCGCTGACGATAGTCTCCAAGACCGACTTCCTGGCTCAGGCAGGCCACCCAAACCTCTAACACAGCCCAAGGAGCACCAGCACAGGCGGAATCTAGCCAGCAAAATCAGAGGACACTCTTCCAAAGGCTGAAAGAGATGTTTGGAATGGGGTCGAATGCGTCCAGGACCAGAAAGGCGTTGGTATCGCTGGTGGGAACGTTGCTGTATAACTTCCTCCAGGTTGGTCTCCTTTATTCTAATGCATCTTCTTACACTCCCGCAATCACCAGGCTGCCGCGGTGATAGCACTTCTTAGTGCTGCTTCAGTGATCAAGAGCCCGCAGAATCCCACGGCCGATCAAATCCATACATGCACACGGCCCCTGGTTGCCTGGAATTGCCTGTGGTTGGTGCGGCTTGCCTTGTCGTGTGGGTTGACATATTGGAACTATCGACGCATACGAGCAGCGTGAGTCCAACTTTTTCGCAATGGATCTGCTTCTGATCAACATCTAGAAGCAACGCCCAAAGAGAGGATTCCGAGTCGACGACACATCCGGGCGAGGCTTCACCCACGCGTCCTGAAGACTCGAGGAATCAGAGACAACAAGACAGAGGAGCGTCCACCACTACCAACTCGGACGATCCCCCAGTGCCCTACAACCATATCTATGCGCGGTTCGTCAACCTATAATCCATCTAAGCTGAAACTGATTTGGCCCCAGGTTGTCCCTCTTTTTATCCATGTTCACCCTGACATGGTTTTTAACCGCACACATCCTCGAGTATACCTCAGTCAACTCATGCCGTCTTTCGGCCCCTCTTGTCTGGTGGCTTACTTTTGGGATTCTGTGTACCATGTACTTGCTCGTTCTCGAAGTCGTTCTCTTCGGTTTTCTTGTCTTCATGGTTTTGCCGTTTATCATGGTAAGTCCCACGACGATGCTTGGTCTGCGCGAAGTTGAGGTTGCCTTTTTGCAGCTCTTCTACAGCATTATATTACTTTGCCTGGGTCGACATCCACTACAGAACCCACATTACATCAAACCCGATATCGGAAAGTTGTCCAAATCGCTCGTTGACCGCATCCCTCTTGTTATCTATATTCCGCCTCCACCCGATGACGCATCCGTGCCCATTTCCCTACCGAAACCCATTCACACCTATCCCCCAAAGCCACCTGCACCCGCACCAAGAAAAAGATTTGCATTTTTCCGAAGAAGGGCTCTGAAGAAGGACAATAATGTCACGGATGTTAAGGATCAGAGCGCGAAGGTGTCGGCCCATGATACGTTAAAAGAGCCCGAGACATGGGAGGATAACTGGGAGCAGGGTGGATATCCCTTTGTCAGGCTGGAAGGCAATCGCGCTGCGTGTGCGATTTGCTTGATGGACTTTGAAGAACCGAGAAGACTGTCTGCGGCCCCTCAAGAAGAACAGGAAGATCCTGATAAGGACAGCGCATCAGTCGCCCCGCCGTCCCTGCACAGAGATGAAGCGGTGATTCCCGTTGAAAATATCACTGAGGAAGAGCGTGACACACTGCCTCGGCTTGAAGATGCAGGAGAAGGCCCACAACCGTTACGTCTACTGGCTTGCGGCCATGTCTTCCACGTGAGTACTTTTGTAATTTACCTCGACCATCTTTCTTCTGAAACTCCAAATAGAAAACGTGCATTGATCCCTGGTTAACTGACGTTTCTGGTCGATGTCCGGTCTGTCAGCGCCGAGTTGAGATTGATGAAGAACCACCGAAGAAATCTAAGCGGAGACGACGTGGCTGATTCTCGAAGCGCCTTTGAGGTTCGCTTGCAAGGGGGAGATACAATATTCAAGGTAGCAAATCGTAATGTGATATTATACATATTGGATTGGATGGACGAACCGACAGCACGTCACTCGCACCATGTATTTGCACTATCGACATTCGTTTAGGCATACACTGCCAAGTTCATGCCAGTGGTACGACTTGATGAGTTTACGTTGCCGATCGTTTCGGACCAAAGCTGGAAAGGTTCGTAGTCTCAACCCCTTTATTAGATATCTCGTCGCTTATAAATCATTCTTGCTTCCAGTGCCATGGGGCACTATCATTACTATTGCAACACATTACGTTCATAATGTCGGTGGCAAATGGACAGCAGGTCGGCTCAGATAGCAATCACCAAACTCTGTTGGACGAGTCGGTATGGCGACAGCCTCCTTGTTTCGGTGTCGCGCTGATCGGACGTAGGACCAACCCTTTCTCCCATGGCGTGTTTGACACAGACAGCGGAACAGCGACAGCCAGGAAAATCTGGCTGAAAATCAGTATCGCAGCCGTCGGCCTTCTCATATTCATTATACTTGGCATTTTGTCTATCTATTGGGCAGCTCTCGGCAGGTCTTTCGGGAACGTTCACAACCTATCTGGATACGTTGTCGTAAGTGGCATTCCCCATGTTGTAGTTTGGGGGCGCTGGTTGATGTGCCTGCGCTAGGACTTTGACCGAGGAGAGATCGGGCAGGCTGTGACGCGAGGATTTTCGATGGTACATGGCAATGAGCAGCTGTCCTGGTTGGTGCGAGATCCCGCGGAGTTCCCAAATGGACCGTCGGACGTCAAGGCAGCCCTTCTTGATCATCGTTGTTGGGTAGCTATCACGGGTACGCCTTACGCATCTACTGACACTGTCTCGTTGACGTATGGTTCACAGTCAACCCGAATGCGACCTCCAATTTGCTGGCGGCGGTCAACTCGTCCAATGCGGCGTATAACACTTCTCAGGCGATCAGTGCCTACCTGACCAACGCACGAAACGAAGCCGCATAGTGAGCATGCTGCTCGACGTTCAGGTGACACATGGTGATATCCTTCATTTAGCCGCATCCTCATTTCACCCATGGTGCGCGTCTTCTTTCTTGTTTTGAATACGTGATGATCGAGCATACGACACAGGTGAACCTGATCCTGACTAATATCTCGCAGACGTTTGGTCAAGCGTTTGCACCGCAGTTAGCGTCTCATCCGAACATTAGTGGTCTGATGCACACAGCACCCTCCCTCGTGACACTCCCAATTAGTTATGCACTGTACGACCTCCGGCCGTTTGACGTCCCTGTGTACGTCCTCATTGCACGCGAGGGGGGTGTTGCTCATTCTTTTTCAGGGCATCCGCCGTGGATTTCGTCGGACTCATTTATCTCATGATCCTCGCGGTAAGGCGTGCTTTACTACGCCGTCGAGCTGGCTGACTGGTTGTGGTGTAGTTTATATTAACGGTATGTCTGATCATGGATCTACCTCCGGGTCTCAGGCTAATCGTACTTCATTTCTGAGAATCACCTGTTGGTGGCATGCAATCAAAGTGGACTCGGGAGACGTCTGACACTGAAGTCACTGATCTTGTTGCGTTTGCTGTGGCCTTTTTTTCTATACTTCTTCATCTCGGTAAGCCGCTTTCTCACGCGCCCTGTCTTAAATTCACTGCTTGCAGCTCGTGTATGCCTTGTTGAGCCTGGCTTTTGGTGTTCCATTCGGGCGATAGTGAGTCGACTAATTATTTTCGGGGGCGGGCACTGAGTTTGATCCCTGCACAGTTATAGTGGTGGCTTCGTTATTTACTGGATGATGTCTTGGGTGGCAATGGCTGCACTGCACGTCTCTTTTCCGTCTTTCCAGTAGCAGTGATTCTGATGATTCAACAGGGGATTTGCCTTGGAGTCCATGATCACCCTCATGACGATCAAGTTTGTTCCGGTCTTTCTGGTGTTGTGGATCATCGGTAGGTCGTCGTGTTTCCAACGACCACATCGGTGACTCACGATGTGCATAGTCAATGTTTCCGTGTCATACTACCCCATCGAAGTGCTTCCCATCATATTTCGATATGGGTATGCAATGCCATTCTACAACGTCTCCAACACTGTCCGTACGGTCGTCTTCAACACGAAAAACCAGAGTACGTCCGTCACATGTCCAGGTGAATGAATTGTGCTGGATGCGCTCCATGTTTTCAGTCGGACTCAACTTTGGCGTTCAGTTTGCATGGATTGCAGTGTCATGCATCACTCTGCCGATCTTCCAGTGGATGTCTCGGAGGAGAGAAGTACAAACTTGGCGTCATTCACAGACAAAGGGGCTCTCATAAAAAACGGTGCTGATGCAAACAGGATGTGTTATTATATGTTAGTTAATCTTACTTATGTCTTCTGTAATCTCTCAGAAATCTACTACTGCGTCGTTTTGGCTGAAGCAGTCCCTGCGAGGTGACTATTTAAATCATCATGACCTTTGCGACCGGATCTGCAATGTCAGCTCAATATCCATTTGCATTAACCGTGATTGTGATTGTATGTATGCTCGGAAAACAAGAATGAATGGGGATGGTAGGTGGTTGTCTATCAGTGGTCAAGAATAAGTAATATAGATGCTAACACGTCTGCGGGGTTCAACTTAATCCTGATCCTGGACTATTTGACTCGGCTGCTGGTTTTGTCGCCCCGGCTGGCGCATCCTCTTGAGCCATACGCATTTCCGCCTCTATTCGTTCATGCGCGCGGACCACCTTTGATTGTAGGTAATGTGAATGTGCGGGAGGCGGTGGCGGTCTACCGGCACGCGAACCGGATGCGGGTGGGTCAGGAGGAGGCCGAGGCGCGTTCACCTTGAACAGGTGTTCATAATTCTAAGTGTCATCGTGTGTAAGCCATGGAAGTCGCGCTATGTCTGCGGAAGTGAAACTCGCCTTGAGGATGGTCTCCATCGCCTCCCCACGTTTGGCGTTCAGAATGAGATGCGCCTCGTCGAGGGTCATGCGGTGTTCTCGGGTGAGTTTATCGGCCACGGAACCCGAAGTTGCGTTGCGGACGCCGGCGGCATCGGAGCTGAGTGCCTCTGGACGGTGTTTGGCATCTGAGAGAAGAAGCAACCGGATAGAAGGTGAGTACATGGATTCGACGTCAGAGGTGTGTCGTACTTTGGACTGCTTGTCTGCCCGCTGCAAAGAGCGCCTTGCCGAATATTTGTGCACCGGTCAATAGGATTTGCACAATGAGCTTCGGGGCTGACTATACGGGGATGTCAGCGACATAGATAACTCGTTGAAGATACGCACCATGAAGACTCGATGGACGCTTTAGCGGACGAATGAGTCTTACAGCGACTATTTATGAGTCACGTGATCTCAAAAAATTTGTAGAGGATTCACATTTATTACCCTCTGTGAACAATGACTGGCATCCATTCAGGTTCTCAATCCAAAAAACGAAAGCATCGGTCTACAGAAGATGTAGACTCAAGTGTATCACAAAAGAAGAAAGAAAAGCGGCACAAGACGTCAGTTGCGCCTCCCTTGCAAGATGCGTTAAAACGTAAGCCAGTCTCGTCCAAAGACAAGGGCAAATCGCGTGCATCAGAGGACCTCCCGAGCGAGTTCCGTACCATCAACGCCAGCCTCGTCCTCTCCGTTCCCCCCGTCTTTGCCTCTGATCTTCGCGCCGGGGTGGAAGAGATGCTGGATAGCATGGTCATGCGGTGAGCGTCGGAACCTGTGACTCTTGCGCATCCTATGTTGATTCGCAGGTGCTCATCTTGACGGACAGATATATCCCCTCCTTGCAAGGTGTCCTCTTGGCACATTCCAACATACAGTTTCTGAGCCAGACTGCAAATATACACGGCGACTGTCCGTTTGCGGTCTGTAACGTGAGCTTCGACGCGACTGTCTGGGGCCCCCGAGTGTCCATGAAACTAGGTTTGTGTCTTGATTGTTTCGAAAGCTCTCATTCGTTGCTCATATGCATGAACAGTGGGTAGGATAAATTTGTACTCTCCTGACCATGTCTCCCTTCTCGTACACCGCACTTTCAATGTCTCGATCCCTCGGCAGCATATTCCACAAGATCAATGGGTATTTGAATATGGACCGGCACCAAATGACCCAGAGTTTGGAGAAGGGACAGACTGGAATGCAGGCGGTCAATCAAAAGACGCAGAGAGTGACGCAGAGATGGTCGATTCCACGCAACAAAAGACTTCTCAAGAGACTCGGGAAGCGGAGAGCAGTGGTCGCTGGGTACACCATCTAACGGGATCAAAGCTAGGTGATCCGGATGGTTATGTTGAATTTACGGTGATAGGGTATGTTTATTCCGGACTGATTCTGGTATATTCTATTTTGTGGCGCCTTATTAAACACGCAGTTCCACAGACTGACAATAGCAAACGAGATGTTATCGCTACAAGGATCTATCCAACCAGACCCATTCTCCCCCGAACATGTCCCACATCCTAATAAGGAGCCCTCACCCGCATTTGCTCGTGATGGGACGTCGGATGTCGAGGATCATCACGAGGGTGATCGCGCAGACAAGGAGGACGAGGACGAGGACGAGAGTGACGGAGACACGTTCAGGTACCTTGCGAAGCTCTCGGATGAAGCTCGCGCAGCCCAGGAGGCGAAACGTGCCCAGGAGGAGGGAGAACGAGTTGACGCGCTCAGGTACCTTGCGGAGTTCTCGGATGAAGATCGCGCAGCCCAGGAGGCGAAACGTGCCCAGGAGGCAGAACGAGTTGAAAATGGAAAGAAACGAAAGCGACGAGAAAGCCGTGGCAAGGGTGGGGAGAGCAAGCGGGCGGAGAAGAAGCGGATAAAAGAGACCTCGCCGTGATACCTACAGCGTTGTTCACTATCTGGGTAGCAGTAGCATGTGAGCGAGTACCCATGTGCAGGACAAGGACTCATGCATCATGTGTTGGTGCCTACCGCAATTGCCAATAAGCGTGGTTTTACGTTCTCGTGTATGTCGATCTCATGCCAGTCACTCGCTCGGACGCAAACGCAGCAAGGGGCCTAAGCTTTCCCATCTCCCAGATAGAACCCGAATGGCCATGCCTCAGCGCTAGCGTTGTGTTCTAATCTTACTCGTTCACCGGTACACCACCGGCACTGAGAGCCCCATAACATGATCTGCGGCAACTTCACCTCAAAGGCCGAACTCGGATCACATTCCTAAATGACGCTGGACAAGTACTAGTACGCACTAACCCCTCAGCTTTTGACTTCAGCCTGGGTCGCATTTTCGTCACGGTGTCTTTTCGTGCGAGTTACATACTTTCCAACAAGTCATTCAAGTTAGCACTGAAATACAATGTTCTTTACAGCAACTTTGGGGACAATCGGTCCGCCGAACAGCCGGAACAGGTCTATTCTTAAACCGATTATTCTTAAACCGATAAAGCTACAAACTCTGAGTCACACCTTTTCGGTCATGCGCCTTCAACTGTGTGTTCATTTGGCCACGCATTGCGTCGAATCCTTTGCTTCACTCGCATCGGATTAGTTTCGGAGAGCAGGTGAGGCTTCTGTGTCCATGTGGGTGGCCATTATGGCGCCAGACCACCTTTCCGGAAACAAGGACTTCTCCGACCCCATTGGCTGCCTACCATCATTTTCTCATTGTTTTTTTTATAGACCCACGGGCCCGCAGCCTTATGTTTACCCGTGGAGGGTCCGAAAATCAGTCTGGAGCGAAAACAGACCACACGGTCATCATCACTAACACATTATCTATGACAGTTGCACAAGGATCAGGTCCCGCAACTGGTCGACATCCGGGAAACTGTCTCTGGGTTATGCCTATGTGAGAACCTCGGGGCGACTGCTAAACTTATAAAGGCTGTAAGATCTCTTCTGGACTCTTCAGGTTCCCGATACTCGACGACCCATAGTTCCCTCATCTAATATGGTCTCCAAATTCGCCCTCCTCACCAACCTTTTCCTCGCCTCTGCGGCCTTAGCTACTCCTTCCTCCCGTCTCGGTGCTCGTCTTACTCGCCGCCGCGAGAACCGCCAGTCGCAACCCATTAACCGTCTCGAGTCGACGGCTACTGGCATCTCCAACGTAGCTTACAGTGAGAACTGGGCTGGTGCTGTATGGGCTGAGGGTAGTGTTCGTATCATTCCCTTGACTCGCGATGTCCTCGATCTTAACCTTTCCCTCTACAGGGAACTTTCACCACCGTCACTGGCACCTTCACCGTGCCCGCTCCTTCGGGCTCTAGCGGTAGTGCTGCATCTGCTTGGGTCGGTATCGACGGTGACACCTGTGACACCGCCATCCTCCAGACTGGTATCGACTTTACTGTCGACTCAAACGGCGGGGCCTCCTACGATGGTAAGAGTGGCCTTGCATTCCGTCCGAATTGATGTTCATCCTCCGCGTTCGTTTACCAGCTTGGTATGAGTGGTACCCCGACTACGCCTATGACTTTAGCGGTATCACCATCAGTGCCTGGTGATGAAATCAAGACCACTGTCACTGCCTACTCCACCACCTCTGGTGTGGCTATCATCGAGAACGTGACCACCGGCAAGACCGTCACTCAGGACCTCACCTCTAGCTACGCGCTTTGCGAGGAGAACGCGGAGTGGATCGTTGAGGACTTTGAGGAGAATGGCGCCCTCGTTCCATTTGCCGACTTTGGCACCGTCACCTTCTCAAGTGCCACTGCTAGCGGTTCTAGCGGTTCGACCTACACCCCCACTGGTGCCACGCTCATCGATATTGAACAGAACAACAAAGTCCTCACCTCTGTCTCCACCAGCGGGTCGACCCTCACCGTCAAGTACGTCTGAGCAGGCGACGAGTTGTTGGTCGCTCTTGGCAGGAGAAGCCAGTGTGTTGCATTCAAAGATCAATGACATTGCAAGTTTGTAGTTTTCCTTGGGAATCGAGAGAAGGGTATATATGCATTTCTTCGGTCCCTACCTGCGAGATGGATCGAGCTTCAACGTCATGTTTCATATCGACTCTTGAGCGTCTGACCGTCAACACACACAATGTCTCGGCTACTTTTTTGCATAATAAACGGCATGCTATATCAAGATGGGGTAGGAATGAACCGGATGCTATACTAAGGATATCATGGAGAGATCGACCGGACGGTAAACAAACGAGACGGTTACAAAATTGGTAGAAAGACAAAAGAAACAGCTGTTTGTAACAATTATTGTAATTCATCATGTGGGGCTGAGATAAAGTAAATGGCTAGGCTTCTGACAGGTTATTCGTACACTCGCTTGTAGCCTCAGGTGCTATGCTTGAAGCGAACTACTACAACAGTCACATTGTCGTTGGTCTGTCGTGATAATGCGTGTTGAACGAGCGTCTGACTTGCTTCTTGCGCATCCTGGATGTTCCGAACCAAGTCGATGGCACCTTGATCACCCGTGATATCCCATAACTTTGAACGTCATTAGATAGGCCAGCGTGTCGATAGAAGGGTACATACCCCGTCACATGCCAGAATCAAAAATTCGTCGTCGTCGCACAGTTCCGTCTCGGTAGTGTATGGTGACCCAACCACGAATTCCTTCATGGAGGAATCACCCAAAGATCTCGTAACAGCCAACACCCCGTTGACGCGTCCACTCATGACAAATCCGCCCGCGTCCGTGATGCGCTTCGCTTCTTGTTTGTCAGAGCCTTTGTGGTCGTACGTCAAACGTACGGCCTTTCCTGCCCGGCAAAGCACGCCTCGCGCGTCGCCTGCATTAGCACTGTAGAGCACGCGACGAAGCGAGGGGGGAGGCAATATCACCGAAGAGATATTTGTGTGATTTGCCGAAGTAGGAGAAGGCGTTGGGGTGCCCGGCGATGGTGAGGGTGGGGGCGAGCTACCACCCCCACCGAGATTCTTCAAGGCACGAGCGAAGCGGCCGGTGGGTGACGATGGACTCTTAGCTTTTTTGTGTTTCTTGCTAGTCTTGTTAGATCCCGATGCTTCCTCACCCGTCTCGCTGACGGGCGATTCGGAACCACTTCTCGAACCTTTGGTATCCTCTGGGCTGGGGGTTACGGCAGTCGGCTGTGTCGTGATCGGAGATGTGAGAAACGATTGCCGGCCGTCCGCACCCTCGATGCGTAAAAATGCGGTCACAACGGTGCAACCCGAGTGAATTTTCCCATCCGATTCCTCGCATAGACGAGATATACGTCTATCGACGTTGTGGAAGGTCTCGTTAAGGATATCAGGAATCGTAGTTGACGAAGAAGTGCGTAACGAGTCAAGAAAGTACTGTTGTGAGGGAATGGTAGTGTGAGGCTGTGACTAGGACATGACGGTGAAGCTCACCTCGTGAAAATGTTGGCCACACCACTCGGCGGCGTGTTTTCCGGCGTGGCCATCAAAGACGGCAAAGAATCCTTGTCCTCTGACGCCGGCGAAATCAACGATGAAGGAATGCGCGTCTTCCATGTATCTGCGCGCACCCTTGTCCTCGGACACGCCTACCTGGAAAGCAGTGTTTCCGACAGAGTGTTGGTTGAGGATCTACAAACACATGATGAGGTTATCTTGCATGTCAGACGACCTAAAGAAACGTACACCGAAGGTATCGACACCGTCTGCAGTTGTTATCGACTTTGAACGGGCGTTGGGAGAATCTGAAAAACGAGGAGTGGCCATTGAAGATGGAAGTTTGAGAAATGCAAGCGAAAGATCGACCACTTATACAGCTCATTGTGAGGTCACGTGCAGCGCGACAGTAGCTGTAGATTGTGAGCTTCGGATATCTCCGAGCCGTTCCACCTTCAAGTCCGTCTGATTGTCCGCTCTTTTCGATACCCTCGAAGACTGTGGATGTCTCAGCAACCCACCACTGCAAAGCCTTCGTTACAGGGCGTAAGGATAAAGGCAAGGAAAGGTGCTGTCAAAGCACAGGCAAAGCACGAACCCGCAGGCAAGTCGTCCACCTGTCCACTCACACATTCACCCACATTCCCTCCTCTAGTTTTTAGAGATCAACTTTATAAACATCTTGAGACCGTTCCAGAGAACGATTTTGACTCCTTCACTGCAAAACTTGTACAGGCTGGATCCACACTTGAGTTTTTGAAATATGCGGATGCCCTCTTCGAGATCATTCTCGTCGGCGGCCTCATCCAACCAGGCGGTTCTTACATTGAAGACTGGTGCACCCACATCTCCCTTCACGATCTTCAATGCGAAGGACCCTGCATCGGTCGAAGACCTAAAGGAATATGTAGAAGTCCTCAACAAACTCATCAGAAGGTACCTCTGTACCAGCATGCTTAATGATGGCCTCACCTCATTCCTTTTAGATACAAATATCTTCAGAAACCTCTCGAAGCGCAGACTCTTCCAAGTCTCCTTCAATATATCAATCGTTGGTCTTCCGAGCAGCGGGACAAGCTCGCTATCACCATTGGCCTGCTTCTTTCTCAAGGTATCTCTACTACCGCTTGTCTACAGAGCCTTACAAAAGATCAACTCGTTAAAAACGGTCTGTACCTCGTACTTCTCCATTCCCTCCATTTGACTCCACCCCTTGTCAGATGCATCTGTCGCTGTCCTCGCCATCATATTTCGCGCATACTTGGCGGATCAACCGATGGAACACCTTGCTGCTGCTCTCAGGCGCGGAAATATCAAGGACCTTCTTCTCTTCTTCCCTCCCAATCGTCGGGACGCCAAACTTCTTGATGAGTTCTTCAGAAAGGAGGGTCTTCCCCAGGTAGCAGAGTGGTACACCAAGAAACAATACGCCCTCGCCAAAGAAGGCATCATGTCAGAGATCAAGGCACTTTGTGGACAGGGAGAGTCCACCGAGGCCGTTCGTGTCACTTATTCAAATGGGTATGACTGGACGGTTAATTGTGGTGCGGTCCAGGTCGTTTCGGCGATACACAGCAAGCTAGAAGAGCAATCACTCCCTGAGACGGAGCTAATTCAGTGCCTCTGGCAGGGGCTTATGGCTTCAATAGATTGGAACGCGCGCCCAGACCAAATAGAAGGTCTCGCCTTGCGCGAAGTAGGGGTATGTACCAGTATTTACATCTCGAAGTTCACCGCCAACTGATTGTCGCTCGTGGGATAGAAATTTTCCCCTATTCTTAAGGAGTTTTGCACAGGACCAAAGGTCGAAGTTGCCTTGATAAATCAAGTACAAGTACACTGCTACGAGGATACACGCATCATGAAAGCGTTTCCCCAGGTCTTGAAGGTACGTTTCTTCTGCCACTCTGTGAACTGCGCCGGTGCTTATTGATACACAGGTGTTATACAACAAAGATTGCATCTCGGACCAGGCCATCATTTATTGGCACCAGAAAGGAGCCAAGCCTCAGGGAAAGCAATTCTTCCTGAAGAGCACCGAGGGGCTTGTCAAGGCACGCTATTGTTTCCGCCCTTTTTTCTACATTCAAAATTATACTGACAATTGCAGTTCCTTCAAGAACAAGATAGCGACGAAGAGGACGAGTGAAGGCTTATATCATCATACATATCGCCACTACGCACTGTATATCTGTAACGTTCCCAGAATTGCACACAGTGATGTATTTCCCGGGCCCATTCATCCAAGGTTCTTCCCCAGAACATAGATGCGAGGCATAGGTAAGTGCGCATTGAATTGAGACCTTATACAGAGATGGACGTGACTTCGATGCCCTCGGTTTGCTTGATATGCATCCCGGTCGAAGCATAGAATGATTTCTCCGAAGTTATCTAGGGATCCTGTGCCTCACTAATAGATCATCAGTAAAAGTCTCTTGGAATGGAAAGAGGGAAGAAAACCCCACTTTTTTAGGGTCAATGTCTCCATCCAAAAATATCTCCCCTCTGCCAATCCCAAGAATCTGCAAATCCATTGCCTCACCCACCAGTGGCGGGTCACAGTGCAACCCGTACGTCGATCGACCACTGTGAGCCTTTCATCTCTGCGCTACCCCTCTTTGAAGTCCTTGTACGTCCTCAAATTCAACTTGCTTTGAGTCGCCCACCCAAGTAAACAATAGACCAATTCCCGTCCGATTAAAGAATGAATCAGATTCGTTGCAAAGATCTCTGTTGTACCGAGTTCTTTGATCGAGAAAGGGATGCGGTTTCCTTCCCTTGCCGTCTCCTTGACGACGATACTCATCAAATCCGACAGCGACAACGCGACATACCACACGCATAGCTCACCGTATTGCCTGACGATACGTGTGATGTTACTGTTCCAGATCTTAACGCTGATGATCATTGATGATTGGCGAATTAAATAAAACACCACAGCATTTTTGGACGCAGCTCTCGTTCAACTTCAAGGAAATACTTGAGTTTCACGACTTGATCGTCCTATCGTCTCCCGTTGCCACGAGGTATGGATTATGAGGTCCAGGATAGAAATCGACATAGTCGATACCGTTCACGTGAGCGTCCATCATCATGAAGTTAGCTGTCCCAGAACCGAGAGACCGCATCTTGACTGCCACCCGATCGAGATAAGCAGACAGATGGAAACAGTGGTTGGCGACTTCGGGGTTAAACCTAATGTTCATGATGTAGCGCGTGTGCAGCGCTCGGCGCTCGCACTGGCACGCCTATACAGAAAGTGTGAGACACGACTCGGATGTGATTCCAAGCCTTGGCGGTCATGTCGTCAATGCTTGTCAAGACTCGGACGTGCTCGCCGTTGGATGCATCGGATGTAACTCGGATGTGCTTCAAACGAGATGACCTTCTCGTGCATGTTGCAGTCAAAGAAGCAGAGCTGAAAGTCGTCCGAACCAGCGACGCACCAGTTTTTGCACGGGATGAACTGGGCACAGGACGCACAGGGATACTTCGTGTATCTTCACCTGGGATGCAGACAATCCAGGTGTGCCCAGCCTAGAGGGCTGTTGAATATAAGCAATCTTGCCGTCACTTCTGGTCACAACGACTCAGTCTCATGCTTTGTATATGGGAGACAAAATAATGTACAGTCTTCTCAATAAAGTTACAGAGCCATTTGTCGATTGAGGGCCCCAGTGCCGAGATATGGTCTACAGGCAGACGAGTACTCATACTTGCGACACAGAATTGTGTGGAAACATCCGCTCTGGTGACCTTATAGTACTGATGGAAAGCATCGGTCAGTCTCATATAGCACCGCCTTATTGGGTGGCTGTGCTTCCGCTTATCCGATCACCCGAACCGAAAGCGGTAAGTCCCCCTGAGCCGGGGCAGGAGGGACTCGGAGTGGGTGCAACAGCGAGACACACTCAGGAGGACCTCAATACATTCCCGACGCTGCAGAAGCTTGTGAAACATTGCATGCCAAAAACCTCGTCCACAGAGACTTGCGGAGCCCGAATATTCTCTGTAGTGGAGAAAAGGTGATCATCGTTAACTTGGTTTTGATTGGGAGCAGTATCCTACTCGTATGTCGAGCTTGCCGTTGACTTGACGGATGGACGAGATAGTGCAACGATTTGAATATCACGAAGGATGATGTCCTGTGCAAGACATTGAAATATATAGGTCAAGATTGTGATTACTGTCACTCAAGTTAAAGTTACCCCGATCATTGACTTTTCATTTTCCATCCATACTAGTATACCGGGCCGTGACATTATACCCTACAGTTTTTTTGTACTTGGATAATCTTGCAAGGCGATGTATTTTCCATACAACATTCTTCCGCCAGAAGATGAAGACCAGGTATGGATACGAGGCATATGTATGTAAATGCGAACAACACATCATTGATTTGAGACAGTACACAGATGGACGCCGCAGTCCGATGTAACGAAAATGATGCAGACTACAAATAAGGGGGAATCCTACAGAGTTGGAAAAACAGAATCTCATCACAGGCATGGTAAGACCGTGAAACACTGGGTCCCTGTTGCGAAAATACCCGGGAGCGATTACGCGGCACAGACAGACGACCATGTTTGCCTTTTAATCAAAGATGTGAAATCGCACAAGAAAAAAGGACGTCAACTCTACTCGTACAAAAATCAAGACAAGGGTGAAGATAATCACCAGGCTTCAGGCATAGGTGGAAAGTCCCCTGACCATCCGTTGGATCCATGCATACTCAAGAAGATGCCATCAGAACCGTTGACGGGAAGGCCAAGGTCCGTGAGACTCTGCATCGTGGAGTAACGGAGCTGTGAAGTCAAGTCGACAATACGTAAGGACAAAATGCCCACCTGCTCTTGTATCCATAACGGAATCGTCGATGGGTTAAACATACCGCGGTCGCCGGGCCAAGAGAAGCCAAGTTCTTCCATCGTCAATGGGGGAGGGCCCACGGGGTGTGTCTCGATGTATGGGCCTACCATACCTTCCGGTAATAACGGGGGAGGCAAATTCTGGATCGGCGCGGAGAGTCCGGGGAGCATGCCTACTTTGCGGCGAAGGTTTGCGAGCATGATACGCAGCGTGAGTGCATAACTGGGCGCTCTACGTGTCAGAGAGACGTTGGCAAATAACGAACTACTGACCGTTCTGCTGCGACGTCGGATAGCAACTGTGCCAACTGCTCGACCTGGTTCATTATCGCAGCCAAGTCCAGCTCTGTAGGGAAAAGATTGGCCATTTTGAGTAAGAACAGGCCAGAGAAAGCCAAGGTGACAAGACTGTCGTGTACAGCATAACGGAGGGCAGCTCTGCAATTGGTGTGACTTAGTGTTGCCATAGATCCGTCGAAAAATGCAACGTACCGATACGCGGTGGAGTTCAAGAAAATGGACAAGCAATTGAACGCGGCATCCTTAGCCTGGAAAGCGAGCTCGCGTTGCTCAAAGGGCATCTTGTCCCATGAGACTCCACGCAACGCGACACAAACAAGCCACAGCTTCGCGTAATGCAGTTCTCCAGCGAGAATCTTGCGTAACAATGATTCTTCATCCATGGTCTGACCTACAGGAAGCTGTGAGCGAAGTTCAGAATTGTGGGCCAGAGAAAGTACTTACAGTGTAGCTCATCGCAATCCGCCCACCACTTATCAAGGGCCACGTTGGCTCTACGGATGAAGGCAAGCGTGTTGTGGTTGACCTCCCCATTCAGTGGCGCGAGAGTCTCATATATTTGGGCTAAAAAGGACGTCAGGCGAAGGGAATGACACAAGGAGACGAAACAAACTCTTTTGAGCAATGAGTTCAACAAGCGAGATGAGGCGAACATCTGTGGGTGATGCCATGGGATGTGTGAGAAGGAGTCGACAGTGTTTGATAGAGCATTCGTCTCTCAACACAATAGGTCTACCAGTGCCTAGGCTCATTCTGCGACAATGATCAGGTTGTGAAGAGAAAGGTCCAGAAGAAGCGTACTGATGATCGAACCAATAAAGGCACAACCAGATCCGCGCCGATACAACTACACGGATTTTAACCAAAATCTGCGCTCCCAATAATATTTTCACTCACCGAGGTCTCGTTCTTCTTCTTCGGTGCGCTGCTTCCCCGACTCGTCGGCAAGCTTCTCGAGCGCACGGTGTAAACCGAGATCTAGTGCCATTCGCATAGCATGACCACTTGGGAGCCATCCGTTCGTGCTCCAGGCAGCAAGAAGTAACATCCCTGTGAAAACAACATTAACCGCTATGCCTCACGACTGCGAAGCTGTTTACCCATTACTGCTTCTTTTCTCACTATAGGGCCGAACAATGAGGATCTAGCAATGCCTTGAGCCTCCTCCAAGCACTTGTAGAACGTGGGGCTAAGGGGTGCATTTCCACTACGAATCTTGGAGGCAATGGCAAGAATGGAATCGAAAGTCCACGGTGTACGCTCCATCAGGCTCTCGAATGTGTCATAACTGGGATCAAACAGAGGAATGAAGAGATGGCACCCGGCAAAGAAACTATATCAACATCAGCATAGGTGAGAGGGTTCCTGGTCAAGGAGGGCTCACATGTGGTAGAGCTCTCTAGCTTCGCTTTCGGAGACAAGCCCCTGCCAAGTAGACGAATCAGATTTGTACCAAGGAAATAGACGAAAGAGATAAACTTTTTCGATGACATGCGGGAATGCGTTCCTTGGGATTGGTTCTGGTCGTGGACGTTTCTTCACACTAAAGCCAATTGAGTACGGAGGAAAATAAAAATATCATGTAACATGGCCCACATGGGAGGAGAGGTAGACGGTGCTGCTGCTGCCGCCTCTGCAGCTGCATTAGCCAACCCCTGGAGAGCCTCGATAGGGGCATTGATTGTCGCACGCGGAAGGGTATCCTCAGATTCATCTTCTGATGATGCTGCAGTGCTTGGGGGA
Source organism: Chiua virens (assembly GCA_019787685.1). Lineage (NCBI taxonomy): Eukaryota > Fungi > Basidiomycota > Agaricomycetes > Boletales > Boletaceae > Chiua > Chiua virens. The sequence continues at coordinate 1,810,202 of JAHNUO010000003.1, forward strand.
ATTCCATATGTAGCGTACTTGTGTGGCTATAAGCGTAGTCAAACGCTGTACTTTTGATAAGCAATCCAACCTACTGGAGGGGCAAATCCAGGTAGGGGCGGAAAGCTGGAATGGGCAAACGGATCAGTGTTATTCTTGGCCTTGGATAAATCCGACATACCGACTACGCGGATAGGAAGGAGCAGCATCGCGGCCAGATCCTTGTCCAAGATTTGTGGTGTAACCAGACTGCTGGTTGTTGGGCTGAGCCTGAATCTGCACTGCGGCCAAGATACGGTCCAAGGAAGATTGCATTCCGATCATTTGACTTTGCATGACCTATGGCAGACATTATATCAACAAAAAGTCCATCTAACAATAGACAATTTGGCAATTACCAAATACTGGCCCTCGAGGCGAGACAGGCGCCTATTTACACGATGATCAGAAGTAGTGTCATTCTTTGGAGAGGAACGTACTCCACACTAGCACCAGGTGCTGGCTGGATATTCTTCTTTTCTGGCTTCTCGAAGATGCATGGTGTACCACTGAGATGGCATCGACGACACGGTGCCTGTCCGAAACGTGCCGGGCCGGCGCGGGTGGGCGGCCAGTGAGTGGACAGTGGGACCGTGACGCCGTAGATAAAGCTCACCTCGCCCTCACACCTGTTTTTTCCTTTTCTACAGGCGGTACAGGCCCTGGCGCCACGCTTTGGGATGTGTGCAGAAGGTTGAGGTGGAGGCAGATGACCGGATCCCTCGGCTGGAGACTGGGCCATACTGTGCTGAGAAATATTGCTGTTAATTGGGACTGTGCTATTGGTCCGACGACGCTTTGAAGGAACGTCAGAGGTAGTGGAAGCTGTAGCGGTTGGAGATAGAGACATGGCGAAAGAAAGTCTTGCGATTATTTGTTGAGCTGAGCAGAGACTGCTTTCAGTAGGAGTGAACCTTTCCGTCACTTCAAGGCACCCGTGCGAACGGAAACTCTCACCATGTTTCCGTCAACAACTTTGTAGGTAATCTATCTAGCATTCAATTCCTCCTTGTAAGTATCTCCAGAATAAAATACGCGTCTTTTCGTGCCATCAGCTCCACTTTAAAGACCCTTGTGACCTCTCACGTGTACAACTCGTTGCCCTTGTGTCTTCCTCTATTTATGCGGAATCCTCCATGTCCCACGCCAGCAAACTTCGGATCTTTCGCCGTTTTCGTTCCGAGTCAGGTACATCATTGACAGCTCTGACGGCAAACTAGAAGAAAGACCATTCACCAGCAGTCGCCCTCAGCAAGTAAAATCTGGGTGGTCGCGCCCGAGTCTTACTTCCGAGCGCGCCGCATTTCCCCGGATGAATCAACCGGTCTTACTCGACTTCAACGCATATCAATGGGACCCCGTAATCCCTCGGAATTTCTCAGGAAACCAGGGCCGCCTAGACAAGAACCAAGAAAACAGCACAATGGTTGCACGAATTCACCTAACGATCACGTACAGAATCGACTAAACCGACCTTTCAACTTTGCGGATGGATCGCATCAGTGGATCAGCCACATCAGTCTTGGTCGGTCTCCTTTATTTTCCCTGCGCCTGATCGATCGATCCGTCGTTCGGGACGGGATTCCGAGTAAAATAAGCACTATTAACACCGCAGGCCGGAAACCTCCAGCGACGTTATCCCACAGTTTTCAGGGCCTCACACGGTATGTAGCCATGCTAACGCGATATGGATATGCCTGGATGCTCACTAATCCCGGTGTGCTATCCAGAACTCTCCGCCACTATCTGATAGAAATGTCATAAGTGTTTGGTGACCTGCTCTTAGCCCGAATGGGGTAAGCATATTGCTCGATTTGAAGCCGTCGACGAGGCGAGTCCGGAGAATCGGCGGAGATAGACCTCGAACATTCCCTGAAACACCAATATTAATATCATGTAGGCCCCACAATGCTATGTAACTTGGCTTCACGTATCGTCCAGGTGCGCATTCTTACCGGGAAATTCGGCAGACCCCCGGGCCAGCCCTCAAATTCGACATTATTATCAAGTCGAGAACGCTCTCTAGCGGAATCTCCAAGGCCAGGTTCAGCGAGGTCGTCAGTGAACTTGATAAGATTGAGTACCGAGTACAGATGGGCCTATGTTACCATGATAAATACAACGTGACGAGAAAGATTTTGTGGGACTCGCTCGCCGCTCGGTATAGAATCCGCCTCACTGAGGGGACGGTGGTGGCGATGCCTCCCACTCTATCGGTACTTCATCCTCAATGGGCTGGGTGTCTTCCGTGGAAAACCCCTCAGTGCCTTGCGTTTCTACCAGAGTGGCGGCTTCCGATGAAGGAACCACGTTTAACATCTCAACATCTGGGGCTCGAGGGCCCGACGCTAGCTCACCACCAGTTGCCCCTGTTTCAGACACCTCTCCTTTCTTCAGTGGTTTCCCCTTCTTTTCAGCTGGCGGCTTCGGAGGGAGACCAAAGAGTGTTGTCTGTCTAGACAATTCCTTCTTTTCCTTTTCCTTTTCCTTTCCTTTTCCTTTCTTGTTCGTAGCACCTAAATACAACGTTGTGACTGGAATATCCGGGAGGAAGCAAGTAGCTTACGTTTGCTTTGATCGTCTTCGACCGCCTCGACCTTGTTAAAGAAACTCTCGCTCTTTTGGATCGGTTTGCTGACCTCTGGTTTTCGGGCAAAGGGGTTTTTCTTTACACCATCAGCCAATTTGCGAGCGAAGGGATTGTCTCCTAAACAACATTCAGTCTTGATTTCCTCAAGCTTTTAGGAACATGCTCACGTTTGGGAGAGGGTATACTTGCATCAATTTCATCAATAACCCTTCGCTTTGCATCTGCATCGAAGCTATTCGATGCAAAATCGTCCGTATCGTCGCGTTTCCTCTTTCCATCAGGAGAAGTTGAGTCTACAAGTGTTTGAGCGTATCGTGCATCGGATAATCGAATAGGCACGTTCGCGCTTGTGAATTCTGATCGCTCCACAGTTCCTGCCGAACGGGCTAATCCTGGCCTCTCGATCTTGGGAGGAGCGTTGAAGTTCTGCAATAGCTTCGGTCGTTCCATGTAGCCGTCCTCTTGTTCGAGTCGTCGCCTTCGTTCCCGTGCCTCCTCTGCCGGGCTTCGTTCAGCTTCGCGCCAACGTTTGATCGCGTCAATCTTCTCTTGAAGGCCTATCAGTTTATAGAACCCTGCGAGCTGGCTTGCAGCAGCTATAGAATGTGTGAAGTGCAAGCGTCTTGTTAACTCCAGAACACGAGGCGCTTTATCCGATTTGCAAGCTGCTTGGATGAGCTTGAGGATCGATTTATCGAGTTCAATCTCTCGCTTATCTAGTTCGGACGAAGTCGACTCGTCACCTAGCGCGTCGCGCGCGAGATTGATATACATCCGCTCCCGAGCAAGCCTTCGATGATATTAGCAGGAAAGAACGAGAGTATAGTATCAACATACTTTTCTTCAATAACAGATTCACCCGGATCTTTGTTCCGGAAGGGGAGTCTCACAGGCAGCTCTTGCGTTAGCGGTCTCGGAAATCCTGGATGTTCTTGTCTACCCTGTAACAGAAAGGTGAGTACTAACCATGAAACCCATGTTGGAATTTATGCGTACTTTCAAGATGACGCATGTTAGAGTATCTTGCGATAAACCAACTGGCCAATACGACTCATCTTTCCCTTGTTTACGTTCGAGTGTATTTGTATCCAGAAGGCGTGCCCAACTTGCACGGTTTGGCCGTCGAAAGTTGATCATTATATGGACGAATCCGGCGGTGTCGTATATTGCGGGAGACTAGCGGAGATTGATCATCAGTATCTCGAGAGGGCAGCAAAAACATACCCCCTCAGCAGTAATACCAATCCATTTAAGCACGTGGCTTTTTGGTATCGGTAATGGTTTCGCTTGGAGTACCTCGAAGTCGTCGAAAGATATTAAAGTTGCCATCAACCCTTGTGAGCCTAGTGGGAAATGATTTAGTACGCATATGATATTTCCAAGATCAGTAATCACCGTCAATGGTAGTGGCACCCGGTCTATGTACAACAACCACGTATTCCTCTCCGGCAGCCATAGTTACATACTCGCCTTCTAGGCCCAACATGATGCGTTCAAGACCAGACCCACTCAAGAACGTGAGGTCTCCAGCGCTGGTAGCAATCACGACGTTGCCTTGACCCTGAATATCTCCCCCTGACGATGACGGATCTCGCAAAGAACGCATAGATCTTTCTCCCCCTGCAGATAAGCCGAGAACGTGCTGTCCCGAAGGAAGTATATAAGTCCAGTCGCCCTGGGATGACCAACTTCCGTAGGGCTTATACAACACCTGGGCGGGGTGATCCTGCTCAGGCGGGCAAGCAAGAAGCGCACCACGTTCACCTAGGCTTTGCCATTGGTAAGGGTGGAACTCAAGAGATTCAGTATGCTCACCCAAGTACCCCACATCATATTTGAAAGGATCTGAGAAATGATAACTCTTGCGAGTGGAGAGGTCGTGAAAACCGACATTGACTATGTGATGCGTATCCTGATCCGTGATGTCAATCCACCCAACCATGTTGTACGCTAAACGAGTTCCTATTGGTAACACATTTTGTGCAGTGGATAAAAACCTACCAAGGTAGCGTTTCTTGCCATCCATCGGTGTCGAACCTGGCTGGAAAGCGGGCTGCGCCTTCGTAATGCTCACTACCAGATATAAGCAAGAGACAAGGGTAATTCACTCAACATACCCATTTCTTTCACAAAACCATCCCCAGTTTGCCTCTCCCCACGATCGTCCTCCATTCCAGTGCCGATGTCATCAATTATCCAGTCGTCTCCGTAGTCACCAGCGGTTTCAAGGATATCATCACCATCCGCTTTGACTGGGTCGTCACCCCATAACGTTGGTGTGGACTTGCGTTTAACAGAGACACCCTGCATGCCGCCTGCGGCAGTTGACTTCACGGGATCTGGCGAACCTGCAGGAATCGGGTCTCTCCACCAAGTTAATATTCCGCCTGTATCTGCCCACGCAAGAAGGTTCTGGGATGGCGAGAATGCAATCTGCGTAATCAATGCATCAGGAGAACCAGTGTGTCTACCAGGTTTGTGTCAGACTTGTTTTTCGTGTGCGCACGTCATTTGCTCACCGCCAAAGAACATGTTTTGTCTGGGTGCTCCAGATCAAGACTCCATCTTTATAAGCACTCGCGAGATATACTCCATTATTTGAAAGTGCGAGCGCTGTCGTGGCACCTGTAACACTGGGATCTGAAAGGCTGAAAGTTTTGACCCAATTTGGTCGTGAAATGGAAACAATATCTGCGCGAAGCGGTTATTAGTGGTCAGCATCAGGTAACTAGAACCGCTTACCGTAGGTCCTGGAAGCCACGAAGAAATGTTGTCCAGATGGATGCCATAACGCAGAACAGTCATGCATGAACTCTGGTGCCCTGCGTGAAAACGGTTGAGCAAGATGAGCTAGCGAGTAGGAACGACAATGTTACTCTGTATCTGCCACAGCCGGTATGATACCATCAATAAGCGTCTCGATTACTGGTGCGCGGTCAGAGACATTCCACACCGTGATTGTACCGTCAGCACCGCTAGCGGTCTATGATTTGTTGTCAATATGCGGATCATTGGCGTGTGCGCAAAAATATGAAATCATACGGACAAGAAGGGTACCGGAGGGGTGCCAAGTCAATTTCCGTACACATTTTTTGTGGCCATTCAGGACTTGGACGTTAGCAACGTCTTTCACTTCTATGATCCTAACTGTAGTTTCACTGCGAATCATCAGCTGGTGAAGAATGTAGAGTAAGAACAAGCGCACTCTGTTGCAATGGCGACACGATCCCCAGCAGGGTCAACTGCAACTGCCTGAATGCAAGCACCAGCGGCGCCCATGACCAATGCATGGAGGTTAGGTTTTCCGTGAAGGTAACTACGGACTTCAGAGTCTTTGCTTCCAGAAAACCAGTACTGGTTCTGATGAAACGTGGATCCAACAATGGCACATGTCGCAATTATACTTCAGTAGAAACGAACCAGTATAAAAGGGACATACAGAACTTGCGATAGCTGTTATTCCTTCGTCGGCTTCATATGCAACTTCTGGTTCCTGATATTGATCCTTGTCCATTTGCCATATCCGTACCAAGCTGTCTGAGCCGCCCGTGTACGATAGTCTTAACAAGATGCAACGCGAATATTACGGTACGTCGAATTAGAAAACAGAGCCCGTGAAAAGAAATTGGCTCACTTTCCATCCCGCGAGAAAGCAACACACGTGTACCCGGGTTCGTGCGCAGAATTGGTGAGTGTGTTGCTCGCCATACAGAACAGATGTTCAAGTTAAACGTTGAACGACAAAAGGAATGAGTCGGGAGCGTCAGTCGCGTAGTCACACTTCGCGTGCTGTCACATCACGTGATTAATGACATGCTTCCGCATACAAATCACTTGCAAAGAGCCAACTTGAAATTCTTTCAAAATAATATCAACAGTACCATAACTACTCGACTAGCGTTACTACTACCGTAAGATGTTGGGGTCAATTTAGATAGTCAGGCAAGCTTCTAATAAGTTTTTGAAGAGCACGTCGAGAACTTTCCCTTTAGAACTTCCAAATCCTTTGAAGTCCAAATTGCACAAGGGGCGCTCCAGTTGCTTTCTCTGGTGCAGGAAGGAGAAAAGGACGTCCCAGTCAAAATGCGGAGTCTCAAGTTGTAAGCTACGAAGCCTCGGGAAAGCATCTCGTCTGGCGTCGTGCGTGAGGAACATGAGGACAGAGTCCACGCTATATCGCGAAAGGGAGAGGCTCTCGATGTTTGGCGCGGCATGCACGAGGGCGGCGGCAATATCGATACCTTCAAATGGGCTGTCGATAGTGATATGGTGAAGGGAAAGGAACCGAGGCGTCTCCCGCTTGAGGTACCGCAGAAACAACTGAATTTCTCTCGAAGATGAGATGTTGGTGAAATCAAGAACCAGCTCTTCTAATGCTGGAGTGACGAGCATTTCCATGAGGCCGGTCAGGTAGATTCGCGAGATATCAGGACCAGGTTTGAGCATCAGAGACCGCACGGAATGCATTTCGACCACACCTGTCACTGGCATAAGCGAGAGATCAAAATCGACGACCTCATCGAAGAGCGCAAGGCGAGACAGACGCGGTAATCCGGAGAGGATCTCAAGAAAGGTTGCTGCAGGGAGGCCGAATCCTGGAATCCCAGCCAAAGTAAGGGACGTGAGAGCTTTTATTGGCATGGTGGTCGAAATTGATATCAGTTCTCCGAGGTCCAAGTGGGTCAACGTCGGAAACGAGGAAGAAGAGAATGTGTGCTCCCCCACACTGCTGCATGGGTGATGGAGGACCATTTCCTCCAATAAAGGCGCATGACTGCGACCGAGGCCATCCAACAGCTCCGGAACGAGAACATTGGTGCGTATCTCCAGACGACGACAGATATGAATGTGATTGAGTATTGCTGCGGTGATACGCGGATAATCTGCCGCAAAGGCTTGCCGTGGATGGATTCCACAAACGAAGTGCTGTCGGAAGGCAATGATTAATGGCAGCCCCCGCGAACGGCTGAGATATAACTCGACCAAGTCAACGGACTGGTTGACATAGAGGCGAATATAAGTCCAGAGTGCTGGCATTGCAGTGGCTACCACCCGCCAGTATTTGGAGACCTGGGACACCACTAACTCGGGTCTGATCACCGTGGGCCACTCCGGTCTGTCCGGCTCGAAAGGAGACGGCGGGCAGTACTCCATGCAGGCATCCGACTGTCCGGTCACCTCCTGGAAGATCATTCCTAAAATTTCGACTGGCAACGTCGAAATAATATCAGGGTGAGGTCTCTCTGAATTTTGGAGGAGCTTCTCTAGGCGAGCGGCTTTGTGATACATGGCATCAAGTGCACGCTCTGAATCGCGTATCTTGGACATGAGCTGGACAAACTCCTTCTCGGTAGTTGATCGTGTTTGAATCATCTATGCTCGCGACAAAATAGGTTAATTATACCTTAATTTTTTCGTGCTCAAGTATAGCTCACCTTCAAGGAATCGTGGAACTGTGTTGCCGCGTCTATGAACAAGCACACGAGTGCTTTTATACAAGATACCTTAGAGGCGGTGGGCTCCGAGTCGGAGCATTCCGTATTCTTTCCTTGGCGAGGCGAATAGCGGTCCATTGGGAATGATTTCGTTATCGGCTCTCGGGTAGGCAACCATGATGGTGTGCTCGAGCTTCTAGCTAAGTGAACGGCGAGCGAAGTAGACACCGACAGGCTGTAGTCCGAGTCAGACTTATCACTTGTGTCCGAGACGCGGAATGTTCCAGAAGCGCATTGGGATTCTGAGTGGGGGCCACAGCACAGTGCCAGTGCCGGAATACTGAGGCTGATGCTAGCAATCCTGGTGCGTAGTCACTGACTCATAGTAGAGTCATACTGAGTCCAAGTGGCTTGCACCGCTCATTGCCGATGGGCCACGTTTTTACTTGCCTTTCAGAATCGGTTGAAGGTCGCCAGAAAGTAACCAGCCTTGTTCAGTGGCCCACACCACCAACAATTAATCATCTTCAATTCCATGAACAGGTTTTTCAGAATTGCATCACTTTTCGGCTACTTCATGTCCGATTCAAATGGCTGGCACCAAGTCACTTTCCAGTAGTAGCGATTGGTCAGACCGAGAAGATTCGAGCCCTTCCCTAGAGATGGGGACGCAATCCCCGTGCCAGGGCACGTCCTTCATTCGTCACGAATCAGCTTCTATGCATGGCGACAAAACTGGGTTCCACCGCGGAGTTGAGCCCGGTCAGGGGGTTATCTTATCGGAGTGGATGACCAACAATCATATACATGATCGGTAGGTGGTTCATCGTTCAATCACCTCATTTGATGATCGCATGAACTTTTTAGTACCTGCTGCGGCGGACGACAGGCTGCCATCGGTTAATTACCGCTGCCATCCGATACCAATAACTGTAAGTATCGGACAACGATCTGACAGTGAAACAGAGTTGGAGAGACCTACAAGTACACGATGCATGATGCGATGTCATTGGCGATGCAAGCAGGCAGCTGCATAGGCACGTTGTCGTAACAAACTCCGCCGCGATATAGATGGAACATGAAAACCAATTGAACCATATCGAGTGACCCTCGATCCGCGTCGTGCCCATTTGTGTACAGTATGTAACCGCGCAGAGCATTAAAGGCAACCTCGCTAAGCTGACCGATCAAACCCTGCCCTTTGACCATGCCCACATACAAAGGAGTCGAAGTCTGGCTCGAGGACTCAGAGAAGCGAAAACTCAACCATGAACACGTTGCGATCGATTTGGTCAACGACAATCCAGTGACTCTCAAGGCAAGAACCAAAATGCACAGAGATGAGGTTGGTGTCGGTTGATTTACGCATCCCTGATGCGTGACACGTCCTCCAGCTTTACACTGTTCATTGCCTCACTCCGATATCCATCTTCTGTGATGTTTTCGTCACTGTTAGATCTGGCGTACGCCAATGTGCTGCAAGATTTCATATAGAGAAGAGTCTCTCGATATCTGATAACGCTTTGGGGTCATCAGAGGGCCATACGGAATACAAATACAAAGACATGGGGTTGAGAGCCCCGAAACGGTGTTTTCAACAAGGTAAGATCGCTTCTGATGTGTATCTCTTCAGAATACTGAAGATCGTTGAATACGCTAGGGAAACTAGCTACAGTTGAGGTCGAAATTCGTCGCACAGCCCCAATCATCAAGGAAGAACCAACGGAGGATCATGCAGTAGATGAAGACGAGCAGGATGCGTTGGTGTTTTCTATGATCGATGATTTTGATCGACCCCCCTGGCTCCTTTTTGTCTTCGACGTAACCGCAAAAGGCCCTCCCAACGGTTTTATTACTCCCAACGCACCACAAGTTGCGAAACAAGTGCTACGCAAGGTACACAGGAAACAGGCATCTAGCACTGGCGGGATCCCCTCGACTCGGAGCACCTGTAAGTGTCGCGCTGCAACGGTAACGACCACACATGCTTATTATACATATTTGCTAGGTCCAAGTGATGAGACGCCCCGTCCTGATCAGAATCTGCCAGATATCCCCCGGGCTTCATCATCCCTTCAGCGAGAGTATGAGAAAGAGGAAGCTGAAGAACGCAGACTTCTCGAAATATTGCTAGTTAGTATCGCAAGCTTCTTACTTCAAACGAGCCTAACAAGTCTTTAGGCACGACTTGACGCCAAACGCACGAGTAACATGGAATTACGTCGATTGCTTGGGGAAACAGCATAGGGAAGCTTGACAACAATGTGTGCTTCATGACTATGTAATACAGATCGTATCGTTCGTTCACAATTTTGTCTTGGTTCTCTTCACGGACCCTACGTCAACCCCCTCCTCTTGCTTCATTACATTCTCGAAATCTCTGTACTTGTAGTACAGCTTGAATGACTCCGGGTTCGCCACTGTCCCGCTCGGGACAACATCCACACCTGAGACAATTTGCTTCACCGCAATCTCGATCTTCTTGCCGTTGACCGTGTACTATCGGAAAAAAGAAAAGAAAGGGCGACGTCAGTTATACCATGCCGGCGAGGGAAGCTGGTTACCCACGGGTATGTCTTGCACTTCAAAAATTGCTGCAGGCTCGTGTCTCCTACTCAAGCCTTCCCGGATGACAAGCCTTGCTCTTGCTCTCAACTCGTCCCCCAGCTTTCCTCTGTGCTCTTGCTTCATCTTCAGGAAGAGGAAGACTCTTTCGTCATCTTCGCCTTTCCTCCGCTGCCCGACGCACAGAACATCTTCCACGGCTTCAAGCCCAGGCGTTTCCCCGTTGATGAGCTTATAAATTTCCGCGCTTCCAAATCTCACGCCGCTAGGATTGAGAACTCCATCACTCCTTCCTAAAAAGACGAAACCGCCCGTGGCAGGGTTACGAACGACGAAATCGCCTTGCCGCCATACTGGAGTGCCATCCTGGGTAGGTGGGAAAGTGCGGAAATAGGCCGAGAGGAACTTATCGTGCTTAGGAGTATCATTGAGGAAGTACATGGGGATCGATGGGTGCGGAAGAGTGATAACGAGTTCACCGGGGATGCCAGCACTGAGAGGAATGGGTTCGCCCGATGAGGAATAGACTGAGACCGCCATGCCGAGGGTTGGGCGTTGGAGTTCTGTTTTCGAGTAGAGTTAATTGTGAGGAATTGATTAAGGAAGGGACTTACCACCAGCGTAGACAGGCAACGAATGTATGCCCGTCACGACTGCGTATATAATTATACAGATCAATATGTATCTCGATTGGAACAAGTGTTTGGGACTAACAAGAGCAGAACACGTCTGTACCTCCACTCGTGCTGGCAATATGCAGATTCCCGCCAAAAGCCTTATGAGTCCAGGTCATAAGCTGAGGCGTCAACACTGCACCAGTCACTGCCATTTCGCGCAGACCTGCGAAAGGTTTGGAGGGTGAAGCAATGGAAAGAGGATGAACATTGCGCGCCTGCAATTCCGAAAGGAATCGCGGCGATGTGCCAAGCACCGTCACCCTATACGATCGCAGTAAGACAGGGCAAGTTCGAGCGACGAAAAGGTAGAGCAATGATATCTTACCCCATCCAATCGATGAACTTCAGGTATTCTCTGACATCAGGATAAAACGGAGAGCCTTCGTATAATACGATGTGTGCTCCACATGCAAGGCCCGAGAGCATGAATGGCCACATCATCCAGGCAGTCTGGAATGCGGATGAGATCGCGAATCGTGTAGCAAGGCGTTCACCTACAGTGGTATACTGGAAGTATACGTCAGTCGGTAATAAGCCAAAGCCGATATGGATATCCTTCTTGCTATTCATAAGCGCACCCTACGAAGTGTCAGCAAAACACTAGAATGCTGTCAATGAAGTTCACACGCACCCCAGCAGCGTGTACAATGCATTTTGGGGGACCACTGGTTCCCGAAGAATACAATATGTAAACAGGGTAATCGAAAGGGAGTTGTTCAAATGTCAACGGGTAGTCATCAGCCGCACATGATGGAGTCAAAAAGGCATCAATAGTAAGGCTGTCCAAACACAGGAAAGGTTAAGAGATCCAGAAGGACTTTCATTGAAGCACGAGACTTGCCAGTTGGGAACTTCCACGAGGGCTCCAGTCTTTTCGCTCCTCAAAACGACTGCCTTTTCCAACCCATATCCACCCAACCTCAGGTCATTCTCTACTGCTGCGATCTTCTCGGTGAGGCTGATGGTCTTCCCGGCGTAAACTGTCTCAGAGGAAGCGAAAAGGATCTTCGGGCGGATTTGACGGTATCTGTCAAGAACTCCGGAGATGCCCATGTCTGTTGATGTACTGGAGAATATGGCACCGAGCGAGGCGGCGGCGAGAGCTATCGCAACGCCCATGACGGAATTGGTAATGATAGCTATTCGCCATGAATGGACGTGTGGCAACGCAATGGGCCTGCGTCATTATCATTCGAGATGGGAGTGCACCTATTCGAACGTACCAGCAATCTTGTCGCCGGGGTGCACACCGGCTCTCTTCATGCCAGCGGACACGATACGCACTAACTCCCTTAGCTCACGAAAAGTGTAATGCTTGACACCACTGAACTGCGCCATCGCCCCACTAGTAGGTAAAAGGTCGTATTCATAAGCTGCCGTGATAGCGATGGCAGAATCATCTCTCCACAGTAGGTTTTCTGCATAGTTGAGACGAGCGCTAGGGAACCAAGTTGGACGTTCGGGAATAGCGCCAGGTGCGATTATCTTGTGTTAGGAAAAGTCGGAACGTAGCTAGTAAGCCTAGAAGTGGAACTTGAAAGGGAAAAAAATACCTGGTCCGGCCGAGGGGGAACGGAGGCAATGATACCCATAAAATCCCATAAATCAAGCCAGAAAGTGGGCGTAGATACGGAGTAGGCATGGAGATCGTCGTAGTCCTCTACAAAACGGCTTCAGCTCAGACGACTGATCTTTGCCCAAGGAAAGAAGGACACTGGAATGTACGCACTTAGCTTCAATCCTCGCTTCATGTTGATTTCCCTCCTCAGTTTCTCGCAAATTGCATCACCCGAGTGTGTAGGGGTCCAAAGCAATTTAGATTCGCTGAAGTTGTATGCCAAAGGAGACGCCATCGCAGCGGAAAACGGTCAAGGTAAATAGTAAGGTGTCAACTTGGTCGAACCACTGCTGGTGGTCAACGATCAAGTTCGATGAAAGACTTGGGGTGGCCATGATGACCGCGGGAAACGATCAGAAGCGCTCGAATTCGGAACGGAAGCGAACAGTGTAAGACGTCACATGACGTGGCTGCTTTGGATTCGATCATTGAAATAGTGGGGTGTACAATAGTGTACGTTGATAAACGACAAACTTATTCACCGTCCGAGCTGGAAACATCACTACCTTCATCATCGTCACGTTCGCGCATCGTCACGTCTTGGGATTTTGACGGATTTCGAATGGCATCATTACTCACGGCGCTCGTGTCCGACTTCGTAGCAGCGACAAAACCGGATAGTGCAGTGGAGCTTCCACCCTTCTTCCCTTGCGCATTTTTCCACGCATGAGCCACTTGCATGAGTTTGAAAGATGCCGGGTTGACTTCCCGCTCGTCGTCGGCGAATACAAGTTCCCAATCTAGTACACAGTCACTTACAGCTCGAGCGAAAAGAGAGATGAAGGGAATCTCACCTTCCACTACCTGTCCTGTCTCTTTGTCCACGTGCTGTTTTCTGCCCACAATCGGCAGCATGTTTTTGACTTTGGCCATGTCAGCCTCAGTGCCATTGACCTCCTCAAATGCCTTCCACGCTTCAAGTAGGGCAACCCGCTGCAAACATCAAGATTTAGGCTTAATCTGAGAGTACACATACAGACCCTCACCTCAGCTTTGAGCCCCTTGTTCTTAAGATCATTATAGCCACGTTCGAATACCTGCCGGGCCAGAGCAGGATCTCCTGCAACCAGACGTGGTTCCGCATCCTCTTCTTCCTCCTCCCTCATTGCTCTGGGTAGCGGTATGCTGGCACCTTCAAACTCCGCGTACGAGATCCATACTTTATGATGGCCACTCAGCGCAATAAGTCGTTCATATAACAAGCGCGCTTTCTCTCGGTCGCCCTGTTCATCGACCTCAAAATCAATGTATGCTTTCCACAAGATTTCTGGCATCGAGAGCGAAGGTTGAGAGACTCCTAGTTCGAAGATAGCTTCCGCACGAGCAAAATCTTCCAAAGCCGTCTCAAGTTCTGCGTATTTGATCCACGCAGCAGAGTTCGTCGAGTCATACTACGTGAAAACGCCGTAAGCCATAATGCGCTATCATATTGCTGAAACATACCTCCAAGTATTTCTCGTACAGAGTACGAACTCGATCGAACTCTCGCAGCTAGACATGCGTCAAAACACGTAGAAAAAGAAACAATACATCTTTCGACGTACATCCATCTCGAGCTGAACGTAACCCTTGAAAAGTGCTTCCTTCGGGCACATCCCAATCCCGCTACCCAGTATCTTACGGGCTGCCGGAAGGTCATGCCGCCGCACCTCAAAACGCGCCGCCATGATCCACAATTTGGCAAATGTGAATTGTTTGTGAGGAACAAGATCAAGTGTTGTTCGGTAGACTTGCCGTGCCCGTTCATAGTCCTGCAGACGATGCTTCAGAGATGGAAATACTTGGGTATGGAACACTTTACCTTTGTGTCTATCTCCTCGAATAATGCATAATCTAGCCACAAGAAGATGTATCTTCTCCAATGCCGCTTGTCTTGTCCAGGTGGGACATGCGACACAGCACGCTCATACACTTCCCGAACCCGTTCAATCGCAGCCTCCTCCTCCTCTTTTGACCCACCCTCGTCCCGCAATGTCCGCAACGCTCCCTCTTCTAATCGTATATAGTCGAACCATACATCATAGTTCCGACCGTCGTGAGCCACCTCTTCTTCGTACTGGATTCTTCGCTTTCCGAGCACAGTCGACTCTAGGACGGAGCGAGTGCCGTGCTGTTTTTCGAATCTAGTATACGCAGCATACAGCGTTCCCGACTTTGAGCGCGGTAGGCGTTCGAGAGCAAACTGGAACTAAATATGAGCGCCAAGTAGTGATACATCCAATAGATCTTACCTTGTAAATCACACGAGCACGCTCGTATTCCTTTAGGCGCGTCTCCATCTTGCCGAACGCATTGAACACTGCTTGGGCCTTTTCAATCTGTTCCTCCTCATCGCCAAAGAATTGCAACGCGGTTTGGAAGACCTCTCGTGCCTTATCTATCTTCCCTCTCTCTTCCTCAAACTTGGCCCATTTTACCCAGACTCGTGGTTCTGGCCGAACGGCTATCCAGCGTTCGTAGATCACGCTAGCCCTATCAAACTCCTGGTACCTTTCCTCCATCTTGATATAGGCTTGCCACGCTTTGTCGTCTGGTTCCCATTGCATCCAGCGCTCAAAGACTTGTCGTGCTCCGGGAACGTTCTGCAGAAGTTCTTCCAGATAGACATATTTGTACCATAATTGATCCACTCGGGGAAGCAATGTCACTGTACGATCGAAAAGGTTGCGGGCGTGTTGTACATTGCGTGATTTCAGTTCCATCTCGCTGTAGCTTAACCATAGCTGCACGCTCCGAGGATCGACGTCCAATGCGCGCTCAAAGACCGACCGCGAGCGATCAAATTCATTTTGACTGGCCTGAATGGGAGGTAAAAAGCAATTCCCCATACATAAAAAGTGACACGTACTTCCCAGTTGGCATATTGAGTCCACTCTTTTCTGTGAGATGCTCGGTGAAAAGAATCGCAACAAGACAGACGAAACTCACATACTACCCCTTGTACGCCGAATGCGTTCCTCGAATTCTTTCCGCTTCCTTCCTCGATATTCGTGAAGTTCCTCGAAATCCTCGACGCGTTGTTTGGGGGCACGGAATGTGGATTCTTGGCGCTCTTGAGCCTGAGGGCTTATTGTCAGAACGCACAGACTGCACAGAGGCTCGACAAACAAAGTACCTCGCGCAGAAGTTGTTCGGCGGTAATCTTTCAGAAAATGTAAGCGCGATACCCCGTCAAGAGCAATCTTGCACTGACCTGAACCGCCGCTGGGGCTCGGTTCCTAATTCTGCATCGAGAGTTCAGAACATGAAAGTCATAAGAGCAAATGACTCGACCTTGGTGCCCTGCCGTCCTGCATGGTGTCCTACCGTGTCGACTAGTTTCTCGTAGGCGGATACTTTGGTAAGAATATTGTCCGTGGTGCGTAAACACAGACAAACAAGAGTACCACTAGTGACAAGATGGGCTGCTCTTAAGTACAGGTCTCTCAGGGGCTCGATAGTACCTCACTCGTTCAATACCTCCTTTGCACCTTTGCTACCTAGGATCCTTTCCAACTTAAACCAGTCATAGCGACAACAAACCACACGACAAGTTACGTCACTTGGATCCACTCCGTCCTCGAGGAAGGGACACGTGAGGAACTCAGAAAAAAACTGAGGATGAGCGGGTGGCCCGTAGAAAATGATGTTCCGGATACCCTTGATTTTGTATCTGGAGAGGTACAGGGTGAGTCGCAAGAGGGTATGAATGGGGTATAAACTCACCGGCGGTAAAAATGAAATCGCTCACTCACTAATAAGAACGCCTTTTTCCCAGAGAAAAAAGCTTGACGAGCCCGAGATATATCTTGATTCGAGGAATACCTATCCAAGAGGTTAGCGGGCTCGATATATCCGCGAAGCATATCGCAATCCCAAATGAGGTAACATGAAAAAAAGGAGGGCCATACTCGGAAAGCACGGTAAAACTAATTCCGTTCATCTTTCTAAAGTAATTGTGAACCCGAATGAAGTCGAAGGAGGAAGGAACAAAGACCACGGTGTTGGCGCTTTGCACCGCCGATTTCAACACCTTGGGAAGAAGCTTCGTGTCAAGGTCAGTATACTAGCAAGAGTCATCATGAGGAGTGATGTAGTGGAACGAACCTGAGTGGCAAAATAGTTAAATCTTTTATCGGCCTCTTCCCTTGGGTTCAGACACTCAAACGTAAGGAATGTCTGTTGTGATGCTAAGAAGGTTTTTCCATAGACAATGACACGATATACACACATGATTGATCCCCTCTGGGACATGTACTGCTGGCCAGGACTTCTCTACCCTTACTTTTCCTGCTACGTTCTTAAGAGAGATATTGTATAATGACCGTGTTTCCGGGGTTTCAAAAGGCGAAAGGAGAATCGTCTGTCTCAGGTACTTCGCACTAAGGGCCAATGTTAGTAAATTACCGACAAGTGGGAAGGAAACAACTGAAAGTAGCACAATTGATTTTTTCAGATTTACACTTACAACCCATCCAAATACCATGGTTTGATGCGTGAAAAGTCGGCGTTCATGCGACTCTTTGGGCAGCTCGTTCAAGCGGGAAATGATAAACTAGAGAATTCCGACATGAAGGACGTGGAGAAAACACGATAAGGGTTCCGTTTACCTGCGTATGGTCCCAATTTTGCATCGTAAGTGCATTCATCTGGTCAATAACTAACATCTCAATCGATGACAAAAAATCTGAGTTCCTGCAATAAAAATCGATGTCAAAATAATGCTCCGATCCGGTAGGCACACATAAAACGGAAACTGACTTTTGTTTTTCAATCGTCATTCTTAGTCCCAACGGACTTGCAAGAATTAGGTCACAATTATAGAAGTCAGAAAAAAGTTTCACGCTTTTCTTGGTGAACTTGAGTCCGAGCCTGAAGTTGTCATCCACATTGCCTTTGAACGTTTCCACGTGATCTGGGGGATATGTACCTGGTGGTGCGGTAGCGAGTTTATCTACTGCATCAGGTGGCAAACCATACTCCCCAAGGAAGCGAGAATGGTTTTCGATTTGGAAGGCTGGGGAGGGGGTATGGATGGTTAAAGCATTCATCCAAGCAAGCGCAGAGGATCGAAAGGGAAGGAGGAAGAGTATGGACGGTCGCGTGAAACCTTGATCCTGAATGTCTTCTGGAGGATCGGAGGATATTGATCTGGCGTGCGAAATACGGTTGTTGTTCTTGAGTACATGGCGGCGCTTTCTGAAAAACTATTTTAACTTAGCGTATCGGTTAGGTTTGAAGACTCACTTGGTTACATGATCAATGGCATGTAATGTAATTACCTCACGGATGGATTGGTGGTGTTCGAGGTTAACGGAAGGAAAATAAACATCAACTGTGTGCGGAGAGAACAGAGAGGAGGTCATCTTGGATTCGAGCGTGTTCTGTTCCAAAGTAAGGGGTTAGCAACCAAAGAAATAGAGTAATATCACCTGCCGGTTGTTTGACTCGTCGAGCCTCGAAAGGGTTGAGCAAACGTTCCAGAACCTGATATTATAAACAGGTCAAGCATCGTGGTATATATACGAATGAAAGACGCGACACACTGTCGTCTTTTGGCCGTGTTTTTTGTAGGGCACGGACGGATCGGAAGGTACGCAGGTAACAACACGAAGTTCCCCAATTGTCTCTCTTTGTGATGTTAAGTGTTTTTTATCCACTTCTTTCCTGTTTCGCTCTGTCAGGATTTCAGGGTTCGGCCCGAAATGTTGGTCGTATGGTTTGAGTGCTTGTTGAAGATACACATATACCTCAGCTGCTTTGAAAGAAGATGCTGAACTCACACGTTGGATCATTTTGATAACCGACTTGCTCGTCTATTTCCTGCTCAGCGACATCCAGGTCATCTCCCGGCTTGGGTGTGGCCTCCTCGGAGTGATCATGTTCCTCAGTGGGCGTGGAGGTATTGAGGTGCCTACGCTTGTTTAGCTTCTCCCGCGGGTATGAGTCCTCTGTTGGACGTTTTCTGCTCTTGAGTGCAGATACATTGAGGAGAGTCAGTAGACGCGTTGTCGGGCTATTTGCATCTTCAGAATCCATGATGGGACGAGGCCAAAAACATACGGGTACCGAGTGTTCATCATATCACGTGACACAAACGCGTCATTCGCCTTTTTGTCATTCTTCCTTCATCACAACTGAACATCCGCTTGGAATAGCGTGTCTCTATGCGTGTTCTTTGTGTCGCCGAGAAGCCTTCTATCGCAAGATCAATTAGTCAGATTTTGTCTGGTGGTCGTGTAGAAACAGTAAGTCGAAAGCAATCGGTCACTGGTTCCACTTTAACGTCTTGCTACACAAGCGTGTAACACAGAACCGTTTTATCAAGAATTTCGACTTTGACTATCCCCAAACAAATTCCCATTTCACGGTCACCTCTGTGTCAGGTCACCTCCTCGCTTACGACTTCCCTGATGCTTATCGTCAATGGCAATCTTGTGACCCCTTTTCTCTTTTTGATGCCCCAATCAACACCGTCGTTCCCGCCGACAAAAAGACCATAGAACGTAACCTAATGAGCGAGGCGCGTCGTGCGCACACCCTGATGATTTGGACGGACTGTGACAGGGAAGGTGAGAACATTGGTTGGGAGGTTGTGACCGTATGTCGGAAGGCGAAACCGAATATTCTCGTCCGTCGAGCCAGGTTTAGTGCTATCATACCTCAGTTCGTCTCTAACCCATTTCGCGCTTGGAGGATCCCAAACTTCTTATAGGCAAATTCATCGCGCGGCTCAGCAGCCAGTGGACCTCGACCAAGCACAATCTGATGCTGTCGAAGCACGTATTTTTCTAGATCTGCGTATTGGCGCCGCGTTCACTCGTATGCAAACTTTGGCCCTTCAAAATCGACTTCCTCAATTCCGTGAAAAGCGCGAGGTTGTCTCTTATGGTATCAACCATTCAAAGTCTATCCGATGATAATCTTATACAGATTTTGTCCAGGTCCCTGTCAATTCCCAACCCTAGGTTTCGTGGTGCAGAGGTACAAGCAAGTGAAAGAGTTCACTCCCGAAGATTTTTGGCACATACTTCTCTCCCTAGACCGCCAAGTCCATGGAGAAGCGAAGAGAGTCGATTTCACATGGAGGCGTGGACACATTTTCGAGCTAGACGTCGTGAATGAGATATACGAAGACATCATAGAAAATCCACGGGCTCGAGTTACGAAGGTCACGCAAAAGAACACGAAGAAATGGTGTGTTTTCCGCTCTCTTTGTCGGTTACACGCATTCAGGATACAGGAAACCACTACCACTGACAACCGTCGAGCTCCAGAAGGCAGGATCGCGGCTCCTCAAACTGGCACCAAAGAAAGTTCTGGATGTATGTCCGTATATCAATCAATATCCTGCTTCGGATCGCTCAATAGAAGCTTTAGATTGCGGAAAAACTCTACCAACAGGGTTTTCTTTCTTACCCTCGCACAGAAACGGACCAGTACGACCCCCAGTTTGATTTCATGACCCTTATAGCAAAACAAAGGGTAGATCCCGCCTGGGGTGCATTTGCAACGGGGTGGGTTTGATCTATCAACTACTGCTCTCTATGTTCATTCCTCTGTTTCGATCCTTCACCTCCTGACCATATAGCCTTCAAGAAGGCGGTTTCACTCCGCCTCGCCGAGGCAAAAATAATGATAAAGCTCATCCTCCAATACACCCCACGGCTCATAATGCGAATCTGGCCGGGGACGAAAAGAAAGTATATGATCTTATCACCCGTAGATTTCTTGCGAGCTGCTCGAAAGACGCGGAAGGATCAGAAACGACAGTCGAGGTGGTATATGGCGGGGAAGAATTTTACGCCACTGGTTTGTTCCTTTACTGATAACTGAGTGTTCGAAAGGCTTACGCTCTTGGCATTCTAGGTCTAATCATATTAGCTAGGAACTATCTGGACGTATATCCATACGACAAATGGTCAGACAAAGAGATCCCGGATTTTAGGGAGGGTGAGGAATTCGAACCCACATGTTGCGAAATGAAAGAAGGACAAACAACTTCACCTACCCTGCTGACCGAAGCTGACCTTGTCACCCTCATGGACAAGAATGGGATCGGTAAGTATCTTCCGCGCGATCGATAACGTACCTGAATGTCGCCTTCAACGACAGGGACGGATGCAACAATTGCGCAACACATTCAAACCATCATTGATCGGGAATATGTAATTGAGCGGATGGACGGCGCCACGAAGCATCTACTTCCTTCAACGCTTGGTATCGGCCTTGTGGAAGGGTACAACCAAATCGGATTCGACTAAAAGTTTGTCAAGACCGCACCTGAGGCGTGAGGTATGCGTGCTGTTACGATTTGTTCTCTTTTTCCGCACCGCGCTTTTTGTCCCGCGTGTCTACTTAATGAATGCGCACGTTCCCGTTACTGACTTTTTTTGGTAGACAGAGCGAAGCATGGTTCTGGTGTGCGAAGGCGCCAAAACGAAGCAAGAAATGCTCGTACAGAGTATTGAGCAATATAAAGATATGTATATTATGGCCAAAGGAGAGTTCGACAAAGTCATTCAGGTGAAGTTGTTCGCGTCATTGTTCCTCCCTTCGATTGACAAGATATATTCTAGAGTGTGCGACGATACATTGAAGGAGCTCCACCACGGGATGCAGGCAACGATGAAGGAAACCGTGGACCACGCAGAGGGGGCGGCGGAGGCGCTCCACGAAGGAGAGGACAAGGGAACAACCATGACAGTGACGATGGTGATGGTGCGCCTCCTACGGGTGGCCTCGGTCGTGGGCGGCGTGTAGCACCCCGTGCAGCACAGAGACCTCCCCCTCCTCCCAGTAACATTGGTGGTAAGCCATTCTCCCGTCATCGCGGTTAGAAGTGGCAGACTTCAGTTGTCCCAGATATCGACCCACCGCAAGCAAGACCTCGGAGTTCCTTGGAGGAAACAGTGCCCCGGGCTGCCCCTTCCAATCATTCTCCGTCTAGCCAACTGTCCACATGCGATTGTGGAATTCCTGCAACCAAGAAACGAGTGACACAGAAATCAGCTCGCGAAGGAAAGGAATTTTATGCATGCGCTCGAGACGCGTGTGGACATTTCAGGTGGGTAGAGGAGCATGACAAAGAAGGTCAACAACCTGTATCCGCGAAAGGTGCCATCGGCGCTGGTCATTCAGTAAGTGGTACCTATCTCAGTGTGGAAGTCCTGAGACGAAAACTGGATACAATCAGGATCAAGGGGTGGCGCCGGTGCGCCAGTGCAAGTGTAAAGAAGATACAGTTCAGCGGACTGTTACAAAAGAAGGTGCCAACAAAGGGCGCGTCTTCTGGGCTTGCGCAAAAGGCAGGGATGGGGGTTGTGGGTTCTTTGACTGGGATGACGAACCCACAAAAGCGCTTGGGACCGGACCTCCTGTGTCAATGTCGACGACGCGAACAATTAGCCATAACGACCCTCAGCCCAGTGGAAAGTGCTTCAAGGTGGGTCACCGTCGGAACGGGATTCTATTGACTGACTCAAGATTGTCTGATGACAGTGTGACCAAGAGGGACATTGGGCTTCTGGTGAGGTATCTTACTTTGGAAGTTTGGCATAGTACTAACAATGCAAACGGCTACTCTCCTCAGCATGCCCAAATGGCAGGGATGCCGAACCGGTCCACAAGCCATGGAACAACAAGAGCTGATAGCACAGCAGCGTGTTTCAAGTGTGGAGAAAGTGGCCACTTCAGTAACGGTAATGCTTGATCAACTTCTATGTCTCCGACGACTTTTTAAGCGAAAAACCTCGGAATTGTTGATAGTTTGTCCTGGCGGAGTCACGCGCCTGGCTTCAGAAATAACCGGAAAGCGGGCTGAAGGGGCATCTGCAGGCGATGAATGCTTTAAATGTGGTCAGATTGGACACTGGACGGCAGGTATTTGATGGTTCTGTTCCCTCTGGATAACCAGTTGATTGACGAACTTGAATGCAGATTGTCCAGGTGCGCCGTCCAAGCGTGCCAGATCGTCTTCAAGCAGGGGAGCCAAGGCACCTCGCTCGCGGGGGGAAAGTAGTCGCAGTACGGGGACCAAGCGAGGGAGCAAGAAGAATGTGAAGACCAAGAGTGGAATGTTTGGTGCTCCTGATGATATCTGAGGATAATCAGTTGAAGGCGTTGAGCATGCGAGGACGGATGACGTGTGCACGGTCGAATCAGCTGGTCATCAATTGTCCTGTACGCTAACAGAGAGAGCGAAGCACCTTCTAAAGGCATCACAGTAGGCGTGTCAACAGCAATTACTAGTGATTCGGATTCTTCGAAAAGTTGGAAATCGCGTGAAAGGCTTTGGAGTAGGTAAGTATGCAAGTACACAAGGCTGAATTTGTAAGCAATTCCCACCTCGTTACCTTTTCGATGATCCAATCCTTGCTTGCGAACGCTAACGATGGCGACCGTTCACCCTTCACGCATGGGCTTAGTCCCACAAGACCCAAAATATGTCTACCCAGACATTCATGGCCAAAGATCGCCGTCAGCGTCCAACAGAATCCGCAGGGAGAGGCGAGACACGAGGGATAGGGAAAGTGATGACGACAGTGACAGAAGGAGGGGACGAGATAGGGAAAGGGAAAGGGAGCGGCCAGGCGAGAGGGACAGAGACAGAGACAGGGGGAGATACCGAGAGCGGGAGCGAGAACGGTACGGAGACAGGGACAGGGACAGGGACGAGCGAAGTAGGAGTCGACGACGAGGGTCACCAGAATATGGTGACTACAAGCGACCTGCACCACTTCCTGGACCGGGCTTGGAAGCGCCTCGTATGTATCCCAGTCGTCCGCCGCGAGACGGTATGTACGAGCGACGCGATGGTTATGGCGCCGGTAACGAGTATCTGGAAAGGTGCGCGACGTTTCCCCGATTACACGGGTGAATTTTGTGCTGAGATGCTGATACTTTTCCGCAGCCGAAGAGCGCAGAGGGAAGGCTCAATGTTGAGTATATGGCCACCTTCGCCAAAGGGGCCTGCGCGTGCTCTGTATGTGCTTATCCTACACCCTTCTGTTTCGCCCTGACATCTTTCATATAGATCCCCGGAGCGCGGATCCTCTCGGAGGAAATCCAAGCGGGATCGCTCAGAGACCCCGACAGAATCCTCGAACTCGGAGTCAGAACGTCGTCGCGAACATAAAGAGCGAAAGCGCTCTCGAAAAGAAAGCATAGAAGAGAAAGACGCGAACGCAAAGAACGGAGACGTCGGTCACGCAACTATAATACTGAACAGGAAGAGCACTCGAGAGAAAGAGACCATCACCGGAGAAGCGAGAGTAAAGGTCGACCCCGAAGCCCAGACCCGAGTCCTGTACCTTCATCCCCTCGTATGTCGGAAGGCGAGGAAGAATGGGTCGAAAAGCCTGCTGCTGTCGCACCGTTCGTCGTGGCGTCTCAGAGCAACAGTTCAATGCCACCACCAGCCACTATACCGTCATATACCAACCACCAGGTAGAAGATGATGACGACGACGATTCGGATGCGGGTGTCGGCCCTCAACCTCTAATGAAGGTGACTGCTTCGAAGAAGGTGGACGAGCGTACTTATGGTGGTGCATTGCTGCGCGGCGAAGGTAGTGCGATGGCTGCCTTCTTGCAAGATGACCCACAATCGCGTATCCCTCGTCGTGGTGAGATCGGTCTCACGTCAGACGAGATAGCGGAATTTGAATCCGTTGGGTATGTCATGAGTGGTAGCAGGCACAAACGTATGAATGCTGTCCGTATGCGGAAGGAAAACCAGGTCATCAGCGCGGAGGAGAAGAGAGGTATCCTCAAGCTACAGAGGGACGAAAGAGAGAGGAGAGAGGCTATCCTTAGAGAGGAGTTCAGCGAACTCATACAAGAGAGGCTCAAAGGGCCGGAGACGAAGCGGTCGGTCACCTAGCCATCTCACACGCAACATACGTTGTCATCCCAGATCGGATTTATTGAGCAAACAGGATATGAAGGGTTCCATGCGTTACAGATATTTGGTTATCACGAATGCCCTAGATGCACACCATATAAGTTGTACAGGTAATACTGTTCAGAGCTCATCGCGCTTGCCGGATTGGATGCCCAGAAGTTCCGTCGTGAAAACCAAAGC
Organism: Chiua virens; assembly: GCA_019787685.1. NCBI lineage: Eukaryota > Fungi > Basidiomycota > Agaricomycetes > Boletales > Boletaceae > Chiua > Chiua virens. The sequence continues at coordinate 1,835,169 of JAHNUO010000003.1, forward strand.
AGCGTTTGGTGGGATAGCTCCGCCAGCTCCACGGCTCCCTGCACGAATGCTTGTTGTAGAAACAGTGAAATAGGCGACTTGACGTACCATAACCCAAGCTAGAGGGGATAGTCAATGTACGCTTCTCTCCAACGCATGTACCGAGGAGACCCTCATCCCAACCACGGATCACCTGTCCAACACCAACTACGAAAAACACGGTCAGCACGAAAGACAAACGCAAAACGCATATGGGGGACGTACGTTTGAAGGAAAATGGCTTGCCCCTGTCCAGACTACGGTACCAGAATGAGCACGTATACACTGGCAAACTCGAGACAACCTACCTCGAGTCAAATTTGGCACCAGTGTCGAACAGAGTACCAGTCTGAAAAGTAGGATATCCTCAATGAAACCCGAACAGCATGGAGGCGAACATCGTAGACGTACGTAGTGAACGGAAATGGTGTCTCCCTTGGCCACCTTGTTGGGGCATTCTTCGGGCATGAAAGTAGTCTCAATCTGAAGCTCAGTAGGGGGCTGAGCTGCGAGAACGCAGGCTGCGATAGCCAACAGCGAGAACCAGACTTTTAGCAATTGCATAGCGACGTGTTGTTAGTAGAGAAGCGTGTCTTTTGGCGGGACGCGGAGTGTTGCTTACCAATCCTGCCGTGGTATGCCGCTGAGTCAGCAACTGTACAGTAGGAGTCCACTTGGAACCTTATTTTGATATGTTGACATTCATACCATCTCATCGCCATCGACGCCGAGCCCCAAGTACAAAATGGTGAGCAAAAAACATCCACAATTTGTCCCATTTTCATCCCGTCGTTAGCCTTCGCAAAAGACTTTCCGCACGAAACGCATTCTCGCCAAGGCCTCCCGCCAGAACCGGTGAGTAAACGGCTAGACGACCACCAGCGTCGTGACACACACCATTCTAGACCAATCCCACAATGGTTCCGTTTGAAGACGGACACTAAAATTCAAGTACGCATCGTTGAATAGTGCATCTCCGTCGTTCAACATTCTGATGTTTTCATTGCCTCAGTACAACGCAAAGCGTCGCCACTGGCGGCGAACCAAGCTCAACATCTAGACCTATTCAGCATGCCTTTTGTGGGCTGACAGCTAGGGGGCCAGGCAGATGGAGATATGATATGTCGACACCATGTACCACACGCAAAGTGCAATCATGACGCCTATAGGGGCTCTGAGCGGGAGCGATATTTAGGCAGTGAGCAGTGAGACTATGGGTGGCCAGGTCAGCATACATGCCTTTGGGGTTCGCGTCCAATCGCCTCCTTTGATTTTCCTGAGTTTGTGGCACGTCATTCCGTTGTCAGTTCTCTTGAGTGCTGATGGACTTGCTGACGATGCAGATGACGCTGTAATGTATGCGGTGTTACGCCGAGAGTTCGAATCTTTGGGCAATGTACGAGCCGATACCAGCACTGGTACTTATCCGCGCGGAGCTTTGGCCGTCGTTTTGCGGGATTTTGTTCAATTTGAATTGATCAGAAATCGAATAGGTTTTCCGTACTGGCCCGAGATGACCGCCTCTTTCGATGCTGGTGCCATATTCCTACCAAAGTTCTCTCTTCCACATTCCCTATGCATTTTACTATCCGAGCCCGTGTTTAGAATTTGAATCAAACCTTGGCCCACCTTCTGGCTGCGGATTTCGTGGGGCCGAAAGTGTAAACACTGTATGTAGTGACCAGCATCGTGTTTGAATTCAGCACTCGCGAATTGATTGTGATGTATCTTGTTGAACTAGATTGAGTTTTTGGAGGGAATGAGTTCACAACTTGTCGTAATAGCTATTTAGTATTGACGTAGTAGGTGGCGTTACACGTAAACGTGTTTGCTGACACTGGCAGGTGCCAAACTTCCCAACAGCCCACCGACCTTGTTATACTCCGTGACAACGAGCATCTACCAACTACCGTGATTTAGCATGTCTCTTATCGTCACCATCTTTACGCTCGTATTCCTTACCGAACTGGTGTCATGGATTGGTAAATCCGTACTTCTCGATTTTGTATGTCCCTGTCCTCTGTTTGCATTTCTCGTCACTCAGTCTTGGGAATTTCATTCGTAGGCTTGGGGTCTTTACTGCCAGGTGTTTATGAACGTCCCAATATACAAGGCAGCGCCAGCTCAAAGCCGAACTGCTTACCACGAAGAAAGATCTGATGCAGACCTAGCGCTCAAGATCAGTTCGCCAAGTGGGCTAAGCTGAGACGAAGTGTAGACAAAGGACTCGCAGAGCTCGAAAAACTGAGTGAGTCCTTTTTTCGTGCTCCTGCTCATGCATGCACCTCGTTGCCTGTGTGCTTCTAACGCCTGCCTCACAGACAGCGACCTTGCTGCTACCAAAACCGCATTCTCGGCCAAGTTTAACAGCCTCATTTGGATCTTAACGACAGGTTTACAGTTTACTGTCGGGTGGTGGTACAGGAAAGCCGCCGTGTTCTACCTGCCATCCAACTGGTTTGGTCCTATCACGTGGACGCTTGCGCTTCCATTCGCTCCTCAAGGTGAGCCGCTGTTCCTTGTGGGAACGGTCATGATTCATAATCTTTTGTGTGTAGGTTCCGTGAGTGTTGGGGTATGGCAGATGGCATGCCGCAGGGTGATAAAAGTGGGAGAGCAGACTGTTAAGAATATCGTGGGTGAGTATATCAATGCTCTTTATGGACTTGGTACTGATGAGTTCTTTGCCAAACTTTCCACATGTGACACCACTGTCTCCACGTCACACTCTTCATCAGCAATGCCCGTCGGAGCCCGCCGTACCGGTAGAGATGAGGACTGGTACCCGCTACCTGAAAAATCGTAGATGCAGGGTGAATGTCTCGCCACCAAAATATGGTAGTACTTATAATGCAATCATGCCTGGAAGTTGTCAACTATGCACGTGTAAGGTACTGCATCCACTATGCACTAGGCTGCGGCACGATGGAGTGGTAAGAGTGTTTGAAGTGACATGATCCAGGTGATTCGGAACTCGGGAAGTCCAAACTTCTAGTATGTATTCATTTGTCTTTGGGTAGTAGCCTGACAGGGGCTGTACTTTCCCACGAATTACGATGTCTGACATATGATTTACAGTGCTCGGAATGACGTCGGAGCAGTCCAAGGGGCGGGACTCCGTCGCCAAAGTCGACTACTTAAACTCGACCAACGCGCACCTTAGGTCTCAACGTTCAACTATCTAACAATGCCTGCTGGTGTCCAAATTCACTCAAAGGTTGCTTCAGGGGCCCAGGCTCAAATCCTCTCTGATGACGCTTTGACATTTCTTGCTGCCCTCCACAGGACCTTCGAGTCCACTAGGCAGAGTCTCCTTGTTGCTCGCGACGTCGCCCAACGCAGGTGTGACTCGGGTATTTCCCTCGACTTCCCTCCAGAGACCGCTCACATCCGTGCCGAGCCTTCGTGGCACTGTGCGCCTCCTGCTCCGGGACTGGAGGACAGGCGTGTTGAGATCACAGGGCCCACCGACCGAAAAATGGTCATCAATGCCTTGAACAGCGGCGCAAAGACCTTTATGGCTGACTTCGAAGGTCAGCAACACCCAGTGACACCTCCGTTCGCCCTCCTGACGCTTGTGTAGACTCAAGTTCGCCGACATTTTCAAACATGATCAATGGACAAGTTAACCTACATGACGCTATCCGCCACCAGATTGATTTCGCATCGGGTGGAAAACAGTACAGATTGGTCGAGAATCCGGCGGTCTTATTGATCCGGTACGACGGATTTCCCTCTTTCAGAGGCGGACTAAATTTACACCTCACGCAGGCCTAGGGGCTGGCACCTGGACGAGACCCGCGTGACGGTTGACAACGCTCCTGTGTCCGCTTCGCTGTTTGATTTCGCGCTCTATTTTTATCACAATGCCCGCGAGCTCGTCAAGCGCGGTCGAGGCCCCTACTTTTACCTCCCAAAGATGGAGCACTACCTTGAGGCCCGCCTCTGGAACGACGTCTTTCTCTTCTCCCAGTCCTACCTTGGTATCCCACACAATACTATCAGAGCCACCGTCCTGATCGAAACTCTTCCTGCCGCTTTCCAAATGGAAGAGATTCTTTTCGAGCTCAGGAACCATTCCTCCGGACTCAATTGCGGGAGGTAAGATTTCCATCGTGCTTCTCGCACCCTTTTGGGATCCATCATGCGTGACCGGTCCGCTAATCCACATATTTTTAGATGGGATTACATCTTCAGCGCCATCAAGAAGCGCAGGGCTGATAGAGGTGCAGTTCTACCAGACAGGAAGGATGTCACCATGACCTGTCCCATTCATGGATGCATACGTCCGTCTTCTTATCCAAACATGTCACAAGTATGATTCCAGCAGATATCTCATACGAGGACGCACTAACAATAGGACATAGGCGAAAGGTGGCCGCAATGGGTGGCATGTCTGCGCAGATTCCTATCAAGAATGATCCAAAGGCCAATGAGGTCGCCATGGAGAAAGTCAGGGCAGACAAACTCCGCGAAGTTACTGCTGGACACGATGGTACTTGGATTGCCCATCCACTCATCAACGAGATTACGCGCAAAGTGTTCGACGAGTACATGTTGGGTCCGAACCAGGTGATATTTGTTTTCGCTGCCTCTTCGCATATTCGCATTAACGCGGTCCGTGCGATAGTATCACGTTCGTCGAGAGGACGTCAGAGTGGCAGCCGCCGATTTATTGAATGCAAATGTTCCTGGGAAGATCACTGAGGAGGGTGTTCGCGGAAACGTCTCCGTCGCATTGGCCTATGCCACCGCTTGGATTGGTGGTAACGGTTGCATTCCGGTCAACTACTTGATGGAGGACGCAGCCACTGCCGAGATTGCCCGTGTCCAGCTATGGCAGTGGGTCAAGTACGCCTCGCGGATGGATACTGGTGAACCCATCACCGCGGAGTTCCTTGACCGTGTCATTGAAGAGCAAGCACCGACCATCAAGTCCATCGCTCCTGGTATCAAGCAGGAACACCTCAAAATTACGATCGCCTACTTGAAGGGTCAGATTAGACAAGAGTGGCCAAGCGAGTTCCTCACGAGCGATTTAATGCCCTTCTTGACTATGGCTGATGGTGTGGAGGTGAAATGGCCTAAGAGCTTCTTGTAACTGTTTGCGTTTTTTCTCTTCGTTATAGTTTTAACGTTATGAAGTAAAACCAGCCTTGACTGCTGGGTGTATTAACCTACGAGTCATGGTAGTTTCGGTATTTCAGAATGTCGACCGTGACGTTCAAATTTCATTGCCTGCGTGTCCCCGAATATAGAGAATGCTGCGACTACACGTTCGTGATCATGATCAGTGATACACACTATCAAAGGTTCTGAGAGAGTTTTCGACCACGCAATCTATGCTTTGGAGACATTGACATTAACCCCATGCATCAACGCACGGCTGTACGGGCAAGCCTGGCCAGACACACAAGAGGGCTTTAGACGCTTCCTTTCGCCCCTAGCACAGCGTACGAACGTACCTCATGCCCGGCTTTAATGACCTCCTCGTCCTCGACACCCTCGACCTTGATATCCACCGCAATCCCGAACCCGCCCATCCCCTCTGCCTCTCCGAGATGCACATTGGTATGGATCACAGGCATCCTTGACAGGCGTCGCTCTTACCCAGACGGCCTGCCATGAGCTGCATCGCACCGAGGAAGCACGCTACACACATGCGCATGCGCATTACGGTACATGTCCAATCGATCGTCACGGTTTCAGGAGAGCGAGGGGTGACGTGAATATGTGCACATGGAACACGACACAGACGTACATGCGTAACCCATGGCAAAGAGTTGCTCGGGCGTCGTGCCATCGCCCGACCCGCCCAACGCCTTGGGGTAGGCGAGGTTCAGCTTGAGTGGTGTCTCGTCGTCGGAGCGGACTGCCCCGCTCCGCCCTTTGCCTGCGGCACGTGCAGTTGCGGTGTACTGTGTGTGATTGGAGGGTTAGAGTGTCGTGGTGTGATGCACCAAGGGGATTCGGAGATGGGATGGGTATACCTTGATGTCCTTAAGAGTCACGATTGAACGTCCCGCATCTGTTGTATAGAAGTGCGCTTGAGGTGCAGCTGCGCGCTTGGTTGCGTTGAGGAGGAGGCGAGATCGAGTAACAAACATTTCAGTCTCAGTGCTGGTCGAGGAGCAAGTCGAAACACACTACTCATACTCATAACTGTTTTCTAAGCTGCTAGTGCTGCCCCAGAGCAACCCCGGCCCGAAGAACGCTGACAGCACAAATTGCATCAACTGTTGCGCTAACATACTTAAAGTACAGCAAAGTGTAAGATAAAATGACAGGAAACCCGGCGACCAGGTCAGACACCACTCGCGGTGATTCTCAGCTGTTCTAACTTCTTCAACACTTCCCCGACAGATCGGTCCAACTCACCAGCAATGGCGCTCTGCTTCGAACCAGATAACCGTGCATACGTCTCGCAGAGGTCGCCGTCCACGACAGCCTTCACGGGAACATAGTACCCTCTCCATGCAAGGTGGTCGCGTCCCACTAGACTACCCTGCTCGGTCCTCATGTGCTGTTCCAGTGTCGAGATAAAATCCACATCCTCCTTCGAAACGAAGGGCACGAGGATCCCGATGGTGCCGTGCAGACCAGTGTACAGCAGCACCTCTCGCCCTCCAGCTACCAACGATACCCTGTGTATTGACGTGACAAGGTCACCAACGTGGAAGTGACAGATCATCTTCGTCTTGTGGGGAGCACCCATAAGCTGGCCCTTCTCATGCAGTATGCCGGCTCCCGTAGGATCATCGTCTACCTGTTCTGAAACCTTGGAGTCGAGGCGATTGACAAATATATTCCCGAAGCGGTCACTCGCTGCGACCGTATAATAATCAACCATTGTGGATGCAACGATCCATCGTGGTTGGGTGTCATCCGCAAAGATGAGAAGTCGATTTTCTGGTGCTTTATAGACGGCGAAATAGATCGAATCTTGCATGTCACCGACAAGAATCCGAGAACCTTGTGTGTTGAGTGTGACAATAGTGGAAGAGAATGTCTGCATATCAGGTCAGACCACGGTGTGACCTCAGTGAGCGAACCAACCTTGTTTTCGGCTTTGCGAAGAAGCTTTTTCTTGCCGATCTCATAGATGCGGAGTGCTTTACCCACCCCTGCTACAAGTCGTCCTTGGAAAGCCATGATTATCAGAGGTACATCGTCCGTTTCAGTCTTGTGCACGAGCTCCAAGGCCGTGCCGTCTTCAAGAAATTTGTATGTCCGCAAGAAACCACTCGTGCACGATCGTGGCGTAACGAGGGTGTCAGGACGCTGTGCCAACGACAAGGTGCAGTTCCCCTCCTCGAGCACTAAACGGAACAATGGCCAGAGAGAATGCCATCTCATTGTTATCCAAGTGAATCAAAGCAACAGTCTTCGACTGTAGTCCATTGAGTAAGAAACTGTTGACTAGAAAGAGAATCGACGTGCCTCGAGCGGATCAATAATGCGTATTGCCGAAGCCCATGTTCCCGCGGGTGCTTTGCACCGACCGAAAGTTTCAGCAGGAAGTTCAAGCATCTCTTGATCAATCATCTTGCCTGCTTCGCTCTACGAAGAGTTTAGAGTCGTGATCCGAAACAACGATGGGTCACTCACCAGTTGTTGCAGACGCTTGTTCACCGCCTCCTCACCCATGACACGATGGTCTCCTTCAATAAGATACAGGTAACGGTTCGCTGGATGGGATATAAATTTGCGAGGTGTGTATGAGAGTGGGATAGAGTCTTGCTTGAGTTTCATGCCAGGCCTTGGTACTTGGAAAATGCTAATGAGGACAATATACGTTAGTGATCATGATCAACCCAGAACGAACGAGTCTCAGCAGGAACAATTGGTATTTTGAATAAATTTCGGCACGTCCTCTTCAAGAGGTGTCCGAATCTCTGTTTGCATCCCATGACCTGGCCGAAAGGAACAGATGCTCACCGAAGAATACTCCCCGTAATACCAATCAAACCTTCCGGACTAAGTTCAGCAGAAAAGCTCCAGGCATAGTCAAGGTTCTCATATATCAAGGGGGTGAAATGCATGAGGTTTTGGTGCGTATAATTAATCCATGACCGAGATGAAAGCGCAAGGATGGCTGGATTTTTCTGTATCTGTACCCGAACAAGCTTGATAGGACGGGTCCCCAAGAAACTGCGGAAGCGTTCAGAAAGGAGACAAATCAAACTAGCGCTGGTACTAACCGTGTTCGCGTATCAGTAAGTTGGCCATTTAAAGGATCAAGCACGGTCCGAAGAAGAACACCATTTTGCAAGCCAATGTTGACAAACATCGTTGGATGGGTCTTGTTAATACTTGCATCTAACATGTCGGCTATGCAAATTGAAGACTGGTGGCGCAGTCAAAGCTTGTAGACTGATCGTCTCCAGTGTGCTTTCAGGATCCAGCGAAATGATACGAACGGTTTGGTCCTCGCACCCAACAGCCTGTATGACTAGAAACAGTTACAGGTAACTGCGAGACAGAGTTTCATTCAACGCACCAAGAAAGGCGTACGCTGACGACCCTCAGGAACCTCAGCAATGCTCAGTGCCAGAATCGTTGATCCCATCGCTTTTCTGTCTTGGTATTCGTTGAGCTGACCGTCCAAGTCGAGTTCGAAATAGACCAGCTCTGCAGAGCTCAGTGCAACCACGACTTGACGCTTGTTGGTCGTCGCAGCGACAATTGTTTTACGATCAGGGACTCGCCACTCATTTACACGTCGATCAGCCAAGACATGACGAATCCCGTGAGGGTGAACTTGGAGAAGAGCATCTGCACCAATCTGTTGGACAGCGAGCGTCGGCGCTGATGAAAGGAAGCCAGTGTCTTGCACCTCCTCGATTGTCTCGCCAATAGACAACACCAGTGTACCATTGACGAACGAAAGAATGATATACGAGTCGAACTCATCTATAAAGGGATAAAATTGATACGATCGATAGACACAAGCAATTAAATACGCACCCTCCTCCCGTTGTTTAGTCGTCCAAACGGCATTCGGAATACCTGGAAGCTCAGAACTAACGGATTCCTCCACATCAAGACCATGACGAAGCATCCTAAACGAACTGCGCGCGCCTCGACCGCAGGCTGCTAAAATTTGGGGAGTATCCGAATTCGGTAGAATGTTCATCACTTTCGAGTCCAATATAGGGTCCAATGATTCTACCTCGTCGGCAAGCGCCAAGTTATCCAGAGGGCGAGGGCGAAAGTGGGCGTGTGGCAGTGGAGTAGTCGGATCAGCCATGCCAAACGATGGGTAGGAAGTCGAACTGAACTCAGGTTCATTGTCATCATCACCCAACTTTTGGAATTGGTAAAGATACCTATGGACGGATGAACCAACGTCCAGAAGACGGAAGTATGAACGTAACTCACTGGTTACCGAATTCAGAAGCAACAAAAAGAAAACCGGATTTAAGAATACAGAGGCCATGAGCCACAGGTACAGTGTCGAAATACTTGATTTTGAGTCCCCTGACTTCGTCTTCTTCATGGTCTATCGTGACTTTGAACAGGTCGCCATCTTCACTTTGAAGGAGGAAGAAAAAGGCGCCCTAGACGACACGCAAATTAAGAGATATGATATAGAAGCCAATAAGCGACAGACCTTCATTTTGTGCATGACGGCTGCAATAATTATGACACCTCTTGAGGGATCCTCGAGGGGATGTCTTCGGCGCGGGATGGGGACACGGTGTTGTGGCTTATCTATGTGCCGGTATATGATGTGGTCCTCACAACAAACAAGGACACCAGAAGGTCCATCAAATCGGTCGGTTGACGCTACTTGTCCCCCAGGGACTTGAACGAGGAGATTTGCACGTGGATCGGTGGGTTCACTCCACTTTCGGACAACGTGATTGAGGCCGAGGTCCAGCTCATAGTAAGTTAGCATCTAGATGAAAGTTTGCCTAAGTGAACAGCGCGGAGAGCCAACCAAAGCACACACTTTTTCTGCGTTGTTGAAGGCTTCCCCGGTTGGGTCCTGATCAGACTCCGTATAGTCGACCTCCAATGCGGCAAACAAGGGGTTTTCGAACCCGACGTCAAGACCAATAATGTGGTGTATAATCGCGTTATTTTTGTGTGCTTCCAATGGCGAGGAGATTGTCAAGTTGGCCGCCGCATCCCTGTTCAGAATATACACGAGCTTTGCCTTCTCTACCGCGGAAATCATAACGCTACGGCCTTTGGGATCAGTGGCAAGATATTGACCAGGAACAATTCGTCGCGCGCCGGACTTTCCAAAGGTTTCTTGATGTAGTTTGACGAAGCTGCTGGTTTTTGGGTCATAGTCCAAGATGATAATTCGACCGGAGTCGGACCCTACTATGGCGTAGTCTGAGAACGAAGATGAGATTACAAGAAAAAACGTAGATACGTACGAGGGGCTCACCCTTGGTACTGCCTGTCAGCCGGAAAGCCGCCAGTGAACGTATTGAACCAAAGACATCGGATGCAATGACTGTGGACAGTTTTCCCGTCTGGACATCGGGTCGTAAGAGCTCGAGGCGAGTACCGCGCGAAACAATAATTTCTTGTGTACGTGCGCCTGAGAAGTTACCAACGATTGCCTGCGTTGCAGCCGTTGGAGGTTGCAGCGTCAAATTGTACAAATGCATACCGAAACTCGTTCACCCAAGCGAAGAACGTTGATGGTCGGAAGAACCTTGACAAATTGTAGTTCAGTAAAGGTTTCTGAACAAGCCGACTTTGGCTTTGTTTGTTCGCGTTGAACGGTTAGTATTACTAGTACTTGGTTCTTAGCTAACTATATTCAAACCAATATGAATGTGATCATATGCGACTAAAGAGTGTATCTGAACAAAGGACTGTCGTCTCCCATGTCTCTAAATTCATCCATCCGATCCTCGATGATTCCACGCTCGCGACATAGCGCCTCTTTCCGCCTGTTGATTCTGTTGTAATCCCACATCGCAAATATGGACAGGATGATCCTGACAAGATTTCGTCAACAAACGTGTAATGGTGTCATTAGATGAAGGCGCACGAGAGACTCAGCCAACCCATGATTGCCCCATGCCCGACATGAAACCGGGGAGGATCAAGATAAACGAAGGACGAACAGATTCTGGTACAGTTCATTTAGGCCACATCATGCTGAACAGGGATGCGCGACTTACCCTCCAAGGTTTCCCAATCCAATGACCATGGCAATGACAACACCGCGCTTCACATCGCCACCGGCATTTGCACCGGCCCACGCAAGGTCGACAGCAATCGTCGGAAATACACCTACCGCAGCGAGAACGGCCCCAGCATATGATGCACTAGGACTCGACTGGGTGTATAGGACAAGATACCCCACCAAGGAGACAATTGCCCCAGCGATTACGTACGGCCCGCGGAGTCTCTGAATGTCGGAACAGATTCCAACAAGAATGGTACACACACAACCCGCAACGAAAGGAGGCACGGAAAGTAGCTGGGCATTGGCAGTGGAGAAACCTAGCTCACTAATGATGGTAGGGGTGAAAAGGGCGATCGCGTAGACGGGAACGAGTAAACTGTCAGTGCGTCAAAACGTCTCAATCTGTACAAGGTAGTGTGCGATTCACATACCCAATGTAGATACCGATTTGCACAAAAGTTTTATAGTCCTTGACAGCTTGCAGAACAAATTTGAAGTCATAGTGCGTGGCGAGATTTTGCGAGTCGTTCTTTAACAACCCAACGATAGTGTGTCTCTCATTCTCAGTCAAGAATGACGCTGTCTCCGGATACTAGACAGGAGTCTGTGAGTATATGTACAAGATCAGGACATTTTAGTGCGCACATCATACATAAAGAAAAATGCACTGGAGGCCACAACCATTGTAACTGGAGCGATGCATGATCTAAGTTCGATCGCCGTCACCTTGCAATGAACCAGAGACTCACCGAGTCCTTCCAAGCAGAACTAACCACTAAAGTTAGTGTCTTTCACTGCTTATTCTATGGAAATTGCTTACTATCCACTGCCAGCCATGGAGACCACCGACCCTGCCAACGGGAGTGAGCCTGGTGGCAAAAGAAGATTCTTTGAAAACATTCCATACCCTTCCATTTTTTCGATAGCGTATCTTATCAAGTAGTGAATGAGTAGTATGTCTCACGGAATCGAAATAGCACTCACGCAAGAATGCCGCCAAAAGCGCCCGCGACGGTTGCAGCAGAGAAGAAAATGGCAATACGCATTGCACGATCCGCACGCGGATACCACAGTGAAATATAGTAGGTGACACCTGGAAATAGCCCAGCTTCTGTGAGACCAAGGAAAACCCTTGCACTACAATATGAGGATACATCGTCAGTGAGCGCAGGTAAGTCGTAAACTCTCAATTCAAACTCTTACACGAGGAGTCCTTGATATGTGTGCACAAGGCACATGAGCGTCATCACCAGACCCCATGCTAGCATGATCAGAGGTACTATATTAACAAGGTTGGTCAGAAGGGGATGGCGGCATAACAACGACTAGCATCATACTCCATCTGGATGGCCGAAAGAGCTTGAGGATGATGTTTCTGCGAGAAGTTATTTTACGAAGTGGGTATATGCCGCTTCTACTTACGATGGGACTTCCGCGAGACTGTATAGAACCTGAAGGAGCGTTAGTCAATATTCAGGGAAGCAAAAAAAAGAATCCGCACGAAGAAAACGGCGGCAGCAGTATTGTACCTGAGCCCAACGAGGTGTAAGTCAGCGGACATGCCCGCGACTCTAGCGTTGCCTGAGGGTAGCATGAGGCGCTTATGACCGACATGATACGGGAAGATACTTGCCAACATTCGAACGATCTCTGGAAGCAGGGACCAATCAGGAATCGGGACGGGTGACATTCAACCGAATAACTCACAGGAACGATAGAAGATATAACAAAGAAACCAGAGGAAGGATGTGCCAGTCTACCTTGCGAAGCAGCCTAGCGCGCTCTGCAGGGTCGAGAGGGACGATGGCAACTTCTTTTCCATCATCAATCTCTACGCTTCCCTTGGTGGATGGTGGCATATCCGTGGATGTTGAAAACGAGGGGGTATTTGGTGCAAGCCCACTGCCAAGGGGGCCTGGCTTTTACAGTCCTGAACCTGACCTAAACATCACGTTACACATAACACATAATATCTGCTTTCCGAGGATATGACCGGATTAGGTTGAACTCGAGGCGCCCTGGCCCTTCCGAACTAGGCTGACAGTAGGCCACACTGTGTCCGGGTTATCATGTACACGAGTGATCCAGCCTGCTTACTGATGCCCAGTATTGATGTCTTGAGAACATGCCATCAGGCGCATGTTATCGTTTGGGTATGTCAGGACCGGAAACCGCGCTGCGTGGGTCTCAGGCTCGAGATCGGGTTACCATGCCAGTGCGATCTACTAGTATTAGGCGGAGACAGTGGCGTCACCACGGTCCAACGATTTAGACCCCGTATTTCTGCATACATAAGTAGTTGTTGGCAACCGAGTACAGTATACTGAGTACTAACCGGAACCACGGTACTCCAAGCGGGGTACCTTGCCTCCCCGGAGACGATCTGGCACGCTTGGACGTCGAGTTGCCGGACAAGTTGAACGCTTGCCCGCCGCATGTCGGATGACGCCTTTCGGCTATTATAAATACACCACCCAATACGGAGTCCGAGTCATCTCTGAGATCTGAGATCTGAGTCTCTTCTCTTCCAACTTATTAGAGGCTACAATCTCTTGCAATCGCGAAGAAGCTCACATCATGATCACTCGCGGTCCAAGCCTTGCATCCTTACCTCGATAACTACTCTCCCACTGAACCCATCGAGCTTTCAAAGCACAGACGCGGCGGCGTCTTTTTGAGTCAACTTACCCTGGACGTGGCAAAAAAAAATGTTTGTTTCGTCTTGCAAAAACTCTGGGACGTGGTATGTCCCACCGTGGATATCCTCTAGACGATACATCCGTGACGCCACCTGGTGGTTCCCGACCGCCGAGTTCATGTTATTGCCTTTATACGTTGATGGTCCATAAGTGAATACCCCGACATGCCCATGGTAGTACCTCCTTCGTGTTATGACGGTACGATGCCCCGGACCCAACTTGGATGGACGTCACCATCGGGCGAAACAACACTGCTGGCCAGTGTGAAAGTCTCATGCGTTCACACCGAACTAGCCCACCTCGACAGCTGGTGAAGACGCTCGGCGTAAGGGTGCATCCCGCATGTCACGGTCTCGCGAACCAGACCGAGCCGTCCGCGTCCGCGTTTTGCGCTGCACGACAGCCACCTGTCCATCTGGCGACGACGCGTTCGGTCACGGAGCGCCTATGTAGCTCGTTCATCTCGCGGCAGCGATGCAGCTTGTCGGGTTCCGGTCCGCCGTTGGGACGAGTGGGCAATCGGGTAGCGAGGAGGGGCAGTGGTGGAGTTTTATAGGTATGTGGCCGAGCGGCCGACTTGATCATACTCGCGTAGGGGTTGCGATGAACAGGGTAACGAAAGAGTTGAACTCGAAGGAGCCTTCTGATCAGCGTGTTTTGTACATAGATTGAGTTGCCAAGCCAAGTCAAGCCGTGTGTGGCCCAATTGATCGGTTGACCTGATCGCTGGACCTGGATCAAGGACGCCGAGCAAGTCAGTGTACAGCGGTGATTTATTGGTAGGGATGTAGGTAAGATAGCGACTAAACTCATGTAGTAATACACCGAGAGAGCATTGACGGTGGGCATGGTCCGTCCATTGAGGTGGTACGTATACAGGGGCTACCATAAAGGGTATGGGATGATCTCGTTGAGGCGATAACGATTGAATCAAATAGATCGAGATACGGAGGGCCAGTAAGGGCAGGGAAGAGAGCGCAATGGCGGAGCTAGCTTTAAAAGTCTAGATCTCAGCCGGTAATGTGTCTTCTTTCATTAATCTTCTCCTTGTGTCATGCTTCCTGAGGTACTCCCTAGCGCGCTCCTCGAAGATTTCACAACTGTAGGAAGAGGCTATCTGGGACAAAGTCCTTGCGTTGTTCCCAAGGCTTGAGATCTACGACTTCGCATCTATCAATGGCAACCAGGACCATGCCGAAGCTATATGCATCCGCAAGGCAGCGGATCTTGGCACTCGCCACGCAGTACTTCGGGTGCAGCGAAGGGCCGAGTGCCGGGGTGAATTTGCTCCACAATCCTCGTTTGTGCCTTTGTGCCTGGAGTATTAGGCAGATTTATGGATGAGATGCTGGAAGGGATCCGCAGGTTCGCCGGAAGGGGAGACGAAAATGGAATCCAGTGGAGACGGATCGACCAAAATCGAGAAGTTTTATGGAGTCAGAGGAATGGGTGACCTGGATGTTAAGAAGAGAGAGATCACCGTGGCTCAAACGAAAGGCGTGGAGGTGTGTGAGACCACTCAAGAGCTGGTTATGGAAATCGATTTTCTTGGCGCGCCCGAGAGGAGGGCGCTCGCGAATGACGTCGTAAAGGGAGCGACCATCGACAAATTCGAGGACCATTCCGACGTTCTCGAGGCAACCGAGGAAGGCCTGCGATGTTACGATGACGAGAAACGGTTGTGTAAACGCGCAACTCTGCGAGGAACTGAGTTGTGACATCGTGGGCGTTTGATTGCATCTCGCCGTTGATCTCGAGCTGGACGACGTCAGGTTTTTTTACGACACATTTGAATACGACGGAAGCGGAGCCCTGGGCACAAGGTGCGAGATTGGAAGTGGGGTTTGGTGGAGCAGAGTAGGCGGATGGAGTTGGGAAGGAGAAGATGGAATTTGGGTGGCGCGGTGGTTTGTAAACGGGTATAGATGGATTGGGAGATTTTGTATCCTTGTCCTGCTGGATGAGTCGATGGCTGTAGTGACCATCGTCTGGTGCGACGGTCGTATCTTCGGAGGAAGTGAATGAATTGGAGGTGGTGTTTAGTGGTGGATCTTGCTGGTCGAGTTCGACTGGTAAGATGTATGAGTACCAGTGATGAGACGATATAAAGGGTACATGCCCATCCACCAGTTTTTCTTTGAAGTGAGTGTGATTCGCTTGACGTGCATTGTCAAAGGGTAGTTAAGGTGAATGGTGAATGATGTCATCAATGAACATATTCTCACGCCACAGCAACTGGGGATGTGGAGCTGCTGTCTGACTGGTTCTCGCTACTCCAAAGTCATGCACGACAACGCATCACAGGGCGAGTTCTCATTCGACTTCTCTCTTTTATATCTCACCTTTATTACCAGACTCTCCCTCCCAAGACTTGACAAGAATGCTACACAACTGTTCCTCAGAGTCATCAGACTCCCTTCATACTTCCCCGGCTGCCCTCTCTGATCCTCACCACGATCTCGTCTCTCCATTCTTGGCTACGGATTCTCAGTCACTGTCCTACTCTGGCCCTGCGTTGCATACGGCTGAAAACCAAGCCTCAACTCCGACCCTCTCTTTGTCCCAGCCATTTCACACCGTCCTCCCGTCCCCAGGCGCACTCTCAGAATTCTCCATTTCATCAGATAGCCCTTTTTACTCCTCCCATACCGAACTAGCGAAGCGCAGACCATTACCTCCATCTGCCTCGTCTTGCACATCCGACACTGTCCCATCTTCTCCACCTCCGTATCCCAGGTCTCTCCCGTCTGACGAGCCACGGCTCATGTCCCGTGACCTCTCCAGACTCCCATCCGCTACCCATGCCACTCTCGCACCCGAGGCCCCAATAATCCTCCCTCCACAACCCGACGAACAGACCGACCATCCTCGTGCTACATATGACACATTCCTCTGTCATTCTCCACCCACAAATACCTGGATTGTCGCCGAAACTTCTTCCTCGGAATATACCCTCCGTGTCTGCTTACCAGGCTTCAGACGCGATGGAATGCTCGTATCTTCTCTTTCAATTTACCATTTTTTCACTAATGTGCCACCCCAGAACCATTGCCACAAGAAGACGTCGCATTTTACATGTCGTCGCAGATTCCTGGGAGCCAGAGGGCGGTATGTCGCTTTATTTCAAATACCCTCTTGCAAATTCAGCTTGTATGTCAGGTCACTTTGAGCGCCGTGTCTCCTTTGGCTATGATGCCGAATTGGCACAAGTCAGAGCTGAATTTGACGGTGAGATGCTTCGAATAGTCGTCCCTCGTCGCATTTCCCTAGTGTCCTCCTGAATCGCTTCCAATCATCTCCACCTGGAGATAAGCCCTCGGTTCGTGTCGCGCTCGCCTTAGACTATGTGCATCAAGCCAGCCCGCAATGAAATGGCCGTTTCGCACATCGATAATCTAACATCCTGCGTAATTTCAAGCTCACATTGCTGCCCGTTGCAAGTCAAGTGTATTACTACCGACCCGATATCATCCGCGTTAACACCGAAGCATGTCGCATCCACAACTAACCTTTGCTGGGACAATTATATTACTTTCTTTTATTTTCTGCAAAATAGCTTGTTCATTCGTCCTTCTTGCCCCGTCTTGCTTCGGGCAACATTGATTTCCATCTTCATTTTGTTTTTATACCACTTGTCCTTTGTAATGGAATTTTATCTATGACAGCTCGCCGTGCGTGCATTTGACCGCGTGACATGACGCTTGCCATCAGATGGTGCGTTGAGCTTGATTCTCTCCTTCCATATGATATTTCTCGGGCCGGAATCGAGACGGCTGTTTAGGCCACTGCGGAGAGTGTGCTCTTCCGCTCCCTGTAGAGCAGCCTCAGGTCTGCCGCAGCAGAGTGATCTTTTGGAGAGGTACCGCAATTTGGTTACGGTCGGATCACATACGACGACTGTCATGCAGGTACGTACGTGACTGTGTATTGCATTGGCTAGTGCTCCACTTCAAAAGGCACCGATGAGTCATTCTAATGACACATCACTCAGCTCCGTAGGTTACAACGCCAGCTCGATGGTTATGCTCCGGCGCATGCATTCGGTTTGTTGTCCGAGGAGTACACCCTGATGGACAGGCTCCGACCCAGCGCCAAACCTCCCTCGTTCGTGTCCGGCGCCTGTCCGAAGAATTGGAAAGGCTAGACACACCCAAGGTCCGACATCACACATCTCGAGACGGTCGGCGTATTTGATTTTCTACAGGGCCTTCGGTCCACCTGGTTCTGGCAAGAATTTTTCTCGTCGATCTTTGGCATGCCTCTCTTCCGACACCGTTTCAGATGCGCAAACAATACAGCCAGCTGGTGCTAGAGCTGTGCCGTGCCGTGTGGGAAGAGACACGGCGGCGGATGGGACGTGTGCGTGCTGCTAATGCGCGGATCACTTCTCCTGCCTTGGCCCCTATCCGTCCGACAGCGGTCGCCCGATGATCGCGTTCGCGATCGCATAGTGGTTCGTGCTCCGGCACTGGCTGCTCGTGTTTGACGAGGTATAGCTCCTAGACGTGTCGAGCGCGGGGATATGTTGTCGTGGTATTGGCGGATGGGCGGGGTGGTGGTCAGGACGTCTAACAAGGTGCCGGAGGAGTTGTACGTGAATGGGGTTCAACGGGAGAGTCTGGAGCCGTTTTTGGAGGCGCTAAAGGTCCGTTGTCCTGTCGTAGGTCTCGGCGCTGCAGTATTGGCGGCGGGTCAAGGGGGCGAAACTCGGAGGGCGGCAATATGCTCACTCGCGAGGTAGCTGATGCACATGGCTCGAATGACATCGCGGATGCTCCCACATGCAGGACACTAGATGTCTTTGGGAGACAACCCTCAGTTCCACGGTCCTTGAACAGGGTTTTCAAATTCGGCTTTGCGCAACTGTGTGACGAGGCAAGTCGACCCTCTGCCTTCTTATGCCGTGCATTCTGACGTGCAAGTACAGTCACTGGGTCCCGCGGATTATCTGACGCTGGCATCTAACTACCATACGACCATCATTACGGACACACCCATTCTCGGATTATCGGCTAAGAACCAATTATGGCGATTCATATCTCATAGATGCACTCTACGAAGCACGTTGTCGGTTGATCTGCCATGCAGAGACAAACCCTGAAGATTTCTTTTTCCCTGAAGCATCGATCGAGACCTCATGCACATGGAAAGCGTTGCAGACATGCAGGACGTGTTCCGTCCAAACGTCTCCATGTACAGCACACCTGCCATGAGCGAAGCGCCCTTCCAGGGTTCGACAATCTGGACATCTTTCTGGCATGTCGTCCACGCGGCACGACACGCGTTGGGCACGCTCACATCTCTGTTCAGGTCAAGAAGAGCGATTTACGTTCAAGCGGGCACTCTCACGATTGGTGGAGATGACGTCGTTGAGTTATCGGCTTGAGGAACAGTGGAATCCGCTGTCATTGATGGAGCGCAAGTGGGAGAGTCGGGTGGAATCTGATTCTGGAATCTCTACCGAGGCGGAAGGTCACGCGCTGAACACTCGTCCAGAGGCACCGCGTTATTGGTTCTGACCATGTTTGGGGTGTCAGGGGAAAAGGCGAGGGTGGAAAGGCCAAGAGCCGTCGCGAATGATAATAATATAATCTTATCTCTCGCAAGCGATCTACCCTAATATGGAAGTCTGCTCTCACGTATGTCGATACCTTGTCGTTTTCTGTTTGACTAGAAATCAACGACAGGGCACGCGATGGCCACGAACTCACTCGAATCGCCAGCTACCCAAAGCCCAGCGAACATCATCACCGCACTCGGCAACGCCTTTAAGAACCAGAATGGTGAGCCCATCGCAAGCGAACGTATCGCCCAACTCCTCGCCCAAAACATGGGCCAACTCGGGGAGCTTGCGCGTCAGGGGAAGCTGAGTCCACAGCAAATTCAGCAGGTGCGTTCCCTTGTCTCTGTTTGCCGTGCAACGTCGAGTGCACGCACAAGACCGATCACTCATACCTCTCGTTCTCGTGCAGCTGAAAGAATACGCGGAGCGGTACAAGCCCCCGACGACGGCGACGGCGAGTACGTCCGGGACGAGCCCCACCGGGACGACCACCGCTGCCAAGGTGCGCGTGCCACTCATCCAAACGCGGTGCGCTTGTCTCATGTCGCTGTCTCTCTTCGTTGCGCGTGTGCGCTTGCCATCTCTTAGACGACGACCCCAGCGACGACGACGGCTACCGCGACGGCGGCCACGTCTGCGCTCAGGAGCGCTGCATCACCGGCACCGGTGTTGACGTCTATGCCGGGGGATGGTTATCCGATCAGTCAGACGCTCAACACGACGAATCCGGGACCGGTTCAATGGGCGACGGCGCAGCAGGGACGGGCGACGTTGACGGGTGGGATCACGGGCGGGCGGGTGTCAGGTGAGTCGTTCTTTCCCCTAACGCGGTCGCATTTCGATTTGGCGCTTGGTGTTTGGTGGTGTGACACGATGACCGAGCGTTGGAATCGTGATGGTTGATATTGATGTCGACCACAGGCACGCCGTCGCAGGTCGCACGGGGTGACGATGGGTCGTCGCTCACGGTCGATGACGGACGGGCGAGGAGGAAGAACACCCCTGGTGATCAAAGCATGCGGCGGTCGATACAAGACCTCGTGACGAGCATCGACCCAAACGTGCGGATCGAGCCCGAGGTCGAGGATGTGCGTGTTCGTTACTCTCTTGGTTGTCTTCTTTGGGTTGACGACGACGCCAGTTGCTCTTGCAAATCGCCGACGAGTTCATTGATTCGGTGACGAATTTCGGGTGTCGGCTTACGAAACACCGAGGGGGGGATACGCTCGAGGTCAAGGATTTGCAACTCCATCTTGGTAGGTGTGGTCGATCCTATGATAAATAGTGCTCATTGGCGCTAAACAGAACGAAATCACAACATTCGTATTCCTGGATTCGCCTCGGACGATACGCGCATCTCATTATCGCAGGCGACCGTAACTCCTGCTGTACCTGCACCAACAACGAAAAAGGCCGCTCAGGGTACTACCATGACGCTTCGGAGCCAGCGGTTGGCTCAAGTGCAACAGGCCAAACGGGAGGCGAAATTGATTTGATAGAGTTTCATGCACACGCTTCTTTCCCATTCCTTTTGCTGTTGTATTCACATCCTGTACGCCATCTTTGCAATATCAATTGTGATCTGTATCTCTTAGATATTACTGCGAAAATCTAAGTACATTGGGTATCATCAACTGGAAACCGTATGGCGCACGCGCGGATAAGCATAGTTCTACTCGTCAGACTCCATGTGAATACGTTAAGAATCCGTTTCCGTTTCACCGAAAATCGTCCAGCCAGGCTGATGCTCTGCAAGTGCCATGACTCATGAAGCGAGCGTACACGGAATCCCCTCCCGAAGTGATGCAATAGCAGTCCGATGCTGGCTGATCGCAAGCACGATAAAGATGTGCCATATGGCATGCGAGCCACCGCCACACCAGTCAAGCGAGCGCGACCACCGGTCGGAGATGAAACGTTCCGGTATGTGGGATGCGTAGAAAACGAGGCCGATAAGATAGGAGATCAAAGATGGCCAAACCGGGCCTGGGATCGACGCAAATGAATGACCTAAAAAACGTCGACGAAAGAGTGGGTACTTACTGGTATATTCGATCATCTGTTTAACCGAGTGGAGGCTTGCCAGCACAGCGAGGGGTGCGATAGCCGTGAAAGCCATGCAGAGGAAAAAGATAATTCGAATGTACTTGGTGATCGTCAGCACTTGGTGTGGGGCGTCTGAAGGCATCTCACTCTATATTTATAATCGTTGAACCATCTGAAGAACGGAAACACATTTCCCGCTATACCGACGAAGAGACAGCAAGCGAGGAAAAAATTCCCTAGATTTGGATGACATTGGAAGCCATAGTGTACAACGGTGCCGACGCTGGCACTGATGAGCCTGTCCCACCAAGTTAGTGGAAGTCGACGGGGGAAGAAAGACATGCATACCATCCGATACCGACATAATCTATCCTAGCACAGAGATCCATACCGTCGTGGTGCGCACACCCCGACATGGTGTGCCATACCACACTACTGAACAAGCAAATGAGTGCAAAGATAATAAATGCGGTTTCAGGAAGATCCTGGAACGCGGATGAGTTGAACATAGGAATGCAGTTGATCAGCCATAGTGCGAACGGGATGAGGTGGGTATGGATATTGACTGAATACATATGAATAGGACACCCAAGGGCTACTGAAATGGGAGCACGCACGTGTTTCATTGTGCCACGCGAATAGGGACATGATGATGAGTGGCCATTTCTCAATAGGAATAAACCTGGAGGAAGAAACGTCAGGGAACACGAGGCGCGTGCCTGGGGTAGCAGCATACCGGTATCCTCTTGCAACAAACGGGTTTGAGCGCCACTGGGGTGGTAGGTCTACATAGTGAATAAGCTTCGAACCATGGAGGGACTGCTTGATAGCGCGAGCCACATCACGGGCCATGTCTTCCGCTTCAGTGACATCGTCCGACAATTCGGCTAGTAGTTCGGAAGACACGATTGACTCGAAAACACCCGACAAACGTGCGCTACCAGGAAAAGTATGCACGTCGGGAGTAAGCGCGTCCATCGACCTCAGATGCGCATGGAAGGACTGAAGCTGAGTTAATAAGGTGGTGATATGCCTATCCGAAAAGCGAGCGCAGAGGTCTTCGATGAGGGACGTCGTATCCGCCAACGAATGGGAAAGCTGGGCACCAACATTGCTAAGGGAGGGGACGTCTGGGAGCTCTGGGAGATGAGAGCAGACATAAGAGCGGATGCTCTGAAGCATCTCGAGCGCGTCCTTTGCCCACGCGCGTGCATCTTCGACGGTCGATTCACTCTTGATTTTGAGTACGGAAGGGACAGTGATTTCCGAGATGGAGGTGTCCAGCGATAGGATCCGATTCTCAATGTCTTCGAGATACGAGAGGAGAAGGATTCTGAGTGCACCGAGAGACTGCTTCGCGGACCGGGAGGGGGACAGATCGAGTGCGTCGAGGGGCCCCTGGCAAAAAGCATCGTGGGTGTTAGATGCGGAGGGACCACGTCGATGGCGGAAATGATTCTTGGTCACCGTCGCCGTGGTCGACATCGTACAAAAGTAAAAGACACACACCTGAATGACCCTTTTTGAATACCCTGCCAATGGTCACGTGTACAGAAATGCAAGTGCTAATTCGCTTCCGTTCCGTTGTCTTACTCATGCTAGTCGTCGGTCTCGGAAATTTACCGCTCCCCAACACACGACATAGGTCAGTCAAACAGAACACTCCTATTCATTCATAACCATTACTTAGTGTCGGTCACCTCGTCGTCGATGCCCTCGCCGCACGCTTCCGCATCCCCATGTCGCCTAATAAGACACTCAACGGCTTCATAGGTCACTCACACGTCCTTCTCGGAGATCAGACCATCGACATGACCCTCTTTAAACCAAGCACGTGTTCCCCCTTTTTTTCCATATGCGCCACTCGCCATCTGACTCCCAAGTTATCGCCCTCTGGCAGAACCCCTCATGAATATCACCGGTCCGGCCGTCGCCACCGCCCTGCGCCACACTGTCAGAACCCCAAGTGCGATGATCGTTGTCCACGACTCCCTTCAACACAAACCCAAGGCCCTCTCGGTCAAGTTTGGCGGATCGGCCAACGGTCACAACGGCGTTCGCAGCGTCATCGCGGCCCTGGGCGGAGATATCGATTTTTATAGATTTCGCATCGGAATCGGTCGTGATGGCGATGCAGCATCGTATGTCCTTGACAGACTGCCGACCGACGAGAGCATCTACTGGGGTGTAGGCGGTGATGGACTGGACATGGTTTGCAAGGAACTCGCCAAGATAGCTTTCAAACCACCAGCTTCCTGATGGAGTTATGGAAGAGTTCCGGCCACATTCTTGACATACCATTCGGCCGAAGCTTCGGGTCCCGACACGAGGCGTACAATCTTGGAAGTGGCACGAATAATGTTCCACTTCCCAGTACCTGTTCCTCTGAGTCACCTAGATCCTGGTAAATTTGTACCCTGCTCTAATGACCAATAGATGTCCAGCCCGGTCTAATATCAACAATAGTATTACACCGAACGCAGAAGGACTATAGCGCCACCGCTTTTGAGTGTGTGGCTGACCCATTGGGCGGAGTCTGCAAGGAACTTATCAGAATAGCTCACCAGCCGCGTTCTCCTCGGGTGAAGCTTCGGGCCTCAGGTCAGCTGGTACCAGAAGTCCACTGGCATACAATTTATTGTGGCACGGAAATCCAGCCGCCCTTGGTACACCTTTGCTCAAACGAACAATAGATGACCAACAGTGATGTTATTATATTATCATCATCAAGTGACGTCTCGGTATCTTAGACTGCATTCAGGTACGGTGTGGCAATGATAGTATCAAGAAATATCCACAGTATCAACACCATCAAAGAAAAGAAGAAAGAAAGAGCCAGACAGCATATAGACTCTCGTATTGAAAGCATAATATATGTAGAAGAAAGCAAGTATGTTCAAATATTCACAAGGCATCAGAGCACATCAATGCGTTCAGGAATGCTCAGAAAGTGATATTGATGATACCAGGCGCGGTATTGTCAAACTCTTGCGAGAATTTATGCCTACATTATTGTCAGTTGCTATTCAGGTGCCAAGCGAGAGTTTATTACCGTTTCGCGAAGGCAATGACTGCATCCTTTACCTCCTTTGCTTTTGCCTTGGGTTTCTGCCTGATCACAGCTTGTATGGTCATCGGTCCCGCATCGTCCCGCGTCAACAACAAATCCAAGATTGCCGATGTGAGCGCAATCCCGGCCTTCGTAGCTGTTTTGTCTTCCAACGAAACCTGTGGTATCAAAGAATCCGATTGCGGTTCTAGTCGCCAGTCAGCGCCTGCTCCTGTATGATAAAGAGACGACTCACCAGAGAATTTCTTCTTCGACATTCTGGCCTTGACGCTATTCAGGGTCTTCCCTGCATCCTCGATATCTGACTCAAGCGCTTTCGCTTTGCTACCCGACGGATCGTCATTTGCCAATTTCTTTTGTAAATCGGCACGCGATTTTTCAAGCTCGCTAGCCTGCATCATCAAGAACGCCTGACGTTTCTCCTCGGCAACCTTTTGCTCTTTAGTGAGTTCAGTCTCTGCTTCATCGTGCGTCGAAGGATCTTCCTCAGCGGGAGCCTCTCCAGCAGCCGGACCCTCCGGAACACCAGCGAATTCAGTAAAGGGCGGTGGTGGTGTCCGCGTCGGAGTAGGTACATTGAACAACGAATCCTTCCTAGTCGGTCCCGTATTGTCACCCTTGTCCGCCTCGCCTTGAAGCTGACCAGGGCTAGTGTCGACACCGGCGGAAAATATTGGTGTCAGCTCAGGTTTACTTGTCAGAGGTTGCCCTTCTTGGTCTCCTGGCCTGAGTTCCTCTGTTGTCAGCAACAATGGAGGTGCATCGCCAGGTTGCGTCAAGATGTTGACAGGTGGATCGACATGCGCAGGAGTGGAAATGGGGGGTTCGGAAACTTGGCCAGTGATACCTACATCGGACTTGCTCTGTTCGACTAGCTCTTCGCGAGACTCCTTCAGTGGAGGCGCGGGTGCACTAACCTCAGTTGCTTGCTTGACTCTAGATCGGCCCCAAGTAGCGAGCTCGGCCCAATTACGTGATGTCGACTGAGTCTTTGATGATTGCGTAGCAATGTACGCCGCGCGATCCACTCCAATCTCGGAAGCGGCTTTGTCAACACCAGAGCGAAGGCTCTCGCGCAGTGCACTGCGGGGCTGTGATTGGTCAAGCGTGCCACCAACCTCGGAGGCGGCCTTGTCAGTATGAGAATAGGCATGCGATGCACTCCGTTGTTCAGGTTGGTCAACTACAGTACCAATCACAGAGGCAGCTCGCGACTCGGGGAGAGGGATTCTGTCAGGGGGATGTGATGTTCTTTCAGCACGAGAATGGGCATGCGATGCACTTCGTGATTCAGGTTGGTCAACCACACTACCAAGCACGGAAGCAGCTCGCGATTTCGGGAGAGGGATTCGGTCAGGGGGTTGTAATGCTTTGTCGTCTGCGTCGACATTGGGAATATCAGGAAGAACATCGATGACAGGGGGAGGGTCAAAGACGGATGCAGGTCGTGATAGGGTCTGGGGAATTGGCTCGTACTCAGGCGCCAATTCGGAATCAGCTTGGAACGGAGGAACCGGCTCGTTTGCCTGTATGGGAGTGTGATGGTCGATGTCTACCCAGTCATCGGGTATCGTAGGTGGTTCATGCCGAGATGAATCCTGAGCGGATTCGAGTGCCCTCGACGAGACGGTTGTAGTTGCTTCGACGACGGTTTCCGATTGTACGAATTCCTTTTGTGTTTGTGTGGTCGTAACGGTGGTATCATGGACGGTCGTGGTTTGCGTCTCGAGCGTGGTAACATGAGTATGAGTGGTATCGATATGTTCCCCTGCTGCGAATTCTCGTGATGATATTAGCGCTGGCGATGCAGGATTTGTAACGACACGCTCGCGCAAGAGGGAGAGCCTAGAGATGTCTGTAGCTGTCTCTGACCACCCTGATACGTCTGGAAACGTCCCTGGAGGACTACGCCCTGGCCGCCGTGCAGGACTTGGTGCTAGTGCGGGCGAAGGTGCAGGCGAGCGTGAAGGGGTCGCTCTGTCACTCCGTATCGAACCTGATACTTCCGTCGGTGTCGAACGCGATCGTTTGAACAAACGTACGCTCGGAAGATCGTTTTCAATTCGGATACGCGGAACGGAGCGTTTGACATGGCGAACATCCTTGCGAACTTGGCGATAAAGATGCCGGAGACCGGAATCACGCCAAACGTTTGGCGCAATATCCGCTAGGAGCATGCCCACGAGCGACCAAAGGGCAACGAGGGCGAGGCGGGAAAGGGATTGGGTGAAGAGAAAGTCCACAAATATTCGGAAGCCGAACCCGATATAAGGATCAAAGGAATGTGGCATTCGTCGAACAAAGTGGTTGAAAACGACGCCTTCCCAGAGTCCAATGAGGACGCCTGAGTAGCAAAATGTCAACTGGGAAGTGCTGGACGATATTCGATTGGAACGCACCACCGACTTTGTCATCGTTGTCCGTGGCAACATCAAGCACAACACGCAAGACGAGACCGACACCGATTGCAATGAGGCTCTCCGTAGAGGTTACTTGAGTGATCACATGTCTGGTATACCGGTAGGAGGATGATGAGATGGAATAGACGGATGCCAGCGTGGAAAGTGAATCAGTGTTGCGAGTGTATGTGGTGATCGGACCAACGCAAACAAACTTTTTATTGTTTGTCTTCAACTTGTTCTATCATATCCCTGTTCGTCAACTCAGATGGCCGTTCAATCGACGAATTTGACTTTGTTCGGACCCACTCAACCTACCGATCTTGGACCCACAACTACATAAACCGCTGCACTGAGTATCATGATGCTAGCAGACAACCCTGTCGTTGTGACAGTAACTATTGCGACTTTGCTACTGGTTGTTCTCTACAGAAAACGTCGATTGACGCCAAAAGAAGAATATCCGCTTCCTCCCGGGCCACCTGCACGGGGATTCTTCGGCAATGTTATGCCAACGGTCAAGTCAGGCCTCCAATTTCTCCAGAGCGTCAAGCTAATTGGATTTCACTTTAGCATCAGTTCAACGTTCAACGATTGGGCCATTGAGTACGGCCCTGTGCTCACGCTTCGTCGAGGCAGCGATATTGTCATCCTTATCGCACGCGTCGATGTAAGTTTTGTCTTTTTGAGTCCCTTTTCAAAACCGAAAATCATTGATCCGTCGGGGTGTTTGTTTACAGGCTGCCTCTGATATCATGGAAAAACAGGGTGGTGCACTCGCAGACCGCCCTCGGATGATTGCTGCTTCTGAATTACTCTCCGGAGGCAAACGAATTTCACTTATTGGTAACAGCGAGCGATATCGTCGACTCAGGAAGGCTGTCCACACCCATTTGCAAGTGAAAGCGGTGGAAGCATACAAGGATGCCCAATTCGAGCAGGCGAGGACACTCATCCTGGACATTCTACGCGACCCACAGGAACATCAACAGCACGTCCACCGGTGCGTGGCATTACACTGAGCACGGCACTCTGAGCATATGTTTTTAGGTATTCCATCTCCATCGTCTTACGTATCACGTACAGTAAAATGTCCCCCACATCTATGGATGACCCGGAGGTTCTTGGTGTGATGAAAATTGTCGAACACTTCATCGAAGGGATGCGACCTGGCGCTTACCTCGTAGACCGTTTCCCTTGGTTACGATATGTTCCTGGATATGGGAGACGTCTTAAAACCTATCATGAGTCTGATCTCAAATTTTACAGAGGTCAGTTGGACCGTGTCAAGCGTGAAATGGTCAGTCAGTCCCTTCTCTCGTGTCAAAATATTATTAGGTAACCAAGGAGCAACTGCTTAGACCTTAGGTGAAGCTGGCCCCTCATTCTCGAGAACTTTGTTGGAAAATGTCCTGCGACCATCAACTATCCTTCGATGATATGTCGTACCTTGCGGGAACTCTGTTCGAGGCTGGCTATGACACCGTATGACAATTCCTTTCATGCCTTACAGGTGCACTCAATGCTCTAGTCACAGAGCAAAGATGCCATAATTGCGATGATCATGGCTGCAGCGTGCTTCCCCGTTGCACAGCTACGGGTACAAGAGGAATTGGACAGGGTTGTCGGAATGGATAGACGTAAGTTCGCACATCTTCCATTCATCCTATATCATATCATCCCTCCTCACCTCAGTCCCGAGCTGGAACGACTGGGATACACTTCCTCAACTTCATGCCTTTATTTCGGAGGTTCTCCGCTGGAGACCCGTCACACCGCTCGGTAAACTTGATCTTTCATTCCTTCCGAATTATCACCGATGATCTTTCCGCAGGTTTTTCGCATCGATCAACGAGGGAGATCATCTGGGTACGACATTTGCCCTCATGTAAAAACTCTCACTCAGAGTTCTACAAATTGTAGAGGGGCTATCGTATCCCTTCTGGTATGACAGTAATGGGGAACCTCTGGTATGTTTCCCTGCGTTGTCGGGGCCTTGTGAGATTCCCCACTTAGGCCTCCGGTGAAATAGGGCCATCAGCAGAGACCCCGTCGCATTTCCTGATCCAGAAAATTTCGATCCCCAGCGCTGGCTCGACCAAGATGGTCAACTGCGCAAAGATGTGGAATGTTATGCGTTCGGCTTTGGTAGAAGGTACGCGTGTTTCCAAAAAACCAGTGAACCTTTGCGACGCCATATACGAAGGGTGTGTCCAGGAATTCATCTTGCAAAGCGGACACTATTCGCCGCGCTCGCACTCCTCCTTTGGTCATTTCGGATTGTCGAGCGCCCAGAGGCGCCTATCGATACAACGCCAGATAGAGATAACATTGTGGCTCACCTGGCGCATTTTGAGGTTGACTTTGTACCTCGGACTAGTGAGACGCGGTTGAGGGAGGCGATGGTGATGTAAAGCACGCTTGGATAGCACATCAGTCAGGGCAAAATCTGATGGATGACACTGAGTACTAGTATGTGCGAACGTGGCCTTCAGACTGACGGAAGTAGTCACAGGAGTAGATGAGGCGTATACTATATTTGTCGTAGATTTAGTTTCATTCATGTGAAGGGGTGAACAAAAGGACATACTCTCCCAGAGTGCGGAGGAATGTTGCGGCACACTCATGTCAATGATCAGGCTCCCGCGCTCCACATGATCGATTGGCGACGACGAGAAGAGGTGCACGGCAAGGACCCGCATGGGTTTTACAATATTAATAATCCCCGGAGGGGACGCATTCTGAGTAAGGTCGGTCTTTGTGCGAGTCAGTCACACACAAAGACCGACCGTACCCACAATGCGTCCCTGGCCATCGACCTCTCAGATCTCAAGACCTACCTACATGTTGACCAACAGAAACCGCAAGAGCTGGACACGACACCTCAAGGTCTTGCCAAGGTCTCACATGCGGAGCCGGGCAATTGCACGGATCTCATGCATCATGATGCGCTTCAGCCTCAGCCGTGTCCAAGCCAGGCCTAGTGGGGCTTGCCAACCGCGGTCCTGTGAGACCACATGGCTGTCCCTGCGCATGGAGAGGATTCCCCGAGAACCATACGTCCGGATATCCATTGGTATATGTATTTAGTCAATAAGTGGTAAAATACATTTGAGTTGAGATATAATAACTATATTTTGATACATACGATGAATATAGTATTATGTTGATAACCTCCTTTTCAAGAGAAGAATCCCCAGAGTGCTAGTCCTGTCAGCGACATGAGCATGAAAAGGACTCTCGTTTCCTCGCCAGCGATGCTCTTCTCAAAGACCAATCCAGGTCCACACCGCTTCCTCGCAGTTGGTTGCAAGTCGAGAGCGTAACGATATTTTCTGGTTTTCCGATCGGCTGTTCGCGAGTAGGCAGTCGGATGGGATGGTGGGTATTAGAGGCAAAGGGAATAGTCCAACCCAGGACAGCAGCAACCGGGAACTGCGATACTCCTGTGCACGCCACGGACGTAGGTAACCCATGTTCGTCTGTGTTTAGGACATAATGCCCTGTCTCAATATAGGGATGGCCAGGATCGCCGCTGGTGCGACTTATTTCCGAACCAAAGCAAGGCTGAAAGTCGTGTGGAATAAAAGTGATCGAAAAAGATTGTAATCGTGGAAGTGTGTGTACGATTGTGGAAGCACAGCTCGAGAGGGAATCTTCGTGTTGGGAGCGGACCAGGGTCATGCGGAGATGCTGTAAGCGGGGAAGGGCTGCGAACTGCCTTAGCGAGCGCATCCTACGAAAGTATATAGGTTGTGAGAACGTGCAAAGCGGTCAACGACGTACAACAGTAAATGAAGATTTGCGGGAGCATACGACTTCAAGCTTAGTGAGGCCTGGACACGCATGTGCAATAGACCGGACCAGACTCCCGCCTTCGTAGGCGGACAGAAAGACGAAACTGACGCGCAATTCGGTCAGGGACTTTAAGCCTCTGAGAACGCTAGCTAGTAGCGAGGGTGCAAGATCGCGAATGATTAAAGGTTCATCGAGCGCAACGCTTGTAATCTGATGGTGAATAGGGGCTAGCGCTTGTAAATGCTCTATGGCGCCGCTAAAGTGTGTGAGGGCAGGGAGCGAGCCATCGGTGAGAGAATTGAGAAGTGCGGGATTAAGCGCCGCACGCGAAGTTCGAAGCGAACGTAGTTTAGGGTGTGCCTCGAAGAAACGCGATAAACGGAGGTTTCACACCAGCGCGCGGATCCCAATCGAGTAAGGTGTCGCCCAGGGAGAGTGTGTGTAGTCTGGGCCAGTGTGCGTAACACAAGGGATGCACTATTTGTGCGGAAATAAATGGTGCGCCGCTAATGTGCAACTCTTCCAGGTCAGGAGAACGGCGAATGAGCATATCCCATAGCCGGGGTTCGGCGGGAAGCTCTGCTCTGCATTAGAAACGTGCTGGCTGCGTGGATGAACGGACAAATTACCTTGAAGATCAACGTCTTCGAGCCGTTCGTAGAAACCCCTCTTCACGTTAAGGACGAAACCGCGTAGACCTTTGAATTGGAAGAACTAGAGACGATGAGCCCAGGATCTTTGCGTGCCAAGGAACGAAACAAACATTACTACGGCTGTCAAGGAGTTCTGAGCCGTAGGACGTGCCGACGGTTGTCAGCCTCGGACATCTGTGAGACAACACGATTGAGCTCACGACCCCGTGTCGACAGAACAATGAGAGTCTTACGACATGCGTAACGCGAACCACATATCATCACGTTGGGGGATTTCATCAGCATCCCAGATGAATGTATGCAATGCGTCTAGGCTGTGTGCAAGACGTTGAACGAGTCCAGAAACAATATTTCCGTTGAGATCGTTAGGCTTGGTAGAAAAGCAAATCAGGAGCTTCTGTACATGGCGGGAAATATCGGGGCGACGATTGAGCATCGTCAAGGTTGAACGACATTGTTCGATGTTGACCAGCTGCACGTCAGAGTAGAGGGTAGGGTAAAGGCCATATAAGAGCTCTTTGCTCTGTTAGAGGATGTCAGTACGATGATGTGTGCATACGGAAGGGACTAGCCGACAGAGCAAGTCGTAAGATGTCTGCCTTGGAGTCGACATGGCCGGCGATTTCGTGTATGAGATCAAAGGGGAGTGTCGCGAAGTTCATAGGGAGCGTCTGGAAAGGGATTGGAGAACGAGTGCTGGGTATATAGGCATGTTATTAGTACTCGGTTCTTAGTCAGCTGTTGATAGACACACGGACGCTGCGGTGCACTGGCTCGCGAATATCCGTGCACAGCGTCGGCGCCACAACCGACTCGCTGTCAGAACTTGACATCGATCATGAGTAACATGTCAGAAAAGTTCCGTGGGCTCATTACCTACTACTCTCAGGCCCCAGGGCATTCAACTTGTTCACTGACCATGCAATGAGCTCACTCGATCGTTAACGTTGACCTTCAAGTTGCCTTTCTCCCACCGAGTTCACAAAATTACATTACGACAACATCGCCATCATGATGGAGCTTATCCCCAGTCCCCGAGCTAGATGGAACAGGAGTGGCAAATGCGGACTGATTTCCGTTTAATTTACCTCCTTTGCCGAGTTCAAGTTTCACGGTTGATTAACTAGGGTTGCGCAATGCAACTCTGAGGCCGGCTGCGCATTGCGACTCATGGCTAGCTAGTGCTATTGCATACAACAGGCTATGCCAGTGCTCTCGTCACTCAAGCCCCACCCAACCCTGCACGCAGCACAATTAACCCAGCCTCGACGTGCAAACCGTCCGTGGCAGGACCGTCGAAGTCATTGACGCCACTGGTTCACAAGGTCGTCTCGGTTATTATCGCTCTGTTCATCGATACAACTTCTGTCTCAATATGTCTTTATCGTCGTTCAAGCGTTCAAATCATCGTCCGAGTCGTTGACCTCTGTAGGACATCCTTACTTTTCGGCGGAACAGTATTTATTGTTCATTCACCGGTGACTTTGTACAAAAGACACCGCGGCGCAATCCCGGTGTTTTCTTAGAACGCCAAAGCGGCTCAGCCCCGACCTTTTCGCGCTTGTATCTCCGCCGCTTCCAGACCACACTTGCATGGTATCACCGACGGTGGTCAGATCTTTGCAAAAGAGATTACAAATCTGGTGTTGATGGATTGCTCAATGTGAAAGAATACGCCAGTGCAAGGTGATATAAAAATAGAGAATGCGATCGCGACGGTAACGGCTGGGTGCCAGTGGGTCACTGGCACTGGGTGTGGTCTGGCTGCGGTCGCTACTCCCTCAAGATGGCGCGATATTGACATCTTGCATACACAGTTGCACATATGACCTAGTTTGTGAGTCTAACACCATTGCTTTCGTATACCTCTCTCAGATTGTGTCGTAGGCCAAGACCACTTGATCAACCTGCTGTACGATTCCTGTGTACCTGCTCCTTGAACATAACGTATGAAACTCGCCAACGGTAGCTTCGTTTACAGAGAGAGAACGAGGAGTGGAGTTCCGTGTAAGTCACTGACTAAATGGGCACTGGCAGCCACCAGCTGATCATGTCCTGCCGGCATTGGAACGAGACGGACCCTACAATTCAAATTGAATACGTTCGATATCTAGGGACCTCAGCCACGCGACTTTGACCCTTACAGGTCGGAGTAGGTCATTGTCTCCTATGAAGTAGTTGAGTCACTGTTATCCCGTCGTGTTTCCGTACACCTTCTGATCGTATCGTAGGCCAAGACCGCCCGATTTACTTGCCGAATTCCAAGGGACTCTGTCAGCATTAGAACCTAACTTAGTTCGTATGCTGCGTACTCATGGGCCTGTACACTGACATATACTCGGCAACCTGTACTCTCGATCGCACAAAAAAGCAGAGAACCAGAAGTGTTGCAATGGTCAGCAGACCTCATCAAGGCAGATAACGACTTGCTGGCATTACAAACCCTTCGATTCAAACTGAATACATACATACGTTCAATATCAGGGACCTCTTTCATTCTAGCACACATATCCGAAAGACCACTGGCATTTGCACTCGGTGCGTGACGCATCAGGCCCAGGTACGATACATATTAACCCACCCCTCGGACAAACTGCCCAGGATCATTCGTCCTTACGTACCTTGCATCTGGCGTTGCGGGGTACACGTGGTAACATGGCGGCCTATACGTCCGTTATCACACCTTTGCACCGTTCGAAATTCTTGTCACAACGTCATCTAGCTCGTTACCGAAGGCTGGTGACCTGAGGTTGTACGTTCTTGTTGCTTGCAGTTATTTGCATCCGCTGACACGCGGCGCGTGCTTCATAGAACCTGTGAATTGGTCTCTCGTTCGTGCGAGCGGCGTACCTGGGGAAGGCCACTGGAACGTCGATTCAGCACATATCTTTATAGGCAAACGTTGCCTCATAGTTCTTCTCTACGTGTCTCGTTTAGGGTCTATCTTCGACGACGGTGTTTCTCAGCCCATACCGATCATTGATGTATCGACCAGGAAGATCATGATCAGACTGTAACGACCACACAACCCACGGTGCATGCAAGTCAATTTATTACGCCACCCGGACCACAGCGCCACATCCACGTCGAAATCTTGAATAATGTACTGGTAGTGAGACACAGTCTGAATGTCATCGACGAGGGAGACATCCATGATCCACCAGGTAGTGATGCGACTCGTCGTTCATTCCGCCACAGCCAGACTGCTATTCCAAGACGGCACTTCAACATCTCTTTTGAACGTGGCGACGTCGAACGCTGACAATGAACATGATATAGTGCGTCGTCTTCGCAACCGGACGACGTCTCCCGGGGTCCTTTCTGATCCTTCTTTCTTGCGCGACGGTCTCGGTGTCGATGATCCTGTGAGGCGCGTCCGCGTGCCAGTGGGGTTGCAGTGGGGCATGCTTACAAGATTGTTGATGGATTATGACGCGTCGGCGTGCGGCGCAGTTGATCTCATCAACGCCACAGCCCCACTTAGTACATTTTGGGCTTACCAACTTTCACGGCATTCCTAGCTCGGAGAGTGTCAACAGCCGACTCGTCGATTGTAGAAGTAAAAGCGTACTACCAGAAAGACTGAAAGACATTGTCGGTGGTACTAGTTACCGTTCAGGAAAGTAAATCACTTATCCTTGTGCGGAATGGCCTCGAGATCGGGCTCAGGATTTTTCATTATTTTGATGGTCGTAATCATGCGCCACCCGGGCCAGACTGTCGTCACTCACAGGCTATTAGCTACATCAACGAAGCCAACATAGAATTCGACTGCGCACGATGCGTATGCGTGGCATCGTCGCTAAGGACCAGCGGAACCAACCTACTCTATAAGAATACATGACCGTACCTTACTTGGATTAACTGCGCAAGGGACAACAATAATGAGCGTACATGCAATAAAAAAAGAATAAAGAAGAGCCCGAGTGCATCCAACAAACATATTTGGAAACGAATGGATTTGTATCTGACTATTTGAATTGGGCGGGTTTTTACCCTTTGAAAGCTGAAAAGAACGACGTTCAGGAAGGGAGACCGAAGCTGCTGAGACAGACGGTAGCGAGGGATAGCGTGCCAGAAATAATAGACATTAAACGGAAGAGGAAGGACATCGAACTTTCGAAAGTCACCGGATGAGCGGCGTAATTAATGGTTAACAAACTCGGATTCGTTGCGAAGACAAATCGTTCGAAATCTACACATAAATTCAGACAATATCCAAATTCGTCGGGTATTCGAGCGTACCTGAAGTGACCTAACCCTTCGAAGACGACGGGGTCATAGCAGACTTCCTTCTTGCCTCTGAACTTTTGCGACTACCGAGCATCGAAGTGATGGTGTTCATAGAGATCCGGCTTCGCCGGAACCTTCTCGCTCGCGCAAGTCGCGTACGTCGAGACGCCTGACCTATTGCTGATCGAAGCAGACATGATGGACTGCACGGTGGTGCTCGCGCTCCACCGGGAGGTTTGCTGTATATGCGCCGGCTGTGGCGGTTGCACTGTCGGCACCGGAGTGGGCGTAGTGGGACTTCGACACTCCTCAATGAGGGACTGCAGTAGGAGCTGCGCGAGCCGCGCCTCGTCTCCAAATCCTCTATCCCTTTCTACATCCATTTCCGTGCCTCGAGTCTCTGGGACGGGCAACAGCGTCCGAGCAGAATCTTGGTGTACGAGAAGTCTCAAGTTCTTCCCATTGGCACGTGCCTTCTTTCCCTTGCGCCGTCCTCCTTTGACAATCGAACGTGGCGCAGGAAAACGGTATTGCATGCTGATCTCCTTGCTTCCGTTCCATCCCAAATCGACTTCGTCGAGATCGAGCCCGACAGGAGGGAGAGGTGGCGGCGGCGGCGGCGAGCTAGCGAACGGATCCCGCAACGATAGGAAGTCGAATAAAGAATCGGACTCATGCGGGGAGACGGGAGGATTAGGTGTCCGCAATGGTGGCTTGTCACGGGAAACCTTGTCAAGGTCGCTTCTGAGCGGCCCATGGTCACAACCGAAAGCAACTCGCTCCTCCGAGGAGCACAGGCTGCGATCGAGCAGGAAGAACTTACGCATGATGCCAATGTGAGTTCCAGGTAGTACTGTAAGTCTCAGACTTACTTGAAGCAACAGCCAATACTGCTGAAGACCACAACAGATTGCAAATGGCAGATCCGACCATAATAGTGCTTACTAGGGGCTGATTGGTCTGGGAGACAGTGTCATCCACAAATACGCAGGCAGCGAACGTTCAGAGAAGCAGAGAAAGCGGCAAAGAACTGCGTAAGCACGAGGACCAGCGGCAGAAGGATAAGATGTTGTTTGTCTGTCCTGTATACGTCTTCAGAGGCATTGAAGGTGTGACTTGTCGACGACGGAGAAAGAAGATCGGGCGCGTCCCACTTATTGGCAGGGGAACCCGGACGCTTGGACTGCTCTTTTAATGCAAGAGAACCTGGAAATGGCCAGGTGGCCTGGGTTGGAGAAGATACTCTGGGAGTCGTCCCAAACTCGTCGGGTCCCTTTTCGATAGTTCAATTCTGCTGTCATAGCTGTGTAGCGACGACGCAAGAGGATAGCTGCAGCTATAGAAAGCATGAGCAGGATAACGCGAGATACAAGTGCTAGCGCAGCTGAGAGAAGGTGAGGGCTCATCGAAATCAGAGCAGAGATGAGTTCTGTGAAGACATCTCAAGTCAGGACGTTGCCGGGGAGTCAAAAGAACGTACCACAGACCACCAGGAGGGCAGCCAGTGAGAGGAAGTATCTGAGGAAGGGAGGGGGGAATGCAGGGAACTGAGGGGATGAACTGAGCGCATATATAGAAACTCCAGACACTAGAAGAAAGACTCAGTGCGAGGGAGTGATGCAGCGGGAAGTCAAGCTTACGTGTGCCATATAAAAGATTCGTGAACGCCTTGGCCACGACTCTGAGAGGTTCGCCGCTGGCGGCACTCAGAGCCGTCCCGCCGGCCACGGCAGGTAATATGGCGAGAAGGACAAAGATTGCGCGTTTTGCGGGGGCAGACCTGGTAGAGTGCCAGTCGTAGGCTAATAGACCCAGGGAAATGAGCGGGATGGGGAGGAAAAGGGTGGACGCGACGACGTCCGAAGACGTCATGGCGAGGGAGAAGAAACGAGCGACGAACAAAGGAGTGTGGGTGGAGAAGGAGAGAGAGCGATTGGGGGAGCGAGAAAGATTCTGGGGGAAGTCGTAGCTATAGGGAACACGTTTGGAATTTGGATTGCTGATTCTGCCCGACGTCTTAGAAGACGACAAGTCACTCACTCATCCACACGTCTCATCCTACTCCCCGCTGTCAATCATATACATCCATCCATAGGAAACATCATGTCATATGCGGAACAGCGTATACGTCAAATGAAGGACATAGCATACTATCTGAATCCAGACGAGTCACCTCACGAGAAAACAGGCGCACATACTCACTTTTAAATGGACACCGTGTCCAAGCGGTCGTCTGGATCGTTCCACTGATGAGTCGGTAGAGCAATATTATCCTCATAAGAGAAGCAAGTCTATAAATATGCAACAGCTTACTTGCCTAGACTTCGTGTGCACAATAACCGGAATAAAATCGTCGCATGTATCTTCGGTCTTGTGTCAATCCGGAATTTATTTGCGGTGGGGACACTTTTCTTGTGCCATGGCACGTAATTATCGTCCTCTTTACATTCTTTGATAGATCCTAATAGGCGCTAGGCAGTCAGTCTGCCACACCACAATCCTGCCATCATTATAACGTCTCATGACGCACGTTGTAGATTGAATGCGGCAGGCACCAAGAAAACTACGCAGTCAAGACCAAGGGAAAAAAGAATAGAAAAATGCTGCCAACCTGAACCGCTGAGGCACAAGGAAAGGGAGAAATACCATATGACCTTCGGTACAACGCTGGATTCCGCCCCAAGGGGGTCAAGGAAAACCCCGTGTAGAAACGCGATACGAGGCGAGCCGAACTCGAGTCTATGTCGCGTCCAAACCACCATCTTGAAGTCCCAACCAACAGTTGAAGCCCGCGATGACCTGGAGGCGTGACCACCTCACCTCGGAGACGTCCCGACTTTCCCAACATCGCCTTGAATACCTCGCTAGACGAAAAAAGTCATAGTCACCTCCCAAAGGCAGCGTCCACGGGCATATCCCGACGTCGCGAAAGGTCACCGAACCCTGTGAGGAAGGATCGCTATGGTCGTCTCAAACAGACCCCATTGAACACATCCTTGCATCGGTTCGCAAGCCTGTTACCGGTGAGCCAGATCGATGTTGTTGGTACATATAGGTGACTGATCCAGTCATGCTCACAGTTGGCACTAGGTCAAAGGATCGAAAGAACAAAAAGCGTTCATAGTGAGTCAAAGTGACGCTGATAGACTAGTAGTAATAGTGGTTAGAAGTTGAACGTTGAACATTGAGGTACACGAATCGTTGTCACGATCGGAGTTTGAGGCTGAACAAATTTGCGAGACGATCCAACTTTGATCACGTCCGTCCAACTTAGGCCCTGCAGCAGGTGTTGATATGTTCACTCTGCGTGTGTAGGGTATTTCAAGGAAAAATCAATCACAGAAGTCATGCGTTATTCACGCAGTGTTGTCCGCTAGAGGGAAATCCGCCCTGCGCTTCCCGTCAAGCTCGGAACCTAGTAATGTTGGCCGGCGTCTCGCCTTGTTTTTACAAAATGGCGGCTCTCATCACTTACATTCGTCTAGTGTGGGGCCAGCCCCCCGTTATGCACAACATAAACTTGAGCGTAGGCCCAGGTAGAAGGATGTATGCAGATGCGGGTGCCCTCTGGCGTACCTGGAGTGATTCAGCATCGAGCCTATCAGTTCACTTTGCCCACTCAATGGTGGTGGAGTCCCTGAATCCCCTACACGCCCACCTTCTATGTAGGGTAAACTCCGGGTCTATAGGGAGGACGAGGTGTACGAGAACTGTAACCTGAGATACGTATCATGACAGACTTGAGTGGCTCACCTCAGCCGTCGCACGATCAGAGTACTACAGGACTAGTGAGGTAACCGGTACTCCAAGTGATATATATATGCTAGTAAGATGACAAGGTCACCTGACGTCTGACGACACTCACACAGAGGACAAAGTGAACTAATAAACGTTCGAGATAAGTTATCATATCGGCTGCGGCGCATGCTTGCCGCAAGTTGCAACAGGGTTCACCTAGGTCGATATTGATCCAGACGCGCGCAGAGGAAAGGATGACAGTCAACCATCTGACTCCGGCTGTCTCAGTTTCCTTCAATTATCCATGGCCGGTTTACTGGAGTTTTGCTGGTGGACCAACGTCGCTTCCGTCTGCTGTCAACGCGCTTTGTCACGCAGGAGCGTACCAGTATCAGCTTGGTCCTGCAGCGCGTTTTGAGCTTGCGCTCTTGCACGCCCTTGTTCTTCCCAGAAAATCAGCAGTTTCTGTTGATATCGCTACGAGGACCTGACCGCGCGTATGACGTCCCCCTCCTTTGGGATTTCATCCGCCGGGAAGAAGAACGGCAGTGAAGCAGCTGGATCGAGAGGGTCTCGTTCGTCCCCGTAAGTTATGCACTGTCCACGTCAGCGATGGCAACGATAGGAGCCGACCGTCGGGATGGTATTTTCTCGGCACCGTCGTCGTCTAATGATGACTCTCTTCGTCCTCAGAAGGAGAATTTTCGGCTATCCTAACTGGCTTCCGCTGGCGTATAATCAAACGACAAACGACAAACGACGACGACAACAAACCTCGCCGGCTCTCACTTTTTCTGGCACTAAAATGGCAGAGTATGAAATGGGGGGATTGATTGGGATCGTTAGTGACATGATTGTTATTGAGGTGAGATTTCAACGAATAATTCAGAAGACGTGTACTGAAGCCCGGTACTTCTGCACATGTGCTCTTGGGATCCAGGTTCCCACCGAAATTTGCAGACTGACTCCGATCTCAGGTAGAACGTTGCCTAGAACGGTACCCGTGAAACAAAGTAAGTACTCGTGGCATGGATGACGGGAGATACCGCACCTCCATGGGGATCGCCAATGTTGATGAAACCACGCCGGTACTAGTGTTCCCGAGTTTACAAGGTTTGAGCCTAGCCGCATGTAACAAACTTATTTTGGAGTGCCCGACCAAATAAACGCGATTCGTGGTGATAAGGCGTGGATAATAGCACGAGGTCTCTGTCAAAGGTGTGGTGGATATGAACTCTGTCATAATACGGCTCTAATCGTCGACTTAGCCGTATCGAGTTCTCTATAGATCTTTCGCCTTTTACGTCTGGGCTACACATCTTGATTTAATGACGTATCTGATAAAGCAAGCCTTCATGACTTGCTTTCCGCCCAGACAGCCTAGTAACCCGTGTCAGGTGAGAAACGGATCACTCTCCAGCTATGACCGATGATATATCATCAAAGGTACCTATATAGGGTGAGATCGGAAAAAGAGCGGCGAGGAATGACACAAATTGGTGTAGCACGTGTGTGGCAGCTTCAGACAGATGGTCAAGCAAGCAAGACGGATAATAATAATGTCACTGACACTGTAACGGTGCGACGCTCTCGTTGTAATGTTATAATTGACGCACGGCAACAACTATAGGTATCTTCACAAGCGACATTCGACACACAGGTCGGGATACAATTCACGAGAGCATGCTGAAAACGATCCTGCAGTAAGTATTAAACAACGACGCCCCACCCGCAACAGGTACTCGCGTAAGTGAATAGTTTCTATAGTATCACCTGACAGGTGTCCAGGGTGACAAACTACGGTGTAGCACTCTTTTGCCGCGTTGCAGAGACTCGAGGCCCAGTTTTTGAAATAACACGGTGGCCGAACACGCGTCCAATGGACCCGTAGTGGACGAGATGCTATACCTAGAGGTGTTGTATCGGTAATGTTACGCACGGTGAGTGCATGTTGACTTGGTGGCAATCCAAGACTGCGGGGTAATGTGGATTTGACATGTTCCCTTTAGCACATGGCAGCGTACCATTGATTGGACGTCAGTCCAGGTATGGATCCAGGATATCAGAGTCTCCAGGCATCGGCGACGAATTTTGCCCGTGCGGGAAGTTCTGGTTCAATTTCACTTGTTCTGCTCGATGCGAAAGATTCTGTGTGGTGCGGCGAGCAAAAGTTTGAAGATACTTCGATAGTGCTAGTACAGGCAGTGTCCCGTCGGTGCGGATATCGGAAAAGGCCGAATCGGGTGAATGTCGCGTGGAGTTCTCTGCACGCGCTGGTTTGTCTTTGACTCTGTTCTTGCTCTGCTACGAGCCAGAAGCATCTTATCCCAATCTCCCTACACTCTCCATTTCGTTCCTTCATAGACCATTACTATATATCAAATGTTCGACCCATCTAATTCTGAGCCAGCACCGCCGGCTTATGACAGTCCGCTCGCAAACGGCCCCGTGCTAGAGCCTATAACGAACTCGAAATCCGACTTGACTGCCGTGTCGGCATCGGGTCGAAAGCTCACCAGTCACATCCTCGAAGCTCCCTCGGAACGGATACAAATTATCGACGACGACAAAAATTTCACGTGAGTGTTGGCTTTCAGTTCATGTAGACACATGGCAGGAGACCGTCGGGTTCTGTGACTCGCGCCGTCGACTCACAGGATTCATCTTTTTCAACGCTCCACATTCTAACTTGACTTGCTCAACAGTCCGGACCTGCCTGCTCAGATTGAACGATGGGGTCTTCGTGACGTCGGATTCAATTACAATATTGTCGCTGTCTTTGGGTCCCAGTCGACCGGAAAAAGTGTGTCGTCTTTTGTCTTCACGTGCCGCTGCCAGGGGGCGCGTGTTTGTATTTCGCCGTATGCTTACACTCGGGATTTCGTAGGTACTCTTCTGAACCGATTATTCGGGACTACGTTCGATGTCATGGACGAGACGAAACGACAGCAAACGACTAAGGGTGAGTTTGTCCATGGACCGGTGGCAAAAACACGTTTCTGAGATTCGCCTCGCTCAAGGTATATGGATGTGCAGAGGGAAGGGAATGAGTGTCATGGTCATGGACGTGGAAGGTACAGATGGTCGTGAACGAGGGGAGGACCAGGTTTGGCGAATGTCTTATACCTCTTCATTATATGAATTGACACCACCACAGGACTTTGAGCGCAAATCTGCCCTCTTTTCCCTTGCTTCTTCGGAGGTTATGAT
Source organism: Chiua virens (assembly GCA_019787685.1). Classification (NCBI taxonomy): domain Eukaryota; kingdom Fungi; phylum Basidiomycota; class Agaricomycetes; order Boletales; family Boletaceae; genus Chiua; species Chiua virens. Next base: position 1,877,754 of record JAHNUO010000003.1, read on the forward strand.
TATCAATTTGTGGGAGCACCAAGTCGGTCTTTATCAAGGGGCTAACATGGGCCTGCTCAAGACCGTCTTCGAAGTCAACTTGGGTTTGTTCGGGAAGAAAGTTCAAGAAGGTCCTCAATCACGGACACTTCTTCTGTTTGTCATTCGGGACCATCTTGGCGTGACACCTCTTTCCAATCTTCAAAACACACTTACTGCTGACCTCATGCGGATCTGGGATTCGCTGTCCAAGCCTGCTGGACTCGCAGAGGCTCAGCTCTCCGACTATTTTGATTTGGGGTTCACAGCTCTTCCGCACAAGATCTTGGCGGCGCAGCAATTCGAGGACGAAGTTGCGCGGCTGAGAGCGCGCTTCGGAAGCAAAAATTGCGAGGATTACGTTTTCAAGGATGTTTATCACAAGAGAATACCGGCAGATGGAGTGGCTGTTTATATGGAGAATATATGGGTATGTGCCCTGTGTCTCCACACCAATGATCACCGCCGATGGTATTCCTCAAACGATAGGAACAAGTCCAAACTAACAAAGATCTGGATTTGCCGACCCAGCAAGAACTCTTAGCGCAATTCCGTTGCGACGAGATCTCAGCTGCAGCACTCGTCGAGTTCAATGAACAAGCAAAATCTCAGAAGCGGCCTATTGAAGCCGGAAGGGTGGTTGAGAGGCTTGGTGGGTTGATGAAAAATTGGAGAGATCAAACACTGGGTGGGTGGTTTCCGCCGATACCCGTCCCTGTCGCGTGAAGTTTTTCTGACTACCCACGGACACAGCCCGTTATGATCGTGATGCCTCACGTTACCACCAAGGTGTATATTCCCGGAAACGTCTTGACCTGCACGCGATGATCACGTCCACTCTTACGCCTCTGTTCCTTGGCCAACTCAAGAACCTACATAAGTCATGCCTGTCGGCATTCAAGTCCGCACTAAACGCTACTTTGAGTAGCGATGGGACAGACTATAACTTTGCAGAGGTTGTAGGCAAAGCAACGAGCGAATGTGAAGCTCGGTTCCAGGCGGGTGGCAGGGAAGCTTGCATCGAAGAGATGGAATGGAATTGGGAGGACGAGTTAGCCTTGTTGAGAGAGGAGATTGGCAACATTGCAGAGGTCTTCAGGAAGGACGAGACCAAAAAGACGATCAATCTTATTGAGGTGAGGATTTAGGCCACGATGAATCATGGCATATTACTGATTGACTGTCGTCATGTAGAGGAACTTCAAGAAACAGATCTCGGAGCCTGTGGACGTTGCTTTGAACAAGGCTACTCCTGACATGTGGGACAAGGTTTTGGGGACGTTCAAACAGTTATTGGAGAAGGCCGAGGGGTCATACCTGAAGAAGGCAAAGGGTGAGAGATGTTCTCTCTTGGCACATTGTTATGTTTGACGAGTTTTCACTAGCGTTCAATTGTACGGAAGAAGAGAACGCCAACGCATTGTCGTCGCTTCGGATACGCGCGTGGCTTGCTTTGCGTGGCAAGATTGACGAACTGACGGCGGATACCGCTATCCTTGGCAAGTTACGTATGCACTTTGAAGAACGTTTTAGATACGACGAGAGCGGCGTCCCTCGAGTGTGGCAGCCTGACGACGACATTGAGGGCGCGTTTCGGAAGGCTAAAGATGAGGTATAGTTTCACGTTTAATGGTTTTGAAACGAGGGCTAAGATACCCGTAGACACTATCTCTAATTCCGCTCTTCTCAAAGATATCGCCTGTCGATCCCTCGCTTCAGTATATACTCCCGCCTTCACCTCCGGACGTGACTCCGACTGGAGAAGAGGATTTTGACTTTGCTTCCTCACTTGTCGTCCTCTCGGAATCCAAGCACCTCGATCTGACGGCGCGGTTCAGGCGGGATGCGGACGCATACTTTGTTGAAGCCAAGCGAAGCACTGTGTCGTCGATTGCGCAGGTACCTTATTGGATATACGGATTGATGGTGGTGCTTGGGTGGAACGAGGCCATGGTGGTGGTGTTTAACCCACTGTACTCTCTGATGCTTATCGCGATGGCCACCGCCGCGTAAGTGATGATATGGGGCTGTTCTGAGAAGCATGTGGTAAAATGATTGTCCACAGATATGCAATCGCCAAGTTGGGACTGACGGGACCTTTACTTGAGCTCTCGAAGACGATGGCCGGCGAGGTATGTGACGCGACTGTATGTGGATGTCATGGTGTTCGACATGTGTTTTTGAACAGGTGCAACAACAAGCGAAGAGCCGACTACGGGAATATTTTGCGGAACCGGTTCTAGAACAGCCAAATCGTGGGCATGCCGTGCGAGCGCGCCCGATGCAAGCGACGAACTCGACATCGACGGACCGTGTTGACGTTGACAGGGACGAGGATGAACCATTTGTGATTGGACGAGGCACGTTGTAGAAATGCGTGGTCAATATTATATTGTTTGTCTCGGCAAAATGAGCTATCATAAATGTGATAAGATAATGGATTGTGAGATTTGTTCGCACGGTGTAGATCTTCGATCCCCGAAGAACAAGAAGAGGTATTAAGTTATATCACTGACATGCATCGCCGCACTCATTCATCCCGTCACTCCTTAAAACCGTCCGGTCATTTCTCCCCTGCCAGCAAAGACATGTCCTCTCTCCCTCTCCCTCTCCTCCACCCCATCGGCTCTCCACGAAAGCACCGCATAAAGCAGCGCACAGCCCTCGTCGCTCTCTTCTCCCTCCTCACCTCACATGCTACATCCTCTTCGTCGCCTACCCTCCTTCACGTCCATCCGCACACATGTCCAAGACCGCCATTCCATACACTGTACAGAATGACAGCCACGGCACGGACACAAAGCAACGACGTCCCCCTGCCATCTCACAAGGCCCCACAGCTGCTCCCCGTGCGTCCACCACGTCCACCCATCTCCCTTTCCCAGACAGAGGAGCTTGCTGCCTCTCGCCGCGTTCATCGCCGCGCTCCCCCACAACGTCGTTCCGTCCTCTGTGGACCCGCACACCCCGCTCGACCCCCAGCTCATCCTCGATTTCGACCCCCGGAGCGAGTCGGCCAAGGAAGAGCTCGAGCGTGTCGTCGAGCAAGTTTGGTCCCGTTTCCCTGTCATTCTCTTCACAAAGGCACGTCTCGTTTCATTTTTTCTTTTTCTTCCGCTTCCATTGCGGTCTCCATGTCACCGCGTGTCCGATCGAGACTAACGTCGGCTGGTCCTTGCCTTTTTGTTTGTGGTCGGCATCTACAGCGTCATTCGTCGGATTCACGCGAAATACGTGCTATACTGTCGAATATGCGACTCAAACCCACCCCACTCGTCGTCGAAGCCGATCAGCGCGAAGACGCACAGATTCTGTTGCCCCTTTTGAACCGATTAACACACGTGCCCACTTTGCCTGTTTTATTGATTGGTGGTCAACCGGTTGGTTCCGGTGCTTCTGATACCAAAGACCTCATGGGTGAAATTCGGAGACTGCATGAAAATGGCGAATTGGCTCGCAGCATACTCGAAGCGGGCGCTGTCGTCGTTCCTGAGAGGAAAAAGGGCAAGGGCAAGAACCCATCACGCTGATGCAACTGAGCCAAGGTCTCGTCTGGTTACGGGAATTGATACATGATGCAATGGGAGAAGGAGGCGGCGTGGGCAGCTCCACCCGTACCATAATCATTATACCTCACGAAATCAGACTGATACGTAGATATGCTACCACGATAACACAATTACTCCTTGTAGACACCTCAACCGGAACAATGTGGTGATATAGAAATCGCGAGGAGTCGCTTGCTAATACACGTTTAAATGTAGACTTCCAATTCTCGCATCGGGTCCGCCTCTTACGACAGCGTAGGGCGACGAGCTCGCATCAGTCCGGGTATGTACATACGATGAAGTCAGGGTAGGATACTTTACCGCCTTCCTAACTTTAGTCCCCCTTGTTCCAGCGCTGGCCGTAATCTGTCTTCTTCATGTAGCCGCATCAGGTCATCTGATCCGCCCAGAGAATGGCCGTTTAGAATCACGTTTGGGAACGTCGAGTGATGCGTCAGGCGCGTCAGCAATGTCTTGATGTGTGACGCGTCCGCTGGAAGAACAATCATCAATCAATCACCAAAGTCGGACCGAAATCCAGCACAATGACACACCTCGCAGATCGACCTCGATAATCTTTGGCGGGGGTGAAAGATTATACGTTTCGAGGAGCTTCTTGGCGCGTTTCGAGTACCTGCGAACACAGGCCATCGTCGTTCCGTCAGTTCAGGCTGTAAAGCTGCAGGCTGGGAGTGCGCATCGAGCCGTTACTCACGGACAATACGACTGTCGAGGAATCGATCACGTTTGAACGGTAAGCGACCAAGCGTGCGTGGGATCAGAAAAAGAAATGTGACACACCTTGGAGAACACGACGAGGGGGTATTCTGTTCTCAACACCCTCAGCCGCCCCGTCCACCCGTCCTCAACCGCCGACATCATCCGACCATGCACAAGTTCGCGGGTCTTGGTGATCGAGCCCAGGGCGTACCATGCCAACTCGACGGATTGGTCCGGAACGACGGTACTACCTCCGAAGTGGTATCATCTCCGATGCTGAGCCCCGGGTTATCACCCTCGCTAGGGACGGGGATCACGGAGGCCGCCAACACCTAGTTTCCCGTCCATGGCTGTGTCTGGGTCTCCTGGCGCGCGAACGACCCGGGCGGATTCGTCGGGCGAGGTGACAAAGTGCAGAAGACCAAAGATTTCATCGGGGAGTTTGGTGGATGGGGAGGTGGTGAAGAAATTGGAGATGGGTCTGTGTGTGCCGGCGAGGTAGAGGAAGACGAGGAAGAGGACAGGGATGGCGAGGATGACGAGGAAGAGTCGTCGTGGATGGGAGGGCATTTGAGCTAATAGTACCTGTGTAGAGTCAGTCCTGTGTCGAGAGCAACCGTCAAATGCCAAGCGGACAACTGAGATGCAATACAACTTGAAGTTCGGCGTCCGGTCGTTTGCTCACACGCGCGCAAGTCGAAGTTCATTCTGACCGTCATCCACATCCCACTGACCATACTCCAGGTCGAGTATAGTGCTCTGTGCGACACACGTCACAGGAACCGAAAAAAGCTAAACTTGTTCGAATGCGACAGTGGCAGGACCACAGTCAAGTACCTAGCAAGAGCAAGTACCCTGGGCCGCAGCCTCATCACAATAAACATGGTGCTCCACTTTGTATGTACCTATAATGCTCCAACGCTAAATGCGTAGCCTCAGGCCTCAGGCCTAACCTCACGACCACAGCAAGTACCTGGCAAGACAACTGCCTGCGGCCCGTCCAAGCGCAGGGCCATCACAATGAACATGGATCCGAGCTCACTCTACAGTATTCCAACCTCAAACCCGTGTCACTGCGTTCTTGAATTTGAACTTTTATTCATACACATTGACAGCTCTCCAGCGGGCCGGACCATTTCTCCCACCGACCAACACCCGCCTGATGCTAATCTGGAGCCAAGGCGCCAATGCTGGAATACCGTCTTATTCTCACATTTCCTTTCTTCATTCCCGTCCATCCCCCGCGGAATGAATGTTTGGATTGCGCCCGACCCACCCTAGATATCGGATCCATTCATCGAAGTCGATATCAGCCTGAGTTTGGTTATGTGTCACCCTACCCTTGGATCGATGTGAAAGACCGACACCGGATCTTGGAGCGCATCTCCAGGACGGGCCGTGCCTGCGCTGCGACTCGGAAGTCGGACTTCCAAGCCACATACATGGATGGATGCTTCCATGTACGTCTAAACTGTCGGGCCTGGCACGTCATCCACTATCCCGAGTCAGCGTTTCATCTGATCATCTAATTCTCATGTGAGTTCTTTGTGCGTCCAAAGGTCGCATCCCCGAGAGAGACGCGACTGCTCGTAAACGATGCCAACTTGATCACAGAGAGAAGTGGAAGCCAGAGGGCGACAGACAAGAGAAGGGACGGACGTCTTGGCAGGGGATCCAAGCATTGATTGTCACATCTCAAAGTGATGCATGCAGGCGTTCCGAGGGACAGGAACACCCTTTGCCCGCACGTACGTACGCGCCGTTTACTTTTTCCGCTTCTCAGTTTAGATTATTGAAGTCACGTTGCAGGCGCGCCCAATGTCATTTTGATTCATTTTTACCTGATTGATGTATGGCGTTATGAGACATGGAGGCCTTGAGGCCTCGAGGGGGTACGTCCAACGTTATACTCCACTCTTCCAAAGCCTGAGTATGGGCGGTGTGTCCGGCCGCTGGAGGTCGTCAATGACGACTTATCTGCATTTCCGGCGCTCATTGTCTGATCCTCGATTGTCCGTCGATATGTACTTATCAATCTAATGATCTCTGTCCCGTGGGCAGAACCCTGACAACCCGAACCCTTACAGTACATTGTAAGCTGCCTTGATTTGGCGATCCGGATACATAGCACTATACCGCATACTAGCTACTCAGAGAGGAACGGATGATAAAGAACCAATGACAAAAAATACTATGGAGCAACTCAACACGACTGACACGTAGTACTTAGTCTTGGAGCGGAGACTGAAGTAAGTACTGATGTTTCGCGACAGGGAGTTGGGAATTGTTCCGAATCACCTATATATCTACGATAGTCCGGCCATCTTTGATTCGATGAGCCGACATCTCATCTTCAAGTCGCACGTGTCCGATTACATCAACTCTAAGCAGATTTGCTGGCTCCACTGCCTCGTCCCTTCAAGCAACCTTGTGTGTCAATCTCAGTAGTGACAAGCAGGGTGATAGAAGCAGCTCTTATTCAGGTTCAATCGCCGCGTTCGCAATGGTCGTGATACCGGAGCGCCTGAGTGCATTGTACTGAACGAAATGACACGCGGAGACGTTGGGCGTATAGACTGACATGGGCCTGACGTTTGTGCAGGCTTCTGTGCAAGTCGAGGCTGGTCCGAGTCGTCCCACGCGCACGAACGGACGGTCGCAAGCGCGAATGTGGAGCGGGGCAACGCTGACAGGGACGCGTGCGGACGCAACAAGTCGTTGTACACGAACAAGTTTTTGTGTCGACTCTGATCGATCTTGACACACGCTTTCTGCTCGTCCGGGTGCTTTGGGGACTCGGGATGTGACCGTCTCATGGCGTCACTTTTTATCCAGTTTTCCATCCTACTCTCTCTTTACAAAAAAAAAAAAAGAGGATGTAAGTCTCATTGGCGCACTCGGGGAGATTATTGAGACGACACACTGGCATCAGAGTACGGAAAACTCGGCGAGGGCTGCACGGCTTGAAGTCTTCATCCGACGCATATGCGCCAGTCTTCCTTGTCATTCCTTGCCTCTGCGCCGTGTCGCACGTTTCTAGCGGAAATGGGGGACAAGTCTTTGTTGTAGAACAATGTCCGTCTTGGGGCCAGAAGCTCTTGAAGTGTCCATCCACGTCTGAGATCTGAACCACGATCCGTGCTCGAAATCTGCTAGGGAATCTGTGACAGCAAGGTGAACGATGCACACTTGTGCATTTCTGTACCACCTATGCATGGAACGAATCGCCTCCTCCAACTCTGCGCTACTCGACTTGTTGTGCAACAGGTGTCTGACCATGCGTAGGCACAGCCGTGTACACGAGCCTTGTTATGAGAGTGTGGTCGCCCGTCCACGCTTCGTTTGCGTGAGCTGCTCGTACGAAGGTTCGTGGGCGCCTTAGTGATGTAAGAACATGACGTATCTACCTCGATCAAACGCGTCCTCCTGTGAAAGGTGTTATCAGATCAAATCACGATCACGGTGTCGTGCATTATAATTATACTACACGAACAGTGTAAGTAGATACGCAAGGATGAATTCGATCGCACTTACCTTTGATAATGGGAGAGCGAGGAAATACTTTTTCGAGGGGTTTGGAATGCAAACGATCTTCCCAGACTAGAGAGTGTTTTCATGTCGCTGATTCGAATGAGACGAGCGGGGGGATATTATTGAAGATGTGTTGACCGAGTGAATCGAGGAGCTGATTGCGCTTCAAGCTTGCGGTGCTTTCAAGGTCGGGTGGAGTGCGTTCCATTCCCATCGGTTTGATACTCTGGTTTTAATCCGTCTAGAAATTGTGAACATGTCATATCACATGACGTATCACGTGTTAGATATTCGCGTTTGCCCACTCTCCCATCATGCCCGCCAGGACGCCCTACCACTCCTTTGCTCTTCCTTACCCCATTCGCGACAACGTTACAGATACACTTGATGATTTATCCCCACCATACAACAGGCCGCGCCTACATCTTTTGACACACTCGTAGTCTTGCTTTGAAGTCGTTCACATACCGTCATTTGTTCTCCCGAGGCGAAGGGGATGTTTCTGCGTCACGAGGTATATGCGGAACGTTCAATACACGACAACGAATATCGCTCAGAAAAAAGAAGACATTCGGACACCTCAAGATTGACCCGTACGTGACTCCCAACGGCCAGAAGTTCTTCACTGGCTCAAGGGATCTTCTGGTATACAATTTTTTCCCTTCAATCTTGCGGTCCTGAGTGTCTTATCTACAGCATGCGGTCCCCACGACACGCCTACAAAAATCGACCTTTCAGACAACCAAATCGTGACGATCATTCTTGTCGATGCAAATAATTGTTGACGTTCGTTCCTTTTATTCCACTCCCCACATGTTACTTGATTTCCCCGGCAAGTTTTTGATCGAGAGTTCTCGCAGGACTATCCTTCACACTTCCGAACTCAGCTAAACTCAGGTTTCTTTCCTCCATCCAACGCAATCATTTCCTTCGGCCCTGTTTAGCAAGTTCCTCGAACGATCTCCAAATATTCGTTTCCTGTCGAGAGGGCATACATCCAGAGGCCAGAGGCCTCGTCAGGACACGATCTATCTGGATACTGCCTGTTTATTCTCGCCCCTCGTCGTCCCTACCAAGGTGCATCTTGTATTCTATTTCAGACAATGTTGCATCGTGTGATATTCATCCCCTGTATTTTGTAGGAACAGGTAGCCCAGGATATTGTCGAAATAATGGCTCTATTCCCGTCAAGCACGGGTTTCTTCATCAACCCTTGGACTTGGGGATACGAAGGCGTGCTGAAGGCTATCGCACATTCATCTCATTGCAAGGTATCCAATCTCACTTTATATCATCTACAGAACCCTTCGTGTACTCGTCGTGTTCTAATTCTCTGCGGAGGTTTTGATTACATTACCCGCATACATGCGCGCTCACTGTTTCTGGCGCCATAAATCCACCTTGACCGTCACAAAGATTCAATCTACTCACATGGTTTAGATCCTTTTCTGCGCGACCTCGGTACACGTGATACTGGTTCCACTAGGTTTTATACGTGCGAACGAGTTGATCGTTGCTCCTTCATCCCTCCTTGTGACTGTGAAGCTGATGGTGCTGTGGCACCGCCTAGCAAGGGAGGAATGAAAATGGTCTATGTAGATGCAGTAAACATGAGTTCTGCTCGCTGGGAAGAGTACCAAGCCAACATCTACGCTCAATCCAAGCTCGTTCCTCTGTCTCGCCACTCATCGCTTCCTGAACTCATGAATTTTGTGACGCTCTTCCGACCATTCCGTGTCATTCCGAATCCGCTCGATCCTTCACTTAATGGCCTGGATTGGGGTGCTATGTCCCAGATGTTCTCAGGATGCTTTTCCCGGGCGGAGGAGTTCCTGTGATGGTGAGCATACTTTTCTCGAGCTTCTATCGAAGGACTGGTAGTGGTTCAGAATGATCCACATCCGGGCAGGGTTAGAGTCGTGCTCTTGCTACCGATATGGATGATCTGCTGGCAGCCGTGTGATACGGATGAGCATTAAACGTAGGCATTCCCTATACGAAATTCGTCTTGCAACGTCCCCGGATTCACAGATCTGTTGATGGTCAGGCCGTCAGGGAGAAGGTTGACATGAAGTTGTCGCGTCTCTCACTGTGTCGATGTCTTTTTTACCGCCACGCATCCCTGTTTCATTCAGCACCACTCAATCGTAATCATAGACGACCAGTTTCTAATTTCGTTGGTTCGAGTAGAGTTACACGCGGCGAATTCATCGGGGATCGTTACCGACGATGGAGGATGTATCTATTGTCTCGTATCCTATAGCGGTGGTGGACTGGGGACAAGAAAGAAAGGTCTAAAACTGCAGAACACGACATCGGTGTCTATCCCACTACAGAATTGTAGCCTTGGAGGTGAACTCGCGTCCAGTTGTCACCATTGCGGCAAGCCATCATAAGCATGCAACGACTCACCCTTGCCCATAGGTGGTGCTGTCGTACAGTGGGTCGTCATCGTCCCTGCATACCTTGTTGGACGGGGAGCGAATAAGATAAGCCTACACATGATTAGTCTACCATGTAGGTGCGGTCTACATCAACCATCCGGAGTCGATTCGGATCATTACTTTTGCCATCCACATTAGAACTCACTGTGGGAAGTAGGATAGATGATAATCCGCGTGCAGTTCACCTTTAATAAGTGCCAGTGTAGCTACAAAATGGTGCTTATGGCCACTTATATCAGTGACACAGTATGTCACTAAGTTCTATTTCTGTCTAATTAAAATCAGTGCCAACTCCACTGTTATTACATGACTTTATCAATGAAATTAAGTGACATATGGATGAGCCTATCAGCAAAAAATACACCTACTTTTTGAGACCTGGTCTACTTTTTGAGACTCTACAGTACTCTAAATCTAACTTGCATACCTAGTAAGTAAATGTTGAGAAATTAAATCCAATCAACAGAGTCGAACTCGTGACTGTTGGTATGCCTAAACAATGGGACATGACATATTAACCAATAGACCATAATGCCATAATTAGTAAAAGCATCACGAGGTATATGACTACATTTTAAACCTTTGCAAATTATACCCTGCAAACAGACAGGGTACGATGACGATGCGACAATATGTTGCGTCGTTATCGTGTCCCGTTGTGTCCCGTCGTTGTCGCGAACTGGCAATGGGGTAGTGCGAAGGGAGAGGACGAAGTGGAGGAGGCAAGACGAATGCGACACGACAATGATGCGACAATGTGTCGCATCGTCGTCGTGTCCCGTCGTGTCTCGTCGTCGTCACGAACTGGTGATCCAAAGGATCACGGGAGGAGCGGACGAGGTGAAGGGGAGACGAGACGAACGCGACAATGTGTCGCATCGTCGTCGTGTCATGTCGTGTCCCGTACGATCCGGTGGCCCTGACACGAAGGGACGAAGGGTGAGGATGAGAGGGCAAGGTGTAGGAGGGATAAGTTGTAGGGCGGTGAATGTGACGTGTCGGCAGTGCGACATGTATCGCATCGTCGTCTCGTCGCGACGAACCGGTGGTGGGTCACCGTCGTGGGGTGTGGGGAGAGGAGAGGAGGGGGGTCGTCGCGTCGTTCATCGCGTCTGACTCGTCGAGCCTCGAGGAGGGAGAGAGAGAAAGGGGAGGTGGAGGTGGAGTCGTCATCATCGGACGTCGCGTCGCGGTGGAGTGAGGTGGCACAGAGGAGGGGGAAGGAAGGAGGGAGGGGGTGCGGGGGGGTGAGGTGAGGTGCCAGTGCAACACGATGACGATGCGACAACGTGCTGCGTCGTCGTTGCAGCACGTTGTGACGTCGTCGTGTCCAGGTGGCACGAAGGGTGGGGGTTGAGGTAGGAAGAGAGACGAGGTGTGGGTGGGTAAAGGGTGGAATAGCTGGCCCGGGGGTGAACGCGACGTATCGCATTGTCGTGTCATCACGGTCATTACGGTCGTCGTGCACAGATGAATGACACGCAGAGGGGAGGAAACGAACACAACATGTCGACGATGTGGTATGTTGCCACATCGTCGTCACGTCGTGTCGTTGGAGGGTGGAGTGGCATGGAGGGTGAGGGCAAGGTGTAGGAGGGAATTGAGGGATGTCGATGAGGTGTAGGATGGTGAGGGAGATGAACACAACGCGTGGACGATGCGTTGTCGCATCGTCGTCACGTCGTGTCGTCCTCATCGTTTTCGTGTCCTCGTCGGTTTTTCACCGCGTCGTTGTCGTCAGGTAAGGTATGGGTGAGTGTAGCAGGGCGGGGAGGGCGGGTGAGGTGTAGGAGGGCAGTGATGTGCCAGTGGCGCACGGGTATTGGTCACGGGTTGCACTCATGGGTGGCGGGTCCACGGGTCCATATACAGCAACCCGCACCTGCGGACACCCACCCGTCAGTGAATAAAGTGACAAATAGTATAAACGATGAAACTCAATGACAAGACATTCTCGACACTGATAATTGACGACACCCAAATCCCGACGATGAAAAAAAGTGACACTCCTGTGTCGCTGATAAACAGTGGCAAGGAATTGAGTGACCATGTCACTTAATTCTGGGTGATCAGTGACGCAGTCACCTAATTTTAGTGGTTTTACTTCCCACAGTGACTTCTACTTTCACTGATGCAAGCCATTACTGGAAGCATGATGTTTAGAAACATGCCTACATCGAGGTGCAAACAACAAGCTACAATAAGCACGAATAAAAAAAGAAACCTAAACATGTGCATGATCCGCCGACAATGCATCAACCTTCCATCTCTGCCAATGCAGCCTCGTTCAATGCCTCCGCCTCCGCCATAATATTCTCCTCTAGCGCCGCCACCCTAGATACTGCCTCCCGTCTGTCCCGATCCAACTCTGCATACCTCTCTTGCAACAAGCTCTCTCTCCGTTGGAGGATCTCCACCTCTTCCTTGAGCGTCTCCACACGTCGAGGACCAGCCGCACTCTCATGGGCGGCCAACCGCGAGAAGCTGTCATACTCGAACTTGGTCCCGACGAGTTCGTCAAAGGCATCGGTGACTCGCTTGGCAAGCGCCTTGTCGCGTGCTTGGTACCCCCCGAGCGTGATCCCAAGTTTCTTCTCCACCTTGCCGATCTTGCTGGCCTCCTTCGACATTTGTTCTCGACATTCGTCCAAAAGAGACGTGTAACCCGCTATTCGCTGGTTTAGGGCGAGCGTGTCAGGGTCTACCCATCTCCGTGTACTCTGGTCGAACGCGAGCCGTTGTCGGACGTGTGCCCAGGAGATGGACTCGTCTTGCTCTTCATTGTTTGTGAGCGTGATCAACCCCTCTTTGAGCTGCGTCTCCGTGGCATCGGGGAATCCAATCGCCGTTGCAAGTTCGAGGTGAATCTGAGATTTGGCTTGCACGAGGTCATTGTCGCCGGGCATTTCATACATCGAAACGGTGCCTCCGGGAAGGTTGGTGCCAGGAAGTGGGTGCGCGATGGAGTCGTGAAGTAAGAGACTTGTAAGCTCTGCGTTGATCAGCTTTTGTGCGTCCGTAAGTTCCTCGTCGTCACCCATGTTAAGGTCTTGCATGAGTTGCACCACGTCGACACGTGCCGGCCGAGGTAGACCGAGTTGCACAGGTTTCGACCGTCGTGCGAGAATCCGACGTTCCTCCTCTTCTTGGATGCGCTTCAATCTTGCATCGCGCTCTGCGGCATCCTCCTTGATCATCGGACCAGTCGCCTGCTCTTCTTCCTCGTCCTCCGGCACCAATAGCTCGAAATTGTTCTCTGGCTTTGGTAGGTTCATAAACCCGGCCTTCAGTGCCCGCTTAGCAGAGTCAACGCGAAGTCGCTGTTCGCGCGGTGTCCCACCACTAGTTATTATACCCGTTGCGGGGTTGATACTCAAATTGTCGCGCATGGGTGTACGCAGCGGGGTCGCCCCAACACCGCGGGGCGTAGCAAAACCATCAGGCCCTACACCATTATGCAATGGTGTCGCGAGGGGATTAGGGGTGAATGCAACTTGGTGGTGAGGTGTTGCGCCCTCAAAACCTGTTCCGCCTCCTGGTGCAACATGAAGAGGTGTGTTCTCTTCACCAAGCAGAGGGGTTTGAGCAATAGTCATATTGCGCAAATTTCGCGCCTCGGTCAAGACATTATCCACTGTCCGTGCAGTCAGAAGTCAGATGGTACTTGATCCGTGGTGAAGACGAAAGGACTTACGCTGGGGAGCGGTACGAGGCGTGCGTGCCATCCGTGCACCCTCCAGACCTTCGTACTCACCAATCAGCTTCGAAGTAGCCTCATTACCATCTGCGACTAATGCTTTGGACTTCTCCCCCATCTGACCAATTTTTACAATTTCCTCCAGTTCAGTCTCGCCGACTTGAGCCGCAGGTAATGCCAATTTTCGCCGACGACCAATACTCTCCGCTTCCTTAAGCTTCTGAATTTGTGCATCACGGGCTGCAATGAACTTGGTTTGGTGAGGTTCATTACCCTTGGTTTCTGCGTTACGACGTTGGCGTTTTCTGCGTTCCGCCTCGTCGTCGTCGGTCTTCCGCTTGTTCTCGAGGCGACGGAGGGATTGACCGACAGGAGCACTCGTTATGCGTGCCTGCTCTTCTGAGGTATCATAGAAACCGGGGGCGGGCCTCTTCTCAAAGGGAATATCTGAATTATACTAGAAATCTGGTTGTGAATAGACAGGTAAAACGCGTGGCGAAAACCCACTCACATCCATTCCCTTTTGCTTAGTCTTATGCCGCATACTGTGAAAATGAGTATATGAGCACGTCCATATGAATGTGAAAACAAGGCATAAAGACGAACATTATACCAGCTGCTTTCAGTTCACGTTTCTTCTGAAGAACAGCCAACCGTCGGGCCTCCTCTAGTTGACGTTCACGAGCTTTTCGCTTAGCCTTTTTTCCTTGTGTGTTAGCTAGACGGGCTCGAGCTTCCGACAACATCTCCTTCTCTGCAGAAGAGTCAGGTATTGTGGATAGGACGGATGATGACAAACAACATACCATCTTCGTCCATGTCAATTGGATCTGGTCGTGCAGGCTTCGTCTCAGGATCTGGGTCAATTTCGCCAGGCCGCAGTCGTCGAACGTCATCAGCACTCGGTCCAGCTTCATCCCCTGGACCCGCCAATCCCAGTTCTTCATTTTCTTTTGCCTCTGCCTCATCCAACAACTTTTGATATCGTTCTAGACATTGCGTTGCAGTCCGCCCAACCATGGGTGCTATCGTCCGCCATTGCGTAGGCATTAATTTGGCAAGGTGGAGTAGTTTTTCATCTTCAGTCTGAGAACGCCATGAGCCAATATCGAGTAGCTAGACGGAATGGGACTTACTTTTGACCATTCTGTCTTTTTTATTGAAGGGTCTAGCCATTCGTACCACCGAGCCTTGCATTGTTTCGGCGTCTTGCGAACAAGCAATGACGATATCCGAGCCCTGCGAGAGCGTCAGGAACATGGCTGGGTAACTGGTGGCGTCGATGACATACCATTGATTCTTGCCATACTTTGCTATGGCTGCTTTGAGGACTTCATCCTCGGTATTCTGCTCATCGCGTTAGTGGGTTCGTGACGTTCGTCTCGGGATAGTTACCAACCTTCCAGACACCTGGTTTGGTTTTGCATGGTCAGCATAGGAACGTACGCAACAAGACTGTGTACTCGCCTCCTTTGATAATAATACGAACCATGGCAAGACGGTGAACGGACGAAGGGGAGGAGGAATAAGACACGCGATTAGTCATGACTTCCTTATCTGGTTTTCAATCTCCGATGCTGCCGTGGACGTGTGTTCGATCCACGACAAGGGATTCTTTTTTTGACCCCGATCGTTCCCCTATTTCCCTTGCAATCGAGACAGAATGGACGTACTAATAGTTTGGTTTGAACCACAAGCCGACTACTCTCAGCCGTTTTCTATTCCTCAGATCTCGCACACCTCTATTTCCAGGTCGTGTCTCTTGACTTGATGGCATCGGAAACCCGAGGGTCTGTCTCTGTCTCCGTCCAGAGCCTCCGTTCCGGGACTCGTTGTAGTGTTGATGAGGAAATAGCACTGATTATGGGAGGCGAATCCGACCTTACGCCCCTCGAAGATGAAGTCGAGATTACCAAGAAACGATCTCGGAAACGACGGAAGAAAGCCTGTCCCAAAAGTGTCGCGGTTGAAGGCGACCAGTCTCCAGGAGAAGAGGGGCAAGCAAAGCGTCTCAAGCCGAGAAACACCAGTCCACGCAAGCGAGCAGCATCACAAGTACCAGAGGACAATGATTTAGAGTCACCTTCAAAGAAACGCAAGCATTGCTCCAAACCGGAGCCTATCTATGTCATACCTGACGTCGAAAAGAAGGCAACTAGCTTTAAAGGCCGATTGGGTACGAGTTTTGTCCGTCGCCATTTTTCTTTGGAATATATATCCCTACAGGCTATGCTTGTTTAAACACAGTCCTACGGAGTAAAAAGCCCGCGAGAGAGGCTATCTTTTGTTCCAGGACATGTCGGTCAGTTATCTTATTCAGGACAAATTCAGCGTCTAATCTGATAGTTTAGAATTGATTCCATCGAGAAGAATGGTATCGACTGGGTCAAGGATCTCGGCAGGCAGAACGTAGAAGGTTTGCTGAAGATTATTGAATGGAACGAGCAGAACGCAAGTACTTCTCCGTTGTAAACTGTATACGTGCTAAATGGCATTTGTTTAGAATATCCGTTTCATGAGAATGTGGGTTCCTCCTTGTCAGGCCGTCAGTACCCTGAATTAGCTTCAGTTCATCGCAGATGTTTCCTTTTGCTTCACACGAAGACTACGGGTATTCTCTTGAATACTGCGATCCGCTCCTTGCTCAAGTCGGCGCCCTTGCTAAACGCTATGGCCATCGGTTAACAACGCATCCCGGTCAGTTTACTCAACTTGGCTCACCTCGTGAGTCGGTCGTCCGCTCGAGCATTCGTGAGCTCGAGTACCACGCCGAGATGCTCGATCGCATGGGTATTGACCAGGATGGGGTGATGATCATCCATGGAGGTGGAGTATATGGCGACAAGGTGGCTGCGTTGACGAGGATCAAGAATGTTATACAACTTGATCTGCCCCCGCACGTAAGAGCACGGTTGGTGCTCGAGAACGACGAGGTAGCTAGACTGTGTCATCACTCCTCATGCACTGACGAGATTTCGACAGCTTTGTTACAACGCCGTGGACCTACTGCCGATTTGTACCGAGCTTGCTATACCGTTGGTGTTCGATTATCACCATGATATGCTAAACCCGTCCCCTGGACTTGCTCCGTCAGTTATAATCGAACGAGCGAACGAGATTTTTAAGCGACGAGGTATTAGGCCGAAGCAGCACTACAGCGAACCTAGGGCTGGAGCTGTCGGTACAATGGAGCTTCGAGCACATTCTGATCGGTGTCAAAGCCTGCCTGAGTGGCTTCCTGATGACATGGGTGGGTGTTTGATGTGCCCCATTATCCTGCTTCTGTCAATTTATATCTACTTGGCCGATATAATAGATTTAATGATCGAAGCCAAGGACAAGGAACAGGCCGTGTTGCAGCTGTACAGGATCTATGATCTATATCCAGTCGCGCATGGTACGTCATTTCCCGTACCAGCCAATGTTATCACTGGTATTAAATGAGCACGACGTGCATACAGCGTCACTTCGACCACCAGCAACGCAGGAAACCAAAGAAACTAAAGGTCGCAAGTCAGCGCGGAAGAACCGTTCTCAAAAGCAAAGACCGACGACTCGGAAGCGCTTGAGACGGGGATCGGCATTGAATAGTGACGCGAGCGATCGATGTGGAAACCTAGCGTCTCAACCTTTGTGAAACTGTTTACCTACCGACGCAAAATGTTTGTATTGTGCGCGTGACGGTGAATATTATTCTGATCAGTGCGCTTGGGGCGTCGAGTGAATGGGTTCTGTAAAGAGCACCGAGGGGAGTATGAAAAGTTGAAGCGACAACATCATTGAGCAATTCTCGCAGCTACAAGGATCGACGGGGGATCCAGGACAAGGTAACTACGAAGCACTCATGACATTGGACGTAGCACCGACGACGAAGACGCTGAGGGAACGCTCCCGCAATCTACGGCTAATGGCCTGGCAGTGGGTGATCACTGAATATTCAAGACATGCGGCCAGCTCCTGGTCTAACCGCCACACGGACCACGGAAGTTCCAAAGGAGGGATGCGCATAAACCACGGGAACGAGAAGATGCTCGGTCACGACCGTCTCCAATAAACAATTGCTTGAGGATGCTCTACTAGAAAGTGTAGTAAACGGTCAAGTTAGTCCTTGTTGGCTTATTACCAAATCGGCAATTTCCTAGGAGACTTGAATTGTGAGTCGTCTCTTGTCCTCCTCCTACCGAGTGGCGTGTGCTGTTATCGTCCAGGTTTCATCGTCCAAGTCTTGCTGTTTTTTTCTCTCTTGTTGAGGTGACCGCATCCGAACAGTTTTCATTATAAAGACCTACTAAATATATGCGTTGGGCGTCTCAGGTTACATAGCAACGTTGTTCTTTCACATCGCCGCATCTCTTCCGTCGACCATATCATCACCAGTCATGCCTGAATCTATGTTTGGTCGCCCTTCGCAGCATTTACTTCCCTCACATCCCTCCAGTCGGCACGTCACACCAGCTTCCCATACTCCCCCTGTCCCACCCAGATTCGAGGATGTTCGCTTCAATGTGATAGGAAAGCCACCAGGATTGCTCAGCCGTATCTCCGTTCTCCAACCAGATCATGCAGATTATCACTCCCCCACACCATCACCGACCTCCACGCCACCACCTCCTTTCGCCAACAACGGTGTTTCACAACTCCAATCCTCCTCAAGACCGACTCTCTTTCAACAGTTAGCCGACCGTAATTCGAGCACGATGGATGCTCCAAGTCAATCCAATGCTTCGTTAGCCTCACGCATCCAGATGGATGTCACTCCCTCCAGTCGCAATCCTGCCAGTGCGACGAATGCCACTATTATCGGGTCACCCTCACGTTCGCAAGGTACTGACGGGAATGACGCTCTCATTCCACCTGTTGAGGTATTACCTCAAGTACTTGACTCATCCGCACCTCCTACTCCCACTTGTTCGGCTCCGGCTCCAAAACTGGCGGCTGTGCACGACACTATGTCTTCCGCCCCTTCAGTCGGCCCTTCGAACACAGCTGCGAGTAATGGTACGGAGCCATTTCCGTCCTTTGCAGTCGTTGACGCCATCATGCGAGACATGCAACGCCCATCATATGCTGTTGTCCCTATCGATTCCTCGGTGGCGCGACAAGAACGTTTGCAAGCCATCAGTGCCAATCTTGCGAATCTGACTTCGCCGCTTCCCCTGCCATCATCCCACTCTTCATCCCCTGACCCTTCTTCTGTCGTTCGGGTAAATGAAAACACCACGCCCGAACAACCCAGTGACTCGCAGCATACCTCCAATCCCATAGTTCTCCGTTACCCTTACCCTGCCAACCAATCTTCTGGTCGCTTGGAACTGAGTATAAATGACCCTTTGTCGGATGCGAGCGACTCCGCGTTGACTTCCGTACCCTCTCCCGAGACTCTCACCAAAGAATATAAGACTCATCGCCGAGCCCTCATGGAAGCTTTCAAAATCCTGAATTCCACTCACGATGCTGCACACCGTGCCCAGATTGACAGCGAGCATGCCCTTGCACAACGAATACGAACGTTTGAAGAGCAACGCGCGGTGTTTGAGCAAATGAGACAAGCAGAAGCGGCTAGGTTGCAGCGAGAGTCGCAAGAACTGCATGAGAAGCGCGAGGAGCTAAACGCGAAGGAGGCTTCTTTGGCTTCTCTCGAGAAAGAAAGCAAGGCTAGGGAAGATGCGAGAAAGGTTATACTCGCGAGACGGCAAGCACGGGAAGAGGAGAAGAGAGCCGCCGATGCCAAGAGAAACCAGGAAGTCCAAGAACAGATTGCGGCCGCGATTAAGGAGCTCAAAGAAATCGAATCTTTGAAGGCTCGCTGGCAGGACCAACTCGGGCAGTCGGTTGAAACGTTGTCCGACGATCTGCCTACCGAGCCTCAGAATAACATGAATGAGGACGAAAAGCGGATTATTATGTCCCGTAACGAGCTTCTCAGGAACATCAAGGATATTCGTCTTGGACTTGCAGGTGGCGTGCAGCAGCTGGAAGAATATGATCGTACTCTGCGCGGGTTGGAGGTAGAAAGAAAGAGGAGAGAGGCAGAGGAAACAGAGCGTCGGCGAATCGCAGGAGAAGAGTGTTTACGAGTGCATGCTGAAGCTGAAAGAGCTCGCCAGGTACAAGATCAGAACCGGCGTCCGCTCGAGGCTGAGCGTAAACGTCGAGAAGCCGGGAATGACCGCGAGCAAGCTCGACTTTTACATGAGCAGCAAGCTCATGCGGAAGCTCAAGCTCGTCGTTTGGGACGCCCTGCAACGACCAGTAGCCAGATATTCATGCATCGCAGTCATCTTGAAGGTGGTTCCTCGCAGCAACAAGCCACGGATACGACAAGGATCCGCACGGCTCGCGAGGTCAGTTCACTTTCCCAAGAAGTTGCTGAGGCCATGCAAGTGGAGGAAGATGACACCACTTCTGCACCACATCGCGCTGTTTCAGTGCCTGATACTCAACCGGGATCTGGACGTTCACAGCCCGCTTTGTCATCGAAAGGGAAGAAACCCATCCCAGGTGGTGTTATGCTCGCAACTTCCACCCCGAAAGCTGCTGCAACGCATTTACCACCCAAACCATCAGGGAAAACGCTATCATCTAAGTCTTCGGACCAGGTTGGGGGAAAAACTCCAAACTTTGCAAACGCATCCCTCGCCGTTTCTGTACCTACGGAAGGTGGCGACGAATCATCTTTCCCCGCCCAACTCGCATCAGAGTTTAATCGTGCCCTTAGTGCAGATGTCGGCCAGACTCCCGATCACAGGACACCTTTCCCGCGAACCCCTAAGTCGAAAACAATTCTGGATGTCACTCACGGGGAAAATCAAGAGTTGAATATTGGACCAGCTCCCGGTGTTTCGCCCACTCAGCAGAATGTCAACCTCCGTCATCTGAAGCGGTCTCGTGGCCGCGTCGATGAAAGTGATAGCGGAGATGGCAGCGTGCGAAACATCAATGGGAAGAACGAGGAAATCGCACATCCCCACGTAAAGCAGGAAGAGCACGATATTTCTCCCAAACTCGTGCCAGCCTCAGTTCCAACCAATCCTCTGGCATCGCTTCTACCTCGCCCAACGGTAATCCCACCACCCCGCCTGCGGAAGCCCAAGAAACATGATGGCGCCCCTGAGTCCCCATCTTATCCACTACCAAACAATGAACTGTCATTAAAAAAGGAGGAAGCAAGTGTCACGATCGATAAACGAGCATCATCTCAAAGGAGCTCAGGTTCCCAGGCGATGAATATTCCTCCTCAGCTGCCGGTTCCCGCCGAGATCCAGAATTCCCTTCTTTTGGGTCCAGTTCATCCCGAAGGACACTCTACGGAGTCCCGCCCAAACGCGGGCGAGAGGCTCACCCAGGACTGCTCTCAAAATCACGTTACTCCATCCCCAATATCTGCTATTGCGACCTTGTCCTACAGGCTGGATGGAGAAGATCTCTCGAGGAAGAACAAACGATTCAGCGACGAACACCACAGGGCACCCGGTGGAAGCAGTTCGCAGCGTTTGTCAGATCATCGCTCTCCTCCGCCTTACATGTCTCGGCCTGCCATCACTTCCCCGACTCAGTCTCACCGTCTCGTCGACTCCGCTCGCCAACCAAATGCTTCCAGTGGGCCTCGAGTTGAACCAATGCGCGTTCCCTCGCCTGTGATGGGGAAGAAACGACCCTCCGAACATGACGACAATGAACACGGACACCGAGCCCGCAGGCAACGAGGCGATCACTGGGTAGCGCCAGATTTTGATCATGGCCGGGTAGATTCCTATCGCTCGCACAGGGACAGACGGAATGATTCTGATGAAGAACGTCGTGCTACTCATCGCGTTCCTCTATCTCCTCCTGATCGCATTCGATCATATCCCTCTGACATACCAATGGCGACCCATGATAACAAGAAATATACTTCTCCTTCCCCCGAGGGACTCGCAGCTCCATTCATTCGTTGGGAGCAATCCTCGAGAAGATTAGATAATGACGACATTTACCAATGGTACCCGCCGTCTGCGCCAACCTACAGAACGACGACAGATCAACACCGCATGGACGATATCAGGGTAGGTCAGACCCACGATCCAATGGCGGAGGAGAGGATGGAAGTTCAATCTGATCCTTCTCTGTTGGCTCGCATGACTAGTTCCCAGCATCATCCGGTAACCGTCGTACAATACTATTAAAGAGTAACTTTGATTAACGATTGACTGGTAGCCTTCAACCAATTATCGCGGACGTGGAAGAGGTGACCTCGGGAGAGGACGCGGACGAAGTGCTGGCCGAGGTGGGCCCCCGCTGCTCGACAGAATTACGTCTGGTCCTTCGAGCCTGGAAGATCGATTGACATGATTTGGAGTATGCAAGCAGGGTCCTCGGTGTTCGATTTCTTGTCCGCGTTGACTGTTTGCGCTTGGCACGATGTATTGTAGTAGCCTGCGGAAATGTTCATGAGTTTATGCCTACGTAATCGTACTTTGACGCAGGATGACCAAATCGAGCAACTGGTCATTGCCTCTCCGTACTGACTTATTATCACTCATGAGCTGGACAGGGTATGCAGAAATCGTCGTCTGGTCTACGACTTGAACTCACCTCCTTTCTAGCTTCAAGAAATCTCTAAACAGAGCAGGCACGACGGTGCGTCATCCCTTCTTCTCATCCTAGTTACCAGCAAACCAAGCGCTTCCACCCCCCAGGTCTTGCAAAAGACCGGTCAGATAGAACGCACTGTCGATCGTGAGTTTGCAGAGGAGGAATCCAAATACCGCGGGTGCGTCCTTACCACATCCGCGCCCGTTCACCAATGCCATGCTCCTTCCCTGTTGCAGATTCGAGAAGGAATGTCAAGCGCTGCAAAAGGACGGCAAGACCTATTCCGATGCGATGCGGGGTAAGTGCTCCTCGTGCACGAATCGGACACCGACGCCGACGCTGATTCTGACCGTGTGCGGCAGCGATGACGTCTGCCCAGGCTCGGCTGGCGGATACGATCGAGACGTTTTACAACGCTTCGGATCGGACGTCAGATGGTGCGATGGCAGGTCATGCGTTCAAGAGTGCGGTCGATGACCTCGACGACAGCGTCCAACGGGAAATGGTACGCCGCCGATCCACACTCGGGCGGGATCACGCTGAGCCTTTCTGCCAGGATGCGCCCTACCGGACGTGTGTCATGGAACCGCTCGGAAAGATGAACGCCTACTTTCCGGTCATCAACGAGCACATAGCGAAGCGGAACAAAAAGGTAACGGTTTTCGACCTCTGACCTCCCGTTTGCCGACGCACGTCCAGTTGCTCGATTACGACGCTGCGCGGAACAAACTGCGCAAGCTGATCGACAAACCGAGCGAAGATCCGACAAAGTTGCCCAGGGTGCGTCCTCCCCTTGACCCGTCGCCTTGCGCTCGTCACGAGATCGTACCAGGCACAGCAAGAACATGACGAGGCCAAGGAAGTGTTTGAACTGCTCAATGACCAGCTCATCGGGGAGCTACCTCAATTGCTCGATCTGCGTGTACCGTACTTCGACCCCAGTTTCGAAGCGATGATACGCATGCAATGCAAGTTTGCAGAGGATGGGTACGAGAAGATGAGTATGGTACAGAGGTACGGGTTTGTTTTGCGCCAGCGTGGGCTTAGGTCGCTCAATCATCGTGCATCGTCAGATACTTTGCGGACGGCGTCCGAGACGACTATGCTGCTGGACAGCTGGACTCTCAAGTAATAGTGTCGCTTGTCTCGAAAGCCAACAATCCGCTGACATGTCCACAGGTCGAGGGTGTCCTCCAAGAGATGAAAGAGTTATCTATTTGCGGGGCCAACTAACAGTGTCGATTGATAGTGTATCCTTAAATCCCTCCTATTGGACTTTCGGACTAGCCGAAACGCGAGGCTATTTGTTACATGATGCCATGTCGGCTTAACTGGTGCTACACCTCAGAGTGCGCGAAAATACAAGGAAAAAGGAATTTGTGTACAACCGTAAAGTGAATAATGCAAGAAGAATATGCGACAGGTGGATATGGCAGAAGATGGTTGGCGCATACAAATACAGGACAAAATCTAAATCCTAGCAATGCATGGGAGGGAAGCGGTGTGCAATCCAACGTGTAGTGACATTTGAAACTGAAATCTGGTATAAATAAACCGAAAAAAGCGGGCAATATTCATCGAGGCAACGCTAAAAAATCTGGACGCAGCGTTCATTGCATGTTGCTCGAAAGACCGAAAATGAAAACCTACTATGCCACAATGAACGATGGGAGACGCGCACTGAGTAACCCTAGATGTTGTACAATTGAGTTATGACTAAGAGGGACCGAAACTCGTGATTGCAAGACAGCCAAGCCAGATCATCTCGACGGCAGCTCTCCCGATCGGGGTGAGCACTATTCTGCCTACTTCTCGTTCGCCTTCCTCGGACTCGAGCATGTCCTCTTGAACGGGAAACTCTTCCCGTGTGCAGAGCCCTAGCTTGAGCAAGCCATCTTGCAGGAAGTCGAAACCGCGTTCGCGACCGAGGCATTGGCAGACGACAATCTCGGGCATCTTCTCGTCGTCTTGGACGACAGCAGAATGGTGCATCGCCTCCCATTCGGGGCCGTTGACAGCCAGTCCTTCGCTTGGGATTCGGACACCGCTCGACTGCAGCTTGTCATAGGTGACTACACGAGCGACGACGCGGAAGGCAGGGAGATAAACTGTTTTGGGGTCTAGTTCGGTACCACTCTCCGACGAGTGAGAATGTTTGTTGGGTTTCTTCTTTTCCGGTTTCTTGTTTCCCGAACTTGAACTTGATTCTGAAAACGGAACATAATACACGAGTAAGAATTGTCGATTTTCCGGGACTGGGACGACCGACGCGGTGCTGCTCGTCTCGGCTTGGGTGCTGATCGCGTCGCTTTCACCTGGCCAAAGAGGTAAGAGCATATAGAGGCAGTCGTCTCGGATTTGATCGAGGATGGACTGGCTGGGTTTTTGCTTCGGCCCGTTCTTTGATGGCTTGTGATGGCTTGTATGCAGTAGACCGACGTCTCTGAAAGAGGCGTTTAGGTCATCGAGGACACGATCATTCTCTTCTTGTTGATCACGACCCGCAGTAGACATCCAAGGAGGTGAGAAAGCTATGGGTTGTGCAGCGACCAAGGAATGATCATCACTTTTCGAACTGCGGGGAAGGAAAACACGGATGAGGCGTCCTGCAAGCGTGGAACCCGACTCAGTGTGAGTGCGACTGCTGCCTTTTGAACGCAAGGTCTCGATAGCGTTTGGATCTAACTTGCTGAAGGCTTCCGCGTGAGTCGTGCCAGTGCGAGCAGGCCAGCGGTCATCTGAGTCGATCGAGTCACGATGCTCACGATAACGGCGGATGGGAGGGACCAGAGACACGTCGGTCTCGGGGACTCTGGTAGAATCGGCTGTTGATGGGGAAAGCGACGACATCGACGAAACTCGACGGCTGGGCGTATCTTCAGGGTAAACAGAAGTAGATGATGTGCTGGGCGAGAGCTGAATCCTCATTTCGGGTTGATCCGCGGGGGAGACCGTCTGTCGGACGGCGCTGGTGGGACTGATGTTGACGCTCCCTGCGCTACTTGTCGCCGTGCTTGACTCGGTGCTCTCTGTCTGATTCATGCGATGTTTTTTCTCTTTACCCCTGCTCTTACTTGAGGCTCTACTCTTGCCCTTGCCCTTGCTTTCCTTGTCCTTGTCCTGCTTCCTTTCCCTATCGCGGGAGGAAAGGCTCCGCGTCCCGCGACGGCCACCTCTCTCCTTGTCCTCCGCCGATTTCTTGTCACCAGTCTGGAAGGGGCCAAGCTGCCTTGTCGTTCTCGTACTGGTATACTGTTCTTGAACCTTCTTCAGTGCCAGCATAGTTCCACTCCGCATGTTCATGTGCGTCGGAGCGGCAGAGAGAGCTCCTGCTTGTCGACTAGAAAACAGGCTATAGGAACGGAAAATCGAAAACGCAACAGCTCGGGAGTGCTTGTGGATGACGCTGTGGGGCCCCGTTATGGTATTGCCCATGAGAAAAGGATCCGGAATGTGGCGGACATGGATCCGTTGTTGTGCACCTTTAGTAGGATCAGCGGATTGCGCTATTCCGAGTGATCAGTCCTGCTGACGTCACAAGAAGAAAAGATCGAACACACGTTTAAACACCAGTCTGTCGACTTTGAAGCGGCCGACAAGTCCGCAACGCCACATTTCCTGGGTGCGTGAGGGAGTTTCTTTGCTCAACTTGTCTGCACGATGTTGTGCTTGTTGTCTCCGACGCATGGAGCTGCTTGCATCGGCCTTTTCGCGCTGGAACGACCACCAGTACCGAATGGTATTGAAGCTACTATCGTTGTTCTGAATATGGGTCGTGAAGGTGTCACCGAACCCAGTCGTGCTCCCGCCGGCGAAGGGGGCGATAGTGGAGATATGCTGTGAAGAAGACCTGGCAGCAGCGGCAATGCTTTGGACAAAGGAGAGGTGGGAATTGAAGGAGCGTATGCTGCCCTCGGATTGCCTCGAGAGAATGTACTGCAAATCGAGGCCATCCCAAGCGTTAGTTTCTACGACTTGCTGCTGGCTAGCCTGGAGTTGCTCTAGGGAGATGCGGCCGGCGCGAGAAGAGGGTTCGGATTTTGGGTGGACTGTTGGATCTTCGCCGCCAAGGGAAGAGCGGTGTGTACTAGAATCGTCCAGGCTTCTACTGGGGCGACGTATCGTGAGTATACTACCCTCTCGACTGCGGTTACTATAGACATCACTGCCTTGGACAGCACCAGGGATTGCCATGGGTAAGCTACCTCTCCTTCCATCAAAGATGGAAGCACGAGATGTGGAGGGGCCGGGGTGATTGAAATCGAAATCTTCGTCATAATCGTTGAGATATTCTCTGGCGAAAGTGACGGGGGAAGAATTGCCATCATAATCATCGATTTCAAGCTCGTCTTCGCTGCTAAACTGCTCTGTGGACGTGCGCATGCTAGCACGGGAACTGGAGCGGGAGGTGGTGACGGAAGCAGAGGAGGACGACGGGATTGGGCCATCGTGAGACAAAGCAGCGGTAACCGCATGTGTGCGTGAGGCACGACCGAAGGTATGCTGCGAGGCATTGTCAGGCATGACGCTGCCACGCTGCGAGCTGAAATAGGTAGGGATGATATGATCTGAATGGGCGGTGTGATCTAGGCTTTTCTCACTATCGGACCCGGAAACGGCGCGAGATCTGGGGACAGAAGGGGGGACGGGCACGAGAAGAGGTGGAACCCTCGTGGCCGGGTGGCGACGTGACTGGGAAGGAGCAGGATGGAGAGAAGAAGCCGAGAGTTGCACACCCTGCGAAGGATGACTGCTGACATTGTGAAACGGTGGAGACGCTGCGGGCTGAACGAAAACGGAAGGACGAGGAGTGCGATCAAAACTCGAACGACGAGGAACAGCGGTAAGAGGACTGATGGACTCGGATGGCTCTGCAAAAGCGTCGAGGGAGGCGAGGGAGGAGGAGCGGGAGGAAGAACGGGGACTACCGAAGGTGTAGGTAGCGAGACCGGAGTACATTGTGCTGAAAACGAGATTAAAAGAGCAGTAAAAAGAAATAAAAAAGACATACTTGTGGTTATTGTGATCATCTGCAAGCTCATCAGAGAGAGAGCGAGGGTCGGCGATGCGCTGGCCGATGTTGAGCGACATGGCAATATAAGTATGACTATCAACAAATGCCCAATTTTAAGGACAATTAACTCTGAAACAAATCAAAAGAAATGGAAAAAAAAACAAGAAAAAAAAAGAACAAGAAATGAAACGAAACGATCAGTGTACGGACGATTCAATCCCATTTATTTTATTTTTATTTTTCATCCCGGGAATCTCCCACGTGGCATGTGATCATTGTTCCATGAAAATCATTGAATCCTCTCCTCCTCGGCCGGGCCACGCGCTGTACACGTGCACCCACGTGTGTTCCTCGCTTCCCTTCTCCAGCTTCTTCTTCCCCGACCCCCTGTCTCGATTGCGGAGATGAACTAAGCGTCCGCCTAACCAATATGCATCCCTGGATGGGCTCAATACTTCATCCAGACATCCCAACCACGTGTCCCATCCCCCACTCACATCTTCGTCGGCCTGATGGCGTAGTTGGTTATCGCATCTGTCTAACACACAGAAGGTCTCCTGTTCGAGCCAGGGTCAGGTCATTCTTTTTCCTTTGTCCCACTCTTCCTCCGACGTCACCTGAGTCACCTCCATGACAAGCTACACCTACGTCCTGCCAACCACCGGCGCCATCTCTTTCTCCGCATTTGCCATCGATAACACCCATGCAAATGCGTACACCGCCCACATCGCCGCCGCAACTCAGGCGAGAGCCAACTTGAGGGGTGTTTTAAAACAGTCTCGGCGCACCGATCCCCACGACAGAGACTATCTCCGAATCATCAAGGTACGTCCTTCTCCCCACTCTCATTCCCGCCTGCACACAACTCGTGCGACAGGCCCTCGATGACTACATCCCACACCTCCGTGCCATCATCGCGTGCGTCCATTCTGACGAGCTACAGTGCAAGTACGACCCTGGTGATCTGGTAATCCATCCACCTCCCGATCGCCGTTCTGATCCTTCACTCAGTCTTCTCATGGCGAACAACCCTCTCTGCCACCCTATTCAATACCTCACCACGCCTCCGACTACCCTCCCTCCATGCCGATCTCGCAAGCACCCTCCTCGCCTATGCCATGGCTCTCTCAAACTTTTCCCACTCTATCATTACATCGCTCGGCGCATACGAATACGAGCGCACTATAAGCGAGAAAGAGAGAAAGGAAAAAGACGAACGTCTCAACTTCGGAGTCACGCTCCTCTGTCGAGCGAGCGGTGTGTTTTCGGCGATCGGCGAGGGCGTGCTGGGAGAGCTTGACAGGGCCATCGGGAATCGCGCGGGCTCCTGGGTGCGTCCGCCCGATTTGTGCAAGGAAGTCAATGTAGCATTGGCAAAGTCAGGCCTTTTTGCACATTCCTCGGCGGATATCTGATCATCTTGTGCCATTTGTGTGACAGGATGGCACTTGCAGATGCACAATCGCTCGCCATTCGGAAGCTTTTGTCTAAGGCTGCATTCGAGAGTACTCTCTCCCCGGGTCCTCCTCTTCCCAAATCACACCCCTCCACCGCACTCCTCGCGAAGCTCCACCTCGACTGTGCTGCGCTCTATTCGTCCGCACGGACTTTGGCGATGGCACCATCGAAATCCAGCCTTACGTCAGGTCTCAAAGCTAGCTTTGGCTCTACCTCTAAATCCCAGAACGACAGCGGGGGTGAGGTATCCGCAGAGTTGTTGAAATATCTCGACAAGGAAAGCAAGTTCCACGCTGCGATCGCACACAAGTGGCTAGGGGTAGATGCCGGCGAGATCTCAAGAACTGGTAAAGGAGGGGAAGCGGTAGGCTTTCTTAAATGGGCACAGCAGGAGCTCGAACTCCACATCCCACGGCTTCCCAAAGGGTTGGCAAAGGATCGAGACCAGGACGGAAAGCGACAAGACAGGAAGGCCAGGATCGAGAAGGAATTGAAGTCCGTGAAACTTTTCCTGGATCATTACCGAAAGATCAATGATTCGGTAGGTCGTTTCTGCGGGTACTTGACGTGATTGATCTTTACTCACCTTACCAATAACCCGATGCTCGCGCACATTTTGTTCTTGGACATGTTACGTCTGATTACCTGTCTAGTTGACATTTGACCTGGTACCGAAGCAATCGGAGCTGCAAACATTGATACCCGAGGGAAGAATGGCAGTCGCTGCGAAACCATACGTGTTGCCTGACCCAGCATTCGGTCCTGGGTCAAAGGGTTACCAGATGCAGGCCCGTGCACGGAATGGTATCAAGACGGACGAGGCACTGGGCGTAGAGGCGTTGCGGATTGACAATCAAGCGGGTGACACGATTGATGATGATGATAGCAGTGACGATGACATTAATACAAAGGGAACATCTACTGCACCGCGTACGTATGTTGGAGCTGGGTCATATTTCTAGCGTTCCTCCGCTACTTACAAATCTCGATCAGATGTTCTCGTAGTGTATATTCCCGGGTATAGTCACATCAGCCACTCGCTCTTTGTGGTCGCTTGATCAAGAGAATTATTCGTAAGGAGGCAGACCCCACTCCTCGGGCCTAAATTCTTCTATGGACTTGAGTATTTGATCTGGTATATGTTTTCCCGAGTATTCCATAGCCACCAAGTTTGGATCGGGAACCCACACCACTAGAACTCGAATCAGACTCGTTCAGCAAGATATCGAAGAAAGCTCGTACCAGACATCCCAGCTCGCTTCCCGGCCTCGACCCCCGGGATTGCATCCTCGAACACGAGACCCTTTCTTCTCTCTAAAACAACCTCAGGCCGAACACCTTCCTCCCCTTCCCCCACGTCCCTCTCCAACTTGTCCCGCGCCGCAAACAGGAAGATATACGGATCCGGCTTCCCCGTTGTCTTCCCAGCTACATCATCCCCACATACCACCCTCTCCACCCCGGCCCCACACCCAAAGTACCCAAAGATCTCCTCGTGGAGGTTCGCCGACTTGAGTAAAAAGTTGCGCCGCTTGGACGACGTCGCGACCGCGATCGGGATCTTGTGTTTCGCGAGGTGAGCGAGGAGCTTGGAGACGCCTGGGAGGGGGCGGACGGTTGGCCAGAGACGGTCTTGGGCGATGGTGCGTTGAGCGAGGTAGGTCTCGGCCGTGAGCGGGATGGAGGGGAAAAAGGAGAGGAGGTGGGCAGCGGCTTCTTCTTGGACTGCGAAGGCGGTCTGGTGGGGTGTGGACAGGGAGGGTGGAGACGCACCTTTACCCATGAGCCCTGCTTTGATTTCCCATGTCATCTGTACGCCGTAGGGCGCGAGGATATCATCTGGGCGATCAGTCACATGCGGTATTTGGAGCGATCGTGGGGATGGCGTGCGTACTGGTTACTTTGGTATACACGGATTCGGTATCGATGAGCAGACCTGTGAGGAGAATCGCTGTGAGTGCGAAGAGGTAAGACTGATGATCAAGTACCGTCCATGTCAAAGATCACATATTCGATTCGAGGGCGGGCCAACGAGTCGGATGGCATCTTGGATCACCCAAGGAGGATGAGACGAGGATGAGTGAGCCTGAGTCAGTATTGGCAACCGTTCTAATTGATAACAGAGTACTAAAGTGGACCGTCCGATTTGGCCCAATGGCTTTGATGTCATCATCATTCGCATTCGTAAGTCGATCTAAATGAATAAATCCTGCCAGTCGAGCCCAGTTCCTTTGCTAGCAAGAGTGGTCTACCTGTAAGAAGTCTTGGCGGCAAGGCGGAAAGTGATAGTCACGCGGGCCGGCGATACCCGGAATCTGAAACTCCGAATCGAACCACTATTTCCGTTCCAAGGTGCGCACTCCCTTGGATCCGTTCCCATCGCCCGCTTCGAAGATCTATGTCAACGAGTACCAATTTGGCAAGTATGGTGTGGAACCACCTACTATTTGCTTGACATAAGCTTCCTCCTTCTGATGACGGTTGTCCCGCATAGTGAATAGTGTTGGTCCTCAGGTGTCCTTCCATCCGTAAGTAATGTCGAGCAGCATGCTGACAATCGTGAACCAACCTATGCCGAGCTGGATCCCTCGGTCCGCCACAGAGTCTTCAGGTGAGATGGTCATGAAAAAAGTCAATGCGTAGCCACCACTATCCAGAGAGCTACAAAGATCCAGCGTGAGTAGCACTGCAATGCTAGCGCATAGTATGATAATGCGCTCTTTTCTGCCTGTGTCTGTGAGTCCATTTTGACATGTATTTTGTGTTCTGAACTGGCAAAACCATTGTAATGTTAACGAAGGGACTTGGTTTCGTGCCTAAGACAGTCATGTATATGAATTATGCCAGCGAGCTGACGTTCAAATTGTGGTATGGTCCTCAAACGTCGTAGAGTGATTCGGACAGCGCTGCGCTCTGCATACGGAGTCAAGCTTCAAGCTCAAGTTTCAATGCTCACTGAGCCCGCTCAAGCTCATTAAATGCACATCATGCAAAGTAGTTGTCCTGCATGTCAAAGGCTCGCGCTGGATAGGACAGCTAGTTACTTTTGTGCTCACTGGCAGCCTGATGAACAGCATTACTATGGACACTAGTTATCTACTAGGTACCTTTAATTGGAGAAATTTACATGCGGTGCACGGGCACAGCTTGTAAACAAGTAGTACGCAGAGGAATCATGATATCATCGTCATTTGAAAAACCACCACCGTGACGTGTGACTGCGTTTTGACATCGTCAGCATCAACTTTTTTGGCGCACTGCGCGCGGCCCCAAGGAAGAACACGGTGAGGAAGGTGAGTGCAAGCGGCCCGGGAGGAACGCAAGAGTGCCAGTGGGAGAGGAGCATTGAACAATGGACTTGCTTCAAGAAAGGGCACAAGGCGACGGCATATGCATGGGCGCTTCACCAACCGCCGTGTCAATAGCTACGACGTCCGCTTGCGACCCTGCGAATCTGCCGCTCATGCCAGTGGGTCCCCCTTCGGTTTTTTCCGACTCAACATGGAAACCGCGGTAATGGTCTACCCGTATGCATGGAAAACTTGTTCTTTGCTACGGCGCCGGCAAAACGGGAAGTAGTATCCTCGCGGACTGGCCCGGGCGAGACCACCCGCGGGATCTGAAACGGAATCGAAACGACCGTATCAAGTGGATTACTAGATCCATCAGAACTTGCAACTTACCATCACCCGATCCATCTCGTCACCATGGTGTAGGGCTTTGCTACCCTTGTTAGTCCGAACTCCCTAAAACTCGACCGTTCGGCCACGTGCGCATAGCTCAGAGGACCACATCAGGCGATTCAAGATCAGACGCAAAAATGACATTGTCAGTGATTGCTTTTCCGGATCGCACGGATGTGACCTAATGGAGTACTTTAAAGGCTCCATTCTCGGCTTAAGGATTCATTTGTATGAAGTGTTACGAGATGGTCAACAACTGATAAAACGCTCGCTGGTACTTCCCCGGCTGTTGTACGCTCCCCGGGCTGAAATACGGACGAGCGATATGCTGTTCTCTGTGCCAGTGTTCATCGCGCTGTTGGGCGCGACTCTGTCACTAGCATCATCGAGACCCAGCATCAATCGCAACCTCCGTTTTGCAAGGCAACAAACAGATGGATTACAAAACAACGTACGGTATACTCGTCCCCTATACTCGTATGCCAGAGATGGCTATCTCATTGGCATGGTCCGATGTCCTCTAGGTAACATGGGATGAGTATTCCATCATGATCAACGGGGAACGTTTGTTCCTCTTCAGTGGCGAAATGCATCCATACCGGTACTCCCTCCTGAACACCTGTGTGATAATTCGATGTTCACACCGTTTCCCTAGGATGCCGGTGCAATCACTTCACTTGGATCTATTCCAGAAGGTCAAATCCATGGGCTTCAATACCGTATCGTTCTACGTGTTCTGGGGTATCCTGGAGCCAAAACAGGGTGAAATCTCTTTCGAGGGTTTCAGGGATTTGCAGCCGTGGTTCGATGCCGCCAGACAAGCGGGTATCTACCTCATGGCAAGACCCGGTGAGATTGCGGTGGAGTCGAGGCGAGGTGGGATCTGACGCCTTCTTGCACCCAGGTCCTTACATCAACGCTGAAACCACCGCTGGTGGGTTCCCAGGGTGGGGTACGTACACACCAGGCTTGTGGAGGACCTCAAACACGACCTACTTTGAGGCGTGGCAAAATTACGTTTCAAGCATCGGACAGATTCTTGCTGAAAACGAAATTACCAACGGTGGTCCTGTTATCTTGATTCAGGTACTTAGTTCTCCGTCTCGTTGCGAAACTGCTTGTGTTGATGTGACATCCCGAACAGTCCGAAAATGAATACACGGGTTTCGCTTCTGGGTATTCAGAGGATTTCGTGTATGAAACCCAACTGTTGACCGCTTGGGTGCGCCTGGAGCTCTTTGGTGCGCAACTCGACTCAGTTAGACTCTGTTTTAGCGAAACGCAGGGATCAAGGTGCCCATCACATTCAACGACGCCTCCCCTTCTGGCCACTACTTGAGCGTCAACATCTGGGGTGGGTCACGTTTCAAGTCAAGATTCTCGACCTCATTTCCATCCTATCCAGGTTACGATTCCTATCCGAATGGCTTTGACTGTTCTAACCCGTACACATGGGTCTCGTATGCTATCCCAAAGTAAGGTTTTCCCTTGTATCGGAACATTGCGTGATACACATCTATATATCGTAGCTGGCTCTGGGGAGCACATATGGAGTACACCCCGAACGAACCCAATAACGTGTATGAATTCCAAGGTGGTGCTTTCGACGGATGGTAAGTTGTTAAGACGTCACACAATTGTTCCTCACTTGTTGTCTTAGGGGCGGATCTGGTTACGACAGTTGCGCAATACTCACAGGTCCCGATTTTGAGCGAGGCAAGTAGTAATGTGTTGCAAGTTCAGCACACTAACCCAGCGGCCTATTACTACAGTGTTTTACAAGAGCGAGCTTGCCATGTCCACCGCATACCTCAATCTGTATATGTTGTATGGCGGCACAAACTGGGGTGGTATTGCCCACCCTGGTGTGTATACATCTTATGACTACGTTCGTATCCATCCAT
Organism: Chiua virens; assembly: GCA_019787685.1. NCBI lineage: Eukaryota > Fungi > Basidiomycota > Agaricomycetes > Boletales > Boletaceae > Chiua > Chiua virens. The sequence goes on from JAHNUO010000003.1 coordinate 1,912,345, forward strand.
CATATCCAAGTCGATTCCTGATCCATATTCTAGGGTTCTGCAATCGCTGAAGACCGTACACTTCGTGAAAAATATTATGAACTAAAGCTACAGGCCAACTTCCTTCGTGTCAGCCCAGCTTATCTCACTACACGACCAATGAATGTAAACTCCAATCAAGGCGCATTCACGGGCAACTCAGCCCTCGTGACGACACAATTACTGGATGTCGTCGGAAATGTTACTGGGTTTTATGTCATTAGGTTGGTGTCATACCCGCGTGTTCTCTTCCCTCTGCGGAGATAACTCACTCTTGGTAATCTAAAAAGACAAATGGATGCATCCTCGAACTTCCAGGAGATGTATACGCTAACTCTCCCGACGAGTATCGGGAATCTGACCATTCCCCAACTCGGTGGACAGCTCATACTTAATGGAAAGGATTCCAAGGTACACGTTGTCGACTACGCCGCCGGTTCCAGTCATTTGCTGTACTCCACTGGGGAAGTCATGACCTGGTATGTGATTCCGTTGCCTGCCTTATCTCCGCGCTGACAGAAACTTGACATTAGGGCGACTATCGATGGCCGTGATGTCATTATCATCTACGGAAATCATGGCGAGCTACACGAGACGGCGTTCAAGTTCAACTCTACCAGCGTACCAAGCGCTATTGTCGTTTCAGGAACGCAGTCCATAAAAACAGAGATGATCGATTCAACAAACCTCGTTCTTCAATACACAACATCTGGACAGGCGGTCGTGGAAGTCGGCAATGTCTTACTGTATATCTCGGGTAAGGTCTATCTTGACTGGGAGATGCACGATGTTGATTATGGACAGACCGCGCCAATGCCTACGAATTCTGGGTGATGTACCCTCCGTCCACTGGTTCCTTTGCGAACTACAGTACCACGAACCCAATCCTAATTAAGGGCGGGTACCTTATCCGTTCCGCTCAGATATCTGGGGGTACGCTTGAGATTACCGGTGATCTGAACAGCACAGCGTCGTTTGAGATTATCGCTCCCACTGCGTCCTCCAAACAAGTGACCTTCAACGGCGAACTGCTGGCGCTACAAGTTACCAGTTACGGCACATTGACTTCATCAAAGACAGTATCGTTGCCTTCGATCCAGCTGCCAGATCTTGAAAGCTCGACATGGGTGCGCTGTTTACAATGCTTTTCGTCTACCACGAGTTGATCTGTTCCGCAAGAAAACCGCCGACTCACTTCCGGAAATCGATCCTAATTACGACGACACCCTTTGGACGACGGCCAATCACACCACCACAGTCAACCCCACGCAACCCAGCACGCCTGTTGTCCTCTATGCTGGTGATTATGAATTTCACACTGGCAACATCATCTGGCGTGCACACTTTACTTCTACCGGGTCGGAAACGGGGTTCACAGTCAACATACAGGGAGGGAGTGCATTCGGGTACTCTGTATGGCTTGATCAGACGTTCTTGGGTTCATGGGTCGGAGATCCCGTCCACACCAATTACGAGAGCACGTTCGATTTTCCGGGAACTCAAGGGCTCGTCGGCGGTGGTCAATACGTGCTTACGATCCTGCAGGACCACATGGGTTATGAGGAGGACTGGACAGCTGCGAGCGACGGCTTTAAGACGCCGAGAGGTATCCTAAGCTATTCGTTTGTCGACGGTCCTGGTACGGAAGTTAGCACTTGGAAAGTTGCGGGGAATCTGGGAGGAGAGAGCGTAAGTCTGATTGCATTCTTATTGTGTTGACCGGTCAAGTTGATGTGTTATCGTCGTCTGGCAGTATATCGACACGACGCGTGGACCACTCAATGAAGGAGGGCTGTATGGTGAACGAGTGGGTAAGTGATGGCGCGTCTGTGGGCCGCTGCGCTTACTGATGGGACTTGTGCAAGGATGGCACCTACCCGGATTCCCTGATGACACATGGGACCAAGTCTCGCCTACAACCGGAATTTCTGAAGCTGGTGTTCGTTTTTACAGGTGTGCACAAACGTGCTTTGTCCGCATGACGTTGGCAGATCCACACATCTAGGACCACGTTCACGCTTGATGTCCCTGCCGGGGTCGACTATCCGATGGCACTCGTCGTGTCCAATAACACGGTGAACCCCTACTTCCGTTCTCAGGTAGGCTCGCTCCCGTTTCCCTCAGTGGGATGCGTTCTCATCACCCGCTCCCCGTTACGCCTCAAGTTCTACGTAAACGGGTACCAATTTGGCAAATACGGTGTGTAACGCGCTACTCTTCGCTGGCCATGTGATCGTCCTTAAAATTCGATAACGATCCTCTTGCGTAGTGAACAGTATTGGTCCTCAGGTGTCTTTCCCGGTCCGTAAGTAGTGTCGAGCATTATTCTGACAAGTTCTTGGCGGCAATTGACGTCTCCGTGACCCCAGCCCAAGGTATCCTGAATTACAAGGGTTCTAACACGCTCGCTGTCACGCTCTGGGCTCAAGGGGGAGGAGGCGCCCAACTCAGTTCGCTTTCGCTCGAGACGACGGCACTGATAGAGAGCAGTATGCCAACCGTCGTGAATCAGCCTATGCCGGACTGGACGCGTCGGTCCGCGGCATGAACGCTTGAGCCGTTTCCAGCTGAGGTGCTCGTGAAGGCAGGCGGAGTGCATTGGAGTCACAGTGGTAATGTATAACTACTATCAACTCTTCAAGTTGCCAAGGCAGTGACACTTTAACGTCTACGTATCTATCCCCGTATAAAGTGAATCCGAACAATCATGACTATCAGAGAAATAGCAGGATCCAATCAGACGGGTACGGTGACGATACTATCGCATAGTACAGTCGTCGTTTTCTATCGGCCATGACTTGGAGCCCATGTTGACAGATCGGACTCGCCTAGCAACGAATGTGCCAAGTAACTCAGTTATGTACATAATTCAACCAAGTTGAAGCAACGCCGACTCAGACGTCTTGCTGGCAGCGGACTGACCATCGTATGCCAGCTGGGGGATACAGTCAGGGGTGACATGCATGACACACCGGGGATTGATCACGCACGCTCTTCTCCCGGGGTCCCGTGATTCCACTATCGCGCCTGCGAATGAGATCACTACCCACTGTCTTCGGCGACTTCGCGCCGATTTTTTTACGGCCACGATTGGAGGAAGTCATGGTCACATCGTGCCCGGGCTATGACTACGGGGCGCTACCTGTGGGCGACTTTTTAGAGAACTCGAAAAGACGGGAATAAATGAACAAATGTGTTACCCGTATTCTTGGCAACATAGTATTGAAGCCTACTCTAAGAAGAGTAAGGAGCCTCGAGGCTAGCAATGCCAGTGAGACTAACTCGGTCGATGATCTCGCGTGAGCAGCGCCGAGTATCAGAAAAGGGGAGAGATGCAAAATGGACACACGATTTATATCGTGTTAGACTAAAATGCGTTATGTGCATATCGACCCCCAGTCCCATACACCTGGCAGGCACATGGCCACCGTGACTCCGTTCTAGACGACTACCAGGCTTTTACGGAAAATGAAGATTAGAAACTAGTCTGACCTACAGACCGTGTTTTACCGTTCGTTTACGCTTGTTTCAGTGTCGGGGACACCGTGTGCATCTCAGCGGGAAATACCAAGTATGATAGCGTCGGGAGTCGTCTCTGTGAGCTCAAGGGCATATGAGACGGACGAATAAGAAGGGACGCAGGCCAAAGCCGCCACGGGACTTCATCCACTGACTCATCCCACTGAGGTGCCAACTTTGTGAATAACATGAAAATGCAGCATGCCCTTCCTCTCGAATTCCGGACCAACGTAGAGCTATACCAGGAGTTTGTCCGGGAGCAGACCCAGAATCAATTGTAGAATACCACAGTTCGCCGGGTCGCTCCCGAGTCTCCACTACAGTGAGATTGTGTTCCTGTGACCTGAATGACGAAGTGAGGGTCCAAAGCAAATACAGTCGACTCCCACATCAGCGATACGTAGTATAAGCGATACTCCCTCATAATGTATGGGTTTCTGAATTTCCCGACTTGGTTTGCGGGGATTTCGGACAATAAGGAATAACTCTCCCATACCAGATATCCGACTCGGATAGGGTTTTCTTGTGGTCATAACCGATAAAACACCCGGATAATACTATATTAGGAAATCACATTATATAATTTTTTCAAACTCGACATGACAACGAAGGCAAGAATGGCCCCCTTTCGTTCCGACACTGAAGAAAGAGCTCGAGAAAGCTCTGGACCAACTCGAGTCAACCGGTGTCCTCCAGCCTTTGAACCGTATGAGCATTACCGAGCTCCTCAACCCAAACACAGAGATGCACAACATCTTCGAGGCAACCGACGAAGACATCTTCCAGGCGGTTATGGATGCGCGTACAGAGCAGGAAAAGGGTGACTTGGATGCTGATGCTGATGCCGAAACACTGGCTGCCTCGTCGCACCCGAAAGGAAATGCTTGAGGCCGTGTTTGTGTTGCAGGAAGCTATCGAGTACATGTTGTGCACGTTTGGGCAGCAGACGAACTAGTGGGATGCGAAACATGACGTCGTAGCATGTTTCAAGGTCACAGATTATTTTTGCTCGTACTTAGCTTCGTAGCACGTTAGATTTGATGTTAACCAATACTATTCACGAGTGTTTACCAATTTGCCTCAGAAGGCTGACGAATACTCCCTCATAGTGTATACCTTCAGGCGTGTCCCGAGAGCTATCGCTTATGTGGGAGTCGACTGTACCGTGATCCCGTCAGAAGTTCTCACCATCATTCGGACCTCAGATTTCTTTGACCGCCCTAACACAAGAAAGGTGTGTGGGGGGACCGATTCGGATGGTTCGTGTACGTCCTGTAGCCAGGAGGGCTCACAAGCCTCTCGCTAAACCGTTACAAATTAATGACATTCTGACCCACATCTAAGTATTTTATTGTGGCATCCAAGTTATTCATAGTTTAGCTTGTCCACCTTTTACGGCGGCGTGACTTTTTCTGCCTCGAAGCGACTTGGCATGGGGACGCCCAAGATACCACGATACTGCCCCCTTAATTTCATCCATCCATTCCTTCACGACTGCTTCTTCGAATACGTTGCTGTCATAAAAACTATAGAAGTGCAGTTGTCCACCTGTACTCCATGCGCCAAGGTAAAGCTCTGCGGGGCGCGTATGCAGATATACCTTGATGTCTTGTATCACGATTTTCGGGGCGCAATCTGTTCCGGAATCGGCCGAAGTTATTGGGGTCGATGAAGGGAACGAAGACAAAGGAGGTGCAATATATCCCACCTTGGATGGGTGTGGAATGAAAGAAAATGGGGAAAGCGGATGTGTGGGTGGCAAGGGGTATTCTAAGGGCAGTATCGGATCCAACTACCAGTAACGGTCAACGACAGAAATCAGAAGATGCAGTAGAGACGCACATTACCGAAACTGGAGCCTCCATGGGCTAGCGTTACAGGGATATCCATGACCGCAAGAACCTCGTCGTCCTCGTTTTCATGTTTGTCATGTTTGAAGGCTTGGATGTGTTCCAACCATTGCAAAGTAGTTTGCCGAAATAACATACGAAGTAGCACGTGCCACGCATGAACAAGCTCGATAAATAGAGGATGCTGGAAAATCGCGTCCGCCTGCCTCTTGACAAATTCAGCGCGATGCTGGAACCGGTCGAACGTGAGGAGCTCCGAGAATGGCGGTGCGCCATCCGACAAACCAGGGTTCTGTCCATGGGGCTGGTAACGTTCCTCTGTTTTACCGAGTGGCATGAATGGCAGGCAGTAAAAGAAAGTCCCAATGGATGTCGTAGATTCTCCGCCTCCACCTTTCTCGAACCATGCTTTATCGAGATACGGACGCAGGCTAAACGGACCTCCAATAATTTGCGGCTCTTTTTTCCGATAAGCCCACTCTTCCTTAGATATATCACCACGCAAGTACCGTCGGTAAAGCAATCGAGTCATGGCCACTTGTGCGAGTGCGAGATAAGCATTTCCAAATGTAACTTTGTGTCGACGACAGTTGGCAAACACAGCAGCGGTCTCTTCAGCTGTGATAGATATGCTCATGCGGCGAGGTCGTGCTGCGATGAAGGGTGTCGAGGGTGTGAGACGACATGGCAGCGTATGGCCACCCTACAAATAACGATTACGTTGGCAAAATGGGCAAGTCTACAATTCAAAAGAACCACTTACGCGTATCTTTTCCATCCGCGATTGGAATATGATTGTTGCAACAGCCTTTCGCCACCGTCGTCTTGCCGAACTAAGCGAGCGAAGTTGGATAGGTTCTCGTTCTGCCAAGGGAATCGCCATCGCCAATCTTTCCTCCAATGGAAGCTGCACAGGCTCTGGTTCTCCTCCCCGCGCGAGCGTGTCCAAGAGGCACCGCGCAAAACCGCTCATCGCAGTCACATCCGTGACGCAATGTGCTGTCGAGGTCATCAAGTGCAGAATGTCGTTTTTCCCAACCTCACGAAAGACATGCAGCTGAGTCAACAAGTCCTGTGAGAGTGAACGCGGACCGTCCAAGATCTCATGCACTCGGCTGTCCACCTCCTCTGGAGACGCCACCTGCCCGAAGACAATTTCACGCGGTCTGAGCACAGCGAGCTCGCGTTCCCGGACAATGAAATGAGGCTCCAAAAGGAATGGAGGGATGCCTTCTTGCAAGTTTGGTGCGCTTCTGAGAGTAGTACCTGGGGTTGCTTGTAAGGTGGCGCCAACGAGGGGATGACGCCTCTTTGTAGACAGCCATGCCTTGATGATGTTGGCATCCGAAAAGAGTTGTGCGTCCTTAGCACCACTTGACAGCTGGAGGACAAGCCGGAGATGGCCGTCCGTCGACCCGTCACATAGGCTAACCCAGGTGAAGGAACTCTCTAACGCGTCTAGCGGACGATGGAAGGTGCAACCTTGGGACAGATGAGTGTCGAGCGATGTCCAGCCAGCCATTGAATGTTGATGAATCCGTTGGAGAGGTGGATTAAGCAACGGGAGGAACCTATATCCAAAGTGTTAGACAGCCTTGAGTCATCACAATTCGGGACCCATCCACTTATACAATTTTTTGTCTGTGATGCCACCATAGCTCGGGTACCAGTCGGATACACTGCAGGTCCGGGTCGTCAGTTGCTGAGTGCTGTACGTCACGGTTACGAATGTCGACGTCCCATGCCGAATCCGTCGAAGCCAACGTTGTGCATTTTACCCACTGATAGTAACTGCGCACGAACTTGAACACAGTCTTTGCCAGGCTCAGAAGAATACTGACATCGGAATCAGAATAATGAGATGTGAAAGACTCGATCGATGTAATTGGTGGAACTAGACATACCCTCGGCGAATATGAACGAGACGATCCGATGGCTGGTCATGACTCTGAATCAGTACTCAGTGGTCGGAGATTGGTCTGAGACCAAGAACCAAGAAAAAGCTTTTTGTAGGACCCTTGATTACCTTTTTATTATTATCGACTTTGAGGGCTCTGATTGGAGGCAACGTCGTAAAGTGCTCCTCCAGATAGGTGTGAAACGCGTGTCGTGACTCACGTGACTATCACGCTCTATACCATCATGTCGACACCGGCAACGCCTTCGCGTCGCTCGAAACGCTTCCAGCAGCTCGTCAATCCCGTACACCCGAGTGCATGGGCCGATGGGTCTACGTCGTGGTCGTCCGAATCACTCTACGTCAGACCCTCCATTCCAGACGACTACCAGGCCCTTTCAGAAAATGAAGATTGGAAACCCGCGTTTGACCTACAGACCGTGTTTTACCGTTCATTTACCCGATCCAAGGCACGTTTACCACCGTCCCTCAGAGGCAACTCACGTTCCACGAAATCCGAGGCCAGTACCCAGGAGGTGTTCAGCGTTGGGGACACCGTGTGCATCTCCACAGGCAATACCAAGTATGATAGTGTCGGGGTCATCGCATCCATGTGGGAGCTCAAGAGTGACGAGACAGATGAATCAGAAGTGACGCAGATCAATGCCAACATGTTCATTCGAGTACATTGGTTTCAACGACCTGTTGAACTTCCGCGCATACGTCCGCGAAGAGAGCATACCGAGGTGAGTGGTAGAGTAACACTGTCCGGCTATTTCCAACCATACCACAAGAACGAAGTGTACCTCACCCTCGACACGGAAGCAATCTTACCACCCTCAAATATTATTCGCCACTGCACCGTAACCGACTCGCCCCCCGAGGAAAACTCCGTTCAATCTGCATTCTCTCGGAATTCTCGCTCAGTAGCTTACAGACAAAATGATGCCACGCTATTCTACTGTCGCTTCGCCCTCGACTCTAGGAAAGGGCTCTACTATGATTTTGACTGGAGTCAGCATAGAATGCGCGCGCTCTCAGAGTCCGGTAAAGACCAGAGCAGTGGAAGATCTTGGAACGTTCCTGTAGACTCTCCAAAGCAGAAGACTACCCGCACTCCAAAACGTCCCAGATTAAAAAAGGTCGTGGAGGACAACGAATCATCAACACGGGACACGGATGCTGACTACGAGTACCAGGGTCTTGTGGAGGACGATGAAGACGACCTCCCTACTACAGTTGCCGATGAATGGGACTCGGAACCTGACACTCATAGCGTTGTGCTCGAGGATGATGTCCCAAAAACACCGTCCCGGAAGCGTAAGCGCACATTCGGCACCCCGTCCAAGTCTACCCCTCGAAAATCTCGCTCGAACAAGCTGGCTGCTCCAACCCCCCACTCCAAAGTAGCCATCCGGAAGAGGAATAGTCGCAAAGGAGCAGTCGTGCGCGTCCCGCCTCCAGACTTGACACAAGAGCACTATAAGCAGCTACAAAAGTTACCACAGGATGCGTGGTTGAGAGCCATGCATGTTTTACATGTGGCTGCGCGCCCAGACATCCTACCATGTCGAGGAGATGAGTACAAACGTGTTTTGCGCACAGTAGAGGAACTCATCGAGGAAGGAAGCGGGGGATGTGTTTGTGGGTATTTAGGTGTCTGATCTGCAACTTTCTGATGGTTGGCTCTTAGATATTTCCGGTGTTCCTGGGACCGGCAAAACGGCCACTGTCCATGCTGTTGTGCGTGAACTCAAGCGCATGGCAGAGGAAGGGGTTGGTCTAGATCTTTCAACACCAATCGTAACTTACGGTCTCGTGCAGGAAACGCTCCCATTCACGTACGTCGAGATCAATGGGCTTAAAATTCCCGAAGCATCAGCGGCGTATAATCTTCTTTGGGAAACGGTTTCTGGTCACGATGTCTGCACAGATGGCCATCTCAAGGTCAGCTCCAAGGAAGCTCTCAAACGACTCAGCCACCACTTTAGTGCCGGTGTCAGAGCGGGTCCGGGTGGTCATGCATGGTTGGTAGTGGTTCTCGATCGAGTGATTGGAGAACTAACCACTTAAACTTTGGCCTCCAGTGTCGTACTAATGGACGAACTAGATCAACTTGTCACGACAAAGCAAGACGTCGTCTATAACTTTTTTAATTGGCCCACCTTAGCCGGATCAAAGCTTGTCGTGCTTGCGGTTGCGAATACAATGGACCTCCCAGAAAGAGTGATGAGTGGACGTGTTCGCAGTCGATTGGGTAAGAAAACATTGCCGCAACTTCCTGATGAGATTTAACCTTGATATAAGGTATGACGCGAATAAACTTTCAGCCATACACGACCCCACAGCTCCAAGAAATCGTGCGGGCGCGTCTGCAAGCTGCCAACGAAAATCTCCCAACGCAATACCAACGCGACGTCATCTCTCCTGACGGCGTCAAATTTGCTTCCATGAAAGTGGCATCTATATCTGGTGATGCTCGTCGTGTGCTGGACATTTGTAGGCGCGCCGTCGAACTCGTACACCCGAAGGGAAAGACTGCCGGTGCGGAAGATGTGAAGGAGGTCATTAAAGTGATGCAGAATAGTCCAACGGCTGCATTCTTGAAGGAGCTGAGTCTACATGAAAGAATTATGTTGGCTGCGCTTGTAAAGTGCATGAAGAGGGATGGAGTGGAAGAAATTAAATGGGGGGAGGTGGGGTTTCCGACCTTTATCGATTCGGGATGTGACCTTGATGATATTTGGCAGATTGAACGCCAGCATCTTATCTATGCGGAAACCCTCGGAGACGGGATGTCCACTCGTGCACCTATGATCGAGGAACTTACCTTCGTCCTGGACTCCCTCCTTGCGTCGCGGGCGATGCTCATGGAGGATGGGTTTACAGCGGCACGAAAACCAGTGGGGGAGCGTAAGATTATCCTCAATCTGGAGCAGTCTGAGGTAGAGAGGGTTCTCGGAGACGTCGGCGGATCTTTATGGAAGAATGCGCTTGGTGCAGAGGCATAAATGGAGATCTGGAAAGTGCGCTCGTATCTTTGGACCTGTGAATCCGGCGACATGGAATACTCTGCGTCACGATCCCTCGGGCGCTTCCCTACACATACAACCAGCCCGAACAATGGCGCAAAACGATTGAATGTCGAAAGTCAGACGACCGGCGGATATTAAACAAGATCTTCATTTGACTCGAGATGATGGCTTCGTGGAGTTGGGCAGGCACGGATATGAACACACGGTTATAACACGCACTCTGGACGGGACTCTACCTCAGTTACACATTTGCCCCCCGCATGAATTCGCTATACGGAGGCTTTTAATGGTGATAAAAATATACCATTGCGTGTTTCCAATCCTTCTTATTGGTTCCGATATATTTCGCACCGTGTAAGTTGCTCCCGGCATGTAGCTTGCGCCAGTGGGACTGGCCGAGGCAAACTCACGCGACACGGCGTTCTCATACAGTTTCGTTCATCTATTACTCACTGATCACCTCATAGTATCTTGCTTTCACCTCTCAACCCGTTACACCAAGCAACGGAAAGGTACGTTCATTTGATGTTCATCTTACCTGCGATAGCTCACGCACTTCACTTGTCCTCCAGAACACCACTGTCATAATGGGCAGGTTTGACTCGTTCTCCTTCCTCCGCCAACAGTGGACAACAATCCCTGTCCCAAACGCCGACATTAGCAACAAGTCAATAGTCGTTACTGGCGCAAATGTTGGCCTCGGCTTCGAAGCAGCCGTTCACCTTGCAAAGCTGAAGCCCGAGCGACTCTTGCTCACCACGCGTGACGAGGCGAAGGGGAGGCAAACCAAGCAAGGTACCAGTGACCATATATATTGGTTTGTTCGTTGGTCTGTATCACCGCTGACGCGCGATCTTCATACCACAGATATCGAAGAGCGATCCACGATCAAGAACTTGAACGTCGACGTCTGGCCGCTAGAGCTCACTTCTTTTGACTCTGTCCGCAAGTTTGCTGACAGGGTCGAGTCGGAGGGCTTGTCGATGAACGCGCTTATCGCCAATGCAGCCGTAAGCCCGATAGTCTATGCTAAAACTCAAGATGGATGGGAGCCCACGTTCGTCGCAACCACACGCACAACTGGCTGAAGTGTTGATCCTTTTTTGTTTGTCAGGTTGCAAGTCAATTATCTATCAACAGCACTGCTGAGCATTTTGATGCTCCCTCATCTCGTCAAAACGGCAACTCCAACTGAGGCTTCGAGGCTGGTTATTGTTTCGAGTGAAGCGCACTTTTTGGCTAGGGAACTCACAGGTGCCAATGGCTGGCCCAGCATCCTGGGAAAGCTCAATGACGAGGAATACTGTACACCCTCGTAAGCACTCGACACTAACCAGGTGCACACAACCCAGCTGCTGAAATGCTCCCATAGGGTCATGAGAGACCGCTATCAGCTCTCGAAACGTGAGTCAACACTTCCCATACATGCGCTCCATGCCGCCGACTTATCTCGTCTACAATAACAGTGCTAGAGGTCATGTTTGTTCGCGAGCTGGCGTCTCGGTTGCCCGATCCGACGCCCGTCGCTGTGTCGGCGATCAATCCTGGGTTTTGTCATTCTCGTCTCACACGCTCCCTCGAGAGCAATTCGTTGTTGGGCTTTGTGATATACGTGGATAAAGCGTTGCTCGCGCGCACGGCCGAAGCGGGCAGTCGCACGCTCGTGCACCCCGCTGTGGAACCTAGCGAGCGAGCTAGGCACGGACGATACGTGACGTGTTGTGAAGCCGCTGAAGAAAGCGACTATGTATTGAGTGAAGAGGGAAGAGAGATCTCGAGACGTTTGTGGGTGCGTGTCACTTTTTCCAACCCTCTGTTCCATTTTTAGCGGAAGAGTGCGACTGACGTTCAACTCTTTGTTTTTTTTTGTTGGTTGGGTTCATAGGCGGAGACTGGGGATCTTGGGAAAGATCGATCTGAGAGTGGACCAGGTCATTTCAAAGCACCTGTTGGCTCGCTGATCCTGGCGAGGAAAACATGATAGTATGCTCTAAGATGTATGTAGTAGTAGTCGTAGCCGGGTTCTCGCCATCATGACGCTAGGCGAGAACACGTAGCACTGCTTGCACCAACGGACCGAATCCGAGGGGAACTGTGGCAACACAATCAGTTTGCACATAATACATGATCTACTAAGCTGCCGGAAGAACAAATGGGTTAATCATATTCATTAGGGATACATCGATTGTCGAGAACGTGGAGGTATGGAAATGTCAATGTCAGTATGCAAACTACCAATATATCATAGAATGAACAATAGCTATTAGGCCGTCGGTGATACAATACGTAAAGTGGCTGCCCCGTCTTAGACGTGTCAGTATTGAGATCATGACGCGCATCAAGCATTACAAGAATTGTTAGAGGGCAACGCCAGCAAAGGGATTCGTGGCTCTCTTCGCCTGTGCAGGGATGCCGGCATCGTCATCAAATGGTGTGGCAAACGGATCAACCGCTTCGCTTGGAGTTTGTGCATGCATGTTCGTAAGAAGCCGCGACGTCGACCAGGTAGACTCGTGTCGACTGATGAAACCCACCGCCGGTGGCGTCACGACGCGCCCGGGGATAGTTGATGAACGCTTATGTCTCTCGTGCGAAGCGGTCCCATCAGTAAGAGAAGCGATATATGTGGGATAGAGCGCAAGGTGGACGGATTTATGAGAGATCGGACGTTCCTCGAACGAGTTGTGGAGTGGCATTGCTAGGGGTCCGTGGTCGGGAGGCGCTAGAGCCGACGTCTGAAGGGACATCATGAATAGCGTTCCGCGGGCGACCTGGGGGAGGCGGAGGGATGGTAAGGGGGACGGCTTTCTTAGGCGGGATCGTCTTCATCCAAGGAAGTGCTGGAGGAGCTGGCGGGACCGTCCAGGCCGACGAAGACTCTTCATGGACAGGGGAAGATGTAGTATCAACCTTCGGGAAGTCCCTAGGCCTAGCCGTCGAGGCTTGCTCGACCGAGATCGTTAACTGCGGGCGAGGGGTACGAGAGCCCGAGGGGGGTCTGTTGACCACAAACTCCGAAATGGGTCGAGTACTCTGAGTCTCCTTCTTTGAGAACAATTCAGTCACCGGCTTGAACCAACCGGCCTTTGATTTGTCCCCCGAACAGTCCCCTGCACAAGTTTCCAATACCTCCTCGTCGCCCTTCTTCCTGCCAAAGTTCACGAGCTTCATCGGACGACTGACAACACGGCGAAGTCCAGACTGCTCAGGTTGTTTGTTGACTGCGCCCTCACGGAAGAAACTATCCCAGCTCCTCTCGAACGTAGGCTTTAGCGACTTGAGAGGATGAGTTTGTTGGGCAGGAGATTGGCTTGGCCGACGGCAACGGTTAATGCTGAAAGGCGAACAAGCCTCAGGAAGCGGCGTGAACGAGCGTAAGGGAGGATCAACTACGCTCTGGCCCTTCTCGGTATCTCCTACATGAGGCACAGGTGCCACCTCTTTGAACGGCATGGCGAACCCCTCGAGGCCATCTCGCTGCTGTTTTTGCCATTTCCGCTTCTTGTACGCATCCACCCAGTTCTTCGCATATGAATGCCAAAACACGATAGCGAGTCCCATTAACACCACCACTCCCCATAAGCCCGTGAAGATGCAGAACATCAGGCGTTCTTTCTTCAACGATTCGACGTACGTCGACACCACTCTACCAATAAGGCCTTGAGAGTTGCTCGAGGTACCACCAATGGCGGCAGTGGCGATTGGCCGAGTGATTTCATTAACGCTATTAGGTGAGAGGACGAGGACGGACTCGTTGATCTGGGGGAGATCAACGTTCAAATTATGGTTCAGGAAAGTGAGTGCGTCCTCGAGGGCGTTAACTTTGGAACCAATTAAGCACTTGATGAAATCCTGTGCGGGTGTTTCGAGAATCGTTCCGTTCAAGATGGAGCCTACGAGATTTTGGACATCGGTATAAAAATTGTTAAGCGTGGTGTTGAGCGTAGTGGTGGTACCGTTCACCCAGCCAAAAAGGCCGTCGTTGACCGTGGATTGAACAGCCTCAACCTTGGTATTGAGCCCGTTGGCGTATGCTGCGGATTGGTTGTACATGTTGTTGTTCATTTGCGTCGCTATTGCATTGGAAAGGTCTTGCACACTCGCGGCAGCCTGCGCGGAATACTGGGCTTCAAGAGGTCCAATAGCAATGAGTTGAATTTGGACGGAGAGCAGTCCAAAAAAGCCGATGAGGAAACAGGCAAGAGCGGGAGGGTGAAAGACGTAATGCAAGAACCAGCGAAGGTGAACGTGCTGAGAAGGTGTGAAGCGCAACCGAGTAGCTAACGTATAAGCGATGCGAGTAAGCAGCGGATGTTGTGCGTCAGTTCGAAGCATGAGATTGTGATCGATAAGTGTCACTGTCGGAACAGTTTCGAGAGCAGTAGCATCATAAGTGGTCAGATCCGACTGCCAGACCTCGCGTGTACGCCGTAAATTGAGCATAAGGAAACGCCACTTGTACCATTCAAAGACAACATGAGCAGCGAGGAGCAGTAAAAGGACTGCGATCAAAATGACGGTGCCGATCTTGGTGATCTCGAGGATATCATCCCCGAGATTGTCAATAGAGGAAGTATCAAGGTTGTTGCAGAACGAGACCGTATTCTCTGCAGGCACGGGGAGTAGGGTAGCATCGAAGGTAAGGCCAACAAATGTATTGTTGATGTCGGCCTTGACAGCCTCGAATGGAGTGTCCACGCTGACAGACGTAAGGGAATATTCGTTCACGAAAACGAGTGGTGACCTACAGATTCTGTATAGTATCCTTGATAGATGATACACTGGGCAGCGAGCTATTGAGCTTAACCAGGGCATTCTCGAAATCGGTAGGGATAGTGATATTCGAGAGCGCATCAAGACTAGAGACATTGAATTGGGGTGCTTGGATTTTCCCGAATGGGTTGACGGAGTTCACAGAATTCACAGCACTCTGGATGGCAGAATTGACAGAATTGGCATCGTTCTTGAGGCCTGAGACAATGCTGTTCAGAGTGCTTTGGAGGAACGAAGTGATCTAAAGAGATTCGCAAGGGGTTCTTTGCTGATAGTGTCAAAAGACGTACTTCTTGGACAGCACTAATAAGAATATCCAGACCACCAACGACAACAAGCTCGAGGAAGCAAAGGAATGTAGAACGGTAGATATCGATCAGGAAGTTGATGATCGCCTCCATACAGGTTAATGCCAAGATGAGAGCTTCGCGGGCACCGTTCATGGTTCCATTGACTGCGTCTGCAAACTGCTGATTGGTGGCGATGGCCATGTAGCGTGGCATACTTGCAGCGGCAGTCGCGGCTTGTTCGGCAGCCAGACAAGCTGTGAGGAGGTCACCCTTTGCATTGGCTACCGATGATTGCGCATCGTCCGAGGAAATCTGTAGTCTGAAGATGACAAACAGCAAGGAAATGATGGGATATGCCAGCCATGTAAGAGAAAGAATGTGAGGAAGTTGGAGGTATGGTCTGAGAGACGTGGAGGAGGCCTGAATTGAGTCGTAACCTGGAGGAGGAGTTGCAAGCCGTGGAGGTTGAAACATTCGGGTCGACCTGCGACTTCGGGAGAAAACAGAAAAATTGAATGGTAGACGAAAAGAAGGAATGGCAAGAGCGACCCAATAAAAGGTGGAAATTCATCCTTGCTTGGGCCTTTTTGTATTCTTGAATGTCTGGTTCCGCATTCTGGTCCATTGTTCTTCACTACAATAACACTTGCCTTTTTAGGTCGCTTACCTAACATAATAGTGTGGCAGTGTTGGTAGTCAACCATCGTGATAATTAATGTCAGTACTAATCTCATTCTTACACCAAGAGGCCTCGGTCTTTTTTTCCAGCGGACTCGGATGCTCCTCTCCTAACTCCTGACTGAGCACTAACTTGAGTTTGTATCCAAAATACCCAGTCGATCCTTCAAAGGCGAGGCAATTGAGTGGTTTGAAAGTGCGGCTGCTTTGCGGCACTGAATTCCGACGTCCCGCCACTCGCAAAACTATTTAAAAAGTGAGTAATGGTAACCTACCAGGCTCCAAAGTGACCAAACTTGATCTCAATATGGTGCTTTGATTCGGAAGAGGGGAATGATGTCTTCTTCACCTTGACAATGATGCATTAATGGTACATAGGCATATAGAGTGACTTCCCGTCAGGATTTAGGGACGATTTTCCCTAAATTTTCGCCGTAAAAATGACAGGTGACTAACACCGGCCGTACGATCTTACCAACACCCCCTCACGTTCAGCTGTATGTTTTCGGAAGTATCCCATCCCACCCCGTTTCAGCTCTAGCACCCATGGTAAGTAGTTCTGTACATGTTACACAAGCCGCTATTATAGTGCTGATACCAATTGTCAGACCACAGACCCTTTCCCCTATGCTACAACAACCGGCCGCTTCAGGCCCAATCACCTTTCCAAGACCTCTTACACATAGCAGACTAGCGACGGGTTGTATTGCACATGTGTATTTGATTTTGGCGGGCTTGGGCAGCAGCGATAATAAGGATTCCAGCCACAGCAGAGAGTAGTAACCAGTCCTCATCATCGAGCCGGTATAAGGCTTTGATGGGGTCAAGAGCCATTTGAGCTATAGCATTGGCCACTGTAGCAGACTCGACAGAGGGATGGAATGGCTTGAAAAGGCAATACCGTGTCTGTAAATTTTACAGAAAATCCGCCCTGACTCATTTACCGGAGGTCAACTGAGCTCAAATCCATGGTCGTCCGTATTTCCCTAAATCCTGACTCGGACGGGAAGTCACCCACTTTACCCTGTCGCATAGCACGTTTTGTTTTCCGAGTCGCCAAATAAGATTACCAGGGCGATGGACTTTCTGGATGCTCCATTGGCCACATCGATCTACTCTCGCGAGCGAAACAGGGACATGCCAGGAAAGTGTCATTCAATATCGTGGTTGATACGTCTCGATGAGTCCGCACCTGTTCCACCTGTTCACCTTGAGCTATGTATCTCGGCCGAGGTGCCGTTGTTTCCGGGTTTTTCAACCGAACTGAGTTGTCGCCGCCTCACATCAACTATCTCCTCAAAGTATTTGTATAGCTACACGCGGCACATTGTCGAGAAGGGTGGACATTGCTTGTTGGAGCTCTATTGATCGTTGCAGCTGGCAACTGCTAGCAACGTGACGGTCTTGAGGAAGCTTGAAGTGCTCCTTAACCTTCCAAGGTTACAATGGAAGTGGGCCGCTACTAAGTAATCTCGAAAGGCTCCAAAGCTCTCCAGAAACTGACTTCGAATGTTGATCTGATCTGATTTTACTCTGACACCTTTTTGGACGCTCACGCGCACGGTTGCCAAATCTCCTCTAGCAGCCACATTGCACCGTGCCATCGCTCTCTGCGCAACAAAGTTAAATCAACCACACACACCAGCAACGTTCCGGAATAAAACATGCGTAGTCATAGCGTAAAAATGCCCCTTTCGGCTGTTTCTTAAATAATAGTGGCGTGCTTGCCCTTAATTCTTGGAATGTAGGCCGTTGCATATTATTTCCGGCGTGCTTCTTTTGTTCTAACTTCTCTGGCACTCTCAACAATGGCGATAGCGACGAGTCACGGTGTAATTCTTGTACTGCTCGTGGCACTGTACATCACCCAGCGCAGAGGGTCGAAGCGATCCGCTAGCCTCCCTCCGGGGCCCAGAGGCCTTCCCTTCTTGGGAGTAGCGCTGAGTATTGATGCTTCCAAACCATGGTTCACTTTCTTCGAATGGCGCAAGTTATTTGGTGAGTTTGGGGTTTCTTCGAAATCATTTGTGCATGCCTAATCCACTCCAGGCGACCTCGTCTACACGCGCATGTTCAACATGAATGTGCTTGTCATCAACTCTGCAAAGATAGCTCGTGACCTGGTCGAACTTCGATCAAACATCTACTCGGACCGGCCAAAATATGCAACAGCGGAACCGTGGGTTTTTTTGTCTTTGTCTTGCCTATCCCTTCTTCACTAAGTGACGGTGTAGGTACGGGATTGCAGATGGTACCCTTTTGATGCCCTACGGAGACACCTGGCGTCTACATCGTCGCATTTATCATCAATCGATGAATGCTGAGGCTGCCAAGAACTACCAACCCATGCAGTTTGCAAAGGCGCGTCAGTTAATTGTCAACCTTGCCGAGGATCCACAAGGTTCCTCTGCACACCTCTACACGTTTGTACTCATCACATGTGAGTCCAACACTGAGGTGTCATTCCATTTTTAGCTATTCCACGTCAATCATCATGTCGATTGTGTACGGATACGATACGGCACCAACAAACGACCCCTACGTTGAGTATGTCGAGAGGGGTATCAAGGTAGTTGCAAAGGCCGCCGAGGCGAAGAGAGCCGCCTTACTTGAGATGTTTCCATTCCGTAAGTCCCGTTGCATGAACTGTTTCTCCCTTGGCTGAGTTTCTCTCTCCGTCTCAAGTCCTCCGACTACCAGCTTGGATGCCCGGCTCCTTCAAGACCGAGGCGACCGAAGCAAAGGGGTACGCGACTGGGTTCCGTACAATACTTTTCAAGATGGGATTAGAACGAATGGTGTGCATATCCTATTGTCTTCCACCGTGGAACCTTACTGAAGCTTCCACAGACATCTGCGCCTGACGTACCTTCGATGATAAGTGATGCTGTCAGGAGAAACGAGAGAAACGGAAATCTGCCAGAGGTAACTCTTGCAATCAGGAATACTTCTGCGGTTGCATATGGCGGTAAGCACCCGTGAGTTACCATCTCCTCAACGTTGGTTCATGTTTGAATGTAGCTGCCTCGGAAACTGTGCGATCTTTCTATGACACATTTTTCGCCAACATTGACAAATAAAACATAGACGTGGGCTAGCTTAGAGGTGTTCCTTCTCGCTATGGTTTTATATCCCGACATCCGTAGGAAGGCACAGAAGGAGATAGATGCTGTAGTCGGCAACGATCGGTTGCCTGATTTCAGCGACAGACCCTCTCTACCTTATGTTGAAGCCGTCTTGCAGGAATCTTTAAGGTGGTATCCTGCCGTTCCGTTGGGTGCGTTGACAATGTCGTTTTTTGTTACATACTTTCATTTGACCTTCTCTGCCTTTAAGGGTTGCCCCACGCAACCACCACCGAGGACGTGTATAATGGTACCTACATCCCGAAAGGTCTGTTCTCAAATGCGTGTGGATTACTTCTTTATCGATGTTGATCTCTTGGCTTAGGGGTCACGGTCTTGGTCAATATCTGGTAGGTTTGAACTTATGCATTTGTGATACATTTTTCAATGCCTAGGTTTATAGGGGACTCACCCATGATGAAGAAGTTTTTCCCGCACCGTTTGAGTTCATGCCAGAACGATTCCTTAACGAGGATGGTATGCTTAGAGACTGCGATGGGTCCTTCGCCTTTGGTTTCGGACGAAGGTAGGCAATATGCTGTTTTGTGTGTGATCTGACGTGACGGGTTTTACCCCAGGATCTGCCCTGGACGTTATGTTGCTAATCAGTCGATGTGGATTGCTATTGCCCTCATGCTCGTGGCATTTGACTTCATGAAAGTACGAGACGACGACGAGAACGAGATTGACTTCGTGCCCCAGTTCACCCCAGGGACAACGTCGTGAGTTCCATTATCTCGATCGATGTACATACCTCGTTCAAGCTTGGAAACGCTCAATTTACAGAAGACCCAAACCATATCCGTGCCGAATTGTCCCACGAATGTCTACAAGTACAATCAAGGAACTGGCGATGCGTGATTATTGATCCCCGAGTCACTGTTATTATGTATGTATTATGTACGTGGTAGCGCCGCTCTCGCGATTGCCATTTTCGAGATATATGATCGGCTGCAATAGCAGATACCGGTATCCCCGATATTTGAAGAGTCGTTGTTTCGCTCCCCAGATACTCAGTTCTGAGTCGTCTGGGTACAGACCAGCTATCCACAGTAATTATCGTACGTGGGAGGTAGATTATGTTCTCAGTACTCCAACCTGTCATGTCACTAAATGCAGTGTTGGGTGCTCTTCGCACCAAACCTGGACCACGGTTCACACCTGAACACCTGCCCCACTATTCAGTTTTCCTCCGATACGACGGCGCGCTGAGTGTGATATCTCCTTTATTTGATCAAATCACTGACTCATCTGCCGTCATATGATCCATCGGAGACCTTGAATATGTCCGATGGAGCTGAGTCCTTGTGACCAACGTGAACCACAGTAGTATCAAACTGGTATGTATAAGAGACCGACTCATCCCCAACGGCGCCCATAACATCCACTGTTCCCATGGACAAAATCCAATCCAAATTCAAGACGACAAAGCGCAATTTCGCGTACCACTACCTCTTCTCTGCGGCCGTCGCCGGCAAGCCCACGCTCTTGTTCATTCATGGTTTTCCATCGACATCATACGACTGGTACCGACAGATCGACTATTTCCAGCCCAAGGGCTATGGACTGGTCGTCCCCGACCTCGTCGGACTCGGGCGCACAGAACCCAAATCGGTGGATCCCGCCGACTTTGCGCATACCGCCGTTGCACAGGATATCCTCGATATCCTCGACGAAGAGATGATCTCGAACGTGATCGCGATTGGACATGACTGGTGCGCCTCGCCTAGCTAGGTTGTTTTCCTCCGGATGGCCGCTGAGTGCGACTCGCAGGGGCTCGATGATTACGAGCATTCTTTCGGTCAAGCATTCGGAGAGATTCCTCGGGTTTGCGTTCGTCGCTGTATCGTATTGCCCGCCTTCGGCCGTTCCACCGCTCAGCGTCATCCTCGAGTTTCAGAGACAGCGGTACGGACGACCAGTGATCGGGTACTGGACGTTCTTCGGGAGGGAGGGCGCTGCGGGTTTGATCGAGGCCAACGTACGTCCGAGTGTCTCATTTCCACCTCACGGATTCCTTCGCCCGTGGTTGTGCACCATCATCCGATATTCAATGAGAATATTGACGCGCGGAAAAAATACTGGCAGATGGACTCGTTTCTCGACGTATTGTACCCCAATGATCCAGAGATATGGAAGACGTACATGAACTTGCCAGGAGAGTTGGATTTATTTATTGGCCAGAAACAGAGGCTTGCGACGGCGTCATACTTGACGCCCGAGGTGTGTGCCCGTGCCGAGTTGCTTTGGACGGACTGACTGAAATCAGTATGATCCTGAAGCACTACGAGCGCATCAAGGCGTCCCTCCTTCAAGGAGGGCTCAACAGCCCTCTCAACTGGTACAGGAGCCACCTACAGGGCGTCAATGACGGGACCTTCTCAAGTACGTGCTATGACGCCGTTCTATTCATGCGACAGCGCAACCCTGAGCAATGTGCATTGTAGCGGTATCTGAAGAAAATATCAAAATAAAAAAGCCGGCTTTCATGGCCGTGGCCAACTACGATTACGTTTGCTTCCACGACTTCGCCATTGTGGAGATGGAAAAGTATGCCAAGGGTGGTCTCACGATCGTGGAGTTCGATACGGGGCACTGGCTCCAGATGGAGAAGCCAGAGGAGTTAACGATGCGCTCGATCGCTGGGTAACGAGTACGTGTGCATAGAACGTGATCAACAGTGAGAGGTGGTATAGATGCCGTGTATGCAATGTACGTCTTATGCTTCTCGATAAGACCCATCTCGCTCTGTTTCAGAATGTGAGGGGTTTGAATGCTGACCCAGAACGCCGGTAGAATCAGCGGATACATGTCTAGTACCTGATTCCGTCAACCCGATCCAATGGGGAGTGAAACGAGAGCAAGAAGATAGGTGGAACAGAGAGTAGGGATGGAGGTACACAGTTTGCACAGATAATGATCGTGTAGATACAGTGAATGAACAAAGCGAAGTCGATCACGACCTGACAACCGGTCAGTATTTATGTATTGACACAGCGTCCCGCGTGGCATAACATGGGAAGGAAACACGCACATCTTGTAATCAACCTTGGTGGCTTCCCCGCTTGCGGTATACTCGACAGTGATGTCTAGATCTCTATTATTGCGAGCGTTAGGTGCACACGCGAGAGTGCCTGTTATTTTGTCGCCCTCGGAGATTGTGATCGTAGAAGGGGTGTAGAACACGGTTTGTCTTGACGTAGGCCATCAGTACCATCAAGGGTCGAGTGCGGCGGACGCCAGAAGACCACATGAACAAACTACTCACTTCCAATGCGTGTATTGAGCATGGGGTCCCGTCGAGAACTGGATCTTCTTGTGCGTGCACTCGAATGTTATGTCGAACCAAGAGAGAAACGCGTGAATGTCTGAGGATCAATGATTAAAATGGAGTCAAAATAACAGATAATTTGGTATACAGTCGTTCCGTGTCGCAGTGAGCGTGAACGGTGTAGTAAAAGTCAAGTCTTCTTTTTTGGCAGTGAGCAAGTTGACGTGCTGTTACTAGTCAGCATTGGAACCATTGCACAGAATTCTTTTTTACTAACCTTCAACATAAATGGGTCAGTCACCACTGACTTGAGTTCGACAGTGTCGACCAGTGGTTCTCGCAGTGCGATATCTTTGATACATGAGTAGTCGAAGCCATAAACGTTGTCCCAAACTAGTAAAAATAGTTAATCTAGAAAGTGCAGCATTTCTGCAGTGTCTTACAGTTGATTTTCTCCTCCTTGTAATCCTGATCCTCGATCGCAGCAAGGTACATTCTTGCATTGTCTGGGAACATGAGTCCGCCAGGTTTTAAATACTTGTCCCGAGCAAGCAAGACAGTGTCGAGCATGGATTCGTAGAGTAGGAAATAACCCATCCATTCAGATATAATGATGTCAAACTGCGATATTGGTAACTCGACGTCTTCGAGTTTGCCCTTGACAAGTGTGATGGCTAATTACGAGATTAACTTGAATGACGCGCGACCAAGTGCTGGTATGAGAAGCTACGTACTGTCCTTGAAACCATTGGTGTCTACTATTTTTTGTGCTTGATCGATGATGTTGGACATGTCGATCTAAAAGTCGGCTGATGGTTAGTCACTCGAGCATCTAAATTGGCAAAGTTGCTTACACCGACGACATGAACTGCGCCAGCCTTGGCGGCAAACATACTGAGAATACCGGTTCCACAGCCAACATCGAGGACAGTTTTTCCTTTGAACAAATGACCATTGTTCATGATCGCGGCACGATATGACCCAGTGCGAACAGAGTCCTTCAACATTTCTTCGTGAATACCTGTGTGATAAGACGCGGGGTATGAGATGAACAGAAAAGGTGTGTCGTAGGTGTTGTCGCACCGAAATGCGCATAAGAATCAGCGTAGCTGGAGAAGAAAACAAGTGGATATCAGAATCTAACAGGTGAAGTGCGGGTATGAGCGAACTAGTCTCTGGAGGTCATGGAGTCTGACGAGCCGTCGTTTGAAGAGGGCATGATTCCATCCATATCGCTGAACGTGTCTGTCTAGTAGTTGAAGACAATATGCAAAGATCACCTCCCTTTTGTTTGGCCCAACCTTCCTAAAAAAGGCAGTCCCAAAAATGATCGGGAAGAAACACGCACAAATAACTCCTTTGCTGCGCCTCGCAGCCCCTACTTGAGTACTTAAAGCTTGACTCATACCGTCCCATGATCATCGACTCCAACTCAAACATGGTATGCACCCAACGCCTCTCACTCACTTCTGGACGCTGATCACATTCTCCAGGTCAACTCAGATAATCCGCCCGCGTACGAATATGTTGCTCCCCAAGGGCCCAGTGACAGTGAGTGGCCGCTCGTTTCTTGTAGAGCATATGTTGAAGCAGGTGAAGTCGTACAATCACCCATTCAAGTTGACAAACAAGAACCCAAGTCAGCTGCGCAACAAGCTCCTTCACCGCTCCCCGTCGTATCACTCCATGTAACACCAGTTCCCGTTATGCCCGAGCCTAGAGTCTATCACTACCAGAACCCTGTGACCGGAGAGCATTTAGCGTCCCTACTACCTCCAGATCATCCCGAGATGGTGTGCTTGCAACAGGGTGGTCATGTATCGCACACCAAGTTTGGTATACTCGGTAAGTCTTACTTACCGCGGAGATAGCTCTCGCTGACCGATCTTGCAGGTATAATCGCAGCAATTGTATGGTTCCCCCTTGGAATCGGTCTTTGTCTTCTGGACCGCCGAGTGCAATGCAAACGCTGTGGCATCGTCATAGACGAGGGCATTTGTGGTTAGGTATCGCTGGGTGCTGATCGATAGATCAGTACTCAGTGACTATTGCCTGGTTGTATGCCTAGATTCAGCTTCATCGTATGCGTGCTATTATGATCTGATGATGTATTTATACTTTTGATTTTACATAAGTAATTCCCCTTTCATTAGCTATGTATGATATCTTCTGGTTTCAGGGTGACACATCACCGTGCTGTCAATTGAAGACTCTATTAACTAGCTGTTATTGACAACCTGTTCCGTCAACAGCTCATCTGAGTTGATTTGACGAATTATATGTGCATATACATTTGCTACGACCGATTGTTGAGTAAGCCCGCCATTGGTCCGCCAGCTCAGAGTGGCGTATGTGGTTCCGACCAAGCGTGATCACGTGAACATTTGTTTTTTTACTTCGGTCCTCCATCATCCGACTCGGAACGAACTACTTACCATCTACGACGACGGGCAAGTCAACCAATACATCGCTTGGACTCTCTATCCTAGCCGATGTTATTGCCCACTTCACTATAAGACCTGCCTGTCAATGCCATGCTCCCGTCCCTCCGACAACACCCATGGACTCCCAACTGACGCTCGTCGACTCCCATTCTCGTTCCGTGCCTCCTCCTACCGGAAACATTCTCCTCGTCTTTGATCGGGACGACATGCAAAACACGACGCTGTATTCCCGTGGCAGCTGTTATCCCAGTTACGTCGTCTCGACCGTCCAAGATACCACCACGCTCTATGCAGGGAATGGCGCCTGTATTGCTACTGTGACGCGCCGATTGCTCAGACGCGACCAGATCTTGCTTCCGGGTAGGAAACCAATAAACCTTGCCAGCTGGCTCAGAGCGCCCATACTATCATCCTTGTGAGTGCCTTTTCGGTTCCCTTGGACACGGTGTGAGAGACTTAGCGCCATACAGGCCGCTTGCACTCCACTTGTGTGGGAGACGATTTAAATGGAAAAAGAGTTTCTCGGGGCAACTCTTGGTTTGTTGTTTCATCCCCCTGTGCGGGCTGGCGTCTAATGCCTGAGACAGCTGTATGAATCTAGCCGGCCAGCTGACGTCGTAGCGTGGTTCTCGAAGGGCCATAGGCGTCAATTGGACGGTGCGCTCCACCCCGCGTACCTAGCTATCAAACCCGAATTAGCTGAGTTGAAAGATATGATTGTTTTGTCTTGCATATTGGCAGAACACAAACTACGTGTCAACATGGACTTGCAGATAGAAAAGGGCGCATTGTACTATGCGATGATATTGTCTCACTGATACCCGTCTTCATCACCCTGGACTTTTGTATGTATTTCTCCCTTGATAGTCATAATTGTTCGGATTGAATCACTTTGTGCGGGGTATATTTGTAGATGCTAGCTATTTACCCCTGTTACTTCTGCCTTTCTTCACGACCATCTTACGCAAAGGCTCATGTTGCGGATTGAGGGGTCCAGTCTGGTTTACGACTGTTGGCATACTGGTCTCTATCCACGCCGTTGTCTCGAGCGCACGCGAGCTGCGCCCTCTCCCCCGTAATTTAGCCCAGAGCGAGATAGCGAGCGTGTTTAGACTGTTGTAATTCAAGATACCTTGAGCTGGAATGACGGAGACATCAGTGGCGCTGCCAGGAACCTGCAAGAATAACTCCCGACACTACTTACGAACCGGAAAGAGCACCTGAGGACCGTATTCGAGGTATCAGCAGGCACGGAGATAACAATCGGATAACAAGCGGAAGGTAGACACTACATATTTACCTGTTGACGTAGAACTTTACTAAGGCGTAACACGAAGCGGCAATAAGATCATATCTCAGGCCTCAGGTTCCGGGGGCATGCCTGCCTGAGAACGGAAATAGGGGTTTGTCGTGCTATTAGTGGTTGACAGTAACACTGGGACACGACGAGCGCCATCGGATAATCGATTCCGGTGGGGACGTCAAGCATGAACGTGGCCCTATGTGTGTGGATCCGTCGACGCCGAGGAGAGAAAACACGTTTGTGCACACCTGTAAAAGCGAACCCCAGCCTGAGAAATGCCGGTGGTAGGCGAATCTTGTTCCCAGCTATCATCGGGACATCCGGGTAGGTGCCATCCTTGCATCAATAAGCAGGACACCACAAACACACCACTATTCAACCCATTCGTTCACCACACAATCCTCCTTCGTTGTATGGTCCACGTGTTGTGTCGACATACTGCCGGATGACGAGAACACAGATCAACTTTGCCGATCAACACGATAAGAACGCAACGAGGCTCGCACTCTCTCCTCCCAAATTCCCCGCCACTTTCCAGATGCTCACCTCAGTACCCGAACCACCGACAAACCGATAACCCAGGATACTTCTTGGCTCCTCTGTCTTCCGGTCCCCATAGCCCATGTGATCCTGTAAGATTGTAAGCACGTATTGACCACCGCTGACGAACCCTTCGGTGCCAGGAAAGTAGAACGTGCTCTCGAAGTTGGCGGGATCTCCAACCCACGAACCCAAGAATGTCTGGTTAAGCCATACCGAGTACCCGAATGCACTCCTTCTACGTCGAGCGTGAACCCCGTTTCCGAGCCGGTGGAGGTAAGGTGTGCGCGCCAGATGATGTTGCCAGTAGTGATATCCATAATCGTCAGAGTAGAGGATAACAGGCATGCTGGGTTTTGTGGGATTGACTGTGGTGGTGTGATTGGCCGTCGTCCAAAGGGTATCGTCGTAACTTGGATCGATTTCAGGATGTGAGTCGGCAGTTTTCTCTCGGGACTGATCGATTCGCGGGGGACGAAGAGTGTTATGAACAATGTACTCAGGTCAAGCTCTCAAGATCTGGCAGCTGGATGGAAGGCAATCACGCTGTCTTTGACTCGGAAGTCAAAGTGCCGTAATTGGTAGCTTTTACTTTCAGCGGTTCGCCGTTGAAGGACACATGCTTCGAGGGGGCAGCGGGAGCGATAATCTCAAACTACGTTGTGCTATTTAGATCCCCCGTGATCTCCAGGATATCTGCACTGAACGGATAAGGTACCCGCCCTTGATCAGAATCGGGTTCGTGGTACTGTAGTTCGCAAAGGAATCAGAGGACGGAGGGTACATCACCCGGAATTCATAGGCGTTGGCGTGGTCTGTCAGAGTCAACATCATCCATTCCCCAGCCAAGGTAAGCCTTACCCAATGTGTACAATAGAACATTGCCGACTTCCATGACCATCTGTCCCGATGACCAGTATCAAATAACGAGGTTTATCGAATCGATAATCTCTGGTTTGATGGACTGCACTCCTGAAACGATAGTGGCGCTGGGTACGCTAAACTTGAGTCCCGTTTCGTGTAGCTCGCCATCATTTCCATAGACGACAATGACATCACGACCATCAATAGTCGCCCTGACGTCAAGTTCCTGTCAGCGTGGGGCTAAAGCAGTCAACGGAACCACATACCACGTCATGATTTCTCCGGTAGAGTTCTACAACAAATGACTAGAGCCCGCGGCATAGTCGACAACGTGCACCTTTGAATCCCTGCCATCAAGGGTGAGCTGTCCACCCAATTGGGGAATAGTCAGATCCCCAATATTCGTCGGAGGAGTTAGCGTATACATCTCCTCGGCGTACGAGGACGCGTCCGTCTGCCTTTTTTATTACCAAGAGTGAGTGATCTCACCAAGGGAGAGAACACGCGGGTATGGTACCAACCTAATAATATAAAACCCAGTGACGTTGTCGACGATATCCAATATCTGTGTCGTCACGAGTGCCGAGTTACCCGTGAATGCGCCTTGGTTGGAGTTGACATTCATTGATCGCGTAGTGAGATAGGCTGGGCTGACACGGAGGAAGTTAGCTTCCAACTTCAGTTCATAGTATAGTGTACGGTCTGGAGCAATTGCAGCACCCTGGAACACGGATTAGAGATGGAAAATAAGAGGATTAACGAACACGGACGTAGTTATAAGACGTAAACACAAGGGTGACGGATACCATCCCAGTTGGTTCCGCCATATAACATATACAGATTGAGGAAGGTGGTGGACATGGCAACCTCGTTCTTGTAAAACACTGTAGTAAGAGGCAGTAGTGTATTGATCCTGCAACACACTATTGCTACGTACCTCGCTCGAAGTCAGGACCGGTGAGTATTGCGTAAGTATCGTGACCAGATCCACCCCTAAGGAAACAAATGAGGGACAATTGTGCGACATCTTAATAACTTACCATCCATCGAAAGAACCACCTTGCAATTCGAACACATTATTAGGCTCGTTCGGGGTGTACTTCATATGTTCACTCCAGAACTAGTTACGATAAAGAGATGTGCATCACGATCATGCGACGTTCCGGCGAAAGAAAGAAGAATCACTTTGGGACAGCGTACGAGGCCCATGTGTACGGGTTAGAACAGTCAAAGCCATTCGGATAGTTCTCGCAACCTAGACAAGAAGGAAATTGGGAATCATGCTTGAAACGTGACCTACCCCAGATGTTGACGCTCAAGTAGTGGCCGGAAGGTGTTAAATCATTGAATGCGATAGGTACATTAATCCCTGCGTTTCGCTAAAACACAGTCCCACCTGAGTCATCCAGTTGCGCACTAGCAGAAGGTAGCTTCATGCACACCCAAGCGGTCAACAGCTCAGCTTCATCTACGAAATCCTCCAGGTAGTCAGGAGCAATGCCTGCATATTCATTTTCAGACTGTTTAGAACGTTGTCAACATCAGCTCCAGCAGCCTCGCAACGAAACAGAGGACTACCTGAACCAAGATAACGGGGCCACCCATTAGTGACCTCGTTTTTCGGCGAGAATGCGTTTTCCTTGGCCTCTCGTGGGAGATCAAAAGGTGTCACGGTAGCATATACGCGATGAGATCATCGATGAAAGCATATCTGGTTGGTCGAGGACTCGGGCTTGCTAGCCAGCCTGGGCGTTGGTGAGGCTGGCGTTGGTGAGACTTGAGGGAAAAGTCGAAGACCAGGATGATCATGATGTTGGAGAAATTAGCAGCCATAAGACCATCCTAGGCACTTGTTCAGTACTTGCGGGCTCCTGGACTTGTGCTAGCGTATGCCTTCAACAGATTCACTGTGGCTCCATCGAACATAGTACTAGTAATGCCACATGATGCAGGCTTGTGAACGCCGTTACATAACTGAACGCGGGTCGAATATTGTCCGTCTTTGTGGGCCGCCGTAACTGATCTTTTTGACCACTGGCGGCCTCAGTGTGGGGAGGTCGCGCCGCCGTTCATGCCTCCCGATGTGCCCGGATCCGAACTGTCCCGACACTGGCATACCCACCCTCCGCTCGCCACATCCTCCGACGTGCTCGGATTGCTGTCCCGACGCGCCCGCCCTCATCTCGCTACTTCATCCGATCCGCACGATTCGCTGTCCGACATGCCCGCCCTCACTTGTCGCATCATTTTCATCTGTAACATCATGTCGCCCTTCCCTCACCTGTAGAACTGTTTCACCGCTTCAGCACTCGCACAGTCTGGCAGCCTCACCCGGCTCCCCAACTGCGCAAATGGCTCTGTGAAAGTGTGGGAGCCTCGACAAAGGGTTGTCTTACCCGTGGCTATTCTCTGACCGATCTCACGCTGCCAGATCTTGCCCTGTAGTCTCCGTCGTAAACCTCGTGACTGCAGTGGACTTTAGGGAGGTTGACAAACCATTTTCCATGTGCCCATTATCGCGCCTAGACAACGTGGTCACCATCCACTACGATCCGCTTGTAGACGGCTTTCGCGAGAACTCGAAGAAATGGGAAGAGTGAATGGGTTGTTGCCTGTGTTCTTGGCAATGAGGAGACAACATCTAGATCCGAGTAGAGGATTCGAAGGAGAGTAGTGAGCAGTCATTTTTTCAGCACGAGTTATTCCATTTTGCACCTCTCTCCTTTTCTGATACTCAGCTCCTTCCGCGCCCATGGCGGCCAGACAATTCGAGGGACACTGATTTTCTATCGTACCAGACTAAGGCGTGTATGTAGCTGATGTGTGCATCTTGCGCACAAGGCAGCGGCCTGGCAGGTCTAATCGAAAACGTCAAAAGAAAATCCAACTTGAAGTGCTGAAAGACGACCCCAGGCTCGTTGCTTTATGTATGTAACAGAGGAGTAAAGCCCGGTTATGTACCCTTATACTGTTACTTAAGTCGGGTAGTGAGTAACAACAATAGAATGATCCAACCACATCCGAGAGGGTATTCGGTTCCTATAGCTTAGCCTTGGGTCCACCAATTCGCCTCCTCATTCCTTCAATAATTTGCTCTGCCTCGTGCTCTATTCTGTTCAGCAAAACCTCGCATGTAGGGATATCCTTGATGAGGCCCATGACAATGCCAGCAGTCCAAATTCCGTACTCCGGGTCTCCAATCTCATATACTACCTTTCCCCTTGCGCCCGACACAAGATCGCGTACGTCAGAGAATTGCGCACCACCCGGCCTCCGCTCAAGTGCGACAACTTGCTTCGACACTGCGTTTTTGAACACACGCGCTGTATTGTTCAGAGTGCGGAGGATATGAACGGTCTCTTGCTCGGAGGACGCGACAATCTTCTCCTTGATGGCCTGGTGGATTGGACTGATCACCTTTTAGCGCAATGACTCGCCAGGGGAACGATCATGGGCATACCTCTCCACCGTACACAAGAAGCGTGTACCTGTTATACACAAATCAGAGTTTTCATAGCCAACCTTGGCAGATTGACGTACCCATGTTCACACCCTGTCGGAGTGAAATAACATAGTTTAAATCATGATTTTTCTGGCTGAAGAGCATGGCAAAAACATACAGCAGCACCTAGAGCTATGGCGGCCGCCAGCCCACGACCATCAGCAATTCCTCCGGATGCGATATACGGTATCTTCAGTTCTTGTGCCGCCCTAGCCAACTAATATCAAGTCAGGACTGCGACACACGGAGCGAGTGCAATTCTCCCACCAACACAAGGCCTCCGATATCTTCCTCGCCAGGGTGACCCGCACCTTCGGAATGGTTATCAGAGCTGGTCCAAACTTGAATTAACACCTGGCGTACATTCAAAGCCATCGATACTAAGAACATCGACTCCCATCCGTTCTGCAGACTACAGTCGGGTCAATAACACATTGCAGACACATGGAGTCTTGTTCCCGACCTTTGCATGCCTAATAGTTGTGCACTTGTGAACCACGATGCATTCGTGTGATTTAAGAAGGCGAATTAATTTCCCCGCTGCAACATGTTAGTCGAAGCACAAGAAGCTATGACGACAAGACTGACGATTATTCCCGGCAGTTTCAAAGATCCGAACGCCCTCCTCGACGGCAGCACGCGCATAGCCTTCATAATCTGGAGGGTTGATGGTAGGAAGGAGAGTGATATTGACGCCAAATGGCTGTTTCGTGGCAGCTCTTGTCTCCCGAATAGCGGTGCGCAGGGAATCAGGACTCGGTTGAGTGAGAGCCGTCAGGATTCCTGTCAATAGTGATATTGTTATTCATGCGACATTAAACTGGGTTTATCAAACTTACCGAGACCGCCTGCATTGGAAACGGCGGCAACGAGTAGAGGCTTTCCAACCCTGTGAAATAAGGCAGGATGAACGCTAAGAAGTTACGTGAACTGCGTTGCGCATACCATTGCATTCCACCTTGGATGACAGGTCTGGAAACATGAATAAGAGTAAGTACTAACGCACACATCAAGTGAGGTACGCACATGCGTATGTGGAGGAGTTCAGTGAGAGGAGTGGTTATCATGATCGTTACGCTGGCGGTTCAATGTCAATGTTCAACTTGCGTGCGAAGTTATATAAACGCCAGTGCTAGTGATAGTCGATAGCCGGTGTGGCATGTGATACTCATGAATTGTTGTACGTGCTAGCTCGTTGGTTGCTGTTCTTGAGGTAACCGACGGTTCACAGAAATGTCGGGCCGATGGAGTCAAATTCGAATGCCTATAACAATCGTTTTACAGCGCCCGACCTCCCTTATGCGCCATGGATCATCCCCCTGACACGAAGAGAGTACCCCTCCTTGATCCTAGTCTCTATGCATTAGACCCAGAATCATTCACATTCTTCAAGTCCATCACGGGAATCAACGATAACGATGAACTCAGGAAACACATTCTCAATGTACAAGCAAAGGCATATGCAGTGTGTGCTCAGCCGTGCTGTCATTGTCGTTCTTCATGCTGAGCTCTCCGTCCATGTGGCACCCTACCCTTGCATACGTACCTTCAGTTTCACAAGGTATGATCATCACATCAAACGGGAGGTCAACGTCTCAGGTACTTGCAACTTGAAGGCTCAAGATCTCCAAAGCGCCCGCCTACGAGCATGTTTTGAAACTGGGTCGAGAACGCGAAGGAGCTTTGCTCCTTGATATCGGTTGTTGTTGTACGTCTGTGTCACCTATCGAGGATGCTGCGTGACATCGATTTTGCAGTTGGCAACGACGCGCGCAAAGCCGCATCAGATGGTTTCCCTGTCAGACAACTTATTGCGTCGGATCTGAGGCGAGGTGAATACACACTCT
This sequence comes from Chiua virens, assembly GCA_019787685.1. Classification (NCBI taxonomy): domain Eukaryota; kingdom Fungi; phylum Basidiomycota; class Agaricomycetes; order Boletales; family Boletaceae; genus Chiua; species Chiua virens. Next base: position 1,945,301 of record JAHNUO010000003.1, read on the forward strand.
TTTGCTCTCACATCATACAGTTGTTTGAACCACGACCAGAGCTGTGGGATCTTGGACATGAACTCTTCCGTTCCACTCCTGAGTCTTTCTCGGCAACCTTCGTATCTGGAGATGCCCTTGACCCTGCCTTTTTGTCTCCTTCCGCGAGCAGAGTCGAACTCCCTGTGGACGTAGATGTATCGACAATTACCACTCTGAATGATCTTCGCGGAAAGGTTTCGGCCATATGGGCCGCCTCATTTTTTCATGTCAGTCTCTCATCATGCCCTTCAGAAATTTAAAGTCACTCAAATATTTTTAAAAAGCTTTTTTCAGAGAAACATCAACGACAACTCGCCCATGCCTTGGGGTCACTTTTATCTCCTGAGAAGGGCAGCGTCATATTTGGCGCTCATATAGCGCTACCTAACAAGGGTGTTCTCATTGGGAAATTTCTGACAAAGATGTTAAAATGTTTTGTCATGATCCAGATTCTTGGAGGGAAATGTGGATAGGGCAGTCGACTGCTCCAACTACTACCGTTGATTCTGTGAACACTTCAGAGCTCGAAGCTGCAGTTTTCATTCCTGACACTGTTAGGCTTCATTCGATGTTGAAAGGAGTGAAATCTGACACTGGGGAGAATTTTTGGCTCTTGGTGTGGGGTATCACAAGGATATGATAATCCGGACCAGATAGGCAATTGACTCGGATGTTGTGTACGATTTTACGCTTGCTATAAGAAACTAAACCTGGACGATCCCAGTACTGACATCCTCATCCGTGACCAACGATCCTCACCGGTACACGTCGTTGCTAATCAATTAATGTCATCGCTTAAATTCGCTTTTAGATCGGGATGCTAGTTCTGTCTGGAGCATCCGCGCTTACAGCAACAAAGCGTCAGATACTCCTGCGTGGCATCCAGAGTATAAATGCGGACATCGTGACCGTCGACCCTGTATTCATCCACCTCGTCAAATGTCGGCAGGCGACGCTCGAGCAGGAACTTACTGGCAAAATACTCAATCCTCTCACAGTCAATCGCTCGTTGCCCTTCTTGACTATGGCGACGATGTCCAGTTACCCACTACGACAGACACCTTCCAGAGGGATCAAAATGTCGCCTATGTCATCCCGAGAGCAGGGTCTATATCTCCTTGGAGCAGCAAAGCAACGGACATAGCAGCCATCTGCAATCTGGGGGAGCATGTTGAAAGAGTCGAACGAGGGATCGCATATATTTTTCAGTTGGAACAGGGCAAGACGCTAGACAACACTGTGGTCTCCCAAATTTCGCATCTGCTTCATGATCGCATGACGCAGACCATCCAAATCTCGCTACCTCATGAAGACGTGATATTCAAACATCAACCTCCTAGCCCGTTACGGACAGTGGAGTTGACAAGCCAAGCCGATGGCGCCGCTGCCGCAAGAGAACATCTCTCTGCGGCTAACAAGGACCTCGGACTCGCGCTTGCGTCCGACGAAATTGATTATTTAATCGATGCTTTTGTTGCTGGCGCGTCTCCAATAAACCGCCATCCCACCGATGCAGAGCTCTTCATGTTCGCTCAGGTTAACTCGGAGCACTGCAGACACAAAATCTTCAATGCCTCCTGGACCGTCGACGAAATTCCTCGTGACAATTCCCTTTTCAAGATGATCAAGAATACCGAAGAGAAATGCATCAACAAGGCTATCTCTGCCTACTCTGACAATGCCGCTGTCCTCCAAGGTTCGACCGTACCTATCTTTGGATTTTGGCCGCAAGGGTCCAATACCACCCAAGTCTATGCCTCAAAACTAGAGCATAACTCCATCCTCATCAAAGTAGAGACACACAATCACCCCACAGCAGTTTCTCCTTACCCAGGAGCGGCAACAGGTTCCGGCGGGGAGATCCGGGATGAAGGATCAGTTGGTCGGGGATCCAAGCCCAAAGCTGGTTTGGCCGGCTTCACCGTGTCTAACCTCCGTATCCCGGGTTACGAGCAGCCATGGGAAACAGACTTTGGTCGGCCCTCCCATATCGCATCGGCCCTGGAGATCATGATTGGCGGGCCTCTTGGTGCCAGTGCGTTCAACAACGAGTTTGGACGACCTGCTCTTTCCGGGTATTTTCGCGCTTTCTCGGAATCTGTACCTGCCTCGCAGGATGGTGCAAAGGAGGTTAGGGGCTATCACAAGCCCATTATGATCGCGGGTGGTTACGGAAACGTCCTTCCAAGCTTCGCGAAGAAATCGATCATCGAGCCTGGGGCCAAGATTATCGTGTTGGGAGGACCCGGAATGTTGATCGGTCTCGGAGGCGGAGCTGCATCCAGTCAAGTCTCTGGTGCTAGCTCGGCAGAACTTGATTTTGCATCTGTGCAGCGAGACAACGCAGAAATGCAGCGACGATGTCAGCAGGTCATTGACGCGTGCATAGGACTCGGAGACGGGAATCCGATCCAGAGTATTCACGACGTCGGGGCCGGTGGGTTATCCAATGCCTTACCTGAGTTGGTGCACGACTCCGGGCTCGGAGCGATATTTGAGATACGTGATGTTCTCGTTGCAGATAGCTCCATGTCGCCAATGGAGATCTGGTGCAATGAAAGCCAGGAACGATATGTACTTGCCATCTCTGCGGAGAAGACTGTTACTTTCGAGGAGATTGCCAAACGCGAACGGTGCCCATTCTCTGTCGTTGGTAACGCTACGGAAGAGGAAGTTCTCATTGTCACAGATCGCCTCCTTGGCCAGGAAGTCATCAATCTGAGAATGTCCACGCTTTTTGGCAAGCCGCCTCGTATGTCCCGGAAGGACAAGAAGCGAAAAATTGCATTTAACGACTTCGATACATCCCTGTCCACATACCTTCCCGGTATCACCGACCCTATCTCGGCCGCCTGCGACCGTGTCCTTCGCCTTCCATCCGTCGGATCAAAGTCCTTCCTAATCACTATCGGAGATAGGTCCATCACTGGTCTAGTTACGCGAGACCAGATGGTGGGCCCCTGGCAAGTCCCAGTCGCTGACGTTGCCGTCACCCGGTCTTCCTTTGGTTTTAATGTTCTTGCTGGAGAAGCCATGGCCATGGGCGAAAGAACCCCTGTCGCTCTCCTCAGCCCTGCTGCGTCGGCGCGCATGGCAATCGCCGAATCCTTAACCAACATCGTCGGAGCCTCTATCACGGATCTCTCCCTCGTTAAACTGAGTTGCAACTGGATGTGTGCTGCATCAAAGGAGGGAGAAGGCGCAGGGTTGTTCGAGGCTGTCACTGCCGTGGGTTTGGAGCTTTGCCCTGTCCTCGGGATCGGTGTGCCAGTCGGCAAAGACTCGATGTCCATGTCGATGAGGTGGAAACAAGGGGACGAGCAACGGGAAGTCAGTGCACCTTTGTCGCTCATCGTCACAGCATTTGCGCCTGTGGATGATATTTCCAAAACTTGGACACCTCAACTTCGCACAGACATCGGCGAGCCAACCGTGCTCTTGTTTTTCGACTTGGCAGGAGGGAAGAAGCGCATGGGAGGATCGGCAGTGGCGCAGGTGTTCAAGAGATTGGATCGGAGGCACCCGACGTAGTCGATCCTGCCACGCTCAGAGCGTTTTTCAGCGGTTGTCAAATGGCCAGAAGAGCGGGCTTGGTTCTCGCATATCACGATCGCTCTGACGGTGGTTTGTTTACTACCCTCGTTGAGATGTCATTCGCCGGCCAGGTCGGCGCAGACATCAACCTTGATCCGTTGGGTTCCGGAGACGCTATTGCAACACTGTTCAACGAGGAGCTCGGCGCTGTCGTTCAAGTTCGTGAGAATGCAGTGCACGAGTTGAAGTGCACGTTCGGCAACGCGGGTTTTCCCGTGACTTCGATCTTCAATATCGGCAGCATGAATGAAGATCCAACCACCCAAGCTTTTATCATTCGGGAAAACTCTAGCATATTGTTCTCCCGCACTCGAGGACAACTTCAGGAAACCTGGTCGGAGACATCGTTCAGGATGCAGAGTCTTCGTGACAACCCTCTTGCGGCGAAACAAGAATTCAACCTCATCAGCGACCCAGGCTACAAAGGCATATATTTCGAGCTCACCTTCGAACCCAACCCATCTCCTTCTCGCGACCTGACGCACCGTCCTAAAATGGCGATCCTGCGAGAGCAGGGCGTTAACGGCCATGTCGAAATGGCCTGGGCATTCACCGAAGCTGGCTTCGATACCGTTGACGTCCATATGACCGACATCCTTAGTGAACGAGTCTCTTTGATCGATTTCCGTGGACTAGCCGCCTGCGGCGGTTTCTCCTATGGTGACGTCCTTGGTGCCGGGAAGGGTTGGGCACACTCAGTTCGCCTGAATGAAGTCGCAAGGCGACAGTTCAAGCGATTCTTCGAGGATGAAAACACCTTTACCCTTGGCGTGTGCAACGGGTGCCAATTCCTCAGCCATCTCCGCGAGCTGATACCCGGTGCGACGGACTGGCCCGCTTTCAAGCAGAATGTTAGTGAGCGATTCGAAGCGCGGGTTTGCATGGTCCAAGTCGCGCAAAGTGACGTCACCCGGCGTTCTGTGTTCCTGCGGGATATGGTTGGCTCTAAGCTCCCCGTCCCCGTGGCGCACGGAGAAGGGCGGGCCTCGTTCGCGAAAGGTGACGCTCAGCTGCGAGGTTTACAGGCCGCAGGTCTCGTTGCTACGCGATATGTGGATTCTGAAGGATTACCGACCCAAGTATACCCTATGAATCCCAACGGAAGCGTGGATGGGATTGCTGGTGTGCAGACGCCGGACGGCCGGGTGCTTGCACTGATGCCTCACCCTGAGCGGGCAACCACACTGGAGAGTAATAGCTGGTACCCGCCCGCGTTCTCGGATGCCTGGAAAGGTGTGGGTCCTTGGTTCAAGTTGTTCCAGAGCGCGAGAGCCTGGGTAAATTGAAAGTGAGCTGATTCCTTGTTGCGAGCTATGTGTTCATGAGCTTGATATACATATATTGTTTAGTCAGAAGTCGAATCAGAACCTCGATGGTGACTGATCTGCAAAATAATTTGTCGTTGTAAGCTATTCAAAGCCCTGTTTATGTCGTCGTACACAAAATCAAAACCTGAGCTCGCTGGTCCTGCGTGATTCAGCGTGGACCCATCACTTTCCCGCACACCGTGACACCCCCACCTTTCACACTGCCTCCATCTCCTGCCTCCATCTCCCACCCCCTGTCCGAGTCTACAACGACAGAACAGAACACTCTTTTGATCCATCTTTGCGCAATTGACAATCATATTTCTTTCATACGTACTAAAATCACTGTAAAGCCTGACCAACCTTCCTGAAAAGGGCAGTAACTTGAATGGACGATAACATCCTGGATATCCAAGAATGTACCAGACAGACATTCAGTCAAGAAAAAAAATGTACGTCCAATACTCGATATTGCCCAATGTTTGCCCTTGGGTGAATGGAATGAAAGGGGAGAGTTCAAGAGAAGGCTCACAATTGTTGAATAAATCCCAGTTTTACTTCAAAGACACAACAAAAGATATACTAGATACATACATCAGCGAGTACGCAGTGACCCACATCAGCGCATACAATGGACATTGATATCTGAGGTATTATACCTTTACAAGGCCTGAGATGAAACTACTTTCCACTTTTACCGCGGATGCTAAAGCTTGATCAAATCTGTGGTGTCTGTGTCGAACTTACGAAGGGTATAGCATCTGGCGGACAATCGAGGCCAATATTCAGTATATGCATTAAGGTCATGCTAAGCTCATGCCAAATTCACTGGGCCACAATAACAAACCCATGAAAAAATTGCTAGCAGATTGTGCCAGTGGACTAGGAGTTCCGGAACACACTGAGGACGAATAGTATTGCACCCAGGTCCACGGTTTGCACTGAGATGTTTTCAGTAAAATATCAACTCCGAAGATGGCTGGTGCTGACCCAGATGTATTCTATCTTCATTGATATCGATCAGGTGCAGTAAGCTTTCCCATGTATGTCAGAGAGTATGCATGGTACATCTTGCGGAAATGCAAGGACTGACGAGAATAAGTTAAAGCTTGTGCCCGACGTATCAGAACGGAACCTATGGCTTACTGTAATCATATCCGACAGCGGTGAGGGCAGCGACTGTGAAAATCCTGTGAGAACTGGTCAACACATACGAACACACGAGACGCATAGTTATTCTGCAGAATAGCAACGAGAGAAGATGGTGTAATAGAAGACATACTCTTGACAGGCTTGAACTAAGACAATCAGAAGGGCAGACAGGAAGAAGGGTTGAATAAGTAAGGCCTTTATTTTGCAGTACCAGTGGTGATAAAACGTGATGCTGAGCATCACGGCGTTGAAGTGGCTAGGCTGCCCCACCGCCTTCAATGAGCACCAATGCCGATCCGGCAGGTAGCTTTTACTTTTGGAAGTAGGAGCTGGATCTTTGTCAAGCATCCGAGGGTTCGAGCAGTAAATCGATAGTGAATCCTAACGACGTTTTCTCTTCAGATGACTTCCTTGATGAGTTAGATTAACGATCATGGAAGGGCTTCCCAGGATTTCGCGTCGTTAGTGTCATTCACCCGACCCACTTAAGCAGGCCACACACGAGGCGAAATTTCGAGTTCCGAGAGATATGATGGACGACAGAAAGATAACAAGGTCGAAAGGCGTGACATGGATAAAATGGAGCGTTGAGCAAGACTGGTACTTTCATATGGAGGAAAGCCACCGGCCCTTCATAATAGCGATCGAAGTGCGTTTTGGTGGTGATTCGGCTCTGAACGTATATGAAATATGGATTAGAGTTCGAGACATGTATATACTTCGAACTTACTGGTCAACAAAGCCTGAGTGCTTGAGAACATCATCTTCCCAGAAGCTGGAGGCCCTTCCTCAAACATGACCGTATGGGACAAGGTGTGCATTGCTTTTTTGCAACAAAGTTGTCGTGACGAGAGGCTTGATCGACTGATCGAACGCTGGTGCTGGACGTCGAACGATGAGCGGTGTTCGAATGACAACAACAATCGACATGCCAACTGGGAGGTGCCCACAGTGGACATGCCACCTTCCTTCAAGGTTCGGAGCTCTGAGCGTTGTGCCTGGTGTTTTGCTTTCATCCGCTAAGCGCGTTGACCACACTCCAGTGTCCACACCGACCACTATCGCACCGAATTGCCCTTCATTCATATCCGCTTAGGGCGAATCAAAGCGTTACTTTTCTATTTAATGCGATGATACGGGAGCTAGACTGCAATCAGACATGCCGTATACCATCTCTGAGCGCACCAATCTCTCATTTGTGATCATCCCGAGACCATCTCTTTGGGTCACAGAGGAAGAGGAAGAAGACGATGGGTACAACAGCGACATCTCGGACGGTCTCCCAGAAATGATCAATATCTGGGACGTAACAAACCCATTCGCCGCGCACAATCGTGTACCCGCCTACGTCGTACGCGCCAGACGCTATGAATGCATTGGTCCACTGGAAAGCCACTTGCCCCCGAGTCAACTTGACGTCATCGATGAGGGCGACGAGGAATATGACCACGACAGTCTCTTCGACTCCGATGTGGATAGTGGTTCCGGTGTGGATGGCGATGACGGCTCGGAGTTTGACGAGGAAGATGACGAGAGAGAAGAAGTCGACGAGGATGGATCCGAACTTGAAGACAACAAACCCATTACTCTCCCACGCCTCCTTCACATTGGCCCCTTTCTCTCCCCACCGCCCGTCCCCTGGGAGGATCTCAGCCGCGTCCTCGCAGGGCGAAACGCGATCTCCATCGATCCTGCTGAACTCGGCAAGGACACTACTTGATCATTGACAATGTTGATTGTATTCCTTTCATACATACACATACCACAAATGCAGGCATGTAACATATGCATATGTAACTACTAGCAAGCACATACATTATATAAAGCACCATTGGCATGAGTTATACCGATTCCGCCGTTTGCTTAACCCGAACGATGTTTCTTAACCAGGGATCCTCTCAAACATAGTCGAAATGTGCCTTGAAGACTGCAAGAACGCATACCTGGTTCCGTGAAGCTCCTTTGTACATTGTTGATCGGTTGGGAGAGGTGTTTACATATGTTGTTCAAAGGCCTTGGAACCTAATAAATCAAAATAACGCGTTGTCATCTAATGACGGCGACGCGACCGTGACACCACACAAATTTCGTCTTCTAGCAATCTTCCTCTCTCTAGAAGCTCACATGAGTGACAGCTTCGCTGTTCTTCACAGATCCGGATGATATGGATGCATCTCCAGAAACCCATCCAAATTCAGAGGAGGTCCATCCAGAGGCTCTACAACCTTCCCAACCGGAAGCTACTTTCTTCTCGCCCCAACAAGTCCGTGAAAAACGACTGTTCCTTCCAGATAGTGATGACGAGACTATCCCAACTTTCGAATGTCTACCAAATTCCATCGTTGGGATGACTCCCCTGGCGACGGCTGCTGGCGACGACAGCGACCTCGAGCTGCCTTCTGTCGAAGAGGTACCACATGCATCAAGCATCAGTAGTATGTCTTCTCCGGCATCAAGAAATTCCTCTCCGCTTCCCGAGGTTACCACGAGGTCATCCCCACCTCCTACCAAGAAAAGACGCCTGTCATTTTCTGCCGAATCATCTAAAGCTATTGTCCAATCAGACAGTACATACCTAGGGACATTATTGGTTCCGAACGCTTGGAGCACGGTCAAGGGAAGAGGTTACATCAACCCAGGGGATGAGATCAAAATCGAGAGAGAGTGCCCTGATGATGCCGGTGCCGCGGCCCAAGCCAAGGGAGGGAAGAAACAACTCACCCTCAAGGCAATGTTGAAACCTCAGCCAGCCAAAAACGCGAAACGAAAGACCGATACGATTGTTCGACTTACAAATGAAGGGGGATTTGGTGCGTACAACTGTCGCTTCAATGGTAGCAGACTGTATAACTTGGCTTAAGAGTTTGGCCGACTGCCGCAAGATGTCTCTGGATGGGTATCAAAACTATTGGATATGGGTAACTGATTCTTCCTCACTTCATTTCTCGTGTCTAATTCACACATCCTCCAAGGTCTGATCGCGTTTAAGGGCAGTACCATGGTTGATTGCCCGACCGTCCTCTACTCAGGCGCGGACATGATTGTTTCCCTCTCTGTCCATATTTCCGCTTCCGCATTCAAGCCTGTTGGTACCCCAGACTCTTCCCATTCGAAAGCAATTTTCAACCAAGGCAAGGAAACTGATGAAGAACAGTCTCTTCGAGAACGAAAAGCTGCGCTCTTAACATTATTTGACGCTGCCAATCTTCGACCGCGCATTAGTGCACGAGCTTTGAGTAGCAGTCCAATTCCCACTGAAGATGACCGGCAAAGTGGAAACTCTACGCGGAAGCTGGCAGCCACAAAGAAAACAAGAACCGAAATAGTAGGAGACGGAGAGGAAATTGAAATCGAAGAGGGTGAAGAGTTGTCCGACAATCAACTGGACCTGATCTACCGAAGGTACTCGAACTATGCCTTCCGTGTATGACAGTCTAATAGTGTCTACAGGGCACAGCAACACGACCAGAGCATGGCAGAGATGGATCCCCCACTAACATTCACCCTCACATTGAGGGGGTATCAAAAGCAAGCATTAACGCAAGTCTGCCCTCGCCTGTGTAATTTACGTTCTTATCATGAAGTAGGTGGATGCATTCTATGGAATCTGGTGAAGGGTCCGCGAGAGAAGCAACATCCATGCATCCGCTATGGAGCGAGTAAGTCTCAATCTGGCTCTTAGCGCCACGCATCATGACCGATACAGATATGTCTTCCCTGTTGAACCGGGCAATGGTTTAATCGATTTGACTGAGGACGAGAAATCATTCTACTTCAATCCTTTCTCTGGTGAACTTAGCCTACAGTTCCCCAAGACTGAGCGCAAATTTAGAGGTGGGATTTTGGCGTGAGTCCTTGCACGTTGAGCCCAGATTTAAACTCATAAACTCTTGTAGAGATGGTAAGCTTTATCACCTTCACCATGGAAACTGATCCCCAAGCATACCTCATTCAACAGAAAGTAAGCACCGAGTCAATCCATTAGTTTTCTTTCTCTAACCTTCGTCCACAGTGGGAATGGGCAAGACGATCATGTTAGCAGCACTGATCCACACTAATAAAGGACCGGAGTCTATTCGTGTGGACCGGAATGAATCCACTCGTGGTCGTCAGTTAAGACTGGACTCGGCCTTCCGACCCTTACCACCTAATCAAAGCAAACGACCGAGGAAAGGTCCTTCGGCCACCTTGGTCGTTGCTCCGACATCTCTTCTATCGCAATGGTCGGAGGAACTGGAGCGTTGCAGTGTTCCTGGCTCTGTGCGAGTTCATGTTTGGCATGGGCAAAATAGGTTAGATCTGGAGGGCATAGAGACTGATGAAGACAATGACATAGGCATACCCATCGTCATTACCTCTTATGGTGTCTTGGCTTCTGAGCACTCCAAGATCGAGAAATCAAATGGCCAATCATCGGTCTACCAAAGTAGTGTATTATTTTTTTCACCTACTCGGTTTCTGACTTTCCACGACAGTCGAGTGGATGAGAGTCATCCTGGACGAGGCACACCACTGCAAATCCAGAACAAGTAAAACCGCCAAGGCCGTCTACGCGCTCAGAGCAAGGCGGAAGTGGGCCGTGACGGGAACGCCAATCGTAAACAAGCTCGAGGACCTTCACTCCCTCTTGTCAGAGAAGCATCTTTTTGTCAGGGTTTTCTGCTCATTCCTCAACAGAAAATTCCTGGATTTCAGTCCCTGGTCATCCTATGCCTTTTTCCGCTCGTACGCGACACCTTTGACAACGTACGGCTGCTTGCTAAAAAGTGGATCTAGGTTTATTACGTTACCATTTCTTGCTCGTGACCCTAAAGCGATCGAGATAGTGCAAGTCATCTTGGAAAGCATTTTGCTCCGTAGAGAGAAGAACATGCGAGATAGCGATGGGAAGCAGATCGTAGAGCTGCCGCCGAAGGAAGATGTTATCGAAACTCTCCGCTTTTCCACCGCAGAACAGAAAGTTTACGACTCTATCTATGATACCGCCAAGCGAAATTTCGATCAGCTCAATGCGAAAGGATTAGTTGGCAAGAATTATACTCACATTCTCGCCATGCTGATGCGGTCCGTGCATAGAAGATCTGTTTTCCCGCGGCTAACAAAGTAGTTCCCAGCTTGCGACGGGCCGTGCTTCACCCAGATCTTGTCATAGATCCAACGGAGCAAGTGATCAACCCTCCACCGAACTTCAAATGTATCGAAGTTGACACTTTAATGCATGATGTCGCTGAAAGGCAACCCTCTGACGCCCCACAGACGTCATATGTAAAGGATGTGCTCTCTAAGCTTGCGACACCCGAGATCGACGAATGCCCTATCTGTCTCGACGTAATGCAAACTGCGGTCATCATCCCACTATGTTTGCATCGGTGGTAAGTATAGTCCATTCTTTGTGCTGTCAACTGTTTACGTTGTTCTTAGTTGCAAAGATTGTATCATTGCCTATATCACAAGTTGTACCGAGCGAAACGAAAAAGGGCTCTGCCCTTCTTGTTCCCGAGGGCCCGTCAAAGAAAACGAGTTGATAGAAGTTCTCAGACCCAAAATTGAAGATCAAATGGAACTCATTGCTCACCCTTCAGCGGATGATGAAGCCGCCGGGCCTGTGCTGGCACCAGCGGTTGAACTACGCCGTAATGACTTCCGCTCCTCTACTAAACTAAATGCCTTAATTCAAAATCTAAGTGAGTCGTGTTTATCACTTAATGGTGAACGGTGCTTACGATTGTCAAATAGATCGACTGCGAGATCAAGATCCATACTTCCGCGCAATCGTTTTCTCTCAGTTCACTTCATTCCTCACGCTCATATCGACAGCTCTTGACCGTGAACGCTTTGCTTGGTATCGCTTTGATGGTTCTATGGACATGAACAAGCGTAGCGCGGCGATAGCCGAGTTCAAACAAAATGAACGCAAGTCCAAAGTTTTGATCGTTAGCTTGAGGGCTGGTGGGGTTGGGTTGAATGTAAGGATTCTTCTCCTTCAGAATAGTCTTTGCTCATCTCAACAGCTTACCTGCGCCAATCATGTGTTCATGGTATCATTTTCAGTATCATTTTTTACATCGCGAATATAACCCTAGTTTTAGATGGATTGCTGGTGGAATGCAGCCATCGAGAATCAAGGTAATTTTTTAGTTGAATTGTACCTGCATGTAATGACCATTTTTTTCAGCGATTGATCGCGTCCATCGCATTGGTCAAGAGAAAACCGTCTATGTCAAACACTTCATCGTAAGAACGCTTCGTTCAGCCTGCTTTTAATACTGACATTGGTCCAGATCGAAGATACCATTGAAGGAAAGATCCTAGAGATCCAGAAACGCAAGACCGCCATGGTCAAGGAAGCCTTCCGAGGAAAGAACAAGTCGGGAAAAACGGATTCCGAGAGTTTGGAAAATCTCAATCTTATCTTTGGTAATCATTAGTTACAAGCCCGCGTAAATGGGAGGAAATTGATTTGCATTCTGTTCTTCCCGAGTCCGCCTCATAAACTTGTGGCCCGGGCTTGTTGGTACTATCCTGACGTGTCTTGCTCCACGACCTTAAACCGAGTCTGACTCACTGACTCGGAGCCAGAACGCTGGTAAGGTGCGCGGACAGCTAGCCTGAAGTGGTCCAGGGCCCAGGCCCCATTGGAACTAAATGACTCGGAGAATGATTCTGTGCGATACTTTATAACTTATAACCTGCAAAACCATCATGATCCCGCGTACCGAGAGCTTAAACTCAAGGCTGGGGCTAGGGAGGATGTTGTGACACGGACATGCTGAGCAACCGTGACGTGACGCAAGTGTGACAGGGTTACATTCCTGTGCGAGCGGTATCTGTTCTTCATTCGCAACGGCCATGGCCACGGTATCACCTTTTGCTCGAAGCAGCGCATTCGACGAGCCCCGTCTCGGGGCGCATGAGCAGACCGTGTGTACTTCTCGAACCTTTCTCTCTCCCCCCTGAATGAACCCGAGCAAGCTTCTTGCAGATCGAAGAGATGTATAGCGTTCCAGAGAGTTTTCTGGAAATTGAGGTCCGCAACCCTCAGACGCACGGTAGGCAGCCCTTCTCGGCCCATATTTGTCGACGCATCGTGATTGATGTCGCTCTAGGATTTGGTCGCAAGATGTTTACCGACTACGAAATCGTGTGCAAAGTGTGTTCTCACTTGACTGTGCTTTCTCCCGCTGCGGGTGTGAGTGCTTATCGTAAACTTAGACCAATATACCTGCCTTCAAATTACGTCACTCACTCGTCAGACGCCGATATTCTGACTTTGAAGCGTTCCGCGATATCCTCGAACGGGAGTCTACTCGCGTCAATATCCCTGCCCTCCCTGGCAAGGTCTTCACTAACAGATTCTCTGATGAGGTCATTGAGACCCGAAGGGAAGGACTCGAGCGGTTCTTGTGCATCGTAGCTGGTCATCCCCTTCTGCAGGTACGGCCTCGCGTCCGCGTTTGTTTTGTTCTATGTTAAACGCTTTCCTTAGACCGGCAGCAAAGTTCTCTGTGCATTTTTGCAGGACCCAGGCTGGGATAAAGCCCAGTGGCTATAAATCCATCTCGCGACTGCCAAGTACACATCATGCCAATCCCACCTTGTCTACTCCCCCGTTTCTATGGATGTTGCCTAGTTTCGCAGCTCCCCAGTTTCCGTATGATTCCACGCTTGGTTCTTGTATATTCATATTTGTTCCCCAGCGACCCTCGTTTCACTCGTTCTAACCAATGTCAATTGTCAGTTGGAATTCGTAGTACATGCCTCCGGTACTTAAAGTACCAACTATGGAACTTGCATTTCTCTCTCTACTGTACGCTCATGCACGACGATGTCCATAACAGATCTGAAGCTCTATCAGCTGTTGACAGAATAGAATCCTCTTCTTATGCTTACCGTAAGTTAACTGCGTACCCAGTCTCGATATCTGTCAGCGTGAGGACATCGACAGAATGGACACCTGGCGAAATCGCGATAAAGTCCATACGGACAGATTGACAAGTGGATGGCTTGAGCGGGCTGTGAAGGTAAATCATCGTTAGAGACGCATGGGTAGAAAGCCATCCTTCTAAACTCACCCAACTCTTACTCGGTTCTGCAACGGTAAGATACCAGGCGGAGCGATCGAAGCCTTGAGACCTTCCAAATAGCTTTTCCCTCTAAACCCTTCCGTAACTCTACCCTGCTCTGTCTTCTGCTGTCGTCTATCCCCATTCGGATAGCAAACCTCAAACCTCCTCGTCCACGAGCTCTGATTAAAGACAAAAATAGTCCAGAGTGAACTGGTCCTGATGGATATAGCCTCTGCTGTCCGAACGGGGAGCTACCACCGTCCTCGGCAGGCAACATGCTCACAGAGACGACAACGGGCTCGCCGTACGGATCCGATAAGGGTTCCTGTCGTTCGTCAACCGCACTCAAGACGATCGGCAACGCTGTTTGTGGCACCGCGCTCGTCATACCCATCCCTCTTTCTCGCTTGATGTCCACGCTCGGTCCAGAGTACCCCTGTTGACTTCCCAGCGCCTGGACGTGCGGGAACGCGGGGTACGCTGGCGCAGGCGGTGTGACGAATTGTTGCGCTGACATTTCAGGCGGTGGAGGAGTTGTCCCAAACATGGACATAGGTGATCGATTGAATGCTTGAAGTGCAACAGACGGAGGGGTAAATCCCGGCGTTGGAACAGGGCCTGTGGAACCGCCTGGTTGCTCGCGAGACGGTAGAGAGAGACGAAGGTTTGCGGTGGGGTTGATGGCACGCATGGCCGTTATACTGCCAGGAAGCGTGTGACGTTTTCCTGCAATTGCTTGGGGAGTGGGCTTTACGCGTGCAGGGGACATGTGAGATGAGAAAGTGACGCGGCCGGGAAAGGGAGACGCGGGCTCGGGGAGGGCGTTGCGTCCTACAATGGAGGTTTCGTCGAAATTTACAGGCTCTTCACGATGTTTAGGTGATAGGTCCAGAATGCAATTCCACCGAGATGAGAAGGTTTGAGTGAGGTAGGATAAGGTATTGCTTTTATCCTTTTCTTCGCTTGTGAGATATGGTCTACCGTAGATGGTGATTGCCACAGTTCTATGTAGTTCGGTACCGTCGTCGACGCATTGACCCGACAGCAAGATATTCTCTTGATCGTTTGGTGTGTTCCAAAAGGACACGACATAGAGGAGGTTATACTGTTCCATCGAGCCTATACGAAGAGGAAAGAGACGTTCCTCGGTGTTCGTGCGGAAAGCGCCTTCACCCCATCCGACCAATCTTGTAGTTGCACCTTCTCCGCCAATCTTCACATCCAAACGTTCGAGCGAGAAACCCACGACTGGACCTGACTCCCCAGAGTTCTCCACCTCCACGCAGAGGATTACGGTGCGCTCGCTATTTCCCGCTTCTCGCTCGTCCTCAAAATCATCGCCATCGTAAGCATCTTGGTCGGTTTCGGAAGCAGAGGAATTTCTTGGAAGCAAGACATGAGGGACAAACACAGTACGCATTCGAACACGAAACCCCGAAACCGTCTGCAAGATTTTGCGGTAAGATTTTCGCAGGATATGAATCGGAGCCTGCTTGGACATTGAAGGTGGTGTTGAGATCTGTCCGGATACGGGAGGAAGCGAAAAGAGTCGTCGACGCGTTGCATTTCCTAGTCGAGTCGATGGAAGATTGAGTGGCTCGGACTCCTGTGACGTAGTCGGACCTAGTACGATCCTCAAGTTAAACGATTATTGACTGATTGGAGTATCCGCGCAGACGTACCCAGTGTGAAGCCCTCAAGTAAGTTAATTTCCTCGAAACCAGTATCATGATCGTCTTCGTCTTCCTCCGCATTGTCACTAGCCAGCACGGCCCTCGAGGCCACATCAGAGACTATACTCATTCTGACTAGGTATGCGACGAGCGGGTGAGCTGATTGGGAGAGGGATAGTGCCTTCTCTCGCAGCGTAGCAGATGCGGTAAGGCAAAGCAGAGGGTCAGCGAAGGAAAGGCGCAGGTAAGCTACAAGGGTTCAACAAGGCTATACCAAAGACAATGATACGATGCTTGCTTACATACGATAAGAGAGAGCTCGTAGACGGCTACCCAGCTTTTCTGGGTCTCGGAAAACAAGAGTGCGAATTTCTCCTTTGATTCTTCTGTTGCTTTTTTCGTTCCCCAGATACACGAAAAGAGTAGAGTTCCTTCCGATTGCACGTACTTGCGGTCACCTTCAGCAGTCGACGGAATCGGATTTGGTGTGTTCGGCGGGAATATCGAAGGATGGAGGGAGGAAGGGCGGTCTTTGCCAAGTGTAGACGATGTACGTGGAAGGACAAGACCACCAGTGCCTAGCGCATCTTGATTTGGCGTTTGAGAAATGTAGGTCGCTTCGAGCGATATCTGTATATGACAGAGAAAGTCTACAAGAGACCGTGGAGGATGATAGGGCCCAGGTGAATTGTTCAGGGATGGATGGTTGATGTGCATCACCAGAAGCAGATTCAACTGCTCGTCTACATACCCGTCAGCTTCGGTGGGATGCAACGATGAGCATGCGATGTACCTCACCGAAGAAAGCCTGCTTTCTCTCTGCGTGTGTTTGTTTGACGCTCGAGAGCCAGTCATCGGCGGGCACACCTTCCGGAAATGATACCGAGGTATCCGGTGTGAGTAGCTCGAGCACACACGAACCGAACAGTGTTTCGAACGTTTCGTCAGCCATGGCGAGACCGGACTACTGTCGCGATATCAGGTTCTGTATATCAATCCTAGGATGGTTTTGATGATCTACTTCAGTTTGTGGTCAATGGTAACATGGAGCGTTGTTTGTGTTTGTTGTCCAAAGGCTTCTAGAAAGACCAATTTGGAAGGCTGCTGCCAGCTTCAAGATTAGACTGTATGTCATTCCCACCTTCAAGACCTCACCTCCCACGTTGGACTGGTATTGATCACTGATGAACTGCAAGCTCCTGCAGACTTTCTGATCCACAGATTTTTGAATCTGCGCCTAAAAGATTCACAGAATTCCCGATGCCTCTTCCTTTCTGTCTCGGAGGACATGGAACGCATCAAATCAGTAGCGTCAAAGACTGTGTGTAAATAGTAGCATCCACTCTCTGACGAGTTATGCTGATGCCTCCAATAAAGAGCTTGAACGTCTCGCAAAACTCGAGGTTCAAGTTCATGGATGTCTACTCGCACCTCGAGGATTCAGAGTCGGAAGACGCTGACATACCGGACACGATCTCAAGAGACTCGAGATTGCGGCGGATCTTTGACCTCGTGTCTGTCGAGCTACGTGCCGGACACGGCGAGGATGGGAAAAGTATCGTCATCCTGGACGATATTGCAACCCTCGAGTGGCTCGGATTTTCCGTCCTGGAATTAACACGGTTTTCTCGTGCATTACGAGCGTTATGTGTGAAGGTGCGCGTCCCGTATCGTCTTGATCGTGCCTTTCGATAAGAAACATGAGAATGTAGGAGGGTGCGACATTGTTGATACGACATCATGTCCTCAACCGATCGGAGCCCGACACACTTTTCCGACATCTATTACAATTATGTTCGTACCATGTGGAGGTAAGACCTCTATCGAGTGGCCGCAGTGGTGCTGTGAGCGGCGAGGTGAGCGAGGAACTCTTTTTGACAGATTCTTATCCAATCGAAATGAATTCCGGCGTTGCAGCTATGTCTTCATATGGGTCCTGTGGAGAACAAACCAGCCTATCGCTTGATCACACGTTCAGCTGCGTTGCAATATCGACTAACGGACAGCGGTGCTATTTTTTTCAACAAGGGCATGAGTGAGGGGGTGCTATAGGGTGAGATTGTGATGTGATCACGATCAACTTCAGTGATGCTGTACGGTTACACCTTTCGGAGGTAAATTTTGATGGAGTTACCCGTCAACGGCCGCCGACTGTGTTGGAAATTAGCAGGCCAGGAATCTATGTGAACTTGGACATTCCACGATTTACGAATGACCACGGTCCACATGGATGCCATGGCAGGCAAGATCGCATTCGAAACTGCGTGCTAATTCGGGGGTACACGTTGACCACAATGCGTAAATGTCAATGTCATTCATCACAAATAACATTCAATCTCTCCTTCAGGCTCTCCTCCGAAAATATGACCCCTCTCAGGGCACCCGCATACATGTTCCACACAACCTCCCTGTATCCCATATATCCGTCCACGACGGCCTCTCTCGCATGTGTGAGCAGCACGGACACCGTCCGATTATCTTCTAGGTACAACCGGAGTTTCGTCACCGCTGCCCTGAGATCGCGTTCGCACGATTCAATAAACTTCGCATGCAATGCTTCGGCCGCAGATTGACATGCCCAGTCTTGCTCGGTGAGCAACGGTACTGGTACCAGCAGATCTGCGGATGGAGTCGCCGTACGGGAAGTGTTGAATGCCCGCACCCGGTCGACCCATTCTCGCAGAGGTTCGCACGGCGATTTGGCGCAGAGTGAGATGAGGTTTTGACATGCGCGTTTGAGATCTTGATCTATTTCCTGGAAATGGGAAACGTCAATCCCAGACAACCCAGACGGCATAGATAGTGACTGACATGTCTGGCGTCCGTCATACTCTCGTATCCACGTGGCATGCCAAGGGACGCAAAGAGTGCGTCAGGCAGCAATGCGGTTGTCTTGTTGAAGATGGAAGCCAATGCATCTACCCATGCCCGCATCGTAAGGCTTTAAGGTGCAACGAAAGAGACGATTACCTGTCATGCCGCCCTGGCCAGTTTGTCGTTGAGCGTCTCTCCCAGCCAAGTCCAGATTGTTCGTCACTTCTTTCAGGATGAGGAGGTGTCTGACGAGGAAGAGTTCTCCATCGAGTGTGCTTGCAGGCGCATTGCGTTGTCCCAAGATGGCGCTCGACGATACGAGCGACTGTCGACACAAGCTCACCGCTTCCTGAGCAATATCTTCAAATATCGCAGGCTAATAATACACATGAACCATAGCTGACCAAGGGCGCGCCAAAACTTACGTTGACGAAATCGTGTAGCTGGGATAGTACCCAAACTGTCTTTTGCAACGTTGGATACCACGTCTCTTGTTTATCCAAGGAAGATAGCTGGAATAACCTGCTGACATTTTCCTTCTCCTTGGCGTCGAACTGTGAAGTAGGTTTCCTTACAGCTGTACAATGCTTCATGAGCATTCTATGACCCCAAGATACGAAAAGTTCGGACGACAAACCTACGAGTATATCTGGGTACGCCAGATCTTCTGGTTTTGGGACATAGTACCTGATCTCAGCCTGAATCAGGCTCTGAGCCTTGAAGAACAGTCTCGTCTGAGCGTCTTGAAGAACCATCTCCAGTAGATGGCTGATATGAAGTCTCCCAAGACCTCTTGGTTTTGGAAGATCCAGGTCGACGCTAAGCTCGTCAGGGGGCTCATCAGGGAACTCCGCAACGTCGAGAACCATCAAGGCTTGAAGAACAGTGCAAACTTCGCACAACGTCGTGAGTTTAGTCTCGTGAAGAATACGAGGCCGAAGGTCGTCGTAGAGGTAATCGCATAGGGTCTCTAAATAAGGACTACAAATAATATGGTGGATCAAATACGCCAAGGTACAACAAAGCAAACAAGACTTACTACAGCTGATCCTCTCCGGAATCAAAAAACTCGCGGAAGAGATCGAACTCGTCCGTACAAAGTTGCTTCAAATAGGTACATCCCGCGTTTGTCTAGAGAATATAAATGAGCAGTATTTTTAGCTGAGAAGGCATCCTCACAAGTTCGACGAGTTCTGTGTGTGTTGGATCCAGTCCGCGAATCTCTTCCGTCAAGCGTCCGACTAAGATGGCCTTGCGTGCACCGAAATAGGCTGTGTGACATTCAGACAACAGGGCGGAGAGTTCCTCCGGATGCACAGTCGCTCGCCGTTCGAGCTCGTTGAGAAGAGGCGCGAGCTGAGGTGTAACGCTTCGAAATCTAGTATATAATAGATGCATCTGTGCCATGGTTGATACGTCCTATTGTTGATGTTAATCGTGAGAGTGAATCCAAAGCAAGGAGCAATGGATTACCTTCTCAGACAAACGTTTTGATACGTCCGCGGTGAGTGCTCTGAGGGACCCCACAAAAAACATCTTGATAAGTGTCATGGCGCGTGTCATACATTGCTGGAAGCGTAGCAGGTAGACCTCTACTTCCTTGTAATATCGCTGGACGCATTTCCGTCAGTACCGGCAACACAGTACTCTGATGAAAAGACCCACGTGAGCCTTCAGATATTCGATGCATATATCGACACGTTCGACCATGTACAAAAAGTCGGTCTGCAAGACGAGCGATTCCCCAGGGTGATTTAGCATCCGAGTCGCGTTCTCGAGCTCCTGGAAATACTCCAGCCTCGCGTCGATCTCGTCGGTGAGTGCAAGTAACTTGTCCTGAAGGTCGCAAGGTGCATCAGTGAGCGAACGACCCGGATAACACACGGGACAGACCCTGTCTTCGAGAAGCCGTTCACAAGCGTCCTTCAAACTTTTTCCACTCTCCTCCACGCCTCGCCATTCTTCGAGCATGCTGTCCACCCCCTTTTCTACCTCGTCCAGTCGTTCAAGCAACATGTCTACTGTGCCCAGATGTTCCGCGACCGTGGCTACGTGCGCCCTGAAGTGGGCCTCCTGACTATGCGCGACCGACCGATCGACTTGAGCAAACCAGTCATAGAATTGCTGTGGCGTCTGTATCGGCACCTTGGGGTCTAGAGCATGCGAAGGCACGGAACGCGTGAATGCAGGAACTGGTGTGGAAGGTCGCGAACCTGATCCGAGTTTGGCGGTCGCGCGGATATTGGGCGTCGGTGGATGCGAGGCATCGTCCTCGACGGCGACCTTTGCAAATTGAGACGAATCCTCTGAAGGTCCGTCTCGTACTCACTTTGAGAGGAAGGGGTGTCGTTTCGTTCGCTGTTTTGATGGCAGCAACACTCTTGAGAGCGAGTTCGGTCAAAGGTGCTTTCGCTTCCCATTCTTCAAGTGAAATTTGGTGTTTTGGTTGCAGTGTCGGGGTTGGAGGTGCAGCCGGACGACGTTGTGTGCTCGGCCGAACAGCTGACATCGTATCAGTGGTATGAGATCTTCAGGACCTCGTCAACGGAGCCCGATGTCAAACAACCATTTAGAAAGAAGCGAAGTGGTCTTAGTATATAGATATCTCTAGCGTACTACATTACAATTTACAAGTGTGTACTAGCTGCGTGCCAGATGTGTATATCAGCTCAAAGATTCCAACGAGAGACCCAGCAGAAGCGTTGCTACGACGTTACGTCTGCCCATGGTGATGGCTCATCGGGTGACAATGGTGGAGGGGGCGAAGCAGTGACTAGGGAGCTGATGGACAGTTCCACAGCTCCCGTATATTCCATTGACGCGGTTTTCCGATGCAGTGCAGCTAGCGACGGCTTGGGTGCAGGCTCCAGGACAAAGCCGGTAAGATGGCCGGATATACCATTTAGAGGCGACGGTGGCTTTGGACTGAAACGCACAGGCAAATCAACAGCAACCGGGGTGGGCGTGTCTGACGGAGATCTTGCGCTGCGCAGGAGGCCGTTTTCTCCTTCGATTAGTTTGAGGGCCTGATGCAGTGCGTCTTTCTCCAAACACACTTGGCTCAGCTCTTCTTCGGTCTCAGCTCTTTTCATGCGCTCGGTGGCAACCATCTTGTTTGCCTGCAGATTGTTCAAACGAAAGGTATATGACGGACGTAGGAAAGTGCGCACCTCCTCAAACAAGGCTTGGGATAGCGATTCAAGTTCAGCCTCCAATGCAGCCTTTGCCGCGTCTGCGGCTTTGTGGGCCTCGCGTTCGCGTTCGAGTTTTTCTTGCAGTTCTTCAATCTCTTTTTCTCGCGCGTTTGGGACCAACGAGGGAAGAGAAGGCGAAGTAAGATGTGGGGTAGGGGCAGGCGATCGGGTGCCTGTTCACGAATAAGCGGGTTAAGCAATAGATAGGACGAATGTCTCCACCGCTGCTAAACCGAAACTTGAAGAATCGACTTTCCTGACTGGTCATTGGGGTTGTTGGTTGAGGATTAGAAGCTGCTGGCGTGGTCGGTTTGACACCATCGACGAGCACGACAGCAACAGCGGACGGTGCTGAGGGCGCTCCGGATTCATTTAAGGGACCATAGTCCAGGCTGCGAGGGCGCTCATCTGATTTCCTTTCCATATTGTGATTTTGGGCTTCGCGCGCGCTCCAGCGACGCCAACCAACGTCCTTTGCGCTGCACGGGGTTTCCCTCTTCAAAGCTTCCTCGAGCATTTCATTGTTGGATATGACGAGCTGAAGATTCGACTTTGCGAGATTGAGCTGTGTCTCCAGTTCCGTCTGTGTCTTGATTGCTGTCTTGAGAAGGGCAGACTACGATCGGGGATCGATTCAAGGGTCGAAATGAATGAATGGAGGCTCACAAGCACTTCCACTTTGTTCAGGACGCGGTCGAGGGCATATCTGAGGTCTTCCTCTTGGCCTTGCGACAGGACGCGGCGTGCATCGCGCAATTCGTCGTCCAAATTTTCCAACGGTGCGGATGCTAATGACATGCGAAATGCACGACTTGAATTGGTCGAGCTGTGTATTTCACTCTCATGCACGTGAATGCTCTCCACATGGTATCCCTGTGCTCTCGGCCGCAGCGGTTCCCACTCGCAATGGTTTAAGAATGTCGTCTTTCCCGCCATCTCATACGTCCAGTCTCCATGCCTCCCCCAAAGAAAGTCGACCCTCCCCATAAACTCGTCTTTGCCACTAACAGCGTACGCAATACCACTTTCGCAGTAGACAACGACAAGTTCTGCTATGAGATCGTGACCCGGTTCTGGCACCCTCATCTCACCAAAATCAATAAATATGACTACGAGAATCGCGTCGTCACCTGCGTCGCTGAAATCGAGTCCCTTCCAAAGAAGGAGGTCAAGGTCCGCTTCAACACGCCCGATGCAGAGGGCGAGTGGATGCGGGCTTCAGACTTCGTCAGGGGTGACGGTACTGGCGTGTATGTACCATGATTCCTCCGTTGTGCGCTGGGAATCCTGACCTTACTTCCAGCGGTGGTACATTCACCGTAGGCGATGACGATCTCATGTACCGCTGGAAGACACACAAGCGTTACTTGCAGGTGTGTAACACGCCTGGACGCTACGACAACCAAGATTGACTTCTCAAGCTCCAGCTTGTAAATGCAGATGATGAAGAAAAGGTTCCGATTGCAGAGTACCATCCATTCAAACGCCATTTCTTAGTCCTCCGGATGGCTCAGCGGGCTTGGCTCGAAGTCAAGCCAGGAAGCCACCGCCGCTCTCGAGAAAATTATTGGTGAGTATGCCTCTTGGCAGCAAGAATTCAGCACTTATGCATCGGCGACCCCAGTGAGCTATCTCATCGTGGAAAGGCGCAGACGCGATGCCAAGATTCGCATCAAGTTGGAGCCCCAATAGATTTAGATGCAATTTTATTCCTTCTCCTTCGATCTCGGTAATTTATATTGCTGCGAGTACAGTTTCTACCATCCCAGTCTCAGGACTGGCTATTTTTTGGGTTGTACTCACTGGAACGTTGCATTTTTATTTGATTGCCTTTTGGTTCTTGCTCTAACTATCTAATATATTAACCACCGCCTGCACATGATCGTCCATGAATGACCTCTATAACCTCGTCAAGCAGAGGAATTGTGATTGAAAAATCCAGTGATGAGGACATGTGCACTATGAGTAAACCTGAGTATCATTCACTTGACGTCGATCAGATTTCCACCAGCAGCTCTCTCGATCGCCTTGATCGTCGCCTCCAATCGCTTCTCCATTCCCGCCCCAGCCTTTTGTTTTTGTTTCCCCCGTTGACTGTCCCCCGCTACCTGCTGCACCTGCCTCCTCCTCCTCTACATCTGCCATGGTCGTCTGTTCAACCATGAACTCTCCCACAAACGTGGCTACCGCCTGCTCCCCTACCTCTGCGTGAGCCCTATTCCCCCACCGCCACTCATACGCCTGAGGATTTTCGTCCGTATTCACCTGCGTGGAAGAGAGGCGTCCGCGGCGCTTGCCTGTGGATTTGGTGTCGCCGAGACGCACACGGTCAAGGTAACCTTGCCGGACAAGATGTTGAAGAAAACTATCGATGGCCATGGTCCGGTGCATGGATTGAGCATTGGAGGGTATGTTACTGCCCTGAGGGATCCGAAGGCGTTTCAAATTAGCTCTGAGGTCCACTAAAACGACGATCCGATACGTAAAATCAGTAAATGACTGAGCGAATCAATGCTAAGACCCACATTCAGGACAAGGCACGACCATTGACTAGAATCAGCGCAAGGATAACGTGGAGCAGACCAAGAGCAGCAAGTTGATCAGCAGTGCTCCAAGCAATGACGCTGCCATAGTTGCGGGGCATCTCGTCGTCATCATCATCGAGGCCCTCAACGAGTTCTTCTTCAAGGAGATGTTCGTCTGTCAGAGCCGCTTGCTCTATGATAGTTAGGTCCAAGGTTGAGCGGAGGATGTAAGTTTTAGAGCCTGCCGCGGTAGCTGGAGCGCAGGACCGTAGTTGAATATGGTCCTGAATAATCGAGGTGAAGATGGACCACGCACCTCTTTTTTTAATGCCAGTGGCATTTTGAAGCTCCTCCGCTGGATCCTCCTCACGGTAGTTGCGAGCTTGGAGTTCGACAAGTTCCATGGCGAACGTTTTATGGAGCAGGACTTGCGCCTTGCTTAATACGGTATTGAACGATCGGGTGTACGAGCCAAGGACTAGATGAAACTTGAAGGCGCTAAATAGACTGAATTTAATGGAGGCATACCTTTCTTGTTAATGTCCTCGCGACGCAGGGGGACACGTTTTTGCTCGCTAAAGAGCGCGAATCGAACCAGATCGCGGGCTTTTTTGTCGAGGTGCTAAATAACGAGACAATTTCAGCAGCTGATGAAGAGGGGTGTGCGCGACCCACGTCCTGATCATTGGCGCCTCTAGCTTGCGAGGGGTCAACGTCCATGTCTTCGTCAAGATCCAGTTCAAGGCCATCGCCATCGTCGTTATCATCGTTTTCTGAATCTGCACGACGTCTCCGTTGTCGTTGGGAACGGTATTGTGATGGTTGGGATTCTCGTTGGGAGGGTTGCGAGCGACTCGGTCCGGCGCGAGGCATCGCGGTTGATGAGAGAGTCGCGTGACAGTGTGACAGTGACCGAGCGCGTTTTATCACAGCCACCCCCTCTAACACTCCTCGGACTCTGACCAATACACCGTTCGGCTTTTACAGGTCCTTTTTATATGTAAGTGGCACAATTCATAGCCAACTGGCTCCACTTACATATAAAAAGGACATACCATCCGACCACCACCGTGAAACCAAACTCTATTGCTTCCCGGTGGTATTCTAGTACTGTGCTTCTTGAAGGTGCAACTAGGAGTCTCGTCAGGTTTCAGACCGATGCAGCGCATTGGCCTCCTCGTGGAAATGTGCGGGGTACATAACTCAACTTAGAACATGGCCCCCGGATCAGCAACCTTGCTGATTTATAACCAATCCCGTCACCATCACCACTTCCCTGTTTTCCTCCTGACTCTCTAGGATGGTGCTGTTCCATGTGTATGTACTGACTTGTTTTGTTTTCTCTACGCTTAACCATGATTTCTAGTGAAGGTCTGCCCGTAGGATGGGTTGCCATCATGTTGGCCCTATTGGCCTCCATGGGTGGTTTTATCTTTGGGGTGAGCTACTTGATTAACCACAGGATTTTACTGACGACCTCTCTAGTACGATACCGGCCAGATCTCCGACATCCTGCTCATGGACGATTTCCTGCTACGCTTCGCTACATGCTCAACCCCTGGCGTGGCCTCTACATGTGCGTTTTCTACAGTCCGCGAAGGCCTTATCGTGTCCCTCCTTTCCATCGGAACGTTGGCTGGCGCTCTTATCGGTGCACCGTGAATAAATCAACAAATATCATACTTCGTGAACTAACGCATCCCACAGCACAGCCGATTTTCTTGGTCGACGCCGCGCAATGACCACAGAGTGTGTCGTCTTTATCGTAGGCGTTATTGTTCAGGTTGCTTCGACCACTGTATGGCAACAATATGCCGTCGGCCGACTCATCAGTGGCTTAGGTGTTGGTGCTCTTAGCGCGGCTGTCCCCATGGTATGTACCTCTTTATGCATCCGCATACTCTCTCAGGCGGCTCTAGTACCAAGCAGAAACTGCCCCACCTCAAATACGTGGTGCATTGACGTACGTCGTTTACCGTCTGTCCGGGAGTAGCCTATTTTATAATGAGATTCAGTGCAACGTACCAGCTCTTCATCACACTTGGTATCCTAGTTGCTTGTGAGTCTGGTTTGTATCAGACTTCGAATTGATACACTCATCAGTCTCTAGATTGCATTTCCATCGGAACGAGGTACGCCGCCGGTTCAGCTTCCTGGCGTATCCCCGTCGGCATCGGCATTCTGTGGGCATTGATCCTTGGTATCGGTATCTTGTTTATGCCCGAAAGTCCAAGGTACATTCTCGGTGCCCCAGTCCCCAACTTAATGCTTCATCTTTGTACGAATAGATGGCTTGCTGTCCACTGACAGACTGGAGGAAGCACGTTTATCTCTTGCGCGTGTACGTGGCCTCTCCTCGGCCGAAGCAAATGACCACTACATTATCCAACGCGAAGTGGAGGAAATTCGATCGAGCGTGGAACACGAGAAAGCGAATAGGGGCAGCTGGATTGATTGCTTCAGACCACAAAACAAGACTCTCTACCGTACTCTCCTTGGCATGACTCTGCAGAGTCTCCAGCAATTGACCGGGGCAAACTACTTTTTTACTATGGTGCTACAGTGTTCCAAGCCGTGGGGCTCTCGGACTCGTTTGTCACACAGATCATTTTAGGAGCGGTCAACTTCGTATGCACATTTGGTGGCATGTATGTGATGGAGCGGGTACGTTTCCCAATTCCCACCTGCCATTCCTTCATACTCATCGCTGTCACACTAGTTTGGACGCAGATGGCCGCTTATTTGCGGCGGTGTCTGGCAATCTGCTTGGCTATTCGTATTTGCATCGGCAGGTACAGCTGTCGATCCCGTCACACATCCTGCCGTCGGAAAGCGTAAGTTCTTTTTATGCCTGGCTCCGTTGCCTGTGGTTTTTAACTTTGAACATAGTCATGATTGTCTCAGCGTGCCTGTTTATCTTGGGCTACGCCATGACTTGGGCTCCGTGAGTACACACTCTGCTCGCGCCACCTTCCAATCTGATCTCACACGTCCCGGGCCAGTGGTGTATGGATTCTGATTGGCGAAACTTTTCCGACACGGACACGTGCCAAGCAAGGCAGTCTCTCTACGGCAGCGAATTGGATGTGGAACTTCTTACTTGCATTTTTCACGCCATTCATTAGTAATGCCATTGGTTATAGGTATGGTTATGTATTTGCAGGTGCGTCGTCTTTTTTTCCCTCATTGTTTCGTCTTGGAGTTGAAACTAAACATAAACTATATGATAGCATGTAATTTGACAGGCGCAGTGGTGGTATACCTGTTCTTGTACGAGTCGTCTGATATTTCACTAGAACATGTGGACATGGTGCGTGAAGTGGCCTTGGTTCATCCTTTTCTGCGCTCAGACCTTTCGAAAGATGTATACCGACTCGAATTGTAAACCGTGGACATCCCGCCAATGGGCACCGCCGGGGTACACGTCCCGTCAAGATCTTATCGAACAAACGAGGGCCGCAGAGGAGCACAAGGAAAGCGAGATCGACGGTACGGAAGATAGAATTGAAAGAAGCAACCCGGTGCCTAGCAACTTGAAGGTGTAGTACAGAAATGTTGAAGGACAACTTGACGCTCTTCGATTTTTGTGTTTTTACTTGTAAATGTCTCGCTATGTGTGTATCTGTTAAAGTCGAGATACTCGTACAAACCAACATCTGGGTCCGGGTCACGTTCTGAAATCGCGGTATGACCTCAGATATCTTGTTATCCACCCATGAGCATGACGTTCAGCAGCGACATTTCAGGCTACGAACATGGGAACGAACTGCTACAAAGGGCCGAGAATAGCGCGATATCATCTTCTGACCATGGCATCATGAGATCCCACCCAAGTGAGTCAGCATGAAGCTGACTGAGCACCTCTTTGCTATATCTCCATCAAAGTACTGAACAGACACCCGGGTCCTCACTGGCATGGCTGCCAACTTCTCCAGCATCCCAATCCTTGACTTCGCTCTTATCGACGACCAGGCTCGCAAGCCCGAGTTCATCGATCAATTGCGACATGCGCTCATCAATGTCGGCTTTCTCTACTTAAAGAACCATACCGTGCCGCAGCAAGTCATCGACGATCTTACTGGGTACATCCCCCGTCTCTTCGATCTCCCACAAGAGGCTAAGAACAAGATCTTCATGGCCAACTCCCCACATTTCTTGGGGTACTCCAAGCTCGGCGCAGAATTCACCAAGGGAAAGACAGATTTCAGAGAACAGTTTGATTTTGCAACCCCTCATGAGACCAAGTGGAAACCCGGTGCTCCAAAATACTTGCGATTGTGGGGGCCCAGCCAGGTATGTGATCGTCTTGTCTGAATCCAGGCAGAGTCGAATTTTCGCTCCAGTGGCCCGACGAAGAGCTGATACCGGGGTTCCGATATACCATGGAGACGTACCTCGCGTATGTGCAACAACTCAGCTATCACTTCATCAGCTTGCTCGCGGAAGCATTCGGTCTCCCACCTGACTGCGCTCAAGAAATTCTACGATTCCGATGAGTTCATGCAGCACCGTGGAAAGGTGAGATCAATATCAGGTGTGAGATCCGGGTACCGAGACGTGTTTCCAGGTTGTCAAATATCCTGCCAATGATGGGTCACTCACTGACCAAGGCGTCGGTCCTCACTATGACGCCGGTTTCCTCACATTCGTAAGAGACTTCGCTTGCCTATCAGATATCTGCCTGTATCTGGTCATCACTACAGCTCCTCCAAGCATCTCCTCATCCTGGACTTCAGGTCCAGAACCTCTCTGGTGAATGGATCGATGCATCCCCAATGCCTGGAACGTTCGTCGTTAACATTGGAAAAGGTGAGAGTTGCTATACTATCACGCTACCGCTCATCTCGTTTATCATCCTCGATCATCTTTTCTCGTACTTTAAATTACACACCCATCAATTCAAACCAACAGCCCTCGAATTTGCCACGCGTGGTCTCGCACGTGCCACCTCTCACCGCGTGCTGTCTCCCCCCGTGGGCTCGACGCCCCGTTACTCTGTCCCCTTTTTCCAGAACATTAGCTTGCACGCGCGCCTCGCTGACGAAGTACTTGACTGTACGTTATTGTTTCTCCGCCCATCCCTGTGCCGGATGAAATGCTCATGACACCTTCTGGACCGATCTTTATCTGGTGGTGCAGTCCCAACGGAGATTTTGAAACTCAAGGAATCTAGAGGGGACATTTCGGCAACAGACTGTGCGTATTCTTTACCCCCTCGCCGTGCTCCTTCCCCGTTTGATGATGACCACTTTCCCCCCTACTGCCCTGGTCATTCATCGACATATGATCCGCGGTAATAATTACGGCGTTCGACGTCTTCTCAGCTGTCAACTTTGGCGAATTTGATCGCGAGCCTTCGGGTGCAGTGAACTTGATCGGCCGTGTCAAGTGAGTTCATTTGACTAATTGTATGTCAAATCACCGTACAAATCTTCGCGTTTGATAGGAGCCATCCCGATGTCGCCGAACGTCACTACCCCGAATTGTTCAAGCAATATTTCCCTTCTGGCCTCCCGAAACAGGTTAGCGCGTATTGAGAGGGACGCGTAGCCGGTATGTGGGTGGCATGTGAGGCATATGGATTTTAAGCGTCATAAATAACGTGTATCTACAATTCTTTTTGGCGTCGTAGCACAGGCTAACAAGCAACGGTCTTGGACCTGAGTACTTATGTACATGTGGCATCGTATGCTAGGATTACTTTCATTGAGCCCGCATCACCCCCAGCATCAGACGGCGGCTTCCAGGCATTGGCAGCGACCTTCTTTAAACACAAACGCGGGGTGCACTGGCCTGCCAATGACGGTTGGATTATCTGTGCTAAAATTACTCGAGGTCACTGTCAGCCCCGCTACTTTCCTCAGCGTCCTCCGCTCGAATCTAGATGTTGACTCCTCACTGCGAAGAACAGAGGCAATAACCTATTCACTTCTTCCCACTCCCCAGAGTCATCCATGTGCGACGTGACCCTCTTCAGCTTGGGGCAGATGTCACTTAAAAAAGCCGCGATCGTCGCCGGGTAATTGATCACGGATGTAACAAAGTCGGCACGAGAACAGTGGGTGGTGACCACGTCGCCTAGGCGCGATAGTGAGGCCGTGGAAGGTGACTTGTCAACGTCCCTGAAGTCCACTGCAAGCGCGAAGTTGGTAAGAGCAGCGCAACGGGAGAAGAGCATGATTAATCCCCGGTGTTACTCCTGACCGTATCCCCCAACCAAATGATGAATTAAGGAAGAGATTGGTCAGCTTGGGCCAGTGTTCCGTAATGCATCGATTGCATCATCGTCCAAAGAGATGTTGCACATTGCATCAAGTGTGAAGGATTCCACGTTAGGGAATGCGAGAAGTGGATCGAGCGTGGACAGAGAAATTTGATGACGGTCAATGCCACTCAACCAATGACGAGCCAGTATCCTTAGCGAGATGTATGAAAGCTGCTGTGAATCACAGGCATTGACTAGTGCAACGAACAATAGATGGAGCATGTCTGGGGAAGGTAACCTCCTCATCGAGAATGATACACTTCGTGGTTTGAAGCGAATGGGTTCCAACAATGATGTCAGGATCGACAGCTTGTTATCAGCGAGTTCCAGTGTCAAGGTTTCGAGAGATTTGAATGTAGGTGGCTTCAAAGAGGGCCTTGGATGCTGCAACTGCAGGATCTCCCGGAGTTCCACCGAGAGTTCGACTAAAGAGGGAAGACTGGACAGAGTGGTGATGGCAGCTTCATCGAGGGCATGACATTTGAAAAATTCCAAAGAATGCAATTGCGAGAGTCTTTCCAAAAGGATCATGTCCTTGGCATCTGGGATGCCATAACCTTGAATGAGAAGGTTTGTTAACGACGGACACGTGGAGATTAGCTGCATCGATATTTCGGGTGACCACAGGACAAAATCTGGCAGCGTGAGGTCGGCCAGAGAAGGAGTCAACAGCGACTGCAGAAGCGGCACATGGTTTTCATCCGTATCCGTCCAGCGGAGGGTTTTGAGATTTGGGCAAAGTGGGCCTGGAGATTGGGACAGCGCAAGGACAACAGTCATTGCCCAAAACTAAGTGGAATTCGCTGTTTTAAGAGCAGACAAGGACCGTATGCGAGAGGAGTATCCTGAAAGAATTTCCCAGTCTCTACGCGTCATTGCTCGTTTGAATGTCTAGATTCTCAATCAGTGAGTAAAACGAAAATGTTCATGGACCAGACAACATTCGAGAACATACCGTCTTTCTGTGGCCATAATTGCTCACTTCCCATATGTCTTCAGGAAGACATCGGACGAGGTTCATGATTGAAGCCAGGTTCTCCCACAAAATATCAAGAGCAGTATTACTAAATGTTTGACAAGTGCGTGCAAGTCTGGCTAATGTGGCTTTGTGGACTTCATGGAAGATGGCACGTTGCACCTCGACAATGGCCAAGCATCGGTGATCTTGCGCGCGATTCTGTGGCCACTGGCCAGTCCAGAGAAGAGCCTGCTTACGTAACGGCGGGGTAAAATTGAAGGCCTTACTGCTGAATTTAACTCCTGTCGAATCCAAAGCCACAATCCATTCGATTGCAGTGGCCCGACGAAGGGCTGATGCGTATCTCGCACATGTGGAGTAACTCAATTTTACCCTCATTCAATATTGCCCCTGAGTTAATACAGCACTGAACAAAGGGTCGCCCGAGCTTGAGCTGTGGGTGAAAGACAGAGGCTGTCGAACCCAGTTCACTCACCGCACGGTCTTCGCCTTTGTGAGAGATTTCCGTATCACAACCGAGTCTCCGCCCGTGCCTGATTCGCGTTATGTATAGGCCTAGGCAAGCAACGCCCCTGGTCTCCAGAACCCCGCCGGTTAATGGATCGATCTCCCAATCCCCGGGGCCACTGTATCATCCAATCCCTTCCCCCGAATTTCATCCTCTGACTTCTTACGCAACCTGTGAAACTTGAAGGTGGCGCGTGGGTTACAAATTCGAGGGCTGTGAATGGGTGCCCGTCGGCTTGACACCCCGTTCCTCTGTTCCCACCACACCAGCTTACACGGGGTTTGCTGACCATGTGCTCGACCTTACATGATGAATCCCCCGTTATCACCGTCACCCCAATACCATGGTCCCACCGGAGATCTTGAAACTCGGGGACCTTGCAGACACGGAACGTAACGCTGACCCATTCGTCGTCCGATCAGCCGTAATCGAGTGAATCCATATGGCTCTTTGTTTGTCAAATGAATCGTATGAAATGGATTTGGGGTTCATTAGGGGTTACCCTGAGGTCGCCGAACCGTTCAACGCCACAACCCCGAATTAGTCACTTGCTCCCGAAACAACCCTTGGCAGTAGTTTTTGAAATCTAGGCTCGTCACTCATCCAGCGTGCCGTCCAATATCCAATGTAGAATGTCCAAATGATTTGTGATTTATAATGAGATAAGGGGATTAGATGCGAGCCAAGAAGGTGGATGGGTTGTTTATAAAAAGCAAGTATACAACGATCATCGAAACCCTTGGATATATACAACGTGACGCAGCATATGCAGAATGGGATGTAATGGAGATGAAGTGGTTGTCGGCTTTTGAAGACAGACGTAACAGACCTGTGCAAATAAACACGAGCACTAGGTCTGCTTGCGCCGCCCGGCGACGTTGAAGTGCAAGAACAGTGTGTACAAGTGAAAGAAATAGAAATGCAGCATAGAATACACTAGGGCGAAGCCACCGGCGTGGCGGAGTATCAGAGTACCTGAAGCCGCCGCTTGCAGCTGACGATCGACCAGGACTTGACCAGAGGTAGGTTGGATATCCGCCGTAGGATCCTCACGAATTGTTGCTGTCGGCTCTATGATGGGGACCTGAGGATCGGGAACGTCCATCTCAACAGCGGCGGGGGGAGCAGATAGTCAACTCGAGCCCTCCGGGACATCGACCCACGTCGCTTCTGGGGGAGTCGAGGGAGGTGGGACATTCTCCTCATCGCTGTCTTCGTCCGTAGCGCTCTCACTCTTATCTTCGTCTTTGGGGACCTCGGCGACAGAGGGGGCGGGTTCAGAACCAGATTCGTCTTCTCTCTTGTCCGACTCGGACTTGGTCCTGGCCTCTTGGTCCTGGAGCTGCTGACGGAGCTTGGTCAACTCAAGGTCCTTCTTCTCAAGTTCGGCCTTCTCCTTCTCCTTTTCGAGTAGCTCTTTCCTCCTTTTCTCGCGCTGTACACGAAAACGATCAGCAACGCGATCTTGGCAGTGCAAATGAAATGATGGCAAGCTCGGCAGACATAGATTTGCGCCGAGCACTCACTTCCAACTTTTCCTTCAGTTCGCGAGCTTCCTTTTCCTTCTGGAGACGTTCCCTCATTTCCCTCTCACTGACGACCCAGGGGGCTACTCCTTCCGCTGCAGCTTCGGGTTGCGACTTGTTTCGTAGCAGGTCTACGAATGCCGGGAAACGTCGTGTCAGCAAATATTCAACTCCCAACAACGCACCAGCAAACTCCAAAGGGAGAGATAGAAAAAGGAAGATTAACCGGCCCAAAACGATACTGAAAAGAAACTCACATCCTTGCAATGCCGCAACGCTGAACTCGTCGTCAGGGATCGAGTCTGCGAACTTCTTCGCCAGCTGGGCAAGCTTGATACCATCCAAAGGCATGGCAGAGTGTTGACACGCAGCAATGTGCTCCTCGATGGGAGGCGGGAGGTATGCCTGGTTCTTCGAGCCAAAGCCATCTGGACCGGCCAGGGACTCGGGTGGGGATTGCGAGTTCCTGGTCGAGGACGCCAAAGACGCAGACGAGGAGGAGAACGAAGGCGAAATGGACCACAATGTCGACGAATGGGATGACGGTGACTGAGGTGCCGGCGTCGAAGGAAGTTCGACGCCTTCAAGATCACCTTCTATAGGCTCATCGTCCTTGTCCATGGAAGGGAAGAAGTTACGGAAGAGAGCCTCCGCTTGCCATTTGGATGCGTTCTTGAACTCAATCCAGACGTCCATACGACCAGGACGCGAAAGTGCAGGATCCAAACGCTCAAGGTGATTCGTCGTGCTACCATTATTGTCAACTTGGTGACGGTAAGGGTGGATGGCAGAGACTCACGCAAAGAGAATGCGGCCTTCTGCAGCCGCAACGCCATCCAAGGCGTTAAGAAGACCACTCAGACTCAACGTGTTGACATCTGAGATATGGTCCTTGTGGCGTCTATGGCGGCTGGATGAGGAAGGCTGCTCTGGAACAGTCGCTTCCTCTCCGTTATTACTTGAATCTGGTGTTCCATTGGAACTCTTGTCGCGGCTAACGCTGCGAGTGAACGCGGCGTCCAAGTCTTCCAGAAGAACAATGCAACGGGCGGGGACGCGACCCATGAGGGTGGTCAAAGTGCTATCGCTAATCCACGACGAGGACAAGGAGAGAGTATAGATGTCGAGCATCAACTCTCCCGCTATTGCATGGATGAGGGAACTCTTCCCTGACCCTGGGACACCGTGGAGGAGGTACCCGCGGCGGAATGGAATGCCACGATCGGCGTACCACTGGTAGACAGGTGTCATTAAGTAAGCCACGCAGAAGACGAGCAAGTGAGATGACATGCCTTCTCGGACTTGAGGAAGTCACGAGCATCGTTCAGAAGCATCTCCTTCACACCTGGGTTCAACACGATCGATGACATGGGACGCTTGTGACGCGAATCCGTCCAGCGCCAACTGCCATGAGAATCCGCAAAGTAGATCTGAATGCGGTGGATGGCCTCTGCCTCGTACTCCTTCTTTGCCTGGAGGACGAGCTGTTTGAGGATGGCGTTGCTACGAGCCACCACACTGGGAACCATGTTAGTCACCAAGGATAGTGATAAAAATAGGACGAGAACCTTATTGACAGGACTTCGCAGCCGCTGCCGTCCGTCTTCTTGCTACGGCGTACCCTGAGCCAGTGACCCCTGTAGTAGATCGTGTGCGTGGTGTCTGGGGTGGGCTGGAAGACGACGCGGGTCTTGACTTTGCCAGGTGGTGAATCCTCGTCACCGTCCTCTTCTTCGTCACCAAACGAGTTGTCAGCGTTCTGCGTGCCTGAGAAGCCAGGGGTGGTCGTGCGTGTAGTGGTCTCGAACTCCCTAGAGCGTTGCCACTCTGGGCGACGAGAAAGCCATAACATGAGCCAGTCGTACGGGTAGTCTTCCTCTGAAAAGTGCGCAGTGAGGAAGAAGGCTACACAGGAAGTGTCAGCGTCAACTGAGTCACTCGTGCACAGGAAGGCGCTTACAGTTGACGAAGTGGGACCTGCAGGGGGATGGGGGGTCAGTCCAAGCGCGAAACGGGTAGAAGCTGGGTGGAGACATACCAAGCAGAGCTAGAAACCCTGCGAGCAGTTTCTACGGTGCCCCCCAAAACGACGAGCTTCATACCGTCAATGACCGAGGAGCCGCCTGCGCCGCCGACGAGGGGCTGCACGAGCGACTTGAGAGCGTCCATGACAGTGAGGATGTAAGAGCGACAGTGTACAATCCAACGTTGCGAGACTGAGAGGAGGTTGTGGGACTGGAGGACGTGGTGGGAGTGAGAGTACAAAGTATGAATCGGGTACTAAAGCTGTTACACAAGCTGTGTATTAGGAATAATAGAAGCGTTCTAGACGTCCAGTAATGACTCGTGTACCACGAACGGGACCGCACTGCAGTCAAGTCAGAGGAGGTAGAAAGTCAAGTCAAGACGCGTCAGCAAACGAAACGTGGGTTCATAAACACCGACACCGCTGCAACCACGCCACCGTCGCAAGCGAATTACTGCTAGTATACATAGCTACTTATTCACTACATTTGACACGGTCGGACCTATGTCACCTGGTAATACAGTCCCTCCACCGCAACGTTCGCTTGCCATATTCCCAGCCGACGGACGAACCGAAGCATCAAGGGCGCGGGCAAAATCAGCACGTACGACACCGGAACCACGACCACCAACACCATCGAGATGCAGAGCGTGATACCGGGTTTTATTACGAGAAAGTAAAAGAGCGCTTGGTATGTGGTCGCATCCGTGAACTAGAAGAGGGGTCAAGTGAGCACCAATAGCAAATCGAAGGCGTTCGAACTCCACCATAGCGTAAGCGTTCTTGTAAAACGACGTTTCATATTGCACGCCTGTTGCAGCAATCTCGGCAGCCGAGGGTTCGCGATCGGGTGAGCGTGTGCGCTGGAATATGGGCTTGTGGGGATACGGCGGAGGATAAGCTAGGGGCCCATGAAACTTTGTTTGTAATGCAAGCTGAGAGTAAAAGGAGATAAGAACGCACAAGTCTGGTAAATAAGGGTACAAAATACTCACCTCGCCTCTGGCGAACGCCCTTGCACCCAAAAGATCAAGGAAGCACAGCAAGGCGCCAAGTGGCAACGTGATAAGGAGTGTGGTACCAGTCTAGACCAGACCACGCCGCATCAGCCACCAGCACATGATGTTTAATCTGGGATGCCGGCTACCGATGAGAGGAGAAGGGAGAGTGGCTCACCAAGGTGAAAACGAATAAATAAGTCCACGCAATCAGCGCAAAGGGAAAGTTGACCACCATCAAGTGGAAGAGAGCGGCGTGGTAGGCTTTGCGGCCCATTGGCCGGAAATATCGAACCAACGCACGTTTGTGGAGTCCTGGTATACAATGAGGCCCATTCCGAGCCTGCCCGTCTGCACCAAGTTGAGCGAGATGCTCATCACTCAGCGCTTCGAAGATATCCACAGTCAGGGTCATCGTCGATATCTTGGCAGAAGGAAAGGATGGTGTGGGTGAATGAGCTGGAAGAAGGGACTGTGCTGGCATGCGAGTCTGCGCGATGTCGCCTCGAGGATGAATGGAGCAAAGGCGTGGTTTCGCTTGGGCCACTGGAAATGGAATAGGAAAGGGGATGGAGAGTTGGAGAGACGGCCTGTTCTGCCAAAGCATCCGAGTCGAACGACGATAAAGGGCTCCGTGTTGAAATCTGGGCTGCTCTACGCTGCGCATGTCTGCGCGAGGAACGAAGGCGGACGTTCTGGCGATGGATAGGGTGGAGGGGGGTCACTGATAGGAATGTCGAGTAGACCGAGAGCGTTGTGGGTGATCCCAATCTCTGAGGGTGACATTTTGTTTTGCCTTGTC
Source organism: Chiua virens (assembly GCA_019787685.1). Classification (NCBI taxonomy): domain Eukaryota; kingdom Fungi; phylum Basidiomycota; class Agaricomycetes; order Boletales; family Boletaceae; genus Chiua; species Chiua virens. The sequence continues at coordinate 1,982,751 of JAHNUO010000003.1, forward strand.
CGAGCGAGAAACGAAGTGGTTCAGGGCCACGTGCCAAACACTGCCCGTGTTTGTGTAAGCCTGCCATCAGTACAGCCCTGTCCCCATTAATTGCTTGCAAAGTTCAGACGATGCTGAAATATTCACAGCCAAGTCCAGGCTGCAGCTACCCTGCATTTCGTCAAGCTTTGTCTGCTATTGTGTGGGGCAGGCGTAAAGTCTCAAGACGTGCAATGGAACCAAGTTGCATTGATGGTCCTCGGAAAATGGAGGTACGGTTCCGCCAGTGGATTCCCCGGACCGTCCTTGCGCGACCACACGACACAACAAAAAAAGCGCAACAACGTAACCAGCGACCTCGCTTGTTCGCCACGGTCCAGAACGGCGGCCCGTCGGCAAAGTACGTTAGGCGGCACCATAGCCAAGTGGTTACGGCGACAGATTCGAATACCCTCGAACATCTGTTACTCTTTGAGTGCGTAGGTTCGAATCCTGCTGGTGTCGTAGCTTTTTGACCACCTCATGTGATATTGGAACGGGGATTTTGTATTTTGTGGTGACAGGTGTCAGTCAGAGAGGGTGTATTTACACTCAGGGTTACCAAGGGAGAGTAAAACTCCACCGTGCAATGAACCCGGCAACAGTGACCACGCTGTTCCATCACTCCGCATAGACTAAATTGACGCGGTGTAAGAGGAAGAGAACGTATAGTTACATTAATGTTGATACTTGATGCAAGGGGCTGATGCTGATGTGGAATAAAAAGACAGGGGCGGAGCAGATTTTCGGGGTTTGCGGTATGTCCAAATATGGCAAGGTAACCTAATGCCGAGGGTTTGCCGACTGTGAAATATGGAGCGCAGTGAAGGTTTTTCTGTTTTGCGAGTTTGCACTGGCAAAACATCTCGTTGCTAATTATTGCTAAATCACCCGCTCCTTTCCATCTCTCCCCCTTCTGGTTCTTGTCCAACTTTCTCTTTCCCTTTTTCTTTATTTCCCCCTTCGTCGACATGGGTTGCGTCCAGTCCACCGGTATCGATAGCGAAGCAAAGGCCCGTGAGTACCCGCCCTTCCTGCCATCCTCCCGCTCACCATCCACTAGGCAATGACGAGATTGAAAACCAACTCAAGAAGGATCGAATGCTGGCCAAGAACGAGATCAAAATGTTGTTGCTGGGAGCGGGAGAGTCTGGCAAGGTCCGTCTTCACACGTGCTCGCACCGTCCTTGGCTCATCAGTTCCGACAGTCCACAGTGCTGAAGCAGATGAAGCTCATTCATCACTGGTGGCTACAACGACCAAGAACGCGACTCGTACAAGGAAATCATATACTCAAACACGATCCAGTCGATGCGGTATGCAACTTCGTGCCACCTCTTCTTTTTTTGTAACGCCTCAATGTCTAGTGCCATCTTGGAAGCAATGCCCCAGCTCGATATCACTTTGTCACCCCAAAACGACGCTCGAAGAGCGGTCATCCTCGCTCTACCGATACAAATAGAGGGTGAAGTATTACCCCGAGACGTGGCCGACGCCGTCCGAGGACTATGGCGCGACCCAGGTGTTAGAGAGGCCGTCCGAAGATCTCGGGAGTTCCAGCTGAATGACTCGGCTGTGTATTATTTCAACGCCATCGACCGCATGTCCTCCCCCGGCTACCTGCCAACCGACCAAGATATCTTGCGGAGTCGAGTGAAGACAACCGGAATCACAGAAACGACCTTCAAGGTGGGAGAGCTGACGTACAAGTTGTTCGACGTCGGCGGACAGCGAAGCGAACGCAAGAAGTGGATCCACTGCTTCGAAAATGTCACAGCGCTCGTCTTCCTGGTCAGTTTGAGCGAGTATGACCAAATGCTTTACGAAGATGAAAGTGTGGTACGTACATTTTTCCCTTTGTTCCCTTGCGTCCCTTGGATGTTGATTTGTGGCTTTAGAACCGAATGCAGGAAGCACTGACGCTCTTTGATTCGATATGTAACTCTCGGTGGTTCGTCAAGACGTCGATTGTGAGCCGTTTGTTTTTCTACGAAATGTCATGATACTTTTACCCTTCTCCCTTTCTAGATTTTGTTCCTAAACAAGATCGATCTGTTTGCCGAGAAACTCCCAAACTCACCCCTGGGCGATTATTTCCCAGACTATGCCGGCGGTGATAACTATGACGCTGCATGCGACTACCTGCTGCACCGTTTCGTGGCACTCAACCAAAACGCCGCCACAAAGCAGATTTACGCGCATTACACTTGTGCAACGGACACCCAGCAGATCAAATGTAAGAGTAGTCATTGATTGTATGCTGTGCATGGCTGATCATTACGAATTAGTCGTTCTGAGTGCTATTCAGGACATTCTGCTACAGATCCATCTCCGGGAATGTGGACTACTGTGAAGAAGGCCGAGCTTTGCATTCCCGTTCCGCACGTGGCCTTTTCTGCATCTCATATCTCATCGTTCGTCATGTAGTCATATTCATGGTCTCCATCGCACCAGACTCTCTTACTACCACTCACCACCTTGACTATGTCGTCCTCTCTTTTTTGCTTTTCGTTTGACAGATTATTTCCCTTATCGCGTATTTCTTTTCCCATTTTTCACGAGGGTAGCTTGAAAACCTAATATACCCTTTTCTTACGATCCGCTATAATGACGATTGGTTGCCCTCTGTAACGTCGTCGTCATCTCTTGCTTGAATACACCTAGGCTCATTCGACTGCTGTTGTCTTGGATGGGAACTCTAAGTCATCCAGTGACGTTGTATGCACCCCACCCAAAAATGGAATAGACGAGATGACAGCGATGTTCCGAGCGGGCGGAAGCGAATACCGAGCGCTGAGAAGCGTGATGCGTCCCTTCGGATCCATCATACAGCGGCCACGTCGCACTTGCTTATTCGCGAATACGCTAGCGATCGACTACTGATCCAGCTGGATATGAGGTGATTTCGATGTCAACAGACGAGTCTTGCATCGTGACGAGGATGACAGACTGCATATGGTGCAACCGGACGTACGAAACAGGGGCAAGAGGGACACGGCCTGACACAGCCCCCTCCGAGGTCGTCGGACCAAGCACCCCGGATCCCGTATTCCGCAGCAAGCCCACGTATACCAGCGGTTCGCGCGTGAAGAGGGCGTCCACGTACAAGGAAAACAATCATAGCCATATTAGATAGCGAAACAAGACAATACACGTATTGGAACAAACGTTTGCACAAGCTGAGCGCACGTTCGTCGTCAGCAACACTAGGGTTAGACATACCGCCTACGACGTCGCATCCGACTCGGACGTCCGTGCCGTGACGACCGCCTCTGGCATATCCGTGACACGCCCCACGATGTTATATCGTTTCCTGCCGCGCGCTGTCAACCAACCGGACCCGGGCAACGACCGCACACCTACTTGAAAAACGAATGCCAGTCCTCGAGCACCTTGAGCTCGTTCTCGGGCAGGGTGCTGTAGTCCGGCACCGCGTCCTCGGGTTTCAAACTCGACATGCCAAACCCCTTTGACCCGTCCTTGCCCGCAAAGATGCTGTACGACCCGCCTTTGCCGTACACGTCTTTCTTGCGCGTGACGTCAAAGACGTCGCCTGTAGGACGTCGTCAGCAACATCGGATCTATAAGCGCACACGTCATACCTTTGATCGAGACGTAGATTGGTTTGCTCTCGTCAGACCCATCGTACGCGGCCAACTCGCGCAGCGTGAACGGGTCGTCCTTGGGTGGGTCGAGGTCGTCTCTCGGCGGTTGCATGATCGTCTTGAGCGACGTTGAGTCGTCTGTGTAGGCGACGTGCGTGGGAGGCTCTGTCGATGGAGTGGGTGGGAGAGGATTGTGTGGCGAGACGTCTTCGACGTACTAAAAGGAGGAGCGGGAGCCCGAAGGCGAAGGCATAGATGAAATAGGATAACATGGGTTGTCGTGGGAATAAGACCGCTCTAGCTGCCTCGTCCTCGAGTCACCAGCTTGGGCGTCTCTTTTTTATATAATGAATCTCCATCGAACACGGAACGTACATATACCTCGCCGTCCGATCCACACCCGCCGCCACCGCCGCCACATCCTCTACAATCACATTCCTTTGCGCGCGTTATCTCCTCGGTGTCAGTTCCGTCAAGGAGGCTTTTAAGCTCGGGACCTCGCCGTCTTTGTTATACTTTGCCGCTAGTCACGCAACTTGGTCCGTGAAGCGTGTAGGTCGGGAGAAACACACGATCCGATCTTCGATCTTGCGGACCTGATCGTCGACACCGTAGTCATAAATCTCGCCCCTATCAATTAATCGTCCATCACCTCGTGTACGGCAACGCGACTCTTCTCCCCACTCAGATCCATCTCACGTCCGTGTCACCTCAAGGATATCCGCACACTTAAAATACATTCTTCAAATAAAAGAACACTAGAGCATGAGACGGGAAAAAATCATATAAAAATGAACGAATGCGAAGTCGAAATTATATCAACATCGGGACACAGAGCAATAAGCATGCGTAGAAAATCTCAACTTATCAACCATACAGTACCATTCAAACGCTACAGGGAACGCAGTGACAGTGACGAACATAGCGGGTGTTGTAGACTTGCAGACACAAACGAGCGAGGGTATAGGGTATGCAAAACCAGAGACAAATCGCAATGAGTGACGTACAGTTCATGCACCTCTTATATGCAAAGGAAGAGAGCAGTTGGGCGGAAGGGGGGGATTAATATTCGTACAGTGACAGGCGTCCGTAACCCGCTTTCGTAACTCTTCGCACTTGCTTTGCAGCACTGTAATACGATCAGGCTTCCTCTCGGTTCCGACCTTCGATTGAAAAGAAGCCACTTACTTGGACACGGCCATAACGTGTTCAACACATCCAGAGGAACAATTATATCCTTGGCGACTTCCAACGCGTCGATCAACGTATTGTCATTCTCCCACAGCGAAAGGCAGCTATTCCAGACTCAGTCATGCCAAACACCACTTCCTCGGGACACTCACATGGATACTTGGCTTGCAAACCACGTCACTTGGAAAGGTCTCCTAAACAGATCTCCATTGGCTTCTCCAAGCCGCTCAACCGACATCCGAACTCGTCGGATGAAATTATTCTGGTGATATACTGCACGATGTTAGTTTGCAAATAAAATTCGAATAGGTGCAAGCTTACGCCAATGTTCCGAATGCTTACGACTGAACGAGGGCAAGTTACTAGCTTCCCGACCATGCACACTGCAGCGAAAGGAATCAGACCAACCAAACTAGCGTTAATCAAAATCGCTTACGTTTGCAGGATGGAGGTGAGCATCATTTGCGTACTGTTTGGGTTAATTTCAATATTAGTAGCCTGTTAGGGCAACCCTGGCAAGGAACAAGAAAAAAATCTTTCGAATCGACACGCACTTGTATACGTACTCCCGACACATGTACAGGAGCGCCATATCAAGGTTGCACGTGTGGGAATCCAAGGCGTTCTGTATCTCCTGAGCTTCCTGCCAAGCTTCCAGAGCCAGTTCAGAGGTATGGTCCCTCGAATATGTATTCTTCCTCAGCCGAGTCGTGCAAAAATTCCACAGGAGCATACTGCGGCAATAAAGCGCCCACATCGAGTCCTTGGCTGACTGCATCTTGTGATCTGTGGAGCCACGCTCGGATACCTCACCCGGGAACAACAAACGGTACTAAACAATGCGCGTCACTGATCAAATTATAACAATGCATGAAAACAATGACTCACATTGGAAGGATCCGTCAAAAACAGATCCGTTGGCTCCTTCCGAAAAGCAATACAATGCGACGTATAGCTGGCAACGAGGTTCAGTGCGCTCCAACACAGCCTTCTGCACGCTTCTCGGTTCATCTCCTCGGCATTCCATGCGGATTCATAGGGTGGCGAGTACGACCAAGAAGACGAGACTTGATCAGTAACCATTGGCGAGTTAGGTGACACAGAAATGCACGAGCACTTCCGCGAAGAGGCACGTGGTGGACGAAGGCCATCTTTAGATAAGCCATCATACGGTCTCTTGTGGGCTACCGGGACAGCGTTGGGAGCAAAGGCCGATACCTCAGGTTCGCTGTTGTCCAACCATGTCAATCCAAGGGCTCGGACGATGTGATCCATGCGAATAAGGGACTGTCTTTGGCGTTCTGGCGTGTAAAGATGATGTGCAGAGGATTCAAAGACAGCGAGGATCTGACATTTTGTGAGAACGGGAGGTTGCCGGTAGCAAGTGGACACGCACCACCGCGGCCTTTGCAAGGGTCATATCTATCCACTGCGCATTCCAAGACGTCTCCAAAGAGGCTTGCGCTTGGTCCCGAAGCCAAGCGGCACGAGTTCGACCTGCGGTACCAAGTTCCATCTCGCTCGACTTCATGAGGGTGGCGAGAGCTAAACCAGCAAATACGAGCGAGGGTTGCATCGACAATCTGTCCTCGGGGCTGTACAGACTCCGCAAAAAGTCAGGGATATCGACAAAAGAGAGCCAACAGCCAGTGGTCGTAAATCTGGGAATGGAGTCAGGGAAGAGATAGAGAATTCTCACAACACGCACAGGGTAGATAAATCAGAAGCAATATCCTTGAGGCTAGAGGAGATGTGTTGAGAGAGGTTGAAGTCAAAGAGGAGTGACTTACGACTGATCGCGGCCGCTAGTGGAATAGCTGTTGACGAGAGTGTCCCACCATTCCTTTCTGTCGTACTGGACGGAAGGAGTGGTGGGGATGCGGAGTTTGTCGACAAGTTGGCGATCAGGGTGCTATGGTAGGAGATGAGAAATGGAATGGGAGTAGAGAAAGGACAAACTGTAGAATAGCCATCGGCGGATAAACCTCTTGAGGTGGCAGAAGAGGAAAGTTCTGAGCCCTGGGGAGAAAGGGAAGACTGATTTAAGCGAATATGGGAGTCTTGTTGGAGATCGGACGTTCTGAGGACGGGCGGATCGAGGGGCCTACGATCCTCGGGACCTTCTTGAGCATCCGAAACGCGGGGGGTCGTTCTCTTCCTTTTCGAAGGAGGCAATGGCGGAGCCGAGCCGTCGGCGGGGCGCTTCTTGCAGGAACGTTGACGGGTACCGGGACGTTTATCGGGGCCTCTACGCTTTGGGACAGCGTCGTACTGACACTCGTTTGATCGGCGAACACAATTATGGCATATCGGACGAGTTGAGTCACAGCGGATCTTCCTCGCACGGCTTCGAAAACACGTGAATAACTCTGTAAGAAGGGGACGGAAAGGCATACCATTGACGACAGGCGATGACGAGGGTGGAGCCTTCGCGCCGCGGAGGGGGAGGCTGTGTCACAGAGGACGTATTCTGGACGGTAGGAGAGGAAGCGGGCTCGCGTTTGACGGGAGGCGATCGTTGATCAGAGTTTGGGAGGATGGCGGCGGGGGGACTCGGAGGGGAGGTATAAGAGTGGTCGCGGGGATCCGGAGGAAGCCTGCGATGTGGCTGGTACGGGGGGATGTTGAGCTGTGAGGGAGGGGGGGGGAGACGAGTATTCGGGTAGGAGTGGGGGGAGAGGTCGAGGCCGAGGTGATTGCGTGAGGAGATGGGGTATTCGTGGGAGTACTGGCTGTGGTGAAGGTCGAGGGAGGGCTCGAGGAGGTGCTGGGGCTGGTTGTGGGGGAGGGCGAGGTAATTTGAGTCGAACTGGGAAGCGAGTATGCCGGCGGCACTGTGTACGTCGATGTGGTCGGGATGGTAGCGGACTTTATTGACGTGATTAAGAGTGGAGAAAAGGGCGCGAGGTAGGAGGTGCTTACTGTTAGGATTATCTTGTTGAAAGTGGGTACCGAATATTGGCGAGTGAAGACCAGAGCCATCCTCGGATGATTGTGGCCCGTCGTCGATGATCATGTTAGGGAATGGAGAGAAAACGTCTGAATTGACAGAGACGAGCATGCAAGAGAGAGCAGAGACGATCCCGCCACAACTGGTGAGGGTGTCTCATGCTCACGTCCGCTTATGAAATCCATCCATCTAGAAAAGATCAGAAGATCAATTTTATTTATTTTACTTATTTTATTTTCATTCCCCGCCTAAATCGGACACCCCTGGTCGTCGTGGGAATTTATTTCTCTTCTCTTTCATGCTCGCCCTCTTCTCCTCTTGCTGTGGTCTCCGCACGAGAACACATGAACACGTCAGTGAATGTCACTCCATTCTACCCCCGCTCACGCCCTCAAAGCCAGACGAGCGCACACCCCTCATACCCCCTGCACACGACTCTCCATCGCGAGTACCCCTCTCCTCCCCTCTACCCCTCTCACCCCAAAACAGCCCCCAGCCCCGCGTGATCGACCACCAGAAACTCAAGGACCTCGTCCTCGCAAAAGAGCGGTACGTCCTCCCCTCCCCTCCCTGCCTCTCCTCATCCCGTTCAGGAAAATGGTCAACGTCAACGCCCACTTTCCTTTTGACCCGAGTCGTCCTCCGTCCCCCCTCCAGGACGTCGTCCTCCCTCCCACCCTCAACGTCCGACTCATCCGCTCCGCACAGTGCACCCGTGGGCGTCCCCCACCCAATACAGTCCCGGACCAGGTGAGTCCCTTTCTCCCACCCTTGTCTGTCATCGTTATGGATCGCACAACAAAGCTATCGGAGCACTTTAACATACATGACGCTGGCGCTGTAGCACGTTCATGGGGCGAATAACCATTCTATCTCGCTCATTTCCGGACCCTGCGATGGATATTTCCTTGTATAGTACTTTCCCTCCTTTTTACCTATCTCGCTGTTATCTCCACGAGGTATCTCTTCACAACTTTATCGTCTTGTTCAGTCGGATCTCGTCCTTGCATAGCTTCTTTCCAGATATGTTTTCCTCCACTATTGTGCCTCGGCCCGACCACTTTCCCCTCATTGGTGCGAACCCTGCGGCTATGAGTTCCACATGCATGTCGCACACAGTCATATCATGTCTGTCACCTGCTCGGAAATTTCCTCCTAATTTCAAACTCCCAACAATGGTCTGTTGCGCAGCTCCAACTCTCCATACGCATTCCCATCAGACATGTGTCTCACATCCTCGACATGGTCCTTGTGTCGCTTCCCGCGTGAATATCACCTTTTAGTATTCCCCCCCACCCCATACTTTTCCTCTTCTTCGCTCCAATCTGATCCCGTCTCAAGTGCGTTTCGCCCAAAACGGTTCGACGCAACGCGTACAGCCGGCGCGAAATCACAATTTCGCGCGATTCAACGCATCCGTTTCCGTGCGACGGTCATGTTGATAACACAATCGTGACAAAACCATGACATTGCACCAGATAGGTAGGAAGATGATGTCGTGCTGTGGGTGGACGTTTTGGAACTAAGTTTGTTCAAACGAATTGATTGGCTCCTGCTAGTCATCGCCAAGGAAGCACAAGGGGCACCTGTGTGTTTCAGCACTGTGAATATAAATGACATCACTGTCGGAGATTTGGTGGATAGAAAAAGCACTGGCTGGCTGGCACAGCACTGACAGGTGCATTATTGATATTCCATCTCATTACTTCTTGTTGACCATCCTTGCACCTTTCATTCTTCCGCATCTCCTTTTGACCTTTTGCTCTGCCAATTTGCCCATTGTCTTGTCCTTCTGATCAGGCTTCTCGTGTTTCATTTCTTTGTAGCTCCATCCTTGACGACGGTGATCTCCGGGGTTGTGGGTTTGTTCGATCTGCTACACAACAAGTGGCATTCGATGGGTGGCATTTGGATCAATGAAGACGCGCTCATACATGGTGATACGACTTCCGTCCTTGTTGCGTAGCGCATCGGAACACGTCGATGAATCACACATGCCACTGGTGGACCACATGATATCACGGGGGCGCAGCACCACCGACCTATCACCCGATCATGACACGGCGGAAGAAACTGATCCAGTGCGTTTGCCTTGACATTCGACCCCACGATGTCGCCGAGGTATGCGCGGGATCCGGTGCAAAGTATGCCGGCGCACGGCGTCCGACACCTCGCCCCAGCACCCAAAATCGTCCACAGCACTACCCCGCTCCATGGGGGAAGACGAGAATACGCTAACCGATTGACATCTTGTACGTGCGCCACCCGAATCGACGCGATCTCGAACCCGCACCCGTTTCGGGTGTTCGAACGTCGGACCCGCCGCGCACCGCAAGCGGGGAAAGCGGGGAAAGCGAGCGGTAAACCCGTCCGTGCTGGAAAAGGGAACTGGAATATCTGGAAGGGTTGGATCATTCAACCTTTTGGGATTTATTTTATTTTCAAATACGCCGCGCATCGAGAAGGGGGAACTAGGCGATAGATCCGACGCTCTCGCGCGATGGCCTTTTCATCGCCGACGCTTCCTGCTCCAGTCGGGGAACCTAGACCCAGAGGAGGGTGTCACGCCCAGTCCTCGCCGGTCTCGCCTTCGATACCTATCATACATCCATGCATCGCCGACGACCCTGTCATCACATGTCTTGGACGGTACCCTACACAAGAGCAAATAAATAAAAAAGAACCAAGGAATTCCGAGAAAAGATTCGCATGCGTGAACCGAGTACGCATCTCTCTTCAACGTTCAGACGTCCCTTACGTACACCATCACGATGGGAAATCCCAACATCCCACTCGTATTTCCAATGCCCACACATCGAATTCGCTGGGAGTCGTGTCGATGGCGATGGCGATCGGGGCATCGTTGAGCCCAGCGCTTACCCGCTACGCGTTGTCGTTCTTGTTTGATGTCCCCACGTTCCACAAGCCCTGTCCATGTGCTCGGAAAACGAGAACGCTCATGGTCGTCGCGCCGTCTGATGACGACGGGGCCCGTCGCAACCATGGCGACGCGATACTCCCTAAACAGTTTCGACATCGAGTCCCAGTTGAGAGCATCTGTACATACTCTGATAACATTATGGCTCAGGCTCAATCTGGGACCCACTTTCAACGTCAACCGGCGGGTATAACACTGCACGCCGGCATGTCGGTCGCGTGCGATAGAGTTACCAGTAACTCCTGTGAGATCTACAGGACTCGTTACAGAGAGGACGCACGCGTGTCAGGAACTCGTGACTGAGGAAGCGTCGAATTGGGAAAAACGATGGTGCCGATTTGCTGCAACGACTAATTGGATATGACTAGGACTGCTAAGCGACGTGGCGAGGACCTCGGAATTGCAGATTCTGTTGAGGACATTCCGGTCCTGCTTCTTCCAATTGCATGCGTGTTTATGAGAACACCTTTTTCATCGACTTCGAACCGACGTTACAAGGGTGTCTTTTAGGTTGTCAGCTCTAACCGGCGAGTTCCGCATCGTCGGAAAACCTTCCATTTGAACCTAGTCAACGACGCCAATGGGGATGTGAGGTCGTCAAGGGCGCTCCGATAAACGTAAATACAATACAGGGTGTTTACACGGTTATAAGTTACAGCTATACAGTTCGGCGGTAAAATATACATCGGAACTTGATATCCATCCCATCTCCATTCGCGTTTGCCTCTCTTCTCCAAACGTTACAGCCCGTGCGCAGCGATGTGCCGCATGATCGTCAACGACGCTAGGAGCTCTGTTTCAGAGACAAGGGATAAACGAAAAATAAAATAAAAGATAACATAAACGCCCGATCACCATAGGCCGGCTAAACGCCAATTTGAGCACGCACCAGCTACCAGGTGAGGATATGCCTCGTCGATCGTCAACATACACCCCGACGAACCGGGATACTCCGGTTCCCCGGCGACTTTGAGCGAATAAGACGCGACAAAGTATTGACTCCGATTGATGCACTGCAGCGTATGCGCCAGTCAGTATACGCGACCTCCCCTTCGTAGAGGCGCAGTCACCAGCCGGTGAGAGGACACCACGACGCACGGTCCATTCGTGGCCTTTGGTAGACCGCCAACTCCATCGGTACTCCTGGCCGTCCGAGCCTAGGAATTTCCGCGTCAGGCTGCTGTGGACCGAGGATCAGTGGGGCGTCGCATAACGGGCCAGACGGTAGGCGCTCACCTGCCCAACGGTGACAGCTTGACGAGATAATCGCCCATAGCTTTGGGAGCCCCTGAGCGAACGGTGATCGTCCCAAGGGAATTATTGGGGCCAAAGGCGAGCGCAATCAATGGGTCTGACGGATTATGTCCGTGCGTCACGTTGTGGATCATGTACGCCGTGTGCGTCGGGGTTTGCGCCGAACAGTGCAGGCGCAAACGAAGGCGGTCGTGCATGTCCACAAATTCGGACTCTGTCGGCTGCCCGGTCTTGTCTTCGAGCAGGTAAGGCATCCCATAAACGGTGGACATATCTGATAAGACGACTCGAGGAGACGAAGATGCGATACCGATCGCCGAAAGGAGTGAGACTATTTCTGCGTCTCGACAATTCAGCTAAACCTTTTTCGGTGGATAAAACAGGTGCCCGGTGGTGAGCGCTACGCCAGTATTGAATGGCGGGCGCACAACGCAAGGAAATCTGCCGATATGACCAATCTAACCTTGGCGTAAGAATGCCTCAAGAACACGCTGCGTCCGTTCATCTCGGTGCGCGATAAATGACAGTGGCCAACAACTATGGTGAAAGGGGAATAGCCTCGTGTCCTCGTGTTCACGAGTCGTAACCTTCCTTGCGAAGCGCGACTGTGATCGAAAAGCCAACTTGTTCACGAGAGCGATGACGTACGCTGGCTTCTGGGACTATTTCGAGGCAAATCTTGTCAGTTACGGTTGCGTCAGCTGTTACCTATGACCTCAAAGGGACAAGCGCGAAACATGGTATTCAAGGGCTGTACGTTGGACACGAGGCGAAAAAAGACCCTTTGACGAAACTGTGGACGAAAAGAAAGGCGCATGGTCAACACGGTTCGTTCATGAGAACCACCTCTTTCTTCTAAAATCGGCTGCGGTTAGATCAGCGTACACCAAATCCACCATGAGAGACGATCACAGGCGGCGAATCTTGCCGCGGTATGCAACCTCTCGGCTAAATGATGTACCAATTACACAAACGCACACCATCGTCCTCGTGGCAAGCAGGATATGTCAGGGGCCTGAATCCCGCAGTTCACGACACCATTGATACAAAGGCGGGTCCTGTGTTCGTCATCCCATCAAAACGAGGACGAGTCGAACATGAAGTTTGCGACATTTGAACCCTGAGGACTGCTATGGAATACAGGCACATTATCTTCTGCCATAAGACATGCAAGAAATGTTGTTACCAGCGGTTTGACTAAAACACATGATCAAGCACCAAGTAGTAGGTTGTTCATTGTCTCCTTCCCCTCGTGGTAAACCAATGCACGGAATTTGAAGAGCAGCATACTGAGGGACTTGCTAACTATGTCTGTAACGGCGCCGGTCCCTCGCCGCATTCATGTCCCATAGCCTGCGATGCCTTTCTCTCTCCTTTTCCCGCTCAGTTTCATCGTAGTCCCTCAAGCGGTTGAGGCGTTCCTCGCGGTCACGAGTGGGCGACCGGCTACGGCGGTCTCCATCATCACTATGCTTTCCGCGGGAGGAAGACCGCGATCGTGATGAGCGTCGGTGACGCGTGCGGTCGTCTTGTTCGTCGTGATGCGCCGCCCTACGACCTTCCTTGCGAGCACGTTTCTCTTCTTTTCGCTCAGCCTTTCTACGACGTCTTTCTTCTTTCTCTCGTTTACGCGGTGCGTCGTCCTCGGTGGGAGGAGCGGGAGGACCAGTAATGCTTGGCCCCGTCGATGAGCTCGCTGCGGGTTGAGCTGCATTTGCGCCAGTTGGACCGAAGCCTCTGGAGATGAAAGATATGTTAGTATCAGTCGTAAAATGTTTGCGAGAGACTTGCAGTGCAACAGACAGAGCTTCTGCTTCCACCTCTTTTATCTTGCGGATTTCTTCAATGCGCTCAGCATCAGTAATACTCTGGTCCCTGTTGTACCAGTGGATATCTTTATTCTTTTGCCATCTCCCGGTTGGGGCATTGATACTATGACCGAGGTAGTGCTGTCAAGTGACTTAGCGAGCCGCGAAGAAGATGTGGATGGGATGCGCACTTCTCTGTCCTTGTCTGCAGAAACGTCGGACCACTTGAATTCTGCCTGGCCTCCTCGAGTTCCTCCACGGATGGGTTCAAACATCGTTCGGGTCGTGTTGGTGGTTACAGACACCAGTTTCCTTTCGATCTCCGACCCTATCTCCGACCAAAAACAGTTCCTGGATCTGAAATCTAGATAGGTGGCCCGCCATGCAGCTGTGTAGCCTCGATCCCCATGTGATCCGCACTTCTGCGGGATGCCGATAGCTCGCGCGTTTAGTTTGTCAAAAAGACGTATGACTCGTGTCAGATGGCGGGCGTGTGGTTGTGCGGCGTGGACGATGATAATGGATATCCTCTTTCCGTCTCCAGCCACATCATCGTCAGCGTTGCGTGATCTCGTACAGGAAGACGTTTCGCCACCAGCCATCTTCCGCAAGTTGTGTGCGCAGCTACAGAACGATGTGTTTACACGATTGATGTGTGGTTGTTCCCGATAAATCACTTGCTGCCGTGAAAGGCTCCTATGTGGAACGACGACCCTCGTTCCTTTCGGGGTTGGCAATGATGTATTCTTGGTTCGGCAGGCATTGTGATAATTTTATTTACTTGGGTGATAGTCTCTTTGACTCTACCGAACGATACAACGAAGCCTTGTTGGGGCATCGATGGGGCAAAGGAGATTCGACCAAGTTCCTTGGGCAGGGCGAGCGGCTTTTCTGATTCGAATTATTTTTTTCTTGTATTATTTCAGAGAACTCCGGCTAACAACACTCTTGCACTCCTTCCGCCATGACCTTTCCCGCTGCTAAGTTGTATTCTATCGTATCTCTGGAACCGGCTGCTCGTAGACTTGACGACTTGCCCTGACCAACGGGTCTCGAAGAAACAGAAAATGCTAGCCTTTGTCCATTCATTGACCTTGCGAACTATCACACAATTAGCCGACCTCCTACACAGTGGTCTTTATCGCTTGTCCTGTGCCTTGGTATTCCCTCGCGACATGGACGAGCACTGGCGCGCCTCGAAAGCCGTGTTCCGCCTGGCCGTTAATATGACCGTCGCTTTCCATTGTTACATGGCATACCGCTCTTGGACCCACCCAATCACCGGAGACACCTGCAGCGTGATCACACAGACAGAGAAACGAGTGCGTGCGGTGACAGTCTTGCATAGTACTGACACGAGGTTTGTCACCGGGCAGAAGAGTTGGGGATATTATCTCGAGTGCGTCGCAGATTCGATCAAAGCGGTGCTGGGATAACCCCTTATCCATGCACAAACAAACCACGCCACCTCGACATTTCGCCGGGTTATCCGAACCTCCCAAACAAAAAGGCTCCACATCGTGCTGTTTTGAAGGCATAATGACATGTGTGGGCATCCCTCCGACGTCGAAGATGCGTTGTTTTCATGTACCGTATTCAATGGTATTTTTTTATACATTGCGCGTTTGTTTTGTTGATTTCTTACGTGGGCGCACGGGCCCGCGTGGCAAACGAAACGGGGTTTGGCTGCAAGTGGAAATAGCCGAACAGAACCCAAGTTGGCGTGCTCCTCAACCTTTCCTTTTATCTGTTCGCGCAACATCCCTCATAACTCTCCCTTTTTCCTCGTTCAAACTCGTGATGAGCAAAAAGGCAGTTAAAAATAACGAACCAGAGACCAACTATGCAGAGCGCGATATCGTTTTAGGTAAAGTACGCGGCTATCCTCCCTGGCCCGCCATGGTATGTCGCGTCTCTTCTCGCTTTTACATCCCCACCTTCATCCTTTTCACCCCTCTAGGTCATGAACCTAGACAGCGTTCCTTCCCATGTCGCCAAGGAGCGTCCTGGCGGAAAAAAGACCATATTTCACTGTGTCAGGTTTTTCCCCGCAGGCGACTAGTGCGTCCCCATCATCCTCATTCATTGCTGGGATAGCTGACACCATTTTCCCGCAGTGCATGGCTTGTATCAAAAGATATATCGAGATTGAAAGAGCATGAGATCCGCGCATACATCAGCGAGCCACACAAGAAAAACGCGGATCTGTTGTCAGGCTACAGAATTGCCCTCGATCCCACAAGCTGGGAGAAGGAGCGGGAGACCCTCGACATGGCTGCTGCCGAGCAAGAAGACAACGCTCCCGTTGACCAACTCGAAACCGAGAACGAGGAGGAGGAGGAAAAGAAACCTACCAAATCGAAAAAGCGTAAACGGGATGTTGAAGCACCTTCGAAGCCCAAAGCAAAGCCAAAACAGAAAGCTGAGAAGAAAGTGGCCCCAGGGAAGTCGAAGAAAAACGGAGCCAAGTCTAAGGAGTTGATCGAATCCGAGGATGATGGAGACCAGGAGGTTGAAGCTGAAGACGAGGACGCTGGGACGAGCGCTAAAGCCGCCCCTCCGCCTTCCAAGAAACCGAAGCGGGAAAAAGAGGAAGAAGTCGATGGTCAGTGCGACACTGTACGATTCTCTTCTCGTATCTTCACCGTTGTTGCCTTTCAGCCAATTTGGAAGCAGATCCTGAAGCTCGTAAAGTGAGAGAGTGGCGACACAAGCTGCAGAAGGCATTGTTGGGTAGCAAGGGTGCCCCATCAGATGAAGTAAGTCGTTCGTGAAGCCCAGACTTTCGCCACTTAGGATTATGACGCAGGATATGCCCGCTCTGGACCATTTATTCTCGACAGTAGAGCAATATGAACATCCAAACCTCATTAACTTCCTCTCAGTGCGTTTTTGTGGCGTTGAACGTGTAGTTTCCCCCCATTGACCACAATTTTCCGGGCAGTTCTCTAAAATCGGCAAGGTTATGCGACACATCGCGGCTCTAACGCCCGACAAAGTGCCTCGTGATGAGGAATACAAGTTCCGGACACGAGCGAAGGCCTTGGTGGACAAATGGCATGCCATACTTGGTGCCAACAAGCCAACCGAGAACGGCGTTGATGCCACAGCCAATGGTGCGCCAGCAGATGCTCCTGATGCATCCGAAGCCAAGGCATCGTCATCCCCAGCCCAGAACGCTATTTCGGCTATTTCAGTTGCAGACATGACAATGTCCGAAGCATGAATTCACTCTGCTTGCTCCCTTTTCGAAGAGTTGTCTATGCTTAATTTCTCGCCCCAAGCCTCGCGAAGCTTATGGGGCGGTGTCAGTCAAACATGCATCATATGGCCTTGTGCAGAACATTACTGTGCCATTCTGTGCCTTTACAACTTTTGCTGCTACGTTGTACATGTTATCGCGGTCGATTGCAATTTGCTCATATCCCCTAGTACGATTTGTGGTCCTCAGGACGAATATTATATATTTGTGCCATCAGATATTTTGAAGAGGGAATGAACGCGTTATTCACTGAGGCGCTGTCCTTTTGCAACGCTGGAGTGTCGGGTAGTTTTCCCGTGGGACACCCGATCGAGAATTGTTTCCGTCTTCCGAAAGCACTGTTGAACCTGCGTAGTCAAGAGCGTTGGTTTCTCCCTTGTTGCTATCTATTAATTGGTCATGACAGTTCAAGATTCAAATAATCAAGATCCGGGAATCCGACCAACCCGTACGTTGAGTCATCTCCACAGGTGCGACCTGCCTCTAGCTTTCTCAAGCGGTCGCAGCATTCGATTGGCTGAGAGTTCCCCGTGTCCTCTCTGATAGGAACTGACGAGCCGGTCACGGTCCGGGGCACGCAAGACAGCGGAACCATGCACAGACTTGCACCGGACCAAGTCAAACTGCTGGCACGTCAAACAGTCGACGTTGCCTAATGCTCTGGGAGTCTGGAGCCTTAGTGCGATGCTGCTTATTTGACAGGACGGGTTGACAATGCCGACATACATGTCTTGGACGTCTTGGACGAACCGTGTCACAGATATCTTTGTCGAGTCACGGAGGCCGGCCGCCGGTGGTAAGTTATGGACTTATCGTTGGTTCAACAACTGCGCGCTTATTATTACAGCCTTGTTCGTCGTGGCTGTGGGCACCAGATAAGAGTTATCTTCCTGAACCGTCGATGCGACCATCTTCGCGGCGACATTCTTGAAACTTTGCAAATTTGACGTTACTATTTATGACATCCCTTGTGCATAACTCTGCTTCTGGTCTTGCACGAAGTATGTGCCACTTTTGGAATCCAGGAACCTCTTTGGCGAATGGCACATTTGACGTTGACACGTCGTCATCGGTCACCATTCCTAGACCCGAGGCATTTCGTGGACCATCGTGCTTTTGGTGTCCCAGCCTGTTCGTCCGAACCAAAGGACTGCAACTTGAAGGGTTGGGTGAAGATGGGGTAGGTGGTACATAAGACGGAAGCGCATTATCATCCCGACGGATCCTGGCCACTTATCCGAGTCAGCAGGTTCAGCACTGCCCGTAATAATCAGCGATATGCTCTATTGGGGTCATTGCTATCGCCGAGGCCGAATACTACTGACTTTTGGTTCGTTCCTTAATGTAGAACGCAGTGATACGTGTGCTTGTCGAAGTTGATCACGCATCGTGAATGATGATTACTTCAGAGTAGATGTGGTAGTAAATCGGGTTTACTAAAAGTAATCACTTTGGTTTCCACCAACCGGATGTTTGGATCACGGTTACCTGCAAGTCTCCGACCGACTCACCAACAATGGCTCACTTGTGCGGCTCTAACCACAAGAAGACTAAACAAGTCGGCACCATCATTGATACAGTTCATAGTTCCGCACACGCGAACAGTGGTAGTCCCTAGCAACCCGCCATTCTCCACTTCTTCATCTATCATGGACGCGTTCTCTTCCGGTGTTTGCCAGGGAGCAATTACGCTTGATGAAGTGGTAAGCAACAAATACACGTGGAGCCGCCTCGTACAAACACCCGGCTGACCATGTCTCCACGTCCAGATCACGCGCTCCAAAAGTTAGGCGGCATCTTGCATATCCATCCTGTAGAACTTATCGATCAATATAATGTCCAGACTCCTCTGATGTTCAGACGGTCGCACCCGACTCAAACCTCCCAGAAGTCCCTCATATACCGAGCAGGAAGCGCACGTATCACCTCGACCACGAGGACCTCGAGACACACGTACGACCTCTGTTGTCGTGTCATTGGCATGTCGGCCGCGTCGGGGTCGTCGTGGGTGATCTGCAGGTGTTCTCTCTGAACAAACTCTTCAGCTTCAAGACCTTCCGTTCGGCGATCGAGTTCTTTGATGCACTGGCGGACATTCAGGATGACGAAGACGTGAGTGGGTTATTCTTAAACCTGATGTACCCATCGTGATGATTTGCCTCATTAACCTATAATCAGCACCATGCGCGCGTCACTGTCGATTACGCCAACGTGTACATTTCAACGCACACGCATGTCGCGTACCAACGTACTTTGGATGCTGATGCTGATGCAAAGCCGAAGCGAGTGCCGGGACTGACACTCCGTGACGTTCGGCTTGCGGTCGAGGTCGAGAAGTTACATCAGAAATTTCTGGGTGATCGACGAGCGGTTACAAAGGTGCCAGCGGACTCGGCGAGCCTAGAGACTTGGTCGATGGAACAGCTTCGGCGACGGTATCCGGCGCCGGCATAAACGTTAACATTGACATGGTGACAATCGATGTTGTACATTTGGTTTCTGCTGCACAATACACTGGATAACGTACACACCACTGTTGGACAAGCTCATGGTAACAAATCGAAAGGTACTTTTCTGTCCTATCTCCCCCAAATGAACTCGGTGATATTTCTTATCTCGCTGACGACATCTTCCCTGAATGCAATTCTTTCCGCCGCAAGGTCTTGCTGCATGTGCAACTCGTTGGTCGTCCCCGTCAACGGTACGATACTGTGCAACTGAGCGAGTTTAAAAATGACTTGAGCGGGTGTCACCTCCAACCGGCCAGAGATGGTTATAACCGCTGGATGCGTGAGCAGGCTGGTGGATCCAGAAAGCGTCCAAAACGATCTACCATCATTAGTTGTCAATCACACACGAGTAAAGCAAAGCGAGGAAAAGGTCACGAACTGATATTCGATCCCATGGTCCTTGCAGTACCGCCATACGTCAGGATCCCACATGTTCCCCTCATACCACCGATTTTGCACGACTTGCACCTTCCTCAACTCTGTTAATGCAGCGAGGATCCGTACGTCGTACACGTTGCTGACACCAATTTTGCGTACGGTGCCCGCATCCTGAGCCGCCATGAGCGCACGCCATGCTTCCAAGGTTGCCTTCATTGTCCTAAGTGGTGAATGAAGGAGGTAAGAGTCGATGTAAGACGTCCGAAGGTTGTGCAAGGACGCTCGTAGAGATGTTGCTATCTGGTCCTTGACAGGATCCCTGATGTCGTAGGGAATTGGTTTACTGAGATCTTGTCCCCCAATTGGCGTGAACCTGCATGGCATAAAAAGTGTGAACACGCGATGAGTGGTCTGTAGAGGGGAATGAGTGAGCACTTTGTCTGAATGTGCATCTCATTGCGTTTGATGTCATGGTTTTTCTGCAGGACGTCAAGCGCTTCGCCAACGAGGTCCTCCCTGTCACAAGTGAGGCAAGTCTGAGAGACTGGACCCCAACAGATGAACTACAGTGGTACCTGTAGTGCTTGGGTTGGCAGGCTGGGGACGTTCCGTGTGTTATGCCCCTGAAGTTTATCATCGTGCCGCTTATGGACGCACCTGTGTCGACCGCACGAAATCCTTGCAAGAAGGCGTTGATGACGAGGTGGGTTGTGCGCTCGCCTTTCCTGCGATCACATTCGCGAGGTGAACGCATGGGTGTGTCGTGAGCAGCTTACCATGCAGTCCCGTAAATGGTCCTTGGTGAAAGGACATTCATGGGAGGTAGTAGTTGTGTCGAGCACCAGAATCTCACGCTGTGCAAGTAGATGCTCTTCCCTCCTACGCCCATTAATTTCAAGTTCAAGCAGATATTATACAGCAACAGCATAATGCACGACCTTTCATCCCTTACTAGAGTATCCCGATAACCTACAAGCAGTTGCTCGATGTTGACTCAGGGGACATGTAGCAATGCTGGGGGTCAACTGGGTGATGCAATGGATGCAATAGACAGGATGCTCTACGCAGCACGCCCAACTGTATTCAGGTGCAAATGGATGCTAGGAAGTACCATCATTCGCATGTTTCCTTCCTGATCCGATAATGTGAATAAAGTGGTGCGTGGTCTTGGTGGACAGGGATAAGTTTTCGTATTTGGCTTAACCTCTCAAACCTCGATCCTCAGATTAACAACCTACCCTGTGCTTCTTTTGCAAACACAAATGTATCTCAAAGACTGGCTAGCATCAATCCAAGGCCATCCATGACTGAGCATAAGAAGCAAGGTGCAGGGCCTTTACAACAAAGTCGGTAGTGAACGGAGCAAGTGGATGTTAGTAGGAAAGTTAGTCCTTCGAATACACACATGCGCACCATAAGCTCGACACTTCAGCGCTCGGCGAGCTGTTGTCAGAAGTATACGACTTTCTTGGGGTTGCTGGCCACCTGATCTTTACCAAATACTTTCACCGTGCCGGTGTGCAAACCTGCCTTTACATCGAGTCGTTTCCTCCGTTTCTCTCCTTTCTTTTCGTCTTTGCATAACTCCGAGTTCTTTCGCTTGAAAGTATGAAAGTCATCTTCATCCGCGCCAGCGCCACTGCCGGTGCCAAAGATGGTCGTCACGGCCGTCCCTGCCATGTCTTTCTTTCGAAGTTCACAGTCTTTCGCTAAATGTGTTTTCTCGCCACAGAGCTTGCAGCTTCCTCCGTTAGGGTATATACCTTTTTCTTTGTTTTGGGGGCACGCTGAGGCAAGGTGACCCTTTGCTGAGCAGACAAAACACGAGGCAAAAGGGAGGGGATTCAGAGGATCCACCAGCGTCTTGCAACGAGATAACGTATGTTTCGTCGAACCACATCTGTTTATCGTTGAGTGCCAGCGGAACATAAATCAAGGGGGATAAAATGCGAACCTGTAACACATCCCAACCGTGGTGTTGGTATTTTTTTTGCCCTTTTCACTTTCTCCTGCTGTCCTCGGACAGTCCTTGGCAGCGTGGCCCATTTCACGACAGGCAAAGCATACCGTCTCGGCTCGTTGGCCTGCTATTCTCTTGAGTCGACGTTGCTCGGTGCGCTTCTGGTAACCACCGATTGCTATACCTAGCAAGACAGTCAGCCTCTTATGATGAAGGATAGCACAAATACTCACTCTTTTTCCCGTCGCCCTTTTTCATTATCTTGGCATTGTTTCCAGAAAATACATTTCTTCCCTTGCGTTTTACACTTGGTTTGCCATTTGCCTCGATGTCGTCTAGGGATTGTCCATCGTCATTTGTCTTTGACTCCCCCGACCTCTCCCGTTTTTTCTTCGGCTGCACAGAGTATCCTTGATCGCTATCGGTAGTCTTCGCTTCAGCAGCACGATCTTCGTTGGGTGTTTCAGTCGCAAAACCAGCTTCCAGGTATTTGCGCTTTCGGCCAAAGTTTGTGACGCGAGTCATGATGATTGTCTACAAATTTATTGTGCGCGCGCCGCGGGCTCATTTGAGTCTTATTGGCATGACCCCATTTACATATGTCCCGCGGTGAGTGCCAGCACTGAGTGCATGATAATTATTTTGACATACACAATCTCAAGAAACTATTTATGCGAGGACTCGTAAACGACGGCATCGCAGATTCGCCTCGCTTGCTGACGTATCTCCGGTTGGTTGTTCGAAACTTCCCAGCTGCGCCGAAATCACTATATAGTGAGCTGGAGTACGGTGATATGAGACAAGGGTCAGCCGCTGGCAAGGCCAATCCCTCCAGTCTTCACCGTCAGTAATGATTTACTCAGTTTTCCTATATATCACAGTCTTAGGGGCAGGAATCGCGTCAATGATTGCCGGATACCTTCTATTGATTCAGAATGAGCCGTGTCAACAAATTGCAGACTCAATCTCTGCTGCGTCAGAGGTCTATAATGTTGGTCAGTTTTCAGTGTCTTGTCCTCCTGATACATTTTCAACGATGATCTCCGTAGCGTCGGTTAAGTATCTAGAGCACATCAATCACTGGGCCACGTCGAGCACCCAGTCTTCAGCGTGCTCATTCGAACCCGGAACAACAGAAGACATCAGTATAGCGGTGAGCAACTTTACTAGATCCTCCCGCTCTTATTCACGAAGTGGATGCTTTTAGCTACGAATTCTTGGTCAAACTAAAACACCATTTGCAGTTTGTGTTGTTTGGCTTGAGAATGACTTCAATGACACTCACGCTGGTAGCGTATCCCAGGTCAAGGGTGGTGGTCACACCAGTAACCCCGGGTTTTCGTCAACTCCTGGTGTTCAAATCTCGATGACGAAATTCTCCGAGGTCTCTTACGATTGTGCGGGTCAGACAGTTACAGTAGGAGCAGGTCTCGTTTGGGACAACGTCTACGCAGCCCTCGAACCCTACGGAGTGAACGTCGTTGGTGGCAGAGTGAGCGGCGTCGGCGTAGCCGGTTTTACACTTGGTGGAGGTGAGCCTGAACAACGTGTGCAGTAACCCGGCTACTTGATACTGCTATCAGGATACTCGTGGCTCACAAACCAGTATGGTCTGACCATCGATACCGTACAAGCATTTGAGGTGGTGCTGCCTAATAGCACTGTTGTTAATGTCACCGAGACGTCAAGTCCAGACGTTTTCTTTGCTCTCAAGGTGATCCTTTTCCCTTTTTGCATATATTGTCATAACGCTCATTTGGTTTACCCGTAGGGTGGTCTTAATAACTTTGTACGTGAGGTGCTGCCATCGCTAATCGGCGTGTTAATCCGGTTTCAGGGCATCGTCACAAAGTTCACGCTGAAAGTATTCCCACAGGCCCAAGTTTGGGTACGGATTCTTTCTCTTTGGATGCTCTTGCTGACCTAGAATAAAGGGCGGATTCATTGTGTATACTGCAGATGTCATAGATCAGGTCAACCAGGCTACGGCTAACTTCGCGGCGAACAACAGTGATCCGAAAGCTGCGATAATCACAGCCTACAACTACGTGCTTGGACGAGTGGGTTCATCGTTTCACCGTGTTCTCTGAAGCATATTGATTTCCATTTGCAATAGCTCACAATAAGCGAGATCATCTTCTACGACGCTCCTTCACCACCTGACGGACTGTTCGATGAGTTCCTGTCAATTTCCTCGTTTGCGAAGGTCATTTCCACTCGTTCCTTCTTGTCGTTCGTGTCGTCCATACCTGTGAATGGAACTTACGGGACACGGTTAGTACACACGTTATTCTATCTTGTTAATCTATACGAGAATGCTAACCTCTCACAGCGTGGTGTTTAACACGATTTCTGTCACGAGTTGGTCTCTTTCTTTGATCGAGTCCATCGTCAACGAGACTGTTGTAAGTGCTATTATGTCGATCTTGTCATAAGGCGAATCATCTTACAATTCTACACCAGTATTGGGGTAAAAAACTTGTCCCGGAATCCGCGGTACTCATATCGTATGACGTGGCGCCTTTCCTACCAACGTTTCTTAGTCACAACACTTCGCCATCCGCATACCCGCCATCTCGCGCAAAAGGCTTCTTGCCACTAGAGATTTATTATGCATGGGAATCGCCCAGCTCCGACAAAGTCTTTCAAGACACAGCCCGGACAAGCGCGAGCACGCTGAAGGCACAGACCATTGCTAGCGGCCAACCCGATGTCGCGAATGCCCCTTTGTATCCAAACTATGCCATCTTTGATACTCCACTGGCTGACTTGTACGGAGCCAATCTTGCGAGACTGCAGACGATCAAAGCAGCGGTAGATCCAAAAAATATTATGGGTCTTGCTGGGGGCTTCAAACTGTAGATTAAGTCATTACGATTCACAAATATTGACAGACTGTCGTCCCATATTTCGAATGCCACTGAGGATTAATGTGGATGACAAGATGGATCATGGCACGTGCGGGCTGTGTTCAGCAGCGATGGGGACTGGTTTATCGTCGACACGGATTGACTTACATAAATGAAACTACAGAATTGCAAGATCACCGAGCATCTCTGAACTAAACTGGTTTTTGTGCCGTCATTGCTGGAGATGATATCTCGTCTCTACAACTGGCAGTGGTCAAAACATATTCTTTTCATATCAATATAGAATCTAAACTGCCGAGGAAAAGTAGTACACGGGTATCAACTGATTCTCAATGATCCCTTCAGCTCGAACATGGTCATCTAAACTAAAGCGCAGCCCGTAGGGGCTGTTTTGAACTTGCTGGCGGCTCGCTACCTTTGCCATTGGCGGTACCAAGGTACCACAATACTGCTGCTTTGAGTTCGTCCAGCCACTCCTTTACAAGCTCTTCCTCGTATAAGTTGCTGTCATAATGGAGGAACATCTTCAACTGTCCGCGCCAAGTCGACGCGCCGAGATAACGGCCTCCAGGATTGGTACGGTAGTATGACGTCCAATTTTCGACCACAAGTTTTGAGGTCGTGGCGGCTTCAGGGATGGATGGCGAAGGTAATGGAGGGACGACATACCCCGGTTTAGCGGGGTGTGGAAGGGGGGAGTAGGGAGAGAGCGGATGGGAAGAGGGTAACGGGTACTCGGATGGAACAACCAGGTCCATCTATCGGCAGAGGACATTAGGAGTTACTTTAAGCAGGCAATTATAATATGCAACGATGAGACGTACATTGCCAAGACTAGACCCAGTGTGGGCGAATACGACTGGCCTGTCCTGGATTGACGGAGGCCCGTTTTTGACCGAGTTCTCTTGCGTTCCACTCAAGCCGTCACCAGCCTTGAGACGCTTCATCCACTCCAGAGCCATAAGCCGCGAGCGCATCACGTCCGCATTCCTCGTGGCAATTACGATTTCAAAGAACAAGGGGTGGGCAAAATATGCCGCCGCCTGCTCCTTGACCAAGTTGGCACGGTACAAGAAGCGGTCGAAAGTGAGGAGATCGGAGAACGGTGGTGCACCATCCGATAGAACTCGCTGAGAGTTCTGTTCGCCCAGCGTCATGAACGGAAGTTGATAAAGATAACAGCTCACGCCATTCATGAATTCGGCCCCACCACCGCTCTCAAACCATGTCCTGTCCAAATACGGACGCAAGTTCAATGGACCGATATTGATATGTGGCTGCCTTTTTCGATAGTGCCATTCTTCTTCGGAGATTTCACCGCGCAAATAGCGTCGGTAGAGCACCCGGGTCATGGCCACTTGTGCGAGAACGAGGTAAACGTTTCCGAATGTGACATTATGTGAACGGCAACTCGAAAGCACAGCAGATGTTTCCTTCCGCGTGAGCAAGGTGTAGGCGAGGCGAGTTTGCGAGGGACTGGCAGCCATCGAGTACAGTGTGAAACGACACGGAAGTGTGTGCCCACCCTGGAATAGCAGTCAATATCCCCATCAGATTAGCTTGGCTACGGAAACTGGACACACCTGGTTTCTTCTCATTCTTAACCGGAGTATCATGGTCCCGATTGCCCTTCTCCAACGTCGCTTTGCGAGACTAAGCGAGCGCAAATGCACGGGTTCAAGATCTAAAGGGGAAATTGCTAGCGCTAACCTCTCTTCCAACGGGATCTGGACAGGCTCAGATGCCGCACCCCTCGTAAGCGTATCCAACAGACAACGGGCGAACGCCAAGTTCCCCATCGCATCCATTACACAATGGGACATCACTGTTATGAAGTGCAAGATGTCCGACCTCTCGGTCTCACGAAAGACATAAAGTCGTGCCAGCAGCTGATCTGAGAGCTGACGGGGTCCATGTGATATGGCAGATACCCGCTTCTCCACCTCTTCGAGACAAGTCATCTGTTCGAAGACGATTTCGTTGGGACGAGGGACGGTGAGATCGTGTTCTTGGACAACAAAGTGAACTGGGGCAGTGTGTGCAGACCCTGGGATAGGGTTGTTGGCCGCTTCGAGCTCCCTGAGGTGAACTCCAAATGGGACGTCGGCACAGCGGAAGGTAGCGGTCGAGAGCGGGTAACGTCTCTTGGTGGATAGCCATGCCTGGACAATGCTTGCGTTGGAAAAAAGGAGTTCATCTCTAGAACCATTGACGAAACGCAATTCGAAGTGATGTGAGACATCTGTGTTTCCATCGAAAACGCCTTTCCACAGAAAGTCAAGTTCAGAGGGGTCCAGAGGTCGTTGAAATGTGTGACCTCGCGTTGGATGCGTGTCCACCAAGGTCCAGGCAGGCATAGTAGGAGCGGTCTGAGGAATGACAGTGGGTAGAAAAAAAAACTTCTAGAACGCATCATTTCCGAGCTAAATACTCAGGCTGGCTGTAGCCTAGCCACTATTCGGGAGCCCGACAAAGTTACTGAAAACCCGAGTGAGTAACATTGTACGTACATATTAAAATGACGTTGGCCGTTTATACTCCACACAGTGCACCACTCGGATTAGCAATTCGCCGTTCTTGCCTTCAGTACTGGTCGGTTTTCGGGTTGAACGTGCAGTTACTAGCTACGCTCGAGCGGTGGCCTAACCCACAGGTAGGTATTCCATTGACAGTCACCAGCTCGGCGTCACTAATTGACGGCAACACACCCACTTGTGGTGCGTAAGCACTTACATACTTATCATAGGGCGTAAGAGGGACCCTGTAATTCATATCTCACTGATGAGGCTGAGATCAGAACGGTCAATATTATACTTAGAACCAAACACGGGCAAGCCATGTACTTACAAGTATGTACTCGGTAGAGTGAACGTCGTTATTGGCAGAGTGACGGAGTCCACAGGTTGACTTGTACGGAGCCAATCTCGCAAAACTGAAGACGATCGAAGTAGCGGTAGAGGCCACGTGCCTTGCTGGGGGGTTCAAGCTTTAGATTTATCCACACAATACAACTCATGTAGGATATTATCCGCGAGTGGTGATATAGAGCGCTGTCCCGCAGTTCCGATGCCACCATAGGAATACGAGCAGTATGATTATAAAAAAAGAACACGTCCCTAAGTGAAGGATGCTGGCTGCGGACCTCTCGCTCGAAAAAAAGCCAAGGTTTCTTCTGAGACGGCCGGTGGTTTCTTCTGTCCGATATGCAATAACCTTGAGAGCCACGTCTTCCTAGACCGTCCACAAACCGCATGTCAGACTACATTGAAAGAGAATACAAGAGACAGACCTCGATCTCCTCTTCTGATCGACTGGTATTCGCATTACTAATGCGTCCTCATCATCAGAATCTGCAGAGCGTATGCCATGAATACGTGAGTCTGAAATGCACTACAAACATACAGTATTTCTTTTCGGTGTCGTGATACTTGTAACCGAGCTTATCATACAAGGACTGTGCGGCTCTGTTCGATTTTCGAACATGCAACTGAAGGTAGTCGACGTGGACACCCGCGCGTAATATGGCGTCTTCTAAAAGCGACACGTTAGCCAATGACGTTTACAAGATGACCAGGGCAGAGGAAGGAGACACACTGCTCAGATTCATGAGCCTCTGGGCGAGACCAAGCCTCCTGTACGGTCTGAGGACAGATAACGAGTTGATATGACCGACCGACATCTCAGTCTCACGTTCGTCGGGCTCACTACTCTAAGATAAGATCTAAAGCAGTCCAAGAAAACGAGAACACACATTGAAGACAAGACAAATCCTACGATCTTGCCATGGTCATCTTCAGCCAGAAACGACAGGTCAGGCCAGTTGACCAGCCAGTATTGCCCTGACAATGGGCGTCAATTGGAGGCAATATTACAGCCTGACACCAGTGAGGAAACTCACAAAAACGGATCATGTAATTTTCCGGGAGGGTAGAAATGTTGCATGTAAGGAGTCTCACGAGGTCATTGAGCTGGCCGTGACATGGGTCGAGATTGACCGGTTCATGAGCCGATTAGAGCTGCGCCGAGTGAACCGGGAAACTCACCTCTACTTTGCGGATGTTCATCGGGTATTGTGATTCAAGTCTGGTTGGATGTTGGTTTTTCGAATGAAAAAGCGGCGTAATATATGGTCCACAGGTACTTACCTTGCCGTGTGTAGTTAAAGCGAGACATGCGGTCAAAGCGCGACCTTGCGTAACAAGAGCAAAGTCACTTGATGCTGTACAACTTGATTCTGCACCAAATACATAGGCGCCTCTTTAAGTATAATATCATGCAGAACTTTTTACTAATCAATGTCATGACCCTTTTCATGGATCTTTCAAGCTGATGGTCGGTAGCCTTTTCTTTTCCTTCTTGTCACCTTTATCGACTCTTTAAAATTGAAAAAATTCACCCAAATGTGTACTTGACATTTACATTGTCGATGTACTGTACAGCACAGCATTGTAAGTTTTCTGGATTATCGTGACATACTACTTCTAATTGCAAGCTTGACTTTTAGTAAGATCCTTATATACAACTTGATAGAGTTGTATGAATTTATCTAAGACAACCTGGATGATTATCAATTCCAATCAGTACTCGAGACCTTTTGTCAGGCTCGCCAGCGGTCCAGTGGTCCGAGTCAATCCCCTTGCTCTTATCGTGCTGCGTGACATTACTATAAGCTAGGACAAGAAGGAAAAGTCAAACTCTCTGCCTTCACTCCCAGGATGGACCTCTCAACTTTCTTGTACATCGCGATTTTGCCATCATCAGAATCTGCAGTGCGCGTGCCATCGATGTGAGTCTGAAATGCACTACAAACATTCAGTCTTTCTTCTCGGTGTCGTGATACTTGTAACCGAGCTTATCATACAAGGATTATGCGGCTTTGTTCGATTTTCGAACATGCAACTGGAGGTGGTCGACGTGCGCGTAATATGGCGTCTTCTGAAAGCGACACGTTAGTCAGTGACGTTTACAAGATGACCAAGGTAAAGAAAAGAGGCACTTTGCTCAAATCAACGAACCTCTGGGCGAGACAAGCCTCCTGTATGGTTTGAGGACAGACAACGAGATGATTTCACCGACTCACATCTCAGGCTCATGTTCGTCGGGCTCACTGTCCTACGATAAGATGTGTGTTTTCGTTTTTCTTGGGCTGCCTTGTGTTGAAGACAAGACAAACCCTAAGATCTTGCCATTATCATCTTCGACCAGAAATGCCGAGTTTGACCGGTTGACCGGCCAATATTGCCCTGGTAACGGGCGTCAGTTGGAGAAGCGACATTACAACCTGACGCAGCTCACAAGACCGGACTGGGAGGGTAGAGATGTCGCATATAAGGGGTCTCGCGAGATCATTGAGCCGGACTCTATGTCATGACCGAGATCGACTAGTTTATGGGCTGATCAGAGCTTTGAGTGAACCGAGGAAACTCACCTTTACTTTGCGTATGTTCATCGTGTGTTACGAATAAAGTCTGGTTGGATGTTGGTTCGTGGATGAAAAAGCAGCGTAATATATGGTCCCAATGGGTCTGTGACTTCTAAATCTGACTCGGAGTCACCAAAGGGAATTGTGATCCATTCACAATCTCCTGTGGATAAATCGATAACCTTTCATAGCTGGTGGGAACAGTGAAAACAATCACAGTCCAGCTTGATGAGGAAAGTGCTTCACACGTTACTTAAAAGCAATAATATTAATACCTCAAACTCAATGCAACTAGTAAAGAGTGACGCGTGACACAACGCGTCTCTTTTTCACAATAACCACCATGTCTTGGAAATCATTTTTCGATAAGGGTGTTGCTTATTTTAAGCATGGTGACCTGGAGCAAGCACTCGTCCACATGAACAATGTAAGATCCGATCTTCATGATGTGGCAGTCAAATTCCCTGATCCCGTGCCCGACAGGCTGCTGAACTGCAAAACGATGGGTTCATTGTCTACGATTCGCGTGCAGCGATATATGAGAAACTCGGCGATCACAAGGCTGCCCTGCTCGACTCGAAACGCGTCGTTGATCTCGCGCCTGACCGTTGGCAGGGTTATGCGCGTTCAGCGCGTCTATTTAACCTCGTTGGGAAATACGACTCTGCTATCAAGATGGTCGACTATGCTTTGAACCGTTTACGACCGGAGGACGTTCAGCGACGCGTACAATTGGGCCAACTTCGAGAGAAAGCTGTTACCGCGCGGACGGTTGCTGGAAAACAGCGTCTGGCGCAAGTCGCTCAGAACTCGTACCTCCTGGGAAAGCTGCCAGTGGAGACCCTTGTAGAGATCTTTTCCATCCTAATCGACGATGACCATACGTGGGCGGTCAGACTCTCTCACGTATGCGGGCACTGGCGACGCATTCTCGTGAACACACCCTCTGCATGGCAAACGCTGGTGTTAACCAAGAAACATCCCCTGCGGAAAACAACGTTGTGGAAACAGCGCACCGACAATCGCATTGCTCGTATCTCGGATGCCATGTCAGAGTTGGATAGGGACTCTGTTTTCGCCGAACTTGGGGATTTATCCTGGGTCCACTTATCAAGCCTTCATATTTCTGCGAATGCATTCACTCAACTCCATCAGGCACTTTCCGATATCTCCAACCCCCATGCATTCTCTAATCTTACCGAATTGACGTTGGTGCACTCTGTGTCCCATGACCCGCTCTCTTGCTGCCTCTCCGGCCCCGATTGGAAACTCCGGATTCTTCGCTTTGACGGGTTCACCCAATTAAGAAACGGATGGTGGAAGCATATCAAACAGCTCAAGGAATTATACTTGATTGGACCTGTTGAAACTTTTTCCACCCTGGCGATTACATCCAATCCCTTACTCGAAAAGTTCGTCTTCAATGGTGAATATGAAGACCTGGATGACTCCAGCGATAATAACGCACCATCGAAGTCTATGAGCCACCTCAAGAGTATCGAGCTCAGGAACACCTGGAGGCCTCTCCGTTTCATGCGTGCGATTACCGCACCCTCGATCACGTACTTCAGCATCCACCAGAATTCCGTAGGGACAGACGAGACGCTATTCCACATCGCTTCCTGCCCTGCTCTTGTCGAGCTACACATTACCCATTGTAGCTTGAGCTGGTCCACCCTACCCACGCTCCTTCCCTCCACTCCCAACCTCACAACAGTGCGGATCAATGCCGTGGCGGATGTTGCGAATGCTTTGTTTGACTTTCTTGCACCGGAAACGGTCGATGCGCTACACCCACTACCCTGCCGCGCGCTCAAGCATGTCGACGTCTCAGGGTGTTCTGATCTCACGACGTCGAACGTGTATATGTTTGTCAAGACCCGCGTCCGATACGCTTCCGAAACGGTTGCCTTGGCAGAGAGATGTGCTGTCATCGAGTCGCTCAAGGTGGATGCATGTCCAAACATCGAACCCGACATGTTGCCATGGTTCAGGTCAAAAGTAATTCGGTTCAGCTGTGTGTATGCTTCCAAGGACAAGAAAAGGAATAGAAGACGGTAACGGTAGTGGTAATCTAACATGTGTATTTTATTGCGATCTGTTACAACTCAAAGAATCTGAGTACATCTCGATGCATATTAATGACGATGGATGCAAGGTTACGGGGTTTGTGTGCATATTAATATCGTACAGATGTACTAATTCCGCCGAATGTGTTGCCGCCGGGGAAACAAAACATGGCCTGTCTTTCACTCACAACATGTAACTACCTTGCGTGCATTGCCACAGCAGCAATCCAGGAATAGTTGGTGTTGCCTGGCTACGCGCTGCGTGGCACAAACTATGACCTATGCCCATCAAACTTACTTTTTGAAGATTCATTGCCAAGATCCCGACATTTGAACTTATAGATTCGACGACAAACGGTAGGACCGGACCGCAGATCCGTACAAGTCTCCCCCAAGACATCAGCCCTAATTCAACGCAGATCATGATCGATGATCACCAACGTGAAGGCAACATAATAGTGTGTTACATACCATCTGGTTGCAAGTTGGAATCGTCTCATCCAGCCCTCTGCGTTCCTGTCAGATCGTTCATAGCTTTTTGCACCTCGAGTCTCTCCATGACAGCACGGTGCAAGCTCGACTTGTTCTTGTTCTTCCCTTTGGCGGGTGCGTGGGGGGCCTCGTCGATACCACCAAGAGGGGCAGCCGCGCCTTCAACCGGCACGTCTTTGGTGGTGAGATGAGAGGGAACAATGATAGGTGTTTGGCGAGGAGGCGGTGGCCACTAAAGGTGCATCGTCAACAGATGGGACAAGGTATCGATATAGGAACTCACATCACGATTGGGTTGGTTAAAGTGCAGCGCTGCCCACGGAGGATATTCTTTCTCTAGTTGTATGATGTGGTCCTCCAGGGACTGCAATCGCACAAGCAATGTCCGCGGTGGTGCAGGAACTTTTTTACGGACCGTCAGCGGGGGTAGCCAAGGAAGAAATCAAAGGCTATTACCGTAGCGTACGGCAACATGCGACTCGATGTTTTTCAACCTCTCGTCTATTGCAGGTTCGCGTTCACTTGGTGTATCATCTGTAAGAGCAACGAGTTTTTCTTGTGCCTGTGTTTCTCTGCCGTCCGGACCCTTCACTGTCCTCCTCAGTGGCCCATCTTCGTTCTTTGCAATGTCATATTTCATTTGAGAATCTCTGTCCAACGGTTTCGCGTCCGTTCTCGCGCACGACGGGATATGTTCGGTGCTCTTGGGGTCGATGTTGAGCCGTCGTCGTTTTTGCGCCAAGGATTCGAGAAATTCGGCACGGTTCGACGCGTCGTTCCTGGCGCGATTTTGGGCGAGAAACTGTGAGATAGCTTTCGTGATCTTCAAACATGTTTTCCGTGAGCAACGTTAGCGAATAGGGACCATGCGGGCCTACCGTAGACTGCGATTGAGGCTCGGCGCCCGTACTCAAATGGATATGGTCCAGCTTTCGTTCCTCGAGCGGACACTCCCTGAGTTCTTCTCCTTCTTTGAACTTTCCCAACATCTAGTCGTCGACCTACAGGGCTCGCGTTCAATTTTTTTTTAAATTTAACAAAACAATGTTCGTCCGCACCATGAGATCGCGCACCAACTCCCCAATCGCGCCCGGAACACTCTTCCTCTCCCAATCTGCATTCAAAACGACCATGTCGTCCTCGAAGCCCTTCAGCGCCTGGGTCAACCCCACCTTTTTCAGAAAGGCACGGATGACTTGATCCCAGTGTCGGTACATGGGCTCAGGCGTTGGCGTGCGCGGTTTCGATGGCGTCTTGCGCTGACGCGCTACTGCCAGCTGGGGCTGGTACTGCTGGTACTGCGCGTACGGAATCTGCGGGTAGTGCGACTGCTGGTAGGGCGCGTTTCCGGACGTCGCGTAGGGGTAGCCGGAGAGCTGCCAGGCGTTCTGCCAGGTCCCGGGTGCGTAACCCATGTAGTAAGCTTGGGTTTGAGTCGCATTTTGCTGTCCTTGGGTCTGAGTCTGCGGCTGCGATTGGGACGATGTTTGTTGGGTGAGGTGGATTTGGGTGTGTTGTGCAAGTTGTTGGGGAGTTTGTGAGGGGCCTGCCTGGGCGTTTGATTGAACATAATACGACTGTAGCGAGCCCGTTTCCGACGTGTTTGGGATCGTTGTAGATGCTTGCGAGGGGCCCGCTTGCGATGTTGGTGGTCCGTTCATCGTAGTCAATGCTCGATATGGTCAAGCTTAGCAGTTATCCAAACTGGGATACTACATAAAACGACTTCCAAAACTCAATTGCAAGTGAGATACCTTGCGATTGGCAAATGAAGGATCCCTACAGACAGTTCTCAGTCGCATTAAACCCAATATCTTCTTTCTTCATATGTGAATACAGACCAAAGTAATGCCGACATAATTCAAGTTCAGACTTCGGCCAAGATATGTACCAGAATATCCTTCACCGTCTCTCGCTCCCATTGGACCGTTCCACTGTCTTCGACCTCGTTACCAGGGAGACTTACCGCCCCACAAACCGCGCTACTCAAGATTTCATCGAACGGCGAGTCCCGAACTCGAATCCGATGTGAAACAACCCTCGGAAATATCCTCGCTATGTCCGCTTCCGACACGTCCAATTCCGTGGCCTGTCCCAATTGACTCGCCAGACCGTGCTGCACGCTTGAGCAGTCCGAGGGTTCCCGTGTCTCGGGAACATCAAACCACTCTACCAGCCTGTCAGAAGAGGCACCCGCCATGCTGGTGTGTGAATGTGGATAGGTAGTGACGCTGTCCGTCTCACGGATCCGTTCGGCGTGTTCTTTAATGAGCTCGGCGCCTGTGCGGTCTATGCCAAGGACACGGCTTGCACGAATGAGAGCTTCTGCATCTTGACGGGCGCGTACCGTAAGCATCATACCATCCAACGGCCCATAATGGCGCGTCGCACTGAACAGATCAGCGAGGTAGATACTGAGAGGAGGTCTTATGCGTGCTTGAGTCGTGCAGAGATGTTTAAGCCGCTGGAGCAGAGCCAAAGGGATTACCGGTGGCGTTGACGGAACGGGTAGAGAGCTCATCGATTGCAACGTTGGGAAAGCCGCGGAGGTGACGGTTATGGACGGAGATGAAGGCGGCCGATATTGGCGAATGGCTAAACGGGTCTGCGCCCCGAGGTCGACCGATGAACTCATCGCGAACATAGTCGAGCTGTCAAAGGAATAATTACTAGGCATAAATATATATCCGCAAAGGAAGCATACGAGACTCTTGTATATTGAAGGTCTTTCTCGTGGGTCGGATCGACACACGTATACCATGAGAAACCCATCAGGTAGCTCCAGCGTTAGACCGTCTTGGTCGTGTCCAAACGTCCCTCCATCCGACACGACGATTTTGCGTTCTGCAAGAGTTCGCAGGACTGCTTTCTGAGAAGGAAGATTTGAAAGTTCGAGACCTGATACGATCACCGCAGAAGGTAGCTTTAATGCTTCAGTACTCCCACGCGATATATTCCTAAAATGAGTCTTGACAGCTAGAAGCTAAGGTCGGGACAGATGTGTCTGTTTGCACACCAGCAGGATAGAAAGCAGGACGCTGGGAGGAGGTTTCCACATTGATGGATGACTTTGGGTCGGCATCCTCTAAGTCTAACTGCGGACGTCCCGAGGGGAGTTAGGGATGGTTTTGATTCACTCGGGTGGGAGGTAGAACGAGAAATAGATGTTCGCCTGCTCCGCGCTGTGCTGATTGAGGTTGAGGGTGCCACAGGCGACTTGCCAGCTGAATTACGGGAGACGGAAACGCGTCTATGCCTGTGTTTGTGCAACAATCCATTCTGATTACTATCGGCTTGCGGCGTAGTCGAGGCAGAAAAGAACAAGGACTGGAGAAAATCGGAAGGCGACTGGTTCCCGGTATGGGAATGGCACTTTAGCCTATGGGTGTTGTAGCCAAGAATCGTGCTCAGGGCCTAGGACATGAAACATCAACAGTTGGCGTGAAGCATGGGAATTTCTCGGCAAGACTTGTCGGAGAGAATTGGAAGACGTACCAGCGCTGTGAGTTTCGAGACGAGTGCGACATCTTCATCTCGAGCGCGCAAGATCAAGTTCTTAGTCGCCAGCGATGATGCAAAGGAGCAATACTTGGACGATCACGGGTTCCAGAGGAAATCCGGGCACTGCCAAGCGGATGGTACTCAACAACGAGGACAGAAAAGGCGGGGTGCCAGGTGGAGGCAACGTATCTAACATCTGTAACAGGAAATGTCAGCCGGCGACCAATCG
The DNA here is from genome assembly GCA_019787685.1 of Chiua virens. NCBI lineage: Eukaryota > Fungi > Basidiomycota > Agaricomycetes > Boletales > Boletaceae > Chiua > Chiua virens. The sequence goes on from JAHNUO010000003.1 coordinate 2,019,208, forward strand.
AGACGTGAATCTACGTAAACTGTGTAGCGGAACAGCACTGGTTTGTGATGATGGTAACTTAAGAATAAGTGGTGACGCACCTTGTGACTGCGCTGCCCTGATACGGTTCGGGTCGGAAGTGTAAAGTGATAAGATGATGTTTGAATCAAGTGTTGATATGGAGACGTGACTCCATTTATGTCTCAGCATGGTCCATCTTCCGTAGACTTCGCGGGTTATTTCCGACACGACATTACCTCGAGGCAGCCGACTTGGCGGCCTGAGCGTCTCTCGCTTTTTTCCAGTCGGGTTCGTTCTCACTCTTCCTTCTCCCGAACTACCCACATATCCCTCCAGCGCTGGATGCATGGCACAGAGTCTATACCAATTCGTCATCGACGATGACTCCCCCAAGATCTCCTACTTTCCATTCGTGAACCTCGAACCTAGCACCAACCTCACCGCCGGCTGGCAGCTCTTGTACACCGGCTCTGGTGCGGCCACGGGTCCGGGTCAGGTCGGTGTGGGTACCAGTTATCATTATACCTCTCGCAATGGTACAAGTCTCCTGATCAACTGGAATGGTACGTTCTCTTCCAACCGATCACACCACGCTCACACGTGCCATCGCTCGCGCATAGGCACGGGTATACAACTCGTAGGTTCCGTCGCCAATGCAAGCTATAATATCACCCTGGATGGGATCTCGCCCCCTTATTTCCCTGACCTTGCGAACAACATCCTTGCTTCGTTCGACAGCCTCAACAACACAAACCACTCTCTGTTGCTCACGACCATCATCACGAACGCAACGTCGCCTAATGTTTTTTTGTCCTTTGACAAGGCAGTAGTCACATATACATCTCCTGCCGGAATTGACAAGTGAGTCTTCGTTAGCGGTGATCGGTATTCAGGGCGCTATGCATTTGCATACTCATCATTAATGACCATCAATTTGATTAGCACTACAGCTACTTCCCAAGTGATCGCAGATTCTGATATTGCATTCACGGGCTTGTGGAGCTATAGCGCCGGAAATTCCATGCATGTGTCCAATACTGTCGGAAACTCTGCGGAAGCTACATTTTCAGGCAAGTAGTCAAGCGCCTTGTCGACCACCTGAATTAGACATATCCTTTGTCGCAGGCTCTGCAATCACGATTTACGGCCTCACCTCTTCCTACTCCGGAAATTTCACCGTGACCCTTGATAACACCACTACTCATCTATCCGCACGTTCCTCATATAATAATTCCGACGCATTGCTATTCTACGCGACCGATCTCCCTGAAGATGGATTACATCATGTTACCGTGACCAACCAAGAAAATCGTACCCTTTCTTTGCGAGTCGGTGGCCTGAACTTCACATCCTTCGCAAATAGCACACCGTATGTATCTGATTTATTTTGTAAAGTAAATGAACTGGAGCTGATCTGTAGATCACGAAGAACTTCCACCATTTCGTCCAACAGCGTTTCCATTCCTCCAGGAACCATCGCAGCCATCGTGCTAGCCATTGTTCTCTTCTTGGTCATTGCGGGGATCATCCTCTATTTTGCCTGCTTCGTGCGGCGGAAATCTCAGTCCCATTAATCAACGCGCCTTCCCTCCGAGGAGAAGAACGCGGTCTATTGGGAATCAGGACGATGACGTCGAACGAATTCCCAGTCTAAGTCCGGCTTCTGGTGAAGAAGTGGAGTCTAGGAGTCTCAGCACTACCAAGGGCTACGGCTTCGGTCTGGGTTTACGTCGCGGATTTTCGTTCGCATACCGCAAGAGCAAGATGGGGAGCAAGGTGGGAAGCAACTCGAGCGAAATGTCACCCAACGGAATCGTTCCACACACAGAATACCCGATGACACCCCAGTGTGATCGCGACGAGAAACGATCGTCTATGTTTACACTGACGGAAGAACTCCCAGTCCTAGAGCATGCGCCAGAATCCGAAAAGCTCGCTCCGGGATGGAGCTATCCCCCGCACGCACTCCCCCGTCTTTCAAATATCACCGTGTCTACAAAGAAACACATGGGATCCTACTTCCTGAAATACGTGTAGAGCAGACGGGACTTGTTTACGATTACGACGAGGATGATGCTGATGTCAAGACCCTCGCTTCGTGTCAAGATGAAGCCCTCGCTGCCACTCTTTCGTTGAGCCCTAGAACCTCTGAGGCCCGTGCAGCCTTTGGGGATAGAGCGGCATCTAAGCTCGACGTTGACACTCGGGACGGCGCTCGACAACCATACAAAACCCAGCAACGCGGATTCCTCCAGGTGCGAGAGACCAGCCCGTTTAGGGTAGATGTGTCCACTATTTTTGGGATGCGCAGGAGCAATAGCTCCTCTGGGAGGACTAGTGGGAGTGGTAGCAGCACATGGTCGAAAGTACGCGCTAGGCTATATCGGAAAGCCCATCACGACGATGGCAAACAAAGCGACACGGAGAGACGGGAGACGTCAAGTTGTCCGGGACCCGAGTCCATCCCCGTGTTAATGCACGAGTCTGGTGTTGCTAATCGCCGCAGCGAGAGGGTCCCTGGTTCAGGAACGTATTCGTTCCTCGACTTCACTTCTTCGCACGTCTCCTTACGACGGCAGTCGAAGACTACTACGCTTAGCTCTACGCCTGCGGAGATCGGTCATGGGGCTAAGGAGACTTCTGCATGGAGCGAGAACACGTCCATAAGGATGGTAAGGATAGAGCGCTCGCGTGATAACGTGCTGGCTCCAAAACCAGACGCGCCCTCGACTGTATCTGGTGGTTCTCAACCCTCAGACGGTTCGGGTACTCGCACCCAACCCTCTGCTGCGGGCTACGCAGACTCAACGATCCTCACCTTTCCCAATCCCATAATGATTCCTCCTGACGACGTACCTGAGCATCAAACCACATTACCTCCATCCCCCACATCCCCCCCACCTGCAGAACAATACGTGGTTGTCTCCCCACCTCGCGCCACCCGAACTCGCTATCTCTCCCGCCGCCACCTCTCCCACCGAAAGTGTCCCATTTTCCGTCTCTGAAATACATTTTAGACACAGTCACTCCGACTACGCTGGTATCGACTCCAGACGAGCCAGCGACGTTTCCGTTCTCTTTCCGCACCCCCCATTGCCTCTCCTCGGCGGTTCTCAAGCGAATACGCCGACATATTCCCCTCCACCACCCTACATCGTACAACGTGTCCTCGGGCTACCCATGTCCCCACTCAGTCCGCTCTCCCCCACCTCGCTCGCAACGCTCCCGCGTATATCTCTGGACAGCCCATCCAGCAGCGGGTCGCCGACCGCCAGACGGCCAGGTACAGGGGCGTCCCCCACCCAACCTCCCACAGCATTCCGCGTGAGCTCGCTGCTAGGTCCAAGACCGCAGCCGTCAGCGGCGGGCTCTGTCCGCGGTTCTGCAGCGCCTCAGTTACCCATGCAAGGCGGGCGCGGCAGTCTGCGGGGCCCCGCGTTGATACGCCGCGGCCGAGAACCGATGCAATGATGGGTCGTCGGAGATGAACTCTCTTGGTTTATGATTTTCTTGGACGTTCTTGCGCTACACTCGTTTGTATTCACTCTCGTTATCTGTCTCTCTTTCTGTTGTTGTACCTTTTCTCTCCGTGGTCTCTTGATGCTTGACGCTTGATCAACACGTCTGAGATAGCCCAACCCCCACTTGTAGATTTCTTACTTGGTTTGTGCAGTACCGGTTGGGTCATGTTAGGCATTGATTATCTGCGTCGCCCACTCGTTTCCTTCGCACAGTTGTATCCACACATCGCATTTTCTAAACATGCAAACGCGTACCTTTACAGGACAGCACGTGTTCGCTTCTAATCAAATAACGTACACGACATTGATGGTGGCATATGGCAGCTGCGCGCAAGGCCACATCGATGGACATTCGCGCCGAAATCCGGATATACATAAAAAGATACGCCATTGTATTTCTGGTAATCCATACTTTGACCTTTTATGATGGCGGCGTTTCTCGCCGTAACCCAAACGTCACGAACCGTCTGATATCCGAGAACACCTCCCGCTTTTGACCTGATTCGTTTCCTTTGGTGCTCCCGCCATCGTTACTCGACCCCGTGGGCGGCCCACTCAGCGGGGGAGACGTCAATGCGCCGAACATGCTCTCCGCGGCGGCAGACGTCGACGATAGCGGGAGCGCAATACGGCTCGTGGCCGGGCTCCCGACCGCCAGGGTCGTTGGCGGATCCATATCCAGAGACGTGAGGAACGACGTGCTTTCAAGGTCCGTCTTGGTACTCGTGATGGTCAAGAACAGGTCGAGGAGGCTGTTCTGTTCCGTTTTGGGCGTCCCTTTGAGGTCGAGGATCTTAGCAATAAGACAAGGTGGGCAGATGACTGAGGTTCCTTTATCCGCGGAGGAAATAGACGAACCTTTTGGAAATTAGAAAAGGAAGCATCACCAATGACAAGTGTGTAATTTAATATGAAGCCTTCTGGCGGGTCCTAAGATCAACATCAGACTCCGGTGCGTCCCATGGGCATTACGACGGATGTAAAACTTACGACAGGGGTGATGATGACCTTAAGCAGTGCCTCCAAACGTGTGGTAACTTTTGTTAGACTGCGAGTGTAACTGCGCACGATTCATTAGCTTCTCACCGTGGGGCCAGAGTAGCAGAGGTTGCTGCGTACCTGGCTGTGGAGAGTGCTTCCCCTGGCAACTTCAATAGACATGACTTAAAAACTCCAAGATCGATAAGCAGCTGTGCCATAACCTCATTAGGGTGTCCATGTGACTCAATGACAACGCGAACCTGTTCGGCCCCAATCTCTTTGAGTGGCCGGTTCTTCACGAGAGCATTCGTGAAACGCATCAAAAGAAGACTGCAGTGGTGTTACTTCAGATCTTTGGGAAATCATTCTAATACAAACCTGGAAGCTTTATCAAAAAAATTCCGAAGGTATTTCTTTTGTTCGACTAAGGGTTTGATCAACTCGGTGACTTGCTCAGTAGCCTGTGTAATATCATCCATGAACGCAGAGTGACCAGTAACATGATTCATTGCGCCCCAGTTGACTCGCGACATAGTGTTGAATGCACCATCGCAACCTATTTCGAGCTCATGTAGTTGTACATTGATCGCCGCAGAAACGACGCTGCGACTCATTAGCCAATACACAATGGTGAGTTTATGCGGGCAACAAACCTCATGAATAGGTCTCTTTCAGTCTGCAATGTAACCTTTTCCTTGAACTTCTCGCCAATTTTTTCCTTGATCTTCTCCTCCAACTGTGATGAGTCAGCCTTCGGCTCGGTGCAAAGGCGGGTAGAGACATACCTCTGCCGCAGTGGTCTGGCAATAATCTGCAGTGTTGATGAGTAGGCATGCTTGCTGCAGCTCAGTCTTGTCAAATCTCGAGTCCATTGATTTTCGTGATTGAATCTGAGGTCTAATTCAATCGATAATTAGCATTGTGCGCTCAAAGTGTTGCCAATCCTTTCTCACCGCTTCAGCCTGGGGGACAGCACATCTTCTAAGCAAAAAAGTTAGTATTATGAAAGAGCCGAACAACCAGACGAACCAGCATAAATTTTCAACCACTTCTTCTGCACACTACACAAATCGAAAAAAGCTTGACCAATAGACAGTTTAGCGCATTGATCCAAACTCTGGGCATAGAAATAGAAGAGCTCCGTTGACGAAGGGAGCACAATTGGTGCGGGTTCAGGCTCGTCAGGGGCAGAGAGAGAGGCTCGAGGCGTTGACGTGGTCGTGGGAGGTTTCGATGTCGTATCGATTGAACCGCGAGCCTTAGAACCACGGTGCGGAGCCAACATGTCAGTAAGTGCTCTAACGGATGTTGAGTACGACTACGGTATCTGAATGATTGACAAAAGCTTACTTGTCTTGAGCATCGACAAATATACCGAGATGAGGTTCAAACGCAGAGGACATAGATTGAGCTTGCGCCGCTGACGGCGAGGCAGCTTTCAAAATTTCATATACCTGTACAACGGGGGCTCGGAAGTGAGGCTTGACCGCTCATGGATGGACACAAACTGGAGTAGCCCATTTCTTTTCTATTGACGTTTCAAATTCTGTCGTTTGCTGAAGTGCTTCCAGGAGTAACTTAACAGTGAGAGACTGCCCCGCTTTAGACAACAGACTCGATAGGTCATCCCTGGAAAACAAGAGAATATGACAATCAATAATTAGAAATTTGTTTAACCTTTCCCTAACCTCGTTATCGACACAAACTTGGCAAAAAGCCACCAACCAACGCGCCACTCAGCAGGGAATACTTTCCCTATCTCAGTTTCATAAGACGTTAACAGTCGCCTGAACCAAGCAAATCTCCTCGCTATATTGTCAAGATGACCGGCTTCGTCACTCGCTCGGAAGATGCGACGGTACTCTTTGAGCTCCAACGCCACGTACCGCTCGATCAGTTGAGTGCGTACATCGGGGCCGAGCACGTCGACAACAGCACATGCATCTGGAATCTGGCTAGTCTTGACTGGTTTGGAAAGGTCAAGAAGGAAACTGGGATATATGCTGTTAAAACATGAACCTTTGGGGATAATGACATGGACGCACAATGAATCAAATTCAGCATCAAGCTGGGTTCGAATTTCTCCTTGGACCTGTTGGATACGTTTCCAAACTTGCATGATGCGATGGACGGAGGTGTAAGACTTGAATGAAGCGGAAAGTTGCTTCACGGCCTATGAAAGTGTAAGTCGCGTAGACGAAGGGGCCTCCCGAGCAGACTGACAGCCAGTGAATGCGCAACCTCCGCATACTTCTTCTCTTTCACCTGTTCCTCTAATTGGGTGAGAGCGTTGACTGCGAACAAGTGGTGAATCACTGTAATCATAAACGGACATCAGACTGCTTACCTAGCATTTGCAATCGTTTCAGCGTCGTCATGCTCCTGATAAGATTCTTCTTCGCGAGATCCAGAGCTTGTATATCCTTTGTGATATTCCGCACGACAGCCTCTGATTCAGACGCTTTCTCGCGGATGCGTGACATTTGCCCGAGGAGATCCTGCAGATGGTATTTGAATAACCATTGCTTACAGAGAAGAAAACGAGCTATACGGAGATCGTCTCTTGGATAAGCTGCATCCTTCCTGGGTCTTGGTCCCGTTTCAGCGCTTCCTGGAGCGTGCCGACTTCCGCCTGAATGTCGCGCTCGTCCTGTGCGAGTTTCGCCTGAACAGCATCCAGACGAGCTAGAGAGGCCTCTGCGACGACATAAGTTTTGAAGTAAACGCGAGAAATACAGATGCACACACCATCCGGGAAGAGTTGGTTCAAGACGTCGACTGGATCGAAGTCGTTGGAAATGACATCAAGAGGATCGTCATGTTGTTCTGGGTTAAGTTCGAGGATGCGATGTATTGCTAAAACCAACTCCTGAGGTAGTTCCGCATCTGCAGGACGTCTTTGCATCGGATGTCGATGAGGTGAATGTCGACGGAGGTTCTGAAGTTATTAATATTAATAATAAGACCGCCAATGCTACTGCCATATAAGGCTATAATATAGCCAGAACACGTCGAGTATTTAGCAGTCGGGTTGGCCGCTTACGATAGACTTGTGACTCATCCAATTCGACGGAAACTATGCTCAACGCGTCTCATGCGCGTCAGATTTTCTGAATTGTACAGGTACTATACATTACAAGTGTGTTTGACAAGGTATACGTACATGAGTAAAGATTGTATGGCTGAGGGTAAGGAATATATCGTGCGACGGAACAATTAATGCTTCTAACAGCCTGGATCGTTCAAGCGCGGGTCTCAGATCTCAGGTGCGACCATTGGAAAGGAAAATCTGGAAACCTTCATCAAACCACATGAAATAGTAATACAAACTTCAGAGGAACACTCACCTCAACCGCGGAGGCTCAACAATGCACGACTCAAAGGCAACCATTTGAGCCATCATCGGATGCTCAAGTGGATCATCATGCACCAGCTGTCTCGCGATCTCGACGAGGAACTCCTCGTCGTGTCCCTGCAGCGAGAGATCAACTCCTGCAGCGCACGACCAGAGGTCGGCGCGGATCGGATCGTAGGCATCCTTGGCCACGATTTCGGGTACCATATCCCTTCGTTCCGATCGTGCCCCGATGTTGCTTGCCAGGTGTGCAGGCCCGCACCGCGACACTGAAGTTATTGATTGATTGAGTCCCCGCCAGGAGGTATATGAACGTTAGATGGCTTGATGTCCAGATGGGAGACATTATGCTTGTGCATCAACGTCGCTCCTGCAACAAGCTGTTTCGCTGCCGACCACGCATGGGCGTCAGATTGCTTGAGAGTCGTGAGACGCCCTCCGCCAGACTTGGTATAAATCACGAATCCACTACAATCGCGTGGCCAGGAGTTAACAAAAGAAATGGTGTAGTTGTCGGGACCGACGATCTTCGAAAGGTACTCCAGGATCTGCACTTCCAAGTCAATCCTCGTAAATTTGAAGAAACCACGATCGGTCTGATCGGAGGCACATGATATCACCGCGACGTTAGGGTGCTAGACGACGTCGTCAATGTCATTCAGGCAGACCGTCCGGAGCACATACCCCGGAGACAACAAAGTCCAAAACATATCCCATGTCACGTAGGCGGTTCTGGACGCCGGCATCTTGCGTGAAATTGGCTCCCTCCTCTGGAACCGTGTTTGAATCTGATGTACCCGTTTTTTATTTGTCTGTTACTCGCTGAGTATACGAGGTCATTTCCATGGCGGCTTTCGCAATATTCTTTTGGTCATCCTTCTTATCGTCGTCAAGCGCATCCGCTATCATGTGCAGTTTGATTTACAGATTGTATAACTCCTTGAGCTATTCCCGCGAGTCGGCGGGGCTCTCTGCGAGTCAAAGTCTTTCTGCGCAATTACAACCTGGATCGGTATTTAATCTTCATTTGACACTAGCAAAGCTCGAAACCAAACCTCTCCCGACGACCCATTTGCCTTGATTATGCACCGTTCCACAGACAAATTTGAACGAATGTATGTGGCCGCAGCAAAGAAAGTAGTGTTGTCATTGATACAGTGCATCGCGCGAGCCGCAGCGGCCCTTTGAAGCAACATTCTCCATCTGTCTATCTTGTTTGAGATCGCTTCGCATGCCGAAAACGGTAACCCGAAGCCACCAACGCAGAGGTACAATCGCTCCCCGGCCTGTATTTGCACGTCGCCAATTCCGCTGTCGCCTCTAGAAAGAGGGGAAATTTCCACGTCACTTTACTGTGAGGTGTCAGCACAAGTACGATTCGTGGAGAGGACCCATTACCCCGTGAAACTAAGCTTAGAGTCCGGTGGCTGACAGGCAAAGAAAGCGGAAACAGGAAGTGAGAAGCAACCTAAGCTGCTTTCACGTTGGATGAAGCATGCAGTTCAACCATCCGCTCGACATCCTTGTCGTGAGAACGGAAGAGGGGAAACAATGCTATAAATTCTCTAGAGGTAGTAATGGCATGTCCAGAGGAGGTTCCTTCTTCTCCGCAGTATGCGTCGAAATGCTCAGGGTGTCGACTACTGGCAAAATCCATGTCGTGCAAGTCCCCCACACGCTGCTGCGATTTAGTTGGGTTCACACGTCAAAGAACAGTGGACACTCACGGTATATGTGCGTTTCATCGCAAACTCAGATTCTAGCGCGGTAATGCCATTGTCAATGCGTTCTTGTCCATGGCGCCAGAAGCGACCGCTCTTCAAGTTCAGTGTAACGTCTCGTTCAGAAAAGTCATGAATATCAGCCACAGTGCGCCGTGGACACGCTGCAGTTCGCTGACAACTTTATCGTGTTAGGCTACCGAAAATAATCAGACGAAATCATGTGTATTGACGAAATCACTCACCTTTAGGGGTCTCAATAACTAGGCACGCGTAACGCGCGCACAACTTCTCTTTATCTGCCACATCTTTGACGTTGAAAGTTTCCTAGATCTTGTCCTTCTTCGCATCCCGACATGCAGCTGAAAATTCCTGTTTTGACTGACGTGAAGGTACCGGGAGAGGGTGGGTCTCGCAGGCGCAGGACCAGTGAGGTGATTCGGCCTGTCAGCAATCTTGTCGAGCAACGCAGCTACTGGATGCTCCCGGTCAATCTGTGGGTTGAGGCACACCTCGCCCTAGAAAAAGACCCAAAAGCTAACTGGAGCTGCACGGCATCACTGGCAGCAAGACATGTTGGAGTGTCTTAGACGAGCTGTAGAGCACTCGACAGCAATGTTGTAACGATTTTAAAATGACTGACCTGAGCTCCAAATCGATGTCAACGTTCCGCGGATTGAAGGTCATTATTATTTTCAATTCCCAACTTGCACTTTGGCTCTGCTCGTACCTCACTCAGGCTACACCAGAGCCTGAGCGCGTCCCACTTTCAAGTTGCGTTTGCAGGCCGCTCCGTCGGACCCTGAAAAGCGGCATCCGTGCTTCGTGCCTCTCGACCGACTGCTTCGCACCTTTCTAGCCAGGATCGGCAGCGTGCAACACTAAAACTACTTACAGTCGTTCAGCGGGCGTGCACCGGAAAGTTGAGGAGATAAGATCTAAGAGAGTCTGAGCAACCACTGATCAAAAGAAAGGTCGTGTGAAAATCTCCAAAGTCCTTATGTAAAAGTGTCTTTTCCGACGAACAAGACTATGACGAGCTCCATATCACTTTGTAACGGTACCAGGCATCTTCAGGGAACGACTCACCATGTGGACGTCAATATGATGGCAATGTTTCAGAGCTGGTCGAGGGGGCAGGGATCTTGGTATATTATTTCCAGATTCCATCATGATTAACTTGCAGAAATTTGAAAGCTGGAAAACTGCGAGACATGAAAGTGAATATTAGGAACCAAGTTCAATGAACACCAACTTTGAACGAATGGTCATAGGAAAAGATAATAATTTTTCATACCCCCGCCTCATTCTCAAGAGACTGGATTTATGGGAGTGGCGCGTACAGATGACTCTCTGGCTGCCTCATTCTTGCACTCAGTGTCTAATGTGCGCCGGACACCATGATCGTCCTTTCCAGGAAACGCATTCGGTGGTCCTTGTATTTCAACTATACGTCCTTGGAGCAGTAGTATCACGCTGACCTCGCAAACGCACGTTCCACAAGCTCCCTTCCGCCCTCCTCCCAGTCATCCCAGCACAATCCCCACTCGTTACTATCCCTACCCTGTAAACCATTCCCTGCATCGCCTGCCCTCGCTTCCTTTCCCGGTCTCGGATTTCCTTCCACCGTTGGCAACGTGAATTTCCATCTCATAACGCCCTCCAGCTTGAACCCCATTCGCTTGGCGAGATTATTCGAGGCAGTGTTGATCGGAGATGCCGACCACTTCACTCTTCTAAAGCCAAGTCCAGACGGCGGGAGTTCAAGAATATACTTGAGCAGCAACCCGACCGCATGAGAGGCAACATGGGTTCGTTGGAAGGCAGGTAGGACAATCGCAGGGTCCGATTTCTGTGGTGAGGGTCCATGTACTGGCTTCCAAAAGCCCGAACACGCCCGCAAATGAGCCTTCCCACTCAGGGTGGTTGGTATCTGGACGTGTTGTAGTCGATCACTGCGAATAGCAATGAACCTTTTTGTCGCCGACATGCCTCGGTGAATCGGAGAAAACTGGTCGGCTGTTCGACAGCAATGGGCATATGCTGGAACATGGATTCATGTCCACGGATACCATCAAAGTATGCTACAGCATGAACACGAGGGACGAAGGGAACGAGTCGGAGTTTATCAGTGGATAACACCAGAGGGATTGGGAAGATGAAGTTAAGATCGTAGGGATCGGGCCCATACAACTCGCTGACGGGTATCTCTGGCTCGGAAGCATAGTTGTTGACAAAGGCCATTCTAGAATTGGAAGCGCTGGCTCATAATCAACCATATTTCTTTCAAGTATTTAACACTGGTCGGGAGATAAAATGAGCGAATGACTCGACTTGACTCGATGCCGTAAGTTACAGGTAAAATTAGAGATCCGAATTTCGGATTTCGGTCCCATCCTGCCATCGATCCCTTTGGTCCATCCGTGCTCTACTGGAGAGCAAGAATGTACCAAGCAGCGCAGACACATGGGGTGGGGACAAGGATGTGGAAAAGAATGAAAAAGTAGGGATGGTTCCCGTCCGTAGACTGGCTCATCATAAGGTGTGCTTATCGATTATCTCGGACCCGATTCAACACGGATTACAAAATGCATGCCGTACTGGTCGGAGGAGTTGATTCAAAACGTCAACAAGTTTACGTTATTGGAGATGACATCGAGAGGTTCATCGTTCCTCGAATGTAAAGAAAGGGAGGATTGTAGTTTGAGTCTTCAAAATGATGAAACCGAGAGTCCAGGGATCCCTGAGTAGTTAATCCCGGAAAGCTTGAATCCGAACATAACGCGGTGTGAAGAACAAATATCGGATACTCCCGAGTGTTGCGACCTTTACGAAATATAATCCTGACAAAAAGCCACAGGCAGGTGGTCGCGTGCCGCCTTGGTCTGTGCAGGCTGATGCACACTGCAACCTGATAATCCTCTGCCGGACGCAAATGGGGATGTATGCAGCAGACTCATCCGAACCAACCTAATCAAAGGTCGCAAGATATACATTCCATCGCGCGACCTCGATTAAGGGTAATGAGAGAGTTCCATTTCCGGATGCATGACGAGGATTACTAGCCGCACTATGGTGATTCTGACGGCACCATGGTCCAGGGAACGTTCTGACGAACAGCTTGCAGACGCCTTTATATCATGATTGGTAAGAAGATGAGTCGGGGGATTCGGGCTTCCACAACTTCCGTCCTACGCGTGTGCCCGGGCAACGTTATACCCACGGAAACAGGGAAACGTTCGGGGCGCCGACAACGTTGGGGAATATTGAGTCGGTTCCATTCTGATTTTCAAAAAATATACGAGACGTGCTTACCTGGCGCTGGGAGGTGTGTATATAAGTACAGTTGTTGTTTCACCTTTAACTCGGCTTGTCACCGAGCTTTGCTAAATTCGCAGTCTGAGTGTACTACTAGTAGGCTGTCAAGTTAATCGCATTGTTAGCATACGGATCAAAGCGGCGTCACTCGGATAGTAGACACTCAACGTTGCATTGCTCGACCTTGTTCCGTTGCCGTGGGCTTGGCGAAATGACTATGGGCGCTCGACTCTGTGCTGGTGTTGTTGCTGATCGCGGGACCGTGCACAGCTTCGAACTGGAACGTTCGCGTGGACGCTCAGTCGGGCGGTGGTGCCGTGACGATTATTTGTTTCGTGCGCTGTGTGGTCGAAGGCTCTGATTCAAACGAAGCTAAAACTTTACAGGCTCAGATGGGTTGACCTGATTTGGTAAGCCTGGATCATGTGGTACCGTCGTACTATCGATGAGTGCTCTTTGATCGAAGCTGTAGCCAGCGCCAGTGTAGCTAGTGACAGCCAAGTCTGGCTTATAAGAACGTGAGTTCGCCGTCTCATTACAACCCCCGTCTCATACACAACATGTCCTCCTTTGGCGATTTTGTAGTCTCATTTGCCCTCCTCCACACAGACGCACCACAACTCCTACCACTTACGAGTCTAAATTACAACTCTTATCAAGAGCCCTCTCCGATGGTTGAATTGTCTAGTAACACTAAAGATCAAGTCATCACCACATTTCAAGAGCAACCTCGATTTATCTGCGCAAATTGTTCTGCGGTGCTCGTACGCACTCGCTCGATAACTGCTGACGGTAGCACTGACATAATTTTATCAATCGGCAGGCACTTCAGGATGAGTTGATCAGCAAATCCTTTTCTGGGAGGGAAGGGCGAGGATTGTATGTCGTCCCCGCGTAATAATGCATAAGCGACAATTGAATTCATTGTAACTCTCTTCGATAGCCTCATGCATACGGCAGTCAACGTGAAGCTCGGAAGAAAAGAGGACCGGCCACTTCTGTAAGTTCTCCGTCGTTCCACACATGGCCCGTCATCGCTCGCCGCTCACTATGGTCGTAACCCAGAACTGGCGTGCACACAGTAGCTGATGTGTTTTGCCTCGGTTGCGATGATCGTGTCGGCTGGTATTATCACAAGGCTTCCGACCAAACTCAGAAATACAAAGAAGGTGAGTTGGTTCGGTTATTCTCGTCTGATTGATGTTCAGGTGACAGTTCTTCACAAGGGAAGTATTTACTCGAACGAGAGAAATTGGTGAAAGAAAATAACTGGAAACTCGACGAATAGCCATAGTGAGGGATGCACACCCTTACTGTCTGCTTCTCTAATTATTTCTCTCTCAGAAACTGCGGATTTGTAGGAATAATTTGTACGGATATCCTGGATGGTCGTACTCTTGAACTTACATCTAAGTTATTCCGCATCGCTGGGTCTACTATTACTACACTATCTGATAATGTGACATATACCATGTTTGTAGCCTCTTGGAAATGCTTTCGATAAACCTTGTATTTCAATGAAGATGTATTCGCAGTAATGTCATGATACTCTCGCGAACGCGCGTTCCACAAGCTCCCTTCCGCCTTCCTCCCAGTCCTCCCAACACAATCCCCACTCGTTACCATCCCCACCTAGCAAACCATTCCCTGCATCGCCTGCCCTCGCTTCCTTTCCCGGTCTCGGGTTTTCTTCCACCGCTGGCAACACGTGTTTCCATCTCGCCACACCCTCATGTTTGAACCCCATTCGTTTGGCGAGATTATTCGAGGCAGTGTTGGTCGGAGACGCCCCCCACCTCACTCTCCTGAAACCGAGTCCAGAAGGGGGTAGTTCAAGGGTATACCTGAGCAGCAACCCGACCGCATGAGAGCCGACGTGGGTTCGCTGGAAGGCAGGCAAGACAATCGCGGGGCCGATCTCTGTGCTGAGAGTCGTTTTGCTGGTTTCCAAGAGACCGAATAAGCCCGCTAACGAGCCTTGCCACTCAGGGTGGTCGGCATCTGGACGTGTCGTGTCAATCACTGCGAACAGCAATGCACCTTTATCCCGCCGACACTCCTCGACGAAGCGGAGAAAGCCACTCGGCTGCTCAAGAACCAGTGGCATGTGGTGGAACATGAATTCGTGTCCACGGATGCCATCAAAGTAAGTGGCGGCATGGACGCGAGGAATAAATGGGACAAGTCGCAATTTATTGGTAGATAGCGCTGATGGGATTGGAAAGATGAAGTTGAGATCGTAGGGATCAGGCCCATACAACTCGCTGACAGGTATTTCGGGCTCGGGAGCGTAGTTGTTGACGAACTTGAAGGCCATTCTAGAATGGGAAGGGCTTGGTCGCAAGCAATTTCATCTGTCCAAAGTATTTTATACTGGACGGGGCCAGATCTGATGGACGTCAATGATTCACTTAATCAGACTCACCGCCTTCAGAACTTCGGATTCCGGTCCTAACCGCGACATCTACTCTTCTGAAACATCATGATCCTGGCTTGACTGGCAAGCGAGAATATAGCAAAGTATAGTAAGCCAAGGAAAAAGACTTGGGAAATCACAAGAACGGCGTGATTCCCATCTGTGGAGCCGACTAGAAGGATAAAACAAAGAACGACTATCTTCCCAAGAGTTCAAGGTCTCCCGTAGAAGATGCTAGTGCTGAAGCGCCCACAGGTTCGCCGTAAGTAGCCTTATTACGGTGCGTTCCGATTGACGGTGATCCTGGAAATGAATCTAATTTCCCTGTCATCAATAACGCTTGCGCATGTGTTAGGATTTGGAGAAGAAGAAAACGCACTAGGGTGACGTGGCTAGTAAGTAGTTGTGCGGCGGTCGCTCCGGAGTCGGCGATGGGTAACGGCGCAGAACTCACGCTACGGCCCGAGGCCCGGGCGGCCCGACCTTCAAGGAAGCTTCAAGCTCAAGTTCCATCGGATCACCACCATAGTACATGTAACTTGCATAGGAAGTATATCATCAAGGTCTTCACTGCCGCCAAGGTGCACACATGGTATGGCATGTAAGGAATTATAAATGAGGGATGTAGTTGGTCCATGGGACTATCTGGTATGCAGAGGATGGCAGAGCTCGAAGGCTTGCAAGCATGGATGTGACCAATAATAAGCGGAATAAACCACCCACACCCACAAAAAGATACAGCCAGCGTCGTGGCGACCCATTGTCAGTGCAAATTTTTATGACAAAATATCCAACTGCGAAAATAGCAGGTGAACCAGCCAAACCAAGCGATGAGGCACCCCAGATGATTTTCTCGGCTGTAGTCTGGAACTGATAATTCCAAACAAGTAAATGTAGCGCTCCGAGAACCATCCAAGTGAAGCACCACGGAGCCAGCGCTTCAAAATCAGATGTTGTGTTTGCAGGTAGAAAAAGGCTCTGCTTATTTCTATCAATACTGACTTTCAGAAATTCCTATGAGAATGGATCAGCGCAGAATCAATTTACTTAAGTACAATTGTCGCTAGAATTGCAATCCTACCGGTGACCCACCTACAACTTCAGCTTTAAGACATCGTTGGTTGTCTGCGACACAACTGAGTTATTTGGTTTATCTACCTGATGGCTCGTGTAGAAAATATGAGAACGCCCAGGACAACATGGTTTTTCCCACCAACAGAAAGAAGCGGGAGCGTGAGGAGAGCCATGTAGACAGTGTCCAACTCAACTAGTGTCACTGCAAGATGTTAACAAGCCGGACAATTATTTGAATGGTGAACCAGGAGAGCTGGACAACGAGGTCCGCTTTACTGAGAGCGTCAGACTTGCTCTTGTCCTTGATGTCAGCTTCCGTGATGACTGGGTTCACCATTTGTCCCCTTTGCACATGCCCAAGGTACTCGTCGATATCAATTTCCTTGATGCCATTGACGTAATGAAGGGCAAAGCCACCCATCAGTACGAAGTGGCTGTGGGTCGTTGTCTTGTCCACTCAAAATGATCTGAAGGCGTGTGAACATGTCACATAGTACCACGAACACGTTCCGTTATCCCCTTAGCCTCCAACCATTCCAGAAAGGCGCTCTCAATCATGAACTCGGGAAGAAAGAAGGTGATGAGCATCAAGCATAACCGATATACAACGACGTGGGTGCGTTTGAAATGAGGAAAGGGGAGGGAAGGATGTATGGCATGCCATACACAGATTAATAGGGTTAGGTCGCAGCTGCCAGCCAAATACTGCGATAATTGTACGCAGTTGCATCGGTAGCCTAGAGCACATTCGGTAGAGGTTGCATTCGCTGGCGTAGCGTGGCTAAAGAAGGCAAAGGGAGACGAACAAATGGAGAAGTATCTTTTGACTGGAAGGAACTCGATGGGGATCAACGGCGAGGTCGACGAGCTATTTGTATGTTACGTGACGGGCGAATTAGCGAGCAAGGCTACCGAACTGGCTCTTATGCACAGAAAAGCATACATCTAATGACAATCGATCGATCTTGACCGTTCATACGACCAAAACAGCACCTCGCATGTGCGGAAGAGAGCGAGATCCGGGTGCACAGGGACTAGTATTGCCAGTGGCCCAGTAGCAGTGGGAGAAGGATCATGTGGCGTGTGCCTTAGTCTTGCACGATGGCTAAGCCAATCCAGTTGATCATGCACGCACACCCTGCGTGATGGGCGCCAGTGATGATGAACTAAGTCTTGAAGGACAGCAGACGAATCACGAGATTTCAGTGGTTCCCGACTCGTGCTTCTTGCAGATAGTGCGGAAATGTCAACTTCAGTTTTGGTAACAACCTGCTACAGTGACAGGATATCACCTGCCACAGCGATCGTGCTCAAGAATCCAGTATCCCACTCAGGATCGTCCTGCGGTCGGGACGCCGCACCCTCTCCACTCAGCGCTGTTGTCGATACTGACACCTTATACCTCAAGAAATCCCTCGCTGAGATTGCGACAAGCCGCACCTCGGGGCGATGTGCCCATAGACTCTCGATGAACGACCACATGTCGTCATCCAACCCAAGCTCAAAGACCCGAGTCTCCGTAGGGCGTTGCGGCCGACGCCCACTCAGTAGCGCCTGACTGCGCACAGTGGGGTTGTTTCCCCTGGAAGGGTGGTCCACCGGTATAGACCTACAAAAGAACGGAGAGAGCAAGACACGTCAGCGATCTGCAACCAGGAGGGTCTGCTACACACCTCATACGTGATGCAACCAAAAGCAAACATATCGCATCGACGGCGGTCGAGCCCCGCAAGAAGCGTCGCCCCGTTGGGGTCCTCCCAAACCGAAATAAGTTCTGGAGCCATATATCCCGCAGTACCGTATATACCATGAACGGTCGTGGGCACGGACACCTGTGTATCGTGAACAGTGGCAAGGCCAAAGTCTGCGAGACATGCTTGCTCGGAACCGGTGATGAAGATATTGAGCTACATGCATCTCATGAGCATCTATATCAAATCAGAGCTCAAGGAACCTCACGCTCTTGAGATCTCCATGAACAATCGTGGGTTGCATGGCATGCAAATACTCCAACCCACTCGCAATGTCAAGCAGCTAGGC
This sequence comes from Chiua virens, assembly GCA_019787685.1. Classification (NCBI taxonomy): domain Eukaryota; kingdom Fungi; phylum Basidiomycota; class Agaricomycetes; order Boletales; family Boletaceae; genus Chiua; species Chiua virens. The sequence goes on from JAHNUO010000003.1 coordinate 2,037,634, forward strand.
AGAAATCAGTAACCACTGGTTTTCTCCGTCCTGCATGGCGTACCAGGGGTAATCGCGGCGCATCCGGATTGTGGGATAGATAAACAGCCATGTTTCCATTCACCATCCACGGAGAAACCAGGCAGGTTCTCGACAGCTCATCATATTCGACGCTGGCAATGCCGTAAAATGGGAGACAGTTCCTGTGATGTACGTTTCTCCACACGACAGCTTCTTGGCAGAAGTCCTGGTCACATCAAGCGTCAGCACACCGCTTCAGAGTACACGAATGCCATGCCTTCAAGTAAGCATCCGCCGTGCGCCCTGCCGTCTGCAACTCCTTCAAAGCGACGAGTCTCCCAGATAACTCCCCACGAAAAATTGCACCGAAGCCACCTCTATCACCCGTGCTCGCAACCTGATCGACTCCACTGATATTTAATAATCGAGGGTATAGACGAGACTTCCTGGATAACCTGACAACCGCATCCAAAAACCGTCGTTTGTACCAACTATCGATGTAGTCGGATTTCAGACCAATCAGCTGTAGATGGTATCAATATTACCGAAATATCCAGTATAACGATAATCCTTACCTCTTGTAACAAATCCTAGAATTGCCTGTGCTTGGTTATCTCTCATGGCGTAGAACGATTCGATATGATTTTGTTCGGTGGAGTAGATGATCAATAGTGCAGCCAAACCGTGGATATCCGAATGGTGGAGTCTGGCATTCTCTAGCAACCGTTGATTGCAGTTATGGAGTGCTATCTGGGACTTTTGTCCACAATCAGCGAGAAGAAAAGAATTCTCAGAAAGAACACTTTACCTCCTCGAGCAAGTTGGTGAGGTCTGTTTTGATAGTTTGATAGTTGATTAGACACCACTCTTCGCCTCTGTCGACCCATTCCTGCGTCATGAGAAGAAACGAATCTGATAAGCTTCAAAACACGCATAAGTCCTAGTTAAGCTTGGACAAATTGAACGCGTACTTTGGTTTGTCCGGAGCACACAGCTTCAAGTGCGTAAAGACATAAGCACTCAAACACTAGATGGGGGTCAGAAACACTAGAGCGGGAACATGCTTTCACCCACAGCAAAAACTGGCAATTTATGAATGAGACCATTGCACCGCTCTCGATCCTCGCTTGCCAATGCCACGAACTCTGCCACGAACTCTTGGATATCATATTTCGTCGACTTCTGGAGTATCCGAGCAGTCGTTTGAGGCTGATCCGAACGATCGACGCGGAATGCAGGACACGTCGTCCGCGGTGATGTACCGCGTGCCCTCGGTGACGACAAATTTATTCTTCGCCTGCCACGCCGAAAACGTCGTGCTCATCTTGGTCTCGTCGGCACCACTGCCCTGGAGAGTAACACTGGCATCGGAAGGAGATACTGAAGCAGGTTTATGTGGAGCGGCCGAGCGAGTCGAACGCTGTTGATGGTGCGGCATGTGATATGATGTATAATTTCCTCTGGCCCTGGCAATGTCCTGGATAGAAGGAATGGCATGCTTTTCTGTCATGTGCATGCCATAGTTCACCTGCAGGACCGTCACATTACAGTAGGGACAACGAATGTTGGTCATTTGGGGAGGAGAGATGTATGCACACGAGATCAGTGATGCGGGTATCTGCTGGGCAGACAGACAGACTCGTCACGGTTGATCAAGCGAATCAAATAAATAGATTTACCTCGCGTTCTGGAAATACAGTAAGCCGTGTCAGCCTGGAGGTTACCTGCTTTTATAATCGATGAAGGATAGCACGCCGCACCTCAAAGCCTCATAAGCCTCGATCGAGCAAGGTTGACAGCATACTAATCGATTATCCAAAGAAGGTAACAGAATTTTTGTAGCTCCAATTCACCAGTGCGTGACACGCAGTCATCAATCGACGTCTCTATTTAAAGCAAAATTACAGTTCAAGCGTTGGCAGTGCGGGTTTCCTGTTGGCAATTGAGTAGGAGAATGGTTGCGTTCCGCAGCAGCAGCCAGTGAGTAGCTGGCTGCCCCGGATATCGCCGAGAAAGCATCACAAAGCCAAACAAAGCAGAAAAAGTGCCAACCGCGCTGCGAGTTCACTCAATATTGAACCTGCCAGATTCCTTATCGCTCTTCTCCCCATGGTCCACAAGGAAAGAGTCATTATCGTCTGGCACAGAGTGACTCTACGTAGGGCTTCGCTTTCGCTAGCAGCACTATGCTTTTGCAATGTGCAATGAGCTATGATGGTCTTCTAGATAGTGGTGCAAGCTACATTCTAATATCATGTACAACTTGTACTAGTGATGTACCGCAGAACGGAAATGGGCCAGAAAGATACAAAACTGTACGTTTTGACATCAAACGGCGTTTTAGAACTCGTCTCCGCAGCGACAATCACAATCCGCAATCGGGCAAACGCCACGCGCTCGATTGCCTTCATCACCGAAAAACCAGTCGAGGATATGTGACGCATGGCCACCGTGCCTGCATGTTTGACAGATGATGATGGCATCCTCGATCGTATCTACTCGTGTCAATGTCAGGTCCATGACATCAGCCAAGAGTACCTGGGCGCACCTTTGAACGCAACCTTTGTGCTCAGAAGCTCCGCATTCCGATTTGCATCCGGCGTGATGCTCAGCGTCATCAAACAGACAGAACAACGCGGAAGCGCCCGACTACAATTTGGGCACGCGGTAGGCTAGTCACTTCAGTTCAGCGAAATCCCGTACAATCGCATGCAGACTCACTCGGCTTTTATTCGTCGCGTCTGGAGCCATTGGGCTTATTGGCTTAGAACAGTAGTTGCACCGTATCAAAACATGTTTTGGTGCCCACTCAAAGGGCGGCAGGTCCCCATTCTGGACAGCCTCCTGAAGAATTTCCCCGCGTTCTATATCGAACGCGACCCTATGGTGGAATAGCTGAAACCCATCGAGCAGATCCCGGTAAGCCTCTAGCCATCGCTCGGCCCTCATATCTGGGAACTTGGCTGGGCATACATAGGACGAGAGGATCGCTGCAGTCTGAATGTCCCCTGTGCGGTCAACGTAGTTCTGCAGGATGTCGATCCCGCCTGGAGTTAGCCCAGTGACGATGAGACCTTCAATGTCCCCCTTGGCAGTCGCTCTTTCGGCGGTACGATGAAGATAAAGCGACAATGCCCTGTCTTCGAGGAATTGGAATGCGATCACCAGACGTTCCCGAAGTGGAAGGGCCTCCTCTTCAAGCACCTCGGACCAGTCTTTCGAAGTCAATTGAGTCAACATGGCGCGAAAATATGGATCTTGAAGCCGCACGATCAGTCGCTCAGAGTGGTCTCGCAATTCGCTGCTTGGCGTGTTCCCCGGAATAAGTGCCGCGAGCGTCCCCGTCATCAAATGGTGCATCTCATCTGAGGTTTGTCGATTAGGTAGGAGGTTCAAACACGGTTACGCCAAGAGCATACCTTTGCTACGCATCAGCAATTCCAGTGCCCTCGTGTATTGTCTGGTAAATACCAACCAACAGGCAGCGCGCGACTGCTGTCCATCCTTCTCCCATCTGTGTATATTGTTTAGACTAGATGAACGACGACCAACACAGCTCCTTACTTTTTTATCGCATTTGGGAGTTCGTCGCCCAGATACCACCCGCACAGTTGCAAAGCCAATTCCCGCTGCGAACATTTGTTCGTGCGCAATGCTGGGGACCACGTCGTCCTTTCCAAACCATATCGAGATAGTATCGCGGCAATAGCGGCATTAAAGTCTCCATAGGACAAGTCTTCAAAAGATTGAGAGAACGCAGACGGCAAACCCAGAGTGGATGCAGAACCTTGACTCAAACACGGAAGGCGCCAAGTGTAAATCATCCCGTATGTTCGGGGAATCCCTGGAGTCAGATGGTTGAGGCAATGCTTGAAAACCTTCCCATATTCCCATCAGCCCTTGATTTGAGAAATCGTAGCCATGGATTCTCGACGTAGGAATACACGAAATTTCTCGTGAATCTAGAGTAAATAAGTAAGCATTCCGAAGGGTATCAATCAACCCAACGTACGACGCATCCACCTCCAAAGTGTAGTTAGCGCGCCGGACAAAGAAAGATCATCTTGGACGATGTCCGCATTGTGCGCAATCTGCAATAGTCTGAGACAGATATCGACGGGCGTTGACGGATGGTAACATACAGTTTTGATCCCATAGCCGCGGATTACTCTGTGTCTCATCACCATCGAGATGTCCTCTTCGACGATTTGGCAAATTCCACGCAAAGCATGCTTCTTGTTTCTTGGTGTCGCAGGTTTGTCCGCTTGTATGCGCAGAGATTTCGTCATCCCTTCGTCGTCCACTACATGCTGGCTTGATTGCTCGAGCGTCCGTTCCGCAGGCGTTGGCGTATCCCCCCGTACCACTGAAACCTCCAAGGGATAGTGACGAAACGATGCGGGGCTGAACGTTCGCGATTTTGACGGCTTCCCATTTGAACTTTCCTGGTCACCGGGAAGATATCGGAAATCCCGTCTGCTATCGGTCACTTCTGAACTTGTCGCCTTAGGTGCAAACTGGTCATCCGCAGTTTTGGAGATATCCCATGGTTGAAGAGACATTTCTTTCTCCTGGAACCCGGGAATAAGTTTGTGCGACCGTCCAACACCGATTGCAAGGTCTCCACGGGCGCTCCACGCCACTTGCTTGGGCGCATCATGCACAGCGTACAGCTCTAGATCTCCCTCCTTGGTGACGACCATAACTTCGGACGTTAGCAAAAACGGACGCGAGCGTGGCACGAGCGTAAACGATGCGAGAGGTCGACTGAAACGTTTAGCTGTTGGCATGTGAGCCTCCATAGGTATCAACAAGATGTGTGATAAACTTACTTCTACGAGTGTCGGCGAGGACTAATACAGAAGGCTCTTGCTGTTCGGACGGAATTTGTTTTATGCCAGACGGAGTAGTCGCCCATGGAAGGTTGGTCCAGGACCTTCGAGGTACCCGCGACTGTGATGAATCCCTGGATCGATCTTCATCGGACGGTCCATCAACAGGACTGCGCGTGCTGGAGATCCCAGAATCGTACATGCGTCGAATCCTTCTCCATTGCCGCTATCTGACCTCTGCGAGTGCTCGAAAACTCGATATGGTGTATGATAGAACCAGGCCGAGGCCGTGCGCCATCGGCTGTGGCATCCTTTTCGGAGAATGTAAGGAGAGGGTTAGATAACTTTCGCACATCCCAGATGGTCACTGTTGCATCGCCACAGCAAGCCACTTGGTTAGTGTCGATAGGGTTTGTGGCTATTCCAGACACTTTGCTTGCCACGTTTGAAGTGGGCGGCGATGGAGTGCGCAAGTCGAATAGACGTAGCCATCGAGCAGGATATGCCGGCCAACAACAGGTGGGTGGACTGCGGCAAAAATGCCAGTGCTGAAACAACTTCGGTCTGGGCATGTTGTTGTAAAATGCGAGAGTCGGCTCGTGGACCGACATCTGCTCTAGCTATCCGAGGGTGAGGCCGGGTCACACTCACGTCGTCGGAAGGGACATTGTTCGCCACTGATAAAGTGGGTATACATGACTGCACATCCCAAATAGTGAGACTAGAGTCCCCTCGAACTTTGTCGAGGCCGACTGCAAGATAGTTTGAATCAGCCTCGCAGAATGCCAATGCATTGCAGGACCGCGAGTTGCGCACGGCAAGAGAAACAACGGGGCCGCTCGACAGAACACCATTCCGCGCTGCCTTGGTCGCTTCCAGGTGAACAAGGTCAACACGTCCGGAGGTGAGTCCGATAGCAAACAGGTCATCAAAGGAGGGATCCGGTGACCATGCGAAGCACTGCCCATCAAAGGATCAATGAGCTGATTATCATAAATATGCGTGCCTTTCGCAAATCGTGAAGTGCTCACCTTCATGAAGGAGAGGTCACTCTGGGAACTCAAATGGCGTATTTCTGAGCGATCTGGAGCCCACTCGTACATTGACATCTGGGAACCCCCGCCGACGACGAACTTGTGTTGCCGCCGCGGATGCCATAGAAGATGCTTCTCTGCTTGTGCTGTCGTAACCATCTCTCAAGCTGCGGTGAGGAAGTGTTCTTGTTCCAGCAAAAGAGAAAGCGGAGAGACCAACGAAAATGTTTTTTCAAGGTCGGCCGTTGGCCGTCGACATCGACGTCAGCAAGCGAACATCTGAATCAGCAAAGTCGAATTGAACGTCCGCCGCGTACTCGAACTTGAATCTAAACTTCGCCATCTGTTACATCTCAGCTTGAGACCGTTTCTTGGGTCATCTCCTCTTGCAGCGCTCCGAAACAAGCCTAAGTTATCCTCTCAGTCTCAACAACGGCGTTCGCTGGCACCGTCACTGGCTGCTGGTGACGTGTCAATTCGTTCCTTCTGGTCCCTTTAGGGATGTTGAACCAACCTGAGGCTGGTGGTCCATTACGTTTTTCTTTGAATCCCAGCGGGATAATTGCTCACAGGTTCTTTGAGTCCAACTCATAGTTGACCCTGTCCGTGTCCACTGAGTATTACCACTTTGCAATACTCTGCAATAGATTCTATTTGAAGACACGAGAACTCCACGCTTGTCTGACAGCCGTTATCACATGGATCACGACGGGCTGCCAAACGTAATGGTCGTCTCTGCGGCTCTGCCCCAGATCTGTCTCAGGAAAGACCTATGGGTACAGTACTCTCCATTTGGAAGGGTTTCCTGAAGCACCATGCTGTAAAGGCCCTTCAGGACTAGCAGTTTTGAGGACCCATTCGTTGCAGGAGGGCTTCTTGTAAGTACTGCCTCAGACATCATGGATCATTTCGGCCACGCCGCAGATTACTAAATACTTATGTTTCAGCGTGTTGTTCGCAGCTGAGCGCTGAGCCAGTCTTCGCGTTCACGTGGTCAACTTCTAACTCGCCTGCAGAATGGGTAGCTCACGTCGACAAGGGTCGGTGGACATCCAGATGCGGCGCCATCATGGGGTCCGTTCATCCCCATATGGAATCCACTGCTGATAAACGTTCGTGACGTGGTACTTTTTAAGAGTCTAGCCATGATTGTGTTAAATCAAAGGACTATGTGCTTGGGATACACTAACGTCTTATCTTTCGATCGCTCGTACTTCCGTGTATGTATGGTCAGCATTATTCCAAATTGGCACCTTTCATACGGCCCCCGTTGATCGGGTACTTCTCGCTGACGCGGGCGGTGGGGGTTAATAACTTGGAGGTGAACGTGGCGTCTCGGGATTGAAACATTTGCCGTATCATGCACCCGAGACACTTCCGTGGTTTTATCGACGGGTAGTGTAGCACAAGGTAATTCTTATTGTCAGATTGCCACGTTCAACGGGTGTGAACTGTATCGCCGGCTTTTTTGGAGAACGTTTTGCGAGAACACACGGCTTGTTCCGTTGATGGATCCGAGTCGACACACCAAATTTGCGCCGGGTGCCGGTGAATCTCCGGATGAGGGCGCAATGCAGTATGTGTTTCGTTATACAAGTAGCTTGCCGATCTAGCTGTGAAGCAGTATCTCCATTCCTGTTGCGGCAAAGATATGTTGAACGGTCTTGGCTTGTGTCCGGCGTAAGTTATGGTCACCGCAGTTTTCGAAAAAAGCTCAAACAACCGCATGGCACATAGTGAGATGGTGACTCAACCATGGCGGGGTGACCGCTAAAAGCACATCATATCAACATATCGGTACAAAGGAGCGTGATTTGCGGAGAGGCTATACGTTGGAAGCGGTGTACGCTGCCACTTGGTGACTGTCGAGAAGGAGACAGCACATGTGCATAGAGCGAGTCCTTGGGAGATGAGTCGCTGCTAAGCAGGAGGAAGGCTCGGGCGAGATGAACTTCCCAGCACCAACTTGAAATGTGCCTCGTGGCAGCGGTGGGAATATTGAATATCATTCAATATGGTCCGTGGTCGGAAGATCTACAGGTACTTGGTGTACTGCCTTTTTGATGGAACTCGGGAGGACATCCGACGGGTCCCGACTTGGCGACGAGTAGATTACAATGGAGACAAAGTCAAGCTGACACAGTGACATTGACAGGGTGTGATTTATGGAATCTGCCAGAGGTGGATGGTTGATTGTTCGGCTTAGGTGGCACCAGGGACGACAATGGCAGTTACAACGGTTGCCCAAATTGCCGATAGGTTTGATGGCAGTACGACTTGATCAGCTTCTTCGCCCCGCCTGTACATACGTGGGACACTCCAGGTCGGGAATGCAATTAAGACGTTGCGCTCGAGCGTTTACCATCGCGACCGTCAGTCCTGCTCACCGGACATGAGCAAACGTACTGGCCACACCTATTCTTCTTCAGAACCAATCCTCCTCCAGTCCGTAGGAGGCACCTCCAAGGCTTCACGCTATTACGACCCAGATGCTGCCCGTATCAGCCAGAAAATCGACGAGGAGCTCAGAGTGGGCACCTTCCTCACCTTCCTCTCTTCCACTCGACCTCATGCACTCTACAGCGAGATTGGGCACGAATTAAAGACGCAGAGAGAAAACAAGTCAAGGGTATGTTCATCGATGCACCCACACGAGGACATACACAGCTCACTTGAGCGCCACTTTTTCAGTTATGCTCCTTGGCCAAGCCGAGTCTGGCAAGTCCACTCTGCAAAAGCAATTTCAACTCTACTATGCCCACCAGGCCCTCGAACATGCACGCCCGTTGTGGCGTCCCGTGGTCTACTTCAACATCATCAAGGCTGTCAGAATGATACTTGACGAGCTCGATCATGAACTCGCAAACATTGCGTCCGACGACTCGACAGAGGGACAGGCTGTCGCACACGCTCTCGCGCCTCTCGGGGACGTCAGTGCCGACGTATCACAATTGAGGTCAAAACTAGTCGCCCTAATTTCCATAGAGGATTCCCTTGCGTCTGAGTTGAGTGGCGGAGTCTCTGTGACCGGTGGTCGCACGGGTGTGTACGTCCGAGCAGGTTGGCAGGCTCTTGTCACTCCACTATCTCCAAACCGTAGCAGGGCAGTCCCAGCAACTGGCGGACCATCTCCCGGTGTCGCTCATGTCACGAACCTCGCCGCAAGAACACTCAATTCCACGCAAGATGAAGTTGACGAACTCTGGAAACATCCTGCTGTCCGGATACTAGTAGACAACCGCAGAATACGACTCGACGAATCCGCATCATTGTGGGTTTCAACTCCTCTATCTTGGTTGTTACTCAATTCTGGCTCAGTTTTTTGGATAGTGTGAAACGAGTCGCACAGCCGGACTATTTACCATCGACAGGTGATGCCTCTTCCTTGGCAGGACCTTACACGTGCTCATTGAATTCCCACAGCTGATTTGCTCAATGTACGCCTACAAACACTGGGCGTTGCTGAACACTTCCTTCGATGTCGAGCTATGTGGTTCTCGATATAACTGGCTTATGTACGACGTTGGTGGAGCAGTGAGTGTTGTTCCGTCGTCTGTCGAGGGATTTCCCGCTGTTTCTGATGCATTGGATTCTACATCAGCGTGGACAGGCAAGTCAAACAGGGGTCATTTTGTTGACAACATCTTACCTTTTCATTTGGACATTAGAGGCATGCTTGGGTGCCCTACTTCGACGATGGTATGTTGTTCCATTCCTTTCTGTGCTATTATTCTCCAGAGAGTGGCATCAACATAGCATTACTGTTCCCATGATCCACCTCTAACATCGTTTAACTCCCTACAGCGACGGCGATTATATTTTTAGCACCTATTAGCGCATTTGATCAGGTATGATGATCCCTGCCAACTCAAATACACTGCCTTTTTTTGCTAAGTTCAAACATAGTATCTCGAAGAAGATGCCAGAACAAACAGAGTAGACGATTCACTCCAACTTTTCACAGCTATATGCTCCAACAAACTTCTAAAGAATTCACACCTAGTTCTTCTGCTCAACAAGGTAGTCGCTTAACAAGTCTTATTCGTGTCTCCACTCATCCTTAGTTCATACAGACTGACCTTTTGAAGAAAAAACTCGAGGCTGGTATTAAGGTCCGGAAGTAGTGCGTGGCGTTCCGACACTTTATTCGCTCGGTGGAGTTTACTCGAACACCTTTTGTTACACAGCATCACATCTTATGGAGATCGTCCAAACACGTTTGCCGATGTCTCGGAGTATTTCCGCGCCCACTTCATCCAGGTACACAGGCGCAATGACATCGGTCGTAGAGCGTTATACGCAGTGCGTAGTTGATACGCACTGGTTGGCTTGATGTACTGATTGGGTTTTCCCTCTAGCATTTCACTTCTATGCTCGTGCGTAAGAATTACCTGTCTCGTGTCGGGTCTGACTGATGGATTGCAGGATATTCGCGCTACCCAAGCTATCATTGTCAATGGTGGGTCGTTTTCTTCATCTTTGATTTCGACCCCGAGTGTTAACCGTAGATGAAATGTAGTTGGGGAAGCCATCATCCGTTCGCATATTGCGAGGACTGGTCTTGCCTAAACTGATCCTTAATCTCCACGCGGTCGGTATATATCTATCAGATTGTTGGATGTTAGCTGTACTGTCGGTGAACTTTACTGATTTCCAATTACTTAGTATTACTGCTACTAGTTACCCTTTCTTTCGATACCTGCTTCATGACTCGCATGGATTCCTTTTGTCTAGTAGCCGTACACGTTGTAGGAATACTTACTACCAGCTGATAGTGTGCGCACACACTACACGATGCGTGAGAAATCAGTTCCTAAAATTTCGGGCCTCATGTCAAGGTCAGTCACTTTTATCGTATCCCAGCTCATCAACCCCTACGGTTTACAACGATGTCAACGAGCGGGCTGAAAGCAATAGCGCCAGTGCCGACGGCGGCAGATTTCTTGGACATTGTCTTGTCCAAGACCCAGCGAAAAACCCCCACTGTATGCCCCTGCATTAGACCTTGAGATCAAGTCGTTGACAATGTCCTAGGTAATTCATAAAAACTTCAAGATCAGCCGTATACGCAACTTTTATATGCGTAAGGTGAAATTTACGCAAGACTCTTTCGACGAAAAGCTCGGTGCCATTCTCTCCGAGTTTCCGATCCTCGACGTAGGTACACCCTCTGGCCCAGCTACGTTGACGAACTTTCTTGTGTAGGACCTACATCCTTTCCTGGCCTCCCTTATGAATGTACTTTATGACAAAAATCACTACAAGCTTGCACTCGGACAACTTCGAACCGCCCGGCATTTGATCGATCAAATAGCCAAGGACTATGTCCGCTTGCTCAAATTTGGTGATAGCTTGTATCGTTGCAAGCAACTAAAAACAGCCGCACTGGGTCGGTGGGTTGCCCGAGGATATTCACTCTCGTGCCTTTGGTTTACATGCGTCGTTTTCCAGGATGGCGACCGTCATGCGGAGACAAAAAGATCCTCTAGCTTACCTTGAGCAAGTCCGACAACATATCTCCCGTCTTCCTGCGATCGATCCCAACACACGGACGCTTCTCATCTGTGGCTATCCAAACGTCGGCAAATCATCTTTCATAAACAAGGTCACTCGGGCGGACGTTGACGTCCAGCCATACGCCTTTACCACGAAATCGCTGTTTGTTGGCCATCTAGACTATAAATATCTGCGATGGCAAGTCATCGATACCCCTGGTATTTTGGATCATCCTCTCGAAGAGATGAATACGATTGAGATGCAAAGTATTACGGCGTTGGCACACCTCAAGAGTTGTGTTTTATATTTTATGGACCTCAGTGAGCAATGTGGTTACACAGTGGAAGCACAAGTGAGTTTCTTCGTTCTCCAGAATATGTTCATTTAGTCCGATAATTGTAGTGTAAACTCTTCCACTCCATCAAACCACTTTTTACAGGTAAACCGGTGATGCTTGTCATTAACAAAATCGATGTTATGCGCATCGAAGACCTTACGCCTGAAAACCGGACGCTCGTGCAGGAGATCGTCGATTTGGAAGACGTGCAATGTGTTCAAGTGTCGTGTTACTCCGAAGAGGGTGTCATGGAACTAAAAAACAAGGCTTGCGATGCTCTTCTTGCCCACCGCGTTGACTCCAAGCTCAAAGGAAACAAAATCAACTCTGTCATCAACCGAATCCACGTTGCGCAACCTATCCCTCGGGACGACGTCGTTCGCTCACCATTCATCCCCGACGCTGTGAAAGAGCGCAAGAAATACGACAAGAACGATCCTGATAGGAGGAAACTTCTTCACGACGTTGAACAGGAGGAGGAACGGGATGGCATTTTCAGTGTCAACTTGAAGAGTATGTCTTCAATTGTTGTATGGCTGTTCATGTTGTTGAGGACTGCTGGGTCCATTTAGCCAACTATCTCCTGGCAAACGACGAATGGAAGCTTGACGTTGTGCCCGAGATCATGGACGGCAAAAACGTTGCTGACTTTATTGATCCTGATATTGCTGAGAAATTGGAAGCACTCGAACGCGAAGAAGAAAAACTCCAAGCTGAAGGCTTTTATGATAGCGAGGAAGATATGGTATACATCCTAACCTTCCCGTCGTCGCGTTTCCTAAACTTGACCACGCTATAGTTCGATTCCGAGGACGAGCGCGAAGCAGCCGAAGCACGAAACGCACTTACTCACAAGATCCATTCTCAAAGCATCAAAAAGTCCAAGAAGAATCAAGCTCGCCTCCCACGAACGGCTGGTCTTCGGACACTGAGTGAGCTGTCCACGGAATTGAAGAAAGCTGGCTACGATCCGAGCAGCATAGAGGCACGTGCCGGGATGTTGGCCAAGGTACAAGCTGCAAAGCGAAAGAGAGAAGACGCTGACATGGACGTGGATATGGACGACGGGGAAGAGGCGGAAGAGGGTGACGGGGGTGATTGGATGGATGTTGATGGCGAGGAGCCATCTAGTAGCAAACGTATCAAGGGCAACTCGGGAGCTGTGATAGCAAAGAATTCAAGAGCACCACGGACGAATCGGCAATTGGCGGGATTGCGGGATGACCAAGTGAGCAGTTCCGCCTTGTCTTTCCTTGGTGATGTTCCTAATTTATGTATTTACCAGCAAGCGTCCAAAGCCATCAAGCTGCGTAACCTGGGTCAGCGCGAGCGTAATATGCACGCTAAAGCTGGCGAGAGTGATCGTGCAATCAGGGTTAAAAAGGTTTTTCCTTCCCTCCGTCTATATACTTCAAACAAGACTGACGTGGATATTCCAGCCAAAGCACTTGTTCGCTGGCAAGCGGAAGGCTGGCAAGACGAGTAGACGTTGATTTCTTTGTCTCATCTATGTTATCGGTTGGCATCCTGTTGTTTTCACCAAATTTCAGGTGATATATCTCATCACATTTAACGCAACGAGTTCGACTGCCACAAGCTGTTGGGCGCTGAGAATTCGCTTAGAATCGTACTGTCTCTGGGCGGGGATCACCTGACCTGTCTGGGGTTCTTGTGCGCATGACTGACTCAGATTGATGGACGCCCTTCAATCGATCGAGATATAGAAACGTGGAGTGAATGTTGAATCCCCTTGGCGGTAGCTTGGAGGACAGCTGAGTAGTCACTGCTGTGAAACTAGAGAATTTTTTCTTACCATTGTGAGCACTATTTCCGTGACTAAAAACGTGTCTTCATTTCACGCAGTTCTTCTGAAGGACATGAACAATGCCTCCAGCCCTCCACAGTTTTTGCTACCCATAAACCGAAGCGATATGCTGGCAGGCTTGGAAACTCGCCTACCCCTCGTTCAACGCCTCCACGGGATGGTCGGGACTTCGGGAGGCTGCAACACACTAGACCGGATGGAACTTAAAAATGAAGTATCCTCGCAGGCAACCTGTTCGGTCCGCCGCACATTTGGAAGCCGGAGAACGGGCAGGAAAATCGTGCGGTGATACCTATTCACCGTTTTGAAATTACTTGCAATTTACTACGTGCGTGTCTATGCGGCACTGAGTACTGCAGGCTCAGTGCTCAGCGCTCAGCGTTCATTCTCCGGCCACGTGACCTTCATTTGACGAGGTGCTTTGATGAAGGAATGATGTAGTTGCGTTTCATTACACGATACCACATTGCCACGGGTGCTTGGCAGGGAGGCTGTCAACGTCACTTCTTCCCGCTGGCAGTTCAGACGTGTGCGTTCCCTGACTATTATTGACATCGGCCTTCAAGTGGCACGCCATTTTGACAATGAGTCTGACGCAGTCGCCAAGGCGCTATAACAAATTGGTGTTTCGAACAGCCATGCACTCGAGCTCTCCCCAAACGGCGACCTTCAAGGGCACTGTCCAGGAACTTCATCCTGGAGACATGGATGCATATGTAGTTGATATTTATGACTTGTCATCGCCCAGGGCGCAAGCACACGGGGAAGCGTCCCTGACGACCCGTCCGATTCAGATCGTGTCGATCACACATAAATCTGCAAATATCTCTATTTCTTCGGATGCTCGTGGGATTCAAGGAGAGGTTGACCCGCCAAAGCGCCCGCGATCTTGATATCTCCGACTCGTCATTTGTGGAGAATTTATATAAGCAGGGTAGAAATCTTCGTGAGCGTATGTCACGAATCAATATCAATCATCAAGATGAATTGGTGTGAAACAGGGACGAACACTTTGTCGGGTGATAATACTAGAGGGTCTTGAGCACAGGTCCCACATCTAAGGTACCCTAAGTAGGTTCGTGGGTGGTGAAATAGAGGTTGGAGCCCTAGTAACACATAAAGGTACGGTGCTGGCAAATTATCCGATACCTCACGATCTAACGCGAACGAGACAGTCTCGCTGGCTATTGAATTCGGACCCCCGTGTGTATGATGGAGAAAGGATAGATGACATTTTCCTATCACTGGGCATCAAATTCATCGGAATGCCCAAGAAGGTATAGCGTTCCACCAGCGGTTCCGGACAGGTCACCAAACATCGGCGGAAGACGAACGATGCGTATTCATATTCTGGTTGACAGATCTAGGTAAGATTATACACGAGGTAAGCAACACATGCGATTCAATCTACTGGGAACAAATATTAGAAAAACAATCAGCATCCTCCAGATCCCCCGCTATCACAAAATTAGGTCCAGTGTTCTCCATACGCTTCGCCCAAATTCTACCGGCCAATTCCACCGCTTCCTCACTGGGAGAAAGTGCATTTGTGCTGGAGATGGTGCGCCAATTCTTCCACCGTCAGCGACTTTGACCACACGGGGAGGTGTCGCTTGAGGTCCCTGATCTTTGCTACCCATTTCAGCAATTTCGCCGCCAAATGAATGAACCAACCGGTGCGCTCGGGTTTCCACGAGGCCCCGGACAGGTGGCCCAAAAGCACCCTGCGGATTGCAATCTGCGAATCCATGTATTGGGCAGCGTAGACATCGTCCAGACCGCGCGTCGCTGTGACACACACATGCGACTCGCACGAGAGTTTGGATTTCTCGAACATCGTGGCGTTCCTGTCCCACCAGGATTCCATCGGCTGTTGGTTCTCCATCCCAGTGATGACAAACGCAACAGGGACTTGGTTCTGGCACAGAATGTCGCGGAACAGATGGTAGTTATTTTGGGCCACGGCGGTGATTCTGCTGCGGATGCAGAAAATGAGGAGGCAGATGCCACCGCTGCGTTGGAGTTGGGTGATCAGGACGTAGGCTTTCTCGATAGGCGGTGAGGTAGTCGTTTTTACTCAGGCTTGGTTCGTTTAATCCAACTGTGTCGAACAGACGGACGCGATGGGATTGTCCCCTGGTGTCGGTGAGAGCGACGTCATATGAGGTGGCTTCCATCGTGCAACCGCTGGCGCTGGATGAGACGTCGGCGAGCTGCTCCCCAGCGATGAGGTTGACGACAGAGCTTTTCCCTACGCCAGTCTCGCCGAAAATGAGTACATTGGGAACGCAAGCTCGTTGCACTTGATGGGGAGAAACGAGCGTTTCCTGGGGCATCTATAAATCTCATTGAGTTGTTAAGTCAGCATGAACGATCACGATGCTCACTTTTATCTGTCTGAGTGAAGTGTCGAGTACACCGACGCGAGATTATGGCTAACCACACGAACGACAGGATCCCCAGCATTTATAGAGAAAAAAATATAAAGCGAACGTTCAAAGCTTCCGGTATACCGGCAGAGATCAGATCACGGCAGTGGTGAGCCCATCCTGTGGTGGGTACACTCAGCAATCTGCCTAGGCTGAACTTTATCATGATGGAACGTTATATTACCGAGGACACTGCGTGGTCCGTTATCATATCACGACAAGGTTGGTAAGTTCTAACGTTGCTGAACGGGCGCTTAGCTGAATTGATGCCATCAGTTCTTTGAGATAACGGTTCTATCACAGTGCCACACTTATAACTGCACGTTACATTGGAGTTCCGCTGGGCCGAGTTCTTCGGAGAAAGAGATAACTTGGAATTTAACGTCACTCGCTTTTTTTTCGCACAGCATTTCCTTCCGGCAACTTGCGGCCCGTATCTGCACTTAGCGAGTTCTCCACATGGGAGACTACTCACTAGCGATGCGATCCATGCTGTGTTTGGTCGTGCCCCTATGCTCCGAACCCGGTATGAACCACACGTTGTTCCCTGCTCGAGGGCAGGACGCAAACCTCGCTCACTGCAAGTCTGTGGCCCAAGGCGTGCAAATAGTGCGGTTCTAGGTAGGTACCGAAAAAGCCGACCGAACTAAAAGCGACCAGCGTCGAAAGCAACCTCACCATCCTAGCACCGAGCAAACCCCCGCAACCTGATAATTTTGAATGCTGGTATTCAGAAAGGTATGTGTTCCCCTTCGAAGGTTCATTGGCGTACTCCAACACGTATTTTCCAGCTGACCGCCTCGGACTCCACAACTACTACGGGAAGGCACAGGAAGGCGCGTCTGTCGTGCTTAATGGAATATGAATTTTTTTGACTGAGACATGCAGCAGATTAGCAATGTCGTGATTTTTGGAGAGACTGGCGTGGGCAAGAGTTCCCTCATCAACCTGATCGCCGGCAAGAATATTTGCGAAACCTCGAGCAGTGCCGTTGGATGCACACTGGATTACAAGCGCTATCAGATTACCCTGAACGATCAACGTTTCGCTATATGGGACACCGCAGGGTTGGACGAAGGCTCTCAAGGAACTGTCCCTGCCGAAAAAGCGGAGGCGTACCTCAGACAACTTATCCGTGACCTAGCAAAGACAAGCGGCATCGACTTACTCATTTATTGCGTACGCGGAACACGCGTCCGATCCGCACTACTCTCAAATTATCACCTCTTTTACTCGGCGATTTGTAGGAGAAAGGTCCCCATCGCAATCGCCGTTACAGGACTCGAAAATCAAGAGGGCAGTATGGACTCATGGTGGCTGCAGAATGAAAAACAGTTCTCGGCACTGAAGATGCACTTTGATAACTATGCTTGCGTTACGACACTTCAACCGTTCTCCGTGGAGAATGCCGCCCTGCGGGACAGACTCTGGACATCAAGAACAGCACTTATCAAGATGATTACAAACGCATGTCGTACTGACCGGCGGTGGATGCCAACCGAACGTTCCTGGCTCGAAACCGCGTTTTCGGACATCCACTCCATGTTATCCGCAAGGGACGGACCCAACCCTCATGTAGCCAGTGTCATCATGTGCGATGTTTCGCGACCCGCACCCATTCCTCAGGTCCCCCCAAAACGTTCCTTCACTTTTCAAAACCCTGTGACACTCTCCCGTTCGCTCACTCGGCCAATGGGTTTTCGCAGACCGGTGTCGGTGGTGACTGACGCGTTACAATGCATGCTTCCGTTTGAGGATGCGATGAAATGCACACCGGAACGCCTATTTCGCGTCTATCAGGTTCCTCGGAAAGAGCCACCATTCAAAGGCAGGGGAGAGGAGAGGAAGAAAGACTCGGTGGTAAAACGTGGAGCAGACTTGCTCGTCTTTTGCGTGCCAAAAGAGGATGGAGACCTTGGCGATGTTAAATTGCAATGGGAACATTTCAACCTCACCTACGGCGGTGACCTCTCCCCACAGATGGTCATTATCATTGGAGCCACCGACCAACGGTCAGCGGAGGAATGGTGGACTACTGCGGTGGGAGGGAAAGGAGCCCTCTCTGCCAAAGGCGACGCTTCCATTACCTATTGGCCTGTCGACTTCAAGACGGACGCCGAAGCCGAGACGGCGAAATCACGCCTGCGAGAACTTGTGAATACTTGCTGCATCGATTGCAGTAAAGTAGATTTCACAGGAACCAAGCGCATCTTTAGGCGCGGCACCTCGTCCGGTTTGGACAAGAGTTTAATACCTCTACTTTCGCAGATAAGACCACCGAGCCAGGTAGAAGTGCAAGACGCTGAACAAGATCTTCTGACGAACTGGGGCGTGTGGGAACATGTCTCAGATGGGAGAACTGCAATACGCAGACCGAATACGATATCTCACACCTTAACCTATAGGTCGGACGATTGGCCAACACCCAAGAAGCCTTTCCTTCCATTCATGACCTTTAAGGCACTTTCTATCAGGAGCACTTACTCGTAGCCATGACACGTCTGACACTGTGTGCATTATTTAGCCTTTTCGATCCTGTTTCAGTATGCTAGCGTATGGATGTGATGTACTTTTGGTATTTATTACAAGTACAATTTACAATAGATTGATTGAATAATTATGTCGAGTGTTGATAGTCCTGGTAACATGCTGCCATGATATACGTACTCTTAATTGGTATAGCTATACGAACTTCACCTCCCGCCCACACATCCCAGCCCTCATGCAATCCCTAAATATCTGTGACCTCTGTTTGTACAGACCAAAGCGTTTTATTATCAGATGGTCCCTTCCACTCCCATTCTTCTTCAAGCGGCGCAAGACCCAGGTCAGTGCTCCCACAGCTTGAAATTCCATCCAGCTGAGAGCCATCTGAGCAGTCAGGCGCTTTGATGGATCCGAATCCCAAAGATTCTCGACAAAGGTCCACATGTCGTGGGAGATCTTGTCTTCCGGAAACGCCGGTCTTTGATTGGATACGACATAATCGGCAATGAGCGCAGGTTGTAACCCATCGAAAGGAGGTTTACCCGTGTAAACCTAAATATAATTATTGAATAAAGCATCGCTCGAACGGCGATCGTCGTCAACATACCTCGTAGATGGTGCACCCCAGCGCATACATATCGCACAATCGTTTGTTCACTTTGCTTCTTTCTTCCTTGTTTTGCGCATTAAAGATCTCTGGGGCCATGTAGTTGAATGTACCACCCATGACGACCTCGGACGCAGCCGTGTGGAAGTGTTCGTCCGTGTCGAACGCTGATACGAGCCCAAAATCAGCGAGGCACGCACGACCTTCCCCGGTGACGAGGATGTTATCCTGCAGACAGGGAGGTGGAGACTTAGTTTAAGCATAAAGCAACGAGAACGTACTGGTTTGATATCACGATGTGCGATATGTGGTTGCAGCGTGTGCAAGTAGTTCAGGCCCCTGACAACGTCCAGTATCTGCATCATCGATTAAGTAACTGTGCTGATGAATAGGAGAGTACTCACGAGCCTGGTTTTGTTCGCTTGAGGGTTGAGCTTGAGATACTTGGATATGGTTCCCTGGGCCATCCAAGGAGAGACAAGCGCAAAACTGATATTCGGTCCTTCAGTCGGCATGGCACAAACACCATATAGTGGCAGGCAGTTAGGATGCCGCAGATGCTTCCAGACGATAGCCTCCCTGCAAAGTTGCTGCGCACACCGGGAATGCGCTCAGTGGTTTCCGGCGTCCAGGCAATATTAAATCATCACCTTGTTGTACTCGGGCAAACTCATGAGTTTGTCCCGCTTGATAGCCTTCACAGCGACAAGACGGGAACCGACCCTGCCTTGGTAGACGAGACCAAATCCACCTTCACTCTTTAATGATAGATCACTGACTGTATCTTCCGAGAGACAGATACTGCGGGGACAACACCCAGATTCCTTCGAAAGTAGGATGATGACGTTTAAGAAGCACCTCCGATATCCCTCTTCAAGTTCAACATTAGATTCAAGTAGCTGGCAACCTAATGTCAACTTCGACGCCGCACTTCGGTGAGTTCAACCTACGCTGTGGAAAAGCTCAATAAGCTTATCAACGCTAGCCGCGCGCTGCTCTAGAATGTCCGCCTTGCGAGGTCCGGTGACACATAACGCCGCCAACGCCGCCAAGTGAAGGATATCATGATTAAGCACCATCGTTTCGTTCAGTAACGCCGAGTTACATATGTGTTCTTCAACCTTCATCCTCGTCTTGACAGCATTAGCTGAGTTGACAGTTGAACGATGAGACCACTTACTGCACGAAGGATTTCGAGTAGGTCTTCCTTTATCGTTTCGCATGACAGAAAGCACCATGTATCACCCCACTTTATCCAGCGGTCTACCAGCTTTCTTAGCTTCCATACTTGACTGGACCAATCAACGCTAGAAAACCATCCACGATAAGGACACGTAATCAGGTGCGTATAGGTGTAAGCAACTAAACCCTGTTTGAATCATGAGACAGATGAACGACAAGCTGCGGATACCATACCGGAAAAATGGGAACCTTTCGGATAAGCTCCAGGCAATTCTCCTTGAGACCGCTGCTTGGAAAACCCTCGAACGCATTCACAATCTTGGCAATTTCTTCCCTAGTGGTACCTCGGAGGACCTGAGCAGCCTCCTTGAATGCATGTGCCTGCGAATCATCCGGTGTACTGGCTTGCCCATCAATCACAGTATACTTTGAAAAAGTGCGTGTTTGGTTCTCAAGCCAAATTCGAAAGGAGTTTGGTGAAGCAGGTCTTCTGCTGGGTGGCTCCTGTTGGCGAACTCGAACAGGAACTACCGAGGCCTTGGTAGAAGTTAGAGATGAAGATGGAGTCACGGTATGACGCGTTCTTCCCTCGTTGCTAGCGGGGACAACATGGTCATGTGGTGTCGTCGTCCGGAGGGGGGACGTTGACTCGGAGTATACAGAATACATCCCCATGAAATCGCCAGGGGGATGGGACGCAACATGACGAGTGTATTCGTGACGATTGACCAATTTGTGGCAAAGATAACACTCCATGAGCGAAGGTGCCAGCCTGGATGGAACGCGAAGGTTTGGATATACTTTGAGGCGGAAACTGATGGTCAGGCCTTTAAGTCTCAGCTACGGCCAGGCGCATCTGTACAATGACTCAGAATTCATTGTGAAAGCTAGAACGACCGGGACAAGATTGCCTTAGCGACCAAAACTCTGACCGAGAACAATTGAACTTGTAATTGTGGTTGTCATGCCATGGGGTTGTGCTTCGCTTACCCGATTATCCGAGCCGAAAGCGGGTGAGTCCCCCAGCTGAGCTGCCAGGGGCAGGAGGGAGTGCAACGAGGTGAGGACCTCAATGCATTCTATGTAGCTATATACATGTGTAATCTACATCCCAGATACCCTTTGATGCAAGAAAAACGATGGGAGTCACTTGTAAAGTGACGCAAAGTGGAAGTTTGGCGGGTAAATAGTACTACTGTATGTAACTTCTATCATACACTGGCAGACCGTATTATACGTGACATAACGTGTCGTGATTTCGTCTGATAATCGTCATAGCTTCGATAATTGTTCCGTGATAAAACCCACAATCTGGTCGGTCGACGGACGCTTGTCGGGAATTTCCCAGCAGGTTTTTACAAAATTCCACAGCACCTCCGGAATATCCCTGCCATCCCATCTCTTTTCTCGAGATGGCTGCTGTTTGCGTGAAATCATGATCACGATCTCAGCCACCCTCCGAATCCCATGAAATGGTAGTTTGCCAGTCAGAGTCTGCAGGAAGTGTCAGCGATGCTTTGGAACACGACACCCGCAGAGACAGAACCTGCATCATGATGCTGCCGAACGAGTAGACATCCGCTTGTCGGCTCTGTAATTGCGACGCCGGGAGACCCTCTGCGCAAATCTCAACTAGCTCCGGCGCGGCCCATCGAATGTTGCCTGGGTATGCAACGCCGGTAACCACTGCGTCCGAAACATCGACAAGTGTGGAGAGTCCAAAATCAGAAAGACAAGCCCGTCCGCTACTGGTGATCAAGACATTCGACTAGTCGATAAATGAGGCTCTTCGTAGACAGTGAATTTTGACCAAAGGTAACGTACGCCGCTGAGGTCACCATGGACCACGTTGCGAGAATGCACTACAATGGTTCATGAAACCGAACGACACGCAGGTGCGCTGATGACTCACAATACTGCAGACCAGTTGCTACGTCGCTGAGCTGTGGATCAAGTTCTGTAATGTGACGACAGTAAATTTTTTTGTAAATATACCAAGTTCAGTCTCTCCTTTAAACCAAGTTGTTTGTCGAACTTTCCAGGTATTCGGATAGCGTCCCATTTTCTATCCATGGGCACACGAAGGCCCAGAAAGGCCCAAATCCCATCGTAACACCGTACAACGGCAGCACATTTCGATGCCTGAGCTCAATCCATACTTTGAGCTCCTGTTCCACAGCCTGGAAAAGTGCATGAGTATACGACATTGCAATGGTTTGGGTGCAAGTTACCTTTTTCTTGGCCTGGAATTCTTCATCATTCGCGTTTACAGGTCGAATCGCCTTTACTGCCACCTGAAATACTCTGATTAGGCGCATTGCCGCTAGCCCAATTTGATAATATCAGAACATACCCTCTTGGGAGGCAACCACTTGTGCGGTGCGGATAATAGACAGCACCAGACATCACTGAAGCCGCCATGCGCCACAGGATACGCTTGCGTCTTCATTATCCTGTCAGTGAGGATCTCGGCGCGATTTGCACACCTCTCCGGAACCATCGCTGGTGCATGGTTTGCGAGGTGGATTCTAAATACCCCCCAAAAAAGATAGATATTTTGTTTGCCAGTCTCGTCACCCCCCGTAGCCTGATAGAGCGCATGTATGATTTCATGCAGTAAGTAGTAGAGTTGCAAATCGAATCCGAAAATGAATGGACTGTAATGCAAGACTCCCCAACACTGCTGGACGGAAACTTGAAGGTAGAGAAAGTGGTCATCTAGCATGGTCGGTGTGCCGAAGACCAAGAAGATCCCCGTTCACATACCATTCGAGGCTGTTTATATATCAACCCGGGAAGGCCACCTCTGCCAATCCACTGGAGTTTTGATCGAATGGAGTGCGGAGGATGTATGAGCACTCCAAGGCGCGCGGCCAGCGTTCACGATAATCGTGGGAATTGCCACGGCATTAATGCTTCGAGAACGTTACCCCATGGCATTTATGAAGCTGATGTGATAATTTGGAGGTCGGCTTCAAGTTGGATCGCTTGTTGGCAGGCTTCCAAATGGTATTTGACACACCGAGGACCCACGTTACAACTGTTTCTCATTATTATATGTGAGAACGCAGCTGTACCTTACCAAAGACGCAAAGACGAACTTTTGATGGTCCCTTGGCTGTCGAATCGGTTAAGTGACCTCCATCAAAGTCAGTCATGGATGTTCATATTTTTGCACATTTTATGTAAGGGAGAGCAGGTAAACAGAAGTATCAAGTAAAAGCATGGACACCGAGACAATTCGTAGTGTCAAATTCCGTCGAGAGACCTGAGGTCGCCGCCTCGTGTGTACACGTCTACCTGCTCAAGACGACAGCCAGTTTAATCCCATCCACTGGTAGTTGGTTCACCCCAGCCGGCAGCTGCGGGCTCTGCTGCCCAATCAGTCGCCTGGGCAGGCTCTGCGGACCAGTCGAGTCCACCTAATAACAGATGAGATGACATCCAACTTGCGTGAGATCGCTCCTTACCATCGCCGGAAATCAGAGCAGGGTTGACGCCGCCTACTTGAGGAGCAGATGTAACGTCCCACTCTGAAAGAGGAGCTTGGGCGTCTGGCTCTGCAGCAGCGAGCTTGGCCTGGGCTTCCTCCTGTTGTTGCCTCTCCACCTCTTCGGGGTCACGGTAGAAGAACATGTCCACCATGACGTTCCAGCCGTCCGGCGTGCGAGGAATGGTCCCGCGAAGTCTAAGGACCTCCCGTGCGAGCAACCACCAGATCAAACCAATGGAGTGACGGGTCTTGTTGTTTGTGGGAATCGCGACATCGACGAATTTGAGAGGAGCATCGGTGTCGCAGAGAGCAATGACGGGGATGTTGACGTATGATGCCTCACGGATAGCCTGGTGGTCTACGCGAGGGTCGGTGACGACGATGAGACGGGGCTCCTTGAAGGAGCGGGTGATGTAGTTGGTAAAAGAACCGGGGGTGAAACGACCAGCGATGGCCTGTGCGCCGGTGTTGGCGGCGAATTTCAAGACAGCACGGTGACCGTATGGACGTGCAGCGATGACACAAACGTCATTTGGGTTCTCAACAGCAGCGATTACACGGGCGGCGAACACGAGCTTCTCCCAAGTTTTTCCGATGTTAATGATATGGATTCCTTCGCAATACAACGGTCGGGTTCAAGGTAGCGTGTTTGGGTCTACAGGACTTACCATCAATTCTGCGTTTGAAGACGTATGGCTCCATCTGCTTGTCGCAGTTTTTCGTTCCGATGTGGCATTGAGCAGCCAGAAGGAGCTGGATCTCCTCATCTGTGGCACTCAGAATGGAGGGTAGTTTTGACGACATGATTGAACCTGGACGATTATCAGTATGAATATCCCGGCGTCATCCACACATGCAACACTCCATCCAACGCCTCCAGTCCATCAAACCATCCTGTGGCGACAACAGCATGTTGTATACTTCTAGAAACGTACCGTTTGCGGCGTTTTGGACTTGCGGGTCGTCTCGGGCGACGTTGACTGGCTTTTCGGGATTCCTAGCTCGTCGCGTACGATGGCCAATGCAGCTTCACTCGAGTGTTCCCGGCTATTCCCGGATACTGTTCACACACATCCATTCCGAGTAAAGCCCCTATTTATTCGCGGTCAGGTGAGCTATGTAGTCCGGTCCAGCTTTACAACAACCACCGACGACCAGCCCTCCCCAGGATTGATCACGAGCATTTTCAACACACTTTTCCACTTCCACTGCCCAGTCCAGCCCTCCCACATCTCCCCCATTCGGTTTGAAGACAAGCCATGGCCATGTCTTACCTTTTCCAACCGCTTCAGCGCAGGCTGCCTCGAATTCTTCCAGCAACCCATGCAAATGCCAAACCACCACGCAATTGAACCCAACTCCATCCGGAATCTCCAATTGTTTGCCTTGCCCATCTACGCCCTCTCGTACCATGAGCTTAGCCACCTCCATGGCGGGAGTATGCTCTCCACCCGGAACGCGCGTCTCCGGACAGCGTCCATCAGGAACACTGCCGTTAGCCACCACGGCTTCATCCGTCTTCCTTCTTCACGAAGCATCCTGGCCACAGTGGTCACCGCACGTCTGACGGCCGTGACTTCTCTTGTCACCGGGACTGTCTCGAACGCGATGGCATCGACAAGGTTCCATGTGTCTGGCATCTGAGCGTACGCCAGGAGCCGCTCCGTGTGGAAATCAGTTCAGCGCTTGGATGGATCTTTCGACGCCTTCCGTGTCATCGCCAAACGAGGTCGTGTTGTCCTCTGTGGCCGAGTACGCTTTGGGACCATAGGGCGGTGGAAAGATGCCGTCAAAGTCCTGCATTGGGGTCACAGTGCTCCCGTAAGTACCGAGTGATAACACGATACGAATCTCGTTGCGATCTGTGTTGTTGTTCTCAGCGCAGAATACGGTACGGGCGCGGGCCGCGATCGAAACTGCATCCGACATCACTCGCAGAGCCTGTTCGCGCGTATAACCCACCCGTTCAAACGTATTGAAAGCAGCTTGGTACCTGCACGCGTCAACTTCGAGACAGAATAGGGGACGATCGACTTACGTCGATGTCAGTAATGTCCTTGCGCCTGCACGCAGGAACAACAAGTGGGCTTGAAGGAGTAACTGCGATTTCTCGTCATCAGCAGCTGCACGCGTGGACCACAATGGCGTGTGCGCGATCTTGAAATTCAGGATGTCCTCTAACGTAGATCCCTGCATCGTATCAATTAGTAGACGGTTGCATTCAAATTGATGACTCCTCGTTTCTCACCAAGCCTCCATCGGCGATGTTAATTTTCTTATGGTATATGCCTTGCAAACGTGACATTCCAAGTCGACTGTGAAGGTACTCTCAGAGAGTACCGCCGTGGTGAGGTGGTCTTTTAAATTCCAATGGTACATTGCCATGACGCCAATCTGTGGCAGTGTACCATCCTGTGGCCTGCACAGCCTACAAGACAAAAGCAGCGTGCAAAAGTGCACTTCATCGATTCTATTGTGTCGTCACACAATACAACATTCCTACTAGTCACTATCTCTTTCATCCACTATCCTCACGTCCCATCCGATTGAGCAGCACGTTCCCGTTCCTCTGTGCACTAGCAGCACCCTTGATACTATAGCCCGTCGACGGATGTCGATCAGGCTCAGGCGATGACAGGTCCTTTCCGGGGCGCTTCTTTCGCCTCTTTCCAGAACGGTCTGACTGACCACTCGAACTGGCATCCCCAGCAGCCGCAATACGACTGAGCAACGACGGCGTCGGAATATCCTGTCCTCCCGGGTTCATCTTCACCCTTTTTGGTTGCGGAACGTCTTCGGGAGCGCTCCCCGTTCGCTTGGGTGATGTCGGCGCACTTGCAACGTGATGATGTCGAGAAGCGTTGTCTCGTATGGGCGCTGGCCACAGTGGAAGATCGAGCTTGGTCGGCATGGGCGGTGGGCTAGTGACTGGTCGTGGCGGTAGGTGTGCTGGCCATTCTGGTGGAATCCCATTCTTTACTATCGGGCTTGCCTCTTGGATGGGGACTTTCGATGACGACGGTTGCTCTCCCGCCAGCAGCTGCTCAAACGAAGAAAAAAGAAGATGTCGGGCGTCAATGGAGAAGGGTAGAGCGACCCATTGCGAACCCTTATTAGACCTTGAACTTCGCTGGCATCCTCTTGTGTTTGCACACCAGACAAAACTTGGAGAAATTTACTCATAGAAGCGATTAGATATGGCGGTAATGTCCAGTTTTCCAGCTCTTTGCGCTAGGAGGAGTTATATTATCCTCGAAATCCGATTGAGAAATACGTACGGTCTTGATAGTATGAAGAATGCGTTTCACAGAACGCCAGAGGTCATCTTTATACAGCTTGGAATCAAATAACACCTGCACGATTCAGTTCAGGGAAGACGGTGAATATACGCCGGACTAACCTCCAAGAGAATCGAACTAGCGTCAATGACTTGCCTCCGAAGCTGCGCAATTTGTGCATGTGTGGCGCTCTCACGTTCACTCGTGAATAGCGCGTCCACAATCCAAGAGATTAGTTGGATCCGGTCCTCCGGTGGGAACTTCTGAAGAACTAATTTCCGTGTTAGAGAACTAATATAAAATTGGAGTAATTTGATCGCTGGGGTGGCGTGAAAATCGACGGTAGTCATTTGAGCCACAGATAAGTAGTGGAGTGCAACCTTGAGTTGTGCAGGGTCGTTCGATCGCGTCTGGAGCAGTGTGGCCACCTTGTTGAGGATAACTTGAAGCAACTCGTCGCCTCTGAAGCTGTCTCGGGAGCACGGTAGCCGCAAGAGGATATCTTTCACGATAACATCCACGTCGTCGGTGTTCAGCCTAGAGATAGCCTGTTCGAGAAATATTAGGAAAAAGACACGGGGATACATCTCACATGCGTACCAAGATAAGCTGCGCAACGAGAATATGTTCCGCCTCTGAGCCCGGAGGATCGGTATATTTTTGTATTGCACTCATTGCGTCCGTTGCTAAGAAGGACAAGACGAGCGAACGCAATCGTTCTCTCGTCTGTCGTTCATCGTCATCGGGGTTTTCCCCGGGTGGCACGATCTGGTCGCATAACACGCCGAGTGTGATTGGAGGATCCATATCGAGGTGTTCCAGCAAGGCGGCCTTGACGACGGCAACTTCTTCGGGTTCATCTATCGACGACCACCAATGCGGGCCAGGGTATGATCAAGATGGCGAAATATGGTGTGCGGTCCGGCTGGACGTCAGAAAATACTTACCGCTTTGGAGCAGTTGGACGAGGACGTCAGCGTTCCTCTTGACCCACTTGTGTTGGACAGACGAGACTTTGGTCACCGCGTGGTATCCTTCCATGCGCACCTAGAGACACAGGGAGAGACGTCAGTCAGGCGTCCAACCCGCCAAGTCCGGACGGCACACTTTTGAGTCTTGGTCTTCGCAAAGGTCGTATACGGCGTTGATAGCGTCTTCCTCGAGATCCGGAAAGTCGTTGAAGAAGACGTGGATATGGCCGGCCGCATAGGATTTGAGAGAGGGTTGACTGGAATGCGCGAGCTCTATGAGTTCCTGGAAAGCTTCTCTGCGCTGCACAGGCACACCAAGTTGGGTTAATCCTAGTATGAGGACGAGTCATATCTGCCTTACCACGGATGCCGTGGACGGCTCCCTCGCCGCCCGCTCGACCAGCGCATTGACACGTTTGAGCTGCTTGTGTGTGCCTGAAGACGCCATGCCCGACGACTGCTTTGGAGGCCGATTTGTAACTGTTCTATCTGTTCAAAACCTGACAATATGTTCAAGGCAACGACAAACTGGTCGCAGGGATCAATCAGACCAAAAAAGGAATATTGTTCCCATCACCCGTCGGTGACACCAAGCCAAGTCAACGTGTGCTACGACCAGACACGACCTGCTCGACATGCGAACTGAGGAGCAGATTCTTCACGACAAAATCAACCTCCCAAGGCTCTTGAAATGCCTCGAACAGTCCATCCAAGACAGCGATTGGTCAAAGACCAACCCGCCCAACCGCGAAACATGGATTAAAGCTCAGGGGACGTTGCAGGTGAGCCCAACGCCTCCATGCGTGCTACTCACCGAACCGCCTGCCACTAGCAAATCCGGCATGCTCGCCTCTTGCTGAAGAACATCGAAGTCGACAACCTCGACCCAACACCGTACGTACTCTCTTTCCATCCCAGCCTCCACATTCCGAACACCCTCCACGACAGCGCCGAAGAGCGACGTTACCAACACTTTCGAACGACGCTCAAACATCTCGAAGAGTACATGCGCCAAGTGGAACACGTCCGTCCTCCCTTCCCACCTCACGCGCACTCACCCACCCTTGTGTAGCAACTCACACCCCCGGTCCGACGACCGACACCTCTCCTTCCGTCCATCCGTCCCCCACCACCCAAACCCGCACCCGCCGCCGAACCCACCAGCCCACCCGTCGAAGCGACCCTTCTCCCAGCCGAGACCACACCCTCTTCCGAGTCTCCACCATCTATACCTGACGTCCAGCATCTTCTACCTCCAGACCCAGTTGCAGTGTCCCTCTCACCAGCATCAGGACCCTCACGCACCGCCACACCCGCACCCCCAGGCGCCCTCGCCCTACCCGCCGCCTCAACCATCACAGCAACCCCAACCATCCTCCAAAACTCGCGCGCGCGATATGAAGAACTCTCTGAACAGCTCGCGGTGATGGCAACCCAGCTCCGTAGGAACGCGACCCATTTCTCCCTGTCGCTCGAACAGGACAAGTCCATCGTCGTGACCATGCAGGAAAAGGTCGAGGGTAACTTTGAGTTTATGAAGCGCGAGCGGCTCCGGTTGCGGGATTTCGAGGGAAGAGCGGGGGCACGACAGTGTTTGGTGATTATGAGCGTCGTCGTGGTGTTGATTGCATTCATGATCATGGTCTTCATCATCCGATTGACGCGATAGATACATGAGCCATGTTAACTTATTGTACCTTTCCCGAGCACACTTGGTTACCAGACGTCAAGCAAGCCAGAGAGCACGATGATTATTATAATGTCCAACTAGTCAAGATATTGGTGTCCTGAGCATCGAAGCACAACGGATATGCAGATGAAGAAAGCAGATTACGCAGTGTATAACAGATCAAATGATGTCCAAAACATAGCATAAAGTCCCGGGAGATAAGTTCAGCAGACGAACCTCAAAAAGTCCCGCAAAAACGAATGCCGACATAATGTCCACGAACGAAGGGTTAAGGTGCGTTTATGAATGCGAAAGAATGTTGTCAATGGATTGGTTCAAAAAGTCCTTGCGTGGTGTTAAATCCGCTCTTGGGTACCGAGCTGCCATTGCCTCGCGAGCAGTTCTATGGACAACGTCAGCGACGACATAGCAACGCCAAAAGTATGCTCACTTCTTTGTCACGGTCATCAAGTCTTGAGTACTCAAGTATGTCCTCAGAGTTTCGTACAACTCGTCGTCAGAAGGGTTTGGGTTGTTGCTCGGCCCTGAAAACACCGTCGTCGCCATGGAGAACGTTGAGGTAGGACGAATCGTATTGAAGGCGGGTTGCGGAGGTCCTCCCAAGCTCAGCGCGGGTGACATGGAACGATTCATGGTTGCCGAGTGAACCGTCGTGCGTGGGTCAGGAGGCGGTGGCGTGGCGTAGGCACCGAACTGGTTGACCGGTGTGCCCATCGTAAGACGTTCCTGAGACGCAGTACGGAAAGTGGATTGCCTAATGTTTGCAGATGCCCTGTTGTAGTCGGGGGCGGCACGGGAACTCGGGCGCGACGGGGAACCTCGGAGGGGATCTTGCACAATGTTGGTATCACGATAGTAATCTCCTGCCTCGGACTGGTATTCGTATACAGAGGGACGCTGAGAGTCAGGGCGACGAGGTACGGGCGCGGCAAGGTATTTCGAGCTCATGGGGGAGTTCATGGGGTTCTGCTCAGCGCTCAGAGAGTTGCTGGACAAGGCATCCCCATACATTTCGGCCTCGTATTCTGCGAACACAATCAGAAATCCCACCGATAAACATTGAATGGATGTCACTGACCGCTCCATTTCTTGTACGGAATCATGGATTCGTTGAACTTCATCTCGCTACCTTCATTGACGACTTTCTTGTTCTTTCCATCGTCGAGGACAACGCGAGTGTTACCCCAACTGAATTCATCCATGCGCCAGAAAGAATAGACTGGCAAGAAGAAACTGTAAACCGGGTAGCTGGAAATGCAATGTCAGGAGATGTTTTATTTTCTGGGACGTCACGCACGAAATGAGGTACACAACCATCCAACCAACGAGCATGAACTCTCGCTTGATGATAAATATAAGTGCCTATTATGACAGTGAGACAATCAACACTCTCCAAATCGCCATCAAACGTACCTGTAAACCGTAGACCGCACCAATCATTGCAAGGGAGATGATGGGTATCGCTGATTGTCCAAGCGAGACTTCAATGATCAGCCAGACCAACTATATTTCCAGATAAGCGCCATGGCAGACCAACAAGTGCAGAAAACTCACATAAATGACAGTCGCTGGCAAAATCTATGAATGAGAGTCAGATGACACAGGAGTTTACATAGCGAACAACACCTACCAATGTGCTGACGAGATCCAGGTATACAAAGAATCGCATCGAGAAACAACACATCCCACAAAGTTCCGGCAAAATGGCAAGCTCGCAAAGATTGTGAATGGTCGAATTAATCCAACGACGACGCTGAGAGAACAGCACTCGCCACGAGACAGGCGCCATTGTCCGGGCTACCGCATCAGGTTGGAATTTGGTCTTGAACGTGGGGAAGTGTTTCATCAGAAGCGTCGTCAAAAATCGATCTTCACCGAGTGAGAACAAGTTCTTCTTATGGAGGGTATCGACGTTGGGCTCGGAGTATTCATCGATGACACGGTTGGAAATGAAGATCGGGCGACCCTTGTCAGCCGTACGAATACGGAAGAGGGTGAAGCATCCAGGGAGACAAGACACGGACCCGAACAGACTCTCGAAGGCCTTCGCGAGGTGGTGAGAAATGTAGTACTCGTAAACCTGCAACGTATCAGCCGATAAAACAGGATTGAGATCTAGATTATTACCTGAATCATCGTCCACCAAGACTTGTCCTCGTTCTGCAGCTTCGTCTCACCACAAATACCGATAATGTTGGTGTCATCAATAGTAGCAGCGACGAGCCTGTTTAATGAATGTGGTGTGACAACCTGCGGCATGCACATATAAGTAGTGACTCCATGTCTATGGGGAGGACACTCACGGTATCGGCATCAACAGTGAAGATGTACTCGTAGAATGTGGGGTCGATACCAATGACATTGCGCATCTGATGGTATATCTCCAGTTCCAGGGGTGTCATGGGCGCATCAAAGTGCACACGATTAAGGAACTGCATGAGCAGAACTTGACTGTCACGCTTCCCTCGGTTACCAGGTTTCGAGCGTTCCGACGGCTTGCCAACCTTGACCACGACCAGATATCTTGAAAGAGGCGTCGTCAATTTGTGGTGAAACAATAGATGGAACTAACTTACGGGACGACGTGACCCTCGAACTCGTATAGGCCAGAGTAAACCTTGCCATAGTTGAGCTTCTGAGACCCTTGCCCGATGGACTTGAACATGAGAGGCTCCGCATTCCTTGCCGCAGGATCGACACCAAAAATATCCAACACGATGTCGGGAGTGGGTCGTTCATTGCCACCTCCGATGATATTCCCATCACAGATAAAGAAGATCAGCTTCCGTTTATCGTCATAGTCCAAACCGGCGAGCGAGTCGATAGTGTTACGCAGCGAATCCTCGCCCTCAGTATAGCAAGGAACTTGGCAGAGCACGAATTTGTCCAAACGTTCGGGGAAACGCTTTGTCCCGAGTTGTAACGCAGCCAAAACTATTAGAACGTCAGACCCGAACGTATGACTCCGTTAATGTCCGTCACTTACATTTCAGTAACATGGAAGCCATAATAATGCCAGAGAACGCCAAAAGCATATAATTCTGGACCTGGCACCGGGGAGTGTACCTGAAATCAATCACGCCCCAATAGAAAGCGTTGTTGAGACAATCCATACTGGCGGTCTTGTTCGTCGAATCCATAGCATCCAGTACTTTGTTGAGTGCCGACGTGATATCCGTGCCAGCAGTTTTGCTGAAAGACATCTACCAGGGAACTTGGTAAGAAGTTGTATGTCGCGATATTGTCTTCAGTGGTCGTCATCGTATACACGTAATCGGTCAAGTCATAGATATTGCTATCATAGATGCCCCAGATCCTACGCAAGAAGCGTCAGACATGATCACGCCGCAAACGAGACTGCACCCACCGGTCAATGTTGGTATCATTCGCCTGACCGTAAATGTCACTGGTCTCCCAGACTAGCTGACCCTTGTAGTACTGGCCGATAGCAGGTAAGTAAGTTGCCGTGTACCAGTCCTCGTTGTCGAGTGCAGATGGGGAGGTTATCGCGTTTTTCCCTGATGCATGTGACGCTTGTGAGTAAAGGAATTCCGAAGTGTTCTTGACGTCGATGTGCATTGATGGATCACTGACGAGGCCAGCGCACGCCTGGTATAAGGGTGGCGGGAAATAGTACGTCAAATCCTGACCCGCCAGACCCGCCAGTACGGCGGCGTTGTTGCTCGGATCACCAGTGATATCACTGTGGTCACCCTTGACAAAGTTTGTGACATCATATACCTTGCCTCGAATGGATACCCAAAAATCAGTCGTCGTATCGTGCTGCGCGACTTCGTTGGAGTTCCATGCATAGTTAAAATCGGGACAGAGGATGAGACCGAAGGCGATGATGTAGAACAGAACTATTCCGTTGCCCAAGAGGATGAGGGCGAAGATGGTCACCTTCTCCCGCCACGCTAGACGAACATCCGGCCGTTTCATCCGGCCGAGGTGGTTCAGAACGAAGCTTGGTATCAAGCCCGTGAAGAGCCAGACGAGGTAGAGCCAGTATCGCCGAATCCGAGTGGTGGGAAGATTTTCTTCGAAGACCTCAGGGGCACTGCCAGTTGCCATGTCCGCACCCTTGGGAAGTAGCGGTGGCAATGGTTCATAGCCTTCCGTTTTCTTATCCCACGTCGCCTCTTCAGGGTAGGGGTAAGTGAGAGAAGCAACTTGGTTCGACCCGTAGCCTTCAAAAACACTCGGCGTTCGGGGAGGGTCTTGATACGGGGTGACCGCGCGTTCATCGAAGAATCTATGCTGCCTATCTTCCCCGAGCGTTTGAGGGTACTCCGTTGTATCATCTTGCATGCTTTCATCTTCCTCCGATTCTTCACGAGTCAGCTTCTTCTGCTCCTTTTCCGCGGAACGCAACACGTCTTCCACCATTTTCCATGCGGAATATGACAACCATATCTTTTGGTGTCCCAATGCAAAGTCCACACCTTCCACCCACCCATTCGATTGAACGCACTGTCGAATACGCTCCGCATCGGAACCACGCATGGTTGGACGGTATCTCTCGCAGAACTCCGCTTGGTCAAACTGAGTGACGAATTCGGTAGACCTCCGGGAAATCATATCTGGAAGGTTCAGGGCACGGATCTGCCCCTTAACACGACGCTTGTCGAGAGAATTTGAGAACCCATTATCATTGGGACGGATGCAATTCAGCGTCCAGAGCCGAGTATTCTGAAGGTTAGACAGGACATCCGCCAACGTCTGGTTCAGTTGTGTTGTGACCGGATATATTTTGTTAGGGTTGAGACGTTGGTTCTCGGACTGCGCACCAGGTAAGAGAGTGGGGTTCCGAAGAGGGCGGCAAGAAACTTGTGCCTGAACGATCGTGTCTTCGTCGCTTTGGTGTTTCTCAGTAGATAGGCTTGGGCCAGACATGAGCTTAGCAACCAAAGAATCCGACGAGCTAAGCAAGAGAGTGACGAAGGAAGGATCGAGGAGATCTGCATTTTTCTCCACGAAGTTGGAGATGTCGTAGGAGCAAGATCCCGCATAGTGATTGATGCCGAACGCGCGCCTGTCCTCTGACGTGGGGAAAACGAACGACGGATGAGCAGCAAACTTTGCGGCCAAATCCTGTAGCACCTCGTCGTCGCGCTGAGCGTCGTCCCGACCTCCCTTGAAAGACGTTGCAGCCTTGTCAAGCACGCCCAAAAGACCAATAGGTTTTCTAGAACCACGCTCGTTGACAGATGTTCCACGAAGAAGTTCAGCAGATGCCGAGTTATCCATCGCTACAATGGTTGGTAACGAGATGCCATCAGCGGTAATTTGGCGATTGAAGCCCCAGTCATCATCAAAGATGTCGCGAAGCACATGTGATTCCACCATTTCATCCATGAAGTTGATGCAGAATTCATTGAAGCCGCTGAGATGAGCGGTGATAAGAGGCGACGTTGCTTCAATAACCGGAGCACCGCGAGTCTGGAAACCGGCTTGGTCGAGAAGCACGATCTGCGTAGCGGAACACGAGGGAGTCTGCGAGAGAGGTGCAAGTTTGTAATTGGCCGTCTCGATAATAAATGCGAAGAGAATGGCGTAAAGATCTTGCATGAGACGGTCTCTTTGTGTTGCACTCTGCTTCACGTTCAACAACATGGTGAAGAGTTCCTTGCGGACGTATGACGTCTTGTAAGTCAAGGTCTCCGCTAATTCCTCCACGGAAACTCCAAGTAGCTTCGCTGCTTGCTCAAGGACGGGCATGTTGACGACGTAGGCAGAGACGTCTTGAGCATCTGCCTCGCCGAATTCGATGTTTCCGAGGAAGAGGATGGCAGTCAAAATGCTGAAGATCGAGGAGATGTGCTTGGACTTGAAACCGAGGGTTTTCAAAACATCCCGTAGATCATCCATGGCGATACCATCATCGCTGAAAGGACCTGCAGGGAGACGGTAACAACCGGAAGAGGCGAGCAAGGCATAATCGGAAGGACCCTCGAGGCCGAGGAAATCCCTCTCGGCGGGGGTTGCGCCGGCGAGGAGCTGGTAGAATATATGGTAGGAGCGCTCCTCATGAGAGAGGCGTAGGAGACGAGACTTGTCTAGACCAAAAGCAATGACTTTAGCAGCGCTTATGCGACCACGATCATTGAAGTGCAGCTCAGTATAGCGTGTGTGTCGCGAGGCGTTAGGGTTCGTGGGAGTCTTTGCGTTGCCAAAGGAATCGAGGAGAAGAGAAAAGGCCTTGATCTGGTCGACGATCTTGCCCTCGCGCTTTGAATGAGCGGAGAGGCGGAGAATTTGATCTAGGAGGAGGCGTGTACTGGCTGTTTTTCCTGAACCCGAGATACCACTGTGAGAGGCGGTGTTAGAAACGCGGAAACGAACAAGACGTGGGACGTACCGAGCGATGACGGCTTGAGATTCGACCCTTCTTCTCATGAGAAGGTAAATCTTTGCAGCTTGCTCATATAGATGGGGTTGAGGAGGTCTTTGGGAATCTGCCAAACCCAGCCTGGTGTCCTTGTAGCACCTCTCCTCGTATTCCTTGGCGCTTGCATCGTTGAACATTTGCAAGGGTCTTGCAGGGATTTAGGACTACGAGGGCAGTTGAACTGATGCGTGAGTAGGGTAAATCAGCACGGAAACGGGCGCTGAGGACGGCGAGGATGGTATCGTCGGTGAGGTGTACCTGACCGGGAGAAGAGACGGCGAGGAGGTCGGCGAGGTCGCCCGAGGTCGTCGCCTGAGGGACGGCGGTGGCCAAGGGGGAGGCCATGGGGACGGGGGAGGATGGTGAGAGTAGGAAAGAAAGAGAGGTCCGGTAGTAGCCACGCGGGTATTCTTAGCGGGCACCAGTGTGGGTAAAAACTAGCACTAGTGTAACTTTAGCTCAACGTTCGGATCGACCTCGAGCACTATTAGCCGACGTCAACGTCCAATGTTGCAACCAAGTTGACATCACATCGCCTCGGAACCGCCGCAGCCTGTGGTCGCTCCTAAGCCAACGTCACTATCGGTACTAGCGGCCTCGTCAAATTTCAATTCAACACCCTTCACCCTCTTGTCAATACCAACACATCGTGGTCAGTCACTTACTCCACCCCTGCGCACCTTCAACTCACTCCTCCCTAGTTCCGATCACGCACTTAGTAACGCAAATCCGAGGTACTGTATCGTCGTCGAGTCCTGAAACGTGCTATCCTGGGAGTCTGCAACGCTCCAACTCGACCATTTAGAACACCTCTCACTTTTACGATCAAGGGTGCTGTCGCCGTCATCTTGGTTCATGAGAATGGAACCAAGTCCAACAACAACCATTTCGAGAGCCACGCCAGGGTCCAATTCCCCTCAGCGACGTCCGCATGCCCCCACTCTACTCGCTGTCAACCACACAAGCATCAGGATCTCACGCGGTCTTACCGGCATCGCAGATCTTGTACTCTCCGCAGCGTGCCCATCCATTATTAGCCAATCGGTCCCCAATCGGTCCCTCGCTGCCTGGTGGCTGGTGTTGGTCCACCGGAGGTCCTTAGTCCATACGAGACAGCTTTTGTACCGATCGTGCAGTCACACTTCGGGTGGACAACTTGTCATGCACTTCCCCTCTTTTGGTCCTCATCATTTAATTTCACCCTTCCTTCTTCTTCTGTGACGGACGCTTTGTTTGTTCGGCTTTCCCTCTGGTATGTTCCCCAATCTCCTCTCTGAGGCGTTTCAATGACCCACTTAGGTCCGGATCGGTATATACGTCCTTCCTAAAGCGCCGTGCAATTGTACTTTCATCCCATCCAATATACGGAGCCTCCAAGTCTCTCTTGGATTTGTACCACGCGGTCAGCACGCCAACCTGTGCCAGATTTGATATTCTTGTCTATACAAGCTCCTCCATAAAAGTCGGCCATCATCCGTCATCCGTCTTGCCCATAGCCCCTCTTGCTTGCATCCGCAAGCCGGTATATGTCGACAGTCGCCATCAATTAGTTTCCAACCCACAAAAGATGTCCAACACTATCGTCTCTGCCTTGGAGTTCTCGCGTACGTCCCGTCCTACATTCCTTGTCCACTTGGTCATGATTTTCGCTCAGACATTCAAGCTACCGAGGTCTCAAAGTATCGGGAACTCCGTATACGGATAACCCTTGACGGGAACATCCAGGAGTCTTTGGAGAGCACCTTGCATGCGGGCGTTCATACATGGCGCGAACCGTTCTCTTTGTCAGTAAGATCATTTCATCTTTCGTACTCGATGCTCAATCATACTCAGTATGGCGACCTCCGTTTCGCCGTGCGAGATACACGTTCTGGCCAAGAAGAGAAAATTCTTTTGCTGTGCTGGCAGATACAAGGTCGTCCGCACGACGCGTCTACAGAGCATTAGTGAACTGCTTGACACGAGAAGCAGCGGTGGAGGCAAGTTTCATTTCAGTTATTTATGACTGTCGTCCTGACATCTTACGTCATTCTAGCTATCCGGCTTCCATTGTACGAATCTACGAGAACAGACGCAGACGACGCCGCTACGGGAAGCGTCGTGTTCTTGATCGCTGACACTGCAGTTGCGAACGACGCTCTGAAGTGTATGCCCACGGATGATAGTGTCTCTTACAGAGACAGGCCGTGTGCAACATTCCTACAGCCTCCTTACCCCGAGGCCGTCGCGGAAAAGCTGTTCATGTCGGAATCGGAATCGGAAGCACCGGTGTCACCGCCTCCGCGTCCAATGGCCCCCGTTCCCCCTGCTTCACCGCCCTCTATTATCCGCATGCCGCTCCTATCATCGTCTCCCGAGGTCTTTACCCCGCAGTATCTACAGACGACGACACAATTACCTCAGTACTCCTCCGCTTATTCTCTCCAAAAATCTGGGGTCGATCGAATCCCCACTGAGTCGGATGCTACCATGCATCCCAAGTACGTTTTTCCCCCAGGTGTTCTTCCTCACGACATTGTGACGGCAGCGTCTTCCCCTGTCGACGAAGACAAACTGTCTGGACTCGCGCCTCAGGGGTCCGCGGGATTCGGAAACTTCACCCCGGTTATTTGCGAACCTCCTGAAGACATTGCTTCCGAGGGATCAGAGACGTGGTCATCCGTTCCGCTGTACACGACCGAGTCCGCATCTCCCCCCACATCTTTGGAAGGCGTTGAACATGGCAATATCCCACAGATCAGCATTACCCTTGCGAAGTCTTCTCGCGGTAACTCCCCACTCGCCCCTTCATCATGTGAATCGGACGTTACCATCAAACGGCCTAGTGTCCATGTAGACACGGGGTCAACTACTTACGCCACGGGTGTTACTTCGGCCCTGTCAACATTTCCGGATCACGTTGATGAATCATCTCCTTTTTCACGCTCGGCTGTATTGGCAAGTCCGCAGCCAAAGACGTCCACCACCAATACCAGTAGTTCTTGTCTATCACCTTTCTCACGAACGTCAATGGTGGAATCACCAAGCACGGCCGCAACCACCCCAGCTCACTCGGCGGTATCTGATGCTCCCAAAAATCCTTTATCCTCCGCCAACACGAAGCAGAGGAAAGAGCGCCCGACGATCGACACGAGTTGCGTCGGCCCAAGAGGTCAAGTCAAGAAGTATAGGAACGGTTCGGTACCACCTGTCCACGTGCCAGTCAAACCTCGCAATCGTTCTCTTGACCTCCCAAGGTGTCATGAACATGAGAAATTCGAACCTGACCCCTCGATGTACCCCATCCCCCCGTCCACGTCCCCGCGCTCCAAGAAAAGCGGCGACCTGAAAAGCCTCTCCACGCAACGACCTGCAAGTAGACAAGGATGTGCTCCAAAACCTTTGGAGTTCGATGAGGCACAAATTTGTCTCGACACTGCCAACCTTGGTGACCAAGAGGTTGCGACGTTCCTCAAGGAGGTCGACGCGGCGCTGTCGGCAATCGTCAACGGATCACCCGCTGTAGCTGCTGATAGTCGTGCTTTCTTGGCTGTCCCCGCTGCCACGAGTCGCCTTTGCAGTCGTAACCAAAGCCGCAAACCGTCCTCTCAACAGCTGAGGGCAGACTTGTCCGCTACCGTCCGTAGCCACGAGAAAGAGGGCGCGACACGAACAGGCTTTAGCCTCGTTGCTACTGCACACCCTTCACCTCATCCCGACGTCATCTCTTCGCGGGCAGCATCGCCTCTTTCCGGCCACACAGACTCCATCCCGCGACTGTTTTTATCGCAGGTAGACATGACGGCAGGGTCCATTTCTGGCAGTCCCTCACGTAGTGCTGTGTCAACATCAGGCCTTGCGCTCCCACGGCGCATGTCACCACAGCCCTCTCCACGGCATGAACTTGTCGAGTGGGTGTCGTCACGGACGAGAGAGCACCTCCAACTCAGTCGACCGGGCTCTTACTATGGCGATGTCAACGGGAATGAAACCACACCAGAGGTCGTTAAACGATAACAGGTTCCCCAGGGTAGCCTTGGCAGGCATGCTCAACAACTGGCATTGCGGTGGGCCCTGCGAACAACTGTCACCTCCATCCAAGGTCCGTTATGATGGACAGCTTCTATGAAGCTGCTTACCCGGCTGGATGACGAAAAAATAAGTTCCCATCTTTATGATCCTGCGGCCCCAGGATACGGAATAGTACCTTGATAGGTTAGCCTGGCGCTAACTTACTTATCTATTATAGTGTATTCCCCCGATTATTTGCGTCTAGCGCCAAATGTACATAAGTATAGTATAGTCCATACACATGTACGATGCATTCAATGTATATCAGATGACGTGCTCGAGACTTGTGTGGGTAACACTGACAAGAGGAACGATCTTCACTGCGCCTTCAAGATCGTCCGCGTCACGGTCACCGTATCTGACTGGAGGCCATACTCATAATTAACTTGCCGTCATTCATGTCCGACACAGGGAACCCCCCCAAAACGTAAGAATTCTCAGCGCCGCAGCTCAGAATGAGCTAACACTGACACGAGCCTCTGAGCACTACGACCTTTTAGGAACTTAGCTTAGGACCGGAGCACTGCATCCACCGTCACTTCCCGTGGGTAGTCGAGTGACCTTTACGAACCCCAAGGTGTACGATGCCGCACGCTCACCGTTCTATTCGGTCGCCAAGGCTATCAAAACAATACCACGCGTTTCCTAAAACACGGGCACTCAATCAAAACCGCGAATCCGGTGAGCATCAGCCACCGAGTCACCTGCAGGCGAACGCATTGTGCCAAAGTGGGCCCGATGATGGAATCCAAACCCCCGTCCGTTTCATGTCTGTTACCCAGCATCACGCGCGCACGGCGCATTCCGTGAACTGACCGGGGAATTGAGGGACCAATATGACGGTCCTTGCCCTCTCCCTTACGACACCTGCGCGGAAAAATGAAACGAAAAAGGGGAAGGCTGGCAATATGTCCCCGCGTTGAGCTCTACTACCTTGTTCGCTACGCCTCACGTTCCGAATTATTATAAAGCACACGCCCATCAACCATGCGTCAGGATCAGCGCCGTCGGTGATTCGTTGGCCCACATGTACGGCGTGGGGCCGCGTATTATTTTACATACAAAAGCAAGGGACGTTCCCTGACGTGTTCGTGGATGAAACTCTGATTTAGGACCCGACTCATTCATTGCCATTGCCTCGTCTTCCTCTGACCGCGCGGATGTCACGACGCAAGGGTGAACCAGTATCCGTTCGTGTCCTTATCTGCCTTGTTCTCGTTCTCAGAAGTACTCATCCCCGTTTGCCAGCAGCCCGCTAGAAGCTCCTCCAAGAACTATCATCATCTTTGGTGAAGGTGGCGTAGGGAAAAGCTCTCTGATTAATCTGATTGCTGGTCGATCAATCGCCGCTACGTCAAGTAGCGTCAAAGGGTGCACGTTCCAACACAAAAAGTATGAATTACAGGTCGACGACAAACCCTACACAATTTGGGATACAGCGGGTCTCGATGAAGGCACTTACGGAACGGTCCCTGCGGAGATTGCAGAGGAGAACCTCAAACGACTCCTGCGAGATCTGACCAAGGCCAACGGCATCCACCTGTTGGTCTATTGCATGAGAGCGTCTCGTCTGCGCAAGACCTTGCTCAGCAATTACAACCTCTTTTACTCCGCGATCTGTCGAAAGAAGGTGCCCATCGTGGCTGTCGTAACCGGGTTGGAGAATCACGAAAAGCACATGGGAGATTGGTGGGCTGCAAACGACTCAGAATTTACGATGCTCAAGATGCACTTCGATGGACATGCATGCGTGACCACGCTTAACGCGGACAAGGTTAATTCACCTGTTCTCAAACAACGTTGTCACGAGTCGAGGCGGACGGTGCTCGACTTGGTCGCAAGCACGTGTGCACGTGACCGATGGAGAACCGAACAGGCCGGCTGGGTCTCGACCTGCGCTTGCCGACGTGCGGGCCATGTTCAAGCCGGCGCGACCGAACGGCGCCCAGCCGACGCCCTTCATCGCGCTGTACGACCTCCCAGAACATCCCCTCGAACCGATGGTATCCTCCAAGGACTCATTCGCCCTTTGAAGGTGGCCGCCTCATGGACGTCGGCGGGAGCCCTCTCCTCGTCTACCGCATCCACGACCGACACCTCCGCGCCGGAGCCCGCTTCAAAAAACACATCTCCTCCCGCGGTGCCGATCTCTTGATCTTTTGTGCCTCATTCCACAGCGACGCCAACGATGTCCCGACAACGCGCCGCCGCATTCTATGGGTCCTATGGCGGGGAGACGCGACCGCTGCTGATCGTCGTCCGGGATGCGCCCTCG
The DNA here is from genome assembly GCA_019787685.1 of Chiua virens. Lineage (NCBI taxonomy): Eukaryota > Fungi > Basidiomycota > Agaricomycetes > Boletales > Boletaceae > Chiua > Chiua virens. The sequence goes on from JAHNUO010000003.1 coordinate 2,080,011, forward strand.
GACGAGGCGGCGTACGAGTGGTGGCGTGCGTATGGCGAGGGGGCGAGCAAGGACGGGTCGGGGTTGGGTGCGGGCGCGACACTGCACGTGATCGTGCGTGCAGCTGCCCCCGCCCGAGAGTGCCATCACGTCCGTCGCGATCGCGAAACTTCAGCAGACGATCCAGACGCGCGTATTGCAGCCGGTGGACTGTCGCCCCTACGGGCTGCTTTAGCTGGCTCGCCGGCGAGCGTCGTCGACCCAAGTTGCGCTCGGGTCCGGGGGATACGATGTTTGCAGAGGAGGACTGCTTGACTGAGGCGTGCGTGTGGGTGCCGTGGTTTTCACAACGACCGCAGATGTGACGGGGGCGCCCGCGTTGGCCAAGGATGGCTTGCTATTACTTCGTTCGTTCGCCTTATTTCGTTGGTTATGCATTCTCAATTGTATTCCTCCACTGAAGTATTTGATGTGTAGACGTTGGACTCGCCGTCGTCGTCGATGTTGTTACATACCCTCGCGCTTCGTTTTTACCCTGTCGCATTTGACACGGACAATTTACATAGTGTACTACTGCTACATAGGACTTGCCGACCTCGTTCCAAGGACGCATGTAACATCATATCCAAAAATGCATGTTTATTCGTTAACGCATTGACCCGTCCGCTTAGCGTTTAGCGTTGCCGGATCTTGCGCCTGCACGATAGACGTGCTGCCTCACGTAGGCTATCTCGCACCGCCAAACCATCGTGCAACGCCTAGCGTACGCCGTCAGTCAGCCAAGCAAATGACACTGCATGGCACGATGAGTTCAACAGATCCCGCCCACACGTGTGCAACAATGAACTCCATTCTTTCATAAACAATGTTTCCAAAGAAGCACCAACGCGGGACCGAGCAGTGACACGCCACGAAGTCATCGTCATGCGAGGAACTGTCACCGATGACCTCCGGGCCAAGGATCATTGTCTCACAAAGAAAAACACGAGGCGATCGAGGCACCGTGGACGTTGGACTGTCCAATGAGACGTGGCGGGCTCGGGGAACGGGGGCCATGTTGGCCCTCGTTGGCCCTCGTTGAAAACACGCGGTATGCAATGTGCTGCGCCGACCGCGCCTCATCAGTCAAACCGATGAAATGAAGATGAAAAATAAAAGATAAAAAATCGACAACGTTCCATGCAAGTCCATGCGAGCCATATACAGGGAGGGATGGCCGGACTGCCGACGCAGTCACCCCTAGCCCGTCTCTGTGTTAAAAAAAGGAGAGAAAAAATACGCGTTCAAAATTGTCGTGATCCTGCAACGCACGTCGGTCGGCGTTTTTCCTTTCCTCCAGTATACCTGAATTTTACTCACCAGGCACACGCTGGACCCTTCAAGGGGGCCTTGTGCATGGGCAGTGGCGACCAGGGATAGAATGCACCCACAACTGCACATGTCGTCGGACATGACAGAGTCCTAGGACGCAGAACAGTAACTCCTTTTTCCCCCTACACATAGCCCAGAACGAACGGAGACCCTGTCTCAAGGACTTGTTACTCCACGGACCTACAAGGCACGGCTTGCTCCACAAGCACTTCCCTTACTCGGCGGCCAGAAACAAGTCTGCATTGCTGCATTACTGCGTCGCTTCCATGAACCCAATCGTACGGATCGTACGACTGTATTTGCAATTAGGGAATAGGATGAGGGAACGCCACGGAGACTCGTCTAACAAACGCCACCCGGCCCACAGGCATTGATCGGAACGAGAGGTGCAGTCGACCTGTGGGGCTTTGTACAAACCTATTCAGAGTAAATTCAATAGACCATGAGGTAGTCGCATAAGCGCGAATGCGCGAGAAATGCGCAGCGTCGTGTGCGCATTTGATGCCGTTTGATGACATACCTTTTTCCATTAGGGTATGAGAAGACCTAATAGTGGAGCAAGTGAGAATACGTACAAGTATCTTCGCAGGGACTGTATTTGGAAAGGGTATTGAACGGTTGACTCGCCAGAGTCGTGCGTCAACTAGGTGCACCTTATGGGTGCCAGACTCTATCATACCCCAATGTTTCGAGCAATGCCAAGAATCGACATTTGGTGTTCCGCTCCGTCACTGAAAGAACGTGATGATGAGAACGAGAGAAGAAAGCTAAACAGGGTAACCGCCACCTGCCACCTGCACGTCACCCCCACGATGGACCGATAGTGGACATCATAATGTGAAGGGCCAAGATCACATACAAACGGCAAGTCAGCATCTCAGCAGAAAGAAGCCCGGGCTACTTACGATTCATAGGAGTTCTCAGACGTTTCAGGGTCGCCTGTCTGCTAAACGGAGTGGATCGATTCACAAGATGCCACGTAGGGCAACCTATCACACGACCTGGGGTAATAGTGAGTGCTCCCCCACGGGAGGCGCTGCGGAGACCCGGATGATTCAATTAACAGTGATGAAGATCTGTCTGCAATGGTTCACAGGGTGGATCTTGTGTGAAGGAAGGTAACGTATATACTATGACGTTCGGGGGACGCGTGGACCGAGATCTAGAGAGGTCCATGAACCAGGCGGCGAAAGGGCGACCGATAGGCACGGGACGTGTCAAGTGAAGAGGCAAGATTCTCAAATGTGTTTGAAGGGGAAATTGCAGGTCCACGGGTGAGGCGGAAAGGGTCAGGTGCTCAATGAATGGACCAGCAACTCTTGGCAAGCGATGGAACTCACACACCGGCCAGTTCTATGGATTCAAGTTACTGAATGGAACGACTCGTTTTTAGCAATGGTACACCCTTGCAAGGGCTACTAGGACATACCGGAGGGTCATCACGTCGGTTCTGACGGGTTACCGAGAACGAAATGAACAAGTAACCCCGCTCTAATGTCCAGATGTTTGCCATTATTTGCACTAATCCTCACCCACCCAACTTGGTCCCAGCCAGGTGCAAAGCACAGTGAGTAACGCCAGATTTCCATACTCCTTTGACCGCCAGCTGCCACGCAGATTTGAAACCCGGATCACGACGTGCACAGTGTGTTTCAGGGCCATCTTTTTCTCTCAACCATTCCAAATCCATCCCACACACATCCACGGCGTCCACTGTTGACATTCTTTGGCCACGCGTTGCATCAGATGACATCCACGTTGCCCTTGGACCGACAGAACCGATGGGCACCAGATCGCATCATCCACTCCGAATCTCCTCCGTTCCTGAATTTTGTCTATATCGACAACTGATTATGACCCAGTGGCATCGAAATTTCGAAGGGAATGGTATGCTCGGATGTCCCCGTTGATCGGTCTCGCGCCGCTCAGCACCAAAAAGTCAAGGTTGGGGAGAAATATTGGTGCCTGCTCTATTCTTGGCTGACAAAGTTGAGCTGGCATGTGGTTTTGTTGCCGGCAACACGGGGAGACGGCAATATACTTTCGACTCGGATCATACATACTCAAGCCATTAGCGTCGACGGTGAGCCACACGGACGAATCCGATGAGATTGCTCAGCAGGACCGCAGAACGTTGCAGATGGTTGATTGTGCGGCGCATCGTACGATTACCATGTTGATTTGTACGTGTCCGTCAACACAGCCTGCCCTTGTTCCGTGCCGATGTCACACAGAGATCAGTGGATACACATCTATTTCTATCACACAGAAAGTACAGTGCTGCCGCACAAGTAAATTACCACGATACAACAAGAGTCAGTGTCAGACAATGTAAACCTAGGTTGGTCCCAAAGAGAAGGAAAACGATACAGGAGTATGACAGACACGTCTCAATCGCATAGTCTGGGTGAAATCCATATGTATCATAGAATGCAGCAAATCGGGGACATGAGAATTTTCACGTAGGTTTGGGCTGGTTGCCAACCAATTGCGGAACGTGTTTTGCGATGACACAGCAGCCGTTCCTCGGGCTGACTCACCTGGGGGACACGTCGCCCACGGCTGGATATGATTGCAAGAGGACGGGATGCCGAGACACGTTGGATGCGTTGCCGCTTTTGATCCCGACCAATGTCTTCAAAACATCCACCATTTCCCACTGCCCAGGCCAAGTCCAGATAATCGGCCTTTCGCCGCTCCAAGGGAGAAACCCGCGAATTGTTTGCGCCCACTCCGTCGGTCTTCTTCTTCAGGAGGCGCACCGAGACCAGCAACGGATGCGAACGACACGTAGCCTGGCAGTTGCCTTAAGCATGGGAAGCTGCATCAGGGTCAAAAGATGTTGAGTTGGGTGAATGCCGTGCAGAGGAATGTGTTGGGATGTGCATGTGTGCGTCAATCATGGGAGGGCCGGCGACAAAAGCCACCACTGCAGGTCCAGCACGTTTCGGTGAAGAGGTGGAAAATGCAGGTGGCGATGGTGGTAGGGGCGCATACATCCAAGGAGAGTCTGGGTGCCGACGTTTTATGCGTTCCTTTTCTTGAGACGTAGGCGTCTTAGGTAGTCCTGGTGGTGACCGGGGGGTTCGTGGGGATGGCAGCGGGACACGCTGGGGAGAGGTCCGCCGAGGGGAGACGGGTTGAGGATGCACGGCAGACACGCTCTGGGTATGTCGGTGTTCGCCGGGGGAGAATCGCTTCTGACGGGACGTGCATGGAGCACATGGGTCAGAATCGGGTGCAGTCTGGTGTGACTCATGCGAATGGGTCCGTGAGTTGGAGGTAGAGCCAAGCGAAGAAGGGAGTGAAGCGGTGGAGAACTGGACGTGTGCCAGTGCCTGTCGTGGTAAAGAGAAGAATGAGACCCAAATTATGTGAAAAGAAGACCCACATTGACACCATCCCTGTCATTGTCTATGCGCATGCTGTGCATGACCGCGTCGAGACGGCTGCGTAGGACTGCCTCATGCGGAGCGGCGTCATGGTGGCGCGAGGACTCTCCCTGTTTCTCCTGTGTGTTCGTAGGACGTGGTGAGGTTCTGCGATCTGAGCGACCGGAGCGAGAGGAACCGGAATACGAGGATGAGCGAAGTAGGCGAGCATATGAGGCATGCTCGTCCTGGTCCGGGACATAGAAGCTGTTTGGGTGGGCATGGCCTAGAGCGGAGGCGGCGCTGTTCCTGCGTGAGGAACACCGGAAGAGGATGGCGGACTGGAAGATGTCGTCGTCGTCGTCGTCGTCTTCGCAGGTGCTGGATGCTGAGCGTGGACGGGATGAACGGAGGGTATCGTCCTTGCGGAGGGTATCCCTGAGGAGACGTTCTGAGCGGGAGGGGGGACGGGTGATGGCAGGGGAGGTGGACATGGGGTGGTAAGAAAGAAAGAAAGAAAGGTCGAGGTATGTATACGGTGACGAGTGATCGTGTGACAGAGTATACCTCACCGCAGACACGAGGTCGAACTTGCAATTCAACCGCATTCCTCGCAGACAGCCTTTGTCTCTTCACAACAACGTCCGATTCAAGTCTAGACTACCTAAATGACCCCGTACTGCTTCTTCTTAACCCCCTCAAAGTTTCAGATCTACCGCTCCTATTTTTGGCGACGTGTATCGCGGCGCGCAATGACACTCGTCTCGAACTACTCGGACCCATCACACGTGCTCCTTCAACCGCTAAAGCCCGCTACATTCGGAGTCGGTGCGCCCGTTAGGTCATTTACTACGTCGTACCAAGGGTCGACCTTCTTCATGATGGCATCGCCTTTGACGCCAAACCGCAGATCGGCTAGATATTCACACCCGTCTCGACATCCTTCTCATCCTTCTCCGCTCTATCAGCCCTTTCCGCCGAATCCGGCCTGCAATGTCTCCTTTGTTATGTCTAACATCCGACCATGTTCACAATTCCATGTTCTAATTCCACGCCAACTTGTGGGCGCAACCCGCGTTGCTCTTTCACCTTAGTTGCGCTACTATTATTGACTCCCCGATCAGCGAGTGCTTCAGCGAACATTCCACTCACGTCATCGTCAGAGGTCTCCGTCGCCCTCCTCTTCCTGGCTTCCTGCTACCCCACGGAACTTTCCTTCCCAGCGTGCCTCCGCCGCCATCAGCCATTATGGTCCACTTCCGTGTTCCGTCCAGATCGATGCTCGCCGCTCACATCTTCCGTTAATCATCCCAACGGCGTGTTTTGAGCCGTCCTGATATCATCTCCTATCTAGATGCTTCTTATCAGCTTCGTGATCACTATCGATCACTCGTGAATATCTGTGCACCCGTGAGCTGGCCCTCACGGTCCGAGCTCCCTGGTAGACACATATGTTATCGTATTTACAGCAGCACCCCCGTGTTCTTCCAGCGGTAGTAGTAAAATTAAGGTATCGAGCCACCGTCTTGGGAGACTCATTCCTTTTCTGCCCTAACTACCTCTCTAACAACTGTCGCATATCCCATCCACGAGTCCTCGCCGTCTCCAGCGTCGAATCGACGGGTAACGTCTCCATATATCACGAATCAACACGGTACTCCATGGAGCTGCTATCCGAGCCGCGAATACCACGCACGATCTCCCGACTTATGCTGGTGCCACCAAGCTGGTCGCGCCAATAGCAATTATCGCTGGTACCGGAGCCACCCAAATGACGCTCTCGGTCCACTACTTACATATCCTATGACTAGAATGTATGGGAATCAGATTTGGGGTGCTCACCCCCAAGTTTGTTCGCTTCTGGGCCTACCGGCGACGGATCAGTATCACATGTCCAATGAAGTAAACCCCATCAATCATCCCTCGCGGTCGTACATGGAATGTCTCCGGCTTAGCTGGTAGGGATATTATCCATCTGGGTAGGCGGATATCGGAGCGGACGGATCCGTATCGTAGCATCGCGACAGCTCACATCGCAAAGGTGGCAGCGGTTCAGAGCGACCATCTATATACTAGGCAACCTCTCGCCACTTGCTGGCACTTTCAAATCCATCCGGAGGACACTGACAGGACGAAACCGATCCTTTATCATACCATGTGGTACCTGCCCGGCGCCACCGATACCTGTGCCACTCGCTCCCAATAAACGCTGATGGACTCCCTTCTTATGAGTTTACGCCGAGTCGTCGATGGAGTCATGAATGACATCTTGCATACTCCAACTGTCGGCGAATTCTGGGGATTCTGTATATACAGGGTGCTACTGCTATCTCGGAAATAGTAACCCGTATGGAAGGCTCCAATGGTGCTCCACCCGATCAAGTGTTTCCGCGCGGTGAGTCACCGGTCACTGACATCCCTGACGTATGCAACCATCACTATCGATAAGGCAGTCCGAGAGGTTTCAGGAAATATGTAAGAGCTGGAGTGAATGTGACGAGAGTTCATCGAATTTCTACATACATCTTCTACCAGAAACTCTTGAGTTCTGATCTGTCGGATACTCTCCGTATTATCCACGATGTGACTGAGGCATCGTGACTCCGATGTCTGATCATCCCAAACGTTGAACCTAGCACATCAACTTTCGATAAAACGATAACGTTAGCCCTCGTGGTTTATGGTATAATATCTCAACTGACCTATGACAAACACAGATAGATCTCTTGTTCTCTCATTCAAGCCAGCCTACTAGAGCGCCAAGGTACCGGCTTGCCACTTTATCGGCGCCGCATCTGCGCAGCAAATCATATCAGCATTTTAGGCTTGTGGGGCCGCCCTAGATTCTCCACTCAGGCTTGTCATTTTGAAATCAAGATATGAATACGCCGTAGGTGGTCAGAAACGCCTTGTGATGCGAGACGCGCGACTGTCGGACGAATACCTCTCGTTAGGTTCCATGCAAGTTCAGAGCGCCAGTGCTCCCTCGATGACGACATTGGACCAAAGACGACTGATGCGCAAGCACAGCACGACGTCACCGTGGTTTATCGGGGGACCCGAATCCACCAATACAGCAACCATATCGATATGACGTCAAAGCCACTCCAAACGTGTCGCACGAGCGTCGCACACGGCCTCAATCAATAGTCAACGATTTCAAAACGATATTCATCCACCCCTTTTTGCAATGGGAAGTACTGTCACCCTGGATGGCGGCTTGTTTCGCAGTCGCATCGATGGACGTAATCGATTCCCTGTCCCTAGTACTCGAAACGGTGGGCTGTTACACGCCTGTCAACGATGGTGCTTGTATGCGGCCCCGCCCATAAAATTATCAAGTATGAACAGGCAAGGTTCGGGAGTTTGATCGAGTTTTGCGGCACTTGATAGCCCCTGTACACCACCTTTGTTGCGCAGCCCTCGATCCGGGTAAGGTCCGTAGCCTAGGGCCTTAATGCATTCATGGAAGGCCAGAGGCTCGAGAGTCTCGACCGTCGAAGGCACCCTTCGAACTTGACAGTGACACGTAACGCCAATCCCCCGGTTCACAATCGCTCAGGCTGTCCCGGCAGATTCGATGGAGTTCTTTTTTCGAGACAATGATGCCCGTCGTGCCGCAAGAAATCATAAGACAAAAGCCGGCGAAGCAACAAAAGCGCTTGTACACCACGTCGGGTGTGATCGATTGTCTGGACAGCCTCCCTGTCAAGGAAAAGAATGGAATGTCGCGAGATGAAATGATCGCCAGTGTTGTCGGGTTTTCGGGAGAATGCAAGTCTCGATCAGATGATCTGAAAATTCTGTTGTCGTATCAGAGAATGGTACTATGTACGGCGTGCGTCGCCGATCTGGGAGAGGGGGTCGTGTGATCGATTCACAACTCATCCTAGTAATGATGGCACTAGCCAAACCCAATGATTGTTAATTGGATGCTTCTTAGGTCCGCACTACTTACTGCAAGTGAACTGTCAATATATTGCCGTGGGTGTACCCTTGGCAGAGCACTTAGGAACCGTGTCTGAGATGAGTTCCAGTGGCATCTTGGATCTTGAACCCTCTTTCCCTCGTTCCAGACCTTTTGGCTATCAAACTCCTACGGGATACTCCTGCCAGAACTCGACCGTCACGCGTCACTCGCCAGTCGGTTTGAAATTGTACACTCAAGTACCGCGGGCGCAGGTGAAGGCGAGAAAATGAAACCTTGAAAAACATGAGTCACAGCCTGACCGCGTGACAAGTTGCTTGCGCATTTATAACTTGACGGTAAGTATGGAACATGTGACCGTTTCTTGAGCAAAAACTTGAATGTACTCCGCGCCAAATTAACAAACAATGAAATAAGCACATACTCGTCGAATTGTCGCTCACCGCCGAGTCACCGGTTTGAAATTGTACAAGTCATATGCGAAGCGCAAATAAGGGCAAGAAGATGATTGAAAGAATATGACGCTAAACTTGAACTCGGCAGGCGCCGATAACAACGGCGGTCATGTTATTCTTGGCTTGGCGACATTGTAGGAACTTTCAGTTGAGCTGGGCTGCCAAGTGCTGTCGTCGAATTGAAGTCTACCGAACCAAAGCGACGTGTAATAAACTATTTTGTTGATTGCAGTAGCGAAATGATAGACAGTTATCTGTACCTGTACCTGTTAGACGTGCTATGAATCGGTTATGAGCGCCGCTTCATTAGTGCACTATGCTTTGACACCTAATGGGACTTTTAAGAGCAAGTAATATTATCGGTTCCTGCAGGTTCCTGCAGGTTCCTGCACTGAATTTGTTTGAGTTTGCATAACTACATACGACCATAGAGTGAGACGATATATCAAAGCATGACATGGGTGCATAATCATACGGTATGGCATAACCGAACAGACAGGATCATCTGATGGAACTTGAAGGATAACTATAGGAACCGAGAAATCAGATCAATCGAAAGCAATATTCTCGTCAAAAGTGATAAGTTAGCTTGGGACCTTAAGTTATAACCCAGTGGTGGGTCACCCGGTGACCCTGTCCGAGTCGACATTGGCTGCTCACGGCCCTTGCGTGAGTCGAACCTGTCATGAGTAGAACGTAGGGCTGGCTCTGCCTGCGGACGACCCAAACTCGCTCGTCGCCCCATCCTGAAGCGCGAACATGATATCGCCAATCACGATCCCATCGTCGAGAATCTCTGCAGCTTTCTCCCCGTCGTACAAGGGTAATGCACAATCTGCAAGCCAGGTGATCATACGTGAGTCCCGCAATCATGACCAGAGGCACGCATCCGAGACCCTCAGGTTCTCGGACGTCGAGTGAAAAGGTAGAGATGCTCACGGTCGCCAGTACGGATTTGTTCGATAGTCACTGGTTTTGTTCGACGGATGCACTTGTATCCGAGCAAAAACCGTCTCTCGACTTCGACCTCGAATACCTCATCATCAGCAAAGGATGGCCTGGCGAGTGGTGCAGTGAGTGCCCGAGCGCACGAGAAACAGCGGGTAGAAATGCCCCGCACTCGCGTGGGTAGCAACTCACTGTTGGTCATCGGTCCACGGCCAAGAGATGCTTGCGAGGTTCACCTCAGTTGTTCGGACTTTGACGGTCGACGAAACAAAGTGTCGGTTATGTACACGGACCCGAAGCCGCAGTTTGGGGCAGAATAGCTTCATCCATTTCTTGGTCGGAATCTCGTTGGCAGTGAAATCTGCGGGGAAGGTCGTCAGTTGATGCCACTAACTTGATAGCCGTGCGGCATGCGGGGAAAAACCCGGCGAACAAAGCTGACCACGTACCCGTGAGTGAGACACCGGATGAGACAGACATTGACATTGTACTGTTGTATGTACAGTGGGAAGATGGCAATGGTAAAAGATTAGCCGCAAACGAGCAGCTTAATAGGCGACGCTGAGGAGAAAGGCCCGAAGGCTAATAAGTGTTGCCGGGAAGACTTACCGGAATGACTTACTGACAGCCGGTTCATATAGTTTTTCGCTACTCGGCCCCGGCTTACTCTAGAGGCGGATGGAGACCTCGTGGGTACGTCGGTGAAGCCGCACGTTCGATAAGAATTGGTGGCGCAGTCGCAAGGCGCGGCTTTTTCTCACCCGGCAGACTGTCCGACCGACGCCGATAGGTCGCAGATACGCTCCTGACGAAAGTGAGGCTGTCCGGCACTGTATATCAGAATTCGCATTCTCAGTGGAAGAGTACGCCAAGTGCTATGTTGCGCAATGATCCATCCGACAGGTACGCTCCCCGTGTCCCGGTACTTACCCCATTTCTTGCAACGAAGTTTGCAGTAGCGTGTTCAACACCTTCAAAATGACTATATGAGGGTATATGATATTCCTTCTTCGTGAGCGTCACTTTTAAATTCAGTGCAGACACAGTCCAATATGCGCCGTCGACGTCATACTGGGGAGTATAACACCCGACACGAAGTAGCCTGTCGTTTGTAACCCTCTTAGGGTCGTTCAAGCTGTTACTGTGCACTGCCAATGCCGCTTCCCCTGCTCGGGGCTCAGGGCTGAGGAAACGAGAGTCCTACAGCAAAGATCAATAAGTCTCCGAGTACTCCTCCACCGCATCATGCTCATTTTTACACTTTTCTTCAGTTCGGCGACGTCACGCAATTGGAATTTGACTATGGTTATACGGCCGTATGCTCACGTTTTTCCAGTGCGATAAAAGTCTAGACTCTGGGCTAAATTGATAGTGTAGGCTGCAAGCTACACCGTGGAATATGATCCGACAAGCTCGAGCATAACAAGAGAAAATGTGGGTCAGAGTGGGGGTCATCAACAAAGAGGTTGTATGTGTCTACCCAAGATCTATCCTTGATAATGACTATGACTAACAGCGCGTGCTATACAGCAAGGGTTTAAGGTCCGAATGACATGACATTATTATCAGATACCTGTAAAAGATACGTGCGAAGGGGTTTTCTCCAGTCGTTCTCCAGCTCTGGCTTTCCTACATTTAAGGTGACATCAATTAAATCCGCTTCTGTTCCATACCTCCCACAAGTGTCCCACAGAACCAGTTTGTCCTCGGACGCAACCTGTGGCTCGCTAGTCTGAGTCAGCTTGAATTCAGTACGAACGAGATTCTGCCAATCGTTATTTGTGATTGGTCTTCGAGCACCTCGGTAGGGTGCTGTCCATCGTACAGCTGGCAACTGTGCAAGCTGTTGAAACGAGGCTGAGCACGAGACGTCGTCTGAAATCAAGATCCAGTGCACTCACGCTTTCGGTCACCTCCGAGTTTCCAAACCTCGTTGATGGTCATAGACTTTGTTCGGCAGATACTCTTGTATCTCAGCAAGGACCGCCTCTCTATAATGACGTGGAAGAATTCATTGTTGGAAAACGATGGCCTGAATATGAAGGCATCGATCAGTACTAGATCAAATGCGCAAGTCCGACTGGCTGGGGTCTCGAATCCAGTGGCTCACTGACCGTTTGTCATCGTTCCAGGACCAATAAGTACCTGGGTCATCCATCCTGGAGTCCTAGACTCCGAGTAGCCACTTTGACAGGCGACGAGACAAAACGGACACTCTTTCCTTGCACGCGGAGCCGCACTTTAGGAACAATGAATTTCAGCCATCTCTCAGATGGTAGTTCATATGCAGTGAAATCTACATCAGGAGTCAGGATAACCACGATCCTAGCATACCCCGTCTAGGACGTACCTGAGAGCGAGAGCTTAGGTGATGTGGACATGATCTAATTGATTTAGGGACTACAAGAGCAGTTGAGATCTGCCGTGATACTGGTGAGTCAGAAAGTATGATCAAGCGGGAACGGGTTGATTAAGACTCATACTTCTATCCGGGGGCCCGCTTTAATCATCGGCGAGGCCAACTCGTGGCTGACTGCCACAAAGCCAAGATAGGTAACTTTGGGGTTCGCGAAGTATCTTTGGTGTACGTCATGGCCAACTTGCAGTGTAATTCTCACACAGGTTTACGGTACGGGACCCGACAATTACCGACGCCGGCATGTGGATCCTTCTGCCAGTCCGTATATTGCTGTTAAATGCTGTGGAAGGAGGGAGCTGTATAGCCCAGAGCAGGAGATAAGTATTGAATATATCATAAATAGAACCGGCGGGACCGGTTAGATTATCCATCGGCTAGAAAGCCTAGAAAGGTCGTACTACGATTAAAATGTCCTTTTCAATTCAGGGGTACTACTACGTAGCCCATCCATCCTCCCTTGTCTGAAGACCATTTCGTTGTGAGGTGTCTTGAGGTGTGACTATTCGAAGGCAGTTTGAATCTTCCTCGTCATGCACTGCCAGTTTCCTGCCAGCTCGTCATTCTCCCCGATCTTCCGAATCCATCACCCAAAATTGATCGGCCTTGCAAGTACCGAATGCACACCCAGCTAACTACGAAATAATAACAGTTACATGGATCAATACTTATTACTCACAGATACTGACGACCTCTAGTGTGCTCCATGAATGATGATACAGCGTTCTGCGTCGTTTACGAAGGTTTCGCTTGGCAGTCTCCCTTTGCAATAGTGACTTCCTGCGACTCAGTCGCCGTCACGAAATGTTGCAGTGTCTACGACACTTTTCAGACAACACACCGGCATGCCACCGTTTACTTCCAATTTTCCATTTTTAATCCAAAATCGTATAATTAATCACCCAGAAAATTTATCTACCAAGTGGAAAGTGAATTTCTGGTAAAGCGTCACGGTCTTCATATTTTGCAACCTGGTCACTACTATATCATTGAACGGATCTGGAACATAGGTCGATCGGCTAATTCATGCGCGCTGGCGAAGACTCCGCGGGAGATCGTGCCAGTGTGTTCGAGGTGCTCGGTCTTGACTCCTGAACGTCCTCCCATACACCAAATGTCGTCAATATGTCCTGCTCAGAGGTACTGATGGACGGTTCATTCTCTTTGCCAACACTGTCTGGTTTCGTCCACGCTGGAAATGTGGTCAAACTCGACATGTCCAAGCCGCGTGACCTTGTGAAGAGCTGCCCATTCCTTGTGAGCTTCACTTTCCTGCAGTCAATACAGCGATCGCCGATCAGGTATCGCAAGCCGTGTCCGTGCCAATTCGACATCGAGACATGCGGTCGTGGGCCAGTATGCAACTGCTAACTCCATCCTTAGCCTCGGTTCCGGCCTCGGCTCCGCCTAGAGCGCGTTTCCACCATTCCTCCGCAGAAGATTGATCTGAAGCTCCAACGACTACGACGATCTGTGGCGAGAGGTCGCCGCTGTAAGTGGCATTGAAGTGCTCCCATTGGAATTTGACGGATTCTAGCCTCTGTATCTTCCATTCTTACGCAAAAGATAAGGAGGTCTGCGCCGCGCTTAATGGCCGTGACCTTCTTGACCTCTGCGTCTGTGTCTCCAACGGGCATCTGTCCTCGCGGGACTTGGGAGACGCGAAATAAACCTTCGGGCATACGTTTCATGCCCTCTTCGAATGGGAATTTGCTCGGCGATGAGCCCGTCGAGATTGATAGCGGATTGCGGAAGCTAACTGGATTCAGGGAGAAGGAGATCCGGATAGGATTTTGGAAGGAGACGGAGCGTCCTCCGGGTTAACAGGCCATCAGCGCCGCCTCGGGACACGTCACACACGATGATGGTGGGTATGTGTTCACTGGAGCCATCCTTTGGAGACAACATGGCGCGGATATCCTGAAAATGCGGTTTCAACCCAGCTGCGCTCTGGTGGGTTCCATTGCTGAGCGCGACATGCGTTGGTGATCATTCTGATCACGACCTCCCTAGAATCCTCCCGTCGTTTCTTGAGAATGGCGTTCTCGACGGAAGGTTCTATCGTCGTCACGCAAGCGTGACCTGTCAAAGTGCATTTTAAACGAGGAGAACTGAGCCTCGTTACTGGACCACCACGTCTCCATCTTGCCCTCTTGGTTCTCGAGGCCGGTGATTACGATAGCGATGGGGACTTTCCTCCTGCATATCGCGGAATAGAAGACGTGGTAATTCATGAGCAGTGCGGACTTGACGCGCGTTCCACGCACGCAATATATGAGTAAATCGACGCCAGTGGTTCTTTGTGAGTTCGTGGAGGAGCAATTTGAGATACGCCTCTGCCTTCTCCGCAGGGACCGCGCCTTCGCTCCCCTCGTCCAACCCTGCCGTGTCCCATATAGCAAAGCGCTGAGTTCCTAGATTCAACATATGTCGTTGATATTCGAGCGTGCATCCGAGGGCACCGCTGGAGGTTTTGCAGACCCTTCTGCCAGCAATCAAATTGATGAGGGAGCTTTTTCCCACACCACTTTCCCCAAAGATGACGACGTTTTTGGTGGTATCGGGACCGTCCTGTTCTGCTTAGTGGAGGTTGAACTTCACGATGACGGCAATACTCACTAGAGATAGCTCAGAGCTTTCAGGATTGTCTTCGTGGATGTCAACGGTCTGGCAACTTGTGTTACTGCGCGAGGGTACTTTAATCGGAGGAGATCATACCCTTCGCCTCAACACTTGCATGTGGGTAACGTTTGAGTTGTGTTCTAGCCTTGGGAACTGACCCCAGGCTCACTGGCTGGTGGGTGACAATGATGCTCGACGGTGTTGAGGTCCTGACTCGGATGCTCTAACAGGAGACGGAGGGCAGTCTATATCCTCTGCAGTTCACACAGGAACTGTTTCGCGCCAGACCTCAAGGTTTGGGCGTGTTGCGCCCGGAACCTGCTTTGACGCTCATTAACGGCTTGGTGTTTGATCGTTGCCGCAGAATCAAAGTTGTCTTATGGCACCTTCCCAGTGGCTATATGATGGCCGTCCGGCACGCAGACATGCGACTGCCTCATGGTCAGGGGTTCTGGCGCCAGTTGCTTCCTGGATACGTCACTGACGGAGAAAAGCGAGACTCACCCATTCAGCGTGTCCACAAAACCCTTATCGATTGGATGATATTTTGGTGGCATAGCCCTGGGATGACAAATGATTCTGATTATACCGTTTGAATATCTGCGCGGGTTCAAAGCGGTGGATGGGAGAAGGAGATGACAGCCAGGCGTGATGTGTAGCCGCCCATGGCGGCTTTTTCTGTTCACAGCACCTGGGACGTCTTCCCTACCTGCCATCTACATGGTATCGTGCCGGCCTTCCTCGGTATAATACTCCTATAAATGCAACGGTGTTCGCATCCCCATCAAACTTACACCCCTTGTTCGCCACTCCCAACTTGATGACCCCAATGGTGAGCCGTATAACCCTGGAGACTTCTCAAGTACTCACCCACCCCGATCAGGCGCGCCGGGAGATCCGCGGAGTGGACAACCCTCCAACTTATGAGGCTCAACGACGTCTGTCTCCCAACGTTCTCATTGTTGGGGAAACAGGCGTGGGGAAAAGCTCCGTCGTCAACCTTATCGCTAGCGAAAATGTCGCGAAAGTGTCCTCTGGCGCGGGGGCTGCACCATGGACGCACAATCATACGATATCATCCTCCCAGACAGCCAAGGTCTCAGCCATCATATCCGTTTATTCGATACCGTCGGCCTAAACGAGCCGCAGTTTGGCAGAAACCAGTACCTCACGGCGATTGAGAATGCGAACACGCTCATTTGTCAGCTCCAGCGTACGGGTGGCATTCGGCTCCTCGTCTTCTGCATCCGTGGCGGCAGGATCACGGCGGTGATGCAAAACAATTACCACCTGTTTTGTGACATCCTGTGTCAGAACCAGGTGCCGGTCGCGTTTGTCATCACAGGGTTGGAGAACGAGCCGTCAATGGAGGGGTGGTGGGAGACGAATGTGGGGCAGTTTGAGAAATATGGTCTTTCGTGTGCCTCGCACGCATGCATCACTGCGATCCGCGGATTAAACGACTGCTACGCGAGGAAGTACATCGACTCCCAGACGACGGTGCGGGCAATGCTCTTGGCGCATGTGACTGAGAACAGCACATCATGGCAGCCCGAGCGGACGGGATGGTTCATACATTTGGCGAGCAGGTTACTCAAGTGGTTAAGCCAGATCAGGAGCCGGAGTCGTCATGTGTTGACGGAGCAAGAGTTGACTCGACACCTTCAAGATAAGTGCAGGTTTTCTCGGACAGAGGCGGCTTACTTGGCGGGTAAGATATTGGCGAGGTGGCAAGAAAACCAGGGGCCCGATTTTGTGAAATCGGACGATGCCTCTTCGATTGACTCGTCGTAAGAACGGCGCAGTGGTATTAAGTAATTATATTGGAGAACTTATGCCTTTTTGTATTATTACTAGTACTGACCTAAGCATCACTGTAGTATAGACATGCGACACCTTGAATGTTTTACGTCGCCCTTCTGTGACAGATCCCAAGCGAATTATTAGGCCCCTGTAGAGATATTAAAGTACTGTAGGTGTTGCTCCCAAGAAGAATTAATATGGATCAGCCTCGCGTTGATGACTACAATACCCCGTAGCCCTCATACACGCATGTAAACCCAAGAATTGCCCACAGCAGCCGTCTGTCTAAAAAGCCCACCCCTCCTCCCTCAATGACCATTTGCGCCTTTGCCCGTGAACGAATGCGCACTTACATCCCATTGAAGGCCAGTCGGTCACTCCCTAGTTTGAGAATTCCGAGCGTAAGCATCGAGTTTTCCCACGAGAGCATGGGGCTAACCTTTCTCGGCGCAAAGCTACCCATGCCCCAGGGCCCGCCGCCCCCTTACGATTCTAAACCTCACAATGTCATCATCTTCGGGGAGACAGGGGTGGGGAAAAGCTCGGTGGTCAACCTGATCGCAGGGGGGGATCTAGCTAAAACGTCGCCGGACGCAAGTGCCTGCACGTTGACCTCCAACCCATATCACGTTGTTCTTCAAGGCGACCAGCCGTTCTGCCTCTGGGACACGGTCGGCCTGAACGAGCCGGAGATATCTCGCGAGGATTATCTTCGCGCCATCAAACAAGCGTACAAGCTGATCAAGGATCTCGAACGTACGGGAGGCGTGCATCTTCTCTTGCTATGCATGCGCGGCAGGATCACCAAGTCCGTGCAGCAAAATTACAAATTGTTCGCCAACGTGCTTTGTGAAAATAAGGTACCGCTCGCTGTCGTCATCACCAACTTGGAGAACGAGCCATGCATGGACCAATGGTGGACTGATAACAAGGAGGTGTTCCAGAGATACGGTATAGCTGCGCGCGGGCACGCATGCATCACTGGCAACCCTGGAATCGACAATACCTTCCTTGGCAGATACGAAGAGTCCGGGAGGAAGATGCATCAGCTTCTCATGGACTTGGTGTTGCCGAACTGAAAACTCATGGAAGATGGAGTGGCGACCATGGTTCGTCAACTTGATGGGGAGAATTGATGAGGATCCTTCCTTTGCGGCATGGTCGACGCGACAATCCGACCAGCAAGGAATTGATGAGAAAATTGGTCAATGAGTGCGAATTTACGAAGAAAGATGCAGTTGAGATCGCGAGCTCCATTGAGGCGATGAGCCGCGAGCAGGGATGCCTGCCATGAAAGGTTTGATGTACTTAGTACAAGCTATAAGCGTGGTTGTCTAAATCAAGGGTCGTTTTTGTTCTGAGCCAAGCGGTCGTCATGTACCAGCTTAGCGCTCAGGTCCCTTGAAGGGACGAGTATCTCCGCTACTGTATAAATTACATTCTGGTTTCCGAGGGTTGACTTGGGAGAGTTGCCTCAAAAATAGCCTTGCTCCCATGCTAGCCAGATCGGCGGGCTCAAGGTGGTCTTTATGGTGACTGTAAGTAGTCGTCCCGAATAGAATCCGAGCTATTGCCCATGAAAGGTTGTTTCAACGTCACCGTCTCGATCCTGACAAGATGCTACGATCCAATCGACCATATGCGTCAATGACCGCCTTTGTGCAATTGAAGCACTGACACTCATTGGTACCAACCCTGAAGCTTTGCAGAACGGCCGAGCGGGGAAAAGAAAAGATTGAAGATGTACTTATGTAGTAACGTCGGTGTTTCGGAATGTTTCTCCACCCCGCATCATTTCGTGACACATAACTGGCTCCTCGTGGTAGTCAACCGAAGGTGTTGTTTCACACCTTGACGGCATCCAGATCGATTATCTATGGACGCGGCCAACTTCAGCGATAACGGTGTCCAGCACGGCGGTACTAGGATCAACTTTTGGTTTCACGTCGTCGTCATTCCGCACGCTCTTCAAACATTTTCCACTCACAACCGACCGTCTCATGCTCGAAAAATCGTTCATTTTGAAAACCGATCGTTCAAGCGCCGAGTCGGTGCTACCATCCACCGAGCTCAGCGAGTATGTAAATCAATGTCATTTCCCACTGACATGTTCGAAATGCCATGTATTACCTGTAATGGACTAGTTAACTTACTTCTATCACACTCAATTAAGATTGTGTATTGCCCTTCCATTGCGGTCAGGCTGTTTGTTCGGACCATTCTTGCAAGTTGCCAGGGCCATTCAGTCGGAGTTGGGTAAACTCGTCAAGGCAGAATCTGCCTATATCACCGTGAGGTGATGTGGTGTGTGCCTTCGGCTTAGTTCCCCCACTTCCCATCATGTATCTTTCACCACTGTTTATAATCCCCTTCTGTGTTGTATTACTACTAGTGGCTCATCTGCGCAAGACCAGGAAGGTTGATAGTCAGCGTCTTCCCCCTGGACCACCGCCAACTCCCGTGCTAGGAAACGTCCGCGGAATCGATACTCGTTATCCTTGGAAGTCGTATGCCAAATGGGGCGAGGAATATGGTTCGTTCGTCCATAGCGTATTCCCTCGCGCAAGCTGATGAATACCTTCAGGTGGAATTATCTATACTCGATTGTTGACCCAGGAAATCATCGTCATCAATTCTGAAAAGATCGCACAAGAGCTTCTTGACAGACGGTCTTACAATTACTCCAGTCGCCCTGCAAGTCTCATCCCTGTGAACGAACTGTAAGGGCATTTCGCCGTTCTCCGCCGTCGGTAGCCGAGTGATTTGGCGAACAGCCTTGGGACAGAATTCTCTTCGATATTTTTACCATACGGTGACCGCTGGCGCCTTCACCGCCGATTTTTTCATCAAGCGTTCCATCTAAACGCAGCGCCGTCATTCCGTCCCTCCCAAATGCGAAAAGCGCATGATCTAATCATGCGTTTGGTAAGCAAGCCTCATGATTTCAGGGCACACATACAGACGTAAGACGATTTTGTATAAGTTCATCGGTTACGTTGACGATCGCTTCCTACAGCCTGAGTACCTCGACAATTATGTCGCTCGTGTACGACTACAACGCCTCAGGCGTAGATGATCCGATTGTGGCTCACGTTGAGCGTGCGACCAATATTGCAGTGAAGGAACTGCGACCCGAGTTGGCCGCTGTAATTGCGGCGTTCCCACTTTGTGAGTGTTTCGCGTGTGCGTTGTCAAATAGATCGGGAAGTTTGACCGTTATTTCCGTCTGTGAACTAATCATCCTTACACCAGTGAGGTACCTTCCGGAATGGTTCCCAGGGGCGAATTTTAAACGCAGTGCCTTGATTTCCCGCAAGTCAATCACGCAATGGGTAGATGCACCTTTTGAATACGTGAAGAGGAGCATGGTTAGTAGCTCATCATCTGCAGCCAGTGACGAAATTTCCATGACTAACGAGAGCGGAATACACTGTAGGCGGCAGGCACCGCCGCTCCGTCTATGGTGTCGGACGCCCTGTTGAGGATCCATGACAGAGCAGGCACAGAGGCAGAAGCTGCTGTTCTTGAAAATGCAGTGAAAGAAGCATGTGCCAGTGCCTACGCAGGTGAGTGAATAGCGCACAAAATACCTGACTGGGCTGTGTCTGAACCACGTGTGACTAGCTGCGTCAGAAACGGTACGAAGCCGACCTTTCAGACCAGAATCTTCCATTGATTACACTGCCCCTGACAGACATGTACCACACTCTTGGTCTTCCTATTGGCAATGATTGTGTACCCTGACGTACAAGCACGGGCGCAAGCTGAAATTGACTCGGTCATCGGCGAAGGACTGGAAAGGCTACCTCACTGGAAGGATCGATCATCGCTCCCCTATGTTGAGGCTATAGTCAAAGAAACGTTGAGATGGCACCCGGCTGTGCCTCTCGGTAAGTCGAGTGGGTGCACTTGTAGGTGTAGGACTCACTTCATTCTAAGGTATTCCACACGCGACTGTGGACGATGACGTTTACGAAGGATACTACATTCCCAAGGGTCAGTCATTACTCCAGTGTTAAACGTATCACAAATCGTTTTTTCTTTATGTTTAGGAGCGACTGTGTTGGTGAACGCATGGTATGTCTCGAATGTTCTGATTTCCCTTATCTGACGGACTGATCCCGGGCTTATAGGGCGATGTCCCAAGACCCGATCAAGTTCCCTGAACCAGAAAAATTTAAACCCGAACGTTTCATACACGAGAACAGTCAATCTGTCGACGAACTCTCGTTTGCCTTTGGATTCGGTCGACGTATCTGGTACGTACGCACACGGGGTACACTCCTATCTCGTTCAGGGTTACTGATATCTATCTCCCCTTTTTTCTTTTCTTTCCATATTTAGTGTCGGAAGACACGTCGCAGACGCGTCCCTCTGGATCTCGATCGTTTCCTTACTCGCCGTTTTTCGCTTCGAAGCGCCACCTTCGTGGGACCCGGGTCCGGACGGGATCAACGTCAAATGGACCGAGGGCATCACCACGTGCGTCGTATCTCGGATTTTCTAGTGATAGAGTTCCTGACGATTCGACATGTTTTCCTTTCTCTCTTTCCCCTTTTCCTCCAACAGGCACCCTGAAGACCTTCCCTGTGTGGTCAAGCCGCGGCACGAGCACTTGAACGCTGACTGGCTTGCCCATTTGATTGGGTTGTCGGAGTTGTGATTTAAAGCTGGAACTGGAGCTATGAATATGCTGCTGGCCTCGCACTGGCGGGACCGGGTGCCCAGCCTCTGTACTATAAGTAACTGCTTCCAACGCTACGGGCTTTTTCTTTCATCTCTGTTTACCTCTCTTCCTCATGATCAGACACGCCTACGACGTAACTGAACGAATTTGAGAGAATGTACTACAGCTCCTGTCATGTCGATGAGGATTACGATTGTCACGCAGATGAATATAACGATATATATAGATTTAGGTCTAGTTTTTTAACAAATCATGAACGGTTTCGCTCTGCAAGTCCTACAAAGATCAATTCACTAAATGTTCAATTGTCGCAGGTCATTCCGAGTACAATATAATATACATGAAGGATATTTATGTAAAAAAAAAAGCGCTACCGAAGCCCCCAGCCAGAGCCACATGAATCATGGCATTTCAAAAGATTCCAAAACAAAGGACGGTAACACTTGACTTGTTCAACGATCCTGAAGGTCATTCAGGAGACGAAGGATATTGATGACTACAGGCGGAGAGGTGAGTCTAGTTAGCACTGAGGTAACGCCGAGTTTAAACTTACAAAGGTTAACAAAACTGCGAATAAGGGTACTCAGCTTGCTGCCATGTGCCCAGATGAAACAAAAAAAACGTACTCAAGGTAGAGGCTGATGGCACCCAAAATGAATTCATCGGGGGACAGGCGCTTGGTGATGATGAACGTGTCATAGACAATGTAACCACTGAAGAGCAAGCAAGCCCCGACGGAGTAAATGATGTCCATCGTCCGTCCGAATGGAATGAACATGTTGATCAGCCCAGCCATCACTGCGGAAGTAGGTGTCAGATCTAAGCAAGGTGGTCATCAGGATGTGTAACGTACTCAAGGCGATGAGGGCCCCGAATAGCCAAGGACCGAGTCCGGAGAAATCATACTACAGGTGATCGATCGGTATTATCAAATCAATTTTAGGCAAGCACTTACCTTGGATTGAAATGTGAAGAGCGTCAAGCCAAGGAAGACTCCTAAGGTGATCAAACTGCCGGGAATTAATGAACTCGGCAAGCGGGAATAGCACGGTATACATACAGAGCTTGCAATACGATGACATTGTCGAAGAACGCGGTGAGTACTCCCAAAGTAAATGCTTCCATTGCAGTGAACGTGGCCAGTAATACGAAATTGAGAGGGTGGCTGTGACGCTTCCAGTATAGAAGACCCAGATTGATGAGAGTACCGAAGAGAGGGAGATAAATAGACCAAGTGCTGAAGGAGAATCAGCTATGCATCAGCGCACAGAGCACGAAGGTTTTGAACGTACTTCTGCATAATCCACATAATCGCCGAAGGGGACTGTGAAATACCGCCAGCGACCAAGCAAGTGGCAAGCTTTTCCAGTATGGTTAGAAACCGTCACATGTGGGATGGAGAACTCGAAGACACTTACGATTTGACAGACTTCGGAGACGGTGTAATTAAGCAAAGTTGTGGCACATATCGACAAACATACTCACATAGGATGGTGTATACCTTGCGAATGAAGGCTGACCGAACTTCGGGGGAACTCTCAGAAACGGTGACACCGTACTATAATCACAGAGACGTGAGTATACAGGACGAAGTTCTCGAGTATTCTATACCTTGAAGTCATCTGGAACGTCACCCTGTTCGGGTTGATCATAGAAGGCACCGCCTGGAGACCTGGCACGACCGAGCAGGGGGTCAGAGGGGCTAACCAAGGGCTTTGGAGAAGACCCGGTAGCCTGGTAGACTGGGGGAGGAAGTGGGTTTTGACTTGAGCTCATTTGTGTATGGTGATAAGCGATGTTCAGGAGGACTCGGTCGGAATGACTTTTATTCACTGCGCGGCAAGGCTGAATCAGCAGGTAAGAGTGGCTGTGTTTCACTCTCCAAGTGAGCTTGATTTGGATCGCTCACAGCCTGTTAGTCGACCACCATCACCACCGCAGACATGAGAAAGTATTGGCACTGCTGCCTCGCTTAGCCCAACATCAGCTTCGCCATTGAACGTGGTACAAATGAAAAATAGTGCCAGTGACAGATACTCAATACCCAACCCTTCTTTACCTCAGGGATCGCCCCTGCCTGTTGGCTCTATCTCCAGGTTTCTCCGCGTTGGCCTGTGGTTGTGGTTGTGGCGTAGGCGTCGTGTTCGAAGCGGAGTCGACACTGTTGGAGTCACTTCCGGAGCCCCCCTGGCTGTAATCTGGGCCTTGCATGAATCGCCTATTCCCTCACCCTCTCCCCCTTCCTCGCTGCCTCGGATAGCTTGGCTCGCTGTGGTCGATCTGGCAGCCTTTTGACGACATGCAGCCCTGGTCCCTCGTTGTCTCCGTGTACACGGTTGCGGTCCCGGTTGGCTGTTCGTTGATTGCGATCCAGGTGATGGAATATATGTTTATCGTTGCTGAGATCGTTTACGCCTCGACGGACCGCGAGGTCTGGGCTACTGGCAGGTAGGGCGTAGGCGGTGTGCATGATCGTGATCGCAGCAACAAGGGCGAGGAGACGCATGGCGATGGCGATGATAGTGGCAGAGAGAGAGATAGGTCAAATAATAGACTCGAGACGACGAATGTCAAGGAAAGATGCTGGATGTTTTTTTTTTCGCTTTTCGCTGGCTTATGTATATCTTTCAAGGCGGCTGACTCGGCGGCTGCACCACCCGCGCGCATCACAAATCTCCTACATAGAGGGTGACAACTACTAATCTTTGCCCTTCTCCAATACCCTACTGTACGTTGAGCGTCTGAACACGTTTCGATATGACACAATCAATTTCTCTGCGACTCCATCGACGTAAGTTTGCATGAACCCACAATTCGATAAGCACACTCAGGGCTAACTCCATTCTCTGAAACTCCCCATCACGACCGTTCCAATTCATCTCGAACCCCGTTTCCGAACGAACTAGACGTTTCTTGATGACGCGGTAGCCTCGTCATCTCGTCCGTTCACACCCGCCATGGAAGGTGGCACAGGGGTGCGTGCACACGCCCACACCTTGCTCATCTGAATACCCTCTGAATCTCATTAACAGGGTGACTTGGACATGGATGGATGCGCAAGGGAGCTGCGTGCCCCCGTTCTTGCTCCGATGCGGCTCCAGAAAGATGTCACCAGCAGTACTCAGGGGTCAATATCATCACCATTGTAAGTATTTCCCCGCAGTAATCACCGACCAATGACATAAGTCACAGGGAGTCCGGAAACGATACACATTCGATACTTCGCACGGAATCGGAACCGGACTGATACAACAGGCCCTTGCGCCGGTGAAACCCCGGCATGCACAGCAGCAGGCCATGATCAGCGATTTACGGTCTCACCCAAGATGTATATAGTATGCCGTGTTTGTGACATTATCAACGAACTCAAGCTTCGTCCCAAAGCTTGGATCATAGTTTCATGTGCAATCACCCGTTGCAATACCGCTGTATAGGCGGCGTTCCATCGACGTGCCTTATTCTCCCTTTTTTTGGCTTGCTTGGACGCTTCTCTTCTGCTTTCCTCTGCCCGGCGATTATGCCAGAGCCGATGCCTCTGCTGCGCATCTCTAGTCATCGCTCAAACGTTCATGAAATGAGCGTTTGGTGGCGTTCACAAAGGTACTGTCCGGTCATCATGGATGCCCGGTCGGCGTTCTGAGTGAGACATTCGAAGCGCACGATCAGGTGTGCTCGAATCACTGACAACCAAACCCCTCATTCACGTTCATATATGAGAGGCGACGAGGCATCCTCTTCCATCATTTGGGACGCGCTGGCATCCAAGTTTGCGCTGATCTCGGAGCATCAAAAAACTTGAATCACAATGACTCGGAGTCACGATCCACGCACGATGCGTATGCGGAAGATGTGCGGTACAGAGCTTTTAATTCATGGGGAGATCTTTGTACTGTACATCTTCCTCTTGCGTGTATCTGGTTCCTTTTAGATGGACAGCGTTGGCAACCCAAGGTTGGCGACACCTTCACGTCCAACTGCGGTCATTAGCGATACATGTAAAGCGTACAGCTGGCCTGCGTTCCACCCGGGGAGCCAACTGGTACGTACGTCATGAAGCAGACTGCAGTTGATCATGTAACCCTCCATGAAATAATGTGATGTGCAAAGGACGGAGACTTACAAACTTAGTGGTTACGGTACGAGCAGCATGAGCAGGATACGAGGTCGGCAACGAGCGCTTTAGCATCGAGAACTACCAGTATAAATCCTATTAATCTCGGGACGATGCTACTAGCCAGGCCAAGACAAGTCGCATCAATGTGTCGGATCAGCTGACGAGCCGGACAATCGTTCGCGTAGCAGATCAGAACATTAGACGACAATGGTCAATTGATTGCGAACTCGCTGCGAGTCGTGCCAAATTTTGGGGGTGACATCTGTAGTATGTATTGGAGAATTTACAAATTTGGTCGTACAGCGTTTTTAGTCCTACTCTCAATGGTCTAGATATACACTTTCCGATGGTTTCTATTGTGTTGCGGTGCAGCGGAAACCCACCCAGTGTTTTGGATGAGTTTGCTTGTCCACAGCTGTAGATGAAAGACAGAGACGAAGGGTGCGAAGTGGTGGTAAAAGAATCTAGGTAAGTGTGTCGACGGAGGGGGAAATGGAAGTGGAACGAGTCAGTGAAACGCGTGGCGGGCGTGTGAATTGATGGGAAGGCAGCGTTCCTTACACACCGCACCAACAGAGCATCACCAACAGCTCTTTACGCCGATAACAGCGCCTTGGCAGGCAATCCCAGCTGACGGCATATCCTCTCCATGTGCTCTCGTTCCTTTTCTGAACCATAATCTCCAAACGCCACGTCCATTTCTTCCAATGTCTACGTGCCGACATGAGCAATCATCATATAACACAGGACATTGTTGATACGCACCCTTCCCTTTGTTTCTGGGTAAAATACCACTGCGGACAACGCGTGAGCCATTGGAATACACAGGATGTGCTTCGAACGTACACGTCGTCAAAAACGCCAACACGGCGAATCCCGCAAAGAAAAAGTAGGTCCCCCCGTACGGAATTTCGGTCAGCATTTTCGGGGACACCAAGCCAATGACGCTGTTCCGTCAAGCTCGATAGTCAGTACATGTAGCGTTTCATGAATTCGAATTCGAGCACACGCACAAGTTGGACATCCACGTAGCTGAGGTCGTGATAGAGATCCCAGTGGATCTCAGATGCAAGGGAAAGATTTCACTCGGAATGACTGTCCGACAAGAACAAAATAGGTCAGTTCAAGAGCCACTAAAAACCCAGCAACGTACCCCAACCGATCGGCGCCCACGAATACGAAAAATTGACGTCGTAGAGGAAGATAAACGCTGAAGTCTCGGTCTACACCAAGTCGACCAAGACAGCGAAATGGGACGTTACCTATGGCGACATGACCCGCAGTCGCATGTCCGGGCCAGTCGTGTCCAAACGCAGCGACTAACGTGCCAACGACCACGAGTGAAATACAACACCCAGCAGCGCCGCACATCAACAGAGGACGTCGACCGACGCTGTCCAACAAACCACGGCCGGAAGAGTAGAGAGCATCTAAAGACATAATTGAGAAACAGAACGTGGATTAGGTTGAAATCCCAACTCACGTTCACTATCCCATACACGCCAGTAGCCAACAAAGAGGTCGTATTCGGGTCCAGGCCTAACTGACCAAAGACTGAAAATGTAATGAGCCCCAAGTCGCGAGCAAAAATAAACGACCTACTCGTGGGCGCGTAATAAATGATAGCCTTGTATATCTGTCAGTCAAACGAACCAGGATCACCAGCGAACCAGAAGCACATACATTACAACCCTAGACCGTCGATTGTCTCTTCAGACACAAACAACAGAATCGCTCGAAAATCAAAAACGCACGATAAACTGTTGGTAAAACATCGTCAAGCAACCCATCGCCAACCGCTTGAACTTGGGCCAGGTCGCCACCAGCGCCACGTAGTTATTGACGAATCGTCTCATCGGACCTGCATTCGGATACGCTCGCTTCGCTCGCCTCCCGAGCAGTACAGAACCTCGGCCTTGATCTCCAAAAGTTCGTACCGCACGGCAACGTGGTCCAATGGTTTTTGTCGTAGCATGGACAAGGTCGCAAGCGCTTCTGCTTCACGCCCTTGCTCCATCAACCAACGTGGCGAGTAGGGCATAAATGCCATCCCGATACCCAGGCACTTTGTAGGCGACGTCAATAACGCGAGGTAGAGAAGTGGAAGTGCGAGCACTGACTATCGCTGGAAGCATCTGAAACCCGATCGGAATTCTCCACGATGCCTGCGTTTGACCAGTGCAGCCACCTGCCGGAACATCGGTATATGGATCGAATGTGGGGCTGCCGTTCAAAAGAGGTCCCGTGTACGGCACTCCTGGTGCACAGCGTGTTCCTCCAATATGCGACGTCCCATACGCAAGCCAATCTAGAATATACGGGACGTTGAGCTGCGTTCCAAACGCAAAGCACATGGGAGGGTGACGCACAGCTGACGAAAATCTGGGTGTTCGCAGGATCAGCTTTCATAGCACATACTAGTGACCCTTGGACGTACACCAGCCGTAATAGAGAGTTGTTGCAAGGCGACCAACGATCCCCGAATATTTGCGATGGAAATCTCGGCCAGATACATGGGGACGACGTGCGTCAACGCACCCACCGCCAGACCAGCAACGACACGACCACCAAAGAGGTAGTCTGAGAAATGTCCATCTTCAGTAAATCTGTGCGGAATTACGATCTACAAACGTCACCTTGAGAGGTAGGCCCCCGTTTGCAAGTCCAGTTCCCACTAGAAACAGCACCACATTACACATGATGCTCCGTTTCCGTCCAATCTGCAACGTCCACCAGTGAGCAGGCGTCCCTCCAAAATTAAGCAAGGAAACCGACCTTGTCACAAACGGGACCATTGACGAGCGACCCAACCCAAGCAGCTACACGATACAGGTTAGATACCACGTCCTTTGGGACGCTCGCGCGTTCGAGAAACGACTTACCCAACAGCAATGTCGAGACAAACCATCCCTTCAAAGTCGAGGTTGAGATACAGAGTCCAATCAGCTCCAGGTCCCTGCAAACACACCGACGCTGGCGACGTGCAAGGCCACTCACCTTGAGGTTCGCGTCCATGTATACATCCGGAAACGCAGCGCCAAACGATTCCATTGCAAGGACATTGCTCACGACGCCCTAAAGGGACGAAAATGAGTTCCATGGATGCCCGACGAAAGGCGGCTTTCCCAGCAGTTCGATACCTGGTCGTACCCAAAGAGCTGTAAAAAAAAACGAAAAACACCAGTCAATATGCCACCAACGCCGCTAGCACGTGCGACCACTGACGAAACCACCCAAGGTCGCAAAGCACGTTATACCCAACCTGTACGCGTCAGCACCGCGGCATAAGAGATCGAAAACACCCGGATGGAAATAAATGAGCGGTCTTACACGAGCTTATTCTCAAACAACCCCCGAAACCCCACCCGACCGTCTGTCCTCGGCAAGATTGAGCTGACGATCGATATGGTCGTCCCACTCGCTTGAGCCTTGGACGTGTTTCAAAACCGCAAGCTGCTCTGGACCTTCAGAACCCATGACAACGTTGGCGTCAGCGTCAGCGTCACAGTCGGCGCCTTCAAGTTCCCAGTCGTTTGCAGCGCCCAACAATGGGCTCAGAGAAGAGACGGATGAACGGTGAGGGTGGTATGCCTCTCCCCGGTAGGATTCCATCCATGGTGCATTTATACTCGTTGGATGCGAAGAGGTGCTTTGTGCCATGATGCAATCTCACTGGCTGAACTGGAAACGTGACTTGTATATGATCACGCGATGAGCGGGGCGTTTCATTTATAATTGGTACTGCGCCAAGAAACCGCGGAACGTTGAATGGCAGGCACATAAATCAACGCCCATATCCAAACGTATCCTAAGCCGTGCTGCCAAAGCACCCTGAAACTCGACGCGAGACCAAGATCTCAGCTAAATAGCGGTTTTTAGAATTATGCGGAGAACGTCGGAAACAGCTGAGAGGCCTGGGACCCAAGAATACCTAGATCGTAGCGAGCAAACCAGAGTGAAAGAACTTGAATTCACTCTCAGGGATTAACTACATCAGGGTTCTTACAACTATGCTCGTAGATCGTGACAAGGATGGCTACAAGCTTACAGATAAGACAACAAGAAATACGAGAAGATTGATTTACAGCATCACAATCTTTTATCAATGCCGAGCAGCCTGAGTGAACAGCACTGTCGTCAAGATGGATGATGTTGTAAAAAAGGCTCTTCGGGCCGAGGAGATGGCAGATGGTCGGATGGAGGAACCACATGCATACAGGACTGGATCCAGAATTCAAATATTCAGGCCTTGAGGTCAGGCGACAGTCACGGGGTCCTCTCAGGAGAACTTGCTCAAGTCGACGCATCTTTTCGCATAATTATAAAAACCGCTGTAAATCGAGCAGTGAAGATACACGCTATTTCGAGATCTATAAAACGCAACATAGATGGCGAAGCGTCCCGGCACGATAATCGGACGGCGAGGTCATTCTATGGAGATAGATAACACTACTTTTCTTCACCTCGTTACCTGTCGACTAGGTCGTAAAAACCAACGATCAGGATCAATGCTCTATGGATTTAAAAGAAGGAGAGGATCATACGGGATCCCGTCTACGTAGTAGACCTCTCTCAACCGGGAGGCCATAGGGTCAACAATGTTGCGGAGCGTGGAGAGGATCGCGCTGGCGGTCATTTGTAAGACTCCATACTCCGACCACTTTTACTCGTCGATTCATGTTGGCCTGCGAAACGTGGTATGCAAGGGCATCATACACCTGTGGTAACGGTGTCAATTCTGCAAAAGGATCATCTAAACAAGACCAAAAACCTTGAGTGAGATTTCGTCCATCAAGCCAGCTACGGACAGTCCAGGATGAATCACTTTAACAGCATGAAATTGATTACAACTCACTCTCCCACATCTATAGAGGAAAATCAACGTACGTCGATCTCGAACAGACGAGGGTACTTACAGTCCAAGCGCCATCAAAATCATCCACCGCTTTGACTACTCTACAATGGATGGGCACAAGGGTATGATGTGCACTGCGGAGCCAATGCATTAGCACATCATCACACAAGCATCGATTCAACTAGCTCACTTCATGAATGCTACGATGGGTCGAATCAGAGCATTGTTGACGGAGGACAGGTTTGGGGCAAAAAGAGGCACGACAGCCTTGAGGTCCCGGAAACGGAGGTCGATATCGATGACGACCCTTGGTCTGTCGGATTCAGCTTCACCCACATCAATAGAGGGTGCGATCAAAGGTGGCTTTGCAAGCTCCTTCTGACCGGGAATACGATCCAGTGCTGAGGCTGCCGTCGATATGGCGTCTGCCAACTCTCCGAGAAGAGCGTTGAAAGGGTACTCGTCCTCTGTTTCGCGAGGGAACTTGATGTCAAGAACGGCGTCGACCTTGCCGGATGTAAGCCAAGAGAGTGGACCAGTGGGGTCGGTGGTCGAGTTTTGCATGTGATCAATATTTACGCCATCAATGCGAAACCTGGTCTATTATGACCTCGTAACTATCCTCAACATCAAAGGTGGACATGCTCACCATCCTTGCCCACTTTCCATCTTGAGTGTCCTGTTCCGTTGTTCGCCCAATACTCTGAGGCTTGTGCAAACTGAACAGACAGTTATCAAACTGTCCTACGACGTTCTCTGCGCGCAAGAAATCATAAAATAACCATTGCTTGCGCAGATTCCCAATGTCTGCACGGAAGATGGAAACGTTGTAGGGGCGGAAGTTGCCTGGCTGATACACCGTCACCAGTACATCTTCCAGCTGGAGCGAGTGTAATTCGAAGTCGCCAGGCTGTGCCACGCCCCGAAACGCGGCAGGATCCAAGGGATTCTCTGGATCCCAGAAAACAGACCGTCTATCTGAAATACAACCATTTTGAGGGGAAGCGGCCAACATGTCTAGACCAAGAGCGAACTGACCCAAAACACCGCGAACACCCTTGACAACAGCATCCTCGACGAGGCCCTTGCCATCTAACCAGCGCTTCAGAGAAAGGGTGACCTCGATGGTGTCGAAGTTTAAATCAAACATGGAGTAATTGACGTCATCGTCGGCATGACTTGGTGCGACGTCGTCATCTTCTTCGCCAGAGTAGTTGTATGCTGGGTGGTTGCTCACGTCGTAGGCCAAGGCAGCCCTGTGTCCGAGGGGGTTCTTTTTCTTTTTGATGGAATCACCTTGTGGTCGACGGGATACGTAGACATTCTTGAACGAGATACGGGAGTCCTTCCACTTGGGGACAATGGCGGACTCGAAAATAACTGTGACGCCAGTTTCGCTGGTCAGATGATTACTGATAGCTTTTGCAACGTATTCTAAGGGGGGATGATCAATATCTATGATGACGCCAAGGAAGATGCACTAACCCTGTAGTCTCAAACTGTTGGCAGTCGCAAACACGACCTGAAAAGAATGTGGTCCTTTGGAACGACATGAACTTAGTACAAGTGCGCAGACCACGGCACCTACGTTCCAACCAAAATCCAGAGAGTCTGGCTCATGAGGAACCAAGTGACAAATGCAGATATATCATCTGCGTTGAATTTACGGAACGACCTGATGGTGAACCACTTGAAACGTATACGGAGACGCTGCCAAAAGCCATTCGCGACCTTGAGAAAGTCGTCTCTAGTGGGACGGTGTAAATGAGAGAGGGAAAGGGCTAAGCGACGATATAGACGAGGATAGTCTTCTAGATTTAAAGGTGGTAAATGAGAGGGTGGTTCAGGGTGTTTTTGGTTGACGGTGAGAGGAGATTCTGGACGAGTAGGAGTAGGTTTTTGGGAATGATTGAATCGAAGGGTGATATTGCCATTGCGGGGCAGAAGGTTCGTACGGGCATTGATCCGGGCGGGTTGTTGTGCAGAGACAAGCTGACGAATGAAAAAGAGACGGATTGTACTGTACCGGTCGAGTGTTGGACGTAAAATTCCGCGGGTGGAATGTCGAAGGCGACTCTTGAACATGTCCCTCCTCAAAAACCCAAAAATACATTGACCGAGCTTCATTAGCACATTCACACGTATTACTAACCATGTTCACTTGCATCGATTAAATACGTGAGCTCTAGTGTTTGTTACATCGTCATTGTTCCATATACGTTGTGCGATATGCAATGCAAGAAAGAGAGCAGCAATTGAAGATAAAAAGAATGACGCGGTATGGCATCAATCCAACGACCCCCCAGCAACCACCGTCCCCTTGGTATACAACCCGTGGATAGTCTCCAGTTCCGACTTGAGCGACTTGTGTTCCCTGCTCAGCTTGAGCAAATCGTCCGGATCCATCACGTCCACCTCAGCCTCCGAATCCCCGTTCAACAGGGCCTCAATCTTGCGCTTTTGCGCAACGACTTTGCTATATGTCCCCAGATAATCCGAATAGTGCGATTGGTATAGCGTGCGCAGGGCAGCATGGTCCGTCGCCGGTGGATACGAGGTCCGTGTCGGCCGGTGATGACGCTGTACCCTTTCAGGCATCGGTTGGTCCGACGAGTTCGACCGATCAGAAACGGAGGGGGGCGATTGGTTACGCTTTCGAGGTTGCGGGATCTCACCTTCGTCCTCAGAGGAAGTGTAGATGGGCGATCGTCGGCGTGGCTTTCGTGTTGGCGTTCGCCTTGGATGGCCGCTCGGTCCTGTGTATCGAACCAGCGGCTGATGTCGTTGCCCGATTTGAAAGCGATGTCTGTGGCGAAGAGGGCTCTTTCCTTATTTTGAGGCGGGGGTCGAGCGAGGGCTCGTACACCGACTTTTTGGGTAACTCTCCATCCCGTGCTTTTGAAGAGGAAGAAGCCACAGATGCACCGTCATCGAGCTTCCGACGCTTCGGCACGGGCGTTTTGAGGGTTGCATCGTCCAGTAGTTCTTCCGCATCTTGCGTCACCACTTTCCGTTTGGGTACACTGGCCGCTTTCTCTTTCGCGATCCGCTCTTTCTCCCTCTGACGTTTCTCAAATTCCATCTCTTCTCGCTCCCGCTCTTTCTCCCTCTGTTTCTCTCGTTCCAAAGCCTCCCGCTCCTTCTGCTTCGCTTTTTCGCGCTTCTCCATTTCCATCATCCGTTCGCGTTCCTGCTCTCTTTCGCGTTCCTCCCGTTGCTTCTCCTTTTCCCTCTGTCGTTTCTCGCGTTCGTGTTCTCTTTGACGCTCGTAGTCTCTCTCCCGCTCTCGATCCGACTCGTCCTCCCTTTTTGCGGGTTTGGGTGGTATGGACGGCATTGTTTTTCTAGCATGTGACCCGCCTGGCGGAGGAGCAGTAGGAGAAGGCTTAGTGGGCAAAGAAGCAGGCTGGGACAGTTTTTGGGCTGCACGCGTGTCCACAGGCGTCCCCGATCTCTCCCCTGATCCCATAGACGGTTGGGGTGATTTCTTTGCTTGATATCCTGAGCCTGGGAAGCGTCGTGCTACAACGGCTTTCGCACTGCTACCACCTTCCGAGGGCGACATCGGACGATCTGCCTCTGCCCGTTTGACGGTATTCACACGGGGAGTGACGACTTTTGCGCTCTCATCCTTCATCTGTATCTCACCTTTGGTGCGAGGTACATCCTGCTTGGATTTCGACTTGGCGTCCTTGGTGGTGATCGCTGAGCGCTTCATTTCTTGCTGAGCGCTGGTAGTAGAGGATCTGCTACTGCTACTGGTTACCATGGGTGGCGGAGCAGGAACGGATGGTGTGACGGTCGGGACGCCTCTATAGCGTACGTTGTCCCATGCGGGATCGGACTCGGGTATCTTGAGTGCTTTGAACGCAATGCGGGCCTGACGTGCCATGGTTGTGCGTTTCTGTTCGGTGAGCTTCGGCCACTCGTAAGGCCGGACTTCGGTCCACGTTTGAGGTTTAAGCGAGTACGGACGATTGGACTTGTCGCCTTTCTTTGCTGGTGATTGCTCGGCAATCTTGGAGTGGAGGGTCAGAGAGTGGCCAGGGAAGGGGGCTGCAAAGACTCACATCGTCGAGAAGGGTAAGCAAGTCCTCTCGTGCTGAATCGGCTATACTTGCGCCACCGACCATTTTGACTGCATCTGCAGCAAGACGCGGTGATATGGCGAGACAATGAACGAGGCGACGTCGTACGTCTGCATTTGCTTTTGAGGATGATGGTAGGGGAGATGCCTTGTGTGAAGGGACAGAGGAAGAGGCGGGACCGGAGCTGATCGGAAGCAGGAGTCTTCTTGACGACACTACCGGGACCAAGCAACTTGCGTTTGTGATGCTTTACGGTAGGTGGGATGGGAGGGTGCTCGAGAAGGATGGCCTGACGTTCCAAGTGTTGCTGCTTTGCAACCAACGTTTGCTGGCGAACCTTGCCGGTGGCTTTATCGCCGAGCTGGCGTTCGACCATGAACTTGCCAATGACATTGGCGCAGAGCTTGAGTGGCGCCATAGGTTTGGCGGCCGACGCGGCCCGGATGTATAGTTCATGGGGAGAACTCTCCTTCTGTGGACGCATTGGAAAGAAGGCGTCTCCGATGTAGATGCCCTGGGATGGGATTGGAGTGTACTCGGAGGAGACATGAAAAGAAGCTCACTGGAACATCACTAAAGTCGAAGGAGAGAGGTGGATGGTGTGGAAATGCCTCGAGAGCGTCGAGAGTCTCTGCAGACATGCGCACGATCATGGCATGCTTTACTTTCGACTGGACCGCATTCAAGTTTACCTGGAGGGAGAGGGGAGCACTGTTGGGAAGAGGCATGGTAGTTGGTAAGAAAAGAAAGATCACAGCCACACAGATGAGAGATTTAATAGATTTATTCAAAATAATTTACTACATTATACACCCAAAAGGATGAGGTGTCCAAAAATTGCTGAGAGCCAAAGCTGACAGACGTGTTCGGATGTGTAATTTGCAATCAGCAAAAGACTGTGCCTCGGTAAAGACCTCACTGGCGACAGTACATGCCCGAGCACAAGAGATAGGAGATCACGTTTGTTTGTCGCCTGTTTATATACCCGCTCAGTCAGGGCACGGACCATCTGTGGCTATGTTACGTCCAAAAGGGTACTTTGCCCGGTTGCGATGGGATGTATGTAGTGCGGTGAGTACTGCCATGCATATGTTTCAGCTCAGATGCGGTTGCCGGATACTGTAGTTGTCCAAATTGCCTAGTCTACTTCCTAATCGAAAATTACGTCAAATAATTATAATTCCCATTGGTTTGTTTTCCTGCTCGTCCTCAAGCTTGGTCGTGTCCTCTGATCATCTCGCCCTCTTACTCGTCCCTAGTGTCTACCCAGTTACCCTGGACGCGTCCCTGCTCACCCTCAGCTCATGGCAGAGCACCCTGGCACTCCTCTCGTCGACATCGAGAATAGGTTGTGTCCTGGCTGCAAGAAATCAGCCGTAAACGAGAGCGGCGGCTTGGTCGTCGCGTTCGGGTGAGTCGCGTCGAACCCCTGTCAATGACGCTAGGATTCGCCATCTGCTTCTTCAATGACACCCCTTGCCTCATCCAGGCAATCTTTCTTCCATGTCGACTGCTTCAAATGCGCAAAGTGCAGCAACCAGGTTACCGCAGATACAAACCTCCTCCTCCTCTCAGATGGCTCCCCCATTTGTGCAAATTGCAGCTACAACTGCAACATCTGTCACCAGCCCATCCTCGACGAAGCCATCATGACAGGTGACGACTCCTATCACGCCCATTGTTTCAAGTGCAAAGTTTGCCGTAATCGAATAGACGAGCTCGTCTTCGCTAAGACCAGTCATGGCATATACTGTATGAACTGCCATAATGAGCGCATGGCTAAAATTCGTCGCCATGCTCAGCGAAAGAGGGAGAAGGAAAGGGCCGCAAGCGCTAGTAATCCCAGTTCTTCCTCTTCCACCCGCGAACGTGATGCCAGGGAATTCCTCCGTGACAACCCCGTGAGTCCATATCTCCGTCACCCTCTCAATCTATATTCGTTGACCCGTCTACCCAGATCTCGGACCGATCTCACGCCCTCCCTCCGCCTTCCTCGCTTCGCTCCAAATCCTCCGCCCCTGCCCTCCGCGACATCCCCTCCTCTCAGAGCATTCATGTATCTGTTCGTGAAGTAACGTCCTCGCACATGCGCAAACGTAGATCTGCTTCCCCCGTCGATGTCACCCCTCCCCCCACCGATGTTATCCAATCAACAGTCACCACGCCAACCGAAAAGCAACGCGGCTCGCAATCACCCTCACCCTCATTCCAACCCTCGGAACAATCCCGGTCTTTCATGATGACAGTCGCTCCTCCTCGCGATTTCGTGCAATCGTCTAATGGTAAATCACGTCCTCCAACGCCAATAAATGGTCATCCGCAGAGTAACTCAGTCGCTTTCAGCTGGGCATTCTGCGCCAGCCAACTTGACCGCCAGCAGCTCTCTTCCTCACTCCCAACTCTGCCACCGATGGCACGTGTTCTGTCCAACGGCGGAAAAGTTATGACGACGGTGTCCGCCCCCTCAATGTGCTTTTGGCTAACAACGCGGTGAATCAGGACAAAAGGGGCGGTCTTAGTGTTCCCAGTCAAACGTCTCGCGCGGATAAACGACGTTCAATCAACCCTGGCTTAACTCTCCAGTTTAAGACATCTTTTACCGACTCTGCGGCCCCCGAGATGATTCGCTCGCAAACCCTTCCTGTTCGCTCTGATTCGCCTGTCGCTCCATCTCCCTCAAAAGCATACTGTGATGATCCACTCGTTCTTGATTCAAATGCTAGCTTATTACGCGGTAATTCCCCCGATTCCATGATCTACCTTTCGCCGTCCTCCTCGCCGGCAATTCCGGAAAATGGCCGCGTAACTCCAGACTCGGCACGCGCGCGCTCGGCGTCGCATGATCCCTCTGCTTCAGCATTACGCCCAACGACTCCACTACGATCCGCCCCTCGCCCAATTGTTACTTTGGAGCGTCCACCCCGACGCTCAGATAGTCTCCACCGTGCCAACGCTTCTGACGCTCCCAATGGTCACAGTACGAATGGTCGTTTGGGGTCTACAAGAACTGTTCGCTTGGATGGTTCAAAGTCGGAGAGGTCGTCTCCCCTAGGTTGGAATGGTGATCGTAATGGAAGAATGACACCTACCTCTCCTTCGCACCGGGCGGACGTTCCTCACAGCGTCGAGAGTGGTACTGATACCGAGGCTGAGAGCTCCAGTGACAGGAAGTCAGACGACGACGTCAGCGTTCCGACGGGTCTGCCTCCCTCACTTCCTCCCAAGCGGCGCCCAAAACCTCTCAAACTTGATATTGACCTTGATGTCTCTGCTAACTCCCAGGCGGATGGCTCTGACGAATCATCGCCGGTCGAACGTACCTCCATCGCAACATTCATCGCTCCCGCTTTGCCACCGATACGATTTTCCATGTCTGGTACTGATTTCTCTGATTTCCTGAAATCAGTAGGTGGCATACCATCTCTCAAGTCGCTGGACGAGATTGCACAGCAAGAGGAGGCCTCGCCCAAGACTCCGACATCCATCAACACCCTTATGCCTCAAGATAATGGTGGGAGGCCGCCCATTGATGTCGCTGACGTTCTCTCTGGGAATTCGCTCGCCAGCTCTGATTCTGTGGCGCCTTCCTCGTCGGCTGATCTCACCGAAGCTACGAAGCCCGTGCCAAGTATAACGTTTGAGTTCCCTTCTAGGGATCGTGCCGCGTCAGAGTCGCAGGCGACTCCAATCCATGGCACACCAAAGCGAGAAAGACTCGAATCCAATGCCTCTCTAAATATCCCTCCCTCGACAACTCGAATCACCGTCACCTCTCCCAACGGAAAATCGGTCTTACCCCCTGCCACGAACGAAACGCAAGACCTTGTCGTCCGCCGCCTACAAGAAGCGCTCTCCGATGCCAACGCCAGAGGCTCGCAGCAACTCCGGTTCGAAAAGGTATTCGTTGAAACTATCCTGATCTCGTTAGAGCAAAGGTACAAGGACTATACGGAACTCAAGGAAAAGTATGAGGGAACCAAGGTAATTCCGTCCCTACCAATGTTTGATAGGTTGACATTTTGCACAGCGAGCGAGCGAGCAGTATATAGATGGGCTTACCGTAGCGCAGAAGGAGTACGATCGCGAGCTCATAGCACGTCGCAACGCAGAGTCAGAAATCATTCGTCTGCGAGTCTTACTTTCTGGTCAAGCTGCCAAGCTGACCGCCTTGACGGGTGAAACCAGTAGACGGGAGGCGCGGCGACAACTTTCAGAGGAGCTCAATAAAAATCTTGATCGACTGGAAAGGGATCTTTCCAAATTGAAGGCCGAACGAGATGTTACGTTAGCAGAGGTCGAAGAGCTGTGCTCCTCAAAGAGGTATGGATTCTGGCGTTATCTGCCATCACACACAGCAAAGCTCACTGGTACACAGTGCTTCTGGCAATGTATCTTCGGGCGATGTTTCGGCTGCCCAACTAAGTCGTTCATTAACCATGCGGCTGGACAATATCAAGAAGCAATATCAGCGCGAACTGATACCACTCACCCAACAACGTGACACCCTCCTCAGAGAGATTGTTGAACTCAAGTCGGCGCGCGAACAGTTCCTGGAAGAGACTACAGTGCTTAACGCTAGGAACGAGGAACTGGCCCAACTCAGTGCTCAATACACTAGAAGGGTGGAGGTTGTCAGGCCCGATACACCGCCAGCGTTGGATGTTCCTGCTGTAAAAGTAGAGCCTATATTGCACGAAAAGAAGAGCACCTCGCTTGATCGCGGTCGACCCACTTTGGATCTCTCGAACCAACTACAACCTTCGCTTAGTTCAGGTTCAAATCCAAGCACGTCTACGCTCGTCGATGATCGTGATACCAAGATGATCCGAGTAGCAAAACCCGAACATCCCGAGGGCATGTCCACCCTCAAACATGGCATATTCAAGTGGCCAGGCCACCGGATGAGGGATCAGGCGCTCACTACCTCGGATCCCAAGAGCAAGGGTATTGTTGAACATAACTTCCAGCTCGCGAGCGCCCTTCGGTTTACGCGCTGTGATCACTGTGGAGAGAAGTTATGGGGTGGTTCGCATTACCGCTGCACAAGTGAGTTGTGTTGGCGTACACTCCTTTCTTAGCGCTCAACGGTATCTTAGTATGCCACGTTAACGTTCATTTACGATGCGTGAATCAAGTCAACCTGCCGTGCTCTCAGCAACATTTGCGCCCGCGGGAAGACTTGAACGGGATTGTACAACACTGTATGTCTGCTGAAATGATGTGAATTTGCTAGTGGCTCATGCTTTGCTAGCTCCCTCGATATTTGGTCGTGATCTCATTGAGCAGGTCAGATCTGACCTGCGATGGGGCGAACGCAAGGTTCCCGTCATTGTAGAGAAATGTATAGAAGCAGTGGAGACATTGGGTGAGTCCCTTTTTCAGTCATGCGTACACATGTTGACGTGTCTACAGCACTTGACTTTGAGGGGGTTTACCGCAAGACAGGGGGCACGGGACAAACCAAAATGATCACACAACTTTTCGACCGAGGAGATTACACAGCCTTTGACCTCAGGGATACCGACCGATTCAACGACATTTGTTCAGTGACCTCTGTGCTCAAGACCTACTTCCGCTCGCTTCCAGTCCCGTTGCTGACGTTTGATCTCCACGAAGAGTTCATCGCGGCAGCCGGACTCAAAGACCCAGCGCTCAAAATGAAACACCTTCAAGAGCTTGTCAGCCGTCTTCCGCCCGAACACTATCACACGCTGCGGTACCTCGTACTTCACTTGCATCGGTAAGCATCTTGCCAAAAGCCTATAGGGTTTCTAAGCTGCAACCGGTGACGTTGACTCCGCAGCGTGCGAGAGCACAGCGACATGAATTTGATGAATGCGCGCAATTTGGGCGTTGTATTTGGACGTAAGTACCGGTCATTCGGATCGTAACATGTCTAATCCTGGTTGCTCACCCCTGTTGCTTAGCCACACTGATGTGGTCGAGAGACCCTGGATCGGAATTTAGTGACATGGCTGGGAAAGCGCTGATGGTGGAGTGGCTCGTGGAAAACGCCCCCACTATCTTCCAAATATGATCGATATTGGCACGACGTCGACAGTTCTTATCCTATTGTATTTCTTTCTATTCGACCGTTGCTGTATGACCCTCGTTTGTTTCAACTAAATTATTCCCTCCCTAGTATTTCTGGGATTTGGCCGGACGACGATTCGAACTTTTTTTTATTTCGTACCGACAGTCGTGTCCACGTCCTGGGCCTTTCCCAACCCCCTTTTCTCATACGGCTTAGCCTTCGTTACGTCTCGTGTGGCCGTTTCGAGGGGGCTCTTCATCTGCCATCTTTGCCAAGGTCTTATCGGTTTCCTATTTCTCCTTCGTTTCGATATAAAAGTATATCCCATCCTGTGTTGTCGCTAGAATTCGTTTATTTTTTGTTAAACTCGCCTCCCACAGACTCGTGTTGGTTTTATTTTTTGGGTTATACCAATTATTAGTTGTAGATTGTGTAGAGGATACAGGAAGCTGGAAATAAAAAAGACATGCTATTTTTGCGCACAAGAGCAAACGTTGGAGCGAGAAGAAATGTCAGAGATGTCAGGATACAGCCATCATACACGGGTCGTTGGAGGGGGCGGCGATGATGACGATAGCGATAGCGATGGCTTTTTTTGTATAGATCGGACGACGGTGGAGCAATCGTGATGCGCAGTCTGACGCATCACTGCGATCAAAGCAGCTCGCGAGAGCGACGCGTCCGGGGGACAGTCTTGTCCGGTTTGAGCGTGCTGTACAGGAAATGCCGACGAGGCCCAGAAGCCGCAGCAACCGCGGCAACGCGTGCACCGAGTGGCGATGTCGCGTCGCTCCGAAGACCGAGCGAAAACATGCGGTCAAACACTGTCCGCAAGGTCAGCATGGAGACGTGCGGGGACGCGATCGCGTACGCGTGGCTGTAAACGCCTTGGCGGTCGTCTGACATACGAGGTGGGTCAGCGACAACGGGGGACTGACGCCTTCGAGGTTGCGGAGGTAGCGGTAGACCATCGAGGGTTGGCAGGGGCCTGCGTGCCGCGGAAAAGGAAGGCGTGTGAGGACGCTGGGAAGCGTGAAGGGACGCGATGACACGAACCGAATCGAAAGACAGCGTTGTACGCCTGCCGCCACTTTTCTTCCAGCAAACGGGCACAGTTGGCAGGATCTGGACACGTCGGACACTGGGACACGTAAGGACACAGGGGTATATCAGAGATAGGACTGGGAACGCACACATTGGTACTCCTTGGCAAGGGGCGTCAAGCCAAGCTTCAGGACGCGTTCGAGGAACCAATTACGCCTGGAAAGGACCATGTCAGAGGGATAGCAAGCAAGAAAGGTTGGCGAGGACGCGCCGTTTTTCGAGTTTCAGGAGCGTTTCTGGGCTGAGGGTGCTCAATTCCTCTTCGGACCATCCGCCGGGGTTGTCGAGCACGAAGCGGCTTGATTCGCGATAAAGTTCTTCTTCCTCGAAGAGCTCGGCGATACGCATTGCTTTGATGGGCTTGCCAGCAGCGTGGGTGAGGAGAAAGGTCAGACATTCCTGCTGAAGCGCCGGAACGCAGAGTTTGTGTGAGATGTTCATCAGGCCCTCGACGTTATTCCAGGATATGTTGCATTGAAGGCTGCATCGTGTTCAGATGGTCTGCACGCGCTCTACGACCAATGAACTTACTGAGGGTACACGAATTTCAGGAAATCGTGAAAGATGTACGCCTTTTCTTCTTTTAGAACAATGACAGCATCGTGTTCGTCCGTACGCCGACGTCGTTTCACGGTAGCAAGGGTGTTCTGAGATGCTGAGAGGTTCGCTTTGTGTTTGCCTTTGAACTCCGGTTTAGCCTCTCCAGAGCCTTGAAGCTTGGCGAGGCTTGATCCCCGAGCGCGTGCTTGACGGCTGCTCATCGAAGTCGCGGATTCGACTTGTTCAGGTTCACTCTCAGCCGCGTCGCTTTCGCTTGTGGCAGGGTTCTCGATCTCCACAGGGGAGGAGTAATTGGACCCAGTGTCACTGGCACCATCATGAATATCATTTTCAGGGGTAAATGTCATTGCGGTAGGCGGGTCTGGACTAGATTTGCTTCCAGGGACAGTGGGCGGCT
Organism: Chiua virens; assembly: GCA_019787685.1. Taxonomy (NCBI): domain Eukaryota; kingdom Fungi; phylum Basidiomycota; class Agaricomycetes; order Boletales; family Boletaceae; genus Chiua; species Chiua virens. Next base: position 2,122,744 of record JAHNUO010000003.1, read on the forward strand.
GGGAAATGGTAATCACAGAGGACATGGATGGTGGACGACCCGTCTCAAGCCATCCGCCACTCAAGGCGGCCTCGAAGAACGGCGAAGCGAAGAACAGGACTTCCTTGTGGGCCCTTTCATTATGAAAGAGAATGAGCGCCAATTTCCATGAGAACGATGCTCGGGAGAACAAAGTGGAGCAGGACAGCTGACTCACCAGAATGTGGTGCTCTCGACGACGATTTTGACGGTGCCCGGGAACCGTCCGTTGCGCCTGGTGAAGGTGTCATCGATCTCTATGGCTTGATCGGACTCGTAGAGGTTCAGCTCAGTGACGAGCTCATCATTGTCGCATTCCTCGAGTAGCCATGGGGGTGAACCACCGGAGGAACGGAATGTGCCGGCAGCAGCGGCGTGGGTCTCAGTGGGTGAGCTGAGGGATGCAGATGGGTTGTTGTGTCCACGCGAATTGCGGGCGATGAGGATGAGGGAGGGGTTGGTGCTCATCGTAAGGTTGTCCAGTGAGGTGAGGTGGACGTATGAATCGGAGTACACTGCTTGGTCCTCCATTCACGCCACTACTACCATTCGCGCGACCCTCGGTGTCAGAGTGTCAGCCATTTCTGGTCTTGACCGTCCAAGCTCACGTCGAACTTCTCTACCCTTCCTTGAACTTCCTTCGCTTCGGAGCCATTGATTAGCGCGCGATTCGAACTTTCTCACTACGGACGCCAAGTCTGTTCACGATAGCCACCTTGACCCAAGCGTCCTTAACCCAACCTGACGCGCTCTGCAGCGCGGTGGACCATTTATCTTGCCAGTGCCAACTCAGGCCATCGTTGCCCCCGCCGGCATCGCGTCCTCCCGGCAAATGCTTGTGACTACTTGGCACTTGCACACCGAAAGTTCAGTTTGACAGTCGCGAATCTTCCCCAGATTCATTGGCATCGTATAGGAATAATATGGAGTAGTAGTACTATACTCCGTTCGCTCTGGTCCAAACGGTTCTCACTTCACCTAGGGACGGGAGTCTGAAGTCTGAAGGGGACATCATCCTTTCGCTAACTGTCACACGGTATGGCCTTGTAGTGTAGCGGTTATCACTTGGGATTCTGATTACATGTTCCCAAGACCCAGGTTCGAGTCCTGGCATGGCCTCACTTTTTTCGCCACTAGATGTTATATGATGGTGCTTTGCTGTCAGGTAGCTATTCTTCATTGTGAATGCAATCAACTCAACCAACGCCATCATTTACGGATTAGCGTTGCTTGACCAATTCCTTGCCCCTGTAGCATGGGTTTCAAACTGCAGTATGTTTCTTGTTTCACCTCGATCGAAAGTCCATTGGCACCGGGTTGTATTCATCTGCAAAATTTGCAACAGTCTGCACGAAAGCAGTGCGGTTTTCCGGGGTCGCCTAGTTGCAAAATAGATATTACCACCCCCTGAACCTCCGATTGAAATATGTGCAGCAACACCCTTCAAGTTATTTGTTCAGTAAGCGACCATCCATACCCCAATCACTATACCGACTCACGTGTTCACGTGCTTGACTGACGAAATCAGGGAAGACGGATGGTTCTGATCCGTCCGATGAAAGATTGTCAACGCTCGGCGTCGTAGCGCTGTCCGGGGAATGATCAGCTGTCTTCCCGATGTCGAGGCTGACGAAGCAAGCAGGCTTACGCAAAGCGTAAGTCAATGTATTATACTTATCCCAGGGGACGGACGAGAGTGGAAAACCAGCTGCGATAGGTTTTTTTGGACAAAGGGTTCGTGGATCGGCAATGACCACCTGGAGGATAGACAAAAATGTTAAAGAAAGGAATGTCAGGGTGAAAATCGTGAAGGTCATCGTGGACTGCTCGAGTTTCTAGGTTTTAGGCTGAGCTCTGTGTGGTGACCCGATACGGCGAGTTTTAGAGTATGTTAGTAGCAGGATCGTGCATGGAATCTGTGTATACGAACTTCCTTGGAGTTCGAGACATCATCATGCGGGCCGCAGTGTTGTATTATTCTTCATAGACTACGTAAATTTAGCATATTGTGAACACCGAAAATGGGACGAATGAAAGTCACTGACTCGGATCGTGGGCCGAAGAACGTTCTGCCAGTGAATCCTATGCTGCCAGAAGCACTGGCTCGAAGTGGCCACTTCGTGATGATATCATAGCGAACATCACTAGCACTGAGGACAGATTTACGAGTTTGGTATTTCAGTGTATGCACATACAATCGTACCACGTCACATGCTACCTGCACAAATGCAATCGAAAAAGAAAAAAAAATGCTAGAGGAAATCGAAGTCACCCGTATATTCATACCATGACCATAGATCGAATCTCGAGTGCGCAATTCAACGCCCCCGAATGCATGGACATATGCCCTGCAATCCACCTCACACTTCAAACCGGAACTCATCAAACTCGTCCTCGAACACGATGAGGCCCTCAAGATCCTTCTTCACATCTTCCAAGCTATTGTTTCTAATGTGCACGGCCACGTGCGTATTCGACTCGAATTCTTCCTTGGTAATTGTTCCCGACCTGGGGCGCGTGCTGTTTGGTGGCGCCATGTTAGTTGAACGGGGAACAGGGTTCCTCGTGGCTTGGATGGTCGTACTGGGCTGAGTCGTTGCTGTTTTACCCTTGACGGGAGCAGTCGGCGCAGTAGACCGGGCGGCAGGTTTTGCCGCGGGTCGTGAAAGGGACGTCGCACGAGAGAGCTGAACAGACCCTGTGCGGACGGGTGGCGTTGAACGCGCAACTGAAGGGACTCGCGTTGTCGCTCTCGAGGCTGGCGCACGCAGCGTGGATTGTGACGTAGGGGCACGTGTCACTGGCTGAGAAGATGATGTTCTTGTTGTAGTTGCTGAAGAACGAGCGCTCGATGCCGCTAGTGGTCGTTTAATGGGGGGTGATACTCGGGAATTTGCCGGGGTGATCGTACGGGTCGCAGGGATAGCTCGTACTGCCAGGCGTACCGCGGGCTTGCTGGTTACGGAAGACCTTTGCTTGATGGTCGCCGAGGATTGTTTCGATTCAAGTTCTAGCTCCGGTTTGGTCCGAGCAAAAGGACTGTCATCTTCTGAATGTCGCAGTCCGAAAAGTTGTTCAATAAACAGTGGATTCTGCCTGTGGTTATGCTCACCTAGTTCTTGCTGTGGAACGACAGGAGGCGCGAAGAAATGTTTCTCAGACGCGTCAGCGGTGAAGGTGAGGTCATTATTTGATGGATCGTCTTCTAGGGAATATGACCGTATAAGGGCCATCAGGGTTTTGCCGACCTCCCTGTAGTTTGGCATCTCAAAAGGAGGCTCGTACGGGACGTCTAGCATGTTGTGAACACCTGGAAGGCTCTATATTTTATCACAATGACTTACCCTCGACCTTTGGCGCCATGTATTCAATTTCATCAAAACTTTCCTCTTCGATAGACTGACTTGCAACAGGTGCATCGACTTCGATATCAATGTCGCTCACGTCCCAGTGTTTACCATCAGTGATGGGAGTTTCAAAGGTCTTGCCCGCGCTGCGAGGCAAGCGATCATGCTTACGTGCAGAGCTCGGGCGGAGCGACCCATCAACCAAGGAAGGTTTAGCTATCTTTGTCCCAGTGGCAGGTAGTTGGGGGGCGGTGCGATTTGGAAAAGGTGTCTTGTCACCGAGGGGACGAACGGCAGGCGTATCCTTCAACTTAGAAGGACCGATCTGCTTGCCAGGGGCGTCTTTTAACACATGGTCCGTTTCTGTTGGGACAAGCTAAGCAAAAGTCAGTGGAATGAATACGTACATACGGAGCGTCGTCAACTGGAGCGGTGTGTTCTGGACTAACTTCTTCCCCTTACCTACGACGGTCATAGGGACATTACGCACAGCGTTCTCTTGGAGGACATTACGCGTCTTGTTGAGTACACGACCTGGTGTTTTGGTGGAGATGCCTCTGTCGGTGTCGAGAGGCAGACCAGCAGGTCGTGCACTCAGCATCTTGTTGCGGTTGGTTGGTGTAAAGGTTATAAGCTTGTACTGGGTTGAATACGAACCAAAACGCGGTCACGTGGTCTCACAATCGACAGATCAGTGGACCGGCCCACATCGATGTTCACAACCATCTCAAACAGATGTGTAATGCATTTTCGACAATACGGAAGAGCTGCCATCAGATCTCAGAGACCACACTTGAGCTTGGCAACCGAGATTGAGTTGAACACAAACAATGTCATTTTAACAAAAAAAACAATGCATCTGCTTGGCAACTTTATTTAACATGCATGACTCAAGTTTCAGACTCGACGACATTCATTGTGAGCAACAGTAAACATTATTAATATGGTACAGTAAATAAGACAAAAGGAAATCCATCAGACAGACGCTCAACTCGTTGGCTCCGACTCACCGAGCTGCAAACAGCCCGGCAAAGTACAGAACCAAACGTCCTCGAGATCCCACCGAAGTGAAGACCATGTTCTCTGTCGAACGAGCGAGCGCGGATGTCATCGAATGGATTTGAAGGATGTGGCATGTGTAAACATGCGAGACTCGAGTTAGTTTCTATAAAATAGATCCTAGCTGAGTATGTTCTAAGGATTCAAAATATCGACAGTTGGACTATATACTCTTTTCCCTTGGTCCGTGCGCGGTAAATGATGCACGTGATATTTTGACCATAATAGGTGGGTCCATATTATTATTAAATTATTAACTCTGTACACAAAACGTTCATCTTGTGTCCATCTTCAACTCGGTCGGAAGAATGCAAACAATATTGCAGCACCAAAGGGCTTACTCTACCTATGATACAAGGCCACTGCCGTGCAACGAGGTCGCATTGCCGGTTGGATAGCCTTAGACTCCATCTCACCAGGAGAACCTGCCACCGTGCTTTGCGCAGAAAGTTGCACAGTTTGCAAGTTGGTACCATCTGAATGGTATCAACTGTGTGCCGGAAATTCCTGGGATCCTTCGATAAGCATGTCTAGCAAAGTGGTAATCATCGAATCTACACCTCCGAAGGTCGACTACTTCCACCTTGGACTGCCGCTAGCACACTTGGAGCTCAATCCTCTCTGTTACCTCGAATGACTTGATGCTTAAAATGGTCACTTGTTTAACATCACGGTAGTGATATCCCGCTATCAAATGTATTTGTGAATGCCTCCTTATCAGGTCGACTTGCTGCAGCCAGCTCGGTAAGTAGTCACTGCAGTTCACTATGATTTTCTCTCGTATCACGATTTATCCGTAGCGTCGAACCCCAGCCAGACGAAAGTGAGGTCAACGGATCATCGTATGGGGCTGATATGAAATTGTAATCCTCGTTCTGTCATCGCCAAAAAGGGGGGCAATCAGCAAGTCCGATTTAGAAGACGTGGAATTTTTCTCAACAGTAATCTTGGGTTTAGAGCTTAAAACATCGAGTTCAATTACTTAATGCTCACAGTCCGCCTGCACTTATTTCTATTGTCTACATAAAGTTGAGTGAAGCGACCACTCAATTCCGCAATCCCCAAATGCAGACTACGACAACTCCTTGAAGCTTTATTACCAGAACTTCAAGCTCCGAACCGGACAGATAGCCTCGGCCCTCGAGGACCCATTTAGAATTGCGCGCCGCGCGGAACGCATGCACGTTTCTCAGGTATGTGTATGAATCTTTTCCATCATATTGAAATCAAAGGCCGATGTTCCCAAGGTCCCTTCCCCAGACCCGCCAGTTCCCAATGATTCATGAGATATTGCACGAGCTCGTTCTGCTCCGACACCACTCGACCAGAATATCCCGACGTGACTTGGCAACATGACTAATTCTGCAATCACGGCATAGGGGATCATATGGCTCGCATGGTGCACAGAGCGAGCCGAAAGACGACCCGAACTTCGATGAAGCCAAGTATATAAGCACTTAGAAGATTCGCGGAAGGGGAAGTGACGCAGACCATTCTTAGCTCAGTGATGGCTTTTGCGATCCTTGCCCTGACAGTATTGTCCGTCCTGCAAAAGGCGGCTTCCCTTGCATCGAGCGTTGCCCTCAATGAACCTGTCGCGGCTGCCTGGTATGCAGGTTGGCATGCGACAGAAGGGTTTCCACTCTCGGCCGTCAGCTGGGACAAGTACAACACCCTGATCTACTCTTTTGCGTAAGCCCATTTAAATTTGGTCTTATCAGTCCTGACGCCAGAAAATCTGATTATTGGGGTAGTATCACAACTCCGAGTGTCTATAGTCTTTCTTTGAATGGGTCAGATCCGCCGCTTCTCCCTGAATTCGTTGCTGAAGCTCATGCAAATGTGAGCTCATATCGCCATTGTCGGAATGATCGCTCACTGTAAGCCAAACCTCAAGGGAGTCGCGGCACATGTTGCAATTGGAGGATGGGGTGGCGGCCTGTGGTTCTCGTCTGACGTTGCAACCTCGGAAAATCGCACCGCCTTTGTGCAGACTGTTGCAGATTTCGCAGTGCAATATGAGTTGGATGGCATCAATTTCGAGTATGTCTTCACTATCTTCAGCTTGGCGATCAGGCTAAACACACATCCAGTTGGGAGTATCCGAACGAACAAGGCATAGGATGCAACACGATCAGCCCTAATGACACGCAGAATTTCCTTTATTTCCTGCAAGAACTTCGCGCGGACCCTGTTGGGGCAAGATTAACACTCTCCGCAGCAACCTCGATCGTCCCGTTCCGCGATGCCTCTGGTAACCCTTCTATCGACGTATCTGGTTTTGCCGAGGTTCTCGACTATATTGCCATCATGAACTACGATGTTTGGGGCTCGTGGTCCCCGGCTGTGGGACCTAACTCTCCGTTGAATGACACATGTGCTCCTCCCGATTACCAGGATGGCTCAGCCGTTTCTGCTATTAAAGCCTGGACCGCTGCTGGAATACCAGTCAACCAGATTGTACTTGGTGTCGCTTCTTATGGTCACTCATTAGCGTCCCGCCTTACGACGCGTTCGTCAACGGCTCTAGCACTGAACTCACTCCATATCCAATGTTCAATGCTTCAAATCAACCCCTCGGTGACGTATGGGATGACACTGGTAGCGTTGATGCTTGCGGGGTGTACGAAGGCCCCGGTGGTACATTTGACTTTTGGGGCCTTGTCGCTGGTGGGTTTTTGAACACAGAAGGAAACCCAGCATCAGGTATCTACTACCGTTACGACACATGCAGTCAAACCGTTAGTGCTTCTGTTGCACGTCATCCTGCTTTCAATCTGACAATCTCGGTTACAGCCGTACGTTTACAATGAGACATCCGAGGTCATGGTTTCCTTCGATAACGCCCAATCGTTCGCTGTCAAGGGCAGTTACATCAAGGAGACTGGTATCAGAGGGTTTGCAATGTGGGAAGCTGGTGGCGACTATCACGACATTCTTCTCGATTCCATTAGGTACACAGCTGGATTCGACTGGTAACCAAGTGCGCATCGTAATTGGATGGAGAGTTTGTCTCTTTTCCCTTGACCCTAGGTCTGTTTGGCTTTCTCGCTATTCAAGTTCAAGTTGATACTATATCCCCTGGCTTCGAGCTTCTGTCGAGTTCAAGGGTCGCTTCCGCCGTGACTGAAGTTCCGAGTCCACTCAATTGAGACCAATCGAAAGTCGATTCTCACAGGGATTGTATCAGAGTGCGATTTTTCACCAGGAACGTGTTCGAGGGCTTATCTCGGGGACGTTTTCCAAGTCGCGGTCACGGCACTAGTTGCACATGGACCCTGTTTGCGAGACTGGGATCGGCAATCACGAGACCAAAGTATTAAACGCAACATCGTGATGCCAAGTAGTCGTATCTATAGCGACTTTGATCTCAATTATGAAGGTCTGGGTTTTGCAGCCTCGCGCAGGGAGCGGGCCGCTTCCGCCGATTTGAAATATTTATTGGAACGACGACCCAAAGTCGAACCTTGAACCCAGTGACGCTCTTGTAACCCCGGTGACCGCGAAACCATACGGCGTCGGCCGGTCACGCTACTCTGTCAGCAGAGTCGTGCCAGCGCAGGAGGAGACGTATCATGATGGTGATGGTTTTGGACGTACTAAGCGAGCCGTTTCGAACAGACAGCCTCGTCGAAAGAAAATCTTATAAGGAGAAGTCTAAATTTCAGGTTGCTCTTACATTGGCGCTTGACTAGCAATGTTTTTTTCGATCCTTACCTTGACGGTATTGTCCATCTTGCAACAGGCGACCTCCCTTTCACTGGCCGGCCGGCATGAGCCCGCTCGAGTTGCGGCTGCCTGGTACACAGGTTGGCACGCTTCGGAAGGGTTCCCACTCTCAACCATCCCTTGGAACAATTACAACACCTTGATCTACTCTTTCGCGTGAGCATTCTCGATCCTGACACTGAGGAGATACCTGATAAAGTCCGGAACAGCATTACAACTCCCAGTGTCCACCATCTTTCCTTGAATGGGTCTGCGCCGTCCCTTCTCCCTGAATTTGTCAAGGAAGCACATGCAAACGTGAGCTCGCAATATTCAGCAGTGGAAAACAACCCACTAACTCGACTGACCTGAAGCATGTCGCGGCACACATTGCGATCGGAGGTTGGACCGGCGGCGTCTACTTTTCATCCAACTTAGCAACACCAGAGAATCGAACTGCTTTCGTACACACTGTAGCGCACTTTGCAGAAAAACATGATCTGGATGGCATCAACTTCGAGTAGGTCTCCGTCGCTTAATCTCATTGAACAAACACTTAGCGCACCTTTGCCAGTTGGGAATATCCAAACCACCAAGGCGTAGGGTGCAACATAATCAGTGCCAAGGACACAGAAAATTTCCTTTCCTTCCTCCAAGAGCTTCGTGCACACCACGTCGGGGCCAAATTGACACTCTCAGCAGCGACCTCAATCGTCCCGTTCAGCGATGCCTTTGGTAAACCTTCCACGGACGTATCTGGTTTTGCCAAAGTCCTCGACTATATTGCCATCATGAACTATGATATTTGGGGCTCATGGTTCCCGAATGTCGGACCTAACGCACCCTTGAAGGACGCGTGTGCTGCATCTGCTGATCAGCAAGGCTCAGCCGTTTCTGCAGTCAAGGCCTGGACCGCCGCTGGTATGCCAGTAGACAAGATCGTTCTCGGCGTTGCATCATATGGCCACTCTTTTAGGGTCGCGCCTTCTGATGCCTTTGTCAAGGATTCCCAAACAAAACTTGTTCCCTACCCAAAGTTCAACGCGTCGAGGCAGCCACTTGGGGATGCGTGGGATAGTGTTAGTGAAATTGATCCCTGCGGTGTTAACGAAGGACCAGAGGGTATCTACAACCTTTGGGGCCTGGTTGTTGGCGGATTCCTGGACAGGGCAAGGCAAGGCGGCGCCGGGTATCCACTACCGCTATGACACGTGCAGTGAAACCGTTGAGTACCCTTGACGCACGTTGCCACGCTGCTAAATCTGATGATCTCATCCTACAGCCATATGTTTACAACCAGACCTCCGAGATCATGGTATCGTTCGATAATGCCCAATCGTTTGCTGCCAAGGGCAGCTACATTAAGGAGACTGGTCTGAAAGGCTTTTGCGATGTGGGAAGCTGGCGGTGACTACAACACTATTCTCGTTGATTCCATCAGGGACGCGGTTGGATTCGATTAATATTGTACGCATCTTGAGCCTATAATATGACGTCGATCGTCGATCGTCTGCCCTTGTCTAGTTTTAAGCGGCCCTCTGACGTATACTCAACTGGTACACGGACGTACTTCAATGGGATTCCGTAGCGCGTGGGACGAAGCTGCAAGTTTACTAATGTACTCCGGTATCAATCAACTTAAGACGAAATTAGTCTCAAACGTACACTGGCATATGGAACGTACCATGAAACTTGCGGTGTAAACTCAGAGCGTCGTTCATGCAATGCTGGGCCCGGGGCCTTTGTCGATCATGTACATGTGCCAGTCCGCGGCAAGTTCCATTGAGCTTTCGAGTTCCGCGAGTCTGTCGGACGCGATGATAGCCTCAGCCTGAGAGGATTGGAAGATTCTCCGTCACGTCAGCCCAGCAGCAGATGCGTATGGTTTGTGACCTTCGATACTGTAAGTAGGACTGAATCCGAATGTCTTCAAGTCTGGTGACGTCATACTACTGCCAGCCCTTCCAGGAAGCCTGGCTGACCGAGGCTGCAACGCCGAAGATCTGACTCAGATGGTTCGTTTTACTCCCGTTGAGGTTCTGACGTTTTCAAATACTGTACTCAAGTTCAAATGCTGATACCCAGCTACGCTCTTTCAACTGACAGACCTCCAAGGAAGCCCGTAGTGCGGCCTATGTGGCTACTCGGACTCCACGTTCAGTGTATTAGCAGGGCCGTTGATCATGCATTCCCACTGGACAGGATCCTGCGACTAACAGGCCCCGAAACTCGCCGTATTGTGGGTGTCCACACCTTCAACTTGAAACCGTCGTTTTGCCAAAATGATGCCCAGCCAATTCACGACTTGGTAGTCCCCATCTACAAGATATTTTCATATGATCCTCCCACATCAAACGATCCGAAAGGTGATGATACGGGTTTCCAGGTGGGTGCGGATACTGTTTCAAACGAAGGCCGAGTATAAGTAGAGGGACATCTAGTCCCAGGAGTACACCAGACAGAGAACTCAGCCTGACATCTAGAAGCTCGAGTGGTCCACGATGACCTTCACATTCTTTTCCAACACTTTCCTTTCCTTCACACTTTTGTCTGTCCTCCGGGGGGTGAATTCCCTTGCCATTCCATGGACCTCTTGTCCCAAAGAACCTATCGCAGCTGCTTGGTACGCCGGCTGGCATGCTACAAAGGGTTTCCCGCTCTCGTCCATCCCCTGGGATAAGTATAATACACTGATATACTCTTTTGCGTAAGTCTGCTTGCCTTGTCAACACCAGCGTTGAGAAACGACTGATTGTTCCCCGGACAGTACCACAACCCCAAGCGTCGACGGTCTTTCCTTGGATGGATCAGAACCATCCGTCTTCCCTGATTTTGTCAGTCAAGCACATGAACACGTGAGTTGGTAGTGATTCATGTATGTGCGATCGCTTACTAGAATGACTAACTTGAAGGGCGTTGCTGCACATATTTCAATCGGAGGTTGGTCGGGCGGTAGATATTTTTCATCCAACTTGGCAACCCCGGAAAATCGCACTGCTTTCGTGCAGACTCTTGCAAATTTTGCGGACAAATACAACCTGGATGGCATCAACTTCGAGTACGTCCCTATCCTTTATCTCGGTGAATGGGCATTTATCACACGCCTGCTAGTTGGGAATATCCAAACAACCAAGGCATAGGCTGCAACATTATTAATGTCAATGACACAGAAAACTTCCTTTCCTTCCTCCAAGAGTTCCGTGCGAATCCCGTCGGCGCCTCATTGACACTTTCGGCAGCAACTCCAGTCCTCCCGTTCCGCGACGCCACTGGTAAATCTTCCACGGACGTGTCTGGCTTTGCCGATGTCCTCGATTACATCGCCATCATGAACTATGATGTCTGGGGATCGTGGTCATCGTTCGTTGGACCTAATGCACCTTTGAACGACACGTGTGCCGCGTCCGCTAACCAGGAAGGCTCGGCCGTGTCTGCCGTTAAAGCCTGGACCGCCGCTGGAATGCCTGCCGACAAGATTGTACTCGGCGTTGCTGCTTATGGTCACTCCTTCAGTGTCGCACCTTCCGATGCGTTCGCCGATGGCTCTGAAACGGAACTTGTGGCGTACCCAAAGTTCAACTCCTCAAATCAACCACTTGGTGGTTCATGGGATAATACTGGTGGTGTTGATGCCTGTGGAGTTTTTGAACCCCAAGGTGGTACCTTCACCTTTTGGAATTTGATCGATGGTGGGTTCTTGACGTCGGACGGCAAGGCAGCGCGAAGTATCTACTACCGTTACGATGGTTGTAGTCAAACTGTTGAGTGGCTCCCGTATGAGGTCGTTGGGCACTTAGCTGACGAGCTTTTTTAGCCCTATATTTACAACAAAATATCCGAGGTGATGATTTCCTTCGACAATCCTCAGTCATTCTCTGCCAAGGGCAGCTACATTGCGGAGACTGGTCTGGCAGGGTTTGTAATGTGGGAAGCTGGGGGTGACTACGATGATCTTTTGCTCGCCGCCATCAGAGCCACGTCTGGATTCACTTCTTAAGGTTTCCTTCGTTGACTTGATAATGGACAACCTGAAGTCGTATTGCCTGGTTCCGATCCGATATGTATGGCTCTTTGAATTGTTACGTCACATTCCTTTTTCTATCTTTCTCTCACTTGGACCTTATCTCGTCGAATACTCTGTAATACCCAATGAGCAAAATCGACGAGAAGAACGATACGTTGACTCTCGACCAAACTACCGATGTCGATGTTGAAATTGCGGGGTGGTGGCCGCGCTTTCCCAGTTCCGATGACCCCTCTGGTGGAGTCGACCAACAGACATACGACAATCTCGTTCGCTACACCAAGTACGCATCCGGTGCTTATCAAGTCATATGTCCTCGTCCGATGGGGAACACCCTCATAGTTCAGGTTCGTGTGCCAGTGTGCACGAGCGGGCGAGATTTGTCACCCACAACACGAAATGGGATCATCAGTGCGCTGACACCTCACTTACTAGTTCCAGGACATCATCACTTCGACAAGAGGGTTTATTGCCAGAGATGATCATCGACAAGAGCTCGTCGTGGCATTCAGGGGGACAACGGACACCACCAGCGTTCTCCTTGGTACGTCACTATTGCCATTCCGAACTTGTGCTAGCATATTTTTAATCAAATGGTCATTCCTCGGCGGTGAACTCGGAATAAAGACGCTTCCATCATCCTTGCACCTTTGCAAGGCCCTGGCCTCCCTCCTCCGGATCCATCTACGGAAATTTCCCGATCCACTGAACCCCACGTTCATGCCGGCTTTCTCCTTGCATACTACAGTGTCGCGCACACCGTTCTAGACCATTTCGAACGCGAATTAAAGGCCCACCCGTCATACAATATCGTCGTTTGTGGTAAAGTCATTTCCCATAATCCCTTGCGCTCTCTCGTGATAGTTCCCGCTGGACGATAATGAATGGTCCCTAGGTCATTCACTGGGGGTAAGCCGATTTGTGGCTTGTTGCCCGGTTCTTCCTTTGAGTCTTTTTTTACAGGGATCAATTGCAAGCATAGCTTCGATCGCTTGTAGTCATAGTTTTCCTGGGAGAGATGTTAGCCTTTACACCTTTGGTGAGATGACTTCGCAACGTCTGCTCTTGGACGCGGCTCAAGCGAAGAGCCAGGTCAACCTCGCACGGGAGATCGTCCTTTTGCAGAGCTGGTAGAGCATAGGGTCGGTGTCCAGAACATTTACCGATGTAAGTCCTGCCATTACGATGTCACCTCGTTTCACGATGATGATGGAAATGGTTAGGCGTACATTTGGTGGGTGAGTTTAGTGCTTTAGCTTCAAACACTCGAGTTAAATTCATTCTAACACACACTAACTAGATGGTGTTCCGACGATGATTCTGACGCAGCTAGGATATCGTCACTTGTATGTTATCATCGCTTCTTCTGAGTATCGTCCACATTTAATATCAATGACCTGCTGGCAGTGGTGCCGAATACTGGCAATTTGCTGAACTGGGTAAGAGAATGATTATTTTCATGCTCTGTGGTATCGGTGGAGCAGCGGGTGTCTCGGCATTTTCGTAACTGTTATCTGAAATCAAACCCTTAATATAAGGCGCGCCAAAGAACGTGAAGCGCTTTGAGGAAGGCGAAGATCCGAACGGTAGTGGCAGCATTCGTAAGTGCATGCCATCCCTCCATCCAGCTTTCTTTCATATAGAAGACTTGGCGTACAGCATCCACTGGCGTGAATCCCGCACACTGGTTCTACTTTGGACAGCGTGAGTTTTTCACGTGTTAACGAGAGTTTTACTATTACCTCTCATGGTATCGTTTGTGCAAGGCATGCTAACCATGACTTTTGCGCATAATAGCGATTTCCTCCGATCCAACCGTGTGCATCTGATGGAACTGTCAGAGAAGCTTGGTGGAAGTGAGTAATAGGACCGACGGACGCATGGTTTGTTGGACAGACCGGGCGCCGAACGTCCTCTTTGGTTTAGGATGGCCAAGAAGAGTCGGTCCGGCAGTGTCGTATATTTAAATGACAATATCAAATTCTTTGTTTTTGATCCTTCCTCAAGGAGATCAACATTTAGTGCCCTCATCTCATAGCTGGATGGTGTATCGGTCTCTTTTTCCCAGAATTGCAGCAGGACACGCTGTCACTGACGCCAAGCTCTACTAGTAGATTGTCCATGCTTCTTGAGTGCACTCTGACCCATTTATGACTCGGCAATGAAAGGAGAAGCACGAAATATGCAACAGCTACTTCCCAAACTTATGGTGCACTCGTGTTGACGATGCATGGTTAAGATCATCGATCATCGCGTGCCATTTTTCGGGGAAACAATGAATGCTACACTCGACCCGTTTCACGCACACCATCTGACCCATGCCCACTAAAGCATCCTCACTACCCTTCCAGAAGAACCTATCTTTGTCAAAAGTCAGGTACAACGCCACACAGGTGGGCATGTGATATAACCCACTTCAATATCAGATCACCATCAATCAATGTTTTGAACTCTGATTCTGCGCGAGGAAGGAGAGGTGGGATAAACTTTAAAAACTCATCGGAGACGCGTAATCAGGTGATTTTGTGTCGGAAAAAGCACATCAGAGCTATGCTGTCACTTGCAGCATGTTTGATGTATGTAGATTCGTGATATCCTATGTTTGGAGTGATTTCAGATAGATTGTCAATGGCACTGCTATGAATGGCCGAAAGAGACGGGAACGCGACTTTCATGCAGTGGATAATCATGTGCTTCGTCCAGGGTTAAGAATAGGACCTTTGAGATCGGAATGTAACTCGTATTGATGTTCAAAGTTCAGGAGATATCTGAGATAACAAAAGGTCGTTAACAAAGTTGAGTTCAGGACGCGACACCGGCAAAGCACCTATCTGCCGACAGAGTACACTCGGCAAATTTGAACTCGTCAGCGGACTTGGTGCGACATTTTATCCCAGTAAAGCCAATCAAAACTTCATCTGTTCAGCATCAACAAATCAATCCTCTGAAAAGGTGAGGCATGGCATCTAAACTTGTTATCAAGGCGACTTGACCAGCATCCATGAAACAGGGGGGTGTATCACAGCTATGAAGTACAACCGTATCTCCAGTGCGTCATACCGGAAAGATCAATCGATCAATACGTGGCAGAGTTACACTCTTTGGCTGTTCCCTGAAGCACGGAACAATTTTAGCGACATTAAATGAGTCTCGCGTCTAACTCGGACATCGATCTTGAAAACTGTTCCGCCTACATGGGCGTTCCGTCGGTAGAGTTCGGGTGATGAAAAGACGTTTGGAGACAATTGGCAATGCCAGTGGGGCGGCATGGCCGTCAGGCTTCTATCGGTTGACAGGTGAGGTGGAGTAACAGATTAAGCCAACACTCATTCGCTTAGTAGCGTTTCCACCCGAAGCCCAAGACAACGATTGGCCAAGCAAGGATGGGCGAAGGATGAGGGAGACTATTCGCACATACGCCGCCAGGGCTCAGTGCTCAGTCTCGTCGCATGTAATTTCCACTTTTTAAATTTTATTTCATGAATTTTCTGTAGAAACTGGTTTGCAAATGGGTAGTCTTCGACCATGATCGATGGATCGATTCGATAACTTCTCATTGGAGTGCGGAATGGTCGAGTTTGTCAGAGAACAAGTCGCCAATCGGTCGTGCTCAAGTTGGCGAGTGCAGGCAAGCCGCTGGCTTTCTTCCATAGGCAACAACTGTGGGGAAGGCAATGTGAATAGGCTGATTTGAAAATAGGACGGTGACGCCAACTCCTGTTGATCTTACTCGGCTGAAACCAGATCAGTCAGATTACCGTCCACCGGATTGCTGCGGTCGCACTGTCCCCCAAGATACCCATAGTGACAACCGAGAAAGCACTCCCGTGGTAGATGAAAGTAGTTATTCATGGTCGTAGTGCTGCAAGCTTGAGGCTGCAGTGCAATCGAAGAGAGTTACTCGAAATGGGTCAATTTGACAATGTTGGTTCAACTGTTTGGGGCTTTCAAAGTCCCTTGACAGTGACAACCGTACACCTCATCCTGCTTTCTTTCTAGTCGCTGTATAATATCTCTCTCTTAATCCCATTAAAGGGACTCTAAGTCTCAAACGGCGTCTATAATGTCAGAATCCGACCCTCAAACGTTACACAGAGTCCTTAGACGCTTGGCACAGTGGGCAGTATGGTCCTTTTTCACGGAGGTGCGCGTCCTTGGAGGGGAAAACGTTCCTACGGAGGGACCGATCATCGTGTAAGTTCTTCACTTCGATCAGCAGACTCCATCGAGGTCATTTCGCGGTGTTTAACGGACACTGGATGCACCTCTTAGGAGTTCACTGCCAACTCTGGACTCTATGCACCCCAATGTTAACACGTATCCTTTTTGCAGTACTGCAACCCACCATAACATGATTCTCGACCCTTCCGTTCTCTGTCAGTCCTCTTACATGCTGCTGTTGATCACACGACGAACCAATAAATGCACACAGCGACTTCATTTCCTCACCAGAGAATCTTGAACTATTGGTCGAAAGGTGAGGAAGTGACCTCAGCGTGTCCCTACAATCCAATGACACCTTGCCTTCAAATCTGGCAGCATCTTTGTTCAAGAACAAGTATCTCGCTTGGCTTCTCTATTCTTCCGGAAATATCCCTGTCGACCGTAAGTCCAAGGACCGCCAGGTGCTTTTCCGCGGAACGTTCGAGGCACTTGCTCGCGGAGGTGCTGTCGCTCTTTTTCCCGAGGGAACTTCTTACACCGAACCTCGAATCATGCAAGTCAAAGACGGTGCAGCTTGGGCGGCGCTAGAATACACAAAATGGGCCGTAGACCACGGAATCACTGGACCTGAAGTTAAAATCGTACCTACGGCAATTGTGTATACAAATAAGTCCAAGTATCGTAGCGATGTAAGTGTGGAGCCCGTACAGTTTGGGTCGGCAAGCTGGATGGCCAGTCGCTAATGGTCTCCATTCATTATAGGTGATCATGGAGTGAGAGGACAATGTGGCCTAGATCGCCTCGGCTAACAACACTTGCAGGTTTAGTCCCCCAATCTCTATGGCACAGTACAAAGATCAATTCGTTTCTGATGCCGAAGGTGTCGCTCGCGCCGCTGTCAAGCGCCTTACGCGTACGATCGAACGGCAACTAGTAGAAATGACTATCAATGCTCCAGACTGGTGAGCCGCGCATTATGTTGATTGCGTGCATCCCGGAAGTTTACGGCGTTGTACGTTGTACGTAGGGACACGCTCTATGTTGCTCGAATGGCTCGAGATCTACTTTGGGAAGACGAACGCTCAATCGATTTGAATGACTTCGTGACTGTATCTCAGACGTGAGTTACCCCCGATCTCCGCCTTTCGATTCATTCAATCTACTCACGCTCATGCTTAGCCTTGTTGACCTTTTCTCGACTAAGGATGCAACGCTGAACTTCTGTTCCGTACGCCGCCACCTTCTAGAATACTATGCGCTCCTTCAGTCGACCAACCTCACGAACTCTGTCTTGTCCTCTCTACCCCTCCCGGAAACCTTGTCTCCGACTCGCCCAACGCCGCTCCCGTCGCGCCTTCTGACGCTTTCCATTCTCGTTCGTGATACCTTGGCAGCCCTCATTCGCCTCCCCTTCTTCTTGCTACCCCTCATCCTCCATTTACCCGTATACGTTATGGGCCGACTGGCAGCAAACCTTTCCGGGCACGAAGAGGAGTCTCAGGCACAGAACAAGGTCGTCATCGGTCTCTTGTTACTAATGTTGATCTATCCCACAGCATTTTGGGCATTGTGGGCTGTTCTGAGCTTTACAAGCCTCGGTGCACTCGTGGCGGGGCTGACTGTATGGGCATTTGCGTATTATCACACGAGGCTGGTTAATGGTGGGTCGATCATCTGACTCGTCAACGTGGTAAACGACGTTGATCGCGTTTCCGGTACTTGTGGTGACAGACAACTATCTCCAGTGGGTCTCTTTTCATACATCTCTCATGTTCCTCTTCTTCCAGGGTTGCCTTCGCCACTGACGCACATGAACCCTGTCTATCAGTTTCAAACGCGTCATCGCAGCGTGGCGTGTCCTCGTAGGCGTGTGGGCCCCCAAACGTTGGGATCTCTCGCTCCCTGCGCTTTCCCAATACACTACGCCTCAAATTCCGCCCGAGAGCCCCTGGATAGAACGGCGTCAATGGTCTTCCACCCTGGACCTCCCTGCCCAGGCCACCGAACCACCTGTGGTGCTCAAACGCCAACCACCCTCTTCCCGCCGGATCATGCGCCATGTGCTGCGGGCGCGAGGTGAGGCAGCGCGTGCCCTCGCAGCCTTCTTTGCTGCGCTAGAAGATGCAGGTGAAGACAAGCGCGTAGTGGCCTCTGTCCATCTCGCAAGGCAATTCGGGTGGGTCGATGAGGTCAAGGTGCCTGCGAATGATACTCTGGAAGGTCAAGATCAGGGCGGCGTCGAAGGTTCTGTGGAGGTGGAGGGGCAGGGATACAGGCATGCGCGTGAGGTCATTTCGTTCCTGAAACAAAGGGGCGCAAAGATCACGACGTTGGGGAGGGAGATTGAAGGGGGTTGGGCTGGTGTGTTGGGGAGTGAGGAAGATGTCATTGAGACGCCTGGTGTGAGCGAAGCGGGAGAGGGAGAAGAGGATGACATCGTTTGGGTTCCAAGCGAGACGCATCCTAAGAAGGACTAGCCGCGAGGAGAAGGCTAGACCCTGGGGTTTGAGAATGTGGCACGTCACCGCCATGCTGGATGCAGGCGCTGTCCAAGGTTCAGGGTAACGTACTTGTCGATATAGGGTTAGAGTTTCGAGTTGGGTCGACTGGTACGATTCCGAGTCCTTTCGAGGTATATTGGGATCTGTGACGAATGCTTATGTTTCCATATGTTATTGGTTTTTTTTTGGCGGAGGTCCCCACACTAGCATATGTGACATATGTCCATGATGTCAAGAAAGTCAATGACCGACCCTTGGCACGCTCGCGCTGACCCTTCATTCCTTCTCTTCTTTTTTTTAAAGTTGTTTATCTCTTAAAGTCTTGCCGGCAAGTGACGCAAAAAGTAATATGGAGCCAGGTCTCGCCAATGTGCGGGCCATCACGGACTTCAGTAAGGTAACTGTGGTTTACCAGACTATCGGTAAAGTGTTTATCCGGACGAACAACAACTTCCGAATGGCCGACCCTGGCTCGCACTTTTTATTCATGCGACTCAACATGGCAAAATGGATAGCCAAACTTGGTTGTAGATGCCATCACTTGTTTAATGCGGTTACGACCATGACGAGAACCCCGCCCCGACCCCGAGTGGTCTGGCCTGTCAAATGCTGCCGACGGTTCCAGTGGTCTGGCAGTGCCAGTGATCATATGGAAGAATGGGGTCGGTTGTCGAGTCGGGAAAGAAAAAT
The DNA here is from genome assembly GCA_019787685.1 of Chiua virens. Lineage (NCBI taxonomy): Eukaryota > Fungi > Basidiomycota > Agaricomycetes > Boletales > Boletaceae > Chiua > Chiua virens. Next base: position 2,142,255 of record JAHNUO010000003.1, read on the forward strand.
ACTCTAAATGAGCGCTCGAGGTACGCACGAGGAGGTTCGTAACAATCACCCGTCGACAATATGTCGATATAAAAAATATAATGACCCTCAATATGCATTGACAATATGACATTTGCATATCATAAGGAAGGAAAGGGATATGTACGCAGACCCCTTGGTCGGCCCGGTCATCGACCGCGTTTCGTAAAATTTACGAGTATCCATTGGAATGACGGTCACCTTGTCTACATGCCAGGCTCCTTGATACAAGGTCCGCGCACCCAGAGACAGCGCGAAGCTCCGCGACAATGCACGCATAGATAACGGCTGTCTTCTCTAACATGCGGTATTGATGGCATGCGCCAACCAAATATCTCAACGCGTGTATTGCGCCCTGCAACCCAGAGCAGTACGAGAAATAGGCACTGGAAATAAAATAAGGGCAGGTCACTCCTGTGAAGTAGAAAACGCAAGGCAAAAAAGTCGAATGTTGGATGTCGACGAATCGAGAGTAACGGTCGCTCACGGTCATATGATGCAGAGAAGATCAGAGATCATTGTAACACGTCCACCATGCTGCACCCAAGCGTCTGGTTCTGAATATCAAATTCGGGGATTGGAGGGGTGAGTACAAGGATCTTCTGGGAATGGTATGGTGGATGGGATGACGATGCCATGATGTTGAGTTGTGGTACGAATATGAACAGGGGATGGACAGGGTTGCCTGTTCATGATGATATGATCATGAGGTCCAGTGTCGAAGAAGATACGACAATGTAACGAGGGAGAAGGGAGGGGGGCTGGGCTACTGTTTCCATGTCATTTCGGGGTAAATTGGTTTGACTGCGGATTCCCACCGTGTAAAGGACGAAAGCAGAGGTCACTACAGATGGAAAGAGAGCGAAAGCTGTCGCGATGGTTGCCAAGCGCTCCTTGTGATCTGTGATATCATGGATTCACAAAGGGATAGGAGACGATTATTGAGAATGATGGGAGGGAGCCAAGGAATGGACGTGAGTAAAGCAATGGAAAGAGATCAAACGCCCGAGCATATCAAGGTACATGCTGGTTGCCATGCGTGTGTTTGGTCACTTCATTTTGGCCACGTATGGCCAAACGTCGGGCGATATGAAGACGTTGGTCAGAAACACGCAGACACACATAACTTGCCCCTCATCAGATAGCCATCTTTTTTGAATCTGGATGAAAAGCTGCCGGTGGTGCGCTCAGCCGAATAAAGCACGATTTAGCATTTCGTCGGTTTCCAAGTGGAGGTAGTTCTCCTGAAATGGTGTTGGGTGTAATTTGGTTTGAGAGGCTGCGGAGCTGGCCAATTGTCTCGTATAATTCATATGACGCCAGTGATGGCGACAGTGGAAATGAGCTCGGGACAAGGTGTTGGTGCGAAGTGTACAAATGATAAACACGCACTGTTAGGGTATGGTATCAATTTCCGGAGCATTAGGCACGTTGCACTAAACAAGTCAGGACGCACCGTGTGGCGAGTGGAAGGCGATTCAAGCGGCCAGTTATGCTGTTTAGGAAATAAATAAAATTTCGTATGTTATCCAACGCCAAGGTTTGAGTACGGGGTTGATATCCCTCTGAAACTGAGCTCGTTAGAATGTTCTGAAAGAGGTCAGCTGCAGATACTTGTGACTTGGAGCTCAAGACCTTACGAAGCCAAAAAAGGCAATCGTAGTAGTTCCACGTGCCACGCTGTCGTGGCAGAGTTGCTCGCTGGCCCTTTACTAGACTGGTATCATTTTGCCAACGTGTTTCTGCCATGCACAACGTCTACGCTCGCGTCAATGGACTATCCAGCCTCTGGTCTACCTGCATAATGGTGTTACTGGGAGCCATTGCACTCTCCTCGTTTGTTTTCACCGCCAACCCAACAGGAAAAATTGACGTGGCATCACTCAAAGTGTCAGTACGCGAAACCCTTTTACTTGATGGCACAGATTGAAGTCTCCTGGAGACGTCATTCCGAGTTCTAAGAAGCGGCATGTTCTCACGTCTCCTTGCTATGCAGATACAATGCAAAAGCGAGGCGCTATCCTTTCAAACAAGAGGAAATCGGATTCGTAAAGTTCAACATAACAGCTGGTGAGCGGTTCTACTTCCATTGTTGCAATCGCATCGCGTGTTCACGGGTCGTTCTTTCATTTCAACCCGCTTCACGAACCAATCCACTCCACATTGGACCCCAATTACCGCGCTCGACTCCATATCTGGATGATGTGGAAACAGACCTTCGGCCTCTTTTCCACTGGAACACAAAGCAGCTGTTTGTGTACCTTGAGGCCGAGTACACGAATGCTCAAGGAGTGAGTAATCATCAATCGCGCAATCGGATAAATTTGTTCCGGCTTGGTCGAAAGGCTGCGGTGCTGTGTCTAGATTCTCATCAGATGTCTTCCTAGGTGAATAACACAGTGGTCCTGTGGGATCGCATCGTGCGCCGAAGGGAAGATGCGAACATTGGCCTGTCATCCAGGAACAAGTACAAGTTCCGCGAGCTGTCTCAGTCATTCAAGTAAGTTCCCGTCGTCGCATTGCCTTGCTGCGTAGATCCAGAAACTAAGGGGAGGTTACCGCGTGTTGCTCGTGATCATGATGGTCTTATCGAAAATGTGATGACAACTGGCTGATTGATAACACTGGTCTCTAGAAACGTGTCTCCTACCGAATTCGTTCTCAAGTACAACCTCATGCCCTACGTTGGGTTGCTCACATATGGCGAAGCCGCACGGACGACGGGGTTTGAGATGCCAGAGGCACTTGATGCGGTCTCATAGGAAGTGGATCAGGACAATATTGGTATGGCGTCACAGATCCGAGTTCGCCCGCGGAAGTGTAAGTCAGAATTACATAACGAGTCTCTTTTGCGCTGTCAGTGGCGCCTGCTATCAGACGTGCGGGCTTCCGCTTGATGAACAATTTTGTAGTTCCAAAGAGGTCGATGTTGACGAACCACGGGCCGTTCCAATCAAAAAAGCTTGTCACTCAAAGTGGGCTCACGTGCGATGATGATGGCACGCGCCCCAGGGACGGAGACTCGAGTGAATTGAGTGTGTGATTTTTCGTCCGGAGCGTGGTGGTGTTTGACACGGCGCCTGCATTGAGGGGCCGTTGTTTGCAACTCTTAGAGTGCACCGCATTCCCAGCGCACCGAAGTTTGTGCGTTCGGACAGGCTGCGGAGCCAGATGATTCGGATATGTAGCATGTATTCTTCGTGGCGAACCTGGTGACAGCTCAAGATCGGATACGGTTGGTAAGCTGAAAGGTCTCAGCTCGGCTCATCGAGGCTAGACCTCCCCAAACAAACTTCAACGACGGAAAAACTGTCGGTAAAAAAAAATCGAAAAAGGGGACTCATCTACAGGGGACTTCTTTCGTAGCGCAAGAGCGTAGCGGACGCAATTTGGAGTAGCTAGGCGGACCGCAGGCAGACACATGCCCACTATAACCGGAAGACCCTTTGCCATCCCTGTGTACGCGTCTGGAAGCTGTTCCGACAAGGCAAGCGGGGACGCATTCTCGCGCAGAGAAGGACGGGGAGTTGTGGTGATGGGCTTCGTGATGGAGGAAGCTTTAGTACTGGGGGACAAAAAGTAGTACAAGTCGGCGTCTTGGATTGTCGCTCTCGCCCTCGTGCGATTAGAAAGGATATTGCGAACTGGGAGGACTAATGGACTAATGAGATCGTTATCTCGCGATCCCGAGCCTGATCCCTGAGGCATGAAGCGCCCAGGTCAACGCTTAGCGAGTTCACGTCACTTGGCATTCTCAATGGGTTAGTCATGACACGCAGACAGACATGACAAAAAAAGGGAAAATGAAGTACAAGAGACTGGTAAACAACGAGTTAGAGAAGTGAAGTGACTGTGGACCATTTTGGATCCGAGATGCGGTGGGTGCTCGTTACGGCAATGTGTTACGAGAAAGTTACGAATGGAGATTGCTGTAAATGTTAGGACCTGTCTTCTCTCCAAAGGCGTGGGTTCCATACTCAGCTAGTCTCAAAACCTTGAGGTAACCGCCCTGCGAACTTGTGACCCAGACAATGTTATAAAGTCCCTCCCTCTGATCCCGACTCTTATCTCCTCCCCAATGCACCCCTCGCACCCCCACACACCCCGCTTCCATTCCCACCACAACTCCCCCTCATCGGGCCACGAGGCTCTCTTCGACGTGCAGGTCTGTCTCTCCCTTTCCTCTCCTTCTTCCGAACACGACCCTGTCTCCTGTCCAGGTCAAAGTACAGCGCTCCTTCTCCTTCGAAGAGCTCCAGTCTGGCTCCTACTTTGACTCACTCGACGAGTCCGATCTCCAGTTCTATCGCGTGTATGGTCAACCCGTCCTCATTCCCGACGAGGTCGATGCCAATTTCGTCGTAAACGAGGCGTATCCCCCCGCCGACTTCTCCTGCGAGAACACCGGTCTCCACTATCATCATCCTCCCACCGGCACCCTCTCCTCGAAGTCGTATACCCTCCAGAACCCCTTGGGCGAGGGTCGCCGCTCTTCTGCACACCATCCGGCCGTATCCAACCGTGATTGGCAACTCGTCAAGCAGGAACCCTGTGAGGTGCGCCTCATGCTACATTGTTCTACCTCATTATCTCATCCCATCCAGGGCGTGGCGACCTACCCGAACCCGGCATTGGCACTGGACACGTCTCAGCTGTACACATTTTCTGACCAGGATGACCTTGCATCACCGACAGACACAGTACAATACGGCGACGAACAAAAACCGGTGATCCACATGTATGATGAACCTCCAATGGATTCTCTGCCTTATCCCCCTCCTGCAAACTCTGCGTCCCCGCCATATTTCTCTTCTCCTTCACAGTTACAATCCATCCAGGATGATTCCCATGAGTCTTATGATGGTTCGTTCCAGGTGAACGGTCGTGACCAGTGGGAGGAAACACAGGCTTGTGCGCCACCTCTGTTCCTAATTGATCATGTGTACTCAATGATCTTCCAGTTTCGACAGCGTTTCCGCAATCGCTCTCTCAACCATACATCACTTCGCCGTCGGTCACTCGTTCGCATCACCGGCATTCTCGGTCGCCTTCCCCACGGTCGCCTCTTCGCTTGTCTCCAACACCCCATACGAAGCGGTCTATGGATAAGAAGCCTGCCTTGGCTTGCTTATTCTGTCGAGGGCGGAAGATTGCGTGTGGCCCACCGCAACCGGGCAGCAAGGACAAGACGTGCAAGTAAGTGCATTTCCGTATTATCTCATTTGATATTACTTTTCTGTCACTGGCCCTGTTGTGCACAAACTTGTGCATCGGTTTCAAATGCATACCGGATTCGACAAACTGTGTTACTTTCCTGTCCGGCCAAGTTATCTCCCTTCAATCACCTAATCTTCTCGCTGATCTCCGTGACTCAATCATTTATTCACGAGCATGTGCTTACGTGTGTCTCTTTTTTTCCCAGTCAATGTGCACGACGGCATCTGAAATGCGAATACCCTCTTGAGTCTCGACGGGGAATGCGAAAGCGCCGGTCGCTGGTTCCCCGGACTTCGTCAGCATCCCCTGAGATCAATCCAGACGGGCCCATAGTCCATGTAGTCAAGGCGAATCGGAAGCGGTCTGTTCACAAGACTTAGCTGCCACGTCGAAACTTCCCCTTGTGCGATCCTCGCTTTCATGGTATTCTGCTCATCTCTTATTTGTTGTATGCATCGTTATGCATTGTTTCGCTTTCGCTTTTCTTTCCTCTCACCTGACATCTTATCCATCATCTATTCGGTTCCCTTAGTGGCATGCCGTACGCACATAGAAAGGATTTTTCACTCTTTCCAAGATCGTAAAGTCAATTATGATGGGACCCATCATGTGTTTGGATTGTTTTTCTCATGGTTGTTATCATCATTGAAACTGCTGTCAATTTAAAGCCACCTCTGCACACTGCCTTTTTCATGGTTTCATGCATTTCCCAGGACGGTACACACGTAGTTAACCGTGTTTTTCGTGGGCAAAAAAGTTAATTTGTCATTCTTGGTTACTCCCGAGTGTATCGAAATGGATCATAGTTGTGTTCCCAAACAATCGACTCAAAAAGCTTATTGAATAGAATTCGTAAAGGTCAAAGTAGCGCCATGATCCATCTTAAATAATATATGCTCGCTGCGGATTGCTGTGCGCGCCTGGTACAATCATGGAACTGAGGATGATGCCTGACTCTGAAATGCATCGCTGTGTGCCCAGGATATCCAGGTCACATTCTCTGAATTATCCCAACTTGGGGAACTTCAATTGTAATTGGCAAAACAAATGGCGATGAAATCGTCGAACATGTAGAAATGATGGAAGTGGAGCTCGCCAGCAGTATTGAATTGATATGGTCAACCCCTGAGCTCAGGAACGTGTTGGAATCGGCTGGATCCCCAAAAGGCGATCATCGACTTGTGTAACGTTGTTTGATCCAGGGAGTCGAGAGCTTGGCTGAGGTTTCAAGTCGCTTGCCTGTGTAGATTGGTCTAATATCCGAGGATCTAGCAGTTTTGAAGCAAACTGCGACGCTGTGGGCTGAGGCTGTGCGATCCTTGGACTTACTGGGGTAAAGTCGGTGGTGGCAATGGCCTCACCTTTTTCTCTTTGTTGTCCGTCATTTCAAGTCCAAACTGTCAAGCAGAATGATTTATGAATTATGTGATACGGTCGAGCCTGCCGTGCATCGTATCTCACCTGTGTGGTGATCCAAGTCTGAAGCTGTTCTGACATCATGATAGGACGACGATGCGACGCTTCACGCTGGTCGTGTGGCGTTGTCGTCGTCATGCGCATCGTCAGATAGTTCAAAATTTTTGCGACAAAACCGGGTTGTCGTTGTCGTTGTTGGTGCAATGTCCAGCCCGAGCGTCCTCGGGGGCCTTCAACGCGGTATGTCTGTCAGACCATTATTCAAACCGTCCAACCGGACCGTTGTGCGATTGTCACGGACTTGAGCTGCGGACCCATCATGGTCATCATGATCCATCGTATACGGGGAGGGTCCCTGACTCTAATCCAGACTTGGTTCGTCGGGATCCAGACGCAGCGGGGCTGTGGGAGAGTCCGGTTTAGAGGACTGATAGAGCTAGTTGCACTGACAAGATCGAAGTTGAAATCGTACATCTGGCAGCCTTCAAACCTTCAAGGTTGGGTTATGTTCAGCAACTGCTTCCGGAACAAATGACCTGGATTAATTGTCGGTTAGGCGACAAAAAGCTGTAGTGCGATGGCGTACTGTCCGAATCGTTGACAGTCGGAACAAAAAATGAGAGATGAGAACACTCTCACACCAGTCAACAGCGTGCCAACCGAGTGTATTCCGCGACGTCGGCCCACAAAGGATCAAATTGGCGACTCGAACCCTTGCTCGACGCGACGCGTGAAACGGCGGACACTTGAAGCCCTACGGATGTGAACGGATCCGAGTCATCATGCCATCAAACGTCCAAGTCTAACGCCACAAAGCGAAATGAAATCGCCTCGGAGTCCACTCTCTCACTGATTCTCACTCAGCCTCTGTTACCTATCTTGGCCTGACGGTGAGGAACTCGGTACCTGTTGAACACACGATACTGTCAACCAAACGGGGCACGTCAGGCCACGTAGCTACGGGATTATGGCTATGCGATCATACTACCCGACCTAACCCCTGGCATTTCTCGTCCCAATCGACATCATGCACGGATACTCCGACTCGCGGAGCGCCAACTCCCTACTCGCCACGAACGGTCGCCCGCTTTTTCCAGGACCCCACACCTCAATTGCACTCCAACTTCGCCAGCTGTCCGTCCCCACGGGAGGGTGACGATATGGGGAAATAGAAGGGTCTCGACAAGCGGCCCACGTTCTCACTTGCAACTTTTTTTTTTCCAGGCGTTTTGGGTGTCAGGGACCATTGCCCATGGGCGCCCTCAGGCGGGTATCCCGTCCTGCCGCCGGCTCTAGATCTGTGTGGTTTCTTGGCTCCACGGTCGACGTTCGTGGAACTCGTTTCTCACTGGCAGGGCGGTCCCTTTGTTCACGTTGACGCTTGAGGCAGAAAAATCCGATGGCGGCGATTTTCGATGATACCTCGGACGGTTGCTACACTGTAACGCCTGCGACGGCAAGTAACCAGAGGAAGCGATGAGCAGCCGACGGTGCATTGCGCTTCGACGGTGCATTGGCATCCGGATGGTAACTCAGCATTTGGCTCACTTCACGGTTATAGCACGGCCCATTCGGACCTGCGCAACTGAATACTTCCCAGCATGTGGTTACTGTCTGCGCAAACCAGTCAATGCAGTGTCTTCGCGTTTTCTAACATACCCTGACGCCAGAAAAGTTGATCGCAGAAAAGTGGTACTTAGCTTCCATTTGTTGCCTGACCCTCCTCTTTCTCAGTATCCAAGATCAAATCACATCTACTTACTACCACATTTTGGTCACCCCACTGCAGGTCGGCTCGTCTCCCACCATTCGAGTCGTGGCCGTAGTTGCAAGTGCCGAGGTGTGTTGTAATACAGTATGTATTCCTCTCTGACCCCTTTTGGTTCTTGACAAGGTTAAGTTCTTTCTTTTTTACTTCTTTCGAGCGTCTGACACAAGTCCCAGTCAGTGCCATCGGTCCGCGAGAGTCTGAGTTCCTCCGTCAATACACGTACGTGTCTACGGCGTTTTTGTTCCTGTCTAGTGAATCATAGACATCCAGTGGAGATATAGAGCATTTGCCGAACGACTTGACGACGTGCCAGCAAATACTGTTCAACGGACATGCCCCAGCTTCAAGTTGTACCATCAGTTTGTTATGTTTTATTTCTCGTGATCGATTTCTTGATGGATTAAACTTTGATAGCATTATGATATGCTATGGACATCTGATTCTGTAGCCGTCGACATCATGATGGGATCCGCCGCGGCTTCCTCGCGTCTTATCGAATCGCCATCACAACGACTTTCACTGAGATGAATTCAAGGTGAAACGTTACACCCTCGTATCGAGCAACATCCCGGTAACGCACGCGTCACAAACGCGGACACTTAAAGAAGTGGACAACGGCAAACACGAATGTCCGGATCGTCGTCGTCCGATTTTTGCTGGCACCCACGTACAACATGAAATGCACCGCCCGTCTTCCGTTTTCCAAAAACGATGCCGCGGATATCGTCGCGTGGATCCAGATGTCACAGATTCGACGTGCGTGTTTTGTCATGTCCGAGTCGCACCCGCGATAGCTCCTAGGGAGACGAGTGGAGGTTGAACGTTGGACCCTGACGCCGCACACGTGCACTCATTCAAGTATGTACTAGTAAGGTCGATTTCGGACCGCGGGCTGACCCATCTTGTCATCGATACTTGGGCAACTCGAAGGCCCCGAGGTACAACCGGTCGGTGTAACACGTTGTAGACAAATGGGGAGTGCACACTACTGCGGCCAGAGGGCTAACGACATCTGGGAGATGGAGACATTTCATAGCTTTCTTCTGCTCGGCGTCTCGTCCTCGTCGACAGGTGATTCGATTCGAGGTCAAAGCTTTCCGAGCTCGTTGATACGGTGGTCACGCACTTTGCTATATTAATCAGCATCGGTTGCCATCGGACGTCCGCCATGCAACGAGTATTGAGGTCGACAATACCGAGGCGAGTTGCCCCCTAGTGAAAACAAGCCATCGCATCACTGACCACCAACGCTGTCCACAGCTAGACTATGTCGCTATGTCGCCGGGTCACAGTACATCTTATCATCGCGTGACGGCGCTACGAGGAGAGCTGGGAACGTCCGTCATCGGCCAATCGGACGTTGAAGACACAGCACTGAATCCCTCGACACATGCCATCCCAACGTCCAGTTTCCAAAGTTTGTCGACTCGGATGACCCGACACGATTGCCACACCATGCTGTCCAGGATCCTATCCAGGTATATCAAGACCATTGTGCATGGTGCCGATATAACGTGGACCTTGGCTGCCAAGCAGCATGTTTCCCCGATCAGATGCTCTTCCCCTTGTGCTCACGACCCATCACGGTCACCCATCTTTAGCCCCACACAGACTTTCGCTCTGACCCAGATCTGATAACACTCGGACATGGTATATAATGAACTGCATATACTGTCTGATGTGGGGCCCCGCTCCCGGATAATAAACAACGATTTTTAAAAAACAGCAGCATGTTGCCGTACTCGGGTGTACAATCTAGCTTCCATTGCCTGTATCTGTCGTATACTCACCGTAAAGCACGTGTGATTCCAGATGCCAAGTCGATCGACATGTCGGAGAGACGGACGATGGACCGTTATGATGGGTCGGCATTCAGCTCCTGTTCACAAGCATCATCCGCATACCAAGTGTCATGGAAGCACGCTGAGTGGTGATTGTGAATTCATGTCCATTCAACTGTCGATGTATCTATCGTCGAATGCTACCTCGGGTCAATTGATCTTACCAGAAAGTGACAGTTGACCGTGCAGGCTCGGGTGACGAATGAAATCATCGCGGCCGTGCATATTGTCTGAAACGTCTAACAGTGTCTTTGTGACGAATTATTCACCCAATATGCTTCAAGGAATTTATGTAGTGGAGCTGATTGCATGTCCGAACAACGAAGCCCTACAAAGTCGTGTTCCTGGCCCTGGATCCACGGTTGAAGCGGTGTGTCGACAGATAATGGAAAATATAAAGGACGACTGAGGGTCGAGGCACGAAATAAGATTGACAACCATTGTTCATAATTTATCAGATACAGGTACGGTAGAAACGAGCAGTGCATATCCTAAGAGAGCGTGATTTAAGGGGAGAAGGGGAAACTAACGCATGTATGTCAACTAATTACAGACAAGATTGTACAGAAAAAGCAGGAATGGCAAGGACCAGGGGTAGATAGTGTATATTCAAGATAGATGTCGTCCATAGTGAGTGATGAGTAATGAAAGAGGCTTCTTCCTTTGAAGTGTTGATTCTTTCAAACCCTTCGCGTGCGTCGAGGTTTTGGCAGAGGAGTTCCATCGTCCAGATGATCTTCCTCGATGATCATATTTGTTGTCGCCACCTCATACAATCGCGCCTTCATTTCTGGAGAAAGATTGTTGCGCCCACGACCACGACCCCTCCCACCTCGCCGAGATGGCGTAGGTGCAGAGGGTTCACCACCAATCGTCGAATCCTCCGCGTCGCTCGACGCCGTCTGCTTTCCCTTCTTGCGCGCCCTGCCCTTGCGACGTGGTGCCATAGTCTCGCCATCTTCCATTACGGCACTGAGGGGCTGTGAATCATGCTCGTTTAGCTTGCGCTTACCAGCACGTGCGGGACCCGCACCTGCCGCATCGAGCATCTGCTGGGACGGCTCCAGAAGATCTATGTTATTCTCAGCAGCATGGGCAAGTACCTGGCTGCGTCGTTGGAGGCGCGCACGGCTTCGTGGGGACTGGTTGTGCTGATCAATATGAAGCATTTCCATATCGGCGCTCATCGAAGGGTGACTGATCAGGTCGGCCATGACTTCGTCTTCATCATCGGGTAGAGAAGTCAATGAAGAACACGCAAGGGATGCAGAAGCAGAGACTGTGCCCTGAGCTTCTCGGGAGTTGTTGGCTCCAGCGGCGTCAGACGGAGGTACTTTGATCCAAGGATGGGAGCAAGCCGCAGAGAGAGATAAACGTTTCCGAGGGTCCGGTTCCAGGAGACGCCGGATAAAATCCTTTGCTATATTGACAGACAATAAGGCCTTATAGGCAGCGGTAGATACATATTTGTACTCACCGTATTCACTAACTGGTAAGCAGTGGAGAGAATCCCAGTCGATGGTGCGAGTCGCAACTCGAACTTTGATATCATGTTGACTTTCATCCTCGATGAAGGGGTTCGTGCCAGTCAGCCTGTCGGACAAAAGGAATCAGTGACACTGTGCAAAGCACAAGGACCGTCACTTACATGCAAAACACAATAACACCAACACTCCAACTGTCTACCAAGTGGCTATAACCTGGCTGTTGATCCGTCTGCGTGACGACTTCAGGAGCGAGATAGTTAGGTGTGCCACACATGGTCTTTCGGACTCGGTCAGGCAGATTCGAAGCAAAGTAAACTACGCAACAAACCTTCAGGAATGTAAGGCTGTCTACAACTTTCGCGAGCCCAAAGTCTGCAACCTTCACCGTCGGTGGGTCCTCCGCGGTCAGGAGGACGTTCTATACAAACAAAAGACATGAGTGAAAAGCCACGTAGACTGACATTAATCAGACCTCCGGTTTCAGGTCCCGGTGAGCGATGCCTTTGGCGTGAATATACTGTCAAGAGATCAGAGCATAGCAGCCGGGATGACAACAGGAACGTACAGCAAGTGCATCGCAAAGCTGTCTCGTGATGTGAATAGCCGTTCCCTCATCTGTACGGGAAGGTTCAGACGTGGAGCAAACCTGGGAAGCTAAAACAGAAACTTACCTACACGGTGTTTCTTCACGATATAGTCTAAGAGATCCCCTCCGTCGACGTACTCGAGGACGAGATCTAATAGGACAGCAAATGAGAAGAGGTCACAACGACGATCGCAAAGAAGCACTTGCCAATCTTGCCGCGATCTCGGAACACTTCCTTGAGTTTACATATATAGGGGTGGTCCAGTTCTTCGAGGATTGCAATCTCGCGCATAAACGCGTTCTCTTTGTCTGCGTCTGACTTTCCATTCGCATTGGCGCGGCGAACCTTGCTCTCTTGGATCATCTTGATAGCGAACCATTGTCCGGTTTTGCGCGAGATGGCTTTCACGACGGTGGCAAACGAGCCCTTGCCGAGTTCGTGGGTGATATCATACATGGCGTGCACACCTTCCGCATCAGCGGGTGGAGTTGGAATGGCCGCGGTGAGCTTAAAAATAAAGCCTAGATCAGAGGACGATCATCAGTCAATCATTGATGACGGCAGGCACGCGAATGACACCTACGGTAATCCTCTACACTTGCCGGTTGGGGCACTGGGGTCCCAAAGGCAATTTCATTTCCATCTCTGAGGACCGCGGTCTTATCTTTTCCGATCTTGTTCCCATTGATCTGCACGAGAAGAAACTAAAAGAGTGACCTATGAGTGGCACGCGTGTCGCTTACAAAAGTTCCGTTTGAAGACGTATCAGCCACAACCACGGCCGACTTTTCATGTTCTACACCATCCCATACTAGACGGCAGTGGCGAGTGCCTGGAAAGCACAAAAACGTGTCAATTCTGGGCTAAGAGACGCGTGCGCGGCGCGTGGCGGAGACTTCGACAGAACGGAACACTACGTACTAACTTTGGCTCCTGGGAGGATGAGGTCGTTGAATTCGCCTCTGCCAACGTAGACGACGGGCTGGACTTTGTAGAAATCGGCGCGTCGGAGGAGCGAGTTACAAGGGTGGAGATATCCCCAGATGTGTCGTTCGAACTCCTTGAGTGATGACTCTTGCTGCGTGGATTGTGTCGCTTGCTGGGTCTGCTCTTCCAATTCGTCGGTATTCATTTGCTCCTGAGGTTCAGGCATTGTTGGGAAATGGATGCGGCAAAAAAAGTCAGGGAGTAAAAGTGGGCAGGATGTGATGATGGTACGCGTCAAGGTGAGATGGGGTATCGATGAATGAAGTAGTGAAGCTGCGAAAGTCCTGCTTTAAAAGATCGCGAAGGCGACGCTGGGCAGAACAAGGCGACGCTTGGCATGAACCAACAGCCCGGTGAAAGGCAGTACTCCGACTTTTAAACGTAAAAAAATTGAATGATTCCACTGGCTCGGAATCGCCTCGATACATTTCAAAGAAAGCAACACGTTATCACTACTATGTAAGACAAAGGAAAAAAAACTAAAGCGCATCTTCCGGATCCCATCTGGATATCTTACCCAGAGGCTGGTAATAATATTGCTTATACTTCTTTGTCTCGTTTCTCTTTTGCCGCGGCATGATAGCGCTTATCAGCGATGCCCGCTCTGGATCTTCGTCTCGTTCGGGAATATAAAACCACCGGCTTTCCAGTGCTTTGTGTCGCGACTTTTCGCCACTGCTGTCCACCTTCTCGAACATTCCACAGCGTGCCCGTCCTGCCTCCAAAACATTGGCGATCTCCATCACAAATCTCCCTTTGATCGTTTGGTCACCAGGTCCGGATGTGCTTGCGAAAGAACAAGATACAGCGTTGACGAGTCCATAGACGTCGCCCGTGAAGTGGCAAGAGCCTCAATGAGCATGCCTGTCAGAGACGCGTGGAATTCGGCATCCTGCACTCCATCTACAAGGACTGGTGCTCGTCGTTGTAATTGGGACCAATCGTCCGGGTTTGACGTCTTATCCTCGGGGCATGTGGTCTCTGTGTTGCAACCTTCTATTGAGCGCCGAGGGGGTGATCGCGAACGTCGCTCAACTTTGGATATCCCGCTATGCCTAGGAAGAGAATTCTCCCGCCGTCCTTCACAATCATCTCTGAGATGCGACAACTTGGATCTCTTGTTTGGAAGCTCCGAACGACTAGACGCTAGACTCTCCACTCCCCTTCTTTTCTTTGCATCTGAAGACGAACTTCCAGACCTGATGACAGTCTGTCTCCTCCGCTTCGCAGCTGGCTTCTCAATGGCAGACACACACATTCCCTTCCCTTTCTTACTGAATGTTGAACCGCTAAGAGTACCAAGCGTATCATCGAAAATTTCGCGGACATGATTCATCGATAAATATTGGACGGAGGAGGGGCCATCTTGACCTCGGGTAGTCACATTCAAACCGACCGACTGCCCAGGGTAAGCTTGATTCTTCCTGTCTGATAGCGGGAGCTTCGCATGTTCCGCTTCCGGGAGGTCCAATTCGAACTGAGACAACGGGGAGAGTGCGTCGTCCGGTTTGGGACTGTGAACATTAATAGGCTCAGGCAGGAAACTGTGGGCAGGGCTTGTATGTCGAGAAATAGCTGAAGCTGGCGAATGGAAAGATGCATCTGCGGAAAGAAATATGGGGAGGATGGTTGGCGCATGTGGAATTGGCGAGCAGGCAGGCTCGATAGGGGATGTACTAGTCGACGATATGCTCAACTCTGGCGTCTCAGCCAGAGAATCATCTGACTAGATGGAGAGTCAACTTGACGCATAAGATTAAACGGAGGGAAGAAATCGTACGTTCGGGAGGGGATCGACGGCTGAATGATCCTCGTGTTCATCAGCCAGAAGCGAAGCAGTAGATAGCGGTGATGTTAGAGGGGAAGAAGGGGGAAGTGGGGATGAGAGCATCTCGTGATCGCATTCTTCTTTCAGGGAGGTCGATTTTCGTTTATTAACAGAACAACTACGTGAGTGTTGCCTCAGAGATGACGCGTTCTTGACCGGCGACGAGTATGCGCGGGTGACTTGGGATCGCACATGTGATGGGATTGGGCTACTTAACCATCGTCCGCGTTCCGCAGATGTCGCAAAGTACGTTTCGCGGATATGGATGTCCATGCTTTCAAGGTCGTATTCCTCGTAATCATCTGCAATTGCACTGTCTCCTTGCGGGTAGAGATACTCTGTTTGTGTAGCATAAGAAAAAGCTGATGGGCTATATGAGAAGGGAGTGTTGTGTGGTGCAAATTTTGTCATCAAGGAAGGCAGGGGACGATGAATGTAGGGCAGTGGGTGGTCTGATCGTGTACGACGCGACCAGGGGTCATGAACATCCTCGAATGTGTTACGCGGATCATGTATGGCGCCATCTACATCATCAGAATAATCGCCAGCCTTCCATTTGGTGTATTGACATGGCCGCGTGAGGTGGAGAGGGGTGAGTGAGGGCGAGGATGAGAGTAAAGATGAAGGTGAAGGAGCGTCGGTGAGACCGTATATATAGTAGTCCGTCGATGCGGATGTGGAGGCAGAAGAACTTTTCCGCCTGAAATTGAGGGGAATCGTGAGCGGCGAGGGCGAGCTGAGGGAGGACATCGATGTCGAGAAGGACGAGTATATGCGGTCACGTGGTAGCTGCCAGCTCAGAGTAAACGCGTTTTGGCGCGGAGATCGAATCCGTGTGTCATGATGATAAGATTTGGTCGACGCGACGTGTCCGAGTCACACGCGTGACAACTTTGGTTGAATGTCGGGCGCGAGAACCTGTGTCGTTCTCGGGTGATCAACAAGAGCCGCGTGGAACTAACCAGGAATGGATGTCAACGGAAGTTTTTATTTGCGCAGTAGGAGAGAGGGTTGCGTATATTCTGCAGGATCTCATGGACACGGACGAGTTCCCGGAGTGTGACAATGTGCCTTGCCAGGTTTATTTGTAGACATGAATTGTCATTGACATGGGCGTTCTTGGCGGTGACAGTCTCAAGCGACGAGGGTACTAATACGCGCAGAATAAATTAAGACATTCTTATTTTCTCTCCACACTGTTCACCGTCACATTCCTTTCTTCGCCATCAACATGGCTCTCTATAGTCGTCACCCCAGGTTCACCATAGCCCTTCTAGTCCTAATATTCATTTCAGTACTCCTGTTCGCAAACTCGGAACCACATGATCCGCTAATCAACTCTGCGGGCGCCTACCGAGGTGCCAGTCTCGCCGAGTCCCTCAAGGTTGAGGAGTTTTACTACCAAAAAATGCTCGAGGGGCGGCGGGACCTCGTCAGAAAGTGGGGTCCTACACCAGATAAAATTGATCCGTAAGACCCGCCCGTCCGCCCTACTTCCCAGCATATGCTCACCAAGCTTTTCTCAGCTTCCCTTCTCACGGCGAATTTTACACGCTCTGTAAGTGCCTGTGTGAACTGTTGTGCAAGCGGGCTGAATGTGGTCTATCAGGGGACTTTTTCCTCCCATCCTACAAATGCCCTCATCGCGTTGAGCGTGTTGGGGTTATGGGAGATGGTGGCAAATGGGTGTGTGGCTTGGAACGTATTGTTCCCAAAAAGCAGTGTGTCATGTACTCCTTCGGTATGGACCTCATTTCGTTGGACATGGACAGGAATAGTAACTTTTACCGTCAGGGGTAAACGGCGAGTCTTCCTTCGAGGCTGATATCATGAAGGCCGCACCTGGCTGCGAGGTTTGGGGCTATGACTTCAGCGTCAACTCCGTACGTGTACCGCTTGCCGTGCAAACTTGTCCCGTCTAATGATGCATTATAGTTTGGGCCAGAGATCGAACTCGAGTCAGATTTAAAGCGCCGTTCCCACTTCTTCCCTTACGCACTCGGTCCTAAAGATGCCTTTAGCGCTGTTGACGAACCGAAAATGTATACCCTACGGACCTTGATGGAGCGGAACGGACACGACTTCATCGACGTGCTCAAGATCGACATCGAGGGTAACGAGTTTGAGTCACTCGAAGTATTCATCGATAGTTTCCATGGTGAACCTTTGCCCTTTGGCCAACTTCAACTTGAGGTACACGCTCGTACTAGCGACTATCAAGACTTCCCCAACTTCCTCAAATGGTGGGAGAAAGTCGAAGCAGCGGGCCTGAGGCCATTCTTTTCCGAGCCAAACCTCGTTTATGTAAACCTTGTACGGGGTGTTCGTCCCGACTTAATTGAGGTATGTTCTATGATTCGTCTGAATGACAGCATAATGCTGAAAGTACGATAATAGTACTCGTTCATCAATATTCGTGGAAGCCATGAATTAGCTTCTGACCACCCCCGTCCTTACCCTCGCATCTCTCACTAAAATCCACCCACCTTGCTAAACTAGGCGCATCTGTATAATACTCGACATGGACTTCGATGGTACACAGGACTCGTAATGTACTTTGTGGCTGTGGTATCCATTCATTATTTTTCCTTGGTTTGAATAGAGTAATCTTAGCAGGAGTATGTAGGCAATCAAATCCACTCACCCTGGTTGGCAAACATCCATTCGTGTCCAAGTGACGATGCGGGACTGCGGTGTGCCGCCGGGGCGGGCATAAATAGATGTATCATGTGTCTGTTGACTGAGGGTATGAACAACGTCAGGTTGCTCCTCTCAAGTGCTCGCAGGAGGAGAATTCACCCCACCCTTTTCCTTCAACACTCTCATCTCCACACCACAGTGTCACTCAATATGCCGCGCACGGATGAGACTTCCAGCTTCAAGGTGAGCTGTTAAACGTCCGCGATTGCGACGACTTGATCATCCAGTTTCATGGTTCTATAGTTCAATCACACTATGATTCGTGTCAAAGACCCAAAGCTGTCCTTGCCGTTTTACATGGACGTGAGTACCTCCATGGTCGCTTCTGTGATCGCTTTCAAACATCATATTACTTCCAGACTCTCGGCATGGACCTCCTTGCAGGTGAGCACCTGTCTTTCGTGTGAGCGATGCGCCCGACAAACACTATTTCACCATCCCCTAGAGCAGAACATGGGGGATTTCACCTTGTACTTCCTGGGGTATGACCACGATGGCATCAGCAAGCTCTCAACAGAAGAGAAGAACAGGGCTCGATTCAACCGCGAAGGTATGTATACATACATGTGACAAGTCACACATATACCCAACGGACGCTGGCGTTAACGATCGCGCATATATCAATCCGTAATCTCAATCAGGCGTCCTCGAGCTCACGCACAACCACGGGACCGAGTCCGATTCCAGTTTCCAGGGGTACGCGAACGGCAACGCGGACCCTGGCAGGGGCTTTGGACACATCGCCATCACGGTTGATAACATCGAGGAGGCATGCGCGCGTTTTGAGCGTCTCCAGGTGCCGTTCAAGAAGCGTCTCAGTGACGGAAAGATGAGACACATTGCGTTCATCTTGGATCCCGATGGGTGAGTGTGCGCTATGTGTCACCTTGACTGTGGGACTGAGTCGTGCTGTGTACAGGTACTGGGTCGAGATCGTTCCAGGCTCGCTCAAACTATAGAGGGAGATTTTTGTGGTATTGAGAGAATTGAGTCCAGAATTGAATGTATCCTATTGGTGCCAAGTTCAAACGAGGTTGATTTCTGTCGAGGGATTCCCCTTGATCATTCCAGTCCTCTGCGCTGAATTCGAGCGAATTGGATGAACCCACGGGACATGGATAAGTTCGGCGCGATGACGAGATTAATCGCGATATATTTATGTTGCCGAAGTTCCTCCGGTTTTAGAATCTGTCGTTCCAGCTTCTTATGGGAGGTGGAAATAATCGTGATAGCAGTGGGTTGGTATATTTTACCAGCCGCTCAGTTGCTAGAGTGAGTGTTCGGCTCTGAAATTCAATGAGAATGTAATATATCAACGTTCCCTTACCAAGTCATAGGTCACGTCACGATGATCAACTTGAAGTGACTCACTGGCAGTTCTACGTCAAAAAAAGCTTCTCATGAGTGTAACAGTACCCCCTGGCTACGGCCACATGGTGGATATTGAAGCGCGAGAACTCACTTTTCGATCAGATGACGCAGGCGGGGCCCGTCGGAAGTGCCGTCCATCACGAAGTCTCTCGTTCAGTGCTGAATCCGTAGTAGGTTTATGCAAGGGCCGACCCATCGAAATGTCACAACATGTGTACCGCTCCACACGTCGCAGTCAGCATCTGCGCTCCACTCAATAGGTCAGCTGCGTCGATAGAAGAATTATGGGTTTCATAACCGCTTCGCATCGAACGTGTCCGTTTACCCCGCCTCACCTCCGTCTATATGTAACTGCCATCGCGATCCCCTGCCCTTTCTCCCTCCAAAATCCTAAACGAGGGGAGGGCGTATCATTGATCATGATGTGCCGCTCAGGAAAGATGCTTATCGTCTCCTGCTGTCTTTCATTATTCGCCCGCGCCGAGATATACAGTCTTTCTGACTTGACTTGAATCGGACGTTCCGGAACCAAAATAGATCCATTGTCGTCCCAGGCGCCCTACCTTCACAAGTACACCTTGACCTTTTTAAGGCGGGCGTCATCAGTGACCCTTTCTTGGGTACCAACGGTGAGGCAGCTGAGGCTAGATTGCTATTCGAAAAGGTGTCTCAGATATGATCTGTCCACGTTTACCCGACGTGGCATCCTCATCGACGATCAATGCCAAGGAGTGGAGTTGAAGTGCAGAAAGTGTCCACTATCACCCTGGCTAGCCTATTTTATCCCTGCAACGAAAGCGCTCACCAAATGGCTCACACCCTCCTCTAATCAACCCAAATCCAGACACATCAGTATCCATGTTTCGTATGTATACAACGCTACGCACCGATCGCTTTGCTCAGCGCAAGGCTCTTGCGTAGACCAGTGACGACGACGACGACTTCGCGTGAGTCTAACACGGTCGTGACACCGACGGTGTCGTCATGACGTCATATCAGCAAGACTGGAACATACCAGGTTCGTTGAAAGCAATATGCCCGTCCTCGCCGATGCCGCCGAGGAAGTGCTCGATGCCGCCGTACGACTTGATGGCAGCCTCGTACGCGTTGCATTCCGCGACGAGGTCGGGTGCGTTGCCGTTGAGGATGTGCACTTGGGACGGCGGTATATCGATTGGGACAGCGTGAGGGCAGAATGGTGGCGGAGATGAAGCACGTACCATGTGAAAAGAACTCGCGGAACATGAAGGTGTGATAGGACTCAGAATGATCCCTTGGGAGGCCGACGTATTCGTCCATATGGAAGGTGACGACATGTTTGAAGCTGGTACGTCATGTCAAGCGCGTCTAAGAGATAAGCGAGTGATGTACGACAGCTTTCCCTCCTTGACGAGCTTGATGAGTACCTTGTAGGTGGGGATTGGCGATGAGCCTGTGGGAAGACCGAGAACGAATGGCCTGTCGGCGGTGGGTACAAAGTCGTTTATGCTGCAGACGGGTGAGGACGAGTTGTATCAACAGGGGGAATTCAGACCGCTTTGCAATATAACTCAGGCTGGCGATGTAGTCACCGACGGCGGTGGGGTCGTCGCGGATGATGAGACCTGGAGTATACCGTCAGACGCGACCAAGATGGACACTAACACGCTCACACATAGTCGTATGGAGGGGGTCAAGAACTGAGTGATCTGGTTGAGCATGGCACATAATAACCCGGGGAATGACACGCAGGCTCGCACTCCGATTGGCTCGCATGCACGTAGTCACGCCTTCCTTATCGATACAATGTTCTCCTCCATCAAATTATATCAGTCATATCGCACTCGTCTCGGCTCCGGTGCAGTGAATAATGCTGGGCGGTGGAGGATGCGGTCTCATCAACATTCAGTGGGGGTAGAGCCAGCGGCAAGTGTCGACCGGAAATGTGATTCATGACAAGCACCCGTCATCAGGGTGTACTTGCCCCGCCCTTTCGACGTACATGTGCATGTGAACGATCGGACTGTCAAGCTTTCCAGTTTTACATCTCTCGCTATCTCCGGATCGGAGACTGCAAGAATTTCAACCATCGCGAATGCCCATCATCTCGAAAGGAACCCCTGCTTGGCAAATATGGTTCCCTGTTCGATCATGCTGCGCCACAATGTTGCGTCGGACAGCATGCGGATGTCGAGCTGGCCCGACCACATGCCAACCGTGTACAGTTGTGCTGTTTCTCCCACCCACGTCAGACATCACGCATGGCGGAGAGAACCCGCGTGCTCACTTCTTCGTCACCCTCCGTGGAACCATATACCACGCCTTCACGCGCCATCTCGACACACCGGAAGGCCATCCCAGCTTCTACAGATGCACCGACACCGGTGTGCGATCCACATGGATATATAGACTGCTGTTCGTGCACCTGGCCGTACGGACGAGGATATTAAGGGGGTTGGTGATGACGGTGACGAAACATGTCCAAGACGGAGAAAAGGGATGTGGATCACCTGATCCTGGTAGAATCTTGCAAGAAAACAGGGTAGTTACCGTTAGGTCATTTTGCAGGAAAGGCTGTACCGTTGTTTTGGGTGCTTATGTAATCAGCTTAAAGCGTACATTAAGGTCTGTCAGTCTGGGATTACGACAAAACATTCACAAAAGTTCTCGCACAAAAAGTTTCTGATGTCATGTAATGTATTGAGGCTCTGCTTGGAAATCACACAGTGTACCATTGGCGAGCAGGGCCAGGACCAATTTTGTTCGAGCAATCCTAAATTCGGACAGCTGGGGTCCTTTCCTCAGCAGCAGGGTTCGGCAGCAAGTGAGGTGTGACCCACATCACACACTCAATGTAAATATTATTGAATAATATACTTATCTCAAAAACTTACACCAGTGCAGCAGCTGTGCCCTCCCACTTTGCTCGGGGCTGTGCATCGACTGTTTCAAGCTTCATCGATCATCGACTTTGATCATCAACGTTTCAACCATCATCCAGGGAACCTCGAATTCATCATCAACCACGATGACTGGATGCCACCGCTGTTGTCATCATCCACAATATGGATGTACTTGGAATGGTGCATTGGACGATTGTGACAACCTTGCGAAGACTCTTTCTTCTCTCCTATTCGCATCGCTCAATGAGCTGTTGTGACGTTGACACATTCATCGGCCTCATCAACCTCCCTGGTCCCCCGAAATGTAAGTCGCCCAAATCGGTTCTACATCTGGGATTGTTGGTGGGAGAGCAGGGGCATTAAAATGTCTGTGCCATGTCCGATGGTGACTATCAATGGCGTTCATATTGTGTCACAACCCATGTTGACTGGACCCAATGGACCACCCATGGGCTTGTTACAGTGTGTCAAACTTGGAGATGTGGTGTAGAGGTCATCCAGACCACCTGCACGACTGTGATTGGAATGTGAAATGCAGGGCCTATCTGTGAAACAAGAACCAGAAGATAATATTACAAACTTGATAGCTGCCATGGCATGCCTACATAGTACATACAATTACTCGTAACTTGATACCATGGTCTCTGATCTGCACATGATGTTGAGAGTTAGTCACACTCGGGAGTGAAACCTAAGCAACAACTTGATTAGCCTGTGGTTGATGCCAATGATCAATTTGAATCATATCATGGTGAAGTGGTGGTTTGGTGGGTACAACAGACTCTGAGTCAGGCTCCGTCACTTTGACCTCTAAAGTGGCGAGATCAAGAGCGCTACAGACTCAATTATTACCACACTCGGGGAAATGCTGCTTGCAAAATGAGTGATTGCAGTCTTGCCACCATCCCAATATAGTTTGGGTTTGCCTTCGTGTTTGCTGTTGAGACACCATTAGCGACAATAACGAGCAGCAGCTACAAAACTCGTCAAGATATATGTGTGACCCTGTGGATCGAACAAGCACATCACGTGCTGTGCATCAAAGAGACCTGGTGATGGTTCAAGCGAGACTCAGTATGGTATAGAATATTGTGAAAAATCACTCACCTTGTAGGTTGCTCAAGAGAAGAAATCCACTCATATAAATCAACATGAAGTGGGCAAAGGCATGAACTGCTTTAGTAAGGTCATCTGTTGCTTTTCCGATCTTGCTGTTTCCAGTGAATTTGCGCAATGGTCCGTCAATTTCTCCACAAGGTAGAAGACGCATGGCAATAAAGTGTTGGTATGGGAGGATCCAGCTTGTGGACTCTCTTCTGCTGTGCAAGACGCCTAGTATTGAACCTTTGAAATTAAAGTAGAAGTCTGCCACAATGTCTGTGACATCAGCTTTGTGAACAACACGAGAGGAATTGTAACTGTACCTGGGATGTTAACATTGTGCCTCTTTGACATACTTGTCGAAGTATACCTTGATTCCGTCACCCTGGCACAAATGCTCATACTCAACCTTCAGATGAGCTTCGTTTTCATCTTCTGTGTGAGGATACTCGAATTCTCTCTGTGTCAGTTGTGTTAAAACATAGTCCTTGCCTTTGAATTGAGCCTAGTATGTGTTTGAGAAGAGTTAGAATGTTGCACGCATAGTAGTACTAGAAGTGACATACATATACTGCAGTCTTTGTGTAACCTTCACCAATGTATCCAGTATTCCAGAAAGGCTTATCCTCCTTGTTGGCATGCTGGCCCACTTCCCAGTCTCCAGCAATCTCAATATCCTCTTCTTTGTCTGATACCAAAAAACTAACAGTACCACTTTCTTGGTACACAGCAGTAGTACGGGTGAAGCCATGACTGACGAGAGGTGGGTTCCGAGCATTGAGCTTGGGTGGACGAAATGCGCTGAATAAGATTGGTGGTTGTTTGGGCTTGTGAACCAGACGCAAATCAAGCTTATCTAGCTCGCCATCACTGTTAACAACTAGAGCTTTGCGTTTGGGCTTTGGTCTGCGAGACGGCAGAAAATTACTGGCTGCAACTGATTCACCAGCGTAATTTGTGTTGGAATCAGGGTACTGGATAATCAATATTTGAGATCGTGGATCCCAATTCAACCCCATATTATTCATACTTACAATTTCTTCGTGGCGATAAACAAACTGGACTTCAATCAACTTTCCCTTCAAATTCACTTGAGTCCCCCAGCCTCGCTTTACAAATAGGTCAAGGAATGCCTGAGCTGTACCATCCATGGCATCCTCGTCGATATTAGAATGCTTGCTCATGCTTTCATGAGCGCATATGGAGACATTGGTCCTGTGAGGCACATGTAAGTTGTCTGTTCTTGCTCGAGGTAATAGGCAGATTACCAGTTGAGAGATGATGCATGAGGAGACTCTTTTTTGAATTCTTGGCCAACCCGCAGCAAAAGGTCACCCAAATCATCCTTTATGGATGTTCCTGGCTCATATGAACCCATCACCCAGATCTGGGAGATCTACCACCCAACATAAGCACACTGTAGTCAACCAGTGAGGATAATCTACCTGGATCATTTTGCCACAAACTTCACCTTGCTTCTCAGGTAAGTCCCAAAGTATTGCTGCAATCCTGATGGGTGGCCTTGCAGCATCCTCCTTTTTCTGCTTCTGCTCTGCACAGTAGGTAGCTGCCAGGTTGTTAGCCTTTTGAAGAGAAAGGTTGGGTGCACAGGCAACACCCAGTCATGGCCCAGATGCTTTAGATTGGTAAAATGATGCATGTTTGATGATGCTGTAAGCTAACGTGCTTGTATTCAAGTTTGAATAGGAGCTTCACCTCCGGCTCCATACAGAAGTGCTGGGACACCTTCTATGTATCTCAAGGACAGCAGCTGGTATATGTTCTCTACCATTTTCTGCCGACCATTATCCATTTGAGTCAATATGTTTATGTGTGAGCATATCACAGCAAAAGGCTTACTGAGATTGCTACAACAACTGTTACAGATAGGTTGTGTCAAGCCATTGATCACCAAACCACATGCTAGACATTGTGGTTTTGTCTATGGGGCTTGAATAAACCATAAGTGAGCTTGAGACAGGGCCACAACTGACCATGAGAGCACCAATTTCTGTGTTGGACAACCCAACACGAGTCTTGCACTTCTGGCACTTGCCACTGTCAAGAAAAATGAAGTTGAATTCACATCCTGGACAAAGCATTGCTGATCTTTGGAGGATGGAAGCTGACAAGAGGTGGGCGTAGACACAAAAGAGTGGCAGGCACCCCTGCACCATTGCCCATGATGACAACTTGGATGTATTGTGAAAGTAATTTTACCACGACACATTGACTTGGACTTGGAGACCAGGACCATTGTATACACAGCTTAGAAAACATGTCATATATTTTCTACAGTGAGCTCATTTACGCCTAGAGTACCTTCAATATCAAGGGAATAAAAGGGGGTAAATGGCTTGGAAAACATGCCAAATATTTTCTATGGTGAGCTCGGTTATTCCCAGAGTATCATATAGTATCAGCCTGGGCACGAGCAGAAAACTCAACTGAAGTAAATTCCAGAAGTGCATCCCCACCCATCTCAGCCTTGATCTCTCGGATCACATTCATGTCAATAGGGAGAAGACAGTTACGACCACCCCATTGCTCAGGCAAACTAAATGCATCATTGCGAGACATCCCTGATGGTCCAATCTTGTCATTATCTTTGCGCATACGAGTGCCATTGTGAAAGTCCATCATCTCCTGCAGATCTTTGCAAAGCAGTTTTGACCAAATCCACTGGCAAAGCTCACTGAATAATTGTGTGAACAAGGAGTCTTACACAGAAGGCATGCTTACTATTGGTTGGGGTCATTGGGATTATATTGTCCATCTTCGATACCTTGGTTGAAAAAGAGGACAACATTGTCACCCCAATCCAGATGCAATCGTAACCACGAGCGCTCAATAGCAATGTTATGTATGCTCCAGAGATACACATGTGCCGGCAGCTCAGTGTTATCATATTCAGGATGGAAAATCACCCTGTGTAAATGTTGGACAGCAATAGCACAAGTTGATATGCACGACACACCTTAGGGCATTCACAAGACCAAAGAGCTTTGTTGTCTCAGAACCACAGTCAGTCGTGAATTGCAAAGGAATCCATGTAATGTATACAAGCAATCAATACCTGCGCTAGTCTTTGGGCATGGACACTTACCTTCATACTCTTCAACTAGGCACAGAAATAGATATGCCACAATCTCGCCCATCTGGTTGCTGGAAACAACCCAAGCTCCAAGCCATCTGCCTGTTGCATCATCAACTACAGCCCAAACTGCAAACCCTATTTTGTAGAGCTTGTCATGGCCGTTCCCAGCCCATTGTTCATGTACTCCAACTGCCACTTTTTTAACCCTAAATATCTTCTTGGCAGTGGGCTCATGTTTATCGAATCCTTCAGGTGCATGCATATGCATCACATCGGATACAAATTGTCTGTAAGTGTTGAATTAGCAATCACTGAGGACTCGAAGAGAATGTTACACACCGAGTTACATAGGTGGGTCTCACTATGGTACGCAACTTTCTGCTGGATCGTGTTGACACCATGGCGTTGTGCAGGATCCTTGTTCATCTGTGCAAGAATCAACTGTTCAGCATCTTTGATAGGCATGCCTTTGATGGTAGTCCTGCTGCCCACAAAGGCAAGCACTTTACGTCCACTTTACCAAAGTAGCACTGCATGTCTGTCAAGTAATGAAATGGTGTGAAAAAAAAACTACCTCATGTGAATGTTATACTCAGCAGCAAGTCATGCCGCTATCTTCGCATTGTTAGTCAACATCTCACGATGATATTTGTGGAGTGCAGCCACGAGGACCTCATTGCTTGCTTGCACTGCAACTCTTTGTTAATGCCAATACCAAAGCCACCATCACATTGGGTAACTTACGAATGGGCGGGTGTTGATTTTTGCCTTTGGGATTGTGAGGCATCACTGTTGCGGAGTAAGACCACTAGTATATAGAGAAAAAGGGAGAGGAAACACACTGCAGAGGCAACAACAAACAAAACCATGTGCTTCACCCACGTGCACAACTGCATTGAGGCAGTCTTGCTTATTAAGTTGGAAGCACAGTGTTCGACCCCAAAGACGTTGAAGGTAATGTATCCCGGCTGTAGTGCAATACTCAGGGGGATTGAAAGAATTTGAAAGAGGGTGAAGGAATGCGATTCCGTTCGACCCAGGGACAACACTGAGTTGGTGAACGACGAATAGTGGTTTTTGAGTAGTCCGAGATGAATCCGGGGCGAATCCGGATTAAAACGGATAGAAAAGCGGACGTGGCAGTCCAATCCGGATCGAGAAAATATGAGGAGAGTGAGAGAAAACGAACGTCGACCGAAAACGATGTGAGACAGATGCGCACGGGCAAAAGCTACTGTATTTTGTCAATACAGTGAATTTATAGTCCTCGGGAATACCCTCAGACTTGTCCTAAGTAAGGATAATAATAAAAAAAGAAGGTTTTCGTACGGTATAAGTTCAAGAGGCACCCGAACGTCCCTGCAAGGGCTGCGTGACATGGTCTAGCCAATGCTAAGTACGAATAAGGAGCATCAAAAATAAAATAAAAGAGTCTGAGGCAAATCGGGTGTGGATACAGCAATCCGGATGAGTTCGCACAAGCAGACAGATCAGGATCGGGATCGGGTGACGACAGGGTGCGGAAACATGCTATGCAAGCACAGGGAATACCTATTCCCTACAACGTGCCAGTCACAGTGGGTGGATATTTGAGACAAGTGCGGGCACAGGATAAGAGTGGAAAAGGTAGCAAAGGAGCAGCATCTGGT
Source organism: Chiua virens (assembly GCA_019787685.1). NCBI lineage: Eukaryota > Fungi > Basidiomycota > Agaricomycetes > Boletales > Boletaceae > Chiua > Chiua virens. The sequence continues at coordinate 2,170,207 of JAHNUO010000003.1, forward strand.
GTGATGGATGGTGTATTATACTACATAGTGTTGTGCCGGGCTGGGCCGTGCACTCTCAGGCCAGGCCAAGCTGGGCCTTATACAAAGGCTTGCCTGGTGGTGCATGCGCGCTGCCCATGGTGATGGTCATAGTGTGCAGTTGAGCACATTGGGGGTGGGGTAGCGCACTGGCATACATGCACACTGCCCATAGTGGAGGTCATGGTCATGGTTGTTATCACTGTCATGCGTGCGTGCACACGGTTGGCATGCCCTGCCTGTCACCGTCATTGTGTGGATGTGTGGCAGTGGGTATGCACTGTGTGTGTGGTGTGAGTGAGTGGGTGTGACTGCAGGTGAGGTCCAAGTGGGGGTGCGAGCAAGCAGGCAGGCGAGCGGGCAGGTGAGTGGGCAGGTGGGTAGAGAGTACAATCCATGAATTGAGAGAGTTCATGCATTATCCTGTCACTTTCACTACCCTCATTCTGTCAGTGGGGTAATGATGAGATAAAGTGAGCATGTACCTCCAAACTGAGTCTATGACATGAACATGACGACAATGTGTATCCAAGTCATCTGCCACCTTTACACAGCCCTCGTTCTATCAGCAGAGCGATGAGAGTGCAAAGAAGTAAGGACATACCTTCAAAAATTTGTGATATGAACATGACAAGGGTTCTGTTTTTCATCCTGTTGCCTTCACTGCACTCATCCTTCTGAACATCCTTGCCAGCCAGGAGGATGTCAGTCTCACTTCTTGCTCTTCATGAGAACACATCTCGAGGTAGATCACACTGCAGGCAACTTACCAATCCAAAGACCCCACTTGAGGGCTTCTAAATCTCCAAGCGCACGTTCACATCAGCTGGCAATCTCACATGGTGGGAGATCACTAGTAGCAGAGAGCTAGGCCCAAGCGCGATTCAAATAGCAACGGTCTTGCATGAGTATCTTGATGCCAAGATCAATGACACCAGAGATGCATGACTCAGGCAGAGAAGATGGAAGGGAAGCAGGATGTAGAGGAAGAGCATTGTCTGCCCTCAGGCCGTGCCGACACCTGTCAACATCATGGTTCAGCTTTGTTGAAAGTGGAGGATTGGGTTCATGACGAGGAACAGGGAATACTTACATAATGATGACAGAGGCCCAACGGTTCGCCATGAGCACCACCTGCGCACACGATGGGCGGGGCACGCCATGGGAAAGGGTTGAAGGGAGTTGCATTGGTGTATTGAGGTCAAATATTGGAATTCTGACATGGGGTGGAAGACGGTGAGAGGACTTGCTTCTCTTTCCGAACGAGATCTGGAGTCTTTGATCAGTTAGCTTCAAGATAGCATAGTGCAGTTTGAAGAACAGTCCAACCCAGGTTTGTGCTTTTCTAATATTTACTATAATTTGAGTCTTGACAGAGCTTATCAGTCACACAACGTGACTGAACGAATGCGGCGGTACCAGGACCCGGGACTCAGCACTGCAATCTCAATTTTCTTACCAAAATTGGACCTGGCCCTGCTCGCCAATGGTAACAGTGAGCTTCACACTCCGAAAAACATTTGCAAATACATAAAGTTCACCAGCCTGGCCACATCACGTGAGATGAAGAACTATACCACGTGATGTCTCAATTGTGGCAGCACTGCCATACCAAAGGGTCAACCAATCACGACTGAGATACCCATAATTCGAATTCCACATGCAAGTGACATGAAAGGTCAGCAGAACGGTCGCACAGCCACAGCAGTGCCACACAGGGGACAGGGGTTGTGGCTGTGACAAGGGGTCTGACAGAGGATCTGGAGCAGATATGTGTGTGATGACACTGCGCATTTGAAGCAAATTGGTTTGTAAATACATACAATGCACACTGCACGACTAATTGGCTATCGCCTCTCTCTCTCCACCACCTACCACCCCCAATCGGATGGTGAGACCGAGCATGTTAACCAGGAAGTTGAGACCTATCTGCACATGTACTGCCAGAACAACCCCGCATCCTGGGCCGACTTACTCCCTATGGCCAAATTCACGCACAATCACTGCCCCCACTCTGTCACTGGCAAATTGCCTTTCTTCCTCATGATGGGTTACAAACCCCATCCTCTGCCCGCTATCATTGCAGAAACCAAACTTCCTGCTGTTGAGGAATGCCTCAAAACCCTCTCCACTGCCCACAACAAAGCCCTTGCCACATACAAACTTGCCTGCCAAGCCATGAAAGCTTGCTCCTTTAGGAAGTTCAAACCCTTCTCCAAAGGCGACAAAGTCTGGCTAGAAGCCCACAATTTGAAATGGGAGCTTATCTCCCCAAAACTCACATCCCGCTGAGAAGGACCCTTTACCATCATGGAAGTCCTCTCTCTGCTCACATACTGCCTCCACCTTCCCAAGACCTGGAAGATCCACCCAGTCTTCCACACTTCTCTGCTATTGCCCTATCATGAAATAGAAACCTATGGCCCGAACTTCCCAAAACCACCACCTGACCTTATCGCTGGAGAAGAAGAATATGAGATTGAGCGGATCTTGAAACACTCCAAGAACCCACGGAACCGTAAGTTCCTGATCTGATGGAAAGGGTATTCTGCCTCCGATGACTCATGGGAACCTGAATCCAATTTGGGAAATGCCAAGGATACGGTCGACGCTTATAAGTGAGGCCATCCCAAGGACTTTCCCTCTATCCGCTCCCTCTCTACCCAACCACCACCACCACCTCCTCGCTCCCTGCTCAGATCACCACCACCAGTGTCCGTCAAAGCAGTAATGACGTACCACTCCTGCTCTACTCCCGACTTCGAAAACGAAAACATCCACTCCATCCCCGTCTTCACACCCACAGCCTCTATCCCGCATCTACTGCTACCACCACCAGTGACCCCCGCCTCAAATGTCTCTACCCTCTCCACCAAGTCCTCCCTCACAGAATCCACCAGACCCCCTTCTCCTGCTGTTTCAGCAGTTGCCTCCGCAGGATGGGGAGGTCCTTCTCAATGGCCTCTTCCTTCTGAGCCCCCTGGTTGTGTTCATTCTCCTCTCCAGGCAGTAGACCTTCCCTACCACTCCCATACTATCTGTTCTTCTTCCTCAACCCCTGAATACTTTCGCTGTATGTGCGAACTCATCCTAGATCCCGTGATGGCCTTCCCTATTGAACACCACCTAGACTTGAACTCGCCTCTCAACGCCCTCTATTTGGCATATCTCCAATGCGAACACCTCACCTTCATCCAATTGGACTTACTTGGCCGAGACCGCCACTCCCACCTCCTTTCCGCAGTCACCAGACAGATCCACAATTGGATCTGCTGTAGGAGTTAGATACTCCCTACAGTTGTAGGATACATTTTCCTCACTCTTCATCATGTCATATCACCTCCCGTCTCATCCGCCATTGACTTTGTGCCAGCCCGGTTTCATTCCTAGCATTTACAGATCATCCGAATCCAATCTGAGTCCAATCTGAGTCAATGCGATCCAATCCGGTTTCATCGTACGTATTCTGCTTCATCCAATTTGACTTGTTCTATTCGATTTGGCCTTATTAAGGTTGTTACTATCCTAACACCTTTTCTTTCTTTGTCATCTACAAGGTTTGACACCCCTTCTTAGCATATTCACCCTACATCAATCCTGTACACTTACTTAGGGTCAGATTACCTTTAACAGTCCTGGGTTATGCCCAGGACTATAAGACCATGTTTCTAACACAAAAATATTGTCTTTCTGTGTTCAGAAGATCTCCTGTTTACTCTCCCATGTGTGAGTGAGCTGGATAGTTTTCTTTTACCTTGTCCTATCATTCCTCTGCGTCTCATCTACTTGAAACAATACTCTCATCGCTTCAACTCCACCCGGATACTTTTACATCGACTGCTTTTCATTCTGGATCGTTCAGCAGCCTCTAGGACTCTTAGACAAACCCGAACCCTTCATTCCTTCAAATATAACCCCCCTTGGGATGAACCTATCACCCCACCTTTCTTCATATTACCTATTATTAGTTTTCTACACTGTGCCTACCTTGAGCATGCCTTACACCAAATGCAGATGGGGGAATTCTTAGAAGACCTCCACCGCTACCAAACGGAACTGTCACTCTGTCTCCACTCACCCGCACACCAGCCCTCCACTCTGTCCACCTCCTCTGAACCATTCACAGAAGAGGAGATAACCGCTGGCAATCATGCCAAAGCAGAATACCTTTTTCGGACTGGTCAGGTATCCCTTCCCGACACTCACCCTCACTGGCACGAAGCCTGCTTTGAATGCCGAAAACTTGGCCATATCCGTATCAAATGCAGTATGTATCAGTGCCCCATCTGTCTTACCTGGGCCCCAGGCCACATCCAGTCCTGCTGCCCTGGACAACCTCCTAGGGTACATGCTCGCATCCCCCTTGCCGACTGGCTTACTCCCATGGCCACCAGAACTACTTGGAGAAGGCACTCCCCTTGTCCTGCCATCCCATCCTCGTTGTCCTCCTCGACGAACTTGTCTTTATCGTTGTAGAAAAGAAGTATAAGGTTGAATGAGAAGAAAGGTGGGGCGATAAGTTCGTCCCAAGGGGGGTTATGTTTGAAGGGATGATGGATTCAGGTTTGTCTAAGAGTCCTAGAAGCTGCTGGACAATCCGGAATGAAAAGCGGTCGATATAAGAGTATCCGGGTGGGGGCGAAGCGATGAGGGTATTGATTCGAGTAGATGAGACGTCGAGGAACGATAGGACGAGGTAAAAGAGAAGCTATCCAGCTCACTCACGCACGGGAGAGTAAACAGGAGATCTCCTGAACGCAGAAAGACAATATTTTTGTGTTAGAAACAGGGTTTTATAGTCCTGGGCATATCCCAGGACTGTTAAAGGTAATCCGACCCTAAGTAAGTGTACAGGATTGACGTAGGGTGAGTATGGAAAGAAGGGGTGTCAAACCTTGTAGATGACAAAGAAAGGGAAGGTGTTAGGATAGTAATGACCTTAATAAGGCCAAATCGAGTAGAACAAGTCAAATCGGATGAAGCGGAATACGTACGAAAGCACCGGATTGGATCGCGTTGACTCGGATTGGACTCGGATTGAACTCGGATGATCTGTAAACGCTAGGAATGAAACCGGGCTGGCACGAAGTCGATGGCGGATGAGACGGGAGATGATATGACATGATGAAGAGCGAGGAAAATGTATCCTACAACCGTAGGGAGTATCTAACTCCTACACCCGAGGGGAACTTGGATGCCGACTGTCCTCAGTCGGTCACGTGATGTACGCGCGAGCTGGGTTTGAAAACTGAACAATGCGCCACCGGACATTACTTGAACGCGTCGCGTCCACACTTCTCTTCTATTCTCTTTATCTTTTACACTTCCACTATGTCGTACGCCAAGTCGATCCTCAAATACGTGGACACGCAGAAAGCGGTCGATCCGTACGAACCACGCGTCTTCGCTGAGACGGAGCTGAAGCATGCGAACGGACGCGCCAGGGACTTCGCGAAGACGATCCCGGACGACAGGGAGGACCTGGCCGAGGAGCAAACGATGTGGCGAGAGGAATGGGATGAGATCCTGGTACGTAGTTAACCGATCGCGTCTCGTCGTGTACTAACCGCGAACTATTCGTTTTTACAGAAACATCTCAGCGATTGCCTTCGACAGGCTCGGGACGCCGGCGTCGAGGCTCGGGTTGACAACGCGGTGACCCTCGCGATTCAAGAGTCGCAGAAGGCGATGGAACGGTGGGACGCGGCCAAGAAGCTACGAAAGGCGGCTGATGACGCGGCGAAGGCAACGGCAGCAGTGCACGAGAGTGAGGAACGAGAGGACGCAGGGGGCGAGAAGACGCGAAGGAGGCGCGAGGAGAAGGGGAAAGCGCCAGAGGGGAGAGAGAAACGGAAGGTGCGTGTCCGGATACATATCCGGTACGCACGATGCTAACGAGGTTATACACACAGCGTCCTATCGTGATGGAGAACGAGTCGGAGGGCGAGGACGAGCCGATCATCGTCGAAAGCAGCACGGCCAAGAGCACGCCGCCGACCCATACCGATTCGCTGCGGGAGGAAGGCGACATCGACCACGAGGTGCCGTGCGAGCGGTGTGAGGGCGCAGGGTACCCCTGCTTTGGGGTTCCTAGTCGTGTATGCAGACGCTGCGGAAAGGACCGCCAGAGCTGCACATATTCAAGCGGACGTGGCGGCAAGAGGGCGAAGACGGATGGGAAGGTAGAAGCGACGAGGGTCCCAGGTGAGCAATAACACGTTGCTCATCAATCCGCGTGTATTAATACACGGTTTAGCTTCGCAAAAACCGGTGGTATTCGTACCACCGCGCCGACTGTTCGCGGAACCGTCCAATCCGGTTCCGGATACGCGCAAGGCAAGGCCGAAGCCGCGTCCTAAGGCTAAGGCATCCATCGTGGACAACGAGGAGGAAGAGGATACGGGCCTCAAGAAGAAGCAGAAGACATCGGGTCAAGACGGACCTATGCGCTCTCAGGTCGACGCGGCCAAACGGGCCGTGCTCGCTATGGAGGCAGAGCTGCTCGCCTCCAAAACCGAGTACAAGACGCTCGAGATGCAGTTGGCGGATAAAGGGACGGCAATCGCGTCGAAGGAGGCTGAGTTGGAGAAGGTGAAGGCCGTACTACGGCTTCTGTAGATAGGGTCGTCGTTCCCGCTGTGTCGTAGTATAGCAATCGATCCGTGTCCTCTGTCCAATCCGGTCGCGATCCCTAATTAAGCAACGAATGGAAAGTGATTAATAAAACGAAATGTGAGTGAAAAGAAACGAGAATAATTAATACGGGGTGCGGTTGTCCATCCGGCTTGTCTTCTTCGGTCATCTTTCGAGTCTATACCTGCACTAATCGCTTCGCCGAGCGGCCGGATTGCATATGACAGTATTCGGTTTCAGATGAGAGAAAAGAAGTAGTAGCGAAAGTGAATATCTAAATAACAACGGTTTATGATCGAAGACAAAGGAACTGGCAGTATACGGATGGTTTCGTTGTTTTATTTTTCTGTCTTGTTGTATCGAAGGAAAGAGTGTATCGTATAAATTGTCTGTGTGTTTATCGGCGGTTTTCGTTGTTTTAGAGGCACCGGATCGAATCCCGGGGTGAGATAGAGAGCGCCGGTCGAATCCCGGGGTAGAGACGGATACGTATCATATGGCTGACTTTATGTTTTATGCTTTGAGACGATGCTTGGACCATTGCCAAGTAGTCGCGACGTCGACTAACAACGGCGGATCATCAGGTTGAACTATAAAATCAATGAACCGGTTAGTAATGCGCAGAAACGGATCCGTATACGAGCGGATGGCATCGAAAGTGCGTGTTATGCGACTAAAAACGTGAAAAACTGAGCTTGGCATTAGGTACCAACCAAGCTCACACCAAGGGGAACTTGAAATGATGACCTCCCGGGCATCGAAAGTACGCAAGGGCTGCGTTATATGTACTCGCGGATTAAGCAGTGACAGATGGGGAATAGGCGGATTAAGTTTTGAAGGCTCTGCGGTGAAACCGGCTACCCAGGCGGATGATGAGGACGAAGGCAAAGCGGCCGTAACGGAAGACCGGATGTGAACAAGGGGAACTTGAATAGTAAACGACAGGAACGCGGATGAACGAATGCAAGAAGGAGGCGGATTAAAATGGGGTAAGGACTCGTGTGTAGGTAGAATGAGTAGTTGAAAGGTGCCCGCACGAACATTCAGATGTTTCGTGGGCCTTGGGAGTATGCAAACGGCAGCGATCCGGATACGACCGGTTGGGACTGTCTCAGCCGGCGGATCATGACGATCCTTTACAAACCGGCTGACACTCGTTCGTCCTAAAATGTTAGTCTTGCGTGGGTATGAAACGAAAATAGATAAAAATGAATGCCTGAAACGGTCAGGGTACAGCCGAGGGGGCTCGTGTATGCTGCGGATCGAAACGATATTACCGGCTGGTAACGCCTGACTCGGTACAATAGCGGTCCGCGGATGGAGCAGCTGTAGTAGGAAAAGGGAAAATGATCGGCGCGAATGGGGGATGGGTCGATAGGGAGCATTTGAGAGTGATTTCGGGGGAATGGGATGAGAGGCCGGATCGGATGCGAGACCGAGTGCGGACACGACAACGGGGGTATTTCGTAGCTGGGACATGGCGGGGCTGATTATAGGTTCTACCGGTCCGTCATTTGGATCGTCCGAATCACGACCGGTTTCGATTGGACGTGGTGCTGTGTCGTGTATTACCAGCCGAGTTGTTACCGAATATGACAGAGTGTCCGGTTCGATGTCAAGCAGGTCGCAAGGACAGGCTGACCGTGCGTCCGTGATGCTGAGAGGTGTCGTGATGACGGTTGCACGAGGTGCAATCGGGGTTGAGAGTGGTGAGACCGGTTCAGTTAACACGGTCGAATCGATAATAAAATCTGTCGGTCGTTCCATAACCGACGGTCGCGATGACAGAGCAACACACGGGTTGATGTCCGTATCCGGTGCGATAACCGCAACACTATACGAGTTAGTAGGCGGTCCTTGGATTGATGGTGAAATAAAAACGGATGAAGAGATGGGTCGGTTGTACGGAAGTGGATTGTAAGTGTCAGGTAGCGAAAGTGAAGGTGATCGAAGGCAAAGCGAAGGTGTAGGTGTAAAATAAGAATGTGATCCTGATAAAAGAAACTCGGCTGCGTCACGAACGTCATCGAGCGCATACGAGGCATCCGGGTGGATATCCGGTCGCAGGATCGCTAACCGTCGACGAATCTCGTACTATAAATCGACTGGGAAACCACTAAGAAAAAGAAAGTCTCGGTCAAGAGTTGCTATTCGTTGTCGGGTGAGAAGGAATGATGCTACTTTTGTAAATTCCCGAATATACTTCCCCAGCTCGTCAAGGGAGCGCATTGACTTGGATCGATAGTGATTGACGAGATTTTGGAGATCCTCGAAACGGTACCGGTTATTGAGTTCCAGGTAGAGTGTCTTGACGGCTATAACGAACGCCTGCCAATCCGGTGGATCGGCAACCGCTTCAGGTAGGGTCTCCCAAAGGTCGCGTATACTGGGATCGACGTAATGCAATGCATACCGTACTTTCTTCGATTGGGGCAGTCCGACGCATGTGCAAAGAAAGTCGACGTCGTCTAGATATGGTTGGAGATGGGAAGCTTTTCCGCTGAAGGTTGGTGCATCCAGGGTGCCTCGATACGGCATCCGGATTATGCTAGCCGCGATCATGATGGACGGAAATGGTGTCAGTTGATTGTCTGATGCGCTCGTGACCTTCGTAGCTAAGGGCGGATGTATCGTGAGACACTGCGGAAGGGTTAGTAACGGTACAGGGGTGCGAGCAGGGTGAACGGGGACTAAAAGTCAGAAGGTATCGTAACCGGATCCGAAAAAAAAATATAAGGTTTGTGAAACCGGACAAGGCACAAGTCTGGGACGGGTGTAGGCGAGGTGCGCGGCAAAATGAAGGAAAAGCAGTAGGAGAGCAAAGACGTCCGAATCCGACCCTTCTGAAACCACCCCTCGCGGTGGGCTCCAGTTGTAGAAAAGAAGTATAAGGTTGAATGAGAAGAAAGGTGGGGCGATAAGTTCGTCCCAAGGGGGGTTATGTTTGAAGGGATGATGGATTCAGGTTTGTCTAAGAGTCCTAGAAGCTGCTGGACAATCCGGAATGAAAAGCGGTCGATATAAGAGTATCCGGGTGGGGGCGAAGTGATGAGGGTATTGATTCGAGTAGATGAGACGTCGAGGAACGATAGGACGAGGTAAAAGAGAAGCTATCCAGCTCACTCACGCACGGGAGAGTAAACAGGAGATCTCCTGAACACAGAAAGACAATATTTTTGTGTTAGAAACAGGGTTTTATAGTCCTGGGCATATCCCAGGACTGTTAAAGGTAATCCGACCCTAAGTAAGTGTACAGGATTGACGTAGGGTGAGTATGGAAAGAAGGGGTGTCAAACCTTGTAGATGACAAAGAAAGGGAAGGTGTTAGGATAGTAATGACCTTAATAAGGCCAAATCGAGTAGAACAAGTCAAATCGGATGAAGCGGAATACGTACGAAAGCACCGGATTGGATCGCGTTGACTCGGATTGGACTCGGATTGAACTCGGATGATCTGTAAACGCTAGGAATGAAACCGGGCTGGCACGAAGTCGATGGCGGATGAGACGGGAGATGATATGACATGATGAAGAGCGAGGAAAATGTATCCTACAACCGTAGGGAGTATCTAACTCCTACATCGTCTCACAACGTCTACTGCTCCGTACTCCCTGTACTCCCACCTCAACAAGCCTGCCACCATGCACAACAACATTCTGTGTCTCCTGATCGATGCTTGGCATCCCCATGTGATGACCCCATTGATGACGAGGGCTATGCCAATATCACTGGCAGTCCTGTCCGTGATGCATTCAATTTCTAGTGATGATCTTTGCTTGGTGCTTTGATCGTACTCAGGGGGTAATGTTACAATTTCTTTCTTTCGTTCCTCTCGTACTACTTCTCTACACTCGATACCTAGGTATCCTTGTACATTCATCCATACTCGTTTCACTTTCACCTTACGTAATCCCACACCAGCACAACCCAAGTGCTTACTCTTTACTTTCTCATCATCATCCAATGGCATTGCTCTTACTCATTTCATTCTCGTTATCATCCAATGGCTTCGCATTTGTCATTTAACTTTCATCATTGTCCACTGCCATCACATCGTACAATTCCCCTTTTGGCCTTTATCCCTTCCACTCTTCTTGGCCACCCTTTTTAGTCTCTTGGTCCATGCACGATTCTTGTAGTATAAATACCTTACAGCGATACTCCTGTACACTAGTCTTGATCTCCACAATCTAGCTGAGTATCACTGCTCCTCTCGGAACCTTCCATGCGACCACTCGACCAGGGACTTCTCTTGTCAACCCTTGACCACTCAGACTCAACGTAGTCAACCCTTGATCCTCAACTATCCCTCAGGTATAGATTCCCAAAAGGACAACTCTCAGCAATGCCTGAGTTTTCACTTGTCTCTCTGGTAGCAATCTGCTGACCAGAAACCCTCGTTTGACTCTTCAGTGCACCATGTATCAAGTGGTAGTTGTTTGAGTTATCGCAGCCACTTGGTACTTAGTGCTTTTGTGGCTACGCTAGTTCCTACCTGGAGCTATCGTAACAATTTGTTTTGTGACAGAATTAAGCATGGAACTATTGTGTGCACTGCACTTTGCAGAGTTGCTGTCAACATGTTTGTTATCTGTTGTTTTTAGTTTCAGCAGTTTATCCTTGTGCTTGGGAGATTTGTCAGTTGAATATTTAAAATTGAAACCTAAAGAGATAGAGTTTTCATAAAACCTTGGAAGGAGTTGGTGAATGTGAGATCCCAGTTTACTCAGTTCACTTTGCCTTTTCCCTTCTTTTCTGATTCATATTTGTCATAATAATATGCCTGAACTTGTTCAGGGTCTATTCCACGAATGGTGAGAAAGTGGTCAGTTTTAGATACTGATGGAGAAGGGGTGGAAGTAGAAGTTTTCTTCTCTTCCTTGGAAGTTGATCAGACTTTCCTCAATTTGGTACAGTCCTTCTTGTGTCTACCACCATAGAAGCGGCATTCTCCATATTGGTTCTTTGGCTTGGGGCAATCTTTTGGGTAATGTCCTTGTGCTTCACAATTGAAACACTTGGGTTGCTGAGGTTTCCTTCCAAGGGCATTGACTTCTTTTCTGGTAAACCAGCCATCTTCATCTCTTTCGTAAGTGATGGCTCCTATGTCCATGGCATTTGGATCCTTTTTCTTGTAGGATCTTTCTCCATGAATCAGGTTTAATGTCTCCATAGAGTTTCCTGCCATTTATATGGCAAGGAGGTATTTTCAGACTGCCTCGTTGTGGTCCTTCTCGTAGTTAGGGTGAGACAAATTTGTATATATTTTGTTGTTGGGGTCGTGTCTCTGGTTGTCCTTGGAGATTTGGAATATGATGCTTCTTGCAGTGTTTGTTTCAAGGAGTCTGATGGCATGAATGGGATCTATTGTGGCTTGGAGCCAAAGAGATTCCCATTGGATGATAATGTCTTTGATCCTTTTATTTTCTTGTGTGAGATTCTCTAATTGGGTTCATGCCCAATCTTGCTTATTGTTTTGTCAGAACATTCCTTCAATGTCCACAACTAGTTGCGCCCAGGTCAGGTTCTTTCCCTGAGCTAATCTTGTTTTGGCAAATTGTGCCCCTCTATCTCCTTTGATTCAGGAGAGTACAGTGAGTACTGCCATGTGGGGACCAGTGGGAATGGTGTTGATGTTGACATCTAACCATCCTTTCATTTTGGCCCACCATTCATCGAATTTGGACATTTCTCCAAGATAGGCTCCTGGACCTGAGAATATTTTGACTTTCGAGGAAGTGCCACTGGGGCATTGACTTTATTTTCTAGTTTTGCAACCAGAGTTGTTAACTCTTGGACTAGCCAAGCTGATGCTGTAAGACGGTCTCTATCGTTCAGTGATAGATTGTTTAGGTCTTTGAGAGTGGATGCATAGTTGTATCCAGATATGATTTACCAGTTTTCTACAGCAGGTTCAGGTGCTTCCCAGTTGTTGCTTGTGGGTTGACCATTGAAGAATAGTAAAATGGGTTGGTGTGACAGGACCAGGATTAGTGGAATGGTCAGATACAAAGAAAAGAGGTGGGTGCAAGTATGACTTGTCCCAAGGGGTTCTGAGGTTGGAGATGAAGTGTTGAGGCATTGACAAGAGCTTTGAAAGCAATCTGGACATGTTCCTGGATGAAACCATATGAAAATTGATAAAACTGGCTGAAAAGCAGAAATTTGGATAGTTCAATGAAAAGGCAGGGACCTGAACACAACGGTGATCAAGTACAAGTAAGGGCGGTTTGAAAGGATGGTTAAATGGATGAGGCGACTTAGAACGCAAGAGAAAATGGGGATTGAAAGATGAAATTTTATTTATGAACACAATTTTAAGTCTCAGGTATTCCCAGGACTTTTACAGCAGATGAAGTACCAAGTAAATAAGGAAAGCATACATATACAGAGCCGTCTCTCATGGAGATCAACCATGAAAAGAAAAACAATGTTCTGTCAAGGTGGATAAGGTTTGATCCATGAATCAATGGACTACCTTTAAAATGTTGTATGATCCAACTATCCATACCTTTTAACCAATCAGATATGTGTCAATGACATGGAGCCATCTGAAAAGAATCTAAGAAGGTACAAAATAAAATGGAAATTGGACAAAAGAGGAAGTTGATTAGTGTGCATTGTGTGATCTTGATTGAGCAACCTGATTTGGTCACCTTGCACAGAAACATGTAGAAACAACAAAAACAAAACATACAAATATGGGTTGGATCCACTCGGCTAGACATGGGACCACAACAGATGGATAGGACAATTGATATGGGCAGTCTGGGCATCCTGTAAACAAAGCAGGAATACAGGTTTATCACCTCAAGGGGTCATTGAAGGGGTCATTGACTCCTACACCTGACAAGGACTTGAGGGATGGTGTCAGGAGTGGCAACAGGCTTTGGTACAGCACAAATTTCATAGAGTTGATCAGGTATTAACCAAATTTGTAGGAGAATCTGAATACTGCCCATGGCCAGGCTAAGTCACATGGTGTTTCCTGCCACCTCAGCAACAAGATGGTGAAGATAATGTGCAAGGCAACCACATTTTTCATAGATGGCAGGGTGAAGTAGCTCAACATGTGGATGCTCAGAGACAGCAAGCTGCTTCAGGCAAGGCAATGGGGCCCGGGTTGTTCAGATCTGCTTCGCTTCTGGGTGGTTCGGTTGTGGGGACAAGTAAGACCGTTGAGGTCGAGGCTGGCAGGAAGTGCAAGGTGAGACTGTTGTTGCCTCAGTTACTTCACTTTGTTAATGGTTCTTTTTAGCAGTCCACTTGAAAGGCTGCTATGGAAGATAGCCTGTGTGATGAGGAGGAGGAGGTAGTAGTTGTGGGTCTGCTTAGTATTCCAGATCATATGGTTCATGACCTAGCATGCAAGATATGTGCTCAGACTGGTAAGTTGTGCATGGGGATTCCTGTTGGAACATGTATAAACTGTTCTGACTGTTCCAGGTAGTTCCCGCATTTCCAAGGCTTCCGCTTCCAGAAGTTCCGAGGTTCCCACGCTCTGGAAGTACCAGAACCACTGTAGAATTATTGTAGTACCTTAGGCACTACAATACAATTAGTTACAATCATCAATGCAGTACCATTACTCCTCACTACAGGTACAGCATAGCATTATAGTAGATATATAAACATGTTCTACTGTATATACAGAATAACAATCTTCTCTTTCTCCATCCTCCATAATATCATCTTAAGCTTCACTATCAGGTAAGTCACCAGAGTAGTGACTCTGCCCTCGGGACAACCGGGTCCTATGGAACTGGTCTGTTCTAACAGGTTATGAGCCCCGAGTGGCCAGCTGTGCGATATACCTGCCGCTGACTGCTCTTGGTGGACACCTGATAATTTACCATCCAATGTGATTGCATATTAATATTCTCACTGGATGTGCTGAATAAAGCCAGTCCAGATGTGATTGAGAATTCTCGTTGGACACTCCCTTTTGATGTGAATACACTCAGGGAAAAAGGCTTTTAGACCTACAGTGTTGGGGGAGACTATGTTACCCCAATCTGAGGGTCATTGAATGTTCAGAAGATGTGATTGATTTCTCCTCACTCCCTTCTTCTCCATGAATAAGGTTTACTGACATTCATACTATCAGATTACATACCTGCTATTCTTCTTCATGAATAAGGTTTACTGACATTCATACTATCAGATTACATACCTGCTATGTCCTCCAACACGCTCAACAATATTTCTAAGCTCAACAGATCTAACTACTATTGCTGGGCTGATGACATGAAGAATTATCTTCAGTCAGTCAGTGTCTGGAATGCCTGTATGAAACGGACATGCCCCACAGATGATGATTTGGAAAAGCAGAATAATTGGGATGACAATGACGACAAAGCCATGGGTTCTATGAAGCTTCAGATTGAGCATCACTTTCTCAGTTGTCACACTGACTGTGGTACAGCTCTTTCCCTCTGGAATTCACTAAAGCAACAGTATGATGGCCATACCATCTCTTCCGCCTATTCTGAATTCAAGTCCATGATGTCCCTTTGCTTCTCAGAAAATCAGCATCCTGCCCAGACTTTTGCCAAATTCAATACCCATTTTGCCCAGCTTGAGTCTTTTGAATACAAGGTTGACAACAAGATCAAGCTAATGATCGTCCTGTCCCGGCTACCCAAATATGCTGACTTCTACACCAATTTACTCAATACTGCTGCAAATGAGAAACCCTCTGCCTGATACCAAAATTCTTACTATGGCAAATGTAGAACAGGCCATCACAGCTGCTTGGCAACAACATGTTGCTCGCCATCCAACTCAGACCAGATCTCAGGCTAAGCCTGAATAGCAAGCGAACAAAGTTTCTGCTGTTAAGCAGAAAGGGGAGAAACTCAAGTTTGGTGCCTAGCAGAAGCAACAAGCCAATTCTGGTTCCAGTGGTTCTGGTCTAGAAGGCTTCGGAAGGAAAAAGAGACATGGCAAACACTCTGACTATAGCAAGAACCCCTAGCAACATGCACCACAAAGCCAACATTGTAGCTGAGGTTCTGAGGAGGTTCCCCTCATTTGCTTTTGTCAATTTTGATCAAGAACCTGTTATGATTGATCCTGCCTCATCTGCTTTCACCTCTCTGACCATCGACCCACACATTCTCTCACACAAACCAGCTTCAACTCAATATGGTCCTCCTGCATTCCCTCATGTTCAGAATGCAATACCCCTTCTCCACCATATTGGGGAAACTCCTTCTATTCAATCTGTCCACAATGTGGACATGATAGCCAACAAGCACTTGGATTGGTCAGAAGAAATTCCCACTTCATCCAAGCGTCTTTTGGAACATGTTGAACAAGACATTTCCATGGCTGTCATTGAGGATAAAGATGCTGTCTCCCTTGGCGATGATGAAGATGACTGGCTTGGACGTTACTATGATTGTGGATCCACTCCTGAGTATGTCTCTCATTCCAGACAATCCTACTTTGACACTAATGTGCACCTTGTGTTGCAGTGAAGTCATTTACTAGTGTCTAATGTAGTGGATAGTCTGAGAATATCATCTGCTACCCAGCCTCTCACAATGTGTGACAACTGTAACAAGTACACAGGCAAAGGAAAGCAAAGAGAGATCACTCATGAAGAAGATATTCCTGACATGTGGTTACTTGACTCTGGAGCATCATCACATTTTACTTCAAATATTGATGACTTCATAGAGTATAAGCCATACACCACACCACACTATACACAAACTGCAAATGGAAAAGCTCCTGTATTAGGTTCAGGAACTGTCATCATTGAGTATGAGAGCAGACCTGTGCATCTATTGCTGGTTATTTACATGCCTGCTTGTAAAATCAAGCTAATCTCTATGGGCACTCTCCTCAAAGACTGTACACCTATCTGTGTGCACACATCCTGGACACATAGACTTTCACCATTCACAGCAGAAGCACACTGTGTTGTCATTTCATTCACATGGTACAGACACAATGTACTGGTTGCATGCTAAGAGCATCAAACCTGCTCCTAATCATCTCAGATCACTTCCAAAACACCTCCAAGTTGCTCCCAAACACTTCCGATTGCTTCCGAGACTGTTCCGAAGCAGTTCCGAGCAGTTTTACACCTACCTTGATCACTACCGGCACTTCTGTCCCAGAAATGCTTGGAAGCACTTTTTTCAATCAAAGTCATTGTAGGAAACTTCATTCCGGTTTGCAACATTTGGAACCATTTGGAACCACTTATACACGCTTAAAATCAACTCAGAAGGCCAGTTCCAGTCCGGAACAACACCCGGAACACTTGGAACAACTTAAAAGAAGTGAAACACACCCAGAAACACTAAAAAGTGTTAAAACTCATTCAGTGTCCCTCAATACTATTGATTTTGAGTTGATATATCGCTATCTTGGCCATCCTTCGCATGATGTGCTTAAAGCTGCATGCAAACACACCAAAGACTTTCCAGAAGTAGGCATTCCATTGAAAGCACCCATCTGTCCTGGATGTGAACTTGGAAAACAATCAAAACAATCATTCCCTCATACTGAGAAGAGAGCCTTTGCTCCCTTTGAGTTAATACACTCAGATCTCAAGTATTTTGAGGTTGAATCATATCATAAGCATAAATATGCGATTGTGTTTTATGATGACTATACATCCATGTCATGGGTTGTATGTCTCAAATCCAAGGATCAAGCCTTAAAGGCTACAAAGCAATTCTTTACCTATATCCACAACCAATATAATGCTCAAATTAAAGGATGGCATTCCGATGCTGGAGGTGAATTCACTTCTAAAGCCTTTACCGAGTATATGCGAGACCAAGGTATACACATACTCCAATCAGCCCCATATGCTCATCAGCAAAATGGATGTGCAGAACAGTTAATCTGTACTCTTATGGATTAGGCACAGGCAATGCGACTTCAAGCTTGTCTCCCTGATTCTTACTGGGAATTTGCATACAGTGACTCCAAAAACTGTTGCAATAATTAAACACAACACAGTGCACAAAGCGCACTGCAAACAGGGGTGAGAGTTTTGCTTAGGTCATGTGGAATGAAAGATAGTACTCACGCTTGGCTACAAAATGGCCATTGGGTCATGTGATGTGGTTCACAGGATCCCAAGATATGAATATTTTAAATCAATGACCCCATTGCAACAGTTTTTGTACTTTTAATTTGAGACCTAGGATCTCATATTTACCAGTGAATATTTGGTCTTGTTTGGTGCTACAAACAAAGATATACATGACTACATTATATCTGAGTTTGAAAATCTTCACACACTGTGTGACTTCATGCTTACCTCACCATAAGATGTCTTTCTCCCTTAGGAGAGTAATCAAGCTCTCTTGAGATGCTGCCAAGGCTATTCAAAGGAGTTTGGGTTCAGAGAATGTATAGACCATGTCATAGACCCACATCACCACTTATTATGCCATTGCTGGATCTTTTAAATGGATACTTCACATTATTATCTTGTTGAAAAATGCTATTAATGAAATTCCACCTATAATATTTTATGGTATGCTATAACTCATCCTTCAAAATCTGAACTGAAAATATGACCATTGATCACACCCTGTGTTTTGGAAGGATATCCAACTCTCTATCAAGTGATACAGCTTCATATCATGAAGAAAAGACTCCTAAACATTATTGCTTCTATTTCTATTACTACAGCCTCTGACATGGTTTTTTATATAATGATATGCTCTTTTCTTATCCTAAGTAATTATTCTGACATAGTCAGAGTATGTTATGTTCATCTAGCCCTCTGTGGTCCTCTTCTTGTGAGCATAGACCAGGTCTCCTAATGACTAATTCAAAGAAAGGGTCAATGTTTCTTGGATACAATTTGTATATCAAGGATTTTCAGGTCAAAGTGAACAGTATTATAATACATGGAATTTTTAGTGACATTTAAGAGTATTTTAATGATGTTGGACAGTATGTTCTATCTTACAAATTGACATAAAATGATGAACATAACAAGTGGTAGTAGAAGAAAGTTTGAATACATGACCACTAATGGACTTTATGAGGTCTGGATACCCTTGGAGATAACACCATCATATGAATAAGTAATGAGACCTATGCCTACTCTGTCAGTATCCTGAGAATATGGTTAGAAAGTTTGATTACTCTCCTAAGGGGAGAAAGACATCTTATGGTGATGTAAGCATGAAGTCACATAGTGTGTGAAGATTTTCCAACTCAGATATAATGTAGTCATGTATATCTTTGTTTGTAGCACCAAACAAGACCAAATATTCACTGGTAAATATGAGATCCTAGGTCTCAAATTAAAAGTACAAAAACTGTTGCAATGGGGTCATTGATTTAAAATATTCATATCTTGAGATCCTGTGAACCAAATGATGTGACCCAATGGCCATTTTGTAGCCAAGCGTGAGTACTATCTTTCATCCCACCTGACCTAAGCGAAAATCTCACCCCTGTTTGTAGTGCGCTTTGTGCACTGTGTTGTATTTACATGCTTCCCATGTGGATAACTGCACTCCATTGGCCCTGATTGAATTGGAAAACCCCTTATGAATTGCTCACTGGACAGAAACCTTCAATCTCACACTTACATGTTTTTGGATATGGTGCCTATGTGCATCTTCCCAATGAGATTAGAATGGGCAAACTACAGCCCAAATCACAGTTGATGATCTACCTTGTGTTGGAGGAGAATCATTCGTTGTATCATCCCACTGCTTACATAATTAGCTACCTAGTTTATCTCGTAGTCGTCTGTTGCACCGTTCCTCGTCCGTTATTGTTACAACTTTTCTCTTTTGCCTTGTCGACTCCATTTCCCAATGGACTCTTACCTAGCTCTTCCGCTCTATGACCCACTCCCCGTACTTGCGGAGATCATATCGCTCCATAGCATGGTAGCTTCTTAGTTCCTTGATCGGTCGTCGTTGCACGACTCCCTCTTCTCACGAAGTGTCCCCACTTCACCTTTGTTCCCTTTACTTAGTTCTTCCCTTCGTTGGAACACCCTTTATATCAAACGTATATAACTCGCAGCGATACTCCCTCCATACCACTGTACTTCTGTAGTACCCGCAATACTAGCTGAGTATCTCTGCTCCACTCGCCACAGCGCCTGTGACCACTCGACTGGACTACTCTTAGTCCATTAAACACTCGGACTCTTCGTAGTCAACCCTCGACCGTCCCTCGGGTATAGATTCCCAACAGGACAATTCTCAGCAACGCCTGAGTCTTCACTCGTCTCTCTGGTAGCATTCAGCTGACCAGAAACCCTTGTTCAACTCTTCAGCGCACCACGTATCAAGTGGTGGTTGTTTGAGTTATCGCAGCCACTTGGTACTTGGCGCTTTTGCGGCTACACTAGGTCCTACCCGGAACTATCATAACATAAGATCAAGACTTCCAATACAGCCTGCCTTCGTGCAGCTAGCTGCCCACCATTGCCGGACGACCTCCCACCCGTCCATCCTTGAACCCCGCTTGGAATCTCCGAGCCACCCATACTCCGTCGTCTGATCTATCCGACGAAAACCCTGAACCCTCGACCCCACTTTCTGAACCTCAGGAAGCAGACATCGACATCAACGTCGAACACCTTGACTCGGAAGACGAAACCCAGCGACTAGCTGACCGTCTTCATCAAACACTTGACCTCCCTGCCCTTGCCACCTTCGCGTCCCCTACGACCCCACGAAGGCCGAACCCCGGACCACCATCTATCCGGAACCCAAACCCGTCCATCGTACCACCACCCGTACGAACGTCCACCACCTCGACCAACATGTCTAACAAGGCAGTTGAACTTCGTCTCGGAAAACCCTCAGCCTTCAACGGCTCCTACGATCGTGCCATACCCTGGCTCAACGACGTCGCCACTTACCTCTTCGTCAACGAAGATGTGTACAACACCGAAAACAAACGAGTGGCTTTTGCCCTCTCCTTCATGACCGAAGGATCTGCTCTGACTTGGGCCGACACGTTCCGCGCCAAGTCCATCACCGCTAGATCTTTTGGAACCTGGACCGACTGGCAGACGGAGTTCCGAAAGGACTTTGAACACCACGACACCAAGGGCGACGCCATCACCTGGTTACCCACTACCCGCTCCACCAAAAACGAGGACGTCCCCTCGTATATCTCCTCCTTCCGCAACAAAGTCGTCACCGCTGGACTCGCCGGCTCCAACTCTGTCCTTATTAACTTCTTCGCCGCCGGGCTCCCACCCTCACTTATGAGGCGCATCCAAGGGATGGACACGGTCCCTACCACGATCGACAAGTGGTACACCCAGGCTATCCACTTCAAAACCCAATGGGAACGTGCCGACGAGATCGCTCGCCGAAACAAGAAACCCGCCGCTGCCGTGGTATACCATGAACAGCCACCTCGCAAGAAGGAGCGAGACCCCGACGCAATGGACGTAGACGCCATCTATGTTCCAAAGCTTACCGAAGCAGAGCGAAAGCAATGCTTCGAACAAAAACTCTGTTTCCGCTGTCGCAAACCCGGACATCAAACGTCCGCCTGCACGGCATTCTCGACCAAGAACCCCCCGTCGTCCTCCAAGAAAGTTCGGAAGACCGTTCTGAAACCAGAACCTGTCCCCGCCTTAGTAGAAGTCGAGGAGGATGACGAGGACGCCATGAGCGTCAACAAGGTGACCACTCCGGTGTAGGAGTCAATGATCCCTTGAGGTGATAAACCCGTGTTCCCGCTTTGTTTACAGGATGCCCGGATTGCCCATATCGATTGTCCTACCCGTCCGTCATGGTCCCGTGTCCATCCGAGTGGATCCAACCCATATTCGTATGTTTTGTTCTTCGTTCCTACACGTTTTCGCGCGAGGTGACCGAATCGGGTTGCTCGATCGAGATTGCACGACGTACACTAATCAACTCTCTTTTGTCCAATTTCTATTTTATTTCGTACCTTCTTAGATTTTTTTTAGACGGTTCCATGTTATCGACACGTATCCGATTGGTTATAAGGAACGGATAGTCGGGTCGTACGACGTTTTAAAGGTAGTCCATTGATTCACGGATCAAACCTTATCCCACCTTGACAGAACATTGTTTTCCTTTTCACGGGTCGATCTCCATGAGAGTCGGCTCCGTATACGTACGCTTCCCTTATTTATTCGATACTTTATCCGCTGTAAAAGTCCCGGGGAATACCTGAGACTATAAAATTTGTGTTCGTAAATAAAAATTTGATCTTTCGATCCCCGTTTTCTCTCGCGTCCTAAGTCGCCTCGCCCGGTTATCTATCTTCTCTATCCGCCCTTACTCGTACTCGATCACTGTTGTGCTCGAGTCTCTGCCTTGTCGCCGAACTATCCGACTGTCCGGGTTTCGGCCGGTTTTGTCGACCTTCGTACGGTTTCACCCGGGAACGCGTCCGGATTGCTTTCAAAGCTCCTGTCAACGCCTTGACACTTCGTCTCCAACCTCAGAACCCCTTGGGACGAGCCATACTCGCGCCCATCCCTTTTCTTTCTATCTGACAGTTCTACTAACCCTGTTCCTGTCACACCAGCCCGTTCTTAATTTCTTCAACTGGAGCCCACCGCGAGGGGTTCTTTTTTAGGTTGTCAGGACGAGATCGCTCAGGCCTACACCAGAGCGACTAGAGGTAGACGAGCTACTCTCAAGTCTTAGAAATCCGGATATCTCTGCCAATACCGAGCTTTTTACTTCGGTTACCCCGGATAGAGCGCGGCATAACCGCATTGACTCCTTCACACTACGTTCACCCGATTCACCCGTTGTCCCGGGCGGTTTTACTAATTTTCCTTCTGAACCGGAAGCCTCTTTTACTCGATACCGTTCACCCGACCCTGATCTATCTCCTCTAACAACTCTTCCTTCGTTACCGTCCTCGCATTCCTCTACCCCTTCTAAACCATCTTCTAAATCCTCTTCCTCCGTTTCTTTATCTTCTCTACTTAACCCGTCCCCTACATCCCCTTCTCGAACCGTATCGTCACCTTCGCAACCGTCTTGTCCTACCCCACCTCTACAGAACCCGATGGCACAACAACCCTTCCAGATGCCTTTACGAGGCACACCCAATGCCCCTAAATTTGACGGAAAAACGCCGTCCGAGTTACCGCGTTACCTGGAGGACATAGAATTCCTTGGCGACGCGGCTGGTCTTACCCCGACGAACAAGGTAAAAGCTGCGTTACGCTACGCGGCCCTAGATGAAGCCGAGGTCTGGCAAACCCTGCCGGAAACAACGGCCAACCCGATGGATTGGGACGCATTCGTGTCAGCGGTTAAAAAACTATACCCGGGATGTGAGGGTACGAACCGATATGGTCGCGCAGACCTCGAGTACTTGGCTCAGAAGTGTCACGGCGGGCAGATGCGTAACCAGGATGAGCTCGGGGAATATACTCGAGCATTCCGTAAGGTCTCCTCCGTATTAATTGCTAACCAAAAAATCTCAGACATCGACCGTAATGGCCTATACCTAAATGGGTTCCCACCTGAGCTACAGCGGGAGATCCGTGACCGGTTACGCATCATACTACCGGATCACCACCCTAACGACCCGTATTCCATGGATGATTCCACGAAGGCGGCCACTTTTCTCCTAACGGGTTCTACATTTCGCCCGACATTCACCCCCACGCTCAGTCCCCCCCCGTTCACCTCTACATATCAACCGCCACGTCAACCAGCTCAAATACCCGCACCACCCGCATCAACGTATCGACCAACCGCACCTATTCCCTCATACTCGCCGGCCCCAACAGTGAAGGTAGAGACAAACCAAACCTCACGTACTTCGTCCGCTTGCAAGTTCTGCAGTGGACCCGGCCATTATATGCGTTCTTGCCCCATCTGCATCGAATACCTCAATACGGCGGAGGTGGTCAGAGGGTCTGATAACAAGCTCTACATGCCGGACGGCTCTAACATCCCTCGAGCGCCGGGTGGACAATGTTTCAAGGACGGTGTCGACTACGCATGGGCTAATAGCCAACCGGTTCACCCCCCTGTCGCATCCACGTCATCCAGCAGTACTACCAGGGACTTACCCCCACATATCACGGCAGGCATTCTATCATCCGCGCATCCGGGAACACCAGCGGTCCTAGACATCGAACCGGCCGCCTTTGCACTCACGGAAACGGACGAGGAAAGTGAACCTCTATCCGTAGTAGCCGACCCGGATTTCCAGCCCTACATTGCACAGGCTTGGGCTACGTTCCAGGCAGATAAGGCGACCAAGGAAAAGGGTAAACGTGTCCGGTTTGACGGCATATATATGCCACCTCGGAAACTAAACAGTCGGTCGGCCACGGTGTCTGAGGAGATCATCTCGCCAGAGTTACAGACCGCCAAAGAAGCTAACCCCAAATCATCATCATCATCTACGCCATCACGCTCCCCACCGGCCTCGTCACCCGCACCCGCATCCGCAATAGCCGGACCGTCCGGTTCTTCTTCTTCTAGTCGTGCCAACGACAATAGCAATCCTCCTTCCCGCGCAGCACAAACTAACCCTTCGTTTAACCCTACGACGCAATATAGGTACTCGTTTCCGCTCGAGGATGACTCAGCTCCACAACGAGTGTTGGACCGAGTCCTGGATACGAGCATACCCGTGCCCGTTAAAGATTTATTTGCGGTAGCACCAGAGTTCCGAAAGCAATTTCGGGACCTTACCACCACTAAACGAGTAACGACTAACCTATCCACTCAGGCTGTGCAGGTAAACGAGCTCGCGGGTCTCGACCCGTTTGCAATCGAACGCGAATACGGCGACCGGATAAACAGAAACGACGACGGACTCATAGTGGCGCATCACAGTCTTCCCCTTCGGTCAATCGAGGCCAAGATAGGAGAATCCGGACGACCCATCCGATGCGTCTTGGACTCTGGGTCCGAGATTGTCGCGATGCCCAAACGTATCTGGGAGACACTCGGTATCCCAATTCGGTCGGATCACACGATGAATATGTCATCCGCCAACACAAGCGTTGACAAAACAGTGGGGGTACTGGAGAACCTATCCGTAGACTTTGGTACGGGCGAAGTGATGCTTCAGGTCCAGATTCTGGCCAGGGCAAACTTTGATCTATTGCTCGGACGACCGTTTCATTGTCTTATGAGTGCGACTACTGACGATTACCCGGATGGAGCACAGATGATTACGCTGCGCGACCCTAACACGGGGAAGCAATTCTCTTTGTCTACTCGGGCGTGGACGGAAGGATGCCCCCGTTGCCGAGAAAAGAAACAGTGTAACAGCCATCAGACCGTCGTCGAAATGGACTTGGGTTTTTAGCTATCGATGATCCGTATACCAATCGGGGAGATTTCAATCTTCTATCCGCGTCGCATCCGGTTTCGTTTTTTTTAAAACCGTCATTCGTTTCATCTCTCTATTTCCCGACTTCTTACACACGGCTTCCACCTCTTTCGATCGGACCAGTCCCGCCTTCGACCGATTACCCATTTTTGTCATCCACGCGTACAGACCCTAATCCGGATGTTCTTTCCGCTATCACTTCTGTTTATTCGTATGATACCATTTCGCACGCGCTGGTTTATAAACCGGTAGCACGTAAAGTTCGGTCAGTAGTTGTTCCTACCGGGGAGGAGTTTTGTATCACGCGATCTCTGCCGGACGATCCTATCGCCGGACTGAAACCTTTACCTACTCATCCACCCGACTTTACCCCTGGACAACGTTTCACACAGGAACGCGCTGATGCTTTAGATCTTGACCCGGCTAACTGGCTATGGCCAGAAGAAGTCAAATTAATCCGATGGATCGTCCGCGAACACGAAACGGCCTTTGCTTGGATACTGACCGAGCGGGGCCGTCTCCTCGAACAATATTTTCCCCCTGTCAAAATTCCTACCATACCTCATACGCCTTGGATACTGCGAAACATCCCAGTTCCCCCTGCAATGTGGGCTGACACGATCCAGATTATCAAGGACCGGATTGCGTCCGGTGTGTATGAACCCTCGACATCTGCCTATCGATCGCGGTGGTTTTGCGTCCTAAAACAGGACGGTAAATCGCTACGACTCGTCCACGACTTGCAGCCGCTGAACGCAGTCACAATCCGCGACTCTTCTACCCCACCCCTCGTCGAACACTTCGCGGAATCTTTTGCCGGATATGCAGTATACGGGATGATGGACTTGTTTGCCGGATACGACCAACGTCCATTACACCCGGATTCACGCGACCTCACCACTTTCAACAGTCCAATGGGTCCGCACCGGCTCACTACGGTACCCATGGGGTACACAAACGCGGTACAAATCTATCAGGCCGACATGTCGTTTATTTTGCAGGACGAGATACCTCGTTATACCTATCCATTCATAGATGATCTGCCGGTCAAAACAGTCTCGACCCGCTACCAAAATTCGGATGGCTCTTACGAAAC
This sequence comes from Chiua virens, assembly GCA_019787685.1. Classification (NCBI taxonomy): domain Eukaryota; kingdom Fungi; phylum Basidiomycota; class Agaricomycetes; order Boletales; family Boletaceae; genus Chiua; species Chiua virens. Next base: position 2,196,266 of record JAHNUO010000003.1, read on the forward strand.
CATCGCAGAAAATTCGGGTATTCGTCGCTTCATCTGGGAGCACCTCCTCGTAGTCCATCGCATCCTACAACGACTACAAAACGTCGGAGTAACGGTATCCGCTAAGAAATTCGTACTCGCAGCACCAGACGCGACCATAGTCGGACACAAGTGTACGGCTGATGGCCGTATCCCTCATGAGAAGAAGGTACAAAAAATCCGCGACTGGCCCGAGTGTCAGAACCTTACGCAAGTACGTGGATTCTTAGGTGTGTGCGGTGTTCTTCGAATTTTCATCAAAAATTTTGCTACGATTGCTCGACCGTTGGTCAACTTGACCCGAAAGAGCGTCTCATTCGAATGGGGAGAACCCCAACAAATTGCTATGCTGCGTCTCAAGGATGCGATCTGTCACTCCCCTGCTCTTTGTCGCCTGGATTACGAATCCGGGAACGAGGTTATCCTTGCAGTGGATACGTCGTACATCATGGTTGGCTATATCTTGTTGCAGGAAGGAGATGACGGCAAGAGGTACCCGAACCGCTTCGGTTCAATTAGTCTCACAGAGGTCAAGAGCCGCTACTCTCAGGCCAAACTGGAGCTGTACGGATTGTTCCGCGCTTTGCGAGCAGTCCGGATATTCGTGTTCGGTGTTGCCAATTTCACAGTGGAAGTCGACGCGAAATACGTTAAGGGTATGATCAATAACCCGGACCTCCAGCCCAACGCGACCATTAATAGGTGGATCGCGGGCATTTTGTTATTCAATTTTCGCCTCGTTCACGTCCCTGCTACCCGACATACTGGCGCAGACGGACTCTCTCGTCGTCCACCATCTGAGAATGACCCTCCCGAAGAGGATGATTTCGAGGATTGGTTGGACCAAGCATATTCCTTCTCTATGGCATTGTTAAACGACCGGTTGTCACCACCGGGTCGGTTTGCTCACATTAACAGACATTCCATCACACATTCCTTCCAATCCGTATCCGTATTTGTTTCTCCTACGGCAGAACCGGCTGAACCAGAACCGGTTATCCCCCGCTCCCCCAAAGCTCTGGCAAAAGAAGCGCGCATTGATCAGATTCGCCTATTCCTCGACGACCGGGTCCGTCCTCCGGATTTGACAGATCGCAACTTCACCTCCTTCGTTAATTCCGCGACCCGGTTCTTCCTTCTAAACGGATCTCTCTATCGTCGAGAACCGCACGGCAGACACCAGTTAGTCGTGCCAAGAGAACGCCGTTACGGACTCATTAAGGAGGCGCATGACGACCTTGGACACAAAGGCGTCTTCTCGGTTCGGACACGGTTACTGCTACGTTTCTGGTGGCCTCTGCTCATCGATGACGTCAAATGGTATACCCGTACCTGCCACGAGTGTCAAATTCGACAGACGCAGAAGTTTCATATCCCTCCTACCGTACCAGTTATGGGCGGGCTATTTCACAAAGTCCACATCGACACGATGGTAATGCCTCGATCAGGTGGATACCGGTATATTGTACAGGCCCGATGCGCTCTTACTGCGTATCCTGAATGGCGCATGTTGCGATCTGAGAATGCGTCCTCCATCGCATCTTTTATTTTCGAAGATATCCTATGCTGTTGGGGAGCCGTCTCTGAGCTCATTACGGACAACGGTCCGGCATTCGTACAGGCACTCGACAACTTGGCTACCCGATACGGTATCCACCATATCCGGATTTCCCCTTACAACTCTCAGGCGAACGGCATTGTCGAACGGCGTCATCTCGATGTCCGGGAGGCCATCGTCAAAAGTACCCTGGGAGGGGAAGTTCGCTGGCCGATGATCGCTCACTCCGTTTTCTGGGCCGAACACGTCACTATACTCAAAGCAACCGGTCTTTCGCCGTACTTTATGGTACATGGTGTCGAGCCGCTTTTTCCGTTCGATTTATCAGAGGCAACATTTCTCGTTCCCGTTCCTAATGCTGACCCGGTTTCTAGTGAAAGCTTGATAGCTTGGAGAGCTCGTCAGCTCCAAAAGCGTCAAACAGATATCGATTCTATCCGAGAACGCGTCTTGGCATCACGGTTTGCGTCCCTTAAAGATTTTGAGGTGCGATTCAAGAACCGGATACGGACGAAAGAGTTTAGTTCGGGTGACCTCGTCTTGGTTCGAAATACGCGGATTGAGAAGGAGCTGAACCGGAAAACGAAGCCACGCTACCTCGGTCCAATGGTGGTCCTTCGCAGGACTACTGGAGGATCGTATCTGCTAGCCGAGTTGGACGGCGCCATTTCGAAACTGAGGTATGCGGCGTTTCGCTTGCTACCTTACTTTCCACGGACGAAAATCACTATTCCGGTTACTGAACTGACCGGAATAGGCGATGAGGAATACGACCACTCTGATGCTGAGGAAGATGTCGAGTACGAAGATGAAGACGAGGGCGATGTCTCGCAAGACTAGCCTTCTGTCGTTACCGCCCCCCTTATACCGCCCGATACGTATTTATTCTATCCTGGGTTTAGTCCAGTGCTCTCTATTTCACCCCGGGTTTCGTCCGGTGTACTTGATTTCGAAGAAAAATGATATCCAAGCAAATAAAAAAGTCTTACGATACCCCATAGAACTTCACTCACTCACATCCTCCGCTTTCTCGCTCAGTCAGACCGAAAAGATCTAAAAACCGTAGATAAAGAAAAAACCAGAAAAACAGAAAAACAGACGTCTATCCATTTCCCCTCCTGCCCCAACGAACTAATACCTAGATTTTCGTCTTCGAACGCGTGATGGGGCACACGCACGTTTTGACCCGGTGATAGTTTTACCGATCCGCTTTCGACCGATATAGACGATAAAGGCTACAAAAGTAGGCAAAGACGCGATAGATGACCGAAGAAAACAAGACGGGCGGAACCCCGCGCTCAGGTGTCATTCATTCAGATCTCTTTTCATTCGTATCGTTTTGTTACCCTTCTAATCCTTGTTTTCGTACTTAGGGATCTCACTCGGACATGGGCACGGACACGGACACGGATACGGATATCGACTATACGCTATCATACAAGTAGGGATGGGCTGGAAACGACTCAAGACATTCCAAACGCCAGCTTTACCCTATCCAGTTCTCCCTGCTGCGAAGCGACGTACGATTCCATGGCCGAAGCACGGGCCTGAAGCTCCTTGAAGAAGGACCTGGTCGACAGGAACTTCGCCTCTAGAGAGAGAATAGCGCGTCGGATATCGTCCGCCCCATCGTAAGGCTCAGACGGCGAGCCAGTCTTAGACTTCTTCTTGGGCGACTCTACTTCTTCCCCCCCATCTTGAAAAGGGAGTGGAGACACGGGCTTGGACTCGTAGAAGAGCGGCTCGGGCGCATCCGGTGTCGGAGGAGACGCGGGTGAAGGATCGACCACGGCCTTGCGAGCCGGGATGGTAACCGTGATAACGGGTAACGCTACGAAAAAGATCAGCCGAGTTGATGCGATCCGAGGAGAGAGGTCCTACCTGCAGCCTTGGCCTTCGGATCCGCTAGTTTCCACTTCTCAACCGACAGCCCACTCTTAGCGCCCCGACCACTTGACTTGTTGCACCGGGCCTTGGCTTTGAAGCAAGGATCACAAGTGCGACCCGGAATCCCCGCGCACAACTTACTAGTCCGAGTGCACATCTCGCACGCCGGGTCGTGAACCATACGATCTGGAATTTTAAGCGGACCCTCGACTACCACCTCCTCCTCCTCGTCACACGGGCTCTCGTCCATAGCGGCCTTACGAGCGGACCACTGAAAAGAACCATTAACAGAGCGAAACATCTGAGGTAACAGCGGTCTCACCTTGCGCTTCCTGCCAGCCTCGACCTCGACGGTCTTGCCTGTCCCTGCGACCGAATCACCCAGAAGCGAAGCGGATCCGAACGACCCACCCCCCGTTGCCTTGCCTGAGGCGGTTCGTTGTCTCTGAGCGTCCGCGCGTTGAGCTACTTCCCCCTGCCATCTACGAAAAAACGTGGTTGCTTCGCGCATCGTCTTCACCGTCTCGTTGCTGAGGCGGCAGGAAACGCTGTGCGATTTAGCCTGGCTAAGGGCGGTATTTAGATGCTCCTACAAGTCCGGTTAATACCCGACCAACCCTAAGAAATTCGCGAAGTACCAAAGCCCGTTGCCACTCCTGGCACCATCCCTCCTGTTCTTCTTGCAGCTCCTCCTTATCATCCGGCACTGCCAGCGCCACAGCCGCAATCCGATCCTTTCCTTGTGCGAGGTCCTTCTCAACCTTGACAGTCGCCTCATCGACGGGAGAGTCTGCGAACGCAAGGATGGAGTCGAGGGACGTAAGAGACATGGTGACGAGTAGCGAAGCGGGAGGAGAGTAAACTTGTCGAAAGAACAGACGGCCAACGCGAGGCTTTAATGCGCGGCCGATCCCAGTCACCGGTTCAAGGTCAGCGTTCGCGGGTGTCACATGACTGACTGAGGACAGTCAGTATTCAAGTCCTTGTCGGGTGTAGGAGTCAATGACCCCTTGAGGTGATAAACCCGTGTTCCCGCTTGTTTACAGGATGCCCGGATTGCCCATATCGATTGTCCTACCCGCCCGTCGTGGTCCCATGTCCATCCGAGTGGATCCAACCCATATTCGTATGTTTTGTTCTTCGTTCCTACACGTTTTCGCGCGAGGTGACCGAATCGGGTTGCTCGATCAGGATTGCACGACGTACACTAATCAACTCTCTTTTTGTCCAATTTCTATTTTATTTCGTACCTTCTTAGATTTTTTTTAGACGGTTCCGTGTTATCGACACGTATCCGATTGGTTATAAGGAACGGATAGTCGGGTCGTACGACGTTTTAAAGGTAGTCCATTGATTCACGGATCAAACCTTATCCCATCTTGACAGAACATTGTTTTCCTTTTCACGGGTCGATCTCCATGAGAGTCGGCTCCATATACGTACGCTTTCCTTATTTATTTGATACTTTATCCGCTGTAAAAGTCCCGGGGAATACCTGAGACTATAAAATTTGTGTTCGTAAATAAAAATTTCATCTTTCGATCCCCGTTTCCTCTCGCATTCTAAGTCGCCTCGCCCATTTAACTATCTTTCTATCCGCCCTTACTCGTACTCGATCACCATTGTGCTCGAGTCTCTGCCTTGTTGCCGAACTATCCGACTGTCCGCGTTTCGGCCGGTTTTGTCGACCTTCGTACGGTTTCACCCGGGAACGCGTCCGGATTGCTTTCAAAGCTCCTGTCAACGCCTTGACACTTCGTCTCCAACCTCAGAACCCCTTGGGACGAGCCATACTCGCGCCCATCCCTTTTCTTTCTATCTGACAGTTCTACTAACCCTGTTCCTGTCACACCAGCCCGTTCTTAATTTCTTCACCGGTCACGGGTTTTTAAGGAGGAAGACCGATTCGACGCCGGTATCTTCCCATTCTCGTACCCATGTACTTGTAACTGAGCTTTCGTCCCAATCTATGCAAATCCCTGTTAGATTGAACGTTACGGCTACTTCTCAAGACGTCGACACCCGCGCCCTCATTGACTCTGGGGCCCGGATCAACTGCATTGACTGGAACTTCGTCCAGAAACACAAATTCCCGAAGGATCGCCTTCCGAAACCAATCCCGGTTAGGAACGTAGATTCCACTATGAACAAGAACGGTGACATCAAATTCACCACCACCCTCCGGATCGCTCTTGGCGGAGTGCTCCAGCGTATCAAGTTCCACGTCATCCACTGTGGTTCCGAAAACGTCATCCTCGGTCTCCCTTGGCTTAAAGCAACCAATCCGGTCATCGATTGGGTAGCAAAGACCATCACCGTCTCCACTCCGGAACCCGACCTACCCCCCATCACCACAGACGAACCCAAACACTCCGCCAGACTCGCTCACCCACCGCCCATCCGTCCCGTTCGCCACCTCGATGTCGATCCCATCTGGGACGGCAAACTCTACGACTACCTCGGCACCGAAACTGGGCATCGTTTCACGACCCAATCCGTGCAACACTCTGTCAACCGCGTAATGCGCGCTGGACAACGCTTCGTTCGGACCACTCAACCCGAGAAGCTCACCAACGCTACCGCCCTTGCGGCCGCAGCAAAGAAACCCAAGATCACCCTCCCTTCGGAATACTCGGAATTCGAATCCGTATTCGCCAAGGAACCCTTCAATCAGATGCCTCCCTCGAGGTCCTGTGACCACGAAATCCATCTGAAAGACACCTTCGTACCCAAGGTCGGAAAGGTCTACCCCTTGTCCCCAGACGAGCGCAAGGCCACCGACGACTTCATCGACGAACACCTTGCCAATGGCAAGATCCACCCTTCCAACTCTCCCCAAGCGTCCCCCTTCTTCTTCGTCAAAAAGAAGGATGGCAAACTCCGTCCTTGCCAAGATTACCGCTACGTCAACGAGCACACTGTTCGCGACGCATACCCCCTCCCCCTTATCTCCGACCTCGTCGACAAGCTAAAGGATGCCAAACTGTTCACCAAGTTCGACGTCCGATGGGGTTACAACAATGTTCGTATCAAGGACGGACACCAATGGAAAGCTGCGTTCATCACTCACCGCGGCCTCTTCGAACCCACAGTCATGTTCTTCGGACTGACCAACTCCCCCGCGACCTTCCAGCGTTTCATGAACGACTCTTTCCGCGACATGATCACCGAAGGATGGCTCGTCATTTACATGGATGACCTCCTTATCTTCTCTGAAGACGAGGCGACCCACATGGAGCGCACCAAACATGTTCTCGCTCGCATGAAGGAACTCGACCTTCACTTGAAACTCGAAAAATGCCACTTCGCCACCACCGAAGTAGAATACCTTGGCATGATTGCCCGACCGGGCGAACTAGCCATGGACCCCGTCAAGGTCGCCGGTATTGCTGACTGGCCAACCCCTACTAAGCTCAAGGACGTCCGATCGTTCATGGGCTTCGCCAACTTCTACCGTCGGTTCATCCCCGACTACTCGACCATCGCTCGCCCCCTCGTCGATCTCACCAAGAAAGATGCCCCTTGGACTTGGGGACCCGCCCAGGTCAACGCCTTCGATCACCTCAAAAAGGCCTTCACTACAGATCCGGTGCTCCGGTTTCCCGACTCCGCTCGCCCCTTCGCCATTGCCATGGACGCATCTAAACATGCGACCGGCGGTGTACTCCTCCAGACCGACGCAAACGGGGACTGGAAACCTTGTTCCTACCTCTCTCAGTCGTTCAACGCGGCAGAAAGAAACTATGACATCTACGACCGAGAACTCCTTGCAGTCATCCGGTCGCTCAAAGCTTGGCGCCATCACCTTCGGGGAAGCGCACACCCTGTCACGGTCTTTTCTGACCACAAGAACCTGACGTACTTCCGTCAGCCACAAAACCTGAACCGCCGACAAGCTCGTTGGTTACTTGACCTTGCCGACTTTGACCTGACGTTCTCCCACGTGCCCGGGAAACTCCTCGACGGTCCGGATGCACTCTCACGCCGACCGGACCATATCTCCCCTGACTCCGATAACGAAAACGTCACACTCCTCCCGGATGACGTGTTCGTAAACCTTGTGACCCTGGACTTGCAATCCCTGATTGCCAAATCGTCCGCCACTGACCCGCTGGTCTTGGACACCCTCAACGCCCTCGACGGTGGTCTCCCATCCTCATTCCGTGCCCGCCTCTCCGATTGGAAATACGACGCCGGCGTCCTGACGTATCAAGGTCGCGTCTACGTTCCTCCGAACCTCGAACTGCGGCAACAAATTGTCGCCAGACACCATGATTCTCACTCCACCGGGCACCCCGGCTACTTGAAAACTCGCCAACTCGTCGCCGCCGAATTCTGGTGGCTGGGTCTTGCATCCTTCGTCCGCTCCTACGTCTCCAGTTGCGCTGCTTGCCAGCAACACAAGGTCAACACCCACCCGACTACCCCTCCTTTGTCCCTGATTCCCTCCGCGTGCTCCCGCCCCTTCCAGAATGTATCCGTGGATCTCATCACGGATCTACCCACATCGGCGGAGGGCTACAATTCTCTCATGGTCGTGGTCGACCACGGCCTTACGAAGGGGGTAATTCTTTGCCCCACAGTGAAAACCGCCGACTCCGCAGGTATTGCCTGCCTCTTTTTCCACAAAGTATACACCCGATTCGGCCTCTACGACAAGATCATCTCCGACCGTGGCCTGCAGTTTGCTTCTGCTTTCGCAAAAGAACTCTCCCGGCTCATCGGATACTGCCTTTCCCTGTCCACCGCGTACCATCCCCAATCCGATGGTGAGACAGAACGAGTCAACCAAGAAGTAGAGACCTATCTCCGCATGTATTGCCAAAACAACCCGGAGAAATGGGCCGATCTACTCCCTATGGCCGAATTCGCACACAACCACCGCCCTTACTCCGTCACCGGCAAGTCGCCGTTCTTCTTGATGATGGGATACGAACCCCGTCCCCTACCCACGATCATCGCCGATACCAATCTCCCCGCCGTCAAAGAACGCCTTGACGTCCTATCTGCAGCCCGGGACGAAGCCCTCGCAGCACACGAACTCGCCTGCCAAGCCATGAAAGCCCGATCCTTCCGCAAATTCAAACCGTTTGCTAAAGGAGACCAAGTCTGGCTCGAAGCCCGAAACCTGAAACGGGAGCTCATCTCCCCAAAACTCGCATCTCGCCGAGAAGGACCCTTCTCCGTCACGGAGGTCCTTTCTCCGCTCACCTACCGACTCCGCCTCCCTAAGACCTGGAAGATCCATCCGGTCTTCCACGCTTCTCTGTTATCGCCCTATCACGAGACAGAAACCTACGGCGCGAACTTCCCGAAACCCCCACCTGACCTTATCGCTGGAGAAGAGGAATACGAAATTGAACGGATCTTACGCCACACGCGGAACCCGCTCAACCGCAAGTTCCTGATCCGATGGAAAGGATATTCCGCCGCCGATGACTCATGGGAACCCAAGTCCAACTTAGGAAACGCCAAGGAAACGGTCGACGCTTATAAGCGGACCCATCCGAAGGATTTCCCCTCCAACAGATCTCCTTTCCATCCCACCACCACGACCACCTCGCTCCCCACTTCGACCACCTCCACCAGTCTCCGTCAAAATCAGTCTTGACCCACCGCTCCTGTGCAAACTTGCTGCGCAGCCTTGTCTTTGATCTACCCCGCCTAGGAGGAACCCATACCTTAGCCGCGTCAGGATCCCCAGCCCTAGTCGTGTTCGACTGAGGGAAACCACTGCCCTGGCTCCACCGCTCAAGGTCCCCTCGCTTGGCAACCTTGATCTCTGTACCCTTGTCGACCTCTTCATTGAGTGTTCGCTCTCTTCCATGGTCTTTGACTGGTTTCGTTGATCACCTCTGTCCCCTCGTCGACCTCTTCATCAAGTGTCTCCTCAGTCTCCTCTCATCACCCTCTACCCTGCTTCATCGCAGACCTGCCTGCTCCTTAGCACGAGCCTACAACTGCTTCCGTTCCCTGATCCCTTGTCATCCTCCGACTCCCCGTATCAAACTCGCTATATCTCCTGATCTACCGCGTCGGACCCTTCGATTCTTGCACCATTGGATAGCCACCGTCCTTAGCTTTCCATCGCCGTCCTGATCGCCTTGATCGCCTCACTCCTCCCTGAGATATGCGCATCTTCGTCGCATCCCCTCCTGGTCGCACTGGACCACTCCCTGGACGCCTTTTCTTTTGTCCAAATCCTCTCCTCGCTTGTTCCCGAGCCTCTGGGACCCTTATTAGGATTGTCTTCGCTTGGCACCTCGACCCCTAGCACGGGGGTAATGTTACAACTTTTCTCTTTTGCCTTGTCGACTCCATTTCCCAATGGACTCTTACCTAGCTCTTCCGCTCTATGACCCACTCCCCATACTTGCGGAGATCATATCGCTCCATAGCATGGTAGCTTCTTAGTTCCTTGATCGGTCGTCGTTGCACGACTCCCTCTTCTCACGAAGTGTCCCCACTTCACCTTTGTTCCCTTTACTTAGTTCTTCCCTTCGTTGGAACACCCTTTATATCAAACGTATATAACTCGCAGCGATACTCCCTCCATACCACTGTACTTCTGTAGTACCCGCAATACTAGCTGAGTATCTCTGCTCCACTCGCCACAGCGCCTGTGACCACTCGACTGGACTACTCTTAGTCCATTAAACACTCGGACTCTTCGTAGTCAACCCTCGACCGTCCCTCGGGTATAGATTCCCAACAGGACAATTCTCAGCAACGCCTGAGTCTTCACTCGTCTCTCTGGTAGCATTCAGCTGACCAGAAACCCTTGTTCAACTCTTCAGCGCACCACGTATCAAGTGGTGGTTGTTTGAGTTATCGCAGCCACTTGGTACTTGGCGCTTTTGCGGCTACGCTAGGTCCTACCCGGAACTATCGTAACAGTTATCGCAAATCACATCTGTCACTTTGTCACGCCTTGTCAGCAAGTTGTGTCCACAGCATACAACTTTTCAACATAACAGACAATACCCTGCATTACTGGGGTATTCATAAATTCGGTAACCACACGATGGGCTGTGTGAGCATGCTGTAGACCGATGGGCCATGTTCACAGGTGCTGCGATCATTTCTGTCGACCAACGGGCCACATCACAGGGACAGTATTTTGTTTCTAGGATCTGGAGTAGGTGCTCCAACCCGCATACATTCACCTTTTCGCCATTGCTTCATTCCAACTCTCTTCGATCACTCATCCGAGCCATGTCATCAATTCTCAACACCGCTGTGATGCTGCATCTCAGTGAGATCAACTATCTCACTTGGCATGTCCGTATGCATGCATTGCTCATCTGCACTAATCTCTGGGGCATCGTGTCGGGCAGGGAGACTATGCCAGATCCAAGCACAGCCACCCCGGCTGCCATCGAAGTGTTTACCTCACACCAACTCAAAGCTGCTGCCAAGATCATGCTATACATTGAAGACAGCCAAATTGTCCATGTCCAGGGTGACAATCCCAAAGTCATCTGGGATGCACTCACCAGTGTCCATCACACTCGTGGCCTCTCCACCCAGCTCGCTGCTATGTGCAAATTCTCATGCATGGAAAAATGTCCCAAGCAGTCTATCACGTTGTGGATTGGTGATGTGAAGGCCCAGGCATACCTCATGACAGACATCAGGATCAAGCTTTCAGATCTCCTTACCATTGTTGCCCTCGATACCGTCAAACCTGATGAGCTTACACTTGAACTTGCCATCTCTCGTTTGCTCAACAAGGAAGAGCACCATCTCAGTTGCAAACAGCTCAATGATTACAAAACAGCGCTCATCAAGGGTGACTCCAAAAACTTGGACGCCACCTTCACTGCTCGTTCTAGGGTCAACATCACCTGTTTCAAATGCAGAAAGAAGGGCCACTATGCTAAGGATTGTTCACAAGCGAAGGAGCATGCTAATCTTGTCGATGAGGCCCCTGATGCCACTTGGTAATTTTCATTTAAATTTTGGACTTTCAGGGGGTGCACACATTATTTTTCATCACCTTGTTATTCACTCATTTGTTCCGAGCTTGGACTCACTCACAATTCAGGGGGTGTGTTGGAGTAGAATTGTTTGTCGTATCATCCCACTGCTTACATAATTAGCTACCTAGTTTATTTCGTAGTCGTCTGTTGCACCGTTCCTCGTCTGTTATTGCGAATCACATCTGTCACTTCATCACGCCTTGTCAGCAAGTTGTATCTGCAGCATACAACTTTTCAACACCTTGGTGTATCAGCAGGAAGTGAATCCAATTGGATTTTCATGCATCCTAGCAATGCAATATTCACTTCTGTGTTACGATAGCTCCGGGTTGGAACTAGCGTAGCTGTGAAAGCACTAAGTACCAAGTGGCTGTGATAACTCAAACAACCACCACTTGATATGTGGTGTGCTGAAGAGTTGAACGAGGGTTTTTGGTCAGCAGGTTGCTACCAGAGAGACGAGTGAAAACTCAGGCATTGCTGAGAATTGTCAGGTTGGGAATCTATACCTGAGGAATGGTCAAGGGTAAAGGGTTGACTATGATGAGTCTGAGTGTTCTAGAAGGACTAGGAGTAGTCTGGTTGAGTGGTCACAGGCACAGAGGCGAGTGGAGCAGTGATACTCAGCTAGATTGTGGATATCAAGACTAGGGTACAGGAGTAACACTGCAAGGTATTTATACTATGGAAATTGTGCACAGACAAAGTGTCCAAAAGGGGTGGCCAAGAAGAGCGGAAGGGATAAAGGCCAAAAGGAGGAATTGTATGATGCGATGGCAGTAGACAATGACAAAGATGAAATGACAAATGTGAAGCCATTGGATGATGACGAGAAAGGAATGAATAAGCGCGATGCCATCAGATGATGACACGAAAGGAAAAGAGTAAGCATGCAGGTAATGCTGATGCTGGTTATGTAATAGTAAATGAGTACGGATGAACATACAAAGATACCTAGGTATTGAGTGAAGTGAAGTAGTACAAGTGAAATCAAAGAAAGAAAGAAATCGTAACATTCTGCTCATGCCATTTTTGATGAGAACCTGTTCTCTCATTGTCTAGGGGCTCAGCCTCACAGGCTGGTATGCAGTGCACCACACAACCCACCTCCTCATCATGACCATCACTCTGAACCAGAGGATTTCTCCTCTGATGAGTCTGATGCACCTCAACATGCTCCTCATCAACCTGTCATACAACCAGAAACACCAATGCAACCGGAATGCCTGGAAGCACCAGAAGCACTGGAACACTGGCAAGAAACACCACCACCCCCAGTGATCCCTTCTTGTGCTCCTAGACTGCCTCCAGCAGCCCCTCTAGCTTTACCACGTCACAGTGAAAGAATTAAAAACCCTCCTAGATGACCTGGGAATGTGTATGGAGAACAGAGATGCCCTTTGAAACAACTCAAAGAAATTGAGAGAGAATCATGCTGGAAGGAGATGATTGGTGAATCATCGAGTACTCCACATGAATGTGCAACACCAGACATCCCTGGTGGCCTCCCACCCTCACCAACTCCATCAGAAGATGATGTAGAACACCTGACCAGGGAAGGGGGAGATGCTTTATTGCATTATCTATGTGCTCATGCAGTTCTGCTCGGAAACTCTGAAAGTCAACTATAGAGACTGGTCATACCATGACATACTTAACCTCCCTTACCAAGAGGCTCTGGCATAAAGCTTGTGAGGAAGGGCTACAAATTATGAAAGATCGCAAAGTCTTTGAAGTCACAGACTGTCCACCCAACTGAAAGGTTATAAAAAATAGATAGGTGCTTGATGTCAAATCAGATGGTCGCAAGAAAGCCTGCCTAGTTGCCAAAGGCTTCTCACAGGTAGAAGGGCTTGACTTTGATGAAATCTTCAGCCCAGTTGTATGCTTTGAGACAGTGCAATGCATGCTTGCTCTATCTGCTCTCAATGATTGGCACATATCAGGACTTGATGTTCGATCTGCCTTCCTATATGGAATACTGGAAGAGGAACTCTACATGGAGTTTCCTGAAGGGTTTGTGCCTCCCAACTCAAAAGGCAAAGTCCTCTGACTACTCCAAGCCATCTATGGCTTAAAACAGGCAGGTTTAGCCTGGTGGAAATCTTTAGATCAGTCGATGCAGGCACTAGGCTTCAAGCGACTTAGAACAGACGCTGGCCTCTTTATCTATCACAATGGAAAAGATATCATCCTAGCGATTATCTATGACGATGCCCTTTTCTGTGGACCCAGTAAAACTTTAGTAGATAAGCTAAAGGCTGCATTCATGAAGAAGTGGGAATGCTGTGATCTGGGTGAAACACATGAATTCCTCAGAATGAATATATGTTGAGAAGGTCATAGGATCCTCATAGACCAAGTCTCATACCTTGACAAAGTGCTTGAGCGCTTTAGCATGACAAATGCCAAGCCTGCTTGTACTCCCTTACTGCAGGGATATTACCCAGCAAAGAATGATGCCTCTGTAAATCTAGAGTTGCAGACACACTTCCAGACAGTGATAGGCTCATTAATATATCTTATGATTGGCACACAACTGGATATCGCCTATGCTGTAACGCAATTGGCTAGACAATCCGCAAATCCCTCACAGGAGCACCTTGATAAGGCCCTGTATATATGCCGTTACTTAGCCAGCACTCACGATTATTCACTTGTGTTTGATGGATCTTCTGGCAAAGGGATTATTGCCTTCACTGATTCTGACTGGGGTCAAGATAAGATTACCAGTCATTCCCAAACTGGCTTTTACATGAAGCTAGCAAATGGTGTTTTCCTCTGGAATTCACACCTGCAGAAAACCACAGCCCTCTCTTCTACAGAAGCTGAGTACATGGCTTTGAGTGATTGTTCTCGCCAGGCTGTATGGATTTTTCAAATGATGGAAGAACTCGGATACCATCTAAAACCAATCCCAATCTGTGGTGACAATCGGGGATCACTATTCATAGCTCAGAACCCAGTCACTGAAAAGTGTTCCAAACACATCCACATCTGCTACCATTTTGTATGAGATGCAGTAATGATTTACAAACAAGTAGAGCTACTTTATGTTCCTGGAGATGACAATCCAGCAGATATGTTCACTAAGAACCTTTGACATGTCAAGTTCAAGAAGTTTTGCTCCTTACTTGGTTTAGAATTTTACTCGCTAGCCTAACAGCTTGTGCAAAAGTCCTTTCTTATGCCTGAAGTGTCTCCATACACAAGGCAAGGGGGAGTGTTGGAACATGTATAAACTGTTCGGACTGTTCTGGGTAGTTCCCGCATTTCTGAGGCTTCTGCTTCCAGAAGTTCCAAGGTTCCTGTGCTCTGGAAGTACCGGAACAACTATAGACTTATTGTAGTACCTTAGGCACTACAATACAATTAGTTACAATCATCAATGCAGTACCATTACCCCTCACTACAGGTACAGCATAGCATTACAGTAAATATACAAACATGTTCTACTGTACATATATACAGAATAACAATCTTCTCTCTCTCCATCCTCCACAATATTGTCTTAAGCTTCACCATCAGGTATGTAAGTCACCAGAGTAGTGACTCTGCCCTTGGGACAACTGGGTCCTATGGAACAGGTCTGTTCTAACAATTCTGGGTTGCACCTGTGATCCTTGCTTCAAAGCTAAGGGCTGGTGCAACAAGTCAAGTGGTCAGGGTGTAAAGAGTGGGCTGTCAGTTGAGAAGTGGCAACTAGCAGATCCTAAGGCCAAGGCTGTGGGTAGGACCTCTCTCCTTGGATTGCATCAACTCAGCTGATTTTTTTTATAGCATTACCTGTTATCAAGGTTACCATCCTAGCTCACAAGGCTGTGGTTGATCCTTCACCTGCAACTCCTCTGACACTGGATGCGCCTGAGCCGCTCTTCTACAAGTCCAAGCCCATGTCTCTACTCCCTTTTCAAGATGAGGGGGAAGAAGTAGAGTTGCCCAAGAAGAAGTCTAAGACTGGCTCACTGTAGAGAATAGGTATTCCCTGTGCTCACATAGCACTTTTCCACACCCCATTGTCACCTGATCCCAATCCTGATCTGTCTGCTTGTGTGAACTCATCCAGATTGCTGTACCCATGCTCATTTTGCCTTGGATTCTTTTATTTTATTTTTAATGCGCCTTATTTGTACTTAGCATTGGCTAGACCATATCATGTGGCCTTGCAGGGACATTCGGGTGCCTCTTGAACTTTATACCATATGAAAACCATCTTTTTTATTATTATCCTTACTTAGGACGAGTCTGAGGGTATTCCTGAGGACTATAAAACTCACTGTATTGACAAAATACAGTAGCTTTGCCTGTGCGCATCTGTCTCACATCATTTTCAGTCAATGTTCATTTTCTCTTGCTCTCCTCATGTTGTCTTGGTCCAGATTTGGACTGCTGTGTCTGCTTTTTTATCTGTTTTTAATCCAGATTTGCCCTGGATTCATCTCAGACTACTCAAGAACCATTTCTCGTCGTTCACCAACTCAGTGTTGTCCCTGGGTCAAATGGAATTGCATTTCTTCACCCTCTTCTTTCTATTTCAATTCCCCTGAGTATTGCACTACAGCTGGGATTTATTACCTTCATCGCTGTCTGAGCCTTATGATGGGATGGATGATATCTGGCATGCTATTCTCTTCTGGAGGCAAAGTTCTGTCAACCAGGTCCTTCTTCAAGGAGCTCCAGGTTCATGCTTTAGCCATGGAATCGTATGTTGCTTTGCAGCAGGGAGAACTGGATAGGGTAAAGCTGGCATTTGGAATGTCTTGAGTTGTTTCCAGCCTGTCCCTACTTGTATGATAGCATATAGTTGATATCTGTATCCATATCTGTGTCCATGTCCATGTCCATGTCCGAGTGAGATCCCTAAGTACGAAAACAAGGATTAGAAGAGTAATGAAATGATATGAATGAAAAGAGATCTAAATGAATGACACCTGAGCATGGGGTTCCACCCATCTTTTTTTCTTTGGTTGTCTATTGCGTCTTTGCCTACTTTTATAACCTTTATCGTCTATATTGGTTGAAAGCAGATCAGTAAACCTAACACTGGGTCAAAACATGTGCCCCATCATGTGTTTGAAGATGAAAATCTAGGTATTAGTTCATTGGGGCAAGAGGGGAAAATGGGTAGATGTCTGTTTTTTTGTTTTTCTGGTTTTTCATTGTTTACAGTTTTTTAGATCTTTTTCAGTATGAATGAGCAAGAAAGCAAAGGTTGTGAGTGAGTGCAGTTCTATGGGGTATTGTAAGACTTTTTATTTTGCTTGGATATCGTTTTTCTTTGAAATCAAATACACCAGATGAAACCCAGGGCAAAATAGAGAACACTGGACTAAACCCAGGATAGAACAAACACATATCGGGTGGTATAAGGGAGGTGGTAATGATGGAAGGCTAGTCTTGTGAGACATTGCTCTCATCTTCATCTTTGTGCTTGACATCTTCCTCAGCATCAGAGTGGTCGTATTCCTCATTGCTTACTCTGGTCAGTTTAGTAACTAGAATAGTGATTTTTGTCTGTGGAAAGTAAGGTAGCAAGTGGAATGCTGCATACCTCAGTTTCGAAATGGTGCTGTCCAACTCAGCTAGCAGATATGATCCTCCAGTAGTCCTGTAAAGGACCACCATTGGATCGAGGTAGTGTGGCTTTGTTTTCCAGTTCAGCTCCTTCTCAATCCACATATTTCAAACCAAGATGAGGTCACCTGGACTAAACTCTTTTATCCATATCCAGTTCTTGAATCATGCCTCAAAATCTTTAAGGGATGCAAACCATGATGCCAAGACATGTTCTCAGATAGAATCAATATCTGTTTGACACTTTTGGAGCTAATGAGCTCTCCAAGCTATCAAGCTTTCACTAGAAACCGGGTCAGCATCAGGAATGGGAATGAGAAATGTTGCCTTGGATAAATTGAACAGAAAAAGCAGCTTGACACCGTGTACCATAAAGTACGGCGAAAGACTGGTTGCTTTGAGTATAGTGACACATTCGGCCCAGAACACAGAGTGAGTGATTATTGGCCAGCAAACTTCCCCTCTCAGGGTACTTTTGACGATGGTTTCCCAGACATCGAGATGATGCCATTTGATGATGCCATTTGCCTGAGAATTGTAAGGGGAAATCCAGATATGGCAGATACTGTATCGGGTAGCCAAGTTGTCAAGTGCCTGTACAAATGCTCAGAGACAGCTCCCCAATAGCATAGGATATCTTCAAAAATAAAAGATGCAATAGAGGACACATTCTCGGATCGCAACGTGTGCCATTCAGGATACGCAGTAAGAGCATATTGGGCCTAAACAATATACCAGTATCTGCCTGATCGAGGCATCACCATTGTGTCAATGTGGACTTTGTGAAATAGCCTGCCCATAACTGGTATAGTAGGATGGATATGAAACTTCTGCAGCTGTCACATTTGACACTCATGGCAGGTATGGGTATACCATTTGATGTCATGGATGAGCAGGGGCCACCATAAACATAGCAGTAACCATGTCTGAACTGAGAAGACACCTTTGTGTCCAAGGTCATCGTGCGCCTCCTTAATGAGTCTGTAATGGTGTTCTGTTGGCATGACTAACTGGTGTCGGCCATGCAGTTCATGACGATAGAGAGATCCGTTTAGAAGGAAGAACCAGGTCATGGAATTAACAAAGGAGGTGAAATTGCAATCTGTCAAATCCAGAGGACGGACATGGTCATTGAGAAATAGGCGAATCTGATGAATGTGTGCTTCTTTTGCAAGAGCTTTGGGGGAATGAGGGATAACTGGTTCTGGTTCTGCTGGTTCTGCTGTAGGGGAAACAAATACAGATATGGATTGGCAGGAAGGTGGGGTGGGATGTCTGTTAATGTGAGCAAACAACATTTTGTAGTCATATAAAGTTGAGGACACCTTCCTTAGAAAGGGGGGTAGGATCTTCATTCCCAATGCTTTATGCACCAAATCCATCACTATGTTTCATGACACACCTGAAGCCAGACACCCCAGTTACAATAAAACCTTAGAACTTCTCTCATGAACCTATATTTGGCCATGTATGAACAAAGAAGTCAAAAATTATGTCTCACACTGTGAAAGATGTGCTCGATTCAAGGGTTCTAATTACAAAACAGCAGGACTCCTGCTGTTACGATATCAACTTTCCATCCCTTAACAGATTATACTTTCAATCTTTTCTAAAGAACAATACCTCATGTCAAGGCTGTCTAAAGGATCATATCCTATTGGCTACCACATATTCACACACATACGCTTCTATCTATTCATTTCCCTTATCACTGACTCATCACAGCAGTGCAAGGCTATGCTCTTATATATCTATGACTCATATTTATTCACACCTTATCATCTAATAGGATACAGTATGCTTATCTATGTAGTTTGTACTCAGATTAGAACTCTGACATCTATGTAGTATATAAACCCTATAAATTGAACCCAGAGAGCTCTAACAAAGTTCTCTTGGAGTTTTTGCCTCTTTGATTGAACTACCTCTCACATCCACTTCACAACTACTAGTTCAGTCTTTGTTCTAGGTTGTTTCATTAGAACTTTGTTATCTTCTTCACCATTAACACTACTGCCAAGTTCCTTGACCTCATTGTACCCCTTTTATCAATCCAGTTAAGTCACTACTATTGTAGAAGAGTGGTCTAGTTTCAAATCAGTCACAAAAGACTCAAGGTCTATAGTGCAACAACTGACCCAGAGGATTCCCAGACCAGAAAGGAGCTTTTTGCTGACACTTCCCAATCAGTGTCTATACCTACCTTACCCATTGTCATCTCAGGGGAGGAGGTACTCTTTGATTGTGATACCAACCCAGCCATCCTAGAAGCTACTTTCCTTGCTGAAGCAGTTCTCACTGAGGATCTTGACCCGCATCACCACTCGCAGGAAGAAGTCTTTCATGCTCTCCTCGCATCATATCTTGAAGCACAGTCTTCCTTATCGGATTTCTCATCCGAAACCAATAGTCAGTGTGGCAGTCTGAACTTACATACGCTATTCATTAGAGGAACTGGATATTAAGTCTGAGGACATCCTGGCACTTATCCCTAAAAAGGAAGCACAACCCATCCTTATCCCTCTTCCCTTACCAAAAAGAGAAGTCTCGTCTCCATTCCCACAACTCATGCCAAGCAGGGCATCAATAGACAGAGAATCCATGCAGCTAGGAGACACAAAGTCCCAGCACACATCAGACCTTATTCCTACTATGATAGAGAAAATACCTCGCTGAGACCAAGAAATACTCTTAGGATCCCCTCCAGATACCTTTAGATAAAATTCCTCTATATGTCTTGGGAACTCGTCGCAATCTCTATTGTTGTTGCCTGCACACTTACAATCTATCTTTTCGCATACATCGCATTCTACCTTACAAACAAGGTACAGGAAACTCAGTGATCACTCTACTTCACAATCAAAAGAAAAGATTACCCTTTCACAATCACCTTCAGGCTCTTCTCACCCTACAAAGAATATGGTCAACCAACCAACAACAACTAGGGAGTACCTGGACCTCAAGTAGAAGGCTGGTAAATTCATTAAACCAATATATCATACACCTATGCCTCTGCCGCCAATGCTATGAATGACCACTCTAAGGACCTAGATCACAGGCTTGACGCTGCATTGTGGCTAGTCCAAACATTACAAAATAACCTACACAAGGTCAAAAATCAAGTAAATGCCCTAATTGCAGCAGCAGTGGTAGCACCCGGCCCATCTACATCTGGAGCCATCCCTGCTACCATCATCCAAGGCCCCAAAGTAGAGATATTCATAGATCCAGGAATCTATGATAGAGATATGGCCAAATTCAAAGAATGGTGGGCTAAGATCAAGGGATGAATCAATATTAACAAACTAGCAATTGACACCAATCGAAAGAATGTCCTATCAGTACTCTCTCAGCTGAAAGGAACCAAATCATCCCAGTTCACTGAAACACGCCTAGCCCAGGGAAACAAACTCTCCTGGAACCAACTTGTTGTCAATATAGAAGGAATGTTCCGGCAGAACAATAAAGTCGATTGGGCTTGAACCAAATTGGAAGAGCTCAAACAAGGAATAATGAGAATCAAAGACTACATTGTGAAATGGGAAAACTTATGGCATCAGACTTCCATAGATCCCACACATACTATTCGCTTGCTCAAAACCAATATGGCTAGAGCAATTATCACACAAATATTCAGGGATGGCCAACGGCAAGATCCGAATGATAAGATGTACATAAACATCGCTCATCCCTCCTATGAACCAGATAGAAACCAAGCGGTAATTAAATACCTTGCTTATATCCAAGCCACAGGAAACTCATTTCCTTGTCCAAGGTGAAAGAACATGGGTCAAGAAAGATCCTAATGCCATGGACATATCTGCCACTTATTATCAGGACAATGATGGATGGATCCATACCTCTGAAGTCAAAGCCCTGGGAAGACAACAATCCACATGCTCCCCAAAATGCTACAACTGCAAGCACAAGGACACTACCCCAAGGACTGTCCCAAGCCAAAGAACCAATGCACTGAATGCAAGTTCTACGGCAGCAATCATAAGAAGGACTGCTCAAACACCAGGAAAGTTCGAACCACCTCAAAAAAAGGAGAAAAGCCACGATCAGCTTCCACTTCTACTCCTAAAGCAGCAGTTCCAGAAAAGGACCCCTTTGCTGCTATAAGAGGAATAACTCCTGAAGGAGTCCAAGCGTATTATTACGACAAATATAAATTAGAAAAGAAGGGAAAAGGCAAGGTGAACTGAGAAAACTGGGATCTCATGTTCACCCCACCCTTCCAAAAGAATATGAAAACTCTATCTCTTTAGGTTTCGATTTCAAATATTCAGAAAAACCTCCCTGGCAAGAGGATAAACTACCTAAACCCACAAAAACAACAGAAAATGAAAGTGTTGACAGTGTCTCTGCAGAGCGTGGCAGACATGATAATTCCGTGCTTAATTCTGTCCCAAAACAAATACCTGATGGGTCTTTCATTAGATCTACATCAGTAGAAAAAGAAATTATATTACCAATTTTGGTATCCTCAATAAACCAAATTGGCTATGTCAGAGCAAAAGTGCTATTAGACAGTGGAGCTAACGTGATCTTCATACATGAGGATTACATCACTAAACATAAACTCCCATGTCACGCACTTCCTCACCCAATCCAAGTTTTCAACATGGATGGCACTAAGAACCAAGCAGGCTCAATAACTCATGTCACACAAATCCTGATCAATTTCAAAGGTCATAGGGAAATAGTGGATGCTGAAATTACCAACCTTGGAAAGAATGATCTTATCCTCAGATTCACATGGTTAAAGCACCACAATCCCCATATAGATTGGACAACAGGAATAGTAATGATGAGAAGATGCCCAGAGTCATGCCACTCCCAAGACAAAGATAACTTCTTGGATTCCATCATCGCAGAAGAAATCTCTTATGCAAAATCTATTGCCAAATCCTGTATTTTTTCTGCTCACATGAAACTCCACCTTCTCCTCCTAAGGAATGCACTCTTGAAGAGATGGTGCCTAAGGAATATATGAAATATGCTAAAGTATTTGGAAAAATGGAATCTGAAAGAATTCCATTACATAAACCATGGGACCACAGCATTGACCTAAAAGAGTCTTTCATTCCTAAAAAGGGTCGCTTAATACCCCTCTCTGCCACCAAACAAGAGGAGGTCTCTACATTCATTGATGACCAATTAAAGAAAGGTTACATCAGACCCTCTAAATCGGAACAAACATCTTGTTATGATTCATCTTTTTCTCTTGCTTTTACTTTACTTTCACTATGCTCAGTACTACAGGTACCTCCTACATTCTATCCACAAGGCTTACCCTTGCTTTGGACTACTCAGCAAGGGCTTAACCCTTTGCCCAGTTTACCTTTCTCTTCTTTGATCCGATTACATGACTCCGGCCCAACCTGCTGTTCCATACTTGCTTCCTTTCTTCCGCTTCCTTGATCCATTAGGGATCCCCTTCATTTTCACTGCTGTTCCTGACAGCTTCCATGTTTACCTTTTATGCTTTCATCCATCTGGTGCTCTTGCCCCACATGACTCCTTTTGGCCCTTTGACTGTTCTGCTCTTCCTGGCCACCCTTTTGGACTCTTGGTCCATGCACAATACTCATAGTATAAATACCATGCAGTGATACTCCTGTACCTCAGTCTTGATCTATGCAATCTAGCTAGTATCACTGCTCCTCCTTGGGCTTAAACTAAGCCACCTCTTTGTCGCTGCAACCAACATTCAGCTCCTCGGTCCACCCCGATCACAAGGGGAAGTCTCAGTCCTTAGGGTATAGATTCCCAACAGGATGCTCTCAGCAATGCCTGAGTTCTAACTTGTCTCACTGGTAGCAATCTGCTGACCAGTAGCCCTCCTTGAACTCTTCAGCGTGCCACATATCAAGTGGTGGTTGTTTGAGTTATCATAGCTGCTTGGTACTTAGCACTTTTGCATCTATGCTAGGCCCTACCTGGGACTATCGTAACATAAGATCAAGACTCTTTGTACAGCCTAGGGAGTGGCATGGGTTTGGGTAACCCGCTCAGGTCTCAGGTGTGGGTACCTCTCGGATGCAGGTGTGGGTATTGGCTGTTGCCACCCATGGCTGTACCCATACCTGTGTACTGGGTGTCTGGGTTTACTCAAAAGAATTATACCAACTATACAGTACATGCCATCAAACCACCACCATCTCAACACCAACTTTGAGGCTTGTGATTGAGATCTGATAGATTTGGGGAATACAGGTTGTCAAAACCAAGAACTCCAGTTTACTCCAGTCGCTCCTAGGCAACTCCGAGGAGTAAGTGTCCCCACTCGCACAAGTCCATCTCCGGAATACTCCAGAGATACTCAGAGTTGACGCGTGCACCCAGACTTTCTATTCCTTTAGTTATTCTCCTTTCAGACTCGCTTATTTTGGGTTTAGAGTTCTCTATCTTATTTGAGCATAGCTCCACCCATAGGTATTGATTCAAACCTTCATCTTTTTCACTCCTCAGTCATTTGCTACCACCTTGGGCAGTGGCTGAGGTGAGTCCCTAATCATTGCATTGTTATTACCTTACTCATTCATGTAGTGGGCATATCCTGCCCTTTCTTAGGTAAATACATACAGTCATTTGCTACCACCTTGGGCAGTGGCTGAGTGGGCATATCCTGCCCTTTCTTAGATATTGACAGGTTATGAGCCCCGGTTGCTCCCTCTAGCTCCAAAAAACTCGAACACCTTTCGATCGCAACCTCCGCGCATTTTTCCCATGCTACTCCAGTCCAGTCCGACCCTGTCTTCACCCAACCCCAGGGTCCAGACTTCTCTCACTAAGACGCTTAGCATTTTACGCCACCAAACATGTCGGAACCGAAAACCTCTGAAGTCGGCTCCTGTCCCATGTTGACAAGCCCTTCAGATTTCCAAATCTGGAAACTCCGAATTACTGCCAAACTTTGCCGGGAGAAAGTTCTCGGAGTCGTCACAGGCATGGATCCAAATCCAACCTCATCTGCAACTCCGAGTTCCTCTGGTTCCTCTGGAGCGAAAGCATCATCTCCATCTGCTGAAGACATCCGAAAGTGGACTGAACGTGATGAGAAAGCGCATGGAATTATCCAAGACCGCATCTCTGACGTGCTACTCCTGAAAACGCACATGCACACAACAGCAAAAGCGCTCTTTGACGCCATTGTAGCCATCCATGAAACATCCAACCTCACCTCTGCATTCTACTCCTACCAGCAACTCTTCTCCTCTGCATGGAACTCTGGAACCATCTCCGAGCACACTGTGTCCATCCGAACTTTAGAAACCAAGCTTGCTGGGATGAAGTTCTCCGTTGACTCCAAGGTACTCACATTCATTCTCCTAAACTCACTCCCCAAAAGTCCAGAGTGGAATGCCTTTGCCTCCTCCGTGATCAACACCACCGAGGACAGCAAGCTCACTTTCAACGCCGTGGAGACACACATCCACGCAGAAGAGTCACGCCTCAACCCCTCTGGAGCTCCAAACTCTGCGCACAAGGCCCAACAGAAATTCAACAAGCGCCCCAATAAGTCTGACACCTGGTGCAAACACCACCAGTACTCCAGACATACCACAGATCAGTGCCGCGCATATGCAGAGTGGGTTGAGGATCTCCGAAAAGGAAGGTGGAAAGGAAAAGGAAAAGAGAAGGCAAACATTTCGGAGGATCCTCCAGAGTCACACTCCGACCCTCCGAAACAAGCGCACGTAGCTAGTGCCCGTGTAACCAAGTCCTTAATCAAATGTGTTCAGGCCTATTTGTCGTCTGACGCAAGCCGAAACACCTCTGAGCAAATCATTATTGACTCCAGCACAACATCACACATGATGCCGCACCGATCGTGGTTCTGCACTTACACACCATTCTGAACTCCAAGCCCCATCACCCTCGGAAATGAGTCAACAGCACATGCGATCAGATCTGGAAGTGTTATAGTACAGTCCAAGGTGAAAGGTGAAACATACGAGATCACCCTAAGCAACATGCTCCTTGTCCTGGAGTTTCATCTATCACTCATCTCTGTAAATTGACTATCAGCCATTGGACTATCAACTCTATTCCCAGCAAACTCCTCCATTTGCTCTGTGAAGAAGGGACACAATACCATTATGATTGGAATACACTCAGAAGGACTTTACCATGTGAAACTCCAACCGGAGATCACATTGGAGTCAGTGCATGCCTCCATAGACATAAACCTCCTCCATCGACACATGGGACACATCTCCATCACTTGGATTGAGTCAATGGTCCGTGATGGAAAACTACAGGGAATTGACACAGTCACTGGAACTCCGAAATTCTGCGAACCATGCACTCTCGGAAAGATGAAGAAACTTCCTTTCAACTCCAAGAGTGAACTCTGAAGTTCCAGACCCCTACAAATTATACACTCCGACATTGGAGGCCCTATCACTCTGCAATCCCGGGAAGAATACAAATACTGGCTCCTTATAGTCGACGACTACTCCTGAATCCCATGGATATATTTCCTAAAGAAAAAGAGCAACGTCGTCAAAACATACAAAACTTGGAAGACGGACATCCAACAAGCACTCCGACAAACCATTGAATCGGAGGAACCCTTGGAGACCCACATTCAATTCCTCCGAACCAACGGTGGTGGAGAATACACAGGAGCAGAATTCTGAAACCAACTCCGACACGACGGCACGACAATTGAAATGTCTGTACCATACACCCCAGAGCAAAATGGTCTTGCTGAACGCATGAACCAAACACTCTCCATGCTTGCAAATTCCATGCTTGAGGAGTCCAAACTACCCAAGTCTTTCTGGTCCAACGCCATGTCTGCCGCAGCATACATTACCGCACGAAGTCCGTCCTCCACAATCAAAGGAAACATTCCTTACCAAGTGCTTTTCAACTGAAAAGTTGATCCGATGCTACTCCAACCGTTCGGATGTCTAGCATATGCACTTGTGCCTAAGGAACAGCAGGGGGGAAAATTCCGATCACACAGATGGAAATGCATCATGCTTGGATATACATACGGACAACAGGCATACAAACTTCTCAACCTGGAATGCCGGACCATCATCTCCAGTTGCCATGTCACTTTTGACGAATCTGTGATGATCTCCGAAGTGGACTCCACTCCATGGAGAAACCCCGCTGAGGAACAGTGGGAGGGACTCGCTCTGAACTGTTCACATCAGCCAGAACACGTCAGAGAAGAGGACGAGCCACCCTCCGACACACACACTCTGGAAGCAGTGGGAGTTCCACCTGCACCTCCGGTACCTGGTGCTGACAACCCCATCGACACCTTAGCAAACCGCCTCGACCAACTCCACCTAGATCCTCCGATCCCAGTTCCTGCCGAACCAGCACCTCCACCAGTAGCACCAGTGCGACCACCATCTCCAGCATGACCCCCTGCAGAAGTGGTTGCCGGAGTACAACGGAGCAATCAAAATCGCAAACCAGCAGATTGAAACAAAGATTACCAACGCACACTCGAGGAGGAGGCACAAAGGAAAGCACACAATCAGGAACCACCACAGGAGGTGCAACCAGAGCTACCTCTGGAAGAACCAGACATACCCGGAGCATTCTCCTGCATCCAGGAGGAACTCAGACACCACATCTTTGCTGGAACTGCAAACTCCGAGTCAGGAGAATCACTCCCCACAACCATCAAGGAAGCCTATGCATGCTCCGACGGAGACATGTGGCGATCCACGATTGATGATGAACTCCTAAGTCTTAACTCCAACCATGTGTACGAAACTATTCCGATCCCTGAGGGAGTAACTCCAATCACCTCCAAGCCCATATTCCGAATCAAATGTGATCGGGATGGCAAGATTGAACATTACAAAGCTCGGATCATAGTGAGAGGTTTCATGCAAAAGGAAGGGATAGACTACCAGGAGGTGTTCGCTCCGGTAGCCAATCTTGATTCCATGCGGACCATCATCTCCCTCACCGCCAAACACAACCTGGAGTTAGACCAGATGGATGTCTCCACAGCCTACCTGAATGGAGAGCTGGAAGAGGAGCTATACCTCCTACCTCTGGACGGAGTTCCGATCCAACCAGGTCACTGCTGGAAGCTCAAATGCTCCCTCTACGGACTCAAGCAAGCAGGTCGGACTTGGAACAAAACCCTGGACAAGAAACTTGGAGAACTCGGATTTAGTCGACTTGACGCCGAAACGTGCTTATACATTCTCCAAAAATCTGGACAGGTTTGTTTCCTTGTCGTCTATGTCGATGACCTACTCCTTGCTGCCAGTTCTCAGAGTTACATGAACTCCATCAAAGAGATGCTAGCCTCTGCATTCAAAATGAAGGACATGGGTGAGGCAAAGTACATTCTCGGAATTGAGATCCGAAGGGATCGACAACTCCGAACCATCTCCCTCTCTCAATCCCAATATGCCCAAACTGTCCTAGAGTGCACAGGCATGTCCAACTCCACCCCTGTGTGGACTCCAATGGTACACGGCACCACAATCTCCGCGACCGACCCTGAGGACAACACTACTATCTCCGAAATCCTAATAAATGGAAAACAAGTATCTTACCTCACGGTCATCGGATCCCTAATGTACCTCATGCTAAGGACACACCCAGACTTAGCATACTCCGTCGGAACACTAAGTCACTTTAGTGCTGCACCAAAAGCATGCCACTGGGAAGCTGCCAAACGCGCACTCCGATATGTCAAGGCCACTTTGGACATGGAACTCCAATATGATGGAAACGACATCTCCATGGATATGGATTTTCAAGGGTACTCAGACGCAGGATGGTCGCAAGACCCTGACAACTCCCGCTCCACCTCTGGTTTTCTTTTCTTAAGCAACCACAGAGCAATTTCCTGGTCCAGCAAACAGCAAAGCATGGTTGCCCTATCCACTACTGAGTTGCAGTACATCAGACTTAGTGTCGCTGGCCAGTACCTCACCTGGCTCCAGACTTTCTTTCAGGAGATAGGGCACTCCCAAAAGGGACCGACAACTCTCCACTGTGACAACCAAGCCGTGATCATCCTATCGCATGACCCGCAATTCCAAGCTCAGACCAAACACATCCAGCGAAAGTACCACTTCATCAGGGACAACCTAGTCGGAAAAGGAGAAGCCGTCATCCAGTACGTTCCAACCTCGGACATGACTGCCGACATCCTCACAAAGGCACTCATTCGGGAACAACACTGGAAGTTCATCTGAGCAATGGGATTATGCCTATGCTCAAGTGGGAGTGTCAAAACCGAGAACTCCAGTTTACTCCAGTCGCTCCTAGGCAACTCTGAGGAGTAAGTGTCCTCACTCACACAAGTCCATCTCCGGAATACTCTAGAGATACTCGGAGTTGACGCACGCACCCGGACTTTCTATTCCTTTAGTTCTTCTCCTTTCGGACTCGCTTATTTTGGGTTTAGAGTTCTCTATCTTATTTGAGCATAGCTCCACCCATAGGTATTGATTCAAACCTTCATCTTTTTCACTCCTCAGTCATTTGCTACCACCTTGGGCAGTGGCTGAGGTGAGTCCCTAATCATTGCATTGTTACAGTGACTCCAAAAACCATTCCAATAACTAACCCCAAACCGGGGTGCGAAGCACCCCGCAATCACCCGTGGGAATCATACCTCACTTTGGTGAGACCAAACAAAGTACAAATGCTTGGCTACAAATCGGTCCCTTGGTCATGTGATTTGACTCATGGGCTGTGGAGATATGCCTATTTTAAATCAGGATTACCATTGGAACAGTTTTTGGACTTTTGATACTGAGAGGGTATTTGGTATATATCAGTACTTGGTGTATCCTCCTTTGGCCTTAACCACAGCCTGTACCCTCCTTGGCATGCTTTCAATCAACTTCTGACACTCCTCAACTGGTATTCCCTCCCATACCTCCTGAATCCTCTCCCATAACTCCAAAATTCCATTAGGGGGGTGTTCATACTCTGCCAGCCTTCTCTTGAGGTAACTCCAGAGATGTTCAATGGGATTGAGGTCAGGGGACTGTGCAGGCCACACCATGGTCTCAAAATCCTGCTCTTCCAACCACTCCTTTACCTTTCTACAGGTGTGCTTGGGGTCATTGTCTTGCTGAAAGATGATGTCAGGTGGATCAAGACCATAATACTGCAGAGTATTCAGCAGATCATCCTTCAAAATCTGAAGGTAAAGGTCCCCATCCATCCTACCATCAATCTTAGCAGCATAGCCAACTCCTTGCCAAGTCATACACCCCCATACCATCACAGATCCTCCTCCAAATTTCACAGTTCCTTGTACTAGCCTGTCACTGAGGCCCTCACCTGGCTTTTTCCATACCCACTTGCGCCCATCTGACCCTAGGTGATTGATTTTGGTCTCATCAGACCATATGACCCTCTTCCAGTCCTCTATAGTCCAATCCTTGTGAGCAATAGCAAAGTCCAAGCAAGCCTTGCGATGTTTAGCAGAAAGTAAAGGACGTTTGGACTTGACTACAGCCTTCAACCCAGATTTTTTCAGGTGGTGACGAATGGTGTTAGGGTGGAGAGGCTGGTTAATGACATTGGAGAGTGCTTTGGTCACCTGGACAGCATTCTCTGCCTTGTGAGAAGAGAAGAGATGGATAGCATGGCGAATATTGGTAGGGGAAAGCTTGGGTGGATGACCCCCAACAGACTTTTGGAGGTCAGAATGCTCCTTGGAACGAAGTCTGGAGATGGTAGCAAGGCCCACACCAGTGCTAGATGCAATGGAGCAAATAGAATGACCAGAATCAAGCTGAGTGAGAATGGTATTCTTTTGAGTAGTAGAGAGAGATCGCATGATGATAGTGGTAAAGAGTAAAGAGGCGTGTGAATGTTTTAAAACTCAGATGACATGGTTACATGTATATCTTTGTTTGTAGCACCAAACAACAGCAAATAACCTCTTACAATATTGAGATCCTATATCTCATATTAAAAGTCCAAAAACTGTTCCAATGCATATCCTGCCCTTTCTTAGATATTGACACAGGTGTGTACACTATTTTTTTTCCCCTGCTGCCATGCTTGTGCTAATCCTACCCCTCCTTCCCCAATATCAGTTCATACTTACCACCCCTCACATTGGTCGATTTGCCACTTCACAGGCATCGAACCTCATCATATCCAATGAGGTTTGCATACCTCTGAAGCAGCGATTTGCTCTCTATGACTTCCAACATTGCCTCCTCCTCCTCCTACCCCCCTGGGCAACATTCACCTCGTATCTCACCACCACCTGTGTTGCTTGATTTGCCACTTCACAGGCATCAAACCTCATCATATCCGATGAGGTTCGCATGCCCTTGAAGCAGCGATTCGCTCTCAACGACTTCCAACATTGCCTTCTCCTCCTTCTACCCCCCTGGGCAACATTTACCTTGTATCTCACCACCACCCACGTCGCTTGATTTGCCACTTCACAGGCATCAAACCTCATCATATCCGATGAGGTTTGCATGCCTTTGAAGTTGTAATTCATGGGTATACTCAACCAGGGTATACCTGCAGGTGCTTTTCTACATACCCTTGCACAGGTATGATACCTGAGATGGGGGTATGGGTATTCACTGGGTGCAGGTGCAGGTAAGGGCCCAGATACCCGAGGGTTTACCCAGGCCAGTCCCTAGTACAGCCTGCCTTCATGCAGTTAGCTGCCCACCATTGCCAGATGACCTCCCACCTATTCATTCTTGAACCCTAGTTGAAGTCTTTGGACATCTAACACCCCATCGTCCGATTTATCCAATGATAACCCTGAACCATGAACCCCCTCTTCTGAACCCCAGGAGAACAACCTCGACATCAACATTGACCACTCTGACCCTGAAGACGAAACCCAGCAACTAGCTGAATGTCTTACCACCTTACTCAACATACCGAGTCTTGCCTCGATTGGGTCACCCATAACCCCAAGGAACCCTACTCCTGGACCAGCATCAATCCGGCACCCAGTCATCGTCTACACCCCAGCACCTTTGCCAACCACCCCTACCACCTTGTCTAACAACATGTCCAGCAAGGCAGTCGAGCTCTGCCTTGGAAAACCCTCCACCTTCAATGGGTCCTATGACCATGCCATATCATGGCTTAATGATGTAACAACATACCTCTTTGTTGACGACCCCATCTATGACATGGATAACAAGTGGACACTGTCGCCTTTGCCCTTTCGTTTATGATGGGACCATCTGCTAAGACTTGGGCCAATACATTCTGTGCCAAGGCTATCCCCCTCTGCTCCTTCGGGAGTTGGACCGACTGGCAGATGGAGTTCTGAAAGGACTTCAAACACCATGACACCAAGGGGGATGCCATCACCTGGCTCTCCATCACCCAGGTATCCTGCAATGAGGATGTCCCCACTTATATCTCCTCATTCTGCAACAAGGTTGCCACCACCACCCTCACCAGATCAGATTCAGTTCTGATCAACTTCTTTGCTGCCGGCCTTTCCCCTTTGCTCATGGGCAGGATCCAGGGAGTGGACACTGTACCCACGACCATTGACAAGTGGTACACCCAGGCCATCCATTTCAAGACACAGTGGGAGTGTGCTGATGAGATTGCTTGTTGCAACAAGAACCCCACCACTGCTGTCGTCTTTCACAACTCCCCCTCTCCTTCCCATAAAAAGGAATGAGACCCTGACGCCATGGACATGGACTCAATCCATGTCAACAAGATGACCAATGCAGAGCGAAAGTGATGCATCAACAAGAACCTCTGCTTCCAGTGCCACCAACCTGGCCATCACACCTCTTCCTGCCTGGTCTTCACAACTGACTCCACTCATTCTGCCCCCACACCTGTCATATCCTGTATATCTCATCGATCCAACTCCGAGATCTCCGGGTTTACTCCTTCATAACTCCGGTACGATCTCTCTCCGGACACAACTCCTGATCTCCGGACTTCACTTAGAACCTTCTCGATTTCCTCTTGTCTCTTTTCGTACTAGTGTTACATTAGTAATAACCTGTGTCTCGCTTAACAGCACAGCTCCGGCCTCTGTACATACCCGGCTCCACTCCGGTTACATACTTTCCTGATTTCCGTCTTACTCAGTTTCTTACCAACCCCGTTACTAATCTCCATTCTACTCCGAGTATATAAACTGTAGTACTCCGACTTTGTACCCTCAGTCTGAATATTAGTTTTACCTTCTATTCCCTCCGAACTCCATAAGACCTCGACGGTCTTAACTCTGCTTGACTTCACTTCGGTGTTAAGTCTCACCTCCGACCTCCGTTCTCCGTTCCCCGAAATAAAGGACAGACTCGTGACAAGGGCGCACCACACACGGTGAAGCCAAGTCCCTCCGCAAGAATAACTCCGGAGTTCCAGAGTTAATACCCCGAGTAGACCCGGTCTTAACAACACCTAACAAAAAGGTCTCGAAAGCTGAACCCAAAGCTGAACCTATCCTTGCTTTGCAGGAGGTAGAAGATGACAATGATGACTCTATGAGTGTCAACAAAGTCAACTCGAACCCCCCTGAACCCATCATGGGTTTTTAAGGAGGAAGACCAATTTGACACCGGTATCTTCCCATTCTTGTACCCATGTACTAGTAGCTAAGTTAGCATGTCAATCAATGCAGATTCCAATAAGATTGAATGCTACTGCTACCTCTAAAGACATTGACACCCGTGCCCTCATTGACTCTGGGGCAGGGATAAACTGTATCGACTGGCACTTCATCCAGAAGAACAAGTTTCCTAAGGAGTGTCTTCTGAAACCCATCCCAGTTCAGAACATAGATGCTACTGCAAACAAGAATGGTGACATCAAGTTCACCACTACCCTCTGGATTGCTCTTGGTGGAGTACTCCAACAAGTGAAGTTCCACATCATCCACTGTGGTTCTGAAAACGTTATCCTAGGCCTACCCTGGCTCAAGGTGACCAACCCTACTATCAATTGGGTCACCAAAACCATCACTATCACCGCTCCCGAACCCGACTTCCCTCCTATCACCCATGATGAACCCCACCACTCCACCAAGCTTGCTCACCCACCACTGGTCATCCTGATCTGCCACATTGATGTCAATCCCATCTGGGATGGCAAAATCTATGACTACCTCGGTACTGAAACTGGGCACCGTTTTACGACCCAGTCCATACAACACTCCATGAACTGCATCATGCGTGCAGGTCAACACTTCGTCTGGACCACTCTACTGGAGAAGCTCACCAATGCTACTGCCCTTGTGGCCATGGCTACAAAAGCCAAGGTCACCCTCCCTCCAGAATACTCAGAATTTGAATCTGTATTTGCAAAGGAACCCTCCAACCAGATGCCCCCCTCTAGGTCCTGTGATCATGAGATCTACCTAAAGGACACCTTCCAACCCAAGGTCGGAAAGGTCTATCCCTTGTCACCTGACAAGCACAAGGCCACTGACAACTTCATCGACGAACACCTCACCAATGGCAAAATCTGCCCTTCTAACTCACCACAAGCCTCTCTCTTCTTCTTTGTCAAGAAAAAGGACAGCAAACTCTACCCCTGCCAGGACTACCGCTACATCAACAAACACACCATTCATGACGCATACCCCCTTCCTCTCATCTCTGACCTTGTTGACAAGCTGAAGGATGCCAAGCTTTTCACAAAGTTTGACATCTGCTGGGGCTACAACAATGTCTGCATCAAAGACAGACATCAATGGAAAGCCACGTTTATCATGCACTACAGTCTCTTTGAACCTATGGTCATGTTCTTTGGACTGACAAACTCCCCTGCCACATTCCAGCATTTTATGAACGACTCCTTCCATGACATGATCACTGAAGGATGGCTCATCATCTACATGGATGATGCTATGCACACCGCGCACACCAAACACATCCTTGCTTGCATGAAGGAACTTGACCTTCACCTGAAGCTCGAGAAATGCCACTTCGCCACCACAGAAGTGGAGTATCTCAGCATGATTGCTTGCCCCAGAGAACTCACCATGGACCCCATCAAGGTTGCTGGGATTGCCAACTGGCCCACACCCACCAAGCTCAAGGACATCCAATCATTCATGGGCTTCACCAACTACTACTGCTGGTTTATTCTGGACTACTCCACCATTGCCTGCCCTCTTGTCAATCTTATGAAGAAAGACACACCTTGGACCTGGGGTTCCCCCCAGATCACCACCTTCAAATGCCTTAAAAGGGCCTTCACCTTTGATCTGGTTCTTCAATTTCCGGATACTTCTTGACCCTTCACTATTGCCACTGATGCTTCTAAATTTGCATTGGGTGGTGTCCTCCTCCAGACCAATGCAAACAATGACTGGAAACCCTGCTCCTACCTTTTGCAGTCTTTCAACACTGTGGAAAGGAACTATGATATCTATGACCACAAACTACTCGCTGTCATCTGATTCCTCAAAGCCTGGTGCCACTATCTCCACGGTAGCATGACTCCCATGACCATCTTCTTGGATCACAAAAACCTCACCTACTTCTGCCAACCCCAAAACCTCAACCGTCACCAAGCCCGCTGGCTTCTCAACCTTGCTGACTTCAACCTCACATTCTCCCACATGCCAGGCAAACTCCTTGATGGTCCAGACATGCTGTCCCACCACCCCAATCATATCACCTCAGACTTGGACAATGAGGATGTCATGCTCCTTCCGGACAATGTCTTTGTTAACCTCATAACTACAGATCTCCAGGACCTCATCTCCCACTCCTCAGCTGCAGATCCACTTGTCCTGGATACCCTCAACACCATGGATAGTGGTCTCCCACCGTCATTCTGCTCCCACCTCTCCAACTGGCACTATGATGCTGGTGTCCTAACCTACCAGGGTTGCATCTATGTCCTGCCTAACCATGAACTCTGGCAGCAAATTGTTGCCCGCCACCATGACTCCCATACCACTGGCCACCCTGGTTTCCTGAAAACTTGCCAGCTGGTCGCCACTGAATTCTGGTGGCCTGGCCTGGCCTCCTTCATCCACTCCTATGCCTCCGGTTGCACCTCATGTCAACAACACAAGGTCAACACCCACCTGACCACATCTCTGCTCTCTCCTATCCCTTCCACATGCACGCGCCCCTTCCAGAACATTTCCGTTGATCTCATCACAGATCTCCCCGTTTCTGTGGAGGGATACGACTCTCTCATGGTTGTGGTAGACCATGGCCTTACAAGGGGGGTAATTCTTTGCCCTACCATGAAAACCGCCGACTCTGCAGGTATAGCCTGCCTCTTTTTCACAAAGTCTACATGCAATTTGGCCTCTATGACAAGATCATCTCTGACCATGGTCCACAGTTTGCTTCCACATTTGTGAAAGAGCTCTCCCAACTCGTTGGATACTGCCTCTCCCTCTCCACCGCCTACCATCCTCAATCCAATGGTGAGACAGAACATGTTAATCAGGAAGTCAAGACATACCTCTGCATGTATTGCCAAAACAATCCAGAGAAATGGGCTGACTTACTCCCTATGGCTGAATTTGCACATAACCACTGCCCCCACTCTGTCACTGGAAAATTGCTGTTCTTCCTCATGATGGGCTATGAACCCCATCCCTTGCCTGCTATCATTGGAGAAACCAAACTCCCTGCCATTGAGGAATACCTCAAAACTCTCTCTGCAGCCCGCAACGAAGCCCTTGCCACACATGAACTCACCTGCCAAGCCATGAAGGCCCACTCCTTTAGGAAATTCAAACCTTTCTCAAAAGGCGATCAGGTTTGGCTGGAAGCCTGTAATTTGAAACGGGAACTCATCTCTCTTCACTCGCATTGCACTGCAAAGGACCTTTTATCATCACGGAGGTCCTCTCCCCACTCACCTATCACCTCCATCTTCCCAAGACCCGGAAAACCCATCTGGTCTTTCATGCTTCTCTCCTATCCCCATATCAGGAAATGGTGACCTATGGACCCAACTTCCCAAAACCTCTGCCAGACCTTATTGCTGGCGAAGAGGAATATGAAATTGGGCGGATTCTTTGCCACAACCAGAACCTGCGCAACTGCAAGTTCCTGATCCGCTAGAAGGGCTACTCCGCCTCCAATAACTCTTGGGAGCCCAAGGCCAACCTAGGAAATGCCAAGGAAACTATCGACACTTATAAATGTCTCCACCCCAAGGATTTTCCCTCAGTCTCCTGCCTTTCAGCCCTTCCACCACCTCAACCACCACGCTTGCCCCTCCGACCACCACCAGTCTGTGTCAGAACTGTTATGGCCTACCACTTGTGCTCCACCCCTGACTTTGAATCCAACACCACTCCAGTCCCTGTCTTCACCCCCACTGTTGACATTTCCCACATCACCCTACTGCTCCCTGTTCCCCCACCATCTCTCCGCTCAGATGCTCCCTTCCTCTCCTCTGAATTCTCCCTCACAGAGTCCACCTGACCTGTTTCTCCAGCTGATTCTGCAGTCACTTCCACAGGATGGGAAACAGCAAGTGTATGCACTTACCCTCCTAATCCTGTTCACCGTGTTCGTCCTCCTCTCGTCACGGTAGATTTGCTGTTTCATTCACATGCTATCCAGGCCTCTTCACCCACCCCCGACTACTTCGCTTGCATGTGGCGACTCATCCTCAACCCCAGCATGGTGTTTCCCATCGAACACCATCTCAACCTCGACTCCCCTCTCCATGCCCTCTATGTGGCATATTTACAGAACAAGCGACTCACCCTTGTCTGGGCAGACCTCTATGGGCCCATGCCCAACACTCTCCTCCTCTCGGCCCTTACTGGCCAGATCCATGACAAGATCTGTGTGTTCCTCGAACACACCCTACACCAAATGCAAATGGGTGAATTCATTGCTGATCTCCACCGCTACCAAGTGGAGCTCTCCCTCCGCCTTGACCAACCACCTGCTTCCAATGCTCCCTCTCCATCTACCCCCCCACCTCCTCTCTTCCCTTCTCCCCTCAAGAGATCGATGCTTGCAACCAAGCTGAAGCGGAACACATATTCCAAACCAGTCAGGTCAACCTCCCCGAGACTCACCCTCACTACCACAAGGCCTGCTTTGAGTGCCACAAACTTAGGCACATACATACGCATCAAATGTCAGGACTATCAATGTCCCATCTGTCTTACCTGGTCCCCTGGACACATCCAGTCCCACTGCCCTGGACGACCTCCTCGCATCCGCGCTAGGGTTTCCCTGGCCAACTGACTTACCCCAGTGGCAGCCAGATCTACCTGGAACCGCTGTTCCCCTTGCCCCATCATTCCCTCCAACTCCTCCTCATCCAACACCTCCTCCTCCTCTGCACACCACTGCAACCACTGCCCCATCTACCTGGCACCTCCACACCACTGCCCCTCTGGATGCTTCTTCACCTTCCCAGACCGCCATTCTGCGTCGCTGTGCAATGACCCAATCGACAACAAGGGTTACACCAACATTACAGGCAGTCCTGTTAGGGATTCATTCAATTTCTGAAGATGATCTTCACATGGTGCTTTGATCTTAGTCAGGGGGTAATGTTACAATTCATCTTTTCCTTTGCTTTTCACTTTACTTTCACAATGCTTGGTACTACAGGTACCTCCTATGTTCTATCTGCAAGGCTTACCCTTGCTTTGGACTACTCAGCAAGGGCTTAATCCTTTGCCCAGTTTACCTTTCTCTTCTTTGATCCGATTATGCAACTCTGGCCCAACCTGCTGTTCCATACTTGCTTCCTTTCTTCCGCTTCCTTGATCTGTTAGGGATCCCCTTCATTTCCACTGCCATTCCTGACAGCTTCCATGTTTACCTTTTATGCTTTCATCCATCCAGTGCTCTTGCCCCACACGACTCCTTTTGGCCCTTTGACTGTTCTGCTCTTCCTGGCCACCCTTTTGGACTCTTGGTCCATGCATGATACTCATAGTATAAATACCACACAGTGATACTCCTGTACCTCAGTCTTGATCTATGCAATCTAGCTAGTATCACTGCTCCTCCTTGGGCTTAAACTAAGCCACCTCTTTGTCACTGCAACCAATGTTCAGCTCCTCAGTCCACCCTGATCACAAGGGGAAGTCTCAGTCCTTAGGGTATAGATTCCCAACAGGATGCTCTCAGCAATACCTGAGTTCTAACTCATCTCACTGGTAGCAATCTGCTGACCAGTAACCCTCCTTGAACTCTTTAGTGTGCCATGTATCAAGTGGTGGTTGTTTGAGTTATCACAGCTGCTTGGTACTTAGCACTTTTGTGTCTATGCTAGGCCCTACCTGGGACTATCATAACACATGCGATGAAGGCATGACATTGGCCAATTGGATATGATCCAGATGAGTCAGGTTAGGAGTCACGGTGAGTCATAATGACTCGAGGAATGCATGAGGCATCAATGGAAGGATCTAGCATGCGAGTACACATTGATAAGGCATATAATGAAATGGAGGCACACGGAGATTAATAACATGCTTTAAGGGCGTGTTGTAACCCTAGACAATGTGGTAAACATGTGTTATGAAAAAGTTAGAAGCATGGAAATCAGGTTTGTAACAGCTTCAATTCTTCAGAGAGAGACCTGAGAGTGTGTTGACAAATGGATGAGAAGGTATATTAGCATCCTATATAGGTGCCCTGATGATATATGTGACAATAACAATAATATGTCATATGTCATTTTATATACCCAAAGCATTCTAGAAGGGATAAAAGTATCTCTGAAGACATGGGAGAATGAAGAAACACAAGATAATATATTCTAATGGAATTACAATACTTGTTCCATGCAGCAGAGATACTCCATACACCTTCCAGAAGTGAAAATAGGGGCATCTGGAGAATATGTTATAACATTACTAGTACATTGCCAAGCCACTTGCACTGCTGGTATGTTGTACACACATATGAATGGTAATTTATCATGGGGTTCTCAAGGACAATTGTCTAGTATGTCAGAAATGCGGATATGTTTTTCTTTTTCTATCCTACTATTGGTTTAGACCTTTTAAGACACTAAAACACATTATCTAAGTGGTGGGAATGATGGAATATATAATACATAATATTTTATTACTGCTATATGTATTATTTAACCAAGGGATGTGGCTAGAATAAAGAGGAAAGGCATGAAAACATTAGATTCCAAATTTGGATATGTTATGGGAGTAGTGGTCATCACTAACATTCCTGTGCCACCCCTTTCAGGTAATTATGTGAGCAGGCCAAAGCACACAGATTGCAATGTACGCTTTAAGCTGATTACATAAGCACCCAAAACAATGGTACAGCCTTTCCTGCAAAATGGCCTGTTAAACGGTAACTACCCTGTTTTCTTGCAAGATTCTACCAGGATCGGCTCCATGGATAGCATTTAGAAGTGGCATGACATGGCATGTCGCTCGACACGAGGGCTCTGTTTTCAGAGACATTGAGAGCCATGCAGATTATAGTTGAAGAAGGATTTCGGCCTCTTTGACCCCACCTGTGTTCCAGTCTGGTCCTGCCAGTAGGCGCCTAGGTATTTTGAAGCCAATACACTGTCAAACGAGCTGTATAGGTCGAAAGAAAGAAAATGAAATATGTAAATAAGGTACCTTTTGTGTGTATATGCATGGCTTTCAAGCTGTTTGTGAGCATTGGATATATGTTTCGTTTTCCCTAATTCCGACTTCGATGTGGTGCGTGGGAAGTCAGGTCAGCAAAAGCATTTTAGGAGAGTAGGTCGTCCCAAACCCCAGGCTCCTACACAGCCGTCAGGGTAAGTGTGAGGTTTAGGGGGTATTAGTAAGCATATTGGAATTTGAAACACCGCCAACCTTAAGATACCTTGCACTTACCACAATGGCTGCAAGAAAACATTGGTAAACATTGGTGGCCACAGCTATGCTAGACTTCATAATCAATTGGACATGGAAAAATAAGAAATTATATACACTGAAATTAGGGTTTGCAATATCACAACATGGAAGAATGGATATGGGAGGGTTGTTCTAACTGCGACTTATACCCGGATGGCCGATGTAGCAGCTCCTAATCAGTCAACTCCAGTACCAATACCCATATCTTTGACAATCCAAGCTCATACTCAGGAGGTGTTCCATGTCAAGCCATGTCTCTGGCAAATTAAGGTCACAGAAGCCATTCTACAGGGAGGAAAAGACGTACTGTGTATTGCAGGCACTGGTATGGGGAAGTCGCTCACATTTTGGATGCCACTGCTGTTTCAGCCGGATGGCATTCAAATTGTGGTTACCCCATTAAACCTGCTAGGCAAACAGAACATCGAAGGGCTTGCCAGGGCCTGTATACCAGCGATATCCATTAGTTTGGAGACAGCAACGCCTGCCAATTTTCATGTAAGTATACTTGTGTTAGTCCGAGATTCTCTTACCTGTAAATTCCTAGGCCATCCGCACTTGTAGATATAGGGCCATAGTCATCAGTCTGGAACAGATGATGAAACCTGAGGGCAAATTTGAAAAGATTCTGAGGGACGCACACTTTGCATTGCACATCATCAGCATTGTGGTTGATGAAGCACATTGCCTTAACCGATTGGGGAGAGTTCTGCCCAGAGTACAGGGAACTCGGGCAGATTTCGCTTCGTGCTTCCATCGGTCCCATTGCTTGTTGCATCTGCAACACTCATAGCGAGCGCAATCAGTGATGTTCAGTGGCTCCTTCAGATGTGTACCAGCAAAACGATTGTATTGCAATGCTCGAGCGACCAGCCTAACATCAAAATTGGCATTCAAAAGATCAAGTATGCATTGAATTCTTTTGCTGACCTTGCGTTCTTGGTCCCAGACAGATACAATGATAGCGATCCACCCCTGCCGAAATTTCTCGTGTTCTTTGATGATATCTCGGATTCGATTGCAGCAGTGAAATACCTACGAGGGCGCTTACCCTGTGGCCTAAAGGAGAAGATTAAATGGTTCAATGCAGACATGTTGGTTACCTTCAAGGAGGCAGAGTTTGCCAATTTGATGGCAGGGAAAACTTGGGGATTCTGTACGACAGCCTTGTTTGGGATGGTGAGGCTGGAATCTACATCTACATTATGGCCGTTGATAGCAGTTGCAGGGTATGGATGTGCCAGATATCTCCCTGGTGATTCAATGGAGAGTAACGTGCAATCTGTCAGCACTTTGGCAGTGCTTTGGCCGCGTGGCCCAAAACAAAGAACTTACAGGAACAGCGCTGTTACTCGCTGAGAAGGAATACTTTGACAATGAAAAAGCTGTGAAAGCTGTGAGAAAGGCAAAAAGGTTAGGGACACGTAAATGCAAGGTAAAAGAAGCTGACCTACCTGACCCCTTACGTCCAACGAAGCAAGCAATTGCTAGTTGCCAACTGGCTGAATCATCAGATAACAAGAATGTTGTTTCCATGACCTTTTCGAGTGTGCTGGCTGACGATTCATTGGATGAGGGATCAGACGACAAGGGTGACACAACCCTTATTGTGAACAGGCAAAATGAAGGTGGAGGAGATGATGAGCAAAAGACGATGGTAGACAGAGGAAGACCAGAGCCGCCTGGTCACTCTGTCCCTCCTGGGAAATGTCGAAAACAGGACCTAGACCCTGGCATAGACCTCCTTATTAATGTGGGATACCGTCCTGGCATGGGCTGTCATAGGACGGTCTTCAACACTTGTTTTGATAATGGTGCAGCTGATGGGGGTTTTCATAATTTGACTAAGCACTACACCGTACATACTGAGACTTTCTTCAGAAACCAACCACCTCCAGTGCAATACAGACACTGATCAAGGGTGCAACCAGTGCCATGTCCAAGAACCACCTGTCTGCTGCGACCTCCATAATTGCACAGAGTTCTCACCCTACACCTCCACCATCCCTAAACAATGTCGTGCAATGCAATGCTCACATCTCACCAAGTATACCAAAGAAAAACACGACTACAATCTAGGAAACGCCCTTCATAACTGGTGGGAAGCTAAAGCAGCAGCAGTATATGGCCAGGCTGCCCTTAATCACCATGGGCCATCCCTCGTCATGACCAATGCAATACTTGACTCCATCGTCGACTACGCTCACCTCAAGAAAATCAACTCACTGCTGGACCTCAAGCGAGAAACCGGGTGGATGAGATGTGAGCAGTTTGGGGTTGAAATTCTTGCTCTTCTTCAAACCCATGCTCCACCATGCCCATTGTAGAAAAGAAATAATAGGCGATAAGAAGAAAGGTGGGGCAATAGGTTCGTCCCAAGGGGGGTTATATTTGAAGGAATGACGGATTCAGGTTTGTCTAAGAGTCCTAGAGGCTGCTGAACGATCCGGAATGAAAAGCGGTCAATGTAAAAGTATCCAGGTGGAGGCGAGGACATGAGAGTATTGTTTCGAGTAGATGAGACACAGAGGAACGATAGGATGAGGTAAAAGAAAAACTATCCAGCTCACTCACACATGGGAGAGTAAACAGGAGATCTCCTGAACGCCCCCAAGACCATATTTTTGTGTTAGAAACATGGTTTTATAGTCCTGGGCATAACCCAGGACTGCTAAAGGTAATCTGACCCTAAGTAAGTGTACAGGATCGATGTAGGGTGAGTATGCTAAGAAGGAGTGTCAAACCTTGTAGATGACAAAGAAAGAAAAGGTGTTAGGATAGTAATGACCTTAATAAGGCCAAATCGAGTAGAACAAGTCAAATCGGATGAAGCGGAATATGTACGATGGAACTGGATTGGATCGTGTTGACTCGGATTGGACTCGGATTGGATTCAGATGATCTGTAAATGCTAGGAATGAAACCGGGCTGACACAAAGTCGATGGTGGATGAGACGGGAGGTGATATGACATGATGAAGAGCAAGGAAAATGTATCCCACAACCGTAGGGAGTATCTAACTCCTACACTGTTGCCATTCGTTTCCACACCTCTTCGTCCTGGTGGGTCCGCTCTTCAAGCCAACAATGCTCAAGTTGGTCAAGCCCCTTCTCCTTCCTCCGTTATTAAACAGCACAACAAGTGTGGTACATGTGGCCAGGAGGGCCACAATGGTAAGCGTATCTCTCCTTCTACGTGACACTAAGCTCACACCAAGTTCAAGCAAGGAACAAGGTTTGTCCAAAGCAACGGGTTGACTCCATGGTTGTGAGCAAGGAAAATGTGAGTGTTACTGTCTACGTCTACCTAGGTGACAGTGATTGACCTCGACCACCTGCCACACAGATGCCATTACAGTAGTTCGACTAATACATCCAGGAGTTCTGCCTTCTCTTCCTGTACTCCTTCCTCATTCACATTTATTTCGCCGCGCATTGCCTTTTCCATCATTGCTAATCCTTTATCGCTAAGGTCTTCAATGACATGCCGCGTTTTTCTTCCTCTGTGTATAATATGTGGCACACTTGATACTAGCTTGTCTTGGAGTTTGCTGAATGTTTTTGTAATATCTGGAGCGGCATGATTTGTGTTGAGATGTGTATGATCAAAGTTCGTTTGAATAACTTTCTGTACATTTTGGTACACTTGAACTAATGGCAATGTAGGGAATAGGTATTCCCTGTGCTCACATAGCACATTTCCACACCCCGTCGTCACCTGATCCTGATCCTGATCTGTCTGCTTGTGCGAACTCATCCGGATTGCTGTATCCGCACCCGTTTTGCCTCGGACTCTTTTATTTATTTTTGATGCTCCTTATTCATACTTAGCATTGGCTAGACCACGTCATGCAGCCCTTGCAGGGACGTTCGGGTGCCTCTCGAACTTTATACCGTATGAAAACCTTCTTTTTATTATTATCCTTACTTAGGACAAGTCTGAGGGTATTCCCGAGGACTATAAATTCACTGTATTGACAAAAATACAGTAGCTTTTGCCTGTGTGCATCTGTCTCACATCATTTTCGGTTGACGTTCATTTTCTCTCGCTCTCCTTGTATTTTCTCAATCCGGATCGGACTGCCACATCTGCTTTTCTATCCGTTTTAATCCGGATTTGCCCCGGATTCATCTTGGACTACTCAAAAACCATTATTCGTCATTCGGCAACTCAGTGTTGTCCCTGGGTCGAACGGAATTGCATTCCTTCACCCTCTTTCTATTTCTTTCAATCCCCCTGAGTATTGCACTACAGCCGGGATTTATTACCTTCAATGGGCGATGAATATCAACAATTCTACTGTCAGCAGGAACATTCATGCCATCATCGAACTCCTCAGACAGGGCGGGATCTACGAGTCTGCCCAGAAGTCAGGAGATGACAACGATGGCGAAGAAATAACTGACCAGGACTCATTGGACATATCGGAACATGTCGTTCTCATCCATGGCAATCTTGGGACAGGTGAATGACTCGTGGGTGCTCAACTGCGCTGCTCCATTGAGTCAACACCATGGAACCGGTTCCAGCATGTTATATTCATCCTGGGGCTTTTCCACCTGAAGATGGCATGTGCAGATGCACTGTGGCATTGTTTTATCCTTCCATTTTCAGCACGCGAGGATGATACTGCTCTGATGAATGATGTGGCAACACTTCGTCCAAGGGAAATGTTCACCTTCACTACAAAACCGGGTTTTCGTCGGATGCACGAGCTTGTCAGCCATGCGGGCATATGTTGGTGGTTGAATTGTTGGTTGGTATACATCCAAGCCAAGATGCAAGGAATCAGAAGTCTAGATGACTTCGCATCCACCAAACCAATGCTGCAAGACTTAAGGTCAATGGCAGATGAGATTGCACAACAGTTTGTCGCTACCCACCAAATACAATCTGTGTGGATGAAGCCGGAAGAGTCGCGCGATCTTCAATTTGAAAATGCGTTGCTCTTGAACAAATATTTCCTACTTTACGAAGAATTGTCATATGCAATGAATAGCGGTGACATTGGACATGTTGAGACTTGCATTGTTGACTGGATTCCAATTTTGAAGGTCATCAGGAAGCACAAATATGCATCACACATGCAGAACTTCTTATTGAACATTCACTTTGTCTATCCAGCTGGTCTGAAGTAAGCCC
This sequence comes from Chiua virens, assembly GCA_019787685.1. Lineage (NCBI taxonomy): Eukaryota > Fungi > Basidiomycota > Agaricomycetes > Boletales > Boletaceae > Chiua > Chiua virens. The sequence continues at coordinate 2,241,222 of JAHNUO010000003.1, forward strand.
ATTTGTCTGTGCCAGCCACTCACCCTAAACGGACTCCTGCAGGCGAGTAGTTTGTTACCACCTTCTCATTAATCTGACAGGTCAACCCATGAAATGGCGTGCTGTGGACTGGTGTGTTGAACTAAACAACTTGTTCACAAAGGTATGTGAACGTTCGCTCACCTTGAACTGGTTCCTGTTAATTTGATGACAGATGGTGGCAGGCAAAAAATGGAGGTAAAGGTCCAAACAGGATGGTTGAGCGGATAATACTCGAGTCGCTGAAGGTAATAAATCCTGGCTGTAGTGCAATACTCAGGGGGATTGAAAGAAATAGAAAGAGGGTGAAGGAATGCAATTCCGTTCGACCCAGGGACAACACTGAGTTGGTGAACGATGAATAATGGTTTTTGAGTAGTCCGAGATGAATCCAGGGCAAATCCGGATTAAAACGGATAGAAAAGCGGATGTGGCAGTCCGATCCGGATTGAGAAAATACAAGGAGAGCGAGAGAAAACGAACGTCGACTGAAAATGATGTGAGACAGATGCACACGGGCAAAGCTACTGTATTTTTGTCAATACAGTGAATTTATAGTCCTTGGGAATACCCTCAGACTTGTCCTAAGTAAGGATAATAATAAAAAGAAGGTTTTTGTACGGTATAAAGTTCGAGAGGCACCCGAACGTCCCTGCAAGGGCTGCATGACGTGGTCTAGCCAATGCTAAGTATGAATAAGGAGCATCAAAAATAAATAAAAGAGTCCGAGGCAAAACGGGCGCGGATACAGCAATCCGGATGAGTTCGCACAAGCAGACAGATCAGGACCGGGATCAGGTGACGATGGGGTGTGGAAATGTGCTATGCAAGCACAGGGAATACCTATTCCCTACACCTGATGGGGACTTTAGATGCTGACTGTCCCCAGTCAGCCCGATGTGTATGGGGATGCGGTCGGTGGTTCAACATGACAGTTGCAGATGGCAGCGGATGGGTCCAGATACGAAAGGGTGACAGATACAACGACAGAGATGGTGATGGCAATAAGAGTGATGACAGAGACAATGACAGAGATGACAAGAGTGATGATGGCTGCACAGTGACGATGACCTGAAAATGACAGGAACGACAATGACGACTGGTGATAGCGGTGCAGTGACGATGATCCATGAATGACAGGATTGGATAGTGATTGCGACGGTGTGACGCATGGCTTTTCTGCGTGTCTGTTGTCTAGGGTTTCGTGCATGAAGGCATGGTGGATGATGTGTGGCCGTAATCTGCGATGCAAAGTGTGTGTGATGGTTTTGTGTTCATCACAGTGATAGCATCTCTGGTCTCTGGTATGCGTCGATCGTCCTATGTGAATTCTGCTTGTCCACATGTGTCTGGTGTGATCCTATGTGATCCGGTCGGCCGAGTTTGCTATCCGCTGCTCACTGCATGATCTGAATACGAAGAAAAGAACTGTATGGTTGAACGTGAAAGAGATGATAAGAAAGAGAAAAACAAAATGAAACCAATTGGCGAGTGTCCAACTTGGCTTGTCTTCATCGTGCATCTTTCGTGTCTATACCTGTAACGGATGCCCTTTCATGATACCTAAAAACATCTGGAAACAATCCGGATACGACTGGATAAAGTGCGTTGTGCCTATGTGTGTTCAAAGAGCAGAAGTGGTATGTAGTGGATGAGGGCACGAACTCTAGATGATTGCAATAACGAAGTAGTGAATTGAGTGGTAGAAGAAATGAATGGACTATACGATCATGTGTTGGTTTTTCTATATGGTATTCTTTCTTTTCTGTGATGGTTTCTTGTTCGATGAGTAATGATCGATCACTGGACTAAACCCAGGGTGAGATAGAGATCTGCTGGACGAATACTGGGGACGAAACAGAGATGAAACGGATATCAAAAGAATGATTTCAATGACTGAAATTGTGAAAATGCGAAAAGTTGCGTGTGGAAACCGAGGTGGTCATATAGACCCCTCCCCCCTGGGTAGGCCATATCTGATGACCTCCCGGTCATCCGGATAATGCTGTGGAGAAAGGGTAAGGGTGTCTCAATGATAGTAAAAAAAGAACGGTCAGATTCCCGGATCGAAGGGAAAATGCAACTGAACAGTGTCGGCCAGGTCGTCGAATAAACCTGATGTGGGCAAAGACAGCTGAAGCATAAACTGAAATGAAAAGATGTGTGCATTAGTGTAAAATTGAGAGAGAGGGAAACGGATTGGGAGAGCAGCGAAGGGCATGCGTAGTTTCGATAACCGGCTCAGAACCAATTGAACCGGTGAGGTATGGGTCCTTGGATATGGCCGTAAACGTAGAGGTGGCGGCTCGGATGAGATGAGTGGTGGCATGGTTGCGGAAGCAAGGGGCAAGGTCGATAGCAGCGAGGGCAGTTTGTTGAAAAAGAATGAGGGTGATGGGCGTGGCTGCAATGTGCGCACTTCATGGGGTATAGGAACTGCGCAGAAGAGTGCATTTAGCTTCAATCCATGGCTGGAAACCAATCAAACCGGTGAGGTGCTCATCCTCGGATACAGTCATAAATGCAGAGATGGCGGTTTGTTGAGGAAGGACGAGGGCAATGAGAGTGGCTGCAATTTGTGCACTTCATGGGGTATAGGAACTGCGCAGAAGAGTGCGTTTAGCTTCAATACCTGACCAGAAACCAATTGGACCGGTGAGGTACTACAAATCCTCGGATATGGCCGTAAATGCAGAGATGGTGGTTCAGACATGACAGGCGATGGGACAGCTTTAGAGATGAGAGACTGACTGGGCAATGCAGGTGGTGATGGATCCGACATGATCCGAGCTATCCAGATAGATGTTTTCGGTGACACGGCCAGTGTGCTGCTATCGCGAATGGATGGTGATGATGGCAGATCCGGTGGTGATAAAACAGTCATGTCCTCTGGAGGCAAGTGAGGTGGTCGTGCTAAGCCAGGTGGGTGAGAGGGAAGTGAGTGGGATGAGAGTATGCGCCCGGTTGGCCGTTTTGTCATAGCCAAAAACACCGATCTGCTGAGCTGCAATCTGGTACTATGCGACGGATGGGTGAGTGGTGGTGTGAGGTTTGTCAATGGTGACTTCATAGTCATCCAAGGTAACAGAGGTGGCAAGGCTGGCGTGGTCGATGGTGAGAGCGATGGGGTGGATGAGTCGGGTTGTGACGTATCTGAAGAGGGTGAAGGCGATTGGATTGGTCGTGGTGATGGACCTGAGAGTGTCCGGATTGATGTATGCATGAGTACATCCAGTGGCAGAGAGATTGTGGCTGAGGAGGGTGAGTGTAGTGGGTGAGATGTGTTGGGGCAATCTGGTTCATCTTGCTCCTGTGTTTTGGCATGCAGTACCACAAATTCGACAGCTGTGAGAGGCGGATCAGCACAGACGGGTTCAATTGAGACGTTACCGGATTGCTCAGGATCGCATTCTACTATCCTTGAATAGACCCGGATGGAATCACTTTGCGGCATGTGATCTGCTAGATTCGATGAGGTGGATGCTGATGCAAGGATGGGGTCGGTGGTGATGTCGATGGATGGTTCTGGAACGTAAAGTGGGTAGTCATCGTCGTATGATGAGTACCAGTGCTGGACATCGGCTACAAACATTGACCAATCCAGCTGTGTTGCAAGTACTTGCTGTGATGTCCGCCATAGCTCGGCATCTTCTGGGTAGGCATACCAGATGGCTGTATTAATCTTCTGTGCGTCTGTGAGTCTGATGCTTGTAGCTAACTGATCGACATGTTTCAAAAAGGCAGGTAACTGTGACGGAATGGTCGCATTGAAACGTGGGGCGCTAGAGGCAGTCCGGAAGGGCAGCTGTAGGAGATATCCGGGCGATGGCATAGTAACAATTCAGATGGTGGCGCAGGTCGCCGTGCACCATGACAGGTGTGTCGTCTGACTTGTCTGACGTCACTTAGAGGTCTGTGGTGGCGTAAGGGTAGTGGTGCAGGGTTCAATAGGGGTGATTCGGATGCTATGCAAGGAGGTGTTAACCGAGGCGAAAATTTTCTAAGAAGTGAAGCGAAGGTATGTCATGAGTGAGGTGAATAATGAGTGGATTGGTTGTCGTCGTCTGTACCAACTTCTGGAAGTCCCTCGTGGTGGGCTCCAGTTGAAGGTAATAAATCCCGGCTGTAGTGCAATACTCAGGGGGATTGAAAGAAATAGAAAGAGGGTGAAGGAATGTAATTCCGTTCGACCCAGGGACAACACTGAGTTGGTGAACGACGAATAATGGTTTTTGAGTAGTCCGAGATGAGTCCGGGGCAAATCCGGATTAAAACGGATAGAAAAGCGGATGTGGCAGTCCGATCCGGATTGAGAAAATACAAGGAGAGCGAGAGAAAATGAACGTCAACCGAAAATGATGTGAGACAGATGCACACGGGCAAAAGCTACTGTATTTTTGTCAATACAGTGAATTTATGTATAGTCCTCGGGAATACCCTCAGACTTGTCCTAAGTAAGGATAATAATAAAAAGAAGGTTTTCATACGGTATAAAGTTCGAGAGGCACCCGAACGTCCCTGCAAGGGCTGCATGACATGGTCTAGCCAATGCTAAGTATGAATAAGGAGCATCAAAAATAAATAAAAGAGTCCGAGGCAAAACGGGCACGGATACAGCAATCCGGATGAGTTCGCACAAGCAGACAGATCAGGACCGGGATCAGGTGACGATGGGGTGTGGAAATGTGCTATGTGAGCACAGGGAATACCTATTCCCTACACCATGCTGCAAAAATTGGTGTTTTGACAAGTGATATCTGCTCTATTGGCTTTGGTTGTGTAATCTCAGGTTTGAACTGACAAAAGTATGTGGGCCCATAGGTACAGAGGTCACGTAAAAACATCCACGCATTGAACTGCTGAAATGGCGGCGGCCTTGTGTTCATCGGCTGCTCGTCAGGTTTATGTACTACACTGATCAGATCCCACCAGGTTCATGATTGTTGACCACTGATCTCTGGATTCAATGGTGACTGCTTCCACAGTTCGTGTTAGAGACCGTGCGACTCGGAGGTAGCCAACTCCGGATCTCCGGAGTTGTAACGTCGGACGGGACTTGGCTTCACCGTATGTGGTGCGCCCTTGTCACAGTCTGTCCCTATATTTCGGACGTGCGGAAAACAGAGGTAGATATATGACTCAACACATAAAGTGGAGTCGAGCGGAGTAAAGACCGTCAAGGTCTTACGGAGTGTTCGGAGTGAGTCGTACAATAAACTAATATTCAGACTAAGGGTACACAGTCATGGTACTACAGTTTATATACTCGGAGTGGAATGGAGATTAGTAATGGAGTTGGTAAGAACTGAGTAAGACGGAAGATCGGGAAACTACATAGCCGGAGGTAAGTCGGGTACTGAGAAAGCCGGAGCTGTGCTCATAAGCGAGACACAGGTTATGTACTAATATAAAAGAGGAAACATATATACGTAACGGAGGTCCGGGGTCGCGGAGTTGCGTCCTGAGGGAGATCGACCCGGAGTTATCGTCTAAGAGAAACGGAGTTATATCCGGAGGAACGGAGAACGGAGCGGTATATGACAGTATCCCCCTTTTAGGCCTGAACCCTTGAAGGCCTTTAGCGAGGAACAATAGTCAAGCGGAGTCAAAGCGCGAACAAAGCGCGAGTGGAGGTGACGGATGTGCGGAGTTTGAATTCGGAGTGTGGGTGACGTGCTCTGTATATAAGTCCGGCGGATGGCTGTTTCATTCCTTAACCATTAATTCCTACCATGTCCGATATCAGCAGCATCAAGGAGTGGGACGACGCGCGTCTCAAGGAGTGCGACGATGACAGCGACGAGCTGTTCGACGCGAAGGCGACGGAGCGGCGACGACGGATGAAGGTTCGGAGAGAAGCGGAGGAACAGAGGAAGGCGGAGGAAGCTGAGGAGGTGCGCAAGGCTGAAGAGGCGAGGCGCGAGGCAGAGGAGGCAGAGAAAGCGAGGAGGGCTGCGGAGGAGCGGAGGAAAGCGGAGGAGCGCGAGGCGCGAGAGGTCGAGGAGGCCAAGAAAAGGGTGAGTGGTTCACAACGTCTGGCTTCCGGAGCTGACGGAGTTACTAGGCCGAGGAGGTCCGTGCGGAGCAGAGTGCTCCCAAGGAGAAGGGCAAGGAGAAGGAGAAGGCGCGAGGGTCGGAGTGGGAGGCATGCACTAGGTGCGAGGACCGAGGCCTGGAGTGCGTACTGGGCGCGGGGAGGAAGTCGACGGCTTGCGAGCCTTGTCGAGACGCCAAGGTGAAGTGCGAGAGGCCCGGAGAGGAGGTGACGGAGAAGAGGGTGCGCCGGAGGAAACGGGTGGAGGAATCGGAGGAGGTGCCGAAGTCGAAGAAGAAGGCGAGGACCGAGTCGTCGTCCGCTGGTCCGAGCGGGGCTCAGGGCTCGTCTCTTCCGGAGACGTTCGTGCAGGCGGCGGAGTCGTGGGCGGGAGTTGCGAAGCAGATGACGGAGGCCGTAAGGGATCTCCAAGCGGCGATGAGGTCGCAAAACAGGCGTCTGGATTACCAGAACGCTCTGTTATCGAGGCTCGTGGAGCTGAAGGTGGAGGAGGTGTACGGAGCGAAGTCGGAGGAGTCGGATGATGAGGATGTCGATGCGGAGGTGGGCGAAAAGGAGCTCGCGGAGATGGGCACGGAGGTGGAGATGGGTGACTCGGCGGATGCGGAGGGAGAAGTAGAGTAGAATAGAATGTACTTATGAAGTTGCAAAAAGCAACAAGATACGATTCTCGGAGGAAAACGGAGTGAGCGGAGATGGAAGTGTGGGGAACGGGAGGTCCATATCCCCCTCTTAGGCTAGACGTCCCAGCGTCTAGCAGCGGAGGTGGACGGAGGGAGTTCGGGGTACGAAGGAGGAGGGATGTGTGAGTGCCTTTCAAAGTAATCCAGGAAAGAACGGTATACGTCGCTGAGGTTCCATGGGTTTTCGATGTCGAGCAGGAGGAGGGATGACCGGAGTAACCTAGAGGATCAGAGTAGTAGCCGGAGTTGCCAGAGGGAACACCCAAAGGCGCAGAGTCGAGCTCATATGTGTTGGCGTCCATGTTCAGGTGAACAGAAAAGTTACTGTCCATAACTCGTCACTCAACGGAGTGTTAGCGAGCGGATCAGTGGTATCCAAGAATCAAGAGAACAGGGGGACCCAACGGAGGTGCACGGAGTGCGGTCGGAGTGATCATAGGGTAAGGTCGGAGGAGTTATGAGGAGGTCGGGGATGAGAGTCGGGGTAAACGGAGTTGAGGCTCGGGGTAAACGGAGTTCTGGGGAGTGGAGGGGTAGGGAGTATCGAGGTGAAGAATCATGTCCTCGAACTCTCTCGGGGTGAAAAGAAGAAGGGAGGTGACGACATAAACTGAAGTTCATGAGGTCCAGAGTGTCGAAAAGACTGGATGCGTTGGTTCTGAATATACTCCTTATTGTGCAGTAGAAGGTAACGCTCCTTCAGAATACACGGAGTCGGGGGTCGGAGGCTTAGTCGGTGTCCTCGGAGGAGGATACCGGAGTTGCTCGCGTAGCACGGGGCTTCGCAGAGCGAGAAGTGGACTTGGGGCAGTCCTTAGCCTTATGTCCTGGGAGGCCACAGAACATACATAAGAAGAGGTCGAAACATCTCTGACGTTCGACGGAGGTGAGTTTACCATCTTCACCGAGTGGTGATTCAGGTTCTTGGGGTGCGGAGGTAGACTCGACGGAGTCGTCGGAGTCATATTCTTGGTCAGATTCGGAGATAGGAGGTGATGCGGATGCGGAGTTTCTGGAGGATTGCGCGGAGGCGCGATTAATCTCGGAGTTGCGCTCCCAATGGCGAGCATCGATAGCTTGCGCCATGTAACGCATTTCAGAGAGCCTTGGGGGTTTGCCTACGCGAGAGATTTCGTCTTTGATGCGGTTTGGCAGACCATTGTAGAAATGGGTACGGAGAGCACCTTCTCCATAACCACGGACTTGAGCAGCTAAGCGGTTAAACTCAACTACATATTTGTTGATCCTTTGTCCATCACTCATGGACAGATCTCGGAGTTCGTACTCCGCGTCTCCGACCGGATCGTGCGGACCAAAGTTCGTCTGGAGTTCCAGAACGAAGTCGGTGTAGTGATCTTTCCAGAGGGGACGGGAGACGGAGGGGTCAGATTCGAGGAGGTCGGGTTCAAACCATTCAAGGGCAATTCCTTTCAGATAAGACAGTGCAAATGTGACTTTGGCACGGTCTGAGCGGAAAGCCTTGGGACGGTCCTGGAAGTTCAACTCGCATTGAACGAGAAAGACTCGGAGTTTGCGGGGGCTTGTCCCATCAAACTGATCAGGTTCTCTGACTTTAGTGCGAGGGGAGGAGCTAGAGGAGGGGTGACGAGAGGCGCGAGTGAGACTTTGTATTGCATTTGTCAATCGCCCATAGGTATCATCAGAGGCAAGTTCGGTTTCGGGGTCAGAGAAGTCATCTCCAGAGTTGGGTTCATCAGAGGGATGTCCCCTGGAGGAGCCCGGAATACTCGGAGATTGATTACGGGAAGACGGAGTTCGCGCACCCAGGAATACGGGTGCTCGAGAGGCGGAGGATGCAATAAGTCGAGTGGAGAAACCTCGGAAATCTTCGATGACTTCGGGAGTTCGTCGATGACTGAGGAGGTTCCTGAGAGATTGGATGCGGGTAGTGTCAGATAGGTTCAAGGTAGAGATACCAGTAGTACTGGTCTGAGGGCGGGTGTGAGAGGACATAGGTCGTGAGGTGACTGATGACAAGAAGTAGTCTGAATATACTGTTAGAGACCGTGCGACTCGGAGGTAGCCAACTCCGGATCCTCGGAGTTGTAGCGTCGGACGGGACTTGGCTTCACCGTATGTGGTGCGCCCTTGTCACAGTCTGTCCCTATATTTCGGACGTGCGGAGAACGGAGGTAGATATATGACTCAACACATAAAGTGGAGTCGAGCGGAGTAAAGACCGTCAAGGTCTTACGGAGTGTTCGGAGTGAGTCGTACAATAAACTAATATTCAGACTAAGGGTACACAGTCATGGTACTACAGTTTATATACTCGGAGTGGAATGGAGATTAGTAACGGAGTTGGTAAGAACTGAGTAAGACGGAAGATCGGGAAACTACATAGCCGGAGGTAAGTCGGGTACTGAGAAAGCCGGAGCTGTGCTCATAAGCGAGACACAGGTTATGTACTAATATAAAAGAGGAAACATATATACGTAACGGAGGTCCGGGGTCGCGGAGTTGCGTCCTGAGGGAGATCGACCCGGAGTTATCGTCTAAGAGAAACGGAGTTATATTCGGAGGAACGGAGAACGGAGCGGTATATGACAGTTCGTCCAAACACCGCAGGTCCTCTGGTATGACTCCATGAGCCAGTGGAAACAGCAGCCCAGAGGTAAGGTGCTTGAGCAAGTCATTTGATTTCTCAACTGTCAGCACTTGACTTTTTAGGTCAACATCAAAGTTGTCATATGCATACGATGCGATGAGCGAATGTCCAAGGCTTTGCAATGTGCAATCCGACTCCAAAGATAGTGATTGCACAGCCAGATTTATTGCATCTGTAGAGATCGAGATACCAAGGTGCACGAGTGTGTTGATGACATTGTACAGCGCATGTACTGACTGTAAAAAGAACCCGATAACACTTTGCAACGCATTTGCCTTTTGATTGATTCCCTGCATCAATATACTGCATATACCGGTTCTTTTCTGCTATGTTTTAGACACTTGAGTATACATATGAATTGTCACTAACCATCGCTCTTATCGCAGACCGTCACTTTGTACGTCTTTCCTTGAGCGACAAAGACTGACTGCTACGATCACCCTGCTCACAGTCCGTGAGGTGATCAATGATCCCCTCAAGATCAGCTTCATCAACCGCGTTCCAAAATTCATCGGCACTGCCTAACAATAGGACTGCATCATCCGAAGGTATGTCTGTGTTTCTGGACTCTCCTAGTCCCTGTTCTTGATGTTTCTCCTGAAGCAACGAGTCAAGCATCTTCCACAACCTCAGCACACTAGCCTCCATGGTTTGTGCCATCTGCGCAATGTGAAACTCTTCCATCTGCTGAATTGTTGCACTAGCAGCCCCAAATGCAAACCACCTTCTCTGGATGCAAGACCTTGAATTTCTTGAACATACATTGCTTCAACAACTTCAAAGCACTGCTGTCTTATCTTATCACGAGTTGCAGGATGTCGAACAAGTGCTTTGAAGATTGCACCAGCATTTGCAATGAGATCATTGACCATGAAGCTCTCATACTCCCGGTTGGTCAGTAGCATCATGACGAAACTCACAGCGCTGATTTGACAGTCTTCCAGGGCACTGATGACAGGAAGCAGAGAGGACATGGTGGACTGAAATTACACTCTATGTTGTCCTACCGTGTGGTGACTGCATGGTGCACAACATGGCAGCCACTGATGTTAGAACAACCCTCCCATATCCATTCTTCCATGTTGTGATATTGCAAACCCTAATTTCAGTGTATATAATTTCTTATTTTTCCATGTCCGATTGATTACGAAGTCTAGCACAGCTGTGGCCACCAATGTTTACCAATGTTTTCTTGCAGCTGTCGTGGTAAGTGCGAGGTATCTTAAGGTTGGCGGTGTTTCAAATTCCAATATGCTTACTAATACCCCCTAAACCTCGCACTTACCCTGACGGCTGTGTAGGAGCCTGCCCAAACCCACGCTTAACATCATGGCGACTGATACAGATGAATCTCAATTATCCCAGTTTACTTCCAAAGCCTGGGGTAGTCCCTGTGCTTTCATTAAGGAACTCGACGACGGTCAAGGGAAATTCGATTACATCGATCTTGGAGGATACTTCACGACATTCAGGAAGTTTTTTGGGGGTGCTTTGAGTGTCGACAAGATACTTATCCGACAAGAGTATCGAGACGCATTTGAAGAGCTGGAGAAGGAGGCGTACTACAATGGGGTCTGTGTCACAGGACAGCCGGGCATCGGTAAGTCATCTATCTGAGCACCTGAAGATTTTAATCGCGTCATACACTCTAGGAAAAACATTGTTTAACATCTACATCCTTGTTAAACGCCTCGGAGAAAAAAAGGCGGTCGCCATGCAGTTTATGAACGGCCAGCCTATGTATGCGCTTTTCCAGGGCATGGCCCACTTCTACTCGCTCGACAACATTCTTCCACTTTATGAACCACCCTTTGTCTGGGTTCTCTGCGACTCCAATGACAAAGTAGAGAGCCCCAGCGGGGTCTTCAGAGGTGAGCAGGATCGAATTCGGATCATTCAAACGACATCGCCAAAGGTCTCGCGCTGGAAGGAGTGGACCAAACAACATGGTGCCGATATCTACGTCATGGATATCTGGACCGAGAACGAGATCAAACAACTCAGGTAAGTGATCCTGTGATACCATGCGACACTGCTATCTGATCAGGTATTCAGCGCGATGCTGGAACTGAATGTCGACCGTATGATTGACCTCGCGAGAAAGTGGGGCAATGTCCCTCGAATGCTGCTGAAGAATCTCAATTTATCGGATAAGGAGATCGAGAACGTTTACCGCAAGGGTGCTAAACAGGCGATTGGTGATACTCCGCAGTTTATGGCAGCGAGCGTGCAGAATTTCCCTTCCGATCCACCATCGTCGTTCTTCTTCGTACGACCCTCGAATGACGATGGAGTCGTTAGTCGCAGAGGATTTGATATCTACGTGCCGACAAAAACGCTTTGGCTATTGCTCGCACAAGCGCTTCGGGGCCTCGACAATCAAATAAAATTGGCATTCTACAATGTGCTTAGTCAACACAACCAAACGCGATCATCAGCCGGCAACGTCTTTGAATCCTGGTTCCATAGCTTCGTTGCTGCAGGAAACGAGGTTTCCTGTACGTGGCTTCCACGGGGCAATGCCAAGCTACCCACAACCTGGACAATCCCAGATCCAGATGATGGAAACGTCAACCACGATTATCTTATCCCTTCTTCGTTGCAGGCACTGGGCTACGGAGTACCCCCATACTATTGGGTATCTCCAGATCTCTTTCCTGGAATTGATGGGCTCCTCGTCTTCAAGACGAGAATTTGTGCCTTCCAGGTCACAATCTCACCACCGCATCGCTCACCGGTCGCTGGGTTGGAGAAGATACGAAAGAACTTGCGAGCAGATCTGAAGGATGTTCCGTTAGGAGTTGTGTTTGTGGGTCCACAAGAAAGCGCAATCAAACGGGATCGCCACACGATGGCGAAGTCGGGTTCGTTTCACGTCAACGGGAAAAATCGTTCCAGTTGCGTGGTCAGTGGTGGATCCTGCTTCAGGGGATGTTGAATACAACGTATGCAGTTTTTTTCTTCTGATTGATTTCCAGTGTGTCCTGAGCCAGTGTTAGTCTTTCCGTGATGTGGAATATACGCGGGAGTTCGAAGAGCCTGAACAAGCTGAAGTTCTGGAACAGGCTGAACAGCCCGGGGATGCGACGGAGCCAGAAGATCAAGCAGCGACGCCGTCAAAGAGGTCATCAAGGAGGATAGCGAAGAGTGCGAAGAGTAAGGGTAAACAGCGCAAGATCGAATGAAGGAAACCACCGTCCGTCGTTCATCACACATGGAGAGTTTGCGAAGTGACGGCCCTTCTATTCACTGTGGGAAGGAAAGATGGTGGATGTCAGTGTGGCAGTGAACGATTAATGAGCGTAGGTTTATGTGAAAACTGGAGATATGATGATGGAAAGCTGTAGGTGCCATACACCGATTGTTCCACTACGCACGGTGTTCTGAGTCTCGATCCCTATGTACTGAGGTTTTCGAACGGAATGCCAGGATACATCTATGGCAACTCTGGTGTGACTTCTTGGTTGACATTCTGATCGACGTTCATAGCAGCCTTTAGAGCGATACAATTACGATGCGACCCAGGCATTCAACTTAAGCACCTACCCAGTCTCGCGGTAAGTTTTCCGGCATATTTTCACACCACAACCCTCCACAGTTTCGTGAATGAATTCGGGCGAGGTAGTAGGTTCGTTCATTTGCGCACGAGATGATATCGTTCGACCGCTCCCCGTAGATTCCACTCCATGCATCGTTTTACACATGGCAAGAGGTTCTCGAGAGCCCAGAGGACGTTGCGTTCAACTCGACGGTAGTGATGTCCCGCGACCACCATCCCCCGGCTGGAAACCTCACCTGGCCGAATCTCAACGCGCCTCAAGGACAATACCAAATGACGAGCACTGTCGAGCGCTGGCTCTCCACACCAGGTACCTCGGACGCCAACCAGACCTTTGCGCAATGGTGCTGGAGCACGCAGGTGTTCCAATCCATGAACATGGTTGCCGAAATCGCTTGGTACAGACGCGGCGCAGGGGTCGGCGAGAACAACTTGGGCAGTCTGGTCTGGCAACTCAACGACATTTGGCAGGGCGTCAGCTGGTCCGCGATCGAGTATTCTGGCCGATGGAAAGTGCTGAATTATGGATTGGCGAGCGCGTATGCGCCGGTGATCATACAGCCATTTTGGATGCCAGAGAACGAGACACTGACGGTGCTCGCGACGTCGGACCGATGGGAGAGTGTAGATGGGGTGGCGCAGTTGACGTGGTATGATTGGCGCGGACGCATGTTGAACACGTCGAAGTCGTCGTTTTCGAACCCTGCGCTGAACAATTCGCTCGTGTATGAGGAGACGGGATTGGCGACAATTCTTCCGTCTGGGTATGATGCTTCTGATGTTTGGCTTTTGATGAACATCACTGCGCAAGTCGACGAGGAGATGGTGATGAATGAGTCGTATGTGAGTCAAATGTGTGCTGATGACGATCCTGATCCTGATGACGGGACAACGGACAGTTCACCCCTGTCTCGCTTGCCTGCGCCAATTTGGTAGACCCAGAGATCGTGGTTAGTGTAACTAGCAACTACACGTTCACGCTCTCGGCCAGGGGAGGTGTTGGCGCGTGGACATGGTTAGACCATCCGTACGGCACCGCAGGGTACTTTGTGGACGAGACGACAGGTAGTCCGTCCAACGGATTTTACCTCGTCCCAAAAATCGACCGTACTGGTGAGTAACAGCGCTCAAGATTGCGCGCAGTATTCTCTCCAACAAATCTGTTGGACCCGTTCTGATTGGCGCCTTCCATGTTCATAGTGCAATTCATCCAAAATGCAAAGTTGTCCCTGGTCGAGAAACCTGACCCGTCGACATTTGTCGCGATGTCCCTGTGGAATAACACACATGTGTGACCAGAGCGAACGGGAGATGCGTCCGCAGCTTGCACCGTGTTGCACTGCAGCTCGTGTTACCACCGTTTTAGATATTTGTGAATGAATATAAACGGATTGAGTTGCTTGGTGTACGTCATGTTACAGTTGACTCAGGATCAATTGATCATCCGTGGTTCCGCGCGGAAAATAAGCAGGCCGACATGTTACATTACCGGAGCATACAGCTTGAAAGGCGGTTCTAGGCAGGACCTGGTGATCGCGTTTCTCATGCACAGTGATTCATATGCCATTCGAGGCACACTCGCAGCTTATAATAAATGTCAGTATTCATAGGCTAAGCTTGTGTGTCAACGAGATTACCAGGTTTGCCAAGCACAGGAAGTGGCGTTGTACCTTCAATTGGAAGCTTTGGGTTCTGGACGTGTGCAGAAACACCGGACGAGCTCAGTTTAGTTCCTAATTCGTCCCATTCCATGTCGCTGATCAAGAAACTGTGGACCACAAAAGGTGGGTGTCGGTATTCAGTGGGTGTTATACTACGGAGAAATTTGTGAAACTGACGACGAACTGGGCGCAAGATGGAGCAAAACCTGTGCAAATTCAGGCGTACGGAGAGGTGTATTCGGTTGCATTCTCGCCGCTGGTAGATGCGAAGCATGGACAGTGCGTCGTTGGGGGTGGTCAAAGCAAAGCGCTGGGACGATGGCGCGTGGACGACGGTCGGGCAGTGGAAGCTCCAATAGGCGTGTCCAGCTATCTGCTCAACATCACTGTGTCCAAGGACGGGCGGCTCATCGCCTGCGGAGGATCGAACGGGCTCGCGGCGGTCTGGGATGTACAGACACATAGGACGGTGGTCAAGCCAGATGTGGATGGGGGACAGGTATGCGCTGTGGATCTATCCCCCGACGCGACGATGTTCGCAACTGGTGCACACAAAAACATGTGTGTGTGGTCTGTTCAGGATGCTGGCCGTCTCTGCCTTGGTCCGCTGAAACACACGTACTCCGTTGCTGCGGTCAAGTTCTCGCCTAGCGGCGACCGAATTGCCACTGCGACATGGGAAAGGGACTCTATCCGACTCTACGACAGCACCAACGGGCAGCTTCTTGCCGACATTCGCGAACGCGTCAGCTCACCATACAACACGTCGCTGGTATGGTCTCACGATGGCCGACAACTGTACGCCTCGTCGAACGCGGGGAAAATCAAGTGTTTTCATCTCTCTGGGTCGATGCTGTCGTGGGCCGAGTGGAACGCCGTGCAAGCGGACAACCGGCCGACAGCCATTGCGCTCGCGAGCAACGGCAAGTTCGTCGCGACCGCCTCATACCGCTTTATCTCGTTTTGGGATACATCCACGCATGTTCAGATTGGTCCCATCATCGATCATGCTGAGAGGGTGTGGTCCATTGCTATCTCAGAGGATGGCTGTCTCGCATGCGGTGGAGACGACAAGAAGATCACCCTTCGGAATCTCCGAGACATCCTACCGCGGTTCTACTTTCTCGACCCCAGCGACTCCGCATCCCAATCTCAAGTGTCTTTGCAGAGTTCGGTCAGTCAGCAAAGCACTTCATTGGCCGAGGTTCGTAGGCTGGAAAAGCTTCTTCATGAGAGGGACAAAGTGATTCAGGAGTCCGGGATCAAGAGGCAGAGTCTCGAACAAACGGTCCAGAATCTTTCTACAGCTCTCCGCACGCAAGGAAAGAACTTGGGTACGTTCTTTTTTTTTCATTCCTGGCGAGTGTATTGATGACAAGGGTCCCTTCTTTCTAGACCAACTCAAGCAGGAGACAACACATCTCAAAGCGACTGTTAGAGATCTGCGTAACCGGCTTTCTGACGCTCAAGTGACGACAAAAAAGTTACGATCTGAGTGCAAACAACTTGCGAAACAACTTAGTAAAACGTACGAACACGCCGATCAGCATAGGCTCCAGGTTGAGCGAATCCAAACAACTTTGGATGAACTCAAAGTACAGCAAGACATCGACGAACATCAGGAAGCTCAATCTGGGTCGCAGCAACCTCGGAAGGATGACTCCACTGAAACGGTGGGCGAATCTCCTAGAAGTCGGAAGCGCGGTACTAGTATCGACGGGTTCGACGCTTGGATGAAAGATGCGTTGCATAAATGGGAGCACCGTCTCTTTGGAAAGCATCAAAAACTATTCTCATACGGACTCCAATGCACTCGCTTGCCGCGCATTTATATTTGCACGCTCCCAAAATTGGAATGCGGCATTCGATGAGGCACAAAAGGTGACGACATTTGGCTCTTTATCATTTTACCGTTGACCAACCTTGCCAAGTCCATCAGCGCCCAACCGTCGGCGATAGGACATATAGCCAAGGCTGTCGCGCTTGTTGGCCAGGGAGATTACAGGGCTGCCCTGCGGGCATTCGCTCTTGTTTTTCGCGATGGCAATCCAGATGAAAATGAGTTTGCCTTGGTCATCTGGGTGTGTGCATCTCTACCGTTTCTCACTACTCCTCATTATTCAACACGTGTCTATTGCTTAGGCTGTTCTCTCGTGTGTAACGGGCGAGTACATCGATGGTGTATTACGCATGCATGACCTGGTTGACGCCACAAAATCCGATCTAAAGCCGACGTACGACTACATCCAGGTAGATACCTAATCTGCTTCTCCGACGTCATGTTACGTTCAACGTTGACAGGCGTGATGTGTTCTCCTTCAGGCATACATGTACGTTCTTCTTGGCAACAAGTCAATCAAGGAAAAAGACTACGAGCGTGCCATCCAGCTATTTTGTCTCGCCCAGACGCCGTGTTTGTCGCAAGAGCACCCAAGGCTCGAATTGACGTCGCTGGTATGCTCGTTTTCGCTGGTGGGATCACGATGGACACTGATGCTCCTACCCGAACAGATATCGGGGTGGTCTTTTGATGGACTGGAAAGTATGGCCCAGCAACGTCTCTACGAAGCCTTGGATGCAGTCGACCGTACAAAAGATGCGGACAAGTCTCCCCCATAGCCTGTTATCCTTGCCGCGTTTGCTGGGCCGTGAACGTCGTCGCTTTTTCTGGTCGGGAAACATCTTTTACCCGCTCTACTCGTCACCAATTTGACTTGGCAATGGTAGACCAAGATGCCAGGTGCCACTTATGCTATACTCATGCTATACTGTATACCGTAGATGAGGTTCGCCCAAAGTCTGGGACGAACGGTCGCACAACGATGAACAGATCATACAATTTTATACCGTTCTTACTACCCACAAATACAGTACTACACATTCGAATATATTCCCAACGCTATTCTGCCTCGACGATGCATCAATTAGGGTACCATATCTCTTCAGTGATACATATTAGTAGAAATGCTTGCATTTCTAGGGAAAGTGAACATACCCGCGCAGGAACAAGTTGATCACAAACGGGAGATATATATCGTCCATGGGATCATTTCATACACTGATGCTTGGAGGGAGCGGAGGCTCGCTAGCATGAGGGCGACCAACATACAATCTGTTATATGGGGAGCAGTTCCGCGGTAATCGTGATCTAAAACTGCGGCTGATAATTTGAGCAATGGGAATGGTCTGCCGACCAACGTTTATTAACACACTGAACGGAGCATGGTCAATATCTTATTTCTTAAAAACTGTATCTTGTAATTTCTTTCACCTTCAGCACTGTAGAATTCTTGCATGTGAATCTTATTGCTTTCTACGAACCATTAGCTCCAAACGAACTGGGTCCCGGATGCTAAGACTCAACTGGCTTCGGAGAACCGAACCATGTTCCTATTGTGAAACCATCAAATGCCTCCTTTCAGCAGTATAAATAGACGCGCCCAACCATAGACTGCGATGAGCTGATAATGGGAACAATGCGTCTCCGTGTAAATCCATTAAACTAGCGAAACCAGCCAAAGAACTCCGAGGGGTTAATTCTGACATTGGTTCCTGTCAACGAGTCATAACCGCTGGGGTGACTCACCCTCAGATGATCCAGGACGTTAGTGCGGTGTTGATCGTGAGAGGAGACAGTGGAGATGAGACTCCGGATAACACTAGTATGATCGATTAAGTAGAGTCTCTGCAGACTTTTCTGTCGGCCTCGGTGAGAAGATGCGAACACCCGCCGATCATGTCACCTCGTGATGTGAGAGTATGAATGGAGCACCGTGAATTAGTAGGTGTGAAATCATAAATAGTCACTGTTCAACGTTTCAACAGTTATCATGATGTGAGCCTGGCAGAGTCTCATGAGTCTGATCTTCAAGCAGCGCGCCCTCGTCGATGAATTGGTGATCATGATGATGGAAGCAAGTGGCATTGGCCACGTGCCAGTGGTAGTTCAAGTCGGTGTTCGAGCTTGGTTCTGAGTTTACGTCTACTTACTACCGGTCTCTTCCGATTGGGTCGCTCTTGCCAGTGGAAGTCACTCGTACGTTCAACTTTTTTTCTTCAACCGTGGCTTGAATATTGTACTGTTGGAAAGAGCTCACTTGCAGTTAAAACTAATTTCCGCGCCTTTCGAGCAGAGCCTCTCAGAAAATCCATAGATCCGCATGAATGCCGCTCTATTTCATGCATGTAAGTATGATTCACGATGCATCATTATATATTTTTGAATGCAGGTACAGCAATAAGTCCATCAAAGTTCACTTCCAACTCTAAATGTATAACCTTTGACAGAGTCCATGGGTATTTTCGCTTAAAAGCGTCAAATGGGGAGATCTATGTTGTGTGGGAGTGCCAAGTTCTCATTCCTTCTGATCAACAGAATGCTCTCTTCCTTTCGTGGGCGGCCATTCTCACCAAATCATGTATAAAGTAATTTCCTTGACGACAAAAACAAAATTGAGGGAGGATTGATCACTTCCATTTGTCTCGCATGATGCTGTTCTCCTCCTTAGTCGCACTAGTGGCTTGTGGGACTGCAGTTGCTGCGTCTGAAAGCGACGTACCGCCGTCGGCGTACACTGCTCCCGGGACATTCCCTACTTCTGTGTATGGCACCTTCTGGAATGATCCGATCGCCACTTCAGCTCAGCCGCAACCTGTGATCACGGACCCTGTCACGGTAAGGAACAAAGTGTTAGCTGTCATCTGTACTCAGCAAACAATCGCCATAGCATACCATTTTCCTGAAGAACTGACAGATCCCGAAACTTTCCCCAAGGTATGCAGTCTTTCTTCACATCAAATCATTAACAACATCCTTCATTGAATCTAGAACGACACCGTTGACCCACACCCGCTTCCTCCCGCCTCTGCACCCTCTGAACTACTTACCGTTGCCATTGAACAAATCAAGGCAATCGCAAATAACTCAGCATTCGAAGGCAACGAATGTGCGCAGTGTCTGGCTTCGCTCGAGGTCGCCAAGTTCCTTGTCATGGCGGCGCCGGAGCAAGGTTCACCCCTCGCTCAAGCAATGTGTAGTTATTTCGACTACACAGAAGACTGCGAGGCTGCTTTTAGTGTACTCTCACTTGGCTACATAATCTCCCAAGTGGTTGCGTTGGCTGATGTTGGTGGATACGATGGACAAGTAAGTGTCAAGTTACGGACAAAAGCGACCATTGCTCAGCGTAGTGTCATGGTATACAAGAACTTGTGCTCAGACTTCAATTTATGTTCGATTCCACCGACGGTGCCTCTCAATATGACAGGCTGGTTTGCGAAACCGAAACCCAATCCACTTCCAGCGCCGACGCAACCCAGCGGAGAACGACTCAAGATCTTGCATATCTCGGATATTCATATGGATCCACGTGCGTTTCACACTTGTTTTATTCTTATCGAGATTGATCTTCACCGAACTCATCGCGCGTTGCATCTGTCTCAGGATATGCAACGGGATCCGAAGCAAACTGCACGAGTCAGGGTCTCTGCTGTCGCGACAACGCTTACAACCTTGACTATCCGGATCAAATCTTATCCCCTGCTCCACGCTATGGTGCTTATCTTTGGTGATTTTGCTGTATGGTTCTTTCCTTCGATCTGCTAAAATATCGGACTTGACAGCGATACCCCGATTGAGCTGATGTTCTCTGTTCTTCCAGCCATCCCCAAACTCACGGGAACTGAAGAAACAGGGTTCAACTTTACTCTATTTACCGGTGACTTGACTGCACACGATCCCAAAAGCGAATATTCCAGGTACGTTGGACCGGTAACAAGAGTTTCAGCTCTGATTTTCAGTCGTAGGGCTTATGTCGACTATGCCGAGGCAAGTGGATACGCGAATAACAAAACCACTGATATCAATACATAACCTTTCGACAGGTTATCATTTACAATGCATTGAAGCAATACGTCGGACCTGCCCCCGTATATGCGACGGTTGGAAACCACGACACCTATGTATGCGCATTTTTTCCTCTCTGTGTCATTTGTGGTGAACTCGATTTCCTAGATGGAGTACATGATGATGCCCTATCAGGTAGGAGGATACCTCGGAGGACAGTTCAACTGGTTCGTGGGGCCGTGTGCCATCTCCGTGCACAACTTTTTTGAGCTTAATCGTGTAGGTCATATGAGCATATCTCGTCCTTGTGGAGCTATGAAGGTTGGCTACCTGAGGAATCGGTTGAGTTTGCACGCACCCACTACGCCGGATACACGGTCAAGCGCCCCGACGGTCTCCGGATCATCTCCCTTGACACCAATATGTGTGAGTCAATGTTCCCAAACCCATGTGTACTCGGTGATACTCACCTCCCGCATGAACCATAAAGGGTACAGGTAAGCCAGGACAATCTGGGTAAACTGCTTGGTCTGATCAGGGTTTGAGAACAGAAACAATTACCTCGGATATATCAACTCTACCAACCCTGATCAGTTTGGGCTCCTGCGCTGGTTGACAGATGAATTACAAGAAGCTGAAGATGCGGGCGATAGAGGTCAGTATACAAGTCTCAGTATATGAGTATGTTCATCGCTTGACTCGATACCCTAGCGTGGATCATGGGCCATGTATTGGCGGGTTTCAGCGGAAAGGACGCACAGTCCGATCCTACGAATCTCTGTACGTTCTCATCTGTTTGATCTACCTAGATCCTGACTGGCGTTCAGTCTACCAGATGTGATTATCTGAAAGCTCTTGCTGTCTTGCTTTGACTGACAGTCGCCCAACAGCGTGGATCGCTACTCGCCCCACGTCATTGCTAGTAAGCATACCAAAGGGATCCCAATTGTGGATACGCTTCACTTATGACGTCCACTACAGACATCTTCTGGGGTCACACGCACGAAGATCAACTATCTGTATGCTAAAGAATTGCACCTCAACTGTTCCCTAACTGTATCCTGCAGATATTCTATGCAAATAACGGCACAGTTATGAACGCCGATACGGCCCTTGCGGTGTCTTGGGTATGTCTAATATTGGTCACGCGGGATATGCACTTATGAGCTTGGAAAGATTGGACCATCAGTGACACCACTGAGCAACCTCAACTCCGGTTTCGTATGTATGAAGTCGACTCTGCGGTGGGTGATTTTCAGCAATCAAGCGGTGCCGCAAAGCTTACGTCGGGCCTTTTCAAGACGTTTGAAGTTTTGGATTCATATACGTCAGTCAACAATCCAACCTTTTCTTACTTGACTCATCTTTCGTGACTGTTTCAGGTGGATAAGCCGTATTAACGAGTATCCTGAACTCGACAACCAGACCGAATACGGACCGACTTATGAACTTGAGTACAGTGCTCGTGAAGCATATGGCCAAAACATTACATGGGGTACCAACGACCCGTTGAATGCAACATGGTGGCACCTCGTAACTGAACGTGAGTGACACGATTGCTTTGTCGGTCGTACAGGCCCTTAAAGGCGAATTCACCTTATCCATCTCGTCGCATGCTATAGAAATGGAGTATGATTCGTCGCTCGTTAAGGTGACTAGTCTATCAAACATTTACCTCAAGAAATACTGATCGAGATACATAACAGTTGTTTAACAAATACCAATACAAGAGCGCGATCGTAAGAGAGAAATGCACTGGGAAATGTATACCAGAGACGATCTGTTACATGCGGAGCGGGTCTGCACCACTGGCGTTACAAAACTGTTAAAAGTGCGATAGTAGTGACGCTGCTGTGTCTACGAAAACGGACGTGAAAATAATGACGAATCCGTTGCGAATCCGAGTTGATTTGTGGAGCCAACGAGATTACCCAGATAACATGGATTTTTTCCCGGGAAATGCCGACCTCCGATTTCGAATTCGGCCCTAAATTGACAAAACGATACGAAATGATGCGCAACGTACGGCAGCTGCACGAGAAGAACATAACACAGGAGATGCGGTGCGCATGAAATCCTCTCTGCGTTCGTTGGGAATGGTGTTGGAGTAGAATCGTTCGTCGTATCATCCCGCTGCTTACATAATTAGCTACCTAGTTTATCTCGTAGTCGTCCGTTGCACCGTTCCTCGTCCGTTATCGCGAATCACATCTGTCGCTTCGTCACGCCTCGTCAGCAAGTTGCGTCCGCGGCATACGACTTTTCAACAAATGGATAATTTCATGCAGCCATGTTGAAAGCCCCAATAACCATCCAAGTGAGCGACCATAATATGCAACAGCAATCGTGTGTAAAAATCGGTAGAAGTGGTTCTGCCGGCAATCTACCATCTCTGTTCACGATATTGAGACTTGGAGCAGTCACTGCAAGGTGCCACCGCTGAAGCCGAGTAATCGCGGATTGTCAACATGACATGCTTGCCTGCCCACACACCTTGCAGGTGCGAGCAGCGTGGGCTGCACATTCGATGCTTTCAACCGACATGGCTTGCTGGAAACTGCCAGGATCGCGGATTACAAAAACATTCGAACTGAACACAAACGTTGTCCATACATCCAAAATAACAGTTTGGCAGCCGTAAGGTCGCTCGAGGGCCCCATCACGTTTGAGCGGATGACCACGACTCGGAGTTCTGATATGTGATGTGTAAGGTGAGCGTAGGGTTCAAGTTCGAGCGTTCAATTACGCACCCAATACTCAACACACAGTTACGGTACGAATATCCACGTTTTCAGGAATCCTCATCTTTCAATCATTTGGCAGGTGGCGGCTCGTAGCGGATGACTGGCCATAAGCGGCTGTAGCACACTAAGCTGTATGCGCGTACAAGTAAGCTGTCGAGCAGACTCGAAATCTGAAAATGCAATTGAACGTGCCTAAGTTTTCTCGTTGAGCCCCTTTGGTGTAGCCTGTGCTCTTGTCCGTCGCAGGGAGTATTGTAAATGATAACTTCGCGCTGTCACACTAGCAGCACTCTTCCTTTGGGGGTCCCTGTGCAGGAAGAACTCAATCCAGCCACACAGGATGAGGTTATTGTTCAGACCACGTTCAAGCTGTATATGTCCACGGCGATGCACATAAGTAATGCTTATTGTCGACGTCAGTGCGCCCAAACTCCTCCCACCCAGGATGTTTTCCCCCTTGCACGCTTTACCGTTTTTCGCCAAGATCGCGCGCGCCGCCTTCGACACCACAACTGTCACCCGATGCAACGTCGTGCAATCGCCGTAGCGTGTGGAGTCTTCTGCCAGTTGTGGCCTGACCCTTCTAATCTGTCTGGCACGCTGTGCATCCCGCCGTTCCCCTCCCACTTCAGCTGGTACCACGTCGTCCTCCTATCGGTTGGGTTTGATGGTCATCACCTTCTTCGGACCGAAATTCATGATCGAGATTGCATTCATGGAATGGTTCGACGCCAGACGAACGACAAAATGCGCTCGTGGTACGTTCCCCATCGATCGAGTGTTGTGAAACATTTAACAACAGGAATTCTTCCACGGATGATCGCGGGGACCATAACCCACAGCCACTTTGCATTATGTGAATGGTGGCTTTGCTCTTTGTGACAACACAAGCACTAGAGAGCTTTATATCACTTTAAACAATCGGTTTCGCGATCATCCTTTTAACGGGCTCCAGACATTACTGGATCTCATCGACAGAGGTGAAATTGCAAATCCAGTCGTCACCGAGGATGACATCAAGGATAAGAGTACCTCCGACGCTCTAGGAAAGCTATTCTCATTGTTCAACTGTCATGGTTCATCACTCAAGTCATTGTGCGACTTGTCCACCACCTAACAATGACACTCACGCTTCCGCTCCTACATGCTCGACAATCATTACAAAAAGGAGACCGAAGAAACCCAATATGATAAATATGCAGAACGACGATGAACCCAGGCATGCAATAATTACATACAGCAATATTAAGTAATGTCACGAAAAAGAGAAGAAAAATGACAGTCCGATTGTAATCAGGACACATAGCGTCCATCACAGAAGAGAAAACGAAATATAAGTAACGCCAAAATCACCGCAGCGCCAACGACGACATCAAATTCAACGTCCATTCGTCCAACTCGCCCCGGGTCTGCATCGCCTCGATGCGCTCCACCATGACCGTCATCGTCATCGCCGACGCGGCGTTATCGAGCCGGGTCAACAGTGAGTCCATCACCATCATGATCTCCAACTCGCCCATCTTGTCGTGCATCGGGGGTAGCAGCTGATCGGGGTCGCCGTACATGTACAACGGCTCGAACACCTCGTCCTCGGAGAGCTCAGATGGGACGCTCTCCTTGCGTTTTGGGAACGGGCGAAAGACACGCCCACTCGCGAGGGCTTCGAACCGGAGACACAGCACGGCCAGTTCTCTGACTTGATCGATACTCCACTGGACCTCGGGCGGCGACGACACCACCGACGCACTCGCCGAGCCGCCCGTGAGATCCATGTCTTGGCGTCCCGCAACGGACCCCGGGTAGATGAGCGATACCATCTCGGGGATTTCGAGACCCTTGAGTTTGATCTCTCCCACGGGGATCACCTTGATGTTCATCCGCCGGACTGCCTCGATCGCTTGGGGGGGTTGGAACTCAGAGTATTCGGTGTCGGGACCGGTTTCAGTGACACGGGCATTGATCTCCCGGACGACGTCTGCGCTACACACAATTTGTCCGCCAGCGGTGTTGCCACAGATGCGTGCGGCACGAATTACCATGGGCCCAAAGTAGTCCATCCGGTTTGTGATCGGGTCGGGCTCACAGACGGGCGTACCACAGTGCATACCCATCCGCACCGACAGCCCGCGTGCGATCAGATTGCCTTGCGAGTCCCATACTTCCTTTCCCTCCTCACACGCGAGAATCTCGTGCGGCCATGGCTCATGCATCAGCTGAACCTGGACCGTCAACGCCCACCACAACGCGGCCAAGGTGGTCGGGAACGAACACATGAACGCGTCCCCTTCCGTCTTGACAACGTATCCACCACATATACGCAGCTGTCGACGCAAGAGATTATTGTGCACTTTCATCGCCGTTGGCATGCCTGCATTTGCCTCCCACAATTGTGTCGAATTCCGAATGTCGGTGAAGACGAGACACAGGTGGCCAATCGGAGGCGAGACTTCGTAATCCAGCCGAGCGATCGTGCGGTCCTGGATGTCCGTCTTCTTCCCCCCTCGCCTTTTCAACGCGCTATAAGGCTCCCCATCAATGGACAAATCAGTGGCTGGCTGCTTCTTTGGGCGGAATAGGTCTGCAATACAGATCACCATGATCATCGTACTCCCGTCCGACCCATAGCTGATGGCAAAGTCGCGCAACTTTTGCGCTGCAATCATTGGGTCAGAAATCTCCGACCGCGCAATGTCCACAGCCGTTTGGTAAGAGATGTAATCCCACAACCCTCGATTCCCGATGATGACGAACTCGTCTTGCTCTGTCAACTGCCGTTTCGCCACGTCCGGTCGCGCATTCACCACGGGGAAATGATAAAAGTAGCCAAACGAACGTGAGGTGTCGATTTCCTCGTGAATGAGACCCTTGGGCGAGATCCACCCCTCCGCAGTCCGTATACGCTCCGTCTCACGCCGGTCGAAAGGGTCGTGTTTTCGCGAGAACAATTCTGCGGACCCTTGCATCGACACTACCGCGAGCGCGTCACCCGCGTTCGCCATGTACATGGTCTTTCCGGCAAAGTAAAGCACGATGCCAGATGCCCCTGCACGATACGAACTCTCGGCTGAGGCCGTGCCTGCCGTCGACGCGCTCACCTGCGACATCTTTCGATTCGACGGATTGGCGTAAAGCGAGTCGTGCAACGATTTGTTGAGCCTCAGGAACGTCCGACGCAATGCATCGAGCACCGTCTCTGATTTGGAGGGATCAATTACATTCAAATGCCCGATGAACTGCGATATGAAATTGTCGTGGAGATACTTGGACAGGTGATTGTTGTTTGGCAGTGCGTCGGACCGCCCAAACATGGCAAAGACGGCCTCGTCCTTGTGCCCTCGAAACTCGGGCTGAACAAGATCAAACATGGTGAGGTAGCCGGTAATCCCGAGGTTGTCCGCAATCCCGTATGACATCTTGTTCACTTCCGAAAGTGACGTTCGGACGCGCCGGTCCTCGCTTTCCTCGGGGATGTTGGGAAGGAAGGTGGTCGTGACGTCCATCAGACCGAGGACGCGCAGCGAGGTCAACTCGGAAAAGTCGGCGAGTACGATACGACCTTTATCACCTTGACCCGAATGACGTCTCGTGCCGCGGTCGTCAGACTTGATCTCAAGCCGTTTGTTTCCTGACAGGTTAAGGTACTTGAGATTTGGATTAAAATTCCTGCGGCACAACAGGGTCAGATGGTTGGCTCGGCGGGGCACGCGCAAATTTTTTTACCAATTCCAATCAAATTCCCAATTGTTGATGTTGTACCTCAACACGTTGCTACCCGCATCGATCACCGTTAAACTCTGCACTTTGCCCAACTCCTGTGGCAGTGTCTGCAGCTTGTTACCATTGAGAAATAAGACACTCAGTCTTGTCAACCTCGGCAAGTCCTCGGTTGGAATGCTAGTCAGTTGATTTCCACTCAAGTAAAGCTCCTCGAGTCGCGTAAGATTGCGGAGAAAAGAGGAAGGGAGTTCCTGTATTTCGTTAAATGAAAGGTTGAGGACGCGCAGTTCTTTCAAGATCATAAATGGTGGCAGGCAATCGTCGGTAAGTCGGTTCTCGCCTACATAAAGTTTCTCGAGCGAGTACGCGAGCGGGGGGGCTGGTCGGTTCGAGGATGGGGTGTGCACCGTCGCACTCGACGCCTTTCTTGATAGCTGCAAACGTGACCGAGGACCGGGAGGGGTGGGCGGCAGCTCGAGGGTTATGCCGGTAGCAGGAGGAGTGACGAGCGATGAGTCTGGTGGATCGTGCCATGTATCGATCAGGTTGGACGTTAGATTAATCAGGGTCAGTGATGAGCACTCCCAGAGCGAGATAGGTAGTTTCCTAAGACTATTGTTGTGTGCGTCGAGGGTTTCGAGCCGTCGGAGCGAGCCGATGGTTTCGGGGAGAGCATCAAGGTGGTTGTCGGAGCAGGAGAGGGTGAGGAGATGACTGAGCTCCCCGAGGCAGTCAGGAAGAGTTCGGAAGAGATTATGGTCAAGTTTAAGGTGTTGGAGAGCAGAAAGGTGGGACAATGCGAAGTCGTCTAGGGAGGAGAGTTTCGTGTTGGAGACCTCAAGGGAGGTGAGCATGAAAGGTGTCTGCGCTGAGGGAACGAGTTTGAGCAGCGTGATGTCGTTAAACGAAACGTCGAGGATAGCCGTGCTGTGTGGTCCGTGAGAGAGGTCTAGTGCATGTATCACGTTATGATCCGCGAGGAGTTTCTCCAGTCGCGGGAGTGTACGTGTAATGGAGAGGTCGTTGATACTATTTCGCCGACAGTCGAGGACTTGGAGATTCACAAGTTGGTTACACTGCTCGGGGAGTCGGGATACCTGATTCCCTACGAAAATAAGTTGCTCGAGTGCGATCAACCGGCCAATATCCTCAGGAAGTTCAGTAATCATGTTAAACGATATATCCAGATCCCGAAGGGCCAGCATCTCGCATATAACCGAAGGAAGACGGCTGAATTTGTTATTTGATATGTTCAAGGTCTTGAGCATCCGTAGCCGAGGGAAATACCAAGGAAGTTGTTCCATGCGATTATTTTGCAGCTTCAGGATGCTTAATTCAGGTATACGATCGAGACCAGCGTCATCAAGGTCAACTATGCGGTTACAAGAGAGATCCAAGCGATGCAAGCTTGCAGAATGTCGGACACTTTGGGGCACCTTCTTCATCGCCATACTCGACAGACGAAGTTCGCGCAAGGTGGTACAAGACTGGATGAAGTCGAGGGGTATCTCCAGCATTGGATTTCGAGAAAGGTTGAGGAATACAATTGACTCCGCGTTTTTATGAAAGATGACGGGTATAGTGGGTAGACCGCATCCGGTGAGATCTACGTATTCGAAATCGTCAAGGTTTAGATCTTCGACCTGGATGGGATTAGCCTTGTACGTGGGTCACAAATGACTGACATGTACCGTTGGCCCAAGCAATTGGCTTTTATACACAAACTTGAGAAGAAAGGTCATGTCTTCAGCCGCGAGGTAGTCGAGACTGTCGAGTTGGTCATATCCTGCTTGTTCCAAACGACGACGAGTGATTTGGGCGGGCCGCTCAGTCGGCGCCAACATGCGTTCTGAAAGGGAGGATGAGAAAAGACGGAAGACAAGATGAACCAAGTTTACGTACCCCTTCCGCGTTCCTTGAGATATAGTCTGTGGATCTCTCTTTCGTTATCACGCAGCACTTTGGCATTGAGAGAAGGGGTAAGGTCCGCGACGGTTGCATGCGGGGGAATTTGTGCGACATGATACGAACCGTTGGCACGGTATATGCGCACGAGGACGAACTTGTTGGAGGAAGACGAAAGAGGTTTGTGAGCATAATGTGTTTTTCTGCGTGTGCGTTTCCGAGATGCAAGATCGGTGACGGTGGCCGAGTCATCGAGCGCTCGAGAGCTGCCAGACACCGGGCTTTCCTCTGAGCCAGAACTTGCGCCGTCAGCAACCGCGTCACCGCCGTCCCTTTCAATCGCCCAGCTTTCTGGTGCGGTCCATTCGCGCTCGGTCAGTTGTTCGGCATCGACACCAAGATCGAATGAGGCGGTTCTTGTCTTTGGGGAGACTTTGCGA
Organism: Chiua virens; assembly: GCA_019787685.1. Taxonomy (NCBI): domain Eukaryota; kingdom Fungi; phylum Basidiomycota; class Agaricomycetes; order Boletales; family Boletaceae; genus Chiua; species Chiua virens. The sequence continues at coordinate 2,270,478 of JAHNUO010000003.1, forward strand.
TCGTGTCGTTGTTTGTGCTTTGAGGAGACGGACGACGGATGGAAAGGGTCTGTAAAGATGGAAGTTGGGGGTGAAGCAGGAGTGAAGCGGGTGGGTCCGAAATTGGTGGAGTCGAGGGTAGAGGGAGCACTGGGGCGACTGCCGAGAGATTCGGATGCGGCGTTTATATGGATGATGTCCTCCATGTGTGTGAAATCGGTGTCGATTTTGAGGAGGGGCTCATTAGTGGAGGGCGCGGGGTGGGGTTTATTCAGACGAGATCTTTTTCTGGATCTGTCCTTGTCCTTCTTTGGAGGAAGAGAAAAAGCGGGAGGAACATCCGGACTAAAATCGAGATGGAGCGAACTGGGGTAAGTATCGACGGAGAGTTGGGAGGGGCTGGAAGTGAAGGGGGCGAAGGATGACGTGCTGTCGTTGATAGAGTCGGAAGAGGCGAGCTTTGCACGGGAGCGCGTTTTCATTATGATGTCACTGAAAAAGCCGAGGGATCCCTTTGTCCTGCGCGAGTCGGCGATGGACATATCAGATACGGATGCGACGTATGTGCCGCTGGAGACGGAGTGGGTGTCGTTTTGGCGCGAGCGCAGGGAGGGAGGGGAGGGAAGAGAGGGGCGGCTGAAGGGCATGTAGGGAAATGTTCGTCTAGTCGTCGGCTGGGAGATCTGAGCGTGGGTATGAACAAAAAGAAGAATGAGCATCTGTTACACACCGGCTCAGACCATGGAGAGATATCGGGGTTACGTCCATTGGCGGCCGCGCGCGTTGCGACGACCTCCGGATAGAGTGGCAATGGACGTGGGTGTGTTTCTGAGATATCATCGGTCGACACGAACGTGAACTCGTCGCAGTGGGCATCGCAGTTGGGGCAGTCATCAGACATATTGTTGGTGTTGCGACAGTGTCGTCGTGTCTTTTTTGTCCTGTTCCGGTCTGATTTCTATTTATGGCAGTTTTTCGGTTGGTGACCACACCGCCCGACTGCGACTGCGCTCACCGTCCTCTTCGTCCCCATCCACTATGATCCCGCCTCCAACCCGGTTACATCACAGGGCAGCCTCGTCAGCGACATCCAGCTCAAGCACTACAATCCAGTTACCTTCGAGTCTCAAAGTGAGCCCTGGCCTAACCCCGTGCCGGTCCGAGTCTCAACCCCGTCATATTCCAGGTCGTCGGTATCGTCCTCGCCGTTGCCAGTGGTTTCCTCATAGGAACCAGTTTCGTATTCAAGAAAAAGGGCCTTTTACGCTCGCAGGCCGGGCACGCTGCAGGCGAGGGCGTGGCTTACCTCAAATCGGTGAGTCCCTGTCATTTTCTCGACGCATATATCCTCACTCCTTCAAGCCACTATGGTGGTCCGGCATGATAAGTATGTATCAACACTCTCTTTCAAAGCTCGTTTCACTTTACATACTCTAGTGATGATTCTTGGTGAAATATGTAATTTTGCCGGTCCGTGTCCTTTCCCTTTGATCCCGCCCCTACTCACCTAATCTAGCGTATGCCTTCGTCGAGGCTCTTGTTGTGGTCTGTAATTCAACCATTCTATAGTTCATTTGTCTGACGTTTCATAAAAGACCCCCATGGGGGCCCTCTCTGTTGTAGTCAGCGCCATCTTATCTTCCATATTCCTCAATGAGAAGCTCACGTTCTTCGGATGGCTCGGATGCTCCCTTTGTATTGTACGCCTTTCTCTTTGCAGCTTTTTCCTCGTCTCATCTGTTGTCCAGATCGGCTTCTGTCATCATTGCTCTCAACGGCATGCTCTTTCTCAATGGTTCTCCCTTCTGAGCCTCATTCCTTCCCTAGGCCCTCAGGAACAAACCCCTTCCCTGATATCCGATTTCAAAAAGATGTTCATAGCACCCGGTTTCCTCGCATACATCAGTGTACTCATAACGATCGCACTAAGCATTATCGTGTATTTCGGTCCAAAGTCCGCCTTCTTTTACCTTGCTTTGTCTGTTTCACTAACATCCTTTCAAGGCACGGAAAAAAGAACATGATATGGTACATTTCAGTTTGTAGTACCATCGGAGGCATCAGCGTTAGTGTCACGACTGGTCTTGGTGCTGCTATTGTCACCTCCGTGATGGGCTACAACCAGGTACGTCAGTCCACACACCACGATGGTGTTTCCTTACATCGTCCATAGTTTAATCAATGGTTCACATTCTTCCTACTGGGCTTCGTCGTAGTCACATTGCGTAAGTGTCTTTCAATGTGCACTGAGCATTCAACCCTTGATATTGTATATAGTGACGGAGGTCTATTATTTGAATGTCGCCCTGGCTCTATTCAACACCGGTGCGCATTCCATAGCCACATGCCCGATATATGCTGATCCGTAACTGTCCTTGTACAGCCATGGGTACGTTTTCAGATTTCGGTGCCTGTTCGTTAACTCTGACATGGTTTGACAAGTCACCCCCACCTACTACGTATTATGTCAGTGTCTTGATTACCTTCAACATTACGATGCCTCATTTATTTCACAAAGTTTCCTTTTGTTCGATGGTCACGACAATCGTATGTATTGTGTTTATCGTTGCAGAAAGCCTTACCCTCTTGATATAGGTCCTCTTCAAAGGCCTCTCTGCGCCAGCGTCCCAAATCATCACCTTAGTTCTGGCATTCCTGACAATATGTGTTGGGATCACGATCCTCCAAATGTCCAAGATTGATCCAGCGAAACTCACGTCTCTCGATCGGAGGTCGACACTCTTACTTCAAGCTGCACGCTCGCACACAGACAAGCCTGCCACGATCGATCCAGAGCTTTGTCCAGATGGCGAAGAGAAGGATGGCCCATGCTTGCAAGATCCAGGAATAGATGCACTGCGTGGATCGCTTGGTACAATTGGCAGCATCATGCGGGCGCGGAGTCGACGGTTCAGCCAATCTAGTCATGCGAGTAGCTCTGCGCGTCAACCTCGCAGGATGGGCGTCGGCGGCGGTATGGTTGGGAATGTCGAAGGGCTCCCGTTCTCGTTGCAACACACGGATAACACGTACGACGGGCTCACGCGACATGCATTATACGACGCACCCATGTCCGTGACGCGAGGTGACTCGATAGACCGGGAGTCGGAATTCACGGTGTCGTCGACACAGAGTCCACGTCGAACGACAGTCAAGTTTGATTCGCAAGATGTTATACACTCGTATGCGCCGCCAGGGAACCACACCTCGCAGGCGGTGCATGCACTGCGTACGACGTCCGTGCCTGCAAATCTTGACACGAAAGCACCACCATCATTCTTTTACCCACCTACATCCATGTCGGCTTCGCCCACCATCTTGATACCGCCAATCCCGCCACCCCCAGTTTCAGGCACAGGGGATGAGCGCGCCGCTCCACAGACGCCACAACCAAATGTACAATCCATCGTCATCCCTTCACGTGCGAACGACGAGCCGCCCGCACCAACCGAACCCACCTACGGCGCGCGCGTTCGAACAAGACCCGTTCGAGACCCCCTCGACCCCTTCCATGTCCGCATTCCCCTCCTCAAACGACCTCCTCCCAAACGACAACGCGTCGTACGCCAACATGGGAGAAAGCTCGGGGTACTCTCCGACGATGGAAAGCATTGAGAGCGAGCATACCGTGTATGCGACGCCTGTCTCGGGGACGATGCCTATGGTGGGGCGTCCGATTGCCCACGCGAATGAGCAGCGAGATCGGAGAAGCAGCTCGGCATCGCGGTCGCGGCGGTACCCTAAAGGGGTCGACGACGCGGAAGAACGGCAGAGTTTGTGGGGTCATCGGTCGCCGGTGGAGGAAGAGGACGCGCAGGGGTTTGCAGGCGTGAGGTTGGTGCCACAGACATCACGGTCGTCGTCAGGAACGGGTCGATTTTAAGCGCTGGTGGGTGGTCGAGGTGATGGAAGACAACACATGTGCTGCGGACGAACTGCCGATAGAACTGTTGTGGATCGGTGTGGGGTGTCTTGTTTCTTCCACTTCATGCCACGTCAACATCACACTTACGAAACGAACTCTTCTTCTCCAATCATGCTGCTCTATCAGACAGGACATTTAGACGAAATCCATGGCTCTTTTTTATTAATTCAATGCAATCAGGAACTTTTGCGTTTTCTCACACTTCCGACGCTCGAGGAGGTGAACGGTGCTGTGTGTTGTAAGACGTCACGGCGCTGTTTGCTCATACAATGCATACGTTCAGGTAGACGACGACGACCTGACCATGAGGCATGGATGGGCAGTACCTACATCAAACGTTTCTGCCAACTTGATAATGGGTCTGTTTCCGCGCGTGTGCGCTTCCATGTTGACATCTATCACATCGTTAATGGGCGCTAGTAAGTGATTCGGAGATCGGCCTTGCTGGTAAGTCCTCCGAATCCCTTGACCACACCTGCTAAGAACTCGTCGTAGGTGCTCTTCCAATGGTGTGCTTTTCCCGTTTGTCGCCGCCGACCTGGTGGCATGGTTTGAGGTCTGATTCTACTTCCTAACGGTCTAGCTCTCACTCCCACACCTCACGAACCTCATGAATGGTAGCAGTCATATATTTACAACAGGAAGGACCCTACAGTCTGGAACATATCCCTGAAGGGCAAGCTTCCGTTTAGATGGCTGGCATCCATGCATAAGGTCATGACGAGGCTGTTTTACTGAACCGGGCACGCTGAGGTTGCGGGTCTGAATGACTCGCAGTCACTTCCCCGATGATAAGAAGGCCCCAGCCTCACCGTTTGTGCCCTCAAGTCCCCCACTCGGCATGCTTTCCCCCTTGTTCGCTCTGCTCACCTTCACCTCCCTCGCACTTGCTGCGTCGTCGAACTCGACGGCGACCGACAACCCCTCTTGTGATGCCACTGCGTGCGATAAACGCAGTATTTGGAGTCTATTGACCAGCTGCGGTCTCACGTTATTTATCTGCCTCTGGCAGGCGGTGCATCCCGCACTCCCTCTGCCGCATTGGGAATGGTACAACGTCCTCATAGCGCGAATCTGTTGTATGCTGGTCACCTTCATCGCTCCCGAGGTCACGATTTGGTGCGCAGGCTGAGGAATGGTATGCAGTCCAAAAAAGTGACGCGGGACATGCGAAGTGGGTTTTTTGTTCGTCAAACTGATGAGATGGCGTGTAAACCATCCATTTTCAGACCATCGATGGTGGACAACGACCCACAGCCACTTTGTCTTGAATGGTGGCTTTGTCCTTCGTGATAGTGAAGGCCTTAGAGAAATCAAGGTTGAAGAATTTCTCCGGCTTCTGGATGCGAAGGAAATAGTGAATCCCATGGTCAAGGAAGCTGACATCAAAGACAAAAGCTCCTCCGATGATCTGGCAAAAGCGATCCTGGTTGCCCAGCTTTCTTGGTTTATGATCCAAGTTATCGTTCGACTTGTAAACCATCTCGTGGTGACGCTAATCGAGCTGGACACTGTGTGCATGGCACTCCTGACGCTCATACTGATCTTTATTGGTGGAAAAAACCATTTTGCGCTGGGTGTCCTCATATTTTCTACAAGTATGATGCCAGCGTTTGTGACGATCCAGAGATGTCGACGAAGGACAATGACGTGGAAAACCTGAAGTTACTTTCCAGGGTGGGTATCAACCAGCATGAAGTTTGGCGTGATGCTGATGGTCACCTTGGTTATCATATAGGAAATTCCAACAATCACGACCGAAAGAAAGAGCTACAACTTCTTGTATTCAACATCCGAGTCTGATGATGACTCGTGCGACTCGCTTTGCTTGTTACTCATCACTTGGGTGATGTTGGGGGCGTTGCATCTTCTTGCGTGGAATTATGGATTCCAGACTACATCCGAGATGATTCTATGGCGCGTGGCATCACTTGTCTTGACTGCATCACCAATCTTCCTTCTGGTTTCTTTGAGCATCAACGAGAAAGCAGGAAAATTTTGTGGCATTATTGTTGCGCTCCTAGGTGTAATATCCCGCTTGCTGTTGGTTGCCCTCATGCTAGCAAGCCTTCGTTCCCTCCCTCCTTCCGCCTATCAGATAATTCCGTTGTAGCATCCCTCACCTATAGGTTAGATTCTTCCGACCTTGTGTTTCGCAAACGAATGCATGTATGTTGGCTCCCGGTACATCTATGTAATAGGACACGGACGGCATTGTTCCCAGCGTAACTTGAAGCAGAATGACTGTAGTGTCGTTCTCACACTTAAAGTTCACAACCGAACGTGTCTTTGGCGGACAAGACACGACCGCATGCAGGATAAAAAGGGCGCCTTGGACCTTGAGTACTTGAGTCTTGACCCGGAACCGGCGCCCATTGCACGGGAATATGGACGAAAAGCTACGAGGCAGTTCACATACTATCATTCAACCGTACTCAGGCTCTGCGGTGTCCGGTTCACATCCAAGGCAAAACTAGTCGTCTGATCAGCATGAGAGCGGTTTCAGAAAAGGTCTTGTGTAGCTCTACGACGAACTGGTACACTGCCAGCGGGAGAAGAACGATCAACTATTGAGCTTGGCCTTCAAGTTTTCAAGGTCAGATTCAAATGCGACCCTTGAAGCTTGAATAACAAGACGGGTGCAGTGACAACTATATGGAGCGAATCGGACACGGCTACTATCAAGAACCCACTTTGCGAGAAGACCGGCCCGGGAAGTGGAGCAAAAAAATGAGCCAAACCAAAAAGCACAGAATCCAAAGAGTCCGTACAGACCGACAGAATGAATGCACAAACGCACGATAAAGGGAGCATAGAGTCAGATTTGCCGGGTCTTTTGCAGGAATTTGCAGGAACGCATAGACGTTTGAGGTTCGACAGATTTCGGCATCGAACCCTGTCTATAACGTAGCTGTCTCGATGTTGTTGCTCTCCGTTAGACATGGCAAGGATAAGCGTGGAGGGAAGTGTATGTTGGGAAGCCAAAAGGTTGACAGTCACAAACTATCGTTCTTGGAGTCGCACTTTCATCCATTGATAGTGTCGTGCAAATTCAAGCTGAAATTGAATCTGTAATCGAAGTTGTGACGCAGGTGACCCATCAAAAGGATGATACTGAGTATTACTGACGTCTCAGATACTTACAACTTGAAGAATCAAACGACTGCTGTGCCAAGACAAGCAAAAGTACATAAGAGCGGCCGAGCCGCGTCCGGAATAGTCAAGGGCCTCGAGGCGACTCCGAGCTTGAAGGCGAGGCGGTCGAAGACGCCCATTACCGTACGGTGAGGGCAATCAATATCGACGAAGGGGGAGTCGTCACCATGGCCGATGGGAAGCACTGCCAGGTGACGGTGCAGGTCTGAAGAATCCAACTTGAATGCTAGGGACAAGAGTAGAGGTGAGGTGCCACCAGCAGACGTTCAAGTTACGGTCTCGTGGCAGGGGCGTGCCCGGGGTATAGTCTGATGCGATGCAGTCACTGACCTGTCTTTGATGCACGGAATTGCAATGGGAAACTTCGAGTCGCAAAAGTCGACTCGGAAAGGACACAAACGCCATACAAAATGTCCACGTTTCGGTGGTCTTGTCGGTTCCAAATGGCACTACAGTGTGTATATAAGTATGCCCTTGAATTCTCTTGTCAGTTTCTTCCCCCTTATTCGTCGTCCGGATTGGTGCTCTCCTCTCGCAACGGTTTTCCCTCCTACTAGTGGTATCCGACGAGAACAAACCCCTTCCATGATATCCGGGTTCGAAAAGATGTTCGTAGCACCCGGCTTCTTCGCATACATCGCTGTACTCGCAACGATCGCACTAAGCATTATCGTGTATTTCGGTCCCAAGTCCGTCCTCTTTTGTCTCTCCCTGGTTCACTCTAACATTCATCCAAGATACGGAACAAAGAATATAACACGGTTTGGTATATTTAAGTTTGCATTACCATCCGAGTCGGAGGTATCAGCGTTAGCGTCACGACTGGTCTTAGCGCCGCTATAGTTGTCATCTCCGTGCCAGTGATGGGCTACAACCAGGTGCGTGAGTCCACACATCAGCATCATGTTTCCTTACGTCGTCCGTAGTTTAATCAATGGTTCACATTCTTCCTACTGGGCTTCGTGGTCGTCACATCGTAATTTATGTAAGTCTCTTTCAATACACATTGAGAATCCAACCTTTGACGTTGTATATACTAGTAGTGATAGAGGTCTATTATTTGAATGTTGCTCTGCTTCTACTCGGCACGGTGCGCGTTTCGTAACCACATGCCTGCATATATGCCATTGATTCGGAACTGTTCTTGTGCGTGCATGAGTACGTTTCAAGATTTTGGTTCCTGTTCGTTAACTCTGACTGTGGTTTGACAACCCACCCCCTATTAGATACGTCTTATGCCAGTGTCTTAATCACCTTACACGTTACGATACTCATCGATTTCACAAATCTCAGAATGCATTCCGTCTTTATCTTACTAATCCTCGAGAGGGGAGCCTGACGGGCGCGCAAACAGGACTGACAGCCCAAGAACCTCTCCCTCACACCAGACTTACAACCTGGACCCTGGGCCCCTCACTGGCACTTTACGACGCACCAATGTCCGTCACACGAGGTGACTCGAAAGAACAATGTCCTTGACAGAGTCCGCGTCGAACGACAGTCGTGAGTTTTGGCTCACAAGATGTACATTCGTATGCGCCGGGGCCCCACACCTCGCAAGGTACCTCCAGGGTCAGGCACGGGTTGAACGCACCACTCCGCAGATGCCAATATTAACACACAATTCACTTATCAACCCTTCACATGCCAATGACGAATCGCTCGCGTCGACCAAACCCTACGGAACGCACATCGAGCAAGAAACAGACCCAAATCCATGTCCGCATTCCCTTCCTCGGACAACTTCCTCGCTGACGACAGCGCGTCGTACGTAATTGTGGGGGAAAGTTCAGGGTACCCCGAGTCCTTGAAAATGGCGAGCGCAGAGAGCAAGTATACCGTGTATGCGACGTCTGTCTCGGGGACAATGCCCATGTCGGGGCATCCAATTGCCCGCGAGAATAAGCGGCGAGATCGGCGGAGCAGCTCTGCGTCCCGGTCGCGGTGGTACCCAAAGGGGGTCGACGATGCAGAGCAACGATAAAGTTTGTGGAGTCATCAGCTGCCGCTAGGGGAAGAGGATGCGCGAGGGTTTTCAGGCGTGAGGCTGGTACCGCAGACATTGCGGTCGTCGTCAGGCACGTAAGCGCCGGTGAGGTGTCGACGCACTGCGGATGAGGTACCGGTAGAAGAACCACTGTGGGTTGGTGCGGGCGTCTTGTTTCTTCCATTTCATACCACTCACGAAATGAACCTTTTCTCTCCAGTCACAATGCTCTATCAGCCAGGACATTAGACGAAATCAATGCTTCGTTTAATCCCGATTCTGTGCGTTTTTTCTCGACTCATTTCCGACGAATTAAGGCATCATGGCCATTTACTTATACAGTATAGGCGTTCAGGTAGACCACAGCAGCACGTTGGCCAATAAGTGTGGTGACTGCAGACTACTAGTAAGCTACTGGAAGTTCCCCGAAATCTTTGACTCTCACTTTTATCACCCCTGCTAAGAACCCGCCGTAGATGTTCTTCCTGGCTAGTATGTTCCTACCAGTTGTCTCCTGGTGGTCTTAGTTCGAGGTCTGACTCTACCTCATGAGCGTCTAGGTCACACTCTCACATCTCGTGATATCTATTGACGCCGGGAGACGTCATCTATTTATGTGACAAGCCTGAGGCGCCCACGATCTGGAACGTATCCCTGGACAGGTGGAGGTGGAGCGAGCTTCCATTCAGATGGATATTAGTACTTTACTTGAACCGAGCACGCTGAAGTTGCATGTCTTAATCATATACATATAGGCGTACCCCCCGATATGTAGACCCCGGCCTGCCTCACCGTCGACGCCAACCCCAAGTTTCACTAGCATGGTGTCTCCCTTGTTCACTCTGGTCTACTTTGTCCCCCTCGCGCTGGCCGCGCCGACAAACTCGACGACTGCCGCCTGCCCCTCTTGCGATGCCAGTCATCATGTCACTGTGTGCAATCAACGCAGTGTTGTGGTCTTGCTGACCAGCTGCGGCCTCACGTTGCTCATCTGCGTGTGGCATGCTATACACCCGCCACTCCCTCTGCCATGCTGGAAATGGTACCGTATCCTCAAATCGCGATTTCGTTTTATGCTGGTCACCTTCATCACTCCAGAGGTCACGATTGCCTCTGCGATTGAGGAATGGTGTAAAGTCAAGCGGGTGACGAAGGACGCACGTGGTAAGTTCTCCATCGTCAAGTTTCATGCCAGTGGCATGCTGGGTAATTGTCCATTCTTAGATAGCGGATGTGAGTGGTGGACGGGGACCCACAGCCACTTTGTCTTGAATGGTGGCTTTGTCCTTTGTGACGGCACAGGTCTTAGGGAAATAAAAGTCGACGAGTTCCTGCAGCTTTGGAGTGCCAAGGAACTAATCAATCCAATGATTACGGAAGCTGAAATCGAGGACAGGAGTTCGTCCAATGGCCTAGCGAAAGCGCTCCTCTTTATTCAACTCTCTTGGTTTATGATTCAAGTCCTCGTTCGGGTCGTGTACCAGTTCGTGGTGACGCTCATCGAGCTGGACACCGTGTGCATGGCATTCCTGACACTCCCGCTGATTTTTTGTTGGTGGAAAAAACCATTCTGCGCTGCACGTCCTCATATTTTCTACAAGCGTGATGCAACTGGTCATAGTTCTCCGGAGGTGTTGACGAAGGCCAACGACTCGCAACAGCTGCCGCCCGAGGTGAGTGCTATTCTGCATGAATTTGCCAGGGGGCAACTCATCGTGCTGAGAGATTGACACTTCCTTTTGCATAGGAATTCGTGACAATTACATCCGAAAGGGATGACGATGACTTCTTATTTCCTACGGCTGGGAGTTCGTTCGTCCCGTTATGCGTCACTTGGGTGATATTCGGGGCTTTGCACCTCGTCGCATGGGATTATGAATTCCCGACTGTACCCGAGAAGTTCCTGTGGCGTATGGCGTCACTTGCCTTGGCTGCGTCACCAATCGTCTACCTACTTCCGGTAATCATGAGAAACGGTCGCGAAGACACGAAGATCCTTTGTCTCATTTTTGTTATGCTCATAGGCATAACATCCCGCTTGCTGTTGGTTGCAATCATGCTAGCAAGCCTTCGTTCCCTTCCCTCTTCCGCGTATCAGATACCTCCGTGGACGACGTACATTCCTCACTTGTAACCTTAAGTTTTTCCGACCTCGTGTTTCGCAAACAAGTGTATGTATGTCAACCCTCAGAAGATCCATATACGTACATAGAACAGAGACGGTCCCAGAGTAACTTCCAGCGTAATGATCGTAGTGTTCAGAGTCTGTCTCCCATTCGAAGGTCGAACACGACAAAGTATTTGGCAGGACAAGACACGATCTGAGGCTAAACAGGACACCTCGAGAATTGAGTTTTGACCTGGGACCAATGCGTACCCAAAAGAAAGCCCAGGGAGATCGAAGAAAGTTGCGGTACAATTTGCTGGTAGGATGCACATACTTCAACCGGCTCAGCCTCTTCAGTGCCTGATTCAAGTCCAAAATACGACTGAGATTGTTGTGTGAGCATCATGATGTGAGGGATCCTGCATGAATTTACGACGAACGGGTACCTGATTGTTGAACTTGGCCTAAGTTCCCAAAAGCCAGATTTGAATGCGAGAGGCGTATCGAGAACCCACTGTGCGAGAAGACCATGATTCTACTCCCAATGACGACCGGAAAGGTAGTCCCACAGAACGGCAGTAGTGTAAGCGTAACTTGAAAGTCCATAGTAAACGGAGCATATAGACGAAGCGGCCGGGCTTCCGTCATTACAGACCAACCTTCTCGTGATCGGATGTTTGAGGTTCGGCGGGTCTTAGCATCAATTTACAGTGCTAACGCGAAGCCTGAGCACTAGTAGACTGGCAGAGAAATGGACCTGTGGAAGTTGAAGGACACACAACTGATGTGAATGGGGTCAATGTATCACTGGACGAGGAAAATTTCGTGTCAGCATCGCACAGATGGCCCGACCGTATTGCCCACGTACATATAATCACTGAGAATATCCAAGGACCTACGGAGAATCGAATATGACTGGTACTAACGGCGGAAAATTTTCTGGGGTGGAACTTTTTTTTCGCAATCGCGAATGTCACGAAACTTGAATATTGAGTCCTTCCGAGTCTACCAAATTGAAAATTGCCGTCTACTCGAGCACGGAGTGCGAGCATATTGTGTATGCGACGCTTGTTGCGGGGATGCCGCCCATCTCGAGGGATCAGAGTGCCCACACAGACGAGCGTCAAGATCGGGGGAACAGCTTGATGTCGCGGCTGCGGTGGCCGGGTACCCCGAAGGGATGGGCGATGAGGAGGAACAGGAGTGTTTGTGAGGTCATCGTTCGCCAGTGGAGGAAGAGGATGGGCAGGGGTTTGCAGCTATGAGACTGATGCCACAAACATCACGGTATGTTGGACTCTTGTACGCGCGATCGAACGTGCTCTATGGCAGCTACGCAGTGATTAGTAATACGGTAGAATCGAGTTTGTACCGCTACCGCCACGTACTCGCGGTTGACCCTCGTCGCACATCCCTGACTCCTTCAACGCGGTATTACGCGCCAGTGAAGTGTGGACCGAGTCACCGTGTGGGCGAGGTGATGGAAGCGAACACGCGCTGCGGACGGGCTGCTGGTAGGAGAACGGTTGTGTGGGTCGGTGTGGGGCGTTTTATTTCACTACTTACGAAACGAAGTTGAACCCTTGACTGAGTTAGCTCACTTTGGGTTGGATACGCATGTTCATAGAACGTAGAACGTTTCTGCCGACTATGACACATACATTTGCAGGCTATTTCCGTGCCAGCGCACGCGCTTCCTTCTTGATCGTCACAGCGATGACTACGTTCGCATTGTCAGTGCACGCTGGTAGGTCTCTCGATTCCCTTGGTCCCCACTTTTCTCAATACTCATGAATCCTATGCTATGTTCTTGCCGGCTTAAGGGCCTGAGTTTACTCCCTAAGGGTTTAAGTCTCACTCCACATCTCGAGATCTTTGTGGACGGGAGCAGTCACTGGCATCCACTCACAACTTCTATTCAGATGCAGCTTCATACGGATAAACAAAGTCATTACGAGATTTTTTTACATGAACCACAGTCTACAGAGCGCGCTGATGTTGCCTGCAACCAACGAGGCTGTTTCATTCGGATCGACAGTGTTGCAGTCACACGTCATTCACAGCCGCATGCTCACCGTTAAGTAGACCCGGCCTCGCCGTCGATGCCCCCAACTTGAAGTCCCTCCCTAAGCATGCTTTCCCCCTTGTTCGTTTTGCACTACTTCGCATCCCTCGCGCTGGCCACGCCGATAAACTCGACGACTACCGACTGCCCCTCTTGCGATCATGATGCCACCGCGTGTCATACACGCAGTGTTTGGAGTTTGTTGGCCAGCTGCGGCCTCACGTTGCTTATCTGCGTGTGGCATGCGATACACCCTGCACTCCCCCTGCCTCACTTTAAATGGTACCATATCGTTGCAACTCGCCTTTGTCTTATGCTCGTCGCCTTCATTGCTCCTGAGATCATCATCGTGTCCGCGGTTATAGAATGGTGTGAAGCCAAGCGGGTGACAAAGGAGATACATGGCAAGTTCTCCTTCATTTCGTCCTCTGGGATTCGAGGTAATAATTCGTCTTCAGACCGCGGATACCAATGGTGGACAAGGACCCACAGCCACTTCATCCTGAACGGTGGCTTTGTCCTCCGTGACGATACAGGTCTTTCAGAAATCAAGGTCGATGAATTCCTGCAACTTCTGGATGCAAACGAAATTCTGAATCCTATCATCGCGGAAGCCGACATCAAAGACAAGAGCTCCTCTGGCGGCCTAGAAAAAGCAATCTTTATTGTTCAACTCTCTTGGTTTATGATCCAGGTCGTCGCTCGCCTCGTAAACCACCTCACGGTGACACTAGTCGAGTTGGACACGGTGTCCCTGGCCCTGCTAACGCTCCCGCTGGTTTTTTGTTGGTGGTATAAGCCACGTTGTGTTAAGCGTCCTCTTGTTTTTTACAAACGTGATGCAAACCGTCAAAACGATCCAGAGGTTTCCCCGGACAATGACTCACCGAATTTGTTGCTTGATGTGGGTATCAACCTGCATGCTTTTCGTGGTAAACTGACATTGGACTGTTGTATACTCACAGGAAAATCGGACAATCAGGACTACAAGAAGGGCGGAGAACTTTTTGTTTCCTGTGGGCACGGATCAACACTTGCCATGGTTCGCCTCGTTATTCCTCACGTGGATGATGTTTGGGGCTTTGCACCTCATGGCATGGGATTATGAATTTCCGAGTGTAACCGAGAAGGACCTGTGGCGTGTGGCGTCACTTGCCTTGGCTGCATCGCCAATCTTTTTTCAGCTTGGTGCCATCATCGCAAACGTCCACAAGACATTACTGGGCATTTGCTTTTCTCTTGTCGCCATCATAGGTATAGCATCCCGCTTGCTGTTGGTTGCCATCATGCTGGCAAGCCTTCGAGCCCTTCCTCCTTCCGCATATCAAATAATTCCATGGACGATGTACATTCCTCACTTGTAACCTCAGATTCACATTTTTCCGACCCGAATTGTGTCTTTGCAAACGAATGTATGTATATCAAACTCCCGAAGGATCTGCAAAGGAAACGGACTGTCATTGTCTCCGAAGTGTAACTGATGGTGGTTCTCTCGCATTTGAAGGCAACCCCAGGCGAAGTCTCTGGTGGTGAAGCACGACCTGTAGACTGAACAGGACACCTTGAACCTCAAACTTTGACCCGCTGTGCGTGCCCATCGAAGATGGGTGAGAAAGTTACAAGGCGGCTCGCTGACAGAATATACATATTTAACCGCACTCGAGCTCTGCGGTGTCCGGTTCAAATCACAGGCAAGAATGGGCTTGTCTGTATAACAGAGCGTGCAGCACGCCTACAGATCGAAAGTACACCCGCAAGTCCACAGTAAATGGAGCATATAGGCAGAGCGGCCAGGCTTCCGTCTCCTGAAGCCAATCCTCCGTGATCGGACGTTTGAGGCTCAACGGGCTTGGCACCAACCTACAGTTCCAGTAGGAAGTAAATTTGAAGTCGATGTCGATGTCGATGCATGTTGAACCTAGTCTGTTCATCGATGGCACTGCTACTCGTCAGACTATTGAGTGTTCGGAAGAATGACCCAAAGTGAAGTTGGATCAATCTGTGGCATTCAGAGCTATTCAGTGGTAAGAGAAGGGTATGGAAAACATGGTAGGGCACGGCCGACATGGGCACTCTGGTGCAGCGTGATCAGGCCAGAATGGCAGGAAATGGTGGGGGATGAAAAGAGGACGTCCGGAGGAAAATATTAACGCCTTGAACCACGTTGAGACGACCTATTGCACATACTGATGGGATCGAGGACGGTTATACGGATTCATATATTCACTTTCTAGTGGAGCCAGTGAAGGAGACAGGCGCGTAGGGTGCCCTGCGGGCGGTAACAAAGGTTGTGCACATTTGGGCAGTGCAAGGCTCAAGAGGTAGGTCCAACATAATCTTCCAATGTCAGGGTTGAGCTGAAGGAACAGTGAGGTCGTGTGCGAGAACTTGATTGCGGTTGATCACTGATACAATGTGAGGATGGCTATAATACAAGCGCGAACTTGGAAGGGAATGTGAAGTGGAATCTCATTAAGTACTCAGTAGGGGAGCCAGCTACTACGATGGAGACAGATAGATTCACTTCCGAGAAATTTACATGCTGTACCGATATGAGAAGAAACCGTCGAGGACCATCTATTGACCAAGGTGAGGCAATCCGAGACGCGATACCGACGGAGACCATCCGAACGTCGACGGTACCCCCGTTCAACAAAGTCGTCGAACCTGAGCAAGCAAAAGGAAGCCCCAAACAAACATGGTCAAGGCGGGCCGATCGAAGGAACGACATTCACTACCAGTAAACATCTGAGCGGGGCCGCATCCGCTATCAAAAAATAAGGCGAAGGTGATCAAAAATCCAAAATCGAGGGATAGGAGAGCGTAAGGCGTGTTCACGTCTGGTAGGAAACCTGTCTTGGTCGGTGGAAGCAAGAGGCTCGATGCTGGCGGAGAGAGGAACAGTGATGCTGAGGGCGTGGGAGCACACCGAAACTTAAAGTTAAAACCATCTTGAATGATCTCCGAGTCTGTGCTACATAAAGGATACTTACTGAAGAATGAAGGTATGGGAGTGTCTGCTAGTATTATACTTTTGCGCATAACTTCTCAAGTTTTACTTCCAGTTGCACTGTGGTGGAACGCCGGACACAATTCCAGCCAAGATGCATGCAGAGAAACATACTATGTAGTCACTGGCCCTGGGTGTTGACGAAGTGAATACATGCGATCGTGCCGGCGCGTCGCAATGGCTTTCATGCGTCTCGTCAACACGCGCGAGTCAACGAGCCCATCGCGCAGGCTATGGTTTCCGTGATACTCGTACTGCACCTTGCAAAATACATGTCATCATCACAGTGAGTCAGCGACTATCTCTCTAAAGGTTCTCTGTTACGGCTTCACCATCGTGACCGCGCTAGCAAATGATGTATTGACCTTTCTCATGCTATACTTTGTCCCCGGATCGCTAGAAAAAATATCTGATACAGGTGCACGGGCCGCGCGCTTTTCCCAAGAACGAACACTTTTTTTACCCATTTGGGAGGCCCCTGCACCCGCGCCTTGCCGGGCCTGAAAGGGATGACTGCAAGAGCTGCGTTGTGTTGTACCTCGGGTAAATTCTCTTCAGCCCTTTGCACTGCCTGCCAGTGCTCCCTCTTTCTTGCTGGGTTCCATTTGCTATCTACTCGCCCGGGCCATTCATGTCTCAATGCTTCTCTTGACCTCCATGAAAAGAGGTGCTCTCGAATAGAGCAGACCTCTGTAACTGAGTCTTATTGTTAAAGGGATGGAATCAGCTTTTACTCGGCTCGCTGACATCCATGCAATTCTATTCGGATCGATGACGTTGAGGTCATATGTCATTCACAGACCATGATGGACCATGGTCCCTGATAAGTATCCCAAAAACCTCGCGTCAATGTTCTCCAGTTCCTCACATTCAGTCTGTTTCCCCCTTGTTCACTCTGCTCTACTTTGCTTCCCTTGCGCTCGCAGCAAACTCGACATTTACCGAGTGCCCCTCTTGCGAGGCAACTACGTGCAATTATCGCAGTATCTGGACTTTGCTGGCCAGCTGCAGCCTCACATTTCTTATTTGTGTATGGCATGTGATACATCCGCCATTCCCACCCCCACTTCCACGCCATTGCAACACGCTTTTGTTTTATGCTGGTCACCTTCATCGCTCCTGAAACCATGATCCATTTCGCGCGGGAAGAGTGGATTGAAGCTAAGGGGATGATGGAATGCGTACATGACGTGTTTTCCATTTAAATGAACTCTATAAAATGGCGGGCGTAATCATCTATCTCAAACCAGGGATACAATTTGAGGGAAATACTAAATTCAATGATTACAGAGGTCGATATAAAGGACAGGAGTTCTTCCGACGGTCTGGCGAAAGCGATTATCGTTTGGTTCATGAACCACCTTACAGTAACACTGGTTGACCTGGCAGGACCGTGGCATGATGGGATCAAGTCGGCGCAACGCCGCAAGTTTGCCATGTCGTAGAATCTAGACCATGATTCATATTGTCAAATCGAAGCTCTAACTGGCGAAGGTTGTGCCGCTGCCGCTATAAGGGTACGCGTTATCCTGAATTCATCAATGGCGGGTTCGAGAAGACCATCTGTTTATGAGATAACAAAGATACAAAATTGGTTCGTTGGGCGTCTCAGAGACGTTTTTGGCAGTGTGAAAGCGGTAGAATGTGGCCGACCGACCGTGAATTATCTCCCACCCGCGGAAGAAAGACAAAGATAAGAAGATAGCCAGGTGTTGGGTGCAAGTCCGTGAAAAGCTGGCGGATGGGAAAGTGTGGGTCCGTGCACGCCATCCACGGCGCAAAGGCCTCCTCTTCTACTTCCACGCTCATTTTCCCGCCGTATCATGTTCGGGATGTTCTGTCACTCATTCACTGCTAAAACGTTGAAGCTCGGAGTCAACAACCAGGGAAGCCTTGCCCATGATGTTTTTCCCATCCTATCTTTGCCCTTTGCTGTTGACACGGCGCGTGCAGACACTCCCTCGCACTGGCCACCCTCCAACGTTCGACGGGTCGTGCACATTGTTGCATAGTTCTTACCTCCGCTTACCCATTTCCCTTTCCACCACCGCCCTACCTCCGAGACCACCGCGATCTTGCGCTATTCCGAAGACTGATAGTGACTTTCTTGATACCAACTAGAACCCGCGCAGGTTGTGCGGTGCCGAAAACACCCACTTCACCTCGACTTCACCTCGTACGTACCGGATTGCCGAGTAACGCGTCGATGCCACGCGCTACCGTATGATGCACGTGCCCACCCTTTTATTCCCTTTCCCATTCCATCTTCTGTGTTACTCGCTTTGCCCGGGACACATAACAGTGCAATCCTCCCCTGTCCCGTTCAACCGTGACAATTGTGGGGTCTGGAGAAGGTCATGCATGGGGAAAGTCATATTCGTCTTGCCGAAGGGGACGAAGGGGGCGGACGTCAGATACAAAATACGCGACGACCAACGTGTATGTGTACCTGTGAATGGCGTGCTCATATCGTCATCCGCGTTCCGAACGTGTGGGGAAGGGTAGTAAGGCATGTCCGACGAAACTGAATAGGATGTCAGTGAGCGGGTAAGCTCGTGTTGTCGTCGTTATCAAAGCACATGATCGTCCATCCCGTTGGCTCTATCGATGTCAAAGGCGTCCATCAGTGACACCGGATGTGGGGCTCTTTCAGTGATCGTCCGATATGGATGCCTTGGGTGCGCCTATGGACTCCACCACGTTCTCTCTCCCTCATCCGCCGACATAAAATTGCCAATCTTTTTTTGAATTCGGATGTTGTTGTCGTTGACGTCGTCGGTCTTATTTTGGACCCACCTTATTGTTCCCTCCGCACATTTCTGTTCAACGGACGCTCTCAAGAAGGCACGTTTGATCGTCCAGCAAGGTTCGCCTAGCCCGTGATGCGGCATGCACGCGTTCAAACTTATCGACGAGTATGGCAAAACCCTAAACTGCGGAGCATGAGAAGGTGGTGAGGATGATGGGCGTTGGTGACTCAGGTTGATAGAAGACAGTGGGTTCGGGTGGATGATCCTATCGTGCGATCTAGCTCGATACGCATGGAACGCGGACGGGGCGCGTAGGGGGTGGATCCTATATCCATGCTGTGTTGATCGGCATGGCCGTATGGTTCGCACCCGACCCGGCGGCACGGGTGGGCACGGGTATCCCAGATGTCGTCCTAGGACTCTTTACCCTATATCCTGTCGTGACGTAGACATGCGCGTCGCGCGGTGCCCGGGATACGCATCAGTAGCCCTCCAACACCGCCCGTTTTCACCCAACCCATGTATCTTCCTAGTCAGCTTTCCACTCTACCTCTTCTTGTTCCCCTGGTTTCCGAGGTGAAGAACGTTGCGGTATGCCGTTCCATTCCCGCCCGAGTGTTCGCCATCCTACTGAGCGTTACTTATCTCCCAATCCCTGTCCTGTCCGTCAAGCACCCTTGATCGGCTCATCATCATTCACGACCTATCTGGACCCACCTGACACCGACAACTGATGCCATTGATATATGCATGATGCTATGATGCCTGACCAGATAAACGAACGGACGTACCCGAAACCCAGACAATAAGCCAGGCCCAATGCCCGTCTCTACCATTGGACGGTCTGTCAGTAGACTACCCCGCCTACTCTAGGCCACTTGTTTGTGAACGTGCGATGACGGGCGAGATAGACTTGTTGTGATCGGTACAGGTTCTCCCGATGATCGATACTCAAGTGACCCACGGACAGGCGACGGAGGTCCCCCGGGCGTGCCTTTCCTTTTTGTTGGGATCGGACGATTGGGGTGTTTGTCCTCTTCTTCATTATCATATGATCAGTTATTTTCAAACGGTGCCCGCCAAATGCGGGAGTGTAGTTACAAAAAGGAGCGGCGAAGTACGTACGATAGCAGGCAATTGTGTGGAGCGACGAAACTAAAAAAAATGGTGTTCGTCTTGCGGATAGTTGCTCTACACATCGCAGTAATAAACGTAAGGACAGGCTGGGTCGGGTATTTCATGAACAAAGATGAATGAAATAGAAAAAAAGGCGTGATGTCGCTACATTATATAGAATGCGATATTTCTTTCGTGAGCGTGGGTGAAGACCATGATGCGTATGGATGATGTCTATCGTATATGCTTGGGAATCGTAACCGTTCGTGTACAATGCATTGCGAGGTTGCGTCAAGTTCGTATCTAAAAAAAATCGGGGGTTCCTGGATATTCCCTCAGTGAAAAAGGAATAGGCGGGAAAGTGAGGTAAGTGGGGAGTGTGGGGTTGGCGGAAAAATGAGATTGGTGGAGGAGAGGTGGGGTAGGAGCAAGATCGGAAACGAGAAGACGGTGGATAGTCGACTCTTCGTCAGTCTAGACCGCGGTCGTTCGCCGTTCAGATCCAGAGACGTCGTCCGATCGTTTCTCGCCAACCGAGCCCCAAGGGGATGGGAAGCGAGGGCCCGATTCCGTCGTCGGCTGAGCCCAGCTTTTCATGCCGCGGGATCGGGTGCTTCTAGTATGTAGCGCCTCTGTGCGCTCGGCCGTTACCACTCCGACCGCCGACGGGTGACATGGTAACGAAACCAAAGAGTCGTTTGAGTAAGGGTTGCTGTTGACCGTGTGGTTTAATCGGGACGGGTGCATGTATTGGAGGCTGAATGGCACAAATAGCGATGAAACGTCACGGATGTGTCACCAACGAATAGAGCGCGAAATGAACGCTGTTAGCACGAGCAGGACACGTGAAAGAGGATGAGAGACGTACGCCACGCTTATACTCCGCCTTTGGGCCGCCGCCCGGGACTAAGAGGTAGGGCTGTGGCGGGGGCTTGGAAGAGGACGGATGACGTGAGTGAGAGGTGTGTCTGTGGTCCTTGGGTGGGTTGGGCGAGAGATGGTATATCTGGCCCGGTGGTGGTTGGGTCACGTAGACCTCGCGGGTTGGGCTACGCCCTGACTGGGCAGGGTACTGGTAATTGTGTGGTGGTGATGTCTGTATCCGGGGTGCTGCAGGCGTGCGAGATGCATGGTGTGGCTGGGCATAGATGTAGGATTGGCCATGCGAAGGGTAGCCGTCTCTGGAGGTGCGAGAATGAGATTGTGTGCGGTGCCTCGATGACTGCGGGGTGCGGTCATAATGGGCGTGGTCGACGTAGGACCTGCTGCGCGACCGAGATGGCCGAGAAGAGTTCATGGACCATTGGTCGTGAGAGTGGTGATGAGGCGGGGGCGAGTCGTCTGACTGATCATAGAAAGAGCGATCGCGGTGTGTCGGTGAGAGTATGAACGGGTTTGAGTAGGCATGAGACTGTGAGCAGGTGTCGTGTACCCAATTCGATACGCGGCTCTGCTGAGCCATGTAACGCTCGTATGCAGCGGGGGAGTAGTCGTACTCTGTCATGGGGAAGGACGGGGCGGCGGAGAGGCGAGTGGGTTCGCTTTATATGTGCTGCATTGCCACTTCCATTTTGAACCCGAACATGAGGATCGCTCCCGATTGATCCTTGGCTTACTCTCTCTAGGTGACTTCCAGGGTCGGGTTCAACCGGGTAAGCAAGAAATCCTCTGAATCCCCTCTTTCCCCGCAAGAATCTCTACCCCACAGCACATGAGGCACTTGTCATCCTCCCATACTCACACTCTCAGGAATATTCGCATGACTCAGCTCACCGGCCAGCTGGCACTGCGGTGGCATCATGATTGTCCTTCATAGCCTCTCATCTCCAGGTGGCGTCACTTCCAACGCGCACGGAACCCGGCTTCACAACCATATCACTGGCACGTTTCCCGTCCGTCTCGCATATCTCGTAGGTATCCGTTCGTTTCATTTAACAACTCCCGGAACTCGAGCCGTTCCAACTACCATCGCCGCTCTCCGCCATATCTCCACTCCCCAGAGGACATTTGTTTTCGCTCTTGGCTCCTCGCCATGAAGGAGTCGCATAGCCCTTAATATCTGCTTTCAGGATACGCAATGCGCTCGTTTGGTAAAAGGCGGCCCTCCAACCGTGCCTTTCTCTAACAATAAGCCCATTCAGATCGAGCCATCTTCCCTTCCATAGCGCGCAATTGACGGGAATCTGCCCTCATCCGGCAGGCAAGGAAAGAAAGGCCCATCCGATTCCACGTCGAAGTTTTCTCCAAGTGGGCTCTCTGACACAATACCTCGCCATTTCTAGAATGGAAGTTTCCTCGACCTTCCATCTTTCCATTTCCAAGTGCGCAGCTTGGTCCCACTGATCTTGACTGGGGCCGCGCATCACTATATTTGGCTTGTCCGAAAACGGTCGTGTGTCGGTCTACCCAATGCATTCAATTCCCCTCGAGACTTGGAGCCGATGTTGTTATCGTTCGCCGAGGCGCTGCATGTCTGTCGAGGACACGACTGACCGTAGTTTATCCACTCGCCAGCTAGGCGGAAACATGTACTGGGATAGGTACCGACAGTGCTGAAAAAAGCCCCAACTTTACGTACGCGTGGGGTCGGCTGTGTCCTAGACAGCAACTCTCACCCCTTTCTGCGGCCCCACAGATCCAAGCCTTGGTGTCGTCGCCGCGGCTGTGCACCCCGTTCGCGTTATTTTCACTGGACCCACAGACCTCAGGATTCAGGTTCCATGTGTTCACCGACTTGAAGCGTGCTGTTCATGTTACCTAGGACGCGCTCGCTCGCACGAATGGGGACCCTGACCTCGTTTCGAACGGCGTGTTGGAACGCGGCGTGTGACTTTGAGGCGCTTGATCTTGGCCTTTTGGAGGAATTGATCATGCCCATAACGCCAGATATTGGCAAGTGACCAGTGATGCGTGTGGATACCCGGTCACATACAGTAGGACCGATTTCTGGATCAAGGCCCACCACTTGGCTTAGAATGACTGGCTACCCACGGCGCTATATACGCACTCGATGACTTCACCAACATCTCGTTGGGTCTTACAGGTGGTGAGGTCTCACGGCCGCGGGACGCCACAACACCGATGGCGATATGCCTAAATCGGTCTCGATAGACTTCAGGGTCTCGCTCGGCCTTTCTTTCGAGACGTCAATATAATCCAGATGGCACAGACGTGTGATACAAGTGATAGGTAGTATGGTTACAATGACAGCGCAGCATGTTCAAATAGGTCAAGGGGTATACTCCGGCGCGGTTATCCGAGTTTCATCCCATCGACCGCTCTAACTGAGCCTGGTGACCAGACTCGAGTCCGTGCAAAGCTTCGGCGATGAACGTGTGCTAGCGATTCACGCGGAACATAGTTTCCGCGAGCGGAGGTATCAGGAACACATACTGATTCGAGGCTCATATACGCTCCGGACCTCTACCGTCTCCGATCGAGAATGACAAAGTTAGATTTGATGCCATTGCGCGCGGACGGACCTCGAGGTGTGCGGCGAAAGCACGATCGAAGTGACCAATATGCAAGGGGTTTTCAGAAGACGGCGAATATATGGAGACGAGGATATGTCATCGCGTTCTTCTCGTCGCCTCGTTTGATGGCACAACATCGTGTTTGTTTTTTATTGTTCAGAGCGCGTCGTGCGCGCGCGACCCTTGGCACTGCCGAGCGGCCTTCCTGGACTTAGAGGGGGTCGCAAATGACGGTGCAAAGTGGGCCAATCGCGTCAGGGTTCAATGTTTTCTCAAATTTCCGTCCGTGTGAGTGTGATGTGACACATGAGTAGTTGACGCTGGTGGCGCCTCAACACGAGTTGTCACCTAGTCCGCGAAGGAGGCGTGGTGCCAAGTTTCGAATGGAATGCCAGTGATGAGACAGATTTTCTCGCGGTGCATTGACCCCGCGGGGCTTAGGCTTTAGCTGCTTATCTCTTCGATCAAGGATGTGATCAGGGTTGTCAGAACAAAAATAAAAAGAGAGGATGGTGGATGTGTTCGTGGCACTGTCAAACCGCAGCGTTTCGAAGGGTGAGCTCTTGAATTAAATATGAAAATACAATAAAAGGGAATATTAAAATAAAACGGTGCGTACACTGTGAGAGGCGCTTTCGGGTTTCGTCGGTAGTCTTCATGTGAGATGGACACGCAGGGTACCTCGGGCCACGTTTACGGTGGAAAAAGTGAATATCCGGGCCGTGTCGCGTATTGACAGGCAAGGGGACCTGACTGACCTTGTGGCCAATGGGTCATCGTGGCGTAGACTCCAAGCACACACGGAACCGAGTGGCACGGTTGGTTCTTCGAGCCAGATTACGGTCACGGTGATACCTCTCTTCGCCGGTCCTCACAGCAAGGCAAAGCCAAGCCGTGTGGTACCTAGACGTTTCAAAAATAAAACCATGAACTGAGAATCTGGCTTACCCCTATACCACTGCGAGGCTGTGTCTGCTCTGCCACAGGATACTTCGCGGCAAGGTGGGATTTATGAAATGGACTGGGGTGGCACCGACACTCACAGTGTCTGACAGCGCAGGATTCCCTTTCCTGTGACCTGCTGTATCTAAACTCTCGGAACTGTGAGTGGATACCAGAAGTCGGGAGAATGTTTTCCACTGTGCTGTGAAACTGTTTCATACAGGCATCGACGTACTAAACAATGTGAAGTACGTGAGACCTGAGGCCTGAGATGATGCTGTGTTACAATTCTCGGAATTGAGAGTGGGTCCCAGACGAGGAGGCAACGTTTTACATAGTCGCGATCTGAGATATTCATCAGTGTATGGAACCCGGGTGACGGACCTTTTAGGGCGCATTGCACAGTTTCCCCTATCTTACGTCTCGCCGGAGGTTTCACTATCTATGCATACATGCAGTGGAATATAACGATAGAGCGAGAAATCGGATTCATGCTGGGCAGTTACATTCCACATATCCGCGGGTGAGAACGAGCGCAGCAAGAGAGTCGAGCGCCCACGCACATGTCTGCCCGGTTTGCGTGTATCCGTGTATCCGCTCCACATCTCTTCCCAGAACGCGTGCCACTGCGTGGATGATGCGTTGACACGTTTGAGGATTTGGTAGCGTGTACGAGTCATGTGAGACTAATCTTGGGTGCACATATTATCCGTGATGGGTGCTGTAGTGCACGTTGCGACTTTGCAGTTGGAGCCGAGGAGATGTTACTTGGTTGTTTTGAAGGGATGAAACTGGATATTCAGTTATGATAGCCTGAGGCGAGTAGGGGAGCGTCTCGAGTCATGACTTGAGAACGTAGAATAGCATACTTACTTACGAGGACTTTGCAAACCCATCCGTAGAGGAGACTCTCGACTCGGAGCCTTTAGAGGGTATGGGTTCGAAATCGCAGGAATTGACCTATAGGAGTAACCTCGCGAGGTGAACGGACATCCTCAAGCGCATGTAGCTAACCTTTCATCACGCGTCCATGGCATGGCATCTGAGTGATCAGAACACATATCGCCGTTTGGTAGGGTCCGAGTCTTCTAGAGGATATATGATAATCTCCAGGACACGGACGGACTTGGATTAAATTTGCACGAAAGCTGTGAGAGCCGGGAAAGATCGCCCGACACGGTTGCGGTGGCTAGGCCTGAGATCGTGATGCGTGATGCGAAGGTGGACAACTTGAATTGACAAGGACTTTGAAGCGTGCCAGTCTTGCTCCACCTGGATGGTCTCTCACGCCTGAAGTTGAACTCCATGGACCAATAAACGTTGCAATCAAACTACATGAATCGAGGTACTACACTTTCCAATACAGCGACGCAGTGACGGTCACTGACGGACTGGGTACGTGGACCACTACGATAGGTACATATGCAAAACTCGAGTGAAACTTACTCAGACTTCCCGCCGAGCGTGTCCTGGGTGTGTCTGGACGGCGTCCGGGACTCTGTCATACGGGACATTGTTGACTAAAAATATCTGGATCCGAGCCTGTCTGATCTATATCTCAAGTTTCAGATCATCATTGCCAATCACATTGACGTGTCAGCATCACGATGCACCGCCTGTTCATAGTGGGCAAGGGTCCCGGGCACTCAAATTTAACACTTTTTCGCTTTGAAGATGTAATGTTCAGGCACCGTGACGTCTTTCGGAGGCTCCACACTGTGAGCATGTATAACACGCAGCGTCCAACTCCACTGTGAAATCACCGAAGGTCGCATATTTCATACCATCTTCGCCGACCTTTTTCCGCGTTAGAGAGCCTTAGACCAACGAAAAGTATATCTGGGACGGGGTCATTCACCTGGAGAGCGCCGTGATGTCGAAGGATGAACTTCGTCTTACAATATTACTCTCGTGGGGAGTCCTGATTAATCCACCAGTATATTCCTTGAAGCGTTACAGCAGGTCAGTAACTAGTTCGTGACCTCGAACAGATCGTGTGTTGCGTGTTGAGAAATTTATCAGGCGTGGCGTTCAGACACAAGAATAGTACCATGTTAACGACGAGTACGTAGTCTTCTCAACGTGTCATGGGGACAATGCTGTCGACGTCCCAGATCTTCAGCCGTCCATTAACATCATACTCGGCAGAGTTGATACACTTGAAACTGGAGGTCGGAATGACCTTACTATACGATTGATTTTTGACGGCTTCACTCCCAATCGAGGCCCAAGACGTTCCCCTGCCCGCCTCTGACTGCCACTTCGACCGCCTCGGCGAGTTCCCTGAATGCGCTTGTATCCTCGTCCAACGAGCAGGCTGCAGCGTCGTTTTTGAGCAGACGGCTGTCGACGCCGAGGGCGCGCTGCAGCGCCTCTTCGCGTTCTGCCCCACGTAACGCATCGATCGACGTCAAAAGGTCACACAAACGCGGGTTCGTTCGGAGGAGGGTGCGGGTCGTGCTCGAGGTCGCTGAAAGGGAGAACGTGTCACCCATTGACACGCCCGACGGAGGCCGAGACGCGCTCACCGATGGCTTCGTAGTGATGTTGTTGGAGCGGTTTGGGGTCGTCGCGGGTGAGCGGGTCGGGGTAGGCGGAGATGTCGGGGACGTAGGGCCACTTGAGAGTGGTGAGCGGGCGAAGGGGGAGCGGGTCTTGGAGGGTGGGGGTGGCAGTTGGTGCGGGTGCGGGTGTGGGCAAGTGCGTTGGATTTGAGACGTGGGGTGCGTTAGTCATTGTGGCACACGTCTCTGCGCCACGGAGGGTCCGAGTCAGGACGCGTCTGGTTGAATTGGCTATGTACATGACAGACCTTTGTGTTGTTTGTAACATGCGACGGAACAACTAGGCTTGGTTTAGCAAAGCATTATGTACCTAGATGGGACGTGGCTTACTAGTTGGCTCTACACGACGCGCAGGTGTATTTGGACGCCTGCTGTTGGCAGACGACGCATGTCGGTAGTTGACGAGGAGGCATCTGGTCGTCCGTTGTTGCACTACGAGGATGCATCGAGTGCGCTAGACATTGAGAAATCGGATAAAAAGGATATTCCTAACTTACCAGTGGCCCCGCAAAGATCATTGAAGTCCAGGAGAGCTGAATTGACTTGGCTGTGGTTATCGCGCTTATTCAAGTTACGATACAACTTACTATAGTAATCGACCCTACCAAACTGCTTATTATGTCATTTGACCCTACCGGCTTATTCTTGCCCCACTAGTACAGCTACTCATGGACGATTCGACAAATGGCACTGGACGGTCCATCGACATCGAACTAGGAGGGCAGGAAGTCATAACTATCGACTTGGACAACCTCGACCCCAACCCAGACGACGTGCTTGATCTGCTCAAGGAAGGTCAATGCAGAGTGTCGGTGTGGACGAGACTAGCCGGAGAATACTGGCGCAGAGGATACCTTTCCGCCGCGGAGCGAATTTCACATTCTGCTATTGAGTGTACGTGCTTGAATTTGGTTGGTTACCCGCCCATTCTATCCTTATTCACGTCGGGTTTGCGTAGCTCTGACAGCAAACGGAACGACGGCTCAGTCACCCCCAATATATGCGCTGCTTGCGAACATTCAAATTGCACATGCTCAAAAAGCGCCAAAGGTCGTTCTTTCCGACGCTCGTAAGTCTTCGCATCTGCTTAGACTGGACTTTGTTCACGACTGCTGTGCAGGCGAAGACAAGCTCACCGGAGCGCGCTCAAAAGAGGAATACTATCGGGAGGCTGCTCAGTATCTCAATGCTGGAGAGAGGGCTGCAGCGGAAGGCGGAGAGGGCATCGGTGGGACGCTGGCATTCCTGACGCGAGGTAGGTAACAATCATGATTTGAATGTCTAAACTCAGTAGGGTATAGGCATCCAGCAGCTGGCCACTCGATCGATGGATGACGCCATGCGCTCTTTCGAGGGTGTTCTTGCAGAGAAGCCCACCAACATTGTGGCGCTGCTTGGCAAAGTTCGCTGTTTTACTCAAAGGTCGTATTGTCGAAGCTGACCAGTCCCGTCACACAGGCACGCATTCTTTACGCAAGACGGAGTTATCCGCAAGCCCTTAAATTATTTCAGCAAGTCCTTCAGCTGAACCCTTCGTGCGTTCCTGATTCTCGGATTGGTATCGGTCTCTGCCTCTGGGCGATGGATCACAAGGCGAAAGCAAAAGCCGCGTGGCAAAGAAGCCTGGAAGTGGTGTGTTACTAGGTTCGCTATCAAATTTCATCCCTTGACATATTCCTGTCCAGAACCCGTCCGAATGGGCCGCGCAACTTCTATTGGGCTTGGAATCCATCAACGCGAGTAAGACGGGAGACCAAACTGAACAGGAACGCGCGCAGGCCTTCTTGATTGGCACCAAATATATCGAAAAGGCCTTCAACGCAAACCAAAAGAGTGCCGCTGCTGCGAACGCGTTATGCGAGCTGTTTCTTCGTAAACACAACCTCAAACGAGTGTGTCTGAATTTTGGTGCCCGTATTCCGTTTCTGACCTTTTTCAGGCATTAAAACTGGCAGAGCGAACAATACAATTCGCTGACACACTCTCATTGCTAACAGAAGGCAATTTAAGAGCCGCGCGCGCCCTGCATGCTGAAGGGTCAATAAAGGAAGCCACGAAATATTACACAGTCGCGACGGAGGGTCAACCCAATCACGTACTTGGAGCTATTGGGATGGCGCAGATGCAAATGCTTAACGGTAAGCCTGCATTCCTCAAATTATCCAGACCTCATGCGAACCCGAGGATTCACTAGATGAAGTGGCTGCGGCGATCCACACTCTTGACACTTTGATACAACCTCCGAACCCACAACGCTCAGTTGAAGCCTCCGTTATACTTGCCTCATTGCGTGCGCATCCCCGCCCAGGTGTGTCAAGCGCGGATGTTGCACAGGAGAAGCTCAAAGCACGTGAACTATTCGACCGGGTTACTAAATCCATTGAGCTGGATGATGCACGCGCGAACGGGCATGCGAACTCGTCAAGTCGAGCGTCAAGCGCACTCAATGATGACATGGAGATGCACATCGAAATAGCGCGCTTATGGCAAGAGGAAAACGTAGAACGCACTACAAAAGCTTTCCGTGACGCCGCACGGGTCAGCGAAGCGAGCGGTCAGGCTGATCCTCGGCTACTTAACAATCTTGGCGCTCTGCAGCACATGGAAGGAAACTTAGATGAAGCACAGTCTATGTACGAAGACGCCTTAACGAAGGCCACAACTCTCAGTGCAGAAGACGGGGAAGCCATGTCGACATCGATTCTGTATAATCTCGCCAGGGTATACGAAGACAGTGAGGATCATGCGATGGCTAAAGGGGCGTATGACAAGCTTCTTGCTCGCCATCCGGAATACGTTGATGGTTGGTCTTTCTACACGACCTTTGGTTTGACGAATCACAACTAACACTTTAAAACAGCCAAGATACGGCAAGCACAAATGCTTGTCAGCCTTGGCCAGCCCAATGAAGCCCACGAACTGCTCAAGGAGGCTTTAATCACGCAGAGTACCAACCTCAATCTCCGTGCATTCTATACTTCTTTCCTTCTTCAACATAACGTTAAAGGGGCCAAGGACTTTGTGTTTGCCACACTGAAAGACCACGAGAGACACGACGTCTATTCTCTTTGTGCAGCTGGGTGGATTCTATACACCCAGAGTCGAGATAGCCGAGATCCAAAAATGGTCGAAGAGCGAAAGCGGAATTTCCAACGGGCGGTCGAAGCGTACCACAAGGCGCTCGGGCTGGATCCTCTCTGTGCAGTTGCTGCTCAAGGACTTGCCATTGCGGTTGCGGAGGACGCGCTGGGAATGCTGAGCGGTCAGCTCCCCGCTTCCGCGGCTGACGAGACTCAGCTGCGGTTGAAGAATTCACGAGAAGCGCTCGATGTGTTTGCCAAGATTCGGGAAACACTCAATGACGGCAGTGTCTATGTGAACATGGGCCATTGCTACTACGCACGCGAAGAGTTTGACCGTGCGATTGAAAGCGTGAGTAATGTTAGACCAGTTGGCTATTGGTGTTTTGACCACACTCGTAGTATGAAACTGCATCGGTCAAGTTCTACAGCGGTAAAAATGTACCTGTGATGATGTGTCTGTGCCGATCTTGGTATGCGAAGGCCACGAAGGAGCAAACCTCGGTGGCTATGAATACCGCGTTAAAATATGCGCAAACGGTGCGGCATTTGTCCAATGGGGTGTTGCCCACCAAAACAATGTTGTTTACTCTTTCACTTTGATTAGGCTCTTCACTTACACCCAAGTGATAAGGCGATTATGTACAATATTGCCATGATTCAGCAAAAAGCAGCAGAATTGATGTTCGGACTTGGCCCCGCCAAGCGGACACTGAAAGATCTCGAGTGGGCGATCGTCCAGGCTAACCACGCGCAACGGTACGTCCTTGGTTTCAAACCGTCCCGCCGACACCTTCGCTGACGTGTGGGAATTGTAGTGTCTTCGGTTCCCTGGCAGCGGACAAGTCTCCGTTCTTGCCCTACAACGTAGAGCTTGCTGATCAGCGCCGGAGATACGGAGACAGTATGCTGCGTCGAGCAGACGAACATCTCACCGCTCAAAAAGAATTCGAGGCAGAGGCCGAAGCGAGGCTCGAGGCTGCACGCCAGAAGAGACAGGAGGATAAACAGCGTCAGGAGGCTCTCGAGGTCCGTCGTCCCTCCCCATGGACACGATGCGTATAATCGGTCTCGCTCATGTTACCTTTTTTTAATAGAGGGCAAAAATGGAGGAACTACGCATAGAAGCTGAGAAACTGGTCGAGGAACGTCGCATCGCACGGGAGCAGGCACTCGAGTGGACGAGGGAGGTTCAAATGGAGAGCGACGAGGAAAAGGAGCGCAAAGAAGAACGCAAAGCCAAGCGTTCGAGCAAAAAGGTCAAAGTCGAAGGGGAGAGTGGGGACGAAGGGGGTGGGTCGTCTGAGTTGAAGAAGAAGCGAAAAGGAAAGCTCAGACGATCGGGCGAACAAGGCGGTGAGGATAACGAACAACTATTCAGTGATGAGGAGATGGAGAGTAAACCGACCAAGAAGGTATGTGGTGTTGTTTCATGTGTTGGTCGAGGTGCGATAACATAATTGACGTCACAACAGCGTGGGGCGAAGAAGAGGATGGTGCGCGATGATGAAGATCAGGAGGCCGCTGGTGGGCCGCGGAAGAAACAATTGTGCGTGTTCCCTCACGTTTGTATCCTACGCAGCTGAACTTAAGTTGATTCGACTTTGCATTCACTTTTAGCAAAAGTAAAGAGTACATCTCTGACACCGACGAGGAGGAAATGTCGTAGTGATCATCATAACACTCTTTGGACCTCGTAACAGTGCCTATGCTTGTCTTATTCTCGTCCCGTGTTGCCTTAGACTTGTGAATGATTTCCTATCACGTCCCATTGTTGCATCATGATACCAGATTGTTAGATTGTATTTTGCATTATCATGTCATCCTTATTGTACTCGTGCCTGTGACAATGTTGTGTTTGATCATCTATGATAGACTTTGATCATTGGCAATGCTCCTCATCTTGGGGAAGCTCTGTCCTTCCATTCACATTATTATAATGCCTGGTTTCATGACTTAGAAATGCCACCTCACAAGAACTTTGTTGTTATTCTAATCCTCCTCCCAATGACCATTAAATCATACATAGTATAATTGAATGGTGAGATCCATGACAGCAGAATAACAAAGCAGAAAAGTAATTGCCAGTACTAGTATGCAGCAACAACAGCTCTTCCAGAAAGAAGTTTGGCAGTTAGCATATCACAGAATTGTTCTGAGGGGATGAGGAGATGCCTCATAATCTGCTTCTTCCTTCCACTTCAGGACTATATCTGTAGCACCACTCATCTGCATAACTTGTGCAGCAGCAAGATGAAGGTTACAGAAAAGAGAGATGGGTCCATCAAAAAGCTCCTTGCCTTCAGGCCACCTCGTCTTCCCAATGCTTGAATCGTTGTTTAACAGGGAAATTGAGCAAGTTCTCATTGAGAATTGATGACCAATCAAGGACAAACAAGTAGCTCGTCTTCGACAACGACCAATAGTATGACCAGCACCCAGGATGGCTCATCGTGGGCGCGCGCTGTCATCTGGGCAAATACGTTGTTTATCTGGCGGCCTTCAATGGTGATCACTGCTTGAACTGCAGCTCTGCTGTCAGCTACTTACCACACATTCGTGGTGACGTGAATACCTTGCACAATCCATAAAGATGTACCCACCTGCTGTTCAACTGCTAGTATGGCCTCGCAGTCTCGCTCTGAGCCAATGAATGCATTTTCACACTATTCAAAGGTCAAAGTCTCTGACACTGTTACGTCACTGGTGGACACTTAGAAATATGCAAGTGGAGAGCCAGCCCGACCTCGATTCTCCTAGTAGGCGTCATGATTGTCGAACTGTACGCTATTCAAGGTAGAACGCTCTTCATCCAACCACATTCCCCTCGCGATATTCATTGTCATTAAAGAGGATAACTCTGCCAAACACTGACTTTGACTTTTCTCCATTCACACAGAATCTTCCGAGGCCCGGGACTTCACCTTTCCAACGCCGTGTATTCCGATTATGTTCCTGGGAGTGACGAATTACCTCTCCCGGCATGTCACTGTCAGATATGGGCAATACATCCTATTTCCTATCCTATCATCGTCTTCACCATCTTCAATCAATTTCAGTCCCACAAGCATCGGATATGAAATTCGCACAGGCGTTAGCATGGCATGGAAAGGAGAGAAGGATTCTCATCACCAACAAACAAGAAACCAAAGTCATCGAGTGTTGGGAACTGACTAATGGAACGCCCCCACAGGCCATGGTTATCACCGAGGGAGGGAACCTTTGAGCACAAGCAACTCTTACAAGTGATATGGTCGTGGGTGAAGAATCCGTATGCATAGATCTGTCACTAAACACAACGCTGGGTGCGTTGTATCCTGGTAATTTTATTCTGATTGAATTTACGCCCAGAGACACCTCACTCAGGGATGGTGATAGATGTCTAGAGATGGACTTCAGAGAATCTCTATATGCCTCTCTGTCATCAGGAAAAACCCTAAGTCATAAGCGCTGCTTAAGTTTGCATACTGCCCTAATTGAATGTGTACACTCGCGCCTAATTTGACCTAACGTCCCATTCCATACTATCATTGGTATCTACTTCCACATAACGTCCCATTTCTCTACCTATGTCGTAGCTGCCTCACTCCATAGCCTATGTTCTTCACAAGGCCAACTTTCGCTCTCCGCTGCCATCCACTCTGGTCCTGTCATTCACAACGACGACGCCAACGACGACTCAACATATGCGGTTGTCTCATCGTCGTCATCGCTTTTCACCCTCGCTGCCCTGCCCTGCCCTCTCCCCTTGCCTTGCCTCACCTGACAACAACAACAATGCGTGATCGTGTCTTCGTCCTCGACAGAACCTTGCTCCAGCTTGTCTTTTGTCTTGTGTCACAGCTATGGTCGTGCGATGCGATCCGTGTGCATACCCGCTCCTATCTATTGTAAGTAAGCCAAACATGTTGTCCTTGTCTGTACTCACATTGGCCTTCAGATGCTGATGTATGTGAACTGCTCATGAGCAATGTGCTCATCATGCTGACGTTGAAATACAGCCTATTTGTGGCTGCCAACTTCTTTTTCAACCCGGAACTCAGGTTTGGCAATAATTCTTCTGGGAACCAGACCTTCAATATCGAGCAGTGGAGAGCTGGATTCTCGAGGCCGCACAAGAACATGTTGGGGAAGATGTTTTACATGTGTTCTCATGGTTTAATCTAGTGTCATCTAGTATCGCCTGTCTAGAGTACAGTTATGTAGGTATTTCGATCGACGAAGGGGTTTACCCAGAATGAAGATGCCTGATCAAGTATGCTGCTACTGGTCCAATCTCGTGGTACCTGCTGCCCAAAGTTTGGATATAGATGGCAAGTACGCCGGATCATGTCGGCGTCAATAACACTTACGAGGCGTCTTCCATTTTGTGTACAATGAGATACTTGATAGAGACGTGAGTGCGGATCTGGGTGTGTGAAGGGAGTGAACCACTCGACATAGGCTAGGTGGCTGGGCGGTTGCAGCGTTGAAGGGAATAGGGCTTCAATCGCTCTCTGGGGAAGTTTGAACACGACACGAACTTGGGCAACCTGATAGCCTTTGAATTGTATATCTCGTTAGTCACACGTCGGGAGATCTGAGGATGAACCAATCTACCTTGAATACCTGTCAGAGAGTGTTTTCCGTCGTGAACTAAGACTGTGTCGAATCGGCCGGGAACTATCTTCCCTCGCTTGTTTCTCGACGCGGGCTTGATATGTGCAGTGTCAACTGAATTGCAATTTGGTTCCAAGTCGAGTGAAGGCGATAAATCAGCAACTAGAAACTTCATCTTGTGGAAGACTGGCAGAGTCGAAAAGCGAAAGTATACCAGGGCAGACTGTCTCTCGATTTCTCTGCGAGAAAGTGCGGGATTATGACGCTGAACAACATAACGGGCAAGGGCATCCCGAAAGTACGTTGCACCATAAACCTGTGCTAGAGTTTCGAAAGTTGCAGCATTTACGGATGGCGTTTTTGCAATCTGAAGGTGTGCTGATTCGGGGGTTTCGGGATTCCCTGTGTCCGGCGTAGATTGTCTGGACTGGGGGCTCAGACACGGATGTATTGAGTGACGACCGGCTAAGACCCATATAATGTGTGCTTCGTGTCGCTGAACCTTCTCTTTTCGTTCCAACCAGAGCGTCATCTGGGGAAACTCATCCCTGCGATTAGTGGCCCGGTAGGCATCCTTTGCAAAGTCAATATGAAGACGCTCCGAGTACTGCGTATCGTAGTTATCTGTGGTCCCAAAAAGCTTGATTGACTCGGTGTAGTGGTTGAGAGAATGAAGCTTTGGCAGTTGAAAGTGAGTCCGTATGGCGAGCTCGACAAAAATGTGCTTATTTGCGTGAAAACGTCGGAGAGCGTCGTCTAGGAGTTCAAGGGTTGTCGCTGTGTGAGTACGGTATTGGGCCAAGTACAAGAAGTCAAGGAGTGCGCGAATTGCCTGAATCAAACGCTGTGATTGAAAGCCATTCCGAAGCGGGATCCCGATAACCAACCCCAAGAGAATTCTACAAATATCTGCGTGTTCCTTCCCACTTACGCGGTATAGCTTTGAGATGCCATTGAAAAAGTGCCGAATGCCATGGTTGGGGGGTAAGCAGCGACATCGTGCGTCTAGTTCAGCACTACCATAGATGCTCTTGATCCACGCAACAAGGTGTTTCATAACTCCTTGATATAGTTGGTGAAGGATGTCGGGAGTAATGGAGAGGAAGATATCAACGTAGGGCAGGTCCTGCCAGAATGGTCGAACGACGGGTTTGATGCCTGCGTCTTGACATGCTCGAGTAAATGCTAGCGTTCCATGGTCCAACGTGTCCAATGCGGAAAGGATGGAGTCGAGGTCTCGGAGTGGATGCTTATCTGACGAGTTACCAACTTGCTCGCGTGAAACGATACACTTGGGGCACTCGCCTGTCTTGCAGCAGCATACAAGCAGTTGCTCAGGATAGTCGCCAATGTATACAGCAAGGATTGGAAAAGTTCTTCGTACAACCCCGTCTCCGCTGGCCATCAACACCCCATCAGTCCCTGCAACCTTTAACGGCTCAAGAACACGAGCCATGCAAGCATGAAATAGGTTGGCAAGCATTCTCCGACGTGCTGCCTGATTGGTCACATGTTCGAGCCGAGTCGCTGGTAGATATGCTAGTAAGATCTGCCCTCGCCGGGAGGGCTTTCACCTGATGTCCTTCGGAAGATTTCCGATTGTCATGTACACCAGGTAGGCAGCCTTGTTCCGAAACAAGGTCAGCTGTGTCTTGTCAGATGAGATAATGATGGGAATGACTGTTGCGCCAGGCTTCGTGGCTTCGATCTCATCCTGGTTGTAATTCAGAGTTATGGTAAGCGATTATATCCCCTTGATACAACGAAACGACTAACCTGTATCTTCCACCACCACTTCCCGGTGTTCATATCAAAGTACATCCGCTCTGTTACGGTAGTTCCGGGTAGGACCTAACGTAGCCGCAAAAGCGCCAAGTACCAAGTGGCTGCGATAACTCAAACAACCACCACTTGGTATGTGGTGCGCTGTAGAGTCGAACAAGGAGTTCTGGTCAGCGGGTGGCTACCAGAGAGACGAGTGAAGACTCAGGCATTGCTGAGAATTGTCCGGTTGGGAATCTATACCCGAGGGACGGTCAAGGATCGAGAGTACCCGAGTGTTGGGTCAAGGGACGACGAGAGAAGTCCCAAGTCAAGAGGTCACAGGGATGGGTCCGAGTGGAGCAGAGATACTCAGCTAGATTGCGGAGATCAAGACTAGTGTACATGAGTATCGCTGCGAGGTATTTATACTACTGTACTGCACACGGACCAAGTAACTAAAAGGGGAAGGCCAGAAGAGCGGAAGGGCGAAAGGGCCAAACGGAGTGCGCAGTAATCAAAAGGGGAAGTCGTACGATGCGATGGCAGCGGACGATGACGAAGATGAAATGACAAATGCGAAGCCATCGGATGATGACGAGAAAAGAAGAACGTAAGCACCCGGGTAAAGCCGGTGCGGAGATATAAGTGTGAAAAGGGGAGCGTACGGATGAACGTACGAAGATACCTAGGTATCGAGTGTAGTGAAGAAGTACAAGAACGATGAAAGAAAGAAATTGTAACATTACCCCCAGAGTACGATCAAAGCACCAAGCGAAGATCATCTCTAGAAATCGAACGCATCACGGATAGGACTGCCGGTGATATTGGCGTACCCCTCGTCGTCAATGGGGTCATCACATGGGGAGACCGAGCGTCGGTCAGGAGAGACGGAACGCTGTCGCGCATGGCAGCGGGCTCGTTGAGGTGGGGGTACAGGGAGTACGGAGCGGCGGTTGCGAGACGGCGAAGAAGACGTGTTTGTTGACGAAGACGACGTGGAGGGGATAGCGGGGCGAGGCGAACGTCTGGTCCAAGTGTTTCCGGCGGCCACGGGAGTAAGCCGGTTGGCAAGGGAGATACGAGCGCGTACCCGAGGAGGTCGTCCAGGGCAGCGGGATTGGATATGTCCAGGGGCCCAGGTAAGACAGATGGGGCACTGGTACATGGGGCATTCGATCCGGACGTGGCCGAGTTTCCTGCATTCGAAGCAGGCTTCATGGAAGCGAGGGTGATCGTCGGGGAGGGATACCTGACCGGTCCGAAACATTAGTTCAGCTTCGGCGCGGTTACAGGCGAGCATCTCCTCCTCAGTGAAGGGAGCAGAGGATGCGGACGGGGTAGATGGGGTGCGAGGGGAAGGCGCCATGTGGCGGGCGAGGTCCGCTTGGTAGCGGTGGAGGTCTTCGAGGAATTCGCCCATCTGCATCTGGTGAAGGGTATGCTCGATGTAGGCGCGGATCCGGTCGTGGATTTGGCCGGTGACCACAGAGAGGAGGTGGGAGTGACAATCACGACCGAGGAGGTCGGATTGGACGAAGGTGAGGCGCTCGCATTGCAAGTACGCTAAGTAGAGAGCGTTGAGCGGGGAGTTCAGGTCGAGGTGATGTTCGATGGGGAAAGCCATCGCTGGATCTAGGATGAGTTCGCGCATGCGGCGAAAGTACTCGGGGGTTGAAGAGGAAGAACGGATGGTGTGAGAATGGTACGGCAGGTCTACTGCCTGGAGAGGAGAACGAACGCGACTAGGGCGCTCAGGAGAAACAGGCCATTGAGAAGGAGCTCCCCATCCTGCGGAGGCAACTGCTGAAACAGCAGGAGAAGGGGGTCGGGTGGACTCTGTGAGGGAAGATTCGGAGGAGAGGGTGGTTGCATCGGAGGCGGGGGTCGCCGGTGGGGGAAGAGGTAGGTGAGGGATGGACGCGGTGGGGGTGAAGACAGGGACCGAGTGGATGATTTCGTTTTCAAAGTCAGGGGTTGAGCAGGATCGGTAGGTCATTATCGCCTTGACAGAGACTGGCGGAGGTGGTCGAAGTGGGGAACGAGGTGGTCGTGGTGGTGGGGTAGGAAGGGAGCCGATGGAGGGGAAATCCTTTGGATGGGTTCGTTTATAAGCGTCGACCGTTTCCTTGGCGTTCCCTAAGTTGGACTCGGGTTCCCATAAGTCATCGGCGGCGGAATATCCCTTCCATCGGATCAGGAACTTGCGGTTAAGCGGGTTCCGCGTGTGGCGTAGGATCCGCTCGATTTCGTATTCCTCTTCTCCAGCGATAAGGTCAGGTGGTGGTTTCGGGAAGTTCGCGCCGTAGGTTTCTGTTTCGCGATAGGGCGATAACAGCGAAGCGTGGAAGACCGGATGGATCTTCCAGGTCTTAGGGAGGCGGAGTCGATAGGTGAGCGGAGAAAGGACCTCCGTGATAGAGAAGGGTCCTTCTCGGCGAGATGCGAGTTTCGGGGAGATGAGTTCTCGTTTCAGGTTGCGGGCTTCGAGCCAAACTTGGTCTCCTTTAGCAAACGGTTTGAATTTGCGGAAGGATCGGGCCTTCATGGCCTGGCGGGCGAGTTCGTGTGCTGCGAGGGCTTCGTCCCGGGCTGCAGATAGGACATCAAGGCGTTCCTTGACGGCGGGAAGGTTGGTGTCGGCGATGATCGTGGGTAGGGGACGGGGTTCGTATCCCATCATCAAGAAGAACGGCGACTTGCCGGTGACGGAGTGAGGGCGGTGGTTGTGCGCGAATTTGGCCATAGGGAGTAGATCGGCCCATTTCTCCGGGTTGTTTTGGCAATACATGCAGAGATAGGTTTCTACCTCTTGGTTGACTCGTTCTGTCTCACCATCGGATTGGGGATGGTACACGGTGGACAGGGAAAGGCGGTATCCGATAAGCCGGGAGAGTTCTTTTGCAAAAGCAGAAGCGAACTGCGGGCCACGGTCGGATATGATCTTGTCATAGAGGCCGAATCGGGTGTATACTTTGTGGAAAAAAAGGCAGGCGATGCCTGCGGAGTCGGCGGTTTTCACTGTGGGGCAAAGAATTACCCCCTTCGTAAGGCCGTGGTCGACCACGACCATGAGAGAATCGTAGCCCTCCGCCGATGTGGGCAAATCCGTGATGAGATCCACGGACACATTCTGGAAGGGGCGGGAGCACACGGATGGAATTGGGCACAGAGGAGGGGTGGTCGGGTGGGTGTTGACCTTGTGTTGCTGGCAAGCAGCGCAACCGGAGACATAGGAGCAGACGAAGGATGCAAGACCCGGCCACCAGAATTCGGCGGCGACGAGTTGGCGAGTTTTCAAGTAGCCGGGGTGTCCGGCGGAGTGGGAATCATGGTGTCGGGCAACAATTTGTTGCCGGAGTTCGAGGTTTGGAGGAACATAGACGTGACCTTGATATGTCAGGACGCCGGCATCGTATTTCCAATCTGAGAGGCGGGCACGGAAAGAAGACGGGAGGCCGCCGTCGAGGGCGTTGAGAGTGTCCAAGACCAGCGGGTCGTTGGTGGACGACTTGGCAATCAGGGATTGCAAGTCCAGGGTTACGAGGTTTACGAATACGTCATCCGGGAGGAGAGTGACGTTCTCATTGTCGGAGTCGGAGGTGATATGGTCGGGTCGCCGTGAGAGAGCATCCGGACCGTCGAGGAGTTTCCCGGGGACGTGGGAGAAAGTCAAGTCGAAGTCGGCGAGGTCAAGCAGCCAACGAGCTTGTTGGCGGTTCAAGTTTTGTGGCTGACGGAAGTACGTCAGGTTCTTGTGGTCAGAAAAGACTGTGACAGGGTGCGCGCTTCCTCGGAGGTGGTGGCGCCAAGCTTTGAGGGAGCGGATGACAGCGAGGAGTTCCCGGTCATAGATATTGTAGTTCCGCTCAGCAGCGTTGAACGACTGTGAGAGGTACGAGCAAGGTTTCCAGTCGCCGTTGGCGTCGGTCTGGAGGAGTACACCGCCGGTCGCATATTTAGATGCATCTGTGGCGATGGCGAAGGGGCGAGTCGAGTCGGGAAATCGGAGTACTGGATCCGTAGTAAAAGCCTTTTTGAGGTGTTCGAAGGCGTTAACTTGGGCGGGCCCCCAAGTCCAGGGAGCGTCTTTCTTGGTGAGGTCGACGAGGGGGCGGGCGATGGTTGAGTAGTCGGGGATAAACCGACGGTAGAAGTTGGCGAAGCCCATGAACGATCGGACGTCCTTGAGCTTAGTGGGGGTCGGCCAGTCGGCAATACCGGCAACCTTGACGGGGTCCATGGCTAGTTCACCCGGTCGGGCAATCATGCCAAGGTATTCTACTTCGGTGGTGGCGAAGTGGCATTTCTCCAGTTTCAAGTGAAGGTCTAGTTCCTTCATGCGAGTGAGAACGCGTTTGGTGCGCTCTGTGTGAGTCGCCTCGTCTTCGGAGAAGATGAGGAGGTCGTCCATGTAAATGACAAGCCATCCCTCGGCGATCATATCACGGAAAGAGTCGTTCATGAAACGCTGGAAGGTCGCGGGGGAGTTGGTCAGTCCGAAGAACATGACCGTAGGTTCGAAGAGGCCGCAGTGAGTGATGAAGGCGGCTTTCCACTGGTGTCCATCCTTGATGCGAACATTGTTGTAACCCCATCGGACGTCGAACTTGGTGAACAGTTTGGCGTCCTTCAGCTTGTCGACGAGATCGGAGATGAGGGGAAGTGGGTAGGCGTCGCGAACAGTATGTTCGTTGACATAGCGGTAGTCTTGGCAAGGACGGAGTTTGCCATCCTTCTTTTTGACGAAGAAGAAGGGGGATGCTTGAGGGGAGTTGGAGGGACGGATCTTACCATTGGCAAGGTGTTCGTCGATGAAGTCGTCGGTGGCCTTGCGCTCGTCTGGGGACAAGGGGTAGACTTTTCCGACCTTGGGTACGAAGGTGTCTTTCAGATGGATTTCGTGGTCACAGGACCTAGAGGGAGGCATCCGATTGAAGGGTTCCTTCGCGAATACGGATTCAAATTCCGAGTATTCCGAAGGGAGGGTGACCTTGGGTTTCTTTGCTGCGGCCGCAAGGGCGGTAGCGTTGGTGAGCTTCTCGGGTTGTGTGGTCCGAACAAAGCGTTGTCTGGCGCGCACTACGCGGTTGACAGAGTGTTGCACGGATTGGGTCGTGAAACGATGCCCAGTTTCGGTGCCGAGGTAGTCGTAGAGTTTGCCGTCCCAGATGGGATCGACGTCGAGATGGCGGACGGGACGGACGGGTGGTGGATGAGCGAGTCTGGCGGAGTGTTTGGGTTCGTCTGTGGTGATAGGAGGTAGGTCGGGTTCTGGAGCGGAGACGGTGATGGTTTTCGCTACCCAATCGATAATCGGATTGGTCACTTTAAGCCAAGGGAGGCCAAGGATAACGTTTTCGGAACCACAGTGGATAACGTGGAACTTGATACGCTGGAGCACTCCGCCAAGAGTAATCCGGAGGGTGGTGGTGAATTTGATGTCACTGTTTTTGTTCATGGTAGAGTCCACGTTCCTAACCGGGATTGGTTTTGGAAGGCGGTCCTTCGGGAACTTGTGTTTTTGGACGAAGTTCCAGTCGATGCAATTGATCCCGGCCCCAGAGTCAATGAGGGCGCGGGTGTCGACGTCTTGGGAGGTAGCCGTAACGTTCAATCTAACAGGGATTTGCATAGATTGGGACGAAAGCTCAGCTACAAGTACATGGGTACGAGAATGGGAAGATACCGGCGTCGAATCGGTCTTCCTCCTTAAAAACCCGTGACCGGGGTGGTCACCTTGTTGACGCTCATGGCGTCCTCGTCATCCTCCTCGACTTCTACTAGTGCGGGGACAGGCTCGGGTTTCGGGGTGGTCTTCCGAACTTTCTTGGAGGATGACGGAGGGTTCTTGGTCGAGAATGCCGTGCAGGCGGACGTTTGGTGTCCGGGTTTGCGACAGCGGAAACAGAGTTTTTGTTTGAAGCATCGCTTTCGCTCTGCCTCGGTAAGCTTTGGAACATAGATGGCGTCTACGTCCATTGCGTCAGGATCTCGCTCCTTCTTGCGAGGTGGCTGTTCGTGGTAAACCATGGCAGCGGCGGGTTTCTTGTTTCGGCGAGCGATCTCGTCGGCGCGTTCCCATTGGGTTTTGAAATGGATGGCTTGGGTGTACCACTTGTCGATTGTGGTGGGGACCGTATCCATCCCTTGAATGCACCTCATGAGTGAGGGTGGAAGCCCGGCGGCGAAGAAGTTGATGAGGACGGAGTCGGAGCCGGCGAGCCCAGCTGTGACGACCTTGTTACGGAAGGAGGAGATATACGAGGGGACCTCCTCGTTCTTGGTGGAATGGGTGGTGGATAACCAGGCGATGGCATCGCCCTTGGTGTCGTGGTGTTCGAAGTCCTTTCGGAACTCCGTCTGCCAGTCGGTCCAGGTCCCAAAAGATCTAGCGGTGATTGACTTGGCGCGGAACGTGTCGGCCCAAGTTAGAGCGGATCCTTCGGTCATGAAAGAGAGGGCAAAAGCCACTCGTTTGTTCTCGGTGTTGTAAACATCCTCGTTGACGAAGAGGTAGGTGGCGACGTCGTTGAGCCAGGGTATGGCACGATCGTAGGAGCCGTCGAAGGCGGAGGGTTTTCCGAGACGAAGTTCAACTGCCTTAGTAGACATGTTGGTCGAGGTGGAGGGGGTGGTCAAGGGTGGTCCTAAAGTTGGGACGACAGAGGGTCTAGGGTTCCGGATAGATGGTGGTCCGGGGTTGGGCCTTCGTGGGGTCGTTGGGGACACGAAGGTGGCAAGAGTGGGGATTTCGAGGTTCGAGGTGAGACGGTCGGCTAGTTGCTCGATCTCGTCTGGTGGGTCAAGGGTTTCGACGTTGATGTCGAGGTCTTCCTCCTGGGGTTCAGAAGGTGGGGTCGATGGTTCAGGGTTTTCGTCCGATAGATCAGACGTCGGGGTATGGGTGGCTCGGAGGTTCCAAGCTTGGTTCAAGAGTGGACGGGTGGGAGGTCGTCCGACAATGGTGGGCAGCTAGCTGCACGAAGGCAGGCTGTATGGTAGTCTTGATCTTATGTTACGGTAGTTCCGGGTAGGACCTAACGTAGCCGCAAAAGCGCCAAGTACCAAGTGGCTGCGATAACTCAAACAACCACCACTTGGTATGTGGTGCGCTGTAGAGTCGAACAAGGAGTTCTGGTCAGCGGGTGGCTACCAGAGAGACGAGTGAAGACTCAGGCATTGCTGAGAATTGTCCGGTTGGGAATCTATACCCGAGGGACGGTCAAGGATCGAGAGTACCCGAGTGTTGGGTCAAGGGACGACGAGAGAAGTCCCAAGTCAAGAGGTCACAGGGATGGGTCCGAGTGGAGCAGAGATACTCAGCTAGATTGCGGAGATCAAGACTAGTGTACATGAGTATCGCTGCGAGGTATTTATACTACTGTACTGCGCACGGACCAAGTAACTAAAAGGGGAAGGCCAGAAGAGCGGAAGGGCGAAAGGGCCAAACGGAGTGCGCAGTAATCAAAAGGGGAAGTCGTACGATGTGATGGCAGCGGACGATGACGAAGATGAAATGACAAATGCGAAGCCATCGGATGATGACAAGAAAGTGAATGAGTAAGTGCGATGCCATCGGATGATGACGAGAAAAGAAGAACATAAGCACCCGGGTAAAGCCGGTGCGGAGATATAAGTGTGAAAAGGGGAGCGTACGGATGAACGTACGAAGATACCTAGGTATCGAGTGTAGTGAAGAAGTACAAGAACGATGAAAGAAAGAAATTGTAACACGCTCATCCTTTGTCGAATCAGTGTAATGCCGCTCTGGCTGCAATAGAAGATGAGGTGCGAAGTCGGGGTCTCCAAAAAGGGCCTTGACACATTCAATTATGTCGTGGATATAGACATCAAATGCCTCTCCTCCGACGGTGATTTCC
This sequence comes from Chiua virens, assembly GCA_019787685.1. Taxonomy (NCBI): domain Eukaryota; kingdom Fungi; phylum Basidiomycota; class Agaricomycetes; order Boletales; family Boletaceae; genus Chiua; species Chiua virens. Next base: position 2,314,875 of record JAHNUO010000003.1, read on the forward strand.
TGTCGCCGAAAACAGGGGCGTGTTGCTGGAAGCTTCTCGTCAATGATCTTGTTAAGCTCGCGAGAATTCGAAAATGAAAGACCCAGCCGACTCACAAGCTGATGTGCCGTCAGTTCATTTGCTACTAACGATGCCAGAGTAATGGACATTACCCCATTGATGCCAAGAAGTTCTGATACCGCAGTTGATCCAGGACCGCGTGTTTTTGCCCAATGTGCAACTCGCCATTCCAGTTCCGAGGTAAAGGGCGAGAAGGGATTCCTGTCACTATCCATAGTGAGCTTTTGCGCGTAAGTGTGGTTCGAACCAATAGTAGGTGAATTATTTGCACTGGCACATCCGGTGCCGGTGCAAGTCGGATACTCGACAACAAATGTCTTCTGGTCCTTCGCTTGCTGCAAGGCGGCACGGCGAGCTTGCTGGCATTGATGCTCAGTGACGTCTGAGTCAATCTCGCTACTCCCGGTTATCATCTCTGAGTCAGAGGCTATGCCGCCATTAACCGTAGTCCTTGCCGAGTCTGGCACTGGCAGGTCTGGTTGACAAGCTGGACTTGGAGCCTCCCATCCATCTTCACCATCTGAAAAAGTATCCTCAGAGTCTAAGGAGTCGAAATTAGCTGTTTATCAAAGTTTCTAATAATAATAATAACCTTCTTCAGATTCATCACGATCTCTATGTTCCGCAGTGTCCCAGTCAAAATCTTGGTACATACTCATATCGCCAAAGTAATCCCCGTCACTGGCAAACTGCTGCGGAGGATCTTGATTTGGTTCATTATCAAGCGAGCTTGAGTTTGGTTGAACACCATCTGGGCGACTATCAAGGCCAGGAAAGTCTTCGAGTATATGCTCATGGTGTTTGGCTATGCAGTCAAGGTTCCGAGTTTGTGTCAAATGGCTTGCAAGGGCAGAGGAAGAGCTGAATGAGGCAAGACAACCGACACAAAATGCCATGAGGATGAACGGAAATTATTTTATGATTAATAGCAAAATTCGGATCAAGGTGTGCACTATGCAGCAGTCTACGCTGACCACCTATAGTAAATCATATTATGTAATAATTCTGTTTATCGAGGTTTGCACTGCGCATGCCGGCTCTGACCTTGGTACCCAAGACCCTGCTCAAACTTCAAGTGTCCCAGATCTCTGTATGCATGGCGGCAAGGTGAAAAATCGGCATGAGTGATGGTGAGTTTACGTGTTGAAGGTTTAGCACACACTATACCAAACACTGGAGTTTTTCCGAGGCAGGTTTAAATAGGTTATCTGATACGTCCTCTGTCCTTACGCTGACTGCCCCGGACTTGTTTTCTCAGTCGTTCAGTTTGATTCTTTTGGCATCACTCTCATTCATCTCAACTCCCCAGTCACTCACTGTTGTCTGTTGCTATGACTCGCCGTCAAACCAGAGCAATGTCCAAGAACACAGCTTCGTCAACTGTGCCACCGAGTCTGCCAGTGACTAGTACTGCCGCTGCGACACCAGCTAATGGTATTTTCCCTTCAATCTTGTGTACAGCTAAGCTGATCAGTTCTTTTTCCAGATGCTCTTTCCATTACTCCAAGTCGGGTTTCGCCACTGGCAGCAGATGCTCCAGCTGCTACCCAGGCTGGTCTAGGTCATCGGGTCTCACGCAAGAGAGCTGCTTCAACAACCCTCACTGGTGCTAGTAGCCACTCACGTACCAAAGGCAAGCGTGCCAAGGGCACGACACAATCAGCCAACGCTTGTGCGCGTGTATCAGTACAGTGTCAGTAGTAGCCTTAGTATCATTTGTCACCTTTGCATTTTTCTAACCCACTTTCTCATCATCATTTTATACATAGCTCCTGTAACTTTGGGTTCGACTGTTTCGCCACCACAGAGACTTCCGAGATTCAATGTTGACTCAGACTCAGACTCATCCGGTCCCTGTCTGTGGCGTGGTCACGAATTGCACTCAGATGAAGAGCAGTCACAGCTCCCTGAAGAATATGGTACGTCTCTAAAAATACACTAATGTTTCATAATTAATCTCGGTGTGAGTCAGTGATCCGAAGAATGGCGAAAGCCACCCGGGCTAAGCACCGTGCTCAGGCTACTAAAGACTTGGAAATTGGCTGCGACAAGTCTCGCTCTGATGATAGTAATGCCAGTGATCAATCCAATGCCGAGAATACTCCTTCTGAGTCAGAGGAGGAAGCAGTTGAGATTGTAGCCGGGCAACTTACGGCGGAGGTTGGTGGTTTGTTTTGAAGTCATCACCAGCGTAAATAACTTCTACCTGAACTGTCTATAGACTGCTTCCTGGACTGTTGCTATGCCACCTGTGAGCCTGAAAGGCCCAGGCGTACAAACTCCAAGTCCCGTTATGGCATCTGGAGCCACTAGTATGTCGATGACAAAGAAGCTGACTCGGAGTCGAGGATCTGAGTCAAAGCGAGAAAAACAGCACCTTGCAGAGGTAAGTCATGTTGGCGACTCGGTCAACTTTGGTACTCTCATCGAGTTTTACATCTAGCAACCCAAATGGTCTTCCAGTGTGCATCACGATGGCGGGCCACACGCAATCAGTGAGAACTTCTTGGATAGTACTAGCCCTGGGCCAGGGTGTCGTGGTCATGGTGGTGGTCATGGTGAGACTCGAACACCCGAGCCAATAACCACTGTTGCTCAGGCTCTGGTCATTACTCCGCTGACTCGGAGTCCCTCTCATGGTGCGCCAATGGCTGTTTCTACTGTCAGGGAAGATGTTTATACCTGCATAGCACTTACACCACCTCCCACCAATTTGAATGACCACTTGACCTACAACATTGTGTACCCTGCGGGACGCGGTGCACTCTCACTTCTTGCACAAAGTGAGATAGTGAGGAAAGTCATCCGAGCAGCAGTATTGTATGTTGAAAAGTCTACTTACACCGTAAATGGTTTACCAAATGCTCTTCAACGTGCTGCAATCATTCGCAAGGCCCTCCTGGACAGTGCGAACATGGCTGCAGTCCCCATAATGGCCCAGCGTATTCAGGGTGAGGCAAAGTATCGAAAGGATCTCTCGTCAATGGTGAGTGTTTCTAAATCATTGCGAATTTGAGAATGGTGCACAAATATATATTTTTGACTTAGGTGTCTCAACGTCTCAGCAATGAGCATTTTTATATCAAGACAAAGGCCGACAACATGGTGCCTAGTATGTATGGTCTCCAAGTCAGCCCCAGTGCTTCGGATACTATGGTCTGGCCTTTGTCGGAAATTGTCGACTGGTTGTCGAATGATTTGATGTTCATTTATATCTGCAATGCAAAGGTAACCCTGTGGTTTCTGACTCTTGATTTTGGAACTAAAAATTTATGAAGGAGAAGACATATCAAGCACACAAGCCATTCTCGCATCCGATTGTTGTTTCACTTCTTCGTGCAATTTTTTTCATTGGTCCAGATTCCCGCTACCTTCGGCACCAGGACATATTCATCTCTTCAGTAGCAGACAAGGATGAACGTGAGGTTCCAATGGTGATGCTTGCTTTGACTTGTGCCATGGTGTGCTCTCCTGAAGTTTTAACCATAATACCTGACATTCTGACCATCTCATTTTCAAGATCTTCATTGTCATCCGCGAGTTTGAATCAGGTGACCACAAGCGGATTGAGTTCTCGTATGATACTGCGAATGATACTTATCTGGAACTCCTTCAACTGCTGACGGAAATCAAGAGGAGGAAGCCTCTTGCTTACCACAAACTGATGTCAGGCATCTTCAATGAATGCATGTATGTTGGGTCATTTAAGTGACAGTTTGTCAGTGTTCGAGCTCACAATTTTTACAGTGGGGCTACTAAGCAAAAACCCCCCTCGCAAGCTATAAATGTGGTCGACATTGATGGCATGGATGAATGATGAGTTTCCAAATGGTAGGGACAGCTGGCTGGGTTGTAAATTGATTTTTCTCTATTGGTTTTTTGTTCTTTTGGGCCTGGAGTCCTTTTTCCTTTCAACTCTGAGTCGAAGTCTTGGGGTATAGTTTCCTATGTATGGCACTATCACCCAATGATAATCTTTTGAGTTTTATGCATGATTAGGCATATTGTATGTCACTAAGATGCTATAATACCACATAACACTTACGGGTGAGTATACAGACCTACCTACTTTATGCACGGTTCCATAAAACAGCTTATTATGCATAACTATTTACTTTTATGTATAATTATGATTTTTGGTTCTTCCTGATGCCGTCATTCTTGACCGGGAAGCCACCACCTAATGTTTCGGATGTCGCGACCCCGATCGAATTTCGTGGACCTGAACCCTCTACACTCTGTTCTCCTGGGATAGAAGGAACATCCACTCTTGTCATCGATATACCTCGTCACCCGCGTGGTGTTAAAAGTGGACTGCGAGTCGACGATAATGGAAAAACAATAGTGGGCTTCTTCGAGGTCTGTTGCACCCTCAGACTGAGAATCGAGATGCCTCCCGGAAGGTGCGCCATCTACATATGCACTTTGTGCCTTTCTAATAATCGCTATTGAGGATACCGTGATAACCATGGCTGTAACCATCCACCATTCTCTTGCGGTTCCCGGAGTCCTAACATCCATACTGCATTTCTCCCTGTTTCGGCAACTCGGTGCAACAATATCATACGAGTTACGTACATCATCAGTTTAAGCACGCCTTGGGACTCGGTGAGCACTCGGATAGCAAACGGGGAGATACCCCGGGTAGACGGGATCAAATGAGGCGCGGCGACATGGGTAGGTGGGCTGTCCACGTCGCGGCCGGATGACATCCATCAAATCCAACTATAAACCGTTCAGTACAAGTAGGCAAACTCGGGTACATTCAACCCCAAAGTCACAAACGGCGAAACCACCTCGAGCCATCGTGGAAACGGTGACAGGCACAACCCCACGCATTGCATCCGGGACGTCGGATCTAGGTATTGGCGATCCACGTGAACATAGTCGACACATTTATCGCTAGGGCGGGGGCCTTCCCCGGGCACCACAGCACTCGTAGGGATCGCGCCACGATCACACAAAAGCCACTGAGAATGACGCAGAACCCGATCAGAATGGACGATGATGGATGACCCGTGCGGCCTCTCAGAGAAGCATGCATCTAGACGCATACGCCCCACTGTGCGTTGGCCGTTCTCCATTGCCACCTTGGCGCAAGCGAGGCGCAGACGCACCCGCGCGCGCATCCATATTGGGCTGCATTCAGTAACCCCTCGTCCACGGGTAATCCTGCCGAAATACAAGTTGTGCGTTACGCTGGGGTCTTACGAAGTTCGACAAAGGCACAAGGAGCAACGTACATAACCATCATTGCCGCATCATTAATATCACGCCGATTATGTTACACTAGCGTACACTTACTTTACCTAAGTAACCATATGTAGAACAGAGAAGCATACTAGTAGATCAACTTGAGCATACAGGGGTTGGGCATAGTTCGAAGGTGAAAAAAAAACATAACTGCAAGAAGGGATAAAGATGACCTGGTCGGATTCACCGCGACGCTGCCACAATGACATAGTATGCCAACCACGATTCAAGTTGGGTGCACCACACGTACCACCCGAGCGCAGCGGGCACCCCGAGGACGACGAGCGCCAACAACAGCGCCTGCACGCCAGTCAGTCACGCCGCAAAAAAGACACAGAACGACTCGGAGCGCACCGTCATCACAAGCCCAATCGTATCCACCAATCGCCCGAGCGTCGCCTCGTGTAGCGCGGACCAAAAATTGTCGAGTGCGGTGACGAACCGGAGACGGCGGTCGCGCATGGCGAGGGTACCCTCGGACGGCGTCGGTTCTGCGAGGGACCGCAACGGCGCGTCAACGAGTTGAATGGACCCATGGCACGAAAAAGACGCACCAAACAGTTTCACGACGCCTTCGTCGGTGAGCACCCGGATCGCGAGCGGGGAGAGATATCCCGGTTGGACGAGCTCAAACGGGGCGCGGCGACACGGGTCGATGGGCTGTCGTCCGTGTCCGTGTCCGTTGGTCAGTACGATCCGACGTGTTGACGGCGGGGAAAGATTCAGACTTACCGTACACCCCCGGAGGGTCCATTTCGACGTGACGCGCGCGAGGGAGAGCCGACCGGCGTGGTCGAGCGGGAAGTCCGCCACGAGCGCGCTGTGACGCATCACGAACTCGGTGTCGTCGCAGCCGGGCGTCCAGCCGAGGTAGACGTGGACGCGGACGTGGCTGCCGCGGGGGACTGGTGTCAGAGACGGGTCAGACGTCCAGACGGCGGACGCACCTCGAAGGTGGCGTCGGGGGGAGTTTCTTGATGATTTTCCACATTCCGTTGAGATGCTCTTGAGGTGTTTTATGAAATAGCGCGGTGATCCCATCGAGAAACATGGACATCGTTGATGGCGCCTGGTTGTTGTTGCCAGTGGGCACTTACCGGGCGAAAGGAGGGCGGGGGCTCATCCAGGACGAGCGCGACAGGATGGACCCATATGTATCCCACTCTGAAGGATGTTACGAGAACCGTTGGGTTCGAGTTGTTGTACTCGAGAAAACAAGGTATTGTTACCATGAACACCTTGTTTTCTCGACTTGACGTCGATGTCGGTCGCCTTGTAATGGTTTTGTTTTCGACGTCGGGTTGCCGACTTTGTTCTTCGAACAAGCTTTCGATACAACTTGATCTCGAGTTCATGCATCACATTGTGACATTTGACAGAGCACTGATGGACGTCTTCCCACGCAGCACCCAAACAGGGATAGCCCAGAACTCTACGAAAACACAGAACCCAAGTATATTCGAAAACACGTATGCAATAGCGTGAGCAGTCCCTTTCCGAAACCTGCGTGGAGTGGGAATTAAGTATTCAACGATGCTACTTAAGTGTGCCGAACGAAGCGAGAACTGTCCGATAAATAACCAAAACAAAGAGTGACAGCGTGTTATGTGAGTAGAACTACTAGTGTACGTGAGTGATGGAGCCATCAGATCAGTGGAGTGTCTGTCAGAAGTATGAGGATAAGTATATACTGAATGCGGATAGATGGGCGGCGGAAGAACACGCGGTATGGGAGCGGCACTGGACGTGATCATCGCGTGGTCAAGGACAAGGGTATAGGGCACGTGTTTAGAGGGAGATGCACCATCCTGCGAGGACGACCATGGCCAGCATGAATGACATCGCCAGACTCGCACTTGGTGCGACACCGCTGGTTCCCGTGCCAAACGGTGATGACGAACTGGAAGACGAGCTCGAGGGCAGGGGCACGCCAGTACCCGAGCTGAAAGGGATAGTCCCTGACGATGAGTTGGCTGGAAGACCGCATTGAGTGACCGGTTCCTCGGACGCCAAAAACGATAAAGAGACATACTGGTGCTACTCAGGCCGCTGGCGAGTTGAGCAAAGCCCACAGCGGCGGGATTTGCTTGAAAGACGGAGTACACATTCTTGAGGAAGGTGTCGCCAACGATCCAGGACGGGAGACCGTTGCTGTTCCCGACGCTGGTGCCAATATCGAAGATACCACCGGCACACATCGCCTTGGAGCCTGATCCACTGACCGTGCCTAGATTCATATCAGCGGTGCTGATGGCCCAGTTAGTGCCGCCGAACGAGATGGAAACGGTCACAGAGCTGCTGCATGCTGTATATCCAAGGGATCCTGTGAGTGATATGAAGCACTGGTAACTGAGAGAACTTACGGAATGCGTACAAGCCCGCGTATTGGCCGGTCAAGGCTGCTGAATTAGGGACACTCGACCAGATCTGTGCGACGATATCCGAGGGTCCCCCGATGAGCGTTGTACCAGTATCAATGGCAGCGAGACTTTCACTGCTGGAGACGGAGATGGTGTTGCCCAGGACCGTGATGGCTACAGACGATGAGTAAACGAAAACAGGTAAATATTCTGATGAACGCACATTTGACCTGCTGGAGCCAATAGGAAGGTGTGGAGCCACTGGGCATGTTAATGAATTCGATGGTTCCCGAGTACAAACTTGTATTAGTGCCTCCGAGGGTGAACGTGCCACCTGGTGCTGCGTCGACGACCTGGGCGTCATTGACGTAGCGCTCGAGGTAAAAGCTGAACACGGGTGAGGACAGCTTGTTCTGACTGTACAGCGTCTGCCAGAACGGTGTTGTCTGAAGCGCGGAGATGGACTCCCAGCCAAGACCCATGATGCCAGACAGACCATTGCTAAGGAGGTTAGATGAGGTTTGTGAGACGGAAACTGGGGAGAGGGTGAACTGAGAATGAGAGGACGAACGGGGAAGGGACGTACGGAGGACCTGGGTCATGGAGAAGCCAGTAAAGGTGACGGTGTCCTGAGACGTATAGCCGGCGACGTCTCCGGAGCCATAGGTGATGTCGACTGTGGACGAGCCGTTCTTGTACGACGAAGATTTGGAAGGGTTGAAGAGTGGAATACCCGACCCACATGCGTCGCATTGTGTCGTGGCAACCCATAAATCAGAAGAGCCTAGCAACCCATGAGATGAAATGCAAGGACAAACGGAGGTAAAGACATACCGGTATCAAGGATCAAGTTGAAATTTTGAGCACTGGAAAAAAAGTTGACGGAACAGGGACACAAGGAACCGAAAAAGGGACATACGGCGTTCCGACGCTAACCACAGCAGAATAGCTGGAATCATTTTGCTGCCAAGGGGGTTTATAGGGCAACTGAGATGCAGACGCAGTAGACGTACTTCGTCGGTGAGGGCAGCCGATGCCACGGACCGTTTCTTCTTGGTTGAAGACTTGTAGCCATACTTTGCACGAACAGCGTCTACCATGTGTGGCAGGTTTGCGACCCGGGTAGAGGCCCGTCGGACGATGGGGATGTGGATTGAACCCGCATCCTGAGCGGGGTTTGGGACCGCGAGGGCAGAGGGAAGGAACGTAAAGAGGAGAAGGGAAAGGGGAAGCATTAAAGAGAGAGAATGACAAGCGAACGAGTTTATAAAGACAAAGAGTACCTGACCCGAAGGCTGCGCAGCGTGTCAGTCTTGGCATATCAACCTAGGCAGTGTCAGGGGGTCGACCTACCTTGTCGTCCATCCTGTACGAAAAATGAAGCGATCACAAGGCTCGTCCTCACCGCCCTCCCTGCACAAAAAACCCAAAGTCGTCGACTCGGAATGGACCCGCGTCGACAGACGCAAAGCCAAAAAAGCCAGAAAAGTCGAGGCAAAACACGACGTACGTGGTCATTTCTCCGTGACACGCTGGATTGCGATCGCGCTCTCCAGGCCATGCTGCCACGCTTCATGTACGTCAACAGCGACATCGTCAAGCGTAAAGACGCACTTCATATCGACGTGAGTCGTCTCCAAACTGCCTCGTCTTGTGTCATGACGATCCCTAGGACGTCCGCGATCTCGTCCTGCACATCATTGCGGATGCCCCACCCCCAAACTGGGTCAAGCTCGAGGTATGTTCGCGTTCTCTCCCTCGTCACATACCGATCCCCTGCCAGAACGCCCGGTCCGTCCAAAAAGTCGTCGCCCTCTTGATACCAGGAATACTCCCCGACGATCTCGCCCTACCACCCCTCCCCACATCCGCGACCGCGAATCCAAATCTCCCCATCGCGATACCACTCCAAAACGACTCTCACACACCCTTCCCGTTCATCGCCTCCACCTTTAGTCATGCGTGCCCCACCCGTGCACCAGGCGACCAGACGCGAATGTATTCTGTCCTCGGTTCCTTTTTCCAGGGCCCCGTTAGTGGTGAGGAAAAGAAGAGGCGCATCGAAGCCCGCATCGCATGTACGCGTTCCTTCTCCCATTTGGATACCCCTGACACCGCCTCCAGCAGAACGTGCTTTCGACAAGGACCCGTCCCTCTACTTGCTTTCGCTCCAACAAATGGTCGAAAACGACTACCCGATACCATCCTACATGGCAGACGTCTTTGAGAAACCACAAGGTTGGGTAGAGACACCTCAGGCAATCACCGAATCCGTCTTACTCTTGCCACACGAGAAACAGCGTTCCAGAATATATGCCGTCGACTGTGAGATGGTGCGTGGTTTCATTCCCTCCGTGACCCCCACTCAGCCCCATCTAGTGTTTGACAGAAGACGGCAAGGAACTGACACGGGTCTGCGTCATCGACTACGAGTCTGGGATCGTCGTATATGACAAATTCGTCAAACCACCCAAGCCCGTCATCGACTACCTCACAAAGTACAATTCACTCATCTTTTATTGGATGCACACTCATCACTCTGTAGATGGTCAGGTATCACCGAAGCATCCCTCGCGACCGCCACGACCACCCTCGCCCAAGTCCAATCCCAAGTCCTCGCCATCCTCGCGCCCAAAGGTGGTCCCACATCCATCCTCGTCGGTCATTCCCTCGAATCCGATCTTAGAGCCCTCCGGATTTGCCACCCGCTCTGCATAGACACCGCTTTGGCATACCACCACCCCCGCGGTCGGCCCCTCAAACCTGGCCTCGCTTGGCTCACTAAAAAATGGTGTCACCGCGAGATCCAGACACGGGGCGAGGGCGGACACGATCCGGAAGAAGACGCACGCGCCTTGTATCGACCTCCTTCAACTCAAAGTCCAAAACGGGATCGGATTCGGGGAATTCAAGACGGATTACGAAAGCATCTTTGAACGGATGGCGAGGGCGAGCGGTAGGGGTGGGCAAGGCATGGTGAGAGGCGCCGTCGTAGACCACGGCAACCCAAGCGTGATGCACGGTGCCAAGGCAACATCATCGATCGGATGCACGAGTGATCCGGAAGTATTGGAGGGCTTGATACAAGCGATACCTGCGCACGAGTTCCTGTTCGGACGGTTGACTGGTGTGGCAGACGTATTGGGATTGTGAGTGTCGTGTCATCGTATCTGAGCGGGATGTCATTGGTTTTCAGGGTTGACACCGAAAGCGTCGCCGGATGCACCGGTTGTAGGCCGCCCCGCCGAGAGAGGTGTCAGCAGAAGCGATCGCTGTGGCTCAAGCCGCGCTGAACGAGCAACTCATCACGCTGTATGCGGCTCTGCCAGCGCGGACCGCCTTGGTGATCTTCACCGGCCACTCGGATCCGCGTCGCATGGCGTCTCTCAGCGCGCGCAAGGCCGCAGTTTGACTCCGCGATCAAGAGCGGGAAAAAAACCGACGGACATGGACAGATCAGAGTGGTGGACGGCGAGCGATGGCAGGGCGCTCGAGGAGGAGGTCGAAAAAGCAAAGCGTGGATTACTGTTTTTAGGTATCAAGTAGATTCGTGCTATATGATCGATGTTTGTCGCCTCAGCGAGCTTGTGTCCTTATCCAACAATGTGGTTGACGGTTCGGAGAAGGTGTGGGTGGTGTTCGAGGTCGCTGCAAGGGTGAATATGTCACCCTTTGACACGTCCGACAGCAACCGAGACGCGATTGCCGATGGCTTCGCACTGCGCAGTAATGCCCCTGGAGCGGTTTGGGGTCGTCGTTGGCGAGCGGGTCAAAGGGGGAGGTGCCGGGGACGTAGGGCCGTTTGGGGTGCACCGGTGAGTGCGGAGGGTGCGGGTGAGTGCGTTGGGTTTGAGATCTGAGACATGGTGCGCTGATTATGGCGGGCTAGATTGAATCAAAACTAAGCTTATCGCCGACAACTGACTTTGAATACGACTTATCCTCAACCACTCTAATCAACGAAATTTACTTCCGCATTCACTAGTAACGCTCGTCAGACCACACGTTCATCCCTGCAAATAACACTACTACAATGGCCATCATCAGCAGTGTTATTTTATTGATTGCGTCTCGACTAAACACGTCACCTAATATTAGTGCTTTCAACGAGGCAAGTCAACGTGCTGTTCCATTGACTCGCGTATCCTGCTCACGCGTGGAGATGCTCCTACTAGTAGGACGGGCTGCGCAATGCGCATCGACGAATCTCACCCTCTTACGACATTCAGGTGCGTTCTACACGCGCCCTCTTCACATACTGTAACGTGACAACCATCTGGTCCCTCCATCGTCGGCCTTCAATCCAGTCACCGAAGTTACTCATCGATCTGAGGAGCGCGGGCCGACGTCCGAATCACGAACATGCAGCGCAGGCACCGCAAGCTCGGCAAATACATACACGACCCACACAGGCACAGGAACTGTCTCCTATGGCATATCTCTCGTCGTTGGAAGATTCTGCGACCGTATACCAACGCGAGTGTGTAGAGTGATTGCGAGAGGCTTTTTTTTTTTTGCGTATCTGGGCTTGCGATCGAACTCGTTCATCGATCAAGGGCACGGGCCGATACCCGAATTTGAACGTGCAACAGAGGGACACATCCGAAGCGAGGCGAACACACGATCTAGGGACAACGCACAGGATCTGCCCTCTTCCGTGGAGTGCTGGTACGTAAGAGGAGCCATGGTATGTGTACGAAAGATGTCGACGTCGGGTATTGGCATACTAGCGAGAGGCTAGATCCACCCAGAAATGATTTAACGGTAAGCTTTTACTTAGAAGCCTAGGCCTCAACTAGGATTCTAACTCCTCTCACTTCCGTGCTTCACTCTATCAAGAACTCAGGTAAGCTGGCATGAAACACAAAGGAACTCCGACTCATTGCTGTGGAACATAACATTGAAGGCCTTCATGATGACTTTATCTGGTGAAAATTTGTGTCTGTAACCGTTTTACTGTAGCGAGTTACCAGATAAGCACGTCATGACTTGAAATTCGTGTTTCAGGCGACATTCGATCGGTAGGTAAATAAGGAAATATGTATCAACGAGCTGTGCGACTCGTAATTGATCGTGTTTCAGGTATTCCAATAATGTCTCATGCCGCTTCGGGCAGGACTTTATCTTGTCAAACGACTCTTTGATCTCTAGGCACTCTAGGTTTGCTTCCACCTGGATCCAATGGTTTGCCGGTGATTGGGATCTGCTTTGAGAAGATTTTGCAGCCTTGGCAGGAAATATGGTCATGTCATGTTCACCTTGTCTTGTGGGGAGTTTCTGACGACATTTTCGACCATCAGCGTGTTCCGGTAGACTTCAGGGTTTCAGTGTTTTTCTTGATCTGCGTCAAATCAAAATGGCACAGATGTGTGATGGGAGTGATTGCTTGTATGGTTGCAATGACAGCTTGAACGCAGCTTGTCCACATCATGATCACCACGGTTTACACCGAGTATTTGATGTCATCCATTTCCAGCTCTAACTGAGCTTGGCGATCAAAGTGGACGTCGAGTGCATCCCGCGACCGTCCTCAGCGTGGCGTTGCGATTCGCTTAGACCATGGCCACAAGAGGTTTTAGGCACACATACCCGTTTCCGAGCCAATGTTCGTGTACTGGCGACTCACGGTGAAGATGAACAAATGCATGACTTCGATATGGATTGACCGGCTCAACTTGAAGGTGTGCAGCAAAAGCCTGTTTAATCTCCAGATCATCATTGACTGTCAAAAACTTCGTCGTCTGTGACCTTGTATAAAGCTTGAGAGCTACAAGCATTAATATTGTTGGTATGAATTGATTTTCCAACAAGAGCTGAGCAATCTGATTTTATGGCGAGGCCGGCCTGGCCGCCGGGACGCAGGTGGAACAGACTCACCTGGGCTCAAGGAGAAAGAAGCGAGGTGGGAATGAGCAATATTCATCGATCTTTAGTTTCCTCATGGACGAGACGGTGAATTGAGATAGGTGACTCGACTGGTACCGCCACAAGCGGTCTATTCACAGTCGGAGGTTGCGATTTGGTTGGTGAGACCATTAAGATGCATCATGCTCGATGCACCTGATTCGGGGATAGAACTGAGGTTTGAATATCATGATAACCTTTCATGGTTGTTCAAGTTGGTGGAGCGTGTATGGATGGCGGCATTGCATATGGTAAAAAGGATGAGTGGTGGCTCAAATAGCAGGTTTAGATCGGGCGAGAAAAGGATATAGAATAAACAGCCGGCATGGTAGCGAGGTACAGGCAAAACTCGAATGTACTGTTAGGACGTCACGGTCCGATGAGCCTGAGTCTGAACTCTCAAGTACAGGTTGATCCAGACGTGTGTTGTTGATGGAGAAATGGAGTCAGTACATGCATTCAAAGTTACATCACTTCTAAAATTCGCCATAATACCATTTCTTACCGCCATTCAAAGTTTCGCCGCATCATTCCGCGGCACCATCCGCACAAAAGCATCATCTTCTGTATGTACAATAGCAATGCTGCGCGGATGGACTCGAAGATGGCACCAGCCAGCTGAATCCTCCCCAGCCGGGAGAATGTCATATTTGTGGAGTAAAATGATCACAAAAACTTTGATTGCGTAGATGGCCAACCATCTTCCTTTGCACTGCAATGCCATGAACACTGCGGAATGACCGGCACTGTAAAAAAGGCATACGTACAGGTGTGCTTGCCACTGCCTAGCGAGTGGAATGAATATCCTTGCGTTGGCAGTTGTTTTCTTCGATAAGGTTGCTGTGCGAACCGATCGACTACAAACTTCTCGGGATTCGGGAATATGTCCGCATCCATATGGACGGCGCGCACATTCATGAACACGACCTCTCCTTTCTTATCGGTATCACCTCATCCTTGACCCCCAAGTCAAAGTCGCAATTTGCTTGCCGTATTCCACTGTGCAGTATCGTAAGCCTCAGGGTCTCCATAATCGCAGATGTTAGCAGCTGGAAGGACGGATCGTCCAGCTTGTCGGGACCAGATTCTAGGAGCGCTTCCAAGCTGCCGAACTTCTTGACCGCTGAATCGATCTCCGCACGAACTTGTGCAAAGGCGCTGGGGTCGCCGAGTAAAAACGAGAACAAAAAGAGCGTGTTGCTCAGCGTGTTCCCATGAACGCCCCATAATAAAGCGAGGATTGCCCGCGCTCCTTCAAACGGCTGGATGCCATTTTTTTCAAAAGTCTTTGCAAATCCACAGGAAAATTGGTCATCGTGGCCAGTGACTTCTTCCTGCTGTAAATATCCTTTGAGAGAGTTTAATAGCGTCGTGCGCGCTGCGTCGGATGGCCAATGCCAAAGTAATGACCCGCAAGACCGGTATGGAATGCTTTTTCCGAGTGTCCTGAAGTCTTTGTATGTTCCAGCTGGAAAGGCACTTCCGAAAAGGACAAAATTTGTCGTGTTGTAAAGAGGCTCATTGGTGAGAGAGGTCAAGGATATTGGTCCGTTACGATCCCGGAGAAAGCTCTTGATTTCGGATAGCAGGATGAGCCCGAACGCCTGGGTTGTTTGTCCTAATAGGCGCTGAGACAAACGTTTGTCGATTAGTGGAACGAGGTCGCGCCTCATGACTTCCTGGAACATCGCATAGTTGGATATAGCTCCGGAAACGATGCGAATTGCCTCGCGGTGCATAATGTCGTTACTGAGCAGCTGGTGAGAAGCCAAGGAGACGGAGGAAATCGCATCTCCTGAAGAGACCACTTTGACCCGCGAACCACCAAGTAACACGGTGTACACGGGACCATAGCGTTTGCTAGATGAAACGTTGATATCTGTATCAACTGATAGGTCCCTTAGTAATCTGAAACATACCAGCAGCGAGCAAGAAATGCGCAAGGGTTCAGCACATAAAGCATCCCGTTGACACATCCTATTAACAAGCTTGGTACGTGAGGAAGACATGAGAAGATAGATCCTATGCTTGTAAGGATCATCAAAGCGTACGAAAGAGTGCGGGTGAAAAGAGACATGCTGGTCTTTATCCGAGACGGGGCAAGACATCGAACTATTTATCCTCAAAGAGATTTCCTGTGCTCGCCAGCATGCTCAGAAGGTTCAATATAGGAGTCCTGGAACAAGCAAGTCACAGTTAGGGCCACCGTGCTGTCCGCGGCGTCAAGCCACGTCCACTTATGTGATAGCTCGTAATTTCCTTTGTCGTCGCAACCACACCATCAGAGTAAACCTACACGACTGAAAGTGGTAAAGATTCAAAAACCAGGACATATCGTAGAGCGCCTGAACAGAGTCCAAGTTAGCGGCGGGTATTGCCACGTCACAATAAACTGGTGGCACCAACGGAATCAATTGAAATAGCGAGAAGAATCTCAGCATTTTCAAGAGGAATAGAGACACTGCAAGGCTTGGCAACGTAGGAACCCTTCAAGATATCAATGTACCGCGAGGTCACCGCTTGATGACGTGGCGGCGACGTGTTCTGGGTTCACTGGCTTAGTCTGGCAGGGATGTCTGAATCACCCAATGTAAGTACGTTGAATATTGCCTACCAGGCGTAACAGCGCAACCGTGACTGACCAGGTGACAATAGAAGGCATTACAGGGTCGGACTGACTGCGCGAGCGTTGTGTACCTTCTCAATCAGCGAGCGACAAAGTCTTGGTTCACAGTACTTACTACTTATTCCTGAGAGAAGGAGTCAGAGAACTTAGTACCGCTTGAAGTTCGGGACCGTGACTACGACGGAACGAGTCTTGTGTGGCGCGCAGAATCATTGACACTGGTAGGAGCCGGATCACCGATCTTTTTTATTATGATGAGTCGTTGTTATACATGGTGTTATCTGCAAGTATCAATGGTCAGGTGTTCGAGTTGACGTTTACCATTTACCAAGACGATCGGAATGATCGGTGTGTTGAAGAGTTTATGATGTGGCGCATCCGAGTGACTCGGAACTGCCCGGGTCCAGTATCATTCTCGAGCTTGCTTCAAGTGCAGCAAAAGATCCCCACGTCCACCGCACACTCATCTCATAGCCCTCCTAGCTTAAATTCAATTGCAAGGAACTCGGTCCAGCCTGAGGATTGTTTTGTGCTGGAGCTCAAGCAATCCGAATTGGAAGCACAAACCCGGGCCTGAATACTACTTTGAAGTATATCGTTCACTCACTTTCGTACACTACGGGACTGATTGTAGGGACGTAAATACAATGCTGATGCGACTCTGACAACTCCGCATCAGCCCCAGCCTATGTTCCTGGAGAACAACCGCTGCCTTTACCACCGCCGACAGTGTTAACGTGTTCTTCTGCCCCGGATCTAGTGAGTCATTGACAACATCATTCGACAACCCAAAACGAGTTGTACACAGGGCTCTCCTGCCCCTTGCTCTTGCGGCTGGTATCCCCCGACCTCCGTCCGAGTCGGAATCCACCACCATGGTGTTCTGGTCAAACATCTGTGTAGGACGAACAACGGTGACTTTGTAATCAGCCGCAAGCGCTTCCCCAACAAGCACTCTGAGTTTCTCTGCGGTCGAGATAATATATGAGATGTCGCACCAAAATCTGGACGACATCTTGGATTGAGTGTCGGAAGTAGAGGCGGCATAACCAGCTGCGACGAGGATGTCCGAGAGGCCTTCTATGGCATGCGACACGAGGGTATCAGACTCGTAGGCGGGGATATTGGTGCTGGTGAGTGATCGCCAACCGGCCACGAACGTCGCCGATTCTGTAAGGCATCGTTGGAAAAACAGTCGATAGCGTATGAAAGTCACGGTTGACAGCTCACCTGTTTCGCGCAGATGATTATATATCTCGTCAAGGAACGTGTCCAGTCCGTTTATCCGTCGTCCAAGAGGAAATAATTGGGTACAAATAAAAGATGAGGTAGGCCCGAAACGCGATCGATAGGTACGAGGCCAGGTCGTGGCGTGACATTCTCTGTAAGTGATCAATCAAGGGTTGAGGGATACACTCGCAGACGCGTTGCACAGCGGATAATTGTTCCCCGGAATCCGGAGACTTGGTGTGGGGAAGGAAATACGTGGATATGGATATTGAGATGTGCCGAATCTCCGTATTCAAGCTGTCCAGGGTACGGATGATAT
This sequence comes from Chiua virens, assembly GCA_019787685.1. Taxonomy (NCBI): domain Eukaryota; kingdom Fungi; phylum Basidiomycota; class Agaricomycetes; order Boletales; family Boletaceae; genus Chiua; species Chiua virens. The sequence goes on from JAHNUO010000003.1 coordinate 2,332,627, forward strand.
CCGTTTCGGCATACAGATCTGAGTCGGCAATGCAATTATAGATGGGAGGTGATTCAGGTTGATGGTCTGTGACGGCAAGCGCGATATCTTTTAGTTGGTGGTTGTACCGTTGATGAATTTCGTGGATTTGAGCTTCTGAGGCTCTGAGATGACCGCGAACGGAGACAAGTTCTCCTGATACATCAGCGACCTGGTCAATCTCTTGTCGCACAGTAGCAAGCTCGTCCGTTTTGATTGTAACTGAATGCTTCAAGTGGCCGAGTTCATCCAAGCGAGCGGCGATTTTGTGGTCCCGGAGTTGAGATAACCGCTCCTCATAATGATTCCGGAGGTCCATAAGCGTGCTGTGGAGATCTCGGGTGGCCTTTCAGGTTGTGATGAGAAACGCCGTACACCATTTTGGTACTACACTCACGCTGTCCCAATAACGAGCCGGAAGAATCTCGCACAGGTTTCGCAGCATGATAGTTTCGCCCACACACATTGCGAAGTGATGATTTGCGGATATGGCCATGGACTCGACAGTGCCAGTGTGATAGATGGATGTACGTGTTGTCACTCGCCAATGCGATGCACCGAGAGTCTGGCGAGGAACTGCTGGTAACGAGCCATTCCAAGATCGTGCTGCCGGTGGATACGTCGAGATAGTAGATGTGGCCATCCCTTGATCCAACAAAGAGGTGCATGCTGTCCTGATGCCAGGCGATGGATTGGTTGTGCCACGAACTAACCTGAATCTTGAAATCAAAGAGTAGATGGGCATTTTTGGTTTCGTAGATTCGGACGGACTGATGGCTAGACAAAGCAAACGCTAACAGCCGTCCATTGGGCGAGAATTTTGCTGCAGCTACAGTGCCCGTCTCGGTTGTCTTGCAGAAGTTGCAGCCCATCGTCGCTGGCGAGCGACCAGACTCGGACAGTCCCGTCATCCGACCCTGACACGATTTTCGTCCCGTCCAGCGACACATCGACAGCATCGGCCTCCCATTTGTGTCCTTTCAACTCTTTCACCAACTTTCGGCTTTCCGCATCAAACACCCCTGCAAACCCCCCGTACGCTCCAGTCACAATCCACTTACTGTCTTGCGAGACCGCAATATCGTAGACCTCATCCCCCGCATCCATTGCTAATCCCACCTCCTTACCGTCATCTACCCTCCAACAGCGAATCTTTCCTTCTCTATCTCCCGCCAAGACATGTTTCCCATTGTCCATGAACACGACGGACGTTATGTGCCTTTGCCCATCGATTTCGATCACATTCACCGCGGAAATGGTTCTCGTGAGTACTGACGTGTCTTCGATCGTCCTGAGGCCATCGACTTGGCCATCTTGGTTCGCCCTCTCTTCCTCTTCTTCAGCCATGCTTGACACTGCACTGTCCTTGGAGTCCTTTTGGACGGCAGCGAAGGACTCATCTCCATTCAAGTTCTCCGTCAATGTTGCTTCTAACGGCTTCTCTTCACCATCTGGTTTCGATCCCTCACCCTTTTGCTCTGCCTTGCTGAATACTATGGCACACTCCTCAGTGCTAGTGCTGGCACTGCTTCCGGCGCCTTGATCATCTCGGCTCCGCATCTTTTTCTTGTCCTTGCCACGCCTGGAACGGCAGTCATTTGGCTCTTGTGTCTCGTCAGCATAGTCCTTACGATCCTCACCTCTGTCTACTCACCTTTTTTACGTTTTAATCGCAGAAATTTCAACTTGAATTTGCGCAACATATCAGCAGATGAAAGCACGATTCCAAGAATGAACGCGTATTTATTGACTTGCAGCAACCCTTTGCCTTTTCAGTATACACGTGTCTCCTGAAGATCGTATCACCGCGTCACCTCCGCGCTTATTCCCATCGGGTTGAGATTTGCACCCCTAGGCTTCTCCTTGGGCTGCTTGGAACGTACACCGAAATATGAACTAGGTATGCATAAATCACGAAATTTTCTTGCAAATTTTTACGCAATGCCCTTCGTGTCTCCGGTGTTATGTCCGCTAATGCACCAATGCTTATACAGTGATCAGCCACAACATTTCGCGCGACGATTTCACTCCCTCAGCCCCTCGCATCGGAAGATTGTGTTGGGTCGTGCCCCACCTACTTCCTAACTTTCTACTCGTTCACAGAATCCCTCTCCCGTCTTTGTCTTCAAATTCGCTTGCAATTTTCGTGCGAACCATGCTCGTCACTGTTTCACCGTCCAAATGCTGCACAATTAGTGGCCGAGTTCTCGTGGCATTTATTCCTTCATCTCCTTCATTGTACAGCTATTCCCAATCTCATCTCTGTAGAGTCGATTCTCTCTACCATACATATATTCGACTTCACAAGAATATGAAGTTATATACTCCGGAATTTTTTTGGGGTCTGGACGTCGAGAAGCTTGTCATGATGGCCTGTAAGCTGCTAATCATTTCCCTGAATTCTGCTGATCGACTCGAACTTGTAGACATATTTTTGTACTGCAGGTCATGCAATCGACGGCCTGAATACATTATTTCCACCCTTTCTTTTATGACTAATCTTTCATAGTCGAGTAATGACAGGTTTATTCCCTTGTCTTCCCTGATCTTGGAGATTTGGACTTCACTTTGCTTGAATACCACATCAGATAACAGAACCTGATGTCCTTTCAAGAGCCTGAAGGGGGATATCCCCTGGTTCCGCAGCGACTCAGTTTTTGAAGTGCTCACTTGAGATCGTTGTGTACAATGTCAAAATGACGACTGTGGACGCGTCAAAGTTTTGGCCGCTCGCCCTCACGACTCGGTAGCAAGGCTGTTCCACATTTTCCGACGTCTTAAGATGTAGCATGTCCTCGAACCCCACTCTTCTGAACCGAGGTTCGACATTGAGTGACAAGTACTATAAAAAAAACTCGACTCGCCCGAGTGTTTAGTGGGCCTCTAATAGGCCACTTCTTGTTGGTTAGGATACTCAAGATCAGAATCTTGTCGTAACAAAGTACCGACTACATATACACCCATTCCTGAAAATTCCCCTCCTGTATGCTATTGTGCTGCAGTGAAATTCGACGCCGCCGCGAACTCAGCTGAGCTGTCAACCAAAGTATGGAGAACATGGAACGCGTGTTGACTATTCATTCGATGCGTCGCAACGGGGGTGATGAGACCTATGAACATTGTAACTAACCCACATGTGTCAAAACAACACTATCGCCAAGGATTGGCCGCCGTGAAGATCCTACATATATTCGAACAACACGGATATGGTCGAGGATGTAACCAAACCTATCGATGCGGTGCGCCATACAATCATCTCGGCTCTCTTCATAATTCCATGCAACCAGGTGCAAAGACCCAATAACTACCAAGCGAGGAACAATGGGACATTCGGTCCGACAAGGAAAGGGGGGATGGTTCCTCTGCATCTCTGCAGGTTTTGATTTCCAGCTTCTCCTGCGAGCGTTCAGTACAATGTAAGTTGATACGTACGATGTTAGCTAGCTCCGACTTTTCAAAGTCCTTGTCTTTTGGTGACTCGGATGCTTCTAGATCAGCGCTTTAGCAAGCAGGGTTACGCCACGTTTATAGAAGATATCCGTAGCGCAAAATGGTTTTTTTCCACCAGGAATAAAACAGCGGAAGCGTCAAGATTATCGCACACAAAGTGTTTGGTTCAACCACTGGCATAGCAGCGTCACTGCGAGGTGGTTGGCGAGACGAGTAACAACTTGGATCGTAAACCAGGATAATTGAACGATGAGGATCGCGATTGCTAGACCATCGATGTGACTCTTGTCCTTGATGTCGGCCTCCGTGATCGCAGGATTCACGAGTTCGTCAGCATCTAAGAGTTTCAGGAACGTTCCGGCATCGATCTCCTCAAAACCCAAGTTGTCACAGAAAACAAGGCCACCATTTGTCACGAAATAACTGTGAGTCATTGTCTACCAGGACCACCACTTGTATCCACGTTCTAGATATGGATGATCAGCCAGCTGCATCATAGAGCTCGTTGGACAGAGAACACACTGAACATATTCCATCTCATACCTCGCCATGTCTCGTTGGGAACCGCAGAAAAAAATGTGGACGCCGGAACGAACAGGGCGTGAAACAAACGACAAAATCGCATTACGACGACATGGTACCACTCGAAGTGAGGGAGAGGGACAAGCAGGTGTACGGCGTGCCAAATGCAGATAACCAATGTCAGGCCACAGCTAGCCAATACTCCCAGATGGCGCGCTAAGTATAGAATGGAGTGGCATCGCAAGAGGAAACATTGACCGTCGAGTTCAACGACACGACAGAAGTAAAGTCAGACGGGCAACTTGAAAACTCATGGCTGCGATCGACCGGATGGTTGTGATAGACGTTGAACTAGTACTGGTATACTAAAAAATTGAACGTAAGCAACAAATGCAAGCAAGCTCGAGAATGATACTGGACCCGGGCCGTTCACTCGGATGCGCCGTATCATAAACTCAACCCACCGACAACAATTCCGATCAAACTCTTGGCAAATGGTAAACGTTAACTCGAACACCTGATCATTGATACCCGCGGCTGACACCATGTATGTCAACGACTCATCATAATAAAAAAGATCGGTGATCTGGCTCCTACCAGTGTCAATGACTCTGCACGCCACACAAGACTCGTTCCGTCATAGTCACGGTCCCGAACTTGAGACAATGTGGGGTTCTTTGAGCTATCTAACGATGGTTACACAGATGTGGATACATCACCGTCACGCGTCACTCCTGAAGAAGACTTGGTTGTTTAAACGCCCGGCACACATTTGTCTCGTGTCTCGTACATTCAACCTTACTTAGGTTCATCGTCAATCGACCGCAACGCATGGACGTTCCACTCGAGTTCTCGCGTCGACCTTGATACTAGTCAAATGACGTGAAGAATAGCCTTTGTATCGTCGAAGGCCATGACGACGAGTTCCGGTTTGATGTAGTACATATGGCGAGCCATGTGTCGATAGATCTGTGCGTGCACATAATCCTTAGTATGTCCGACGGTCGGTCTTCACTGGCAATGCGCTCATCTTTTGGTCCTTTGTCTCAGAGAGTATATGGTACGAGTACGTGACTGACTTATTGCCAATTGGTGCCCGTGCCTTTGTGCCGTGCCCTTTGCCAATTCGTGCCAATTCGTGCTTCATTCAAAAGCTGCCATTCATTGTGGTGCCCTGCCAGGAGACGCTTTGTAGCAAGTATAATCTATGTATGTTCTGTTCAGTTATTGTTTCCCTCTCTGTACGAACGTAGCTTTCCGGTCTCTCATATGCACACATCTTTGAACATCACGATTAGATTCGTGCAGACATCTGACTGTGACCTCGGCACGTATCGCGACTTCGCATCCTCATTGCAGACTTTTCTTTGCTGAAATGCTAACTGTCCAAAAGAGGATATGGTCATGGTCTGCCCGGCCAGGTCTTGTATAGTACGCGCTGGCCCACTGGGGCCCTGAATCTCTAGGGTTCAGTTTATGGATATGTTGAGATTCGATCGTTAGAATGTCTTGGATTTGGCTTTGACCCACTTAATGCTGACCGTAGCTTCTACGCTGACGTCAGCGGTTGATAGCAATTGTTGCCAAGTCTAGCGAAAAATAGCGTTAAATTGCTATAAAACACTAACTGACACCTTCAATTCGGTCCAGATCTGCCATAGCTCGGATCTTTGCTCCTCCTATAAGAAAAGGTATATCAACGGGTAAAGCACACGTCCTTCATGCTATTCGTTACCACCACCATGTCTTTGTCCAAGCTACCTCTCCTGATTGCGTCGTCAATATTTTTTCATTCAGCCCTTGACTATCCGTCTCCTGCTAGTCCGGAAGACAAAATCATGGTGAAGTCTGTGCAAGAGCATATATGGAGATATGCTGGATTACCTTGTGCATTATTCCTCAAGGTCACTCCCTGGGATTTTTCAGCGTCGATCGATACTCACTCGTTCAAGTAATCAGAGCATGACATGGCTAGCCACTGCGGCAGAGTCTGCGGTCATCCTTGGTGCAGTTTTTGGTCCACCATGCATTTCCAGTACAACTGCGACAGTCCTAGGGGCACTTGGGCCTGCAAAAGCAAGCAAACTGACTGAACCGTTCCTTCTCGGTACACTGCTTATCATGATGGGGGGAGTTCATCCGCCTTAAAACATACTGGGCGCTCGGACGATTCTTCAAGTTCGAGCTGTGCATCCGCAGGGAGCACAAGCTGATTACGACGGGTCCATACGCTGTGGTCCGTCATCCAAGCTATGCAGGTCTGTTGATGTGCATCATTGGATCAAGCATTGTGTATGGTAGTCGTGGGTCGTGGCTACGCGACTCGGGTGTTTTGTGTGTAGGGTGGGTCAGAGTGGCACTCGGAGGTTGGTGTTTGATTATGGGGGCGGCTGTCCATACGATGATTCGTCGGTCAATCGACGAAGATCGCTTTTTGTCAGAGAGGTTCGGGAAGGAGTGGGAAAACTGGGCAAGAAGGGTGAGATACAAACTCGTACCATGCATATACTGATAGTATTGGGGACATTTTACGGTCAAATTTCAAGTAGCATAGGGAACGACCCTCTTGGATACTACTAGGATGAGGCTTCGTTAGCATGTTGTTTTTCATCAAACGATACATCGATGAGCTACGAACTTGGCGACATGTGAAACGTCTTAATAATCTCACTAACAGTAGTGGGTCATCGGAGCGGCTACTAGTAGCCTGACAGGCACGTTACAAATACCTACCTCTCACTCCGGACTTGCAAATCACAACTTCCGACTATCTCCTGCGAATAGACCGCTTGTGGTGGTACCATTCGAGTCACCTATCTCAATCCACCGTCTCGTCCACGAGGAAACTAAAGATGGATGAGTATTGCTCATTCCCACCTCGTTTCTTGCCCCTTGAGTCCAGGTTCCACTCGCATCCCGGCGGGTGTCGTGCGTCGCCCATATACAGGGTGTACAGCCAAGAAAGGGGTAAACCATTCAGCCACGGCGACGACGGATAATGATTAGCAAGATGTTCAGTAACCTCGAGCCGTTCTAGGAAAGCGCTTAGGTGTCGGCGCTATATCTGCTTCCCGTGTTCACCCGATTCCTATAACAGCTCGAGACTAGATGTTCAGAATTTACATAAAATGTGTGAAAGATCGTTGACGTACCTGAGTACTCGTTCTGCGAGCGTTGCTGCCAAGGTGATGGACAAGTTGTCTCACCTATCTGGAGAGGTACTTACACTCACCACAATGTCAAAGTAACGAGCTTCACGGAGATTCCATAATGTGATGGTCTTGCCTACACTTGTCGCCATGTCATGACTTACTGAAATGGCCATTGACAGTATGCATGCTCGGTAAGAGACCCGATGTGTTGGTGTGTCGCCGTATCCCAGAACGAGCAGGATGAATCGCTAGAGGCTGCAATATATGTTCCGTTGCTTGAAATGTACCTCCGAGTCGAGGTTGTAAATTTGGCCACCGGAAGACAGGGCAAAGAGATGCCTGCCTACTGTCGTGACCCCACACAATGGACTTGTTCGAGTTGTGACGTGAATAGACAATGATTAAGAATTCAGCCACTGGGAGGGGTGGGCTACTAGGATCGTCATCCACTCGGTGAATCCGGATACGGCCCTGGACAACAATTGCGAACAACTGTTCGTCTGGTGAAATTTCGCCACGGATAGCGATATGTCGTATCGCACTGTTATCACTGACAGTCCCTCGCCGGCGGTCCAGGACATCTTCTCGTTATTTGACACTGATGATGTCCCATCTGAGGAGATATCCAGGGTGTTTGTTCCCAATTCGCATCCATTCCATTTCCCCACCATTTCTGGGGGTTGCGCATATGAATCCCGGTCCCATATCCCCACGATCCCCTTGCCACTCATCCGGCACCCCCAAACCGCTCGTGACCAAACTTCCCAACTTGAGACACCGCGATGTCTATGACCCAAGCCTCAGTATGCATCGACATATCCCTTCCATTTTTTATCTGCCAGCATCGAATCTTTCGTTCGCGTGCGGCTCCCACAACATGCTTACCACCAGCGAGGAATGCCACCGTCCGTATCAATTTTCGACCATCGACTCGAATTTCGATCACCTTCCCTTTGTCTTTTTGAGTGGTAGTGGGAGCCCTGTATAAAATCGGGTGGGTCCTCCTCGTCAGTATCGCGTCTTTGGACGAGGAAGTGCCCTGATCCGATGCTTCCATCTTGTCAGCAGCATCTCTTGACTTGGCGATTACCAGATCCTACTGAGAGACATTCTCCACCGTCGATGATGTCGCCTTTAAGAATGCCATGACGCAAAGATATGTAGTAAAGTATCCCCAGCTCGATTGAAAGTCGAAGAAAGGCAGAAGCCTTGGTTGAGAATGGGGATGGCCTCCTTGAAATGCTATTCATGATGCATCGAAAGAGATGCAGGGATGAACTACATAGTTGCGGTCAGCTGACTCAGCGGTCAGCGCTTCAGCTCCCAGCAAAACGCTCCCACTTTCTGTCAACCGCAACGTCAGAGACTCAGTGAACTTGACATTTGTCAAACTTGCGATACACTCAATCTCAAAGGATGTAACAGCTCCTGCGATTCGAGCATGCTCCAATTCAAACCTTTGAATTGTCACCGCAACACTGGATCCTTTGGCGGTCAACCGTTCGATGTACATGGTGGCAGGTGCAGGCGACATCACGATGATCAAATCGGTTATCTGTCGAACGCGGCTAGTGACTGGCGACTGAGCTGACACGCATCTCTCGGCGCATGCACTTCATAATAATTTGCCCGGGCCGCTCCGAGTTGCCAACCAACTCCGACGAGGTTACAAGCGATGTTTTCAAGTTGTTGACAAGCTACAATAATACCGCAGCACCAAGAGGTCATTGGTGTATCGGGCCTTCAGGTTTCAAGCTTCAAGGCCCGTCACGAGCGGGTCGCATGGTGTACCGTTGGCTTTGAGATGCGGTCTCGTCCAAGTCGCGAGTGCCCGACTGATCGGGGGGGAATGAGGGGATCAGTATGCTAATCCGTTATAATCTACTATCATACCATCATGAGATTATATAGGATTATCTTTCCCTCACTGGCCCCCTGATCGATACCCTAATACGCGTGATCGGTCCGCATCCGAGCTGTCACCGAGCGGTTGACAGTCGTTGTCGAGGTGGGTTTCTTAGAACGTCATCGTTGGACATCGCTCTGGGATACAAAAGCTCGACTTGATCTTGTCTTTCGTGGGAACGCCCATATTTCTCTCCCATCTTGCCAACTCAGCGACTCGTCACGGTAATAAGATGAGCACCGCCAACGAAGAACCTGTCGTCTCCGAGAAGCAGATAGCAGCCAGCGAAGAAGGTGACTCACCTTCCGATCGTTCACTCACTAATGGTGTCGCCCGGGACTATGAGCTCAAATGCGCCCTCAGTAAGTCACTCCCCAGCGCCTATCTTCACTCATTCACATTTCGCCTGCCCACAAGTCAACAAGTGCATGCAAGAAGAGTGCGTATCTTATTGTGACTTGTCAGCCACCAGCGAGGACACTATTGATCCCGTTGACAGAATTGGGTTTGGTCGTTATCAGTGGCAGCTCTTCGCCCTTTGTGGCCTAGGGTGGATGGCAGATAGTGAGACACTGCCTTTCCTTCCAACAACACGTGCTGATATGCCACCATGTCAAAGATCTGTGGCTTCAGGGTCTTGCAGTCGTCCTTCCCCAAGTGGAGCAGGAACTCAATCCCTCCCGTGTCGAGTATGCAGTCTTGGCCGAGTTTGCTGGAATGATTGTAGGAGCAACGACTTGGGGAGTCTTGGCTGACATCATTGGTAGAAAGCTGTCGTTCAACGTACGTCACATCGTTTTGGAATTGGGTCTTGCTTTAACCAGACTCACCGCGCATGGGATGCAGGCCACACTCTTCCTTGGAGGCGTCTTCGGAATTGCTGCTGGAGGCGGTCTGGACTTTGTCTCGTTTTCGTCCTTGATTGCGTGCATGGGTCTCGGTGTTGGAGGAAAGTGAGTGACTTTTCTTGGGTATCGATTGCCCAGGGACGTTGATTTCCTTCTTCAAGCCTTCCAGTAGATGGTATGCATCATTTTGTCCAAAAGATACACCGTTCAGTTGTTCTTTCCAGGTGCACTTTATTTGGAATTTATACCCCCATCACACCAAGTCGGCATTCCCTTCACCTTTATCGATATTCCATTGAACCCTTTACAGTGGACTCTTACCCTGCTCTCTGTATGGTGGGCGTTTGGACAACTGGTTGCTTCCTTGATCAGTTGGGTATTCATTGCCAACTACTCATGTAACCCCTCGATACTCGCTGGAGAGTGCCCTAGGTCCGAGAACATGGGCTGGAGATATACGTTGTATGTGCAATTTTGTTATCTCCCCGTTGATATGTTCATTGTATTCTTTAGGTTTACCCTGTCAGTATAGTCAACACTTGACTGAGATTCAGGTCTAAATATAGTGTCTTGACAGCGGTGCAATCACCTTTGCGGCATTCGTAATGCGTTACTTCGTATTCGATTTACAGGAATCACCCAAGTACCTTGTGGCTCAAGGACGTGACGAAGAAGCGCTTGGGGTGTGTATACCTCATCAAGGAAGTATACGAATGATTTGACAGTCTATTCGATGACCTAGGTACTCGAACACATTGCACGCCGCAATGGCAAGACTATCTCGCTCACGATCGAGGAATTCCATAAAATCTCACCATCATATAAAGTCGCAACGAACTGGCGTGAAAATTTACGCTATTCCTTCAATGACGTCTCCCTGTACGTACCCCGGGATTCACCTATTTGCCATCTTTTCTGAACGCCTTGATGCAGGTCCCACATCAAACCACTCTTCTCGACACGTCGACTGTCAATCAACACGACGTTGATCATTCTCATTTGGGGGTCGGTACCTGTTTTAACAAAAATCACGCTCTAACCTGCTTGTCGCCAGTCTCATCGGCATTGCTTACCCTTTGTACACTTCATACCTTCCCCTCTACCTTGAAGCCCGTGGCTCCGCTGACGGTGCGACGAGCCTAAACACGACCTACCGCAATTATGCCATTGTTTCCATTCTCGGCATTCCCGGCTCACTCATCGCCTGTTGGCTCGTTGATCTCACGCGTGGTACGGGCTGGTTCACGATTGGCGGACGCAAGTTCTCGCTCGCGTTATTCACCATCCTATCAAGCATCTTCATGTTTTTGTTCACGACGAGCAAAACGCCAGCGGCCGTGCTTGGGTATTCGTGTGCAAACGGTCTTGTGCAGTACGTGTCTATGCCGTTTTCGCCGATCCTTCTCAAACGAGTTTAACCTGTTCCTTTTTTCTTCTAGAAACGCTGTGAGTTCGCCTTGGATGATATCACGCGTAGATGGACCGCTCACCGTTCTGATGGAATAAGATGTATGGCATTCTCTACGCATACACTCCCGAGTCCTTCCCCGCACCCCACCGCGGCACCGGCGACGCCCTCTGCTCCGCGCTGAACCGTATTGGCGGGTTCATCGCCCCGCTCATCAAGATCGCGACGACGCCCGCGACGGGCTCTGTCTCTGCCAACACTGCCAACGGGTGCGTGACTCGTTCTGCCGTGGAGGTGATTATTTGACGAACACTGACCCCATGCGCCAACGCAGACCCGTGTTCGTGTCCGCGGCGTTGTTCTTGGTGTCGGGCCTGATCACGTTACTTCTCCCCATCGAGGTAAGTGTCTTAGCCTATGCCGCCTGTTGGTCGTGTGGTCATGGTTTTGCTTTGTTTAGACCGCGGGACGGGGCGCGCTCTAGGCCCCCAGCACACCCTATTCACACGACAACATGGACGAATTGACACGGACGCATACTATGAACGATAAGAACTGAAATGAGAGACGATGCCGGGAAAGGTCAAGCGATGGACGGTAGATTTAATCATATGCTACTCGTTGCTTGAATGACAAGAATGTTTTACTTTTTATGATAAATGTGGTCTTTGACTCTTTGAATGATAAGTACGATAGGTGGAGATAGGTGCAGGACAAGTGGTCCAGTAATTTGGTGTGTCTGGCCCCTGTTGTGTACTATGTTAGCTCAGGATTACTAGTTGATCTAGCCCTGCGTGTGCACTAATTTTGCTGCCTGTTGTTGCCACATGTATTATTTTTTCTACACTAACAATACTTCAGCGGTTCAGTCTTCTTATGTTTTTTTTTGTCTCTCTCAATGGGAGTCTAGGTTCATTAATTAGTTCAACACATGAGTCGGATACCGTGGAGGCATTCACCTCATCTACCCAAACCGTGAGTGCGAACACTATTGGGTACACAGCATCACAAGCATGGTGGCCAGGGATTATCAATCAGACATCTTGGCTGGCTGGTTGAAGCGCAATGCTTTCCACAAGCTAACAGTTAGAGGTTCAAAATACAAAGATAATGGCTCGACACGATGAAAAAGTACACTAAAAGACAAGAGCGAAGAACAGGAGTGACAAAAACACATTGTCCGAACCAACACGGAGAGCCTAGACGGAAAAAGCATTACAGCCGTATTATGACATCGGAGAGGAAAAGAACACAAGAAAACAAACGAATCAAAGAAGAAAAAGTTCAACGCTACCCCTGATATTTTTTGATCAAATCCCTCAACCTCGCCTGTCCAAACGCCAACTCACCCAGTCCCCCACGTCCCCCACCGCCCGCACCAGCAGAAGTCTTGGATACACTCTTCAAATCCGATATCGTCTCCGAGATCATGGGGGGTAACGATCGCCCCTGCCCCTGTGCGGCACCGTGCACTTTGACACGCGCCAACGACGCCGTCGAGGTCAACATGGGCACTGCGTGTGACGAGGATAACACGGCAGGCACTGTCGTCGCCTTGGACTCGCGCGTGCCCAGACCTACAACACTGCCGATAACACCACCGGCGCCCGAACACATACCCCTACCTGGACCAGCGACCCCAGCACCACTCCTGACGCCGAGGAGTATAGCAGGTGCAGGGCGCGTCGGCATCGGACCGCGCTTGACACCGTTTATTACCGGTCTACGCACGGCAGGTGGCAAGCTCGGTAACTTGGGTTTTTTGGGCCCAGATGCAGCAGCCACGGGCGTCGTGTCGCCTAACTTGGCGGCGTTCGCGCTGTTGGCCTTGGCTGCCCAGAGAGACGCGACCTGGGTGACTTTGCCACCTCTGCCTCCGCGCGCGGACCGCACGTCGTACTTGACCTCCGGATCTGTAAGTTTGGATGGGAAACGGGGTAGACGACCTGGAAGGAGATGGGGTGATTGGGAGGGTGGAGACGGTGATCGTAAGGGTTGGGTGCGCGGCGGGGTATCTACCGGTTGCGACGGCTTCACCTCTGCGCTCGGCGAACGCGATGCTGGCGGTCGACGTGCCGTCGTCGGTTGGTTGCGCGAGGTTGTAGGTGTCTGACGAAAATCGTTGACAGAGGATCGACGTGAAGAGGGCTTGAACGACGACCCTTGGCCACCAGACCCATTCGCTTCCAGCGACGAAATAGTAACGAACCCAGATGAACGGGGGTTCGGCGACGCCGACACGTCCTTGTCCGCCGAGCTGGTCCCCCCACGACGCTCTTCTACCTTGTCATCCTCCATCATGTCTGTCTGTGCGGGATAAAACGACGCGCTCTCCGTAATTGGGACAAAATGCGACGCGGTGGGTGATATAAACGAAGCCGGATCATCCATCACAGGTGGAACGGAGATATCAATCTCTCCTAACCAGGCTGCGACACGCCCCTTGGCCTCCTTTCGCAGCTTACGCCCCTCGTGGTCCTTGGCTTTTTTGCGTTCTCTTCGCCGGCCAACCCTTTCGAGGTCTTCCTCGCTGTGTTTGCTCTTTCCGAGTTTCCGTGAACTCTTGCCTTGCTGGGTACGGGCATCCCTATCATCCTCGCTCGGGCTGTGTCCACCTCCCATTTGCTGTGTATGTTCATCCGAATCCCGATCCTGCTCCTGCTCCCGCTCTTGTGTTGAATTCAAAAAGCCCTCGCGGTCGGCCAATGTCAGACTGGAGATGGCACTGTCATTGACAGTGTCATGTGGCGGTCCACTGGGCGGGATCGTGATTGGCTGTACGACGTTGCGGACATGCGGTCGTTCGTCCGTGTCGAACTTGCGCGTGCCAACTTCTGCTAGAAGCCGTCGTTCCAACGCATCCAGCCCGCTCTCTGATGGCACGTCCTTCCCTAAGTTCGCTCCTAAACCCAACAATTCAGGTTGCGCTTTTGGGAATTTGATGGGTGTGATGGCCGCGATAGGTGGCGTGGGTGGTGCGTGCGGCAAGTGGTCCGTCGATGGGAAACCGGAATGGTCAAACATGGTCGCCTCAGTCATGAAGAGGGTGTCAACATGTGGACGCTGTGCCGAAAGATGCCTATCCCTGCTGGAAGGGACAGGAGGTGCAGGGAGGGTCTTATCCATGCTCAAATTGGATTTAGGACCCTGGAGTCCTCGAACCTCCATGCCGGTATCGCCTTTTGGAAGATCTAAACTTAGATCACCAGTCTGCTTACCAACTTCATCTGCCATGCGTTCAAGGTTCGAGACGTTATCACTCTTCGGGATAGACCCATAGAACGATTGTTTTGGAGACACAATTGGGCGGGGAGAGTGTAAAACTCCCTGTGAGTCATGAGGATTTGGCAGTGAGGGTATCTGGATTGGCGGTGGCCGGGAACGATTCGGTGGAAGCGGGTTATCTGGGACACGTGGTTCTGAAGGGGAGCGTGGTGGAATCGGTGAAATCGAGAGATGGTGCGCAGCTGAATAGTTCTGTGAAGTCGGAGCAGGGACAGCGCCCTCGGAATTTGTAAACGTGTCAACTGTTTTTACCGGTATTCCAGGAGAAATGTAGTTGGGATATGGTCCACGTGCGGGTGGCGGTGGTAACAATCTAGGCGAAGGCATATATGGTGTCGATGAACCAAGTATATAGTGGGATACCTGTGAAAGAGGATCCGCAGAGACGGAAGGTTGCATTGACGGCGCATAAGGAGAGGCATCTTGCCAGTTATAGGCTTCTGCCTCGAGGTGCTGGTTCGACATGGAAACCTGTTGTACAGCAGAGGCCCTTGTGGGATCATATTGTTGCATAGAGTTGCCGGTGTAGAGGTGCGTTAATGCAGTTCCCGAAGGGGGTGAAAGCAATTCCGGTGAGACGGATGCGGCATAGGGGTAGGAGGGGAAATGCTGTGGGGATACTAGGGCTTCGGGAACCGCAAGAGAATGGTAGATAGTGACAGGCATGGTTATCACGGTATCCTCACTAGCGATTTTTAGAAAGACATTAAGTCCATGTGTAGATAGCGCACCTTCCAGGAGGCATCTCGATGGTCAGTCTGAGGGTGCAACATACCTCAAAGAAGCCCTCTGTTGTTTTTCCATTATCGTCGACTCGTAGTCCACCTTTGACACCACGGGAGTGACGAGGTATATCAATGACAAGAGTAGCTATTCCTTCTATCCCAGGAGGAACAGAGTATTCAGGTCCACGAAATTCGACCTGAGTCGCGACATCCGAACTATTAGGTGGTGACTCCCCAGCCAGGAATGACTGAGAGAGGTGAAGATCTCGCATTAACGTGACGGTGATACCGGATGTCTAGAGATGAACTTCAGAGAAATAAGATTACCAGGATACAAACGGTACGCACCCAACGTTGTGTATGATTCCTTAGTTGTAGATCTATGCATGCGGATTCTCCACCCACGACCATACCACTTGTCAGAGTCGCTTGAGCCCAAATGTTTCCGCCTTCGGTGATAACCATGGCTCGTGGGGATGGCGTTCCATTAGTCGGTTCCCAACACTCGACCACTTTGACTTCTTGCTTATCGGTAACGAGACGTTTCTCTCCTCTCCATGCCACGCTAACGCCTGCGCGAATCTCGTATCTGATGCTGGCGGGACCAAAATTGATTGAAGATGGGGAAGATGATGGGATAGGAAATTGGAAAAAGAATGTCGTTTGCCCACGTCTGGCGGCATAGTGATATGCCGGAAGGGGTAATTCGCCACTCTCAGGAATATAATCGGAATACACGGCGTTGGAAGGGGGAAGTCCTGGGCCTTGGAAGATTCTGCGTGAATGCAGAAAAGTCGAAGTCGCAGAATGTTCGGCGAAGTTTACCTCTTTGACGACAATGAGTATCGCGATGGGAATGTGGTTAGATGAAGGGCGCTCTACCTTGAATAGCGTACAGTTCGACCATCATGACGCCTACACCGACTAGAGAGTCGAGGTCAGCCCGACTCTCCACTTGCATCTTTCCAGAGATGTGCCCGCCGGAGACATATACGGGATCTGACAGTGTCAGAGTGACTTTGACCTTTGAATGATGTGGAGACGCATTCATCGGCTCGGGTCGAGATTGAGAGGCCATAGTAGTTGAATTGTAGGTGAAAAGGTCTTCAGAGATTGTCCAAGGTATTTACGTCGGTAGGGATATAAGTGTGATAAGTAATTGGTGACAGCACAGCTGTAGTCCGAGCGGTGATCGCCATTGGAGACCGCGAGATAAGGAACGCATCTGCTCAGACGACGGCGCGCATGATGAGCTAGTCGTGTTGGTCGTTGTCGGAGACGTCGAGCAACTGCTTGTCAAGTTCGCAAGGAAACCCGTTGTTTGTCTATGTTGACACTCGTAAATTATGTAAGGCGTACTTCATATAATTCCCAAATAAGGCATATTACACTGTCGATCACAAATGGTCACGTGCGTCCACCACCCTTTGACTTATCACTGTCCCATCCTCATTCCATCTTCTGTCTGACATGCTGGACAAAAACAGAATTAATTAATAAATAAAAAAACATCTCGCTTGCTACATACTTACCCGTACAAACCATTTATCACCATACCCAAGGCATCCGCAACACTAGTGCACGAACGTCTGAGCAATGACTAGACATATCATAGCTTAAACTTTCGTGCTAACCAACTTGGGCTGTTACATCAACAATGTCGACAAACACTGTCAGGAGTGGATCATTTTGATGTCTCCGATTACCTACGCAACTTGAAAGCACATAACAGAAAGAAAAAGCCAAGCATAAAAAAAGATCGAGCAGTCTCAATCAACGAAATGCACAATCCTTCAATACCCATCTCACTAACTCGTACGCGGCGGGGGCGGGACATACCTCCGATCGTCCCTCCGTCCGTACCCCGGCCCATTCCCCATCCGCGAACTCAACAACGGCGGACTCCGTCGTCCACGATCGTATCCCATCCCATACTCACCACGGACATACTCCCGCTCTCTCTCCCTCTCCCGCTCATAAAACGTCCCGCTCGCACCCGTGCTCGGTAGAGGCGCCGACGGAGGGGGTGTACGTGTCCCTACTGACCGCGGTGGGACCGTCCCACTCACGGAATTCACGATCGTCGTCGTCGTCGAGGGCGGTGGACCGGGCGGGTAGTCCCCGCCTCGTCGGGAAGGTGAATACGCGGATCCCGCACCACCGTACCCAGGTCCATTGTCGTCGCGTGTGCGCTTCAGCGGTGGACGCATGTCGTCTGCAAGACCGGGTCGACGGGGCGGACTTGGGCTCCGGTTTCGAACGCGCGAAAATGGTGGTGGGTGCGCGTGGTCGTCCATGGGAGGTCCACCGTATCGTCCACGGTCAAAGTCTCTTGGTGGTGGGTATGCTCGGTCGTCACCACCAGGCGGTGGATACGGGTCTGTTAATCGTGCGCTCAGCGAACGTCCCCCTGCTGCATCTATTCGTGACGGCGGCGGCGATAGTGGGAGGAACCTTCGGTCACGGTCGTCCCAATGTCCTCTTGTCGGTGGTGGTGGAGGCGGTAATCCACTCAGGTCCCTCTCTCGTTCCCGTTCCCGTTCCCGATCGCGAACATCTCTGTCTCTTTCTCTATCGCGGTCGAAGCGCTCTCTGTCTCTATCCATGAATGGCGGCGGTCTCTCATGTGGCCGCCACGACCCAGCTGGTGGCGGTCCACGCTTGTCGTCGTCGCTAGGATACCAGTCCCGCCGCCGTTCGTACGCATCGCGCTCCCGATCGCCAATATACCTTCTCTCTCCAAAATCGTACGTGCTTTCCCCACGAAGAGGTGGTGGTGAACGTGGCGGATAAAATGCTCTTCCCCTTTCTCGATCACGATCGAACATGGGAGGCGGTGGCGAGAAACGGCGTTGCGGGGGCGGACCAACACGACTGAATGGGTCACCGAAGCGTGCTTGGGGGGCGTCCAATTCACGCCTGCCGCGATCGTCTCTATCAAAGCTGCGTTCCAACTCAGGTCGGTAGCTGGACGCGGTGGGAGGTGGTCCGGCAGGACGTTCTCGCGAAAGTCCCTGTGGGCGCGGAAGTCGTTGTTGCGTTCGTGATCACGTGGATCCTCTTTGGAAAGAGGTGCGCGGAGATCATCCCGTACGACGGAGGTGCTGCGTGCATAACCACGAGGTCCCAGGGAGAGTCGCTCTTCCAGACTTGGAGCAGAGGAGATATCCGCGCGAGCAGGTGCGACAGCAGGTTGGCTCAGACGGTCCTGCAAGGATGGCGCAGGTACAGATAGCCTTTCTTCGAGTGGCATATTGGCTCGAGGACGGTCTTCGGCAGAAAGCGAGGATGCACGGGCGCCTCGATCGTCCTCCGCGGTTGTTCGTGCGAGTGGCATAGGATCACCGGCTGGACGAGAACGGTCCTCCGCATTTGGTGGGAGTGTCCTTGTATCAGAAGCGCCAGGAGGAAGTCTTGCTGGGCGATCATCTAAAGGCAGACGACGGTCATTAGCACTGGTAGGTGGTGGTGGACGATGACCATCGAATAGGGTGTTTCCGTCGTCAAACGGCGGTGGTTTTGAGCGGTCCAACGACGCGGTACGCAGTGGAGGACGTCTGTCGTCGGGATCATAGCGGCGAGGGGGCACATAATCGTCACCGTAGGAAGGCTCGTAATGGCGAAGTTCAGGAGGAGGTCGTGGAGCATGGCTTCGTCCGTAGGAGCGGCCAAAGAAATCTTGGCGCCTGTCTCTAATATCTCTGTCTCTGCCACGGTCTCTGACGTCCCTGGTCGAGTCGTGACGATCACGATCACGGTCCCAGTCTCTGTCTCTATCCCTGTCCCTGTCTCTGTCACGGTCGGGGAGGTTATCTCCGTCTCTGTCCCGATCTTTGTCGTATAAACGGCGGTCTTCTGCGAACGGGAAACGACGAATGGATGCATCGTCGGTAGGTCGGCTATCGAAGGTACTGGCTTGATTTTGGGGTGGGCTATCGTTGTGGGCCTGTCTATCGTCGGAAGGGTGACGGTTCCAAGTGTTTTCCGCTGGCAACCGGGCTGGCTCCTCGTCTTTGATAGAAGGGGAAGCCATATTTGGGGAGGGGACGTCCACTGGCTGTCGTGCGGCGTACTCACCCGTAGCGTCCGTGTTGGTATTGTCTGGGGCGGTGTCGTCCACGTCGGGTGCCGCAGAGGCGTCGGAAGGGTCGGCGGCTAATTTGCTGGGTGATGAGTCAGCGCCAGAGAGAGGAGGTTCGCCGGTCTGAGACAAGAGTCAACGCTAGGAGAAGATGAAAAAAAGGGGACGGACATTGCTGGCAGGGGCGGTGTCGGTGTCGTGGGAGAAGCGGGAAGAGGGATAGTCCTGTGGAAGCTGCTCAGGATGAGGAAGGCCTTGGGGGTGGTGGCCGACGTAGAGGGACGCGAGAGCTGCGGGTTGTGGCACAGCACGGTAAAACTCGTGTTGGCCCTCCTTGATGATTGTTTTGAGGTTTTCGAGGATCTCGAGGTCGTTTTTTCCAGGAGGTAAGACTGGCGGGAAGAACTGTTGCTGCTGAGGGTTGATGTAGTTCTGGTAGGGCATGGAAAAAGTGGAGGGGGAGAGGATGTTGGGTGGATCCTCAGAGGAGAGCGGGACGAGGAAGGACGTGTTGGGGTCCTCCGTAAACGTGGTTACGGTGCGTTCCCGGTTATTGATGTGGTTCCGTCCCTTGCGTTTCTTGTTTTGCCGTGACGACATTTGAATACAAGCGCGTCGCTAACGTCGTCGTCGTCGTCGTCGTCGTCAGTGACGATGAGCACGACGGGTGTGTAGAAGGTGGTAGAACAGTCAAGAAGGGTCTTCCGAAACGAGCAAAACCCTCAGCCACAGATATAATAGACGTCCACCGCTTTTCGTCGTCTACATCAACAATCATGTCCGTCGTCGGTATCGATCTCGGTACTCTCCACAGCAAGGTTCGTCGTTGTCGTCGTTCGTCGTCGTTGCTCATAGTAACCACCACCACAGATTGGTGTCGCTAGAAACCGCGGCATCGACATCATTGTCAACGAAGTCTCCAATCGTGCCACGCCGTACGTACATTACCCGTCCTCATAACTCGTCCTAACCCCTTCCAGCTCGCTCGTCGCCTTTGGGCCCAAGCAGCGTGCCATCGGCGAGTCCGCAAAGACCCAGGAAACCTCCAATTTCAGAAACACGATCGGCGCTCTCAAACGCCTCGTCGGTCGTACCATCCTCGATCCCGATCTCGAGTACGAAAAGCGTTTCCTGAATGCCACCCTCGTCGATGTCAACGGCACCGTCGGGACAGAGGTATACCTATTTCTATCTTTATCAATCTGATCTGATCCATACTCCTTTTCAGGTCTCGTATCTCGGCGAGAAGCGCACCTTTTCCGCAACGCAACTCCTCGCCATGTATCTGGCTAAACTCCACGACACGGCCTCCCGTGAACTCAAATCCGCCGTCTCTGATGTTGTCATCACCGTCCCCGGTTGGTATACCGACATTCAACGTCGCGCCATCCAGGACGCTGCTGCCATCGCCGGTCTCAACACCCTTCGCATCTTAAACGACACCACCGCAGCCGCCCTCACCTGGGGTATCACTAAAACAGACCTCCCAGAACCGGAGAACCCCCGTCACATCCTCTTTGTCGATGTCGGTCACTCGTCCATGTCCGTCTCCGTCGTCGCCTTCTCCAAGGGCCAGCTCGTCGTCAAATCAGCTGCCTACGACAGACATCTCGGTGGTCGTGATATCGACTATGCCCTCCTCAAACACTTCGCCACTGAATTCAAGACCAAATATAAAATCGACGTCCTCTCCAACCCTAAAGCCACTTTCCGTCTCGCCGTCGGCTGTGAACGCCTCAAAAAGATCCTCTCAGCCAACATCGAAGCCCCTCTCAGTGTCGAATCGATCATGAATGACGTCGACGCTTCGTCCAAACTCACCCGTGACGCCTACGAAGAACTCATCGCCCCTGTCCTTGATCGCATCGCCATTCCAATCCAACAAGCCCTCGCTGAATCGGGCGTTCCCCTTGACCAAATCGATGCAGTCGAGCTCATCGGCGGCACAACGCGTGTCCCTGCCGTCCGTGCGCGCATACAGGCTGCCCTTGGCGGAAAACCCCTTAGCACCACCCTCAACCAAGACGAAGCCGTTGCCCGCGGTGCCACCTTCTCCTGTGCCTTCTTCAGCCCCACCTTCCGCGTACGCGAGTTCCATATTCGCGACATTACCCAGTACCCGATCAAAGTCTCGTGGGATCGCTCAGAGTCCGATCCGGACGAAGACACAGAGCTCGTCGTCTTCCCACGTGGCAACGCGATTCCCTCCACCAAGATCTTGACATTCTACCGGAAAGGTCCATTCGACATCGAGGCATCGTATGCAGAGCCGCAAGGCCTCCCGGGTGGCATTAACCCTTGGATTGCTCGGTTCAGCGCCAAGAGCGTCCCCGCTGATGCCAGCGGTGACCTCTCCTGCGTCAAGCTTAAGGCGCGGCTGAACCTACATGGGGTCATGTCCTTCGAGTCGTCGTACCTCGAAGAGGTAGTAGAGGAGGAGGACCCTGCGATGAACGTCGACGGGGATGCCCAGCCTGCAGACGCCCCAAAGAAGAAGCGCGTCAAGAAGATCGAGGTCCCCTTCACCTCCTTTGGTACCTCCCTCGACGCGACCGACCTCGAAAAGTTCAAGGAACAAGAAGCCCAGATGCATGCTACCGACAAGCTCGTCCAGGACACCGAGGTACGTTCCTCGCACCTATCCGCACACCATTATACTCACTCGCCCTCGTAGGACCGCAAAAACGCCCTCGAAGAATACGTCTATGATACCCGCGGTAAACTCGAGGACCGTTACGCCGCCTACGTCCAAGCGTCTGAAAAACCCAAACTGCTCGCGCTCCTGCAAGAAGCCGAAGACTGGCTGTACACGGAGGAAGGCGAGGACGCCTCTAAATCCGCCTACGTTGCCCGCCTAGACGCCCTCAAAGTGATCGGTGACCCCATCATGTCGCGCTACCGCGACGCCGAAGAGCGTCCACGGGCGATCACCGAGCTGCGGATGACGCTCAACGAATACTTCACCCAGGCGACGTCCGCCGACGATAAGTACGCGCACATTGACGACAAGGACAAGACGGCTGTCGTCGAAAAATGTGCGACGGTGCAAAAGTGGCTCGAGGACCAGATTGCGAGGCAGGCGGAGCGTCCCAAGAACGAGGACGCGGTGCTCAAGGTGGCGGACGTGGTCAAGAAGCGGGAGGAGGTGATTTACTTTGCGGTGCCGATCTTGACCAAGCCCAAGCCCAAGCCGGTCAAGGCGGATACGCCAAATGGAACGCAGACCCCGCAGAGTGGGACGCAGACGCCAGATCCGGGAGCGAAGCAGCAGCAACAGCCACCACAGGAGGGTCAGCAGACGCCTTCGGAGATGGATGTTGATTAGGTCTGTCCAGGGCAATGCAAAGTTGGTTCTCGCGCAGCTATTGCAGAACTAATGGAGGATCAGTCGATGGCGTTGCACGTTTCTTCTCGCTTGTATGTAGACATACTTAGTTACCGCCTATCATTAGTGTTACACTGGCATCTCTCCCGATTGTCTATTCATCTTGGCGCGTCCCGTCCAAGCTGTGTTCCTAGTGCAATCGCCGTCAACGGCTCCTCGATGCCTAACGACGCCAACGTTTACGTAGTAGTGTGCCAAATATTACCCGACCTAATCTTGACCCGGCTGCCTCCACCTCGTCCTCCTTCCCGCCTAAACCTCGTCTCCGCGCACACACAACCCCTGAGTCAATGACATGATTGCACTCACAAGTTACGAAGCAATGCAGCCTGAGTGCTCGCGGCAATGCAACAATTGAAGGTCGACTTCCTGCTTTCAAGTTCGCCTCCCGGCGGTCCAGTGTTTGTCCAGGCCATTCCGTTTCCCTAACGTCATTTTCAGACTTTGCCAGTGGTTGTCGTGTTTCCTCCGTAGTAGTAAGTCTGTGCTCGTTCAACGCCGCCCTCCTCGCCGCCCATTTGTAGCCTTCCAGAAGCGATCCAAAACGAGTCTCCCTCCTTCTGGTGATCCTTGTCCTGACACTTCACTTGACGCTTTCGATTTGGTGTCGTATTCGCTCAATTCGCATTCTTGGATTCACTCCTTGGACACTGATTTCAGCTCATCGTATACAATAATCCTTCGAGTGTGAGCGCTCCTCCCTGCCTCGACCGTCTTACTTCACTATACGTCACTGCGGCCTTTCTATGGCTCAAGACTCCCACTCTAGGCTGACTGTGGAGCTCTAACGGGGCCCGACCGTGTATCATTGATCAAACCTTTAGCAGGCAGTATCGCTGTACAATTAAAGACCCGTTGGACCCGCCAGGATGTGAGACAAATAAGCTCGACCCTCCCGGTGTGGCAAAAGACAACTCTAGCTATAAGCGATCCAATGTTCTACCACTCCCGTGCGGACCTTGGACACCTCTTTACTTTGGCCCTCCTTATCACACTTTGACTGATGGATTACCTCACTAAATAATCCCCAGGACAGGAATAAGTATCACTCGGCCATCGCCTTGAAACGCTGCGAATTACTACTCGGTTTGTTAATTCGAGCAGCCTCAACCAGTACACGAACACCAATGCAAATGAAATAAGCGATCTGGAGAATGGTGGGCGACGTCCGGAATAGGGAAAACGTTCTTGTCAATGCTTCCTTGTGGCTTGCAGGGTAGCCTGCCAGTGCGTACAAAAAGCATTACGTGACGATCTTGGGCCGGGCTGTTCCTGTCTCTTGCTCGTCGATTACCCGGCACCACTGGCACCGAAGATCATCGGTCAAGGTCTGACTTGAACTCTGTACA
Source organism: Chiua virens (assembly GCA_019787685.1). Classification (NCBI taxonomy): domain Eukaryota; kingdom Fungi; phylum Basidiomycota; class Agaricomycetes; order Boletales; family Boletaceae; genus Chiua; species Chiua virens. The sequence continues at coordinate 2,356,756 of JAHNUO010000003.1, forward strand.
AGACACGTGTGTAGTATCACCAAAATCGGAATCGAGACACGGCGAGCAATGCGGGCCGCTGTAGAGTGGCTAAATGGATGAAGGCGAGGAATAAGGATTCTACTAAGGACATTTCTCATATCTCGAAGGGACCACTCCCAGGCCCTGGGCGCAACTACCCAAAGTTTCGTAAGTACACACCCATGCTGCGCCCACATGAACGTAGATCATGATCTTACTGACTCCGCGGATACTTGGCAACTTCCTGCTTTTCAGGTCCGACCTTGAGCACTTGAGCGCTCGTTTACCCCTTGTCCCATGCCGTGACTTTGTTCTATCTATCGCTTCACATAGCACCACCTGTCATACCCAACGCATTCGATAAGCAAAACTGATCGGCAAAACAGAGCATGTCGTGACGGAGAGCTTGAGCTTGTGGCATTGACAATTGATCGGCTGTACTCGAAGTGTAGATAATAGTAGCGGGACCAGGACCCTGTTGCCGCACAGTCAGCGCTGATCAGCCGCTGTTTGTCCACCTGCCACCTGTCGGATACCCCACGGAGGATATATACATAGGCACGGCTGTCGTAGATCAGTGGTGGCTGAATGAATGAAAGGGGGCTGCATTACATGAACGTAACACGACCTTCTGAGATCTGACAGCTGAGGTGCTGCCAGTGATGGCTGAAGCGCTGAAACTGGAGCTTGAGCGCTTGAGCGCTTGCCCTTGTCTTCTTTTTTGACAAGTGCATCCATTGTGTAGCAACTGACAAAGCTTAGCAGCTGGGCTCAGCCTGCCAGTGAGCTCTACACAATATGCTATTGAAGGCGATTAGCCAAAGCTAATCGGCCCGAGGGAAAATGCTCTTTGTTGTTCGCTTCGCATAAGTATGATGAGTCCCTTCTACGGTAGTCAGCATCTGTATATACGACGAAAAGCTGTCAGACGCTGCTCATTGACCAGTTCAAGTTTTATCAATACTACAACCTTCAAGTTGAACGATATCAATGGTGTCTGTTACTTATGATAGAGAACAATTTCTCAGAGAGACCCTGACTCGGAACACACCGAAAAGAAGGATTCGTAATAATATGGAACACTTTCATTCAAGGTTTACTTAACATGTACGGCGCTACTCGTCCTGTAGCACTCTCAGTTTACGAAAAAATCATCAAGTACGCAGTGAAGCAGGGAAGCCTAATTCCACGGGATACGTTTTTTAGACGAAAGCAAAGGTGCCATCTTATGATTGACTGCACATTGCGTTTAGTAGCCAGGAACGTCGAGTGGCAAGAAAACACACCGGCCCTGAAAGTATTCGACTCGGAGTTCCCGCCATTATTCATCGTAAAGCCGTTGACATTCGAACCGCTAATCTCCACGCAATTGATCCTAGTAGAGCCATCACCAAGCCGTTTTTCCCGTCCGTCTTGATCCGGAACATGCTCATCCTTAACGCTCTCACATTCAAGCGTGCTGCCTTGATGATTGGGGCTAGAGCTGGCAGACGTGGCGGGGCCGGAAGCCAACGAGCCGACAGCGAAAGAGGAGTGATACCTTGATCTTCTTGTCGGTTGCGGAGACACAGATACGGCCTTCCTGACAAATTGAGAACTACGATCACGATGTGACCCACCACCAGGGTCACCACTTGCAGTCTCCGGTCCGGCTGCTCGTCGAGGTGGCGGCGGTGGCGGCGGCTTTCTCTGAAGTCGAGTGGAAGCGGGATTTGATGCCGGACTAGTGCCGGTGGTTTCTGATAAAGGGGGACGCGGCGGCGGCAGGGTTCCGAGTCCTCGTGGTCGAATGTAAGGGTCACTCCTGCGTTTTACCTCACTAGAGGTTTCTGACCGATGACAAACCATCAGTATAATGAGAGGAACAAAAGGGAGCTTCCTACGGAGAAGAGTATTCGTCGGGTTAGAGGCTGGCCCAGAGGGGCTGCCTTCTTCTTGTTCGCTGAGCCAGGCTCTCAGTTTTGCATTGATATATTCCTAATAAAAATTAGAATCGTTATAGCAGAAAAACTAAGCCACCCTCAAATTCACGTACACGCTTGAATTTCTCCCGGTCCGTTTCGCATAGTTCAACGCAGAAATTATCAGATTCTCTTTGGATGAATTGAAGTATCTTGTCCACGGTATAGTCTGCCTGTCTGTTGGCAGACTCAGAGGATAGAGGCATGCTAGTCTTTGCGTAGCAGCGCCGGTAGTGCTACTACAACACAAGGAGAGAAGATGGTCCTGCTGTCTGATGGTTTGCAGACCACAATTTATCCGTCTTCCTATCATCCTGTGATCGGCCAATCAGATCGGCCTGACCGTGCTGCGTCCCTGTGATCTTTTCGTCAGTAGACCACACGATGTGCTAATCATGTAACTATGTACTATCTCGAACCGTCCGCTTTGGAACCTTCGTAGCACACACTCGGGATCTGCCGTTACAGGTCGCTTCCTAAAAATTTAGTAACGCATGTCGAGACTAGTAACTATGCACCTTCTCATGAACTCGAAGGTGGCAGCGGTTTGCAGCCACAGCCAAGCCGCCGATCGGACTTTTGTAAAGCGCTCATCGAGTGCTCGATGAGCGCTTAGCGCGGAAATATTCCCATAATACCTCACTAAGGCTCGCTTGGTCAACTTTGTCAATTTGTCAAAGAGCTGCTCAACCGTTCGTCAAGTGTCGTCAAGCGATAATGTCATAGTAGGCCCGCTTTCCTGATTTGAAGGCAAAGGGATAGCTAGTCTCCCACAGGTGGACCCTAGATACTACCTTACGCCGAGGCCAGTTCCTATTTCTAGTATCTCTATCAATCTGATCTGATCCATGCTCCTTTTCAGGTCTCGTATCTCGGCGAGAAGCGCACCTTTTTCGCAACGCAGCTCCTCGCCATGTATTTGGCTAAACTCCACGATACGGCCTCCCGTGAACTCAAATGCGCAGTCTCTGATGTCGTCATCGTCCCCGTTGGTTTGCCGACATTCAGCCCTGTGCCATCCAGGACTGCTGCGGCATCTCCGGTCTCAGCGCTCTTCGCATTTTACATAAACGACACACGCAGACGCTCTTACCAGACCAAACTCTGCGGTGTAGCCTCTCGTCATCGCCGTCATCGGTTAGTTCACTGCCATTCAATGCCGCGCCATTCAGGACGCCACTGCCATCGCTGGTGTCCATGTGCATCCCCGTCGTGCGCGCATACAGCTAGCAGAAAACCCCTCAACACCATCCTCAACTAAGATGAAGGTGTTACCCGTGTTCTCCTGCGCTCTCCTCAACCTCATTCTTCCACGCACTAAACTGCATCTGTCCTACACGCGATCGCCGACCTACACACGACGCTCAACGATTGTTTCACCCAACGACAAGTACGTGGACATAGACGAGAAGAACAGAGTGGCGGTCGAAAGGTGTGCGAGGGTGCAAATGTGGCTTGAAGACCGGATTGCAAGGCTGCCGGAGTGTCAAGAACGAGAACGCGGTATTCAATTTAAATGTTGGATATGGTCAAGAAGCGGAAGGTGATACTTCGCAGTGCCGATTTTGACCAAGCCCCAAGCGGCCAAGGTGGAGATGCCCAATGTGGGGGCAGTCGCTGCAGAGTGGGACACAGAGGCCGGATCTGGGGGTGAAGAAGGGAGGTGCCCTCGGAGATGGATGTCGATTAGGTCTTCCCGTCGTGCAGCAAAACTAGTGGAGGATGGCATTGCTCGTTTCTTCTCACTTGTATGTAGACCGCTATCACTCGTGTTACATCTAACATCCTTGCTCAGTCTTCCGAAGCTCAGTGTTCGTTTCCGTTGCTCTGTTAGCGTCAGTGCTCCCATGGGAAGACCCTCTGTACACCGTGATCCTCGCTGCTACTTTGTAGTCTGGAAGGTGTCTCTAAACGACACGGTGCCACGAACCTGAGCCACGCCCTTCACTTTAAGTAACGCGCCAGATGTTTGGGTCCGCGTGACATCACTCCCCTCCTTAGCTGCATCTGTCAGGTGGAGACTTCGTAGTCATCTCCCCTCCTGCCCTCGCGGAACTTATCTCGCCGTATTTGACATCATTTACAAGGTTCATTGTGCCACGCCTGAGTCCTCGATGTGCTTCGACGTGCTTCTGCTCACTCAGCATTTCTCAGGTCTTCCTCCTGATCTCCTTGCCTGGGCACTGTAACTTAGCTTCACATTCTCGAGCTCGGGCCATTCTAAATTTCGCCGCTCGAACATTGATTTTTTCAGCTTATACACAGTTTTTCTTCCCCGTCGCGTCAGTATCCATCCCCGTAGGATCGTCGTCGAATCATCTGCCTACGACAGACATTTTGGTGATCGTGATATCGATTATGCCCTCCTCCAACACTTCGCCATCGAGTTCAAGACCAAGTACAAAATCGCATCCTCTTAAATTGACGCTGTCGAGCTTATCTGCGGCACTACGGGTATTCTGCCGTCCGTGCTCTTTCAAGCACTTATGCACATGTCCCGCGTCAACTCGGTCTTTCAAATGTGACCGCTCCGCTTCCTCTGCCTCGAGCATCTTGCTTCGATCCGCACCACTCATGCCACCTTGTCCACCAGTGTCATTGCTAGCGCTCGCTTCCCACTTCTAGCCTGACCGTGGGTGGGCGATCAATCCACAGTGGAGTTCCTCTTACGGCCACTGGCATCAAAATATCGTCTGCCCCGAGTATCCGATCCCCCTCATCAACTTGGCTTTCGAATTTACTCACTTCACAACAGGTGCCCGGGGAGATGACAGATTCACATGTGACAAATTGACGCTCCTGCACGGGGGAAAGAATGGGCTCTGTACAAACAGTGCATAATGAATTAAGCGGTCGGGAGAACAGTGGGTCTCGGTGAGCGTTTTTTCGTCCGGATAATCAGGATCGCAGTGGTAAGTAGCGTTTCTACACCAGACAGCGCACGAAGCTAAACGACAAACTCAAAAGGAAAGCCCGGGACATCGGTACCCTACTTAGCAATGCAAAATGCATCAAACCGTTCTTCACATACGCACACGCAACAGGCAGATTCACGGAAATATTTGGTAACCTCCTCCCCCAGACAAGAACTGACCACACTCCCGAACAGTATGATCAACCACCCGCCGTACGACCCCACTCCCATACACTGTACAACCTCACCGCCTCATGACACGCCCCTTCAACCAGCCCCCAAGGCGGGTATGGCACCAGAACCTGGCCACCGCGTGCCACACCTGGATCCCACAAGATCCCATCGAGAGACAGGGCCCACAACCGGCCTCGGGCAATACCCAATACCCCTCTCTTTCTTTCTTTCTTTATCTCATTTCGCTATGCCCATAACATTCATGTAAAAAACACACCCATGCAGACGCACACTCTCAGCCCCTAGGGGACCCCTCACACATACGATACGTACTGAGTCCAGCATTATTAAGGCGCGCGCCTTACCGGACAATAAACAAGGATTCCAAAAAAAAAGTTTTTGTGTAACACGTGCATCAATCAGGTGCCATTGTTGTAGCTCATAGCGTTCATTAATCAGTAATTTGAGTCATCGTTCATATGGAGTGCGAACACTGCGCGTGTGCTCGCTAGGCGCCGAAACATGGCCAATTTGTTCTGTAGGAACAGCTTTTGTCACACCGGCTTTCAAGTTGCACCGATACTTGGCATTCTCTTCACTACATTTGTCATCTTCATGGTATTCACCGGCACCAATTGGCCCATCTAGATTTTCCCAGAATCATATTCCATGTATGCGTGACATAGGTTGAGAATAGGAAATGGGTAAATTGAGCGCTGAACGTTTGATTGTTTCGAAAAAAAGTTCGGATTTCACACAGAGGATTCGCTAGCTAGTGGATATGCAAAGTATGTTGTTTATGCATGCACTAAGCACAGACTCGGAGGGTGGAAAAGTGGGGAATTGTCCGGGAGAACATAACGTGCTGTTCCCTTGACCGCTAAGCAGATCCGAATTCCGAACCATGACTACTAGTAGGTTCTTGTCCTCACGGATTGGAACCGTTATCCCGCGATCATCATGGGGCATTCCGTCAAAATAGGCTGCAGGGACGGGTGAATCACCTTCCCCTCATTTCAACTTCCCCGTCGGCCGAGGCTGCCACATTGTAGGGGTCCTAGGGGACTTCAAGCCTTGAACCTGAACAGCCTGGTTCAACCAGGGGCGCTGACGACTAGCCTTGTTTTTTTTTGGTAAAAAGAAACACGCTGATGGGCAATTGACAGTGTATCACCCAAATTTGGTCCAAACGCGCGGCTTTGTGCAAATATGTATAATATATCGCTTTCGGACTCTGGCAGCCTCAACATTGTTCTTCCCTTTCATGTGCTTTTCATCATGTATTGTATTTTTTCTCGCGCCAGGTTAGTATCTGAGACGTAAGTTGCAACTGGGGCAAAGAAGGAGAGAGAGATTACCCTCTTTCAGCTTCGACCAGCGGAGCTTGAGTTCGAACATTTGAACTTTGGAGATCGCCCCGCACCGCAGAGCCTCCGATCAAACCTCAGTCACCCTGTGAATGAAATTTGCCCAACTTGTCGTTTCGCAAATCACTTAGACTCGGGTACTAGAGTATAAATGTGTAGACACGAGGTCAACACGAGGTTGTTGGTAACCAATAAAGCAGCGTTCCTGATTGCAACATATTATGCATTTTCCAGATTTGTATAAATTGAAAGCATTTTTGGTGTAGGCTCGGAGAATGGTCGCTTTCAAGAACCCGAGTTCTCGATCAGGGTCAGTAAATTTGACCGGACTCACCGGAAGTACTAACGTACCAGGTCCACAATCTAAGCTGCACGTGAAGCAGGGAAAACGTCTTGCCTCAGTGTATGTGAAACGACAGGCTCGGAGTCACTGGAGACAAAGAGTGGTCCTGAACTTAGTAGGTCGACACTACGTCGGGTTATTAACTGACAAGTTATTTTTGCCACTGCGAGGCCTGGCACGGTGGCGGTGGGGATGAACTGTTCACTCTGAATCGAAACCCAGAAAAAAAACGGGGTTGATCATAATACAGAACGCGTTCATCATATGACAGGTGCTAGAAACTCACTCCTTTTAAATAGTCGTGAGGAATATACATTGGGCTTGAAAGCAGAGAAGTCTAGTTTTGTGGGACCAACTGTACATAGAATTTGGTAGGAGGCGTGAAGCCTGAAGGACAAGAAAACATACCAGCCCTGAAATTGTTGGCTCGGCCACTGATTACCGTAAAGCCGATGACATTTGAACCGCTAATGTCCACGGAATTGATCTTGGGAGAGCCATTGCCAAGCCTTTGTCCCTGAAGGTCGTGACTCGATGCCTGCTTAGGCAAGTCCTTGACAATCTCAGATTCGAGCGTGCTGCTTTGATGAGTAAGTCGAGAACTGCCAGTAGCAGACGTGACAGGGTCGGAAACAACAGGGTTGGAAACCAACCAGGTGACGGCTAAAGCGGGACCAGTGATGACTTGGGAGTGGTCTCTAAGGCTTGATTTCCTTGGGCTCCGAGTCGTTAGCTGCGGAGATACAGTCATAATCTTCCCGACAGATTGAAAATGACGATGTGGCCCACCCAGGTCGCCACTCGTGGTCTCTGATCTACTTCGGGGTGGTGGTGGTGGTGGCGGAGTCCTCCTCTGATGCCGAATGGAGGAGAAACTCGTGAACTGTCTAGGGTAGTACCGGTGGCACGGGCTTCTGATAAGAGGGGGGCTCTTACTACCTCTCGTCGTGGCGGCGGTGGCGGCGGAGTTCTTCTCCGCAAGGGTCGAACGGACCTTTGCTCTACTGCGCCAGACGTTTCTGACAAACCATCAGCATGATATGGTGAAAAAATGGAGTTGCCTACTGGGTTGAGTGCTGGGATTATTGACTCGGGTGACCTCGTGCATGTTAACCACATAGTCGCCCAATCACACTGATGAACCACCGAGGTTGATACGTACGATGTTAGCTAGCTCCGACTTTTCCAAGTCCTTGTTCTTTAGTGACTTGGATGCCTTGGACCAAGAAGAGGGTTTGCACCACGCGTGTAGAAAATGTGAGGACGCATTGCATAGAATGGTGGAAACGTCAAGATTACCACACAGACAGTGTCGAGCAGTGTCAATGTGAGGTCCAGGGAGTTGACCAGGCGAACAACAACTTGGATCAAGGATAGCTGGACAATGAGGATCGCGACAGCTAGACCTTCGGTGTGACTTTTGCCCTTGGTGTTGGCATCCAGGATTTCCAGGAATATTCTGACACGATCTCTTCAAGATCCGAGTTGTCACAAGGAACAAACCCGCCGTTCAGTATGAAATGACTGTGAGTCATAGCCCACCACTTGTATCCGCATTCTAGAGATTGTGGTCGACCAACCGTGCAGTTAGAGCTCATTGGACAGAGAACACACCGTGAACATATTCTATCTCACGTCTCGCTCAGAAACGGCAAACTGGAATGTTGATGCAGGGAAAAAAGGGCGCGAAATAAACGAAAAAATTGCATTACGACGGCACTTGAAGTGAAGGAGAGGGAAAGGTGAGCGTACGACATTGACAGTTGAGTTCGGGCAGAGTAACCTGGAACATCGTTGTCGGTCGATTGAGCTAACTTATGTAAGAGTGTGAATGACAGACAGTTGGAAAAACGAAGTGGATCTGAGACCTTCGGGTAAGCCCTCACACAGGACTATGTGTAGATAAGAACCCTGGATCTATCGAGAAAAGACCGCCACGGTAGAGAGGATATGAAAAACATAAGATTGGAGAAGTCACCCTAGTGAGTTGGAATTCTTGAACCCTGACTCAAAACGACACTCAAAACGGCCCCCAAATCATTTGGGCCAGTTTTCTATTCTGAACTTGAAGTAGAGTCTCATGGCGTAAAATGCCAGTGCACAGCTATGCAGCGGACGTGCGAGATCGGATTATCCTCGCGACGGCGAGTCATGGCGTATGAACACTTCTTCGATCAATGGGTCTTTTAACGACCAATTTGCACATGATTTCCCTCGGAAGCTTTTGTCGCAACTTTTTTGCGGAGCTAGGAATGACTTACAATAAATTACCATAAGATCGTAGTTGTACCTACCCACTGGCGCTGATTAAGAGCGTCCCAACGACTCCCCACGGAATCGGGATCTGAGACAACAAGGTCAAAGATACGTAGAAGTCGCTGATTTGGTTTGGTAGTGTCGTGCGACTGACACTATTGGAGGATCCTGGCGTTACTTGTTCCTCACTTGCATATACATGAACATAGTTACGACGGCCTATCACCGGTTTCCATCTCATAAGTTCGTACATATGTCCGTTTGGTCCACCTCAACGCGTCGCGCCCAAGCCGAGTTTTGAGTTCTTGATAATCGCCGTCAACGGTGCCTCGATACCCACTGACGCCGTCCCCCCAATCCGATCGCCCTCGGACCATCCCATCGACGCCAACATTTTAAACCCAATATTACTCGCCCCAATCTTGGGCGCCTCCTTGCCAACCTCGTCCCCCTCCTTCTGCCTTGGCGTCCACTCATTCTTGCCCTTGCCCTTGCCCTTACTCCCACCAAACCGCTTCATCACCTTTTCCACCTTGTCCTCACGTACATTCACCCCCGTCCGACTCGTCCGGAATAACGTCGTATACCTCTCCTTGCCTTTGCCCTTGCTCACAGTATTGATCCCAAATATGGCCGCCATCTCATGGACCGTTTTGCGCATCGTCTTCTCCATCGGGGGGAGCGCCATACTCAGGACGCTCGCGTCTTCGACGAACCGCCGCACCTGCGCCTCGAGCGAGGATACGTCGACGATCGCACGTGGGGCGATGGCAAGAGCGCCATCGGGGTCGAGGCGGGCAGCGGCACGCATTGCTTTGCGGGATGCACCGCCATGTTTGCCGTTGGCCGCGCTGAGTGGGTCAAGTGCAGCGAGGAGCTGCGCTGTCGCGCGTTCCTGCTTATTTGCCGCCTTCTTCTCGCGGTCTTTCGCCCACTGAGCTTTCAACTCGTTCGCGAACACCTCCGTCGCTTCGTATTGTTTACCTTTGCCTTTATTCTCTGCACCGTGCGTGCTGTGATGAGCTCCGTACAAGCACGAGAGAACAAACGTACGCTTTTTGTTGACGGGGGTGGTAAACTCGGCATCGTCCACATATCCCTCGTGTAGATTGCGAAAGACCGCTTGTTTCTGTTTGCGATCACGGCCGAACAGAACGTGGCTGTGCTCTTCAAGGATGTCCTGTCCGTCCGCGGGTGAGACACGCTGTGGACAACAGTCAATTCGCAACTCACTTGGATATGCTCAATATAGTCTTCGTCTGCTGCACTGCGAGTGTGGAGCATGTATTGGGGCACGTCCTCATCCTCATCCTCGTCATCGGATACCTCTCGGACAGGTTCTGGACGTTGGCTACGACTGCGTTCACGTACCTTACTCAGGCGCGCCTGGAAACTTGATTTGGGACTCAGCTCGTCGTCGTCAGAATCGGGTGAGAACTCGGGTTCCTCCTCGCCTTCGGATTCAGCGATGAGAACCTTCTCTTCGAGGTTAAACACCTCTTCTTCTTCCTCGTCTTCCTCATCCTCATCATCTTCGTCCACGTACTCTTCTTCATCGAACTCTGAGCCCGAGCTCCCGCCAGGTCCTTCCTGACCCTCATCATCTTCTTGCCGCATTCGCGCCTCGTCCTCAATATCGTCTATCGTCACGAACCGAGACCCTTCAGCACTCATACTCTTCAAAAACCCCTTCATCGCATCCGCGTCTAGCTCCAGCTCCAGGTCGATCTCCATTTCCCCAAGGCCGTTCGACACCGCGTCGAGCTCGTCGTCTTCTTCGTCACCCATTGCGCCCACGCCGTCATCCTCGTCTTCGGTACCCCAATCCACATCCGAGTCCCCCCTCCGTCTCATCGCCCACCTCGGATGACGTTTCTCTCGTACATCCACCTCCTTTAGCATCGCTTCCGACATCCCGCCAGGCCCTAACCGACCCCGCTTGTTCCGGCGCTGCCATTTCGGCTGGAACCCCACCTCCACGCGAGCCCCCGCTGCCGATTTCTTGTGCGTCACGTGGGTAGTTGGTGCCACCCCTTCGCGGCGCTCTTCCCCATTCTCACTCGCTCGGTCCTCACTGGAACCAGTCATCTCGCCAGCGACATCCTCGCGAATCGGGCTTGTTGTCCCGCTTACTTTGACCGAGTATCCGGTCAACATGGACGTCTTGGGCAGCTTGACACGGGGAACGGCATGGATGGGCGAGGCGCGGCCTGACCGCGGATGTGGGGCGACGTAGACGATGAGCTCATCGTCTTGGTCTCCGAGGGTCTCGCCGTGTCCTGTACGGTTAACCAGGATAATGTCGTTTGGGGACCCGACCACAAATGGACGTGTGGGAGTGGTATCGACGACAAAGAGCGAATGGTCGTCGTTTGGAGGCAAGGGGTCGCCAGTGGGTGCGGCTTCAAGGACAGCGTCTGATGCTGTGTACTGAGATGTTTCTTGAATAAGCATGTCTAGTTCTTTGGGTGAAGGAGGCACGTTAGGAGAAAATGGGATTTCGCCAGTAGGTGCAGGTTTGAATACAACGTCTGGCGTCGTAGACAGAGGTGTTTCTTCCACGAGAATATCTGAATTCCTATTAAATGAGTGAGGTACATCGGAAGAACGCGGTGTCTCATATGATGTCGTAGACAGATATATTTCTTCCACGGGCATGTCTGAAACTCCGTTGGATGAGTGAGGTGCATCGGAAGAACACGGGGTCACGCCGGTGGGGACGGATTCAAGCGTGACATCCGGTGCCATAGACAGAGCTGTTTCTTCGACCGGCATGCCTAGTACTCCGTTGAATGCGCTGGGCATATCGGAAGGCGGGGAAATGTCCTCAGTAATAGGTTCGGGTGCATTTGTTGTGGATGGGAATGTTTCTTCGATACACATATCTAAAATCCGTTGGATGAGCTAGGTGCATCGGAAGTGGCGTGGGCTTACCAGGGGGGACGAAATTGCATGGAATGTCAGGTGTTGTAGATAAAAGTATTTGTCCGACAGATGTGTCTACAGCACCACTGGACGAGACATGCGCATCGAGAGACAGAGGGGTCTCACCAGTCGGGACGGACTCTGGTACCGCGTCTGGTGTCGTAGATAGAGATGTTTCTTCGACGGGGATGTCCAGCATTCCGTTGGATGAGCTAGACACCTCTTCCTCGACGACAATCGTGTCTTGGATGGATGGGTGATTGGATGGTTCCATAGCAAGCACGTCGTCGGGCAACGATGCTGAGGACAGCTCCGCCTGCTGCAAGCCATCTGGTTGGTGGTTGTCGACAATAATCATGATACTCGATGGTTGCATCACATCTCTGGTCTTGTTATAGACCCCAGTAAACGTTTCCTCGAGAACAATGTCTGGAGAAGATGCCTGTGGCTCTACAGCGTCCACTTTGGCACGCATCGCGGCCAAATCGGCGAAATCAACTTCCTCGATCTCTTCTTGACCGTCGTGAGTATGTTGGTCCATCTCCCCAGCGCCTCGCGCGATGGCATCGACCTCTGCACGGACTTTGGCCATGTCCGCGAAGTCAATTTCTTCAAGGTCATCCTGAGCATCACCTTCTGAATCCGAGTCTGAACCGGATGCATTTTCACGGAACAACCGGGCGACGCGGTCAGCAGTTGGAACGTGTGACGCCTCCGTCGTGTCTAAACCACAAGTGTATATCAGTCATCGTCCCAGCATCCACATGAGGGACAAAGCAAACCCTCACCATCGACTTCTGGCGCGGGTTGCAGCACCTCTTCCGACTGCTGGAACAAGAATGGGGTCAACGTCGCCCTCACGAACTTGATAGGTCGTAAAAGCGGACGGTCGGAATAGAGCAAGTCAGAGAGTGTATCTCTCCCGTTCAAGGACTTTGCCATGGCACCAAGGCCGGAGCCGCCACCGAGACGTGAACGGCGTGGTGTGCCATAGAATTCCCCTCTATCGGACCCACGTCCTCTACCCCTACCCCGACCACGCCCTCCTGTCCCTCTCGACGTTGAATCGCCGCGCCGGGGACTAGCCGTCCCCCTCAAGCCTGCCAAAGGTGTCCCAATACCCGATCTCGACTTGGGCGCCCTCGCCCTCCAGGGTCCACTCCCTCTGTTCACATTGCCGGCCCCGCTCGCGCCTGTGGGGGACGATGCAAGATAAGGGATTTATCCCACACTGACAAGGGATTGGGGTGTGATGGACAACCACCCGCGACGCACCCGGTAGAGGCGACGGTTCTTCCCACTGCTGTATCATCACGTCGAACTCTGCATTCGAATTGGGGTAGCGATTGCGAGGAGCGCGATCGGCGGGGGCCGTCGCACCAGTACCGCCCTGGCCGCGACCGCGACCTCGACCTCGACCTCGACCTCGACCTCGTCCACGTCCACGATTGTTGTTGTTGATTGTTGTTGCCTCGAGGCATGAAGTAAAGATAGGGCGGAAAGAGTGGAATAGATACAAGTTGAGATTGGCAGAACCCATGCGTACGGACGAGTCAAGGCTACTCGGCGCCGCGATGGATGCGCCGATAGCCGGCCGATGCCGTACCGCTGGCAACCTTTTCTCTGACTGCACCGTCACTGACTACGCTCGAAGTGGTACTCTGCAGCTGCTTGTGTATTCGAGTTATTTTGCCACGACCACTGGCCCATAACGTGGAAGCAGCGAAATGACTGGTTCGACACCGACGAGCCACTAACCCGTCAGAATTTCACTCGTCAATGTTGTCACGGTTTTCCCAGCGTGTAAAGTTGACACTTGGTGCGCAAAGGTGTGCTTTATCGGTCTCTTCGGACACCCGACTGGAATAACGTCAATCTTACGGATCAGGCTTTATACGTCAGATTTAAACGCCTGAGGATGAAACCGACTTAGGGTAGGAACGCCACCCAAGGGTCTGCCTACGGGATTCAGAGACTAGAACCGACTGCTAATGCTCCAAAGAGGGTGTGTATCTAACATCCCGAAAGACCTGGCGCTCGAATATGCAACAAATTTTCAAGATCAATCCCCGGCTTACCGTGACGCGTGGAACCTCCGAAACACACCTTATACGACGTGCCGCAATCTCAGGGTCTCTGAATCACAAGCAGAGGTAATAAATGAACGACGTTGGCACCTGGCTTGCGCATCCATGCCGCCTGTCTTCTGTTCCACTTCATCGTATCCTCGTACGTGTACTGCCATCCCTCTTTCAACCCATTTACCATACAAATACTATCCTCCAACCTCCCTGACCCCACTGCGGTGAACATAACTTCTGTTGCTGTGGCGTTGATCTTGATGTATTATGGCTCGTTCGGGTCTCCAGAATTCACCTTCATGGTGTATCGGCGGTGCATTGGTTCAAATCCGTTGCGTTCACTCGGTCATTTCCAGTCGACCAGGCAAAATTCCACTCCCGCCTCAGATGTCGTCAGGTGGGTCCTATATTACTCAAGACATTGTAGACGACCTTGCGATCAACTTTCCTGTTTAACCGACCCGACTCGTCCGCATTCTTTACTAACAAATACTCCGTGGGAAGAAAAGGTGAGCTCTTCGACGGTGACGGGCCTTCTTTCTTTCTTTCTTTCTCTCACCTTTGTATGGTCATCTTCTAACGCCCCACAGTTCTGGGTTTGTGCATCAGATTCAGACTCTCATCCCGGTCTGATAGAGCAGAGCGTAGAGTGTGCGAGGCAACAATTACTAGCCGGCTACTGCTCCACTATTTTCAACGGGCTGCATGACAGTTCGATGACCAGATCGTGAAAGGCTTCATCCACGTCCTTCGACCATACTGAAACACTTCCTCAAGATGCTCGACTGAGTCCTACAGCACCCAAATTCTTATCTTGCCCATATTCCATTCGTTACCCTGAGTAAATTCAAGCGCGAGTTTCGTTCAAGACGTCGAAGGTGCAGTACCTGAGGATCCATGCTATGGGGCTGCGGGAATCACCGGTGCGCAGACGGAGAATGGGGATGGATTATATTCTGGACTTTGAGGTGACACTCGACCGCTTGTGTGCTCTGCCTTCTTGTCATTCTATCATTTGCAACATCTTGCCTGTCAATTGCAAGTATACTATAAATTGTTCACTTGGAACGAAAGCAATTACCCACAATCCTAGCACAATACTTGCAGGGACGCTCCACTGTTCTTGTATGAAGACATCTTGATGGCATCAGAATTGGCTTTCATTTGACTCTCCAATGCCAAGATTTCCGCGAGTTCCTTCCCCGTAAATGCCACAACATCTGCGGAGTACCAACACCATTCCATGAACGGAGGCTCCACCTGTTCTCAGTGATTACCACTTCATCCGGCTGTCTGGGTTTTTGGCCCATTGAAATAGCATGAATGACTTGTGTGTTGTGTTTGACCAGACACTTGTGACACACACCTGTAACATGATGCCCCCAGATGAATATGTATATGTCACTTTTCATATCATTATTTTGACCTCAGCACCATCACTGTCAATGCAAAACAGTACCCTTCAAGTTCAAGTGGTGGCAAACAATGAACTTATATGTGTTAGCACCGTGGCCAACCCAAAGTCACTAATACAAGCCCTGCCATCAGCATGGACAAAGTACGTTTGACTGTTCATTATGAAGCTTTAGTCAATGAAGGGAGGAGAATTGCATACTCCTGAAAGATCGCCATGCACGACAGCCTGAGAATGTACTGTTCGTGGACCTTCAATCAGCAAGTAAGAGGCAGAAGATTATCCACCTATGGCAATGTAGGCCCTGGGCTACATCATTGACCTGTGAGATAAATTTCAATCACCCTTTAGCACCACAGATACGAATAACTGCCCACTAGACGGATTTTTCTTGAGACAGCCAGCTTGTCATTTCTCTCGAGGTATGCCGATAATGCTCCACTTTCAGCCCAGGGACAGACCATGGCTGGTATCTTGGAGTGTAACCTGGGGTCTCTAACGGTCCCAAATAATGGCAAAACATTCAGATGCGTCCAATTTCAGCCACACCGCGGTTTCTCTGCGAAATCGCTGTTCATAGTAAGCTAACACGCCATGCTTGATTGATGAATCCATACATACAATTATATTTTTGTCCAGGTTTTTGTCGCACTGTAGGTACATCTTGCATGTCTTTATTGCGACCTAATGTTATTCAATTTTCACATTGTTGAGCACGTTGAAAGTATGATAACGTCACACACCTCTCTTTCATGTTGAAAACACCTCTATAGACGTCCTCACAACTTCCTGACGCAAATGGAAGGTCTCTTCGGGTCTTGTAACATGGTCTGTAAGGTCATGAGGTAGGGTTCTATCACGATCCCTACCTTATCGTCTAATTTTTACCGGTAGACGCCGGATTAACTGTTCTTGTTCCTGGTCAATTCATCCCGCATCGCTTTCTTCAACCCTCGAACGTGCAGCTTGAGATTTGTCCTCTCCACCTCCGCTTCTGCGATTTCCTTCTTTCCTTGCATAGTCTTCCTGTTCCATCATATCGGCGATCCTCTTTGCGGAGTATGGATGTAGCCCGCAACTTGAACGCTTCATCAACCCCTTTGTCACTTTCTCTGTGCTTGATGATAACTACCTGTAAGGGATCGCATTCCACTTCCAACGCGAGAAAACCAAAAGTAGGCATCAAGAAAATATGGTTGGTCTTCGAGGCAACATCTTTTTAAGAGCTCACGAATAATCGCTTGCGAGTCTGTATTTGACATCGTTGTTCGAATTACCGGTTCTGAACCGCGGTGATGCATACATGACATCGCTCTTGGTTCCATAGCCTTCGATATAAGTCTTTGACCTGGTCCACCAGTCTTCCATTTCTACCTCCCGAGACCGGTGAAAACAAGTGCTACGGCACCTTTGATTGGCACATAGTCTCTACGAATAGCCTGTGGTTCATTCGCGCCGTCGCTTTTATTTTGCCTGCGCGCATACAGAACAACAAGAGATGGATGCCGGCATGGGATAACTGTTTGACGAATTTGTAAGGCGTTTCAAGAGCTCTGAAATAGTCATCGTCCTTCATCGGAGGCTCGTTGAGAGGCATGGCTTCGAATATGGTAAACTTGGTCTCATCAAATTCGAGTTCGTGTCGAGTCAATGGCATCCTACCACCATCGCCGACGTCTGACGCTCGGACTCAGTGCCACACTGCTTCCGCGCAATGAGGTTGAAACGTTGATGACTGAGCTTTTCCCCACGCCTTGTTCGTCGAACAGTATGATGTTGACCAAGTCACCGTGACTAGCGGGTCTTTCGTCTAGCGATATGCACTAAGCAACGCATTCGTCAGTTTACTCTGAATCGATCCCGGATTTCATTCCGGTATCACTCACACTATCAGCAGTTCCCCGAGGAAGGCGAGTTGGGACCAGTTGCCTTCATCTTAGAAGACGAAGGTGAAGCAAAGCGAACAACAACGCGATTAGTTAGTGGCAGCCGAGTGTCACATGAGTGGTAAATTACCCGTGGATAAGTATGACTGGGCTTTCAAGGTGGTCATTTTTTTCAAGGGAAAAACTTGGGAAACTTGGTTGGTCGACGTGGTGATTGTGAATGAGGAATGGCAGTCCAACCCTCGAGAGCCCAGCACAAGTCCTCCTGGGCTAGAATCGGAACATGGGGCATTAACTTGATTAAGTACTTCATTTATTGAGTCATAATTTAAAAACCTGTGTGAATTTGAACTTCGCCAAGAGAATATTCAAAAGGACGCTCAACGTTCGACGTTTAATATTAATGTTTAAAGAATGCTCAACCTTGACGTCCGTTGTATCCAATGAACTCACCTGAATAACATCTTCCGAGACGATTACACTAGTCCGACCACATGATCGGGACCGGCTTGGATTGTTGTGAATACTAAGGCCTGGTTTTGTGTCATTACCACGTGGCGTTGGTCTCAACCAAGTGGAAGGAGCAATTTCCTCCATTGCAAGGCAATATACACTACAAGAAATATTCAAAACGAGTGTCAGCATCCATTCGATGGATAAAGGCACACTATGACAAATAACATCAATCAGAAATGGAGGCGATGTATAACATACTTGTAGTAACTGGAAGGAGAGATGAGATTCGAAACTGAAACGCATGTAACACACATGACAACTGAGAATGCGCAAACAATTCTCGAGGTTCCTACTTGTGCTCCTCCTCGGTCTCCTCATGCGCCTCCATACTGACCTTTTCGTCGTCGATATACTGAGGAGGAGCAACGAAAAGGGTCTCAGGGACTGGTCCGTATAGAATGTATTCGTGATCGAGGGTCTCTTCAGCACGCTCACCCCGCACGGTGCGGTAAGCCAGAACGGACAAAACCCAGAACATCCTCAAAAGAACGCCGATACCGCAGCCTGATCACAAAGATCACTATCAACGAAAACACAAGATCCGTGATGACTTACCAAGCACAAATGCGACGGCACGACCTTCCCAAGGACCGAGCGCCTTGATGGCCTTGTGGATTCGTCTCAAGAAGCTCTTGCCACGGTGTCCATGGTGCCCGTGGCGTCCATGGTGGCCACGGTGATGATGATCTTCACTATCGTGGTGGTGCTTTCCATGTTTTCCTTCCTCGCCGGATTGAAGGATGACGTTATGGGAGGAGTAACCGGCAGGTAGGATCTGGACGTGACCAGGCCTGGGCGTCACCGAGCCAGCCTCGATGGGAGGCAAGCCAAGTGCAGTGGCGGAATGCGTTGGAGATGCGGATAGCTTTCTCGCGCAGTGAGGCACCGCAGAAATGGTGGGCGAAACTCTTGTCCTTGCCCTCAGGAGATGTCATGATGACGGTGGTGCGGACGACGCCGGTGGCGACGTTGTAGTCATTGCCGTTGACGTTAGCGTTGGCCAACGCATGGCCAAAGCGAATGTTGGCGTTTGCAGTTGGATTGACCGTCGACGATACGGATGGGTTCAGCTGCGACGAGGCTGACTGTGGATGGTTAGAATGATTGCGTCAATACTGTTACATGATTGGGGTAGCCGAGTGTCTCACCGATGCTAGCCCCCGCTAGGAGTATTGGTAAGATAGAAAGATGCATGGTGTTGGGTGGCTCTATTATATAAAACGGAAGAACCAGTGAAGAGTGTAGTTTGCTTGAGAGTGGTACAAGGGAGATAATGGCTAGTGTTGAAATGACTAGGGTGTAACGCTCCGTCCTGCTCCTGCACCGCTCATTTCAGACTCCGACAAGCCACTGAACCAAACCATTCCGCAGTCAAGCAACGTCACCACCTTGCCCCATTTACATGCATTTTGCCACGACTACAACGTATGTTACCGGCGTTGAGTCGGGCAGGTATCGCCTGACGTTTCCTCCATGGAAATCAACACAACGACCAGGAGAATGCTATATATACCTCACAAATCCTACCAGTGATGTTTTGGGTCTCGGACCCGAGGGTCTCCACCTTTTCCCATCTGCATCGGCCAGACGACATGACACCCACAGAACTACGGTCCAGGCAAAGAGTGGTATCACTATTACAGTCCGAGGATATATATCTGCTTTTCCTTTACAGGATAAAAGCTGTATGTGAAATCACACTGCGGATGATTGCCTGCAAAGCAACAATCAGCCTGTCAGCGTCCGCAGTCAAAAGCAGCTTGTCTATCCCCGCAGGTTACTCACGCAGTGACACTGAACTTGAGCGAGGTAAATACAATCGTCAGCTTGACAGCGTTGCCAACTAATTCCGACCACCCTTTTTCGTCGAGCAGCACCATCCCCTCGTCTTCTTCCCCATGCAATCGGTAGAAACGAGCGTATATTGAGACCTCAGGCTTATACCTGAATTCGGATATCCACCAATCATCCTTGGTGGCGAAACGATGGATAAATAGATCTACTGCTTTCTGTGTTGGGGATTAGTATCATTTACCTGTGATATTTGAGCTGAAATACGCACTCGATAACTCATAGCCTGAAGTGCGGCTCTACCAAATGCACGTCTCTCGTTTCTGCATGTCACGATGACTTGGGGTGGCAACTGTTGTGCCGAGGTGACAAATTGGTGAAGGATACCGATTGCAGAAACAACATCTGCTGGTAACGCCGGAATCTGCAATTCGGAGGGTCTTGGAGTCGAGGTCGCTCGACTCATGGCTGAGCGCTGGGGGACGGAATTCGGTCGAGTGATACTTGAGAAGCCTCGTGGCGTAACACAAATGGGCGTGCGATGAATAGGGGTTGCCATCTGACACGTTGTCGTGTATGACTGATATTCACACTTACAGTATCGGTTCGATGGCGTAGTTGGTTATCGCATCTGTCTAACACACAGAAGGTCCTCAGTTCGAGCCTGGGTCGAATCATTAATTTTGGTCTCCTTTTCTCCCTGTATTTTTGTCAACCGACACGTCCTTCAATCCTTCCGTCTTATGAATATGAATCCCCCAATTCGGGCACCTACTGTCCGCCAGTGTCAGTCGATTGAGGCCGATCGACTCGTCACTCCAAGCGCGTAGTGACGTCATTCAACCGCCAAAAAATGATTTATGTGCGCGGGCCATTGGAAGAAGACGACCTCGCCAAGCATGTGGGTGTGCAGGACATACATTGTGGAACTTGGCAAGTCTCCTTTGTCATAGTGGAAGTCGTGGAAATATGGGTGCCGAGCCTTTCTCGGCGAATTATTCCGATTGGTCTAAGTTTCACTCGTTTCCGCAGCCATTCGGTTTCGCATATCCTACCAACCAGCTGATTGGACCTCAGCTTGGTTTCCTCCTTGGTACTTTCATGGCGCCAAACTCGACCACAAGTCTGTTCTGCACCTTACGGCCCCGCTTACTGGTCCGTAAAAGTGATCGCCCTTGGGGCCTTAATTACATTTGCCATTGCCCTCTATACCTTTTCGTCCGTCGAGTTCTCTTTTCGAGCGTCCGACTGGTCCTCCATCTTCGCAGGCCGCCAACGAGGTACATGCTCGCCCGAAGCATGGTCCTCGGGGTATTGGACGAATGGTCCAAACACCGACTTGCCTGCGCTCACTCATCCAGATCAGGCACTCACGTTTGCCGGGTTCGAAGGATGTGCGGCAGATCGGGAATATTATTGGCATTTGGGCGCAGACCACGAAGAACAGTTCGATAGATTTCCTGTGGTCGATTCGTACAAGTGGCAACCGTCGTCACGGTGTGAGGTCCAGCCGCTCGACGGGGCTGCCATGGTCAAAGACATGGTCGAAAATGGTGGTTGGCTTCTTCTGGGAGGTGCGCTGACCATTTCTTCGTTTTTGGATCCCAACCTCACCTCGACGCCGTGGACGTGGACAGACTCGATCACCGAGAATCACTTCTTCTCGCTCTCGTGCCTTCTCTACCCCCACGTCCGTGCGACCCCGAATTATACCGAAAACCCATATTTCGACAGAGCATGGCCACAAAAGTTATACCTTTCCCCTACGTCACCTTTAATATCCAAACTCAACTTCCCCGCCGATTTCTCGATCGAGAACACACCGCTCGTCCTTTTCCGCCGAGTCGACCTCCTGCTTAATCAGCCCGACCTCGAAACGCTATACCAAAATACCTTGCGGACGGAACTGGAGGATCAAGATCCCAATGCCGCCAATACCACGCAACGTCTCTTTAGCGAGGAATCAACGTGGTCGCTGTCCCCTTCGGAATACATGCCTATCCTTTTGGCACCGCCCCCAGAGGGCAACTTTGGAACCATCGTCGTGAGCACGGCCGGACACTGGACCACCACGTTGATGAGCGCCTATCGTAACGAAGAGGCTGGCGACGAAGCCGGTTATGGCATCGATGGCGTCAAGGCGTTCTTCAAGGTGGCCATGCGGACGTGGGCAGGCCAGGTCCAAGAGGCGATCAACGAATACCGACGCAACGGTGGGACACGACCCAAGCAGGTCGTCGTGAGGGCGTACTTGCCCGGCCACGAGGACTGCCACGATCATCGTGAGCCGTGGACGGAGATTGAACCGTACAGGTGGCGGTGGTACAATTGGCCATGGATCAAGGATTTCAATGCGATTTTCCAGGTCGGTGTTGACGTGTCTTGCGCGCACGGGGAAGTAATATATGCTAACCACACTCTTTGTATCCGGGAAACAGGACCTTCTTGCGACACGTGAATTCCCCGATATCTATTACCTATCCATCGACCGACCAGGCCGTCTACGGCCCGATGCGGTGCGTTCGTCCTTGTTACATGTCAAATGTATCTTGTGTGCTCATGATTTTTCAATCATAGCATGCGTCCGGTGATTGCCTGCACATCATGTCGGGTGCTGGCGTCCTAGAAGGATGGTCACACTACATTTGGCACTTTGTCACGCGGGAGATTCCCGGACGGATACGATAAGGACAAAAAACTGGAGACAGATGGGGGTTCATGTATATTGGGGACGATGACTATTTAGGCTTTACCCCGTCGCCTCCAACATGGACAGCCCCCCGCTCCTTGGCGGCACCCGGGAATCACCGGACGTTATCCTGGTGCTGATCATGATGGACGTTTGAACCCTGGGGGGCTGTGGACGCTAGAACGTTAGGACTTTCTTTTCGATCTCGGCTTGGTTTATACGTACACCGACGTTCTCTTGAGCTATATACCTCTACATTCTATGACAATCTTTACTCTATCTCGATTTGATACTTGTATTGCTTGGTAGGGTGGCCCTGTGGCCGGGGGTCGAGATGTGGCGTGAACGCAAGGGTCGAGGCGTTCAGACGTTTGGTGCGGGGTCGGACTGTGTGCCGTCCGTTACGTTTGGCAAGGACATGATCGATTGATCAATCGATCAACCACGCCTTTCGGACAAAACCCGCGTTACAGTGTATGACAGATCGATTCCGGCGACATACGCATCCACGGGCGCGATCTAGGCCTAGACTACCTTCAAGATAACCAACAGGATTTATCACTCGCCTTCCCGGTTCTGATACGTACGGTACGCAAACGCTCCAACTCGTACGCTTATACATCAATATGATGCGTCTCACACGAATCGTACGATCATCTGATCATCCGGTCATATATTCATTTTGCGGCGTGAATTCAGCTTAGAATGGGCAAGTGGCACTGCAGTGAGCATGTGGACGCGACAGTGCCTTGACGAATTTGGATACGGGTTTATTATCACGATTCGAAGCTATGTGCGACCCGCCAGACGCGGGATGTATAACGTGGATTATATCATGGATACTAGTCTATAGCGAGGCTTGTTTTTGTTTGCGAGTACAGCGACAGAATGAGGGAAAGGGTTGGAATAGTGCCGTGACACCTGACAGATAATGAACGTAAGCCTGAGACAATGATGCGGCCTACTACTACTAGTATGTGGTGGTGGGTGGTCAGGAACAATAGCGACATGCCAGTGTGGTATGAGAAAACTGAGGAGCGCGTGGATCGGAAAGCTAGAGTCGATATCGTATAACAAAACGTCCACGTGAAGAATATGCCTAAGTATATAAGTATATATATATATATATGTGATAGCGATAATCGCCCACGAAATTCGGAATGATAACGCATGCTGGAAGAACTCGAAGTGAACTAGGGCTCCGGCGCGTCCGGACGAGATACATGTGGTGGGTTAACGTTAGTACAAGGATGTGGCGACCGCCATCGGCTGTTGCGCGGCAACGGCGACACTATCCGACGAGAGTTCCCGCCCGTGGAACCCTCTAAGTGATGAGTAGTACACGGCTGTGCGTCCTGGCGGCGGGACTAGCCCTGTGCGTGCGAAGTATACGCTCTCTGCAGAAGGGTACTGCACGAGCGTATGGCTCTGCGAGACATTATAGCTGGGCGGCAGGCCGCGGTTCGCCGAGGATAACTGTTGTTTACCCAGCCGTTCGATAAGAACTCCCTTCTGATCACGTAAGACAAGAGATATCGAACTCACAGGTGTGCCTGGTCGACTGTTTGCGGCGTTCGTCGCCGGGACGGGTGTGCGAACGGGACGTTGGGGGTGCTCTGCGACGGGAGACATGCCGCGAACGGGTCGCGTATATTCGATAAACTGCTCAGGCTGCGTCAAAGGTGTCGACGGGACGCTCGTAAAATTTTGCCCTATCCGGATAACGCTATCGACTTCGACGGCTTCGCGGAGGGGTTCTAAACTCCCGTCACGACGCGCACGCCGCGATTCTTCGTGTCCGTGACTACCGTGTCCAGAACTACTCCCATCCGGGCCATCGACGCGCCACCGCAAGTTAGGTTCCTGGGACTTGACCTCTCTCGGTCGTGATCCAAAGGGCCACCACCAGCGTAACGTAAGATGATGTTTTGGAATCGGTGGCGGCGAGTCTGGAGATTTGCGTTTTGGCGGGTAAACGAGGTCAGAAGTCTGACTCGTCATGGTCAATGGCGTCTGTGAATCGGACGAGTAAGAGCGATGTGCTCTGGGAGGATCGATTGTTGAGCCGGGCGTGCACATGGAATCGTCAATCGTGAGGACGCTCGGGGGACGGACGCGCTGTTGCGACCGCCAGGGGAACATGCGCTTGGTAACCCAGTCGTTGGGTACTGGACGGTACTTGGTGTAAGGGCGGTCACGAGTTGCCCTTTGTCGCCAGAGGGCATAGGATAAGGCTGCAAGGATCAGGAAGAGGCCACCACCCACAATAGCGGGAGTAGCGATTTGCATGGATCCCCAGCTGCCATCATCGTCAATACCCGAACCGGCATCTTCACGAGCCTGGAGATGGTTATTCCAAAGGCCAATGAATTCAAGTGCACCTCATAATCGGTGAAAATACGCACGGAAAGTTGCTGAGATGTCGTGAAGTAAAGCATATAGTGCCCAAGAATGAACATGACAACATACCTGAGGAATTACGGGTGTAGCGACCATCGCATCTGCCAAAGGGACGCGAAGAGCAAGGTAAGTCGGAGAGCTGGAAAAATGGAGATACGGCGTGGAGAGAGATCAGTGCGGGACCACATACATAAGGAAAAAGATTATTTCTGATCCAAAACTGCTGCCGGCAAGGTCAGTCACCCGATCAACGTTGTTAAGCGACTATAGATCAAATCGTCCGTTTCTTCCCGTCATATTGACACATTTCCTCTCATTCATCCACCCTGCCACCGGCAATTCAAAAACCCTCCCTCCTCGCCGAGTCCTCGGTCCTCGGTGTAGCAAATACCCCTTCCTTCGACAATATGAAACGTCGAATCCTTGATCCTAACGTCCTCATTTGCTGTATTTTTTTCCGTGCTGGTCAGATGATGCTTCAAGTTGGGAACTCGAAGACATTTGCCTGCAGCTACATACCTCATAATCTAATAAACATTCACAAATAACATTCAGACCCATCATTGTTGGTGATCATGACTGTCCACCATCTTGTCAGGGCGTCGACCCCGCGGCGTTTCCCCGTGCGTAACATGGTAAGTACTTTAGATTACATGGCACAGTATTAGACTTGCACGGCCCCTTCCAAAGCTTGAGCTTGAGCAATTGTAATTCGCTCTTATCGGATGATCACAACCTTATATGACTGACCGGGCTGATGCGAGTAGGCAGTGGTACGTTGATTCGTTGGAGTGCCTTTATCGGATTTGAATTCGATGGCGATTTTCGTGACGGACAGGATGCACCACCGCCTTTTTCGTGGAGCTTACTCTCAGAGAGTTTTTTGTAACGATTACCAATCTCCGACCACCTATCGGGTACAAACCTCATTCCGCAACCTTACCATCCGTACCTTGGTCAGAGATAATTATAGTCACGAGTCTCATTTCAGTCTTTGCGATTAGTACGGCCGACCCCGGATAAGCACTAGTAGATGGCAATATTAATCGTGGCGTAGTCGATGTCCGAATCTTTCGGTCGATACAGCAGTTCACGAACACTGCCACAGCTAATGCGAGAGCTGTGTTTATTCGCCAGGTCCCCTCTTCTCCGACGTCCCAACACCATCAACACGATCCCCCACAGCCAGGCCAGTCATAGCCGTCGTTTTCTCCACAATCTGGGCTATAGCTTCTTCCCCATCAAACAGCCTGTTATTTGTCGAGCTTGCGATCAGATGCGATCCACAGCCAGAGAGAGTAGACTCACGCTGCGGTCTCCTTAAGGGTACGCTGGAGCCTTGTGATCAGCGTCATGCTGGCTCGAATGCGAATGAGCACACACATTTTTTGTCTCGACGACATACAACCAGAGAAAAACAGCTTCAAATGCGATCCAGAAAACGTACACGAGCTAGAAGGGGTTGTCAGTGAGGTGAAGAGCACATGGAACGAACAGCATACATAGTACTTCCAGCCAACCAAAAGTTTACCCACCTAGGTCATTTTTATCATCAGTCGATAGCTGAACGACTCACGCGGCGAGAGCAATAGGATTGACGTATCTGTTTTGGTTGATGAACTTCCCCATCACCAATGACTGTCCAGTCACGAGACTTATTGATTAAAAATACAAACGATGAAACCAGCATAATTCAACCCCTGGCCCGCACTGCAGTGCGAATGTCAATATTTCCACGTGCATCTTGTACAGAGTGAGGTCTGAACGCAATCTGTGGCGAGGCGTGGACGTATATTCAGGTTCAACAAACGCTTAAATTTACGCACGGTATCTGCAAGTTAATTTATCGGAATAGTAACAGCATGTGATGGACTTTAATGCGCTCACAGAATGTCTGTATAAGACTAGATCGGTTTGGGGACTGTCAGTACTCAGCGGGTAAAAGGCGGATATCCGACGCACAAACCATAACAATGACTGCGTAACCTGCCTCAATGTCATGATTAATTGCGTCTACAGCAGGCAGTCTGCAAATTCCAGGTGACGAGCATCCCTACATTCAAGACATTCAATGCGACTGTCAGAATTGATCGGTGCGCAGGAAGAGGGGGCGTTGTCAGAGTGCACTTCCACTGAGAGCACACGTGAACCCCCAAATGCTCAGGAGACCATTTTACCATGCCAAGAATGTGAAGAATAGATGTCATTTGTTGCTCACAAATGAGTTGTTGAGTAGAAGGGGACGTGACTGCAGGATATCAGATATATGGGCAGATCGATGATTTGAAAAGATCCCACGCACTCCCTATAGCATTAGACACCTTGCTCAAGTCCACAGTCAAATCGTTAATCGCGTGATTAGGTACATCATATGGTAGGGCCGGACACATACAATACGCTTTGGGTAGAAACGATAAACAGGGTGTTTTAAACAACAGAGGTCATGACTTACAGCAGACCATTCCCAGACCATTGTCCAAAGAACGCGAGCGCAGTGAGAATGCGCATCCGTCTTCTGTTTCCTATTGTCTTGAACGAGCGGAAGAATCCAACGTTTTTCGACTACTTCGCGGTCGAATTTGATGGCTTCTTTGATTACCTCAAACTCATATTCGATCAGGGCATCCTTTCTGATATTCCGACAACCATCAGCTTCAGCAATATCACGTAGAGGAGAAACGCAACTCACTTTCCGTTTGCGTGGTAGTAAGCCAAGATTCCGAGCGCTTCTGCTTCGCTGTGGGCGTGATCATACTTAACAAGAATGCACAAAATTTATATTTATACATGCATCTCACCGGCCCTGGCTCACGAGCCAACCTGGTGAAACGAACCAAATGAGGCAAAGCTGAATGGAGGAAGGTAGTCCTTGGAGAGCAGACGGAATCCTCCATGCCCAGCTGTTCGGTATGGGGAATGTTCCATAGGTCTGGGTAACTAGACCTAGTTTTCGGTTTTCGTTACCCTCGGCTTACCACCCATGCAGCACTGTCGTTCCACAAGTCGAAGTGAGCTTTCGAACATGTCGACCTATGACAGGTATATTACATGAGACTTCCAAGATACCTGATGGAAGCTGTTATACCATAAAGCCGATATTTGCAGGAGTTACCTACCAAAGACTGTTGTGCATCGAGGTCAGAATACCACGCTGGGAAGGAGGAAGCGCCAACTCTGTAACCAGCAAGGGAGCTGCATTCGAGGCGAACACCAACCCAAAATCGATCATAAATCTGTACCGCAAGTGAGATCCGAAAGGACTCCCTGTGTCATTCTATATCAACAAATAGGCGCGATAATTACATAGATACACGAAGACGTACCATCGAAGCCGTTAGTTGACGCAGTAAAAATTCAGCAACAAAAGTCCTGCGTCGATAACTATTCGTAAAAAGGGAAGAAAAGGATATGCATAATGGGATTACGCACTCGTGTTCTTCCACCACGGTTTGAAATTATCAAGGAGGGGCGCGTAAACCTGGATCTTGACATTTGTAAGACCAGCTCCAACATTAATGGCGTTCTTCAATGTCGAGAGACGGTGCAGCCCGTGTGCTGGCACAAACGTTAATTATAGCTTGCTGCCTGCAGAAGCGAACCGATGCTTGTGGTCTGAATTCCATAGGGCTAAACAGGTTTCGATTCATGTTTCCCGTGAGATTACTGCTCGAAACATAAACGCAGCTAATAAGAAATGTCAATTACCAGACCTCGTACGGCTTCATATCAAACGGAGTTTGGTAATCTGAAGACTCCCGCCGGCATTTTCCTTCATGCGCACTGGCGGTGATTCGCCGGTGAAACATTCCAAGGCTGTACGGAAGTGATGTGTATGAGGTTTTTTGCGAGAATCCTTTTCTCTTTCTCTAAGAGCATTGTACGCACCCACGGGGTTAGAGTATGTTCAGGGAATAAGCCGCACTTCAGATATAAGTGGTGAGAGACTGACATAATATGTATGCGTCTAAGAGAATGTTGGGTAGCGGGCGGAATACGAGAGGGTGGAGCGGCAGAATGTGCGTTAGTCAGTGACAGTGACAGACGAATCGGACCGAATTATGTCCTTTGACGGGATGGACCAGTCCGCATCTCGTGCCATATACAAGATGCCTGATGTGTAGAAACTCTGGCCAGTACCAGTCCAAGTTTCAAATGACCGAGTATCAGCTTGAGGTGACGTAACACTTACCTTCGATCAGCTCCTCGGATTAACCTGGTCACTAGCTAGGACCAAATTAACTGCCAACTTGAAACTGCTTCTCCTGTCAGTGGCCGCCCCCACCAATTATGTACTGAGTAAATCGTTCACCTCACTATATTACTTGCCATCATGAAGGCTGCTCAACAGAGACGTTTATGTAAACGGACCTAGCCTTTAATCGTGTGTGCCAGTAAGTGAGCTGAACTTCTTCTGAAGTCGTTTAGGAGGTCTAAGCTAAGTTGACCGGGAAAAAGTCGCGTAACTTGAGCCCCGTGACTATTGACAGACTAGAGTCACTCAGGTAATCGTTGTTCAACGTTTCAGCGACAACGAAGGAAATAATCAGTCGACCGGTACCCACCAACAAGTCTTCTCATGTCAAGTAAGCAATGGTTTTACCAGCCACATAGATCATCGTCCCACGTCAAGGATTCGAATCGAAAGTAAGGATATTTTCTGCTATATATCCTTCTTCAATTTACACTCTTGCCGAATTTCACAAGTACCCGAACCAGTCATCAGATAGCTAGAATCTGCTAGATGGTTCTATGCGACTTCTAGTGCATCACACAATTGATTCCAAAGAATCGATTTGTAGCACGGAGACTCACCTGCAAGTCAAAGCAACTCTGCATTACCCAGCAGTAAGGCCTCCGCTCGTGCAAACCTAGCGGTGATTTGACATCTGAACGGCTTCGGGTGGCTGTTGGATACAACGAATGGCGAGTTACACACGAATAGAAGTACGGGGCTGCGAGTACTCACGATATCGTTCCCGAGGTAAAGTCGACCTTTGGATCCACTTCAACACCATTAACCTTATCCTTTGAGATTTTGAGGACAGCGAATGACATGGCTACCGAGATGAAGAGGTACGCTTCCGCGAAGTGAGATCCTGGCAGGACCATGAGGGCGCGAGTCCAGTATCTGAAAGAGGTCTCTCACCTGGACAAATCCTGATATGTACATTATAGATACGACGTCACCTCCGCAAGAATATATGCACCGTAACAGATCAGCAACCTACCTCCTGCCAAATCCAAAGCAAGCCTGGTGGGGGTCAGGCTGTGGTGTATCACCGAGGAACCGTTCGGGGCGGAATACATCAGGATACGGATACACGGATTCGTCACGGAGAACATTCCTGTATGTGCGAGATGACCTTCACGGCGAAGCCATATGCAAAAAAGGCCGGCACATGCTCACCATGCATTTCCGATGATCCATGATCCCTTGGGAATCAGAAACCCGTCGGAATAAATGTCTTCCGTGGCAACGTGGGCCATCGCTTGTTTGCAGACCGGTCAGCATACTCGGAAATATTGGAGGTAAAAGACCTCTCATACACAATGGGGTGATACAGTGCCATCGAAGCAATTCTTTGCAGACGGCATTGACGTAGGGAAGCGAATCACGGTCATTGAAGGAAGGTAATCTCTCGCTGCCAACCACCGCATCAAGTTCCGCCTGCGCCTTCGCCTGCACCTCGGGGAACAACACCATCGCGAGAAAGAAGGCATGTAAGGCAGCGACCACCTGTAGGTTAGGATAATCAATGAATATGTCCTTTACTTGAAGAAATGCCATGCCGTGTCTGATCCTCCTAGGAACAGGTGGTATCAGGACACGAAGTAAGTCCAATCGAAAGCCAAACAAACCAAGATACATAGCCATGGCACTCCACATTATGAGATCCTCCTCCTCCGGGCTTACCCTTCCCTCCAAGAGTGTGGATGAAAAGGATGGGACCGCTGTCCCTTTTGCCTACCGTTAAAATGAGACACACCATTTAGCACGCAATGCTACAACTATCCCACCATTTGTTCTACGACATATTGGTGAGGCCTCAGAACTGAATCCATGACCATCGAATGGTATCTCTTCGCATCCTTTAAGAATCCCGAGCCAGGGAACCACTCGGGAAGATGTCGTACTATGAAATCACATCAATATGCAATTCCGACGAAGGGTGATCAGTGACCAAGCAAAGGCTTACATCCAGGGATAATGTCTACCAAATATGCACCAGGAGTTGCCACTGCGGAAATCATCTGCATTGTTTTGTCCGCCAATTCAACAAATGGATCATTCCCCTCTTGTACGGTATACCCGTAAGTCACTTTGAGAATGATTGTTCCTGCAGTTCTGGTGGCGGATAACTATGATGGACTTTTGGTGAACATTCATGCAGTTCGACTTACGAGCGTATATGCTGGACCAGATTCTCAGGTTGGCGCAGCACATTGCACAGGAACCGGCGTGTTTCCTCCACTTCAATCTGATCAAATGCGGTCGTGCTGTTCCTGGTGCCCAGCAGACTGAAAAAGTGCTTGCGATACTGGCGGAATCGATCGTTGTAATTGGTGAAGAGCATTCCCTTGCCCAGGCCAACCAAGTCGACCGCCATAGTCAAGTGTGGTCTGTCAGAACATTTGATGCTTTGTTTCTCGAGAATCGCCGAGATAGCTTTGGATGAGTTCAGAAGAATGTAACGTGTCCCTAGGATGCTTATAGTAGAAATGTCTCCTGGAATAATATTAGAAATTGCAGTGAGATTCAGGGTATCCAAGACAACCAGTGAAGGCGAAGATGATATTACCATATTTTTTTCCCAAAGCTGCAAAATCCTCCCAATTTTTGTCGGAAGATAACTCAAAGAAATTCCCAATCACTGGCCAACCACTCGGTCCAGGGGGAAGCAAACTAGAGTGCCTCGAATCCAAGGCTCTTTTAACAAGGTAAATTCCTGCCCCGAAGAGGCAGACATCGAGGAATGATATGACCTGCGCCATAGACGAGTCGACGAAAGAGCACTGGAGACTGGGAGGCGATGCATAGGAATTCCCACAGTATTCAAAACACCGACCGTTGCCAGCGGGCGCCTCGCTTGTAGCAGAATCTCACTTACTACTATGGACGTTTTGCACACGAACCCAACACGGGGAAGCATTGCAGTACAAACCAAGATCAGACTTTTTGAGACTTTTATTATATTATAAGAGTACATATAATATAGTATGAACGGACGGACCTTGAATCAATGCCAAAGCTTCGAGCATGGGACATCGGGATACGAACTTGAGAATGGAAATCTGGACATCGATACTGCCAGGGTTTCTGAAGGGATAACCGTTGGCCACGGACAATATGCCACGTTACCTGACTCTGACTTCAATATTCAATGATCAATAGCATTGACATAAATACTGATACCAGTGGTTCGCAATATTGTCCAGGAGTTTCCAAGTTTTGAATGGCCCATCTGGGAAAAGGTAATATTGACCTCGGGCTGCAGCGAAGTTTTGTGTATCGGCAGCTCCCGAGTTATAGCCCCCGTCCCAAAGAGGGAGATTCACCCAAATGATACCAGTAACAATCGGGAATTTGAACCACTTAGTAACTGACGCGACAGACAATGGCACGAACGATTAGTATACAACATACATACATCTGTCAGTAGTGTCACTGCACGACTCGGACTCCGATCATGATCTGGGCCAGTCCCGGCGGGAGCATGACACATACTAGCACCTCAGTTCCCGTTCCGACACATGTGAAAAGTTGGAACTTGGAAGTGAGATGTCAAAGCAAAACGGGTTCCACAGGTGACATTATGTAACACCGGGGAACTGAGACAAATAACCTGACACCTTGATCATGATGGAAATTCGAACTTGAATGATTGATACTCTAGCTTATTATAAATATTGCAGAAAATGATATCAAGGACTGACACACTGGCACAGCGGCTTACTTCTCAGATTTACTTAAACTATATATTGACGCCGCGGACACTAATGGACTCGGCGACTCGGCGCCTCGGCACCGCCGCCAAACGATGCATCAAGTTGCGATCGCTGAAGTAATATTGAGGTACCTGGCACAGATTTAATTTCTCGGTCTCAGGACTGTCAAGGCCCTGAGTCAGTGAGTCAGGGGGCGGTGTCAAAGCGTTCGTGAATTCGGCGTCAAACTCAGGCTGTTGAAGCGTCCGAGTCGGGTACTGGTATCTTGACACATAACTGCTTAGAAGTTAGGAAGGTTGTGGGGTGATAAGCGTTATCAGAGCGTTCCATGATCCACGGCCCCGGCGGATCCGGTACTATTTAGTTTCCTTATTTTACTTTGTACGAACGTCTGAAAAGGCCTGTCACGCCTGGGCTACTAGTATAAACATCATGATTCTTGATCTATAAAATCTCTAAATGTGTGGGACGCACTCCGACTCTCCGAGTCCGGTGTAATGAGGTACTACGAGTGGAGCCAAAGTGGAACTTGGTCTTCGGACAAGCGACCCAAGCGAGAGGCACTCAGGCTACTTCCCGCGCTTTTGCCTCCACCATGTCGCTTGTCCACCTTGCAGCGCTCCGAGGCCGTTCGTCCTCGCCCATTTCAGGCTATATGTGATTTGCGAGGTGTTCCCACCCTCGCAGCTCACGCATACCCGGCAGCTCGGGCTCCTGTCCCGGACCGGAGAGCGCTTCGCGCTCTCGCCCAACCCTCGCCCACATTCGCACTCTTCCCACTACCTCCCTTTCCTCACAGCTCAAGGAACGATGTCCAAAGAGATACAATTTTCATCTGCAGAAGTGCCGTCACGATAGTGATGTTCAGGATACTGTGTATTGTGGCAAGTAGCTAGTAACCTCTGTTCAAGTTATACTCGAGGCGCAAACCGGTGACCAGCACGGATTCACAGCCGATGAACAACGAGATAGGCTATGACCGTTACACGATGCTTCCCTCGTTCCTCTCTTTTATATCTTCAATGGGTTCCTCGCTCGACAGGCTCTTTTCAGACGTCCGAACTCCCAGATCCGCGCTGCCCGGTGAAATTTGCCCAGCCACTGTGGCAGCAGCTTTTTCTGTCATCCGAGCGAGAGAATCATTCCCGTCGAACAACCTGTTGTTTTCGGGCACACGTGTGAATCAACACAGTCGGGTCGGGCATACGAAGAAAGAAAGGAAACTTTGATGGACTCACGCAGCAGTTTCCTCGAGAGTACGCTGCGTTTCGCTGTCAGCGCCCTACCACTTAATTGTGAATGATCAACTCACATATCTTGTCTCGACGATGTAGAACCAGAGGAAAACAGCTTCGAACGCGATCCAGACCACGTACACGAGCTGAAGAAGTTGTCAGAGAAATGTTGAGAAAACAGATAGCAAACATCGTACGTAGTATTTCCAGCCTAGACTAAAGTGTTTAAACATCAATATCGTTTTTGATGATGAAGTCAATGAGTGGACAACATACGCGGCGAGAGCAATAGGGTTGATGTATCTGGTTGAAGTTATAAATCGTTTCTGTCGGAGTGGTTCCCTCGCACTCACCTGTTGACAATGAGTGACAGAGAAATGACAAAATTGAAATATGTGAATCCCTTGGCTCGCAGTGCGAACGGCAAGATTTCCACAGTATATCTAGTACGGAAGTGAGTTTAATCCCGAGTAGTATGAATACAAACATACGATACAATGAGCGGACTAAATGCAATCTGTAATGGACGTCAATCAACCCAGTGAACTCAAAGACGCGTGAATTTCGCACAGTATCTGCAATTCGACTATTAGCACCAAACTTGTTTGATCTCAAAGTACTCACAGAATGCCGAATACAAGACTAGTGGATCAAGACGATGAGTGGGTGAGGAAGAGAAAGAGAAAGATAATAACGCACAGATCAGAGCGATGACAGCGTAGCCTACTTTAATATCATGATGGATCGAGTCGACGGCAAAGCAGGCCGTCTGCAATATCCATGTGCCAAGCATCCCTATATTCAAGATGATCAACGATGTATCGCACTATTGAGTTGGCCTGCGTACCAAATATAGCTATCAGGAACAGGGGGCGCCGTCCAACCTTGTCACAGAGTGCGCTTCCCGTGAGGCCGCACATTAAACTCCAAACGGTGAGGATGCCGTTCTATGGTGTCAACATCATGAAAGGAAGACATCGCGAAGCTTTTAGCATACGTACGATGAGAAGTTGAGTGGAAGAGGATGTAACTGAGAGATGAAGTCAAATGTCTGCGTTTAAATCACGATGATCCCCCAAAAAACTGCTCACCGCCGATGGCGTCAAACACCTTGGCCAAGTCTGGAGTAAGAATTAATTTTTATGTCGAGTTGTTTATTGGGGCACCAAATACATACAATATGCTCTGAGCAAAAACGATGAGCAGCTGGTTTCGACAACAAAAGTCATGACTTACAGCAAGCCATTCCCAGACCACTGTGAAAAGAACGCGAGGGCAGTGATAATGCGCAATCGCTTTCTATTTCCCACTGTCTTGAACAAGCTGGACCATGAAACATTCGCTGATGCTTCACGGTTAACCTTGATGGTTTGTTTGATCTCCTCGAATTCGAATTCGACAAGGGGATCTTTCCTAATCCAGAAACAATCAACACCGGAAAAGTGCTAGAACAGAACAACCGAATGACTCAACTCATTCCCGTTCGCATGATAGTATGCCAGGATCCTGAGTGCCTGTGCATCGCTGCAAGTGGAGTTAATGACAAGATTACATGAACTCTTGGACCGAGATTTCTCACCGCCCTTTGCTCACGAGCCAACGAGGTGACTCTGGCACGAACCAAATGAAAAAAAGCTGTATGACGGAAGGCAGTCCCTGGAGAGCAGATGGAATCCTCCACGCCCAACTGCTCTGTACGTGGAATGTCCCGTAGGTCTAAAAAAACTAAAGGTCAGTCGGCATCCGCAGCTTTGTCGATTGCTTACCGTCCATGCGGCGCTGTTGTTACACGAGAAAGAATAAGCCCGGGAAATTTGAGTCAAACTTCAGGATCTTACATGATGCTTCCAAGCATCCTAGCCGGAAGTCATTTAGTTTTCACACATCCGTCAGAAAGGATAACACTAACCAGAGACTATTAAACGTCGAGGTCAGAACTGCACGCTGGGAAGGGTAGGCCAGCTCCGTGACCAACAAGGGGGCTGCATTTACGGCAAACGTTAGACCAAAACCAATCATGAATCTAGGCCATAATGAGATCTCGTGAAACAGTGAACAACGCGCTTGATCCTTGCCTCGCCCCAATAAACATCTCAACGGATTGACTGGAAGCTTGGAGAATGGTGGCGCCTACCATCACTGCTGCGCCAAAGAATACAGAGAACCGTCGCCCTAGACCATCCGTCATGTACGGAGAGAAGGGATACGCCGCGAGCATTCCGATATTCTAAGGACAATGATGAATAAAGCAGCAAAGGGTATTCGTTCTGCTCACTTGTATAGCGCCCAGGAGTCCCAACTTTACATTGTCGTTTGAAATTATGATTGTGAGCGATTCAAGGACAACTTACCTTGGAACCAGACGGATAATCGAAAGCAGTCTCCCATTGATTCAGGGACTGCAGGCCATCTGATCGAAGCCAATGTTAGTGGTATCTCGTCTCCGTTGGAAGGAACATGGACGAACTCATCATACTCCCTATCCGATTACATGTCATCCTCGTGAATGCATTCGGTAGATACGCGACGACATACCGTCAAAACCATTGGTCGAAGAAGTGATCAACCTAAAGTAAAGTGAATGCCTGCCTTCACATCAATAGTCGAATGACTGACAGAATGAATATCCAGAAATTCAGTAGAAGAATTCCTGTCAAGTTGATGAGTATATCGCATCGAAAGAGCTGTCATTCGATAACCCACTCGTATTCTTCCACGATGTCCGGGAATCGTCGAGGAAACGAGCGTAAGCAGGTGCACCCATAGGTGTTTGTCAATGAGAGGAAATGGTATAATCCATCGTATGCTATGTGCCAAGTTATAGCAGAACGGAGACTCGGTACTTCCATATGGTAACTGGTTACCGTCATGAAGGGTCTTCCGATGAGCCTGAGGCGCCACGTCGACACTCTGTCGTATGCGGGTCCGAGTCCTCTAAATTAGGTAGGCAGTTGCGAGGTCGGATGAAACTCCCAAGCTGTTGTCATTGACATGATTAACGTATGCAACGATCCCGCAGTATACGTACAGACTACACAGAGAGGTGTCAACCTCCGACAAGGCACGACTTTTGAAATTCCTCGTTTGATTTTCTAAGTCTCGTCCCGATGAGTAGGTTACTATTTAACGCGTGACACCGTAGTGAGGGGCATTGGACCAAGTTAAGGGTCGTGTGACGCACTGAAACAAGGTGCAAGTTGACTGGTAAGTTATGCATGTTTAACTGAAACAAGGCTGAAGTAGTACACTGACTTAGTAGACTCGGGGTCACCGGGTCACGGTACCGGTGCCTATATAGAGTCGGCGCATCGACGTAATCCGCCATACGTCAGCGCTTCGGCCTTCGAGTGAGCTCGCCGCGTACCGAAGTTTGACGTCCGGTGCCCAAGCTGGATGTCCATATATTATTTTCATCGACTTTTCCCCCGCTGTCACGGTCCCTCTCAAAGTTCAGAATTCCGGTTCCTTTACATCAACCTTACGAATCCTCGTCAGCGGCGCCACTGATTTGTATTGTCCCTGATTCCCTCAGGTCAGGGCGGGCGAAAGCTACGGTATAGGGGTCTCGTACTACTTACGATATTGCGCTGGCTGACAGGGGTTTGACGCTTTTCTAGGGAAATTTTTATCTTTTAATGTGCTGGACCACCAGCACGCATGACACGTTTATGCACCTATCAAGACGTGGGTACTAGCTAACATATTCAGATGCTAAGATCTGGCACATACCTCCGCCTCGTGCAACGCTTCTACCTCCGTGGCGAGGTTTCTCCCGCGCAATTGGTGATGAAACTGCTAAAAAAAATACACGGTTACACATGAACGAGACATATGTATGCCACCGGCGGAATGCGCCATCGACAGAGGTCATGATTCTGATACATCTGATCATGTCCTAATTCACAGTTGCGCCACTGATGCATGCCAACAAGTCGAGGAGGCTCGCGGCACGTCGGCGTCGGACTATACACGTGTGTGGCGCATAGCTGTCGGCCTCGTGGACGGATCCCAGCTCGAATGTCACATTTCGGCGGCAGTGATCTCAGAACTCAGAATCTAAAACCAACGACCAGTTTCAACAACATGCCTCACACATATCTCACTCTCCGCCAACAACTCTCAAGCTGAAAGACATCCCCAAGGTTAGTATTGGTTGAGCATGTATCTCAATCTAACAAGAAACTCATGGACGATCCATCTACCATAAGTACGAGCAGGTACTAGCTAGCCACTCTGCAGATGCTTAGATTCCTTGGCTCTCTGTCCAGACCAAGCCCTCGCTTTGTCGAGGTACGACTCAAGCGACATGAGAACTTGAACATCCAGGTGATGGTCATCGTTTTATCAACGAATTATCATAAAACGTACTCCAGTGATGGTCCCGAACACCCAACACGTGACGACTTAGTGGCGACTACGGAAACCCGGCGGAACAGCTCGAAGGTGCAGTTGGTTTAGGAAGTCGGGACGATAGAATCCGATCCATCAGTTGAAAACCATCTTATGCAAATTGAGCCTGCTGAATTAGGTTCAAAAAAACGAATGGGCATCCAGCTTGAGGAGGAAACTGACACACTACAGTCGACTCCCACATAAGCGATAGCTCTCGGGACATGCCCGAAGGTATACACTATGAGGGAGTATTCGTTCTGCAGGAGGTCAGCCTTCTGAGGTAAATTGGTAAACACTCGTGAATAGTATTGGTAAACATCAAATCTAATGTGTTACAAGGCTAAGTACGAGCAAAATAACCTGTGACCTTGAAGCGTGCTACAACGTCATGTTTCGCATCCCACTAGTTTGTGTCTTCTGCCCAAGAGTGCGCAACATGTAGCACCCGTATCTGACACTAGCTTGCAAAATTTGTGGTAACTACCGTCACCATGATTGCAAGATTTACGATAAAATATAGTGGTGATCCATGGTGTGCGCATCTGCCCCACAACTTGCAAGACGAATGAGCCTTCTCGCTGATGTCTGCCTACCATGACATTTTTTGCAAGATCGAATCAGCCATCCAGCGTCCTGTTGTGCAAAATGCCTGCCCCACGTTCGACTTGCAAGATTCACCCCCTTGCAAGACGAATCGGCCCCGTGTTTTACAAGATTCCCGCATCGTGCTACTATGCAAGACGTTATGTAACTTGATTCGGAAGGCATCTGCCCCACCGTCTTGCAAGACAAACTGGCCTGACATTTTGCAAGATTCCTGCATCCGAGTCATGCTATGCAAGACGTCCACCTCACATCTGCCCCACCATCTTGCAAGACCAACTGGCCCGACATTTTGCAAGATTCCTGCATCCGAGTCATGCTATGCAAGACGTCCACCTCGCGTCCCCCCATCTCCCCCATTGGAGTATCCTCCGGGCCAACCTGTCGCAGACCATTGATTCCAATGCTCCGATGTCGTCCCGATGAAAGGCTTCGTCCATTGGCACGAGGTTCTCCGTCGCTCGCGGACCTCAGGAACCGTTCTTCAAACCGCGCTTTGCTATCTCTATCTCAAGGTGAGGTCAGCATTGATCTCGACACCGACCTCCTCAATTCAACTCTCGACGCCGACACGCTGCCTGCGGAAACCCTACTAGCCGGTGCGCATCAACCCACGTCCGAATATACACCATACACCTCCTCCCCCCTCCCCCCTCCCTTCTCTGCTTCTCATCCCTGTCGTGCGTTCCTGTCACTGATCTTGGCACCAAAATTTATGCAAGACCGTTGCTATTCAAATCGCGTATGGGCTTCCACCAAGTGAAATTGGCTGATATGGATGTGCGCTTGGAGAAGCCCTTGAGTGGCGTCTTTGGGTCGGTAAATTGCCAGTACGTGTCCCAGTTCCTTGCAGGAAGCCCCGTACAGATTGTTCTCATCTCACCAAACTCGAGCGCGCACAGAAAATGATACTGCTACGATTTGAAGCGGGGTGGGCGGTCGAAACAAAGCATACAGTATAGCTAACTTCTAAGTATTGTAATTGCACGTAGAGTCGCAGATGTACCACTAATCTTCCTTCTTGACACTGTGAACCGGCTGAGATTTAGATGTTTTCCGGAGTTTCATACGCTGATATTGACCTGACGGTCCAACAGCATTTGTCAGTTCCTCCGAGTCAGCTGGTCGTTTATATGGAACCCATGCTAACTTCCTTCGAGCCTGATATAGACGAAGAAATTTTAGCACTATATTTGACTGTCAGTAATAGGCTAGCACTTACTGTCAACACATTAACACTTCTATTGTTCGTACGCGCTGGCGAACCCGGCGAAGGGGCCAAGTCAGAAGAGGGAAAATCTAGTGGTGGCGAGTCCTCCTTGACGTTGTTGCGAGCAGAAGGGTGGACCGTGTCACAAGCGGTGTCCGAGTCACTGGTAGCTCTGTTATCAACAGTTGCAGCCTGTGAGCCGGAATGAAGGGACGATTGTGCCATTTAGTACATTATACACGATCACAATATGTTAGTCTACTCACCGAGCGTGCCGGAATTTCTATATTCCCCACAGTAGAGGCGATCGAAGCTGGACTGGCAGAAGACGGCAGACTAGAGTTGGGAACATGAAGAGATGGTTCAGAAGACGGCGGGCTAGAGCTGGGAGCATGGAGGGATGGCGATGCCAGATAGCCCACATTTGGTGGCCTTCCCGTGTGGAAACGGAACGTCTACATGGTCATGGTACTACAGGTGGGTTAGCTACAATAATAGGAAATACATCACTCACCACTGGTCCATTGTGACTGTAGTCACAGGTTAAGGAAATGGAGTGAAGACAAACACTATGGGGTACGACAACATCGATTATGGGTGTGTAGGGAATTGACATGGCTAGCGTCCTTACGGGCTAGTAGGGGTCCAAGGATCTAAGAAATATAACGGATTGCGTACCAGTAGAGATCTTGATGTGGATTGGAGCTTCCTTTCCGGCATTGTTATTGGATACTATCCGGGTCTGTATGTACATACCGATAGTACAAGATGTTGTAAAACTCGAAATTAAAGCTTCTTTTTTTGCGTTGCTGGATACAATCTACGTTCTCTGACCGAATATCTTGGAAGCACTCACAATCCAAACATTGAGAAGCAACTGAGCCGACCTGAATTAATGAGTAAATCAGAAGAAATCATATCGCCGATACATCACTAATAACGGTATCAATGTTACCCCCAATCTCGACGTACTTGTGTGTATTCCGCCAGATGTGGGCAAAATGCTGCGCCAAGTCAGCCCTGAGTGCGGCCTGTCGCAATGCATACGCCCTTAAGCCCTCCATAAGTACCATATCCTCTGTTTTGACAAGAGACTGTCTCTCTGACCACCATTTCGACTGCCATTGGAGGAATCGTAGAATGCGCTGCTGTTCTTCCACTAATAGCTCGACCTCCTCTGCCCAACGGTGTGCATGAGCACGAGCTTTTAACCACTCAATGTGGAGAGCTGGATCAATAGTAGATAAGTGTGAATTAGCAGATAAACAGGTCGACATACCATCTTGAAGATCCTCTTCTCCCTCTTCTCCCGAGCCTTCTCCTTGTCCACATGTCAGCCAGATCCATGAGATTCGCCTGCGACCTTCGCTTTGCCGTTCCTCAGTCCCGGCTGCCATCGAGTGTATGTCTTCGTCAGCAAGAGGGTGGAGAGAGTTTTGCCAACCAGTCTTCCCTAATAATGGCGACAGTGTGACTATCGCTCTGTATGCCCTGCGATACTTCATAGCGGTAGCCTTCACCTTAGAATCTACACCTTTCAGAGAGTTTCGGGCACGCGTATTTGCGCCTTGGCCGCGTAAGAAGCGATTTTTGAAGCGCAGCATGTACGAGCGAGAGCGCAGTGCCTGGCGGAGCTCCGTGAGTGCGTCATGTGCTTGACCATAACGGAGATTCCATTCGATATCTTGGAGTTTGGTATCACACGAAACCTTGCGTGGGAGAGCAGACGGTAACCAGAGACGAAGTTCTTCTGATTTTCGGGTAATTGCGGGGTCGACCTGGAGTGACTCTTGGGCTCAAAGGGAAGCAACAGCTGGAATATACAAGGTCTGAACAGCACCCCATGCGTCAATACGATTCCTTAGGCCATTGCTGCGCTGTTGCAGTTTTGCATTCTGTTGGTCTGTACCACGGAGACCAAGTTCTTCAATATCATTGCGAAGTCGCTGTCTTTCGGTCTATGTATTAGGCTGACAGACATATAAAAAAAGAAGACTCACTGTTGTTCCTCTAATTCAAGCCCTGAACTGATAAGAACGCTTGGCGAGATGTCGGTGTGAGTAGGTGGTACGTCCGATGCAGCAGCTTCAATCGCTTCATCCTTTGCAAGCTGCAGTTGTATGCTCGCTTGCGTGATCGCTAGCACAGAGTTAGTAGAGATAATCGCTTGCCCGTAATGCACACACAATTAGACTTTATTTCAAATGGGTTAGGCTGCGACGCATCCTCCTCCCATGCCTCTACCTGCTCTCTCCATTTGGCCAGTTGCCCACCGTATCGCCCAGCAAGAGAATGCTCAAATTCTTCTAAGTCTTCTTGATGTTCATTTCGTTCCGGAATGGCTTCGATGAGCTTACGAAGAATGGTGGTTCCTGGGTTCGGGTCATCACTATCTTGCAAGACGAGCTAAATGCGAATCAACTTACCCATACCAATGAATTTCTTCCAGTTACTATCTCCAATCAGGTCATCAAGGGTGTCACGCCGATGCCCTGGTCCCATTTCCTTCGTACTTGACGCCACGGGATTCAGCGTTGACCAGGCGTGCTCGGGTGCTTCGCCATCTGTTCGAGCAACCCCCTTGACATAGTTAAATGAATACTTCCATTGACATTCCGTAATGTGGGCGGGGAGATGAAATTTCGGAACAAAGGACCTAACTTTAATGTCCTGGTATGGCAAGTGGAGTGGACGTGGAAGTGTTTCCATGCGTTGCCACAAACGCCGCATCCATTGGCATGCAATATCATACGATATGTTGAGTACCTTGATGGCGCCGTGATTATGAACTGCGGAGAAAAATAAATAGTCCATATTGACATATCTTAGATGCCGAGGGAGTTAGTACGCGATCTTGAGCATTCAAGAAGGAACTCACCGTTCTCCTTTCTGTAAGTCACCTACCGCTCCCGGTAACTTCATTTCGTGACGGGCACAGCAGACGCTGCCCACTCCGGTGGATGCGAGTCCCACCGTCAACTTGGTATCCACGTTATTAACGGCATTGTGGTTTGTGCAAGTGCTTTTCTAAACAGAGATATCAGCTATTTTGAGCGTGAAGCAAAGAAAAAAATACCTCTTGTCGCATATCAGAATGATCTGAAATGTATAGCTTGTACGACAACTCTTCGACAAAATATGCCCATCCTCGGCTAAGGCTGGGGTCAATTGCGTCTTTAGACACTGACCTACGCTTGAGACGGAAGTTGGCATCAATTGCCACAAAAAGAGCATAAAGCCACCTAAACAGAATAAGAATAATATTGATGAATTAATGAGTAGTAACTTACTCTTTGTCTTTCGGAACTTTATCCCAGTCTTCAGGAAGATTCTTTCCAGGCTGCGGGCATGCGGGGCAGAGCACCACACATTCGCCCTCCTGTGTGCCCTCTGACCCTGTAGGATCGTGCCCGCAGCCACACCTCTTCAGCATCTTGAGGTGGCACCATTCACGAATGATCCGCATAAATTGCTCATAATGATCCTGTGGAATGGCAATCATAGAAAAACATTCAGAGCAGCAAACATAGACCAACCTTTGCAGGATACAAGCCTGTGTTGTCGGTACGACAAACGAGTGAGTTATAAAAGTGATAGGCAGATACCTTGGACTCGAGCGACAGGATATGATATTCCTCCAGAACCCTGAAGGTAGCCGCCGTGCGCGGCTTGTCTGTGCTTGCAGGGAATAACCGGCAACGAAGAAGTTGCTGAACTATGGTGCCGGCTGATTCACAGCCACAGAAACGGAGGGTAACAGAATGTATACCGTTGCTGTCGATGATGATGAAGTCATCCGAGTAGGGAGGTTTGGGTAGACAACATGGCTGTCCACTGGCATGTCCAAGTTGTATCGCTAGCCCAAGGGTCTTGAGTGAAATCCGAACCCAATAAGACCCATTCCATTCCTGAACTCGAGTAAGAGGTGTCAAACGAGAATCGCTGTTCGTTGAACTGCTCTGACCTTCACTATATGGAGCGCTTGTGCTTTGTGCCTTTCCAGAAGACACGGCTTGCAATACAGATCTAAAGTTAGACAGTCATCACAACAGTAAAGCGCAGGGTTGTTTTTGCAGAGAGAGCAGACTGTCACACCACGCCGTCCTTCTAAACGGATTAGTTCGTGAAGGAAAGCGTCACGATGGTGTTCCGTCCATACGAGGAGAGGGAAATCCTGCATAATAACAGTTTAGATCAGCAGAGAATATGTGCGAATGCGAAGTAAATGCTCACAGATGCAGTTCGTTGTCTTGGTACATTGTCAAGAGTAGAGAGATCCACGCCGTCTGGGAAGTGATCAATGCACAGAGGATGATCAGTATCTGAAGTGAAAAGGGTGTTGGGTTGACCAGAACAGCTAGGCAGTACATCTTCCCCCTGTCCAGCCGTTGTGGGTACGTGATAGTTTTTCTTCACAATGTGTAACGTCCCAGATATAT
This sequence comes from Chiua virens, assembly GCA_019787685.1. Lineage (NCBI taxonomy): Eukaryota > Fungi > Basidiomycota > Agaricomycetes > Boletales > Boletaceae > Chiua > Chiua virens. The sequence continues at coordinate 2,401,299 of JAHNUO010000003.1, forward strand.
CCGACTGTATCTTGTGGTGATTCCTGGTAGGTACATTCGGTTTTCCGCCATAGGATTTGCCATGAAGTTTGAAACCACGGAGCCGCTTGAACTGTGGTCCAGCACTAGCGGTTTCTGAGTGCGTGTAGTTGAATAAGGCGGCAGGATGTTGGAATGGGAATCGATCATGCACTCACCACCACCCTGTGATCCTGTGCGAGATAAGCTCATTATCTACTGGTGGTGGGCACAGAGTTACGGATCAGTTCTTTTGAAGTTGGGGCTGTCTGCGTAAGTTCAATTCTCCCGATCTTGCAAGACTCTTACAATTTCAAACTGGGGGGATGCACGGCATTAAGTATGATGATTTGGAGGATACAGGCCCTCCCCCGTGCATGTCAGGGATCAGCATATCATTGGTGGGTCCTAATGCGCCAGCACAGGAAGCAGGACTTATTAAAATGCCGCATCACTGGCATTGTATTGAACCGTAATTCGGACTCGGACGTTATCTAGGCTCTTGCAAGACTTCGCTGGCTGGCTTGGTCATCATATCGGCAACTTAGTGAAACAACCTAGAACAAATCTAGACTGTGAAGTGTAGTGAATGAAGTGAGAGGGGGTTCAGTCCAGATGAGAGGCGAAAACTCCAAGAGAACTTTGTTAGAGTCCTCTGGCTGTCATTCATGGGGTTTATATACTACATGGATATCGGAGTTCTAATCTGAGTATGAACTACGTAGATAAGGATAATGTATCCTATTGGATGATAAGGTGTGAATCGATATGAGTCATAGATAAGGGCATAGCCTTGCACTGCCGATGATGAGTCAGTGATAAGGGAAATGAAAAGATAAGAGGCATGTGTTGATGGTTGCTGTGTTATTGTGGCAGCCAATCGGATATGATCCTTTGGACAGCCTTGACATGAGGCGTGTATCTTTAGAATAGATTGAATGTAGGAGTTGAGAAGTGAGGAAAAGTCGATATCGTAACACTATCCCCCTTCTGTTGATCAGACTCCGGATGATGTATTTCATAATTGAGACGATGGAGACTATCCTCATCTTCGTGTGAAGTTTTATCGTCATAGGTTCGGAACATAGAGTTAAATTCGGTTTGTGTGACTTTTAGTTTTCTTGGGGCTTCTGGATGTGCTTCGTGGAAATCAGATATGAGATCCGGTGCATTTTTCAGATTCTTTAGTGGCTCCCAAGTTCTTTCGTCGTCATCGTAACCTTTCCAGTGTATGAGATATTCTAAGCGTCGTCCTTTCATTCTGGAATCGACAATATAGTCTGCTTTGAATTCTTCTTCTCGATCATCTCCGATTATGACAGGTCGCGGTTTATAGACCGGTTGTCCTGGTAGATGTTCCTTATAAGGTTTGACCTGAGATATGTTTACAACTGGGTGTATTCGCATAGTGCGTGGGAGTCGAAGCTTTAGAGCATTCGGACCATGCATAGAGATTATGTCATAAGGGCCAATCCATTTATCCGTAAATTTTGGATGTTGTTTTATTTTTAGGTTTGCAGTCGCGAGCCAGACCTTATCGCCAACCGAATAGGAAGGGGGTTCTGATCTCGAGTTGTCTGCGATGTTTTTCATATTTTCTGCGGCTTTATCTATATTAGATTTGGTTTGTTCTAGAACTTCAGAGAAGTCCGTTATAAAGTTCTGAGCAGCCGGGTTTTTCATGGATTGTGGCATAATTCCCATTCTTGGAACATAGGAACGTGTGATTTCGAATGGTGAGAATTTGGCGGCAGTGTGTTTCTTGCTGTTATAGGAAAATTGTGCAAGAGGAAGCCAATCGACCCATGTGTCATCTTTCTCAGCACAGAACATGCGAAGGTATTGTTGCACTTCTCGGTTCATTCGTTCCGATTGTCCATCTGTTTGTGGATGATGTGCGGTGCTTAATTTGGGTGTTATCTTTAACCCTGAGCATATATCTTTCATAAGTTGGGAAGCGAATTGTGGTCCTCTATCTGAAATGATGGTTTTAGGGAGGCCATGATGTTTCCATATGTGTGAGAGATATAGTTTAGCGAGATCCATAGATGTACACGTTTTGTGGCAGGGAATGAATTCGACTTCTTTAGAGAAGCGGTCCACAACCGTGAGAATGGAGTCATAAGAGTGTGAAAGTGGGAGATCTGTGATGAAATCTGCTGAGATATCTTCCCATGGTAATGACGGCGTTTCTAAGGGTTGTAGAAGTCCTGCTGTTTTCTGATTAGAACCCTTGAATCGAGCGCATCTTTCACAGTGTGAGACATAATCTTTGATTTCTTCGTTCATTCGAGGCCAAATGTAGGTTCGAGAAAGAAGTTCTAAGGTTTTGTCATAGCCGGGGTGTCCAGCTTCTGGTGTGTCATGAAACATAGTTATGGATTTGGTGCGTAGAGTATCCGGAATGAAGATCCTATCCCCCTTTCTAAGGAAGGCGTCCTCGACTTTATATCCGATAGAGAGAAGGTGTTTCATGGCATTAGGTGATAGTTTCATAGTTTCATGTTGTACGTCAGATAAGAATTGATCACCATTGTATAGGAGAGTGACGGCTGATCTGATCTTAGATGGATCCATGAGAAGGATTCCTTTGTTATCATCTTCGATTCCGATCATGTGATCTTCTCGTCTGCTTAAAGTGTCTGCTTTTCCCATAGTGACTCCAGCTTTGTGGTGCCAAGTGAAATTAAATCATGAGAGGTATTGGGCCCATCTCGCTTGTCTTCGATTAAGATCTTGGCGTGTCATAAACCACGTTAGGTTCTGGTGGTCATTCCATATTTCGAAGTCATGTTTTGCACCCTCAAGATAGTGGCGCCATAGTTCTAGAGAGCGGATAACCGAAAGCATTTCTTTATCGGCTATCGGGTAATTCCGTTCTTCTGGTGTCATGGAATGGCTATTGTAAGCGACTGGGTGCCAAAGTCCTTCTTTTTCTAAAGATAGAACTGCTCCTGTAGCGAAATCCGATGAATCGCATTCTAAGCGATATTTGGCGTTCTGATCCGGATAAGCCAGGATAGGGGCTGTCGTAAAGGCCTTTTTAAGCATAGTGAATGCTTCGTCACAAGCGAAAGTCCATTCAAATTTCTGATCCTTTTTAGTAAGATCGTGTAAAGGTCGTGCTATTTTTCCATAATCTTTAATGAATCTGCGATAGAAGTTGGCAAGTCCGAGGAAACTTCTGATGTGTTTGACTGAGGTGGGAGTAGGCCATTCAGCGACTGCTTTGGTTTTCTCATTATCCATTTTTATTCCATCAGTTCCCACGATCATTCCGCGGAAATCCACTTCTTTTACGCGGAAGAAGCATTTTTCTGGTTTTACGTAGAGGTCATTGTCTTCGAGGCGTTTAAGCACTTCGAGTACTATTTTGTCATGAGTTTCATAATCGTCGGTATTTGTAAAGATCATAAGGTCATCGATGTAAACAACAACAACGCCGTTCATGTCGGCAAAGATTTCGTTCATCATGGTTTGAAACGTTGCTGGTGAATTACATAATCCAAAGTACATGACGATTGGTTCGAAAGAACCTCGGTGACAGACGAATGCTGCCTTCCATTCATTGCCTTCTTTGATGCATACGTTATTGTATCCCCATCGGAGATCCATTTTTGTGAAAAGCTTGGCGTCTTTTAATTTATCCACAAGCTGCGAAATAAGCGGCAAGGGGTAATTGTTTTTAGTCGTATGTTCGTTTAGGTAACGGTAATCCTGGACCATACGCTTCTTTCCATCTTTCTTTGGAATGAAGAAGACCGGGGATGTCTGTTCGGACTTAGAGGGTCTGATGTAACCTTTCTTTAGTTGGTCATCAATAAACGCGGAAACCTCCTCTTGTTCTGTGACAGAGAGGGGTATTAAGCGACCCTTCTTGGGAACGAAAGACTCTTTTAGGTCAATGTGGTGATCCCATGGTTTGCGTAATGGTATCCTTTCGGATTCCGTCTTCCCAAATACTTTGGCATATTTCAAAAACTCTCGTGGGACCATCTCTTCAAGAGTGCGTTCCTTAGGAGGAGGAGGTGGAGTTTCCATGTTTGCGGTAAAAATTCGAGATTCCGCAATAGAGTTTACATATCTAAGTTCTTCTTCGATCATGGAATCCAAGAAATCGTCTTCTTCTTGAGAATGACATGATTCGGGACATCTCCGCATTACAACCGATCCAGTGGACCAATCAATATGGGGATTGTGGTGCTTTAACCATGTATATCCGAGGATAAGGTCGTTCTTTCCAAGGTTGGTAATTTCTGCATCCACTATCTCCCTGTGTCCTTTGTAATCGATTAATATTTTTGTGGCGTGAGTTATTGAACCCGCTTGATTCTTGGTTCCATCGACATTAAAGACTTGTATGGCATGAGGAAGCGCGTGTGTGGGAAGTTTATGCTTAGCGACGTAATCCTCATGTATGAAGATCGCATTAGCTCCACTATCAAGAAGCGCTTTTGCTCCAACGTAACCAATTTGGTTTACTGGGGATACCAAAATTGGTAAAATGATTTCTTTTTCTACCAATGTAGATCTAATGAAAGACCCATCGGGGATTTGTTTTGGGACAGAATTAAGCACAGAACTATCGTGTCCGCCGCGCTCCGCAGAGTCGCTGTCAATGCTTTCGTTTTCTGTTGTTTTTGGTGATTTAGGTAGTTTATCCTCTTGCCGGGGAGGTTTTTCGGAATAGGTGAAATCAAACTTTAAAGAAACGGTGTTTTCATAGTTTTTAGGAAGGGTCGTGCGAACGTGAGATCCCAGTTTACTCAGTTCGCCTTGCCTTTTCCCTTCTTTTCGGTTTCATATTTGTCATAATAATACGCCTGTACTTCTTCAGGAGTCATTCCACGGATCGCCACAAAGGGGTCCTTATCCGGGACTGAAGAAGCGGAAGCCTTAGGGGTTTCCTTTTGAGATGTGGATCTCGCTTTTCGAGTTTTGCCACATGAGGCCTTGTGGTTGCCGGCGTAGAATTTGCATTCCGGGCACTGCACTTTGGGTTTAGGGCATTCCCTTGGGATATGTCCCTTCTCTCCACAGTTGAAGCATTTATTATTGGGGTTGACCTTCTTTTGGCCAATTGCCCTTACTTCTTTACCGGTGAACCAGCCATCTTCATCTTGTTCATATGTTACGGCTCCTATGTCCATTGCATTAGGGTCCTTTTGTTTCCAACTCCTTTCTCCTCAGACATAGTTGATCGATTCGAAGGAGTTACCTGCCGTGCGAATTGCGGCAAGGTATTTGATAACTGCTTGGTTGCAGTCATCAATGTAGGATGGATGTTTTGGGTTCATATAGATCGGATCATTCGGATCTTGCCGTTGTCCATCTTTGAAGATTTGGAATATGATGCTTCTGGCGGTGTTTGTTTCCAGAAGTCTTATGGCATGTGTGGGATCAATCTGAGCTTGTTGCCACAGATTTTCCCAGTGGACTATGAAGTCTTCGACCCTCATGTTACCTTGTTTCAGGTTTTCCAATTGGGTACGAGCCCAGTCCACCTTGTTGTTTTGTCGGAACATTCCTTCTATGTCCACGACTAATTGTGCCCATGTGAGTTTAGAACCTTGAGCTAATCTTGTCTCGGCGAATTGCGAGCTTTTTGCTCCTTTGAGACGTGAGAGTACGGCGAGTACTGCATGGTGTGAGTCAGGGGCGATAGCCCTTTGATTAATGTCGAGCCATCCTTTCATCTTGGCCCACCATTCTTCGAATTTGGCTTGATCTCCGTCGTAGAGACCGGGGTCTGCGAATATTTCGACTTTAGATGAAGAGGTTGCTGGTGCGATTGCTCCAGCATTTATTTTATTTTCCAGGGTCGCAACTACATTTGTCAATTCTTGGACCAGCCAAGCCAATGCCGTGAGACGATCCCCATCGGTCAGCGATTGGTTGTTTAGATCTTTAAGGGCGGTGGCGTAGGTGTATCCTGACATGTTTAGTTATCGGTTTGGTTATCCCAATCTCCTGCGTTTACTGGCGCGTTCCAAGGACCGGCGGTGTTGTTAATAACAGGGGGTGCCTGGTACTGGTAGTCCTGTTGTTCGTAGGGCGCGTAGAGGGCAAAGATGACCGTGTATTCGTTGAATTGGATCCTGAAGTTTAAGGATCTTTGGTAATCGATAAGATTCTTCGAGACTTGATAGAATACGAAAAGGATGGTAAGGAAGATTACAAAGATTGCTGCAAATACGAAGTAAGCAAGCATCTACTGAATGTATCTCCTAGGTGTTTTAAGGGTGTTTCGAGGTCTAAAGTATGGACGCTCGAGGTTGTCGTACTGAGAGTAGGGACGAATTCGAGAAGGTACTCGGTTAGCTTTGTAGCATCTAAGTATTCTTTTCCTTTCTATCTCTGTACGTGCGTTTCTCCTTTCAATCTCTCTGGGTGGGAGCCAGTCGTTAGGGTCTCCTAAACTTTCTTCAGAGGGCTCTCTTAATGGAGCAGGAGGGAATGGGGACGGTTCTCTTTTGGGAATAGGAGCGGGAAAGTATTCGCGCTTAACCTCTACTTCCTCAGTGGGATACCATAATTCCGGGCTGTCAGACCGGGTTGACTCTCTGGTGGTTGAGTAGTCTGGGAGCAATGAATTGTCTCCTAAAAAGTGGCCTAATAAGGCGTGGAATATCTCTGTGTCGGTTCGGTCTTCGGGATCTAGATCCTCTAGAGCGACAACTTCTGCGAGGTAGGCGGCGTCGAAGACGTAAGGTTCGTCAACGAGATCAGGGTAAGCTTCCTGAGCGGCGGCGATGGCAGAGAGAGGTAAATGGGACACTATTTTTTGTGGTCTCAGTAAAGAGGACAATGAGCGTCAAGGGGTGCGCTATCGACTTCTGCGCTATGTGGACCTTTGGTCTCGAGCAGCTTGTGAAGAGGATATAATCTTCCGTTCAAAGGGTTGCGACTTACTCTGTGCGCTTGTTCCTCTTGTTTAGTGGTAAGACGGCTACGACGAGGTCGAGGGACTTGACAGTAGTATCGACGGCGAAGAAAGCAACAAAGTTCTAATGAAACAACCTAGAACAAATCTAGACTGTGAAGTGTAGTGAATGAAGTGAGAGGGGGTTCAGTCCAGATGAGAGGCGAAAACTCCAAGAGAACTTTGTTAGAGTCCTCTGGCTGTCATTCATGGGGTTTATATACTACATGGATATCGGAGTTCTAATCTGAGTATGAACTACGTAGATAAGGATAATGTATCCTATTGGATGATAAGGTGTGAATCGATATGAGTCATAGATAAGGGCATAGCCTTGCACTGCCGATGATGAGTCAGTGATAAGGGAAATGAAAAGATAAGAGGCATGTGTTGATGGTTGCTGTGTTATTGTGGCAGCCAATCGGATATGATCCTTTGGACAGCCTTGACATGAGGCGTGTATCTTTAGAATAGATTGAATGTAGGAGTTGAGAAGTGAGGAAAAGTCGATATCGTAACACTTAGAGTCCTGTGCGAATCAGTATCAACGGTTTTTAATGTGTAGAGTCTCACATATAGCGGTTGTTGCCAGTGACCCCGGGCCCCGTCTTTCTTCGGGCAGCGCATTTTACTCCAAGTCATGCCAGTTACATACAACATCATGATACAAACCGTGCAACACAAGGCAAACCAGACAGATCACCTCCACATCACTGTTGACTGTGTGTCTCGTTCTGATTACGGCCCGGGTCAATTCGCAAGTACCACTAACTCCACCCACATGTAGCTCTTCTTGCCGACATACGTCGTGCAAGCATTCCATTAGAGTATGCAGATGCTCTCGTGGCCACAATCCGTCTTCGTGCAAATTATCCAAACCAAGCTCTCGGAGGTATTTTTCCCACCTCTCGTGTCGTAGCACGGAGCACATTCTCACTCATAGCTCCTGACCAGCTCGGTATCCACTTATTCCCCCGTGGAATATGAACATGACTGTGCCGTCTGGCCACGAGCTCATACAATATAATGGATTCACATATGTCCAACCCAGTGTATCATATACCTGCTCCCAATGCTACATCGTCACTCGCGGGAAGGTTGTTGGTATATTCATACGTTGGTGAGTCTCCGTGCTTCTTACCAGGTTCAAGGATCTGATTTATGCCTAGGATCAATACAGCACCTTTCGTCCTTGGTGTCAGTGGAGCTGTCTTCGAGAAGGTTGAATCAGTGGAAATGGGTTGCTACCTCATGTTGGACGCCATTGATAGCAACACTGTCATGTATATTGACCAACAGATTTCATAGTTACGCATTGATATCAATTTGTTTCCTCCTCCACACCGCCTACTGAGTGAATCCGGGATGCTGGATCAAAATACATCCAAAATACCAGCGTGTTGCTGATAGTATAGACTACTAGTATGCGCATCTAGTTGACCCGGAGCTTCCTACACGCATGTGTTCGGTATACCCAATGTATTCCTTGCAAAGACAGAGACCAAATGATTGTTCTTAGGTGTGACAAAGTGTGAGTAACGTGTACTAGAAGTAAATCTCCTATGATGTGGACGCGCACAAAATATCCTGAAACTACACCACGCATCAGTACGGCCACTTACCTCCCAACCTTATTCTCCCATTTCGCACCGACACCAACTCACTCAAACTCGTGCCTTTCAAGTTACATCTGCTGGTTCCCATTGGCAATTCACAACTACGACTCGGCCTAATGGGAAGACCAAAGCTATACATCACTCCCGAAGAGAGGATAATGGCTGCTCGTTCATACCGAGCAAAATATTATGATAGGTGTGTCTTTACATTCCTATGTTCAAGCTTCTGCTAACAGCTTATTCACGTTTCAGAAATCGGGACGTGATCAACAAGAAGCTTGCAGAAAAGCGTAAAAAGCACAAGTCACCAAACGACGCAGTGAGCTTGAAATCCTCTCTCCATAATCCAATCGGCTCATATGCCATTACTCACAGGGAGCCAGACGCACAGTACAACCCACCCAGATCATTGGGGAACCTACATCAAAAAATCAGATGTTGCTGCGCCGGTATGTGCAACATCATTATCACGATGTTCTATCAATTTTGTTCCATCTTATTCTTATATTCAACTTGTCAAGCGCTGGGCGGCCAAGGAGCAGCCCCAAAAATGATCAACCAACTCACTCAAGTTCATCAGTCAAGTATTCGTAAGTCCCTATTGCTGTACTTGCACACCGTTGAACTAATCAACATACATACTTAGTGATTCGGAGACTAGTATTGAGGTAGCACTCAAAGAGATCATTGGGAAGTCATCTCGTGCGCAGATGGACGCTCTCTGTCAGCGTTTCATGGCTTCGGGGGACTATCACGAGATTTCTCACACTCACGACCTAGTCCAGGCGCTCGATAAACGCGTTCAAGGTTTATCATCTCACAGGTGGTCGGAAAGCGGGACTGATGTCCCTGAAAGTCCAATTTCCCAGGCGATTCGAACTGTCATTAATGTTTTGGAGGACCTTCTATTGAATGCCATGGAAGGTAATAATCTGAGCGAGTTCAGACAAAACCACCGCCTATTGTACCAAGTTGCTCCTGACGTTATGTTACCATAGAATTTGATGCAACGAAGGACAACTTGAAATGAACATCGTTACGCAGCCAACCAATCAACATTGGACACGAGAATCACATCATCCGATCAGAGGTTTGGGATTCACTCTGAGAGGTTAGTTTATTGCTGAAAACGTCCTAGGTCTTATGTGCTCGTGTTGACATAACATCTCGTCTTCGCAAGATCTTAATCAGATTGGCATGGTCATGGTCAGTTCGGATCGGCATTGTCATAGTCATTTCGGATTGGCATTATCGTGGTCAATTTGGATCGGCGTTATCATGATCAGTAAGTAATGTGTCTGATTTATTGTTGGGAATTGTTGAAAGAAATCAAGTGAGCCAGCTATGTCGTTTCCATGCCGAGAGATTGGTTTCTTGCCAAACAGATCCTAGGTCCTTTATAATCACGGTAGGCATGGATCCTTCTCAATCTCCCATTGGGCATACGTTGAATTAACGTGCCATCTCGTTCAGCGCATTTTCATGGTCATTTCGGATTGCTGTTATTGTGGTCAGTTCGGATCGGCGTTATCATGGTCAGTAAAGAATGCGTCCGATTTATTGTTGGGAATTGTTGAAAGAAATCAAGTGAGCCAGTTATGTCGTTTCCATTCCGAGAGATTGGTTTCTTGCCAAACAGATCCTAGGTCCCTTATAATCACGGTAGGTGTGGTCCCTTCTCCAATGGTTATACTTTCAATTAACATGCTATCTCTTTCAGTCCTACCCAACACGTTCAACTTGTGACCATACGTGTTGTTCTTGCCACCCTACGCATCGTCCTTCTACGCATCGCCCTTCACCCTACGCTGCTACGCGTCGTCTTTGTTATTCTACGTGTCATTCTTCACCCTACTTGATTGGCACATCCTCTATAGGCGCTCGAAACTCAATTGTCCCACTACGAAAAGTGGCCTACTAAGAAAATGTAAGAATTCAGAGCACCTCACATAATGAACAAATCTTACATCAGAATAGATGCCAACAGAATGGATGACGAGGGAGCAGAAGGCTTTCCTCATTGAGGAACTCCCTGCCTTCAAGAAAATCGGTGGTCGTCGATATGCCCTGCAGTGGCCTGACCTTTATAACCGTTGGTTCCAGAAGTGGCCAGAGTGCCCGCTGGCGCTACCAAATGTTCCGGTAGATGCAACGCTAACTCAAGAGCAAGGTGACATCCTTGCCAAGGCTATTGAACGACGCCAGGCACAGCTTCGCCGCTGGTTGCAATGGCGCTCCGGGTGGTACGCTAACCGTGCTGCTAACAATAAGACCATGAAGATTATCGACCATCTTGTGAAGCCAAAGACTCGCGCCAAGAGGCCATGGGAGACCTACTCAAAAATCTATTACTCGACACGCGTTCAACCAAAAATCAAAAGCGGTATGGCTATTGCTGACGTTACCCGAAAGATTCGCGAGTCGTACGACAACGAGTCGCCCAAGATCAAAGAGGAGATACGGAAAATCATGGCAGAGCACAAAAAGGCCAAGAAGAAGCGACCCGGAGGAAAGGCCAGTACGAACGAAGCTAAACAAGGGGACAGAGAATCTCAGGCTGGGACTGATGCGGGCAACGGCGACGATGACGACGACGACGACGACGATGATCCACTATCACGTCGCACGTGAGTCCTGCAGATCATAACATTTCTACTAACTAATGGTATTACCGTCAGTTACATTGAGCAGTGCGGTCCCGCTCTTCAACGCATCCTTGAGCACTTCAGCAGCCAGACCGGTGGATGGCATTTTAGTGTCTTGATGGGGGGGCCCGATCCTTTGGACACTATGGGCAATCTCATTACGAGGTCAGCGCTTTAAATTTAGTGCTAACTGTTATTACTCATTTTAAGTCGCTCAGTCTTCACGTCGGGAAGACAAACGATGGTCGCGACTTCTCCCATGTCTACACTGACTTCGACACGGTGGTTGTAGCAGGGTATGGCGAGTACTTGGGGAAAGCTTTAAGTGAGTCTACGTCTACCCCACATAATAGTGATCATTCACCCATCATTGCTACTCAGACAATACATCCTCTCCACCCATGCGGTTACCTAGTGCCAACAATGGAGTTGATGGAGACGGAATCGATGGAGGAGATGGAATCGATGGAGACAATGAAATGGGCGATGGTGAAGAAAAGGATAATCAAGGCCACGATGACGACGACGACGGTGAAGGGGAAGAAGAAGCTATGGCACAGGTGACAACAAAAGTCGTTGATGGAGGAGAGGCTGACCATTCAGATGGAATTTATACCTCTGCTCCCCCTCTGATGACGCCACTTCATCTTGCAAGCTCCCCCACTTCTTCCATGCTCCCGACCGCTCATCTTGCAAACTCGGCCCTTTCCGTGACACCGTCCACCATGCATCTTGCATGCCCGTCCATTTCTTCTGTGCTCCCGACCTTTCATTTTGCAAACTCGGCCCTTTCCATGACACCACCGACCGTGCATCTTGCAAACTCAGTCATTTCCGTGACACCACCGGCCACATATCTTGCAAACTCGTGTGGATCTACCACACCACCGGCCACTCCTCTTGCAAGTTCACCCATTCCTACGGTACCACCAGCCACTCATCCTGCAAGTTCGGCCGTTTCTGTCGTATCGCCAACCACTCATTTTGCAAGCTCGCCTGATTCGGTTCCCGTGGATCCTGCAATACTGGCTGGTTTTGCATCAACTATCCCAGAACTTGCACCGTACTCTGGTTACCTTGATGCGACACAAAATACCACAGCCTCATCCACTGACGTAACACAATTCATCCAACCGGATCCATTCAGTGGCTACTTCTCGGCCATGCTCAACAATCCTTCGCTAGAGTCTATTCTCAATGACCACTGGCCGGGAGCATCGGCGGGCACAGGAATTGGTGCGGATCAGCCTGTGACGTACAGCAATCAAGGCCTCATTTTCAATGATACGCATGGCGCTCAAATACCAGGCTATTTGGCGACTCACGTGAGCATGTCCGGATTCGTCACCACACCAATAGAACCATCACACCCTCTGTCCCCATTACATCCAAGCTCAGCACCCAACCCTCCCCAAATAGGATGTCTTCCACTGACTCAGGACGCCATCACTGACGGTACTCCAGTTTCACCCGGACGGTTGAAACGAAAGTCGATGCCCTCTCAGCGTGCGCAGTGTGACAATGCCATCGGCGAGTCTTTCGCTAAAGAGAACCACGTCCTGCCAACGGAAATCAACGGTTTGAAGAACGCGAAAGTCAAACAAGGGAAGAAGAGTTCACAGCATCCTTCTGATCATAGGTCGCCGAAAAAGAGGTCAATGAGGAAGAGCAAACAGCCGGCCAACGCTGTCGAGAACAATGCCGATTCAGCACCACCGAAGAACAAGTAAGTTGTTCAGCCCCCTTCATCATGTCCATTGCTCACTCAGGGAAAAAGGAAACACAAGGTTTAGACTTCGTGTGGATGTCCCACCTGCTTGTGATGTAACTACAGATACCCGTTTGTGACATAGTTGCAATTGATTTGTGCTACGGAGTATACAGTACAGTGGCCATTGTCTCCTGCTTGTGATGTAGCTACGGATACCCTCTGTTTTAGATGTAGTTACAATTGTTTTATGCCAGTACAACATATCGTTCCCTGCTTGTGACGAAGCTACGGATCTGTGTTATATCAACATCGTGTCACTATCCTATAACTGCGTGCCACTGAGCGAAAGAAATCAATATGTTAGCGACAGCAAAGCGGGAGTGATATGGAAGAAAGTAGGACTTAAATGCTGGCCAGAAAGTGAGTCATATCGACGACAGACAGTGTGGGATCCGACAAAACGTATGGTAGCGAGGACAAGGCGTCGGATGGTATGGTTGAACCTTGTAAGTTTGCATCTTGCAAGAAACACGGGATTAAGGGGGTTGGGGATAGTTGATGGGTCTTGAAAAACGTGTGGTAGTGAGGATGAAACGTTGGATGGTGTCATCTTGTCTTGCAAGTCAGAGTCTTGCAAGAAGCACGACGGTGAGGGCAGTTGGGAAACGGTTCGCGGATGTGATGGATCTTGCAAAACGTCCTGTATAGCGAGGGCAAAGCATTGGATGGTGTTGTATTGTCTTGCAATTTGGGGTCTTGCAAGAAGCACGACAGTGAGGGCAGTTGGGGAACGGTTCGGGGACGTAACATATCTTGCAAAACGTAAGGTGGCAAGGGCAAGACGCTGGAGGGTCTCGTCCTCTCTTGCAAGTCGGAGTCTTGCAAGAAGCGCGACAGTGAGGGCGGTTCAGGGACGGTTCGGGGATGTGACATATCTTGCAAAACGTGCGGTGGAAAGAGCAAGATGCTGGAGGGTCTCATCGTGAGGTGGCAAGGGCAAGACGCTGGAGGGTCTCGTCCTGTCTTGCAAGTCGGGGTCTTGCAAGAAGCGCGACAGTGAGGGCGGTTCGGGGACAGCTCGGGGACATACTAGCATATCTTGCAAAACGTGAGGTGGCGAGGGCAAGATGCTGGAGGGTCTCGTCCTGTCTTGCAAATCGGGATCTTGCAAGAAGCGTGACAGTGACGGCGGTTGGGGAACAGTTCGGGGACGTACTAGCATATCTTGCAAAACGTGCGGTGGAAAGGGCAAGACGCTGGAGGGTCTCATCCTGTCTTGCAATTTGGGGTCTTGCAAGAAGCGCGACGGTGACGGCAGTTGGGGAATGGTTCGGGGACATAGCATATCTTGCAAAACGTGCGGTGACAAGGGCAAGACACTGGAGGGTCTCGTCCTGTCTTGCAAGTCGGGGTCTTGCAAGAAGCGCGACAGTGAGGGCGGCTCAGGGACGGCTCGGGGACGTACTAGCATATCTTGCAAAACGTGCAGTGGAAAGGGCAAGACGCTGGAGGGTCTCATCCTGTCTTGCAATTTGGGGTCTTGCAAGAAGCACGACGGTGACGGCGGTTGGGGAACAGTTCGGGGACGTAGCATATCTTGCAAAATGTGCGGTGGAAAGGGCAAGACGCTGGAGGGTCTCGTCCTGTCTCGCAAGTCGGGGTCTTGCAAAAAGCACGACGGTGACGGTGGTTGGGGAACGGTTCTGGGATGTAATGGATCTTGCAAAACGTAGTAGCGAGGGCGAGATGTTGGAGGGTCTTGCAAGAAGCACAACAAAGGGCGGTTGGGAAATGGTTAGGGGAGGTGACGAATCTTGCAATACGTGCAGTAGAGAGAGCAAGACGGTGTCGGGATGGTGTTATCTGGTCTTGTAAGTCGGTGTCTTGCAAGAAGTGTAACGTTGAGGGCAGTTGGGAAACAGTTCGGGAATGTGATGGATGAGTCTTGCAAAACGCGCAGTAGTGGTTAGTTATCATTACTCTTGCAATCTTTTTTAACAATGACCACCGTGATATCCTGCACGATACTTCCAGGATGGCCTGCATGTAGTCGAAGTTCCGTGAAAAATATTAATCATCATCCAAGTACTCGATAGCCTAGTACCACAACACAAACACGGCCTCAAGCACTTCCTTTCGGGTGCAACGAGGCTTATTCTGCACAGCCGGTGTTTCAGAATCAGTATCAGCATCCAAGTCATCCTTTTCCTGCTCTGTACGTGCATCCATAACCGCCTGGAAAATGTCTTCATCGGTTGCCTCGAAGATGTTGCAGGTCTCTGTGTTTGGGTTGAGAAGCTCGGTAATGCTCATACGGTTCGAAGGCTGGAAGACACCGGTTGACTCGAGTTAGTCCAGAGCTTTCTCGAGCTCTTTCTTCAGTGTCGGAACTTCAATGGGGCCACTCTTGCCTTTGTTGTCTGCATGTCGAGTTTGAAAGATTTATATAATGTGATTTCCTAATATAATATTATCTGGGTGTTTTATCAGTTATGACTACAAGAAAACCCTATAGATCGGATATGATATTCTGGTATGGGAGTTATTCCTTATTGTCCGAAATCCCCGCCAACCAAGTCGGGAAATTCAGAAACCCATACATTATGAGGGAGTATCGCTTATACCCCGTATCGCTTATGTGGGAGTCGACATGCATGGTTCATGACGTAACAAATACTTAGTAAAGTTAATTCACGTGACTTGACCCACCATCGCGAGGACACACCGAGAACTTGCGGTACTGGCGTTTCCTCGCGATCTTTCATTCAAACCATCATGAACAAGGACAGTATCGCCATGTCCAAGCTTCACAATAAATCAAGTCCTTCTCAGAGATTCGGTTTCTCCAAAGGCCAAGCAGTCACTAGCGCTGACCGGGCGACGCAATGACGACACGCTGGGAGGCCGTATTCTTTCAAATACGACGCACGCCGTATCAGGTACTCAGGAGAATAATGCATGCTGTTACAAGCAGATCAGCATCGCAGTAATCCGAGGATCAGCTGCTGGGTGCGTCTCGATTTCTACATTCAGTACCTCCTGAACTCATCCCTCCTTTTTCCCCGTCGCAGTCTGTGCGCTACGACCCCTATAAGTCTAGTGCGCTGCCACTAGTACGATGAGTGAGCTGCATGACGGATGTAGTGCATCGAATCGAAAGGCTCGAAGTTTGTCGTGACTGTGGAGCCCTTCTGTGTCTTCACCAATTTCTGTCGCGGTCGAACTTCCTATTGCCAATTCCACATGGGTATATGTATATCATTCGGCACATTATGCAACCTCGCACCCTCTCGATCCACGGAACATCCTAGAATGTCCTGGAACCATCGTATGTCTTCCCGTGACTTCTGACATAGTCGAAGGAGCATGCAAATCATTCCATCTTTCTCAGATCTACTCAAATATACTCCAGGGTTCTGAAACGTAACCGATTCGTATGTGGAGCGTGGCAGCCGCAGGCTCGCATTTTACCCTCAAGTTCCTACAGCATACCGATAGTCCCACTTCCTCGGATGCAGGATAGTAGCACAGCTTTCATCCACCGTAATTGGGAATCCGAGCTGAGGTTCAGTGGCACGGACCTGCCGTCGAGGGAAGTCATGGTCAAGTTTTCACGGTCGTTGCCTCGTGTTCTCACTGTGAAAAGGTCCCACGGACCTCTCCACGAAATGGACTCAGATTGCATCAAAGCGGCGAGCAGGTATGAAGCACGGGTTTCATCTATTCTGGTACACGTGTGATGAACCATTTCGGTCGTTTAACCTCGCGATTCCTCAGCCATTCTTGGCCGTGACACGTATTGGACTGTCCGTGATTCCGTGCCATCCGAAGTTCAACTGGACCAGGGCATGCTGGCATGCTCCATTCCTCATTCATAGAACGGAACCAAACAGCATGGCTTTTTATGGCTGGCCATTCCATCAGTACGGGAACCTGCGAGATAGGATCACACGGGTTGCTTACGGACTCCCGAGGCTTTCAAGTTTGGCGACGCAGCAGACCAAACACGGGTTGCTTTGTCAGCAATGACCCGGCCCTGTCACCACTGCAATTTTACTCCGACCTACACTTTATGGCCAGCAGCCTCGTGTGATTTCAAGTTCTCTTTCGCGAGCTAACTAGGGCACTTTACTTCCAACCATCATCCCCCTGTGAAGATGGCCCCGCCCCCGCCCCCGCCCCCACCTCCACCGCCTATGTGCTTCCCCTTTTCCTCCAACAAGTCAAGACACAGAGAAGCCAGCCCCCTCATCCGTACCGACTCTGAAAAGTCGGAAATTGCGTCCCACAATTCGGATAATCGTTCCCACCGCTCCCACCGTTCAGATGGTCGCAGTTCCAATCGTTCGCATCAATCTGGTCGACTGGTACGTTCGGGATCATACTCGACAACACGGACCCTCTCCGATCCGGAGAAACTCGAGTTCGACTCAGATTCAGAAGCATACGATGTCCCACCTCTTCCTAACAACAACTCCAAGCTATCCCAGGTATCACCCATCGATACCAAACCCAGCCTCGTCAGAGCCGATTCAAAGAAATCTACGAAATGGGGTTATGGATGGGGAGTTGGCAAAGTAAGGGATAGGGAGCGAGATCTCTTGGAAAGGAGCCCCTCTGTCAGCTCTCAGCGATCTCCCCCACAATACAATTCTCCCACTCGCACTTCCTCTAGGTCTAGCGGTAGCAAACGTCCTGCCTTCTTCTCAAACGATTCATCCAGTACCCTTGTTGGTTCCGCTTTAGAGCGCAAGTTGGAAATGGGATCGATCAAGGAACGTGTGGATACGAGCGACAGACTCGACCAGATCCGTAAATTGATGATGAAGGATGGTCTCGACTACTAGTGGGTAGTCTCTCCTTTCATTGCTTGTGCCTTCTGAATCTCTTCCAGTGTTATTCCTACTGAGGATCCCCACCAATCTGAGTACGTCGCTATCAGCGACAAACGCAGAGAATGGATTTCTGGGTAAGTATACTCATTGTGGTTGTATTAATCATCACCTCATACTCCGCACAGCTTTACTGGAAGTGCCGGCCAAGCTATTGTCTCTAAGACGGCAGCCTATCTTGTTACCGACTCTCGGTACTGGTTGCAGGCGCGTGAAGAATTAGATCCCAATTGGTATCTAATTCCGGCTGGTGCTGTCGATGCACCAAAAGATTGGGCAGATTGGATAGTGGTAAGTGGTTCATAAAATAGATTACGGTAGGGATACTGAAGGTGTGAGGTAGGATCGTGCCAGAGATGCCAAGATCGGTATCGATGCTAGGATGATCTCTCATGAAAAGGCGACTCAGATGATTTCGAAACTCAACACCATCAAAGGGTCCAAGTTGGTTTTCCCTCCTCAGAACTTCGTTGATCTTTGCTGGAAGGAGAAGCCTCTGCGCTCGAAGGATCCGATATTTGTCCAACCTTCAGACTTCACTGGCCGGGAAGCATCATCTAAACTTGCTGAAGTACGACAATGGATTCGAGCACAGCCGCCAGCGGTGCCGACATACTCCAAGTCCCCACCAACTGCATCACAGATGCACGTTGGGACGCTTATCACTTCATTGTCAAACATTGGTATGCGATTGACCTTGGTCTGTTGCCATGCTGACGACTCCCCATTAGCGTATCTGTTGAACCTGCGTGGATCTGACATCCCTTTCAATCCTTTATTCTATGCATATCTGTTCATTTCTCTCGACAAAGTCGTCCTCTTCATTGATGCGGCTAAACTGACCGATGACACCGAGGACTATCTGCGCTCTCTCAGGGTAGAGAGAAGGGAATACAACGATGTCTGGCCGTTCCTCCGGCGCAGGGAATGGGGCGAGGGAAAATTACTACTTTCCCCCGAGACCTCGTATGCGATCTCGCTCATGCTAACCCATTTCCGCTACACCATCGTACCTTCTCACGTTGACGACATGAAGGCCGTCAAGAACGAAGTGGAATTAGACGGCTTGCGACGTGCATATCTACGTGATGGCGCCGCCTATGTGCGTTCAACCGCTGCCTCACCTATTTCATCTATCTCATGCCATTTCCTCCCCAGGTTAAATGGCTTGCTTGGCTGGAACACAAGATCTGTCAAGGCTACGATATCAGTGAATGGGAAGCCGCGTGGCGCCTTACAGAGTTTAGAAGGCAGAACTAAGCACTACTGGGGCCTGGCGTATGAGAATATCTCTGCTAGTGGGCCCAACGCGGGTGAGTGATGCATTCGGCGTGTCCGGTTATTGTTCCGAACATTTCGTAGCATTGCCACATTATTCGCCAACTAAACAAGACGCAAGAATGATTGACCGAGAGACGCCTTACCTGAAGTAAGTCTTCGGATCCTTTGAACTTATCGATAACTGATGTTTATCGGTGTTCTATTACCTCAGCGACTCCGGTGGTCAGTACCGAGATGGCACGTGTGATACGACTCGCACCGTCCATTTTGGTCGCCCCTCACTAGATCAATCGGAGGCTTATACACGCGTGTTACAGGGTCATGTACGTCAATGGCGCCTCATCGATCAAATCCCCGCGTACCATACTTATCTTTACCCCAGATTGCCATCGATAGTGCCGTCTTTCCTGAAAGGACTACTGGCCTGCAATTGGATGTCCTCGCTCGTCGCGCCTTGTGGAAAGATGGTCTCAACTACCTGGTACGTATGTTCACGTGTCTGCTAATGCCCATCTAACGTTACCCACAGCATGGCACGGGTCATGGCTTCGGGTCCTTCTTGAACGTTCACGAAGGGCCCCATGGCTTCTCTACCAGCGTTCCTCTCGTACCAGGGCACGTTATTACCAATGAGCCCGGATTTTGTGCGTTTCTTGCTCGATGTATTACTATATTATATCCTGATGGAATTTTTCACACTAGATCTCGAGGGCAAATGGGGTATGCGTATTGAGTCAGCTTTGGTTGTCAGACGCGTGAAGGTGTGTCCTGTTCGTTCACAACCGCCGTCTTAACATCCTGATCCGCGGCAAACTTAGACCAAGGGCGAATTCAGCGGTGATATCTGGCTTGGTTTTGAACGCCTTACCTGTGTACCCATCCAAACGCGGATGGTGAAAGAAAACATGCTTACCAAGGAAGAGAAGCAATGGCTCAAGGTGCGTTGTCGGTAATCATTTCCGCACCCGGCAGGCCTGCTTACTTGATGTCCGCTTCTCAGGATCATAACAAGAAATGTCTCGAGAGATTAGAGCCATACCTTAAAGATGACAAACGCGCGCTCAAGTGGCTCAAACGTGAAGCTGAGAGAGGCATTGGGGTCGCTGCCCCCGGACCGGGCGGTATAACTATTGATTGGGATTAGTCCACTGGCGTTTTTCTGGTTTTTCCTTTTTCAGAGCTTGCGCATTTCGCGACGAATACCGTCCGTTCATCCTCCGCCCCTGCGATACCTCCGACCATGATCCAGACTCGAACATATTCTCCATTCTTACTCTTCTCAGAGGGGTCTTACTCTATCTTACGCTTCATGACTAACTAGAGGAACTCGTCATAGGACTGTTCCCACCCACCGGTACTTCTATGCTAGTAAGGACGGAATGCTTTTGATGCTTTGTTTCTATATCTTTTAATATTATTGGAGCATGCATTGTCGTGCAGTACATGGCCCCATTTGTTTGTACGTACATTCTTGAGTCTCTTTTTCTTCGGTTTACCCACTTTTGATTTACACCGTCCATACGCGTCTGCGGGGAGTGGAAATTGCACAATAGTACTTCTGCGACGTAAATAGATGTGGATTCACTGCTTTACTTACGTTTATGCAAGGGTTAACTGACCCGTCTTCTGTGAGCGGTTCCTTGGACGGGATGGATGACATAAAATTTTGGCCCGACGAACTCGGTTCAGCACAATGATGCTGCTCTTCTTGATAATCTCGATAATCATGCATGGTGATATATGATGATTCGTACCCAGTCGCTTGACCAGTCTAGACTCCTAACCTCACTCCGAACCTGCAATCCGTATACACGTAAATATTCTCAAGTCACTTTTTCTTTCGGTTTCTCCATCTCACCCTGTCCAAACACCTGTCTTTCATTTTCTCTGCGTCGCAGATGCGGCATGACAGGCAATGAATGCAAGTATGGATGTAGCACATGGAATCACCATGTCACGTTTTCACGGCGCAACATTGTCTATTGATCAGATAAGAGTGTCGTTTCACACACCGCCAAGACGAACTCGGTCAGTTCGGCGGTCTTCTTCTATTCACGTTCATACAGGGAACCCGAGACTACGGTATGCAGCACACAGACGTGCCTTCGCTGACCCTTGATGCCCCCTATGGGTTCAATGTGACGATGGATCTGTACCGAGTTTCTCCCAGCCCCACTTGGGTGTCCGTATCCATGGTCCAACGTATTTTCCGCCACGGACCAACTCACCGTGGTCCACATCGTCGTCCGGTGATCCCAGCCAGACTGCAAAATTGACGACGCCGAGGGTGTATTCGCGATCGTCCTCGGCGTCCACCGAGGATGGAAGCACAGCGCCCGTGCCAGCGCGGATCATGAACAGCTCGAGGACTCGATCAGAGTACCACGTAGTACCGACATGGAAGCCATGACGCAGCGTCCACTCGCGGTGAACCCTGAACATGAGGCATTGGGACCACGACGCCGAGTTTGGTCCTGTGCAGGGTGACCGGAGTTGAGGATGGTCTCTGGGGCCACGGACGTGGACTCTCGGTCGCCGAGAGACGAGTCCATCGCCATCGCCCACGCGAATGTAACACGCGGGCGAGGAAGGTGGGGTACACGAGAGTTCGGAATGACTGGCCAACCAAGGCAAAAAATGAGGGCGTTGTACACTTGTTGGCAGGCGGTAAACGCCTTTTTGATTGGGATGCTGATATTGAAGGGATCGAGAAGGGCGTACGCCCTGTCTTCGATCCGCGTCGTTTTGCGCCTAGCAGACCACTCATGATCGAGGATCAGTTCGCAGCTGGAAGTGTGGGAGATGAGCGGCTGAATGCCCGTTATTGTTATTTTAGTGATGGCGGTCGTGATCGCTGCGTTGGCCTTGTCGCCGTGTTTGGGGGGACCAGCCTTGAGATGTATGACTGGGAGCGAATGAGCGAACACAGGATCGCGCGAGCTCCCAAGGCGAGCAGGAAAGGTAGATAAGGTAAGAGGAGCGGTGCGAATGAGAAAGACGACGTTTGGGTGTGAGACCAGCTATGAAGCTGGTCAGTGTATCGCGACATGCGTGCCAGTGATAGAAGGAGACGGGTAAAAGATAGGGAGACAAATCGTTCACGATTCACCAATGTCAGTGGTGCGGTATTCCAAGTCGGATAATACAGCATTGAGCGCGGTGCACAAGAAAAGTACAACGGAGTTAGAGAACATGACGTGCGATGATAAAAATCGAATATTCAATATCCAATGAGCCGCGAGTCTGGAAGTAAGTCGAGGTAATGAGGTCTGATAAGAAGCAAGACTTGCCGAATGCGAGTGACGCCGGTCCGGGGTCCGGTAACTTAAAGGGCAAGCAAAAGTAAGAAGAACCAAACCAAGAGCCTGAGCCAAGGTAAGAAAACACTATACTGAAAAGAAACCATCCAAACAGGGCTACCACGTCGAAAGTGATCAAAATCAATGCCCGAGCTCACATATGGTCAGTTATTTTCACGGCTGATGGGAAACGCGTGTTTGCTGCCGGAGAGGAAGGAATCATTCGATGTTGGGGGTCAGACAACGGGAAAGAAGTGGTAAAGCACATGGGAACGGGGTACGCGGTCTCACTAACCATCGCGGTCTCCCACTGGCAAGATGGCAAGTGGATTGTGAGTGGAGGGGGGTCTCAAGTGAAGGGTATCAAGAGCAGGTCGTATGGCTTTGCCCAGGTATTTGATGCGGAGAGTGGAGAATTCGTGACCGAGTTCATGGAAGGAGACAGATTCAGAGTGGCTATGCTAAAAGGACTTGACTCGGGAGTGTAAATGCCGTCGACATCTCGCCGGACGGGACGAAAATCGTGACAGGATCGGAGGACAAGGCTGTCCGGATCTGGTCACTCTCGACTCGGAGTGGCCGCCTACTTCAAAGCCTACGATATGACTGGCCAGTCGCTGCGGCAAAATTTTCGCCAAATGGACAGCTGTTGGCAACCGCCCTGCAGTTTAACATGAGGTCCGTTCGCATATACGATTGCGAAAGTAGCACCCTGCTCGTCAATTTCAACATTCAAGTCAGTTCATCGTTCAACCAATCCATTGCCTGGCATTGCGATAGCAAACACCTCTTTGTCGCATCATTCGATGGTCATATTCACCATCTGGACGTCGCGACTGGGAACACGCTCTCAAAATGGCGCATTCACAGCAAACATCACCCGGAGTGCATCGCCTTGGCTCGCAATAGTGCATACCTCGTGGCCTCTGCAGGCCCATACGTGTCATTCTGGGATGCAGTGACCCATCAACAGATCGGGTCTCCCATCCGGCGGCATGCTGATAACGTTGCGGCTGTGGCCATATCATCTACATACCAAGACCTGGCGACGAGCGCAGGCAAGACCATCACCGTGCTGAATTTGAGCAACGTTCTTCCCACTCACTACGTAAGTGCACCCCTCCATATGGCATCATGACTGTCCTCACACAACTAAAAACTTCCAGATTACCCGGAATCTCCAAGCCGCCCTCACGGACATCCAGCGCCGCTACAAGGTGCAGGCACGCAGGCTTGCCACAGTCCGCCAAATAGCCGCTCTCACTGCTGAATTGGACCTTCGGAAGCGTTCAGTTGCCACCAGAACGAATGAGCTTGCTGCCGTTCGACAAGAACTTGATCAATCCCCTGATCTACGGCATGAGCTCTACTTCATGCGTAACGAGATTAAATTGTCCGAAACTCAAATGCACGAGATCGATCAACAGTATAATGACCAGCTCACTGACACCGCCTCTACCGTCGCAGACCATCAATCTGAATTACCTGATGTTCGGCGCTTCATCATGGTCTCTGATGCGCACACCGAGTACACAGTCGTTCGGATCCTCGAAAAGCTCAATTCATCCGTTCATCTGATCTCGATATTCATGGGTAGACTTATGATCAATAACACCCAGTCTCCCGTTTCCGAAGAACGATCGTCAGCGCTGCGACGGGTGTCTGAGTTTATTGCTCGACCCCTGATAGATTGCTTAGCAACACTTCCACCGAACGGCGTGGCCTTGTATCTCCCAATCGCCTTCCGAGCCTTCCTTATCTCTCGCTTGTCGCAGATCATTTCCTCGTGGACGATGAAGAAAGGACACGACAAACTTTTCAGTGGGATGTACAAACGTGTGCAGGATTCAGGCAAGTAATCTAATGTGTCTTCAAGTACATCACTAATGGTAACACATAGAGTCGCAAAACTTCGCCTCCCGGTGGCGATCCCTTACCTACATGTGTATCCCTGACCCAGCCAGCGATGCCGACAGCCTCGTCACAGATATAATACGAGGGCTTTCTGACATCACCTTGGCAGCTGGTTGTGTCACCTCTGCTTCTGCGGCCCAGTCAAGGATCTCGCCCGGGTTCCAACGCAAGATATCACACATCATTTTGGTCACCGAAAAACTTGCGAAATCAATGTGGAGTGCGAGGGCGGCCGACTTCAAACTTGTGGTTGGCCATTCTGGTCAGACATTCGACGGAACGTTGACGGAATTGGATTGCCGTCATGGTTTGGCAAGGCCTCGTGGAGGAAGCCGGAAAGTCATGTGCACGACTCATTTGGGGTTGATGAAGCACGTCGTCTCGCAGTCGCCAGATCTAAATCACAAGAACACCTTGACTGTGTCGACGGTAGTCAAGGCAAAAGTTCTTCTCGAATCTTCGCTGCCAAGCAGATGAGGCTCTGGCGGCGCTGTCAATGTGCCTGCTCGAGCCATCGTTTGACTCCAAGTCATATCTGTACGACGCGGGCGGCGGAAACGACATTCATGCATGGATTCTTTGGTCGTCCATAACACATACTACCATTGTTTCATATTTGTTCATGGAATCCTTCTATCTGCTAGCTCCTTTCGTTGAGAACTACTTCATTTACTATTCGACCGGCCGTGTTCCTCGTGGGCCTTATACGCGTGTATCCTCAAAGTCGAAACGCGCGTACGTTATATCATAGACGATGACCTCAACTCGTCGCTTTATGTCATTCAGTGTGTATCTCTCAGTGCGGAGCGGAATCCGACTTGCGCGGATCGTCCCCACTGGCATGATTTTCATCATCCGTCTGCCGTGGCGACATGAAGAGAAAAAATGTTATTACAGTATTTAATGAGTTACGAGGCACAGGATGTCTATGACATTATGCCCTGATTCAAGTCGTCTATAAATTTCTACGAACGCCCCTCCAAGTCGTGCTCTGTCTTCCGTGAGCGGTTAGCTCGATGACATAAAAAGAATGACCAAGCGCGATCATGATACTCTCGATAATCATTGTCATTGGTGATATCAGGCGTGATGGCAGATTGAATAATACTTAGGCAATGAACGTAGTAAGCCACGTTGCTGCGCACACGAGATCAGTGCAGCTTTGAAGTCTTCTTCTATTCATCTTACTTATTTAATATAGCGAACCAAAGGCAGTATGCAGCAAAAGGATGCGCTGTAGCTGGCCCTTGATGTCCTCCCTGCAGCTCAATGCGATGACGCGATCTGAGGTGAGTTTTTCCCGACCCCACTTTGATTTCCGCATCAATATCCCAAAGTATTTTCCTCCACAAACCAATTCTCCGTGATTTAAATCCTCGTCCGGTGAGCCTGGACGAGCTACAAAATTGACGACGCCAAGTGCGTACACGTGAATGTCCGCCGAGGCGGACATAAAGGGTGGAAGCGCGGCGCCCGTGCCAGCATGGATTATGAACGGCTCGAGGGGGATATCTTGATCAAAGTACCATGTGATACTGACATGGAAGCCATCACGCAACGTCAACTTACGGTGGACCCTGAACACGAGGAGTTGGGCTACGACGCCGAGTTTTGTGAGTTGGTATGCAGGATGACCTCTGTTGACGATGGCCATCTTCTCAGGCCGTGACTCGGAGTTTGAGTCTTGCCCATGACCGTCGCCCATGCGCTCGTAGCATGCGGGCGAGGAGGGCAGGGCATTCGAGAACGACCGGCCCAGGCGAAAAATGTGGGCGTCGTACATTCACTGGCAAGGGCGACCATCAGGCGGTAAAACGCCTTGCGTCCCTCGCCGTACGCAATCGGGATGCTGACATGTCATTTTCACTTTCCAAAATGGCTTGGTTCCGTTTGACTGCACCTCTGTGGCCGACTGAGTAAGATCACGATCTAAGTTGTGTGAGACCGTAACACATGACTTGGAGGATGGAAAATGAATCGGAAACTCGGAAAATTACATGTTGGGTGGTACTCCTGAAAGCAGAGACGTGCAGCGCATGCCCAGCCCAAGCACACTGGCACAGACTGAGTGTGTGGCACTCACTCTCGAGTGCATGTGGAGATGCCGCCAGGAAGTCATTGAGATGTTCGCGAGGCTTGTGAGAGGAGTCCGAAGGTGTTCTGTGTAGAAACACTAAATGTGCGTCAACTGAACGGTGTACCTACGGTTACGTAAGCAGTGGCTGTATGTGACGGTTGTCACACGAAGAGGGTACTTAGGAAATCACAGGTTAAAACTCTCTCTGTGTTCTAAACACTCCTGGGGTACATGAGCGACGAGCCTAGCTCTTTTATATCTTCCTAGCACTAGGTATCCCAATCTGGCCGACCGAAACAACTGCACCTGTATCTGACACCAACTTGCAGAATTCATGGTAACTACTGTCACCATGCTTGCAAGATATATGACAAAATATGCTACGGTGATCCTGGTGTGCATCTGCCCGCCGCATCCTGCAAGATGAATGAGCCAAACTGTTTGCAAGATCCCCGCATGCACTAGATTTGTCTTGCAGGATGAATCAGCCCTGGAGCCTGCAAGATTAATCGTGCATTACTGGCGTGCTATGCTAGACATCCACTCTGCATCTTGCAAGATGAATTTAAGTCACATTCAAGTTGTGCAAGACTCGGATGCTAGTGCCACAGCCACGTTTTGCAAGACCCCCACAAGCAGGGAGGGGAGACGCGCTGTGTTCATCTCCTCCCTACAACTCTGAGTCGCCCCTTCCTACAATACCCTTGCCCTCCCTTCAACTCTCCCTTCACTCTCTCTTCGCCTCACATGACGACCGTGACGACGACGATATCGTCATCATCATCCAACGCCATGCCTCGCCTCGCCTACTTAGTACAATGATGCCACTTGCCCTCATGCCTTCACCACCCTTCGCCTTCCCTTCACCCCTCCACTAACCTTCTGGGTTCTCCCTCCCCTCCTGATGACAACAACAACAACAATGTGATAACTGTATAACACAGATATTGTGTTGTCGTTATCATCGCATCCACGAACTCGTCCCTTGCTCTTTCCTCGCCTTGCCTGACGACAATGACAATGACACGATATAAGTTATATTGTGTCATCATTGTTGTCGTTGTCATTGTCACTCGGTCTTGTCTTACATCTCACCTGGCCTCACCCTTCTTCACCCTCATCTCTCTCGCCTGATGATGACCGCGACGACAACACGATTATGACGCGTTCGCCTGTGCTTCCATCTCACCAACCTTGAGCACACACAGGAAAAAATATTCGAAGGGAGAGCAGTCGAAACAGGGTATACAATACAGCTAATTTCTAAGTATCATGTTGTATGTAGAATTACAGATGTAGTAAGCACTAATTCTCCTTCTTGAAGCTCTGAACCAGCTGAGATCTAGATGTCTTCTGACGCTTTGCACGCTGAGGTTGGCCTGAGGATCCAGCAGCATTTATCAGTTTCGAGTCTGCTGGTCGCTTAGATGGCAGCAGGACTCTCGTTCTTAATTTCATTCGAGCCTGACATAGATGAAGAAATTTAAGTGTTATATCATGACCATCAGTAGTTGGTAATACTTACTGTCGAAATATTAACATCTCTGTTGTTCGCTCCCGCTGGCAAACCCGGTGAGGGGTCCGAGTCTGAGGAGGGAAAATCAAGTGGTGGCAAGTCCTCAGGCTCCTTGATGTTGTCGTGAGCAGAAGGGTGTACCATATCACAAGCAGTGACACGTACGCATTGATCCAAGCTGGTAGTAGCTCTGTTTTCAATGGTAGCAGCCTGTGCCGGTGACCCGGATTGAAGGGACAATCGTACCATTTAGTACATTCTACATAATTGCTATACATTAGTCTACTCACAGTGTGTGCCAGTGCTGGGATTGCAATATTCCCTGGGTAGAGGGTATTGAACCCAGCAGGCCAGAAGATGGCAGACTGGAACTGGGATTGTGAAGGGACAGTGTTGGCATTTGGGCTGCTGGGTTGCGCACATTCGGTGGCCTTCCCGCTGGCATGTGGAAACAGAAAGTCTACGTAGCGTGGGTGGGTTAGCTACAGTAACAGAGAGTGCTTCACTCACCACTGGTCCATTGTGACTGTAGTCACAGGTTAAGGAAACGGAGTGAAGGCAAACACTACGGGGTATGATAACATCAATTACGGGCCCGCCAGGTGTGTTAGTGCTCTTACAAAAGAAATATGATGGATTGCATGTACCGGCAGGGATCTTGATGCAGTAGAATAGATATAGCATTGGAGTTTCGTTTTTGTTGTTATTGGATACCATCGCAGCTGGTCCATCATGATACGTACCAATACAATGTCTTGCAAAATTATCAGTCAAAGCTTCTCTTCTGCATTTACATACAATCTACTTCTCCCACTGAAGCACTCACAAATCACAACTTCAACCTTGAGAAGCAACTGAGGCGAAATGAATTAAAATTGGAAGAAACTTGAATCATGTCATTGACACGTCACTACTGGTAACAGGATCAACACCACTCCCAATCTCGATGTACCTGTGTGTGTTCCGCCAGACATGCACAAAATGCTGTGCCAAGTCAGCCCTGAGTGCGGCCTGTTGCAACGCATATGCCCTTAAGCCCTCCACGAGTGCCATATCCTCTGTTGTAACAAGGGACTGCTTCTCTGACCACCATTTCGACTGCCATCTAAGGAATTGTAAAATGCACTGCTGTTCTTCCACCAACAACTCAACCTCCTCTGCCCAACGATGTGCACAAGCACAGGCTTTTAACCACTCAATGCGGAGAGCTAGATCAATAACAGATGAGTGCAAACTAGCAGATAAACGACCAGCATACCATCTTGAAGCCCCTCTTCTCCATCCTCTTCTCCTTCTCCACATGTCAGCCAAATCCAGGAGACTCGCCTGCGACCCTCACTTTGCCGTTCCTCAGTTCTGGCCGTCATCGAGTGTATGTCTTCATCAGCAAGAGGGCAGAGAGAGTTTTGCCAACCAGTGTGAGTCTTCTCTAATAACGGCGACAGTGTGTAACCATTGCTTTGTATGCCGTGTGGTACTTCATAGCAGCAGCCTTTACCTTAGAATCTACGACTTTCAGAGAGTTTCAGGCACATGTATTAGCACCTTGACCACGTAAGAAATAATCTTTGAAGCGCAGTGCCTGGCAGAGTTCTGTAAGTGCGTCATGAGCTTGACCATAACGAAGATTCCATTTGATATCTTGGAGTCTAGTGTCGCACAAAACTTTGCATGGAAGAGCAGATGGTAGCCAGAGATGAAATTGCTCTGGCTTTCGGGCAATTATGGAATCTGAGTCAAGTGATTCTTGGGCTCGAAGGGAAGCAACAGCTGGAATATACAGAGTCTGAACAGCTGCCCATGCGTCAATGTGATTCCTTAGGCCATTGCTACACTGTTGGAGTCTTGTATTCTGTTGGTCTGTACCACGGAGACGAACTTCTTCAATATCACTGTGAAGTCGGCGTCTTTCAATCTATGTATTAGGCTGACAGACGTAGTGAAAAAAAAGAAAGAGAGCAAACTCACTGTTGTCCCTCTAATTTGAGCCCTGTACTGATAAGAACACTTGGTGAGATGTCAGTATGGATAGGTGGTATGTCCGATGCAGTGGCTTCAATGGCTTCGTCCTTTGCAAGCCACAGTTGTACGCTTGTTTGCGTTACTGCTAGCACAGAGTTAGTTAGGATAATTGCTTGCCTGAAATGCACGTACAATTAGACTTGACCTCAAATGGGTTAGGCTGCAATGCATCCTGCTCCCATGCCTCTACCTGCTCTCTCCATTTGGCCAATTGTCCACCATATCGCCCAGTGAGAGAACTTTCAAATTCTTCCAAGTCTTCTTGATGTTCATTTCGTTCTGGAACAGCTTCAATAAGCTTACGGAGAATGGTGGTTCCTGGGTTCAGATCATCATCACTATCTTGCAAGACAAGCTAAACTCTAATTAACTTACCCAAACCAATGATTTTTTTCCAGTTGCTATCTCCGATCAGGTTGTCAAGGGTGTCACGACGATGTCCGGGGCCCATTTCCTTCATACTTGACACCACTGGGTTCAGTGTTGACCAGGCACGCTCAGGTGCTTCACCATCTGTTCGAGCAACCCCTCTGATATAGTTAAACAAGTATTTCCACTGACATTCTGTGACATGGGTGGGGAGATGAAATTTTGGAACAAATGACCTAACTTTGATGTCGTGGTATGGCAAGTGGAGTGGACGTGGGAGTGTTTCCATGCGTTGCCACAAATGCTGCATCCATTGGCATACAATATCATATGAGATGTTGAGTACTTTAATAGAGTTGTTATTATGAACTGCAGAAAAAAAAATTTAGTCCATGTTAACATATCTTAAATGCCGAGGGAGTTCAAGTTAATCGGTGATCTGGAACATTTAAGAAGGTTCTCACCATTCTCCTTTCTGTAAATCACCTACTGCTCCCGGTAGCTTCATTTCATGACGGGCACAGCAGATGCTGCCCACTCCAGTGGATGCAAGTCCCACTACCGACTTGGTATCTGCATTATTGACAGCATTGTGGCTCATGCAAGTGCTTTTCTAAAGAGAGATTCAGATATTAAGTATTTCGAGCCTGAAGGAAAGCAGAAATACCTCTTGTCGTGTATTAGAGTGTTCTGAAATATATAACTTGTATGACAACTCTTCAACAAAATATGCCCATCCTCGGCTGAGACTGGGATCAATTGCATCCTTGGACACCGACCTACGCTTGAGATGGAAGTTGGCATCAATTGCCACAAAAAGAGCGTAGAGCCACCTAAAGGACTATGAATTAGACGAATGAATTAATGGGTAGGAACTTACTCCTTGTCTTTCGGAACCTTATCCCAGTTTTCGGGAAGATTCTTTCCAGGCTGTGGGCATGCAGGACAGAGAACCGCACAATTGCCCTCCCGTGTGCCCTCTGACCCTGTAGGATCATGCCCACGCCCACTCCTCTTCAACATCTTGAGGTGGCACCATTCGCGAACGATATGCATAAATTGCTCGTAACAATCCTGTGAGATGAAATCATAGAAAAAACATTCAGAGTAGAAAAACCGAGACTAACCTTCACGGGATACAAGCCTGTGTTATCAGTATGACGAGCAAGCGAGTTATAAAAATGATATGCAGATGCCTTGGACTCAAGTGAAAGGATGTGATATTCCTCTAGAACCCTGAAGGTAGCCACCGTGCGTGGCTTGTCTGCACTTGCAGGGAATAACTGGCAATGAAGAAGTTGCTGAACTACAGTACCAGCTGATTTGCAGCCGCAGAAACGGAGCATAATGGAATGTATCCCGTTGCTGTCAATGATGATGAAGTCATCCGAGTAGGGAGCTCTGGGCAGACAACACAGTTGTCCACTAGTGTGTCCCAGTTGTATGACCAGCCCAAGGGTCTTGAGTGGAACCCGAACCCAATAAGACCCAGACCATTCCTATGTGCAAGTCAGAGGTGTCAAACGAGAATTACTGTTGGCTGAACGGCCCTAACCTTCACTATATGGAGCGCCTGTGTCTCGTGCCTTGCCAGAAGACATGGCTTGCAGTACAGATCTAAAGTCAGACAGTTGTCGCAACAGTAAAGTGCCAGTTTGCTTTTGCAGAGAGAGCAGACCGTCACACCCCACCGTCCTTCTAAATGAATTAGTTCGTGAAGGAACATGTCATGATGGTGCTCCATCCAGACGAGGAGAGGGAAGTCCTGCATAACAATTTAGATCAGCAGAGAATGTGCGCTGAAGGTAATAAATCCCAGCTGTAGTGCAATACTCAGGGGGATTGAAAGAATAGAAAAGAGGGTGAAGGAATGTGATTCCGTTCGACCCAGGGACAACACTGAGTTGGTGAATGACGAAGAATGGTTTTTGAGTAGTCCGAGATGAATCCAGGGCGAATCCGGATTAAAACAGATAGAAAAGCGGACATGGCAGTCCGATCCAGATCGAGAAAATACAAGGAGAGCGAGGGAAAATGAACGTCGAGCGAAAACGATGTGAGACAGATGCACACGGGCAAAAGCTACTGTATTTTTGTCAATACAGTGAATTTATAGTCCTCGGGAATACCCTCAGACTTGTCCTAAGTAAGGATAATAATAAAAAGAAAGTTTTCATACGGTATAAAGTTTTCATATGGTATAAAGTTCAAGAGGCACCCGAATGTCCCTGCAAGGGCTGCATGACATGGTCTAGCCAATGCTAAGTACGAATAAGGAGCATCAAACATAAAATAAAAGAGTCCAAGGCAAAACAGGTGTGGATACAGCAATCCGGATGAGTTCGCACAAGCAGACAGATCAGGATCGGGATCGGGTGACGACAGGGTGCGGAAACATGCTATGCGAGCACAGGGAATACCTATTCCCTACAGTGCGAGGCCCGAACACAATGCAAACCCTCACTGATGCAGTCCGTTGCCTTGGTACATCATCCAAGTCAAGGATAGAGAGATCCACATCATCCGGGAGGCGATCAATGCAACTAGGATGATTATCAGTGGCATCCAAAGCGAAAGTGGGTGGTACTTCTTCTGGTCCCAGGCCAGTTGTCGTATTAGTGGGTACATGGTAATTTTTCTTCACAACGCGTAATGTCCCAGACATATCTGACTGGATTTTATGGTGATTCCCGGTATGTACATGAGGTTTTCCGTAGGATTTTCCATGGAGCTTGAAACCACAAAGCCGCTTGAACTGTGGTCCAGCGGTTTCTGAGTGCATATGGTTGACTAATATGAAGGCAGCAGGAATCAATTGATTACTCACCACCATCCTGCGATCCTGTGTGAGATAAACTCATCGTATACTGGTGGTAGGCACAG
This sequence comes from Chiua virens, assembly GCA_019787685.1. Lineage (NCBI taxonomy): Eukaryota > Fungi > Basidiomycota > Agaricomycetes > Boletales > Boletaceae > Chiua > Chiua virens. Next base: position 2,434,443 of record JAHNUO010000003.1, read on the forward strand.
AGTTATGGTCCTTATGGATCAGGCTCTTTGAAGTTAGAGTCAAATATCTTAGTTTTGCAAGAAACTTATGAGCTGGGGCAAACGCCGACATTAAACATGATTGAGGGACATCATGATAGGCCCTCCCCTGCAGAGCTGAAAACCATGACAAAGCCGCTGTACAGGTTAGAAGCTTACTAAATGTGCTGTCATGGTTATCAGACTTGGTCATCGTAGAACTGGGGGGCAAACACCAACATTAAGCATGATTTGGGGATATCATAGGCCCCCTCTTGCTGAGCTGGAAACCATGGAAAAGTTACTATACAGATCAGAAGCTCGACTTACTAGAAGTGCCATTGGTATCTGACTTGACTTGGTCATTGTATCATTGAACCATAATTTCGACTCAGACATTCTCCTCTTGCAAGACTTCACTGGCTGCCAGTGGCTTGGTCATCATGCCAGCACTGAGGAGTCTTGCACAACTCGGTGTCAACCATGATGCTATGTAATGTGTAGAATCTCACATATGATATAGCGGTGTTAACTACCTTTCCTTGCACAGAAAATTTTGCTCCAAGTTCAAATGCCACTTTCATACAACATACTGACCACAGCTTGGAATAATGAGACGAACCACCGGACAGATTATCTCTGTGTCACTGTTGATTGTAAGTGTCTGATCACCATGACAGTCAATTCTGAAGTACTACCCTATGCATGTAGCTCTTCTTACTGACATACATCGTGCAAGCATTCCATTAGAGTATGCAAATGCTCTTGTGGCTGCGATCCGACTTCGTGCAAATTATCCCAACCAAACTCTCGGAGGTATTTTCCTTTCTCTCATGTCTTTGTATGGGGAATGTTCTCACCCATAGCTCCTACTAACCAGCTCAGCATCTGCTCATTCCCCCATGGAATATGAATATAGCTGTGCCGTCTGGCCACGAGTTCATACAATATAATGGATTCACATATGTCCAACCGAGTATAACCTACTCCCGCTCCAAATGCTACATAATCACTCGTGGGAGGGTTGTTGGTGTATTCATGCATTGGTGAGTCTCTGTTCTTCATAGTACTTACCAGGTCCAATGATCTGATTCACACTTAGGACTAACATGGCGCCTTTCGTTCTTGGTGTCAGCGGAGCTGTCTTTGAGAAGGTTGAATTGGTGGAAGTGGGCTGCTGCCTCATATTGGATGCAATTGATAGTAACACTGTCATGTATATCGACTTGGACCAACATGTCTCATAGTTATACATTGTTCAATTGACACCAACTCATTCCAAAGCTCCTCCTTGTTATTGTGACTTGCACTGAGTGAATCTGGGACCTTGGATCGGTGCATCCTCAGTATTGTGCTCCTTCCAGTGAGTATGTGCATCTTGGCGATTCGGAATTTCCTACACCATGCACATAGTACAATTACACTGGCATGCATTCCTTGCAACACCCAGGACCTAACAAGTGTTCTTATCTGCAACAAAGTATGCTAAAGTGTGCTAGGAGTAAATCTCCTATGACATTGTGCATAAAGAATCCAAAAGCTCCACCATGGTTGGTATGGCCGCTTACTTCCCAGCCTTATTCTCCCATTTCGAACTTACATTAACTCACTCAAACCTGTACCTTTGTATCCACCAGTTCCAAAGTCCAACTCCCCTACGAGTACGACTCGGCCCAAGTTGAATGGGAAGGCCAAAGCTGTATGTCACTCCCGAGGAGAGAATAATGGCTGCTCGTTCATACCAAGCAAAATATTATGAAAAGTATGTCTTCACCCTCTTACACTTCTGCCAATGACTTATTCGTATTTCAGAAATAAGGATGCAATTAACAAGAAGCTTGTGGGAAAGTGTAAAAAGGACAAGTTACCTAACAACACGGTGGGCTCAGGCTTGAACTTATCCCTGCTCCGTGATCAGATCAGCTCATAGGCCATTGCTCACAGGGAACCAGACATGTGACACATCCCACCGAGATCATTGGGGAACCTACATCAAGAAATAAGATGTTACTGTGCCAGTATGTGCAACATCTTCCATCAACTTCTGCTCTATCTCATTGCTTATATTCGACTTTCCAAGTGCTGGGCGGCCAAGGAGCAACCTCAGAAATGACCAACCGACTCATTCAAGTTCGTCAGTCAAGTATCAGTAAGTTCCTACTGTATTTACACATTGTTAAATTAACCCACATACATACTTAGTGATTCAGAGACTAGTATCGAAGTAGGGCTCAAAGAAATCATTGAGGGGTCCTCTCGTGAGCGGATGCATGTTCTCTGTCAGCGTTTCATTGCTTCAGGGGACTATCATGAGATCTCTCACACTCATGACCTAGTTCAAGCACTCGATAAACATATTCGAAGTTTATCATCTCCCAGGTGGTCAGAAAGTGGGATTGATGTCCCTGACAGTCCGATCACCCAGGCCATTCAAACAGTCGTTAAGGCCTTGGAGGACCTTCTGCTGAATGCCATGGAAGGCAATAATCTGAGTGAGTTTGTACAAAACCACTGTTTATTGTACCAAGTCGCTCCTGATGTTATGTTACCATAGTAGAATTTGATCCAATTAAGGACAAATGAACATCATCGGACAATCAATTAATCAACATCAGATACAAAACCACCTAATCAGAAGTTCAGAATTCACTCTTATGGGTTAGTTTAATGCTGAATGCCAGTGTGTCACAGGCCTCATATTCTTGTGCTGAAATCACATCTCGTCACTTCACAAGATCTTGACTCGATTGGCATGGTCAGTTTGGACCAGCGTTGTCAAGGTCAGTTCGGATCGGCGTTATCATGGATGGTTCAGATCGGCATTATCATGGTCAGGTAAGGAATGTGTCCAGTTTGTTATTGGGACTTGTTGAAAGAAGTCAAATGATCTAGCTACCATGTCATTGTCACTCTGAGAGATTGGTTGATTGCCAAATAGATCCTACATCCTTTATAGTCATGGTATGTGTGGTTCCTTCTCAATCTCCCGTTCATTGTACTTTCAATTTATGTGCCATTCTCTTGCAGTCCCACCCAACACGTTGAAGGTACATAATATATCCCAGCTGTAGTGCAATACTCAGGGGGATTGAAAGAAATAGAAAAGAGGGTGAAGGAATGCGATTCCGTTCGACCCAGGGACAACACTGAGTTGGTGAATGACGAAGAATGGTTTTTGAGTAGTCCGAGATGAATCCGGGGCAAATCCGGATTAAAACAGATAGAAAAGCGGACGTGGCAGTCCGATCCAGATTGAGAAAATACAAGGAGAGCGAGAGAAAATGAATGTCGAGCGAAAACGATGTGAGACAGATGCACACGGGCAAAAGCTACTGTATTTTTGTCAATACAGTGAATTTATAGTCCTCGGGAATACCCTCAGACTTGTCCTAAGTAAGGATAATGATAAAAGAAGAAGGTTTTCATAAGGTATAAAGTTCGAGAGGCACCTGAACATCCCTGCAAGGGCTGCGTGACGTGGTCTAGCCAATGCTAAGTACGAATAAGGAGCATCAAACATAAAATAAAAGAGTCCGAGGCAAAACGGGTGCAGATACAGCAATCCGGATGAGTTCGCACAAGCAGACAGATCAGGATCAGGATCGGGTGACGACAGGGTGCAGAAATGTGCTATGCAAGCACAGGGAATACCTATTCCCTACAACATTCAAGTTGTTCTAGTCACAGTGACCCTTCTTGCTATCTTGCTATCCTACGTGTTGTTCTTCACCCCACATTCACCACACGCATTATCCTTGTTACTCTATGCGTCATCTTCCCCCTATTTGATTGGCACATTCTCCACTGGCGTCTGGAGCTCAATTCCCTGTACGAAAAAAATGTAAGTATTCTGGAGAGCTTTGCAGTACATAGACAAATCTTATGTCAGAATAGATGCCAATAGAATGGACAACGAAGGAGCAGAAGGCTTTTCTCATCGAGGAATTGCCTACCTTCAAGAAAATTGGTGGATGTTGATATGCCCTGCAGTGGCCTGACCTCTATAACCGGTGGTTCAAGAGGTGGTCAGAGCGCACACTGGCACTACCAAACGTTCCATTAGATGTGACACTAACTCAAGAGCAAGGTGACATCCTTGCCAAGGCTATCGAACAATGTCAGGCACAGCTTCGCCGCTGGTTGCAGTGGCGTTCCGGGCGATACACCAACCGTGCTGCTAACAACAAGACTATGAAGATTATCAATCATCTTGTGAAGCTGAAGACTCGTACCAAGAGGCCATGGGAGATCTATTCAAAAATCTATTACTCGACATGCATCCAACCAAAAATTACAAGTGGTATGGCTATTGCTGATGTTACTCGAAAGATTCGCAAGTCGTACGAAAACGAGACACTCGAGATCAAAGAAGAGATATGGAAAATTATGACCAAGAACAAAAAGGTCAAGAAGAAGCGAGGGAAGGCAAGTGCGAAAGATACTAAACAAGGGGACAGCGACTCTGAGAGCGATGCGGACAACGATGACGACCCACTCTCACGTCGCAAGTGAGTCCTGTATATCATAATATTGCTACTAGCTAATGGCATTGTAAACAGTTACATTGAACAATGTGGTCCTGCACTTCAACGCATCCTTGAGCACCTCAGTAGCCAGACCGGTGGGTGGCATTTCAGTGTCTTGATGGGGGGGCCCGATCCTTTGGACACTACCGGCAATCTCATTATGAGGTCAGTGCTTTCACTTTAGTGTTGACTGTTATTACTCATCTTAGGCCACTCATATAGCCTTCACATTGGGAAGACAAATGATGGTCATGACTTCTCCGACGTCTACACTGACTTCGACACGATGGTTGTAGCAATGTATGGTGAGTACTTGGGGAAAGCTTTAAGTGAGCCTATGTCTCCCCATATGATAGCGATCATTCCCTCACCATCACTACTCAGACAATACGTCCTCTCTGCCTGTGCAATTACCCAGTGCTGGCGGTGGAGTCGATGGAGAAGACATTGACAGGGATGACAAAAAGGATGACAGAGCGGAAAAGGATGATCAAGACCACAACAATGATAGTGAAGGAGAAAAAGAACCTATCGAGCAGGAGACAACAAAGGTCATTGACGGAGGAGAGAGTTTCCATTCAGATGGAATTTATACCACTGCCCCTCCAATGACACCACCTCATCTTGCAAGCTCCCCGACCGCTCATCTTGTAAACTTGGTCCTTTCCGCGACACCGCCCACTGCACATCTTGCAAACCCGTCCATTTCTTCCATGCTCCCAACTGCTCATTTTGCAAACTCAGCCCCTTCCATGACGTCACCGACCATGTATCCTGCAAGTTCGCCCGTTTCTTCTGAACTTAATCATCTTGCAAACCTAGCCGTTTCTGGGACACCACCCCAGCCAGCCGCATATCTTGCAGACTCGTGCGGACCTACCACACTACCAGCCATTCCGACTCGCTTCGAAAGCTCATCTATTCCTACGGCACTACCAACCATTCATCCTGCAAGTTTGACTGTTTCTGTCGTATCGCCAGTCAGTCATTTTGGAAGCTCGCCTAATTCGGTTCCCATGGATCTCGCAACATTGGGTTTTGCGTCAACTATCCCAGAACTTGCAATGTACTCTGGTTACCATGATGTGACTCCGAATTCCACAGCCACCGTGACATCGATTGATCCCACACTGTCTATCCAATTGGATCCATTCTGTGGCTACTTTTCAGCCATGCTCAACAATCCTTCCCTGGAATCTATTCTCAATGACTGCTCATTGCATCACACGAATGTCAAATTTCTGATAAACCCCTTATAAATTCTTATCATTAGAATAATAACAATATGATTTATAAACGGTTTATATTGGTTCGCGATGTGCGCAATGGGGATCATTCCCTCAGGTGCAGGAGAGTGGTCTCAACATACTACCAAAGGCCGGCCTTATTAAAAGTGTAGTTTACTCGGAAGGTTCATCACAACACGTCTAGTCAGGCATGTGGGGGGGGTTATAAATATTCATCAGTAGTAAAAATGAACTGGTGATTATCGATGTATGTCACATTGCTGGTTGTTGGGAAAGGTTCATCAACTTCTCTGGATCTCATAAATTCTTTACAATGGTTCATTTGTTGTGCGAGGAGTATAATTCTGATGGAATGTAGGGATGCTCGCAAACTAATTAGACTTTAGCTAGCTATGTACACTATATCGTTCTTGCCCGCATTAAGTCTCCTTCGACCTGTTGGTAGTTGGTCTCGGAAACCATTGTAACCGCCAAATGGCTAGCACTGACATTTCCCTGTCATTGTGGTGTTCCCTTCGATCTATTGGTGGATGGTCTCGGAAATTCCAGCAATGGCCAGATGGCTGATGTTAGCGTTTCTTTGTCATTGCAGCACTCCTTGGATCTATTGACAGTTGGTTTCAAAATTGCTTGTAATAGCCAAAAAACTAGTGTCGACATTTCTCTGTCATTGTGGCAATCATCAGGAGTTCTCGGAAAGTGGAGGATGTGTGATGGTGTTCAGCAAAGAAAGCAGGACTGGCAAACTTTCTGAATCCACATATGCACGAAGACATACCACAGATTAATATAAGACAAATAATGTTTCTCATTCGATGTATGTGGCATACAATCTCGCAATCAGGGAGGTACATCTAGGAAAGCACAAAAAGGGAAATCCACACAAATCCAGGTATGCCGGTTTCCGCTTCAATCTGTTAGCCTGGTATACTAGTAAGCCCTCAGCAGAACAGGGAAGACACAGAAGATGTCATGCGTACTCGTTCCACCAAGGAACTGGTCAACCACGGCGCGACGCTGTCTGTGTGCGACGCTTCTTGAATGAAGCGGCAACTGAGCCGGTCTCAACGGGCGGCTGACTGTAAGAAAGCCCCACACGACGACCGAAAACTTCCCTGGAAGACGTCAGTGACTCGGAGGGTGAGGGTTATAGTCACTTGCTTGTTCCACCACCATATGAGATCGTCAACGAATTCTTTTTCTTCCCGACCCATTACTTCGAACCATTGTACGACCATGTTGTAAAAGACAGTGAGATTAAACAAGTCGTCAACCACTCTCCAAGCACCACAGCTTGAGAGTGCAAAGCGCAACTAAGAGGTCCATCAGCCATGATTTCCCCAAAGTGAGAGAACGTACCTGGACAGCTATATAAGCAATGGATCAGGGAGTTACTTGCTTCATCCTGGCTAATTTCGCATTGGTCGGGCGCGTGCTTGCGTCAACATGCTGACGTTTGTCCCCTGCTGCCATGGGGGTTTCATTCTCTCCTAAATCAACAGAGGATGCCCCAGTGAATACATGCTTGTATGCCTGGCCAGGTGAGGATGACCTTGGATAATGACTCGTACGACAGAAAATTGAAATACCTTGACTAGCAATTCGCCTTTAAAAAGACCTTTGTTTGTGTCGTTGTGATCATACTCTCCTGCGGGAAATAGAAAGCAAGGCCAGGAGTGGGCGGTGACGGGTACATCAGCATGCCACTGCTGGATTTTCTCTCGAACGCTGGTCAAGCAATAAGTGAGATTAGATAGGTAGGCTTACAATCAACTGACGATACTTACACGATGTTATCCCAGTCATACTCGACTGGGCACAACAGACGACCGGTGGCATCATTGTGAAACCCTCGGCTAACCTTGTCCCTGGAGTGAAGTCGAGAAGAAGTAGCTGCATCGGGGTATTCGAGCCAGGTCACCACAATACCTTTCAGGTTGTTGTTGTTGTCCGCTTGAGCCCCGTCGGCTCCTGTGGTGAGCTGTACTAACATGTGTTACCCGGCTGCATCTGCTGTGTTCAATCACCTACCTTGCATAGCACTTCATGGTACAGATCGATATCTGGGTCCTGCCTGAGCCATTCCGTGAACTCAGGAATCCATTCCCTGAGTTCTTCGTAACACCGATACAGTCGGCTTTGCCTTCAAATTGGGGTCAGAATAGACGAAGACCTGGGTTTGGTGCCTACTCACTCTTGGTGTTCAGAGGCAGCTTGTGCATCCGACCTTTGAAAGTAAACTCCGGTTTTGAACGTGACACTGGACAGGTAAGATGTTACTTACTGAACAGAACCTGCAGTGCTGTCCATGGTCCCTCGACGACAAGCCTCTCTTATCAAGTTGTCCACGTTGTCGAACATCGTTACGAGGCGTCTCAAAGTTCTTCCGCACTTATGCCAGTCAATCGCTCTACGAGTGGAAGACCAGACTCTGATTAGTGGCTGGAGTATGGCAGTGATAGACTCACACTGCGTCTGCCTTTGCCCTGCTACTGTTGGATTCTTTCAGGGCTTGGAATTCCAAGAGCAAGTCGGCAAATTCTCTTCAGATTGCTAGCATGCTGCCTGGAAGGATCGAGCCGGTGGCTGAGGCATCGGATGCATTGGGGTCACCTGTGCGCACAGGAGCCTGGGTGGAAGACAGAGCTTCTGGCATTAGATGAGGGCATGTGTGCAAGTCTTGCGTAGGACCGATGTGCTGATGAATAGTGGTTAAATTATATACCCAACTGGTAGGGGAGAGAAAAAGTGAGTAAGACCGACCTTCAAGATGGGTCGGAACGGTGACTTGGCCAATTTGGCTTGCTCGGCCAGGGTGATCTAGCTCGTGGTAAAGGAACACAGTTAAGTTCCGTCACTTGACATAGTGTTTAAAGCACCCTGCAGTGTCCGTTGGTGTTCAAGTTGGAGCATAGATCCTCTGGGACTTACGAGTGATGGGGTTTACAAGAGGACTGAGGGTCCCAGACCACTGCATCGGTACCGCTAGTGCCGCAGGCGATCCAGTCATGTGAGGTTTGTACAATATGCCGCCCAGAAAAACACTGATTCAGTGCTTACGCGCTGATCAATGAGTTGTGTGACGTATTAGCACGATGCAATACCAAAAATATACACTGAATTAATACTTATGCACTCAGTGGCACCCTGGCTGGCTACCAAAAAAATAACTGAATCAGCTCAACCGCATTGGCGTACCCTGGCTGGTCAGTACAGTCCCCATTGTCCATATGACCAAACCTTAGACAAATTAGAAGATGAGCTGGTAAGACCGCTTGCCTCAATGTTGATAGTGGCACAAATTTTGGAGGTGGGTGACGTGTGGGCATGGAATTCAGAAGGTCATTGTCCATTCAATCGGTGCCTATGAGCTAATGCAGCACCCTGACGGATCGCATGCAGGCGACTTGGTCCAAAATAGATGTGACACTGTTGTGAGGCTATAAGCAGGCGAAATAGTGGCAACAGACTCACAAGTAGCCACCATGTGTTTCCATCGCCCAATGCTTGTCCCTTCTGAGCTCCTGCAGGAAATTATCTTGTGGCTGAAGGACGAGCCCAATGTCCTCAACTATGCCCTCCTCTCGACCGCCTGCTATGACTGGTAAGTATGAAATTCTTGTGTTGCATTTGCAATGACTTACTTTGAGGAGCTGCTAGGCTTGCACCATTCATGTATCGCACAGTGGTGCTGCATGACGAAACTCAAGCCCTTGGCTTTCTTGAGTGGCTGGAAGCTGACAAAGAGCACCGCACAGCGAAAGTGAACAAGCTTGATGTAGGAAAAACAGTTACAAAGCCTATACTCGCGGACATCTTGAAGCTGTGCCATGGGCTCACCTCGCTGGAGATGTGATTTGGCTACCATCTCCGCATGGATCCCAATACGAATCTTCTCTTCGAGCCTCTGAACGACCTCAAGAACCTGAGGCACATGTATATCTCCTTAGCAGCTTTCTCGGACTGCACCGTATTTCACTTACCCAAGTTCGAGGTATTTGGCCACTTAACTCATCTGCACCTCTCACCCTTCGAGACTGCATGGAAGGGCTGTCCCATCGGCTTCGCCAACCTTGATAAGTTGATGCACCTAGCCTTGCATTTCAATATCCTTCGGTCGAAACGAGCTTGCGCTCAGGCAGTGCAGGGCTTCTTGCAAAAAGAGTCAACGCGGGTGGTCGTTGTTTGGATGACCAGCTTTGAACTCACATTGGTGGTTGCTTGAACGCTTTCGCAGGTGGGATGCATGGATAGGCAGGTGGTCCTCTTCCATTATTGGACTAGGCAGACCTACAAAGAGGCCACAGGAGGATTCTGGCAGTGGGCCGAGAAGGTTGTGGCTTGGTGAAAAGAGAACCCAGGTAAGCTTTTTCCAAGTTGAGAAAGTGTCGGCTTGATACTCACTCGAGTACAGATGACCCACTGACGAGTCCCAAATGTGTAGAGCGTCCAAGGGAGAACCTCCGCATTCGCACCAAATAAATTCGTAGGTATCCCTTATAATAATGATCAATGGGGACAATCGATATGTATACATCAAACACTTACCTGTGTCTGATGGACGAACTACACTGACAGTGACTATGTGAATAGGTGGCGCTTCCAGAGAACCTACTTCAGCTACGTAGATATGTTGAATTTGAACAGGCCGGACTTAGAGTACACACCTGACATGCATGATCCCAACTTGAAAGTAAGTGAATGGAGACCGCTGAGGAGACCGTAAGGATGGAAGAGGGGGCACTCCGGGAGTCTTTAACCCCACTGTCACGCAAACGAGATGGAGACGGGGCGACTTGATGGACATAAAGTCCAAGAGCGTTCTGAGGGACGACGCAAAGTCAGTCCTCTGAGAGAAGGTCAAACCATGAGCGGCGCAAAGCCAACCCTATGGATTGTCCAAGAATCGTTAGCCTGAGGGAGATTGCTGATGGCGCCGAGAACAGTGGTGCTGGCAGGCATTAAACTTTAGTACTGTTACTCGAAATGTCAGGAAGACCGTGAGGCGTGATGTTACTCACCTGCAGAGTCATTCCAACAGAAACGGGGTAGGCAGTTTTCTGGAGTGCTGTTGGGTCCAGACCATGTCGATGGAGTGTCGATGGCGCGAATCAGCAGCGAGCAGGGATTGCTGTGCTCGCTGACAGTCACTCTGGATTTTAAAACTCCGCCTCCCCTTCTCCAACTCATACTGCAACAATCCAAGCGATTCCATGGAACTTGTGTCTCGCCCCCAAATTCAGGATCTCCCCACTTGTTTCCCCCTTTATTCCAAGTGCCCTGGGCCATGGAAGAATCCCACCCACAACCATCCTCATGCGATGTTTTCCCAACACCGTGGCCCTTGCGATCAATTCATTGGCGAGAAAGTGGGGCCATCGGAGGTAAGTTACAATATACCCTTTTGTCATTTGGTAATACTCATAAACCACCTGCAGCCCTTGGAAATTTTCTTGCGAGGCGTTGATGCCTTGCCTGATAATGTACTCCGTGGTGTCGTGTTCGAGAAGTATGCATCGGCGGAAAGGAGCCGCCTACAGCTCCTTGTTGCTACCTGGGACCTCGAAGTAGCGAAACGCAGGGTCCTTTCGCAGGAGGAAGTCCTGCAGCACCTTGAGGCTGTGAACATCCTGGATGGGTCAGAATTTCGCTACTGGCTCAGTCTGTACACGGATCGAGGGCTGGAACACCTCACGGAAGATGCGTTGTTCTACAGGAATCAGGTGCCACATGCGGCTCGCGAAACGGATCGCGAAGTCATGGAGCTCTCCCTGATGATAGAGCGTGCAAAGAGGCAGGGATTAAACATTGAATTCGAGGATTGTCAGGATGAGGCCAGAGTTGCCGAAGACCCCGTGCGCTTTGGTAAAGATCTAGGGATCCCGAACGGTGAGACAACCGTGGAATGAGGCTGCGAGGTACCAGTCGTCGTATTTCTGGTGCATGATAATTCCTTTTGGATATTTGAATTGCACTGACTCGTTCATCCACAGCCCTTTACATATGACAAACGATGTCCTTGTGGTTCTTCTCGATCTGTAGTACATATGTGATTATGTGATTATGTACTTTGTACTTGGCTCCCTTTACTTGCGTTGTCGAGACCCCCCGATGCTACTAGTTGCAGACTTCACATCAGCACGGAAACATTGTGAATAAGGGAGATAAAAGGAGGTAGTTAAGTCACGGTGTACCCCATCATCTACAGTAACTAGTGAGCATGACTACCCACTCTGACACCAATCGACGACGTGTAACGCTATCAAATCCATATGCCTATGCGGGAGAGCAATCCATCAATGCGCCTCCAACATCCCACCATGCTCTGCGAGACCAGTTGGCAATGGGCAATTCAGCTGGATCCCAGCTATTCGCTGAGAGGTTTCCGGATCCTACCATTCCGTCCAACCAATATCCCCCACCATATCCTGCCTCGTTCCCATCCCAGTCTATGTATCCCACAGGTTTGGACCTGTTGTCAGAACAGCTCGAATATCGCTCAAATCCTCCTATTATGATAGCATGCTCGTCTACACAGCCGTCCGACGCAAGTTATCTGCCATCCTATTCTGTCATCGATCCCTCAACGCCATCATATGGCCCTGTACATGCTGGCACTTCCGCTCCAGAATATCCTCTATACGCTCCCATCCCAACATATCCCATGGGTTACTTGGCAGACCAACCTGCAATATACAGTCCTATTCGAAGCTGTGCGTTGCGTTTGAACAGCCGAGTGCCAGCGTCGTTGCGTAGCCTCCGTGCCGATATAGCCCCATATGTGGTACCGAGTATGCGGTTCGCGCCTGCTTATGCACACGACAACCGGAATGAGCATGTCCATCGCGAGGTCGTCACTGTGGGGATATTCAATGTGAATTTTGTTTTCTTCACAATAAAATGAGACACTAATGTTCTCCTGCAGACCACCATGGACGTACCATTCTCAACTGTGCCGTTGATGACTAACCCAGCCTCTGTGTTCGATGTGAAGATCATTTCCTTCACAATCAAACCAGACTAACTTTTTCCTTCAGACTACTATGGACGTACCCTGCACAACTGCGCCATCGATGACTAACCCGGCCCCTGCGTTCAATGTGAAGGTCATTTCCTTCATAATGAAATCAGACTGATTTTCTACTGCAGGCTGGGACAGACGTACCCTTCTCAACGATGCCAACACCAACTAACCCGGCTGGGCCAGCCCCCACGTCCAACGTGAAGCTCTTTTCCTTCACAGTGAAATCAGGCTGATTTTTCACCACAGCCGGGGATGGAACCAACACTAATCCCTTCAGATCCATCCCAAGCATGACCACCAGCAGCCTCGACAGCGCTGCCGACACCTAGCCTGGCCCCTACTCCTGCCGAAGTCGAACGGATTACTGCACAGGCCAGAGAGAAGATCAAGGGCGTGGTCATGTGCACAAAGTGGTCCATCTCACAAGAGAATTGTCTAGACGCACTGCGGAGTGCAGCTGTGGAAATCATGGGTAAGTGAAAGACGATTCATAAGCGCACCTTTAACGAGCATTTCAGGAAACTCCAATCATGCGAACCCTGGGCTGTACGAAAAGAATGCAACGGGTATTTCAGGGGTTGCAACTGCAACAAGAAAGCTGTTCAAGGATGCCACCCGCAGGCTGATCCATGAGGCTTACAGCCTCCGACCAGCAGTTAAAGGCTCCACCTCCCAGGCGGAGGTGGAAGCCAAGTGGTCTCTCGTCCCACAGCTACTGGAGAACAATCAATTCCTGCACACCTTGAATTCAGTGAGTTTTTCAGTGCGTTTTGCATTTACGATGCTCAACTTACTTGATTTATATAGGATGGTACGGTCGCCGGAATGTTCGAGCATCCGGCGCTTGCTTCCGTCACCCTAAACACAGTATGGATAGGAAACTTACAAAGATATCTAGAAGACACACCTGAAGGTTTTGCTCGTATGATCGCACTTTGTACAAGTGCGATCTACTCTGCTCTGTTGGAGCATCGCACTGGACAGTTCGAACCTGTTGGGTTCTCAGCTGTGAGTGTGCAGCAGGTTTATGAGCGTACATTTAATTCTCTTACTTGCGATTTTGAGGCACGGCTTCTTGCTCTACGAGAGGATATCATCCGTCGTGGCGATACCCTTGTACCTACTTCAGCTGTGTAGACATGTTGAATTTCAGATCGTTCGCTCAGGCTGGACTTAGAGCACACACCTGACATGCGTGATCAGAACCCAACTTGAAATTGAGTGGATGGAGAGCGCTGAGGAGACCGCAAGGATGAAAGGGAGGGCACTCCAGGAGTCTTTAACCCCACTGTCACACAAACGAGATGGAGATGGGGCGACTCGATGGACATAAAGTCCAAGAGTGTTCTGAGGGACGACGTAAAGTCAGTCCTCTGAGAGAAGGTCAAACCATGAGCGGCGCAAAGCCAACTCGAGGACTCATGAGTGGCATAAAGCCAGCTCTACACGAAGCGCTTGAACTTGAATAGGTCTGGGCAGTGAACACCTGTGGCAGGCGGGAGGATAGCTTGGAAACGTGGTTGGGGAATGGACCTGGCGCTGATGTATGTGAAGCGTGGAGGTGGCAATTTCGTGGACAAGGTCCTCAATGCAGAGGATGTCATACCTGGCGAGCCCCTGTTCTATGATGGCGTTGTTGGAAGGGGAATACGTTGCTTGTCGACTTTGCCATACCCACGCTTGTAGATCAGTTCTCATGGATTTGAGATATCAAGTCAAACTCACCCGTAGGCGACGTAAGGCTCAGTCAGCTGCTGCATCTGTTGCACCACCTTGGTCACCTCAACAAAGACACCGTTGGAGGAGACAGAGAAGTTGGAGGATCTTGCGGGGTTTGGGGGCGATTTCGTGGATATCACGGATACGGATGACGAAGTGAACAACATTAGCCTCGGTGAGAACATACTAGTAGAGGTCACTGGGTGCATGTGCTGCCCTCTTTGGCCGGATCTCCTCCTGCTCGGCGCACTGGAAGATGACTTTGCGTGTGCGGCCTGCATGAATGATGTCAACTCGGTGGTATACAAGTTTTCAGCAACACGCGGTACAATGTTAGTACTCACATTGTTGAGGGAGACATGGCGAAACTTGAGGTTGGTCAGCGGCAAGCGACGGTTGGACGGCATGGGAGGGCAATTGGTGAGGGCATTGGCCTTGGCGCATCGGAGCTGTTCACCGTTGTTCACCGTGTTGGAGTGCATTCTTGGGTTGCTTCGAAGTACGAAGGAAACGAGATCGATCGTCGAGCCAGCATCGGATTTGGCACGGTGGCGATGCGCGTGGGACTGTGGCTCGGACTGGAGACGTGGACCATGGGTTTTTTCACACGAAGTACAAAGGAAACAAATAATGTGGAACTCAGACAAACAGTGCCAAACCGATCAAATATTACGACCATCCAACCTCAATTGGGCACTACTTCAAGTTATCATTGCCACAACTGCGACTCCGAGCCCAGCCCTCCCCAGCCACGACACTGACGGACGCGCCCCCACTTCAAGTTATCCCCTCACCAGAGTTGGCTTTGCGCCGCTCGGCCTTGAGATCTGAGACGCGATTGAGTTGGCTTTGTGCCACTCCATCTGCTTCTTCCCTCAGAGACTGACTTTGCGTCGTCTCTGAAGACGCTCTTGGACTTTGTGTCCATTCAGTCGCCCCGTCGCCTCCGTGGTTCGCACTACAGTGGGGTTGAAGACTTGTGGAGTGTTCAACTCATCCCCTCTCCCCTCATCCATCTGTTTCTGTCATCACCTTGCAAAGACCATAGCCGTCACCACCTCAGGCTCCAAATCCACCCCCAATAGTCTCCCTCGAGTACTTTCGGTGCGTCTCCATCCTACGTTGTTGTATCTCACTCACTGCAGTATTGATTTATCCAGTCATGGTCACCACACTTTCCCGCTTCAAAGTACAATCCCGCTCCAATGACGGTAAGCAGTCTTGTCTACACCCTCTAATGTGCGATAGCTGACAATTCAACCAGCCACTCTCAAAGCCCTTGATGTGAAGGTCATCGCCTGCGATACCAGTGGTGACATCACGTATACATCGCCCAACATGAATTTTGTACCTGAACCCTGGCTCGGTGACGAAGCTCTTCGTGCGAGAGCTGATGGATGCTTTGGCCCTGCGGATTGTTTTCAGTGGCCACAAGAATGGTGCCGGGAGTACGAATATGCTGTCTGTATTCCCCGCAAGGAACATCACAAGCACCCCGATCCAATCGCACACGCCTGGTACACGCCTGTCGAACCTGACTTCCAACCTCTTCCGTCCTCCCCAGTTGCAATTGGAAAGCTCAAAGCTGATAAGGTGACCGTGATCTGCAGTCTATATACCATTGCCAAAAAGCGCTACGAGAGTTGGAAGAAGACACGGGGCGATAAGGTCGACATTGCTGGCAAGATGATTCAGAGCCTCCAGCACACGTGCACTGTCCTGGAATCCCACCCCCTTTCGTACCGCGACCTCGTCACATATGTTGCTCAAGCCCAACGATATTTCCTCGACATCTACGCCTTCCTCGACTTCTGTGAAGTCGTCCTTCCTCGCCGTTCCTTCCCCGATTTCTTCCCCCACCTTGTGCGTGAAGACTGGATGGGGTGTTTCACCTCAGATATGAGTCTCTGCAATGAACTCTATCAAGCTGGGGTGCCCATGTGGCTCACACGATCGTCGAGAAGCTCACAGTGTATATGTTCCCATTGCACATTGTCTGTGCAGAATTCCGGGAATCCGGCCAGAAGGTGAACCCTTTCGAGACCATCTACCAAGGTCCTGGTGGTTTCAATCGCCATTTCTCTACTCGGAAGTATTACAAAGGAACTCCCCCGTCTACTACCCCCGCCAACATAACGGATCAGCAGATATCCTCGCAGGTTGGCAGAGCGAAGAGGCAAGGCCAGTCAAGGCAAGCAAGGGAGAAGGTGCAACGGGGTCCCTCGCAGGGTGCGTTGATCAACGGCGGTTTACTGTCAGTCACACTAAACTACATTCTATAGCGAACAGGTCTGCCCCTCGGATGTGCAATTGAGATAGAGTCTCCAATGCCCCACAAACGCAGGGTCCTCCCCAGGGTGAATGATTCAGCTTCTGTAGTTTATGGCACCTACTAACTTGGTGTATAGCTAGTGGCACTGCGCATCGGTCACGGGACAAGTGGAAAAACTTCGATGCTCAGGAAATGCTGTCCACTCTACTAGTCTGGGAGCAAGCACTCAAGCGTGTCAATAAGGAATTGCCAATGACCAAGAGAGCCGAGGTCGATACGGGATATCAAGTGCCAGAACCGGTCCTGTTTCTCAACACCGAATCCCCTGAACAGCGCAGGCTTTACCTGACTAACTGGCTAGCCCTTCAGGGATGTTGGCTCAAATGGCTCGGGAGGACCCTCCCTCGTGGTACCCTTCTCCACAACTGTGGCATGATTTCCTCGGTGGCTTGTCTGCCTGCGAAGACCCAACTCTCAGCAGCGCCAAGAGCTCCGCTGTCAGTGGAGGCAGTACCCTACCCAACGCAAGGGCGAAGAGATCCACGGAGTCCTGCAAGACGGCCCTTCTTGAGATCTTCTGCGAAGTGAGCAACCTTGTTCAAGGAGGCTCGTGGGCTCCGAAGGAAAAGGTCAACTGGTTCGGCCAAACCTTTTCTCTTGAGTCTTTAGCTGACCCACCTGTTCCCTGTGTGCGTGCTGTACTCTGGGAGCTGTATGAAGTAGGGTTTCGTCATGAGTTGATCGCTCTCGATTATGCGATCGTACCCGACAAGTGGAAGAAATTCCGTCGCGAGCGATTAAACATGATCTGTTGCATCTTCCCGGGAACGAAAGGTACCTACAGGTGGTTGGACGCGCTGCCTCTTAAGGCCAGTACCATGGGCTTCACCGACGCAGACGAAGACAACATTGCTGCTCTGACAGGCTTTTGCATCATGTTGAATACATGGCCCAATGCTCCACCAGCACTCGGGGATTTTGCTTTAGCATACCGTTCGGCAGAAGATCCTCAGAGGGTGAAAGCAACCGCTATCATGCATCAGGCTTGCGCTTTCTACGTCCAGTGTTTCTACGATTTCTTTGGCCGTCCGCCCCTTCTTCCTCATGCTTTCCCCTTCGAGTATCTCAATAAATAGCTCCTGTCTTTCTTCTCTGTACCTGCTTCAGTATTACCATTCTTTATTCCCACTTTTGTCAGTTGGGCTGCACGATTTGGCTGGGACAATAATAGCACTGGTTTGCTCATCAGATCGCCATTTAAGTTGTGATTTACTTCTGCAGTCCGTCAAGACTTCCAACTACTAGCTGATCCCCAAGAAACCACGTGGCGTGTCGCCCAAATGTACGTTAATAAAAAAACGCTCTGCCTCGTGCATCGCAACTAATAAACATGCCAGAGACCTTGCCCTTCACCTTTTTCCTGCCCCCCGCCCAGGCGGACCATGTGGAATCGAGCTACGTCCAGCCTCTCATCTCTCAAACTCTTTGTATTGCTTTTAGCTCTTGTGATACTCACCATCATGTTTAGGTGCGGCCATCCATGCACAGGCACATTCCCTTCCCCGAAATCCCTCAATCAACACTGGTCCTCTTGCCGAATCCATCAAACTCACCAGCGTCAACGCATCGAGAGATTAGGCCAGACTTTGGCCTTACCCGCAAAACGACCATGGTCAATTTCTGAGGTAAGACCTCGAAGGGCAGCCATGATTTTTAGCTAATGAGCAATCACGCTGATAGGCCCCTGTCCCCCTGTCCCCCCCTCGCCTCTCTACTAACCACACATCGCCTAAAAGTGGTTCGCTGGAAACCAGCCATTCCACCATTGCCAATCCACAACCCCATTCCTCCAACGGCACCCCCGTCATGGCTGCTACCCAGGCATCAAGTGACAGTCTCACACCTGCCATGAGCCCTCCTGCCATTGACGTTGTACAACCTGCACCTTCCGACAAGCCTCTTGCGTCACACATCCGTCTCTTGCCACCGAGGTACCGTGACCATCTCCCTGAGCCTCCCGTGTCTGTCCATGCCCCACCTGCTGCACCCTCGACAATTCGCCGCATATTCCTACACATTTTTGACTCCTTCCGCACCCATTTCAACGCATTCAGTATCACTAGAGAATATCGCCATCGCCCGTCTCATGACCCGGATTCATTCATCTCCTCAGACGAACTCTCCAAGAATTCGTCCACCTCACAACCAAGTCTCCCATTCGCAAAGCCAAACAATCATCCCCCACCTTGGCCATGGGCCAACATGACCATTTGGTGCCTTATGAAGTGGGTCTTGACAGGAGGCCGTTCTAAATCAGCCCCCAAGGTAAATCGATTGGTGCAAGATGTTCTTCAAGCCCCAGACTTCAGTACTGAGGACTTGTGAGGTTTCGATGCACAGGCCCAAACAGCCCGGTTGGATGCTGCAGCAAAACAACTCCCCTCCAGTGACCCCATAGGTCAGGACAAATGGAAGTGCACTAATGTGGAGATTCTTGTTCCCTCCAAGGAGAGTAATGAGACGTGCAGTGGCCAACCGTTTTCTATTGATGGATTTTACTACCGGCCCATCGTGGATGTGATTCGCACCATGTTTGCTGAGAGATCTTCGCGAGCCTTCCATTTGACACCATTCAAAAAGGTAAGGCAACGCCCTACTGTTGGACTGCGTACTCACATTGTCCTGCAAAAGGTATGGAAGTCTCCGATTATGGGTGAAGAACAACAAATATATGACGAGCTTTACACATCCGACGCCTGGCATAAAGCTCATGATGATATCATGAAGCAACGAAGAATGGATAATTGCAAGCTCGAGAGGGTGGTTGCAGGGCTCATGTTGTGGTCGGATTCGACACGACTAGCACAATTCAGACATGCGTCGGCATGGCCAATTTACCTTTTCTTCGGCAATGCCTCCAAGTATGGACGGACAACACCCAAGGGAGGAGCCTGCCACCCCATTGCATTTATCCCACTGGTATGACACGATGAGTGAGATCCAGAACTATTTTACTTACCCACGGCCTTACTAGCTGCCCGAGACACTCCGAAAGCTTATATCCACCATTTCCACGAAGAAGCACAACCAGGATCTACTAGCCCATTGCAAACGGGAACTCATACATGCCATCTGGAGGATCCTATTGGACGCATCCTTCGTGGACGCCTACCGGAACGGAGTGAAGATCAAATGTTTCGACGGTGTCACACACAGGGTGTATCCACGGATATTCACATACTCAGCCGATTACCCCGAAAAGTTGGTCCTCAGTTGACCACGAAGTAAGCTCAACTGATCTATTGTCAGAGTTTTACTGGCGACAATTAGGGACAAAGGCATTTGCCTGTGTCCCCGCTGTTTAATTCCGAAGACGAACTTCCACAAGCTAGGATTTCTGACCGACATCTCGGCAAGATTGTCCCGTGCACGTGAACATTGCATGCCAACCATTTTGGCGGCACGCCGACTCATCTATGACCTTGGAAAGCCATTGAAGAGTCTCTTTGTGGAGAACCTCCTCAAAGCGAAGTCACTCGTGCCAACAGTGGTGAGAACATGATCCTCGATAGCCTTTACCCATGCTCACCTGACATCTAGAATGCATTCACCGAACGACTTTCTGACCAGGGCTTCGACATCTTCTCCGTGCTTACCGTGGACGTGTTGCACGAGTTTGAACTAGGTATCCTGAAGGCTACCCTGAAACATTTAATCTGAATTCTCTATGCCATATCTCCCCTTCATGTGGCCGTTCTCAACGAACGGTAAGTATGCTTTTTGTTGTCCATGTACCGACCAATGATTCTCTGCTCAGGTTCGCCAAGATTCTACCTTTTGGACGGGCAGGAATCCGACGTTTTCCGGAGAACGTGGCAGAAACAAGCCTGCGACCTGCATGGTTTTTCAAGGATGTATTACAGGTGAGGCTTTTGTAGTTTTATTTATAGAAATCACCATAACCTCTTCACAGTGTGCCATGCCAGCGTTCGAATCTTTGCTCCCCCCCGGTTGTGATGATCAAGTTCAGACACTCCTCTTCCGACTTGCTGAGTGGCACGCGCTGGCGAAGCTCCGTCTTCATTCGGAAGATACACTCTTACTCCTTCGCCAGGCGTTGCGTCGGATGGCCAAGCAGTTACGCAAGTTCAAAGAAAGTACATGTCGTGAGTTCAGCACCTCAGAACTTCCCCAAGAGGCAGCCCAAAGGCAGAGGAGGGAGGTTGCAGGGGTGAAAGCGGGAACTCGCCAGAAGCCGTCACGCTCAGGAAGCTTACCGGTCTCTTTCAACTTGAATACATACAAGATCCACGCTTTAGGGGACTACGAAATGATGATTTGGTCATACGGGACTACCGATTCATACAACACTCAAGTGGTAAGTAACATCGACTACATTGTGTGGCCACGACTGACCACGATGGTACACACATAAGGGTGAACGAGCACACAGGTTGATCAAGAGATATTACACCCAGTCCAACAAAAAAAACATAGAAGAACAATTTGCGAAGCAAGAGAGGCGGGACACTCTTTTGAGACAACAGCTAAACATAACGACTGCAGACCTGGAGGCAGTGGACAGTTTTCCGGACCTGCACCACTCTATGGCGAGCTTTCTTGGCCAGAACAACGTCGTCAATCTCGTCCAACTCCTCCATGATCATCGCGAGGATCCAGCTGTGAAAGTACGTCCAATCTTCTCAGGGGTAATGGGCAAGGACACATCATTGACGCAGATGACAGACCAATTTTATGCAGTCCTTAAGAGACCATTTGCTTAGCAGGCTTTTTGGTCTCGATTTCGACGGCGACGAGCGCTCTTTCACTGAGGCGCAGTACCAATCGTTACGCCTCACCAACCTCGGGGCTGTCATCAATTCCAAACTCTTGCGCGTCAACTATACTACTTATGATATACGCCGGGACTACGACACAGTTCGATGTGGAGCCGGAGGTGTGGTGATGACCTCATCCAGGGATGAGGAGCACCCATTCTGGTATGCACGTGTAATTCGCGCATTCAACATACCCGTGCTATTTGCTGCGGATGGTGTCAACTTTGCTCAGGAGAGGATGGAGGTGCTGTGGGTTCGTTGGCTCGGTATAGATCAAGATCATAAATGGGGGTTCAAAGAAGCACGTTTACCCAAGGTAGGATTTGTGCCAGATCAGCCCGGTTATCTACCCTTTGGCTTCTTGGATCCATCGCTGGTCATTCGTGGTTGCCACTTGATACCAGCTTTCGTGGAACAGTGCACCAGCGAATTGCTACAACCTGGCACATTGTTGGCCAGACTCCCGGGTGAAACGGATGACTGGGCTGGATTCTACGTCAACATGTGAGTGTGCTTACGTCTATCATACCTCCACTCCTCAATCAGCCTTCAGTTTTGCAGACCGAGACATGTTCACCCGGTTTTCTGGTGTAGGAGTGGGACACCTGGCTGTGCAATTGGGTGGTCGCGTACCAGCTCTGGTCATCAAGCCCCAGGATGAAATGGAAGTGGAAGAACCCACCTACGAACACGGTGATGTCGATGATGTGCTTGAAGGTGACGGTGAGACACCTGATCTCGCATGCGGTGAACCCAAGGGCGAGGTGGATTACATGGATGTCAAAGATGAGCAGGAAGATGATGCTGATGACAATGGCAATGGCAATGGCAATGACAATGACAATGACAATGGTGGCACAAGTGACTGTAATAGTGTCAGCGACAGCGAGGAAGTAGGATATTGTCATATACCGCTCCGTTCTCCGTTCCTCCGAATATAACTCCGTTTCTCTTAGACGATAACTCCGGGTCGATCTCCCTCAGGACGCAACTCCGCGACCCCGGACCTCCGTTACGTATATATGTTTCCTCCTTTTATATTAGTACATAACCTGTGTCTCACTTATGAGCACAGCTCCGGCTTTCTCAGTACCCGACTTACCTCCGGCTATGTAGTTTCCCGATCTTCCGTCTTACTCAGTTCTTACCAACTCCGTTACTAATCTCCATTCCACTCCGAGTATATAAACTGTAGTACCATGACTGTGTACCCTTAGTCTGAATATTAGTTTATTGTATGACTCACTCCGAACACTCCGTAAGACCTTGACGGTCTTTACTCCGCTCGACTCCACTTTATGTGTTGAGTCATATATCTACCTCCGTTTTCCGCACGTCCGAAATATAGGGACAGACTGTGACAAGGGTGCACCACATATGGTGAAGCCAAGTCCCGTCCGACGTTACAACTCCGGAGATCCGGAGTTGGCTACCTCCAAGTCGCACGGTCTCTAACAGTATATTCAGACTACTTCTTGTCATCAGTCACCTCACGACCTATGTCCTCTCACACCCGCCCTCAGACCAGTACTACTGGTATCTCTACCTTGAACCTATCTGACACTACCCGCATCCAATCTCTCAGGAACCTCCTCAGTCATCGACGAACTCCCGAAGTCATCGAAGATTTCCGAGGTTTCTCCACTCGACTTATTGCATCCTCTGCCTCTCGAGCACCCGTATTCCTGGGTGTACGAACTCCGTCTTCCCGTAATCAATCTCCGAGTATTCCGGGCTCCTCCAGGGGACATCCCTCTGATGAGCCCAACTCCGGAGATGACTTCTCTGACCCCGAAACCGAACTTGCCTCTGATGATACCTATGGGCGATTGACAAATGCAATACAAAGTCTCACTTGCGCCTCTCGTCACCCCTCCTCTAGCTCCTCCCCTCGCACTAAAGTCAGAGAACCTGATCAGTTTGATGGGACAAGCCCCCGCAAACTCCGAGTCTTTCTCGTTCAATGCGAGTTGAACTTCCAGGACCGTCCCAAGGCTTTCCGCTCAGACCGTGCCAAAGTCACATTTGCACTGTCTTATCTGAAAGGAATTGCCCTTGAATGGTTTGAACCCGACCTCCTCGAATCTGACCCCTCCGTCTCCCGTCCCCTCTGGAAAGATCACTACACCGACTTCGTTCTGGAACTCCAGACGAACTTTGGTCCGCACGATCCGGTCGGAGATGCGGAGTACGAACTCTGAGATCTGTCCATGAGTGATGGACAAAGGATCAACAAATATGTAGTTGAGTTTAACCGCTTAGCTGCTCAAGTCCGTGGTTATGGAGAAGGTGCTCTCCGTACCCATTTCTACAATGGTCTGCCAAACCGCATCAAAGACGAAATCTCTCACGTAGGCAAACCCCCAAGGCTCTCTGAAATGCGTTACATGGCGCAAGCTATCGATGCTCGCCATTGGGAGCGCAACTCCGAGATTAATCGCGCCTCCACGCAATCCTCCAGAAACTCCGCATCCGCATCACCTCCTATCTCCGAATCCGACCAAGAATATGACTCCGACGACTCCGTCGAGTCTACCTCCGCACCCCAAGAACCTGAATCACCACTCGGTGAAGACGGTAAACTCACCTCCGTCGAACGTCAGAGACGTTTCGACCTCTTCTTATGTATGTTCTGTGGCCTCCCAGGACATAAGGCTAAGGACTGCCCCAAGTCCACTTCTCGCTCTGCAAAGCCCCGTGCTACACGAGCAACTCCGGTATCCTCCTCCGAGGACACTGACTAAGCCTCCGACCCCCGACTCCGTGTATTCTGAAGGAGCGTTACCTTCTACTGCACAATAAGGAGTATATTCAGAACCAACGCATCCAGTCTTTTCGACACTCTGGACCTCATGAACTTCAGTTTATGTCGTCACCTCCCTTCTTCTTTTCACCCCGAGAGAGTTCGAGGACATGATTCTTCACCTCGATACTCCCTACCCCTTCACTCCCCAGAACTCCGTTTACCCCGAGCCTCAACTCCGTTTACCCCGACTCTCATCCCCGACCTCCTCATAACTCCTCCGACCTTACCCTATGATCACTCCGACCGCACTCCGTGCACCTCCGTTGGGTCCCCCTGTTCTCTTGATTCTTGGATACCACTGATCCGCTCGCTAACACTCCGTTGAGCGACGAGTTATGGACAGTAACTTTTCTGTTCACCTGAACATGGACGCCAACACATATGAGCTCGACTCTGCGCCTTTGGGTGTTCCCTCTGGCAACTCCGGCTATTACTCCGATCCTCTAGGTTACTCCGGTCATCCCTCCTTGCTTGACATTGAAAACTCCATGGAACCTCAGCGACGTATACCGTTCTTTCCTGGATTACTTTGAAAGGCACTCACATCCCTCCTCCTTCGTACCCCGAACTCCCTCCGTCCACCTCCGCTGCTAGACGCTGGGACGTCTAGCCTAAGAGGGGGATATGGACCTCCCATTCCCCACACTTCCATCTCCGCTCACTCCGTTTTCCTCCGAGAATCGTATCTTGTTGCTTTTTGCAACTTCATAAGTACATTCTATTCTACTCTACTTCTCCCTCCGCATCCGCCAAGTCACCCATCTCCACCTCCGTGCCCATCTCCGTGAGCTCCTTTTCGCCCACCTCCGCATCGACATCCTCATCATCCGACTCCTCCGACTTCACTCCGTACACCTCCTCCACCTTCAGCTCCACGAGCCTCGATAACAGAGCGTTCTGGTAATCCAGACGCCTGTTTTGCGACCTCATCGCCGCTTGGAGATCCCTTACGGCCTCCGTCATCTGCTTCGCAACTCCCGCCCACGACTCCGCCGCCTGCACGAACGTCTCCGGAAGAGACGAGACTTGAGCCCCGCTCAGACCAGCGGACGACGACTCGGTCCTCGCCTTCTTCTTCGACTTCGGCACCTCCTCCGATTCCTCCACCCGTTTCCTCCGGCGCACCCTCTTCTCCGTCACCTCCTCTCCGGGCCTCTCACACTTCACCTTGGCGTCTCGACAAGGCTCGCAAGCTGTCGACTTCCTCCCTGCGCCCAGTACGCACTCCAGGCCTCGGTCCTCGCACCTAGTGCATGCCTCCCACTCCGACCCTCGCGCCTTCTCCTTCTCCTTGCCCTTCTCCTTGGGAGCACTCTGCTCCGCACGGACCTCCTCGGCCTAGTAACTCCGTCAGCTCCGGAAGCCAGACGTTGTGAACCACTCACCCTTTTCTTGGCCTCCTCGACCTCTCGCGCCTCGCGCTCCTCTGCTTTCCTCCGCTCCTCCGCAGCCCTCCTCGCTTTCTCTGCCTCCTCTGCCTCGCGCCTCGCCTCTTCAGCCTTGCGCGCCTCCTCAGCTTCCTCCGCCTTCCTCCGTTCCTCCGCTTCTCTCCGAACCTTCATCCGTCGTCGCCGCTCCGTCGCCTTCGCGTCGAACAGCTCGTCGCTGTCATCGTCGCACTCCTTGAGACGCGCGTCGTCCCACTCCTTGATGCTGCTGATATCGGACATGGTAGGAATTAATGGTTAAGGAATGAAACAGCCATCCGCCGGACTTATATACAGAGCACGTCACCCACACTCCGAATTCAAACTCCGCACATCCGTCACCTCCACTCGCGCTTTGTTCGCGCTTTGACTCCGCTTGACTATTGTTCCTCGCTAAAGGCCTTCAAGGGTTCAGGCCTAAAAGGGGGATACTGTCATATACCGCTCCGTTCTCCGTTCCTCCGAATATAACTCCGTTTCTCTTAGACGATAACTCCGGGTCGATCTCCCTCAGGACGCAACTCCGCGACCCCGGACCTCCGTTACGTATATATGTTTCCTTTTTATATTAGTACATAACCTGTGTCTCACTTATGAGCACAGCTCCGGCTTTCTCAGTACCCGACTTACCTCCGGCTATGTAGTTTCCCGATCTTCCGTCTTACTCAGTTCTTACCAACTCCGTTACTAATCTCCATTCCACTCCGAGTATATAAACTGTAGTACCATGACTGTGTACCCTTAGTCTGAATATTAGTTTATTGTATGACTCACTCCGAACACTCCGTAAGACCTTGACGGTCTTTACTCCGCTCGACTCCACTTTATGTGTTGAGTCATATATCTACCTCCGTTTTCCGCACGTCCGAAATATAGGGACAGACTGTGACAAGGGCACACCACATACGGTGAAGCCAAGTCCCGTCCGACGTTACAACTCCGGAGATCCGGAGTTGGCTACCTCCGAGTCGCACGGTCTCTAACAGATATTAATATGAGAACTGTCGATGATTCTTAGGTGACCATTAGGAACCCATTATCAGAAATTCAGCCCACTAGCAGATACATGCCGGTACATAATCCCTTATAATGGGCTTGTCAGACCGAAATCACACAGCATTCCATGTAGATTCTTTGTGCAGTAATATAAAGTTGGAAAGGGAATGTACGAGAATATAAGGGGCTGGCATGCTGTTAAAAAATTGCAATTTGTATAAGACGTTATAAGGAATCAGTCAAACTCGTGATGTGGAAAGCTGTCCCAGAGTGTTGGTGGGCACAGGATTAGGTACGGGTCAACCCATGACGTACAGTAATCAAGGCCTCATCTTTAATGACGCACACGGCACTCAAGTACAAGACAATTTTGCGATTCCTATGAGTGTGTCCGGGCCCATCGCTGCGTCAATGGAACCACTGCACCCCCTGTCCATACTAGATCCACATTCAGCACCCAATTCTCCCCAAACAGGACGTCTTCCACCAATTCCGGACACCATCACCAACATTACTCTAGCTTCACCCGGGCAATCGAAACAAAAGTCAAGGCCTTCTCAGCGTGCACAGCGTGACAATGCTATCGGCGACTCTTTCAGTAAAGAGAACAACGTCCTGCCACCAGGAATCAATGGTTTGAAGAATGTGAAAGTCAAACAAGGGAAGGGCTCACAACATCCTGCAGATCGTGGGTCGCCGAAAAAGATGACAGTGAGGAACAGTAAACGGTCGGCCAATGCTGTCGAGAATGATGCTGATTCAGCACCACTGAAGAACAAGTAAGTTGTTCAGCTCCCCTTGTTATGTCCATTGTTCACTCAGAAGAAAAGGAAACACAAGGTTTAGACTTTGTGCGGATAGTCGCCCCCTCCTTGTGACATAGCCACAGATACCTGTTTGTGATGTAGTTAGGATTTTTCGTGCTACAGAGTATACAGTACAATGGTGATTTAGC
The DNA here is from genome assembly GCA_019787685.1 of Chiua virens. Taxonomy (NCBI): domain Eukaryota; kingdom Fungi; phylum Basidiomycota; class Agaricomycetes; order Boletales; family Boletaceae; genus Chiua; species Chiua virens. Next base: position 2,462,250 of record JAHNUO010000003.1, read on the forward strand.
TACAGATACCCACTGCCTTGATGTAGCTACAATGGCTTTATGCTATGGAATGTGCAGCTGTTACCCGTCTGAAGCGAAGCTATGGACTCTATCACCATGTCCCTATCCCACATCCACGTGCCACTGAATGAAAGAAATCAATATGTTAGCAACAGAAAAGTGGGAGTGATATGGAGAAACATAGGACTTAAATACCAGTAGGAAAGCAAGTCGTGATAACAATAGATGGTGGTCTGACGAAACGTGTGATAGCGAGAGCAAGGTGTCAGATGATGGGGTGGAATCTTGCAAGTTTTCATCTTGCAAGAAGCGTGATAGCAAGGGTAGCTGGGAGGCGAGCGGCCCATGCAATCCTGCAAATCGTGTGGTAGCAAGACATAGTATGGTAGTATCTTGCAAGAAGCACAGCAGTGATGCGCCGGCTGGGAGCCTGGGAGCAACTGGGGGGCATCATGGGTCTTGCAAAATCGCGAGGGTACGGTATCGGTTGTCGAAACTTGTAAGTTGCATCTTGCAAGAAATACAGTAGTGAGGGCGCCTGGGGGAATGACGGATCTTGCAAAGTGTGCGAGGGGCGAGGTAGTATTGGTCGTCGAAACTTGTAAGTTTGCATCTTGCAAGAAACACAGTGGTGAGGGCAGCTGGGAGCCAGGGAGCAGCTGGGGAGCATGATTGAGTCTTGCAAAATGGACGGTAACGAGGGCAAGTTATCAGATGGTGGCAACTTGCAGGTCAGGGTCTTGCAAGAAATGTGACAGTGGGCGACTGGAAAACGACTGGGGGTCCGGGGATATGACGGATCTGCCAAACATACGGTAGCAAGGCCAATGCGTCAGAGGGTGGCATTATGGCAGCTGGGTTTTACAAAACGCGCAGTAGCAAGGGAGAGAGCAGTAGCTAGGGCAAGACATCAAGTAGTGTGGCATGCCTTGCAAGTTGGGGTCTTGCAAGAAGTGCGACAGTGAGGGCGGTTGAGAAACAATGGGAGACATGATGGATCCTGCAAGACATGCAGTAGCAAGGGCGAGATGTTGGATGGTGTGGTGTTGTCTTGCAAACTAGTGTCTTGCAAAACGTGTGGTAGTGAGGACAAGACATCGGATGGTGTTATCTTGCCTTGCAAATTAGGGTCTTGCAAGAACTTGCACGACGGAAGGCGGTTGGGGAGGGATGTGATGGACCTTGCAAAATGTGTGGTAGCGAGGCCTCGAGGTTGATTATCGTTACTCTTGCAATCCTTTCTTACGATGACCACCAAGATAACCTGCAGGATACTTCCAGGATGGCCTGACGACCGCATGGTCTTTACTAACCTTTGCCCTAGCTGACTGATGTGACACACGTGACCGTGTGCTAGGCACTGCCACATCGTGACAGCCGCGTCGCTACACTGTACGTACTATATGTCGAGATTGGGATCTCCAACATTCTGGACAATTGCTGGGATGCTCGCGAGGCTCTGGAGAGGACTTAAGATGAGGCTCGGGATAATGTCATTGGTAAATTTGGACTACAGTATGGACATCTAGGGGAGAAATGACCAGTAAGGATAGATACCATCAACTTAGGAAGGGCTGAGCCTGAGGTGGCCTAAGAGGGAGGGAGTACCTTGAAAATGTGCTGCCAAGGGTGATTTCAAGAATTGAACGAGATTGAGTCGACCAATTGTCTGGGTCACCAATTCGCGGGGCGGTTACCTCAAGGTTCTGAGACTAGCTGAATATGGAACCCACGCCTTTGGAGAGAAGACAGAGGTCCTAACATTTACAGCCATCTCCGTTCGTAACTTTCTCGTAACACATTACCGTAACGAGCACCCACCGCATCTTGGATCCAAAATAATCCTACATGATGACGCTGTGCTGACGGAAGATTACAGGGACGCACCTACAGGAAACAGATAAACTTGAAACCACCAGTCGGCACACCATCTTCTCCCCTTGTGTTATAGTAGCGCTACCGGCACCGCCACACAAATACTACCAGCATGCCTCTATCCTCTGAGTCTGCCAACAGACAGGCAGACTATACTGTGGACAAAATACTTCAATTCATCCAAAGAGAATCTGATAATTTCTGCGCTGAACTATGCGAAACAGACCGGGAGGAATTCAAACGCGTACGTGAATCTGAGGGTGGCTTAGTTTTTCTGCTATAACGATTCTAATTTTATTAGGAATATATTAATGCAAAACTGAGAGCCTGCCTCAGCGAAGAAGGCAGCCCCTCTGTGCCAGCCTCTAACCGGACGAATACTCTTCTCCGTAGGAAGCTCCCTTTTGTGCCTCTCATTGCACTGATGGTTTATCATCGGTCAGAAACCTCTAGTGAGGTGAAATGCAGGAGTGACTCTTATATTCAACCACGAAGACTCGGAACCCCGCCGTCGCCGCGTCTCCCTTTATCAGAAACCACCGGCACTAGTCCGGCATCGAATCGCGCTTCCACTCGACTTCAGAGAAAGCTGCCGCCGCCGCCGCCATCACCTCAACGAGTGGCCGGATCGGAGACTGCGAGTGGTGACCCTGGTGGTGGGTCACATCGTGATCGTAGTTCTCAATTTGTCAGGAAGGCCGTATCTGTATCTCCGCAACCGACAAGAAGATCAAGGTATCACTCCTCTTTCGCTGTCGGTTCGTTGGCTTCCGGCCCCGCCACGTCTGCTAGCTCTAGCCTCAATCATCAAGGCAGCACACTTGAATCTGAGAACGTCAAGGATGAGCAAGTTCCGGATCAAGACCAATGGGAAAAATGGCTTGGTGATGGCTCTACTAGGATCAATTTCGTGGAGATTAGCCATTCGAATGTCAACGGCTTGACAATGAATAATGGCGGGAACTCCGAGTCGAGTACTTTCAGGGCCGGTGTGTTTTCTTGCCACTCGACGTTCCTGGCTACTAAACGCAATGTGCAGTCAATCATAAGATGGCACCTTTGCTTTCATCTAAAAAACATATCCTGCAGAATTAGGCTTCCCTGCGTACTTCCTTTATGGTTTTTTTTTCGTAAACTGAGAGTACTGTGTCGACGGTAGTTTCATATTTGTTCATGGAACCCTTCTACCTGCTAGCTCCTTTCGTTGAGAACTACATACTTTATTTGCTACTCGTCGTGGGCCTTGTACATGTGCATTCTCAAAGCGAAACGCGCGTACGTTATACTATAGATGATGACCTCAACTCGTTGCTTCATGTCATTCGGTGTGCATCTCTCAATGCGGATCGGAATCCGACTTGCGCGGATCGTCCCCACTGGCATGAATTTTCATCGTCCGTCTGCCGCGGCGACGTGACGAGAAAGAATATTGTTTATTAAATGAGTTACGAGGCACAGGATGTCTATGACATTACGCCCTGATATCATCCAAGTCGTCTATAAATTATTTCTACGAACGCAATTTATGTATTCACAACTTCACTTATGAGTCACGTTTTCACGGTATACCATTTTCCATCAATCAGGTAACACTTCCACGTTGCTGTGTACACGAAATCAGTGCAGCTTTGAAGTCTTCTTCTATTCACGTTACTTATTTAATATAGCGAACCAAAGGCAGTATGCAGCAAAAGGATACGCTGCAGCTGGCCCTTGAATGTCCTCCCTGCAACTCAATGTGATGACGCGATCTGAGGTGAGTTTTTCCCAACCCCACTTTGATTTCCGCATCAATATCCCAAAGTATTTTCCTCCACAAACCAATTCTCCGTGGTTTAAATCCTCGTCCAGTGAGCCTGGACGAGCTACAAAATTGACGACGCCAAGTGCGTACTCGTGAACGTCCGCCTCGGCGGACATAAAGGGTGGAAGCGTGGCGCCCGTGCCAGCATGGATCACGAACGGCTCAAGGGGGATATGTTGATTAAAGTACCATGTGGTACTGACATGGAAGCCATCACGCAACGCCAACTTACGGTGGACCCTGAACACGAGGAGTTGGGCTACGACGCCGAGTTTTGTGAGTTGGTATGCAGGATGACCTCTGTTGACGATGGCTATCTCCTCAGGCCCTGACTCGGAGTTTGAGTCTTGCCCATGATCGTCGCCCACGCGATCGTAGATCGTAGCATGCGGGCGAGGAGGGCAGGGCATTCGAGAACTCGGAATGACGACCGGCCCAGGCGAAAAATGTGGGCGTCGTACATTCACTGACAAGGGCGACCATGAGGCGGTAAAACGCCTTGCGTCCCTCGCCGTACGCAATCGGGATGCTGACATTGAAGAGACCGAGGAGGACGTACGCCCTATCCTCGATCCGTGTCGTTTTGCGTTTAGAAGACCACGTCATGATCGGGGCGAGAAGCTCGCAGGAAGGGTGAAATTGTTGAAGATGAGTTGCTGGAATACCCGTCACTTTAGTGATGGCGGTCAAGATTGTTGTATTAGCCTTGTCGCCGCCTTCGGAGACTTCAGGGGAGATTGGGTTCCAGTCTTTGCCGTAAAAACGCATGAATTTGGGTGCCAATAGTTCTTGGAGAGTCCATCCTCTCGTGAACCATGGTTCGAGATCAAAGTCTTCGACCGTCAATGAGTGTGCCAAGTGAACGATGCAGACGTTGGCGAGGCTGTACCCCCGATGCATGGATCGAATCGCTTCTTCCAGCTCTGAGCTACTCTCCTTATTGATGCAACACGTGTCGGACCAGACGTATTGACAGTCAAACTCTGTCTGCGCTTTTTCGCAAAGGTGGCGTAGTTTGTCGTAGCCTGGACCACTTGGTAAGGTGGGCCTTAGGCCGTGGCTGACTTGGGACGGCATGTCATGAAACAGGGGTTCCCGTTCACCCCATCGATGCGAGAAGATGGCGAATTTGAAAAAATCGTGGGCATACTCCTAGGAGGAGCGGTGTTCGATCTTAGTCATTCTACCGTCCCACAATCCCGATCGGACAAGCGGACTGACCTCGCACCAGCTACGCTCCAAGAAGCCTGTCCATTGCCACCCGAGCGTCTTCGAGTACTCGTATTGCAATTCGCGTAATTCGCCGTCCGATATGGTTTCTATGCGTGATCGCGCCACATCCCATATCTCGTTCCGTGTGACAATCGTCATGTCGGCGATACGGAGGAGGTGTGTCGGGAGGGCGTTGAAAACGTGATCAACACAGGCTTCTACGAGTTGTTGGCGAGCATCCGAGAGATCAGTGGTCAAGACCGGCCGACGCTTCTCGCTGAAGGGATCGTCGTCTGGGGCGTAACTGAGATGATGTAGGTAAGATAGGATGGTGTCCGAGTCGTCATGACTTGAAGTTGGGTGCTGGATACCAATATTCGGAAGGTTGTTTGTATCTGAGTCCTCCAAGGGTAGTTTTTCAAGATCTAAATCTGAATGCAAATATGCGGTCGAATCAATCTCGTTCAATTCTTGAGATGGGCTAGCCATGAGAGCAGAAAGTGGTACTACACGTGTCCGAGTCGTTATGAACGTTAACAAGCATTCTGGGCGGTGCCAAGGGTCCTGGCGCGCTGAGGTGAAGTTCATCCAGGATTTTTCAATTTGTGCATCTTCTCAACGGATCGATCCGAGACCACTGGTACATACATTGCAATCATCATTCGAGTTTGCAAGAATACCAGTCAAACCTTCTACTAGTAGCGCACCCTCATGATGCGGGAACGCCGCCGGGAAGTAACTTTCCTAGATGTCTACCTTCTCGGTGCAGGGATTTACCTTACCAAATGGCTATTTGATTCAAGGCATTCTAGCCCATCTCCACCTGGTCCTCTTGGATGGCCAGTCGTTGGTAACCTCTTCCAGGTACCCCCCGAGAAACAATGGGAATATTTTGCAACAATCAAGTTCGACCGATTAATAACCTACAGATCTACAATACACAGAAACACGAAATAGAATAGGCTACAAGTGAGGAATGTAATTTGTCCACAGGACAACTTGGTACGAGGAAGGTGGCAGAGAGCGAAGACTCATAAACATCAGTACGACCAACGTCAATCGTGATACCCCCCCAATGACAACAAAGATCCACAACCACAGCGTGAGCGTTCGACTCCCAGCAGGAAGACTGACGGCCCCGATCCCACAAATGAAGGGTGGGATCACCAATGTGAGTGAGGCCACACGCCAGGCGGTCCTCTCAGGCCCAGATGGGAATTCGTAATTCCAGGCAAGTGCGTGCAGCGTGCCGAACGTGGCCCATGTAAAGCAAAACGGAAGGATATTTTGTGATCTGCTGTGCGACTCCACAGGTATGAACAGTTCCCGCTTCCTTCTTTGAGTGGAGATTTCCAGATGTTTCTATGGGCATCATGTGAGGCACTGGTGGATAGATGCCATTGTCAGGCAAGCACGTACTGGCGGCAGCTTTTCCGAGTTGTTGGCCATTCTTGACACATCAGATGGTTCTGGGTTGCGCCGATAGAAAATGTAAGGGCGTCCTGGGCAATGAGGCTTGTTCCACCAACAAAATAAAAGTGGGACGGTGAGGACAGCCATGCAAACGGTGTCCAGCTCGACCAGTGTCACCGTGAGACGGTACGAAAGACGGACGATCACTTGCGTAATGAACCACGACAGTTGAATAACGAGGATCACTTTCCCAAGCGCGTCAGCGGAACTCTTATCCTTGATGTCGTCCTCCATGACCACTGGATTTATGATTTCAACTGCATGCAGGATCTCCAAGAAATCGTTGACCCTGGAGGTCGCGGTGAACGAGATTTCGCGTGCGTCTGTATTGTCGCAAAGAGCAAATCCACCGTTCAACGCAAAATGGCTGTGGGTCCTAGTCCACCATTCATACCCACTGTCTGAAGACAGCGTGATCATTCTTCCACAACGCTAGGTCGATCGAGAACGTACCACGAATGTGTTTTGTCAGTCGTTTCGCCTCGTACAATTCCATGAACGCGATCTCGATGATTAGTTCGGGTACAACGAACATGGAAAGCATCAGAGCCAGCCGGTATAGAAAGACGTGATACCATTTAAAGTGTGGCAGAGGAACAGCAGGATGCACGGCGTGCCAGACGCAAACTAAAAGCGTGAGGCCGCAGTTGGCCAAAAGACTCCATACGCTGCGACGATTGTCCACTATTGCCGGACATTCCGAGAGAGTAGCATTCGCGGATTGTGCGCGCGCAACCTCAGCGAAAAAGAGTGAAGCGATCAACGGGGGAAACATGGTGGGCTGAGTGGGATTTGCGGATTGACGCTATGGCCAACACCTACTCGATACTTATGTTTATCCATGGCTGCAACTTACAGGCGGGTTTAGTATGTTCCGGATAACAGCCTCATCCTGTGCAAAAACGGGGATGGACAGCGCAGAAGCTTCCTATGGATACCAGGGCACAGGACGCTCGAAAGGATGAGCGCTTCACGGGTGATTAGCGCGTGTCTGGCCCCGGTGGCAGACAAGACCGTACCGAACGGGAAGGCTTCATGGCAGGGCTTCCGGATGCCATCGACGAGTGTCAGCGCTTCAGCAGCCTAGGACACATTCAATGACATCATGTGGCATGAATCCGTGCACACTGTGAGGTACCATCATGTCCTATCACACACTTTCTGCGGAAATGTAAATGAAAACCGAGGATCACAAAAAACAAAATATTCGTACCACGAACGACATTTCGAGAGCATATGGTTACAGGTTCACCAATGATGGCTTCGGTTCGACTTTTGGCTTTGGTTCAAACCTGGTTGTTTCTGGAGACGGTGGGTCAATCAAACCTGATATGTAAAACTGATAGACTATCCACAAACACTCGCCGATTTTCTTGTCGGAAGGGCGGGCAAGCTGAGCGCAAGGACATTAATATTGTCTTCCGAATCAGAATCCGGATGAGTTAGCGGTGGTTACGCAAAAAGTGAATGATTGTCGATTTCTGCAAATCGACAATTATTCACTTTTTGGCTTTGGTTTGAAAGAAACGTGTTCGGGGGGCTTGCGGCGGGCGTTCAACCTCATGGAATTTATGTATAAGGTTCGACGGAGTCGACCGGGCCGCGTGACGCATGACGCATGACGCGGTTCCACGACCAGGATTATGTGAACGAAAACGTCAATCCACGATCAGGTTCTCCACAAAAAGGACGCGCACTCGGTTCGGTAGCCGGCTGCTGGACAGAATAAGGTGAGTAGTCACTCCTCAGAACCTCACATCCCAAGCTCTTACTATCGCTGGTCCTTTATTTATGTAATACGCGTCACCCTCTTAAGATTGTATTTCTAATAGACTGTTATTGTTCTTATCTCAGTTGGCTCTTCAAAGCCCGAGGAGGGAGTTCCGCGAACGGATTGTATCATACACATTTTTGGGACGCCAGACATGACATTTTTATTCTGAATAAACCACCTCTCACCGCGTCCACATCTTACTGCTGTCCAGAAGGCGTGGCGTTTGTCTCGATGGGCTTCATCGCGGGGAAGAGGAGCACCTCCTTGATGTCTAACAAAGCACCGTCAGAATCAAAAGGCTCGATAGAGAAGAAAATCGGCGGCCTTACTGGGAGAGTCGGTAAGGAACATGACGAGTCGGTCGACACCCATTCCCCAGCCACCTGTAGGAGGTAAACCGTGTTCCAGTCTGAAAACGAAACCAAGCAGTGAGCGGAGGACATCAAGGCGGATCCACCGACGTACGCGTTCACGAACGTCTCGTCTATTGGCTGCGCCTCGTCGTCACCCTGTTCCTTTTGTCGAGCCTGACGTGATGATCAGATCCACGACATGACATAAAGGTTTACGTCTTGCAAACGTACCTGTTCCTCGAAACGCAACCGTTGTTCGAATGGATCGTTTAACTCGGTGTACGCGTTACATATTTCCTTGCCGCAGAGGAATGCTTCGAAACGTTCACACAGGCCAGGGCGCGAACGGTGGTTCTTAGCAAGGGGTGACATGACTTGAGGGTGACCAACTGTGAGGAGCAAGTCAACTCGAAAAATCAAAAGGAAGTGAAATGCAGGCGTACCGATGAAAGCGGGCGAGATGCAGAGTGGTTCGATGAATTCGCCGACAAGCTGAGAAGGGTCAGCGGTTTGACGTAGCATCTTACGCGCAGTATGCTGACCTTGTCAAGGAGACGAGTATTGGTGCGAGGCTCGGAGCAATCAACACCGTGCTATTTATGACAGATTTGCAAGGGTAGGCGGGCGCGACGGAAGATCCACTCACCTTCCGGCAGAGATCAATGAGGAACTTGTTTGCCTTAGCTGTGTGCAGCGTCTCGCTTGGAGGGAACTTGACTCCCAACTTCTCTTCTAGGGTCTCGATCATATCATAGCGCTTCCAAGGTGTCTTGAAATCCATCACGAGCTCCTTACCATCCTTGCCTTCTGGGTGATACTTCATGACAGTGCTTCCGTTGTTCAGGTACCTGACCATTCCTTCAAGCAAGTCCTCCGTAATCTCCATAACATCATACATATCCGCGTATGCCATATAAAATTCGCAGAGTGTAAATTCGGGATTGTGAGTGAGATCGATGCCTTCGTTTCTGAACACCCGACCGATCTCGTACACGCGATCGAGTCCACCGACGGTGAGTTCCTTGAGGTACAGCTCTGGGGCGATCCGGAGGTAGAGATCGAGGTTAAGATCATTGTGATGTGTGACAAATGGTTTCGCAGTCGCGCCACCAGCAACCATGCTCGTGATGGGTGTCTCGACTTCTAGGAAGCCGAGGGCGTCTAGATATCTCCGAATATAATTAATAATCTTGGAACGAGTGATGAAAATACGACGGGTATCGTCGGAGAGGAGGAGATCTAGGTAACGCTTTCTATATCTAGTCTCTTGATCCTTGAGACCGAAATGACCAGAGGGCAACTGATGTAAGTTGGGTGCGAGGAGGACCATTTCAGAGGGAGAGATAGACAACTCTCCCTTTTGAGAACGAGAAGGGGTTCCGACGACGCCAACGATGTCACCCCTACGGAAGATCTGTTGCGTGGCCGTGAAAGTCTTTTCACCAGCCGCGTCACTGCAATCGGATTAGTACAGGCAAGGCCATTGGGCAGTGTGACGTTACATACCGGGCGTTAGCAAGAATCTGGACGTGAGTACCTTCACCGTGTAGGTCGTAAAACTTGAGCTTGCTACCGCTGCTTCGCATGTTATGGATGCGTCCAGCAAGACTGACGAGAACGCCTTCAAGCTTTTTACCAGGAGCAATCAACCCATCCTCGCCGTACTCGCGAACAAAGTCTGCGATCGACTTGGTAACATGGAACTTGTGAGGGTACGGATTGGGGTCTTGGGTCTCCTTGAGCTTCAAGATCGCCCTGGAACGAAGTTCAAAGTATTGCTGAACGAGTTGTGTGATCAGAAAAGAAATCCTGACGAGATGTAAAGATGACTGACATTGGGGTTCAGGTCGTCTTCGTTGGGTGCGTTCGCGGAGCCGTCTTGAGCAGGAGGGGCAGCAGCCGCCTTTTCCTGCTTCCTGGCTTCCCTCTCGCGCTGCTTCTCACGACGCTTGAGTTCGCTAATGGATGACCGATCGTGTTGAGTGCGCTGATGACATCGAACACGATGATACGCACGTCTTGGAGATCATTTCACCCGTGACGGGGTCCTTGTGGGTCCCAGTACCCTCTGAAGCCATGTTTCTAGCTATCCGATGTGGTATTGGATTGAAGGTGTTGGTTTTCTTTTGAGCCTGACAATGGCGGAACGTCGCACGAGCTTGGTAGAAGCATCTCCGGGCGAGCATTCACTTTTTTGTACAGATCGATAACCTTCCTATTCGAGTAAAGAAAAAAAAAAGTGACAAGAGTCACGATGACACTTATCACGTGATTATACTGAATATTCCCACGGTCATAAACACTTTGCACAGCATTTCATATGTAATCCATCCTAATCGATCCTGTCGTGCTCGCTGTTCCTGACAGTGACAAAGCCCTTCAACCACGACAATCATGTCCTCAGACTACGACTATTCAGACGAAGACGTAGATTACTACGACGAGGACGAAGACATGCTCAGCGCACAAGAAAACGGTGAGTATCCACCACCTCTCCAAGGGGTTTCCTCTCCTGGTGAGCCACACGAGATCGAGATAGTCACCACTCACTCGGTTCTCGGTGCGTCCTTCCAGGATCAGACTCATCCGATGACGAAATGGACATGGATACCTTTGGTGAGGACTTTAAGCTTCCCCAGCGTGCCGCCCGCAAGTCCTATGAGGTGGAGCATGAGCCCCTTCCACAATCAGCGGTCGAGAAACTCATGGCAACAGACGTGGAACACATCAGTGGCATATTTGGCGTGGACGTACGTGTATGCTCTTCACACATCGCTCGTACGATCATCATTCCCTTCTCGCAGCCCAGCACCGCCTCACTCCTCTTGCGCTACATGAACTGGAATAAGGAGCGCCTAATCGAGAAATACATGGATAATGTCTTTGCAGTCTCTGTCGCAGCAGGAATATCCCCTCCATCCAAGTCACTGCCTTCCTCAGCCGCAGGTCCCGAACGTTCTCAGGGTGTCTCTTCCAGCGCTAGGTCTGGTGGGCTGCGCAGACCCACGCGGCAGACACCAGGTGTGCCCTTCCACTTATTCCAGGGATCTCTCTGATAACTAACAAGTCTGGTGCAGCTCCAGCCCCAAAGCCCGAACCCTTCATGTGTCCGATCTGCTATGACGACTCACAACCGGCGTTTACGACCCTTTCGTGTGACCATACATTCTGTATTGGATGTTGGAATGCATACATCACGTCCAAGATTAGAGAAGAGGGCGAGCAGGCGATCAGGTGTATGGCTGAGGGTTGCGGCATCATTGCAACAGATCCGTTCGTTCATTCCGCCTTGGGGGACGACAACGCTACTTGGGAGCGCTTCAACGAACTTATTGTGCGACACTTTGTTGGTTCGAACCCCAACTTGAAGTATTGCCCTTACCCATCATGCACGTACACCGTCTCCTGCCCTGCCGCGGCGTCCAAGAGTGCCTTAACAACGATTGTACCGACGGTTGCGTGTGGTGCAATTGCTACACCACCACACAAATTCTGTTTCGGATGCACGATAGAAAGTGATCATCGACCCGTGATATGTGGTGTGGCACGGATGTGGCTCAAGAAGTGTCGAGACGACAGCGAGACTGCAAACTGGATCAAGAGCAACACCAAGGAGTGTGGCAAGTGCCAAAGCACAATCGAAAAGAATGGAGGGTGCAAGTACGAACACATCGTATACCTTGTCAGGTCGTTGCTGACAATTTTCTCGGCAGCCACATGACTTGTAAGAAATGCAAGCACGAGTTTTGCTGGGTGTGCATGGGTGAGAGTTGTCAAGATTCTCTATATTTCGCTAATGTTGTTCAAAGGTCCATGGTCGGAGCACGGCACAGCTTGGTACTCGTGTAACCGATACGATGAGAAGGCCGGTGTAGACGCTCGGGATGCTCAATCAAAGAGCAGAGCCTCGCTAGAGCGCTACCTCCATGTATGCTTCATTCTTCCTACATGCATCTCGATGATTTATATGCTAAACAGTACTATAACCGGTGGGCAAACCACGAGCAATCCGCGAAACTCTCGGTTGAGCTGTACAACAAGACCGAGAAGAAGATGGAAGAGATGCAGATCACGTCGGACTTGACGTGGATCGAAGTTCAATTCATGAAGAGAGCCGTCGATGAAGTGGAGAAGTGTCGAATGACACTCAAGTGGACGTACGCGATGGCATACTACTTAGAGAAGGGCAACCAGAAGGAGCTCTTTGAGGATAACCAAAGGCACGCTTGTTTTGTTCTTAACCCTCACTGGGACATTGACGTGATGTGGATGAACTCGCCAGGGACCTAGAGCAAGCTGTAGAAGATTTATCGGAGCTTCTAGAATCTCCTCTCGATGCAGAGAACATGCTGACATTGCGTCAGAAGGTAACAGACAAGGCGGTAAGTATCATTGTACCCATAATACACGCCAACCGTTCATTCTTGTCGTGTAACTAGGTGTACGTGGCTAAACGGAACGAGATCATGCTGGAGGATACTGCCAAGGGTTTCTTGGAAGGACGTTGGACCTGGAACGTTTCCGTCGAAGGATTCGACTAGATACCTTTACTCTTCAAGCAAGGTACTATCCGATTTACAGTCTCTTTTCCCTTAATCTCCCCAGACACTACGTACAACGTTATACAGCTTTCGATTCAGGTTTGCTTAGAGCTCTTTCGATGCTCTGTCTTAATGTCACTCGAGTGTAATGTTATGTATTTTTGGTGAGGACACCAGTACGGGTGCCGCGGGTGTCGCATCCAACGCGGATTTGGCTCGAGCTTACTCACTGATTGGTCTTGGATAAATAAGCTGCTAACCTTTGAATCTGCCTCGTCATCTTCCTACCTGTCGGTCGGCCATAACTTCCGCGTCAGCCGCAGACATATGCATATGTGAAACTTGTTCGACGAGTTTGGCGCGACTGTCTTTTACATTTGCTTGTGACTGAACAGTAATGATGACCATCTCTCTTGTGCAGCGGCTTTTCGTGTTCTCAGACTGGTCCATCTAATCAACCCATCGACGATCCTGAAGTGGTTGTGTTCAACTGTTCGAGCTGTGTTGACACTGTCAGGTTCGTGTTCGTCCGAGAAGTTGGCGGTGGGAGAGACTTGGACTAGCGATCATCTCTGCCATCACGTTATGGAGCAATCTCGCAAAATTCTTCTCGAAAATGTATTGCGTTTCACGCACCCATTTCTAGTTGGAGGCGGACATGCGTCGGATATCGTTACTATGCCCACATCCACACTCGAAGCTTGGAACTCAGTCCTCCATATTACATTGCAATCCATCTCTGAGGAGCATGTCTTGCACACCACAAAACTCTTGGTTAATCACCCCTAGAGGTCGACTCCGATCCCAACAATTCACTCCTCAATATCGCCGCTCGACGGGGTCACACTTCTGTCGCACGATATCTTCTTTCCCTCGCCGTTCCTCTCCCACCTGACATTCTATTTGTTATGTTCTACTTGCAAACACACGTCACATCACGGACATCACCCCCATGGTTCGCCTCATGCACATGATTGAGAATGCGCTGAATTCTCCCTTTAGAAACCTTCTCGAGTTCCGACTCGGGGTCCGCACTGCCGCCTCGCGTCGGCGTTCAATTTATAGGAATTGATTGCCAATGAATGCTGTCTTGTATAGCCCGCCATTGTTGCGGCTGGAGCGTTCAGCTCTGCCATGCTGTGAGTGCCACTCAGATCTTTGTGTTCGAGCCCCTCCATATTCTTGTTGACAGATCCGTGTTCATCGCTAACCGCGGCAGATCGTTACTTCGGGCAACCGGCAAGTCACCGAAATAGTATCAAAAAAGGGGTGACAAGGATCTTCAAGTTTGCGGATACTTCAAAAGACCCCGAAGATGGAACATCCGACTCGGATGCTTAGCGATGCTGAATGACGCGTGGATGCGTCATCCCCCCGTTTATCCGATATCATAGTCAATAAATCACTTCTTTATTTCCGAAGAGGCTGAGCACAAGTACTACATGACATATTGGCTACTAGCGGAAATGTCCTTCGGTGGCAATGTGCTGCCCGGGCGGCGGACACATTCAAGTTGTGTAGCGAGGATAACCATTCGCAAGTCCGCTCACATGCGCGTTCATCATGTCGTGATTTGCATAGGCAACTCAGACTGAAATAGCTTAAGTATGGACGTCATCTCAAGAAACCCCGTTGTAAGTCGTCGACATGGATACACGTACAAGCTTCAGGAGCATTATAAGGGATAGGGTATGTACAACGTGAAAATGGTATATCTGAAAGCAAGTCAGCTGGATGGCAAATACTAGTAGCATGATGAGTCGTATTTCGTCCTGACCAACCCGACCATAGGTTCGACGGACATTATCCAAGACATGATGCATGGGGCGGTAAATACGCATTCCAAAATGTCATGATAAATGCAGATGTTATGGACTCGTTTCCTCAAGGAGAAAGCTTCGGAGTTTCTGGGACTGACGTGGTGTCCGTCTGGGGCGCAGGATCCGACGTTGTGCCCGCTGTCGTAAGCGACGTTCCGGTCTCGACAGCCCCTCCAGAACTCCTGCTAATCTTGAACATGAGCTTCCCCGCCGCCTGACCTTCTTCGAGGAGCTCGAGCTCGATCGCTGTCGAATCCGTGTCGTCTTTCAAGCATAGAACAAAAAACAAGGACGCACGTGTCTCGGAATGCTCGAGCAGATCGGCCAGGCTTTCTTTGCTCTCCGTTTTCTTGATGATTTTGTAACTAAAGAAGAACCGTCGTGCGTACACGTCGATCTCAACCTTGGACGACTCGATTCCCGACCTGTGGCATGTGTCCAACGCTCGACACGTGCAATCGCATCACAAGGCGAGGCACGTACAATTTGACGGTGTCACCCCAACGTGCCACGAACTCGTCCTGTTCGTTATACTTGGCCGTCTTCGTCCTCTGTGGCACCTTGCCACCCTTGATTCTCACGTAGAAGAGCCCGCTGAAGAAGCCCACTTTGGCAGGGAGTCCGCTGGCTTTGATGTCTAGGTGTCGAGCATGTCCACCGCAATCAGAATTTGTCCGTGGACCCTTGACAAGGGCGTCGGAGGGGTGAAACCGACCTGTAATCTCGACGTCCACCTCATCCGCTTTGCCACCTTGCTCCCTGGTAGCAGGAACGGACGCCGCCGGTTCTGAACCAACAAGGGGTGTGTTTGGCGTCAACATCCGAGTCCGTGCAGGCGACCTTGTTCGTAGAGATGACGGGCAGCGAATCACACAGACGACGTTACGAGGTGTTACGAGGATGGGGAGAGAAAGACGACCACCGCAGCAACACCTTGGCACGTCGAAACCCTGTCAGGCTATATAAGGCGCCTTGCTGCACCCGGTCAGCGGCCACACGCTCAGGCTCCACCCTCGCTCCGACGCCGCCAATGGGATGCAGGCGCAATCCTATGATGTGCTTTGAGAAAGAAAGGGACATATCATCCCGGGGATGGAAGCGTTATTGCCAATGAGGCTTGGGGGGGTTGATTGTTGGGCACGGACAACGCCAATTCTATTGATACGCGTTCCGCTCCATGTGATGAACCGACGTAGCGCATGGCGACCTCGCCAACGGTAGGTTTTAACTGACATCACCCTTTCAGGTGGTCATTGGTAACACACCGAGTCCACGATCCCACTACCGGAGGAGCCGTTCGCTCGCTAACTTTGAAAAGTGGGACACGATGGCAGATAAGGGGGAACTGCCAGATCCCTTTGTGCCCGACGAGGTCATTCTAGCTTCCTCGCTCGGTATGTCGACGAAATGAGGGCCACATGGTTTCGTCCGAAGGAACGTTCGAGAAAACCGCCAAAAATTGACTCACGTTCGGTAAGGACCTTGCGCGGGTATCTCCTTGTGATCGATGAACCTCGTCACTGATAAGGACATACCACTGCCAGTGGGATCGCCATCTGTGCCTTCAAACCGCACATCGTGGGTTGGATCCGTCCGAGTCCAAGCCTCGTGTATGCACAGCTGACTTGTCGATCAAGCAGCACTACAGACTGCACCTATTCGAACCGACTCAAACGCGCGAGGAGGAAGATGAAAGGGACATAATGGAAGCCACCACCGTGAGCATTGACATATATACCACGCGTGTGCCTTGACCCTGCCAGTGCTCATCAAACGTGCGTCGCATCCTCAAACCGCATCTGGCATCGGTTTCATCCACACGCCACAACTTGTCAGACCCACGGCAGCGACCTACGCCCCCTCTCCTCTGCAAACAACGCATCAAACTCTCCCGAATGCCCAATCACCCCAAACGCATCCTGAAGCGTGCGCCCGAGCAGCTCCAATTCTTGGGTGACACCCTTCATCGTGAGGGCGTACGCAAAAAACAGCAGCTGGCGCGACGCATGGACCTCGCGGTGCTTGACCACGTCTAATTTACGAATCGCATCCACCTACCGCGCGTGAGGACTCAGACGTGCAGGATGATGTCATGGTCGCTTACCAAGCGCTCTCGGGCCTTTTCGGCCGGTGGCAGGTACGGCGGCAGCGGCGCCTTCAATCGGAACGCAGATGCCAAGGTCGAAAAGTAGAGAATGATGTTGCCAACCATCTCGCGCCGTTCCTTGTTGACAGGCAAAATAAAGTCTTTTCTCACGCTCTGGGACGACAATGAGGACAACGCGTCTGGGAGCCACCAGTGTACTTGCCGTAAACCTATCGGCGAGATGAGAAAGAGCCCATGACAGAATGATATGACGTACCATTCCTCCCGGGTAGTCACGCATCGCATGCTATGCAGCTTGTCCAAGATCGTTTGTAGACTTGTCAATATCGAACGGTATAACATGATAGGGAAAGGTCCTTTCAAACGCGGCTCATGCTGTGTTTGCGCCAACAGCCCCTGTAGCTCAATCAGCTTGATCTGCAGATGCAATTCCCTTTGCGAGGATCAGCAAAGAGGCCCTATTCAGCTCATGTGACATCACCACTCACATCGCCATAAACTCATGGATGGAGTCACTGAGCTGTGCACTGGCCGATTTGGACAGCAACGGCGTACTCTCGTCCAGGACATGTGATCCGTTCTGTGCACCATCAATCGGAGCATCATCATCATAGTCCATCAAACCAGAATTTGATGCGACTAAACTCGTGTACAGCCAACCAATGTTGAGACAAAACCTATGGCTGGTTAGCGTTCTTGTCTATGATGGTACGGCGCAACTACTCACTCTCCAAGCGCTTTGCTCAATTCACGTCTCGCCTCCGACGGCCACCAGAGACGCGATGCGATCAGCGCCCATATCACACCAACCGTGACCGATGTCGATCGATGCCAGGCGATGTCCAGTACCGGTACATTATCCTCGCGGATATTGAACCTACAGCCTGGCGTCAGCAACAACGCGCGCGGGTCGACCCCTGATCACGTACGCATATAGGCATGTCAAATTATACGTTAGAAGCACAAACCGTCCCGTGGTCGCATACTCTGGCTTCGCGACGATATAGTAAAAACAAGGTAATGAAAAAAAGAACCCGAATAGCGACAACACGATGCCATTTTCAGGGAAGAGCGTGTATATCCCGGCCGCGACAACGGCGCCAAACCTGTGGGATATGTCAATCCACCTGCCTTTGCACCGGAAGGATTTACCGTACAGCGTCCCTAATGCACGGTGAAGGGCGAGAAAATTGGTCTTCAAGGATAACGTTGGCATCAAGCATGATCCGAATTAGTAATGGGAGAACTCACCGCCCCGATCGTGGGGGACATGACCACGAAGCACTTTGGACGTAATTGAATTAGCTTCCGGACCTCCAAACCCCGCAGCACACACTCACAGATATGAGCGCCCATTCCCCTCGATATTCCGTAAATAACGGGCGGGTGGCATCGAAAAACGCAGGCGCGGCCAACACAGCTGTAGACATACCCACTTTGAACGCATAGTTGATATTGCGATCCTTGAAAAGGTCTGCAAGGTCCCATAAAGATCGGAGAAACCGTTCGACAAATGTGAGGTTCGAGTGATTCGGGGTCTGTAATGTATTCAGCGCGTGTGGCCGCACCTTGGGAAACGAGACTTTGGGATGACGCCCGTCCGACTTGAAGTACATGGCTAATTCCGATCGTCAATTCGAAAATGTTAAGAAAAGAAATCAGGGGACCCCCCAGTGCTTACAGATACGACGCAAGCCAGTTCGCGTCGTCTTCGTCGACGGGTTTTGCCGTCGGAACGACTTAATGCAAGATAGGAAAGACTTTGGTCCGTTGATGAAATAGCGTTTGAACCAGTTTTGTCTCGAGAACCTGGCTAACTCCACTGCATATATTCTTCGCATAGCATCAGTAAGGGACATCAGTTCCCCGGCGAACTCCTGCAGGGTAAAAATAAAGCTGTATAACCATATCAGAACGTGATCTGGACACGAGACAACCTGACCTCCCACTGACAAATAAACAAGAAAAATGTCCTCATGCTCGCTTTCTTTCAGCACCGAGTTGTCTTCCAAGGATGAATGCGTCGACTTTTCCATGGATCTAGAAGCAAAGTTGCTTCGCCTGTATAGACGCAAGACGGCGTGGTTCGATGTGCTCTCAAACGTAAACAATGCCCGATCAATGCCATCGATGATCTTGTGAAAGTCTTGCGGTTGCATCATCTTGTACTGCTCCGTGTCCTGGCTATTTACGAACGCTTCTCGTAGTCGCTTCAGACAAGACGTGCACGCGTTCTATTCAATGGTTTCATTAACGTTCATAAATGAATGCACACGGCCTTACCGCAAGTCCCTTCAATGGCGGACCGACGTCGTCCACGAGATCACCAAACATCTCCGCAGCTGCTCGCAGCAGTGCCTCCTCGAGATCGTCCGTCTGAGATGTGAGCGAATACCGGGTCTTACCCTTTGGCCCTGGTGACGCATGGCCGTGGGACACGTTCTCGGACGGACGTCGGAGAATAAGCTTGCCATCGCGTTGGGCCTTGGACAGCTCGTATTGCAACCGCGTGCCACTCCTGAGACCACTCAGATGCTGAGCGAGACGCGTGAGACTGTCGACCGCATCACCGTACGCCTGCTTCGACAGGATCCGTTCCTGTTCGTCCAGGGTACCAACCCACTCCGAGCTTGCCTCGGCGAGGCTCTTCTTCAGACTCGTAAACGACGACTGGTGGTTCTCCACTGCTCGCTGCATTTTTTCATTACTCGGTTTTCGGATGGGCTCCTCGAGTAAGAACGTGTTGGTGATCATTCCGAACAACGTCGAAAAGGAGTCCAAGGTCTTTGTCATGTTGATTTGCAGATTATACGTGGCACTTTGCGGCCACAGCGAGAAACAGACAATGTTGGATATGAGCGTACCCACGAGGACGATGGAGGATACCACCAGGAGAGTTTCCCAAGTGCCTTCTCGTACCACTCTGACTTGTCAGTCAGCAAACTCGGAAGAGAAGGAAGTTTATAAGAGGCTTACACGACGAAGATAACAGTTGCTGACATGGAGCATGCTGTAAAAAGCCTGATCATGAGCCATTCTTTCGTTTGAAAAACAAAACAATAAACTTGCCCGAATTGAACGTCGGCTTGGCCATCCATACCTTCATCCAGGTTAGCCCCCATATCGTCAACCCCATCCATACGATCAACAGGCAATCCGCCAAGATCTCAAATCCCGGTTTCACATCGAGCCACCAGAATAACGCGAGACCACTGAGGCTCATGAGCGCAGAATACAGCCATGCGACCAAGCAGTACGAATCTGCTTCAAACATGCCTCCGATCGTCTTTGCAGGGTTATAATACACAGCACTAGCGCGTCGCGTTAGCTCACCAAAGAAACACGCATAAAAACAACTGACATGGTCGCAATCAAGTGTGCAGAAGGGTACGGGCTCCCACCACCAGACCCATACGACGTCAAGTCTCCAAAGAACCGGGCCAAGGACGGATGAAATGTGAACAAGGACGCGATAAAATATGCCACCGAGCACTTGAGCATGTTCTTCCACAACAGCGGTATCGCAGGCACGCGCGACGGGATCCAACGTGCCGCATGCGAGACACGTGTTGGCATCGTGGGCGTCTCCGTCTCCTCCGACTCATCTGAGGATACGTCCTCGTCGAGGGTATCGTGGTCCGAATACACATCAGTACTCGCCGCCGCTGGCGCATGCGACTGAGCGCGAAACCGCGCCGCGAACACGTCGCCCGACGGCTCCTCGACGGGCGACTGGACGAGCGACGGTCCCTGCGACCGCCGTACAGTGTGATCGGACAGCACCCAACCCGTCGCCGGCATCTGCCCCTCGTTCTCCATGAGCTGTCCGAATACCGTCCACTGGTGCTGCTGTGACGAGGAACGTCGTGTACTGTGCACGCTGGTCGTCGACCGGCGGTGCGAGGTGGTGGAATTTGAAAAGGAGGACGTGCGTAGTTCGAGCGGGGGCCGGGTAGGAGTGCTGACGCATGCCTGGGACGATATTGGACGACCGCGAGTGGTGCTTGGCGCGCCGTCTACGATTGGAATCTGGTCTGGAGAACCGGGCAGAGGGGTGCTGTGGGCATGCGAATCGCTGTAGATGGAAGAAGCGAGCGAGGTGTCGCCTTGGTGGTCGGATGGATCCAAATGGAACATGTTGGGTTCGAAATGTCAGTTGTCGGTGACCCAAAGGCGACGATCCGTAGAAGTCGTCCACAACGTTACAAAGTGAGAGTTGCCCAGAACGGTGGATTCCAGTTTACGTACAACCCGAAAAAGCCCAACGCTGCCCAACGCGATGAGTCGATGTGGGACCAAGTTCTCGACATGATTAAAAAGGTCAAGATGTTTCACTGAGCAGTCGAAAATCTACCAGAGTACTGCCAAATTGATTATTCCTAATACTACTACTGCTTCTGATCGTCCAAATGTACATCCATACAGTCCATTCTCGTCTGCTATCAGGCTAATATCAGTACGAATGGTGGTCCAAACGGAATCGTCGAGATCGGGATCTAGATGACCCGAACCAGATGGTGGTAGCTAGCACAAGACAAAAGATATGGCACGACATATAAGAATATAGACTAGTGTAACAATTAACAGATCTTGACAACTACTGCAAAGGAACCTACTGTCCGTGATATGCAAGTCCGCTTCTAAAGTCCAAGTACTGTCCGAGCTAAAAGAAAAAGAAAAAAAGTCCAAAGAGCGTCCAATAATACGTCGAAGGTCATAGCGAACGTGGTGAAGATGATACAGGTAGATCCAAGCGTTCTTATCTGAACAGAAGAACCCGGACGGAAAACGTCCCAGACGTCCGGTCGAACAGAACAAATGGGGCTCGGGAAAAAGTCCACACGAGTACACGAGACAAGTTCGACGAACTGTTTCATGGGGATCCTGTCATCTTGCGCGGGGTATTACATTAAGCGGCGGGCGACTTGCAAAGCCAACTATAGTCCAGAAAGTCTTTTTTGCACTTTGGTCACCGAGTACCCAAGTAATGGGTATCGTGATCCAAGGGTCGTCATGGCATATAATAGCGTGCCAATCTCATTGCGGACATCGGTGCTACTGACGAGTGGCCAAGATGATTCGACCAAGTTCAGTTCCCGGATCAACGTGTCCATAACGGTCGTCCAACAAGGCTATCAAGAAAAACGATCAAAATACAGATCACATAGAAAACACGACAAACTTACGCCAAAAATCGGGTCCAGGAAATCGTAGTCTGCTTCAGCGATGTGTTTAATGGTGGAGACACAGCACCGCGCCGACCGGAGACACTTTTCGTACGCAACGGGATCTTCATGTCCAAAAGGATAATATAGATGAATGATCGCGACATGAGCAAGCGTATGAGTGGCGAGGTACGTATGCTTGTGGTCGGGTATGCTAGCATCCAATTGGTGGACAGGAATGAGCGTCGACAGGAAGCGCACGATCGTATGCTCCAAGGCCTGGAAGTCGTCCATGAACGCACTTGAAAGGGCTAATGCTGCATAATCATCAGAGGAGTGCAGGTAACCTGCAGGGTCAAGCCGCCTACGCTGATCCCAGTTGGATGCCAAGTGGTGAGCGTGATGGAAGAGCGTGGATGCCTTTACTCTCAGGGCCAGCGGCGAGAAGCCACCTACGAGGTTCGAAAGCTGTCCATCAAAGAAGGTCTGGGGGGTCGTAAAGGAATGGAAATCATCTATTTGGCCCTGCACACAGGGTCAGCAATGTCATTAAAATGATGCAAGATTGGCTTACCGATTCATATTCTTCCATTCCCTGTGGCCACGGCATGACGATAGACAACGATCCGACGAGACCGTCCGGGATGGTTACGGGTTTTTGCAGGACGACTGACCAACATCGATCGAGAACAAAGACGTGCCAGAACGTCAGTATTCGCTCGCCTTGTTCAACGGCGTCCTTTGCTGGCTCGAGCTTCAAAGGTGCCATAACGCCAGTGGAATCGAAAACGGAATGACTCATCATCGCCCCATGGAGGCCGCACTGCATTGTCAATGACGCGGCGGCGGCGGCATGGTAGCTCCCCTCTAACGCCCGGCCGTTTGACAAGAAGTAAACGGACAGGAGGCAGGAGGCTTGGATGACATCGAGTATTCGATTGTTGTACTGGAGTGCGTCACTGAGGGCCTCGAGGGAACGAGTGAGGTAGCCGGATTCGTGCTCGCTGAGAGGGCCCGGACGAGACATGTAACAAGCCCAAAGGAAAATGGCGTTTGTGAGGCAGGGATGATGCTGTTCAGCGAGGGGCCGGGTAAAGGAATCTCGTAAACGACCCATGTGGAGACCGAGGAGGGATTGATAGCGATGCGATGAGAAGATGTCAACGCTGCCAACGCGCATGAGAAAAGAAGGGGATAAAGATAAGATGTGCTTACAGCATCTGTGCTAAATCCACCGGGGGTTGCATCGGCTGCTCAAAGTGGAAGGCATCGCTGAGAGGCGTAGGGGATGGCGAAGGAACGCCCCGAATCCATGAATGATGGGGGGAGTTTGAGGCTATGAGACGGGTTAGTGTGATGGCTTGGCTGGGATGGCACAGCCTACCGGATGGGGGTAGAGGTGAATGAGGTGCGGAAAAACCCGTGCTTCCCGGAGAGCCAGCTAGAGAGGACGATGAGCTCTCTGAGCGACAGTGAAAATGGGGATCGTGTAGGGTGACGGAAGGAGAGGTGTATTCTGGATCTTCGAGTTCACGTATACGCTGCTCGAGACGGTCGATGTTCTCCCGCAATAATTGGGTCCTCGTTTTCCCCTTGCCGTCATCGTACAGGCAACCGTCTGGTTTCTTTGCACGCACACACTGTTGGCAAGCGGGCCTGAGACCATCACATCGCTGCAAGGAGCTAAGAGGGGTGTGAATGAAATGCAAGACAGACGGACCATCTTTCGTTTTCTGGTCAAGGCATGTTTGAGCATGATCGAGGGGGAAAGAGAGGGAAACTACCTGCAACGAAGGCAAGCCTTTCCTCGTTGGAGGGTAGGGGGCGGCGTGAGGGGCGATTTACTGGCCATTATTGGAACGGAACTAAATATACACGAAAGAGAGGGAAACTTGTAGAGTGGGATCAGAGAAGAGGCGCGTGATGAGAAGAGAGGGTGTTACCACGCTAGCGACGGTGGGTGAAGTTGAGGACGTCGGGGATGGGCATGAAGACGCTAATAAAAAGTGGGGAACATGGAGGGAAGACTCGAACTTATAGTTGTGGGACTTGCCGTTGTTCAAGGGATACGGACCTGATCAGACACGCGGCGGCCCAATTCAGGTCAAGCACTTTACAGGGAAA
Source organism: Chiua virens (assembly GCA_019787685.1). Classification (NCBI taxonomy): domain Eukaryota; kingdom Fungi; phylum Basidiomycota; class Agaricomycetes; order Boletales; family Boletaceae; genus Chiua; species Chiua virens. The sequence goes on from JAHNUO010000003.1 coordinate 2,486,498, forward strand.
CTCGACCCGTACCAGTTCGGTTAATGGTAACCCCCCCTACGCCCACAGGCATCTAAACAATTCCGTCGGCAGCTCCCTAACAGCGGGTTTGTTTAAGTTTCATTTCCATCGTCTTGTCGACACTCGGATCGCTCTCACACCGGCCTTGACTTGCCGTCCCTCACACAAGGTCACTCCGTCGCATCTTGGGCAATGTCCTATACAAAGTTGGCCCATCGATTCCATCATCGATCCTTTCATCTAGATTGCTGTTCACTTCACCCAAAATCTTTGTACATACGAGTGTGCCTTTCCGCCATCGGGCGCTTCATGTCATTCCCTGCTGAACCTTTGTCCGCTTCTATCAAGTGACTCACATTGCTGTGCTCCGTCGGTTCAGCGAAAGGCACGCTTTCACTAGCGCACCAGACAGCGCCAAGATCTAACCTCCTGAGAGCCTCTTTGATATCAGAACACGGAATACCTTTGACAATCATTCTAAACGAGTTCCACGTGTCCTGTCTGAATCTTACGCAAAGGTCTGTATTTTCAGCTCAGCGTCCCCACCGATGTGGTCATGTTCTCCACCAGCGTCATCGTGTCCGAGGACCGAACAAGATCTCCGCATCTACGTAAACTTCGAGGCTTCCTCCCCGGACTCGCTTCTCGTTTCATTCAGTTCGTGAAGAATAACTTACATTATGATGTTTGTCAAGTTGGCTACAAGTTCGTTCGTGATCACGTGTTTGAGAATGTATCCCTCAAATCGAACCGGTTCGGAATCTTGATTACATCAAGCGAGATCACAATCCATGGTATATATCTCAGGCACGAGCTGTTGTGACCTTGGGGTCAACTATGATTTCTTTTATCGGCACATATCTTCTCATCTCAATGTCCAGGTGTGGTCCGAGGAGACAATGTGCCCTTCTGCCAGTGATCCCACATCTATCGGCTTGCAAGGCTATGTCGGACGCCACCCCTCCGGTAGCATTTTCAGTCACCGACGGGAATGGTGGTCTGAACTCCCAGCAGAGTTCTTTTGCTGTAGCATCCAACACGGGTAAGGCAGCACCGAGCATCCAATCCAAGCCTCATAGGAAACGCTTCCGAATGCCCGACGTCTACGGATGGTTCATCAATATCACTGAGGACCACCATGATAACGGTCCTTCGTTCCCCAGTCCGCGTGATCACACCCGGATTGACTTGGTGAGAATGCGACTAACAAATTTCAGGTGTACATGATGTACGTGACAAAGTTTTCTGTGCTCATTCCATATCACCTTGCTTGGTAGATCTGTCAGGATTGAAACAGTATGACGCCTCGATGCTTGTACACTAATCAATCAGAATATTTACGGATGGCCTGCTTTTGTTCGGCTTTCAACTTTGTCGGACTTTTCTTTCCCCCGGTGCTGATACGATAGTATGCCACATTACGGATCAGGTTTCCACACCACTTTGGGGTCTGACTCTGCCGTGGTAAGTATGTATGTATGTCAAGAACGGGATATCCGTCGGGTTTATGCTGTTCACACGCATGCTCGGCTCCGCAAACATGTCCTTGATGGCTATTCCCAGCTCACCTTCCTTTCAGTGACGCCGTCCAGGGGTTTTGATTGCGGGGTAATATCACTACCTGTGCAGCGAGCATGACCATCATAGGGTCCTTTCATGCTGACAACAGACGGGTCGTAAAATTTTAGTATTTGCAGATGGCCGTCTATTTTTGCACTACGATACATTTTCCAGAAATTTCGGCGGTGTGTTCACCGACTGTTCCGCGCACAGCCGGGAGTTCTTGCACGTGCCCTGTCTCGCGCAACTTCAAGTTCAGGATTCCGTGGTTCCAAAGTGGAAGCCCCGATTTCCTCTATTTAGTGCGTCTTTCTAATGACAGGTGTCCGACGACCTGATCACTTATACATATCCTATGCGCCACGGTCCGTTATGAATATCCATACTCTTGGCTTGATATCCTACACACACTTTACCCTGCTTTGTGAGAATGTCAAGGTGCCGAAGCCCAGCACTTGGTCCGTGAGTACCGCTCCGCGGGTCGACTACCGTAAATAACTCTGAACAGTCCTAGGCTCCATATAAGAGGGATACACGTGATGGTCCAAGTTCATTTCCAGGGGTACATTGGGAACCTGACGGATACCTTTTTTATTCGGTGCGATTTGATCCCTTCTGTCCTCTTTCCATACATCGACGCGCAATTTTTATCAGCACACATCTGATCGGTGTACGAATGAGGCTGTGCTGCGTTTTTGCACGATACCATCGTCCTGCTGTGTCCGCGTAATCGCCTCTCGCGACGTCAACCGGACTCGGACGACATCGTTTTACGCAATTGTCATCCAATGTTATAGTCGATGTCCAAGGCCATGTGGTGCAGTGGTCATAGTCCGGGTACGTTGTCAAGCCTATCGGCATTGTTCCTGTGGCACTTGGCCCTCAATTTCAAGTTTACAGCACAACACAAAACGAGTTGGCACGGAATATCAATTCTGTCCTGTTTCGACGATGAGCTCGAGAGACGGACTTGGCGCGGATCAATAGTCGTGTTCTCTTGGTGATACAGTGTTGGTGATGTTCTCATCTCAGGGTTTGTCGGTCCCAAGTATGTCCCTCAAATCAACAAAGTCTCCGAATTTGTATATTCACGAGCCGACACCAGCCTCGTTTTTAAGGGCCATTTTGACAAGCACCGCCCATGATTTATTCCCTGATGCTCGTAAGTACTGGGTCATAATAAGCGTTCATGTTCGACTCGAACCTGCCACTTTTCTGTCGCACGTACCTGAGATAAGCGCATCTTCAAGTTCTTGAACTCAATCATCGATTCCGCCAGTGTATGACACATGTCGTCATTCACCAGGTTCCCAGCAACGCCCCCCGCGTCACCATCATCACCACTCACGACTCCGAATGCACACGCCCCAGCTTGTCAACCATACCTTACTATATTTGGCGTCGTATCGCCATGGTCAGCAGGGCCAAACACGCGTCTGGGTGCGAGGTGAGTGAGCTGCATTGCCAACCGTTTTGGAAGGAACACCACCCGGGCGAGAAAAGGACTTGGTTCCGTCTTGCTGATGCGGCGCACCTGGCGAGTCATGACGTCCATGACGCGTCATCGTTCCAATCAAGTGCCGTGCGTCTGCCTGCAGGGGCGGTACTTGTTGATGTTGCTGTGTTCACGCGCGCAATCCGAATCATCCTTTCTCTCACTGTCGCGCCACACGTCATGTCACGTTCCGATCAATGGATGTACATATGTCCTGTCGTTCAGAGTGGGTGATACATGATTGGTTTCAAAATCCACCATCTCAGTCATTCGTGTTGGTGGCGCTAACCTCGGGATTCGTGCTGCGAGCACTGCGATGTGGCTTTTTGCGTGCAGGACCGGACCGATGTACTCAGAAGAAGAACCAAGGGTTGGGCGGCAAGTCGCAGTGAAGACCTGGTTCCGGAGACCTCATGCACCATTTGCCTCGTGCCACCATCTTAAATGCAGAGTGTGGACACAACTCCATCGTGCGCCGCCTTTTCATATTTGTCAAAGGACCCTTGCACCTTTTCGATCCGTCACGATTGATTCGTCCCTTTAGAGTCGGAAGGAAACGGTATGCCAAGTGTGTATAGTTGTCACTTATTTTAAATGTCCGGATCAATGACCTTGGTCCCTGTGTCTCGGAAAGATGTGGGACGCGGATGTCCTGCGCCTGCGGCACAGTGGGTATGTTGACAAAGTCTCTCTGATCGTTCCTTGTTGATCGATGGCCCGGGATCCATTTAAGTATCCAGATGACATGTGCGTGTGAATGTAACAAGGCCTAGGCCCACTTGTGGAACAGCACGTGTTCACGCTTGATAATCTGTCCCACTCGAGGCGGGTGGATTGTGGTGGGTCTGTCATTCCCATTGTGTGTCCGGGATACCCCATGGCGTGCTTCATGTCAAACATGAGCTCAGCTGACACGGGAGGTGTGGGTCCTTTTTGTACTTGGTACGTACCTGTTAATCTTTGGTTTCGTCACAAGCCACCTATTTCGAAACTGAGAAGGTTCGTAGGACGGGTGTGTCACAACTCATCTAAAATCTAAATACCTAGATCGATGGTGAGGTTCTTAACGTGTCGATAATGCCTACATTCTGTCGTTGTATAAGAACTTGATAGGCGTGTTGGGCTGGTGCCACTTCCTCGTCCCTGCAAGTTCCAAGAATGCCCTTCAAACACTTGGTCTCGGGGGTTGCCGATAACGTTGCTTGGAACCATTGTCTTCAAGTGAACCAGACGCACAATGCAATCGTCCACACCCACTGAACCATATAAACGCGTCATGTTCACTTGAGCGCGCCCTCCATGCCCACAAATCATGAATTCCCGACGTTTGCTCTGTTTCTACATCCTTTCTGTGTATATCCTGCTGATGATCCTCTCTCAGTCCCGTCAAAAAGCTCGCCCACCAATCGGCCGTCGATGTCAAGTCGATCCCGCTGTCTCGCCTCCGGAATGGCCTGCCGATACCGATACCAATTCTGATGAGGGACCGCCTGGTGGAAGCGATCAAAGGATCGCACACATCGCACGCCTTTGACGACGTCAGGGAAGTAAATCATGCGCTGGTTACACGCCTGGCGTTGCTCTGTACAATGTCTCGATGTGACACACGACTTGAAATGCCACACAAGAGAGGACCGAGTTGAAGTTGTAGTAGAGTTGCACAATGACAAATAACGCGGACAAGAGCGCCGGAGGAAGTATCGCAAACAGCATTCGATGCAACCTGATCAACCAGACAATAAATTAATAATGTAAAAGAGACCCGCGAAGTAACGCACTGCTTGCACAGCTTTATCAATATGCCATTTACAAGACGCATCAAGGGGTCATTCTTAGCTTGAACGTTTCAACGTTGAACTCTTGTCGATGAACTGTTGAGAACCTTCTCGTCATGTCTGAATCGACTCATCACGCTCGTTCAAATTTACTACATATAATATCATGACTCGGATGCATTGACATGATGCCGATGCAATGTCTTGGCTGGGCTGGAGTTTGACGGAGCCCGACGGCCCCCGATACTTCTGCCACGATCCAGACAATGTGAATATTTGCATAGTGGGAATGGGGAACTTGAAGATGGGAAAGGGATAAACGCCGAGGTTGATAAGCAGCCACCACTGGCGGAATAACGGACTTCATCCTTTTCGTCAGGTTGTCTCGGACTCTCATTCAGTGATGTCGCGCTCAAGGCCAAAGGATGGTGCGTACGTCGACGAAACAGCAGATATTAAATACTTATGAAAACAGCTTGGACGCGGAGGGATGTCATGCCTTCGTCAGGCTCTCGCGATCGCAGTGACGAAAAAGACTCACCAATCCGAGTTGAAGCAAAAGAGGGTAGGTAGATGGCACACCGTTGTGCGCGATGCTGACGGAGACACAAGCGTCGGATGAAAGCCCTCCCGCCTCGAGTAACTTGCAAAGAAAGGAACTTTTCAGAACGGTCGAAATCGATGCGGGAAATAGTACACTGGTCGCCTTCCTCGGGGATGGGACCCGTTTGTTGAGCGGTGGCAGTGAAAAAAAAATTCGATGTTGGGGAGCTGAAGATGGGGAGGAGGTAGGGAAGCCGATAGAAGCACGAGGATATGTGTGGAGTCTGGCAGCATCGCAAAATGGGGAGTGGATCGCGCGAGGAGGAGGAGGAGGTGCAGTGACGGTGTGGAATGCACAGAGTCAAAAAAAGGTGAATGGGTTCGACGCACACGGCTCAGGCAACCAAGTGAATGGAATCGACATCTCGCCAGATGGTGCAAGAATTGTGACGGCGTCGCGCGACCAAACCGCCTGCGTCTGGTCTCGGGAGACTGGCGAACTACTGCTAGGCCCGTTGCAACATGATGGCTGGGTTGCCGCTGCCAAGTTCTCGCCAGACGGATCCTCCATTGCTACTGCAACGCTGTCGGTCGAGTCCGTTCGGATCTATGGCAGTTTTGATGGCCACTGCCTGGTCGATTTTCCGATCAAAGTCGACTCCCGGTTCAATGGATCCGTCGCCTGGGCTGGCGATAGCAGGCGTCTGTTTGTATTGTCTTGCGAAGGCAATATACACGCGCTCGACATATCCACCAAGACAATACTCTCAAGATGGCCAATCCACAGTAGCACTGCACCCAATTGCATTGCATTGGCAAGCAATGACATGTTCCTCGCCGCTTCTGCAAATTCCTCGGTGTCGTTTTGGAGCATCACAACCCATGAGCAGATTGGGTCTGTCATCAAACACACCGCTGACATTGTATCTATGGTCATTTCTGCGAACTACAAGCTCGCAACGGGTGGAGGAAGCAAAATCACAGTATGGGACCTCTTTGAAATCCTCCCGTCACTCCGGGCCTACTCTCACAATGTGAGTGTACCTGCAGTGGCATGATAGTAGTCCTTACTCATGCCGTTTTCCCCAGATATCCCTGGCTCATAAACTCCAACGTGAAAGGGTCGAAAGAGTAGATCTTGAAAAAACAATCCAGTTCCTTCGTACGCAAGACAAGCACTCTGGTATGCTATCAGGACCCTTAGCACCAGTTTTCCTGACTCTCGTATCTCCCAGCTCAAAAGGTATCCAATCTCGAGGACACTGTCCTGCAGCTTCGGAACGAACTAGATGATTCCAAACGCGTAGCTCAACAAATGAGGATTGACATGGGAGAGACCCTTCGGTCACTGCGCGGCAATCTTGAAACCAACTCTAGTATGTTCATTGACATCCCGTGCTTAGCTTTCGTGTACTCGCATTACTAATTTCATGAGCACAGTTGATGTCCTCGGGTGGATCCTTCGTGCACACGAACAAAAGCTTGAATGCGAAGAACTGTATGATGAGGGTCGTATATTTGACGCTGCAATAGCTTTTCTGAACATGACAAGTGCTCCAAGTAAAATTATGAAATCCAACAAGGTTGTTGTAGACTGGCAGTCTAGTAAGTTTCGGAATCACGTATTTAAAATATGGAATAATTTGTCACATCAGAGTTCAAGGATCAATGTATCATGGCGTTGGAACGGATTGGCGATGAAGCGTCAATCACTGGAAGCTATGATGAGATACTTTCAGCCTATTCCACTGCACTGTCCCTTGGCCCCTCGACTTCAAGTGATTTACTAATAAAGTGGGCGAAAACAATGTTCCGTTGTAGCTCAGTGAATCAGGTATTGCGTGCGGCCGCAAAGGTATGTATCAGATGACATCTCAAGGTCGGAAAATGACCATCTTTTTGCTCAGTTCAAACTTCCGGGTTTCTTCGTGCATCGCGCAATCTGCGAGGCTCTCGAGACGAGCGGTCGTATCACGGAAGCAATCGCGTGTTTTCAGCAATTGCAGAACGAAATAGCCCTGACAGGGAATCCCAATATTGGTGATGAGCGAACTCGATGGGAATCCAGTAAGGGAGAAGTCGACACAGCCAGGCCGGGGCTAATCAAAGATTCCTGACAGGTTTTACACTCCGTCTCGCCGAGAAACTGGTAACGATGGGGGATAGTGCGATGAACCACGGAAACCATGATGACGCCATCGCACATTACTCGGATGCACTATCACTCAAGCCAGCAAATCTTGCAGACATTCTTGTCAAGCGGAGTCGAGCTCGAGCAATGGCGGGTTCTTTGAATCATGCACTGTCGGATGCTGAGAAGGTAAAAAAAAGCTGCATCGCATAGAATGGGCCTTGATATCTATGGATTCTACTCAGGCCATTGAACTCGAGCCGTCATTCTACATGGGCTACGAAGCAAAACACGCGGCGTTACATGGCATGAAGCGTTATACTGAAGCATTTGGAGCATTCAGGACGATGCTGTCAATGCTCGAGCGATCTCCTGATCCACGCATTCGCGGTGCGTCTTTCTTCATTTTCACACTAACATCATGTTTTGTTGATCACGTCTTTCCATACTAGAACTCTCTCTTAGATATTTTGATGCAACACTGCAGATACATAAAATGATTGTGGAGACACTCCAACATATGCCACGCGTGCTTATCGACGCCACTACCGGCCGCCTTTACGATAAATCCCAGCAAATTGCTACTTTTGAAGAGCAACCAATATTCGACGAGCTACGGTCCTCAATGACCTCTAGACTCGATTCTGCGCGTATCCGGAAGGAAGTTGAAAGTTATTATCGATATGTCACGTTCTCGCACACGTGGGAGTACGGCGAACCACTGTTCCAGAAGGTTGAGAATATCTCAATCTACGAGCTAGAGCCCTCTACTACGAACTTCAAACTGCAAGGGCTTTGCAAGCTTACACGTTCTCTCGGATTCCAATGGGTATGGTCTGATACCTGCTGCATCGACAAGAAGGATCATGTAGTGTTACAAGAATCGTTGGTTGCTATGTTCACGTGGTATCGTGGTTCGTCTCTCACCGTTGTCTATCTCCTTGGTGTCCGGTCCGATTCGCAGCTGTCTGGCGATCTGAGGAAAAGTATCTGGAACACTCGCGGATGGACATACCAAGAATATATTGCTGCCGAAGTCATCCAGTTCTACACCGAGGACTGGAAGCCTTACCTTGGCATAGACTTGTTCAACCACAAAGAGTCACCGATAATCGTTTCCGAGATGCAACAAGCCGGGAGTGTTTCTACACAAGATTTGGTCGTCCTTCAACCGGGCTTAGAGAGGGTACGCGAGAAACTCTATCTAGCTTCGACGCGTAAAACCACGCTTGTGGAGGACATGGCGTACTCTCTGCTTGGCATATTCAATGCTGCCATTCCTGTGATATACGGGGAAGGAAATCGTGCGCTCGGTCGCTTCCTAGAGCACATCCTGACCGGATCGGGTGATGTCACCATCCTCGCTTGGACTGGGTGTTCGGGTAGCTACCATAGTTGCCTACCCGCACACCTCTCCGTCTACGAACAACCGATACTGCAACACGTCCCTCCACTCATCGAGACGCCCAAGATGAAACAAATGGTGAAGCATTTACGCCGATTCCTACCCGATCTCTCCGTCGCCGAGATGCTTTACGATCGACTCCATGATCTTCCCACACCCTCCATTGCCGCCAGTCGACTACGACTTCCCGGCATCATCTTTCGCACGACAGAACTTGTCCAAACGTCAGGTCCAGATCCCAACACGAACCTCCGTGTCTATCACGCGACGACATTCATGTTCGGGAAACTCGAGATGACGACGGCCGACGATCTGACCCGGACGAAAGAGTTGTGCGTCGTCCATCCTTGGATTCGCCCATTGTTCGACCAAGAGTTCTCGGACGGTGTAGCAGCGCTGGACAAGACGACGCAGGCGTTGCGGTTCGTGGCTCGCCTAAGACAGCCATTTGGGGCGCTGCTGTTTGCGCCGCTGTCGCATTTTGAGTATCGGCGCGTCGCGGCGGATTGTGTGGTCCAGGTCCAGTTTCGGGAGGAGATACCGTTGAGTGAGCTGGTGGATAATATTCGGACGATCGAAGTACATTAGCAAGTTAGTAACTAGTAAGTTAGTAGTTCTCGACGCTCGATCTCCAACATTTACAGTACAAACCCCTAGCAGCTCTCTGTCCATTGATACCACATCCTGCTTGATCTGTCACCTCCATGGACACTTCGGACAGCTCGAGTGTTCGGAAAGTTCAATATCAATTCCCAGACTCTTTGGTCATGCCCGCCCCGAGCCGACTCGGAGTTGATGTTGAGCTACTGCTAACTATCAACAATTACAGCGACTCGGGAGTCGCGTTGTCTATCCCGCTCACTCAATGTACAACCTTTTCTCACAGCCCTCTCAAGTCGCTCAGGTTTCTCGGTTTCACCATTCAAGGATGAGACGGCTATATACCTCTCCGAAGCCGAGCAAGGCCCAGAGCTTGACCACAAAGCGCAGATAGAGGCTCATTCTTACTATTTTATATCAAATGGTAAGCTAAACTCCTATATACATACTACGATGTTGTGGATTCAGACCTTTTCAGTGTCAAGACCATGATGCACATCACTGGATTGGATTATATCCTAGACAACGAGGATCGGGCTGGACCATGGATGGACCAGCCTTGGATGACTCGGAGCCTTGAAGATATTGGTTATTCTCGCCGGTTTCCATTCTTTTTGCTTTCTGCAACGTTTGCGACATGTCTTTCTTTAGTTCAGGAATCTTTCTTTCTATGTCTTGCGCGTGTCCGGGACACGCATGGAGGGGGCATGTTCATTGTTTACGCTTTTAGCATCGTACGCGTTCGTCTTCTCGACTATAAACACACGGTGAGATCGTTGATCGCACGTCGTATCGTATACCCAATTACATTTTTCCTGAGGGCGAGCCTGTTGCCGCTAAAAATACACGATTGTTTCTACTACTTGGATCTTAGAGCTCTGCAACCGTTCGAAGGCGTTCGTTTCTCTCCAGCCGTCGATACTTGCATCCTTACTAGGGTGTACTTGTCCCAAATAAGCGAGGTTCGTAAGATCGCTGGATGATCTCGATGCAAGCTACGTGAACCGGGACGGCGACTTGGTATTACTTGTGCGGTTTTGGATCGACATCTAAAATGATTACATGCTACGGACTAGACTCTTCTACTGACTGTACCCACTTCCGAATATTTTCGTTCTGGTCAACGTTTGCATCACTCTTGACAGATTACCTCCTTTTCCCCTCTCTTGCTGCTCGCAACCACAACCTCATGACAACGTAAAACGCGTCTGAACAAGTCTGCTGATCGAGTGTGTCAATAGTTTGTGTTTTCTTTCTGCTCCGTAGCTCATATCGACCCGTACCGGCTGATGACGGACCCGCAGCAGTTTTAGTTTTCCTTGATGCACCTCTGATTCTTCCCGTTCCATTTACTTTCCCTTTCCCTTCGTTTTCGTCTTCGTCTTTTCCTTTGCTGCCACCTCCATAATAAGAATGCCCCGGACTCGGACTCGGACATGTGCGTGATGTAAAGTGTGCGAACGGCTTTGAAGCGATGGCAGTGTTGGTCACGGTGGTTGTGAAGCGACTGGTGTCTAGAGCCTGGATTATCACACTTCTGTGTCTGAGGTGTAGCTTAAGCGAAATCCTGTCAATAGCCTAGGCTTCGGCCTGGGCAGGGGCAGGGCCTGAAGCGGCTGAAGCGACGCCATAGAATTGACAGCCTGAGGAGGTTAGCTAAGCTGCGAGGGTAGAGCGGAGCGCAACGGAAAATTAAGAGCTCGATGGAGCGGTGGGCGGGTGCAGATTGAAGAAAGCGAGAGCTACGTTACCGAAATCAGCCATTGGTCGGACGAGTGCTGCTTTGTGTACAACGGAAGAGACGCGCCTGGGACCAGGTACTATGTGTAATTAATATTCGCTTACTCACGCACTATCATGATCATGAAACTTCCTCGTGATCTCAGGTTCAACATGACATAGAACACCACTGAGGTAAGTACTTACATTGATCAAAGCGTCAAGATGGAAGCGATTATGAAGGCGGTCTCTATAACGTTCTGGACCCGCTAGCTGTAGATAATGGGCTGTGCAATCGGTTACTTATGTTCCCCAACTTTTTCCCCAAAGTTCCCACTTCTTCACTTCTCCAGCAGATCCATTAATACCCAATGCCTGGCTGGACGTTGCTCGATAATCATCCGTCCGAAGGTCGTACCTTCTATCGTCCTTTAGGCGCGTTAGAGAGTTCCTTCATCTGGGGTAGCCTCTGCGACGGCGCTTCGGACAGCCCTCTCCAGCTTGACCTCCGTCTGTCAAGTGGTGCGAAGGATGCACAACTATTTTCAGATGCCAACATCATTAAAGCATGGTTGTCTACAAAGAGGCAGTATCCTCTCGTTGGTGCCACCATACAAGCGCCCCCGAGTGCTGCTTCCAGTGCGGCCAACTTGCAAGCAGGCGTCCCTGCATTCCTTTCGGAGCCTCACTTCGTCGTCCGGGAACGCGATCTCGCTGTACTTCGACCGCGGGAAATTGTCTTCGCGCACGTGGCATCTCCGGAAGAGGTGGATACCCGGGTGCATGAGATCTTGGATGGACCGCGCCCGCTTTCACAGGATTTGTTGACTCAGTTATATGTCTTTCGTGAGACTGGGAACGACAACATTCTCCAGTTGATGACCTTGACAGCTCATTGCGTGGGGGACTTGACCGCGATTAACGTTTTTGCGCGGTGCTTCTTGGACAGGCTGGCGCGGGGAGGAGAGCCGGAGCCTGCGCAGATTCCATTGGAAGAAAGATTGGCCATGGCATCTCTCTTGACAGAACGTGAACCTATCCAACTGCGCTCGCTCAGTCCGGCAAGACGACGGTGGCGAAAGGCTGTCGCAAGCGTGATACTCCAGTCGCGGATAGGGAAGATACAGGTAGGCAAATTTCGTGAGACTCGCCCGGATTTTCTGACGCATTTCCACCGTTATCGTAGGGTGGCCATACGCTCCCATGTCGTATTACACCCTCAACATCTTTCGTCGCCGCACGACCTCGCAGCGGGAGGGTCTCGATCACGCCTGAAGAGACCGCTGCTGTGTTGGCCAACTGTCGTCGACACAAAGTTACATTTAAAAATGCTTATCTCGCACTCGCGCAAGTAGCCATGACTCGGCTGCTTTTCCGACGTTATTTGCGTGGTGATATATCAGAGGAAGAATGGGCATATCGAAAAAAAGAGCCACATATTACTGCGGGTCCGTTTAACCTGCGTCCGTATCTCGATAAGGCATGGTTTGAGCAGGGCGGTGGAGGGGAATCTACACCATCTATTGGGACTTTCTTTTGCTGGTTGCCATTCATGCCGCTGGGCAAAACAGAGGGACGTTACCAGCCCCATGGACAGAACATCGGTTTGTCGGATGGCGCGCCGCCCTTCTCAGAGCTCCTTTCGTTCGGTCAGTTCCTGCATCGCGCTGGACTGGTCAAGAGGCAGGCCACCAGGGTTTTCCGGCATCCGCTATTTCTCGAGCTTATCCATGCGTGGAACGTGGTAGTTGAAATGTTATTCCGGCAAACCACTTTGGAACGGTTGGAGCGCATCGAAGCCCTCAAAGATGGCCAGTATGAAGACTTGGACGAGTCAGATCCCGAGGCTCTCGAGGTCACGGACATGCCTGTAATGTTAGCCCATGGAGGTTCCAATTTCGGTAATGTGCGTCTCTACTGTGCTTTCTGATTCTCGTCGTTGATTATTGCTGGCAGCTGGATGAGATAATGCCCTTAGAATACCCCTTGCCACCCACGCATCCGCTTTCTCCATTTTCCTCCATTCCACACCCGTCCAAGGCAGGATGTATCACACTCCCTCCGTCTTCGTCCTCTCAACCGGCCTCGGCAGCTTCAGTTATTTCCGGAACGGATACTACGGCCTCGACAATTGTGGTACAAGATATCAAGCTGAATCTGCATACCCGTCCCGCAGAGCTTTACATCCTCGCATGGAGTACAGGCGGACGAATGGACATATATTGTTTCTATGACAACAACGTATTTGAGGCATCTGTTGTGGAGGAGTGGTTGAATGAAATCAAGGGGGCGGTATTATGGTATCTCGGTCGGCCCCACGAGTCGCATCAGCCCAGGAAAAATGGTTCCGGAAAAGCTGAAGCTGGACCTAGGCAGAGACAAGGCGGACAAGCTAAACTATGAATAACGTCGTCGCAATGTAACATATGAGGGTAGCGTGCTTGGAATCTCATTTGGTGACGGACCCCTCCAGTTATGGAAACTACATCGTTTGAGATATCAATATCGTGAGGTATCATGAGGACTAAAGTGTATTGAAATGCTGTATCGCGAGAAGCAACAGGCTTGGCTAGCTCAGTTAAGGTCAATACAAACAATTTAAACTGTACATAGTAGTGAATTCGGAATTCAAACCTCCGAGTCGGTAACCGTCGAAAGCAAGCGGATTTTCTTGTTCTCCCGTCGCGGTATAATAGAACAAGGAAATGGGTGAGGAGCTCTGTTAAGTAAATCGTGTCAACTCAGAAAGCAGCAGTCACTCTAAAAATGCATACGTGGCTACACCGTATCTAAACGTTGGTTCGAAATCAATTTGTTCGCCTCGCTCGTTCAAGGCTTTCGTTATCTTGAAGGCCCACAGAATGGACACCAACGCAGTCCAAATTGAGGCATCAGCAACGTAGCGGCCAGGACATGTGCGTCTGACAAGCAGAGTCAGTGACAGGACGCTAGGAAGCAATGTTGAATTACATACCTCCCAAAGCCAAAAGCGACGCTGTCGATGAATTTCGCATCCTCCCTGAGTTTCCCGTCGACAAGGAATCGTTCGGGCTTGAAGACGTCAGGTTCTGGGTAAGCCGCCTCGTCATGGCACATGGCCCTACGTATCAAGATAACGTATAAGTATGATCTTAAAATGTCGACAGAGTGTACACTGACCACACATTGGCCACCAGAGTGAATCCTATAGGTGTATTCGTGCGTGAGCCGACAAAGGCGGAGGATATCACAAGGCTGCTATCACCTTTCGGGATAAAAAAGTTTTCATAAGTGTCGTCGGCTGTAGCAGAATGGGGTACTCCTGAGAGGAATTGTGAGAATCCGAGTCATCGCCGGTGATACGATCAAAACGCTTACCGAGGGGTACAACAGTATACATCCTCAGAATCTCCACCAAAATGGCCTCAATGTAGGGAAGGTTCGGCCTGTCATCCATGGCTGGAAGCCGATCCGGACCAATAACAGTGTCGATCTCTGCATGCGCCTGTTCTTGCACTTTTGGATTCTGCACCATGGCAAGCATGAAATACATCAACGTCGACGAGGTCTATTGAAGAGTAGTCTGGGGTTCTCATCCGCATACAACAGAGAAACTTACAGTGTCCGTACCAGCTATCGAATTGAAGTCAACTGGAAAACTGCAACTTATCCTCACCGTTTAACTTACCTTCAAAGGCAGTCGCACACGTGTCTTTTAGTAATTGAAGTTGCAATGGATCATCAACGATCTTGGGGCGCTTCAAAAAATCCAGCGCCATTGCTGACGCACTGCTACCCATAGCCTGAATGGAAAGACTCAGTTCCGGAAGTGGATATGAACACGTGTAAATTCACCTCGCGTTTTCTAGCATATTGAAAAGGTTCCTCTATCAGTTGCATCGCCCACTGATGGCAAAATGCTGCCTTTCGTCTAAAGCCACCGCCTGGAAACCATTCTGGCAAGCTGAGGACTAAAATATACATCAGCTTTATAGCCACAGTATTCGCGTAACAGAGAGGCAGTCACCAAAGGGGAAAGCCTCGACGATGGAAGACCCCTCTATTGTCATGCCTTCCATAGACGGAACCATCCCGCGTTCAAGTAGCTCTACGAAATAATCATGATCGCCAACTTCGTAGTCGTATACGATTGACATTATCACAGCGGCAGCAAACCTAGATGTGTATCTCTTGTCGAAATAAATACACACTTAACCGAGGAATCCTTACTTTTGAATATGCTCGTGATAATTATGAGGTGAATTGACAATATCCAAGATGAGCTGACGAGCCTTTTTTAGCTGAATAGGATGGAAAGCAAGAGATGCTTCAGCTCTGAATGCTTGATGAAACATTCTCCGCTGAGAACGCCACCGATCACCGTAAGGACTGAAAGCAAAATTGAAGGACCAGCCATACCTTTCAGAGAGAATGTCGATTCAGAAACTCTGACCATGAAAGGTGATAACGCACGGAACTCTTGTAGCAATGTAAGGTCTGTCCGAGTAAATACGAGATCGGCTTTCGAGAAGATCTTTGGCAATTTTCTCCGAGCTGATCACGATGATGTCTTGCTTTAGCACACGTATCATAAATATATCACCTATCGCGACGGTTTGAGTGCATTGTATTGACAAAGGGTCAGAACGCACCATAGCGAGCCTTCCAACTGGTATATGTTATCCAAGGATTCTTAGGGTCAATGGTGAGCCAATTCCCAACAACAGGAAGAGGAGCAGGTCCAGGCAGAAATCGAAAACCCTGGACCCTCCGTCTCCGCCGATTGAGTAAAGCAAGGATGGAGACCACCATGGCGCCCACTGCCAAGGTCAGCGCCGAATTCAAGCGGATAAAAGAAAACATATGAATGATACAGGCCAGCAGGCGAGGGAACTGCTTTGATATATAGACCTTTAGTTTGGCAGTTTTTCTGGGCTGATATGGAGATTGGTCGACGGAAATGTAGTAATATCGATGCCACTGATGCCGATAACAAGTTGTAGGTATCCCCTGATATGGCTGGCGGAGCGTTAGATGAACGGTGATATAAGCCACAGTGAGAATCAGTCGCACTGTATTCACTCCCCGCAAACACCGTGGATTGGATAAACGGGACACAATGGATCTTGGGGACACCGCTGATCGCAATTGTGGGTTATGTATATACATAGTATTCGTAAATCGAAGATACTCTAATTCGCGAGGCCTTAGGCCGGCGACGAAGCAGGTGCACCCATGGTACATCCTCTGGATTAGCTTGTTCGGAAAGCAGGTCTAAAAGTGAGGGTACGGCGGCCCACGAAGAGACGGTACTCATACGAGGGCCGTCGATTTGCGTCCTCACTGCTGCCGTGGCTCACACACCTCTCAAGTTCATGTACAAGTTTAGGTCAAAGAAACCCCACGACGATGATTATGACAGGATCGCACGATTCACTTTGAACCTTCTGTTCAGGGGGTAGGAACACGATCTGTGCCGGTTGTAGGGGATTCCGCGTCTGATCCCAGAGGAACTCCCGGTGCAGCTGTACGTTGTTCTGGTTCCGAGTCGAGAAGAAGGGCGTGCTGCACTTTAAGCTTTAAGCTTTACCCCACGAACAGATGACACAGTAAAGCTGAGGTTGAGAAATTAGAATGCAAGGTCCCGCTTCAAAACTTGGTGTCTGTCACATGTCACACGTCACGACTTCTGTTCAAGTTTCCACTGATATCATCCTCAGCGTGAAATGGCCATCTTTTGAAATAGGTATGTATCAATTGTTTCGAGGTGAATTCCAACCAGGTGGCGTTGATTTTTCTCCCTTCTCCAAGGCTGTCAAATCCTCTAGGAGCTCGAGGTGATTCGGTAAGCTGGGACCCAGAGCCAGTCTATCGGATTACCTCGAGGATCTGTGGTGCTGTGCCTCGTTTCGGTCCCCAATGTTTCAATCCGTGCGATCATCTCGATGGTTAGCTGATCGGTACTTGACTCGTCCGCATTCTTTACGGACCAGTTATTAAACTTCAAGCCTTTTGTGCACTGTTTATGCCACTCCAATACTCCATGTAGTCCAGCTTGCCGTCATTTATGTCAGCCCAAGTACCATGGTACCCAAAGATACGCAATACATCCCCCTCAGTCAACACGACATCGACGAGGGGATCCGTGACGGGTTTCATTCCAATTCATCCACAGAGTCCACCTCACCGCTCGCTACGACCAACTCCTTTCGCCCCTGGGAACAGGTCACTTGTGGTGTTCTCCTTTTCCTTTCAGTGCTATTTTTCGTGCTCTGGATCGTCTCCGTAGGTGCGCCAATGTGCACGTGTGTCGTGAAGTATTGTAAGCTATCATATTTCTTTGTGGACGAAGTTCTATGCCATAATCATTGTTGTAGTCCCAGCAAATGAAGCCATCGAGTACGTCGAGCACGTCCAGTATCAAGGTGGTCTACGCTTTACAACTCCATGGCGTGGCAATGAAAGTGGAAACCCAAGCCTTGAGGTCGACGCTACCTGGCGTCGTATTAGTACGGATGGTGAGCCAATTGGTTCGTCACGCTTGAGTCTACGAATGTCATCGTCACTCCTAGTAAAACCCATTCGCATTACTGAAGAGCAATTACACAAGATGGGATGGAAGTAACTCCGACTACTGTGAACTTCCCTGAGGGGCAAGGTGGAGGCTGCTTTGCATCGCTGGAGGTTACTCACCACCTTCAGTGCCTCGTATGTTCGCCTTGTCAATGCTAGACGCAGACGATGCTGAATTCTTGAACAAGATATGCTGCGCAAGGCTATAGATCGGGAATACTACGAGTCATTTAACCAAGCCTTCCGAATTGGTGACGAAATACTCATGAGACAGCTTGGTAATGCATTTGATCCCTCTCGTGATCATGTTTCCTTGCTTATTTCCGGCGACATTGTAAATTTTCATAGACAAATGTGTCGGGGTTCTCTGCCAGGATTTGATGTGTTACCCTGACATCAACATGACGACCTAATTTTGGGTACACGGTTTTTGTGGATCGGCGGCTGAGAATGCAGTCAACATTCCCGGTAGACCATAGGGAGCCGGAGATGGCAAACTGTATAATATTGGGAGTGTTTGATGATAATTCGTAATCCTTGGTGGCTTTACCAGTACTGAGCTGAAAGCCATTGATTATTGTGGTGATATTGTCAATATCGGATCTTATCCATGGTTCCTTCATAACATTCTTCGAATCCCAAATGAAATTGTAGTGATAACTCCCAAGAATTCCTATGACTTTCCGCGCTAAACGCGGTGGCAGGAGTGATTGATGACCGTGGGGTCCGACAGGGTCGACTTTCCCCTCATTTGGTTCCTTTTGCGAGAGACGGCATGCACCTTGTTCTGCTTGGTTTGTTCTCCCTTGCATTGTGTAGCCTTCCTCCGACCCTCTATAACACCATCGTTGCGCGTACACCGGATTCAGACCCTCGGTCTGGCCACCTAAGACTTCAACTGTTGGATCCATTTATTTATAAATACGTTCAATCAACACCACAGTCCGCCGAGTCGGATTGGGATTAATGAGACCACTTTCAGAGTGCTACTCAATATTACACGGGAACATCCGACAACTCAGTCGCATCTCCAAACCTGACAACATGACTCTTTAGCACGTAGTATGCATTGTGTTTAGCCGACCAGTCGAGGATCCTAATCCACGCATCGATGTGTAACACGCAAATTGGGCAGGGGATCATCAAGACCGGCAACCCAGTCATAACTGACCATCGTCAAGTCTGACGTGCACATTAGCACCTCAGGCACTACTTCTCGGAAGCAATAGTGGCCTTTGAGGGGGGGTATTTTGTCGAGCTGTAATTGACCCGAGAGGTTCCTCCAACCTCACGGCATCTTCCGCGGGGGACTGAAATTATAATTGGGTACCCGAAACTAAATCAAACCGCGCTTTGCTACGTTGTATACCTCCTGTGGCGCGGTCCATGCGCGGTCCATGCATATTCACGACGGTCTCCCTCCTCCAACCAGCTGTCACCTTAGACTGCTCGGGTCGCTCCCCGACGTGCCAGCCCTCAAGGCCTCATCTTCCCACCCCGATGCACGTGGTCCCGACACACCCGCCCTCATCCCGCCCTCGCCCTCATCCCGCCCTCGCCCTCGCCCTCGCCCTCGCCCTCGCCCTCGCCCTCGCCCTCGCCCCCGCCCTCGCTTTCCCCTTCCCTCACCTTTTCCTCTCGTTCCACCCAACGATGACAACCACGTGACAACCACGTACTGGCGGTTGTCACGTTTGTCGTCGCGTTGTGTTTTGCTGTATCGGGTCGCCCTTCCCTCACCTCGCCACCCAAATTGTTCGATCCGCACGGTCCCGACGTTCTCGCCATCATCCCGCCCCCGCCTTCCTTCAAGTTGCTCTCGCATTGCCATCCCCTCCCTAACCTTTTCGTCACGTCCTGCTCGACAATGACGACGATGCGATAACTGCAATAGTGCAGTTGTCACGTCGTCGTCGTCGTCGTTCTCGCATCGCATCGGCATTTCGCCCTCGCTCTCCTTGCCCCAATGACGATGACAGCATGACAACTGCACAATTGTGGTCATCACGTCCTTGTCGTTGTCGTTGTCGTGTGCATCTGCAGCGGGCTCGAGGGTGTCCTGCGCAAGTCGTCAGTCGTCGTAACATCATGTCGTCGTCGTGTTGCTCTTCCCTCACCCTCACCCTCACCTCGTCCCACCCGACGGCGACAACACAACATCGCTGTTGTTGCTATCGTGTTGTCGTCGTCGTGTTGTCATCGTCACGTCATCATGCATCACTACCCTCTTCAGTTGATTAGGATGACGATGCCGACGCCGACACAATCATGAGAGCATGGCCGTTGTGTTGTCGTTGTCGCCGCCGCCTCCTGGGCCCCATCTTGCTTCTCATTGCACCATACACTTGTATATACATGTTCTCTGTACATAGGCCCAAGTCGTCATTGTCATTCATGTGGATGAGCCCTGCGTATCTACAGCCTGACATCGGGAGCTACCTGATACAGCAATAAACCTTTCTGCATTAGATGACTCACATCAGATCCTTCCATTGCACTCATAAGCAAGTCCTCGAGAGCTTTGACAACAATACGGACAGATTTCTGAGTACTGTTTGGAATGTCAGCACCTATGATTTGGACATTAGAGGACCAAGCCAGCTTCCGTAGACGAGTGTCGAGAGCTGTGACAGAATCGAGAGCATCGTTGATGTCTTTGTAGTCACCGGATGCAATGAAACTCTCGCAGAGAGTCTGTATGTAGCGTCGGGAAGAGTTTCCGATGATACTCTTGAAGGAATCTTCAATGCTGGACTCTGAATCGCTCGTGTTACTTTCTCTGCAGCTGCAAGACTGATAGTGAGTATGTTTCCACGTAATTCATTTCAACCAACCGAGTGCTCCCATGATTCTTTATGCCATGGGGGCGTCCTGGACTGCTGGTGTAATCAGACCATGAGAACGTGCTTACTAGTTGAGGACCTACCGTCGTACAAGCAATGTGTTCTTGGAAGAAGGTTCGCCGAGGAGTTGAGCCTTAGTTTCAACTGAACGGCACAACCTTGTTTCCTTGTGTTTTTCAGCGCGTTGAGTATTAATTGCAGACCGGTTCCTTGGAAGTGCGCATAGATTCAGTAGGTAGGCCACTCTTGTGGTTGAGAATGCACCTTTCGTAGTATTTGGCGCGATATCGTCGAGCAGCCAAAACTTTCTCCTCCGGGCTTCTGTATATCTTTGGACGGCCCATTCGGGCTATTCAACTTGAAGAAGTTGTACCTGTTGTATTCATGGTGGAAATAAATATGTGAGTTGAAGAGACAGACGTACGCTTAATAGCGGAGTGAGCCTGTGGTGTAAGAATTGGAGAAGTACGACCTGACTGATATGGCTACGTGGAATTCGGTCTCACTTTCATCCCGTTCGATGCGTCTTGTAGGAGATTTACTCAAACAACCTTCTACCGTGTTCCATGCACATTTTGAACTTTGTGAAAGTAGTAAGTCTTTCCAGTTCTATTCACGTCTTGAATATCAAGACTTTAGGGATGCCGTGGTCCGGCCTGGCTCGAAAGCCCAAACTAGGCCCACCAAAAGATGTAGTACAAGACAAAATGTAGTATGTAGTTTCAAGAAACCCGCCCTCTACCCCAGAGCTTCCATAGCCTCCTCTTCACCTTTCACATCCAGCTGGTGATCCAGAATCCCTCCCAAGCGATGGGGACCAGTGCGTCGATGAACCGAACAAGACCGCTGGGAGCAGTAGAAGGCAAGCAGACCGACCCAGATGAAACAGACAACCTGGATAATGAGATGACTGCATCAGACGGCTTCCCTACATGTGATGGAGTCGAACCAGGAGACGCCAAACACAATTGGAAGGACAAGAACGTCGCAGATGACATCCAGAGTGTCATAGATCGCCCCAGACACGAAAAGAATCAGCGCAGCGGTGAAACGATTGCGCTATCTCAAGAAACCGGGCCAGAGGTCCTGTTGGGAGATGTTGAAGGCGATTGGAACCGCAAAAATGATGTCGAGGGCGACGGATACGATGGAGATGAAGGGGAGATGGTCGACATGACGAGCAACGAACGCTACGACTCAAAATGAGTCGAAACGGCACCCCTAGTTGATGAAGACACAAGTAAGCACAGATGGTACGAATATGAAACAGGACACGCACCTAGGCCACCCACATCGTCCGCACACTGTTCTAGATGCCCTATCCACCTCCTGGACCCACCGCGTTGATGAGGAAAGCTCAAGTCGAGACCTAGAAGAGTTAGCAAAACCTGAGTGAGCAGATAGCGGCACTTACCAGTCACATTTCCCGCATCGTTACATTCTCGTCGTTGCGTGTTGTCGCACGATGAGGACGATGAAAATGACACGATAATTGTGTCGTTGTCGTTGTCGTGTGAGTCATCCTAGAAATGAAGACTCGGAGGGAGGGGTGTGACTCGGAGGCAATGATGACGACGCGGCAACTGTATGCAGGTTGTGGTGTCATCATCGTTGTTGGGTGGGATGAGGGGCGATGTGACGCGACGACAACGACGACGCAGTTATTGCGTCATTGTTATCGTGGGGTGGGGTGAGGGTAAGGGAAGGGTTAGACCCGCGCGATGACAACGACTGCAATTTTCATGACTTGGATGTCGTCGTCATTGTCATCGCCAGTGGGCAAAACAAGGCGAGAAGGTGAGAGAAGGGTAAGGCAAGCAGGGCAAGAGTGAGATTGCGCAGTTGCCATCGTCGTGTGGGATGGAAGAGGGTGCCAGCGGGGGAACAGTAATGCCATGCGACAGCTTGAATGATGATGACGCCAATCTTCGGGTGGAACAAGGTGAGGGTGAGGGAAGGGAGATGGCGATGACAACGGCGCGATGATCACCGTGTTGTTGTCGCAGTCGCATTATTTGGCAGGCCGGGGTGAGGGTGAAGTGCCTTCAAATGGTAGGCATGCGATGCATGCCAGACGAGTAGGAAGGGAGAGGGAAGAGAGAAGGGGCGAAAAAGGTGAAGCAACGGAATGGCGACAACTTTGACGAGGACAGAGCACAAGGACGATGAGAAGTGACAACACGATTAGATGTTGCTTGCAAGCGGAGCCAGTCAACAGATGATCAATGAGCGATGATCGATGATCTACGTAGATGGTGATGAATAACGATAACGTGTATTTGAGTAAATCTCCTACCACGAGGTATGTATTCAAAATGACCCACTCTGCCCATACTTATCCCAGGAGATCATGCCTCAGTGGTAATTCAACAGAAACTGCACTTAAAGTGCCGCATTCCGGTCAAATGAAAATGGTGGACTGCGAACTATGGGTGCTTGCGCAGGGCCAGGATGAGGCCTAGGGAGGGCGGACTCGGATGCAGATTGCGTAATTGGACTCAAGGACAATTATCCGATCTCTTTGCATCGATGCGGCCGGGCGGTATGTACGTCAACTCGTTCTCGATGCTCAGCGCTCAGCGCTCAGTGCGGATCGCCGAATATATTCAAACTAAGGTTGGCTTCTCTCTTGCAGTCAGAGAAGTCACATGTTACGTTGCATCTACACTTTTGGTCCGCTAATGTTTCGGTTCGTTGTCGGCCAGCCAAAATATTTCAAGGTTGAAGGGTTTCGTGATTTTGGTGGGCATATCTTTTCACCAGGGCACCTGGACCATCATGCCGGTGCAAGGAAAAACCACTAACTGCTTGGTCTTCTACACTCTGGATGTCTATGCTAAAGGACATATCCTTCATCCCGCAGGTTATCCTAGTACAGTGGGTTGTCGGATACGGGAACCACTCGATCATCCAGGAGGGGATGATGGCTCTGACGCTTTCTGCCTCGCACGGTTCGCCAAAGTCAAAATCAGCGGTGATATCGTCTGCGATAAAGAGTATTGCTTTTTTGACTCTGACTATGTCGCGAGTGTCCATATTTACCACGACAACGTCGACATTCACGACAAAAGCAGACCGTTCAAACCTTACATCGTCACACTCCACTATCTGGCCGACAGCAGTCGGAGGGTTATGATTCGCAACTGCGATATTCCTGGATTGCAAACTGCGGTTGGATTGTAAGCTTTTTTGTCTCTCCTTACGTTTAAGTTCGTATCACGACACTCAATCACATCTTTAGCATTATGGAGAGTGAGTCTCAGGAGTTAATACAGGCACATTTGTTCAGCTCCATAATGTGCGAGCATGCGCTGGCAAGAGGAATTCCTCGCAAGGCGCGACGTGTGGAAGCACTAAAGGCTTTTGTCTCGCGACCAGTCGCAGCAGGATCAGGTATCTGTGTACATTGATGGTATATCAGTTTTGCCTTACGTTGGGTTCACGCATAGCAGGTCCTATTCGCATGATGTGTTAGATAGTTGGGTTGATCGGTTATCCAATGGTCGCCGCTATTTGCGAGCGATAAGCAGCGCATTCTGAGTTTAGTAGACATGTCAATTTCTGATATATTCCCAATGTAGAAGTAATAAAAAAAGTCAGATCAATCTGCTCCATTAGGTTTTGATTGAGACGCCGGATAGGTCAATAGGGCCGTGCACCTGCTGTAAGTAACGACTCGGACTGATCTGTGGATGCTACTTTGGTGGTGAATATGGCTTCTTGTTATCTCTCCGGGCCTCAGGGAGCCCGGACTCACGGTCTAACATTTGTGCAACATCGCAGTATCCCCAACAAATTACAGCGACAATGCATTCCTTAATTTCCTTTATCCCCTATCTCTGATTGTTCGCTTGACCCTCCCAAAACCAACGATCTCGCCTGACGATCTCGCCTGTGGATATAGGTTCCAAATGGCTAGTCAAGTTCCAACGACGGTGTTAGTAACGGTATAAATTGCCACCGAGGACGGGCACCGACACGATCAGAAACAATAGTCACATCCCGTAATGATCGCAGGTGCCACAGATTTGAAGGTTGAATTCCACGGCTTCGGAGGTTTTTTGTTACGGAACGGTGATGATGTTGAATTATAGACTCACCCTGGCAAGTGTGACAGCATCAACGGCGACTGGACGAAAGCACTGACTCGTGCGTTTGTTCCAGGGGTGCGCAGAAGGTTTGGTGAAGAAAGGCTTCTTCTGACCCGGAAGTGTATGAAGCCTCAGTGAGCAGACTCGAGAGATTGCCGCGTGTCCCTATTGGCTCAGGTTGCCGCCCGGTATCACTGGCGAGTGACGTTTCCTAGTGGGCGTGGCGATGTCTGTCAAATCTACGAAGTTCAGGTGCTCCTGGTCGTGCAGTCACCATGCCTCCCGCACGAGGTCCTCGCGCAGCATTACCCAGTACGAATAGGGGCTTCGGCCGTCATTTTACCTCCCCACGCAAAGTGCGCAATCCAAGCAAAACCCAGACCTACGTGACGATACCCGGACGGGATTTGAAGCGCCAGCGATTGCTTGACCAACTCAGCGAGCTGTTGAATCCACCAGCCATACAATCTTCCACAGCTAGCGTCAATGACCCGCATGTCTCTGACAAACCTGAATTGCCACTGCAATCGATTGCTGATGAAGACGTAGCACTACAATATGAGTTCCAGGACGATGTACTCCCATTAGACAGCGAAAAGTCACCGTCTGAAAACACAGTAAACCAGAACTCGCAATCAATACACAATGCGGCATCCAAACGATGTGCCAAATGGAAGGACCTCATTCCCACCCTAATCGTACCCCTCCTCGACTACTTGAAGCGCACGCTGGGTAAACCACCCACCACACCTGCAAAAACCATCTCACACTGCCAGGCAGGATGTGAGACGAAGGACACCAGTCTGCTTGCTCTGTTTTATGACTGTAAGTACTATATCGTCAACAGTTCGCCACACTCTCTGATAGCATGTAGACTTCACCACCATTACCGTACGATCTTGCCAATGTTCCACTCTCCATCAAATCCTCCTATATCACGGTCTGTTTCCTACTGCGCCCTCGCAGCCTCGTATGGCAGTCTCTGTAGAACTGCTGGCATTCTACAGAGCATTGTTCAAACGTTCTTGTGATGCTGTCAATGCGATGGCGGCTGCTCTCCATTCACACTATCTGTACCGGGGTTTCCACATAAGCAGTCCTCAGGTAGGTACCTATGTCACTCACACTCATATTACTGACATCTTTGCAGGGGCACACCATCCAGGAACCCTTCTGACGCAGCCTTGGACAGGCAATTCAATGGTTCGACATTGTTAACGTCGAACTAGAACAGCGTGTTGAAGGAATACTTTCACAATGCCGAGAAAAAGTTGCCGCCGCACACTGGCCATCAGATCAAGATCCCCCTTTAGATCGCCCTCAGATCTTGGTAATACCCCCAGAAAATGATGTTCAGCATCATACCCAGCGGAATTCGTGTCACCCGCTCCTGGTCCAGCGTTGCCCAGTGTGCTTTGGTGGCCGCACTTTTGGGCGTGCGCTTTCTGAAGGTGCTGATATCCATGTTGCCACCGATGGCAATTTCCATCACCGACATCGTCGCACAGCCGGTGACGGTCCCATTTTTTACACACCGACTTATTTCCTCCCCAAGTCGCAAATTGATGCGATCGGACAGCGAATTTCCAGAGCACGGAAGCGTGCTCCCTGACGGTGGCCAACGGACGTGCCTGACGAAGCAATTGATCAGTGTGAAACCTCATACGAAGCCGCGGACGGTAAGAAGCAAAAGACAAGTATGGACAGCTATGATGACACAGGCGTCATGGCGTTGATATGCCGTCATGATATCCCGTTGTTCTTTGCTAACATTGACACCCCCGGCGAACAACAGAAATATTCTGTTGCACTCATTGAACACCTGTTTTCTTTGCTGCCCTCTCAAGCCACGGTCGTCGTCCTGTATGACATTGGCTGTGTGCTACAAAGATCTATCTCTCAGGTACGTGAATGTCTCATACAACGTAGATGTATTGTCCGAGTCACTCAAACTTAAGCCTCAGTATGACATTCTTGATGACAAGGTTTCATCACGCCTTCGGTTCGCGACCACAGCCATGCACGCCTATGGCCACGAATGGGCATGCCAACTGGTCTACAATCCGCGCCTTGTGGTAGGCCTCGGATTGACAGATGGCGAAGGCACAGAGAGGCTCTGGTCGCGTTTCATCAAGCTTATTGGAATTGAGCGATCTTCTTCGGTGCATTTCCGTGCAGACCTTCCATTCATACATTAACAAATCGCTTCCCAGCGACAACGCCGACTCTGGCTAATCGACCGTCAAGCCGGTGTCGTCGGAGCTGAGACGTTGTCCGAGTTAGGGCACTGGCTCAGACGTCGCCTCAAAAAAGGCATCCGGGAACAAGGTGGGGCCGCTCAGAAGGGCCTCGAAGACTGTGGCGTTTCACCCGCTGAGCTTCGAACCCAGTGGTCAGTCCAGCGGGCAGCCCAGCTCTCGATAAGAGCACGTAAGTGATAGCATTTATTGCATGTACATATACCCAAAGTCTGTAGATGCCCCGGCCAGACTGAAGAAAGAGTTGGATAGTGTGCTCACCTTACAGGCGGACCTAGATGCATCCGAACGAGCGTTGCAGACCACACGCGCTACTCTCGAAAAGGAACACGATGCTGCGGATGCACTAGAGACTCTCAATAGCATGGAGCGCACCCACAGGCGGTTGCTTGACAAGGTCGAAGCACTATACTCATCCCTCAATGTGCAAGATAAGTTCCCCGAATTGGAGGGTGTCAACTTGGAGTTCGTGCGGGTCCTCCTATTGGCGCGGGACCTGAAAATCAACATTCGCAAGAGAGCCATTGGCAGTTTCTTCGAATGGGACAAACTCGACCGTGCAGTTGGAGGCAAGGACAAGCCACTTGGTAAGCCGATCATCTTTCATTCACCCAATAACATCATGATAAAACGGGCCACCCAGGCACTAAGCTCCACCAACAGACACGTAAAGCCATTGCCAAACGGCAACCCGCGCTTATGTCAGCGATACGCAAGTTCAATAAGTATTGCGAGCAACTCGAACAGCTATACGACCCGACATATGCCATTCCATTACCCACGCCTTTACCTACCAAGCTCGCAGATCTCCGCAGCGAGCAGACGCTCCTTGAAGATGTGTGGATTACTCCGGCGGAAGGAAAGATTCCCCGATGGCTTGAAGATGTTGAAGTTCGCCACGGGATCCGCGCCATTCTCAAATGAGATCGGTGCCGTGAAGAGCAGTGCCGCATAGGAGCCGAAGCAGACAACATGTGCCGATGGTTCGGAAATGAACTTACCGCCGTTGAACTCGCAATTCGAGTACCAGAATGTGAGTTCCTTCCCATTCTTGCCATCATTGTGCCTGACAACGTTGTAGACTCCCAATTCCATCACATTTTACAACAACGTCGCGACACAGTGTTGCAGCTGCAAATTCAATGGGCGAACCCCCTCGCATCCGCAGCCCGCTACGCCGCTCGTGCTGAAAACGCTGTCAGGGTAGCTGCTCAACTTACGGGGGATACTACAGGAATACAGCTGCGCTGGCTGCAGCCCGTCACTTGTGAAATCTCACATGCCCCAGATGCTGAACAGGATGCCGAAGATCATGGCCTAGAACCCCTGGGCGATTATGAACGAGATGTGGTGCCACCAGAAGAAGTTCTCTTTGGGGACGTTCTTGAGGGGGGTGATAGCGAAGACGAAGAAGATCATCACGCTTCCACTCCAACGGTCAACTTCCAATGGAAAGTTCCCGAGGCGAGATTCTCAGTTCTGTTTTATTTTGTTTCCACCTGAATGTTCTTATGCAGAATATTACCGTCGACCTTCTCGATCTCACTCCTGAAATGACAATAGCCACCGGACCCATTTCTGATCTGGTTCAGCCACCCAGCGAACGATTGGGGCATTTGCAATTCGCACCCAAGGACGTGGACATTCTTGGCTCACCGGGAGCGCGTCTGAACGACACATGCTTGAATGGCTGCGCCGCCCTCTTGCATCAAAAGTTTTGCCCCTCAGAACCATCTCCTTTCGCACTGTTTTCGACCCACGACCTCCCTCATGTCCGTTATCACGCGGATGATGACGAGTTGTGGCGCCACATGTCCCGAACCAGGTACTGGGAGAAGCGTGTCTGGATTCTCCCCATCCACCGTCCCTCCTCGTGGGGACATTGGGTGTTGTGTAGTATACATCTTGATGAGCAGCACATTGTCCTTTTTGACAGTCTTGCCGAACCGTCTCCTTGGAAGAGAGATTTACCAGTACGTGATCACTTAACCACCCCACCGGCATGCATTTCTTATTCGTTGCAGGTTATCATGGACTTCCTCAGTCGTCTGTCCACCATTGCAGTTTCAAGGTTACGCATAAAAGTCGACGTTGATGTTGAATGGACAGCCATCTCTGCTACGGTCAGCCACGCATTCATGCGCGTCATATTGTGACTGACACTCATTTTAAGTGCGCTCCGATTCAAACGAACGCGGTGGATTGTGGCTTATGGGTGCTCGCACAGATGGTTGCTGCATTCCGCGGCCAAGGTATTACAGGCATGAAAGAAGAGGGAATGTCAACTTTTCGTAGATACTTACAATCGCTTGTACTTCATAGTAACCTATTGTAGACTATGCTACTATTGTATACACCAAAAGCATCTATGATCCGAGTCGGCCTTAGCACACGATCCTGGCCACCTTTTAACGTCACCGGTCCGGCTATCGAGGAGTTCAAACTTGAAATTGCAGATCCGCTGGACAAATATCTAGAGACGTAAACAAGATGCGATATATAGGGCACCCAAGGATGCGGCAATCACTCGAAATGTGTGGAAATTGAGTAAGTACATTCCCTGTTTGGCTATGGGTACAGAAAGGAAAAGACTCCATCTCCCCTTGGACGCAGAAGTGCCGGTGAGCAGCCTGATTTGTCGCCACTAGCACTTTCCAAACATATCCGAGTCTGTTTGACTCGTCACCCCAATTTTAGATACATGGGGGTAGATCTCGATTGCCATAGGCCCGCCCAAGGAGGCAGCATTCACTCAATATGTACAGTAAGTCCGTTGCCCATTTGGATGATGCTGACGGCTACAATTCCGATGTACCTAACGCAGTCGTCCTGGACACTAGTAGAGGTGTCAGTGAATGGTCGTCGAAGAACCCCGCAATTATTTAAAAGCGGCAGACATGTCCCATTTTGAGGTAACCTACTTCTCCTCAATGTCTGACACCGTTACTGAGTTTTGGGTCGTAATTGGCCAACAGAACGACGAGATCAAGCCTGGAATTTACCACAAATGCAGGTGTGTGGAGCGTTCCATACGCAAGCATCTATATTCACTATCTCTATCGCAGTCCAACCCTTCGCAGTGGCCGTTCCGCTCCATCGTTACCCATCGCCGTTCAAAGTCACTGCCAGACCGAAGCCGGTCGTATTTTTGACGTGCTGCAGCCTGTCATCATCCCCCTCCCTTTGAATCCGAGCCCAACAGCCCTTCTTAACGCATACGAAGGTCACATAGAGACCATGCGAAATATCTTCGTTGAGGGCAGCGAAGACTTCACTGCCGTCACCATTGGTGAGACGCCAGGAATCCACAGGACTCGGTAAGTCGAGTTCTCAATTTTTCCGATCGTTCTAATTTATCTGTTTAGGGCCAGCGCGGATAATGGCCGAGGAAATTTTTCGGCTAGTTGTTCCAGGCGTACGGACATTTTCTGGGAGGCCCTCGCCTTCATGATCGTGAGAGGGATTGCTTCCCGCATGCCCCCGATGGACATGCGATCCAGATCCACCACCCGTGAGTCATTCATTGTCCAGCCTTTCCCATGCTGAAGGCAACAGGCCAATTGGGAAATGGCCTCAGAAGAATTTCCGTTCAGTCACCTAACGCCAGCATAGGTGCTCCAACCCGCCAAGCCTCTCGAGCTGTGACCCCGAGCACATCTAACAGCATCAGCACGCCCTCGAGCGTGAGGACAGGTTTGTTATTTCTCATTGATAGACATATATCCATTGACGCCACCGTGATATCACCTCATCAGATTCTCCTGCTCCCTCGCTGGCATCTGCCAATCCGCCCCCCGAGCAAGCCAACGCAACACCGGCGCCAATGATTTATTCAAATGTTCGTTCGATCCAGTGCATCCTTTCAAGCAGCTATCACGCTGTGGATCCCCCTCGCAACGCCGATGTATGTGCCCGTACCTTAGGTACGAAGGCGGCGAAATATCTTGTTGCGCATGGTTACACCAGCTCCTCAATCAACGAGATCATTTCGGCATGGGCAAAATGTGAGGCCAAGAGTCAATTTGCCCTTTGTCTGTGGCAAAAGGGTATGGCGATGACCGAGGCCATGTATCTACAAGAATTGATATCGTAAAGTTGACCCTGTATCTACCAATTCGCGTCGTTCTTTGTCCAAATACAACATTGCTAGGAGTATCACTCGTCTAAAGTCTGGACCCTATACGGAGTAGCTGAGACCAGTATTGGGTCGCTTTCGAGTCGTGTCGCACTTACTTCACACTAACTTGAACGTGAGGAAGAACTGCATGACTAACGCTGATTCACTGATAATTATTGCATCTGTAACTGTACGTACTAGACGGAAAGACCTGCTTAATGCACGCGATTGATTGTGTGCCACACACACTCTACGGATAACTCTCGTTCTCCTGCAACGGGCGAGCAGAGGCGGAAGTGAAAATGCAGGCCATCAATGGTAGAAATCGAGATGACATTCTATAGTAGGCTGGCACGCCTCCACGCGACGACAGGTCGTGTAGCCGTAAACTGAGTACTACTAGTAAGAAAAACCTGCTCGCCATCTGCGCTAGTGAATCAGCAGTGATTGCAACATTGGTGATGTTCCAAACTGCTACAGGACTAGGACTGACGCTTTACGTATAGAAGTTCACAATTCGAGTTTCATATGCCATACTAGTATCGTAGTCTATTCACATTGTCCCTCCCCTTCATCATGACCATACGGACGTACTAGTATACTACACAATCAAATAGAGGTGTGGTGTTTATTGGCGGCGTGCTCTGTTTTGATCTTTTTTTTTCAAGTTGTGCACGTCGGGTACGCTCCAAGGCACCGTCAGCGAGTCCCCAGTTGATCCAGCTCTCTGCAAGAAACGCTTGCACGATAGTTCTCTCAACTCGTGGTATATAAAATAGTAATCAAACTCACCGGCCTAAGGGAGATGGGTACCTCCTCCCTCTTGATGAGTTTGAGGTCCGAGTCTTCATGGTGCGATAGACCTTCAGGAACGAAAGGAGGACTTGTCGCACACTTTCAATCGGGCACGCACATTATATACACATGCACTGTATACACGACAATAATGCAACTCACTTGCGCAAGGGATACGAGTTCCTCCTCCCTCTTGACGGGTTTGAGGTCTTCGTGGTTCGAGAAATCCTCAGGATTAAGGGAAGGACCTGACGCGTGCTCTCGATTGAGCTCACTCTCCTCGCCCTCTGTATACACATCTAGCACCTGTAATATAGAAAAATTTAGTGATTGCCAATGAAAACTCCCCGTTGGCTATACTTGCCACGTTTCAATCGAGATCATAGGCAGATGATATGCCAATAGAGTGAAGCCGCACACCGTATGGCACAAAAATTTTGACAACGAGCATGTTCAAGTTGGCAGGTGATGACATAGATGGTGGAGCAGATCGCAGCGAATTGCTTTCCCGACCACCACTTCTCCTCCCAACAGTAGAATTCGTTAGATTTGTATATCCAGCGATCGCGAAATAATAAACCTGCTTCTTTGGAGGCAATGATGAGTCATGGGCCTCCCAGTGTTTGGTGTTGGGAACGGGACCAATAAAGCATTGACTCATCCCGCTGTGAGGCCAAAACAAGGGACTCACCACTGAGTCGCACTGCCGTGGTTGTGAATCGATTACGAAGCAACGACGGGGCGAGATCGTGACACATTGCAGTGGTAGGTATACCCCCTTTTGGCCGCAAACGAGTCTTGACTCCGTTGGTGACGTTGTAAACACCCACTCTTGAACCTTGACTCGGAGCATTAGTACGAGTCACGTGGATCGCCATCTTTATCTGTCTGAGTGGCATAGCCACGGGAAGCTGCTAGCATCCATTAAAGTAGGCTTCTCTTTTGCACCCCGTTCTCTTCGGAGAATTCGTATTATACGTAACCTCCGATCCACACCGCACTAGCATGATTCATCGTCGTATGCAGTATCCATTCAAGGATCTCAACTTCCTCGCAAGGTGCGGCGTGTGCAAGCACTCAAGGCCTTTGTTCGGTCTGTGCAGTCACTCCGACCAGGTAAGCATCATTCCAGACCCACCGAGTACGTCACAGCGAGCAAACCATGCCTTAAGTGGACGCTGGGCGCACTCAGCTAGCCTTGCTTTATAATGCTTGTTGTCACCCATCGCTATCACTTGACTCACATCAGATTGAACACGTATAGAATTTTGGCACCTCTAGAAGGTAAGTAGAACTCACAGCACCACAGAAGTGGACGTTGATGTTTTGCAGATGATATCCCAACAAGTGATTCCAAATGACGCGGTTACCTCGATGAACGTAGAGATGGATGGCGAGCAGGTCGGGGGAGGGCGTCGTCCACCATCGCCACCACCTGAGCAAACCCCAACACGTTTACGAAGCAAACTCAAGGCCACCGTTCGAGACAGTGGCCTTGTACGGGAAGCTGGTATGCGTCGGGAGAAGCAACTCCCTCACGTGGAGCAGACGGACGAAGGGGATCCTCCTCCCACTGGCAGGCCGATGCGCACACCAGGGCCAAGTCAGCATCCCCATGTCAGTTCCGTCGACTGTGCAAGTCTTTTGTTTACCAACACTGCTCGCCACGCGCAGTTTCCTGGCCAGAATGAAAATACAGGTACGTGATCTCAGCATTGGATTATTTGTGACTGGCTTATACAATATTCCTAGACTTATGTGATGCGCAGCCTGACACTCCACCCGCTGTCGAGACCGCGCCAGTGCCCTCTGAGTCGGAGCAGCGCATTCCCCCTACCTCACTTTTGCCAAGCGGTGCCTGTACTTCAGACGGCCAGGCCCGTGGAGAACACACCATTACCTCTCACGATTCGCCCCTCCAGCCTATTATCCTACCGCCTCGTGGTAAGTCTTAGCATCAAAAATCGAAGCAAACGCTAACGCCGATTACTTTCAAGCGCCTTCCCTCCCCGTTCCTTCAGATTTAAAGGAAACAGATTTCGACAGTGAACCTTCCACGTCGCGTGCAAATTCAGAGCTTCCTGTGTTAGACCTTTCGAATGAAGCCACCCCTCGGGCGGCTGGTCTCTCTTCCATGGACCCAGAATGGTCCACTCAGATAGATAAAATCGAACTTTTTCTGCCAGAACGTGCAGAAACCCCTTCGCCACTCCCACGAGCTCGTTTCACGAAAGTGTTGGATCCATTCAGTGATGGTACCGAGGGTCCTGGCGATGCGGAGGTCACGTTTGCGGTTGGACGCACACCTGCAAAGGTTACGAGCATCCTCGAGCATGGTTTTGAAAAAATATATCAAGACTTCAGTGAGCTCGCTGGTCGAGTCGACTGGCCGTTCCAGCAGGTACTTCAGAGATTTATGAAGCAATTCTCGCGCAGCTGCCCTTCCAATCATTGGAATACGTATCAAAGGTTCCACGTGGCGAACAAGGCACAAGAATTAGCCCGGCTGGGCGAAGACGTCATCACATCGACACCAAGTAAGTCCACGATCGAAGCTGGCATTCACAATACTGAAGTGGTCGTTTTGTAGTGAATACTATGAAACATTGTTACGCCCTCTTCCGAGAAGCTTACCCCGATACCTGGCAAAAAATCCTGGAGACATTTGAGGAAGCTGAGGCTCTCAACGAGGGAGACAGGACTGTCGCTCAACGACAGTCACTCTTCTTCAGGCTCGCAAAACAATGTACGCAGTCGGTGCGTGATTATCCGCGACGTACTGTGCTGTAACTGAAAATACCTATCAGCTCACTAGCATGGCGAAGGCCCATTCCTTTGAGTCTGTCCTTATCATGGCGGGCAGCGTTGTGCATCAGGATGCTGCCCTGGGTTTGGTTTTCTCTTCGCCACGCGCAGAAAGTGTAAGGCTTTTACCGGTCACTTGTACTTTGTTACTCATCCCCATGCAGTTTTTCTCAGAACGTTGCCAGTCGAATGATAACGACATGCTTGCTCACTTTAAAGCTCATGTCTAGTGAGTTAATATGTCATATGCATGTACTGACTACTGATACACCCTTCTAGCAATAAACTCTCCCTGGCGAACATCGCCATGGCGTTTGATACTCCATTGGTTTCCGTTCCATCGGCCGTGAAGGATACAAATGATGTCGAAGAAGTAGAAGTCGGCGATCCTGGGGAGAAGGAAGATCATGCGCGCGTGCGCCTTGCGCTCGTGCAATTACTCGGTATGCATTCTTCTCACTGGTTGGGGACGCTCATTTGACTATTGTGTGCTCCTTACTAGTCAACGTAGGGTGTGAGTGGGCTTCGAGGAAGCTCCTCCCCTGGAAACACCTGCCTATGAAACTCGCCAAGAGTGCGGTAGTGTGCAAAAATTTTCCCGATCATGTGCCATACCCTGGCGCTCAGTCGCGCTCTAAGGTCAGCTCCAAGGGAATTTCCGAGCTCACTCTCGCCGAATGCTTGGCACTTCTCACAGCCATCTACGACCCTTCTGATGGGAAGTTATGCTTCGTCAAAATGCCGCATATGGCAGGTTAGTAAATAGATCTACCTCTCTCGTGATCCATGTACTAAATGCTGCATAGATGCTCTCAAGTTCTCTCGTGATCCCGTCATCATCGGCGCTGCTCCTGCGTACAATTCTTCCAACAAACGTGGGAGGAGGATCTTCGCCAACGGAGAGTGCACACGAGACGGTCTGGTTCGACAGCGAAACGTCGTGGCCACCCGCCCCAAGAAAAGAGCAGCCCCCCCTTCCGAGGCGATCTCTATCGATGACTCAGAGGAGGAGGTAAAACGTCCCAAAGGGAAGGTGAAGACTCCCCGGGCACACTCCGTTGCCATCTCATTGTCAGACACAGAAGGAGAAGTCGAGTTTATCACTGCTACCAAGGTCGAGAAACCGACACGCACACGTCGCCAGTCGCAGCGCGTCAAGACTTCTTCCGTAGCGAAAAAGGCCTCAAACGGTTCTGAAATAGAAGTGCATGACATTACTAGCTCGCCCTCAGGATCAGAGTATGCGCCTGAAGGACAGGGCAAGAGCAACCAGGTAGCCCCCAATAAGCCCGTACCCACATCTGGCGCGGTACCTAAGGCGGAAATTGTTTCTTCCGAGAGCGAAGTCATGACCATATCTCGAAAGCGCAAGGCTAAGCTCGAGGTCTCTGATCGTGCCCTCAAAAAGCGTACCGTGGTGGAACTCCGCTCTCACGCACCATCTAACAAGTCGAAGGGTAAAGCGAGGGCCGTGCAGAATATTGCACGTGTTGATTCATCTGAAGCATTGTCGGGCGAAGAGACCAGTATGGTGGTTGCATCACGCGGTGGCTCAGCTTCTCCGGCGGATGGAGCTTCCATCATCGAACCGTTGGAGACCACCACATGCAACATGCCGCAAGTTTCTGCAACCCGTGAAACTTTCATCAATTCAATTTGTCACATCGCTGCACCTTTACAAGCTGTCCCCGCTCCAGTTCCTGTCCTTTCTCCAGGCCCCGCTCCAGCCTCCCTGGTCGCTGTCATTCCAAAGTCTACCTCCGTGTCCAATCCCATCCCTCCCCCATCTCCAACACCGGTTTCTCACCCGTCCCCTGTTTCTGTTCAGTTGACACCTGCTATTCAGGTGGTCGTACCAGCAATCACTTGTCCTGCGAGGTTAAATTCTCACACTCGCCCGAAGCCCACGATTATCACCAAGAAGAAAGGTCAGGTTGTAGTTGACGAGACTAGCTCAGTGGAATTCCCATGTGTGGCAGAAGAAGGGCGCATGAACTTGAAGACACCGTGTGGCATGCCTAGTGTCCCTGACGCCAATCCTTCGCCACCTACATTGCCCACGCCCAAAAGTCCTCAGGCAAAATTCCATGACCAAGACCGTATAGCGTGCCGCCTTGACGTTCCCTCTCACCCCATTCTTCAGCAACTTGCTTCCCCCCAGTCAACGCATGACGGAAATGTGAATTACGCGGTGTTCCCTCCCCCCAATCTCCCTGTTTGCGACACTTCGGTTGGCAAACCTGGCGGGGATGGGCCTGCTGCCTCTTTGCCAGCAGAGACGCAGGCTATGCACGTCATGCCTCAAGATACCGGTCCAAGCAGGTACGACAGTCACTCTCAATGGACGGGTGGATGGTATGGGCCCGGGCCCCGACCTGATCCTCTCTACCAAGCATACCATGGCGCCGCATTTTTCAATCCCTATACCCAGTGGGGAACGTACGATATGAATAGCAACCGCTTGCCTCCAATACCTCCCCCCCATCAGGGTGATCCCAAGATACTTTCCGGCCCAGGATACAATGGCGCCCCCCCCTACGATCCAGCAGGATATTTCTATCGCGCTCATCCTATGCAGGCGCCACCCCAGCTCCCTCTCCCTCACAATATCCAACAAGGCAATCTTCTTACGTCTGTCAATGTGCCGTCGCCACCAGAGGATGCTCAGATGACACAGGTTGGATTGCCGGCGGGGAAGTAGAGTCATTTTTTTCTGTCACGTCGAACTTAAAGACCGTGCTCCTGTCCTTCTTGATCACTAGAATCGAACCCGTGCGGTGTCATTGTCTCCTTGTGTCTGCTTTCTTGCGTTCGTATATTATCTCGTTATGGTAGAATACACTTGAGCCTCATCTGCTATATACTAGTAACTACGAAGTGAAAATACCTCTCCTACTAGTACTGTGGTGCCCTGGACAACAATGATGCATAACGACTTTCATCATTGGGTGATGATGGGCTGAGGGAATCCATATTGAAGCCAGGGAGGTGACATCGATGGAAGGGCTGGGTCTTGCGCCATGGCCGACAGGATAGAACCCTTTTGATTTTCTTGCCGTAA
This sequence comes from Chiua virens, assembly GCA_019787685.1. Lineage (NCBI taxonomy): Eukaryota > Fungi > Basidiomycota > Agaricomycetes > Boletales > Boletaceae > Chiua > Chiua virens. The sequence continues at coordinate 2,524,248 of JAHNUO010000003.1, forward strand.
ACAATGAGGGACGTTCAGTGGGCAAATTGTATCGCGTCAAGTCGAGGGCAACACAACCTAGTGATTATTCCCTCAGGCTGCTGGATACAAGTTATATTCTACTAGCTTTCATTCGAAACCGAGCACACTGTGAGAGGTGAGCATGCGTGTGATTCGCATGGTACAAAGGAAACTCACCCACTGATCTCTACAAGCGTCTGTATAAAATTCCTGCTGGTCATGTATTCGGCGTTACCAGGGTTAAACACCAGCGAAAAGCGGCGACCGTCGACTTCATTTGTTGATATATACTCTTGTGGTAATATTGATGCGATCTCGTCGAAGGCTAGTTCGTGTTTCTCGTCGATGATCAATGTGGCGATAGCGCCACAGTCAGAAATGATGTACCCAATGTCGACTACTGAGATGATGTTCTCCAGGACATTGTTCGCGTGGGAGATGGAAGCAAGACAGAATGCGAGCGCGACGATTGCTGCTGGGCGCTGAATGGCAATGGCAACGTGGAGCACGCGTGTCCCCGGGAAGATTGAGAATGAGGGTGTGGTGGGTATATTCTCGGAGGCTAGTAGTGTAGGGGCATGTAACACGGCGACACGTAAATAGTCGCTGTCAAGGACGGAGAGGTATTCAGTGGTGAGAGGCTGTTGGAGATCCATGTGAGCTCATGCCGCCGTGCGAGTGGAAGGTGGCTCACGAAAAGCAGAGAGGGGAGCGCAAAAAATAGGTCATACCGTGTCTCCTCGATCCTGGCCAAATCTGATCTCGTTTGGATCAGTTCCAGAACAGTGCGCTTGCTCCAGTTGGGGAGTCGCATCCCCAAGTGTCCGAATATGTGGTCTGGCGACGGGCGCCCTTCATCAGCGACTCGTCTGATAGGTAATTAAAGATGGACTCACCTGCGTTTCCTCCGAATCGGGGGTTACGCAATGTTGTATACATACTCCCTAGGTTTCGCGACGGCGTCTGACAATAGTAGATGGTATGGAAGAAAGCGAGGGAGGTCAGCGTTCCAGTAGCGTATTATGTTGAATATAAGGTACATACCTCATATTGAGTGAGGCCTTGGAGTACCTTGCGACTGTCCATGATCTGAAGGGTCGCCGCTTCTGCCAGGATCGGCCGCTTGAGCAACTTGGTCACACAATCTATCACTCAGGCTGGTGAGTCACCTACTTCTCTTGGGCCTTCGATGCACATTTTCTAGATGGGGTTGCTTCGTAATGACACAACACATTCCATAACTGATCCAATCCTTTCGCTACTTCTGTTTGTCGATGCGGTCTAGGTGATCACGATGAAATGCACAAGGCCGCTGTCGCTTCCTTCTGTGGCACGGTGTACGTCGCACTCTATTCATTTACATTGAAATTCCGAAAGGTCCAACCTGGTAAGTTCAGACTGGAAAATCGTCGCAAAGTACTACTATAAAGGGTAGAATCTAATACTATAACGAAAAGGAGTTCAGCCGGAGAAAGTAAGGGCTACACCAAGCACTGTGCCGTGATTATATAACATGAAATCACGCACGTAAAAACAAACGTGCGATAAACATTCAACGTACAACCCTCCGACTCGTTGTAGTCAACGTGTAGGTTTCGTTTATTTGATTGACCATATACCGCATGACCATTTCTTGCAGAGGCCTACTTGTGAAACTCACAACGGGATCACAGATTCGGAGGAGTAGTTTGGGTCTTTCGCCACTGTCTCCCTTCCACTGGGGGAACGTACGACACTGGGATAGCGACGACTATTTCTGCCTTGGTTTGATCACTAGGACAATGCGGGCTGAGTGCGCACTCAGCGGGGTAGGCACATTCTTGTCGATATCCCCCTCTTTCGCGCCCAAGACTTCCAACAAGTTCTTGCGACCAAACAAGGCCCCTACGCACTTGCGATCCAATTGAAGGCCATTGCTCGCGGTTCGCCATGTGCTGAAATTTGCCAGGGGAAGTTGCTTGTCTACCAACAAAAACGAGCTAATGGAGGCCTCCCATCATATAGCATGCGCGGATATACTCTTTCCAGAGTCCCCCATGGAAACGCTGTTTCCTTGCCGCCAGAATGAACCATGGTAGATTACTCTGAACATATTTATCTACGAACTCACCAGAGATCTCTAGATGTTGCTGGCATGCGGCTGCGCTTCTCGCGTCTGATGCGTCTGCACGCCTGCTTGCTTCCTCGAACTGTATCCCTCCCCGACCCCCTGCATCAATGGTGACTTGTTGTGATGTCGAACCTGCCGTGCTTGGTAGGTCACGCTCTCATGGTTGCCAGTGTTCCTCAGAGTCCTGAACTATTTCGATTAGCACGCAACACATTGCTATTCACGCTCTTGGCCGACGAGGATGCTCAACAGAGGATAGATCTGATGTGAAATATTTTCTATCACTTCATGTTGGACGCAGAATCACTCCTTGCTCATGGAGCAGTGTCGCAAACTCGTGACGTTGGCAAAGGGTCTTGAATCGGGGAACGCTGGTCCATACGCACATGTTCTGACCGTGTGTGATAAGAAAGCCCTCATGGAACCCCATCGATGCTGGAGCCTCTGCTGCCATGGCCGACTATCCCGCAGACCAGCACAAATGGTACCAGAAAAGCTTTTGCGACGGCATGAAACAAGTCAGCAACCGCTTTTCCGATGCTTACGTTTTTCGATCATCTCGCTCTGCTGGACCTCTTTTACCCCTTGCAGTGAAAGTAATTGCCAACATCAGTCATCAAGCTCTTGGGAGCGACGACAATGACGCCACCAAAGCTCGTTGTTCGGTTATTTGCCGGCGACGCGCTGATGCTATGCCAAGCATTTTCGTATCTCAGCTCTCACGGCGTTACCACTACTCCGATCCTGATTTCGCCGTGGAAGACATCAAGAATAGAGTTTGAGGAGTCTCTGTACGGAGAAGCCACTTCCAATCCAGCCCCAGCGACGTTCAACGCGATCGACACGTCCAATCTCTCTGATCATGTTGGACTGTTGATCTGTTGGTGGTTACAGTTCCCATCCTCTGTCCCCTTCCACAGGTCACGAGAAACGTGCGACGATTGTGGAGGACAAGGAAGGAGAGTCGACGTCCTCTCCACTGATTGTCTGGTTTGCCGTTCCGTCAAACTCCCTGCTATTGTCGCAAGGCGCGAATGTCAGGTTCAGAACGCGTCCTTCACCACGTTTTCACAGTTTACTCGATGCCATATCTATGACACCGCTGGAAGATTCGCGGCACGTCCACATACTTGCTGAACCACCTTTTCCACCGAGCTTTCGCTCCGCTGTGAAGGACTCACGTCAATCTGGGGTTCAGGATGGTACGCCGACGTTCACTGCACAAACGAACATGACTTTTACCGAGATTGGTTCGTTCCTGGTCCGGGTTGACATTACAGACCCAGTTGGTCAAGCTTCGCTAGCTGCTGGCTCCGTTGTGAAGATCGACCAGGCGCCACAGGGCTCGCTCGTGCATTGACGAGTACGTGAAGACGATCAACTTCCCATTGCCAGTGGATGTCACAAACACGAAGCTCCGCGTTGCCGGGAAGTCAAAGTACATAGAGGTGCGCTGGTCGCAGTAACGTCGTGTCAAAAGAATTCACGTTGATGCGTTAGCAGCTCGTCGCACACTAGCAATGTCCATGCGTATCCAAAATGAAGAGCGCATCGCGAAGAGCTTTTTTACCATGTTTGCATGCAGAGTCCCAACGTCATGGAATGTCCATCAAGTCAATCTAGATCGTTGAGCGCATCCAAGAATTCGGGGGTGTTAAAGTGGCTAGTCCCGCACGTTTCCCTCATGTTTTCTGAAAGGGAACGTGTCGTGCAGGAGATAAAATCGTTGACTAGCCAGGACGCTCTGGTGGACCTCAAGGATTCTCTACATACCCTGTTACTTTCCGCTGCCGGGGTCGAGGGCCAGGGCCACTTCCGTCTTTGCGTTGCAGAACCCACCACAGGACAACTGTTTGCTGTCATCTTTGTCGCCGATTTTTGCCTCGACCTCGGTTCACACACGGTGGTCGTCGATGCGTGGGTTGCGCCAGCGACGACGGATGTGCGAAACAAGCTAAACAGTCTCGAGGTGCTCAGCGTCCTCACGATCAAAATCGACGTGGAAGAAGCCGAGGCATGACATTATCTTTTACCGCTGCCCGTAGAACAGTGCCGGACGTGGACGTGCCGACCCTCGTGGGATGTGCCTGCGAAAATCTCACTTCAAACCATCCTGGTCAATCGCATGCGAGGTTTGTTCGACTTTCCACCAAGGAGGGCCGTTTGGAGGTGGCTGGTATGGACCGCGCACCCCTAACCCTCGTTTCCAGGCACCTTGGCGCGTTATTTTAAGGTTGCCCACTTTGGGGCTCATATACTGCGCAATCTAGCATTAGAACAGCCGTGCGCCTTATGGTGTTGCGGACCGTGACCAGTATGGCGCCCAACATAGTTTGCCTCCCTCGCAACCCCTCCTGTAGTGCCTGAGATGAAAATGCTAATACGGTAAAGGACGCGGCGCAACAGGAGAAAGCGCAGGATCTGTTTGGGGACCAATAGATCTAGCCTCTCTCATGTCCGAGTCATTGATGTAATCACTGCATATCTACAGTTTCGCAATTAAATTGGGTGGGGTATCTACATAATACATCCTTGACAGATGGCTGTATCAGTACCTGAGGGTGCAGGAATCTGCAAGTGACCTGGAAGACAAATTCGTGATCGTCGGAACTGGCGGCAATCCAAAGTGGTGTCGTCAATCAAGATGCTCGAGGCAGCGGATCCGATGATAGAAGAGCTCGCGATGGTCAGTAAGAACATTAATGACCTCTCGAGATTGTCGTCAGATGGAAGGGTGAGATCGCTGGGGCTGAGCATGAGGAGTCCGACTAGTTAGTCGGGAAGAGTGACAAAAACATCTCCTAAAATCAGGTGCCAGTGATGGTCTGTGGATGGTTCATAAATAGCCGAGATGGTGCAAATATCTTTGTTGGATTTGGCAGGGATGGATGGATGGTGCAGAGACCTCGGAGGTATATTACTATCTACCAAAAAACCCCCCCTGATGGTCGTGGGAATCTCGAAAAACTGGTGCCAAGGGTGGCTTATAGCGTGCGATCGGAGAGGGTGTGAAGGTAGGAGTGTGGCGATTCGGAGTGCTGCATTGGTGCAGACCCTGCATATAAGGACAGGTATTGGGGGTAAATCTGCGTGGGCGAATAGGATATCAGACGCAGTTGACCGCATCCCCCCTACGATGTGTAGAGCTGCCAGGCGCTGGACCGATTCCATCTTCTTTCCGAAGCCTCTCGCTCCCCATCCGTCGTCCTTTTTTCCCCTGCCTTTTTCTAGCATTTGTCCTCCCCATACGTCCACTCTGTACAACATCTTTGGAACCACCACCCCTTCGTACAACTTTTTAACCATTCGTGACTTTATTCCTTTTGATATCTTTGTCATTCTTTTACAAGCAAGTACATACTTTGTGCCCTTGGCTATGGCGTAGGCGGCGTGTTGTTTGAACCGGAGTTCGTGGTCGATTATGACGCCTAGGAATTTGTAACTACTTGACGGGTCGATGCGGTGCCCTTGGACGGTTATGGGCGGGCGGGGGACTGGAATTGACTTGCCCTTTCTTTGAGGGTCCAGGTCCTGTAGCCGAGAAACGCAGAGTAAGGCCGTTTTGTTGAGCTCGAAGTCGGCGTGGTGATCTTTCCCCCAAGTGAGTGCTCCTCCTTCTCCTTCCATCACTTCTTTCAACTTCTCGTTTGCCTCCTCATATGACTTTCCTCTCGTGGCAAAGGCGGTGTCGTCTATGAACCCTAGGCCTAGTTTGTCCGTTTGCCCCTCGACAAGGCCGATGAGGTTGGTGTTGTAGAAAAGAAAGGTGATGGGTGACAGAGGGCATCCTTGATCAAGCCCAATGGGGATCTGGAAAGGGAGGGAAGAAAAGTCATCAAATTTTAGAGTGGTACGGTGCTCGTTGAGTCGCCGTTGGTACCAGTCTGTGTACTCTTTTGGGATGCCCTTCAGGCGCATGTTATGAATGAGGCGCTCGACAACCACGCTGGGAAACGCCACCTTGATGTCGAGGAACAATATGGAAACGAAATGGTTAGTGGGGTGTGCCCAAGAATCGAAAATGAATTTAGTTAAGAGGTGAAGGGAGTCGATGGTAGATCGGCCTGGTCTGCCCCCAAAGTGGGTAGAAGGCAGCAGGTGGTGGCGCTCTGCCATATACCCGAGATCGTCCGTGATGCACGCGGACAGGATTTTTGCCATCGTGTCTAGTAACGCAATGGGTCGGTAGGCTTTAGGAAGTGAGTAATCTGGTCGCCCGGGTTTGCGAAGAACTACGGTGGACGATTCGCGCCACTCGTCTGGGTAGAATTCCAGCTCGAATGTAGCGCGGAAGATGGGTCCTAGGTGAGGGACGAGGAGGTTAGTGGATTTTACGAACACCACATTGCACACCCCATTAGGGCCTGGTGCTTTGTAGGGTGATAGGTGCTTGATTGCGCAGTGTACTTGGTTGTCAGTGATGGGGGAGAAAGAACAGACCAGGGGCGGGTATCGGGTCTGATCAAGGTCAGGAGTGTCGTCTGGGCGAGGTTTAAAGAACGTGTTGTAGAGTAGTTCACTTTTGGTTTGGTTGTCCTGCTCCATAGGGAGCGGCGATGTTGGGAGTTGGCGCAAGGTTGGTATTCTTGATATGAAGTGGTCGGATGGTTCTTCTACAAGGTATTTGTGAGCTTGCCACATGCTGGCAAAGTTGATCTCTTCAAGGTACTCGTTCCAGTGAGTTTCTTTTGCCAGCTGGATTTGTTTTGCATACTTGGCGCGTGCATCTCGAAGTTCGCAATGCACCGGGTTGTCTCTGATTTGTCTCCTCGCTTTGGCCCCGTAAGATAGATGTTTTAGGTTGTTGTTAGCGGTGCTTAACTCCGGTGACCACCACCGTTTTGCATAGGGGGACGGTTTGGTGAAGGGGACATGGGCATCAATTGCTGTTGCGATGGCATGGTTTATGCCGTTGAGTTTTGCCCTGGTGTCCTCGACCGTGGTCAGGATAGCTGGCTGCTGGAGAGCTGAGAGATGGTTCTCTAGTGCGGCTAGGAATTTCTTCCAGTCCGTTGCTCTGAAGTTGCGTCTGGGAGGGGTGTTAGCCGATTCCGGTGTCAGCATGAGGACGGTGATGATAGGGAAGTGGTCTGTTTGTGTAGGCATGAGGTGCTCGTCGGTTTCACATCTGATGATTGCGTTCATTAGATGAGCTGAGCAGAAGATGTTGTCAGGGCATGTAAGGTTGTCGGTGGAGGATGATTGGAAGGTGGGGATGCCTGCAGGTAATGGCATATCCAGGTTGTACGTTGAGAGAAGGTCGAGGATCGGTTGGGTGGCTCGGAGATTGGGGCTAGAGAAGAGGTGGAGATTGTTTGGGTCGTCCCAGTAAGGGTGGTGGCAGTTGAAGTCGCCTAGTAGAACGATGCCCCCGTCCCACTGTTCGTTGTTGTTGTGTTGGTCTGTGAAGTGGTGTTCAAGTAGTGTTAGCGTGTCTCCGTGAGTGCTGTCGTTGTAGACGTTGTATACCCTGATTTTGCCAAAAGCTCCTCGGAGTTCAACAGCGGTGACGTCGGGGGAGTTGATTGGGATGACACTCCAGTGTTCTTTTGATAGTTTTTTATTGATGAAGATGACTGATCATGTGCGGGTGGCGTCGGTGGCGTTGTGGGTGGATGGGTAGACTACGTTCCACTTGGAGTTAGAGGTGGTGAGATTGATGCAGTTGATAATCGGTTCCTGGATGGCTGCCAGGTCGTAGTCGGAGGGGTGGAGGTTGTGGAGAAAGTGCTGTTGGGCCATTTTCGCTTTGTGCATGTTCTGTTGCCAGATGCGGAGGTATTGACTCTCCGCTTGGGGCTGGGGTTGGGCCTCTCCGTTCATAGTGAAAGGGATATGAGGTCCTCGGTGGAATCTCTGCTAGGAGTGAAGAAATCGGCTAGGTCCTTGTCGGGCGCTGGTGACGAGGGAGGAGGGGTAGAGGCGCACTTGGCGTTGGCGAGGAATCCATCTAGTTTCTGTTGGTTGCTGGGTAAGGTTTCTTTTTGTTGCGGAGCGGGGCCCGGGGTGGCTGTTGTGGGAGCTGAGGTGACGAAGCGGCTGGGGCAACGCTTTTGGCTATCTGTTGGAGTCGAGCTTGTTCTGCTGTGTGCATACGTATTGTCTCGTCTGAGTATGGTTCCAGTTCAGGCGATTGGTGGGTATAGACCTCTGGTTGGTTGAGTGAACGGGGAGGGTTGGTTGTTTCTGGCATGGTTGACCATGTGGTGGGGTCGTCTGGGGAGGGGAAATAGATTAAGTTTGCCTCCTTATTGTGGCAGAGGAGTCGTTCCTTGGTGGCGGTGAAGGACTCACAGTCCCGGTCCCACGAGGGGTGGCCTTTCCGTTTGCAGTTGATGCAGTATTGATGCTCGGGGTCGGAGGTCATGCAGTCTTTTGTTGTGTGGTCGTGCTCTCCGCAAGTGCCACAAGTTTCCTCATTGGACGGGCAGTGGCTGGCAAAGTGGTCTCCTAACTTTTGGCACTTGTAGCAGCGTGTGGGCTCGGGTTGGATTCTGTGGAGTATGACCTTTTTCCCTTCGATGTTGAGCCCATTCCATATAGCTTTGTTGGCCGCCACTACGGATGAGAAGGATATGATGGCGTGTGCCACCTTCTGGCCTCTCTTTCTCAACTCTGGGTGCTTGACCCACGTCATTTTTTGTATGGAGTCTGCCGGTAGGCTGGAGCTGTGCTCGACGTGGGCTGTCGCAGTTGACATGTTGACGTCCAGCATAACGGGGACAAATTCCGCCAAGGTGCGGTAGGAAGTGTCTAGGAAAGTGAAGTCAGCTCCAAATTTCGCGGTGAAGCTTGCCTTGTTGTCCTTCTTTTTTAACCATTCGGCGCTCTCTCTGCTGTCCATTTCTAAGATAAGGATCCGGTCCCTGGCAGAGCGGGCACTGAGGCATTCCATGGTGTTTTGGTATCCGTCTAGCTCGGAGAGGGCGCGCAGGGCGATGTTGGCTTTTGCAACTAGTTCTTTCGGAGTGAGGTCGGGTAGACTGGCTCCATCGCATTTGAGGGCCACTTGTCACAGCTTGGCCTCGCTTCTCGCCAGAATCTCCTGTTGGTGTTTGTTGAGTCCGTTCCTAGTGGCAGCCGCATATGAGAATGGGGAAGTCGAGGTTTGGGGGGCTGCGGGGTTGGGGTGGGTCAGCGATTTGAGGGCGGCTTCGGTCTGGTTGGTGTATTTCTTGAGTTCGGTTATAGAGCTGTCGATGGTCGCTTTTGTTTCTTCAAAGAGGCAGGAGAATTTTTCGACCTGCTGTTCACAGTGCTTGCTGGATTTTTCCATCTTGCGAATCTGTTCATCAAGGGGGGGTGCTTGGGGTCCAAGTGGCAGTGACCCGTGTGCACTCTCCATGGTGATGGCCAGGGCGCCAAGGACCTCTTTTTGTAAGGCAGAAACACCATGGCCGGCGAGCACAAATTCCATGAGTGCGCTGATGAGTGAAGGCATGTCAAGGGGGTCATCGTTGAGTTTTAGACCGTGTTCCCTGAGGATGCGGACTGCCTCCGTAGGGGTTCATCCTATGATCTCTTTTCCGTGCGCGGATGCAAGATCCTCCTTGGATGGGTTGTTGAATATAAAGGATTTCCTTCCGGGTTTCCCGCTGGGTTTAAGGCGGGAATTTGCAGGGGGTGGTCTTCCAGCAGGCATGAGAGCCTGTGCACTGGCCATGGGGTTTGGGGGGGGCCGGTGGGCCGGAGGGTGAGAGTTGGTGATTAAGAGGGGAGAATGGTAAAAATAGTTAACAGGAGGGGAGAACGCGGGGTGGGGGGGGTTTTAGAGGGTTTTTGGGGTGTATAGGTGCGATGTTGCTGCTGATCTTGGTCGATTTGTTCCTTCCTCACTGAAAAACTTCGGGGTCCTAGTGGGGGTGCCACGTGGTACAAAGGAAAGAAGCTCTGGAGCTGCGAGATGGGGATTCCGAGTGGCTGTGAACAAATTCAAACCCACACGAACCTGTCAGTGAGCAAAGTGCCAAAGGTCTATGATCCTCACGCGTTTAAACATTGTCAACTGCATCGCCGTGCAACAAGAGTCGTAGTCTAATTGCAATTGACAGAATGGCAGCATTCTACTCAAAATCTGAGCGTGGCCGAGGCTCAGCACTCAGCGCTCGGACACCGCCTTATACTGAGTACCACAAGATTATCCTCGTGCACACCTCGTGCAGGCCGCACTAGCAGTGGCTCTGCTCTACTGGATTACGTTCAGTTCCTGTTTCATTGGCGACACTCTTGGAAACTACCCTTCATCTCCTCCAACATAATGCCAGCAGCAGGTCCTTTGGAAGTTCATTGCCAGCAGGCTCTCGAGGACATTATAACCATCTCGCAACGAATCCGCTCCTCTGCACTGATGTGCGCGAATAACCAAGAAGATTCTCAGTGCATCAATAATATCGAAAGGCTTCACCAGCAGCTGGGGACGATTCGGGGATGCGCCGAAACCATCTTGGAAGTTATAACCCTCCAAAATCGCATCGTCGATGAACAGATCATCACTTGGCTGTTCAGCGGAGGGCTACCCCCATGTTTGGACAAGTTAAAGGAGATGGATGACATATTCAAGCTCGATGGCCAACTTCGGCCGACTCCTGCGCTAGCTCTCAGACCGGCTGCAGACAATATTACGAGAGCGATAACTCTCTTTGAAAAACACAAGGATATGTTCTATTTCTTGCTCACTCCGGATGTTTGGTGAGTTCTGGAATGGCCGCTCGAGGTCGACGTTGAGTCGGCCACTCAGGGATCGCGAGAGACATCTTCAACAGTCATCACAACCGCCTCAACCTGATACCCATCTCACTACGGAAGAAACACCACAGGATGTTCAGCAAGCTACTGTTGGAAGCAGGTATGTGTCATGTCGTTCAATCCCGATTGCCTTCCTTTGAACACCACTGCAATAGCACGGAGAGAGAACACCGACATGGCGAGAATGTATCCCAGTCAAGCGCAGATCAAGAAGCAACAAGAAAAAAAGAGTTTCTCCGTATGTGTGCCATACCTGTGCTCACTGATTGGGCTGCTTACTGCCGTTTCATCATCAGACCAGAAGCTGGTTGAGGTTTCACGATGGCTCGCTGCCCTAGAATGCACGGATAAGCATAACGAGACACTCAAACAACGTCAACAAGGCACGTGTACGTGGTTCCCCAACACGGGCGCGTATAAAGTGTGGAGGTCTGGTAGGAGTCCGTTCTTGTGGTTGCACGGCAGAGGTGTGGTTGTCCATCCTTCATCCCGTCCCGTAGCTGATATTGTGTATCCCTCGACGAAATTTTAGGTGGCTGTGGAAAGTCAGTTCTAATGTGAGTGCCACTGTTGCTATTGGCCCATATTGGCCCTTATCGTGGTAGTGCCTCTATAATCGAGCACCTGAAAAGCACGCTGGAAGACGGAGACGTGCTCGTATACCATTACTGTGATTTTCGGAACGAGCGGTCAACGAGTCCCACGGAGGTGATGCGTTCCCTCCTCTCCCAATTGTTTCACCACTTCCGCGATTGCGGTGTAGATGCTGGGGTGCTTCCGAACAGAATACTCGAGGAGAAGAGGGATGGTACCTTGATGCTCAATGATCTCGATCAAATGGCACACTTGGTGCTACGCGCAGCTGGTCGCTTTCCTCGCGAGCCTATAATACTTATCGATGCACTCGACGAGTGTACCGAGGTGGAAAAGTTTCTGCCTGCTCTGTCTACATTGATCCACTCCCACATTCGGCTACTTGTTACAAGCCGACCGCTTGAAGTCTTCAAGGATCATTTCAGAAAGTATCCATCGCTTTCCCTCCATGCCATGGGAAAAGAGCTGGCGGCTGACATAGGGTTGCATATCACGCAAGAACTTTATTCGCACGCGCAGCTGAGATCCGCTGATGCAAAGCTGAAGCGTCAAGTACGGGAGAAGTTACATAAAAAAGCGGACGGACGGTCAGAACTTATTTTCGGGGGTTAACTCAAACTCATGCCTATTATTTTCTAGGTTCCGTTGGGTCCAGTGTCAATTGGATACCCTCAAGCGATGTTCCTCCAGGCAAGAGTTGCAAGACGTGCTTGACAACCTCCCAGGGGAACTAGAGACAACGTACGAGCGACTCCTCTCGAAAATCGACGAACGGACATCTGAGGCGAAGTTGGTACGACGTGCGCTTGTATGGCTCATAGCGGCGTTGGTGCCTCTGCGTCTAACTCAGCTTCTCGACGGGCTGTCGTTCGATCCTCGAGAGCGAAGAATCCATTGTGGAACACGATCGCTGGGACCCGCGCTGCTTGACGCGCTATCCAGCCTTGTGTCGTATAATAAAGACACAGACGTCCTCGCCTTATCCCATCTCACAGTCAAAGTACGTTGCGTGATCTTCCCACATGAGCGATGTTGTTTGAACAGGCCATTTCACAGGAATATCTTACAAGTCGCACTGCACTACCAATGTATCGCATCATCCCGCATGAGGCGCACATTGAGGTGGCCGAAATGTGCATGTTCTATGTCACTAGTCTCCTCAAACAAGTGCGCTTTCGAGCCAGTCTTGCGATATCCGAATCCTCTCCAATGTTGTCTTATACGTTCACTACTGGACTTAACCATCTTGCCCATGTCGACTCAGCATCGCCTCTCGTCTTAGAGGTACTTCAGTCTTTCGCATCGGAGATCCATAGTCATCCATCACACTGGGATCTTCTCTGCGAGCTGCGCGAGGAGGATCCCCGAAGATTTTATCCTCCATGGCCATCATCACGACACGACGTTGTACTCTACATCTTGATTGCCTACTGCTCCGTTGGTCTCCTCGAATCCTTTCTCTCCCGCAGTCGTCCTTTGAAGCCAAGACCGGGGACGAATCCGCTTGTGTATGCTGCAGACCTTTGGAAGACCACACATGCGATCACCTTGTTGGGAAGCGGTGTCGACGTCACAGTACCGGGTTTGGTCGTCGATGACTCTCGCCATGCCATGCCTCTCGAGGTCGCCGTCGATCTGGGTAATGATGTACTGGTTGGAAAGCTGCTGCAAAGAGGAAGCGTGGTCACATCGGAACTCCTCTCGACCGCGGTGTGTATGCCGTGGTGTAGCACTCGGGTCCTCGTTCAGCTTGTGCAAACTGACACATTCACGGAATGGGCGCACAAAATTGGGGACGAGGATTTGTATCGTGCCATCTTCAGCAGTGCGAGGCCAAACGCGGGTGACTACCGTCAGACGGACAGAGACCACGTTACGCTCGCACGAAGATTGCGTGGGCTTGGCCAGGACCTCGCTCCGAACAGCTCATTTGGCGCGGAGTTGGTCGAGCGTGCTTTGCATGCGGCGCATATATCGATGCTCGAGTTTCTTCTTCCACCGGATGAGCCACCTCCAGCTCGGTTCCTGATCGCTGCATGCACCGGAAATACCCCCGAAACAGTTTCGGTGGTCCGTTTCTTGCTCGATAAGAAGGTTAATATACGCGCCGTCTTACGTAGACGTAAGCACACAGCGCTTCATCTTGCTGTGATGTCGCCCTGGGAACCACGCGCTTTGGAGCTGACAAAAATGCTCCTCGATGCTGGCTGTGACGCTGGTGTGCGGAATGGACGGAAAGAGACGCCATTGATGATTGCAGTGAGACGAGGATATATCATGGTCGTGGAACGTCTTCTCTCGTGCAAGACTTCGCTGCCCTCCCATATCCTTCTTTTGGCATTACAGACACGCCAGAAACCCCGAATGATCCAGGTGCTATTACGTGGAGGTGCCAATATAGACGCATGCACCGATAGTGGAAACACGGTGCTTGACCTCCTCCTCATGAGCTTTGAGGACGCGCAAGAGGAGGAGTTCCAAGATGAAGAGCGAGTTGCGGGCGAGGTTGTACGTGAAGCGTGGCAGGACCGAGAGGACACAACATCGCAGGGTGATGAAAGTGAGGATGACGAGATTGTGGACGACAGTATAGAAGATGACTGGAGTGAATATGGGGATGAGGACGAGGAATATGAAAGCGGCATCTATGGCCCGTGCGAGGAATACCAGGAAGTCGAACGGTTGGAGCTGGTCAAGATTCTCATTGATATTGAAACTGGCTGTGATCCCGCTTTCTTCAGTGCTCGGTGGAGAACGTTTCTGGACGTTGCTATGCACAGAGGGGATGCTTCTGTTGTGGAATATCTTCTCTCGTATGGTGTCCCACTCCCTCCAGACATCCTGTCAACTGCATTGCAGCACGACCTCATCGACAGCTTGGAGATTGCTGCACTCCTTGTTCGCAAAGGTGCTGATGTACATTCTACCACCGATGATGGAGATACAGTCCTTCACCTCTGTATCAAGCAGTACGGGGAATCATCCTGCCTTGACTTGATCAAGATCTTTGTGGAGGCTGGCTGTGATCCCAATTCCTATGGTGCTCAGGGAACGACAGTTCTAGGAGTAGCGGCTGAATATGGATGCGCTTCCGTGATGGAATATTTGCTCTCATGCAATGTCCCGTTTCCTCCTAGCATCCTTTCGACTGCATTACAGCATCCTCCCTGGACCCCGCAGGTGGTTGAATGCCTAGTTCTTCAAGGTGCTGATATGTGTTTCACAACATCTGAGGGAGACACGGCATTTGATCTCGCAATGAGGCATTACATGCCACCAACAAATTTAAAAGTGGTCAGCATCTTCATCAAAGCCGGCTATAATCCCACTCCCTTCAGCCCTGTGGGGACGAAAATTTTGGCAACTGCCATCCACTGGAGATATGCTTCCCTGGTTGATTTTCTGCTGCCTGCGGATGCCCGGTTCCCACCTGATATCCTATCTACCGCACTAAATCATCGTTGGAACGCTCAGCTTGTCGAAATCCTGGTTCGCAAAGGTGCAGACGTGCATTCCCCTTCAGATAGTGGAGAAACCATATTCCATCTGGCCATTACTGGGTACATTGAACCGGCATGTTTGCATTTGGTGGAGGCCTTTATCGGAGCTGGCTGCATTCCCACTTACTGCAATTTCGACGGCATGTCAGTATTGGAAGTGGCTATTAAAGCTGGGTACACTTACGTGGCGGAACTTCTACTCTCGCGTAACGTCCCGCTTCCTCCACACATCCTCCTTACCGCACTACAGCTTCATACGACTCCCGAGATGGTCGAATTCCTTGTTCGCCATGGTGCTGACGTACACACTACCGCGTTCAACGGCGACAGTCTACTCCAGATTACCCAGGCGTCCTACGATGAACCAGACGAGCGTCAACGGATCGTCGAAATTCTCGAAAATGCACGGGAGGTGAAGAGAAAGTATACCAGTCCCGAGGATGTGACCCATGTTGCAAAGCGGCCGAGGCTAGAATAAATAGACCAACTCGGTAGGTGTCTGGATCATACGCTGCCGCACTGGGATGTCATCATCTTCTCGCAGACGCTCTCTTTGACAGTCTCAACGGGCTCTGTCTGGTTTTGCGAGAGGTACCTAGATTGAAGTTTCGACGCTCAGTACGATCTTATTTAAGAACGAGAGTAATGTAACATTGCGAATTGGTTACCTTTACATCAGTAGGAATGAAAGCATGAAAGAGGGCATTGATCGAAAACTGCGATTGGATAGATCCTGGAGCTTGGAGTCCCAGTCAGCCCCACAGCCTACTCTCCCGCAACCCAATTCTCCTACTCCCGTACCTGAAGTCTTTAGCTTTTCGATCCATAAATTCCATACCTTGTCCACAGGATGAGAGGTACACGATCCACTTCTAGGTGAATGGAGGAGCATGAGAGCATTTAGCGCACAAATCCCTTGCCGATTTCCGCGCATCCCCTCTGCAGTTCCTTAGCTTGACCCCGTTACGCAGGTCGAACCGGTGTGAGAAAGAAGACCTGCAGAACGTCAGACTCTGCCTGGGTTCATCCACCGTTTCATTTCGTCTCGTACAACACTTGCTTATTTCGGTGAGCTCTCCCCCGGCGGCCCACTTTGTCCAACCACTAAGGGGATTCTCTTCGCAAGCGCAACATATGAGTGTCTTGGAAATGTCAACGACCGTGTCCACGAGCGTGGGTGGTACGATCCTACCCAAAGGCAAGGTTTCAAGGCGATCTGGAAGTAAGAGGTATGACACCATATTGGCGACGAAGGTTAGTAATTCTGTCGTCTATCCTTCGGTTGTAGAAGTGACAAAGTCAGGTCGCACATTGAAGCAGGTAAGAGAGCCTCATCTAGCTGCGGACGAGCATGGTCCACCAACCGCTCGCGGCTTGTACAAGGACCTATTATATAAAATGTCCGTGCGAATAGGGTCCAGGCTGAATGTGTTTGAACGCGGTTGCCGGATCCGCATGTAAGATTTGAGCTAGTATACTGATCTGTTGTCTTATAGTAAGCAATTAACGACGTAAATTAAAATGTGTCCCTATGCGATGCATATGATTCCGATACGAGAAATCCGACGAGCCTGAGGCATGCATCCAACATAAAGTCTACATTTACCCATGCATGCATCAGAACTATGATTCTACCGGAATCAAGATCAGTTGAGGGCAAGATACTATCGATATGAAACTTGAACTCACAGGCCATTCCTCCCCGTCACCCGCATCAGTTCTCTCTCACCCTCGGGTGATATGGGAGATATGGCGTGGTGTTGTACACCTTGCCATTGATAGCCGTCCAAGCGTCATCTTCCTTGCTATACAGCTTCAGTACGGAGGGGGGGATCCGTAGTACTCTGTGCGTTTACACTCTGATTTTTCGGTCGGGAATACCTATTAGTGCAAAGTACAGGAAGGACGACTCGGAACAGAGGACGCACTCTCAAGTCTTGCTGCGACGACTTCAAGCTAGCGCAGTCCAACGGACCTCCTGGTGCAAGTACCACATTTCTTGAAGGCTTTTCGGTCGCTCTGTCGCGGCCATCGGTGCAAGTAAGGATGACGATGCAATGTGGGGTTTCGCCTATGTGATTCCAGGTTGAAACCAAGTCGGGAACTGGTGGTGGGGTATCAACGTATCGTCGTTTGGTATTATAGGAATGCTCTGAGATTCTGAGATGTTGCTGGGGTAGAGGATGAGGATGGTTGCACGCTGGACGCTCTTGTGCACACAGCCACAGCTAGAAAATGATTTCGATCATGCGATCGAGTCACCCGCACAGTGACCGCGGCTTGTTTCATTTACTGAGTCTGACGTTTCCTTTTTCTTTTTCTTTTCCTTTATTCTATTATACTTACATCAATCCTTATCCTCCCTTCACCATGTCGGTGTTACATCCTTTGTTTCCTTGTCTCTCCGAGTCGGCGCGGACGTCATTCTTCAGTTCCTCAAGCTGAGCCACTGTTAATCTGGTGGTATATAAGCCGACCTGTACTTCCAGTTCATCAACGAATCGAACCCTCCACTTCGGTAAACCACGACATTGAGATTGATCATTCCAGGACAATCACCATTCGAATTCTCTACGACATGCTTTCATCATGCTATTTTGACGATGTACGTGTTTCTGGACTATTAAGCTCAACTGTACCTCATTTTATTCACCACAGGGGGATACTCCGTCCACGAGTTCGGATGCCATAGAAAGAATGTTGTCGCTACCCACTGCACAAGTCAAGCTTTCAAGTATGTTTGCCATGCTTACGTTGGTTTTCTGACACTTGAATCCATCAGAGGAAACAATAGTCGATCTTGAGAAAATCCTTCAGGAGCTCCAGAACCGACTTGCAAAAATTCAAGGTCAGTGCGAGGTGCAGTCACGCGAGCTCGCCTCGGTGGAAAAAGAACTCAGAACACGTAAGTTAGAGTTATTCCATGAGGAAGGTTGCACGATCGATACACTCGCTGCTCCAATGGACCACTGAGTGGAGACGTTGAGGCTAGAGATCCAGGGCTCATGGCCGCATGACAGTGACAGATGTGGATCATATGGTCAATGTCGAAGTATCACTGGAATGAATAGAAGAAAATATGTGTGTCCAATGAGCCTGATATCCCGGCAGATGATTGCGGTGGCCATAGTGACAGACGACACAAGCGTGCGGACATTGGGTAGATTGTCGAGCTCTTCCTGCTCATAGGATGATTGGCGGTGTGTGCCCTGACCCCGTTGGACATTTACTGTATAGGCGATGATAGTCTCCATTAAACCTCCACGAGGTTAAAAGATGTAGTTTCGACGTTTTCCTTGACCAAAGCTCACGGGGAAAATATTGATGAAGGGAATCTGAATCTGAAGAAATCATAAGCGGCAGCCAAGCCCTGTCAAAAGTCAATTAGGGCGTCGGTCGACACAGTGCTGGCTACTTCTGACGAGATATCGCGATAGTCCAGAGATAATAAGAGAGGTTCTGCCACAGCACTTGAGTAATCACGCGGAGACAGTGCAGTCCGTATGGCGGCATTGGCGAGGCATATGGAACGTTCCGAATCCGAATTACGCGGCGGAAGATTCCGACATGAGGGCTGTCGTGCATCACGGCTGTCGTGCACAAATGCCTGAAGAGGCGCTGGGAAAAACAGAGCATGCCGTATGTACCACGGAATTTTATTCTTGTGGAGGACATCCGGGTGCTGGATGACTGACATTGGCATGGCAATGGCCTTCACAGCAACTTGATTGAATAATAATCGTATTTTGTCCTGTTCATCTCAGATTAGGCAGAACAGGGTGCGGCTTCATTCAAAGTTTCCAATCCTGCCAAGTATATGACGCATTCCGATGGTCGCATCATATTGTATTCAAGCGATTCCGGATCGGTTCTGATGGCTGCTATAGAGGCAGAGCGTTTGAAATTTTAATTCGCCACACATTTGTAGTGGAAAAAGAGTAAAATTCTGGTACTCAGCATTCATTGTCAGTATCAAATGCAAGAAAAGTGAAACCTACATGTTATATCATCATGATATCATCGATTCGGAGCCAAAAGTAATGCATGGAGTATACTAAATTGTAGAAATTGAGTTCCGCCACTGGTACTACAGCATTGGCAAGGCATTGGCCATGACGACCGTATGAACGCCGGAACCAGTCTCAAAGTTCTGTCCGACAAAAAAATATCTCCACCAATCTTCAAGTCCAACAAGCTTACTTAGTAAGCCCATCAGTCTGCCAGTGAGCAGGTTTCCGCACACGTTTTCTAGGTCGCTTCTGACTTTTGTTTGATTGGAACGCTACTAGCCTGAGGCCATCGAGATCATGTCTTCTGCTTTGCAGTCTGCCCTCACAGCCATTCAGCAGAACAACTATAAGGCTCGTACGTTCAACATCCACAGTTGTGACCATCAATTAGCCTAGTCTCACAGACTTCTCGCAGTCGCTTTACTCACTGCTATCGGATATGATTACAGTAAGTTTTCTACACTGTTCCCATACATGATACGAGACACAAACTTATGCACCTGGATCAAGTCCTTGTCCTGCCGAACGAAGTGCGTATTCTTACTATATCTTACTATACCGTACTCTGTCGTGAATCGAAATATTTTACTCACAATCCGATGAAGATAGAGTACATCTGGGTGAGGTCACATCTGGCATGCCTGAGTTAACACACTCCTGATAATGCCACAGAGCAATCCGTGGACCTGGGTGTCGACATTGTTCCTTCTTGTGCGTGCCGGAATGCGGTTCAACACAAACACATCTTTGAACTGATCTTTACAGGTTCGTTATTGTGGCCTGTATAACTTGGTGTAAGCATATTGTTTTAGAAATATGTTATATCGATTGCTAAACCTGGCCCTTGCATCAGAATATGCGCTTTCTGTAAGTCGGATACATGAAATGTGTTGAGTCAAGCTGATCCCGCTGAAAGACGAAGTTACCTTCATACCTGGTCCTGCAAAGGTATATGTCCTTGCACATGAATGACTAGCAGTGAATATTCTGACATGGATCACTGTGTACTCGTAGACGTATGTATCTGATCAACCTTCTTGTTCAAGCTCCAGTACTGTGCCGTCTACATGAAGCTGATATTTAATTAACAGTTGTGAGTAACTTGCTCAAACCTTTCCCCCTTCCATTCAGGACAATTCGAAGGTGATATATTGAAAATCCTTGAACGTTGGACGTACATACTGTTCCTCGGTGCAGCTGATTGTGAGTGGGTGTCCAGATCTGATCTGAATATTACGTTTCTGATGCCAGTGATGATTGCAGTCATAATGATCCTGCGCGTGTGGGCAATGTATGATAGATCGAGGTTAATCCTCCATTTACTTCTTGCATTGTTTTTCGTAGAGATTGTCTCTGTCGTCGTAGCTGCTGCAGTCTACAGCGATCCAAGAAACGTTATCGGTACGTCAACTCTGGCTCGATACATCTAGTGACTGTACAAGCCATCGATCAGGGGTCATCATTCAAGTACTGGATTACTCCTTTTGCTCAGTCCAATTTACACCACTCATTTGGGGAGAAGTGACTTCCATTTTGCAAATCACGTTTAGTGTAGTGCTATGCGTACTTGCGATCGTTCAGTTCGTGCGGCGGTCGCTTCAAATGTACGACGCGACAAAGCGGTGGCAACTCAACCGATATATCAACTTGCTTATCAAGGAGGGCATTGTCTATTTCTTTGCGTACGTCCTCACCATTTCCCACCACACCGTCAACCGAACCAGCCCAGGCGTTCGTCACTGATGAAGCTAACGGTGCATTTTCTGACACAGAATCTTCCTGCTGAACAGCATCAGCCTACTCACGGACTGGGGATCCATCCCAAGCGACACCTGGCAGTCAACACTTCGGTCTATCGTGGAAAACGTACCCGCATACACTCTAGCCCCTCGGTTCATCATAAGCATACGAGAGTTGTACGCACGTGATGTTCAAGGAAGGCGAGGAGGCGGGATCGACACCGGGTTTGGTATGTCCACGTTATCTGGCAATGGTGCCGCAGATGCGTCGATTTTGTTCGCAGAGAACGGGGTGGCTGAAACAGTCGAAGCAGACGATGGGCAAAATGAGGGATCAGAAAACAGCGGACAAGGGAGGTTTGGTCTGCTCAGCAAATAGGGACGGGTGTGAACAGTATTCCTTTACAGTGATGTTTTCTGCACCCTAGCGGCTTGACGGATCGAAAGTGAAATGTCATGTAGCTGTTAAGTTGCTCACTGTAGAGTCAATCGTGTTCGCCGCTGGCGTGCACAGCAAAGTCACGGACGACGTCGAGTCACGGTCAAACGATGGTGGTCAGCTTAGCCAACGGTTAACTTTCAAATTATTGAGATACACAAGCCTTTATTTAGGCATTGCGAGCTAGTCATCAGGAAAAAGCTCGCGCCATAACCATTACTAAAATATATATAAACTATGTATAGTAGTCATAATAACACATAATACTACATATTTCACGAGTTCAGTTACTTCGAGTAGTTGTAAAGGTAGTTAATTAGGAAAATCTACACTAGTGTCATATAGCTATTCCGATCGACAAACGGATTAACCAGGAATGAGGACGCAAGGTCAAGGACGTTACTACTTTTCCATTCACGAGGAGCTGCTGGTCCAAAGTTAGGAAAAAGATGGCAACTGCGGCAAATCTTCTCAACATCGATTACACTTGCAAGCCGTCGTCCCTGCCGGACAGAGCGAGAAACTTGGTATAGTTGAAGATTCGGATCCATTTGTCCGAATGGCGTGAACCATTCAACATAGGCGAGGTAATCAGGCTGTTTTGTCGCTGCCGGAAACAGCGCAGCCATGTCTTTCTTGCGGATTTGGAACACAACACGAAGTCGTGCAACCTGATAATCTAGCGCCAACATCGGTATTACTTGCCAATGAGTTGGAGTGAGTGTAAACAGTAGTTTGAAGCTTACTGTGTGCCCCGATTTGTGGTGAGCGTTCATGGTTACCGTGATGAACCAAAACCGTGTCAAATCGGCCAGGTACTATTTGTCCTCGTCTGTCTTTTGATGCCGGCTTGACATGAGCGACATCCAGGGTGCTTGAATCTACCGGTGATGATGGATCCTGAATAGTGAATTTGATCTTGTGGAATACCTGAACTGACGAAAAGCGAAAATAGATCTTTGCCGACTGCCTCTCTACCTCGAGACTGGAGAGAGAGGGATCACGATGGCTAACAATGTACCGAGCAAGTGCATCCCGAAAGTACGTTGCACCATAGTCCGTGACCAACGAGCTGAACGAGACAGCCCTCACGGATGGGGTTCTGGCGATATGGAAATGGGGCTCTGTCAGAGTACTGCTAGTGGATGCGCCAACGGGAACAGATACTGGTAGACCACTACGGTTCAGAGCTGCTGGCAGTGTCGATTTGGGCGAGGGACGACCACCTAATATCCAGGCGATATACGTTTCATGCCGTTGGACTTTCTCCTTTCGTTCTAACCAGAGTGTCATCTGTGGGAATTCGTCCTTGTGATTTGTTGCGCGGTAAGCATCCTTCGCGAAGTCAATGTGGAGTCGCTCGGTATATTGGGTATCATAGTTGTCTGTCGTGCCAAATAGCTTAATCGAGTCAACATAATGGTTCAGTGAGTGAAGTTTTGGAAGTTTGAAATGCGATCGCACACCGAGGTCGACAAATATTTTTTTGTTGTTGTGGAAATGCTTCAGAGCGTTTTGGAGAAGGGCCAACGTTGATGACGTATGCATGGGGTATTGCGCCAGGTACAGGAAATCGAGTAGTGCCCGAACCGCGCGAATGAGGCGTTGCGACAGGAAGCCATTCTGAAGTGGGATACCAAAGATTAACCCAGGTAGAATTCGGCAAATATCGGCGTGTTCTTTGCCACTGACCCGATAGAGCTTTGAAATTCCATTGGCAAAGAGACGGATACCATGATTGGGAGGGAGCCGACGGCACCGGGCGTCTAACTCAGCAGGGCCATAGATGGTCTTGATCCAAGTGATAAGGTGCTTCATGACACCTTGGTATAGTTGGTGGAGAATGTCGGGCGTGATTGAGAGGTAGATGTTGACATACGGTAAGTCCTGCCAAAATGGATGGACAACGGGCTTAATACCTGCTTCTTGGCAAGCTTGTGCAAATGCGAGGGGGCCGCTATCTAACTTCCCAAGTGCCGAAAGGATAGATTCGAGGTCGCGAAGGGGACCAGGGTCATCAGACTCCCCAATCTCGTCCCGCTCGACAACACATTTCGGGCAATCGCTGGTCTTGCAACAACAAACGAGAACCTGTTCGGGATAGTCGCCAATAAACACCGCAAAGACAGGATGGACCCTCCGCACGATGCCATCACCACTCATCATCGGCACTCCTTCCTTCCCAGCGGTTTTCAGTGGCTCGAGGATGCGGCTCATGCAAGCATGGAAAAGGTTGGCCAGCATCCTTCTCCGTGCAGCCTGATTTGTAACATGTTCAAGGCGCGTCACAGGTAAGTAAGCAAGTAATATTTGCCCCTGCCGGGAGGGCTTTCTTCTTATATCCTTTGGTAGGTTTCCGATGGTCATGTACACGGGGTAGGCACACTTGTTTCGGAACATCGTAAGCTGAGTCTTGTCAGACGAGATAATGACGGGGACAACAGTCGCGCCCGGTTTTGTTGACTCAATTTTTTCCTATAGTAATTAACGCAATCAATACCATGAATACTGCAAGGGAGGTAAGTGGACTGCACCTGTGTATCCCACCACCATGATCCAGTATTCATATCCAAGTAGGCCTTTTCCTGTTTCGTTGAATCTGTAAAATGACGTTCTGGGCAAAGCAAAAGGTGTGGCGCAAATCCAGGATCTCCAAAAAGTGAACTGATGCATTCAAGGATATCGCGGATGTATACGTCGAAAGCTTCTCCTGCAACAACGATCTCCTCACGCCGAAATCGGGGTTGTGTGTGGGGGATCCTCTCATCAATAATCTTATTGAGCTCATGCGAGTTGGTGTATGAGAGACCAATTCGGTTTGCAAGCTACAGTTAGTTTGATGAACAAATTCAATGTGAGTTAATTTATACTGATATAGAATTCGTCACCAGACTCACACCATCAATGTTGAGAAGTTCAGATACTGCTGTTGATCCTGGTCCACGCATCTTTGCCCAGCGAGCAACCTCCCAGTCAAGCTGCGAAGTAAACGGCCAGTATGGGCTTCTATCGGCACTGCCATCTGCTTGGCCTTTGAGTCGCTCAGCATAGCAACGATTTGCATCAGGGATAGGCAGGGTCATAGTAGTGTTAGCAGATACAGGATGACCAGCTGCGTCACCGGGATACCGATCAACAAAGGTCTTGCTTTGTTTTTGCTGCAAGGCTGCGTGAGTCTGGTGATCAGTTCTTTCATCTGCATCCAAGTTGACATCTTCCTCTAAGCTTGAAGGGTTCATCCGCGTCTGAGTCGTCTCTGTGTCTGAGCAGACCCTTCAGTCAAAAATCATCGCAAAAGTGGTTCCCCCGACATGTACAAATGCCTGTAAAAGTGGTCCCAGCCAAACTTTGGCCGACAAAGGAGAAAGGGGGTCGGCCGACCCCATACAACTGGTACCAAAGCACGGCGAGGTTTATCTACCCAAAGGTGGGTTCGGCCGACCGACTCCTTTTGATAATCTATACCATAGATAGCAATATTACGTAATCGTGTCTGCAAAGCAACTGTCACACGCCTAGGTCGGCTGACACCGCATATAGGGCTCCCCTCCATACCTACATGGGGTGTCGGCCGACCCACTCAAAGTTGAGGAGACCGGCCTACACTACATGTAGGGCACCCCTCTGCACGTACATGGGGTGTTGGCCGACCCTCTCAAAGTTGAGGAGACCGGCTGACACCACATGTAGGGCACCCCTCTGTATGCACATGGGGTGTCGGCCGACCCTATCAAATTTGAGGAGATCGGCCGACACCACATGTAGGGCACCCCTCTGCACGTACATGGGGTGTCGGCCGACCCTATCAAATTTGAGGAGACCGGCCGACACCACATGCAGGGCACCCCTCTGTATGTACATGGGGTGTCGGCCGACCCTCTCAAATTTGAGGAGATTGGCCGACACCACATGCAGGGCACCCCTCTGTATGTACATGGGGTGTCGGCCGACCCTCTCAAATTTGAGGAGATTGGCCGACACCACATGCAGGGCACCCCTCTGTATGCACATGGGGTGTCAGCTGACCCTCTCAAAGTTGAGGAGACCGGCCGACACCACATGCAGGGCACCCCTCTGTATGCACATGGGGTGTCGGCCGACCCTCTCAAAGTTGAGGAGACCGGCCGACACCACATGTAGGGCACCCCTCTGTACGCACATGGGGTGTCGGCCGACCCTCTCAAAGTTGAGGAGACCGGCCGACACCACATGCAGGGCACCCCTCTGTACGTACATGGGGTGTCGGCCGACCCTGTCAAATTTGAGGAGACCGGCCGACACCACATGCAGGGCACCCCTCTGTATGCACATGGGGTGTCGGCCGACCCTATCAAATTTGAGGAGATCGGCCGACACCACATGTAGGGCACCCCTCTGTATGTACATGGGGTGTCGGCCGACCCTATCAAATTTGAGGAGACCGGCCGACACCACATGTAGGGCACCCCTCTGTACGCACATGGGGTGTCGGCCGACCCTATCAAATTTGAGGAGATTGGCCGACACCACATGCAGGGCACCCCTCTGTATGCACATGGGGTGTCGGCTGACCCTCTCAAATTTGAGGAGACCGGCCGACACCACATGTAGGGCACCCCTCTGTATGCACATGGGGTGTCGGCCGACCCTCTCAAAGTTGAGGAGACCGGCCGACACCACATGTAGGGCACCCCTCTGTACGCACATGGGGTGTTGGCCGACCCTCTCAAAGTTGAGGAGACCGGCCGACACCACATGCAGGGTACCCCTCTGTACGTACATGGGGTGTCGGCCAACCCTGTCAAATTTGAGGAGACCGGCCGACACCACATGCAGGGCACCCCTCTGTACGTACATGGGGTGTTGGCCGACCTTATCAAATTTGAGGAGACCGGCCGACACCACATGGAGGGCACCCCTCTGTACGTACATGGGAAGTCGGCCGACCCTATCAAATTTGAGGAGACTGGCCGACACCACACCCCTCTGTACGTACATGGGGAGTTGGCCAACTAACTTGAAGTTGAGGAGACTGGCTGACAACACATATATGACCCCCCTTTGTATGTATGCTGTGTGTCAGCCAACCATCTTAAAGTTGAGGAGACTGCTGCACTCCGCTGGTACAATTGCTATCCACGCATGTGTGACATTGGCCAACTGTCTGCAATTTGGAGAGACTAGCCTTCAAGCGAGATCTTTGTCTTATTCTACTTGGTCATTGAATAGCAATATACTCATGAAAAGTCTTCTCTGCTGTTTCAGCAAATCTTATCCAGATTTGCTGTTGCTTGGCTGCATAGGCCTGTTGCCCTGGCTCCTCACTTTTCTCCTCTCTGTCTTGCCATTCCTTCTGTCTATGCTTGAACCAAAGAGTGGTCCAGAGCATCTCACATTTTATCAAGTCCAATTCTTCTCTCCATCTCTGGTATCTGGCTCTGGCCTTCAGCCAACTAACCCTAAGGACTAAATTTGCATTTTCAATTTAAATACAACAAGGAACATAGGGTAAGTAACTTACATTCATCATCCCATACAGAGGAAGTAGAGTCATCACTTCCAATTCGCCAAAACCAAGGGAGAATATGAGAACTTTGGTTGAACCTGTTTTCTTCAGTAATATCCTTGGACACTGCTAAGTCTTCTGGTTGAATAATCCTATATTTTTCCAAGAGGTCTTCGGAGGCCCCTAAGGCCTTCAAAGCGCCAATAGCTCTATGATAGCTTCGAACATCACTGTTGATCTTCAAAACTACTTTTCTAATATCTTGTTTAGATCTTGTGTCAGTACGATTGGAGGTTGAGCTACGGAAATTGATTCTATACAAAACAGCTTTTTGGCCCAGATGGTTTTTGAGCGAGCTGAGGCAGTCATTTACTTGGCCAACTCGAAGTTGGATCTCTTCTTGTTGAAGACTTTTCGACAATTTGTCACTTTGAGACTTGTCCTCCGACGGCAGAGAAGAGGGCATATGGAGCCTCATACTCTCTGGGTATGCATATCCCAGCTCATCTTCAAGCTTGTTTCTGAATTCTTCGTCTTCATCACTAGGAGGTCCAGTCCGTGGAATATCATCCTCCATTACTTCTTGGTCTTCTTGTGTGCAAAAGAGGGGGTCATCCTCAAGAATTTCTAAGCTTGAACCATTTAAGATCACATTGGTAGTGAAGTCCCTGGCCATCTGGTTGAACTTGATGACCCTGCCCATTAGTCTCTGCCGACGCATTGCAATTGCAGTCTCTTGAACCGTAGATGGACTATTACCCAAGCAGCGAATCTCTGCCCTCAAGGCATCCCTGAGAGATTTATACATTAAAAGAGCACCCAGAATAGAAATGAAAACATATTACTGGGCATTCTCAATGCTAATTCCCTCAATCAGCCAGTTTACTGAACTCTGAGTCCTTTCAGACCCAGGGGCAGATTGGACAAGGCTTAACCTAATCTCTGCCAAGGTTGGTGCTATTTCAAATAGAATGAACATCAATCTCAGCCAATAATAAAAAGCAATTCAGAATACAACCTTTTTCTATTTTCAAACTGTAGATATCCAAAGTTTCTCCTCTCTCAAAATCTGCTTTCACTGCCTGTTGAGACCATTCTTGGATCTTGGCAGCATCGAGGGACCTGGTGAGCTCTTCAAAAGGCTCTTTTGTAGATTTTACCCCAGCCAAAGCAGTCTTATATTTCTTACGCAATGATTTTGCTACAAGATAGTTAATATGAAAGGCAGATTGAACTCAGAAAGTGTAGTGAACTTACCCAATCCAACTAGCTTCTTCCAATTTGAATCTCGCATATAGTCATCATATACTTCCTGCCTATGAGCTAGGCTCATGGCCCTAGCAGATGGGGATATTTTATTGAAAGAAGCCCAGAGGGTTTCAAGTATTTCCCCATCCACATGCCCAGCCCCCGGAATAAACATGAGACTGAATCTAGGAAAGCAGGACTGCTTATGGGCACTGAGATGGAATTTCCCTACTGCAGGAATAATATCCATCTCAGAGGGTAAGGATAAAGAAGAATAAGATTCTACTCGTTGTTCCAAGTTGACTGACCACTGGCAAGCCACATCATAAATGACCAAGGCTCTTTGTATGCCGGCGGAATGATACTGCAGAGCATGGCAGATGGAGTAGTCTATATTCTTCTGCCTTTTGTAAAGCTAGGATTGAGAGACCACATCAGAAAGACATATATTAAACCATACGTACTGCTCCCCCTTATAGAAATCCACAATTGAGTGAGGGACAAAACATCCATGTCGAGCACAAGCAGTTGCCCCAACACCTGTGGCCCGGAGGTTTGATCTGGCTGTATTAGCCTCGTTGACTGCTCTGTGATTTTGACACGTAGATCGCTACACAATACAAAACCAGCAGTTAGAACCTACAATTCCTTCCAATTATCAATACAACCTACCTCCGAGTTCTCTGCTGCAGTTGCTACATGGCGTTGATAAGCCTTTTCCTCCACCATATAGCCCAGCCCATTGGCTAGGAAAACATCATCATCTGGTTTTTTCATTCTCATATGCTGCGCTGTAAAGTTCCCATCTACCACATAACGTAGAGTCACCACATTGCTATGTCCAATAAGATAAAATTGCATATAATAGAGGTCAGTCAGACTTACCTGTCATACTCTTCCATCCAATTTTCTGGTAAATTCACTCCAGGTTGGGACAAGCAGCGCAAAAAAAAGCCAGATCCCCCAGACCTGGTTCCTTAGAATTTGGATGCCCAAAACCAGCTCTTTTTCTGTTGGAGAGATCTCTCCAAATCCTAGAAACCCTCATCAATTCTCTATAACGATCCTATATTCATTATAAGACTTTTAGGCTCCAAAAATAAATCCCAATAAAAACACATACCGGGATGAGATCAGGAAAAGAATTGTTGGTCAGTCTTCTCAGTTTATGATAGAAGCTGGCTGCAGAGGTTTTACACTCCAATGAATCAACCAGGAATTCATCCAAAACATCAAAAGTGAATGCGGTCTGAGGGTTTACGATGGTGGATGGAAAGAGACGCTCTTGAAGAAGCTGAAGATGCTTGTCCTCCTGACTAGCGCCACTGCACTGACACCATTTCACCGTGTGAACGAAAATTCCGGCAGTGTCTACCACGGTGAAATTTTGCGCAATCATGCTGGATGTTCCTTCCGAAGGACAAGGGTTCCCTCCGTGTCCTAGATATAAGATAAACCCCAGTTCCTGAAGAGCAACCCCGTCATAAAATTGGCCATTCCACTGCTGCAGTTTATGAAAGGGAAGGGACTTGTGAACCTTCAAAGCACATGAAGTACACCAAGTGTGATTTCCGCAGCAGGAAAGACAGCGAATGTTGCCGTCTGCACTTGCACAGCATTTGCAGATCAGGGGTAATTGGCTGGGAGCTTCTGAACGTAAAAGGAAGTTGAGGTATGTGGATCTCCAGGGAATCCACTCATTGATGTAATCATTCTGGGACTGCGAAAGGGACAGATCACTGGGGAGAAATGATATCTACAAATGATTACTTACTTTGGTTTCCCTGGCTGACTGCGGACAATCATCAAAAAGGTCTCCCACGTCAGGCAGGTTGTCATTTGATAGTGACGCAGTTCCCTGAGTTGCTGGAGGTATCCAATTTTTTTTGCTGCTCGGAGTTGACTGGTCCTCTTCAGAGGACATATAGTAAGGCGTAGCATCAACCTCCTGATAAACCAATTTGCCCCTTCTGGTCCTTTTGGGTTTCCAAACCACCATTGACCCATTATTGGTTTGATTTTTGGTATCATCTGGTTGGTGAGTTGTATATCTGGCTCTCTTAGGTTTACGCTGGGCGGAGGACATCTCTGGGCTTCTGGCATTTACTGGGCAAACTGCTTCAAAAATTATATTGCTTCTGAGATCAAATAAGATTCATTGTTCGGCAGTGCTATTACTTCTTTCATTGCTGCTGTGCAGACCTGCCAGCGCTAGAATATGTATGTAACTGGAATGTTACATCCCTGCACCATTTCTTCGCTGCCAAACTGACCCAGATAAAATCTCTATTAACCTGAATGCTACAACCCAGTCCCATTTTGTTGCCACCAAGTGCTTTGGGTAGGCAACAATGGTCTAGCTAACTCCAACCTATTCAGGACATCATCCTTGGTGTAGTGAGCCAAGGCCACCCTTTCTCCCGGGACCAAATAGGCACTGAATGAGTTAAGATCTGGCCGGAAAGAAAGACACTTGTTCCTGGCGAGTAAGCCAACTCTGCCTCAATGTCATCCAGCTGAAGCTTAGCCTGATGATTCATGCCAAGACTAAGCAAATGATCGTAAAAGGTGGCTGCGCCACCTGTATCCAAATGGGGCTCAGTTACGCGGTTGACAATCAGATCCATCCCAGTATAAGCAGTGGGCCAAGTGCGGATTGGAAAGGGTGAGGATTGGACAAGCTGTTGGGTAGCAGAATGATTGACATCCCACAAACCTGGGTGTACAATTTGTAAAACTGCATCTAGGAGTTGTTCAACTGGATGAATGGCGGCGAGCCAGTTTTGCACCCCCGGTTGCCGAAGGGTGGCGGAAACGAAAACCGGATCTTGGAGCCTCTTACGGAAATGGGTCAGCAGACATCCTGCAATAAACACGTAACACTCAAAATGAATACCTTATGACCAATTGCAAATGTGCCGACTGAAACAGTCAACTTTCCCGAACCTAGAATAGAGTTCTCGGGCTCTGCAAAACCTCGAGACCACCAGGATTTGTCTGTCTTCTTTTCCAGGGGTAAATTTGATTCCACAATGGCCATATTCAACTGCAACTTTAAGGATTCAGCGGAAAAAAAAGAAAGCGGTGGGTACCCCAACGTACCACTCGAGCAGCATTGAGGAGGGAGGGAAGGTACCAGACCAAGATTTTCCCATGCCTGTCCACAATGATGGCTGGGCACGTTAGTTTACCCAACCTGATTTTAGCAAAAAAATGCTCTGAGCGGCACTTTTTTTCAGAATCTGCAAATCGGTCGTAATCCCAGGGGAGCTGAACTAATTATGCGGCATTTATTAAGTTCAAATGATGTTATTGATTCTTGGAAGTACTCGCCTGGATTCAGAAAAGCAGCTGCAATTACTGCCGCAGTCCATCTCATTTCCAAATCTGTGAAGCAGGTTGGATCTGGAGGCAAACCCTGTTCCGGCAATGTTGATTCCAGCCTCTCTAGCAAGGCTTGGATTCGCATCCTGAGGATGTTCCAGACAACGTAAGAGTGTGATTCGGAAGAGACAAATGAAATGCAGTGCCTTGGTTTATGAAGCTTTTCCCAAGAGATCTCGCCTTGACGGATTATAGGGCCCAAAGCAACCTCGCAGATTATGTTTTTCAGAAGAGTTGGCAGGTTGAGTAGGGCATTCTCCCGCGCGTCCGGCATGACTCAACGGAGCGGACGAAGAAGAAAGAAATTGGCCGAGTTGTTCCCGCGATGTGGCCCAAACTTCTTCATCAACAGACTAAGCGAGCCATTCGACTTCAGAATGGTGCCCCGTTTGGTTAGGTAGAGTTAGTAGCCCTGAATATCCATTTTTGCCAGTCCATTGTCCAATCACACCTCTCAAAAGGCTTGCTGAGTCGTCAAACGATAACGCAACTATAACGTTATTCTGCCGCCTTGCAGATGCACTTGGTTAGCAACGCCTAACTTGCTTCCATTGATCCGGCCAATGCAGATCTAAGACCGCATAGGATCTAGTCACGTGACCTCCAAAAAATGGACATATACAAATACGACCCTAATCGCGTAATAACTCGCAGGGTTGATACAATCTCTTTTTCGGCTTGGTGTTTTTTTGGTACGTAAAAATGAAGTTGGCTAAGTGTAAAGGCCTATGCCAGTGCGACAAGTGGGGGCCCTCTGCTTGCCACGCTGGCCAAGGGTTCGAACAACGAAAGCACACTCCTCGATTCACACCAACCAAAAAGTCCCCAACTACCATCTGCTCAGAACGCACGCTGCGTATCAATTAGTTACTGGCTGCAGCGAGAGTCAAAGCATACCTTTGAACTGGGCATTGCGGCAAGCAATGCCAAATGAGTCAAAAATCAACACTGTACGTTCGTTAGCGACTGGCTGTCGCAGGAGTGAAAACATACCTCAAAATGATGCAGATTGATCAAGCACAAATGCTGTTAAATAGACTGCAGACAGTACAAGATGGAGGCAAATGGATACACTCACTATCGCCCCAACAAACCAACGCTCGAATTGAGCCCCCAGACCAACGAAGATGTGGGAACGGGACTACCTGCCCTGACGCACCAATTCAATGAACTGCGCACAGTTGCTGGATGGAATTAGGAATGGGAATACCTGCCCCACCTTGCCGATCCTTCGTGAATGTTTGAAGCCGACAGAAGGAAGCAGGAGTGGGACTACCTGCCCTGACATACCGATCCTTCGCGAACTTCTTGAAGCTGACAGAAGGAAGCGGGAGCGGGACTACCTGCCCCGACGCACTGATCCTTCGCAAACTTCTTGGAGCCAACAGAAGGAAGTGGGAACGGGACTACCTGCCCCGACATACCGATCCTTCGCGAACTTCTTGAAGCTGACAGAGGGAAGCGGGAGCGGGACTACCTGCCCCGATGCACCGATCCTTCGCAAACTTCTTGGAGCCAACAGAAGGAAGCGGGAACGGGACTACCTGCCCCAACACACCGATCCTTCGGGCACAAAGTGAGCTGCAAAGAATGCAAAAAAAAAACGTCAGCGATTAAAAAACGAAGGGATGACGCACCGTAAGGACTACCTACCCGACTGCGCCGATCTTTCGCGCCGATCCTTCCGGCACCAAGTGACCTACAAAGAACGCAAAAAAACAAATGTCAGCGAATAAAACGCGGAGACAACCGCGCCGTAGACTACCTACTACCACGCCGCGCCAATCCTTCTGACGCCAAGTGACTGTGAAGAAAGCAAAAAAACACGTTAACGAATGAAACGCGAGGGGATGACGCACTGTAATGATGCAAAGCTTTTCTGCTATGCAGGCTGCAGTCCTGCATCACAGAAGAGTCTTTGTTGGTCGGCGTTGAAGCTTGATGCTGAATTTGGGAGTAAGAGTTGACGCGGGAAGGGATGCGAGGGACTTTATAGACACTATCAGCAGGACAAGCGTGGTTTGTTTGTCAACAGCACGTGATGTTCGTTGATCGATCCTCGCGTTGCCGCGAGTCGCGATGCGGCTGTGTAGCACGTGATCACTTACTGAGTTGTGGCAACGACCTCGCGCGAAAGGGTAAGGGCATACCCTTTCGCGCGAGGTCGTAGCCGCAACTCCCTCCGTCTCCTCTCACTCCACCATGGCCCGTACCAGGTTCACCGCGAAAAAGGCGACTGGAGGTGCCACCAAGTGCATCGTTCTCGCTCGTCCAGCCGTCGCTGCCACTCTCGAACGGCCTACAAAACGCGTTCACATCGCTGCGTCGCGCGTTGCTCCATCGTCCTCGGACGTTCAAGTTCGTAAATCTCTCTCGTCACTCATAGATCTACTGAACAAATGTCTCCTTGCAGCATTGTTCCCTCTGCCAAGATGGGGGAACTCTGTTCGAGTGCGACGAGGCCGGTTGTCATCGTGCCGCGTGCACTCGATGCCTCGACATTTCTCAGGATGCAATTGCGCGCGTGGCCCGTCCTGGTGTTGACTTTCGATGCGTCGCCTGTCATTGGCAGTCGTGTGCGAGGGAAGTGGCGCCGTACATCGTAAGTGTTTCGTTTCTCAGCGTCCCGATCCGTTGACATGCCTTTTCTTTTTACAATTCCGTAGGGCTTCACAGAGAACGGGAAACCAGTGCTCGACACCTTCCTCAAGGTGAAGGGCACGTTCCAATCGTCAACAAACGCCACCATCTACACTGCGCCGACCCTTCTTCTTCACTTCCGCCTCAGTTCAATCCGTCACGTCGCCCACTTCACCTGTCATTGAGGATGTCCTGAGGGATTACTATCCTGAGGACAATCGCCTTCAGCAGCATCGACATCCCTTTCAACTTGGCCGATGACGCCGCGCAACTTGCGTGGCCCATGCACGCCAGCAAGATTGTGGCTGGCTTACGCGCTGCAACTTTCCAGCAGATTGTTGCGGTGGTTACGAATCATACCGACAACGAGAGGGGGGATTTCTGGTTGGGTTGCGAAGGGGAAGACCGGGAGCCTGGGGCGGCTGCTGTGGACGATGTAAGTGCCGCATCATCCTTGCGTCTTGTGCTCAGTATCTGATTGGTTTCGACAGTGGATCGACCTTGTCTTGACGCCGTTCAAGGACATCTTGCGAGGAGCTGTGATGTATTTCTTATCGTGTGGCGCCGTCGTCTGCCGGGAAGAGGCATTGGCCAATCTCAAGACTGGTCTAAAGAGGTAAGTTCTCTCCCTGGATTCTACAGACGAGTCGCAGCTGAATGTTTCTGATTTCATTAGCCTTGGTGTTGAACACGCACTGGCATTTGATGCCCATCACTTGTCCCCGGTCAAGACAACCTCGCTATTGGTGAACCTCACCAAATCGATTATTTTACATCGGTTCACGTTCTCAGAGGCCCTCGAACACTGCACTCAAACAGGAAAGGGATTCAGATCTCGGCAAGCATACCGCGATCTATCATCTTGCTGATAATGTTACCAAGTATGTTTGGACCCAAAAACAGTACAAGCCTTGGGGTGAATGGCTGCCACTGCAATGCCCGCAGTGCGGTGCCCTCAAGTCTTGGACCATGGTTTTCATCCCTGGTGGATTGGGAGGTTATCGATTTGAGTGCAAGGTAGTGAAATGTGGTTGGGCCCAAGGTGCTAAGGTAACTGAGCCATATCGTATTGAAGTCCTGCGTCCTGAAGGTGGCAAGTTGCTCCAAAGTGGTTGGATGAGATTCCAGGTTGTATAGTTATTTTTTACACTTGTATTAAACTTGTAAATAGATCTTGATTGCTGCAACTTTCTGGTTTGCATCTTTGTTTCTCAATCGAGTGCAATGATTTCGTAAAATACCTGTAATCTAATCCATCTTGTAAGTACTTGTTGCCGTGCTAATAATGTTACCACATGACTATGTTGAATGATTTTTGGCCAACTGCCAACGTGTCATGCAAAACTGGTCCTGCTACACATTACCTCCTAAATTCTTCTCTGACAGAATACGCTAACATGGCTAAACAGATGCCAGACTGGTCGGTGGCTTTTGCGGAGCTCCTGGAGGAATACCTCGCTCAATATATTGAGGCATGCAGCAATGCCTCTGCACGAGCAGCAGTGCTGAAGCAGTGTCGAAATGAAATTTTGAACTCTAAGAAGCTGGAGGACACCCCTATGGAGCTTCCAGATCGTCTTCGCCTGGTAAGTACAGAGAAAAATTTGGACGTAGTAATACCTCTAACTTTACCCTTGCAGGCAATTCGAAAAGAGTTCTTGCCATACCTGCCCGAGGATGACCAGGCTGAAGAACAGGCACTTATTAGATCTTTGGAGTCAAAGGCAGGCGAAACTCTCACAGCAAATGAACGTGCCACAGCTGCTAGACCGGCAGAGGCTGGGGATTACCGCCGGCTTTGGGATCCCTTCCGTGTAGCTCAGCGAATCTTTAAAGAGGAGGTGGACCAGATTGACGCACAATCCAGGGACAAAGGAGACAAAAAGACTTTGGGTGTACGCACAAAAACATTACGGGAGTGGTGGAACTCACTGGAGAAGAAAAAGAAGGAAGAGGCTGAGCAGGTCGCTGCCATTTGGAATGCAGATGGACCTCCTCCGGAGAAGCAGGTTGCGTGAGTAATTGCATTGTTACATCAGTTGGATTTGAACTACCACTTAGCTTCTACAGGTACCGAAAGAAGAATCTACGTAGCGACACCACTGAGTTCATTGAGCGTTTGCGCCGCACTATGGGAGTTCACGCTGTGATTCATTTGGCTTACCTGGGGAATGATAACATCAAGACGACAATGCAAGTATTCTCCAAGTCTGCTAAATCTGGGGGCTGTTTACTCATTCCTTCTACGTAGCATGGAGACTGAGTCGCCAAAGGGTCGCAATAAACCCTTTTCAATGTTTTCAAGCGAGACAAAGAAGTGGGCCAAGGATGGTTCCGAGTATCTGGCAGATTACGTGTTTGGAAAAGGTGGGCAAATACTTTGGCTACTTTTTATGTTATTGCTTACGGACTTTACTAGACAGTCAATATTCTGAGTCAGAAGAAGAGGGCGATGATGACAATGACAACAATGGGATTGTCCCTGTTGTTAATGTTGACATCAATGGGAATCCCTTGCTCCCCCTGGTCACTACGCGACGCTTGAAGCCCCGGCAAGATGTTGTTCGAGAAATCTTCCGTAAAGCTTACAGTAAGTTTGATGGTCTGTCGTGTTTTGCATACTAATGCCCAATCTAGTCAAAATCACCACTAGAGCAAAGGTCCCGGTGCCTTGGCTTCTGATTTCCAAGACACCCTTGGATTATATTGACCCTGAGACAATTCCGGCTGAGTTTCGTATCACCGACCCCTCCAAATTCACTAAGTGCAGTATCGACAAACTCTGGGCACATTGGAGAGAGCGGGAGCGCAAGGGCCTTCCAATCCTCTCATTTGTCAAAGCGAGAGAGGAAGACTTACCAGCCAAGCAGGCTCCTCTTGAATTCCGACCACCTCAGAAGCGCAAGTTTGTTGAGGTGGACTCGGACGATGAGCTGCAGTCTGAGGTGGCTCAAAATGACCAGACTGAGGCTGAGACTCACGAGGATGTGGCAGGAAAAGGTAAAGCTATCTCGCCTGACCATGCCATACTCCCCCGAAGCCGCTCTTCTATCAAGCATGCCAGACTCTCCCTCGATGATCAACCAAACCCTCCGGAGGAGTCTAGTCCTGCTGCTCAACAGCATAATCGCAGAGCCTTCTTACAGGGTCTCTCTTCCGACCAATTTTATCTCCAATTGGTCACCACTCTCCACTCCATGCCTCGTATTGTGTGTTCTTTTAAATTTCATTGTTGTTCTGCATCAATTCAAGCAATTTGCAGGCCTCAGGACGGCCTAAATCCAAGGTCAATTTGCCTACGTGGACAACTTGGCAGTGGGCAAAAAAATATTTGCCAGCTGAGATTCACACTGTTAGGGATGAGTTCCGGACAGCCCTGGGCTTACTTCGTCGAACAAAATTTACAGATGCTGCTACTGGAACCCCTGTTGTCCTTGGGTTGGGCCTTCTGTTGCAGGAGTGTTGGAGGGCAGTGGAGGTAGAGCCCCAAGGTGAGGGTTACCCTGATTTCCTTGCAGACTCAGCTCTGGGCCTGGAAAGGGCGGAGGAAATTGTCTCCGCCATCAAGGAGATATTGAGGGAGCTGCCAAGTCCTCGGCGGGATGTTGCGCCAATTGAAGGCCAGGATAAAGTGGTAGAAAAAGGTAGAGATGAGGGGACAGGCAACGGGGAGAATGTTAGACAAAAAAAGAAAAAGGTGACTGTCGCAGCCGTACCCTCAGCCAAAGCTGGTCCAAGCTCTGAGTTACGTCAGTCCAATGAGGATGACCGCTCAAAAAATACTGGTGCACGACCCCAGAGGGTACGAAAGCTGACTGAGAGAGTCCAAGGGCTTTCTTATTAGAGCACTTGTAATTTGTCCACTCATATACTTTGTACCTCAATAAGTTGTATGCAACAATCTCTGTCCTGAATGTGGTACAACAGATACAGTATTCCAGGAAAAGATCTTATGTGTTGGCTGGTGTAGGAATCAACAAATGTGTGATGGGTGAAAAAAGTGGGACTGTAGGATCCACATGTAATGGTATGATATAATGGAAGGGATGTTGAAGCCTTGTAGGTAACAAAAGAAAAACAAAGTGTTATGATAGAGATGACTTCCATAATGTCCAATCTGATATAATATGTTGAAATAGATGAAAAGGAATACGTACGATAAAACTGGATTGGATCATGTTGACTTGGATTGGACTCAGGTTGACATGCATCACCTGTAAATGCTGAAACAAGACCTGGATTGAAATGAAGTAGATAGTGAATAGGATGGGAAGTGATAGGGAGTGTTGCAAAGTGGGGAAAAACCATAAGGAGCTTTCAACTCCTACACCCTCAACTTTGAGCAGGTTGGCCAACTCCCCACATACATATGGAGGGGTGCCCTATATGTGGTGTTGGCCGATCTTCTCAACTTCGGGAGGGTCGGCCGACACCCCATGTACATACAGAGGGGTGCCCTACATGTGGTGTCGGCCGGTCTCCTCAACTTTGAGAGGGTCGGCCGACACCCCATGTACATACAGAGGGGTGACCTACATGTGGTGTTGGCCGGTCTCCTCAACTTTGAGAGGGTCGGCCAACACCCCATGTACATACAGAGGGTTGCCCTACATGTGGTGTCGGCCGGTCTCCTCAAATTTGACAGGGTCGGCCAACACCTCATGTACATGCAGAGGGGTGTCCTACATGTGGTGTCGGCTGGTCTCCTCAACTTTGAGAGGGTCGGCCGACACCCCATGTATGTGCAGAGGAATGTGGTGTCAGCGGGTCTCCTCAACTTTGAGAGGGTCAGCCGACCTAGGTGTGCAACAGCTACTTAGGAACATGATTTCGTAATATTGCTATCCATGATATTAGATTATCAAAACAGGTGGGTCGGCCGCCCCTACCTTTACGTAGATAAACCCCAACATACTTTGGCACCAGTTGTACGGGGTCGGCCGACCCACTTTCTTCTTTGTCAGCCAAAGTTCGGCTGGGACCACTTTTACAGGCATTTGTACATGTCGGGGGAACCAGTTTTACGAACAATTTTGACTGAAGTATGTGGTCCGAGTCCACTGACATCATCTCAGACTCCCAGTCAGGTTGATTACTAGGACATGGCATGGCTGGAGCCTCCCAGTCATCCTCGAAGCCGAAGATGTCTTCAGAGCTGTCGTCACTGATGGTATCATCTGGTGCTTCAGGTGAGGATTTGGGGCCTGTGGGGCTGTTTGCTTCGTCATCATCTAACTTATCATATAGTTCCTCACCAGAGCCAGTGGCTGCCCCCAGGTCCCTGAATGAGCCATCATCAAAGGCCTGCATTACGGTGTCGTCGATACTATGATGATCAGTAGCATCTGGCCACCGGGTTTGCTGGCCAATGGAACTTTGCAGTGAGTTGCGTACTAAGATACAAACCTCGTTCTGAGTTTGGGTCAGGTGGCTCGAGAGTGATGCATTTGAAGAAAATTGAGTGAAGCAGCCTGTGCAAGTAGGCATTTTGTATATGGAACGAAAAGAATCTGAGGTCAGCACACTGCTTTTGCGTTTCATGTGCCAGTGTTACTACGACACAAAGTTCAGACTTTTCCCACCTTTGAGCCAAGTCTATCCAAGTCTGTTCCACCATTTTGAGTTCGTCACACCCTCCACCGACACAAGCCCAAGCAACCTTCTATCCTAACATCTGTATGTATTTTTTCTTATGCAATGTTACTACAATATTTCCGAGTCTGATGACTGCTTTCTGACCTTCCTCTAGGATGTCGGCACCAGTCCGCCGTAGTACACGGTCAGCAACCAAGAATGCAACAGCGCCAAAGGCACCTGCTAGCACCCCCGAGCCAACAGCAAGTGGCGCTCCTTCTGGAAACCAAGAGTCTTCCCAACATTCGACTCGTCGTCGGAAGCGTGCTAGTTCAGCTACACCAATTGATACGCAAGTTCAGGTGAAAGGAAAGCGCACCAAGACCAAGAAACCTAGTGAGTTCTACATCCTTTTTCCTTTGTTCATTGTTCATTAACAATCTATCTGTTTTCACAGCCGTCAAGCATCCGAGTCAGTTGGTGCAACTTCCACAGTCAAACTCGCAGGCAGCACCTGTGCTCAGGTTGGTGCCTGAACAGGTTGAGCCTCTGAATCATGTAGGCCAGCAGCATCACGACGGGGCAGCCACAGAGGAGTTGGATGGGTGGGATCATTCAAGCAATGGTTTCCGAACTTTACATTCGTCAGAGGAAGAGTCGCAACTCCCTACAGCTTACAGTAAGTTCAGCCTCTTAGCTTGAATAAATTCAGACCCAGTAAAACATTGTTGATTTCACTCTTATTCTAGTTAGAGTACGCGACATCAGGCGGCAGAAGGCAGCTCTAACATCCAGCGTGACTAGTACTCAGCTGCCACCTTTGGAGGCTAGGCCGCCTACTGCTGAGGACCAGGAGGACCATGATTCCACCAAGTCTATCTCGGAAGGTGGTGATGACCATAGCAGTGTCGCTCCGTCAGATGACGAGCCCGTGGGGGTCGTTGCAAGTCAAATTGCAACTGAGGTGAGTTTACTTTTATGCCTAAATGACGTTTACTAATAGAATTAATTGTGTAGGCCCCAATGTGGACCACTAGCGCAGACCAGCACCGGCGCACACTGGCAGCTCATGTGCAGAAAGAGCCCACCGCTATGAGACTCAGAGCATCAGAGTCTGAACCTTCGACTCGGAGTCAGGCTCCTGCAATGCAGCGATCTCAGACTCGGGCAGGACGTCGGGTCACACAATTGAGACAGCGACATGAAACTCAACGTCTTGATGAGGTAACTTAGTCTCTCCTCAGGCTTCGCCACTAGCTCTACATAAATCTCACTTTGTCTAATTTTCAGCAACCTCGATGGTCCAGCAAGTCCCCTGGATCCTCTGGACTTGGATATTGCAGCGTTCCAGCTTCTGTAGTAGTCACCGGTCCTGGACAGCTTGTTGGTGTCAGTCTGTCACAAGCAACTTCAACAGGTAGTACAGCAACTTCGACTTCGATGCTAACTGCTACTACATGCATCCAAGGACGTTCTCTTATGGCTCCGAGTCCTAGCTTGAGCCCAGACCCAGAACCTGCTAGTAGTGGCACGAGTACTCCGAGTCAGACCTCCACCATGTCGGTCCCAGTTCATGACCTTGTTTATCCCAAAGGACGAAGCGCCACACTTTCATTGCTTGCACAGAATCAGTCAGTGCAGAACGTTGTTCGAGAGGCTTTTCGACTCGTCGAAAAGCAAATTCTTACTGTCAATGGCTTGCCGACGTCGATGGAACGTTCTATGATGTGCCAAAATGCACTCACGGAAGCCGCAAACAAATCCTTGTTACCTGCAATGGCGCAGAAAATTGGCAGTGATCCGAAATACAGAAAGGATCTCTCATCATTGGTAAGGTTATAGCATCAGCAATATGTCACCCCGACTGTCACGTCTGCACGGACTGTGGACTGACTGTCTGCACTGTCGGACCTGTCTAACAATGTGCACATTCCCTACAGACCACCACAGTTTGTTCAGTGCACAGAGGATCCTGACAGACGCACAGTACTTATTCAAGTTAACAGATAGTGTACGAGTGGTGATCTATGTACCTATTGACATAGTACGCATTAAATGAATTGAGAGAGTGTGAGAAATGAAATGTAACGGGTAAAAAAGCTGCGCCAAACACTCCGATCAAATGAACACCTCGTAGAATAGATTTGACTGAAATCACTGCTCAAACACGGTGTCCCACAGCATTCACCTCCGGTGTAACAATCCACATTCCTGTCAAGGAGTCTGGCTCGTCACCAAATGGTAGGAACCACTCAACCAGGGCACAGGAGTGCGAACACCCTTGAAACCTGAATGAGAAAAAAAGTAAGACGCGGGCAACCAACAGACCATGCAAGGGATCGTCATCCGAACCGCCATTGTCTACAAATATGCAATCATGTCGTGCTGACCCACCCCGCCACTGTGGCGTACAACGTATGACATCACGGTGCATTCCTCCACGTCCTGAATGGTCGCTTGGTGCATAGTAGGTGGCCAACGCAGAGTTGAACACTCTGATGTCACCTTCGAAGGGTGGACAATGAGATAGACTGACACGGTCTCCAGATATCTCGGCATTGAGGTTGAGTTGGTCATATAGATAGCGCCGGATGCATTCAATGAGCTCCGGATACCCATAGTGTGCAGCCACAAGCAAGCTCGCACGAGGTATATTCTGTACTAAAAGATATCGTAGATACTTAGCTAGCACAACATGGACATGACCGCAAGTAGTACTCACCTGACTTTCTTGCTAATCGGACATCGTAATCCGATCTGTCTCCAAGTCCCTCAACTGCCTGAGAATCGTCTTCCTCTCCATCCTTGCCTTTCACTGCAGCGGCAGTATCTTCTCTCCCTGCCAGTGTTGGAACCAAAGGCCCGGCCAACATACCATTCTGTGAATATACCAAGCGTGCCGCAGCCAGTTTGTCCAGTCGTTGGTTTGTGAGCAACATTTGTCCGAGTGCTTCGTATCGATTTGAGCGGCGCCATGGCTCCTTCACAGCCTTGATGTGCCGAGATTCAGTGATTGAAGAACAAAGACCATTCGGTACTCCAAACATTTCAATTAACATGCGATAATGAACCATGGAATGTTGGCGTGGTAGCGAGAAATGCTGACGGACACCAACCTCCTTGAAAATTTCCCATTCAAGATGGAAGCGGTGTACTGCATCATCAATAGCATCAAGGTCTCTTTCATTGATGACTGACTTTCGTGCGATGTAACAGAAGTCGAGGAAGGCAGCGATGGCACGGACCATCCCATCCGGGACCAAGCCAGTAATAGCAGGCAA
This sequence comes from Chiua virens, assembly GCA_019787685.1. NCBI lineage: Eukaryota > Fungi > Basidiomycota > Agaricomycetes > Boletales > Boletaceae > Chiua > Chiua virens. Next base: position 2,566,997 of record JAHNUO010000003.1, read on the forward strand.
ATAAATCTACCATGATAGTCGACAACCATGACTTAGACCAGTGGATATTAGAATACATTGGCATTACTTACCTTCATCAACGCTTTTGAATCATCCCCCGTCCACTGCTTAAATCCTCGACCTTCTGGGAATCGGCGTAGTCCAGGGAACAGTGGTACAGCTGCAAGCCTGTCACGCGAGCAATAAATGCCTGGTCAACGGGTGATCTGACCCAATGTGAAAGACAAACCGGCGGTCAATCTCTGCGATAATCTCCAAGGCTCGCTGCTTGGGGTAATTCTGCTCTAGATATTCATTGACCCAGGTAACGAGGTGGTCCTTAAATATCCCTTTGATTAATTGATGGAGGAGGTCCGGCGCGATCAACTCATGTATATCTGCACAAGGGAAATGAACTGTAAACGGCTGAAAAAAATATGACCGTTAATATACTATCAAGCATACCAATGCAGCTTACCTCAACGTCAGCTACAATACCATAACCATCCCATAGAGTTCGTGGGTCCATTGTTGTACGGAGTTTCGCACTGTGGGCATGTGCCCGTGGTCCACCACCACCATCAAGATCACTGTTTCGTGCAGTGCAACTACGTACAGTCAGGTGCCACATCACACAATTGAAAGCGAAGTAGATAACTCACCGTGTACACCAACCCTGTACAATGCATGCGAGCAAAGCCTGCTCGGGGTAATCAGCAATGTAAGGGCCAAGGCCATATATAACACGACGGAAGTGGCCATCAGCACATCGTGTAACTCGTGGTTTGATCATAGCATCCTTGACTGGCTGAAGGACGGCAGCAAGTGATGAGTGGAATAACTGGCGGCGGAAGTGGCGAAAGTGGACATCATCTTTATGCGCAGGATCAGCTATGTGATGGTAGTCAGAACGAGCATCCAAGCTAGTCAAAAGGCAAGCACTTACTCTTGGGAATGGATAGAAAGGCCAATATAGACAGAGCACCACCGTGCGAGCGACGGACATTGTTGTGAACATTTCCGAGAGATATATATAGCGGATAGTATTCCGTGTTTCCAGTGCCGACGCTGACCGTTGTCTTGTCGCTCCCTAGTACAATCGGTGCAAACGTGGCCCCACTGGCTTGCATATCCGGATTCTTGGCAATATGTTCCTAGACAATGTGTGTATTGTGACGGAAGGAAGGGGACGAGAATGTGCAGACTCACGGACTGATCCCATGCCCACTGCCCTGACATAAGGTCACAGACCTCACGCTGGCCATTTTCATCCGTTACAACCTGTTCAATAGTATTCTTAATACATAGTTTATTGTGCTTCAGTAAAACTCACCTTTGCGGCATAGTCAATTGCGTCTGCAAATTCCGGATTCTGGAATTGTTGCTCGAGTAGGCTTAGCGGATCGCGGTACCATACATCATAGTCCACCAGCATCCAAGACGGTGGGTCCTCAGGTAACGATCCTGAGTACTTCACTGAAAAAGACTGCCAAGGACAGTCTCCGTACGGTATAGCATCAATGGACTCGTATAAGTCATCATGGGACCCAAATGGCGGATCTTGGCCATCGTACAATGAGGCCAGGATATCCATTAACATATCAGTCTTGCCAGCAGACATCTGTACCTTCTGGTACAAAAATTCAGCGAGCTCAAATTGAGCTCGCCGAGTAAAAGGCGTCCAGTCCCCTTGAGCGCAAGGTTCAAAGGGCAGCAGTGGCACAGAAGGCAGGAGATCCTCTCCATAGGGATCGCAAGGGGACCCTATGCAATGTCAATATGACTCAGAGCGACATTGCTGAGTGATGATACATACCATCTAGCACGGGATGGAAACGAATGTGCCGACTTGGATTGGGTTGATCGGCAAGCTCGGGGCCAGATCTTTCGGAGCCATAGCCACCCAAGTCGCTGGCTGCGGAACCATGGTGTTCTGAGTCTGGTGTCGGGGCTCGACAACTATCATGTCGTCGGTGCAGGCGGGAATGTCGTTTCAGACCACCCTTGGTCCGACAAGCTTTGTTGCAAAACGGGAAAGTACAGACAAAAAGTTTTGGCCGGTAGGGGTGCACAGGAAAACGCCCTGCTGGAGACATGAAGTAGAGGGTGATGACGTCGTGCAAGATGGGTGGTGAATCTAGCACAAGAGGTGGGTAGTAATGAGTCTCGTGAGAAATGGGCAGTGAATCTGGTGCAAGACGGGGACTTACATGACACGTCACCCTGCCAGCCAGTAGCCACACGATTCGACTGCTGAAATTTTGAGGGGTAAGGTGACGTGGACAAGTCTAGTGTGAAGCCGATTGGTGCCGAACATAGAATGAACAGCGGCAAAGCAACCCTACACTTGTTGTCAGCGTTGGTAGTATGAACCCTGGGTGAATCAATACGGCAGACTCGGAGGTAGAACGATGCGCATGGCCAACAACCAATGGCGTCCATACATTTTCCATTCTAGGCACCTCTGCATTCTACGAAAAAAAAAGGCTGTGATCATACGGTAAGGAAGGGTTAAAAGACTGACCGGGTGGTGAGAGGACCCTGCCTGGCCCACTACCTTGCGATGCCGAACCACATCATCACCCGTGCAGCAAACAAGAACCGACACCCCGGAACACCTGACCTCCCCGCACTACGGTGCAGCAGCCAGGTCATCCAAGAAGAGCGTGCTGTGCAAAAAGCAGCGCACATGGCCACTAGACTCCAGCAGCGGGAGAACATCCATCAGGTGGCTGAGATTGAAGATCAGCTACATAGAGAGATGGAGATGCGACGTACCAAATTCCAGAATCCGACATCGGCAGTGACTAGGTTGTTGAAACCTCACCCAAAGCCGAAGATAGCTCCCGATGGTGATATCGCGAGTATGCAGACCTCGCAGCATGTCCTAGGTCACAACAATGGTGATGGAGAGAGCGGAGAGGCTGAAACTGACAAAGGTATGAGTACTCCGATACATGTGGCAAACGACACTAACCTCTTTATAAGGCTCAGACACTGAGCCTGAGTCAATCCTTGGTAATACTCAGACTCGGAGTGGCTACAATGCTGATCCCAATGTCGCCATGGAGGGAAGTGAGGACGAAGGGACCGTGGTAATGCGCGAGAAGCCGTCCAAGGTCACACGCCATCTCATTGAAGCTGCCCGCACTACAAAGCCTGGCAAACCAGACGCTAAGGCCTCCGTCCTCCCACCTACAGGCAAGCGCAAGCTTGAACGCCAGGGAGCGTAAGTCTATTTATTATCCTAGTTAATTGAGCTAATGTACTTGTTTATCTTCCAGAATCATTATCGGTCCAGGCCCTAGCGCACAAAAGAAGACAAAATGTGACCACCCGTCTGGTCTCACTGATACTTACCAGCGCACTCCGAGTCACAAGGAAGGCAAGCCAATGGATACCCGAGCCCGGCGTGAACCTCACATAGAGGCTCAGACTGATGAGTACGCTACTCACAAAGGTGATCAGGTCGATACCCGGGCCGGTGTGACAGATAGGTTCGGTGGTCTCTCTGACGAGCAAGAGAAGAAATGGCAACCTGCCAGGGCACAGAGTACCACGGTAGTTAAGCATCCCTAACGTCCATACAGAAGCTAATTTTTTTTTCAAAGGGCCCCCTCGCCATTACCAAGATCGTTGCAAATGCTCCTCAACAGCGCTTACAACACAGTGCACCTATCGTGAATGCCACAACTTCGAAGAACCGACCTAGCCATCAAAACTTGCCGAAAGGATCATCCGCTCAGTTCACGAAGGTTTTCATCCCGTTGCTCCGTCTTTACTGTGGCACGCTGGAGAATCCTTGGATGGTACCGGATCGCTTTGTGGACAAATTGCAGGAGCTATGGGACGAAGTCATGTTGGATTGGCCACACTGGTTTGACGAGGATGATAATGTCTATCGTTTGGTAAGAACTTTCGCCTACCATTGATCGCATTGCTAATGAGCTTGGCGGCTGAATCACTGTGCCCGATGTAGTGCATGCAAAAGACTTATGAGTGGCGTGCACACATCGGCAAAGCAGGCATCGAAGCTGTTGAGGCGCTGTGGGCTTTGAATCCGAAATATGAAACCCCCGAGGAACGGAAGGCATATGTCGACTTCGCGCTCAGTCCAAGCCTTCCATTCATGTATGGCAGTGTGGAACATCTCGGAGGGGATGAATACAGCGTACGTCTCATTCGAGTATCTGACTACTACGGACATGAGGACTCGGACCAAGCTCACAGTAAAAATCCTTTAGGTCTCCAAATCATTCCTGTCGCCGCTCGTGCTGCGGACCCTTGCATCCCACCTCAAAGATGTTTCAGTGATCAACGACAACTTTACTCAGTATCTCAAGTTAATAGACTATGCAATGCCGAGGGGTGCACTGGTCTTAGCTGTCACATCGGTACGGGATTATATTCAGGTGTTGCATTAGAACGTCTGAATTACAATCATTACAGGTCGAGCGGGCATTGACGTTGTATTCCACCGGAGCCAAAGAGGTACCTAGCAAGCGGTCCGAGGCAAGCTTCTCCGACATTGGATGGGGCACGAAGACTTCGTCGTACATGCGATCAATCATGAAAGTGGGAGACCGAAAATTCAACCAAATCGTCAGCGGGGCGCGGGAATACTGCAACACTGCCGTGCGTTCTAGGCAAGCGCAAGTCTCTTACGACGCATCCACTGCGGGTGATGTCAACATAGATGACGACCGGGCATTGATTGCCGTGTCCTCCGATATTGAGGCTGAAATGGATGGCGAAGGCAAGTGTTTCGAAAGCTCTTGCTACGACGTACTGATTTCTAATTACCGGACAGTGTGAGGAGGCGAAATGGTGTAGTTCATGGCGGGCGAGAGAGCTAGAAAGGGGCTTGATTCGGTAGTTAGAGGTCCGGCCCTACTATACCCCGTTTCCTACTGTCATCTCTGAATTCATCACTCTGTGTTCCTACTGTGTGCAACTGTGAGTGGACTTTTTGGTCTGTGTACGGACTGTGTACAGGTGATGCGGTATGTACACATAAGTGACATGTCTTTTCACAGTCACTTCACTGTGACGACTGTCGGTCTGTCGGATCTGTCCACAGTCCGTGCAGACGTCACAGTCGGGGTGACATATTGCTGATGCTATATCATTTTCGCAGCATTTATAACACCATCATGGTGATCGGATTACATTACTAGGTATCACAACACATCTCGAATGAACACTATAGTATCAAGAAAAAGACTGATGCCATGATTCCGGCTGCATACGGTTTCACTACCATGGTAAATTCTGATGGATCTGCGACCACAGCTCAGGCTCCAACTCGGATGGAGATCAAAGCTATGGTGGAATGGCTATCGGATGATCTCATGTTTGTTTATCCATGTGATCCGAAACCACAGGTAGCACATCTTTCAAAGATAATATTTGAGTTACTGATACTAGTATTGATGCGCATCATATAATATAGGCCAGGAAATACCAAGCGAACAAGCCGTTCTCTCACCCGGCAATAATTCCAGTCCTTGACTCACTCTTTTTTGTTGGTCAAAACTGTCACTATCTTCGCCATCAAGATATATTTATTTCTTCACTGGCAAGTCGCCCAAATGAGCCCGAGGTACCAATGGTAATGCTTGCTCTGGTTTGTGCTGCAGTATGTCTAATTGTTGGTCACGTCCGTCGCTATACATTTTGATGACTGTCACCAAATACAGACGTACACAAGCATCTCCAAGTACGAGACTGGGGAAGAGATGGATGCCAAGTTTTCTTATGACACCACCTATGACGTTTACCAGGAACTCCTCAACTTTCTTCAGGTGATCAAGTCCGAAAATCCCCATGGATATCACACGTTGACCTCACGGATTTTCAAAGAATGCAAGTACGTTATCTCACTATAGTTGCTCCGAGTCACACAATGATCTACGAAACTCATGACATGTTACTACAGAGGGGCAAATATTTCGACTCGGAAGAACTTGAAGGACAAATTGGATGTGGCAAAAAAGGCTGATATTGCAAGCATGGAGGTGGATTGATGTCGCTGCAAGCATGTTCATGGAAAGAGTCATCTACAGGTTTCAATCCACATTTTATATGCACGTTTAATCTTCAACTTCCCTGTTGCACTCCCCCACATTCATTCTAACATCTTCGTAATACTCCCTGGCACTCATTTCGTGGCCGTCGTGACCATTCTGCTATATCTACATCATACCATATCACTGGCACATCACGAAATATAATAGTTGAACATTATCCATCAATCTGCATCGCTCACATAGTCGACATACTTGAGCATAGCCCACATAGTTGACATACTTGAGCATACTCGAACACATATGACATCCGTACAATGAAAATACTACATGCACGATTTTATGGGGACCTGTCTATTTTATGCATAAATCCCATAAACCCGATTATTATACATTATTATGCACAATTTATGGAGTGAGTTTTTTCCTGATGCACTACTGAATTAAATATTTGGTTTTTCCGACATTTTATTGCACCATGCCCGGTCCAACTCCACAAACGTTGTCAATATCCAATAAATAATGTCCATGCCGGCCTCGAGCCCATGCTGCTACCACGAAGTCGTCCTCTCACACACTGCACATTTATTGTCTTGCCAGCTCCAGTGAATATTAATATTTCAGTTCCTGTGTTTTTGAGACGCATCCAGACCTTCAGCAAAGCCTCCGAGTTAGGGTGCCTCACCACCCATCGTCATAACCATAACTCAACGTTCAACAACGCTCCCGCCGAAATGCCAGAAGGCCTTCTGGATACCCGCTGTCAACGAACCCTTGAGGATATCGCCTGCATCTCGCAACGAATCCGCTTATATGTGCGCCGTGGAGACAATAATAGAAATGTGCGTGCTGTAGAAAAATTTTGTACCAAGATCGGAGCGATTCGGCACTCTGCGGAGAGCATCCATGAAGCATTCACCCTCCAGAATTGCACCCTTGATGAAAACCTTGTCACTTGGATCTCCAGAGGAGGGCTGTGGCAATGTCTTGACAAGTTGAAGGCTATGGAAGGAATGCTCGACCCCAATAACCAGGTTCAGCCTCGCGCTGCAGCGATTCACCCTCACCATCTCGAATTGGCAGAGGACAAAGTTACAAGAACGATCGCCTTCTTCAATCAAAACAAGGACACATTTCGATTCTTGCTGGACTTGAAACTTTCGTGAGTTCTTCGGCTGTCATCTGCAAGTAATAAACCTGTCCTTGATGCTACACTTAGGGATCATGCAGCTCAACCTCACCAGCCGTCAGAAACACTCGAGAGTATTCGAAACACACCGGAAATACAGGATAGTATGGAAGAAAGTACGATCGCAAGCATGTATGTCATGTAGTGACAAGTTTTAAATTTATATCTTCTGAACTCGACCTCTATAGTGCAGTGATAGCACACAAGCAGTTTATTCGTAGGCATAGCATACCCGTGCTATCCAACGGGATCACTGATGCATCACCTTTTTTCCAGAGCAAAAATTAGACGAGGTCATACGATGGCTTGATGCCCTGGATTGCACCGAGAAACATGTCGAGACGTTAAAGCTACGTCAACTAGGCACATGTACGTGGTTTCCCAAGACAGCTGCCTACAAAGTATGGAGGACCAGGAAAAGCACATTTTTGTGGATATGTGGTCAAGGTGCGTCTTTCCGCGCTTTGCTAGTCCCTGGAGCTGATGCCACATATCTTTTGGTGAAATTTGTAGCTGGTTGCGGGAAATCAGTCATGGTGTGAGCGTGTATTCTGTTGATACTCACATCGGTGTTCACTCAGATACAGTGCATCTACGCTCGAAAATCTGAGAAGCACGCTAGAACCTGGGGAAGCGCTAGTGTATGTCTACTGCGATTTCCGAAATGAGCGGTCAACGAACGCTGCGGAGGTTATGCGCGCCATCCTCTCCCAACTCTTCAGTCACCTTCGTACTTTCCGTGTCGATCCCGGGGCTCTCCCCAACTGGATCCTCGAGCAGAAGAGCGAATATGGTGCCTTATTGCTTAACGACCTGGATCGTCTGGCTAGCTGGGTGTGTCGTGCAGCGAGTCGCTTCTCTCATAAGCCCATTATAGTGATCGACGCTCTCGATGAGTGTGCCAATGTCCAGGTGCTCCTAGGTACTCTGACTATGTTGGTTCAGGCGGACGTGCGGCTCCTTGTGATGAGCCGACCAGAGGCGATCGTCGAGCAGCATCTTGGAAGATATCCTTCGCTCTCCTTCCAAGAGATGGACAAAGAGTTGGCGGGCGACATATATATGCATATCACGCGGGAACTTGACTCATACGCGGAACTCAGATTCGCTGATACATGTGTCAAGAATGAGATACGCACAAAATTACGTGAAAAAGCGGAGGGAAGGTAAGGGCGATTTCGCATTTTGTAGAGTCCATTAAAACTGAGTTACATTTCCTAGGTTTCGTTGGATACAGTGCCAGCTCGACACGCTTAAACGGTGTTCCTCTAGGCAAGAGCTACAGCAGGTGCTTGCTGACCTCCCGGGAGAGCTAGGGACGACGTACGAGAGAATTCTGTGCAAGATCGACGAACGAAGGCCGGAGGGTAAGGTAGCACGAAGTGCACTGGCATGGCTCATGGTGGCATTGGAACCTTTGCGCCTGGTTCAGCTTATCGAAGGACTTGCACTTGACGCTCAAAAACGGGGGATTGACTGCGAAACGTCTATGGGACCCGCCTTGGTACATGCGCTATCGAGTCTTGTGATATATTACAGAGCAACGGATGTGCTCGCCTTATCTCATCACACCGTTAAGGTATATATGTCATTCATTCGTCTTGCATTAGCGTGACTTGAACGGACCGCCTCGCAGGAATATCTGACGAGTCGTACAGCGCTTCCGATGTATCAAATCATACCCCATGAGGCTCACGTCGAGGTTGCTCAAATGTGCATGTTCTTTGTCACTTTTCTCCTCAAAAAAGCACGCTTTCGTGCCACCCAAGCGCTATTTGAATCATTTCCCATCCTCTCATACGTGTTCGGCGTTGGGTTCGACCACCTGGCCTACGTAGACCCAGAATCGACGGTCATCCTCGACGACCTTCAGTCTTTCGCATCGAACATTCAGCACCATCCATCGCATTGGGATCTACTCTGCGAACTGCGCGAGGAGGATGCAAGACGACTTTATCCTCCGTGGCCTTCGTCACGACACGACCTGGTCCCGTACATCTTGATTGCCTACTCCTCCACCAGTCTCTTCCGATCATTCCTCCAAAGTCATCCGTTCAAACCAAGAGTGGGGACCAACCCTCTCGTGTATGCTGCCGACTTCTACAAGACTGCGCATGCATCAACATTGCTAAAAAGTGGTGTTGGTGTCAATGAACCAGGTTTGGTCGTCGACGACTCTCGCCATGCATTGCCGCTGGAGGTGGCCATTGACCTAGGAAACGACATGCTTGTTGGGGAACTGTTGCAGAAGGGAAGCGTGGTTCCACCAGAACTCATTACAACCGCAGTGTGTATCCCGTGGTGCACTGCACCCGTCCTTGTGCATCTCGTACACACCGACGCTTTCAAGGAATGGGCACGCGGGATGAAAGATAAGGAATTGTATCGTTCCGTCTTTAGCAGCGCGAGACCAAATGCGGGAGACACCACTCAAGCGGACAGAGACCACGTTGCACTCGCACGGAGGCTGCGCGTAGTTGGCCAAAATCTTTCTGCAAACAGTGCATTTGGCGCGGAGCTGATCGAACGTGCTTTGCATGCCGGGCATACCTCAATGCTCGAGCATCTACTTCCGCGAGACCAACCACCTCCGGATCAATTTCTCGCCATCGCATGTACCGGAAATACTTCTGAAACAATCCCCATGGTCCGTGTCTTACTGAAGCGGGGCGCTAATATACACGCCGTCTCGCCCGGGTATAACGATGCAGCGCTTCATCTTGCTTCCATGTGTCCTTGGGAACCTCGTGCCTTGGAGCTGACGAACATACTCATGGACGCAGGTTGCAACCCTACCGCCCGGAATGGACGGGGAGAAACTCCGATGACCATCGCAATGAAACGAGGATACGCCACAGTGGTGGAACATTTTCTGTCATCCTCTATTTCGACCCCTTCCCATATCCTTCTTCACGCGATAAAGCGACGGATGAACCCCCAAATGGTCCAAGTCTTAATACGTAGAGGTGCTAGTAGTATAGATGCACGAACATCCAGTGGGAAGACTGCGCTTCACCTCATCCTCATGAACCGATATAGCGCAGACGGTGAGACGTGCCATCATGCTACGGAAAGGGTTGAACTTGAAGGTGAAGCATGGAAGAACCTAGAACTTGCTATATCTCTAGCCGACCAGGGAACCGACTACCACGAAGGGCAACGCTTGGAGCTGTGCAGGTTCTTTATTGAAGCTGGTTGTAGCCCCACTTCCAGCGAGGCCGAGTGCATATCGGTTTTGGAACTTGCAATCAATGGTGGATACACTTCCGTAGTGGAATATCTGCTCTTATGCGGTGTCCCTGTCCCTTCCGGGATCATGCCAATTGCACTGCAGAGTCGTTTGGCCCCTCGAGTTGTTGCACTGCTTCTTCGCCAATGTGCAAACATTCATTCTAGAACGGACGAAGGAGATTCCATCCTTCATCTCGCCATCGCTAAGTTCGAGGAACTGCAGTGTCTGCACTTGGTCCAGATCTTTATCGAAACTGACTGTGATCCCACTTCCACTGGTGCTAAGGACAAATCAATTTTGGAACTTGCAATCAATGGTGGATACACTTCCGTGGTGGAATATCTGGTTTCGTGCGGTGTCCCTATCCCTTCCAGGATCATGCCAATTGCACTGCAGAGTGGCTCGGCCCCTCAGGTTGTTGAACTGCTGCTTCGCAAAGGTGGAAACATTCATTCTAGAACGGACGCAGGAGACACCATCCTTCACCTCACCATCGCTGAGTTCAGGGAATCGCGGTGCCTGCACTTGGTCAAGATCTTCATTCAAGCTGGATGTGATCCCAATTCCACTGGTGCTAAGGACAGATCGGTTTTAGAACTTGCAATCAGACGCAGATACAAATCCGTGGTGGGATATCTGCTCTCATGTGGTGTCCTTGTCCCTTCCGGGATCGTGCCAATTGCACTGCAGAGTGACTCGGCCCCTCAGGTTATTGAACTGCTATTTCGCAAAGGTGGAAACATTCATTCTAGAACAGACACAGGAGACACCATCCTTCACCTCGCCGTCGCTAAGTTCCAGGAACCGCAGTGCCTGCACTTGGTCAAGATCTTCGTCGAAGCTGGCTGCAATCCCACTTCCACTGGTGCCAAGGGCAGATCAGTTCTGGAACTTGCCATCCATCGTGGATACAATTCCGTGGTGGAATACCTGCTCTCATGTCCTATCTCTTCTGGAATGCTGGCTGCACTGTGGAGAGACTCGGACTGGTACCCCTGTGCAGTCCAATCCCTCCTTCGCACAGGCGCTGATATGCTTTGTAAAACCGGCGATGGAGACACCTCCCTTCGTCTTGCCGTCACTCAATTCTGCGAAATGCAGTACCAGTACTTGGTCAAGACCTTCAGTGAAGCGGGCTGCGACTCGGATCCGGCTTCTAGCAGTCACGCAGGCAGATCAGTATTCGAAGTTGCCATTGACCACGGATACAGTGCGCTGGTGGAATATCTGCTTGCCTGCGGTGACATAAACCTTCAGGCTCCTGTCATCCTGTTGGTTGCCATGCAGTATGACTTGGCTCAGCGGGGAGGGGTGGCCCGGGAACTCCTTGTTCGGAACAGTGGTACTGAGCCGCATTTGCATTCCACAACAAATGAGGGAGCTCCCGCACTCCACTTGGTTACTTCCAGGTTCCCTGAGTTGATATGTGCACGCCTGGTCATGAGTTGCATTGAAGCTGGCTGGAATCCAGACACGTGCAATCTTGAAAGCACGACGGTTTTGACAGCAGCTATGGAAATGGGATACACATCCGTGGTGGAGCTTCTGCTCTCGTACAATTTCCCATTGCCCCCTGACATTCTTGGCATCGCGCTATGGCTTCGCTCGAGTCCCGGGGTGGTGAAAGCTTTGGTCCATCGAGATGCCAGCGTGGATTTCATCAATTCCAATGGTCCGGGGATCACCTTATTTCAGGTTGCCCGCGCTTTATATGTTGAACCACATCGTCAGCAAATTATTGAAATTCTTCGAAATGCGACCTTCAGAACATAGTATTGTTGCGTCGGTTTCTAGGTTATTCTCGTAATCGACTATGGCATGTCTGGTAATATCTAGGTTCATCAGAATATTTAAATACATAGCATTGCTCGAAATACAACAGTAAAAATCGAAAACACAACAGGGACATCTTGATAATACTTATCGGGAACGTAGATGGATCCAAGTCCCTGAAAATCTAGAGCCCTCACAACAGGGCCCAAAAGGAGTTCGGTCTTCGCTCGGTAGACTTGCCCTCCACTCTCATCCGCATCGCAACCCGCTTCTCCAGCTCCCACCTCACCAACTCGCTTTTCAGCTTTTCGATCCGCACCTCGTTTACCGGGTGAGAGGCGCCCATGATTGGCCGAGCGGGGTTCCACGTCGAGGAAGGGGTGTCAGCGCACTTGGCAGACGAACACCTCGCCAACTTCGGAGCGTCCTGCCTGCGTTCCCAAAATTCGACGGCCTTGCGTGCGTCGAACCCGGCGTAAGCAAGAAGGCGTGCGGAGACGACGTCAGCCTCAACCTCCTGCTTCACGCTCGTACAATACTCCCCGAGTTCGGTGAGGTGGCCCGAGCCCACTTTGCCCAACTGGCCAATGGCGTCGTTGAAAAAGGGACCGAAGAGCATCGTGACTGGAAACACCAGTGTCCTGGCCATGTCGGCGACCATAGACACGATGGCGGGGACGATGATAGTACCCGAAGACAAGGTTTCGATGTGATGTGAAAGCAACAGGTGCGCCACCTCATGCGCAAGAAGAATGGCTAATTCTGTCGTCTGCTCTTCGGTCGGAGTAGGGCGGGATGGTGTGACGGAAGACGTCGACGGTACGTTGAAAAGGGATCCAAGCAGAGAAGAATACCAGGAGGATCCTTGAGTGTGAAGTGTCTCCAAAGCGCGACGCGAACTAGCTTGGACTAGACCCTTTGAAAGGATGTCATCAAGGAACCCGGAGTAAACAACGATACCACAAGCACCATCGGGGCCGAACCCATAGGAGAACGCGTTTTCGGCGTCGGGCCTGTCTGCGATGAGCAATGAGTACGGAGGACCAGATATGACATGTGCAGAGGGTGTCGATTTGCGGCCGCACAACGTATCGGAGAACCTCCGCATGCGGTCTGTGCCGCGTGGACGAGGTCTCAAGGGGTATTCAGCGGGTGGTGGCAAAGGTGGGTTTTCTGGGCCAACGTCTAACCAGTGCGCACTCAGCTCGCGTTCGTGTTGTAGCATCGGAATGACGCTCTCGAGTTTGTTAAGGGTGTCTTGGACCCACTGATAACGCCAATCACGAGCAGGAATCAGTTTCGGTGGTCCTTCTCCTTCGTTGGACAGTATGTCCGTGACGGCTTGATACCACTTTGGACCGGCGAGCTGGGCAGCAATCTCATCTTCTTCCTCGGGAGAGAGAACGATCAAGCGCCACCTGAATATGTGATTAGTAAGTGATATTGATGAGAAATCATGTAGATGTGTTCTACGCACCGTCCGGTAAGAGGTGTCTGTTCGACGCTTGCCAAGATGCCGAGCCATAACAGTGCAGCAGGAATAAATAAGAGAAGATGGGTAATGAGCGTGCGTGAACGGACACGTTTGAGGAGTGCTGCCTTCTTTTCTTCGGAAACGCCTTCTGGATGAAAGTGGGTGTGGTGCTTGAGAATCTTTTTTGTCCAGCGGTTTTTTAGCATGACTAGGGGGACTAGCGTGAGGGCTATCCGCCCTGCAGTGCGTGCAAGTTCTATCGTCGTGGATACCTGTTCATAGTCAGTGGAGGTTGGCAATCATAAAGGCGGTACTCACCTTGAAGGCACCGAGAAGCGGTACGAGTCCTCCTAGGCCCTGCCTCCTCGGTGTCGAATGAAACCACTGCGCAACATTCATAGAGGTATGGGACGCTTGTCGCCTCCGGCTTAGACGATGCTGTGTCAAGAAAACGCCCGTGTTTGGCTGTACTAAAGACGAATGATGCATATGCCTCGAAAGATTAGGTGGTGGTGCAAGTTTGAATGAGCCAGTTTGAGAGACCTGATATGCTCGTACTGGAGCACGCAGCATGTTGCATCTGAGATGGGGTCGTTGTTGAACTTGGGCGAGGACTAACGCATGAAACGCGCTTACGGTGTCAAAAGTGGATAGCGGTACCGCGGAAGAGTCAGCTACGCATGAGGCTGTGTCTTCGGGTAGTAAATCCAGCACAGCTCAAGCTCAAGCTGCATAACCCGAGTCAGAATTGGCCGGTGGTTCATTGCACTACAGTGCCTGATTGCCGTGGATCGCGATTTTCGATTTTCGAAGCTCGCAAATGACTTCCAGCACATCCATCAGTTGCTTGACGTGGCCACTTACCCGGCGTATCAGCATTTCCTAACGAAGCTTTCGGCCGCGACAGCTGGACCGTTTGGATACCCATGCAAGGTGTTTTTTGGTGCTTCAAATCGATGCATCCATGAGGAGTAACGTGACACTGACAAGGTACCGTGTCCCAATCTTTCATAACTAACGGAATTGCCCCATGATGTGATGCTTCCTTCAGATGATGCAGCCCCCATGCCACGACCCTTCATCCGGCAGTAAAATCCCAGCTGGATGCGCGTCGGGCCAATGCCACTGTATTATCGAGTTCGCCAAGATGACACCCAGAGTGAGGAATAATCTCAACAGGATACCCGAGCTAACCGTCAACCGACGATCCCTCTACCACCTAGAATCACATACGATTGCCATATGTCTGCTTTCCGCAGCAAGCGAAACCTACCCGGCATGCCAAAATTTCGCTGGGACCTGGCCTCGAGTAAATTCGCGCTCACAACACATGTCCGCTGGACGTATCGCCCACACCGATTTCAATTATCGAGAGAATGATTTCACAAGGTCATTTTCTCCTGCCAACTTGATTTTTTTTCGTCCATTTCTAGTGGACGTTCGGGCCTTTTGAATCACTCGAACTGGTTATAGGGTACCAAATCGGATTCGGGCCTCTCCATGGATCATTGGGATGCAGGATATCCATTGGGTAATCTGTTTCATTATCACGAAGCCGAACATGGACTGTGCGTTGGACCCTGCGTCAGTCACTGCTTTCAGTTTCCGGACATCCGACCGTGCGGTGATGTCTGCTGTCATTTACTGACATTATGGTTTATCTTCTCTCGCAGTGTCTCTTGGAGGTTTTCGGGGGCTCCGACGAGCAGCCCACACACTTACGTCGTCAGATGGGGTACACTGTCGAAGGGCCACTGTATCACCAGAGCGAAAGATACACATGCCAGGGTGATCGATGTAAAGAAGCAGTTTACGACTCGCGTTCAATACACTTGATCCTGAAACATCTTCCATTACGATCAAAACTTAAAACCGCTAGCGCAAACACCTTTCTTCCCCAGATTGCTTATCGGTGGTCCGGATAATGTCGAGGGTTTCGATCAAAGTTGGTCTGACGTCGCGCTTCGTACCCTGTTTCTTGTAGACACCACCATGCATTCCTCCGTCTGATACTTCATACAAGCTGTACCAACTAGATTAATCAGAGATCATTCTGAAAACTGTTCTTCATGGGATCAGCGACTAGGAGATGAACGACGCTTCGTTGAAGAAAAGCCCCTCAATCTCCAAGCCCTCCGACAAGCCAGGAATAACGCTATCTTGACCACGTACGACGAGCTTCGCCTTGTTTTGCCACTAGTAACACCACCTATCAGCAACCCATCACATACCAGATCATGGAAAACCGAACCTGATAGATATAGGGCTTGGTCCCCGCCACGTAGTTGACCATCGTCTTGATCACATACGGTATCTCCGCCAGCACGTCCACCTTTTCAATCAATCCCTTGGGCTGCGCGACCCCGCCAACGTCCACGCAGAGCGACGCCGAAACCGTCCCCTGCGGCACCGTCAATATCGACGGCCCCGCCCACCGAAACTCAAACGCGCTCGGCTTCCTATACCCCGTATCCGGATCATGCTCTGGCTCCACATGCGTCACGCGGGACATCACCGGCGCCGTCTCCTCCGGCACCTCATCTGGCCACCTCGTCTCCGCCGTCACGACCGCCAATTTCCCACCTAGCACGACCGCCCCGACGTTGACGGTCACCCCGCCCGAGCCAGCGCCATGCCGCCCGTGCGTCTCGAGCGTGGTAAACTCCATCTGCACCGCAGCGACACCCCCGTGCGCGCGGCTCTGGAACGTCCCAAAGTTCCACCGGGACGCGACGAGGTTGGGACGCATGCCTTGGATGGCGTGGACGAACATGCCGATGCCGTTGACGGGGGTGGCCTGGCCTTTGCGGATGACGTGGCCGGTCGCGCGGGTGTGGGGCCAGAAACGGTGGACGACGTAGCCATCGGGTTTGGTCACGTCCTGGCCAAAGTAGGTAAACCCGCCTTTGGGGCCTTGGCCAAGTTTGAACCCGGGCACGGACGCGGGACGGGCGACCTCGAGAGAGATTTGGAAGTCGTCGGAGAGGTTGGCACGAATGTCGTATTTCTCTGGAAAAGACGGGTCCGCGGAGGGGTTGCATGTGATGGAGAACTGATCTGCCTTGCACGAGCGCTTGTCTAAGCCTGGGGGAGGGGTGACGAAATTGGTCACGTTGATGGAGCGCCAGAGGGTTTCCGAGGTGTTTGGGTTGTAGATCTTGCACGTGAACTGGATCGTCGGGTACCACATACTAAAGTTTTTGACATTTTTAGTCACTCCATAAGAGGTGGGAAGGAACGGCGGGGACTGACCCGATGGAGGAGTGGATGACTTGACACATGAGCATGGTATCATCCTCGAGGAAATGATAAAACGTTTGAGTTTCTGTGACGAAACCACCTGAACATGCCCACTCGAGGTCAGTTGGCCGGAGATCGCCAAACAGGTCGGAGGCAGAGGTTTTGGGCTCGAAGCCTGAGACCGGATAGAGGTTGGGTGCCTTTGGGTCGACTGTGGACGAGTTGCTGATGGAACAGTTTTTGAGTAGAATCAGAGAATTTAAGATAAAAGTACACTCACAAAAAGGAGGAGAACATGGTCGATGGAATGGAAGAAGGCCTACGAGGGGTCGCTCAGACTTGGACCCCATCTTCGGAACGACCCGACCCTATTACTCGACATGCATTAGAACCCCCTTTTTCAATCTCAATACACTACCCATGTATCTTATCTGCGAACAATTGGGGAAATCAAAATCAAAGGTGGGCCCACTCGAACACCCCATGGTAGCCCACACGTTCATCTCGCAATAATATCCCGAGGGCGCACGATAACGATGCCACAATTTGATAGATCAAACCCTTGCGTGGATGGTATGTAAATCAAACAGTGAACGTTGACCAGGGCTACTAGCACGCCTCGCGGTCCACGATCTGTTTCGATCGTGAAACACTTGGAAAACCCTCTTTCCCTCTCATTTATCTAAAGTACGATGCGCTCGTGGCTCGACAACGCTCGCGAGACGCTGCAGACTGCGCAACCCTCGTTTTCAAGCACGTGGTCGCAGTGCGCCCCGACGTCGACGAGTTCACGACAAGGTGACTTCGCTTCCTTCGTGCGCGCACAAAAACATACGCATTTTGGTGCCGTGCCAATGAGCAAGCTAGAACCCCTGGAAAGACGTGTCAGACTAAAACACCGTTTCATTTAGGCCAAATGAGTCGAAATATAGGCTGCGTGTGGGTTCGTTTCATGTGACGTCCCCACATACAGCTTCCTAATGTTATTGCGATGCGTGCGTCGACGGGGATACGCATGATCATAACACCCACTTCGGATCCGCATACTACACCCAGCCTGCCCGCCCAATCACTGTCAACTGTCAGCAAGGAACAACCACACAAGCCGCGTACTGTGACAGCGGGAATCACATGTCCACGCGGACTGCTCATATCCGGGTTATAGTCTACGCACAGGACGCACAGGTTCGATGGTCCGATCAATAGCACGCCATCCGCGACTGGTCTACTTTTGTGCACGCACTGTCACAGAATTCTGGGAACCCGACATGTCGTTATTGCCTTTAGGCTCTTAGCACCCACTTCACACCAAGACCCGAACCGATGCGGAAGGAAATCCGATGCCGGGACGTATCACTTTAGGATACGGGAAAGCACGGAATGAAAGGCCACGGTAGATCCCGAGTGTAATGAGGAGACTACGTTCTCACTCCTCCAAACCTACGCAGTTCAATTTTGGTTCGATCGCATATATTCATGTCGGGTGACTTGTCGACTCGTCAATGTGCCAGATGATGGAAATCCGTCATGTCGCAATGCCCCACGTACCCACACTGAGGCAGGGAATATGGCGTGCAAGACTGTCCATCTTGCTCGACGTTTCGCATCAATCCGATATCCGCCCCTCAAAGCCTCACGTAAGACACCTAAACCCAACAAAGTTCGGTTCGTAAGGCATGCCCTGGCACGAGACTGAGAAACCAGACATGTCAACACACAATTTAATGTGCGCACTTGACACCTAAACCTAAACGCCAATAATATTGAATCTTCCCATGGTCCGATTCGTATGCAGGCGTCCACGTTCCCGGGTCAAGTACTCGAGGCGGCGGCGTGACGTGGTCGACGCCCTCGTAAGGCCATCGAAACACGTCGGTAACACGCCAAGAGGGTATCTGCCACACTTGGGCGTAAAGTTTAAAACGTTCCATTATGCCGCATCGGGGCGATACGCAGGTGATGCGATAACGCCTGCGTGTATAAACGGCCACGCTCAATGGCAGAACCCAAAGCCATATTGTGCCGGCGCAACTTGAACGGCGGACACGAGGCAGGGAGGTGCGCGATGGGGATACCCACCAGCGCACTCGTTTCTAATGAGAAAAGCTCGTCCTTCCAAGATCTGTGGCGTAAAGCTCATCTGATGCGATCAATAGGCGTGTCTTGCTGTAATGGTTCCCCTGCCGTGTGGACGGTGTATAGATCGGTGCCTAGTTCATTCGGATTGATCCTAACCCGAGGATACCCGTGTTTCATCTACATGAATCGAGTAACTTGAGTAAATAGCGGATTGTGCGGGCTCAAAGCCTGCGCAAGCAAACGTAGTTGCTCTATCGATCAAAGGAATGGATGTCTCGATTGGAGAGTATCAAGAGGACCAGGTTACAGATGAACACGACAGACATACACATATCTCAAGCAGTCCCAGAGAAACAGTCGATCCAGGCTGCAAAGATAAGAAACGAGAGACGCGAGTTACATTCACAAACCAGTCACACGACTTCCACGGGTTGTATGAAGTTGTTGAGAGGTTGTATGTGTTCAGGGCTATCTTGATCGAGTAAAGAGATGATGTGCTCGATGGCGGCCATGCTTCTCCCGTCCGCGATCAAGCCCATTCGAAATTCGTAAGCCATGGAAGAGAAGGATTTGGTGCTGCGAAGGTGGCTGACATCGACGTTCTCGATCTTGGTCAAGGGGGTGGAAAGACACTTGGTAGCGCGAGTGGTATTGCCAGAAGCACCGGATTTCTTGACGGAAGGGATCGTCTCCCGCCGCTTGCGAGGCGTCCGTGAACCCTGGGTAACAGGCGTAGAGTTGTTTTCATCGCGGACCTGGTTCGACTTGAACGGATCCTCCCTCGTATCGGGGGTGAGGGCCTCGTTGGACAAAGTGTGGCCGAGATTGACGAATACGGAGATACCAAAAGCATCGAGCGCCGAGCTGGAAGAATAGAGGGAAGGGGTGGACATTCTGAACCCCGTCGGCGAAACTGGATAGGCATTCATGGGACCTGTCGCGTTCACGAGCATGCCATCAACGGACATCCAGACGTCTTGCGAGGTGGACTTTCCGATTGGGCTCCAGGGAGAGGGAAGACGTGCAATATCCGTTGTTTTTCCAGGGGAAGTTGGGAATCCACGTCGATCTCCGAGCGAAACGACCTCGAGACTTCCATCGGACATCGTGGTCGGAGAACTGAGGCTGCGATCAAGCCGGACCATTACAGCAGAGGATGGGGTCCTCGGTGTGCTAAGGGAGGACCTCGTGTGAATGGAGGGGCCATGTGAAGGCGGTTGAGATTCGGGCGGGGAAGGAGGACCAAGTTCGATGTCGGAAGCGAGTGATGGTGGCGTCGCGAACAGACCCGAGAGGGATATAGATGGAAAGGGACTTGAGGGTGAATGGAAGATGCGTTCAGGGTTAGCGGACTGGGAGGAAGAGACGGGCGAAGGTACTGCGGAGGAAGGGGGTGACGGGTGCAATACGCGGGGTGCTGGTGACCGTGCGGTAGCTGGCGTTGGGAGGGCGGCGGCCGAGGAGGGTCTGCGGAAGAGCGAGGCGACGAAGGCGACGAAAGCGAACCAGACAGTCAACAGAGAACTAGACATGGTGTTGTAAGTAAATGGAAGAGAAATAAAATGTCGTGGCTGACAAGTATTCGGAACGGATGACATATGTTCTTGCGTGTCTCCCGCCGGTTTGATGCGCAACCATTTCTCTCGATTCTGCCTCACTCTGACATGCAATGCTCTCTCACACAGACACCCACCACATCCAGAACGGTTCAAAACCCGTCTCGAGCCCCGTTTCAAGGTCCAGGCTCTCCCCCGACCGCACGCCCCAGTCAGACTCGGGGCTGAGCATCTCCTCTAGCTCGTCCAGCGGGGTGCGTTTCGACCGCCTAGATCTCACTCCCCATTCACCCCACAACGTATCTAATCCTGTCTCCCCTTTCTAGATCATGGGCACTCCCTTTGATCTCGGCGCGCAGCGTTTCGAATATCCTTTCCCCCAAACCCAAGGCTCCCCTACCGACCCCTTCCTCCCGCTATCGTCGTCCATTACGCCGCACTCTCATTCTCACGCACAATTGCCGCCCTGGCCCATTCACATCTCAAAGTCATTCCCGCTCACACCCCCGCCACTCGGCAAATTCAAAGCTCATCCGAAGCTACGTCCTTCCAGCGTGCGGGAGCCACCCGTCCCACCCGGCCTTGTAAAGCGGCGAAGTCGCATCGCCGAAGAGTCGAGCGACAGAACAGATCCCGGCGACCCCGTCTCAAACGCGAAAAAATCGCCTCGCACTACCTCCACTTTCACAAAGTTATCCCCGCGACATCCAATCCAGCTAAGCTCGTCTGAGATCCTCCCCGTCAAACAAGCTACCTCTTTGCCAACCGGGTCGTTCGATCGGCCCACCATCGAGAACCCAGCAGGACTGGTTATTGATGCTCCTTCAGCAGAGGGCCCTCCGCGTACACCGGCTGTAAGTCCCTCTGCTTAACATGCCTCACATGCAACACTGGGAACGGCATTTCCCAATATATTCCTCCCCTTTATCCTGTCTTTTTCCCCGTCAACGACGAGTCATGCTTACCAACTGCACTCGGATCTGTTAGCTGCAGCGAGAGAGAAAGGTGATCCATGTGCGCAACCATATGTTCTCCCTTACAGTCTGTTGTTGGTTAGTGGCAAGCCAACGTGAGTCATCCTCTTCTGATCGCGATGTCACGCCTGACGTCACGCGCCGTTCAGTATATCGTTGGATTTTCCGTTTTCTTGAGTGGTTCTCGAGGACCTAATCAGAGGTCAATGACTTTGTACAGTAAGCGTACGACGTGCATGCTTGAAGGCGATGCTGATCCGCCTGCCAGACGTTCGCATCTGGCTTGCACGTCTACACAGCTGTATTCTATTTTCTTTCACATCATATTCCCATGCACATCCTGGACGACATTCATCTGTATACTCATATTACGCTTCCTTGGTTGATCCTATCACATGCACCCATAGCCTTCTTCTATGCAATCTACGATACCTTCCTCTCTACTCACGGACTGCTGCAAACATGATAATGGCCGTTACCCACACGTTGATTTCATTATGTATTATTAACTCGTTTGGGTCCCCACATTTGAATGCACCCCCACGACGCACCGCTGTCATTACGGTCGAAACCCACTGCCTCTTGCCTCGTGATGATTTGTTTCCACCGCCGATCAGGCAGCTAGCCGACTTGCACACCAACTCCATTGACAGTTCGGTTTTAGCGCAGAAACCACCTTTCACTCACTCACTCTTCACACTTTCACTTTACAATATCAATGCCCTCCGTGGGACTCCGTCGGGACAGGACTCACAGGAGGTAAGCCTTGGCCCGGAAAGGACCATGTGCGTCACTGGCAAAGAGCAGCGCGGCCTACCGTCCGGAAAAGGGAGCATGTCGTATTGGTTGTTGTTGTTTCGGAGTGCGAGAATCTGATCATAGCAATAGACGAGACGCTTCTCGATGCTAGCATCTGCATAGAGGTTTATCCGGCGGTCATCATGACGAAACGGCGAGCAGTCCTAAACCTCCGATATGCCGGACCCATCGACTGACACGCGAACACTTGTCACGGCAATATATGGATTCAAGCCATACTTACGCGGCAACTCCAAGGAACTGCGCAAGACAGTTTCAAGTTGGAAGATGGTGGGCTTCGACGTATTTTTTTGTCTTTGACCCCCCGAAGTTCGGGATGAACACTGGCGCTAGATCACACCTAAGGTGAGTCGGAGCCACTGGTCTATGTGGTTCAGGAGATGGACGATCAACAAGGCAAAGTCTGGCCATAACGATGGCATGGATGGCATGGATGGAACAATGGGATCTATGAGACCCGCTCACCCCCCAGCTGTCAATGACGAACTTGATAGGATCTCCGCGGTCCACGAGCACTGTAATCTTGGCCTAGTAGCGACGGCTCGATCAGGAAGTATTCTTTGGACCCTAGTCATATTGAATAGTACGTACAAACAATGAGCTGTCCCGATGTTCGGAATTGGCACTGAACGCTAACCACAAGGTGAGGCAAAGCGAGTCGGAGCCACTTGTCTATGAAAATGTTTAGGAAATGGACAGTCAACAAGGGAAAGTTTGGCCATAACCGTGACGAAGGTATGTATGAGACAACGAGACCCGTTCACCCACTACCCAGCTGACGAATTTGTTACTAAGATACTCCGCGGTTCACGACTACTGGTATTCTCGGCAAAGCGTCAAGATACTGAATTGCATACACCACATATGTATCATAATGGTCATAATGGTCATCAGGCCCTTGGAGTCCGAGGGTCGCATCAATTCAGTGTCATAATGTGCATCATGACTCCAAGGGTCTAAGGACCACTGCAACAAAATGAATACCGTGGGCTCACTAGTATAATTCGTAAGCCCAGGCAGAGGAATTATCCATACCTTCTTCCCATCGCTCACCTTGCAACTAATTGTCTCAGGTCTCAGTTCAAATCCATCAGAAGCATGGCTTCTACTCTACAGCCTCGCATCTCGTCCCTTCAGCAATACAACTATCTGTCTCGTATGCTCGTTCCCGCTCGTTTTAATGAGTCTCAAATATTCCTCGTAGTCGCATTGCTCACCGCTGTAGGATATGATTACGGTGAGCCATTTATCATGTTCCAATATGATCCATGAGCTTATTCATTGTCCGAAGTCCTTGTATTTCCACAAGAGGTACCACCTACACTTTTGTGATGGATGGAAGGATTCACTTTCTTGACATCAACGAAGATAAAGTACATCTGGGTCAGTCCGCAGCCATTTCCGAGATGGACACATGACTGATAAGATCGCAGAACCAGCCGTGGACCTGGGTGTCAACGTTATATATTTTTGTATGTACCGAATCCCAGTGCACTAAGATGCTGACTAAAGAGGATTTCATAGGTTCGATATTGTGGCCTATTGGACATAATGTGAGCTTATGCCCGTTGTAATGTACATATACTGAATTCTGACCTCGAGTGTCTATCAGACTCATTGCCCTGAGTAAGACGTTTGACACAAACTATGATTTTTATCTCACAATTTGACCTTACTAAAGTGCAGAGTAGCTTACTACTTGGTCCTACAACGGTATATTCCCTCGATATCACTCATCATTTTATGTGCTGACGTGGATTGTGCACTCGTAGGCATCACGGTACGTACTAGTACTTAGCCGACCTCCTCATCGATGCTTTGAGGCACGTCTGATATCTATCAAACAGTTGTGAGCAGTTCCCCGAAACGTTCTGCTTTCATTCCGTTCACCAGCATCTCAAGGCCAAATATTTCAAGATCTCGAGGGTTGGACATACTTTATTTTCATCAGCGCAGCGGATCGTGAGTGGTTGTGCCTCGGATCAAAAAATGAAATCGAAGACAGTGATGTCAGTGACAATGATTCTGCGCATATGGGCGTTGTATAATCGATCGAAACTAGTCCTTGGCACGTTTCTTACTTTGTTTTCCACTGAAATCATCTCCGTAATTGTGGATGTTGCGATCTACAGCGATCCAAACATCACACGATGTATGTACAGGTTGCCACCTTGGTATGTGTACGCTATATCTGCTAACACAACGATCTTGGTTAGCTTCCACCATTCAATCACTGGAACATTCAGTTTGCACGCAGCCGACACTCATATCCCCCATCTTCTCAGAAGTGACTGTCACTTTACAAATCACTTTTTCCGTGGTATTGTGTGTGTGTGGTCTTTCAGTTCGTCAAGCAGTCCCTTCAAATGTACCATGTGACGAAGCAGTGGCAACTCAACCAATACATCAACTTACTCGTGCGGCAGGGCGTCTTCTATTTTTTTGCGTGCGTCCTGTGCTCACACCTCTCCTCTACGCCAACGTCAGCGCGCCTCGAACCCACGGCATTTTTCCATTGCAGCTTCTTCCTTATGAACTTCCTCACCGCACTGGATACCGCGAGAACGAATCGAGACACTAATTGGGTGTTCACATGCGTGCCGGTAGTGGCCGTGTTCGCTCTGCCTCCTCGATTTATCGTAAGTATACGGGCAATGTATGCCCATGATGTACAAGGTAGACGGGGCAGTGGGATCGACACTGGGTTTGGCTCGTCTAAACTATCCACACAGGGAAACATCGCTGGACAGATGGCGTTGGCTGCTGGTCTGGGTGTGGAGAGCGAGGTCGTGGACAACGTCAAACCGGATGGTGAACGGAACGACTCAGAAGGGCCGGAATACGATGCGGCGCACAACGACGGTGGGAGAGACATCGAGGAGGTCCCAAGGGCGTTGGGTCGTCTTAACCAGGAGGGTAGACGGTCAAGGAGTTCCGTACATCCTCGTGTAATGTTTTCTACAGCGTCCGCACGTTTACGCTTCAGTTGAGAATACGAGTGGTTCTTGAACACCAGAGGCATACAAGGCAGGCCACGTACGGGAAGTGCCGACTCTAACCTATCCGTTTTCTCACCCTAGCGGCGTCACGGTCATGTTGCTCCTTCTGCAAGCAAAATGAGGACAGACTCATAGAAGAAGAATCCATGTTTGGTTCATCTTCTAGTGACTAGGGAATCTGCATACGTGAAGCTTAACGGAATGCCAGTTGTATACTTTACGCAGCGTGCCATTCTGTGCCCGCTATATACACTCCACAATATCCTTTGGAGGGTAGAAACGACCATCTTCCAATCCAACGGTCTGCCTACGGGAGCAGTTTCAGCAGTCGTACCTAATCGAAGTCAGTCAGAGCGAACGAAGGGAGGTGCAAAGCTGAATACTCGCATGGTTGACATCAATGATTGGGCTGTGCAGGACTTTCTTCCCCCGGCCGGTGAAGCAGGGGGACTTAATAAGTCGCTCTCCAAGTTGTTTGAACCGGTACAGAACTCTGTAAGAATAGGAAAGCATGAATACCACCTTTCCCAAAGAGAAGTACTTTATGTATCCATAATTCGTGCAAGACGACTCGGACACAATAAACCGGTATGGCTTGATTTTAGGTCCACCAAACCCACGTAGCTGAAACATCGCCTTGTCACTGTATAAAAAACAGAAGTGATAACATATAGCTTTACTTGATAACAATTTTGTTATCGTTCGTCGTGACGCTCATGCTGTCAGTGTTCTCCGACGAGCGAATAACACGACTGCCAGTGGTACCTTGATAGGCGAATAATGGCAGAGGAGGAACATTGTTCGTTTTCCAAAAGTGTCAAAAATGTGATGGAATGACTGGTATTGGCAGAATGAAGTTTCGTCATTACCTACCTTTAGGCAAGTTCAAGGTTCGAATCTCAAAGGGAGTCCCAACTTGAACCGTGCCACAATGATTCCGATGTTGGCAGCGTGCGAGTCGGACTAAGCACAGCCACAATTGGGCCACAATGTAGCAGAATTGTGACTACGTGTCAAGTGAGTCATTCCGTGACCTCACCCTTCCTTGGATCTCTAGTACGACGGTGTGCCGGGATGCGTGCCGCTCCCGCCATCGCAGCTCACTGTACCGTTCGGGATCGGAAGGCGTGAAAACCAGTTTAATAAAAGTACTTCATTTATCCATAATTCGTGCAGGATAACACAGTAACCCGGTATGGCTTGATTGCAGGCCCACCGAACCCATGTAGCTGAAATATCGCCTTGCCATTGTACTTGATATCAATTTTGTTATCGCTCGTTCAAGTTATGATACTCAGGTTCCCAGTGTGCTCTATGGGCAAATAACGACCCCGGGATGTATTACATTTAATAGGCTAAAAATAGCCGAGGGGGATCTCCAAAATTGCGAAAAATGTGATGCGGACGACCGGTCTCTGATTCAAAGTGAATTTTCGTACTGCTGAGCGCTGGCGCTGAGTATTGAGTGAGTTCCAACTTGAACATATGTGCAGTATGGTGCCACAATGATTCTTGTGGAGGAAGGAACACAGCCACAGAATTCAGTAAGTTCCTGCTGCCCGATCTCATGCCGTTGACGCGTCGCGCTCATTCCTTGACCTCACAACCTCACAGTACTACCCATCACCCAGATATCAAATTCCCTTTTTCTGCGTCTTGTAGCCATTGACGCTTCTTCCCCGAGACCTCGAGCTCCGAATACTCGAGAGTGTTCCGAGACACGTGCAATCCGCCCTTGAATCGCATGTTGTCCCTGCTACCGTTCGGGGTCTTGAAAAAAGCGCTATGCGATTGCTCGCACTGTCTCGTCCCCGCTGTTCACTTTCTCGTTCTCCTTCCGTGCCATGACACACCTGTAACGAGCTTTTTTTCAAAGCCAGCTTCTCGAATGTACCGCCGTCTCTTAATCCAAGCGTTTGGGACTTTAATTGATGGGACCTGCCAAGTCACTCTCATACCTGGCGAAAATATGAAGTGAACTTCTCAGAATAGCATGCGAGCACCGAGCGGGTCCTGGATCCTGGTTGCTGTTGTGGCCGGCCACAAGGTTCGCCAATGTAACTCGTTTGTTACCTCGGGATCTGTGTAAGTTGTGGTCTCCATTCAGTGGCCGCTGCTGTATTAACTTTTTATGGCCAACTATGTAATATCTCGGTCGATTGGATGGTCTCAATAACAATCCCGAGCTATCAACCAACGCCTCTGTTTTTGTCAATGGCAACACTGCCACTCAGCGCTATCATGCTGTACATGGGACCCCCAATTATCATGCACTATCTGAGAGGAAACAGCCACATAGCTGAATGATGATCGAATTACAGGACGATTTCAACGAAAATTGCAGTCATTGATGTTAGAGATCATCGAGCAACGCCGCCGCCGACATCCCATCGACTCTGTACGGCTATCACGTCCGTGTTCCATGGGAGTCTTACGCGCTCTCTGACTTTCAAAGTATAACCGTCTCGTGAGGACATTTGGGACTCTTACTTCATGCTTAGTGTTACGACGCGTCTCCTTGCTACTCATGGGCAGGTATACAGATACACATCGACCCTCGTGGTTTTTTTCCTATGTTTTTGCATCGTTGGTGGGTGCGTTTCGTCCTGCTCAATATCGCATAGTGAACTGACTCGTTCGTGTCCGTCCTTACGACCAGGAGTGATCTACTACACCCACCTAGGTAACCTACGATTCACTTTCACCATATCCAGTCCCTTTCCGGTACCTTTCCTATCCTGTGATGGGATAAGGGGAATAAATGGTATTGGAACTCGAATGATATGACACAAGAATGAGGACGCGAATGCTGAGCTCTTGGCAACAGGACCTCAGATAATCTCTTGTCGTTCATTGGTGCTCTCGAGTATAAAGGAAGTACGATCAGACCTTTAAACCTCACCAAACATTCTCGTGACATTCAAGATGTTACTCCTCCCTTTAGTCGTGCTTTCACTCTTCTTTTCCAATGCATTATCGATCCCGGCCCCCCAGGCTCCTGGGTCGACCAAGAGCGTTGTTAATAGTAACGGGGTCGATGACAGTGGCAGCCTGGCCTCTGTTCCACTTCCCCATGCTACCGGGTTGGTCGATGACGACGAAGCCAATGACAACGCGTTTGATGGCACTGGGGTTGATGACATTGATGCGGCCGACGACAGGAAGGCCGATGGCGACGTGACCGATACCGACGTGGCCGGCGATGACACAGAAACACCTGAATTCATCCCTTTCCGTCCATTTCCCCATTTCCCTCCCCCTCCCCCTCCCCCTCCCCCTCCTTTCCATCCCCCTCCCCCTCCTTTCCGTCCCATTCCCCCTCCTTTCCATCCCCTTCCCCCTCCTTTCCATCCCCATCCTCCTTTCCCTCCCCCTCCCCCTCCCCCTCCCCCTCCTTTCTTTCCCCATCCATCCCAATCGGACGTAGACAATAGTGCCGTAAGTGATCATACAGCTCATTTTTCGAAATGTAAGCTTACGGATCCCAAAACTAGAACTAATCAGGGATGATCAATTATTGCGACGTGCGCAGGTTTATCCTTCCATGCAAAACTCTATTTTGCATTATCTCTTAGGTTTATGGTCTGGTGCTTTCGGCTATGGAAATCGCTCGAGGCTATTTATATTGTCTCTGGAAGACATAGTTATGGTTATTTATGCTTGACTCGTGATCCTGATTATATATTTGCTATGACTATATTGTTGCTGGAATGACATTTGTTTTGATTTTACTCTTGGGATAGCTGTAGGATGGTTTCGTTCTATGACCCACCGGCGGATACTAGGAGATGACAAGGACTCGGGAAACCTGGCCCGGAATAATTTGAAGGTGAACTGTGACGAATTCCCTGCAGATTATCCTCGAGTCTAAGGCCGACCTCTACGGTTGGAGTCACAATAATATGTACTTACTAGCTTCTTCAGAAAACCAAGCCGTTATCGTTCGAACGTAGGAAGAGTATGAGTGAGTGATGAATTAAATCGTTTTCATCGACATCAACTTGGGTACATTGCGATCATCGATCGAGTTCGGTAGATTTCTACACAACGCTTCTTTCTATCATTTTGACATATTCAAGTTCTTAAGTAATAGCCACTGGTATCGTTGCTACCGTTGATTATCGATTATTTCAGATCGATATCTCCCCTTAGAATTATCTATAATCTGGGTCATGAACATTCTGCTTCAAGTGCCAGTGGCCAAGAATCCTTCTATTCTGAAGTACAACTATGTTCGAGGCCAAGTCTGGAAACACCGACGGCATATGAAATTTACATAATGGAAATCGTCACCCTAGTAGAAATTGGAGTACGCTGGACCAAAGATCTCCTCCCCAACTACGCTGGCTGAGCGGACTCAACCTCCCTTGGAACTAACTCGATGTCTCCCGTGCCCATGTTCTGACCATCATCCGCATCTACGTTCTCCGTGACCTCGCTCTGCACACCAGCCACGAGCGCCATTTGTCCTCCAGCAGCACCATGGCTGAATAACGTAGTCTTCTAATAGTCACGAACACCAAGTCGCTGCGCCAAAGTCTTGAACCCGGGTACGAGCATGCATGCATAATAGTCCCGGACTCGATACTGATACCGTGTTTCAATGACATACCAAGCTGTAAGTGATAGGTTCCAGATGTGTACCCTTTCCCGAGTCCATGAAACCCGATTCCTTGAGCGGCTATCTGCGGTGACCTGGAATGGCTTAAAATCCAATGCACCAAAATGAGCAGTTCATTGCTGCAAATTTGTCTGAGACGATCGGGTCAAAATGCACCCATTTTTTATATGGTAACCATGCCATGACGTTTGCATCGAGATTCGAGTCTTCCCAGAAATGGTAGGCACTGGAATCCTCAAACATGTGACTTTTGTCTGCGGACATAAGATCAGGCCCGGGAGAAAAGGTTGTGGTCTGAGAGACGGAAAGAAAGGCATGAAGGAAGGACCACTCACCAGCTCACTCGCCAACTCTTCAGAAACGAAGCCGTTTCTCGTGGGCAATCGACTCAGAAGTTCAAGGATAATATGGTATGAGTCTGAGAATGTGAAGTCGTGAACACCATTGTCAAAACACATATAAATTGCTATCTCATGATGGATGATGCAATCCAGACGCCGTACTGAATGCACCCGAGATCAAACATGCCTTACGTACACGTCAGCTTGGATCGCATCCAATTTGTATTCAAGATCTAAAATCGTACCTTGGGCGTCCCTTTTACGATGCATTACGATGTACGCGAAGAACTCAGCGACCGACATCGTCCACTTTACGGCCATCCCATTCCGTGACATTTCCTCAACAGGTGCATCACTCGCTCGACTAACTGACCTGGCCTCATCTGGTCCGAGTAACCGGTGCAGTCTCGTACTGATGTTCGATCGCTATCCAAGTGTGAGGGGGCAAAGCAAGTGGGCGAGGGGCTAGAAGGCCCCGACTGATCAATGAATGCACAAAGGGCCGACTCGAGACAACTGACACGACGCGCATCAAGCCAATGGGCCTAAGTGGCATGGTATGCCACTAATGTCACGGTGGGCTCAATATTGAGTAGCAAGGTTAGTGTTTCGGAGCGATTGAACTGTACCTGTGTTGCATAACGGACGTATCCGGTCCCCAAGATTCATTTTCCCGATATTCACTCGGTATCTTCTATTCGCGGAAGGTGTCAAGGCTCAAAACAGTACGGGAGAAGGATAGTCACTGCATGGGACCTTGTCCATTCAAACATTCAAGGACAGGGAGGAGCTAGTTGGAAGCTTTTTGTTGACGTCGATATTGCGCGCATAATCTTGCATGCGTCGCCACCTCGTCCTTGGCTTGCGTTACGCTTCAAACCTGGCCTATCATCCATAGGTTGTGAATTTCAAGTATTAGTATTCATTACGTCGTGACTACATAGTTTCCGTAAAGTGTGATCCAAACCTGTCTGGTATGCAATCGTAATTGTCGTGGGTGGGTATCATGAGATGGCGCACATAGATTCATTACCTTGGTCGATCCAATCAAGCCAGCCTGCGCTCCGCATCCATCCCATTTACCACGTTCCCTGACATGACCTGAAGAAGATGCAACGCTGTGATTGCTGATGTTGCCAGCTCGACCATATGCTTTCCGACACGCCAGCTCCGTTGCGAACCTATTCATGACAAACAAGTGAAACTCGCCAATATGCGAATCAGAACACGGATGTACTACAAACGTACCTCAAAACACTCATTCAATCACCAGCGAATGCCCATATCAGCGATACCGTCCTCGATTGGCGCCTCGCCATCGTGTATTCAGCGCCCAAAGTCATTGATCCATCACCATCATGAAGGCCGTATGCGCTCCTTCCTCGTCGACCACCCTTCCAGTCACCACGCACAAGCTATGGCGGCCATGATGTCTGGGATCCTTCCTTGCTGTGCCCACCCTCGTCGTCATTGTCATCATCTATCGGTTGGAATGACTCCCTACTCGATAGACGGCGATGCGAACGGCCCTCGTGGCGTTGCGTCTGCGCGCTGTGACGTGACGTGAACAAGTGCACCGTAGCCCAGAGATACGACGCAGACTGTATGCTCTCGACGGCATCCCAGGGGCTCGTTTTACGCATACTGATGGAAATTTTGGAAATGGTGTGATTTTGGCCGTATCCGGAGGGACGGGGGACGGGGCGGTGGATGGGAAGATACGAGGGGAGTCAGGTTCATCTGGGGTTTCGGAGATGTTCGGTGGTCGGGAGACTGAGGAGAGTAGCGCCGTTGCGACTGGCGTTGAGTAGGACGTGAGGAGCTGCATGACGCGTGAGCATCAGAAAAACCGTGTACATGGTTGTTGGGAGTTGACAGTGAAGAAGATGGGTCGAGTGTAAGGAAAAGCACGCTTATGTGGGACAAACTGTGAAGTGAATTAGAAGCGTACGAGGTGCGTCGACCGGCTCGATGTCGCCGGTTACAGGCGCAGTGGGAACAGCGTGCCGTGTGGTCTGGGATCAGGAGTCGGAGCCGATATTGCCGCACTTCAATTTCGCATCCCGCTACCGTCCCCGCCGAGTCGGAGCACCCCACCATTGCCGTCAAAGTTGCCGCTGTTGATCAATTGGGTGGGTATGGACATCCTTGTATCAAAGCAAAAAAACGGGCGTCTTCTGCAGTGCAGGTAAGTATCATGATGATTTCGATTGTGCCGGTGTGCCAAACTTACACTTACCCCACAGGCACGCAACAGGTGGCTGGCAACGCGAGGATGATTTCCTCTTTCAAACTGAACGTTGATGCATGACGCATTGACAGTCTCGCGCGCCGTTTGGAGGTGTTGCAGCAAGGCGTTCATCTTCGCCTGTGCAGGCTAGCGACAGGCCTGTTGCAATGCATCCTCCGTCGGACAGCCGATGCCTCCGCTTCACAGTGCTATTCTCAACACTACTGTTATCGCGCTCATTCCTTGGCTCATGGCCTCACTGCTGCTCCTCGCAATACGTCAAACTCCTTTTTTTCGTAGTCGCCACTGGGATCTTGAGTGCGGCAGTGTACTGAAACGCGTGCAACTCCCACCCTTGCAGCTCAAGCTGTTGTTCTTCTCCGGAAAGTACTATACCCGCCATCCCCGCCATCCTGTTTAGTGTCATCTACGGGTTTCTCTGTTCTCTTTGCCATGCCACAGCCGTAGCGACGTCCAAAGGCACACTTCTTCTCGAATGTAAAGTGCTTAGGATTGTGATTGATGGGACCTACTGATTGACTCGTACATAGCTGGCGGAAATGGCCAATGGAGTGAACTTCTAAGAATAGCATGCGAGCGCCGAGCAGGCCCCGGATCCAGGTTAGTGAAGTGGTCCAACTCGGTCCCAAGGTTTGCCAATGTAACCCGTTTTTACCATGGAATTTGTGTGAGTTGGTAAATCATGATCTATAGTCAATGGGTGCTACGTGTTAACTTCTTATGGACAGCTATGTTATCTCAGTCGATTGGATGCCTCGAATATTTCAGAGCGCCACAATCCTGACCTATCAACTAATAGTCCGGCCAGCATGGCGATGCTGTACATGGGTCCTGAATTATCGTGTACCGCTATCATGCCCTCCGAGCAGAAACAGCTAGCCGAAGTCACCTGGATCGAGTTACAGGACCATTTCCAGAATAATTACAGGGATTGATGTCTAGAAACCATTGAGTAGCTCATATCTATTGGTAACTTGTCTGCGCTTCAAGTTTACCGTCTCGTGTTTCACTGATTTCCAATTTTAACCATCTCGTCCTGGTAATCAGGATTCTCACTTCATTTTAAGCGTTACTATGTGTCTCCTTGTTGCTACTCATTGGGAGGTATACAGATGCACGTTGGCCCTCGTGATTGTTCCTGCGTTGTCCGATGAGTAGGTGTGTCTTGTCCTGCTCAATATCACGTAGGGAACTGACCAGTTCGTGTCTGTCCTTACAACCAGGCCACTCCACCAGGCCAACCTACGATTTGCCATCTTCCTTTCCTGGTACTTTACTAGTCCTACGATGAAATAGGGCTAATGGTGGTGGAGCTTGACTCTTGATATGACACCACAATTAGGAAGTGGAGGCTGAGTTCTTCGCAACAGGGGTAATTCCTTATCGTTCCTCGGTACTCTCGAGTATAAAGGAGGTATGAGCAGATCACAAGCCCTCACCCAAACATCCTCGTGACATTCAAGATGTTACTCGTCCCCTTAGTCGTGCTTTCACTCTTCTTTTCTAATGCATTATCGATCCCGCCCCCTCAGGCTTCTGAGTCGACGAAGAGCGTTGTTGATGCCAGCGGGGTTGATAGTAGCCAAGCCTCGGTCCCACATCCCCATGCCAGCGGGTTGATCGACAACGACGAAGCCGATGACGATGTGGCTGATGACGTCCTGGCCTCAATCCCGCACCCCCAGGCCACTGGGTTGGTCGATGACAATGGAGCAGACGACGGAGATGCCACTGATATAGCGGACGGCAGCAAGGCCGATACAGACGTGGCCGATACAAATGAAGCCGATGACGACGGGGTCAGTAATGACGCAGAAACGCCCGAGAGAAGGCGGCGTCGGTGTCGTCGTCGTCGTCGGTGCAAGCCTCACTGTCATCGTCGGTGTACATTTGCCGGGATTTTTTGTAAAACAGTCTGTAAACAACGGTGTCATCGTCGGTGCCGATCATCCCGTTCCGCTCTGGGTCTAGATCCGGGTGCGAGTCCGGCGGGCAGCACAGAAGAGCTTGGGGTTGCAAAGGTGAAATTACGACAATAGGAAGATCGCGTACTCATCTTCTTCTAGGCGAATCAACTCACTGCCAGAGATATGGTTAATGACGACGTGGCCAACGACGACGTGGCCGATGGCGACGAGGCCGGTCATGACACGGAAACCCCGGAGAGAGGGCGTGGGCGTGGGGGTCGGGGTGGCCACGGCCGCCCCCGCGGTCGCTGTCACGGTCATCCTGAAGAGGTCGGTGTCGATCGTTGATGATGTAGCGAGATCATGTGTTCATATCTTTCTAGGTAAACCAAGTCACGGATACTGCGATGGATGTAGCCAACGACGACACGGCCAGTGACGTCGTGGCCGATGGCGACGAGGTCGATAATGACACAGAAACGCCGGAGGGACGGCGCCGGGGTCACCGCAGCCGCGGCCACTGTCACCGTGGTCACCGTGGTCATCGTAGTCACCGTCGTCGTCACCGTCACCATAAACGTCCTGAAGAGGTCTGTCGATCGTTGACGATATAGCAAGATCGTGTGCTCATGTCTTCTAGGCGAACCAAGTCACGAATACTGTCACGGGCGTAAACACTAGCGTCGTAAGTAATCGCACAGCTCATTTTGCGACATAATTAACTTCCTGAACTAGAATTAAGCTGGAACGACCATCGTTCGACCTTTCGACGCACAGAACTCCATTTTGCACTAATTCTTAGGTCTATGGTTTTGTACTTCCGACCAAGGAATCACTCAAGGTTATTTATTTCTAACTCTCGATATATTTATTGTCTCTAGAAGACATGATCATGGTTATTTATGTGATAATGGTTATTTTTATATTTATTACGAGTATTTGTCACTGGAATGACATCTGTTTTGCTTTCGTGCTCGGGATAGTAGGATGGATTCAATCTATAACCTGTTGACAAGAGGCAACGAAACTGGCGCAGCAACGTCAGGAGAATTAGATGAACCGTGGTGCGTGACGGTTTGCAGAAGGACATGCCACATCAAGTCCGAGTCTAAGTCGTGCCGGGTTTGATCGCCTTTGTTGACCGTCGTTGACTAAACTTCCTCGTCCATCCATAGTCTCGGTGTCCAAGTCCGTGCGTGGACTGTCCCACTAGTGCTTATGCACGGTGCGCCTGTATGCTCTTTCGCAGTTATGTTCTTACTGATATTCACGTTCGAGCCGGAGTCTGGTTCACACAGCCTGTACATCCGGCTATTCACCAGGTCGTCGTCCTTGGTGATGCATGACGTGTCGCACAACATGCATGTAGCCGGATACCGCCTCGACGATGCGTGCGATGACGCTATCCTGGAAAATGATCGATTATCTCGTGGGGGGACAACGATCTACTAGATATAGCGAGTAGTCGTAAGTACTTGAGAAGTGACTTTCGCGGATCATGCGCTCTTACACTCGAACCTCAAGGTTTCATGGACTAGAGCAAACAATCGTCCGTTCGGGTTCAGATTGTAGCACTCAGCCAGAGTCAATCGAATGGCTTTAAAGTCAGTGATGAAAAAACTGGTTTGTCCACAGTTTGAGATTAGTAATACTAAATTCGAATGCGATGAAAAAGATCGGGCTTTACCCTTGACTGGAGTGGCAAAGACAAGTAGAACTGCGCGCTCGGGCTGGCCATAGCAGAAGGGCATTTGCGCAAGATCCTTACAATCATCTCAAGAGTCGCACCAGCCGCTTTCCCCTGACGCCAATTCTCCAGGTGTTCCCAGCGAGGCGTCCACTGTAGGCACAGCGGCTCAGCGTACTTCGTCTCGACACCATCAATAAACTACTCACGTGTTCGATTTTCGGAACGCAGGATGTTTCAAAATCTGATTCTGACGTGACGGAGTACACTCCAAGTATGGCTCGACGTTGAAAAAACAGCAAATGAGGTAGATTGACCAGTCCGTGTGAGCGGTGAACAGACGAGTCCAGGGTTCGCCAAGACCAAAAATCACGTATCTGTGAAACCTCTTTGTTCAACCGGACTGGGCTCTCCGACCGTTAGACACGGTTCAGAAAGAGATGTACAGAGTCGCATGAGGAAGGGTATATGGGTACGGTTACTTTGACGTGGGCGATGTAGAACTTTGGCTGCTGGGAAAAGCGAGAGAAAATTCATGCTTGGGTAATGACCATTCTGCGAGTTCAAGTTTTCGCACAGGATGTACCCGTAAAGTCAGCTTTGACTTACGCCCTCGCACGCTCGCACGCGGGGCACCTCGTGCATTGCCTTGTGGCTAGGTAGTGGGCAGTGCATGATATTGTTGATAGGCTGTACGTCAGCTGCAAGGCTGCGGCACTGCCGATATCGTCCGACGGCACAATATCAATACCCAATCGCTGGGAATCAATCCAACAAGTTGACAAAGTGAGTACTATATAATTAGCTTGATCAGAGTCCAACGTGAATCACCCAACGATGACCCAGTGGCCCAACGAAAAGGATCCTCACTCAAACTGGCTGCCCCCGCCCGAGCAAGGCTCTAAGTCTCACCCTCCCTCGGAGAAAGCCCAGTCTGACTGGTTATCACCACCAGACAAGGGCCAGAGTTCAAATTCATTCCCCCCTCCGGAGGAGCTGGCCCCTCGCGATCCACAGGGGTACTACCCCTCACCCGAAGGACCCCCGCCCGACTACGAGTATGCTCAGAAACACGGTCCCTCAGGCTCTAGCGGATACGCGCCGATCCAAGGTAAAAATAACAGGGTATACTGCGTCCCACCGCGCCCCGCGTCCGCACCCATTCCCGAGGCCGGACCATCCACTGCCTCGTCCTCCCAGAACGATGGCAAGAGTAGCAGCTTCCTCACAACCCTCAGTTCCTTCTTTGGCAACAGCGGCCCACCACCGATGTGGAACCGCCCCGCACCGTCTCACTTCCCTTACAACACCTTCCCGCCCATGTGTCTCATCTCGAACAATCACAACGTAAGCGACGGATTTCCAGAGTTACCCCCGCCATGCCAGATGAATCCACACCCATTCGCGACGCACGACGTCACCGAGGAGGACTGGAAACGGTACGTTGGTCGTCACGTTCTCGATGACGTGCTTACTAACACTTGGACCACAACACCGAACTCTTTCCGGTGATCACAGGTTCTTGGCCGACGTCAAAAAAGGGGGTTCACTCTCGCCTGGACAACGTCTCAAGTCGGGCCTCCTCCCGACGGTGATGGGGCTGAATCTCATCAGTTCGTCATCTCCTTTTCGATGAACGAGCGAGTGACTAACCTCATATCAGCGGGTTTCATGGCGTCTGCGCTCGTTGAGAAAAGGATGAAGTACAGAAATAGGGACGCAGCTGGGGATGTTATCGATCACTGGAACCATGTTCGTCTTCCCTTCATTTTCTCTCGCACGCTGTTGCTCACCAGACTTCTGTAGTACTTTTTTGGACCGAGAAGGATGGAAGTAGTGCTCTGTCAAGCGTCTGAGAGGTTGAGTGGCCGATTGGGTACAGCGCCGATCACCGACCCTATCCAGGAACGCATGGCGCTTGGGTTACGTAGACCCGGGCGCGGGGATGACGACTATTTGTCTGATTCATCGTCTTCCGACTCTGAGGACTATAGACGTGGTCACGGGTATGACCACTCACACGGACATGGCGATAGGTTCGGGCGTCGTGCTGCGAGAAGGGAGAGACGTGAGCTAAGGAGGGAGAGACGTGGTGAACGTCGCGAGGAAAAGCGGGCTAGGCGAGGTGAACGACGCGAGAGAAGAGACAGGGGGGAGAACAAGGCACCTTATCAGCTTTTCATCACTGCGATATAGGCCATCTCGAGAGTAAGTTTCACTTTGAACGTGTGGAATAGAATTGCACATTGCTGCCGATCACGCAATTATGGAGATCCAGCACTCAAGCGCTCACTTTGGATTGTTATCAGAAATTTGTGTCCACATGGGATTGTACGCGACGAACTAAAGGACCGGCATCGCATTGCGCGGCGAACCACAATTGTGCCGGTGATGGTGAACATCGAACAGGAGTAATGTATTCAAGAATGATTTTTTCTGTTACAATCATCACAGCACTGCCCTGCGGGGAGTAAGGTGATCCTGACCCCGGCCTCAATATTGTTTTCCCTAACCTCATGCTGCCTCCACCTCGACGATATCCCCAACCTCGCTCTGAACACCAGCAGCGAACACCATTGGGCCTCCGGCAGCGCCGCCGCCGCCGGACATTGTGGATAAACCAAACCCAGTGTCGATCCCATCCCCATGTCTGGCTTGAACATTATGGGTGTACATCTCCCGCATGCTTATGATGAACCGAGGGGTCAGAGTGAACGCGGGAACATCTTGCACAATAGCCGCTGCTATGAACTGCCATCCAGTTGCCGGAAGCTCCGTGTTAAACAGGAAATTGAGGAGGTTCATCAGAAAGATGCTATAAAGGACAGGAAGATATCATCAACCCGATCAGGAATGAACATGTTGACAGGGGAGGAAATGATTTTGGAATTGATGAGGACGGGGACGTACGCGAAGAAGTAGAAGAGGCCCTGCACGACGAGCAATTTGATGTATCGGTTGGGTTGCCACTGTTTTGTTACACGGTACATTTGGATCGATTGCCTCACAAACTGGAAGATTGCGAGCGTGCATGACACCGCAGCAAAAGTCATTTGCAGAATGTTAGACACGTCCACGAAGATGAGCGGTGCAAATGTTTGATTCGAACACGATGAATATCCCAGTACTTGGGTTGTAAACCCTGACTGCTGGTTAGTGGAATACATACTCATTGGGTCAGGGTAGAGTATACATACATGGATTATTCTTTGGATTGCTGTAACCTGCAGTATACACTACCACGAAAATCATATTGACAGAAAATAACGCGAGAAGCACCCTGATGGTTGGCCTCGATCGATTGTACAATGCCCATACGCGCAGGATCATCACGACTGTGATCATTGTCGTTAATTTCATTTTCTCGTTCGAGGTACATTTCCACTCACGATCGGCTGCACCCTGAAAGAGAACGTAGGTCCACAACTGGATGTCATACAATATTTCGCCTTGAAGCGCGGATGGGTGGAATGATGCGGGAATGATTGAGAGGGCTCACATCTGTTGAATAATATCAAGCCTGTCTCAAAGGCGCAACTTGAGTGATCAGGGTGCACCAAGTACGTACATCTGCGAGTCGTGATACATATCAGTACTAGAGTGAACGTTGATCCCTAGGTAAATATACCTTTGCAGGACCAGGTAGGAAACTACTCCCGACTTTCACTGCGGTCAAACATTAATCAAATTCGCATTTAATGTCTTACCGAGAACACTGGTTCTGATGGCCACTCCAGATCAGTATTCGGTATGTGTGACAAAAATCCATGGCTCACGCTAGAGTGGATAGGCCACAGTAACGAACCTGTAGGAAGGCCGGCTAGAAAAGTCACAGTGCACTGGAGCTTCGGTACATACAAGAATGAACAGTGTGGACACCCAGGACCACGGCTTGTTCTAGAGTTTATCAGTAGTGCGTCGCATCAACTCAGAGAAGTGGCCGTGTACTGACCCAAACGTATGATATCTTCGGCACCATCCAAGTCAGTCAGATAAAACTTTCCATGCCAAACGGAAAGCTTGCAAGCTGTACCTCTTTTGGTAAAACGAGGACTGGCACTGACGGATAAGTTTGTGCCTCGTATTGGTACACAACCAAAGACTTACCGTAATCATATACGACGG
This sequence comes from Chiua virens, assembly GCA_019787685.1. Lineage (NCBI taxonomy): Eukaryota > Fungi > Basidiomycota > Agaricomycetes > Boletales > Boletaceae > Chiua > Chiua virens. The sequence continues at coordinate 2,607,269 of JAHNUO010000003.1, forward strand.
CTGTGAGTATAATGACTGTAAAAAGCCTATAAGAGTGATCAAAACGAGTGAGATCGGACATACGAGATACATAGTCATTCTGCTGAATGGAAATGAGAGAAGGTACCAGTGATATGGCAGAAGAAGACATGGATTTGAAGTTGAATTTTGAACTAAGCGACAGAAAGGAGGGAGCGCCAGTGAGTAGCTACACTGCTCAGGCCGACGGGTTTTATAAGGTCAGCGATGTTCATATCGTTATCATGGTCAGTGCTGTATTGATATTCCATTTTTCGTGCGGTTTAGGTCCGCTCTTCTGAGTTGCGGCATCATGATCACTGCCCTTATGAACATCCCTGGCGTCTGCCAGCCTCGTACTGGCTATAGGTTTTACTTCAATGCATTGTTGGCATCCATTTGATGGTAAGGGCCATATCTTTGTTCTTTCCAGATCGCGTGATTCGCGTGGGTCTGTTTCTGATTTAGTCTTCGCTTCAGGTGGTGACTGCCAGTGACCAGGAAAGGTCGGCTTCATAAAATTTCACCGCGATATGAATGGAATGTCACACCACTGGGACGATCGGATAAGTCCTTGTAACATATGCTGTACATAGCTACAAACATATTCCGCCTAGGTCTCTAAATATTTTATCTTAACATAGCTTACTACATATCAAAAATAAATATTGTGAAATGTTCTTATGACAGAGTAAACAATAGATTTAGAATATCTGCCCTACAAATGCTTAAAATATTTATCTGCACCTATGTTTACATCACCTTTTTAATCATACATGTTATAAAAAATACATTACAAAATATTACAATATATATTTCGAATTTGTTAACATGTTCTGGCCAATCAGAGCAGAGCATCCCAGGTATGTCCAGCTTGCATACTCACACACATGGTCAAAATATGATTAAGGCACATATTTTAATAACATATTCTCTATTGTTCTTAAATTAGTTCACAAAACAAAGGCTTCATTCTTATTTTGTCTCAATTTAGACTTAATATTTTGCCTTTGTCCCAAGCCTAAGTCCCACAGGCAAAGTTAATAACATTTTATTAGTTTGTTGTTAATTATGTTTTAACCACATTTGTAGTCAGCTAGGCGGAATATGTTTGTAGCTATGTACAGCATATGTTACAAGGACTTATCCGATCGTCCCAGGGGTGTCATAGCAAAGTTCACTTTTTCATATTTGTTAGATAGAAAAAGTAAAACGTTGATATCAATGTGGCAGCGGCCGCATCGCCATACTGATACCATCGAGAAGCATTCCGCCCATTGTGGCGGGATGTCTTCTTCAGTCTTCCTAAAAAAATTTCAGGACGACTCACCCTCATTTCCGCTCAGTGCCTCGGGCCCTGTCACAGATTCCCACAACTACAATTCTCACCTTGTATGTATTGCCACCTTGTATGAATTCCGAGGCTTTATAACTTGAAATTTATCGATCTGAGCTCAGAGTAATCTACCCGAGTCACTTCCCTTCTGATTGCATCGGTTCAGTCCATCAAGAACATGTCCGAGTCTTCTTTACAGTCTACTCTGATAGCTCTTCAGCAGAATAACTATGTGTCTCGTATGTTATTCCGATTCCCCACTCGTGATAACCAATGTCTTCGATTGTTTTCTTACAGTCGCTATGGTCACCGCCATCACATACGATTGCAGTAAGCATTGAATGAATTCCGTTTCGACGCCATGAACTTCAACCTTACCCCTTAACAGTTCTTGTCTTTCCGAACGAGGTACGACTTCAAGTTGTATGCTACTTTCATTCACGGGAGACTTTATCTGATTGATTTCAATAAGATGAAATACATCTGGGTCGGCGTACAGCCATTTCTGAAGTTGATGCATTGCTAATAAAGTTACAGAAAAAGCCGTGGACCTGGGTGTCAACCTTGTTCATTATCGTGTGTAATAAAATTCCAAGTTCACGAGTACATTCTGCAGCAAGATTTTCGCAGGTTCGTTATTGTGGGCTATATAATCTTGTGTGAGTATATCACATGATGCTCGAAGGCTAACCTTACGCGTCCATCAGGATTGGTGCCCTTCGTAAGTTTCATACACCCATTATGTATTGCACACAAATTTTTATTGTGATAAAAGTCGGAAGTACTTTCATGCCAGGTCCTGCCGAGGTATATTTTCTCAAATATCAATGATCATTGCACGTATTGATGTGGATTATTGGGTATTCGTAGACGTATGTGTTCTGTATACTCACATAATCGTGCCTCTGTGACACCATAACACCCGATGTTTGTTACATGTCAGTTGTGAGCCCTCTCCCATGCATTTCACCTTCCTTTCACTGAACGGTATTCGAGGTGAAATATTGGGCTATATCGAAAATTGGACCTACCCTCTTTTTCTGGGCGCAGCTGATTGTGAGTGGAAATGTGAACACACTTCAGATCATGAAATAAATCGATGTAAATTACAGTCGTAATGATTCTGCGCGTGTGGACAATATACCATCGATCAAGACTAATCCTTGGGATCCTTCTCATCTTGTTTTCCATCGAAATCATTTCCATCGTGGCTGATGCGATCTACAGTGTCCCGAAGCATGAAAAGTGTGTGTATACATTGCAGCTCGAAACACGTATACCATACCAATCAATTATCAGATCTCATCACTCAATTACTGGGATATTCGATTTGCACGCAGCAATTGACATCATCACTCGTGTTCTCGGAAGTGTCCAGCATTTTACAACTGAATTTTGCTGCAGTGTTATGTATTCTTGCCATTATCCAGTTCGTGCGGCAGTCTTTCCGAATGTACCGCGCTACAAGACAGTGGCAATTCAACCGATACATTAGTTTGCTCGTGCAGCAAGGTATTATCTATTTCTTTGCGCATGTATCTGTCTTCATCGCTCATTCTTGGTGACTAACAGTGGCTTCGTCTGCTGCAGCATCTTCCTGCTGAACTTCATCAGCCTACTTAACGACTTAAAAATGATTCCAGGCACAGGATGGCAGTTACTATTTGCGGGCGTCGTCCAAAACATGCCTGCCTATACTCTAGCCCCTCGGTTTATCATTAGCATACGGGAGATGTATGCCGATAATGTCCAAGGCGGGCATGGCGGCGGTATCGACTCTGGGTTTGGTTTATCCGTGATATCCAGCCGTGGGGCTGCTGCCAGAAAGCCGATCGTGTTCGCTGCTGGTGTGCAAAGCGAGACCGTGGAGAATGTTGAGGCAGATGACCAGCAAAATGACTCTGGGAGGGGAGATATCGAGTTGGTGCCAAGGGAGGCTTAGGCAGAGCATGCATATATTTAAGATCCCATACTCTCAATATGCCGCCGTCCGTTCATGCCTCAAATTCGAATCTGTACTTTTGTTGGCGATATGCCAGTGCTAGGCAAGACTCATCTTCGAGGGACTGTACGGGACAAAATAAGACTTGCGCCTTCTCTTTCGAGACTCTACAACTCGAAGCATGAAACTTGAGAATCACGTCAGTGTAAAAATCGTTGCACAGAAGTACCACATTGATTGGTTCGATCAATCCATTCAGCGTTCTGCATCGCTTGCTCAAGTTTTTCGTATTTCTTGACATGACGATCCCACGCGGGCATCGCCAACATCGCCGTCAGCCCGACTATGTATATTGAATTCGGTACTCACAAGAAGGAACATGATTGTAATCCAAGACCATAGTTTAAGTTGCGTTCTTATCAGAAAAGCATCAGCTGCGTAAATGGCTGTGCACCGATCCAGAAGTACTCTATCTTCATCAAAGATCAATCATGATATCAGCGACAGCTTTTAAGTTGTCCGTGATAGAGTCCACGAAATGCACCTCTTTTGGCAAGAGAAAGACTGGCAATGGTAAGTTTGCGGCTCACAGTAGGATAAAACCTGTGCCATACCGTAGTGGACTGCGCTACCCAGTGGAGTGTGGTCGCTAGTTGGGTGAAGGTGCCAGTGGGGAGAACGGAGGCATCTTGTCTTGAGGAAGTGGCCCCACTGACGACAATCAGCACCCGGTCGTCCCCATGCGGCACCACACGGGCATCATTTCCGAGTGGATTCGGTCCCTTTCCATGCAATAAGGGACACTGATGCTGGGGCTGGGGCCCGGGCCCCTGTAGTCCGTGTGTGGGAGCGGGTACCTGGGCTGTCGAACCTGCTTAAGTAACTCATCCGTCAGGCACCCCTCTCGAAAGATCAGGGTCGAGGAGAGGTAATGGGAGCCAACTACGGTGTGAGCAGAGGCGGGGAACGGGAACGGAACGGGAACGGGAACGGGATGGGTCCAGTTTCGAGCCTGCGAAAGCTCTCATCAGGGGGCTACCGCTACCCCGACCGTCCTCCCTTTCAAGGCCGTTCAGGTGATTCCATAATTTCCATTCCGTGACGTATGGGGAGTTGGCACTACTAGTAACACGAAGCTGCCAGTGGAGTGTATGAGGTGTCGGCAGTGACCCAGTGCGGGAATGCTAGCGAGTGGGGGAAATGCGAGTGGGGGTGGGTGGGAGACTTCCAACGCCTGATAAGCGATCACCTGGCACAGCACTCCTTTCGGAATGCCACCACTGGGGATTTATTCGGAAGCATGCACTGGGAGTCCAGCGTCGGAACCATCTGGTGCGCGGCCCGCTCCACACTATCAGCTGAGTGATTCGCGACTGTGTCGATATCTTTGCCAAGGGGCGGACGTCTGTGATGTCACGGAGTCTTGATGCGCTGCAGCTCCCCATAATGACTGTAATAGTGTATATCCATTGAAAACGTTCACGATCCTGATTATGACTGTTGCTACTAATCAGCAATTTGTCCAACTGACACTTATGACACTTAACCGCCCTTGTGTAGCCTGGCCGAATATCACACTGGCAGCATTTCCAAACTCATCCAAAAAGGCCGCACAAGTGCAGTTAAGTGTGGTAAGTGCCACGACACAATTTCCTGATGGCCTATCCCGCCATCGTTGTCCTGCCGCCAGGGGCAACCACTTCCTGTATACCTATCGGTGTGTCACAGCTCTTTTTCCTCCCGGGTGCTATTGCAACTCTAGACGGGTCGATGACTCTCCAAATTTGCATTGGCTGTGAACTTAGTCCAACCACTGGCACCAAGGTACGTCTTTTAGTACCTAACTTGCCCCTTGGCAGATGTGACACTGGCATGTGGGGTGTATATGGGCGCTCGAGGCTCTTGATGCCGAGATACGTGAGACTGATCCGCGGAAAAGGATTTTTGCGTTCCATATCCTTGTTCCTCACTTACTAGATGGATTTGTTGTTCAGACGCCGCTGCCATATGATGGGCCCAATCAAGTATTCGATGTTAGGGTCCCGCCGCCAAGTAGAACGAGTTTTCTTCCTGTGCGGCAAATATAAGTAGTGGGTTGATTGAAAGCTCGACCATTGTTTCCCTCTTCTTCTGAAGGTTAGTACATCCACGGCGGTCATTAGGCATATTTCTGAATACGATCACAGCACCATGAAGAGTCTCCAAGAGTCTTTTTTAGGTGCATCATCATTTGGCACTGGGCAGCATTGCTGCTATGACAGCCAGTATCGGCCCATGTACCATGGGTTAGAGCAGCGATACATCAGCCCTACTACTGGCAAGTGCAGACCACTTGTAGTCCAAGCCGTCCACCCCAAGCATCGTCAGAACATCGAGAGAATTGAAGTTCGCGTTGGAGACAACACACCGAAAGCAAGGAAGCTTGCCCTTTGGCTGGTGCTTCATGCACCATACAGATTGGAGGACCTCCCCATGTGGCTTGTACGATGGGCTTGGTTTACGCTCGCGCTCATATGGCCATTCAATGTACCAAAGCACACGGGACTCTATCCCGCCTACCTATCCAGATACTATGGACAACTCTGGATTGCTCGTTCCTCTCGTGAGCATTCCGAGCGTCGAAAGAAACTAGGAATAAAGGCTGTAGAGCCCGTTCGCGAAATCACTCATGGTGCACACCCCAACCAACTCTTCATCCATAATCCTGTGTCAAACTCTTGGGACGTCTGCTCTGACTCCAATATCATCAAACAACAGCGATACATCGCCATCTCTTATGTATACAAGGATATCGTTCCCGAAGGAACGGATGGACCAACTGAACTCAGGTTAAAACAGGAATTTCTTACGGAGGTTCAAGCTGTCGTGGAATCTCTCGACGAATCTGCCTACTGGATCGATATCACACTGATAGACTCTGCGGCAATTCGGAAATTTCCGGAAAAGGTCGACAAGGATCTTTATCGTATGGCAGACGTTTACCGTAGCGCCCAGTTCACCCTCATCATGCTCTCCCCACCCCCTCCAGTCACTGAAAAAGAGGCATGGTTGAAGTATGGAGAACGTCTTTGGACTCTTCCGGAAGCCCTCTTGAGTCGCGAATTGCGCTTCAGGTTCAGAGCGGGCGATGTCACGCCCATCACTCTCCATCAGCTCGCAAATCGTGCCTACGTCCATCTCGCCGAGGAGTCAGCTATCGTCAATGCGTATGGATTGAGAGATCCGTTGGAGAGGTTAGAAAGACTCTCGTTACTCAAGGCCGCCCTTTGGCGACGCGAGAGCAGCAATTTAAAACGCATTCTTGAAAAGCAGGAACAAGGCTTCGAAACCTTCTTCAAGGCAGAGAGGGTGTACGCGCTCATGGGGTTCTTTGAGCATCGTATCCATCCACACGCAAAGGAAACAATGCTACAAGCGCTCGTCAGACTCTCTATGGCGAACGACAACGACCGCCTCGTAGAACGCATGGTCTGTCTTTTACCTCCGCCGAGTCCCGGGATTCCTCAGACTGCTTGCTGGTATGCAGAGCAGGACGAATGGGGAGCAAACTTGTGGGACATTGAACCGGAGATCCAGGTGGTGGGAATGACTGAAGACCATGCCCTGATCCTTGGAGGTTGTCGAGCAGCTGCCATCCGGTGGAAAGACTTCCCTTCCATCGCGTTCGCTACCCGGCCATCCTTGAAGCGCACCATTGCGAATTACCTTCCAAATATCTTCTGGGAAATTCTCATCGCTGGGATTCTCCTAGAGATCGTTTATAGCAACTCTGGGGCAACGCCGGCTGGGGTACATGCTCTGCTCATCATCGGAATTCTTCTGATGTTGTTAGCACCGCCGCTTGTTGCGTATGGCACTTCTGGGCGCATCGTTCATGCGCAGCCATGGTTAATTGGGGTCAGAGGGTTGATATCTGTGGAAGAAGCATCTGATCTCCTGTACGGGGGTTCTGTCTTTGCCTTACCTAGAACGTCCTACAGCGCCTCTGGCACACCCTTGTCCATAACAGAAACAGGTCAGTTCAGACGCGGGGACAAGATCCAATTGGACCTCCTCAAACCTCGAGACGGGAGAAGAGAAGCCGACGACCTGTACACGCTGGTTGATACGTTGTCAGCCACAATTTACTATTTCCGCGCTGCACGTCCACCGACGGTGTGTCTGTACATGGGCCGTGAGTCAGGGATGGGACGGTTCGTGTTGTGCAGCGAACGATGCACGATAAACCAGTTGCACAAGGAGACAGTGGTCAGGATGCCATGGCACATCAGTCAGAATATGCGCGCGTGCGATTGGGTTGCGCTTGGTTGAGGTTCTCGTTTCTTCTCTTTATGACCGTGGCTATTATGAATATTTAGTTCTTTCTCACCCGTGTCGGTTTATAGACGTCATTTGACCAAGGGGTGGTGTGGCGCACTTGGCTCAGATTTGATGTATTGCGGGATCTCACATACAATACCCTAGACTTGTGTTTTGGTGTGACCAACTCAGAATCTATTCTATCTCATTGTCCCTTGAAATAGCCCGAGGAGGATGCAATGCCAACTCGGTTGCTCGGAACCTAACCACGACACACGTCAGAAACACGCATCGACAGACGTACTGGTCGAACACTTTGCAACTTAGCGCCTATATCATGCCCGCCATAAAGGCCACGTGCGACTCTTCCACCCTTAGTACTTTCTCCAGTCCCCGCGGAAGTTTTGGCTGTGGCATCTGTCGTCCAAGTTCAGCATTGCTCATCCACCACGTTTCCCATCGTCATCGTCCATTGAGTGGAACGACTACCTACTGGGTAGATGGCGATGCGGTCGCACCTCTGAGCATTGCGTCTGAGTACTGTTTAAACGAGTCATTGGCTGGCGCACCGTTAATCCAGAAATCCAATCCAGATCACATGCGCTCGACGCCATCCCAGGAGCGCGTCATCCGCGTGCCGTTCGAAGAATCGAAGATGGTTTGACTGTCGATGAGAGGATTGGTATTGATTACATGTGGAGGTTCGGAGGTATTCGCTGGCAGGAAGGCTGAGGAGAACAACATTGTCGCGACTGGTGTTAAGAGTACGAGTAAGGTATGTAAAGCTGGATGACGTTCCAGCGAGAAAAGAATCGCGCATAAGGTTGGTGCAACACTAGGGGAGATTTGTGCCGATTGATCAGGTTGCCAAAGTAGACAGCGAAGAAAACATGGAAGGTCTAAGAAAAACATAATGTACATGTGGGATGAGCAGTAGAGGGGTTTAGTGACATCAAGACGCGTAAGAGAGACAGAGAGACAGAGACAACTCAACAGGGATGATAAGACGTGAATTCCATCTGCGCCCAAGTGCGACCGACCAATCGAACTGGCTCATATGCACGCTTTGACCTCCCAATCAAATGGCGCAGGAAATTTGGGAAGCTGGGGTAGGGACATTGTGAGAGTGCAGTGCGGGTGGTAGCGAATCGGCCATTGATGTACGATGCATGATGGTGCGGTGTTTGGACGTCGTGGAAGAATCACTGCGATGGGGGCTAGTGATGAGACTATTAATCATTGGGCGAGAATGATCAAAAGCTGCCAATTATGAACATGTCAATTGGAGACTCGACGTATTTTGCAATCAACTGTGGAACAAGGATGACCTGGAACCAAACAAAGTAAGCTCTTCCAGACTCACGTCGAGATCAAAAGTTACCACCAAAGTTCCTAATATCACTTGCGAATTCTTTGTATGCGTCTTCAAGTTCTCTGTTCCGGCCCGGGTGTCGCTCCGACAAATTTCCCACGCGTCGCCATTACCGCTCTTCACAGCCGAAGTTATTGATGGAAACAACTCTTCGTCCCATCTCCCAACCTCCACGTGTCATTCTCCGTCCAACAGCCACACCATCTCCAACTCTTTGAATGGTACGCATAATGCGCTCCTAGGACAGCGTCGAGGGCATAGGGGGAACCTTAGGCTCACGTCCTTTCAACGACTCATTCACCTCCGGAGACAGTGCGCCGGCGCAACACTCAAAGGATGAGAAGGCGAGGAGGGGTCTCCATACACCACAGCTAGAACGTGCGGGGACCGGAGGAAGTGCTAGACGAGGAAGGGGCACGCGAGGTCTTGAGGCGCTGACGATATGGTCGCTGGATAGACCTGGGGCGCTGTACGTGCTGAGTGTTGGGCTTGATGGTCAGTGTGGCTGATATAGGGATTTGGTGGCGATGGGATGATTTTTTGGGGTGCGTCTGCGCTGATACGTATTTTCAGATGTATACTGAGAAGCTTGACTAGTGTCGTGGTTACGTTGACAGACGAGCTGGCGTGCCAGAACGTATACAATCGGATGTCAGCAGTTCTAGCGTGACATTATCAGGGAATGTCAAGGAACAAGAAGAATGGGTGGACTTGGAAAAGTGATGTGGAGCGCGGGTGGTCTGATCGAAGCGAACAAGGTGACGGATCTTTGTAACGATGCTTACGCCGTCACGACACTTACGCCCGTATACCAGCCAGGTTTGGGTCACACTTTACAGAATGTATGTCGTCCTGACTTTTTGAATACTCGTGCTTACATCCTACGATGTTTCAATGGTAAACCAGCTTTGAAGCGTAACGCATGTCAAGTTCGAGGCGTCGAGGAAAACAAGATTCCTCTCGCGACACTGATGTCAGCCACAACCTTCCCACTGGCCCATTTCATCTTTTGAACATTTGAAAGCGCAGGACCTCGTGTCCCAGCACTATGTCCTTTCTCCCACTATCGGAAAGTTGTAAAGATGTTTGTAATTCCAATATTTTGAAATAGATTATGCCGATATACTAACCTCCCAATCCAAGTCACCGCAACGGATACCATCTCAAGCCAATCATCTTATTCACACGCATCGCGTCAACTGTCATGGGTTACATTTTCATTTATTCACCTTCACTGGTCGACACCGTTGCAGGGGGCCAGGAAATACCCTGCGACGGTGGTAGTAGGTCACAGTATACTCTGGTATGCTACCAACCTACGAACGGGCCTCCAGGCATACGCCGGGACCCTGCCGCTGCTGAGGTTCTTCGCGGCAGCCCGGTCCTTGCCAATGTGTGGGATTGGAGGCAACTCCAAGTTGCATGTGTCGCTTCAGAGGCAGACCGTGAAAGACTATCTCAGAGTTCTTCGAGATTCGGAGCAACTCCGTCAACTATAGCATGCGCTCATGACCGACCTGATCGCTTCTGGTCCAATTAACCTGCGCACGGTCTCGTATGGATGTTTAATCGTTATCCGAGACAACGAGTAGATCAGGTCGGTGTCGGACCTTGTTCACCACTGCGATCTTGCTTACTTTATAAGAGTGGAACATGTATAAAAGCACGGCATCGTCGCTTTCCACTGGATCTATGCATGAGGAACACTAGCTGTATCGATGCAGGCGATTTTGCATTGCCAGTGAGGTGTACGAGAACCGGGCGAGCTCGATGGCCAACAGTGCTTCTAGATAAGTAGACGTATTAAGCCATAAAACGATCATCATTGCAGCGTGACCTTCGTCATCGCCATGCTGACGATGACCATTGAGAAATATTTCACTGATTCTGCCCCATCCCAAAACGAGTATGGCTATGGAGCATTGTGTTCCCGTGGATCACCTCAAATGCTCATTTAAACGAACTCTCAGCGCGTAGGAAGGTATACCAGTGTGACGCACTAGCGACATCACGTATGAAAACAATCACTCAACTTGAAGACATATATAGTGATAACATCCACCTTCTCAAGCTCTGGCTAAGTTTATCCTACCTTCCTACCAACTCGATGTCTTCCGTCCTATTTTGCCCATCGTCTGCCTGAACATTCTCCGTCCCCTCGTTCTGTTCATCACCTACGTCGACATTTTCTGCGATCCCGCTCTGCACACCAGTGGCAAACACCATCGGGCCCACGGCAGCACCGCCGCAGCTGGACATCGTGGATAGACCAAACCCAAGGTCAATCCCGGACCCACGTCTACCTTGCACATCGTGCGCGTACATCTCCCGCACGCATATGATAAATCGAGGGGTCAGAGTAAACACGGGCACGTATTCCAGGATGCAAGCCACTATCACGGGCAGCCGATCGCTTGAAACGTTCCCCGTGGTGAACAGTACGCTGATGAAGTTTAGCAGGAAAATCCTGTAACAGGAGAATTGTTAGTTCCATTCGTGATAAGTTCATAAGTGAGCGTTGAAACGTGAACAAGTGGTAGTGGAAAAGAATTGGGCAGTGAGCAGAAGACTGAGACGCACGCAAAGAAGTAGAGGATGCCCTGCATAATGAGTAAGTTGATGTATCGGTTGAGTTGCCACTGTTTTGCAACACGGTACATTTGAATTGATTGCCTGACAAACTGGAAGATCGCAAACATGCACAACACCCCAGCAAATGTCATCTGCAAGATGCTGGACACTTCCTCGAGTACGAGCAATGTAGATTTCCTAGCGCAAGTTGAATAGACTGATATTTGAGTGGTGAGATCTGACGGGGTTTTCGTTAGTATAACCGTCTATCAAGTCAGCGTCCACAAACATTGTTCATTTTCTGGATCGTTGAAGACAATGGCGGTTGCCAGGACAAAAGCGATCTCGATGAAAACCACAGAAAGAAGCATGCCAAGGATCATTCTCGATCGATTATACATTGCCCATACACGCAGAATCATTACGACTGTGCTCATCTTCATTAATTTCATGTCCTGATCAGAGGTAAACAAGCACTCACGATCAGCTGCAGCGAGAAAAAGAACGAACGTCCAACCCTCGACATCTCCCAATATCTGACCTGGAAGTTCAAGTTGGTGAGTGGAATGAAGGGGGGAAAGTTGTAAGAGACTCGGAGGACCCACATCTGTTTAATAGCTTTCAGCCATGTCTAAAAGGTTTAATAATAATCATAAGCTGAATACGTACACCTACAATTGCAAAGTAAGCGCCTCCAATAAGGACTGATATCCGAGGAAATATACCTTTGCAGGCCCGGGTATGAAACTACTTCCAACTTTTACCATAGTCAAACTTCGATCGAAGCCATGTTGGTTGTATCCAACTTACAAAGAACATAGAATCTGACGAACGAACACTCAAGGTCAGCATTCAGTATGTAATCGAAATCACTGCTACAAGTCATGCTCACGCCAAGGTATATAGGCCACAATAACAAACCTATGAAGATATCAGTCGAGAATGTACCAGTAAACATTGAATTTCAGCACAGACAAGAATGTAAAGTGTCGACTCCAAGGTCCACCGCTTGCTCTGCATTCCTATCAGTTACGTGTAAACTTCTGATATGTATGGCTGTGCACTGACCCAGATGTATTCTACCTTGGTTGATACCAATCGGGTGAACCTCGCATGCATTTCAGAAACTACGCAAGTTGTACCTCTTTTGGAAAGACGAGAACTGGCAATGATTAAGTTTGCGCCTCGTAATGGAACGATACCTATGGCTTACTGTAATCATATCCAACAGCCGTGAGTATAGCGACTGCAAGAAGTGTGTGAGACGTCGGATAAGGTCGAGCGCATAAGAGCATACATACTGGACAAATAGTTGTCAAAGTTCTGTTGAAGGACCAAATGGGTAGACAGCGGTTGCAAAACGGGAGACATAATCTGGATGGATTCGAACTGAGACAATCAGAAGGGAAATCAATAGGAGGGCATGGATAATTCCACTGCTGGGGCCGATGAGTTATAAGCCGCTAATTTTTTATGGTGGTGATGAGAGAACATCATCATGGCGTTGATGGCGCGAAACCTACGAACTCCATGGGTGAATTTACGGGTGGTTTCATGACATTAGACAACTTTTGGCCACGGTCCTCTTCACAATGAATGAAGTTGCTAGCCAGACAAGCCAAGTTCCTGATTGAGTGGTCAGCTGAAGGGAACCGGATACATAAATCACCAAACGATCGTGGATAGCGGGGATCGGCAGAGTTCATTAGCGAGCTGTTCCATACCCGTTGCCGTACTGGCAAGTGTTATACATGTCGCATGATATTTCATTTAGTGGCCACTGGGGACGTACAAAAAGCGTAAAGCTCCAGTCGTTGTTCCAATCTCGCCGCACTGAGTTAGAGTCTATTATGTAAGTCCACTCTTTCGAGCCGCCGCACCGGAGCGGGCCAAAGCCCGTGCTGGGGCAATATTTGACTATGCCTTTGTTCTTTTCCGGTGGCGTATCAGTCTGTTTCTAATGCGAGACACTATCAGAGACCATCGATAGCGAACATCATCCCGCACGGATATGAAATCCAGTCAATAGGTCCAATAGAAATTTCGGGGCAGAAAATCACCGCGGGCCTGCTGATGGCATTGAGAAGTACTTTGCCCTTCCCGAGTCTCAAAACAACAATGATTGATATCCTGTCCAAAGCTTCATCGGTCTAGAGGTAATCTAGGCGATTCAGACTTTGAGTAAAAGTGTTCCACGAGAATCAACACCCACTTTGTTTTTAGCTAAGCCGATTCAACCACCCTTGCCGACAATTCGATATCTTCCCTCCGTTCGTTTCGCCAATCATCCGGCTCGATGTTCTCCACGACCCCACTCTGTATACCAATGGCGAATACGATTGATTCTCTGGCACCACCACCGCGGCTGGATAATGTGGATATACCAAATCCGGTATCGACCCCGGCCTCGTCTCTGTCTTGTGTGTCATGGGCATACAGCTCCCGTATGCTGATGATAAATCGAGGCGTTAGAGTGAACACCGGCACCCTTCCTACGATACACGTCACTATGAATGGCCAACCAGTCCCTGGAATCTTTCCTGCGTAACTCAGCAGGCAGATGAGATTCAGCAAGAAGACACTGCGAGGAGAAAGCCACGGTTAGATATTGGCGAGCTTAAGTTGACTGTATAGGAAAGGAACTGGGAATGATGAGGACGAGAACGTACGCAAAGAAATAAACGATGCCCTGCTGAACAAGCAAATTGATGTATCGGTTGAGTTGCCACTGTTTCGTTACATGGTATACTTGAAGTGACTGCTTGACGAACTGAAAAATCGCAAGCACACACAACACCGCAGCAACAACCATTTGCAAACTGTTGGACACTTCCTCCAATACGAGTGACTGTGACGAATTTTGCATCAAGCAAACTGAATTTTCCAAAAGTTCCACGGTAAAATCTGACATCTTGTTAGTATATCGTACGAATATCAAGACCGAATCTACATACTTTGCGAATTCTTCGAAATAATGTTGAAAATAGCAGCTATCACCATGGAAATGATTTCGATGGTGATTAAGGTAAGAAGGATGCCAAGAACCGTCTTCGATCGATTGTACATTGCCCAAACGCGCAGGATCATTCCGACTACGATTGTCATCGTCGATTTTATTCCTGATTCTGTGGTTCACTTACAATCAGCCGCACCGAGAAAAAGGAGGTATGCCCAATACTCGATATATTCTAATACTTTGCCTTGAAGTGGAAATGAATAGAATGAAGGACGAAAGCCAAAGGTGACTCACACCTGTTGAATAAATGACAAGCGTGCTTCAGAGGCACAACAATGAGCGAATCCGACTCGGAATACACACATCTAGCGCAAAGTTATCTACATCAGCACGTTAATCAGTCGTTCATTTTCCGAGGAGTGTACCTTTGCAGGACCAGGCATGAAAGTGGTGCCGTCTTTCATCCCTGTCAGGATTTGATCATATCCTTCGGTGTAGCAAACTTACATAGAGTCATAAACCTGGAAAGCATTCAAGGTCAGGACCCCGAGTCATTACATGAATATAAGAGTCATAAGCTCACGCCAAATTATATAGGCCACAATAACGAACCTATCAAAGCCTCGCTGAAGAATGTCCGGATGAACTGAATATCGGCACGTACAAGAATGAACAACATTGATACCCAGGTCCACGGCTTGCTCTGGAGTCTTATCAGTCAAGTATCAACCCCAGAAATGGCTGTGCGGTGCACTAACCCAGATGTACTCTATCTTCATCGATCTCGATCAGGGAAACCGTTTGCATGAGAGGTAGTGTGCAAAGTGTACCTCTTTCGGCAATACAAGGACTGCCATGAGATACATAAGTTCGTGCCTCGAATTGGAACGGAATTACAGCTCACTGTAATCATATCCGACAGCGGTGAGGACAGCAACTGCTAGCGGTATATGAGACTGATTAAAACGAGCGCAAAGGGGGAGTACCAGACACATAGTTATTATGCTGAAGGGCTGAGAGAACAGCTTGTAAAGCGGAAGACATGGTCTTCAATTTGATGAATCTGAATAAAAACAATCAGATGGGTGGCGAACAGGAAGAAATTCAAGAAGGTATGGTCAAATATACACTTACAACCTGATGACTTTATGAGGCCACTAGATTCGCTTGGCGGTGGCAATACATAGAATATCATGCCGAGTATCATCGCGTTATGCGGTCAGAGGCTCGGAAATTAGGCGCAAAGGACCCACGCCCACACATCCCGAAGCCTGACCCTGCGGCTCGCACGTCCGTCTTGCGTCAACTTCAACCCAATCGTCCTCCCGCCCCCTGGTATATGGGTTCTGAGGTGTAGTCCTCTTGCAGGATGCTGAGCATCTGAACGGTGAATCAGGCGCGTGGTTGATTTGGAGAATCCGAGGAATGCATAGTGGTGACTCTGTTGAGTCAATGGTAACGAGACTGTGATGATAACGCTCACGGAGCGAAAAAGGCAAGGTTATCTTGAGAGGCGTGAGAAGCCGTGGACAAGTCAACGGGTTCGAGTCTCAGACTCAATGAGAGCTGCGTCGATTGCTCCTTACCCTGATCACGAGAATGCCGTCATCACGTATATCGTTATGGCGTTCGTTTGCTTCTGCTGCCTGCGATCCACGCTGTGTTGTATGCGTAGATCAAGACACACTAGGTCAACAGTAGCCGATATTAGGATTGATTCTAAACAGAGTGTGCGACGCGTTAGTTGGTATGCCCGGACTGCACGACAGACACTACCTCTGTCTTGTCACAAAACGGTGTCGATGAAACATTACACGAATACTCGAGCTGGTTGCATAAACCAACGGGGTTGAGTTAGTAAATAAAATATTTGAGGGATGCGGACAGCACCGACACTTCTTTCCCCAAGGAAACTCCACAGAACGTGACAAGTATGGAGACAGCGGGATAGAGAACAACGACGGAGCCGATGCCTGAGACGGCACGTATGATGAAAATAGGTCCGATTGTAACGCTCTTGTGGTGACAATAGGCAGGATTACGACGCCGGAGGATTTTGGTGTTCAAAAGTGTTGTACTTCCTTGTAACTGTTGACGCATGAAAATTTCAAGATAACGGCATCAATAGCTCACCCGCTTATTCAAGAGTAGGGACTACTAAGCTGATACGAGAATTATCACCAATGTTACGCGAGGACTCTTCCTTCCTACCTTCGGAGATGCGATGATCTTGGCTCAGCTCGGATTGCGCAGCAAACTTTGTTGCCGAAGAGTTATAGGTGAAAGTCACAGGTCATGATTGCTAGCTTCCGCGACAAGAGTGCTCCAAATCTTGGTTTACGAACATCAAGAGACTCGTCGATGAATGGATTTATCGCATTTTTCGGCTTCGATCAGAGCACCCAGCACTCCAGTTTCATCCCACACGCCACGTTCATTGAGATGCCTCGAGGAGGATGCCATGCCAGCCCTGCTGATATCTTCAGATCAACTCGGTCGCGAAGGAAGCGACGAAACGCACCTGGTTAGCACTCGTCCAATGCACGAATCAATGCTAATGGCACATTAAACACTGGCCCAACCGCCACCTCATGTCCACAACCGCTACTCTGTCATTGCGAATCGCCTCCGCCTCAGGCACAACGTTAGCGCATATAGCGGACTAGGTAACGCACGGGAAAGGTCAAAGAATTGTCGGTTCAGCTCAGAAATCCTGGGACCTCAACGTCGATGATTGGAGCTGTTGAACTGGTTGCCATAGTAAGAGTCGGAAAATGACGCTGTGATGCGATGAGAGGAGTTGAGTCCATGCGAAACTTTAGAGGTCTCTGTAACGAGGCCATAACCTGTGATACAGTTCGTTCGCTAGCTCAGAAAACTTGATCTAAATTGTGCAGCCACGAGGCAATGCTTACCGTAGATTTGCCCCTTGGACGTCGAGCTGTGTGGCGGCGGTTCTACGACGTTGATGTTGGGGTCATCCTGGTTGACCTCGGGGCGTGAGAACTTGAACTTGCTGACCCGGGGCCGCTTGTGAACATTCAAAACAGGTCTTCAAAGCTTCATTCATCGGACGTATAAATAATCTGCAATTCCAGACAGCATTCCAGTGTATCCACTTTTTTAAAGCTAGACTGATCCTATCGCGCATGTCACTAATTCGATCTCGTCCCTCCGCTCGTCTCGCCAATCATCCGCATCGATGTTTCCGCCCTGCAGACCAACGGCGAAAACGATTGGTTCTCTAGCACCACCACCACGGCTGGATGATGTGGATATGCCAAATCCAGTGTCGACCCTGCCCTCGTGGCTGCCTTGAATGTCACGGGCGTACATCTCCCGTATGCTGATGATGAATCGAGGCGTTAGGGTGAATACGGGAACCCTCCCCACGATACATGTTAATGTGAATTGCCACCCTGTGCTTGGAATTTTCCCTGCATAAGTCAGTAAGGAGATGAGGTTCAGCAGGAAGACACTAACGGGAAAGCTACGGTCAGATCTCCGTATGGAGGAAAGGAACTAGGAAATGAAAGGACAAGGACGTACGCAAAGAAGTAAACGATGCCCTGCTGCACAAGCAAATTGATGTATTGATTGAATTGCCACTGTTTCGTCACATAATATACTTGAAGTGATTGCCTGACGAATTGGAAGATCGCAAGTATACACAACGCCACAGCAACAGCCATTTGCAAGCCGTTAGACACTTCCTCCAATACGATCGACTGTGACGAGTTTTTCATCAAGCAAAATGAATATTGCAGTACTTCCATGGTGAAATCTGGACATCTTGTTACTGTGGCATACGGATATCAAGCAAGGGTCTACGCACTTTGTGAATTCTGTGAAGTGCTGTTGAAAACAGCACCTATCACCATGGAGATAATCTCGATTGTGATCAAGGTAAGAAGGATGCTAAGAATCGTCTTTGATCGATTGTACATTGCCCATACGCGCAGAATCATTCCGACTGTATCGTCATTATCAGCCTCATCCTAAATCTGAGCTACATTTCCGCTTACGATCAGCTGCACCGAGAAAAAGGAGGTATGCCCAATACTCGATATATTCTAATATTTCGCCTTAAGGTGCCGGTGAATGGAATGAAGGAGGAAAGCCATATATGTCTCACAACTGTTGGATGGATGACAATCGTACCTCAAAAGTACATCAATGAGTGAATCTGAACACGTACATCTGCGAGTACACCGTTATCCACATTAGTACATTAATCAATCATGGGGTTTTCGAGAAGTGTACCTTTGCAGGACCAGGCATGAAAGGAGTGCCGTCTTTTGTCGTCCCTGTCAGAATTTGATCATATCCTTCGGTAGTAAACTTACATAGGGTCATAAACCTGGTAAGCGTTCAAGGTCAGGACCCAGAGTCATTACATCAATATGAGAGTCAGCTCACGCCAAATTATATAGGCCACAATAGCGAACCTATCAAAGCCTCGCTGGAGAATGTCCTAGTTGGCAACTGAATATCGGCACATACAAGAATGAACATCATTGACACCCATGTCCACGGTTTGCTCTGTGGTCTTATCAGTAACGCGTCAATCCCGGAAATGGCTATGCAGTGCGCTAACCCAAATGTACTCTATCTTCATCGATCTTGATCAGGGAAACCGTTCGACGCATGATAGTGTATAAATTATACCTCTTTCGGCAACACCAGGACTGTCGCGGATACATAAGTTCGTGCCTCGCATTGGAGTGGAATTACAGCTCACCGTAATCATATCCGACAGCGGTGAGGACGGCAACTGAGGGAATTGTATGAAAATGGAGACAAAAGAGTGAAAACAGGGATACCAGATACATAGTTATTCTGCTGAAGGGCCGAGAGAGTAGATTGCAGAGCTGCGGACATGGTCCTGAAGGATTTGATAGAGACAATCAGGTGGGCGACGAACGGGGAGAAGGTATGAACAATTACTCAATCTAACGCGTTTATAAGGCCACTAGATTCATTTTACGAAGCAAAACATCATGCTGAGCATCTGGACCAGGGGCTACCTAACAGAAATTAAGGAAGTTCACACCAAGATCAGGATATATGGATGCGAATAGCGGAGATCAGTGGAATTTGATAGCGGCCAGGGCTCATTGTTTATGCCCAGCGCTATGTTGACGCTTCCATTTGTCCATGAGGTATTTGAGTCCAGTCCAGGTCCGCTGTCTCACGCTGAGAATTAATGGTTACTTTGAAACACCAACAGGCCATCTGCCAGTCCCGCCGTGAGTGGAGGTTTTAGTTTCCACAGCGTACGCTGATACTGGAACCCAAGGGACTCAACAACCACTGGCACATAATACCAGAATCATCATAGATGACTTGAATCGTGAATGGTGGAGTTTCAAATAGGGCTGAAAGGGTGGAAATGAGCGTTCCAAACTGTAGTCATGGCAATGCTCATCGAATTGAATCTAGTAGCTGTGTACAACCTCTGATCATCTGCATGCCTACACTCGTTATGACAGCATGCATTTGATGGCGAGGCCATACCTCGGTGCTTCCCCTCTGAGCATGATGCTTTGTTTCAAATCGGAACACTCTGTTTCAAACAGTCATCGATGGTGATCAGGAAGACTTGGATTCACATTACAAATGCACTGCAATCAGAGGATCAGTCGACAGGCGCAGAATGCGCGAGGCTCGCTGTTTCAGACTCATACTGACATACATGCGCGATATGATGATCATGATCAGGGTAAATTATGATCGTTGCGTCGGCGCTATCGCCATAGCGATATAGGGAAGCCACCGAGAGGTGCATACATGGTAGGAGGACATGTCCATTGGCGTACATGATTTACTTCCCTCTCAATTGCAGCTGGCCGTTTCGAGTCTAGTGATATCGTAAGCATTGAGGAGTATTCTCTGATGAACCAACCTCGATAGTCACCCCTGTTTGGTTTTCAGTGCTAGTTTGATTGGATTACCCTGGTGGTCACGTACCGATCTGGGTATGTGGCAGATCAAGCGGGGTGGATCATAGCCTGGCGCGAATCACGCGCCCTGTTGCCACCACAATTTCAAGGCTGGCGCTTTGACTTGTTTACAGACTTAGAAGTAAAAGGGGATTTTCCGACGCGATGCTAAACGGTTCAAGATTTCCCTAACACGGGACGTGACCGCTGGCAGTACCTTCACGCGCATCAGTAACATCCAATAACTTAAAGTCGCCAATTTACCTGTAGTGCCACGCAAAGTGGATCTCGAGGTAGTTCGGGGAGGCACTTGACTTGATCGGATATCATGGGGCTACCTCTGAAGAGGCTTCAAATATCGCATGTACCGGTCTGTTCTTCCGAGAAAATTGGCGTCGAAATCAGGCGATTCCCTACAGAGGCAGGAAAGACGAGATTCCGCAGCGAGAAAGTCTGAGAGGGTGAATATGCGTGAGAATATGTGATTACACTCCGATTATGCACATACAAGTTCAAGCGTTCAAACCTTCGAGACCTCGTTCAGACATACCAATTGAACCCTCACAATAGGACAGAAAAAAGAATATTAGGTTGCTTTCTCGAATTCTCTGAGTATTATTCGGATGTTCATATAGACATTGCCAGTGTATGAGGTGCGTCTATTTTGATACTTCTTTGAAGAGCAGAGTGACGAGTTTGCATGTTCCGCCTATTAGTAGATTCACGGCATACTGCAAAGTGTACACAGGTTTGACTACTTGAGGGCAGGAGATGTTGGCAGTGGGAGTCGATTACTCCAGGCATGTACAATGTTTCGAACTTGGTGACCATAGTTCGAACACGCTGATCTTGTGTCGATTCAGTCAGCGCGTCACCCTGCCATCCAATGTGATTCATCTTCGTCATAGGGGGATCATCTGAGCCATTTCTCCACGTATACTTTGTCGCCTTTATCCTGCATACTTGACCGAGGCAAGCAATGATGTACACATTTCACAGATTGTGATGCGATGTTCAGAGTCAATTCTCAACGTTCAACTACAAACAACTTCTATGGCAAGTGTGCGGAGTTGGCAAGGTGGTCTCTCCTTCGTGAGAGTTGGTCCTTCTCGTCGCTCAAGATCTTGGCTGTTTCTCGCGTGTGTCCTTGCCCTGTACTGAGTGCCCCTTGCGTTTCGAACCCGTTTTCAGGTCCATCACTGTCACCGCCAGTGCAATCATCCAAAAAACGGTTCCCACACCTTCCCAAAGCCATCCGCCCAACAATTCTTGTTAGAAAATCTCAAGCACCGTCCTAAATTTTCTCTAACTCCCTGACGGGCACGACACCTTTTGATGCATGAATAGTATTTTTGAAACATAATGTTATCTGAATGCGGGATGCGGTGCACGTAGTGTCCGTGGACACTCAAGTACTCATGGCCGAAGTAACACCGAGCAGAAATGAGGGTTCCACCTTAGGGTGGTACTTTCAAGTTGGGATCCGAGAAGGGCGTGCCGCCGCTGTAAGCTGATGCGCTGATAGGCGAATACTTCTCGATGGCCGCCAAGATCCGTATTGCAGTGACCGCTGGCGCAATGATGATCATAATTTTGCCTGGTACTCCTCACCAGCTGACCTAAAACGATGAACCTCGCTCATTTTGTACGTATTGAATGATCCCAAAAAGATTCACTCGAGAGGACGTTTTTCTATTGTCCCTATTGTCTCGCAATACAGTTTAGATCTTATCGCACTGCCTGTACACAAGCCTTCCTAATCACCACCTATGTCTACACCGGCCGAGCGGACCCGACCTCCCTTGGGACCAACTCGATGTCTCCCGTACCTTCGTTCTGCCCATCATCCGCCTCTGCGTTGTTCGCGACCTCGCTCTCCACGCCAGCTGCAAACACCATCGGTCCTTCGGCAGCACCGCGGCTAGATAACATAGACAAGCCAAATCCGGAGTCAATCCTACGTCTCCCTTCAACATCGCGTGCATACAATTGCCGTATGCTGATGATGAATCGAGGCGTTAGAGTGTACGCAGGGACAAGTTCCATGATGCCTGTTAGTATAAACTGCCACCCTGTGCTTGGAATATTTCCGGTGTTGGCCAGTATGGCCAATGAGGTTCAGTAGGAGGATACTGTTACAGAGAAGTTTCAGTTGTGTCATAACTCCATCAATTATAAATAGTTTTTGAGATTGACAAGAGTGGACTGGGGACTGGGACTGGATGTACTTACCCTACGAAGTAGAGGATGCCCTGCCTGACGAGCAGGTTTATATACCGGCTGAGTTGCCATTGTTTTGTGAGGTAGTACATTTGAAGTGACTGCCTCACAAACTGCGCAATGGCTACCATGCACAACACTGCACCAAAAGTCATTTGGGAAATGTAAGACACATAACCCCAAGCAAGCGTTGTGAGTTGTTCGACACAGAATGAATATTCCAGTACTTGAACAATGACCCCTGACCGCTGTCACATCAGTGAGGCATGCATTTACTGAGTCGGAATGTACACACATGAATCATTCTTCAGATTGGTATAGAAAGCAGCAGCTACTAAGACGGTGATGATCTCAATAGAAAGCATGGTAGAAAGCAAGCTCAGGATTAATCTTGATCGATTATACATTGCCCACACGCGCAGGATCCACCCGATCCTGAGGCATTATTGCAAAACACCCGGCAATCAGTGTTAGGTCATTTTGCACGAAACACGGACAAGTTCCCACCCATTAGATACAGTAGTAGTGTACTGCAATCCCTATTGCTGGTATTTTGCAACACCCTCCGAGTCTGCCAGTGTCTTGCAATACCATCCCATTCCTGTCACCCATTGGTACTAGCTTGCAAGATACCCGCCCGCAGCATCTATGACCTTGCAATATGGTATTGGACGGTGTGTCGCACTCCGTGTGATGTTGATTGTTGTTGCCTATTGTGTCCGAGTCGGTCTATGTATTGCAAGACGCCCGAACACGACTTGATGCTGTTTGCCCATCTTGCAAGCCTCCGTGCACACAATCTTGCAACATCGTGACTACACCACCTCCTCTCCCACTAAGGCCCTGCAACCCATGTATTGCAAGACGCCCGTACTATGTGACTCGACACTATTCGCCTGTTTTGCAAGACTTCGTACACAATCTTGCAACACCACACCACCTCCTCTCCCCACTACCGGGCCCTGCAATTCTATGTATTGCAAGATCCCCATATGTGACTCACTTCTGTTCTCCCGTTTTAGGGTATACCCTCAGGTAGTACCTGGCGTGGTACACGCACCCGTGCCCGCTGAAAACCCGTGCCTGCGCCCCTACCCATATCCATCACCAGCGTGCGGGTACACCCACAGATCCGAGGTGAGAGCGCGAGATCACGAACACAAACGCACTGTTTGTGCGTTGCGTTTGTGTTTGTGATTGTGCGTTCATATGTGGATGGGTGTTGCTGCCAGTGGCCCGGGGGGTGGGCGAGTGTCGACAGTGGTGATGGTGAGGTGGGTCAACAACGGCAATCTGTGTTCAAGTTCCATTCACATGTGAACACGAACACGAATGCGACAACGACGCGTTTGTGTTTATGTTCGTATGTGAATGGAGTTGGTGGGGATGGATGAGGTCGAGGGTGAGGTGAAGGCATGGTGGGGGCGAGGGGAAGCGCATGCACTGCTCACGTACAAAAACAAACACGAACGCGACACTGGCAAGTGTTCACGTTTGCATTCGTACGGGAGTGGGTACGGTGGGCGATGGTCGACAACTGAGGCGGGAGGGCAAGGGTGAAGGGACGAAGGGACACTCACGTACAAACACAAACACAAAAAGTGTTCGTGTTCGTGTTTGTACGTGAACCGGAGCGGGTGGGGGTGGGGTGGGCAATGGTGATGGCAATGGTGATGGTGACACAGATGTGAGCAGGGAGGGTGGGCGAGAACGAGGATGGCAACGAGGGTCATGGTGACGAAGGGCAACAAGGCGACGACAGGGACAGGGACGGGACAAAGGTGACTGAACATGCAGAAGCAACCACACAATGCGCGCGATTAGCACGTTGTGTGGTTGCTTCTGACCCGCAATCCATGCAGGTATACCCGCACTCATAGTATGGGTGCGTGCAGTTGCGCGGTGGTGTCGTTGATAGTGCTGGGCCATTGATGATGTTGCTTCATCGTCGTGTCGTTGGTGGCTGGGGGGTGGTGGTTGTGCGTCCGTCCATAACATCAATTGACATGCAATGAATTCCCACTTTTCTGTACACCATGCAGATTAAACATATGTTCCTAGTCTACAGTAATAAGATCAAGTTGTACTACTACTAGTAATGAGTGCCGAAAGCAAAGGAAAGTTGGGTGTGGCACACTGGCCCGGGCGCACTCGACAGTAATCATAGCTGTAGAGATAGTGGTGGATGTGGGGACAATGCTGACGGCACCATGACTGCAGGTGATGACAGTGAGTACAGAAGGGTAGGCGTGATGGGTGTTAACCATACCGTCTCGACAACCTTCATAGTTGTTGACATGGACGTATTGGGGATGGTGCGGATGGTGCTACAGAAAGAAACGGTGAGCATGATGAAGGGGTATTGGGAGCCTGACGGCGAGTGAACGGTACAGTACCTCGACAGTCTTCATAGCCATTGATAATAGTAGGTGAGGTGGCGGGTTGTGGTTGTGGGGGCAATCCCGACAACACAGGGAATAGTGAGGTGGCGCGCGAACAGGAGGTCTCAAAAATTAAGATACATGGGCACACACCTTTAGCCTTTTATACCCCTCTGCTTATCAGGTGCAGCGAGGTGGTGAGGACGTAGAGAGGGTTCATACAGTCATTATGTGGATCCGTCAACGTGTTGTGTGCATGCAGGTGCAATGAGGCAAGATTACATCCAGGGAATCTGCCACTGGGCTTTGCAAGATGTCCGTGACTTGATGCTGTCACCCAATTTGCAAGACTTCGTGCACGCGACCTCACTGTTGTCTTTTGCAGGCTGAAAATTCTCATAGTACAATAGATTATAGGAACTAATGACAAAAAGACGGTGATGGCATACTTGGTGAGTCACCTACGGTATGGTGATCGCCGCCGAGTTCAATATACTTCTGCGTGTCCTGCCACATCCGTCTAAAGTGCGTCTCCAACCCATGCCTGAGGGCTGCCTGTCACAAGGCATATGCAACGAGTCCCTCCTTGAGTGATGTATCGTCCGTCTCAATCAGCGTTTGTTTGTTCAGCCACCAGGCTTGCTGCCAACGGAGGAATTGTAAAACCCGGCGCTGCTCCTCCACTAATAAGTCGACTTCCTCAGCCCATCAATCTGCTCGAGCACGTGTTTTGCACCACTCCAAACGAACAGCTGAGACAACGATAAGATCAAGGGAATACATATTCAACATGACATACCATCCTGGATGTTTTTGTCTTCATCCGAGTCAGTCCTAGCGGTCTCTTCACCGTAGCCACCTACTAACCAGATTCACAATAGTCGTCTTCGCCCCTCACTTGTGTGATCTTCGATACCCGCAGACAGTGGACGTATGTCACGATCTTGAAGAAACCGAAAAGTTCCTTGCCACCCCGTCTTGCCAAGGGGTGAGGATAACGCAAGCAGAGCATGATACGCCACACGGTACTTCTCGGCACTCGCATCCACCTTCGCATCCACCAACTTGAGGGAGTTGCGCGCACGTGTGTTGGGGCCCTGTCCCCGCAAAAATCTATCTTTGAAGCGCAACAAATAAGCTCGTGTGCGCAGTGCTTGTTGGAGCTCCTCCAAGGCGTCATATGCTTGACCGACACGAAGCTTCCATTCGATCTCTTGGAGTTTGGTGTCACATGAGAGTCTATGTCCAAGCATTGATGGTAGCCAGAGGGAATACTCCTCCGCCCGTCGGCCAGGAGTTGTATCTTCTTGCGAGTCCTCGGCCCGTAGGGACATGACGTACGGCATGTACGAATCTTGGACTACTGTCCAAGATTCCATTCTTCTCATCAGTACATTGCTACGCTGTTGGAGATGGTATTTTTGGCGTTCTGTGGCATGCGGCCCGAGTTTTTTCATCTCAAGACGAAGGTGGCGTCTTAGAAAGACGATTATCTCATTTACATTTTGTAACGCCATGACACTAACGACTCACTGTTGGTCCTCTAAGTCTATCCCAGAGCTGATTAGGGCGCTCGCACTGATATCGGGATGGATGGGAGCGCTACTTGTGACTTGCGCATCATCCTTGGACAGCTGGAGACGCATGCTTGCCTGGCTGACGACTAGGTAGTTTGAGTATACCTATCTGGTCGTGATGAAGGATCGAAAGAGTACGTACAATGAGATTTGACCTCAAATGGGTTCGGCTTCGACATATCGTTCTCCCATGCCTCAAAATCCAGTTTCCATTTCTTGAGTGATTCGCCATATTGCATCGATAGGCAATCTTCCAATTCGCACAGGATTTCACGATGCTCGCTTCGCTCTGGTACAGCTTCTTTGAGTTTGAGAAGAATTGATTCACCTGTTTGGCAAGGAATAAGGCACCAGTGCGACACAAATGTGGTTGTAACTTACCAATTCCGATGAACTTCTTCCAATTAGTATCTCCGATAAGATCATCAAGGGTGTCCTGTCGATGACCAGGGCCCATTTCTTTCGTGCTCGATGCAGTGGCATTAAGCATCGACCATGCACGTTCTGGGGCCTCACCGTCAGTCTGACCAACACCTTTGATGAAATTAAACGAATACTTCCACTGGCACTCTGCCACATGTGCTGGTAGGTGAAACTTTGGGACGAACGCGACTATTTTCTTCTCCTCGTGACGGAAGCGCATGTGTTCTGGAAACATCTTCATTCGTTCCCACAGGTTCCGTGTCCACTGGCAGACAATGTCATATGAAATATTGAGGCGCAGGAGAGGGTTGTCCTTGACAACAGAGAAAAAAAGATAATCCATATTTGTGTAGCTAGAACGAAGGGTTGAGCGTGGTCTAAAGAATTCGAAATGTATGTACCGTTCACCCTTTTGCAAATCGCCCACACCACATGGCAGTTTCATTTCGTGACGTGCACAACAGATACTCCCCACGCCAGAGGCCGCTAGGCCTTTCGAGACCTTCATTTCTGCGCTGTTCACAGCACTGTGACTATTGCATGCGCTTTTCTGTACTAGTTAATATTAGTAATTGCTGTGTGGCATGCGAACAAGTAATACCTCTTGCAATCTATTTGAGGAACTTTGCAAATATCCTTTGTATGACTGTTCCTCCACGAAATATGACCAACCGTTGCCAAGGCTGGGGTCAACGGCATCCTGGGAAATTGCTCTGCGCTTCAAACGGAAATTCGCATCGAGCGCGATAAAAAGCGCATATAGCCACCTTAAATGAATTAGTACCGGCTTAGAGTAGCCTAACCACTTGCATGTGACTTACTGCTCGTCTTTTGGGGCCTTGTCCCAATCGTCTGGAAGGTTCTTGCCTGGTTGTGGACACGCAGGACAGAGGAGAGCGCACTCTCCACCCTTTGTATTCCCCACACCACTGGGATCGTGACTGCGCCCTGACCGTTTGAGCATTTTTGAGGTGGCGCCATTCGCGTGCCATCCGTAAGAATTGCTCATAACGCTCCTGAAAAGTGTTAGTATAAGCGTTGCCATCGAAACAAATAATCACCTTTGGGGGACATAGTCCCGCATTGTCACCGAGACGCGCAAGTGTCGTGTAATAGTGGTAAGCAGACACCTTGGACTCGAGTGAGAGAAGATGGTACTCTTCTAGAAGACTGAACGTTGCCACAGAGCAAGGCTTGTCTGTGCTTGCAGGAAATAGCCTATAGCGGAGAAGTTGCTGAACGAGCGGATCAGCGGTTTCACAGCCACAAAATCGCAATGCTACCGAGTGAATTCCATTGCCATGGATAATCGTGAAATCATCCGAATGTGGCACCTTGGGCAAGCAACATGACATCCCCATTGGATGGCCCAACTGGATTACAAGGCCAAGTTCCTTGAGCGACGTCTGAACCCAATACGAGCCCTGCCATTTCTTAAAGGCTCCGAGTCAATACTGTTTCATTGCACGAAAAATACTTGACAATACCTTGATTCTGTGCAGTGGATGACTGACATGCTTTGACAAGATGCAGTCTTGACAGTGTAAATCGAGGGTCAGGCAGTCATTGCAACGATATATTGCAGGGTTGATCTTGCAAACGCTGCACGTGTGAATCCCACACCGTCCTTCCAAACGGATTAATTCGGAAAGAAACTGTTCACGATCCCGTTCGACCCAACCAAGAATTGGGAAATCCTTCCGATTATTTCAATTAGCAGGGCAAAAAAGTGGGTAATGCCAAGAGAAAATAAACTTACCGATGATTGAAGCTGCCTCGGCATGTGACCGAGGATATCTAGGTCAATGCTCTCGGGAAGATTGTCGACAGAGCCAAGAGGGTGCATCGAGTCGATAAGAAGCATTTGCGGTGGCGAAGGGACTCGGGAAACAACCCGGATAGCAGCCTTGGGTGCTTTGTACAGCTTTTTTGTCAAATGTATGGCACCTGAATCTTCGGTCCTGAGCTTCGTGTGCCATCTTGTTGCCTCAAGCGAATGGACCTCTTGTCTGCAGTAAACCTTGAAGCCCTTCATGGGCTTGAACTGAAGTTTCGCATGGCCCAGCAACATGGCCAAACGCAATCACGTCATCCAAGTGTGATCGTTGGTAACCCGTAAGTCTATTCTTGCAAGAGCTTTGCCTGTGCGTCGTTCGCACACCCCATTTGTGTTGTTGAGAGTATCGCCTTCATGAAGACCCTGAAAAGAACCGCAACGTAAGATAGATTGTCACCGACATTGTTTGCTTATCTTGCCCACACTTTGTTCACATTGAACTTAACCTTGTGCGATCAGGTTGTGGACGATAACCTATACAACATGCTGAGTTAGCAGGGTAGATAGAGTGGCGCAAACGATTTTGCAGTACCTACACAAGACATCCATGTAGTCATGTCTTCCGATGGAATCAAGTGAAACCGAATGCATACATTTTGGCGCAATTAAGTTATGGGCGATAACCTGTATGTCACACTGAGTTAGCAGGGTAGATAGGGTGGCGCAAACAATCTTGCAATACCTACGCAAGATGTCCGTGTAGTCGTGTCTTCCAGCGGAACCAAGTGGAACCGAATGCATTCCTCGCCCCTGAGTTGCTGCAACAGTTCGTACTAGTAATACTGCCATACCATGCTTGAGATTTGAGACACAACCAAGCTGGAAAGACTCACCCAACAAGCCTGAAGCTCGAAAGGTGCACACTCCTTGCTACTGAATGGCTGCGATAGATAGTTTGCGTTGCTAATCGAGTGTGAGATTCGAGGTGCAAATGAACTGGAAAGACGCCATTCTTGAGATTCAACACACGAGTAGGCTGGAAAGACTCATTTAGCAGACCCAGAGGCTCGAGATGTGCACGCTCTTGATTCCTGAATTACTGTGACAGATAGTTTGCAATGTTGCTATGCCATGCTTCAAGTTGGGACTTGAGACACAAATGAACTAGAAAGACTTGCTTTAGTGGTTCAGCAGTAAAGATCAAGACATACGTGAAATGCAACAATATGTCGCCGTTTGAGTAAATCTCCTACCGTGAGCTGCGGTGACGGATAGCTCGCAATGTCGCTATGCCATCCCTGAGATTCGAAATACAAATACACTGGAAAGACTCACTTTCATGTGCGGCGAAGTTCGAGATGTCCATGAAGTTCAATAACCAGTTGTTTGAGTAAATCTCCTACGAGGCGCACGAAATTGAGCTGAAGAGAAACCCAAGTCAACATAGCCACTTCAATTAGGCCGTACTTCTCCCATTTTCACCCTCGCTCTAGGGCCTGAGGGTACGTCTGTCTCCTCGTTTCACATTGAGTTTCACCATGAACTAAAACAGTATAATAGTTCCAATGGGTCGTCCGAAGATACACACAAGCCCGGAGGGGAAAGTTTTGGCTGCTCGGCAATATCGTGCCAAGTACTATGAAAAGTACGTCTGCATCACACAGGAACGATTACCCGCTAAACCTGTACACACTCTCAAGGAATTGGTCTGCGATCAACGGTCAACGTGCTGCAAAATGCAAGGAGACAAGGTGGTATGCTCGGTTGATAGCATCGTTTTACTAATCACGGTCTTACTAGTAGAACTACAAAGCAGCCTGCTCAGGTTCCACTCCTGGGTGAACCTTCTTCCAAGGATCCACTGCTTGTACGTCGGTAGGTTCTCAACTAATCACGGTTTCACAGTCTGACCACCCCAGCAGTCCAGGGCGCCCTCGTGGCACACTGGCAAAGAATCGTCCAAGCGCTCGGTCAGTTGTGGTGAACTACATGGAACAATGTACTGACTAGGCTTGTAGAAACAACAACCCAGGTGATTCAGAGTCAAGCATCGAAGATTCACTCAAGAATATCATCGGAAACTCTTCACGTTGCCGCATACAATCTCTCTGTGAGGGTTTCATTGCATCCGGTGATTACAAAGACATCAGTGATACTCTCGATTCCGTCACAGATCTGGACAATCATCTACGGAAGCTAGCCTGGTCCTCTAGTGACCAGACCATATGCGCTGACGTCCAGGAGAGTATCACTCAGAAATCCATCCGTAGCATTGTCAAAGCTCTCGAGGACCTGCTTATGAGCGCAATGGAAGGAGCCGATGTGAGTGATCTAGCGCACAGAGGATTGTTGCTGTATCAGGTGGCTCCCGAGATTACATTGTAGATACCCAGGTCTCATTCATATGAACGACTACATGAACTCTTCATTTCGGACCCACTGTCTCCATACATAGCTAGGTGAACGTCCATTTTTTGACATATATGATACTAAACCTCGTATGGTTATTGATGGAGCCCGGAATTTTGCATATGTCAAGTGGTTGCCAATGCACTGGGTTGCTATCCTCACTTTGGCCCCTTCGTTGGACGCATTTGTGGTAACTGTGCCAAGTCATCATCGGTGGTAGTATCGGTGGTAGTATCGGTGGTAGACTGGCCACTCCTACTTTGGCGCGTTTGTTGAACACGGTGACGCATTCTTGTTGAACACATGTTTGTTGATTTGTTTTCGTTGAACGCATTCTCGTTGATATGTTTTTGTTTGTGCTCATTCTACTGATCCTATATCTAGACGCGAGGCATAACTTTTTCTGCGCTTCACGACCCCCCGCTAATACCATACGACGGATATTATACGTATCGCCTCTATCACATTCCTCAAGAGAGGTCAGTACCAAGGAATGGCTAGAGACGTACATTTACTCACTGATCAGCAGATGCCTCAAGAATGGACAACCAAGGAACAGAAAAAGTTCCTTCAAGATGAGCTAACGGTATTCAAGCAAATCGGCGGTCGGAACTATACCAAGAACTGGCCCGCCCTCTACCAGAGATGGTTCAGGAAGTGGCCAGAGCGTCAATACGCACTTCCTGGCGTCGCTGACACTATTTCCTTGACGGCTGAACAGACCAAAGTTCTTGCTGATGCCATCGCGCAACGCCAACTGCAGCTTCGGCGTTGGCTGCATTGGCATGCCGGCGCAGGGGAAAGCCGCTCAGCAAATGCCAAGACGATGAAGATCATGGACAACCTGTTGAAGCCGAAGAAGCGAACTCAGCAACCATGGGAAGTATATTCGAAATTTTACTACAAGACGCGCATCCAGCCAGAGATATCCAAAGGGATGTCGATCGCTGAAGTCAACTGGAAAATCCGTTCAATGTTTGACGCTGAATCCCTTGAAATCAAGGAAGAGGTAAAAAGGATCAGCGACGATCAGAAGATGAACAACTTGAAAGGGTGTCAAACTGACACTGGACCAGATGATGTGGTCAACATTGACCGTATCGTGCTACGCAGGTAAGTGGCTCATCCAAGATGTATTTATGACGGTGCCAATACGATTTGTATAGCAACATCCAACAGTGCGGGCCCGCTCTCCAACGAGTGATCAATCACTTGGGTGAGAAGACGGGTTGGAAGTTCACTGTATTGATGGGAGGTCCAGATCCCCTGGACCCACAAGGAGGGAACATTATCACGACGTGAGTTATAGTTAACACCCAATGTTTTGACTTACTGATGTGAATCATAGTCTACATGCCAGAAAAACGAAGGAAGGGTTAGACTTTGTGGAGGTCTACCCTAAGTTTGACAGCGAGGTTGTGGATGCATTCGGTGAATTCCTGAGCCACGTATGTGCAGGTTAGTTCACACAACAATCCTCGTAACCAAGTCTTACTAACAACATGAATTGATAGTGACCAGTGAGGCATCGTCAATGGAGGATCGGGGCCTTGACGAAGGCGAAGGAGATCAAACATCAGACGAGCTAGAAGGGAACAGCAACACAGACTCGGGTGAGGGCAGCGGTGAGGTGAATGGTGATGTAGATGGTGGTGACGCAGATGCGGACGGTGACGCGGACGCCAACGGCAGTGACTTGGACATAGATGACGATGGAGACGATGTAGCAGATATCGACACACTGGCAGGTAAGGAAGATGGTTAACATACGGAACGCCCACCAATATTTATATTCCTTTCCCCACATCAGGCACTACGTCATCCCTTTCGAATGCTGCAATACTCACTTCGTCGGACCTTGCAATACTGAGCCCTTCTCATCCTGTAACTCCCACCAGCTCTCACCTTGCAATGTCACCGACGTCAAATCTTGCAACACTGCTGACATCGAATTGTGCAACACTGACGACGTCGAATCTTGCAACATTGACGACATCAAATCGTGCAACACCACCGACATCAAATCGTGCAACACCACCGACATCGAGTCTTGCAACACCGACGACAACCAACCTTGCAACACCACCTATGTCTAATCTCGCACCAGACTGCAGATTGCCACTCTTCCACAGCCACCTGGTTGTGCAGTCCACGTATCCGTCCGACTCAACCGGATCGCATCCCCTCGCTGACCACATCCCTGGCATGTTTCCTAATACTTGCAACAACGACTTCCTTTCCGAGTTCGACACAAGTTGGAACCAACTATACGAGGCACCATCTCTGGCCCAATACTTAGATCTCGGCAATCCCTCCCTGCTGAGTAATAGCATGGCGCAACCGTTCACGTCTACGGATTTCGGCGACATGTACCTAGCCTCAACCTTCAACTTTAATCAGTTTGGGGCCCTGGACAGCGGAGATACCTTTGCATTCCAAGCAACAAACAACCAGTCTCTCTCCCAGATTCACCCAAGCTCACCCAATTCGTTCCGTGGTCTGCCATCCGACTCGGGCACCCAACCACCAAATGAGCTATTACCGACCTTACCGGCTCCGATCAACTATGATCACCATGACGACGCAGTTTCGTCGTCATTGGGACGCTCAAAACGAAAGTCAATGCGGTCTTTGCGTGCCGAGAGGGATAATGCAATCGGGAAGGAGAACCACAGCCGGCAGAAGGGCTTGAAAGCGGGCAAGTGTTCGGCCGAGTGTGACCCCGCAGTCAATAGAAGCAAGTAAGCCACAACATCTAGTCTTATGGGTTGATACTGACGTGTAGCGTCCAATAGAAAACGCAAATCTAATTAGCTTTTTGTGTTCACGAACTAGTAATGATTTCGTACTGAAACAAGTGCTACGTAGTATACCAGTGTACAATAAATCAATCACCTTGAGTAGGTGATACAAAGACTACAATTAAAAAGCTTGACAGTAGAACGACGGTAGAACGAACATGCGGAAAGCTGCGTGATTGGAAAGAATGTGCAGGAAACAGATGCTCTATTGAATTGAAACATTCATAGTACATTGAAGTATTCATACTACGCAGGAGAATATGACACGCACTGGCACAGATACGCGCAGAAGAGGAAGCATCTCTAAACACATGCAGAACATATGCAAGAGCGAAACATCAACGTACATTCAGAACGAAAGCACAAAGGGAGAGGCACAAGTCATTGAGAGGAGGGGAAGGAACCATGAGGCTAAGTAGATGCAGCCTTTTAATGGGGAAATTATACTGCAAGTATTGCAAGCATGCGCGAGCAGCGAGCTTGCAATTCTTGCAGTATGTACTGCAAGGTATCGTTGACAAGGACTGAGACTGGGATCGGGCCGGAGCAACTCGAAGGTACTACTGGATCTTGCAAAGTTCTTGCGGGAGCACTGGCAACGGCGGTATTGCAACGTGGTTCAAGTACATGTTGCAAGAGCGGATGAAGTAAACTTGCAATGGATGGGGAAATATTGCAAAACAACGGTTTTGCACGGCATCGTAGTAGAAGGTCTTGCAAACTCTCACGACTATATTTCTTATCCGTCATGCGTGCAAATCCTTGCCAACAGTAATACTAAGATTATCCTGCAACATTCTAACACTATCGCCTCGATGATATTTGTCGGGAATGCATGCAACTATAGCG
The DNA here is from genome assembly GCA_019787685.1 of Chiua virens. NCBI lineage: Eukaryota > Fungi > Basidiomycota > Agaricomycetes > Boletales > Boletaceae > Chiua > Chiua virens. The sequence goes on from JAHNUO010000003.1 coordinate 2,642,121, forward strand.
TTTAGAGTGATCACAGACAGATTGGAATATACCAGCAGTGGTACGTACTAGGATGATGGTCAGGAGGGCGAGTGAAGCCGGCCAGACACCCGTGTTCACCGAAAACACAGTAAGACGTCTCAAGACATGCACCGTACTTTGGATAAAAATGCATGATCAGAAAGGTCAACATAATTTGACAATGTTCACTTACTTTGTGAACTTCGCTCTGGCTTGTTTGCGAGCAAATAAGAGGGTCATGCAAGTGGCGATCATAACGTCCATTCCGGCTGCGACACAGAGCTTGATACTGCCTACCGTCTGCTCAAAGGATGCTCAGATCCATATTCCAATGACCTTCGATACCTTACCAAAAATGGGTTGACACCCAATTCTGCAAGGCCGACGATCTGTAATTTACTAGAGGCGAATGAAAGACAAGTATTAGCAAGTAGCAGCCTGTCAAGTCACAGAAGCGAGCGGACCCATTGGCAATGTATAGTTCATCCGAAACATAAAGTATTGAGTTATCAGTGGTAATTGCTGCCACTAATTATAAGTGGAACGACGATGGCTTACTTAGAGCAGTTGCTTGGTGCGGCGCAAATACTGTCAGTCATGGTACTCGGATTCCAAGAGAAAATCTCACTAAACTCGACCGCGCCCAGGATACCCTACATCCAAAGTTTCAGTAGATGTAAATTACTTGGGTGAAATCTTACCCATATGAACAGCACAACGATCTTCCTCCCAACAACTGATCACCTGGGTGAACAAGCGGAGCCAGAACCTGCAGGCATGACGCACGAAGGTAGATCCGAGAGACAAAATAGCCTCGTACACAAAGTGTCACGAGGGCCTGAACGTTATCAGGTCTCGTTTCGGGCGCAAAATGGAATGCCTACCGTTGGGATTATATGTAGCTACAATTTATTAGAACGTATCTTAAGAAATTTCCTTAAGATCCAACTCACAGCCATCTCACTGAAAATAGTCAAAAAAATGAGGGTGGGCCTTCTGTAAGGGGTGACTCACGGGTTCCCGGTCAGGTATGAGTCAGGTATGAGTAGGCCGGTCATGATATATTTGTATGCTATTTCAGTAGAAAATAAGGTAGTCGTCCGAGTGCAGAGAAAACGACACACTTGCAGTAACAACAAAAGCTTCGTGAATCATATTGAGCACCCTATCACTGATGGTTGGAAAGGCCATCCACAAGGAAACACATAGATTACCACAAGATTGCTACCTGGGAAGGGACGGCTGTCATCATGCTGAATTTCCCGGTCCATGAGCTGACTCACGAAGATCTTTGTACGCCTGAGATCATTTTGATAGCTGAAATGAAGACATGACAAACGTTGGATGGCGAAGGTGTACTTGGAGACATGAGCCTACTGGACATAATAGAAGAATCTATTCAATTTGTAAGCATTTCCATTGCCTTCGGCGCAGTTACAATTACAGAAGTACGAACGTTTGCATACATGTAATGCCATAGATCGCAGTCGAAAGAATACTACCAAAAAAATATGCCCCATAGAACAGTGCATATGGCGGGGCTGACGAGCCTGCTGACATGTCCAAATTAATGCTTCTTCGGTGAGTGGGAGCGGAAATGCAGTTTCAAAACGGGGTAGACTCCGAAACCAACTGGCTTGTATTATATGCAAACTTGGTCCAGGCGCCAAACAACGACTAGTCCAGCACTAGAAACCACATTCGATCGAGATCTATTTCCTGTGTTGGGGAAGCAAGAAAGTTGTACATAGCATTGTGTTCCACCTGTGATGCCAAGCAGAAATCAGGATACCGGTGCTACTGCGGGCTTAGTTATTTTAGGAAGAATGTGTCACCCCCAGCTACTGACAGAATACTTCTCGCTGGTCAACGGTTCAGCATCAGCATGGCGATGAATGCCGCCACAGTGACCAACATTTTCTGGCCTGATCAATCATCATATCGGGCAGATATAAACGACTGACTGGATTACTTATCTCGGCCTACTGTATAAATTTCAGCCTTCCTAGTCACCGCTGAACCGCCGATGCGATGCTCGTTGAACCAAGGAGGCTGGCATTGGTAACATACGGTCACGTTCACCAAGGAGTTGAGGATAGACGGAGGGTAGCCTTTGCATGTTGAATTATTTGGGTATATTTGGGCCACACCGAGTAGTCGAGCACGCAAGTCGCGACATCAATTTTGAGATGGAGTCCGAGTCCGATCGCGAGTCGGACAAGTTCGAGGACGCAACCACAACTTCAACTTGAAGGTTCGAAAGGGACGGGATCCCTGTGTGGATACAAATACAAACTTCTTCTCCAAGGACACTATGGAGTAAGGCTAGTCTTCGAAGGAGATGACCTTCTGGTCAGGAATCGCCAAGTCACTGATCTCCTCAGTGGTAGATTCCTCGAATTTCAGCAACAAATTCATTACATTGTTGTATGATGCATCACAACATCCACCACTCCGTTCCTCGACCCTGTTTGGCAAGCACCACCATCAAGTTGACACCGACACTGGTATATATGACAGAACATGCAGTGGCCCGGATGGCGTTGAGAGAGCGCGTACGATTTGAATTCTGGACCAGTGGTGAATCGACCGACTCGGACGATCCCTGACGCTGCAACCACTCCCTGTGCGATTTATTTCCTTGCTCGTCGTACCCGACGCCGGTAGTGACAGTGCTGCTGTCTTCAGCCTCCAACCAGCAAATATGTCCAAAGTTCCAGATGGAACAGATTCCCCTTGTCTCATCCTAGCCTCCACCACCGCCTCGTTCTGCATTCCCTGTCTTGCTGGATTACCCACAGTCACATCATCTCCAACTTTTCGAAAGGCACATACAGCAGACCCCTGGACAGCACCAAGAGCGTTTGGTCTGAGTCGGATTTCTAGGTTGACAGTGCGTTGCTGATATACACATTCGCTGTCAATTGGATGAGTATTTGAGGTATGTTTGTAAGTGCATGTTCTAACTCGCACATTGACGAGTTTCACTTGTGTGTCACGAATAGGTTCACGATGGAGCTGGCGTGTCAGAAGGCATATAGTCGAGCTGGCAACATCAGCAGTCCCAATGTGGTATCTTACTCGAACAACGTGAAGAATGGGATGGGGTTGAATCAATGCGGAGCGCAGGCTGGTCTGACTGGATTGACCAAGGTGACGAACCCTCCTTATTCTTTGTGCTCGTGATGCCTACCACGACATGTACGATCATATACCAGAGAGGCTTGGATCTCATTTTACGAACGCTATGCAGTCACAACCTTTGGATACTAGCACTTAGATTTCACGACGTTTCCATGTTAGGCCAAGTTTGAAGCACAATGCAAGCCAAGATGATGCATGCATGATTGTATCAATTTCGGCAACAACCTCCCAACTAGCTATTCCTGCCCTTGAATGTTTCACTGCGCAAGGCCTCATGCCATGGTTCAGCATGACTATGTCCTTTCCTACTGTATGTAGCCTTGACATGCTCACCATACTGACTGACCTGATCTCCTCTGGTTCGAGTAATTTGCACAGTCTCGTACGGATGTTTGATCATTATGCAAGGGTGATGGGGCGGATCAGGTGGGGTGGTGTCGGTCGTTAAGTTCTTTGCATACGTCATGATGTGTCGTACGATGTCCACGGTGAGATTTTAGATCTTGAATCGATGTGATCCCAGCTAACGTTTAGCTAGCGCGTTGAAGGTAATATATCCCGGCTGTAGTGCAATACTCAGGGGGATTGAAAGAAATTGAAAGAGGGTGAAGGAATGCGATTCCGTTCGACCCAGGGACAACACTGAGTTGGTGAACGACGAATAATGGTTTTTGAGTAGTCCGAGATGAATCCGGGGCGAATCCGGATTAAAACGGATAGAAAGGCGGACACGGCAGTCCGAATCCGGATCGATAAAACACGAGGAGAGCGAGAGAAAACGAACGTCGACCGAAAACGATGTGAGACAGATGCGCACGGGCAAAAGCTACTGTATTTTGTCAATACAGTGAATTTATAGTCCTCGGGAATACCCTCAGACTTGTCCTAAGTAAGGATAATAATAAAAAGAAGGTTTTCGTACGGTATAAAGTTCGAGAGGCACCCGAATGTCCCTGCAAGGGCTGCATGACATGGTCTAGCCAATGCTAAGTACGAATAAGGAGCATCAAAATAAAATAAAAGAGTCCAAGGCAAAATGGGTGCGGATACAGCAATCCGGATGAGTTCGCACAAGCAGACAGATCAGGATCGGGATCGGGTGACGACGGGGTGCGGAAACGTGCTATGCGAGCACAGGGAATACCTATTCCCTACACCCGACGGGGACTTTAGATGCTGACTGTCCCCAGTCAGCCCGATGTGTATGGGGATGCGATCGGTGGTTCAACGTGACAGTTGCAGATGGCAGCGGATGGGTCCGGATACACAAGGGTGACGGATACGTCGACAGAGACAACGACAGCGATGAGAGTGATGATAGTAATGACAGAGATGACGACAGAGATGACGACAGAGATGATGATGATGACAATGAGAGTGATGGTGGCTGCACAGTGATGATGATCCGCAAATGACAGGATCGGATAGTGATCATGACGGTGTGATGCGTGGCTTTTCTGTGTGTCTGTTGTCTATAGTCTTGCGCATGAAGGCACGATGGATGAAGGATGGCCGTAATCTGCGATGCGAAGTGTGTGTGATGGTTTCGTGTTCATCGCAGTGATAGCATCTCTGGTATGCGTCGATCGTCCTGCGTGAATTCTGCTTGTCCGCATGTGTCCGGTGTGATCCAATGTGATCTGGTCAGCCGAGTTTGCTATCCGCTGCTCGCTGTGTGATCCGAATACGAAGAAAAGAACTGCATGGTTGAACGTGAAAGAGATGATAAGAAAGAGAAAAACAAAATGAAACCAATTGGCGAGTGTCCGACTCGGCTTGTCTTCGTCGTGCATCTTTCGCGTCTATACCTGCAACGGATGCCCTTTTGTGATACCTAAAAACGTCCGGAAACGATCCGGATACGACCGGATAAAGTGCGTTGTGCCTATGCGCATTCGAAGAGCAGAAGTGGTATGTAGCGGATGAGGGCACGAACTCTAGATGATTGCAATAACAAAGTAGTGAATTGAGTGGTAGAAGAAATGAATGGACTATACGATCGTGTGTTGGTTTTTCTATATGGTATTCTTTTCTTTTCTGCGATGGTTTCTTGTTCGATGAGTAATGATCGATCACCGGACTAAACCCGGGGTGAGATAGAGATCTGCCGGACGAATACCGGGGATGAAACAGAGACAAAACGGATATCAAAAGAATGATTTCAATGACTGAAATTGTGAAAACGCGAAAAGTTGCGTGTGGAAACCGAGGCGGTCTTGTAGACCCCTCCCCCCTGGGTAGGCCATATCTGATGACCTCCCGGTCATCCAGATAATGCTGTGGAGAAAGGGTGAGGGCATCTCGATGATAGTGAAAAAAAGAAACTGTCAGATTCCTGGGTCGAAGGGAAAACGTGACCGAACAGTGTCGGCCAGGTCATCAAATAAACCCGATGTGGGCAGAGACAGCTGAAGCATAAACTGAAACGAAACAATGTATGCGTTAGTGTAAAATTGAGAGAGAGGGAAACGGATTGGGAGAGCAGCGAAGGGCATGCGTAGTTTCAATAACCGGCTCAGAACCGATTGAACCAGTGAGGTATGGGTCCTCAGATACGGCCGTAAACGTAGAGGTGGCGGCTCGGATGAGATGGGTGGTGGCATGGTTGCGGAAGCGAGGGGCGAGGTCGATAGCAGCGAGGGCGGTTTGTTGAAAAAGAACAAGGGTGATGGGTGTGGCTGCAATGTGCGCACTTCATGATGCATAGGAACTGCGCGGAAGCATGTGTTTAGCTTCAATACACGGCCGGAAACTGATCGAACCGGTGAGGTACTCATCCTCAGATACGGTCGTAAATGCAGAGATGGCGGTTTGTTGAGGAAGGACAAGGGCAATGAGAGTGGCTGCAATATGCGCACTTCATGGGGTATAGGAACTGCGCAGAAGAGTGCATTTAGCTTCGATACCCGGCCAGAAACCGATTGACCCGGCAAGGTACTACAAATCCTCGGATACGGCTGTAAATGCAGCGACAGCAGTTTGGATGTGATAGGTGATGGGACAGCTTTAGGGATGAGAGACCGACTGGGCAATGCCGGTGGTGATGGATCCGACATGATCCGAGCTATCCGGATAGATGTTTTCAGTGATGCGGCCGGCATGCTGCTATCGCGAACGGATGGCGATGATGGTGGATCCGGTGGTGATAAAACAGTTGTGTCTTCTGGAGGCAAGTGAGGTGGTCGTGCTAAGCCAGGTGGGTGAGAGGGAAGTGAGTGGGATGAGAGTATGCGCCCGGTTGGCCGTTTTGTCATAGCCGAAAATGTCGATCTGCTGAGCTGCAATCCGGTACTATGCGACGGATGGGTGAGTGGTGGTGCGAGGTTCATCGGTGGCAACTTCATAGTCATCCGAGGTGACAGAGGTGGCAAGGCTGGCGTGGTCGATGGTGAGAGCGATGGGGTGGACGAGTCGGGTTGTGACGTATCTGAAGAGGGTGAAGGTGGTTGGATTGGTTGTGGTGATGGATCCGAGGGCGTCCGGATTGATGTATGCACGAGTACATCTGGTGGCAGAGAGATTGTGCCTGAGGAGGGTGAGCGTAGTGGGTGAGATGTGTTGGGGCAATCCGGTTCATCTTGCTCCTGTGTTTCGGCATGCGGTACCACAAATTCGACAGCTGTGAGAGGCGGATCAGCACAGACGGGTTCAATTGAGACGTTACCGGATTGCTCAGGATCGCATTCTACTATCCTTGAATAGACCCGGATGGAATCACTTTGCGGCGTGTGATCTGCTAGATTCGACAAGGTGGATGCTGAGGCAAGGATGGGGTCGGTGGTGATGTCGATGGATGGTTCTGGAACGTAAAGTGGGTAGTCATCGTCGTATGATGAGTACCAGTGCTGGACATCCGCTACGAACGTTGACCAATCTGGCTGCGCTGCGAGTACTTGCTGCGATGTCCGCCATAGCTCAGCGTCTTCTGGGTAGGCATACCAGATGGCTGTATTAATCTTCTGTGCATCCGTGAGTCCAATGCTCGTAGCTAACTGATCAACGTATTTCAAAAAGGCAGGTAACTGTGATGGAATGGTCGCATCGAAACGTGGGGCACTAGAGGCAGTCCGGAAGGGCAGCTGTAGGAGATATCCGGGTGATGGCATAGTAACGATTCGGATGGTGGCGCAGGTCACCGTGTGCCGTGACAGGTGTGTCGTCTGACTTGTCTGACGTCACTTAGAGTTCTGCGGCAGCGTAAGGGTAGTGGTGCAGGGTTCGATAGGGGCGATGATGCTATGCAAGGAGGTGTTAACCGAGGTGAAAATTTTCTGAGAGTGAAGCGAAGGTGTGTCGTGAGTGAGGTGAATAATGAGTGGATGGGTTGTCGTTGCCTGTACCAACTTCTGGAAGTCCCTCGCGGTGGGCTCCAGTTGAAGGTAATATATCCCGGCTGTAGTGCAATACTCAGGGGGATTGAAAGAAATTGAAAGAGGGTGAAGGAATGCGATTCCGTTCGACCCAGGGACAACACTGAGTTGGTGAACGACGAATAATGGTTTTTGAGTAGTCCGAGATGAATCCGGGGCGAATCCGGATTAAAACGGATAGAAAGGCGGACACGGCAGTCCGAATCCGGATCGATAAAACACGAGGAGAGCGAGAGAAAACGAACGTCGACCGAAAACGATGTGAGACAGATGCGCACGGGCAAAAGCTACTGTATTTTGTCAATACAGTGAATTTATAGTCCTCGGGAATACCCTCAGACTTGTCCTAAGTAAGGATAATAATAAAAAGAAGGTTTTCGTACGGTATAAAGTTCGAGAGGCACCCGAATGTCCCTGCAAGGGCTGCATGACATGGTCTAGCCAATGCTAAGTACGAATAAGGAGCATCAAAATAAAATAAAAGAGTCCAAGGCAAAATGGGTGCGGATACAGCAATCCGGATGAGTTCGCACAAGCAGACAGATCAGGATCGGGATCGGGTGACGACGGGGTGCGGAAACGTGCTATGCGAGCACAGGGAATACCTATTCCCTACAACGCAAAGACCGCATTGACTTTCGTTTTGAGCGTCCCAATGACGACGAAACTGCGTCGTCATGGTGATCATAGTTGATCGGAGCCGGTAAGGTCGGTAATAGCTCATTTGGTGGTTGGGTGCCCGAGTCGGATGGCAGACCACGGAACGAATTGGGTGAGCTTGGGTGAATCTGGGAGAGAGACTGGTTGTTTGTTGCTTGGAATGCAAAGGTATCTCCGCTGTCCAGGGCCCCAAACTGATTAAAGTTGAAGGTTGAGGCTAGGTACATGTCGCCGAAATCCGTAGACGTGAACGGTTGCGCCATGCTATTACTCAGCAGGGAGGGATTGCCGAGATCTAAGTATTGGGCCAGAGATGGTGCCTCGTATAGTTGGTTCCAACTTGTGTCGAACTCGGAAAGGAAGTCGTTGTTGCAAGTATTAGGAAACATGCCAGGGATGTGGTCAGCGAGGGGATGCGATCCGGTTGAGTCGGACGGATACGTGGACTGCACAACCAGGTGGCTGTGGAAGAGTGGCAATCTGCAGTCTGGTGCGAGATTAGACATAGGTGGTGTTGCAAGGTTGGTTGTCGTCGGTGTTGCAAGACTCGATGTCGGTGGTGTTGCACGATTTGATGTCGGTGGTGTTGCACGATTTGATGTCGTCAATGTTGCAAGATTCGACGTCGTCAGTGTTGCACAATTCGATGTCAGCAGTGTTGCAAGATTTGACGTCGGTGACATTGCAAGGTGAGAGCTGGTGGGAGTTACAGGATGAGAAGGGCTCAGTATTGCAAGGTCCGACGAAGTGAGTATTGCAGCATTCGAAAGGGATGACGTAGTGCCTGATGTGGGGAAAGGAATATAAATATTGGTGGGCGTTCCGTATGTTAACCATCTTCCTTACCTGCCAGTGTGTCGATATCTGCTACATCGTCTCCATCGTCATCTATGTCCAAGTCACTGCCGTTGGCGTCCGCGTCACCGTCCGCATCTGCGTCACCACCATCTACATCACCATTCACCTCACCGCTGCCCTCACCCGAGTCTGTGTTGCTGTTCCCTTCTAGCTCGTCTGATGTTTGATCTCCTTCGCCTTCGTCAAGGCCCCGATCCTCCATTGACGATGCCTCACTGGTCACTATCAATTCATGTTGTTAGTAAGACTTGGTTACGAGGATTGTTGTGTGAACTAACCTGCACATACGTGGCTCAGGAATTCACCGAATGCATCCACAACCTCGCTGTCAAACTTAGGGTAGACCTCCACAAAGTCTAACCCTTCCTTCGTTTTTCTGGCATGTAGACTATGATTCACATCAGTAAGTCAAAACATTGGGTGTTAACTATAACTCACGTCGTGATAATGTTCCCTCCTTGTGGGTCCAGGGGATCTGGACCTCCCATCAATACAGTGAACTTCCAACCCGTCTTCTCACCCAAGTGATTGATCACTCGTTGGAGAGCGGGCCCGCACTGTTGGATGTTGCTATACAAATCGTATTGGCACCGTCATAAATACATCTTGGATGAGCCACTTACCTGCGTAGCACGATACGGTCAATGTTGACCACATCATCTGGTCCAGTGTCAGTTTGACACCCTTTCAAGTTGTTCATCTTCTGATCGTCGCTGATCCTTTTTACCTCTTCCTTGATTTCAAGGGATTCAGCGTCAAACATTGAACGGATTTTCCAGTTGACTTCAGCGATCGACATCCCTTTGGATATCTCTGGCTGGATGCGCGTCTTGTAGTAAAATTTCGAATATACTTCCCATGGTTGCTGAGTTCGCTTCTTCGGCTTCAACAGGTTGTCCATGATCTTCATCGTCTTGGCATTTGCTGAGCGGCTTTCCCCTGCGCCGGCATGCCAATGCAGCCAACGCCGAAGCTGCAGTTGGCGTTGCGCGATGGCATCAGCAAGAACTTTGGTCTGTTCAGCCGTCAAGGAAATAGTGTCAGCGACGCCAGGAAGTGCGTATTGACGCTCTGGCCACTTCCTGAACCATCTCTGGTAGAGGGCGGGCCAGTTCTTGGTATAGTTCCGACCGCCGATTTGCTTGAATACCGTTAGCTCATCTTGAAGGAACTTTTTCTGTTCCTTGGTTGTCCATTCTTGAGGCATCTGCTGATCAGTGAGTAAATGTACGTCTCTAGCCATTCCTTGGTACTGACCTCTCTTGAGGAATGTGATAGAGGCGATACGTATAATATCCGTCGTATGGTATTAGCGGGGGGTCGTGAAGCGCAGAAAAAGTTATGCCTCGCGTCTAGATATAGGATCAGTAGAATGAGCACAAACAAAAACATATCAACGAGAATGCGTTCAACGAAAACAAATCAACAAACATGTGTTCAACAAGAATGCGTCACCGTGTTCAACAAACGCGCCAAAGTAGGAGTGGCCAGTCTACCACCGATACTACCACCGATACTACCACCGATGATGACTTGGCACAGTTACCACAAATGCGTCCAACGAAGGGGCCAAAGTGAGGATAGCAACCCAGTGCATTGGCAACCACTTGACATATGCAAAATTCCGGGCTCCATCAATAACCATACGAGGTTTAGTATCATATATGTCAAAAAATGGACGTTCACCTAGCTATGTATGGAGACAGTGGGTCCGAAATGAAGAGTTCATGTAGTCGTTCATATGAATGAGACCTGGGTATCTACAATGTAATCTCGGGAGCCACCTGATACAGCAACAATCCTCTGTGCGCTAGATCACTCACATCGGCTCCTTCCATTGCGCTCATAAGCAGGTCCTCGAGAGCTTTGACAATGCTACGGATGGATTTCTGAGTGATACTCTCCTGGACGTCAGCGCATATGGTCTGGTCACTAGAGGACCAGGCTAGCTTCCGTAGATGATTGTCCAGATCTGTGACGGAATCGAGAGTATCACTGATGTCTTTGTAATCACCGGATGCAATGAAACCCTCACAGAGAGATTGTATGCGGCAACGTGAAGAGTTTCCGATGATATTCTTGAGTGAATCTTCGATGCTTGACTCTGAATCACCTGGGTTGTTGTTTCTACAAGCCTAGTCAGTACATTGTTCCATGTAGTTCACCACAACTGACCGAGCGCTTGGACGATTCTTTGCCAGTGTGCCACGAGGGCGCCCTGGACTGCTGGGGTGGTCAGACTGTGAAACCGTGATTAGTTGAGAACCTACCGACGTACAAGCAGTGGATCCTTGGAAGAAGGTTCACCCAGGAGTGGAACCTGAGCAGGCTGCTTTGTAGTTCTACTAGTAAGACCGTGATTAGTAAAACGATGCTATCAACCGAGCATACCACCTTGTCTCCTTGCATTTTGCAGCACGTTGACCGTTGATCGCAGACCAATTCCTTGAGAGTGTGTACAGGTTTAGCGGGTAATCGTTCCTGTGTGATGCAGACGTACTTTTCATAGTACTTGGCACGATATTGCCGAGCAGCCAAAACTTTCCCCTCCGGGCTTGTGTGTATCTTCGGACGACCCATTGGAACTATTATACTGTTTTAGTTCATGGTGAAACTCAATGTGAAACGAGGAGACAGACGTACCCTCAGGCCCTAGAGCGAGGGTGAAAATGGGAGAAGTACGGCCTAATTGAAGTGGCTATGTTGACTTGGGTTTCTCTTCAGCTCAATTTCGTGCGCCTCGTAGGAGATTTACTCAAACAACTGGTTATTGAACTTCATGGACATCTCGAACTTCGCCGCACATGAAAGTGAGTCTTTCCAGTGTATTTGTATTTCGAATCTCAGGGATGGCATAGCGACATTGCGAGCTATCCGTCACCGCAGCTCACGGTAGGAGATTTACTCAAACGGCGACATATTGTTGCATTTCACGTATGTCTTGATCTTTACTGCTGAACCACTAAAGCAAGTCTTTCTAGTTCATTTGTGTCTCAAGTCCCAACTTGAAGCATGGCATAGCAACATTGCAAACTATCTGTCACAGTAATTCAGGAATCAAGAGCGTGCACATCTCGAGCCTCTGGGTCTGCTAAATGAGTCTTTCCAGCCTACTCGTGTGTTGAATCTCAAGAATGGCGTCTTTCCAGTTCATTTGCACCTCGAATCTCACACTCGATTAGCAACGCAAACTATCTATCGCAGCCATTCAGTAGCAAGGAGTGTGCACCTTTCGAGCTTCAGGCTTGTTGGGTGAGTCTTTCCAGCTTGGTTGTGTCTCAAATCTCAAGCATGGTATGGCAGTATTACTAGTACGAACTGTTGCAGCAACTCAGGGGCGAGGAATGCATTCGGTTCCACTTGGTTCCGCTGGAAGACACGACTACACGGACATCTTGCGTAGGTATTGCAAGATTGTTTGCGCCACCCTATCTACCCTGCTAACTCAGTGTGACATACAGGTTATCGCCCATAACTTAATTGCGCCAAAATGTATGCATTCGGTTTCACTTGATTCCATCGGAAGACATGACTACATGGATGTCTTGTGTAGGTACTGCAAAATCGTTTGCGCCACTCTATCTACCCTGCTAACTCAGCATGTTGTATAGGTTATCGTCCACAACCTGATCGCACAAGGTTAAGTTCAATGTGAACAAAGTGTGGGCAAGATAAGCAAACAATGTCGGTGACAATCTATCTTACGTTGCGGTTCTTTTCAGGGTCTTCATGAAGGCGATACTCTCAACAACACAAATGGGGTGTGCGAACGACGCACAGGCAAAGCTCTTGCAAGAATAGACTTACGGGTTACCAACGATCACACTTGGATGACGTGATTGCGTTTGGCCATGTTGCTGGGCCATGCGAAACTTCAGTTCAAGCCCATGAAGGGCTTCAAGGTTTACTGCAGACAAGAGGTCCATTCGCTTGAGGCAACAAGATGGCACACGAAGCTCAGGACCGAAGATTCAGGTGCCATACATTTGACAAAAAAGCTGTACAAAGCACCCAAGGCTGCTATCCGGGTTGTTTCCCGAGTCCCTTCGCCACCGCAAATGCTTCTTATCGACTCGATGCACCCTCTTGGCTCTGTCGACAATCTTCCCGAGAGCATTGACCTAGATATCCTCGGTCACATGCCGAGGCAGCTTCAATCATCGGTAAGTTTATTTTCTCTTGGCATTACCCACTTTTTTGCCCTGCTAATTGAAATAATCGGAAGGATTTCCCAATTCTTGGTTGGGTCGAACGGGATCGTGAACAGTTTCTTTCCGAATTAATCCGTTTGGAAGGACGGTGTGGGATTCACACGTGCAGCGTTTGCAAGATCAACCCTGCAATATATCGTTGCAATGACTGCCTGACCCTCGATTTACACTGTCAAGACTGCATCTTGTCAAAGCATGTCAGTCATCCACTGCACAGAATCAAGGTATTGTCAAGTATTTTTCGTGCAATGAAACAGTATTGACTCGGAGCCTTTAAGAAATGGCAGGGCTCGTATTGGGTTCAGACGTCGCTCAAGGAACTTGGCCTTGTAATCCAGTTGGGCCATCCAATGGGGATGTCATGTTGCTTGCCCAAGGTGCCACATTCGGATGATTTCACGATTATCCATGGCAATGGAATTCACTCGGTAGCATTGCGATTTTGTGGCTGTGAAACCGCTGATCCGCTCGTTCAGCAACTTCTCCGCTATAGGCTATTTCCTGCAAGCACAGACAAGCCTTGCTCTGTGGCAACGTTCAGTCTTCTAGAAGAGTACCATCTTCTCTCACTCGAGTCCAAGGTGTCTGCTTACCACTATTACACGACACTTGCGCGTCTCGGTGACAATGCGGGACTATGTCCCCCAAAGGTGATTATTTGTTTCGATGGCAACGCTTATACTAACACTTTTCAGGAGCGTTATGAGCAATTCTTACGGATGGCACGCGAATGGCGCCACCTCAAAAATGCTCAAACGGTCAGGGCGCAGTCACGATCCCAGTGGTGTGGGGAATACAAAGGGTGGAGAGTGCGCTCTCCTCTGTCCTGCGTGTCCACAACCAGGCAAGAACCTTCCAGACGATTGGGACAAGGCCCCAAAAGACGAGCAGTAAGTCACATGCAAGTGGTTAGGCTACTCTAAGCCGGTACTAATTCATTTAAGGTGGCTATATGCGCTTTTTATCGCGCTCGATGCGAATTTCCGTTTGAAGCGCAGAGCAATTTCCCAGGATGCCGTTGACCCCAGCCTTGGCAACGGTTGGTCATATTTCGTGGAGGAACAGTCATACAAAGGATATTTGCAAAGTTCCTCAAATAGATTGCAAGAGGTATTACTTGTTCGCATGCCACACAGCAATTACTAATATTAACTAGTACAGAAAAGCGCATGCAATAGTCACAGTGCTGTGAACAGCGCAGAAATGAAGGTCTCGAAAGGCCTAGCGGCCTCTGGCGTGGGGAGTATCTGTTGTGCACGTCACGAAATGAAACTGCCATGTGGTGTGGGCGATTTGCAAAAGGGTGAACGGTACATACATTTCGAATTCTTTAGACCACGCTCAACCCTTCGTTCTAGCTACACAAATATGGATTATCTTTTTTTCTCTGTTGTCAAGGACAACCCTCTCCTGCGCCTCAATATTTCATATGACATTGTCTGCCAGTGGACACGGAACCTGTGGGAACGAATGAAGATGTTTCCAGAACACATGCGCTTCCGTCACGAGGAGAAGAAAATAGTCGCGTTCGTCCCAAAGTTTCACCTACCAGCACATGTGGCAGAGTGCCAGTGGAAGTATTCGTTTAATTTCATCAAAGGTGTTGGTCAGACTGACGGTGAGGCCCCAGAACGTGCATGGTCGATGCTTAATGCCACTGCATCGAGCACGAAAGAAATGGGCCCTGGTCATCGACAGGACACCCTTGATGATCTTATCGGAGATACTAATTGGAAGAAGTTCATCGGAATTGGTAAGTTACAACCACATTTGTGTCGCACTGGTGCCTTATTCCTTGCCAAACAGGTGAATCAATTCTTCTCAAACTCAAAGAAGCTGTACCAGAGCGAAGCGAGCATCGTGAAATCCTGTGCGAATTGGAAGATTGCCTATCGATGCAATATGGCGAATCACTCAAGAAATGGAAACTGGATTTTGAGGCATGGGAGAACGATATGTCGAAGCCGAACCCATTTGAGGTCAAATCTCATTGTACGTACTCTTTCGATCCTTCATCACGACCAGATAGGTATACTCAAACTACCTAGTCGTCAGCCAGGCAAGCATGCGTCTCCAGCTGTCCAAGGATGATGCGCAAGTCACAAGTAGCGCTCCCATCCATCCCGATATCAGTGCGAGCGCCCTAATCAGCTCTGGGATAGACTTAGAGGACCAACAGTGAGTCGTTAGTGTCATGGCGTTACAAAATGTAAATGAGATAATCGTCTTTCTAAGACGCCACCTTCGTCTTGAGATGAAAAAACTCGGGCCGCATGCCACAGAACGCCAAAAATACCATCTCCAACAGCGTAGCAATGTACTGATGAGAAGAATGGAATCTTGGACAGTAGTCCAAGATTCGTACATGCCGTACGTCATGTCCCTACGGGCCGAGGACTCGCAAGAAGATACAACTCCTGGCCGACGGGCGGAGGAGTATTCCCTCTGGCTACCATCAATGCTTGGACATAGACTCTCATGTGACACCAAACTCCAAGAGATCGAATGGAAGCTTCGTGTTGGTCAAGCATATGACGCCTTGGAGGAGCTCCAACAAGCACTGCGCACACGAGCTTATTTGTTGCGCTTCAAAGATAGATTTTTGCGGGGACAGGGCCCCAACACACGTGCGCGCAACTCCCTCAAGTTGGTGGATGCGAAGGTGGATGCGAGTGCCGAGAAGTACCGTGTGGCGTATCATGCTCTGCTTGCGTTATCCTCACCCCTTGGCAAGACGGGGTGGCAAGGAACTTTTCGGTTTCTTCAAGATCGTGACATACGTCCACTGTCTGCGGGTATCGAAGATCACACAAGTGAGGGGCGAAGACGACTATTGTGAATCTGGTTAGTAGGTGGCTACGGTGAAGAGACCGCTAGGACTGACTCGGATGAAGACAAAAACATCCAGGATGGTATGTCATGTTGAATATGTATTCCCTTGATCTTATCGTTGTCTCAGCTGTTCGTTTGGAGTGGTGCAAAACACGTGCTCGAGCAGATTGATGGGCTGAGGAAGTCGACTTATTAGTGGAGGAGCAGCGCCGGGTTTTACAATTCCTCCGTTGGCAGCAAGCCTGGTGGCTGAACAAACAAACGCTGATTGAGACGGACGATACATCACTCAAGGAGGGACTCGTTGCATATGCCTTGTGACAGGCAGCCCTCAGGCATGGGTTGGAGACGCACTTTAGACGGATGTGGCAGGACACGCAGAAGTATATTGAACTCGGCGGCGATCACCATACCGTAGGTGACTCACCAAGTATGCCATCACCGTCTTTTTGTCATTAGTTCCTATAATCTATTGTACTATGAGAATTTTCAGCCTGCAAAAGACAACAGTGAGGTCGCGTGCACGAAGTCTTGCAAATTGGGTGACAGCATCAAGTCACGGACATCTTGCAAAGCCCAGTGGCAGATTCCCTGGATGTAATCTTGCCTCATTGCACCTGCATGCACACAACACGTTGACGGATCCACATAATGACTGTATGAACCCTCTCTACGTCCTCACCACCTCGCTGCACCTGATAAGCAGAGGGGTATAAAAGGCTAAAGGTGTGTGCCCATGTATCTTAATTTTTGAGACCTCCTGTTCACGCGCCACCTCACTATTCCCTGTGTTGTCGGGATTGCCCCCACAACCACAACCCGCCACCTCACCTACTATTATCAATGGCTATGAAGACTGTCGAGGTACTGTACCGTTCACTCGCCGTCAGGCTCCCAATACCCCTTCATCATGCTCACCGTTTCTTTCTGTAGCACCATCCGCACCATCCCCAATACGTCCATGTCAACAACTATGAAGGTTGTCGAGACGGTATGGTTAACACCCATCACGCCTACCCTTCTGTACTCACTGTCATCACCTGCAGTCATGGTGCCGTCAGCATTGTCCCCACATCCACCACTATCTCTACAGCTATGATTACTGTCGAGTGCGCCCGGGCCAGTGTGCCACACCCAACTTTCCTTTGCTTTCGGCACTCATTACTAGTAGTAGTACAACTTGATCTTATTACTGTAGACTAGGAACATATGTTTAATCTGCATGGTGTACAGAAAAGTGGGAATTCATTGCATGTCAATTGATGTTATGGACGGACGCACAACCACCACCCCCCAGCCACCAACGACACGACGATGAAGCAACATCATCAATGGCCCAGCACTATCAACGACACCACCGCGCAACTGCACGCACCCATACTATGAGTGCGGGTATACCTGCATGGATTGCGGGTCAGAAGCAACCACACAACGTGCTAATCGCGCGCATTGTGTGGTTGCTTCTGCATGTTCAGTCACCTTTGTCCCGTCCCTGTCCCTGTCGTCGCCTTGTTGCCCTTCGTCACCATGACCCTCGTTGCCATCCTCGTTCTCGCCCACCCTCCCTGCTCACATCTGTGTCACCATCACCATTGCCATCACCATTGCCCACCCCACCCCCACCCGCTCCGGTTCACGTACAAACACGAACACGAACACTTTTTGTGTTTGTGTTTGTACGTGAGTGTCCCTTCGTCCCTTCACCCTTGCCCTCCCGCCTCAGTTGTCGACCATCGCCCACCGTACCCACTCCCGTACGAATGCAAACGTGAACACTTGCCAGTGTCGCGTTCGTGTTTGTTTTTGTACGTGAGCAGTGCATGCGCTTCCCCTCGCCCCCACCATGCCTTCACCTCACCCTCGACCTCATCCATCCCCACCAACTCCATTCACATACGAACATAAACACAAACGCGTCGTTGTCGCATTCGTGTTCGTGTTCACATGTGAATGGAACTTGAACACAGATTGCCGTTGTTGACCCACCTCACCATCACCACTGTCGACACTCGCCCACCCCCCGGGCCACTGGCAGCAACACCCATCCACATATGAACGCACAATCACAAACACAAACGCAACGCACAAACAGTGCGTTTGTGTTCGTGATCTCGCGCTCTCACCTCGGATCTGTGGGTGTACCCGCACGCTGGTGATGGATATGGGTAGGGGCGCAGGCACGGGTTTTCAGCAGGCACGGGTGCGTGTACCACGCCAGGTACTACCTGAGGGTATACCCTAAAACGGGAGAACAGAAGTGAGTCACATATGGGGATCTTGCAATACATAGAATTGCAGGGCCCGGTAGTGGGGAGAGGAGGTGGTGTGGTGTTGCAAGATTGTGTACGAAGTCTTGCAAAACAGGCGAATAGTGTCGAGTCACATAGTACGGGCGTCTTGCAATACATGGGTTGCAGGGCCTTAGTGGGAGAGGAGGTGGTGTAGTCACGATGTTGCAAGATTGTGTGCACAGAGGCTTGCAAGATGGGCAAACAGCATCAAGTCGCGTTCGGGCGTCTTGCAATACATAGACCGACTCGGACACAATAGGCAACAACAATCAACATCACACGGAGTGCGACACACCGTCCAATACCATATTGCAAGGTCATAGATGCTGCGGGCGGGTATCTTGCAAGCTAGTACCAATGGGTGACAGGAATGGGATGGTATTGCAAGACACTGGCAGACTCGGAGGGTGTTGCAAAATACCAGCAATAGGGATTGCAGTACACTACTACTGTATCTAATGGGTGGGAACTTGTCCGTGTTTCGTGCAAAATGACCTAACACTGATTGCCGGGTGTTTTGCAATAATGCCTCAGGATCGGGTGTATCATCAACTACCTACCTTACCTTCCACTTTGCTCCGTGTATTGCAATACCCTTCTTGCCAACTTGAATGTGAGAGCGTATATCAAGGGCAGTGGAGCGACACACTATATAGAGATGGACTTGTTTTCGACAACATTACCCCGGGCGTACGAAAGTATGGAGGCCGATGAGCAGCAGGAGGCGTCATTGTCTGTCCCCTCTGCCAAAGAGGTACGTTTCTCTTCCAAATTCTGCGTGATTATCTCATTGAATGATGACCGTCACCACGACAGGAGAAAAAATCTGGCACGGAACCTCAGAGTGCCCGTTCCTGAATATATACCCTCACGGATCATTTATTACTGGCTGGATGGACGTTGAGCACGGAGTCCCACTTGGTGCTTGTGCTCATTATCTTGACCAGTAGCCTCGCATTAGATTCTCATATCAGCTGGACACTTTTCCATTTTCCCGATATACTTTCTTCCGCGCCATCTTTCAGTATAGAATCGATTTGTGACCTTTCCAACCATGTCGCAGGGCACTTCTCCTGCTACAGGAGGTCTCCCTCTTCATGGTCCATCGGTCCTCGCATCTCTTTGCGCGTGTGAAGGTATATATGTCTCGATGTCTGCTCGCCATCCTTTTTCTAAGGTCGAATTGGTGTCTTATATTGTCCAACGCAGGGGAATCGCAGGCTCTGAAGCCTCTGGCGATTGTGCGAGAGGGAAAAAATGTGCGAGACACATCGATTTCCACAAAATTTGTTCCTCGTGACTTGTACCTGTCGATGTTAATTGCAATGCCTGCTACTACGTTATCGCACCTCGGGACGTCCACAATCACCGATTCTAGTGGCTCTGTCCATAGATTCTAACTCTCCTCAATATCGGGGGTTCACCTAAGCGCTGTAAGAACGACGACCGAATAAACATAAGAAGCCGAACAGGTTCACGATGGCGTCAGTCTGGGACCGCACAACCTTGGCACCGAGTTTCCCATGTTTCCCCTTGACATCTTCCCTCGCAACCAGGTTGACCATCTTTGGCTCACAATCATCGGGCTTACGCTGGACCATTATCCACCTCCCAAATGGGTGCGAGCATGCATGCTAGTCCGCACAGGATGTCTTTCCCGAATTTAGTGCCCATGCCTGATGTGAATTCGAAATTGAGCGGCGATTGGCAATGGCTGAAATCGAACGCGCGGTTCTTGTTCTTCCTTATTCGTGGCTTACAGCAAGCGGGCTTGCTGACACATGGCTGATCGGATAGAGAACAAAATATTCTCGAAACGACATACAGACGCCTCTTCACCTAGATCTATACCAAACGTTCGTGCGAAACACCTATCACGCCTGCTTCTCCTCCTGTGGACTCTGGGGGTTGCTCGTCCTGACGGCCCGTATAAATGCCTTGACTTTTTCCGCGTCTTTCCCCGTCCCGTCCTTCAGCTCGACACCGCCGCTCACATCCACAGCCCACGGTCTTACGCGTGCGATCGCCTCGGCAACATTCGAGGGCGTCAGTCCGCCCGCGAGGATGAGCGGCATCCGTGCGTGACATGGGGTATCGTGATCAACGTCGGTATCGCGCGTACGTCCCACTTCGTCCTCCTTGTCTTCGTCTCCGTCCCCGTTTTCGCGCACTTGAGTCTCGCCGTCGCCCGCCTCGGCCTGCCCTTGTTCCTCGCGACGCACACGCCCACTCGGAGAAGTCATCCTCTTCTTGGTATCATTGCCCCCGAGTTCGCCTGCATCGACGACCGACCGCGCACGTTCCCAATCAATCGTTTTCCCGGTCCCTCCACTGAGTCCATCCGACCGCACCGCATCCAACAGCACGAACGCGTGCAAACCGGGACGCGTGACGTCTCGCAGACCGTCTGTCATGGCCACAACTCCATTGGCATCCCCCGTCCTGACGCCGGCGCCAACGTGGAACGCACGAACGACAGGCACGCCAACGAACCGCGCCCATTCGGCTGGTTCCGTCCCGTGCAGTTGAACCATATCCAACCCCACACGCGCGACAGTCTCCTGGACGACATGGAGTGGCGCGTTCTGGAACACGCCGACGAGCAAGGGACGTCGGTGGGCAAGTGTACGTTCCAGTCTGCGCGCGTGCGTCGCGAACCAGGGTGCGTTTCCGACGTCTTGTACCCCCGTCGCTTCCGTTTCTTCCTCCGTCTTTGCCTCGACGGCGACATGCGGGCTTGCAGCAGGGGCGATTGCACGAACAGCGTCTGCGATCTCGCACGCCACGTCCAACGAAATGAACCGCTTGCTTGACGGGACAAACATGAGCCCGAGCAAATCTGCGCCGGCTTCTGTAGCCACCAACGCCTCTCCTGCACTCCTGATCCCGCATATCTTCACCAATACTTGGCGAGCCTTGTCCTCTTCCTTCGGCAAAGGCCAATCTAACAGGTGGTGGATGAGCGTCCGAGGATTCTCGGCACGCATGAGTGCTTCCCCGACGAGCACCGCTCCTACCCCCTCTTTTGCATACCGCCTCACGTCTTCGGGTCCATTGATCCCACTGAGTGCACAGAGAACGACGTCGCCCCGGGCCATATCCGCCAGACGGCTCGTCGTGCCCATGTCCACGTTGAAGTCATGCAAATTACGGTTGTTCACGCCAATCACCTTGGCGCCAAGCTCGAGCGCGACACGCATTTCGTCCGTCGTGTGTACTTCGACGAGCGGCTCCATCCCAAGCGACAAGGAATAGGCATACAGAACACGAAGGCGTGCGGGTGGAAGCATTGCCACGATGAGCAGCACGGTATCTGCGCCCCACAATCGGGCCTCGGCGATCTGGTATTCGTCGAGGATGAAGTCCTTGCGTAGGATTGCAGGACGGTTCGGGAGGACGTCGATGGCTTGGCGAGCAAGCCGCATGTCGAGGAGGGTGCCTTTGAACCATGTGGGCTCGGTGAGTACAGAGATCACGGCAGCCCCGGCGAGGGCGTAGGTGAGCGCTTGGTGTGCCGCATTCGCATTTGGCGCGATATCGCCCTTGGACGGGCTCGCGCGCTTGATCTCTGCCATGAGGGCGGGAGTCTGGGCTTTGAGGCGTGGAACGAGAGGAACGAGAGATGGGGCAAGATGAAGGGCAAGGAAGGCGTCGATGTCTTGTGCCGAGCTACCAGGGATAGACTTGGCTTGCTGGACGTCCTTGAGCCGTTGTTCGTAAATATGTTCGAGAATGCTCGGCACTTTTGACTTGAGTTCTGCAGCATTTTCAACTCTTGGTGCGAGCGCGTCGTAGGGAAAAGGGGGGAGAGCACTGTCGAGAACGAGGGCTTCTGGGTTTTCTTGCCAGCTGCCGCCTCTGAAGTTAAGAAAGTTGCGCAGGAAAGCATCGCCGCCTTCGGAGAGGATGCTCTCGGGGTGGTATTGAACGGCTTCTATAGCAAGCTCGCGATGACGGACACCCATGATCACGCCACTTTCTTCAGTGACGCAAGTGACCATGAGTTCCTTTGGAAGGGTCTTGAGAGAGGCGCTGAGGGAGTGGTAACGCGTGGAAAGAATACCCTGGGGGACGTCTTTGAAACAGCCTCGTCCATCGTGCCGGACGGGGCTTAGTTTTCCATGCTTGATCTCGCCTGCATAACTGTTGATGATGACTCGTAAGAATTAGTGTCTAGAGGATTCAGAGGGAAATGACGTGCCTGATCGTGCCGCCATAAACGTCGACGATGCATTCAAGACCCATGCAAACACCGAGAACGGGAACCTTGCCAGCAAAGTATCGGACGGCATCGCGAGAGATGCCTGAATCCGTGGTGGGGTGTCCAGGGCCAGGCGAGATGATAAGGCACTTGATGTCGAGCTGAGGCAAGGAGGCAACGGGTATGGCGTCGTTACGGATGACGGTGACACGCGCACCAAGTAGGGATAGTTGCTGGTACAGATTCCACGTGAACGAGTCAAAATTATCGATGAGTAGACAATCGATCGGCTGGACCAGCGCGGGCGGTAGAGACATGGACGCCGTCGTAGTCCCGTTAGACGATGACATTTGTTACGATGCCGAATGCCAGTGTAATCTCAATATATATGGTACTGATTATAAGTGCGTCAAGATCTCTTGTCCGGCTATTGACAAATAAGGACAAGCATTGTTCTCGACGAGCCACAACTCAATTGCCACTGCAATTTGTTTGCGATAACACTTTATGCCATCGAATTCCCTCCAACTTGCCTAATGTCCCGTGATAGTCACCGCTCTCGAGCAAATCAATCACCAAGACGGCGTTTCTCCGCGAAAGGCGCCCTGGTTGAACCACAACCACACACCTTCGTCCCGTCTCCGCCTTGGCAGGAGTTCTCTGGTTTCTAAACTTTTATCCGTACCCTAGTTGGAGATCACAATCTCGGCGGACTATCCCGAGAGTTAATTCAAAACAAATGTCATTCCAATGACAATATACTCATAATAAATAAATAACCACTATCACGAGTCAACCATAACCATGTCCTCCAGAGACAATATAAATAGCCTTGAGCGATTTCCTTAGTCGAAAGTACCAAACCATAAACCTGAGTGATAGTGCAAAATGGACAGCTCTGCACGGAAGCATTGACCTGCGTACGTCCCAGTGATTGTCCCGGATTAATTCTAGTTTTGGAATCCATAAGCTTGCATATTGCGAAATGAGCTGTATGATTACTTACAGCGCTAGTGTCTACCTCCGTAGCAGTATCCGTGAGTTGCTTCTCCTAGAAGGACATAAGTACATGATCCCACCATCATCGTCAACAATCGACACCGACCTCTTCAGGACGTTTATGATAGTGATGATGGTCATTATGGTCATTATGATGATGATGGTGATGATGGTGATGACGGCGACGACCATGGTGACGATTGCGAAGGAGCCACTCGGGTGTTTCTGTGTCATCACCGGCCACGTCGTCATCAGTGACGTCCGCGGCAGTATTCCCGGGTTGGTTCGGCTACAAGGACATGAGTGATCTTACTATCGTCGTGAACGAGCGACACCGACCTCTCCAGAACGTTTATGATGACGGTGATGATGGTGATGATGGCGACGACGACGACCATGGTGATGACGACGATGACGATGACGATGACGGCCACGGCGTAACGGTGCTTCTGTGTCACCACCGGCCACGTCGTCATCGACAACCTTGGTATCGGCCTTGTTGTCATCGGCCGCACCAATGTCGTCTGCTCTACGGGCCAGGACGCCATCTACCTCGCTGTCATCGATCCCAATGTCATCAAACGCGTTGTCATCGGCTTCGTCGTCGTCGACAAACCCGGCAGCATGGGGATCTGGGACCGAGGCCAGGCTGCCGCCTGACCCGCTGCCATCAACCTCGCTGCCATTAACAACGCCCTTAGTCGACCCAGAAGTCTGGGGGGGCGGGATCGACAATGCATTGGAAAAGAAGAGTGAAAGTACGACTAGAGGAATGAGTAACATCTTGAATGTCACGAGGATGTTTGAGTGAGGGCTCCTATTCTGCTCGTACTTCCTTTATACTCGGGAGCACCGAGGAACGACAAGGAATGACCTTAGGTCCTGTTGCGAAGAGCTTCGCCTCCGCTCTCTTATTCTTGTCTCGTATCGTTCGAGCTCAACACCATTCATTCCCTCAATCCCATCACAGGACCGGTAAGGTACCAGGAATGGTGGATCGTAGGTAGGCATGGTGGGTGGAGTGGATCACTCCTGGTTGTAAGGACGGACACGAACGGGTTAGATTGCTATGCGATATTGAGCAGCATGAGATGCGCCTACCAACGATACGAAAGGTAGGAAAAATCACTCAGGCCGATGCCCATGAGCAGCAACGAGGAGACGCGTGGTAACAGTCGAGATGAAGCGAGAGTCCCAACTGTCCTAACGACATGATTAGAATTAAAAATCGGAGAGTTTGAAAGAGTTACGTGTAACACGAACAGGATGGTTGCAGAGTCGATCGCGCTACTCGATGATTTCTAACATCAATGGTTGGAATTATTGCTGGAAATGGCCCTGTAACTCTATCCAGACCACTCCAGCTACATAGCTGTTTCCCCTCGGAGAAAATGACAGCAGTACACGATAATTCGAGACCCCATGTACAGCATCGCTGCGCTGACCGGTAGTACTCCCGCTGACAAAGAAAAGAATATTAGTTGAGAGGTCGGGATTGTGGTTCTCTGAAAATATTGAGATCATCCGATCGACCAAGACATTACGTAGAGATCAAATGATTGTCCAACTCCACAAACTCCGAGGTAATAAACGAGTTACATTGGCGGACCTCGGGCCGACCAAAACAGTAACCTGGATCCAGGGCCAAAATTTTGGTGCTTGGATGGTATTTTTAGAAGTTCATTTCATTAGCTATTTCCGCCAGATGATCATATGAGTGACTCGGTAGGTCCCATCAATTACAGTCCTAGATACTTGGATGAAGAGGCGGAAATACTTACGTTCGAGAAGAAGCCTGATCTCAAACGGGATCGCTACCGGGGTGGCACGACATGGGAGGTGAACTGGGAGACCCGTAGATGGAAGTAAACAGGGGTGGGGAAATCGCATAGCGCTTTCCGCCGAACGGTACAGTGAGCTGTGAGGGCAAGATCTGGACGCGTCTCGGCATTGTTGTACTCGAGATCCAAGCGAGAAATGGCAGTGAGACGCACAAAAAAACAGAATTTAATGCCTGGGTGTGATGAGTGGCGCGACCCCGAGTCGGAGAGGAGTGGTGATGCTCACGGAATGAGCGTGACAATGCATATTGGGCGGGCGGGCCTCAAAAATTGTCGTCAATTCTATCATAGGCTGTGCTCAGCGCTCATAGCGCTCATCCCTCACACGCTGCAACTTGGAGTCATTATGGCACTCCGATGGGACTCCTTTTCAGCCTCGAACCTCGAACTTGCCTAAATGTGAGCAGTGACGTCAACGGTTCCATCAAAATTTTCACGCTCTGGAGGACGAACGATAAGTTCCTCTGCTATTGTTAGCTTATTAAGGTACCAGACGTCCCATTGGCAGTTATTCGTCTGTCGGAGAACATCGGCAGCCTGAGCGTCATAAGGAACGGTAACAGAATTGATCTCGAGTACAGCCATACACTCCTGTTTTCATACAGTGGCAAGGCGATGTTTCTGAATCTGCTCCGTGGATTCGGTGGATCTAAAATCAAGCCATACCGAGGTGCTGCATCGTCTTGCATGAATTATGGATACATGAATTTACAAAAAACGGTATTCATGCTTTCCTATTCTTCCAGAGTTCCCTTGATGTATTGCTCCAAACAACAACTCTACCGTCTAGGGGAACATGTTCATCCGGTCGCTATTCGTAAAGGTACACCGTCCATGTTGAAGGCACATTCTATGGACAGAACCACAATCATTGGCGATTGCGGACATCCGAGGTAACACAAGAACTTGAAAAAGAGTACCGGCGTTGTCATCATGGCAATGCTAAAGGTTTCGCGACCAACCAAATGGGGGTATCGTGATATAGTGATAGTGGTTCATCGTGCGATGTACCACTAACTATTAGTATTCTCGCTTTCAATAAGATCTTGATTGAAATGACGGCTCGGTCGACACGACCCAAACGACTGACACGGACGTTCGACCCTCGTCATTGTGACTGCTCCGGTTAGCAAACGACTCCGTGAACAGCAACATAGCCAAGGAAATGTCTATCCTAAAGTACAAATTTACAACTTGCGCAAGCAAAGTCCAAGCCGGTGTAAACTAATGCTGGCATGTGGTAAACGTCACTGGCACGCGGACTCGGACTGATCCAGAGCTAACATCTACCTTTTAAGGATAACCCCCCGGCGCGCCAACCCTCCTTCGTACAAACTCGATATCTCCGGCCCCCTCGTTCTGCCCACAATCCACGTCCATGCTGTCAACAAGCGTTCTCTGTGTCTCGTAAGAAACAGCGGGCGCTCTGCCAGCGCCAGCGCGGGCGCGTAAGGTGGACAAGCCAAACCCACTGTCCATCTCATCACTACTACGTCTGCCGTGGACGCTATGCGCCGCCGCATCCGCATACATCTCCCGTATACTTATGATGAATCGAGGGGTCAATGTGTAGACGGGCACATTTCCGACGATGCCCGCTATTATCACCTGCCAGCCAGAGGTAGGAATCCTCTCCATTTCCCAAAGCAGGTTAATGAGGGTCATCAGAAAGATGCTGCAAGTAACACGGATGTCACACTTGACACGAATATCACAGTTAAAGACGTACGTGAAGAAGTAGATGACGCCCTGCCGCACGAGGAAATTAACGTATCGGGTGAGTTGCCACTGTTTTGTCGCATGGTACATCTGACACGATTGCGTGACGAACCGGAAGAGGGCAGAGAGACACAACACCACAGCAAACGTCATTTGCAAAATGGTAGATATTGTCTCGAATGTGGTAAATTTAGATTGCCGCTCAACCGAACAGACCGAATATTGCAGTACTTGAACCGCGAGATCTGACTATTGGTCAGTATGGCGTATGTGTGGCCGCACTGTCTACGCACACTGTTCATACGTCGGATCGCTGTAGACGGCAGCATCTATCGTCATGGAGATGATCTCGATGGCGAATACGGTAAGAAGGGTGACAAAAACCATCCTTGACCGATTATACATCGCCCATACGCGCAGGATCATTATGACTGAAATCGACATAATGAGTTTCGTTTCCTGATCTGAGGCGCATACCCACTTACAATCAGCTGCGCCGAGAAAAAGAAGGAACGTCCAAGATTCGATATCACCCAAAATCTTGCCTTAAGATGCTGGTGAATTGAAGTAACGGGACAAGTTTCGAGGGTACTTACAACTGTTTAAAAATAGATAAGTATCAAAAGTGTCTCTAAGCGTGGCGAAGAGGGCGGGCAGAATACTTACGTCTACGAGGATACAATAATCCATGTCAATACGTTCATTGTTTGTTTATATCATAGGAAAGAAACATACCTCTGCAACAGGTACAAAAATACTCCCGACTTTAAATGCCAGTCAACATTATCAAAACCTATATTATGCTCATGCAGCGCATCAGACTTACAAAGCGCAGCATATCTGATGGGTATGCAAGGTCAGCATTCAGTATTACATACAGCCAGAAGCTCACATAGAGTTATATAGGCCACAATAGCGGACCTATGAAAGTGTCGCTTATGAATACCCTAGCGAATCGAAGTTTCGTTACATACGAAAATGTACAAAGTTGAAACCCAGGTCCATTTCTTGCTCTGCCGTCTCGTGAGTAATTTATCAACTCCAGAGATTGCATGTGCACTGACCCAAATATATTCTATCTTCATTGATATCGATCAAGAAAAGTTGGTCTATGCATAACAAGAAACGTGCAAGCTGTACCTCTCTCGGCAATACAAGGACTGGCATCGTGGGGTAAGTTTGCGCCTCGTGTTGGAACGGGAGCGATGGCTTACTATAATCATATCCAACAGCAACGACCAACGCGACTGCGAGAATCCTGTGAGACTCGGATTGAATCAAGTGTGTGCGAGCATACTAGACAGATAGCTATTCTGCTGAAGGTCTGAGACGGCAGACACTAGAGCGGACTCAGCGGCGGAGGCCATGGTCTTGATGAACTCGAAACGAGAGAATCAGATGGACAAAAGACGGAA
Organism: Chiua virens; assembly: GCA_019787685.1. Taxonomy (NCBI): domain Eukaryota; kingdom Fungi; phylum Basidiomycota; class Agaricomycetes; order Boletales; family Boletaceae; genus Chiua; species Chiua virens. The sequence goes on from JAHNUO010000003.1 coordinate 2,670,662, forward strand.
AGAAGGTATGGGCAAATCCCATTTCCGCCGTTCTGGCTGATAAGTTTATAAACTGCCACTGAACTCATGGTGTGGTGGCGATGATAGAACATCATGGGATTGATGCGGCGGAACTTCGTAAACTCTCACAGAACGGAATCTTAGGCAGGCGCACAGGCCGCATCAGCATTGTATGTAATCACCAACATGACGACGCCACAGGATATTATACATAATGAACCTCGCTCTTCCAGCGCGACCGTCGCTTATCCCCGCTGGCTATCACAATTTCCTATAGTGACTCGGATGCGGTTTCATGAGTGTGTTAGTCCACTCTGGTGAGTTTCCTCAGATCTAATGCACTTATGATACAGTTGGTGTCTGCCGCTCAGGCCACCATTGGAGGTTTACATGTATTCGGTACCCTTGAAGCTTTAAAGGGTTATAACTTTGCTTCCTTTGACTCGAAGTTGCCGCGAGCCACGATTACAAACTCCGTTGCCGGCACTTGGGCTTCTCCGCACAGGTTTTACATATGTACTTCAAGTTGCATGATGAGATGATAAGAGCCGTGATTTAATTTACCTCTTTCCTATGAGCACTGTAGATTGTTGCCAGCCCATCAGGAATTTTCGCCGAAACAACCATTGGTAGTGATCAGTAAGGCTCAAATTCATATATACCCCGTGCGGTAGGAGATCAGTCGGTAGGTCTGAAATGAGCTTGAGGCTCACCGTTTCATACTGCCTGATGTCCTGATATCGTGACAATGATCGGGGTCGCCATATGCATCCTGATCATTGGTCATGGAGAAGCATAGAACAATGGAATCGGTGGTACTTACCCATTCCAGATCATCGCAGTGCCGTGCCCAAAGAAAAGTCTACAGAGATGGATGTAAAGTGGGAGTCGGACTGGGAGGACACGACGAAGAATTTGGCGAACATGCGCAACGCTCTGGTCAAGCGTCGCATTCAGACAACGGGCTGCCGCTCGGAGTGTCTTGCTGCCCGGTAGCCAATGTCATGGCGATAAAAAGAAGGCTCAGATAGCTCAACAAGATACCATTAGAACAGAATGTCTTAAAGACCACGAAAACTATTCTTGGAATGCAGTCCACCTCTGTGGCAGGACCGCTTGTGTCTGCGGATTATGTGCAGACGTCGCGATACGGGGAATAGCCTCGAGCCCTCGACGATCCTCAAGAAATGGAGAATGTGGCACTCGGGTAAGATACGTTAACCCTATCAGGGTTTCGGACTTGGGAAACCAAGTCAGGTAGGGTAACGGCACACGTGTGGGACAAGTAGACTCACGATAAATTTGATATGCACCGGGACGGGCATCTTTGGGGATTGTGATCAGAGTTCGGTTCTCTGCAAGTGAGACATTGGTAGCCAACGTGTCCCCTAGGAGTTTGCCGAATCAGGCAATGCTCGGTGAACTGGGTGAGACATACCAAGTTCAACTCCGTTGGATAGGTACCAGGCGAGATATACATTGCACACCGGCAGCGTGAGCTCGGTTGATTCGACGTTTCCTTTGACATGGGAAGACACTTTCCTGCGAAGAAGACAAAGTGAGGCAGGGGGTCACGCAAGAAAGTCTCGACAGACCAGACAACATGATGCATCTCCCCTTTTCTCCACTTCGTCGTATTTTTAGGGTATACAACGTCAATGATGATCTCGCCCGAGTTCTTTTCGGGAAGACCGTAAGAAAGTGGCACGGTGGCCATGAGTGCAAGCAAAGAGACGAAATGTTTGGAGATCATATTGGAATTTGAGGGGTTGAAAGGGATTCCAGTCACGGTGCTGAGACGCAAGGAGGGAGGGGGACCGTACGCATTTATAGATCGCCAGACTGTAAAGGATGCGAGAATTTCGAACTTCAGGCTACCATGAACTTGACGGCTGAAACAGGTTGGCATGCCCACAAGTCACTGGAGTGAGTCACTGGAGTGTGAACCATACAGGGGATCATGCATGTGAGGAGCTGCAGGGCGTAGTTGAGGCAGGAGGACTCACGATGTACTGATCGAGCACTATGACAGCCATATTGACAGTGTCGCTTATTAAATGTCTTACGCAAGGACTGGATCCGCACGGAATGATGACCGTGTGGTATCGTATTGGTACAAGGAAGTGAGCGGTAAGCTCAAAAGAGCATGTCGCGGTCTGGTTCGGTTCATATCTTTCTATAGGGCCATGCATGAGCTTGCCAATGAGCTTAAGAACCTTGATTGTCTGACTGTCAGCCGCGTCATGGTGAATTGGAGACTTCGTCAAAACCTGAAGTCGCTTTTCGGTCAGGCCGATGATGACCGGCCATGGCTACATAGTGCTTCCGATTGCCGGACCGGTCCAACATGTGCGTAAACGAAGTTCAACGAACCCGGGATGACATGACATGACATTTAGGTTTGAAGTACGTTGTCGGCGCCGTACCCTGGACGCTGTAGTGCTTAGGGTGTACCTTCCGGCCGTAGACCCGCGACGTTTCAGGGGCCAAAAACGCATAGACCCGGAGAACTGGTGTGAAGGAAATGTTGACACTAAACATCGAATTTCAAAGTGCATTCAACTTTGACGTATGTCAACTGGATATAGGGTGCCTGCGTTGCCAAGACCGGTAGTGAGATTCAGAGAGATAGTATGTATAAGGAGGTTCATGCGGTGGTACGTCACGCGCTTTGCTTATTGGTGTGACAGCTGTGACATAAGTTGTGATCAAGACCAAAGCCGAGCATACCTACGTCACTCTGCCCCTCCCAAATCACAAGCAGAGATTCGGTTGGGGCATCATTGAAAAGAATTGACCCTTGAAAAGAAGTTCCTCGCTACGTCGAGTCAGCTGCTGTTCGTTCTTCTGCCTCATCAATCTGAAATACAAAACAGTACCTGCACAACACCCACCCCCATGGGAGCCATTCCGATATGTATGTTTATGATAATTTTGTTATTGAGATTTCACGCACAACACTCGAGTTATGTGCAGAGACGGGAAGCACGCCTCGTTTATTGACTGGAAATATAAATCTCGTGCAACAGAATATCAACAAAACACATTCGGTCGTACCCCTCCTTCAAACAGTACTTGACGCTCCACGTTCACCGCTTCACCCCATCGTTATGAACTTACGCGAATCCTTGCCTCGCCGGTACGTCCCCTGCCACCGTGATCTCCGACTCACGAAGAGAATCTCAAGAACCACTCCTTGATCCCACGCGCACTTTCCTCCTTTGCCCAACCTGTCCACAAACCCAGCATTTAGAAATACAGAGGAGTGAGGGTCAGAAAGTGACGTACGTTGATCGGGCACATCCTGGTTTCCACGCGTAGCGAACCCGTGCTCAACACCCGAAAAGACTTGGATATGATAGCTCGATTTGTTACGAACCAGAATGTCCTCAGCGCGTCGGCGGGCCTCGAGCGGGAACGACACGTCGACCTCTGTTCAGGGACGACGTTCGTCAGCATTACTAGGGGCTCGCTGCAGATGCACATACCGGAACAGGAGAGGAGGACAGGACCTTGTCAGTGGTGAGCTCAACGGATCGTGGTGGGAAGTTGGTGATGGAACGTACGAATGGCTTTCTCGAAATGTTTTTCGTCTAAAAAGGCAGGGTGGACGATCGCACCTATAAGAAAACCGAGAGTGAGAAGCTGGGCACCAGGATGCATGGTACAAAACACGTCACCTGCTTCGATAGACCCCTCTTCAACCAAATCCATCACAAACGGTGCGCCGAAACAGTATCCTGGAAGCGGGAAACGCCCATCGAGTGAGTCTTCTTTCCCAGTACGCAGGATTCATGGGACGCTGTGACATACCAACTGCAGTGTACTTGGTCGTTTCCGTACCTAGATGCACAAGGATGAGCACCCGAACGCGACGACATTGCCTTCCAGGAGTGACTTACCATACTTGGCCTTGACTGCATCCAACCACTTTGGAAACGCCTCGACAGCCGCGTCAAGTCTAGTGTAAGCCCAAGCAAACTTGTCGACGTCCGCAGGGACGTCCTGGACGTACTGTCCAAACAAGTAATCTGGTCCAAGGACGACAAAACCTAAACATGTCGATCACACCGGCACGCTTGTCAGCTCAACTCCTACGTGGCGACGACGACGAACAAACTAGACGTACCACACGAGGAAAAGTAGTCTTGCAGCAATTTGTTGTTGATGGAGAGTGATCCGAAGATGTCCGAGAGGTATAAGAGTACTTTTCTATGGGATCCGGATACGGCGGGTGGTTCGGCGACATAGGTGTTGAGTCCACCCATGGATTCGACGCGTCCTTTGGGGTCACCGGTGTGTTTGAAGCCAGCGAAGCAGCATGCGCTGGGGGAACCTGCAGGGGTGGTAGTCATTGTCAAAGTCGATTGGCCGGTGGAAGGTGTCTAGGTTCGTGGTGATGCCGAGTGATCGCCGCACGCCCATCCTTTTTATCTTGTCACTCGGAAAATTGGGCGACTGGAAGGGAAAATAGGTCATAGGGATAACCTTCAACCAGGGCCATTCATGATATGACCAAGCTGGGTTACTTTGCTTGACTAATTGCAGGGTAGTAACTGCTCTAACTTATCATGCGAACTTGTCATCTATTGGCTGAGCATCGCAGTGCAAGGCTACAATTTACTCGGACACGTAAACTGGGAGAATTTTGAGTGCGGATGATGATTGATCCCGGTGAGAACTTGAACATTCCTGGTAGTTAGATGTATCATCTGACTCATTGTGCCATTGTCATCCACTCGCCTGGCGTACTAATCTGATGGATGGTGACAGTAAATTCATCAGGTAGTGTCATCGTTGTTCAACAGCTGGACCATGCAGCAAACCTATTAAACCGGACTTCAAAAAGCCTCGTGTAGTGACATTCGTTACAGTCTTTCGCGAAACCTGTGAGAAACCAAAGGAAGACTCACCAGCATGGGCGAGTGAATGCGTCGTAAACATTGCCAGTGGCAGCCAGTTTGGAGGAAAAACATGACACGGCTGGGTATCGTTTGGAGGGATCACCACAGATGCCCAACCCATGCGAAACACCACTGACGGTGTGAAAGTAATGGTGCGCTTTGTTCTTGACGACGATGTCGATGTCTTTCCCCGGAGTCCTGTCGGTGGGCTGCAGTGCATGGTCGATTTCCAAAAAGTACGCTCAGATTCTACTTGGATAGTACGAAGGACCAAAACTCGGACGTGGACGACCACTATTCACTGCATCGTTAAACGCGATCGACCTGGGGGTGAGAACAAGATCATCATCAAGGTACGTCCTTTCGATATGGGGTCGTTTCGTCACAGGCGTGAGAAGCTGCCAGGAAGGATGGGGGAATCTGGAAGTGAGCCAAACGGATCCAAATTGTACCATACACGACTCACGAACGGCGTCAAGTACATACGTTGCAGTCGTACGGTATGCCGTCCCTCACACGGTGTCATTCTACTCATTTCGATGGGACTTTTCCAGAATACTGCTTGGTCGTTTAAGTTGCCCTCGCAAGTGATCGTTCAATCTTGCTGTAGGCAAGCGCATAGGCCTTGTTACGGGCGCGGGAAGCTGTTAGTGAATGGCACTGAAACTGAAACATACGACGGTCCTTGTCAAACGTGAATGATGGTTGGTGGCGGCAAGAAACAGGCTGTGGCCCGGGGACTCGTTACCAGCTCGATCTACCATGTACAAAATCAACATTGCTACGATGTTCGCGTCCACTGGCGTCTCTTTATCCATCGATTTTTGATACTGCGTTCTTCCAGCTTTCCAGTTCGTTCAAGCTCCTGGATCATTGCGCGTGACATCGTCGCCATTCCAGCTGTCGACTCGGCGTATCAGTCGAACGCCTCTAAAAAATTTCAAGTCACAAGCACCGCACCAACTTACAGAAATAGATGTTCCCGGACTTCGGGTTCTTAATTGAATCTACACATCTATTGATACGTTCCTGTCTCTCTTTGTAAAGGACAGACCCGTGCTGATGGCCCTTCATTTTTTAATCAACGAATTAGATCATCGCGGACCGTATTCTGGAACCTTTATGTGTCCAATAGTAGGTCCCACGCCGTTTGCCGCAGACACGTCAGGCCACCAGGAACATCCAACTTGAGTGGACAGCCACGTCTCGACATGGTCAGAACGAACCTAGTATACAGGGCTGGCCGGGGCCTGTGAGCTCGAGAATGAATTTAATGACAGCAGCCCGCCTCGGCCGATCGGCCCCTTTACTAGACCGTCGCAATTCACTTCCACTTGGGCGAGAATCCGCGTATGAGATTCAGTTACTTTGCGAGATACTACTCGTTGGCCTACAGGAAAACTTGAAAGTGATCTGCAATTTATGAAACAATCGTATTACATGTACATCGTCAGAACAAGGTAGCATCATGATGTCCAACTCACATCCATCAGACCCTTAGACTCTGTCTTTCGATGCAGCACCAACCTCTGAATTGCGCCACATGGTGCATCGGACAGCGGCGGTTTATGTAACTCAATAGATGCATCTCCACGTTGGCATTGAATGTGCAGGGTCCTCCGATTCGGGCACCTGTTGTATATGTACATATAAACATGTAACTCTAAATCGACGTGTGAAGTGGAGATGCCGGATCCACGTTAGATGATGGCCACTGCTCGAGTCGAGACGGACTCCATCGGTATCTCCTCGACGATGTCTGTCCTCTCGTCCTGTCTACTATCCGCGAATATGATCCCCGACTTGTCAGTCATACCGCGCGTGGAGATCGAGGGAAGTCCAAACGCAGTGTCAGCCCCACTCCCGATGTACTTGCATCGAACATCATGTGCATATAATTCCCGCATGCTCAGGACGAGTCGAGGGGTCAGAGTAAACAAGGGGACAAATGCGAGGATATTGGACACCGTCATCTGCCACCCTGTTGCCGGAATCTGTCCCCAGGATCTCAGCAGGTCGACGAGGTTGATCAGAAAGATGCTGCGACAGGAAAGTTCAGTCACAGCACAAGAGACCGAGAAAGAGACGAACGCTGAGAAATAGAAGATGCCTTGTTGAAAAATCATGTTCATGTACCGACCAATTTGCCATCGCTTTGTCGCGTTGTACATTTGAAGTGACTGCCTGATAAACATGATGGCCGCAAGAACGAACAGCACCACGGCAAAAGCTATTTGCATCATGTCGGTGACATCACCCCAAATGGACGGAATTGTTGCCACCGCGCAGAATGTGTACCCCAGCTTTTGAACGGTATGAACTGAGTTGAAACATCGAAGGGTAAGTACCGTTTTACCGTCCTTTAACAAAGCTATTTACCTGGCATATTCTTCGGATGACTGTAGACCGTAGAGGATATGACGAGAGAGGTGGTCTCGATGCAAAGAATAAAAAGGAGAATTCCTAGCACTAGCTTCGATCGATTGTACATTGCCCATACGCGAAGGACCATGAGGACTATGATCTTCATCAGAAATTTTGTACTTTTAGCCTGCACTATGAAAGAAAAAACTCACAATCTGCTGCGGTCATAAAAAGCACGCACGTCCATTGATGGACAATGTTCAAAATTTGACCTTGAAACCTGCATCAAAAGGATGGATGGAGAAAGTATGGTAGAAGCGACTCACAACTATTTAAGAAATGTAAGTTATTTTCAGCGAGCTCGAAAACATGGTAAAGCATGAATCCGTACGTCTATGATCTCGATTAGCACGTTGGAAATTGTTGGTATCTGGAGAATTTACCTTCGCAGGACCAGGTAGGAAGCTACTTTTGACTACCGGGGGGTCAAAACTTTGATCGAATTTATATATTCAAAGCCAAAACCTACCGAGAGCTAATGTGCTGAAGAATATATCAAGTCAGAGATGACACTTACTACAGTGCTCGGTGACTTACACAAGGTTATAGAGCCCACAATAACGAACCTATGGCAGTGTTTAGCTCGTCGTGGTAGTGGTACTGTACCGGGCGTTCAAAACCCACAAGAATGAACAGTGTTGAGACCCGGGTCCAGGGTTTGTTCTGTGAAACTTATCATCAGGAGTGTGTTAGCCTTCGGAATCATTCTTTGCTCACCCAGATATATTCTACCTTCATGGATCATCCGTTAGTAAGATGTTGTGCATACGGTGGCAGGTTATAAGTCGTACCTCTTTCGAAAACGTAAGAACTAACAGTGAATAAGGTGATACATCAATGCATTATGACGAAGCAGAATCGATGACTCACTATAATCGTATCCAACGGCAGTAAGGATGATGACTGTAAACAGTTGTGAGATCGTTCTCCGATAACTAACAGTGGCATACGTACGCGTCTTGTAGTCAACCTGCCGTATAGCCAGAACGGAGTTCATAGTGGATGTCATCATTACGCTGAACGGGGATCACAAGTGCAACAGATGTTAAAGGAGGGCGTAGGATGATTCTATCCCTCGAGAGGTCAGGTTAATAAACCTTACTCGGAGGAAGTTAGAGTGGGATCTTCGAGATCACGTTGAGCCCCTAGCATTTTTGTTCGCTAACTCTCAGGGTCTGATCTTGTAGTTTAGGGCCAGCTTCCAATACGACTGCGACGTGATGTTATGGACAAGAAACTCCTGAAAAGCAATTCATACCATAGAAAAGGGCGATCAAAAGGGTCGGTAACCTAGGGATTGATACCGCTTCAAATGGCCCGGAGGGCCGCAAACCTGAACATTTGTAAGAAGGCCAAGCGGTCTGTATGGACGTGTCAGCCTGGGCAAGTCAACTCAAGGGGATTTGACAGGTACCTGATATGTATGCGACTTTGTCGGAATTTGCGCCACTGATGAACTCGTTACGGTGTTTCTCTATGTACTTGTCGCAGTATACGAGAAATAAAGTGAAAAAGTTATTTGAAAGACCCGACGAGGTCGCGTCGTCACGTGGATTGTTCAATTGTGATCATGAATCTTCGGTTTCGTAATCTGGCATCGAGTGGCAGAGCATTGCGCAACTGCGAAGCTCGAGAGAGACGTTATTCCACAAGGCCTGTCGCTCACGCTGTCAATGGGATGACGATTGCGGGAAACGCCGCAGATCCCTGAATGGTGAAGGGCATTCAGGAATTGGTCAGATCTTAACTAGAGCCCCTAATAGTAGGCAGATCAAGAGTGCTCCGCACGTAGTTGACAGCTCGAAGGTGTACACGAAAAGCCGGCAAGCGAGTTGGTCGTGTGGGAGATGAATTCTGAATCAAGCACGTAACGAGAAATTCAGTGCTGTGGAAAAAGGCCCAGCGGAATAACCCACTAAGTTGCGCCAGCCATGGCATCGGCTTGGATGGGCTCATGGAGTCGGACTAAGTGAGCGTGGCCGGGCGCCAGTGTCGGAAGGGCTTTGCATAGGCAAGCTAATATATCAGTATCATGTATTAGCGAGGACCAATGTTAGTCGGGCTAGAAGCAAGCGAAGTTCAATGTTCTATTTCGTCGCCAGGTTTAACTCATTCAGCTCGACGCACTGGAGGTCCGGAATACGCCGACTTACTGCTTCATAACCAATAGAATGATCATCATCATGTTAACATCGCGTTGCGTTCCCCCCTGCCATCTTTCTCAGTCCAGTTTTCGGAGGCAAACTGAAGCTCTCGTACCCACTTTTTCCTGTGATGCAAACGTGAGACGCACTTGAATCGGTAAGACTTGTCGTAGAACATGACGACTAAATGGGCCAGTTGTTGTCTTGAAAGACCACACCCATTGATTGCATCCGAAACAAGTTCGAGGTTGACAGGTGCCATGGCGATGGTCAAAGGTCTCCCGTGACCAGTCAGAATGGGGATAGAGGTGGTGGTTTATGATGAAGATTCGCGCGAAGTGCAAGTTCAAGAAGATGAGACGGACATGGCTGGCGTTCAATTTCGTTCGTCCCGTATCATGGCCCGTCTTCGAAAGGACACCCTCAACGTTCCCGTCTTCGCTCCTCCTCTCCGCATATTCGCGACCGGAACCGTCTTTCTCACTCATTCACTCCTTCTCCCCGCTCATCCCAGCCCCGGCACCGTCTCGCGCGCTCAGTCCGTCATCACCACGCGCGGTGGTGCCACCGCCCATGTCCTCGCCCTGCTCGCACAACTCGCCGCCACCGCGCCCGCCACCGGCGACATCGAGCCTATACTCATCGCCTCCCTTGGCGGCAATCACGAGGCGGCTCGTCTTCGCGACGCACTCGAAGCAGCAGGCGTACGCACAAAATACTGCAAAATTTGGCCTGGCCTTGGTGTACCCTCTGCATGGGTCGTCCACGCCAGCGACACCGACGCCCGCACCGTCATCAACCACAACCCCGTCCCAGAGGTCTCGCACGAGGACTTCATTGCCCTCCTCGGCCCAGTTCTCGCACCCGAAAATTACCTCGGCTTTAACGTGCCCCCGCCCCCGCCCAACCCGCCCCCCATCGCGAGAGACCAACACAACCCATCGCCCGTGTCTATGTTTCCGAATACCCTCGCCCCGCCATCTGCACCACGTCCATCCATGTCGTCCCGCCCAAACACCGCGCCATCGGCAACCAATTCGTTACCACCTGCACCGCACACATATAACGTTCCCAGCCCGAGCCCAAATTCACCCGCGCCGTTTGACTGGCTTCACCTGGAAGGTCGAAGTGTGCGTACGACCCTTGCCAATTTGATCGGTGTCGACGGTCTTGCGCGTGAACGCAAATGGCGCTCGCACTTTGTCATCTCGGTTGATTTGGGCCGTCGCGCCCGTGAAGGCGTCGAAGTGGTACGTCTTCTCTCTTTTACGCGTCTTGACGACAGTAACACTTTCCAAAGCTCATTCCGCATGCAGACGTAATCTTCCTTACTCCCTCCACCTTTCCCTCGCTTTCTGCGCCAGGTCAAACAGGTCAACCCGCACCACTTTCCCCTGGTACTGCACCAACACCACGCTCGATTCTTCTCTCCCTCGCGCGTCATGCCCCTTCTCATGCCTTGCTTGTACTCAACGCCGGTCGCGACGGTGCTGCTCTCCTCAGCCTCCCTACCAGCGAATACCTCCAAAGCTCAGGATGGAATCAACTCCCCTCGTCCCATCCCAGCCTCCATCACCCCGTTCCTCGTCCCGCTGGGTACGGACACAATCACACCATCTCCAACTCTTCAAATGGCACGCGGGCAACACGCCCCTGGGATGGCGTCGAGAGTGTACGCTCTGCATCAGATTTCTGGGCTGACGGTGCACCTCCCAACGACTCGTTCATGTCGCGTGACAGCGCGCAGACGCAACGTTCAGAGGCGCGGTCGCATCGCCGTCTACCGAGTCGGGAATCGTTCCACCCGATGGATGAGGACGATGAGGAGGACGATGAGCGCGGCGAAGAGGGTCGACAGACCCCCCAGCCAGAGCGTACGCGGGGACCCGAGGAGGTGCTGGACGAGGAAGGGGCGCACGCAGCCTTTGTGGCAGGGATGATTTGGGCGCTGAGTAGACGCGTCTTACCGGGTCCGCCGTACGTGCCGAGTGTTGGACCTGATGGAGAAGCGTCAATCAAGGAAAGTATGGCTGATATTGGGATTCGCTGGCGATTGGATGAGTGTCTGAGGTACGTTTGTAGATGTATGCTCTGATTTACATATTGACAAGTTTTACTCGTGTGTTGTCATTAGGTTCGCGACGGAACTGGCGTGTCGGAAGGCGTACAGTCGAGGTGACGTCGTTAGCAGTCCTGGCGTGGCATCTTCGTCAGGACATGTCAAGGAACGCGACGAATGGGATGGACTTGGAGAGGCGATGCGGAGCGCAGGCTGGTTTGATTGAATTGACCAAAGTTGACGTATCTGTGACGATGTTACGCCGTCATGACCACTTATGCTCGTGATACCCACCCACGACATCTACTCTCGTATACCAGGCAGGTTCGAATCACACTTTACGGAAACTATGCAGTCACAATCTTTTCAATACTAATACTTACTTGCATTCCACGACGCGTCGACGATGGGCCAGGTTTTAGCCCAACGCAAACCAGAATTGAGGTGGTGACGAATGCAAGAAGGCTTGTATCGATTTCAATAACAACTTCCAACTAGCTCGTCCTTACCCTTAAATCCTCCACTGCTCACAGCCCCATAGCGCAGTAACTATGTCTTTCTCGTACTAGTGCTTGGAGCCTTGACGCCTTCCTCGAATAGAAGACACTGAATAAATTTCAGCCGAATGAATCTTGGGGGTCTGTGGCGTACACGTCCAGACAGGTAAGCAATTTCAACTCGATCGATGGTCTTGATTCACTAACATTAACATTCAGTCTTCAATATTCCGCCCACTGTGAGAGCATACCATCACAAGTTGGTTGGCTTCATCATGTGCGTCGTGCCAATTGTTGCGATCCAGCCTTTGATGCATTTATTGATCGGTCCAAGACCCTCTACCCCTCGTCCACCACATTCTCTTTCCTCACGTAGGGTGTACCTCGATGCTGTGCTGTCCATCGCTCTATTAACTGATTCAGACGAAGAGGAGTATTAAGAGGAGAACAGCAAAGAGGGATGCCAGACGCTGCAGCCAGACCGTGGGCGGTGAAGCGCTGGACGAGGAGGGGGCGACGCATTGCCCATCAGTACGGCAGCTCCCACTACAGGGACAAAGAACAAGAGCCTCGCCACTAAATGGAATCCCCGCCATCCACATCGTTTGATGCTCATCATGATAAGGCTGGAAGGTTTGTAGTTACATTACTCAAGCCGCCACATGTAACATTCATTTGGCTACAGCCGCATGATCACCACTGGCAAAACGCGATGTTCTCCGCAAACCCAGTATACCTTGTAAAGTATGACCAGTCCCCTTCCTTATCACACTATTGTTAACCTAAGAAAACATTTTTGACAATTTATATCACTTCGGATGCCAGTGGAGTATGACACAACTGAAACTTTGCTGTCGCAGACTCATCCTGTTGAACCTCGTTAACCTACTGGTCGACATTGGAAGTATATCAAACACCGGGTGACAGCTCATACTAGCAGGCATCGTGGAACTTGTGCTTGTGTACACTTTAGCTCCTTGATTCATCATTAGCATACGGGAGGTGTGTGCAAACGATGTTTAAGGGAGACGTGGGGGAGGGATCAACAGTGGGTTTGTCTACGTTATCGAGCCTTGGTGCTGCCGGAGGACCGATGGTGTTTGCAGCCAATGTGCAGAGCGAAATTGCGGAGAACGAAGAAGCGGATGATGGGAAGAACGAGGGCTTTGGAGACATCGAATTGGTCCCAAGGGAGGTTGGGTCTACTCAGCAAGTATAGTTGGTGGCCATTGGTCCATACTGTCTTCCAATTTGCTGCTAGGGTGATGATTCTTATTTGTCGTCTCCGTCTCGAGATCTGAAATACGATTGTACTTCAGAGTAAAACTATTCTTGGCAACTTGAAAGCACAATGTTCGTGATCATGACCGTAATACATAAATAACTACAAAGGTAGGTAGGCAATAACTTAACGGTAACACTGGATTGGTGCTCGTGGGTGGCATGATCCGATCTAGTGTTCTTGGACGATCGCGAGGCGATGTAGCCTTACAGCACCAGACCCTTGGCACCACTCAGAGGGACTCCCGAGACTAGCACATCGCACCACATACATACAACGTCTCTAGTCCTTGTAAATCTACCTCGCTGAATTCTGTCGTCATGCCCATTAAGTAGGAGGTCGAAGTGGTCTGCCTCAGAGTCTCTTACGCGTCTTCATCAAGGCTTTTTACTCTCCTACCCATGTCAATCAAGCCAACCTGCACCAATATCTGCTTCATCCTCACTTGCGGTTCTCCTGAATTTCCTGACCAGCGAATACCTCCACATCGCTGGATGGAAGCAACTCCCCTCGTCTTGTCCCAGCCTCCGTCACCCAGTTTTTCGTCCCGCCAGATACGGCCACAATCATACCATCTCTACCTCTTCTAACAACATGTGTGGGACTCTCCCCCAGAATGGTGTCAAGAGAGTAGTGTTGGGCTCGGATTTTTGGGCTACCAGTGCCCTCGTTCACGCCACATGACATACCCGCAGACGCCAAGCTCAGAAAGGCGGTCCTATTGCTGTCAATCGGGCGAGGAGGGACGACAGACGCCAGCCACAGCGTCCCCGGGATTGGAAGAAGTGCTAGGTGAGGAAGCGGCGTACGCGGCTGGCGCGGTATATAGACATGTCTTGCCTGGTCCGCCGTACGTGCCAAGTGTTGGGCCTGATGGAGATGCGATAGCCAAAGAACAGTGTGGTGGTATAGGGATTCGATGGCGATTGGATGAATGCTTGAGGTACATTTGTTGATGGATGCTTTGAAGCGCACATTGACGAGTTTTATTCGTGTTGTGGATAGGTTCGCAGCGGAACTGGCGTATCGGAAGGCACACAATCAAGCTGACAATGTTAGCAGTCCAGCGTTGCATCCCCCTATGGGCACGTCAAGGAACGCCACGAAGGAGTGCAGGCTGATTTGATGGAACCGACCAAGGTGACGAATCTATGTCGGGATGTCCATACCAACACGACTCTTATACTTGTAGTACTAAGTTTTAGATCACAATTTGCAGAAGTCACGCAGTCATGAATCTTTGAATACTAGTACTTCCATTTCACCATGTTTCAATGACAGACCTCTTGAACGTTTGAATGTGGACAGTCACGTAGCCCAGTATAACTATTCCCCGCCTGCGCCAAGTCTCTAGCAGCTAGGGAGACTCCTTGTCGTAGAGATCGGATGCGGTAATGATTCCAGGCAGGTACAGAAAAAATTGTAGTGACCGCCTAGTTACACTAACATCGCGAAACCATGACAGCGAACCATCTACAGCTCGTTGATCAGTCCGCCGTTCCCTCGTCTACATCACAATCATCACATTTTCTTGAGTACAAACTTGTATGTCGGTGCCATTCCGTGAATCATTACGTCAGAAGAACTAGTAAGTAACCTGTTCCGTTGACCGTTCTTTTGTCTCTCAGATCACCACCTTTGCTCCATTTTCTCACTAGCCCCGCATAACCGGTTTAACTTCAGGGTCCAATCTTAGTATGTCCGCAGGCGGCGTCAGAAAGGGACTGATTCCGGGTTACACTGAATGCTTCAGGATGTTGAAAGGGACGTACCATTGCTAACCGCTGCTGTGCATAGTATTTCTCGATGCCGATATCAGAATCACCATGATGGACGCATTTTGAGCCGATCGTCGTATCAGATAGACTTGAAACAGTGGGCCTCGCTCATTCGAAGACCTGATGAAAATATTGCCTGTCTTGGCGTGTTGGATTTCAAGCCATCCTTGATCTCCGCGGATCATATCTCCGCCATTCAAAAGTTCTGATTCTGATTCTGATCAGGTCGGAAGGTATGCCGTCAAATTGCTCACGTTGCCACATGTAGCTTGGCTACAGCCACATGATCTCTATAACGCAATGTTCTCCGAACGAAATTGTCCAGTGCTCTTATAAAC
This sequence comes from Chiua virens, assembly GCA_019787685.1. Classification (NCBI taxonomy): domain Eukaryota; kingdom Fungi; phylum Basidiomycota; class Agaricomycetes; order Boletales; family Boletaceae; genus Chiua; species Chiua virens. The sequence goes on from JAHNUO010000003.1 coordinate 2,686,088, forward strand.
ACATAACTTTGGGAAAGGTAATTCCAATAGAGCCTCCTCCCTATCGCACTTCTCACCACAGCACAGTTTGCATCTATCGGTACTATGTCCTCTGATCTACAATCGATTATTGCAGAAATTCAGCAAAACAACTATGTTTCTCGTGCGTGCGTCTATACTCGTGGTAATCAGTCTCACAGGCTATTCACAGTCGCTATCCTGATTGCTGTCGGATATGATTACAGTAAGATGTAAGATCTATTCTGCTGCGAGCTGCGAACTGACTATTTCCAGTTCTCGTATTTTCAAAAGAGGTGCAACGCGGACTTTGTCATGGGCAAAAGCTGTCGCTGATTGATTATCGATGAAGATAGAGTACATCTGGGTTGGTATACAACCAGCTCTTGAGCCAATACATTTTCTGACAAGAAGCAGCATCAACCATGGTCCTGGGTTACGATCATGTTTCTCCTTGCGCGTACCCAATTTCCACGTACTTGAGACTGGGACATCTTCTAATAAGACCTTGACAGGTTCGTTATTGTGGCCTATATAACATAGCGTGAGTGTATGCCTGTTGTAATGTATATACTGTATCTTGACCTCGACCGTGCACCAGGTGGAATACCTTCAGTAAGTTTGACGCCGTAAAATATACTGTACATTCAATCAAGATTTGACCGTGGCAAAAGTTGGGAGTACTTTCATGCCTGATCTTAAAGTATGTCTCCCAAATTATTGGTGATGGATGGATGTGCCTAGCTCGCTGTGTTTCTAGATGTACGTACATATTGGGCTCACCACTAGCGCTAACATCACACATTTGGGATGTGTCTGATAGTTGTGAGTGTTCACTTGAAGTATTTCACCTGCTTGCTATTCATGAACACTTGAAGGCGAAATATTGGGGTATACTCAGTACTGGATATACATCCTCTTTCTCGGTGCAGCTGACTGTGAGTAGTCAAGTCGCCCTAATCCAGAAATGAATTTTATGACGGTGGTTATAGTTGTCATGATCCTGCGCGTGTGGGCAATGTACAATCGATCAAGACTAATCCTTGGTGTACTTCTTACCATGCTTTCTGTCGAGATCATCAGCGTCATGGTAGTTGCTGCTATCTATAGCAACGTTCCCCACAATGAATCGTGTATGTAGACTCCGACTCGATAAACGCATGCTACACTAACCAGCAGCCAGTTTTCATTATTCAGGTGCTGGAATATTCAGTTTGCGTGCAGCAACCCATGAACCTCGTTTGTAATTTTGTGGCCGCCATTTCGCAAATGGCATTTGGTGCAGTGTTGTGCACGGTAGCCATTACGCAGTTCGTGAGGCAGTCGCTTCAAATGTACCGCGTCACAAAACAGTGGCAACTCAGCCCGTACATAAACCTGCTCGTCAAGCAGGGTATCCTCTATTTCTTAGGGTAAGTATGTCTAGTCCCCCTCCTTATCATACTATTGTCAACCTAAAAAACATTTTTGACGATTTATATCACTTCTGATGCTAGTGGAGTTATGACACAACTGAAACTTTTGTGTCACAGAATCCTCTTGTTGAACCTCTTTAGCCTACTGGTCAACATTGGAAATATATCAAACACCGGGTGGCAATCCATAATAAGCATTATGAAACTTGTGCCTGTGTACACTTTAACTCCTCGATGCATCATTAGCATACGAGAAATGTATGCAAACGATGTTCAAGGGAGACGTGGGGGAGGGATCGACAGTGGGTTTGGCTTGTCTGCGTTATCCAGCTGCGGTGCTGCCGGAGGACCAATGGTGTTTGCAGCCGGTGTGCCCAGCGAGGTAGCGGAGAACGCAGAGGCGGATAATGGGCAGAACGAGGGGACGGGAGACATCGAGGAGGTACCAAGGGAGGCCGGGGAAGTGTAGTTGGAGAGGTAGTCATTTGTCCGGTGTATTCCCAGAATTTCTACTAGGGTGATGATTTTTATTTGCTGGCAGTGGTTGTCTCGAGATCTCAAATATGTACTTCAAGTTCAGAATAAATTATTATTCTTGACAGCTTGAAAGCAGAATGTTCGTGATCATAATCACGACCTAGCTAACTCCAATTATGACAAGGGCTTCTCGGGCTGGTGGGTGGCATGATTCGCACCGTGTTTGGACGAGACGATGTACGCCCAGGCCTGGAATAACTATGTACTTCACAGTACTAGATTGAGCGTATGCCAATGCTCCCAATTCTCGAAGAACTCTGATCCCGAACCAAGTGTTGCGCGCAAGTTGCGCGTGTGGGAACACAATTTAGGCAATTTCCGTCTCGAGATGGACTTGTGACCAGCCGTCTAAAAGAGGCAACTACGCAAGCCTGGTAAAATTCGTTAGGATAACGTGACTTTTGTCCGATCAGATACAGTAGACTCTGATATAACCCATATGGGGTTTAACCCATACTCTACGATAACCCATACTTTTCCAGATATCCCATTTTGGTTTGCAGGGATCTTGACCCCATAACCCATATCTCTGTTGTACCACATAACCCATACATTTATGACTGCCATAACCCATATATTTAACAGATATTTAATTATATAATAATTTTTTTCCCTGCCGAAGATGGCAGGACAGACCCAAACGCATCACACCTGAAACACGACCAAATAAGTCTGGCCACCAAAGGTGCAACTTAGCCCGAAATAAATTCAGAATTAGCGATTAAATATGTTGGAAGATGAACTCGTGATTCAATTCAGAATAACTTGGCGAATAAATTGCCCAACAAATAATTGGTCATACGGTACTTAAGTTTGCCATTAAAATGCAAGATTTGTTTTGCCAAAAATGAACAGCGGTCATATTCGAGATTATGCATAGCATATGTACCAAGTATAATGTACTGATCCCGCCAGAATACGATTAGGACTATCCTAAGTTTACATATAAAATACAAAGTATAAAGTTGTGCTACATATGTTCCCTGAACGCGCCTTGATTGAGGTACCTTAACATATTTGAGACATTTTGAAAAAATGTGCTAGAGTAAGGGCTAAGCACAAATTTGACCACTAAATTTGAAAATGTATGGCGTACAAACTCTACAGCCACTTAGTGGCCCACCCAGTGGGTCACTTTGCGGTCCGCCAGAGGCGGTCACTCTGCGGCACAGCAGAGGTAAGGGGGCTAGAAAATAACATGCATTAGCTTATGACGCTGCTGTTTGAGGTGGAGAATGACATACTAGAGTGGGGATCGGCACCTCTTGACGTGCATGAAGCATTGCGCGAGTGCCTGGGGCAAGACTCAGGAACCAAGTATCGTTGTACCAGTTGCGCGGAAGTCCAGAAACAGCAGTTGCCCTCATGTCCTTCCTACCCACCTCCCAATGGCGTCTGAGATGAGAATTACCAATTTGCTCCTTCATGTATTTATCTCGCAATGATGGTTCGTATGATTCAACAGACTTGAATAATGTGGAGATTGCGGGGTGGATCCAGGGAAGCTCAACTCGGCGTAGATTCTTCATGGTTGAGTGTGGTGGGCAGTCGGTTTCATCGCAGCTCATGCCATCGACATTGAGGCGCTCGATAATTCTGAGGATCGCAGCCCACTTGTCAGGATCCTGGGCATGATTTTCTTCTACGATTCGTTTTCTTCTCTGCAGGGTCTTGGCAAATTTGTCAGAATATCGTGTGGCTAGAACCAGTGCTTAGATATCAGACACTTACCCTGTGTCTACGAGACATCATCCGAGCGCTTTTCCGACGTCTTTCCTCCTTCTCAGCCTGCATTGCAGTCATTGCGAGACGTTCGCCACCTTGTACTGAGTCGATCTTGGCTCTCTCGCGATGAGCTTGAAAGGTGCGGCCCAATTTCTGTTCACAACATTTGCGTAAGTCATCCAGACTCAGGGAATCTATATCACAGTTCACGCTCGGATATGATCCGTTCTTCAGCCTTTCATAGAAATCGAAAGTAAGGATGTTGATGACTTCGGAGTTCCAGCGCGAGTTGGTCAGCGATGAGCAGTTCCAATCAAGCATAACATTGTCAAGGGTAGGAAACTGGTCGCCGTCATTGTTGTATGCAATAATGACACTCTGGGGAGCTGAAGGAGGTAAGGGACCGTTGGGTCGCGACAAGATGGCATTCTTCTCCCGCAGATAGGAGCGAAATGCACCCTGCAAACATCAGTACGAGATAACTGAATGGGGCAATCATCGTACATGTAACGTATTCATGCTCCCTCGTCGCCCAGGCTTCCGTCTTCTAGTAGGGGCTGGGGATTCATCCTCCTCTTCGTCATCAGCGTCAAAACCATTCCTAGACCACTTTGATGGACTTTTCTCTGCGCGAGTTCCCTTGGGTTGTTGCTGGAGAGATGACTGAGAGGCGAGAAGCTGAGTTATTTGATTGACAATAGGTTCCACAATGTTCGCGCCTAATCGTTGAGCTATGATTTGATCCACCATGTTTTCTAGCATAGAGGTCGATGTAGAAGACGATGGTAAAGGCGCAGGCCTACTGGGTTGTAGAGGCGTAGCTGGATGAGGTTGTGTTGCGGTCGAATCCACCTGCATTGGAGGTTGGTGTGTAGTTCTTGTTGATGTCGATGGGGGGCTCACCTGCTGGGGAGGGTGGGTGGCAGAGGTGGGTGGTGCGGGGGTCTGCAGAGTCGCAGTAGGGACCGGATGAGGTGCTAAGTTCGAATTCACCCGCATTGGTGGTTGATGTGTAGTTCTTGCAGGCGGAGAGTTCACCTCCGGGCGAGGGCGCGCGGCAGGGGGGGGCAAAGTGGGGATCCGCTGACTCGTAGTGGGAACTGGAGGGGGTGGTTGACGTGCGGTCCTTGGTGGTGGGGAGTTGATCTGCTGGCGTGGCAGTGTGAGAGTTGGCGGCGCGGGAGTTGTGGTGGGGACTGGATGAGAAGTCGAATCAACCTCTATTGGAGGTGATTAATGTATGGTTCTTGTCAGTGGGGAACTCGCCCGCTGGCTCAGCGGAGTCACATCCACATCCATCACCGGCAGCAGTACTACATGCTGTTTGGAGGGCACGTCTGAAGTGGTAACAGAAATTACACAAGGAGAAAGGGGCTTTTGGAGGCGAGCGAAGTTTGAAGACGGAGGTCGGGTAGTTGGAGGTGGAGAGGAGCGTCGTGGAAGGGGGGCAGAGGAAGAGATCCCTCCTCCCATCAAAGGATCAGTAGGCTGAGTGCGATCTACATCCATCAGAGGTTCGAAAGGAGGAGGGGCAGGAACTTGAGCAGAAACGGGAGGGGGAGAAGAGGCTGAAGGGGGGACAGAGGTTGAAGGGACAGAGATCACAGAGATCGCTCCTTCGGTTAAAGGATCAGTCGGCTGAGCGCCATCTACATCCATCGGAGGTTCGGAAGACGAAGAATTCTGCCGCGAGAATACCATTTGTTGGGCGGATGGAGATGGGACCGCAGACGGTGCGATAGCGTTAGGTTCTACTGAGTCACCGAGTTGAGACTGAGACGGGCCAATATCTTCAGTAGCGTGCATCCCAGAACGACAAGCGTGGTCCCGATTGCGTGAACGTGAGCGTCGTCTTTCGGAGAGGCGCATCTTCTGAACCTCGAGAGGGCTCACAGAACGCTCATGTCGAGTTCTTACTGGTTGAAGTTCGACGTCACTGGAGCGACCACGGCGAAAGGAGTTAGATGAATCACTTATAGGTGGTGATTCGGGGCGACGTAAAAGCTAACGTGGTATAAGACCAGGGTTCGAGTAGGGGTAGATTATTTACTCACGTCTGACGATCGGTGCGAAGATCCTTGTCCGAAGCTGAACTGGAAGGAAATTCAGTGATAAGTCAATTCCACCAGAACAAAACGCACCTGTTGTGAACCAGGAAACTCGTCTACATCACTTAACTGGGCATCATAGGAATGTGTCTGCGGCGAACGCAAAAGATCCGATAACTGGAAGCAATAGGTAAGAGGTTACTGGTACCAGGAATTGATGTACATACTTGTTGTGCGCCGGTAATTTGCTCCCCACGGGAAGCTTCATCCAATAAACCGACATCTTGACAAGGTCGGAAGCGTGTATAGGGATCAGGATTGCTCGAGGGAGAAGCGATTCGGGCCTCAAGCCCAACTCTATGTTGTTCGAGCAATGGAGCGCGAGACAACCGCGCGCTGAACTGATGCACACTGTGCCTCGCAAATTCCCCTGTCTGAAGACATATGAGCATCACCCAACCGTACATATTGAGCAGGTAGAACTCACAGATTGTGAAATCGACCCGAGGATCTTGAGCGCGGAGGAAATGGAAGAACTGGTCTCTGGAGTGTTGGACGACATGTACTGCAAACCGGAAGATGAGTAGGAGGTAAGAAATCAGGCTTGAGATTGACGCTTACCGGTCAGTGAGATATATGTGAGGTCACCTGTCCTCGTCCAAAAATGATTCTTTGTATTGTTTGAGCCTTAAGGGTCTCGACCCATATCCCATGGTTACCGAGGCACAATTGCCACAGACGACCGGAGCATTCGCTCTGCTTGGAATTGTCTTTCGTCCGAACTCGGGCAGTTTTTGTTTACTTCTTTTTTGTACAATCTTAGACCGTCTCTACTACATCACAATTACTAGCGTAGTGGCATAGTGACCGGTTACTGGGTGTTCCTGGTGGCTTGAGGAGTAAAAGAAGAAAGACAAAAACGGTAAAGTCCGGGGATTAAAGTAGTGTACAGCGATTGAAACTCAGACGATCACGTGGCTTCAGCCCTCGCCAGTCATAACCCGATTTCAGTACGTCACCCTCATATTGGCCTGGAGCGTATTGTCTTCGAGCTCTCTCTCTTGGTTCGGTCGGTCGTCCCCTCAACGCTATTGTGCACTGCAATCACTCGCTTCTCATAAAGACGAAGCGTCCACTGTCCAGGTGAGCTATCCCATGATGCCCAAAGTTGTAATTCACTGGTCGTTTCATCGATACTTTCCTCCCCTCACACGACATTCGGTGTTTCCCCCGGAACGCGCTGTTACTCCACCCCCTCTTACCCAGCACAAAGTATTCCGTCGCGAAGAACCTTCCGGCGGAGAGAATGTCATACATCCACACAAACCAGACGCTGTCGCAGCCGCTCCCCGCAAGGTTTTGATACCCAAGCCTCGGGGGGAGGTTTCAAGGATTAATCGGGGCGGTTATAACCTACAAGAGAAGCTGGGATGGCAACCCACTGAGTACGAAGAAGTTCGGGTTAGTATTGTCGCTATTCTCTTGTCATTTTTTCTCAAACTGCATCAGACTTTCGTTGTTCATCTCGCTCAAGAATATCTCATGACTCGAAAGCCATGGAGCAGACAACAACGCGAAAATCTTCAAGTGGTCTTCGATAAGGTTATATTTTACTTGCTAAGAAAATCTTCTCTTCTAATCTTTCAGCAACAGGCGAAAGAACGATACCCACAATTGCTGGAGTACGATGGTAACTGGGTTGTAATTGATTTTCTTAAAATGTATCTGAAGAACAGCTCTGGGCGAGGTGGCTGAGTGGTAAATGTAATATTATCAATGAGAAACTTAACGTTACATTACTCTTGGCGACTACCTGGTCCTTCAACTGCAATAATCCTTCCCATCGGTAAGCACGCCTCAACAGCGGGTGTATGGTCAAGCTTTTCGACGACGACCCTGTCTTTTTTGAAGATTCGTGTCACTGTCAAAACCGATCCAATTTGTTCACCACCACCACCTTCTTTCGGTTTGATAACCATACAAAGAGAACCTTTCTTGACCGGGTGGTATATCTTGAGCGATGTTTCGGGTACAGTTACGTGCATGAGATTTGCCCCCTTGGTACGAGCGGTGAGGCTGACTGCAACGTGGCTGCGGGGAACCGGACCCGACTCGGATTGCAGTGGGTGAGCCTCGGTCTTGCAAAGTCGATCGGTATATGTGTCTCTCCAACCGGGGGTCAGTTGAAAGACCGCTCGAACTCGATTCAAGGCGTTTAGCACCCTCGGATCCAACAAAAACTTGTGCACTAAAGAGGTACGGGTGAGTGGAGAGTAGGGAGAACAAAAAAAAAAGACTTACCTTCAAGTGCGGGTCTATCGAGCTGTTCACGGTCGCTATCGTCAATAGTCCAAGGGTCGGAAGCCTGCGCTGACTCCACTTCGTTTTGAGGAGGCGAGGGTGGTGGCGTCCTCGCCCTGTGGGATGGAATCTCGGCGTCCGCAAATGTTTGGTCGATTGTCAACATTTGTTGCACTGATAAGGCTCGTCCTGCAAGCGTCGTTCTTGAACCCCTAGATACCATCTTACAAAGGGAAAGGGACAGGTGAATCATTAAACTCACCGAACGACAACATGATCCAGGGAACACGTATTCCGAGTACCCATGGACCGCGCTATAATGCACCGATCTCTCAACAAAGAAATCAATGTACCCCTCCATCCGCGGAGCTCCCCTGCAATGATCAGCACCTCTTTTTCCAGGTTACGCTCATTCTTGTCGTGTTGGTGTACAGGACGAGCGTGGGCAAAGTGAGTAATTGGCCTTGAAAAGAGAGACTGAGAGGAGAGTGAGAATCGAGGACAGAACAAGACAAGACAATTTAAGATACTCACACCTGGACTCGCGAGTGGTATGACGGCCAGATACCCCTCCTCTAGGAGTACTCTGGAGACGGTCCCCTTGCTACCTCTGTCATCCCCTCTGACTACAAATACGACATCCCCTGGACTCACGCCGTAACCGCGCTCAGGAGTGAATTTTAGTGCACGGCTATCGGGGATAAATGTCACCGATTTTATGGGGACCTCGTACTGAATACGCTGGACATCATCTGTGAAGCCGAGGGTGCCAGCAAGTCTGCGGACCGAATCCACAACTCCCATTTTCCCGGTATGAAGTCCAGTCACGACTTCAACAACATCGCCAATTTCAACTTGATCTTCAGGAATATTGGCAGTGGGGTTTAGCACGCCCACTGGGGCCCAGACTTGCTGATCCGGCAAGTAAGACTCTAGGAGGTGCTGCGGCACTTGAAACTACGAAAGATGTTGGGGAATTCGTTTTGCTACTGAGAGAGTAGTACATTACCTTAGTGTCCCTATTGGATAATGTAACTTCGCCCGTCTCACAGTCGATGCGGGTGACGAGCCCAGAATGTCCCATAATCTCGTGATGAACATTTCGATGGTCGCTGAAGGGGTCGACGATGACTCGAACTGAGTCTCCGACGCAGTGAGAGCGGGCTAGCGCAGTGAGGGGTACAGCTTGGTCTGATCCGTTGCATAAGCGAACTACAGCTGAGCCATTCTCCTTGTCGATGTCAACTAGCCGTCCTTGCTCTCCGAGGTACGTGGGATCAGAAATCGTAACCCGGTCGCCAATGCTCCAGAAAAGCTGGTTGAACTTTTGGTACGAGGCCTTCATGAAAGGCGGGTTCACCGCGGAGGCAACATGAAGAGCGATCTGGTGGGGAGAGGGGGTCGGGACAACGACAACTTGATTGGTCTTCAATTTCATCAGTAGAAGGCCAGAAACAAGGACTTGATCGACGTATTCATAAGCAGGGAGACCTCGGTATGGTCGTCGCGGTTGACCGTAGTGCTTTTCAGTTGAGAAAAGAGTACGAGCATGAAGATCTTGACCAATTTTTTTATCGCCAGTAGGGTGTCCAATCTTCTGTTTGAGACGTCGCGGGGCCACGAGTATATGAAGTTCTGTCGTGTTTTCATCGAATGATATCCCATAAGCGATATCCCCCTTGTAGATCCCGCGTTTCGTGATGCTATACCACCCTGGCACAGGCGGCGTCGGTCTTCTATGTAGAAAAGATGAGATTCGATCTTCGAATGGTATTATGGACCATCCTCGGATGCAAGAACGATGGGATAAAGGCACCGCATTTAGGAATGTCGGAGGATCAGGAGCATAGACCGCAACACGTCCGGGAAGCAGTTCGTACACCTCCGTATGCAGTGTGAAGCTCCTCCAAGCGCTGACAATATACTCGGTTGAGGAGTCTGACTGTCGATTAAGCGTAATGTGGTGGTAAGGATAAAAAAACTCACGGGGGACAATCTTGACTGCCCATACGGCATTACTGCTGGGGGTTTTCCCGGGCGGATGGGTGAGTTGAGGAGACTCCGAGTGTCCTGCAGAGGCGTGCTGACGTTTAGTAAGGCGGTTAAGGTGTTCTTGAAGAGATACAGAGAAGAAAAACTCGTCCCGCTGTTCTAGATCATCGAAGAATGCAAGTCTTGACATCAAATTTTCCCAATATTGAATGTTCGGGTTGGAGTCGTATTGATTGTCGATCAGATTGACCAGAGTGTCATAGTCCGAATCCCCTTGAATCCAACTGTGAATACCCTCCCAAATCCCAGCCTCATCCAAGTCATTGTGAGCGTCCTCGACGTCTTGTTCGTCCACCTCTCCCCCTTCTTCCCCAGCATCACTATGACCAGTGAACTGATCTAATTGCCGATCAAATTCAGCATCATTAAGAGAATCCAAACTTGAAGGTAGATAGCGCTTCGCGATACCATCCACAGACTTCAAGTAAGTTGAAAGTCCGGCATGCTCTACGAGAGGATAAATGCGTGCCGGGGGAATTGCACCGCGGCCAACTGCTGTCTCAGTCTCAGCGCTGAAATCGATAAATCCATCTGCGAGGTGATTATTGTAAGACTACACTCGCGGGTGTACCTTAGATCTACTCACCGTCCTCAGTCTCGTCTCCACTCGACTCTGTGTCATAGTTTATTCGCGCTTCCACATCAATAAATGGATTTGCCTGATTTGACTTTTTGAGTGAGCTGCGGAAATATCAGATAGAATGGATCTACCTTGTGACGGGCACGCTTTGTAGGTCGGGGGAATTTTTCACTACTGCGAGCCTTACGCTTGCCTTTGTCGATTGTCGGAGAGAAGGAAAGCCCACGGGATTTCATCTTCTCTTGTACGTAGGCAAGAGCAGTAGCCGCGTCACCCTCTTCAGAAATGTCGAAAATGCGAGTGCAGATGTCGTTCCAGTCTGAAGCAACATAGCGGTCCCCGAAGGCTTCCATCTTCTGTTGGTACACAGTGAAAGCTATCGTGTCAGTGGCCCATTCTTGAACGATTGCCCAGGCAGCTAGGTCGTCGAGCAAAGTACGGCCTTACACACGACAAATTAGCATGTAGGATCATGTATGTCACAAGGGTACCTACCAGTTACAATTTGGTCACTTTCGTTATGATTTCGCATTTTAATCCGATGGATGGGCTAAAACAGAACTTCAACTACAGTAATAGTAGCGTACTTTGTAGGTAGCGAGGTAGATGAAGGGAAAAGAAAGGCAAGGCAATGATAGTTTTCGCCTTTTGTAGTGTCCGGCAATTCGTCTGACGTAAGTGAGTGGACTCGTCGCTAAATGTAGTGGTCCACGCTATTGTACAACTGCAAAAGCCCAAACACAATAGTCTCAAACATGTACATCTTGTGGTTGTTCCACTCCACCACCGCCGAACCCACCACTGCTAAGCCCTGGAAGGAAGCTTGAAGTAGAATACGACATTATGTAGTCCAGGATTCCGGAAGGAACACGCGTCATGATCACATTGATGAATATACAAACCACAGCAAACATGGTGATTTGTTTGAAAGTTAAAGTTGTCGGTCGCGCTTCGACAGGGACGGATGGACTAGTAGACTACGTGTCGAAGTAAGTGATCAGAGGAAGACAGCGGAGAAACGAACTGTACCTGATATGTGTGATTCCAGACTTTAATGTTGCTATGACCGTCAAGAGCACTCGCGGTTACCATGATGCACCCTTGCGTGTTTTCAAATGTCTAGGATAATAATTTAGCGCAATAAGAGACCGTCTGCATTGATGACTCACAGTAACCGCAACAATTAGGTCCCCATCTTGAATTCATTCATTGATGATTAGGCAACGAATCGAAAGGTGCAAAAAAACTTACTAGCTCCATGTTCAAGCTTATCTCGGAACGCGCCAGTCTGGTAGTCAAAGAGCCGAGCAAAACCGTCGTCACCTCCAACAAGCATCAACCCCATTTGTCGCGCAACTGATAGCTGGAGGGGCACATTGGTCAAGATATTGTGGTAATAACTTTGTGAGCGATGGAGACCAGGAATGGAGTACTTGTCCACTCCGTCGCACAAGTTAGAGACCAACAGATTTTGGCCATCTAAGCAGGTGTCCCCACTGTGATTGATATCAACAGAGCGGAACCGCCTTTCTGATTTGTAGCACTCACATTTGACCATTCGTCTTTTTTTGCCATTTCAGATCCCAAGGCTCAACAGAGTAACAAAATCTGTAGATCGGAAAGTGAGAAAACCAGAAAACTATTTGCTAAATGGAACTCACACATATCCGCTTTCCAGGTAGCAAACGAGGAGGCTTGATCCGTCATCCAGAAAGTGGACCGAGCGGGCGACATATGACTGTTTCTCTGCATTGATAGCGACTGGCAACAAGGTGTCTTCGGTGGGTTCAGTTTCAACGAGGGCGAGATGGTGCCCAGGAATATGCTTACTATGATCGGGGGCGACCTTCCACACACGAACCTCTCCGTTACCAACGCTGGCGAACCGACGATGATGAGGGTCCCACGTGAGAGACTCGATGGCTCCTGAGTGTGCAAGAGTGATTGAACAGAATGAGAATAGTGGGCCATCGTCAACCCGTCGGTAGAGATGGATGTTGCCGTCTGATGCGCCGAAGACGAACGAGTCCTCGTCACGGTCAGTGAGTTTGAGCCAAGTGAGGCAACTGATGAATCCCGCTGATGGGACACATATCTCCTGTGCCATTTCACCTGATGAAAGGTTCCACAGGACGATACGACTGTCATTGCCTGAACCATGTGAGATAAAGGCTGGCAAACACACATAATACTCACCTCCACTCAGGAGGAGCGAACCGTTGGGACTGACAACGATGGCATTAACCGCCTTGGTGTGACGGGTTAGTGTGAATTTCAGAGAGATCTGGGTGGATTGATCAACGAAACGAAATTGTCAAGGGAGTAGAATTACCTGGGGCATGTCGCAAGGTGTTGTATTATGGTGTGCGACTGCCTAAGAAGGCCAGTTTTTATACTAGAGGTTCGATTTTCTGGTTATTGTCTATCAGCATTCACTTAGGCACGAGTAGTCGCCAACGTACGTACTGATTCGGAGCATAATTAGGATGTAATTGTTTGGAGCAACAACCGCAGATCGCGGCGAACACGACATCGTCGACATCACCAGGTTCTTTATTGTTTCGACACCTGCACACTGGAATTGGCATAATTGATTTCGTGTCGTTTCGTGCTATATGAACTATGAAGTACCTTTCCCTCATTCTTTTGTCTAAAGACATGCGTACAGGCCCGATGATCTACATTTACATTATTTTTAAGTGAGGGGAATGTGAGTGGCGGACGAGTGGGGTAAACGACGATGGCGAAAGAAAGAAACCGTGCGAATTTCTATTTCTTAAATAGTGTCCAGCAAATTGAGTCACGTGATCACATATTGACATTTATAGACGTGTACAGAAAGACAGACAACGGCTATTTCTGAATGCCGTCCATTTGAGAATGAGACCAATCCCCAGGCATATCATCGCGCTCCTGGCCTAAGTACATAAGTCACAATTTGCCAAAATCGAAAGAGACACACCTCCTGCAGCAACCGGCTGGGCAATGCTGATACATCGTATAGCAAATTTCATTATATGTGCTGAACCTTGCCAAACCACATTTCCGACGTAACGCAAGGCAGCCAGCAAAATTGTCTGTCACCGGATAAGTGTGAATGGCGACGGATTAATACCTACTTACCCCTCGACGGTGCATGCCTCTGTGCGGGTACAGCGTCAGCTTAAAGTCCGCCAACGCTGATGTGACCGCCCTGTTTAATCTGGCTTCAATTTCATTACCAAATCCACCCAGATCTCGATAGTTCAAGCCCTGGTGCGGCAGGTTAAGGTCCACCAACGCTGATGCAACCGCCCTGTTTACTCTAGCTTCGATCTCGTTACCGAAATGGGCTGGATCTTGCACATACATCGACTGATAATCAACAGCGACAGCCTAGAAATGATGTTAGCACTGCAAAGGCTGGGGTGAGCGAAAGAAAACCATTTCGTCGGATACCTCTTGAGACGACGGATTGAGGTGTAAACTCGCCATAGGAATGTCAATATTTACTTGGAGCGGGAGCTGGGGAAACGAGCGAGATCGAGGTGGGTACCTTCGATAGGGAAGATACCGAGCTGGATAAAGACGACTGGAAGGGTGCTCCAATTTCATGAGGACAGGACAGTTGCAGAGAGAGAACTACTCGCGTAGTTTTATGGTCGTGAAGGACGAACCGTCAATTGTTAACTGTGATCCGGTCGGAACGCTTGGCGGTGTCCATGTGTCTAGAGAATAAATCAGGGGCATTCTGAGAGTAGAAAAGCTCAACAGGCGCACCTGATGCCAACACTCAGATCGAAGTGACGCAATCCGCAGAGATTTCGTTACGTGGTCGATGATTATTGTTCGTCTGTTCGGTCCAGAGTCTCTAATTGTAGTGTCGCTACGACTGCGACTATACTTCTAACTTAACATTAACTATGTATCTTTATATAAGTGAGTGGCAAAGAGGGAAAGAGTAGTCGTGCGAATATTCTGGTCTTAAGTAGTGCCCCGCGACTTGAGTGGCCACGTGAGTCTTGTGGAATTACCCGGGCGGAGCGTCAAACACTATTTAAGCCGCCGCTCGAGAACATACCACTCTTTCTTCCGCTCAACTACCTAGATCCTAGCACCATGTACTTAACTTTGTAGTAGTTTTTTTTTTCACATTCCCTCAATGTCACTGTTGGTCGGGTGCATTGCAAAATGCCATTGGTGCTGCCGTATCGGCGAATATGAATTGGTCGGGTGCGTTGCAAAACCCGGCGCTGCTGTATCTACGAATAATAAGAGCACATTGTCATAGATACTAGGTACGCCGGACGAACAACAAGCTTATGCCAAACAAAAAAGCTAAAACCGATTAGTACACCCAGCAATTGTAAGTTCTCTCGGCAAAGATGAGATCTGCTATCTTGAACATTGATCAGCAGGACACCGCTCGCTCGGTAAAGGCAATCACATCTCCCGAGGGGAAATATGGAGATCGGCGGTCTCATCCAAGTTCTTGCCGATCACGATGGAGGTCCGTCTGGCCACATTGGTATGTCCTAGTATGCTCCCTTTATTGTCTGCTCATCCGGGACATGCGGCATTACCAGGTATTTGAACGCAGCCGTTGGACCACTCAGCTCGACTCACAAAAGTTCCGTTTTCACCTATGGGTAACATATTCAGTCGACTTGTTCGCGAGGCACAGACTTTCACATTACTCGCGCAGGCATTGAATTTCTGGCCAAATTCTCCGTGCCTTCGCTCTCTCCTTCTTGTCCTTCGCACGCTATCCACTTCCTCTTCTGAACCCACACGGAAGTGGCAAGATTTCGCTAGGATTCCCGAAGCTCCTACGCCAAGTTCCTCGTCTGAAGGTGTGGCAGCCCCTTCTACGCCATCTTTCCCCGCTTCTGGTCTCAAACGCAAGCGAGAGGATTCTGTGGAGATCCTCAAAGTACCTTCCTCGAAACGCCCTCTTTTGGACACTATCCCCCTCCCTTCATCCGAGTCTCCGCCATCTCCGAGTCTCCTCGCTTCTGGTCTCAAACGCAAGCGAGAGGATTCTGTGGAGATCCTCGAAGCACCTTCCTCCAAACGCCCTTTTTTGGACACTATCCCCCTCCCCTCATCCGAGTCTCCGCCATCTCCGAGTCTCCTTGCTTCTGGTCTCAAACGCAAGCGAGAGGATTCCGTGGAGATTCTCGAAGCACCTTCCTCCAAATGCCCTCTTTTGGACACTATCCCCCTCCCTTCATCCGAGTCTCCGCCATCTCCGAGTCTCCTTGCTTCTAGTCTCAAACGCAAGCGAGAGGATTCCATGGAGATCCTCGAAGCACCTTCCTCCAAACGCCCTCTTTTGGACACTATCCCCCTCCTCTCATCCGAGTCTTCGCCATCTCTCCCTGCTTCTGGTCTCAAATGCAAGCGAGAGGATACCGTGGAGATCCTTGAAGCACCTTCCTTCAAACGCCCTCTTTTGGACACTATCCCCCTCACCTTATCCAATCCTTCGTCGTCTCTCCCTGCCTCGGGTCTCAAACGCAAGCGAGAGGATTCTGTGGAGGCGCCTTCCTCCAAACACCCCCTTCTTGACACTACATCGGAGCGTCTGGCCCCCTCTTTGCCACATCCTGCCTTGGAACTCGCGTGCGAACGACAAGGTTCCATTGAGATCACCGTACCCTATCGCTCGATTCCTCAGGTATGTATTATGACCGTTTGGTGGATTCTCCACTCATATTTTGTCACTCAGAGCACGACATCGATTCTTGTGCTTCCAAATGAGGTGATTTATCAAGTGATCGGTCTTCTCGAAGTTTGTGATTTGAAAGCTTGCAGTCAGACGTGCATTCTGCTCAGAGAAATTGCTGGTCCTCTCAGCCTTGCAGCTACCGGTTTTAATCCGGCTGGGCGTTTTTGGCTCCCAGTTAAAGAGAATCAATATGAAGCCCTTCTAGTCTGGATACGCTTGGATTCCTTTTGGTTCCACGGGGTTGCTTCTTTACGATTACTCAGGACTCTCATCTCCATGCCCTCCTTGTCTTTCTGCACTCACCGCGTGTTACTGGTGTTCGCACTGTCTATCTCTCGTTGGAGGGAAGCTCCCTGTCCCTGTCTTTGATCTCCCTTGTCCTCAAAGAGATCAAGTCGTTGAGATGCCGTGAGCTTTCCTTCACCGGTGTGTCACCTCCCCCCAATCACCCTCTCCGTTTCCCTTCTCTGAAGGGAAGAGGGACTCATCATGCGGATAGTGAACTCAGTACCCTTTGGCTCAATACCAACTTCGCATTCAGCCCACAGGTTATTGCTTTCACTGTAGACATCCTCATCAATTCCCCCCTTGAACACCTCTCTCTCCGCGGGTCGAGCTTCCCCGCCAAGTGTGGGGCAAGCTGCTCCGCACATTAACTTTCCCCCGCTTGCAAAGTCTTCAGATACACTATGAATGCCCTGCTGGCGACCTTCTGGCGTTCTTGGACCGCCACCCCTCCCTGCAGAGGCTCGACATCTGCACTTATGGAAAGCAAGAATCCCGGTATCGAACACGACAACTCCGAGTCAACCTTCCAAAGTTGAATCATCTTGGCGGCCCCCCTGGCTACATCTGCATGATCGCTAAGCACCTCCAGACTCCTGAAGTAGTTCAGTCGCTTTCCGTGTCTCTGGTGGACTCCAGTTCCCAGCGGCCACTCATCTCTCGTATTTTGGATTGCACCCACTACTTTCCAAAGGCGTCTCATGTGAGGATCGCGTTCTGCCAATTCAGCCATATCCCCGAAGCCAGTCTCCAGGTTCCCGAATGCGAACAACGGATCTGCGATACCAGGGCGCTCACCATCGATTACCCTTTCTCTCTTTCGTTGTTCAGAGAGAGTAGTAATCTCTTGGTAGGTTGCATCAGCTCTTTACAAAATCGTTGGACTCAAAGTCCTGGTAGCCACACTGTGGGACATGGCTTTCATCATTTCCATCCGTAGAAAGCATTGAATTAGTTACAGATGATCTGGAGATCAATCAACATGTCTGTGCTGAGTTTCTAGCACACTCTCCCCCTAGGGAGGGTCTGCGTGTTAACATTTCCTCCCTCTAATGCCAGCTCTCTCGATTAGTATGCAGATTCATTGATAACCTCTTGTAATAGTATTTGTACATCCCCTCCGACATGCTTGGTTGTATTATTTACACAGTTTACTATCCCATTCACGTCATGTCAATACTGTTCAACGGTTTTTACCACTAGGAGTCCGTCCTGCCAGATCATACTGATCGCATGGGAAACAATGCTCTTCCCAGAGACGACTTCCAAATTATCTCTCCCCTTCTCCTGCCACAATGCAGCGCCGAAGTCTCTATATGCGAGGAAGGGGTCTTTTACCTCAGCCGGCACGGGTAGGTACCTTCGAATTGCGAAGAAGTAATCTTCAGCGCCCTGACCTGCAGTGACAGAAAAGATGTACTCGATCCTCCCCGGAAAGGTACCTCCTTCGTGTTCAAAGAAAATGCTCGCGTCCCTCGGTAATGTTGCATTCGTGGTGTAGCGTGTTCCCGCAATCGTACAACGTTTGTAGGTTTTGATCTTATCGTCCAGTGAGCTCTTCACCTCCGCTAACTTGCATTGCGAGATATACATCCTTCAGTGGCGATCTTTCCTCTACTTTCCCCTCGATCTGAAATGCCGGTTCTTGATCTGGGTCAGGAAGTGAAAAGAGACTGATGGGAGATTCGAAAAATGTGCGCTCGTGCACTGCTGCACACCTCTGCATGATTGCACCTGCTTTCCGGATGATTTCAGGGGAAATTGGGTCAGTCAGCATGGCTTTCATTCTCGCCGCTGCACAGAAGCGGACCAGCATAGTTTCCTCCAGTTCCCCTGGCCCTCAGTTAGCATGCTTTCGTCTCGAAAAATACAAGCTTACCCATTTTATGATTAGTCTTAGTTTTTTGCAACATGCCAATAATGCGCTCGAAGGGGAACATCCACCAACCACGCATTGGACCGTATCTGCTGAAAAACTTGTTGATGTGTAATGCTGCATGGTGATTTGGTCGCCAGCGAAGCTTCGGGAAAATGTCCCTCACGCTTTCAAGGTATGCCTTCATGTACCGCTTGTACTGATGACCGTGGATTTCTGAGGTTACATGGGAAGTGCCCCACCTTACTGCCATGGCTAGGAGCATCGTGCTGTGAGCCAGTTTCTTTCTCCTTGCATCCTTCTCGTTACCTCCGGATTCATCAGACCCCCACAATCGGCACAATATCACCGGAAGGTCAAACTCGATCGCCGACCGCCATTGCTCAGCCTTCAGCTTTCCGTGCTCTGCGTCACCAAGGTTAGTGGGTGGGCCCCTCTGCCATGTCGGCCGTACAATGGAGTCCAGGTATGTCTGGATCTCGCCGATCTCTTTGTTGACCAATGGTTCACAAGACTTCTCGTTAGCCGCCAGAGACGTTTCACATTCATCAACAAATTCGTCTCCGATGAGGGGAACCATCGGGTGAACCCGGATCTCATCGACCCCTGGAGTGGTGTTCTGAGTGGATGAAGACTTATGTGAGGTAAGTTTAAAAGTTACAAGTACTTCGTTTGTGTATCTCACCAACAGTACTTGAATCAGCTCTTTTTTCGTAGGATATTTGCGTAACGATTTGACCGTATCAAGTATGCCGTTCTCGTCAACCAATGCCCGCAAGACAGATGCACGTAAGCGGGTCAGTGCTGTTGTGGTCGGTTTCCCTCTGAGAATGGTCCTCCCTTGATCCAGTTCTGCCGGGCTCGCAGGCTCGCCGACAGGCTTGGGGTTATGGCGGCGTAAGTCTTGATTCGCCTGCTTGTCGACAACGATCAAGTCTCTGAAATGGAATTGGGCTAATCCCAGGAAGAGGTTGTGCATGCCGTCTATCACCACGAAGCGAGTGGGGTCCCAGTACGGCAAGCGAAGCAACTCAGACCACCGCACTCCAGTCTCTTTGAACATCCGATCCCTCTCCGTTTGGTTTTTAGCGTCTCGCCACCGCTCGGCATTCCTCAAATGTTCCAATCGTGTTCATCGCCTCCAGTGATCGCATTCGAAATCGCTGATCTCTGACTTCTGTAACCAACAGAGATTGCAAAGATGCTTTGCAGTTGGCGCAGCGAAGCCGGTGGTCTTCCGGGCTGCTGGTAGGTCATTGACAGCCAACGCAATTACGGACCGGACAAGGCGACCGGTGGGATGACCAGTAGTTCTTGAAAACCACGTGCCACTCTGCCAAGCAGGCAAGAAGTAGTCAACGAGGGGCCGTAAAAAGTGGTTTATTTCGTCCACGGAAGGCTCTCGGGGACCGGGTATGACGCCTACTAGGTAAATATTTTCTGCCTTGTAGCGGAGACTTGGAGGGAGGTTGAGGAGTGCCATCGACATCGACCCTACCGATTTCCTTTTCCCAGAGATCTTGTTGGTGTGCGGGTTGAACCAGTCTACAGACAGACTCCAGGCAAGCCTAAGATCGCTCCTTTTCAAACCGTCCATGAACAGTTTGCCATCGAGTCCGTTGATCTCCGTTATTGCAGTACCATCCTTCACGTCCCAGAGCTGATGCCTTTCATTCAACATAGTCCCTCGTTCCAAAGCTGCCTCCATTCCAGGGCGAGCTAACATATTCGCCATGAAGTCCTTGTAGTCATGTACGACAAATGGTTTGATCGGTACGTGGATTTTCTCCCATTCTTTCGGATAGTCTTCACTAACGCTTGGTTGCATATCTTCCCACCTGGATATTTCTGATATGTGCAGCGGTCTGGATAAGATTGGCGCTTTCTGTTGGGGACTGCAATGGGGCATGTGTGTAGGAACACCGTATGCAGGTTGCATAAGTGACTGTGGCGGGTTGGAGGTCAAATTTTTCTGGATGGTGCGTATGTCACCAGGAATGAATTTCCTGTTCGACTCAATTGAGCCAGGAGAAAAGTTCTCTTTATTGCCACCCAGTGGAGTCGACAGAAGAAGGTTGAGGAACTCCAAGAGAGCATTACACCACGGCCGAGCAACATGTCCGAAGACGTCCAAATCGCTGCAACAAGCATCGACAACAAGATAGCCGGGTTCGCATTGTGGAAGCTCTGCTGAAACTTCTCCTCTATCAAATGTGGTAAGCAATCAGTATCGTGATTTTGGAAGCATTAACTTGCCAGTGTCGACGAATTCTGCAGAAGTCTCTCCATGGAGGAGGTCCTCTGGGCTCCGAGCAGCCAAGGTCCCCTTAATGCTTGTTATCGCGAGTTGAACCTGGGCTAAGTTCTCTCCCAGCTCACTGCGAAGGATCTCGTTCACCTCATCCCCGCTGGTTTCCATTTCTGCAACCTTCTGTGAGTGCTCTCTAAGCCAACTCTCTTCGTCCGTCAGGGCCACTAACACCTTATCTTGTGCCCCTGCGCATCCAGTCTGTCTACCATTGGGAGATTCTCTTTGTGCGCAAGTGTAGTTCGTGATCAACAAGAGCAAGTGTCGTGAACGTCTCATTTGCGACAGTCGGATCAAGGGATAGTTGCTAGGTTGTCCCGACATATCGCCCAGTGGTGAAGGATCATTGATGGTTAACTTGCTAAGTCGTCCTATTATATTGTCCTGTGTACACGTATTTCAGCGAGATATTGCAATCCACGCCATGTTACTCACTGTATCATCCATGACAAGGATTTCGTACTGTCCTTCGGGGCCACTGATCGCCTTTATAGGGTACTCCGAAAACAAACTATGACCACGAAGCTACAAGACATTGAATTACAAGGCAAAATCATAATCCCCTTGTTCCTATCGGAGGTAGGGTTGCTGAGCTGAGCCATAACTGCCGAGCCGAGCCATAACTACTGTAGCCGCTGTAACCAAAGCCGTAACTGACTTGTTCCCTGATATGACACTTGACAATACATTGTTCCCATTTAGGCTGCCTTTTTTGTTTTCTCCAACTCTTAAGGTAATGTGCGAAATTATCTATCAGCCCTCATCTCTGCGTCTCTGCACTCTCTCACTTAGCAAAGTTTACCCAATGGTCTTGCGAAAAAGTATTCCGAGTGGTGGTCGGGCTACAATGAAGGTAATGTCATGAACTACTGGTGCATGCATGATGGTCATTCTCTGACTGTCTTTCATTAGCCACTGATTATTCCATCGCGTTCTGTCAAGTCTCCTAAGAGACAGCACCTTGTCAGTTAACAGCAAATTCTCTACCACTTGCTCTCTTATGCGTAGTCTAGACACCACTCCGCCCTTGGTGGGCTCACCCACTGGCAGAAATGACCAGCTTTTTATTATGTGTTGCACTTCTAGGTCTAGTGGCCTACCTTGCAGCATTAGGATGCCATGCGATAGATGCCAGTGTCATGTATTTGGTGAAGGGGCCGACCGCGGGCCCTGAGTGGACCCGGCAGTGGGCCGCTCTAGCATATGCTCCAACCTATTTAGACTTAGCGATTAAAAATGTCTATTCTCATAGTTTATACTATCCTTGATTTGTGTTGAGATTTGTGGCCACATGCACGCAATCTGTTTATGTACTTAACATTGCTAAATATGATTTCGAATAAAGTTGCATTCATAGAAGGAAATTAGACAAAAATTGTCTATGTACATACTGGACATCATTTGCCGGATTCGTGTTTAAATACAAAAAAGTACATATTGTATGACATGTGTAACCTATCACAATCATTCATTTTCTCAATTTGTCCGAGCTCGATAAGTTCATCCATCAAATTCAGTTATATAATTAAATTTGTTTGAGATATGTACCTAGGGCAAATCCTCTTATTTAGTTTGATATTTTATTCAATATTTATGGACTTTGTCACTTCGACTTTTTGTTCGTGTCTCGGGTGTCACCTTCTCAACCCTTCGCCTGTCGGAGTGCTAAAAAAGGGCTTATCCAAGCTTTGTGGCCAAATTCGGGGCGCGTAAAAGAAGTTTCTGAGGCCTTGAACGAGCTTGAGGCAACCGGGGCACTTCAACAATCAAACCGGATGACCATCGAGGAGCTCCTTAACCCGGCTGAAGAGGCCGACCACATGTTCCAGGCAACGGACAAAGACATTTACAACACGGTGATGAGTGCAAAGGTGGCGCGGGAAGAGGCGGCTGGAGGCCTGGGTGGCAACTTCTGGCAGACGATGTAGATGATGAACCTGTCAAGCCAACTCGCACCCGCATGGAGGCACTCCAGGCCGCACTGATAGTGGAAGAGTACATCAATGAGTTCGATAGTCCATATGCGTGCAAGGTGGAGTCAGTGCCACACTCACTTGCAAAGTGACAGACGAGGTTTTTGGACCCGGAGATGAGAGACTTGAAGGACACGAAGCTCACAAGCTATTTCAGACGTACATAGTCTATTTTCAACGGTAATACAGTCTTATAGGTAGATAACATCATTTTTAATGTCATTCGTCCGTCCATTTTCGTTCTCGCTCGGAACCCATACTCTGTTATAACCCATACTCTAAGCCCTATCCCGAACGGTATGAGTTATATCAGGTCTACTGTAATGCGAATTTCCCAAATGAAATTCAATTTGACATTAGATTTAATATTGGATTTGCTCGATCGAAAATAACTTTGATACTCGACTCGAGCACTAAATTGAAGAGGATGCGACGAATACGACTTGTTTCCCTTGAATCTGGACTCCATGGATCCAAAGTCTGTCATCACGACACTTGTCGAGCTGGTACATTGCGCTCCGTTGGAGATATTGTGTCAACTCGCTTCAGCATCAATTAACGATGACTTGCCGCACGAGTTTATTGCGACTTTGAACTCGGGTGAAGAGAAACTCGACGCGATGTGAGCATGTCTTGTCGTATCAATCCTCACTGATGGGCGCGTCGTTCCGCGTGTTTTTCAGCTCCGAGCATCCCTTGCGATGCTACATCGCCAGGACTCTGTCATCATCGCAGGTACAGGCCCCGGGAAGGCACTTTGTCTATTGATTCCCATCCTCCTGAGCCCAGAATTAATTTCCATCACAATATCTCCGTTGAAGCGTCTCTAAACGACCCAGGTAAGTGCTACTATTACAGGTCTACCTAATATACATTGTCATGCTGGTCGTCAGGTACTTGAGGCGCCGAGTCGTTGATCAGTCCGCCGTTCCCTGTATGCTGGTGCCATTTCGCGCATCATTATGCATCATTGTGGTATTAGCTGACCTAATTGTTTCCGATCCAAGTAACCTCAACAAGGTGTCGTGTGCGTGCGCGATCGTCACGCAACTATACATTGATTGATAAGGTAGTTCCAGTGGCACACGAACTGGATTTAATGTTGGCTCACGTTTCTGTAGGGCCATCTTTATCTCTAGGCGCAATTCAACAGAGCGTCTGGATGGCGACGTCGACTCCGTGTGTGATCATCATCTGCAATGAGAGGAATCACGCGATCGAGATAGCAGTCTGCAAGGGTCCTCAACGCAGTGCATGCTCTCACGCAGCTCCCTGACCAAAGCAAAGAGCGGTAGACGCCTGTCTTGGATTCGTACTTTTATTCCTACTTTCGGAGTCGAGTACCCACTGGAAACCGCTTTGTCGTCAGAAGAACTGGTAACTAGCCCGTCCCGTTGGCCATTCTTTCCGTCTCTCAGATTGCCACATTTCTCGATTCTCTCACTAGCCCCGCATAACCGGTTTAACTTCTGGGTCCGATCGTATGTCTGAAGGCGGCATCCGAAAGGGACCGGTTCCGAGTTACACTGAATGTTTTGGGATGTTGAAAAGGACGTACCATTGCTAACCGCTGCTGTGCGTAGTATTTTCGATGCCGAGATCAGAGTCACCATGATGAACGCATTTTGAGCCAATCATCGTATCAGACAGACTTGAAATGGTGGGCCTCGCTCATTCGAAGACCTGATGAAAATATTGCCTGTCTTGGCGTGTTGGATTTCAAGCCATCCTTGATCTCCGCGGATCATATCTCTGCCATTCAAAAGTTCTGATTCTGATTCTGATCAGGTTGGAAGGTATGCCGTCAAATCGCTCACGTTTGATATGATGCACATAACGCAATGTTCTATGAACGATGATTCAGTGCTCTTATAAATACATGATTTTTGGAAGGTAATCCCTCCCTATCGCACTTCTCACCGCAGCTCAGTTTGCATCTATCGGGATTATGTCTTCTGATCTACAATCGACTATCGTGGCAATTCGGCAAAACAACTACATCTCCCGTGCGTGCGTCTATACTCGTGGTAATCAGTCTCACAGGCTATTCACAGTCGCTATCCTGATTGCTGTCGGATATGATTACAGTAAGACGTAAGTTTTATTCTGCCATGAGTTGCAAACTGACTATTCCCAGTCCTTGTCTTTCCAAAAGAGGTGCAATATGGATTTTGTCACCGGTAAAGCTGTCACTAATTATCATTGATAAAGATCGAGTACATCTGGGTCGGTACACAGTCGTTTCTTGAGCCGATACGTTCCTGACAAGAAGCAGCATCAACCATGGTCTTGGGTCACGATCATGTTTTTGTGTGTACTCAATTTCTGGTGTACTTGGGACAGGGACGTCTTCTGACAAGACCTTGATAGGTTCGTTATTGTGGACTATAACGCGGCGTGAGTGTATGCCTGTTTTAATGCATATACTGTAAGTTGACCTCAACCGTGCACCAGGTGCAATGCCCTCTGTAAGTTTGATGCCATAGAATATAATTCAATCAAAATTTGACTGGAGGAAAAGTTGGGAGTACCTTCTTGCCTGATCTTAAAGTATGTCTTCCAAATTATTGGTAATTGGTGGATGTGTCCAATTTGCTGTGTTTCTAGACGTACGTATTTGGTTGATCACTATTATCACATTTGGATGTATCTGATACGAGTGACGCAGTTGTGAGTATTCACCTGAAGTATTTCGCCTGTTATCAACCACTCATGGACACTTTCAGGCCAAATATTGATGCATACCGGGTCCTGGACATACATGCCCTTTCTCGGTGCAGCCGATTGTGAGTAGTCGAATTACTCTAATCAAGAAATGAATCATATGGCAGCGATTACAGTTGTCATGATCCTGCGCGTATGGGCAATGTACAATCGATCAAAACTAATCCTCGGCCTGCTTATTACCTTGGTTGTTATCGAAATCATCGCCGTCACGGTGGCTGCTGCTGTCTATACCGACTTCCCCCAGAATAAATCGAGTATGTAGACTCCGACTCAATAAACGTGTGCTACACTAACTAGTGGTCAGTGGTCACCATTCAGGTACTGGAGTATTCATTTTGCGTGCAGCAAGTTATAAACCCCGCTTGGAGTTTTGTCGCCGACATTTTCCAAATGGCATTTGGTGCAGTGTTGTGCATGGTAGCCGTCACGCAGTTTGTGAGGCAGTCGCTTCAAATGTACCGCATCACAAAACAGTGGGAACTCAGCCCATACATAAATCTGCTCGTCAAGCAGGGTATCCTCTATTTTTTAGGGTGAGTATGTCCGGTCCCCGTCCTTATCACTATTGTCAACCTGGAAAATCATTTTTGACAATTAACTGAGAATTTCTGTCACAGAATTCTCCTGCTAAACCTCATTGGCCTACTATTCGACACTGGAAATATTCCAAACACCGGGTGGCAGCTCATACCAGCATCTATTGTGGAATTTGTGCCCGTGTACACTTTAACGCCTCGATTCATTATTAGCATACGGGAGGTGTATGCAAACGATGTTCAAGGGAGACGTGGGGGAGGGATCGACAGTGGGTTTGGCTTGTTTACATTATCCAGCCGTGGTGCTGCCGGAGGACCGATGGGTTTGCAGCCGGTACGCACACCGAGGTCATGCAGAATGCAGAGGACGATGATGGACACAATGATGGCATGGGAGACATCGAGTTAGTCGCAAGGGATGTTGGGTCCGCTCAGCCAGTGTAGTTGGGGAGGTGGTGATGAGTCCAGTGTATTCCGGAGATGATTTTGATTTGCCGGCAGTGGTCGTCTCGAGATCTCAAACATGTACTTCAGGATAAAATTATTCTTGACAACTTGAAAGCTTAAAGCAGAATGTTCGTGATCATGATCATGACCTAGATAATTCCAAGGGAGACTCGGATAGGTAATCACTTAATGGTAGCACTGGGGCCTAGAATAATAATGTACTTCACAGTACTAGATATGCCAACATTGTGCTCAGTTGGCGGAATCTCGAAGAACTTGGATCCCGAACCAAGTGTTGCGCGTGTGGGAATGCTCGGACACAATTTAGGCAATTTACATAATCAACGTCTACAATCAACGTCACACGGTTCTATATCCTTCCTTGGCCACAACTCGGCCAGCATACATTTCCCTATAATTGTTAACCTGGTCCGGGATCACTCAAGCCGCCCGCCATACAGCTTCCCGCACCTTAGACTTGCTCCTCAGTGAAGTTGTTCATGGTCGCAACGCTGGGACTCTCCTCAGCCTTCTTCAACGTTTCTGAGTTAGATGAACTGGTTAATTCGTCTCATCCAAGTCTCCAGAACCCGTCCTATCGGATGAATCACAGTCACGCTATCTCTAAGTCTCAAATGACGCTGACGATGCACCTATTGACTACTTGTTGACTTCCACAGAGAGTGCATGATCGCAATGCTCAAAGGCACGGTTGAATCGCTACTTACCAAGTTGTGAGTCGTTCCACCCAGTATGGGGATCAGGAAGATGGGGGTGTAAGGACGGTCGACAGACGCAGCAGTAGAACATGTAAGGGGATCAGAAGATATGCTAGATGAAGAAGGGGCCGGGAATGATATAGCTGAGTGACCTTGTCTTGCCTGTTTGACCTGATGGAGGCGCGAAAGGCAAGGATACTACTGACGAAGTTGATGGTGTCATGGTTAGTTTCGCAACAAAGTTAACCTGCCGTTAAACTTTGCTAATAAACTTACGATCAAGCAATTAATATATTGAAGTATCCTGAGCACTGGACATACATCCTCTTTCTTGGCGCAGCCGATTGTGAGTAATCGAGTTGCTATAACCCAGAAATTAATTCTGTGACGGTGAATCCTACAGTTGTCATGATCCGGCGCGTGTGGGCAATGTACAATTGATCAAGACTACTCATCAGCTTGCTGCTTACCATGCCCTTTTCGAGATCATTGAGGTCATGAATTGCTGTTGTCAATAACAACCCGAAGAAAGACTCCTGTATGTAGACTCTGACTCGATAAACGCATACTAGACTAGTAACCAGCGGCTGACCGGTCAGGGGTCGCCGCTCAAGTGCTGGGATATCCATCGTTACTTGCGCAGAGCAAATATCAAAGCCCCTTTGGGCTTATCATATTGTCGTATCAAACAAATGCGGAACGGTAAGCCGCACTCGTCCCCAAGAACAAAGTATTCAGCATGGCATCGCTCACAATAAGGGTGAAGAACAGGAGCCTCGCTCGCACCTAGCTGACTAATGAAATCAACAAATCTCCGCCACCCACAGCCTTTGATGGTGACCATGATCAAGCTGGAAGGTATGCAGTTAAATTTTCATATGCAGTGTTCATTTGGCTACAGCCGCATATCGCCATGATGCGATATTATCGAAAAGAATAAATCAAGTCCCCTTATAAACCGATCACTTTGTGCAGAGTAATTCTCATACTGTCTTCCTCTTTATTACACTTCTGACCGGCCTTCCATTTGCATCATCAAGATTGTGACTATGGCCTCTGATCTACAATCGACCATCGCGGCACTTCAGCAAAACAACTATGTTTCCCGTATGTATGTCTATACTCGTGGTCTTCAGTCTCACAAGTTATCGACAGTCGCTGTCCTAACTGCTGTCGGATATGATTACAGTGAGCCCCGGGTTCTGTTCTGCTGTGAGCTGCAAACTGACTATGCCAGTCCTTGTCTTTCCAAAAGAGGTACTAAATACTCGTGGAATCTGTTAGACAAAAGCTGTCGCTGATTGATCATATCAATAAAGATTGAATACATCTGGGTCAGTATTTAGCCATTTCCTGTGTTGATACATTCTTGACAAGAATGCAGCATAAACCATGGTCTTGGGTTACGATCATTCCTTCTTG